>CM054115.1:148093295-150678295 GCA_028673005.1 Tanypteryx hageni | reverse complement strand
CATTCGCTTTCTTCGTCAAAAAGAGCAATAATTCTAAATTGGCAAATAGTTGATTTCTAGCGTTACTTAAATAAAATGATCATTTTTTCCGAGCCCAAACCAGTACAAAAGACATTCATTGTTAAAAAAAATTAGGATCATTGTCTAGATAAATCAGAAAAAAAAATCTATTTCTTAAAGTTCGAATATCAACTTTGCAATCTATAGAGATATTTGTACAATTTTTTACAGACACTCGACGATAAAAGTTCATTTTATCACTGCACATTTTAAACTACACGCACAGGTGCGAAAACGGCGTTTAAAATGATGGTACAGAAGATATAAAAATATCTATAAATGAGCTAAGTCACCATATTAAAGCAATGCATCAAATAAGAAATTATAATATTCGTAAATCAGTACAGAAGGCCAAACATTACAATATCGTAAAAATCAGTAATATTATAGGTATACCGAATAAATTAATGCTGATGGTCACTTTGTACTTACAGAAAAATGTATATTATGTTTTTAACAAGTTCTATGATAGCATTTGTGTGCGAGTCACGTCTACCACTAAATTTGAAGAAGCAGGATTTTCACTATAAACATCAATGAAGTAATAAGCTGTTGTAAAAAATAAAAAAAAATTATTTTCCATATTTTAGGAACTGATATAGTCAAATACCAAGGAGGAATAATTCTCACGTTTGTTTACAGAGAAAAACATTTCACATAAATAAAATTAAGATTCTCTTTCAATTTCGGTTCTTTGAAAAAAGATGAAATGAAGAATGAATATTTATTTCCCTCCATTTAACATCTGTTTTACCAATTTAAAACTCATATAAATATTTTTCTTCAATACGTCCAGTGAGCTAATTGGAAAATAAAAATATTGAAAACGCGATTTCCGGTGCCGTACGAAAACATAAAATGAGTCACCTAGTATTGAATATCTTTCAAAAAGCAATTAAAATTTATATTAAGCAACATTTTTATATTAATTTCAAAATTTCATTTTTGCGGCGTTCATACTTTGACTTGAACAAATGTATTTCATTCTGGCGGTTTAATAAACATGAAACAGGATAAAAATTTGCAGAACGAAGATAACTACCTTAAGAACAAAAAAGCTATAACTTAAGGAACACTGAATGCCATTCAGATAAATTAAGACCTGGGTGAAATTCATAGAACCCAAGAAATCACACCAAAAAGTAAAACATTTAACAAAATTATTTCCGCTAAAGGGTTTGGAACAATAATTAAAAAATTTAAATGCCCCCTCAACCCGCTCCAAAATAAAAATTGGCGAGCCGCAGTTAAGTGGCACGAGAATAGAAAGGGCATCATAGCGAAACTTATATTAAGTCGTAAAAAGACGGAATTAAGAATTCAAAGAGGTGAGGATTAAGAGACAGTGTAAGGAGAAGAAAGGAAAAGTTGTACAAAGGAAAGAAGAGGCAGCAAAGGATGAACCGATCCGATGAAGGAAGCTGCAGAAGGGTTCGAGCTACATGGGCCTCCCTTCATTAGCAGTTAATTTAGAAGAGGTTTAAAAACCTCCGGGGCACGGTTAAGATCGCCCTAAAAGATAAAGGGATGAGGACAGCTCGTAGGGATTCGGGAAAGGGAACGAAAGGGGACGGATCGGGAAGGGGTAAATTGTAAAAAAAATGAAGGGGGCTCTATTGAGTGGGGACGGTGATGACGAGACGAGAAATAATAAAAAAAATCCAAAAGACCGGGGTGACGAAGAAGAGATTACGCGCAGGAAAAAATTAGGGGAGGAAAATTAAATAACGGCAAAGGAGCGTCGAGAAAGAGGATAGAGACTCGCGGATTCGAGTTGCGGAGAGGGCAGTATAATGAGAAATGGCGGGGGCAAGGGAGAAGGAGCGTTAAAAACAAATTAAACGGCTGGGAGGGGAATAAGGAAAAGCGTTCTCTTAATTTTGGATCCAATGTCAAAAAAACTTTGATCGTCTCCCGCTTATGAGGGGTAACTAATGAGTTATGCGGACGATTATCGTTCATTTCATAAATTTAGATGGAAAAGGGAAAGTGAATTCTTTGGTCTGCCATACTTTTTGGAGGAAAGTGGTGCCGAGCCTTCAAAATAAATAAAAAACCGGATAGAATAGTATCCAAGATAAACGGCCTTGAATATATCTAGCTACATCAATTACTGTAATTAATATGCTTTAATTTACACAGAAGTTTAGGGACAAGTCGCAAGTAATACTAGTAATTTTAAAAATTTCTAGGAATTACAAAAAGAAATAAATTATATAAGCAAATCAACGTTAGGCTCTATAGCTCTTATTAGTAATCACATTGAATAATACGTAACAATGTAACCAACGATATGTGTATCGACGTTTATATAATTGTTTATATAAATATATTTTGAACATCACATTAAAAATTATTACAAAACTTGGGGGGGGGCATAGAAATGCGAAGAATACTTCCCAGCGGAGGTGCTTAAGAGTCGTTCGAAAATACTTCTAGATACAAGGCATAAATTCTATGAAACAACCATAAACCTCCCGATAAAAGGACGGGAAATAGGACGATTAAACCCGTACCATTCGACGTTATAACACGCAGAAAATCTGAGCTTAAAAAAGAGAAAGAAAGATTCAACCTCAAAAAAGTAGATGAATCAAGGAAGAGACTTTAGGGAAGGAAACGATAGATTTTCGGACGAAGGCGAGAGCGAAGCAGTGAAGAGAGAAAAGGTGAGAGGAAACAGGGACAGAAAGGAAGAGGAAGGCGGGGAGAGGGGAGGAAGACGAGAGAGAGAGAGAGGGGGAGGAAAAAAGGGTACGGGAGAAAGGAAAAAAGATCGAAATGTGCGGAATGATTGAAGGGAAAGGGATGAAAGAGGGTTGCCCGATTTCCACCACACGGGGCATGGAGGGAGGGGGAGGGCCGAAAGAATGCGAGGATGTGAACGAGAAGAGAGGCAAGGAGGTAAAAGGAAAAAGATGGGAAAGGGGAGGGTAGGTTTTAGGCAGGAGGTTAGAGGGGAGTAGGAAGGAAAAACATGAAGAGGAAGGAAAAGGGATAGGGATATTTGAAAGCAGAGCGAAGGCGCTAGTGATAGAGAAAAGAAGAGACAAAATACTTGAAACAGAAGAGAATTTTCTTGGAATATGAAGGAAGAATAAAACAGAGACCAATTAGGGGATGGAATGGGAATAGAGGAAAGTAGAAAGAAGAGATGAAGAGAGAAAAAGAGAAAGGAGCGGAGATAGGAGAAAATGATTATCCTCTAGGATGGAGGACAAGGCAAGAAAAGAAAAAGAGGGAAAAGTGATAGGGGGAAATGTTAGGGAAAAGGAGTAGAAGAGTAGACGAGAATGGGAGATTTCAATAGGGTTGATTTTGAGGATGAGTGACGTAGGGGACCCTTAAAAGCATGGGACAGAGAATTTGCGGTTGGAAATGACGGAGAAGAATAAGAACGCATATGAGTGAAAGTATGGAATGGTGAAGAGACGGATAAGAGGTGAGAAAGATAATAAGCCTAATTCAAGAAGAGATTGAGAAGAGAAAAACGGGAGGAAAGGAGATGTATAAATGTATATGTATGAATGTCAACGGCAGAAAGAAAGGGAGGAAGCGGAGAACACTGGAACTACGCAAGAGAGCGTTGGCAAATCAATGTAGAAGAGAATCAGAAATTCCACGAAGAGAAGGTTAGGGAGAGGAGATAATGGAGGGGAAAATAGGAAAGGGGGAGAGGGGAAGGGATGAAGTGGAGGGATGTTCCACATGACGCCAATATCAATCTCAAAATGTAAAGGCTCAAAAGAGATGACGGGCAGAGCGGCACAGCAACAAGAGGCTGGTGCCCAAATCCCCTCAAATTCACTTCCTCCCCGTCTCTCTCCCTCTCGCTTCCATTATCACTCCCTCCCCTCTCCATCCCCACGTCCCGCTTCCTATTCCACCTCGCCACTGCTTTGTTCTCCTATTCTTCTTGCCCTCTCTCTCATCTTTCAGCCATTCTTTTGTATTCGTCCAAGCTTCCGCTAAGCTCTAACTTCCCCTCCACTTAGATTTCTCAGGTTCATCCTCTCTTTCTACCACGTAAACATTAAGGCTTTGTCTTATTCCGAATACGTATTTTATTGCAAGAAATATAGATAGTGAAAATCTCCATTTCATACTTTTTCCAGGAATCGATAACAAAAACGTGGAAATTCCTTATATAAATGGTAAACTGAAGAAGTGAGCTCCTTTCAGTAAATGTTACGAAAGATGGCTCATATCGTACGTTTTCTTAACAGGATAATAGTAGACAAAATTAGTACGATTACGATTTCAAACGCTTAATTTAAATTCTTTAATATGTTGTAAATCTTGCCTACTCTGATACGAAACACTGAATTAATTTTTGTTACAGGTAAGGGGTAAATACAATATTGTTTAGAAGCACAGGAGATACTTTGTCACAATAGACCAGAAATGCAAACATTTGTTATAAATTTTCACTCTATCAACAATAATACTAAAACAATCTCATTTATAACGTATGTTATTGATTTTCACTGATAATGTATTTTTCCAACCATAAGCTAACTTTTGGGAGTGATTTATAATACACTCTGAAGATTTAACAAGACCGAATTTGATGAATAATAAATTGAATTTTACCTAATTTTAGACCGATTCGGATAAAACAGAATAACCTCCCAATCTCCAAAGACAACTTCATCACGAATTCTACGTTCCAATGCATGGAAAAAGAGAGTGAGGTAACGCGCGAATATAGTGAGCAAAATTCGCTGTTCACTTGTCAATGCAAAACACCTAACGATTCATGAGCTGTCAAACATCTCAAGACGGCCCTATTTCATTCCATCTCTCCTTTCGCGCTCGTCCTTCCCACGCCAAGCTGCTTTTCGCCCGCAAGACATCCCTTATCCTCTGGCAACCTTCGTCTACCTCTCAGGCCGCAAGATCCTCCCCGAAAACCCACCCCCGACCACCCGCGTCCGCCTCACTCTCCCTGTCTTCTCCACCAACACAGAAAACTCGACACCGCGGGGGAAGGATGGGAGCGGATGAATCGTTTGATAGCATTCGGCGTGAGAGAAAAGGTTTTGCGTTGAAAAGGAGGACTTATTCTGTTTCCCAACCCTCCGTTTGCCCTTGTACAATCAACCCTCAGCCTTTCTCCACAACCTTCCGAAGGAAACGGTTCGAAGATAAGAGAAAACCTAGGGCTCTTCCTTCGCGAGATATCGGATAGTTCGGAAGCGTGCGCTTAAGCGAATGTGTGCGCGCGTGTAGGCGTTGGAAGGAGGGATTTATTGATTGAGTTTTTTATTGGCGAGATTCTATCTATATATAGCGCCTTCTTTCACCCAACAAATAATCCTTAGGAGGAAGTGGGTATGTGCGTGCGGTGTGGGAACAATAAGGCAAAGTTGCGATAAAACATACGTGATGCTCATTCGGTCGGTTAAAACATTGAGATAGAAAGTAGACGGTGAAAAGGGAAAATAGATCAAAACTGAAGCGCAAAGTATAAACAATCACGAGATTAGATGAAAATTTTGAATAATTACACGAGGTAAAAATAATTTTAAACATTTAATTTTATACCAATAAGTTTTAGACCCAATGCCTATGCCCTGGTTCGTCATATTTCACGCGTGACAGCGAGAGATCGATATCAAATTATAGAATTGAACTGCTTTTTAATTAATGCAATGTAAAAGAATCAATTTCCCAGTCAAAACAGAATTATGCTCCAAACTTTCCAGAATTTCCTATGCATAAATTTAGTCTTTGTATATTTAAAAAAAATTTAAAATCATATACTCACACTAGTAATGGTTTAAATTAATAAGACGTGGTATATAACTACAGAGGTATTGAGCCAATATAACATTAAATAATGCTTTGAATTTGCATATCTGTGTACATTTAAAAGTTTTGTAATATAAACAGCACGAAAATTAGATAAAATTTCACTGTTTATTTTCACAATGAAAACGACTAATATTAAGTATCAAATTAAAAATACATTACCCCTTGTTTACTGGCACGTTATACGTCAGTTTAAAGCGGTAATTTTAAGGGTAATACTAGTAAACATATGCAATAAATTACAAGGTCACTGCAATCTGCAAAAAAACAATCGTGTCACGAAATACGGTCAGCAGCAGAAAATACCGGAGCAGACATTCTTATCGTACTTCAACTGATTCTTGGAAATATATCACGTTCCTTATTACCAAGAGAGAGAAAAGTGAAAGTGAAAGTTTAAGCGACCGAAAATCAAAAGAAAAAATATCATCCGGGAAGACAAATGAATTCGGCACAAAAGATAAACTTTGGGAGTGCGGACATTTTCCCGGCGCTATGACCACAGAGGCATCTTAATAACATAACCATCGGAGAGGACAATGGAGAGGAAGACGAACCGACGCGCGTGTGTGGGAGAAGGCTGGGACGGGATAAAGGAAATCGGAGGGAAAGAAAAGAGGCGAGAGGGAAAGCAAAGCCCTTTCCCGACTCTCCTTTTCCTCCGAAAAAAGAGCCGAGGTTTGATAGAAATCGACTTTCTCACAGTTGCCCCCGAAACCACAATCCTGAGCACACGTCCAAAGAGATCGGCGAAGAAAGCAGAGAGGAAATTGGGAGAAAGTATTGTGTCGGGATGAATGGGAAAGGAGGCGTGAAGTAGGAAGGGAAGAAAGGGACACGCGGGGGGAAGATGTCGAAGACGAATAATGATAATCAGAGATTATGGAAACGAGAATAACTGCGCGAGAGGAAACAAAGTAGCGGCATTCGAAGAAAATAAAAGGAAGAAAACAGTGTGTTAAACGAGGATGGAAAATAAAGTACGAAACCAGCGTACGCAGATATATACAAAAATCACGCAAAATTAGAAGAGAGAAAACGAGTAAGAAATACATCGCGGAAATTGCGCTACAAAATTTCGCTTCGATATTTCGAGTTTCGCTGCGCCGAAATAGTTTTCTACACATGGCGATTAGGCCGATTTCTTCGTGGAAGACCGAATGAAAACGGCAAAAAGAGGAAAAGTCCAAATGGCCGAGAATGGGAAGACGCAGAAAATCGGCTTGGATATCGGATGAAATTAAAAGTTGGGAATGAAGAAAATGCAAGTTGAAAATCCCTGCTCGATTTCTACGGCCACACACGGTATCCGTCCGCAGTTGCATTTTTCCTAAAAGAAAACGTTGCGTTTATTTTTCTCAGTTTGCATATTTATTGGAAAGTGAGGTATCTTATTAGTATTAGTTACAATTAAATAACGAACGGGATTCACTCCTCATTTTTTTTTAAAACCATAACCAGAAAAAATATACAAATCGACATCATCGGTATCGTATATCCTTGGATCCGCGAAATATTTTTTCCTTTACTTTTTCTTGTGAATTACTTCCTCTATTATTTCAAATTTTACAAAATTTCATTTTCGCTACGGTAACGCCAAATTCGGTGATGCCGCAAGCCGAAGTAAATACTTGCAATTATTTCGTATTACAAGATATTCCAAATTCTATCGTCGGAAGAAAAAAACCACCACACTTACATGTTTATATGCTTGTGTGTATGTATATTAGTGCGTGTACTAGGAGGGAGGGAGAGAGAGAGAGATATATATTCTTATAAAAGAATGGTTGAAAACAGGAAGATACGAAGCGGTGATACGCTTTGCTGAGGAGTGCAAAGTGACACAAAGGGGATGAAGCGGCGGAGAGAGGGAAACGAGATAAGTAGAGACGCGAAGAAAAAGGAGTTAGGATGGGTGGAAGATCGGGGGGAGGTAGAATCCGAGGAAAAGAGGGCGAAAGGGTAGGGGTTGGTACGAGGGATGGATTTATTGGGGTCTCCGATTACGGATCGTCTCTAGAAGAGAATCAGAGAGGGAGGGTGGAGATAGGAGGGGTAGAGGAGAGAGAGGGAGAGAGAGAGAGATTCCGAGGAAGAACAGAGAGAGCTGAGAGGCGGTTCGGAGCGAAACAGGATATCTTACCAAGGCAGAATACAGACACACGCAAACACACACAGAAGAGCGGGCACCTATGCACCAAAGGGTGATTAATTGCTTCCGGGGGATTCGAAAAGAGAGAGATGGAAGGGCGGAGTGTTGATAAAAGGGGAGATTGAAGCAAGGGTGAGAGATAGAAGGCGTAAAGAGACGACGGGGTGAGAAGAAAGGCTCTCGAGAGGATATGCTCGACGTTTTATCTCTAGTAGATGTTGTTGCTTTGCCGGAATTTACTATCGTGTCAGACAATCTTCGGTTTTTAGTGTTGACAGACATCCACGTGCAAATATATGGATATCGATGATTAATGAGGAGTGAATAATTCCTTATAGACACATTTTTCCGAAGGTTTTGAACAAAATGATATTGATTCCTCTCTTTGCTTATGTTTAAATTGTCTCAGGCTTTGCCGGTACGTACAACATTTGCTAATTTGTTTGAAGCCTAATTTTTTAAAATCATCATGTGCACCATACAATACAATATTACAGTCTTCCAATATCTTCTTGGCTCTTAGAGGCAAAATACATTTGCAAAACTGCAATTCATCGATAACAAACTTCAAACATAACAATCACCAAAATATTTTACAATTTTGTTCAAAAGGGAACTCGATTTTGAACAATATTATTCCACAAGCACGAAAGATAAAAGAATGAAAATATAGACAGGAAAACTACTCACATGGCCCATATATTAGTGTCTCCGCCAATGAGCAAGTATCATGTAACACTGTCTTGTAACCCGCTTGAATAGCCATTTCCATCTCGCTTACGAAATAAATGCTGACATTTCTGTAGTTATGCGTAAATACAGCGCAGGAAAAATCGACATGTGTAATTAATGCGAGAACTCATCACGGCAGCGATATTTTGTTGAAAATTTCATTTTCCTAAAATTATACCCTTTACCTTTTTCATGTATTTAAATAACCTAATCTCATAAAAATAGTGTAACGGTAGAACGCGAAGATTTGCCTCTAAGTATATTCATTTTACATTGTCAGAATGTTCGTATGTACCGTATCTATGCATTTATTGCGCTATTATTTTTAAATATAGAGTAAATTTAAACTTACATACACTACAACTACTGCATTTTAAACTGGAATGAAATTCATAAATCGCTAACAATAACAAATAAATTCAAACGGAAATTATTTTCGTGAAAAATGTGTGCTCTTTTAATTTTAGATTTAGCATAAAATGTCTGTATTATATTATATTTACCAGCAAATATGGGAACAGTGAGAATGAGAGAGACTTGTTGAACAAATTAGCAGATAAAATACTTAAATAATATAAAATAATATCCTGCGTTAAATAATGACTGAAACCGCTCAAGAAAATTCAAGTACGTAAATAGAGACTTCTACTCTTAGGTAAATGTGATGAAGTATATTATCACAGGGAGATGAGATTAAATTCTAACAATAACCGACTTACAATTTTAAAAACTCCAGACTTTTTTATTTTAGTGATAAACTTAGGCAGAAAATTCTACAACTTGCATAAAGTTGTCAATAATTTCGTTCCAGCTAAGACGAAATAAAGTAAGAATACGAACACAGAAATCATCAGTCATTTAATATCCAACCGCGAAACTGTGCCAATAACATTAAACAACATGGACACTTTTCGCAAGAGTCCTATCTCTCAAGACGATCGACTCCTCCTATTACCATACAATCCATCCAATTAGATGTAATCTCGTTCGTCGTAGACACCCAACCAAACACCCTCCTTCCGTAGGCCCGCCGAAATCTCTGGATTCCCTTTGTGGGGAGGTAACAAACTCTACGCTGACTTTGGTAGGAAGCGAAGGAGTTCAGGTGGGAACGAATGGGCGAGGGAGGGATAATAAAGGACCGTGTCGTCGATGCTTCGGCGCCTCGAAACTGAGAGAAGACGATATGGAAGAAATTCAAACGCCGTCTTGCGGAGATCTCGCGAACTATTCCAATTACGAGAGTAGTTTCCTTTGGAAACTCTCTTATGACCCCGGACCCGACCAGGATTTAATATTATTTCTTCCCTCTCATGAAGGTGTACTTTTTTCCCATAACTATCTTCATGCAAATTCGAGATCCATTTCTGCACAAAGGTGAAATGAGATAGGAATTCACAACTCGCAATCTACCTACATTTTCGACGGAAGAAATAATTTCAAATTGCTACACACAATTTAAAGAATTTTGATGCATTCAGAATGAACTCGTTATTTAAAAAATAAAGCAAAAGTAATATATACATCCATCGAGGGTGTTTTTGTGCTGTTTCACGTAAAAAACACCCGAGAAATAGTTTTTTCTTCCCGATTTTGTAATTATAATTCAACATATTTATCGGCGATGAAATAAAAGTAAAATGACCTCCTGAAATTTACATAAAACTTACTGAATGAAATAGAAAACGATTATTTAGTTTATTTTCGAATTAAAGATAAAGTTTACTTATGCGTAAAAAGTTTGTTTACTTGTAATATTCGCGGTCTTTCTTCATAATAATATATTTTCTTTGGATGCTAACTGAAAGATACACCATTGAGATAGAAAACTTGCTAATATTGATCCAAAATAATTCACTGGAAGCATAAAATTAGAAAATATGCATTTTAACCCGTCAACCAAATTCACATACAATGAAATGCGCAGCACAAATAGTCTAATAGAACTCTTAGCCTATATAATTAAAAAATGGAAGACGAATGCGCAGTTCTCCAAGTCGCCTCATTCTTTCCCTCTCTCTTATAAGATTCATGACGCAATATTCAACGAGTAGCCGGAACAAGAGCAACGCACACACAAAATCTCGGATGCTTCATAAGGAACTTCTTAGGTTCGGGCGAGTGGGCTAATCGTGAAGAAGGCAGGAAGAAACAATAAAAAAAGGCAAGCAAACCATTCAGAAGACATAAGAAGTGCGAGGAAAACTTCCGAGAGAGGCGTGGAAAGACAAAGAAAGCGAGAGAGGCTAGGAGAAAATTTAAAGGAAAGGTGAGAGGAAAGGACGACAGTATAAAAGCGAAGATATCTATAGAGAAATGAAAGAAATCGGAGAAGAGGAAAAGGGTTAAAAGGAACGCGGAGAAATTGGGAAAAGAGAAAAGGTAAAGAGAGCATTAAGGAGAGAAGATACCCTCAACCATTTTTAATGAATCTCCTCTAAGAATAGGCAGAATGCTATTCCTTTTCGAATAGGCTTTAAGGTACGACAAAGAAAGAGAAGAATGAGGTAAGGGTAGGAAAGAGGGAGGTCCTGGGGTTCTCTCCCCTCCCTCCACACCCACCCTTACCCTCCTACTCCCCCACCCCATGGTCTTTCACGATGGATTTCGAAGCCGAGATATTTCATCAACGTGTTCCAATTTCGCAAAGGACAATCGGGATAGAACTCACCCTTTTTCAATGCTCCAGACAATGAAGGCGCTCCACTACTGTTGCCATATCATTCCCTTTTCCGCCTATCCCAATTTCGTGCCTCCCCTCCCCGCACGTCCCTCTCCAACCACTCTTCCCCCTCATTTATCTTTCTCCTCCTCCCACTCCCTCCCGAAACTCTTCCTTTCTAACAGCGACGAGACGAAATAATGAAAAGCACGTCATCGAGGTAAAAAGAAGTGAAAGCTTTACGGAGAAATGGGTGAATGGAACGAGTGATTTTTTTCGTGCGCGTGCGTGCTGGTTTTTGTCGCGAGGTATCGCCGTCGTTAATTTTTTCGGAGAAATTTTTTTAAAAGCTTCTCGCGACGGAGCACATGTTTACGGTAGACTGGAACGAGCAGGTGAAATGGACCGTGCCATTAAAAAAAATTAATGCGTTAGATGAGAAGTTGGTCGTTTTTATACGACAGAAGCGCATAAATTGCTAGTTTTTTTGCAAGAACTTTATAGATACAGACTGTGTTTTATAGTTCCATAAAATGGTAAGGCGGCAATATCTTAAACATTTCATTTTTTCCAGATTAATGTCGTTCAATTCGTAATAACTCATTCATCATTAATTAGACAAAAGAACATAAAAGACCATAGGATTTTACTTCTCCATTTTTACTGCAGGATCACATATTATAATCGTAATGCTCTTTACAGTTCATGTATTTGGCGCCATATAATTATAAATATCGATTAATTATGGATAAAAAATTGATGACCACCGTCAGCATCGCTTAAGTTTATTGGAAGCGAATTATACCGAAAGAGACGTATTCGTGAATAATAGCTGGTTTACGTTTAAAACAAATAACCCAAGAAATAAAGATCTAATGTATTTTTTTACATAGTATCCAAAATAAATCGGTTGAAAAATTAAACATAAGGTTTCCAAAAAACACATTCTCGATGGACTCCAGACTTTTGAGAGCATACCAGCGGCATAGTTGAAGTGCAAAATGGCATTTATCACGATGGTTTCTTTTAACACGGGCTGATCAATCAAGCGAGAGATTGATCAGTAAACTGTCGCATAACCCCATCAACCAGGAAACAAAAGTACCTACTCAAGTTCTCCCAGAGAGAAGACACAAAAAGTGAGGAAAAATTATCGGCGTACATATCTCGAAGCCCTTTGAAGCGGCTGCGATAAATACTAAAGAGAGCCTAAGCTAAAAATAAAAAACGAAGGAATGTGTCCATATTTTTACCGATCCCCACATGAAAAACAAGATTTATTAAGACGGACAGGGTATCTTTTTAGGACTTAAACAGAAGATAGCGCTGATATCTGCGAGGAATTGAATTCAAGCGACGTGGGAGGTGGTTGAATGAGGAAACTTCCGAGAGGAATGGGCTGAGAGTGAGAGAAAAATAGGTAAGAAGTGGGGGAAGAGGCGTGTGAGAAGAGGCGTGTGAGAAGAGGCGAGTGAGAAGTGACATTAGGAGCTGGAGACGTAGGAAGGACTGTAGACTGTGGAGTCGGAGAAGGACGAGGGAGCGGCTCGTATAAAAGGGTGACAATGCATGATTAATTCAGAGGGAATAAGAGATGTGAGGTGAGAGACGGGAGGGTCAAGGGAAACCGTGGGCGGAGAAGAGAAAATGAAGAGGGAGGGGGAGAGAGGGTTTGCGAGGATTAAGTGAGGGCCCTTCCTTCCTTCCCAGGGTCGGTTTAAAGCGGCGACTGCCTCATTCCTTTAAGTCACTTTACACGGACATGCCCAACCCACCAGTTTTTCCCCTCCTTCCTCTCCCGACACGACCGACCTAGCTTCCGTGGTGCTGTTTGTCTTTTATTTCCTACCTTCCCAGCCCATTCCCCCCCCCCTCTCTCTCTATCTTCTGCAGTAATGCTGCGGGTTCTGAATCCTGAAGAGGGAAAAAGGTTGCTGGCGTGGGATGAAATTTTTTAATTGCAAATTATCATCGCGCCGAGACATGAGCTGTAATCCTTTTAAGATGACTCTTCCATGCGCGGATACCGGGTTAAGATGAGGCGATTCCGTAAAAAACGTGACTGCTTTCTAATTGAACTTTCTCCTACCGCGGTTTTTATTTTAGGTCTTTGGCCTTTAATGGACTATCTTCAAAGACATCGCATCACTAGTGTTCGTTTTTCCGTGGATTTTTATTTCATCTCCGCGATTTTCCTCAATCCTATCTTCTGAGGTTAAATCGACCGATTTTTCATATTTTGTCCACTTCGTGTTCAGATTGAAGGTTTTTAAACAGCCGAGAGGCAGTATAAGATCTCTTTTACGCTAGACATTTTAATGTATTTAGTATCATCTCACAAAGATACCCATACCCATAAAAACCCTCGTAAAATAATCCCCTCGTTTGTCGGTCAACTTGATTATGAACAATCTCCTGATGCTTATCTGTTATTATTCCTTTTTTGAATACTTTCCAGAATGGAAATAGGCTCATAGTTTTTTCGTTGTCTGTCTGTCCCCTTATTAATTTTTGAACCAATAGACCGATTTTCATGACACTTGGTGGAAATCTCTTGCTACTGGGAACGAGATCCCGAGGATAGTTTTTGTTGCGAAGATTGAAAGTCCCGGATTATATTCCAAGAACTATCCTTCCCATTTGATTCACATGGGAGATCTGAAATCCATCGTGCAGGGTAATTTTCTATTTCATATTAAAATATCATAGAATTGTAATATCGGAGCGATATTTGTACCATTCTCTGAGGAAAGGAATGTAGATTCTAATTTTTATTGTGAAATGTTCTTTATCGATCGTATTCCTAAGAATTTCACGTAAATACTAGCGTTTATGCAGTTATTTCACTCATTATGAGTGTTGTCATTGCAACGACTTTTATTGAATTCGGCTTCGGTAATGTCTAGTACACTCACGCGTTATTTTTGCCACACAAATACACGTGATCAATTTAGTTTTCCGTTCGAATGTATCTGTAATATTTTATAACGCTAAATTATGAAATTTGGGAACACAAAGAGCAACTTATCCGCGGTGATTTTAAAGATAATAAAACACCAAATTTAATTTAAAATAATTATGTGGGAAAGTAGGCATCATAAGTTCCATTTGGATCATCTTGTATTCTATCCTGTTCCTCAGTGCTGTATTAATTCGACAAACTCTTGGATTATATGAATCATTCATGTGTGATTCTTTCCGTTCATTATATTTGCTTCAATGTTTCCATTTTCTAGTCTAGCTCTTGTTTTTTGCTCAATCGTAATTTTCTATTCACTGTATATTTCACCTTTGGTAGTTTTATCTCCACATGCATTTAATTTATCGCTATACTCACAAACAAATGTACATAAGCATTGACATAAAAATAAATTGTTAAAACAAGTCCTCACGCATAAAATAGTACAAAACACACCTAAATTTAATTACTCTCGCATTCTTATCCTTTTAACTTTCTTAATCTCTTCCTCTTCCCAGATGAGACTTCCTTTCGCTATCCATTCTTCCTAATATCCGTTCCACTTAAATGCCTCAATTCCGCGTATTCCCTTTAGTGGCTATATTACATCATCCCCTCCCTCTAACTCCGTCCTCATCTCTTCTCTTATTTTCCCAGCCGCCTCTCCATTTATGGAAATTTTGATTGTCATGGCAACCGTCTGTTTTATGTCCCCGCCCCTTAATTTTATTTTTTTACTTTTTAAATCGATTCAAAACAAATTCCTTGGAAAGATAAATATGAAAGAGAATCAGAGTGAGAGTTTACGTCAGCGAAATACAATTCCAGGGCGTGGGAAACGAGGAAAAAACTAAGAAAGATGACAATGCAAACAAGAAATGATGAGATCATAAATGGAGTCGGAAGTACATAAGTGATGATGAGGAACCGAGGGAAGAGACATTAGAGTAATGCGATTGGACGCATAATAATATAGAGTTCGAATTCTTACGAGGGAAATTGAAATTCAAGTACCTTGAGGTAAAATTAAAGATATTTTAATATATCAATCACATATTAAAAACAAAATAAAAAAATCACGATTCAGTCATCCATAGCACAAAACTGAGGCAATAAAATTAGTATCTAATTATTTATTGAAACACAATCGGTTTCGCTAAGATCGTAAAGTCATAACTTGATAATCAATTAGATATAGATGAACAATATATGCTTCTTTAAATCCTCATTATCTAAATCAATAAAGCGTCAAGAGATAACACATACCATTATGTCTCCTATTAGAGACGAAAGGAGCAGCTCATTTGATGTAGTTAAAAACGAGTACATCTGAAGTAGTACCATCGTAGCAAGATATTCCATTAAATAGAATTACGTTATTTTGTTTCTATCGAATATTCAGCGCAATGGGCCTATAGACGGCACTTTTTGGTATAACTTTAAATAAACGAATAAATAATTCATAGTCGTCTTTTCCGAAAATTTCTTCTCTTCCTCTCTCTTTTCTCCATCTTTCTTTCACCTCTTCTTTCTCTTCTATCGCGTACGACTATCCTTCTCCGCATCACCGCCTTCCTTCATTGTGTATTGGCTAAATGGGTTTTGGAGGCATCAAACAGGACGAGGAGGAAGATGCGAGGAACTTCCAAATGAACTCTTCTCCGACCCAACCGCATTCCACTCTACCTTCGCGAAATTCCCACTTCCTCTCCATCTCTCTTTCTCTCTCTCTCTCTTGCAAAACTTCCCATCTTATCTCTCTCTATCCTTCTGCGCTCTATTTTTCCCTGTTCCGCTTACGAGGTCCGGATTCATCCGAAACAGAAATGGCGAAAGGAGGCATGGCGTCAAGGTCAAATCAATGACTTTCCCTTCATTATTTGATTTCATTCGCTTTTGCTTCGATCACGACGTGAGGGGTAAGAGGAGAACGAAATATATTCCGTCCTGATGAAGAATCTTCCCGGAATTTTTAAGGTAAGCAGAAAACGTGATAATGGGGAAAAACCACATGCGCTTGAGAAGATCCTATTCGAAGGATTACGTCTGTTCGGAAATTTTCGTTTTGTTTTTTTCGCGATTTTCAAATTCCGACCTTGAATTTGACTCGCGCAGTATGGCGAAGTAAAGGCAGTATACAACAGCGAGAATTTCTTAGTTCAATAAGGAGATAGAACGTAGATACAATCAGGTTGGGTGAAAAAATATTTACATAGGATGGTAACCAAAAATTGTTTAAAAAATAGAAGTAGTGCGAGTACAATCATATTTTTAAGGTAAATTTTGATACAATATTGACATATGTTATAATGAAGCTAAATATTGTTTTATGGCGACAGATTCTCAATAATCCACTATAGTCTAGTAGTTTCCATCCTGAGTGCCGCGGCACACTGGAGCGTCCAGCAGATATTTAGGGTTGCCGCGATAAAATTAGTTTTTTAAATAAATCAACGGTCTGAATGTGTTTACAGGTAACTAGGGCATTAACTATATCTATAATAAATTGATTGTGGTGTGATACCAACAAATGGATATATTCAATGGTTGTAATACACGTTTGAGAAAATTTAAAAACATTTCCTGAAGGCTGGGGTGTCGCGAATTTCTGTTTAACTTTGAAAGGGTGACGAGCCTACAAAAAGGTTGGGAACTACTATTACTATAATATAGACATAGTCCAACTGGGAAAATAAAGTTTTTATTCAATGACAACGGGAGCTAATAACATAATTGTTGAGGTTCCTCCAACCGGCCAACCAACTAACAATCTTGTTGGTTTGCGGGTGATGAGATTTAAAGGTCATTGTCGATAATTTTGTGTTTTCTTAAAAAAATAAGATGGTCGCCATATAAATGTTAATTTGTGCCGATATTATGATTCTTCCAACTAATCTGTGAAGGAGAACACTTACTTGTACTAAAACGGCTTAAAGCAACAAAGTAAAATTTCTTCCAACGGATTTATTGGAACAAATTCACCGACCCTCTTAAGCCAGCCGCAATTTTAGTAAATCAACCATTTCGAATAATTGCGAATGGTAGACGATGAAGAGGATAATACGTTTCATTTGTCGAAAATTGATGAAAACGTTTCGCAGATTTTCATTTTCTTTGATAGTGGCCACTAATCTTTACGACAAAATGTTCTCCTGAAACGAGAAAAAAAACTTGGATTTTTTCGAAAATTATCCCGTCGCAATCTCTTTCAACGCTCAATACCATTTCCGGAACAAAAAACTTAATTTCCAATAATAAGAAATAAGCAGGATGCCCACCCAAAAAAAAATCGAGGACCGAAAAAACGAACCCTATTTTCTCTCGCTCAATAAGGCACTTAGGGATTCCCGTGGAATCCCAAAATCTCTTGCCGAAACCAAAAAACACTTAAACCGACGATATTGCGGAATCATTCCATCGAAAACGGCCTTTTCGGAATCCTCCGAGAGAAACCCTCTGCCTACCACACGTTCCCCCCACACCCACCCATAATACACCCACTCAAATCTCCCCGGGACCAATTCTTCTCAACCCGGCGCAAATCACAGGAGAACTTCGTGAGGACCCACCCCAGCCTGTGCTACACGAACGGAGAGAAGAGGGGAGAGCGTGAGGGGTAGGGCGAGAAAGGGTAAAAGGGGTGGTGGACTGGTCCGTATAAGGGTCCGAATGAAGACGCCGTACTCCGGCCCAAGGCCCATTATTTATCGCCGGCCCTGGGTTGGTTTAAGCAAATTAGCCCCGGAAACTTAGTCTGCTAGGTCCTACGGGGATTCAACTCCCTCACACCACAAGATAGCAGCGAGACCTACCGCTGTACTTGACGGTGTCTCTCTCCTCCCTCCCTCCCTCTTCCAGCCTAAGGGCGCACCTAGTACGTCCTTTGTTATTCCGTGGAGGATTATGGGCTTAATCGCGGCGGTGGCAATTGGGGAGGAGAATGGGAGGAGGATGGGAGGGACTTGGGAAGGTAGGATATACCATAGGGGGTATGAGAGATGGTGAAGAAGTGAGCCGGAAACAGAGGAATGCGCACAACTCTTGCTCCTGCGTCTTGCTATCGGTCGGAGGAGAAAATTTAGCTCCCGAAAGCCCATGCTTTCTCCGCAACTGGTTATCGGGAGAGGGTGTGGAAGGAAGGAGAAAGAGAGAGAGAGGGGATTGATATGGGGTGGGGAGGGGCTGATAGCACGAGGAAGGATGGTCGTGTATGCATCCTTTGATCGGAAGGTTGTTGCGTGTTTGAGTTTCAGAGCTTAATTTATGCTCCCTTTAAACTACCGGCGTCGGGCTAAATCTTCGTCAAACACCAAAACCGTAGGGGGGATTCACTGCGAACTCCTTGCATGGAGGAATGCATGCGAAAATATCGGGGCAATTTAGGCTGATTGGCTTCGGAGCGGTCGAGCCTGTTGATTTACTCGATCGAATACATATTTCATGTTTGGAAGATTGAATATCGACGCAACGCCTCGGGGAGGTATTTGTAGTCGTTGAGATAGCAAACATTCGATTAGTAACTACACTCACTGGAGCCATTCAATCAAAATTTACGGATTTTTGAACGAAAAAATGATCGAAGTAAATGATATGGGTAACCCCACAGCTATAAATGGGTGAGTGAACCATGCCCGAATTTCGATTATATTTTCACTAGTAATTCACCAATGTTTGCGTAGGACTGAATTATAATGAAGGATCAGCTAATTGCCAATTACGATTCCTAATACTAGTTCAAAGAGGAAAATATCTCATCAATAGTTTTACTGTTATAAGCGGAATCTATATAACTCGTTACAAGGTGCAATCTGAACTCAGGATATCAACTTTTAACTCCCTTTAGCACAAGATGGAATTTTTAACTATTCGCTAAATTTTTCTCTAGATCTCCTTGAACAAATGTCGATTATATTGGATTAATAAAGTTCATATCGCAAATATCCCGTGTATCTCGTCAAATAAATCATTCTATCATGGACGCTTGTCGGATTCACTCAAATATTTTATTACGGTTTTAAAATTTTACATTGATAAAAACTTTCGACTATTTTCACACAAAAATGCCTTGGAAATTCCACGACAATAATTCCAATATTATCAATAGTTACGTTATTTTATTCAAGAATATAAGTTTTACCACAAAGTTTCGTAGATTGCATGTAGCGAAAATTTTCATGCAATAGTTATACATACCAAGAAAAATATTTTTTGATATTCCACAATTAATACTTAACTAACGCTAAGCGCAAACCAAGTGTATAGATAGAAAAATATATGAAAATCTATCGTGGGTCAAACTAAGTTCGCCAAATAGTTGAAATTAATTAAAGCGTATGCTGAGATTTGGGAATAATACCGCCTTGGAATTAGCCCATATGCATTCAAGAACGATGGATTCCGATTTCACCCAAACTTTCGAATTAAAAGTTTCGAAGATGTAAAACAGCCGCTGCATTTTAGATTAGTGATAGGGAGCAAAAAGAAACTTAAAAACTCAAAGCTTTCAAAACTGCATTAACTGATGTGGTAAATCATTTAAGTAAAACCTTACGTGTGCTTCATAAGTATTGAGATACGTAATTACTTTCATTAATGACAATATAATGGGCAAAATGGAAGTATGATTATTTTCTGGTTGTTCGACACCAAAAAGAAATTAAATTTTCAAATAGTTTTTAAGGAAAAAATTCTTGAATACCTATTAAAGGTGAAAAAATTATACTTGAGTTTTTCAATTTTTCTTTTGCCTAGGATTAATCAGATTTACTTTGTTATTATTCGCTTCAAAAGTGAAATATACTTATCGTAGTATTTTGTTAAAAAAGTGGAAGATATTTCAGACATACAATTAAAACTTTCTAACAGAAATCGCTGCTAAAATGTCTATATATATATATATATATATATATATATATGTGTGTGTGTGTGTGTGTGTGTGTGTGTGTGTGTGTGTGTGTGTGTGTGTGTGTGTACTGTTTAAACGCAATATCAATAATGAACAGCGAATTGTGAAGAATGACATGAAGTTTAAATTTGCAAATAATTCTCCTTCAACCGTAAATTACAATACTCAGAGATTCACAAGGAAGGAGATAAGGTAAAGGATAATACAGATAATAGTACGCACACAAAAGAAAAAGTAAGAAAAGAAATCGAAAATCCTATATAAGGAAAAAATAATCATAAAAACAAATTAAAATAATATACACACATTAGTTGGTTGTTAAAATAAAATTCTTATATAGGATTTTCTGCGAATATTTTAAACAAATTTTGCTTATGTTTTCACTAACAGGAGTTTTTCCTTATTTTTCCTTTGTATGCAAGTGTGTATTTTTGGCTAATCAACCTCTTGGATTATTATAGCCATACCTCCTTCCACACCGAACACACTCACAAGGGAGGAGGGAAATCCGGTGCCGGCATTAGCCTACTCTTAAAGAAGAGCACCAAGGAGGCCAACGGCTTAACGTCCCTTCCGAAGGATCTGTATGCGTGTTATTATCTGTATTATCCTATACCTTCTATCCCTCCCTCTTCTTCCTTATGAATCTCTAAATATTTTCATGTATGGTTAAGGAGGAATTATTTCTACATTTTAACACAGTGTCGATGAAAGTGATGGTAAAATAACGCAAACGTTTTCAATTCTAAATAAATTCACTTGATGCGATAATTTAAATTGAATGAAAGTCCGAGTAAATTAAAGCCAACATGATTTCGGAGTAGATCGCATTTGCGGTGACGGAAAAACAGACACTAAAGTGCAAGGTTTAATTTAGAATCGTCGTTGATGGAATTTTATTCGAATTAACCTGTCTAGTGGAGTATCTGTTACAACATACAGACTTGCCGAGCGAATGTGATTACTACCAATCCAAATTCACGTTTGTCTCTCATCTATGTCACTTATTCACTCATTTTTTCATTATTTTCCATGGTCATCATTTTCATTGCTACCATTCCCTATTTATATATTTCATAGTGTCTTTTGGCCTGGTTAACAAAAGATCTCTTTTTCCATTGCACTCAACGACAAAAAATCGCAATTTGGCTACGAGAAAAGTAGCAAATTAAAGGGCGAATCGTATGTATTTGCAATGACGGAAAATATTAGAGTAAAACTGAGTGAACCGATAAAACAGAATCATGATTGAAGACTGGTATGGCAATTTATGTCACAAGTTTTAAATCTAAGTACTAATACGTATTACGTTTGCCGAATAATCATCAACATAGCGCTTTTGAAATGAAAAGGAAGTGTATAAGCTGGTATGAAACCAGGAGCGCACCGAGAGGGGGGGCTGACGGGCTTCAGCCCCCCTTAAAAGATATCTTACTAGCCTTGTAAATGTGTATTTTTACAGGAAATATACTCTTTTGGCTTTTTATATTTTTCTCAACTTGTAGTTTATAATCATTATACAGATACTTCTTGAATTATGCATACTTATATCGTGCGAAGTTTCTAACAACTAGCAATCTACCCATGTATTTTTAGGGCTGAGCCCCCCTATGAGAAAATCCTGGGTGCGCGCCTGTATGAAACAAATATGGGCTACAAAGGTGCTCACTGAAGGGATTTAAATGACGGTTTGCTTTTTATCGGAAAGAACGAAGTTGGATAACGAATAAATAAAAGGGCAGGAAAAGAACTTCAACTTATATGTGGTTGCATAAGATTCAGGATACAGAATATCATTGCTCAGAGGCTTAATCAAATCACACAAATTTAAATTCATTACGATGAAAGGATATATAAGATGACCCGACTCGAATACAACAACGAATTCCGCAATACCGCACACCTTAAACGAAACGTCCGGTTTCCGGTAGAGAATAGCCAGGCCTATTAGCATTGATGAGGGTCTCTATACGGTTTACACAAGTTAAAACATAGGTCTAGTCAATTGGCTACCACGATCATGCTGACCTATAGTGGGAACGGTATGTCCGATGCTAAATGAGTTACGCTGAGACTTGGAACCGGAGAAACCCATTAAAACCTAAATGGTCTGCGACTGTAATGAAAGGGATTCACGACCTAAAAGGTGTATCGTAGGGAGCATTTCCCCATAAAACGCTCCTCTTGGACAGGCAAGGAAGCAGAGAAAATAGAGCCACCACCACATCATGCCGAGGAGGAGAAAGTGGAGAAGAATGAGATAGATAAAATGAGAAAGGTGACGCTAAGCGCTTTAAGGCTCGCAGGCAAATAAAAGGAGATTTGAGAAGGTAATTAAGGAGAAGAAGATACACTTATTAGTTTAAAGTGGCAATAAAATGGGAGGAAGAAGGCTAAATAGAAATAAAATGATCTCACAGAATGAACATGGCAATAAATGAAAAGACAGCAAAAGAGAATAGCAATTTGCTAAATGGAATAGCAGAATTACAAGATGAGAGCGGCAACGCAATTAAAATGAAGGCATTGTTCCTATTTTATAAAAGCTACTGAGAAGAATAATATAAAAAATAATTTTAAATGCGTCAATTTAGAAATTGGATATGGCACCTTAATTTCGTTGCTATTAACTGACGGCAGTAAAAAGAATAATAAAAGTAGAAACAACATAAAATAACAGAAAACATATGATTTAAAATTATGCATATCTGGTGAAATATGAAACCATTATCAAAGCGTTTTATGTTAAAATTGACTGGAAAAACTTGATGCTTTTAAATTTATAAAATGTATGCATAACATCGCTCACTCCTTTTACAGCGTGGCAAATAGAGAACATTAGAAATTCAGAAAAGAAGTATGGCAGATAGTAACTCTGATTTAAAAAGCATAAAGCTCTGGTAAGAGCTAATATGTGATACAAGGAATGGAAATTTAGGGAGCTAATGAGAGATGACAACACCCAGAGTGACAGAGGAAAAGGAGACAGACTCACGGAAAATTGAAAAAAAAGAACACAATCAAAATGAATCCAACAGGAAAAACTGTAGAGAACAATATGGAGTGAGAGAGAGAGAGAGATTGACGATATTGACACAAAAATGGCAAGCTAAGAAGGAAAAGTAACAGGAATCCAGATGCAAGTTAATTATTCAACGATAATCTCTCCAATGATCTATCAAGTAACATGTATTCCAAAAGACCAACGCGTCACGTGGTTGCAATTGTGCAAATATCACCTCGGTGATTAATTAACAGATCTATCGAAGAGGAGGGAATGCGTTTACACAAATTAATGAACCAAGCTTAAGAAAACTGACCCGGCTGATGGATTTACGCACCCGGTTACAGATTTATATGTGAGCGGACCGAGGAGAAGGCGTGGAGCAATGTTTATGCAAGAGAAATGTTAAACGGATTCAGGAGAAGGGGTTGTGGGGGAAATCAAGATAAGACTGCTTAACAACCTCGGATGGCGATCTGGTCTCCACACCAAAGTTTCTTTCCCCATACAAGTTGGGTGTGGTATTGTAGTAAAGGCCTTGGGGAGACCTTCGAAAGAGTTAGGGGGAGATTGTAGCGGAAGATATATTGCCCGATGTAAAGAAGGGCCTTAAGAGGGAATGTATATCGTTCAATGGCCTCTTGTTTAGGATTTTCATCAACGAACATATTTAAAAAATATTGCCAAGAAATTAAAATGTACATAAATATATCAATAGACAATAAATAATTTAGACTGAATAAAACCTTATAATAAATTAAAACCGCTTCATTTAAAAGAGTAGTAATTTCATAACTTCTCCCTGAATATTTTTTCTAATAATTATATAAATTTCAGTAATTCATAGAAAAATGTGAATATTATGCAAGAATTAATTTATCCCGATAAACAAACTGTGCTAATTTTCCACATAACTACAATAAATTCAAGCGTGTTATCATATCTCGCGGAGATTCAAATGAATAAAATATTACTTATTCGATTACAACCGCTTGAGTTAAATAAATAAGATCTCTTAGAATTTTCATAAATATAACACGTTGCCACATAAACATTTAGTGGGGTCCAAGTCAAAAAACACCCAGATTATCATAGGTAAAGTTTGCAGCGCCTCAAATAACGCTTAACGATTAGCATTACAGGAGAAACGCTTATGAAAGATGCTCTCAAGCTCTTGACTCCATTTCCACCCTCGACTAAGTCACCTAAACCAATCCCTAGCCCACCACCTCCCCATCCCATTCTCACCAGCCATTTCCAACTGCAGAGATTTCTACCGGACCACTTAAATGAGTTCTCCCCTCAAGCCATTCCCTCTCACCCCCTTTGCCCGCACTTTCCCCTCGGTCCCCTCCTCTCCGGGACCGAGGACATACGACCTCAGTAGCTGCAATTAACACTGCCCCGAGATACCGAAAATGGACCTTGATTATACCTCCGTGCATCCTTAGCTTTATTCCCAATCTCTTCCTTCATTCAAACCTCTCGCTCCCCTCCAACTTTCTCCCCTTATACACCTCTTCAAACTCACCTCAAATAGACCTTGGGCTATCCCTCCCAAGAAACGACTTGCTAGAACGGCGGAAGTGACGTAGGTGCTGGAGTCGTTTGAAGAGGCAGTGGCCTAAATGTTTTGAGGTGGCTGAGGGTGGGCCGAACGGTATTGAATTATCCCCGGAGATAAAAGCGTTCCCATCAATGGTTGAGGTTGGGAAAAAAATCAAATGGTCAGTTTGATATATATTATTATACTCCACAGCAAAGAGCGATCTTTATTGCGGGTCATTTAAATTGCTTGGGACGAATATCAAAATAAAATGGTTCGTGTAAAGGATCGAATTAAATGTGTCCCCATAGTACCTAGGATTCTATCTCTATATATTTCATTATTACACATGTATAGTGGAGTAGGAAGAATTACACAGTGAACAAATATGTTCTTTACAAGAAGATTAGTTTTATAGAAGAAATTCGGCCATTAAAAAAATAAATTTAAATTTATATCGAGCTGACTTTGATAAAATTTTCTAAACTGAAATGTGCATGCGTCTAACCCACAATTTAACATAACAATAAAGATAATTCCTATATTTTTAGTCTTAAATAGTCCTGTTAAATTAAATAACATGGATTTATTATTTAAAAGAATCACACGCTAAAAATTACATATTTAATCAATAAACCTATATGGATCTTTGTAGAGATCTTCCATACGTTGGCATGCTATATATTGTATAACGTAACATAAATTAATACATAAAATTAAGAGAAGCGTGGGAATGTTGTTTTTATATTTCAAGTCACAATTTTAACTTTCGTTGACTAATATCAGTATTGCAGGTTAGGTTGGTTAGAAAAAATGCCACCAATAAAAAAACTTGAAAATATTTACCACTGTCCTCTTTTTAAATTGCTACTTCGTGAGTTTTAAGGTGGGTTTTGTTAAGTTTTTTCCACAGAATAAAATTCATTTCGCCGTGATGAACAGGAGAAGTTGATATAAAAACACATTCAGCCCTTAGAAAAGTAGACACTGTTATAAAGAAATGCACAACCACATCAGTGCAATTACTTATAATTCCTCACAAAATGAAAAATTCAGATCTTTCAAACCTATCATTGATTACAAAGGTTTTGTCAAATATTTTTCTAGTTGTGCTGTGCGGAAGCCTCATCTAACAGGATTGCCACGAAGTTTTCCATACAGAACTCCTCCAAACAAACTCGCAACAAAACACACCCCGAGACAAAAGCGTTTTAATCCAATAACTTCGCGAGAATAACACGACCGCAGCCCTCAACTTAAAAGGGATTATCCCACTCGATGATAAGTACAACACCATCCATCCAAGACCTGAGGGAAGAGCCACCATCTCACTGCAAAAACACTTCATGTAAGTGGCATTGTAGCATAGAAAAACTTCCCACGCTTCGGCTTAACAAAGGAGTATACGTAGAAGGTTTCAGGCCAAGTTCCGCAGTCTGTTCAAAATTTCCTCTTCTAGGATGAGAAAACTCAATGATATGCAACGGCGTCTTCAAGCTATTTCTCCCCCCATGCCTAGCTCCTGCTGTTATTTTCGATGTAACCTCTTAGTTATCCTACTTCCCTTATTTTCCAACCCTCTCCGATCCATTTTCTAGGAATTACTACATTCAGCCCGTAGATTTACTTTCTCCCACACGCCTGCATTCACCTTTGGGTCCATTACCGCCAGCTCATCTCCTGCGGCTATCAATTTCCCCACCCACCACCCGATCGTTGGCGCCGATAAGGTTGGATGTGTGTGAGCGTGCGTGTGGGAGAGAGAGGGAGAGACACGCAACTTGTTCGATACGCACAAAATTCTCTCTCTCGTGCCTTACGGCGTTATAGAGAGATGGTTCTTTTTTATGGGAGCGGTTCAGGGGGAAAACGACAACTTGTTTCAAATTTTATGTGGGATAAATGGGAGTGGCTGGCATGAAAAGTGTTGGGTATTTCGGCGTCGGATGCGAATGCCGTTCATGAAATTTATGCTCACCTGAAGCGAGTGCTTAATTTTTAGGGTTGTGATTTTTGTCGAAGGGTGTACTTTTTTAAATCGCCGCGAGCATTTTTCCATATCTGCATACACGCACACGGTGAAATGCTGTCGAATGCCGTGGAATTGTAAAGGCGAATTCTACGAATAGACGCATGCAAAGGAAATTCTACATGGAGCAGTTTCTCAACAAACGTAGTATTTTCTTTGAGACTTTGAAAACTCAACCAAAATTACTTGCGATGCGTAAAAAGTCGAAATAACACCATTTAAAATAAGCTATGAATTATCATGGAGATTGAATGAAATATTAATGGAATACGAATAAATCGGGTTATAGAAAAAACTTAACTAATCAAAGTTATATATTAATTTACAATTTTGAAATGCAAATAATAAAGGTTGGACTTTTATAGAAAGGCCTAGTTACAGTAAGCCATGAAAAAGAACCGATAAAAGTTTCAGTTACAAAATATCCACCGTAACAATCAATGCTATAAAATCTAAACTAAGATTTAAAAAAGCCTTTCTTTATTTAGGAGACAAGGAAGTGGAGCTACTCTCATTCGAATCACGACAAAATACAAAGAGTTAATAATAGACAATTTTTTAATAAATGTGACTAAAATTAATTTAGTCTCAATTAAACAATTTGATTCAGTTTTCACCAATTATGTAGAATCGTTTAAGAATTTTTTTCCTCAATTTGTTTAAAAGAATTAATTTCTCCAGTTTTTCAATGCAAAGACACTTATCTGCATCGGAAGTAATTACGCCTTCAGCGAAAAGCAAGTAATACTCTCTCGGCTTAAAAAGTTGTAACACATACACGGAGATAAACATTTTTATCGGCCGAACAAGTTGTTAAAACTGTTTTTCGTTAAATAAGAAAAATTTCTGCGATACTCTCAAGGAAAATAAGATATTTTGGCCAAAAATACTTCTTCTACCTGTTTGCTAAAGGAGGAAAAACCTTAAGAAGGTAAACCGCGGTAAAACCTCTTACGAAATTAACAAAAAAACGCAGGTAAAGTAATTTTTCACCACAGTATCTCTCACCGTTTCCCAAACGAAAAAAAATGTAATACGATCTCAGCCTATTTACCAAAGTTTATTTTCCGCGGAAAAATAACCAAAAACTCTTTACTAGCGTATATAAGTACGCGCGCAAGGGCTGGAAAAAAGAATTAAAAGGGAAAATACAAACGGCACATAATTTGTAGATTAGAACCAGATGTTCCTCCCATATCCCACCCCACTCTTTTTAGAATAACTAAAAAAATACATTTTTCTTTTCCACCCTTCCCACTGTAACACAACCTTATCTCCCCTGCAACCCCCGCTTACCCCCTCCTTCTCCCTTTCTCTCTCCCTCCTTCTCCCTCTCTCTCCCTCCTTCTCACTCTCTCTCCCTCCATTCCCCTCTCTCTCTCTCTCTTCCTCCCTCTCTCATCTCTAGCTAAGTTCAACTCTTTCGCCCATTTACTCTCAATTTATACTCTCCGAGAAAGAAAAAAAGGTAGCTGGCGTAATTCGCAGATAAGTATCGCTACACTCTTTCCTCCTCTTCCTCCCTTCCCTCCCACTCCTTCCGCTACACCCTTCCTACCCACCCTTCCCTCCCGGATCTCTCCCTTCCCTGTGACGTGAAACCAAAATGGGGTGACTTTATCCACTTCTGGTATTAGTGGGAGAGGAATTAAGAAGAGGGAGGTTAGAGGGGAAGGAAGAGATGCCCGGGGGAGCGAGGGATTATGGTACAAGGAGGAAAGGGCGGGTCAAAGGAGGGAACCTGAGAGAGCTACGGTTGATGCACGCACTGACCCCTCCTATATCCGCACCCTAACCCTTCTTTGGTAGCAATTTAAGGAAACAAAGCCCGTAAAAAGGTATAATACACACCGCATTGCTAAGTGCATCGTAGGAGGAATGACAGGGGAAAAAAGAGGTTTAAGGATAAGGGTATAATGTTTAGAAGGCATAGTAAATGCGAAAATGGAGAGAGAGGGAGTGTTGATCTACGGGTCAAGCTAGGAAAGACGAGGGAGAGAATGGAGAGAAAAAATATGTTTTTATAAACTGATAAAAGTTGGGATTTTAAACCCAAAACTGATTCCATATCACTCACAACACTCATCCCTGTTGCTTGTGTGTATGTTTGTGCATTGCGCATATATATCATCATCATAGGTAGTCTGTCTGTAGAAAGGTCCGTGATTGTTCATGGTCAAACCTGATTCTCCATATACTCTTATTTTCCGCTGTCCTCATCTCTCTTTCCCTTTCAAATCGTCTATCAGCTGAAACTTTTCCCTTTTTCCATCTAGTTTTCCTTCTAACAAGTCTTTAATCATACTCTCTCTCTCTCCTCAGGTAATGTCCAACCCAGTTTGCCTTCCTCTTTCTAATAGTATGTATAATCATTCGCTTCTCTCTTACTCTTCGTAGCACTTCATCGTTTTTCATCCTGTCTATCCATTTTATTTTCAGCATTCTCCTCCAAGTCCACATTTCAAAGCTTTCCAAGTATTTTATGTAATTTTTCCTTAGCGTCCATTTTTCTGCCCCGTACAAAGCTATACGCATTTATGAACTTCTTGCGGATATCTTCCCTGACATTCCCCTAAGTAGGTGTTTCTTTCTTCTGAAAGCCGCTTTTGCTTTTCCTATTCTAATCCTGATCTCATCCTTACACCGTGTGAGTATATATATATATATATATATATATATATATATATATATATATATATACATACATATACATATATATATATGTGTGTGTGTGTGTGTGTGTGTGTTTGTGTATGTATATAGATGGCAACAAGTTGTTGGGATAAGGATGCCCAGTGAGCACTCACCAATAAGATAATTTCAGATTGGCGAGCTGCTGGGAGTGTCGAAGTGACACGTAAAACAAACACAAAAACACGGAAAGCTTTCGGGGGTGATCCATTTGTCAGCACAGGAGAGAGACAACTGATGGCAGTGACACTGGATGGAGGCATTGGGGTGGAAGGACAGTGCGGAAAAGTCGGAGATTGGAAGTCCCGGAGGGGTTGGGGGAGTGGCCGAAAATGAGTGAAATGCTAGCGAAGGTTGAGGCCAGGGGGAGTGAAGGAGTTTAGAAGATGAATATGGGCAAGCTCCCACTGACGGAGTTGGGGAGCCGAAGCATTGTCGGGGAGAGAGCGAATGGCTCTTACCGTGAAGAAATCATTACATTTTAAGTTGTGATCGTTTGCATGAACGGCCACAGGCAGCGGTCGTTTAAGAATGACACTGTTGCGGTAGCCGTTCATGCGGACGTTGAGAGAATTGCTGGTGAGACCAACATAAAAAGTGGGGCATTGGGTGCATCTCAGGAGGTAAATGATATTGCGAGTGGTGCAGTTGGTAGGAGAAGTTATGGGGTAAGTGATGTTAGATGTGGGGCTGGAGAAGGAATTTCAGAGGGAGTTTATTGGGCATGTGAGGCATAGGGGTCAACCGTAGGGGTGAGATCCAGCAGAATGCAGGGGAGTGGGTGCTGGGGGTTCTTTTTCCATAAATCTTGCCAACATTTTATGGAAAAAAAGAATCCCTATATACACACACACACACACACACACACATACATACATATATATATATATATATATATATATATATATATATATATATATATATATATATATATAACTATTTACCAAGCGAGTATAAAACTAAAAAAATCAACGAATACGAAATCATTCTGGCAGTTAAATTATAGTACCGCAAAGAATTAATACAAAATAATATTAAATGCCGCTGTAAAATAAACTTCAATTTTCAGAAATTAATTTTGAATGGCAAATGTTAATATACTCGACAAACTGTAATTTCAGAAGAGTTTAATTTGGTTTTCACTCGTATGAAAAAATTAAGATTTCCTTTAGGGCTTTCATAAATTTCTGCTACCTCTTCGGTTCAATTAGCCTTCGGGATTAATAAAATCTGCTTCGTAGAGCGTATATTTGGGATGATTAGGGAATTGAAAATGATGAGCATACGTCCGTTGCTAAGTGAGAATGGAATATTAGATATGTAAAAATCAATAGAAACGAAGAGAGGATAGTAGGAGAAGAGAATCTTTTTTCAAACGAACGGGGTTCTAAAAATCGTCTGAGATTAATCGGATATTTTTGACTACTCTCAAACATGCCCGAATAACGCATTACACCTGAGGTTGAATATATAAATAACAAGGTTAGAGATTTAAAAATCAATTTAAATTCACGACTTACAATTAATAAACTAAATTTAAAACGCACGACGAAAACATTTGTTAACATACAAGTATTAAGAACATAAAGGCGGTCATTCTTACTCACCAAAAATAAACCTTTTCAACGATACTAAATTTTAGTAATTTTATCGAAAGCATTTATAGGTAAGTACACCAATATAACTTATCACTGTTAAGAAACGGTTAAATGAAAAATAACATGTCCAAATCCGTAAAAATCTTTCTAGATAAAAATAGGGCCAGAATTTAGCAAATATAGAGCATTTATATTTTATAACAAAAAGAACATGTTTCAAAGCTTTCTTAATTAAATTCCCAAATTAAATTCAATAAATTTGAACTATTTACACATTTATTTCAAAAAACACTAAAAAGTATATATTTATGAAATATACATTTTCCTCGCTATTAATAAGGATTTTTATGATTTAACCGCCATTTCAACGAATCATAATCAAATAAATGAATTAAAGTTCCAAAATGTGAAAAGTTGCTTCTACGATACTTTTGATATCACGTCAATGGATAGAGAGTAGAAAGTAAGATATTCCTAGTGCAAGTAGTCATGTTTATGTGCCAAGCAGCTTTTGACCTTTTTCGAATCAAAACCGCCTCACAGCTGTGTCTACAACTCCTTTGATGACCAAGACTAAATTGTTTGAGGGACCTTGTCTCACGGTTTGAGTACACTCACCTCGAGAATATCAGACGATTGAATTTTGGGGTGTACACTGTGGTGTTGGTTAGGTGGGCTTCCCTAACTCGGTAAACACGAACACCTCAACACAAACACGTAGCGATACCCGAATAAAAGCCTAACCTTTAGAAGAAGCATACAACACAAAAGCGAATATTAATTTATATCATGGAACCAATTAGTGTTAAAATAATTTCTAACATGGATATTTTGCAATGAAAACGGGTAACAGATCCTATGTGGTCTATTTTAATGAAAAATAAAAAAGTGCAATGTATATCGGTATGCATGTAGGTATATCAATTAAATGTAAGTGATGTTTGAATATTTTCACTGCAATAACCTATTCTATAACTTATCAGATACCAGTATGCTTTCGGGTTTGAGAGCATCAGCCATTTCGAATAATAAAACAGAGATTTATCCATATTTATTCAGCATACTCAAATCTACTACGCGGCAATAAATACTAAAAATAAATACTCCATCAATAAAAGAAAATGTTACGTAAATACCAGTTAATGGAAATATATAACGATTCTAAATTGAAACTATCATTTTATCAACACGCTTATTTTTCTCATTTAAAACAATTCGCTATTAAAACCGATTAACTATTCCTATAGATGATACAGGTAGCCATAAATGTGTGAATGTATTAGATGCGCATTTCAAATGTAAAGAATTCAACCTCGCTAGTAGCTCTATTTATAGCGATGTTTCATGAGATACAATTGAAGACAGCTACTACAGTACTCAACCGTATCATGCGCCAATGTCTTCCTATTATGATTTACTCGTGTGGAACGTATAGGAGTCTGTACATGCATATTTTAATTTACCAAAATACGGCATAAATATATTGAAAAATCGAAACTGATATACCTGGATTATACTAGGCATTTATATTTTCAGCGATTCCGATCCGAACTATCTAAAATAGACTATAGTATGGAAGTCGTATTAATAATTTAAGCATTAATTTCTCTATAAAATATACAATGAAAACGCAGATAAGTTGAACTGATAATTACTCGCACTATATTACTTCAAATGGACATATCTCTGAATTGTGTGTTCAATTTTTCTATATTGAATTTAATAATATCTATTTGAGTAATTTATCCCTTAACTTCAAAAATCTCGTTTTGCACGATTTGTATCAATTCATTGTAACTTTAAAGTGTATGAGGATATTCAATTAACTGGTTATGTAGTAATATTTCGTTGCATCACGATGGCTATCCTTTCGATTAGTGTAAGTCATTAAAACCTCAAATTACATGAAAAGTGACAATACGTACAGATTGATTTTCTATCACTAGATCCACAGCGAAAGAAAGAAATCAATCGATCCACAGAACTACGATAATCGAATGCTAAAAGAATAGCTTTATTTTAGGAATTAATACAATCTAAAAGTATAAATTGCATCTTCAGCGCGATATTCACTATATGCACGTCATAAATACGCACTATACTATTTATAGACGCAGTATTCATTTTAGTCCCACACTTAATATCACTAGCCCGTAAAATAAGGAAACAAACAAACAAACGAACGAGAGTTTAGCTAAAATTAAATTCGAAACGGAGCCGGACAGCGAGAATTAACAGTGACACACAATTGGACCTTCTCGCTCTTAGGGAATCCAACGGCCACACACACGCTCGCAAACACACGTCCTACCCATTCCACCTCGGCGACCATTGTCCCTCCAGTTCTTCTTTCATCGAGTTTCTCCGACGGCAATGCAAACAGCATCACCAACGGGTGCGCCACGGAGAGGGAAAAGAGGTGAGGGGGAGGTGGAAAGAGAGGACAGGAGGAGAAGGGGGAAAGAAGGTGGAAAGAGGAAAGGAGGGGAAGGAAGAGTGCTGAAACGGAATGGTAAGAGGGTCAGACTCAGTGTTTCCACTGCGGAGAGAGGGAGAAATAGGGGAACAAGGAAGAGTTGGATAGTAAGGGAGAGAGAGAAAAGAGGGTTTTAGGGACTGGTATAGCATGAATGAGAGAGAGAGGGGGAGGAAGATAGAGAGAGAGAGACGGAGGAAAGAGGGTTTCATACGGCCGCTATGGGAACGCCCCCACTTGGTAGGATACGGAAACAGGAAGGGCGATTATTAATTTCCCGGCAAATCCCTCATAATTGAGTTTCCACTACCTCCCAAACACCCACTTCCAGAAAAGGGAATGGATTTTTTTTAAAAGAGAGGTTTTGAGGGTGTGAGAGAGGGAGTACGAGGTGGGATGGGAGAGAGAGATAAAAGGGGAAGAGGAGAGATGGGAGGGAGAAAGGAGATGTAAAGGGAGAGAGAAGGAGATTGTGCTCTCAAGATTGCCCTTGCGTATGCGTACCCTTCTTTATGTAGCCGGACTAAAAGGGGGTTCAAGATGGAAAAGATAATCTCCTTAACATTATCTGTTATGTTTTAGTCTTCCCTAAGGTGAAGTGCATTGGGAGTCATTATTGCGGAAAGAAACTCGTTTAGTAATCTAAAGAGCCGTAAGTGCAATTTTTTTAAATTTGTGGAGGTTTTAAGGCCAACTTCCAGTTAACTAATAATTCATTTTATAAATTTACTGACTTCAATGGAAGATTACATAAGATTTTCCGCGGAGATTTCATTTTTTTTTAATTTATATTGACACAACAATCTTTTAATGGGGTTTAAACCCACCTGAAAAGGTGTACTCTTTGAAATGATGCGCACATTTAAAGTAGAAAAAATCGGAAATAAACGCAATAGTTCTGATGGAATGTTAATTTTCTTAAGCAGGTTAATGCCAAGTTTATAAATGACACTGGAGAAAAAAGCGAAAAAACTGGGATAGTTATAAAAGGAGAACCTGGCCAGATAGTTATATGACTCGGAGAAAAATCGAATTAAGGAGCTAAATCAACAAAAAACTTCCTCCGCGAAACTGATTCGTTGATGAGTATTTTCCTTCCACCGAAAGAGAAAGAAAAACCGAAAATAAAAATCGTCCTGGAGGATAAAAAATAAATGGCGAGTTTGAACCATCACGTTCGGGAAAGTAAAAACGAAAAAAACCTTCATTTTCAACCGTTTGAATTTGATAAGAGCGTGAAAGGTAGGCAAAGAGAGAGACAAAGACGAAAGCAGAGAGGAAAAGGGTGCGAGTAGTGGGGAGGAGAAGAGAGCGGAGAGGAGAAGAGAGATGGGCAAGAGTTGAGCAAGGAAGGAGACTCTGGAATGGGTAGCAACACGACTTCTCTAATTGCGAACCGCACTGGGGTAGCAGGAACGGAGTGTAACGAGAGACCCACGGGAGAATCTACAAAGAGAGAAAAATGGAAAGAAGATATGGAGAAAGAGTGGGTGTGACGTTAAGGCACGATGAGAAAGAGAAAAACATAGGAAAGTAAAGATGGAGATAGAGGAAGAGATGGGACGAGGAGGTAGAGAAAGGGCGGAAAAGGGCGGAAAGGGAGGGAAAGGGAGGGAGAGAAAGGGAGGGAGAGAAAGGGAGGGAGAGAAAGGGAGGGAGAGAAAGGGAGGGAGAGAAAGGGAGGGAGAGAAAGGGAGGGAGAGAAAGGGATGGAGAGAAAGGGAGGGAGAGAAAGGGATGGAGAGAAAGGGAGGGAGAGAAAGGGAGGGAGAGAAAGGGAGGGAGAGAAAGGGAGGGAGAGAAAGGGAGGGAGAGAAAGGGAGAGAGAGAAAGGGATGGAGAGAAAGGGAGGGAGAGCAATGGGAGAGAAAAACAGAGGAAGAGGAAAAGATGGACCGAATGGGAATAGAGAGGGGAGCAATGGGAGAGACATGGAGAAAGAAGAAAAGCGGCAAAGAAAATAGAGCACACGCTTGAATGGGGTGGTAGGAGGGAAAACGCCGACACCGCTATTAAAACGCGGGAATTTTAGGGCGCGCGCGTGAGTGGACGTGGGAGAGGACGAGAGAAAGAGCGGCTGAAGGAAGAGGAAGAGAAAGAATAACGGATAAGAAGATAGCAGAAAGCCGTGCGGCAGATTGGTCCGCACGCCTTCGCGGAGAGGGAAGGAGGTATGCCGGTTGTGGAGAGGGAAAATAAGCAAAAGAGAGAGAGACACTTTTAATTCCCTACGCCGCGAGGAAGGGAAAGAGGAGCGAGTGTAGCTCGCATTACGAGACGCGAGAGGTAAAAGGAGGCGGTATCCAGCGAGGCTGGAAATGTGAAGAGAGAAAACCGGGGGACTGCAAGAGGCGTGGGCTGTTTGAAAGCGTACCCTCAGGAGCCATCTGCGCTGCACCGCACCTATCAGGAGAAAGAGCAAGAGAGAGAGAGAGAGAGAGAGAGGGAGAGACGAGGAAAGAAGAAAAGATACACGGGAGGTAGGATTGCGTCGAGTATGGAGGTTGGGTAATTCTCCGGCGGGATGGAATAACTTCATAGAAGAGTAAGGCGGTCGGAGCAAAAGAGATGAAATACGTCGGGGGACCCCGAAATGAAGTGGGCATAAAGGCATTTGCGTGGTCCAATTTTGGGCATACTTTTACGGAATGAAAACGCCTGCTGCTTAAAACTTCGCTCGGCTTAAGGGGCGGGGGCGCAAAAAAAGGATGCGCGCGATCATATTCGTCTCGAAGTTAAAATGTCCGCTCGCTTATTACGTAAGAGTTAAATGAATAGAATGCGATGCGGTCGACGGTTGCGATAAAATCGCAGCTTTAACATTAATTAATTAATTTCTCTGTCTTATTGGCGAGGCACAGCATCCTCTCTCCAAAAGCAGACGTGTTAAATCTAACAGCATGAAATATTTTCACTGCCTATAATATTACAAAAGAAATAAAAGAATGTTTACCCAAAAGATAGAAAACAATCATATTCCACTTAATTCGTATAATTTCAAATATTTCTAATGGATGTTTTGATTGTTACATTTCACGTAAAAAATACTGCGTATAAATTTAATTTTTTAAATGCACGTTTGATGTGGGGACCATACACCTAATTTCAAATTTGCAACAGTATGACTTGCAAAGTTAATGAATGACATGTTTACAAATCAACCAAAATCACCAGCAACAAAACCCAATCATTCATTACCTAATACTTATCAAAAGCACTAAATAAATGTCTACAAGTTCTATTTCATGAGCTGAGGAACAGGATTGAGATATATATATATATGAAAGCTCCAATGCCATATTTAAGAAATATTGAAGCTTGATTTTGATATTCCTCGGAAATAATACCATGACAAACATTTTTTCTTCATATGTTATAAACAAATAAACGCTTAAATAGGTAGGTTAAAAGGAATATAACATTACTGAACCAATAGTAAAAAATGAGCCAGCTTTTTTGCCAGCTCTTACTCGTCTGCGCTTCAGATCCACGCGATCAACTTCCCTTGATGACCAAAAGCGGTACGACTGCCATTTCATATTAAGAAGATCGCTCTTTGGAAGTCCCAAAAACAAAATAAGAAAGAGGCACTGGAGATTCGGCAGCCGAAGATAATGTCGCGGTCGAAACCAATTGCGTCTTCCATAAGTGGGAAGCGACTTAACAGAAGAGGCTGCCAGTCTATGTCGCACATCTTCACGCCACAACTTAAGACTAAAGGACGCCTCTCTTTCTCTCTCTCTCTCTCGCCTGATCCTTCTTCCTTCATTTAGGCGCCGGAACAGCGCCTCCCGCGGGCCTATAGAGAACTACGCAACACCCGTCCGGAGAAAGAGGATCGCCCCCTGCGGTTCTTTTATGAACCAAACGTCTCCGCCTCTTCAAAATCTCGCAAAACTTCCCTACACTTCGTGATCCTTTCCAGTCCGTCCCCACCTCCTTTCTCGCATCCTGGATTCGTTGATCCTACCACGCACCCAGGGGTATACATGCCTCCTAGCTACGTAAGAACCTTTCAACTGAGGGATGCGTTTCTATCAAATAGTTAAGGTTAAGGAGTGTTAAACACGCACCCATAGGATTTATTATTAACCTCTAAGAAGCACTCTCATTTTTCGAAGAAATACGTTTGAAGATATCCAAGCGCGAACCTTATTAAAATTTATACATGAATAACTGCCTTGAGATAAAAACGAAGCACATTACCGGTGCATTAAATTAGTTCATTAACAATTTCTCCGAAGTGCCGAGGAGGAGAAGGAGGTTATAACATACATATAACATATACGAAACTACAAGAGCTAGAGAGCTGAAAGTTTTTGTTTTTGTAGATATGATGGAGAAACCTTCAGATAAAATGAGACTTCTTACCTAAGTGACATGAGTTTGACTCCAGAAATTCCGAAAGTTGCGTTTTTTCCCATAAGAAAAGCATTGCGCCATTTTTGTAAATTAATTATGGGTACTTGCCGGTAGGCTAGAATAATGAAATTTTCAGTGTCGTTAGATGGCCGCAATATCTATTAGGAATTATTGTCACTTTTGCTTACAGTGTCTTGGGTTCGACTCCAGAGACCCCGGAATATCTCCCATAAGTTAGCATGGGAAAACGTAATCCAGTGTGTAGAACAATCTTAGATGTTTAGGAAGCTGAAATGTTGCAGGATTATAGAATTTTGCTCATAACCAACTATAAAAATCAAAAATTTTAAAATTGTTAATTTTAGGGGTTGTTTTAACCCCATTTGAACATTAAAGTTTAATAATTTTTATCTTGAAAACTATATGCTGTAGGTTCGAGTTTTTGAAATCCTTTTGTAGAAAATTATACATAGAAAAAAATGAAATTTTCAAAAAGTTTAAAAATTCGACCGCTAAAAATTCGCAATTGTTTAAACATATTTTTGAGGTTTATGTATTATCGAATGTGCTACGAAGCTAAAACTTTTTTACCGGTAGATTTTGTGAAAAACTAAATAAAAAATTATAAAAATTTTGATATTTTAATTTCTTTGGCTGTTAAAAATTCTTAAAATTTAAACTAATAGATAAATGTTTACGTACTTTGGGGCAAGCTAGGAAGCTGAAATTTTAAAGTTAAGTAGAGCTCAGTGCATTTAAACTAACAAACATTTGAAAAGCTCCAACAAAGTGCTATTGCGGTCGCATTAAACATTTGAAATTTAAACAATTAAATAAATATTATTTCACCTCTAGATTTGCTACAACTTCAAATTTGACAAAAACGTGTGGAATTAGCACCTCACATTGGATAAAGTATAATATTCTTAAAATTGCACATTTAAGGCATTGTTTTAATCAAATATTGTTCAATAAGGAAAGATAGAAATTGGGTGCAGAGGCGAAATATATTGAATTAAAAAATATTTCTAATAATGCTATATCTCTCTGAAATATTAATGTTTATCAGGGTCAGATGAAATGCTTGCAGAATGCAAGCACCAACTACTAGTATGTGTGTGTGTATATATATATATATATATATATATATATATATATATATATATATATATATATATATATATACATACATACAAACTAGCGCAAATGCATGGAGTAGAGAGACGAGATAATCATCTTATTTACTCGCGGGCATACAGTTATCCTCGAAATGGGCCGAAAAATCTCATTCCAGAAATGATCTTTGCTAGATAGAGGGAGAGGCACTTCTCTGCCATGGATTGGGTCACTCCATTTCCAGTGCGCGCTCCTGTCCTAATATCAACTCCAATCACAAGGCCACGAAGAACTCACTTTCCTCATATCAGCGTTATTAAGGTCCTAAGGTTCAATCTCTCATTCTTTATGATCTTAAAGAAGAAACATAGAAGGAAGAGAAGAATGGAGGAAGAGAAGAGAGGATCCCGAAGGCCGGATTGGTTTATAGGATGAAAAGGGAGTACTGGCTGGATGAAGTGGAGAAAATGAGGAAAACGAGATAAACTAAGATGGAAGAATTCCAAGATGGAATTATAGACATCATTTTCTATAATAGCAGGCTAATGTAATGGAAACACACGGATATGACAAATAAATAGCGAATAATAGAGAGACAACAAGTATGACGACTCTTTAGACGGGATTGATATCGATGGAGCGGTTTCAGAGAAAAAACGCGATTTAGGACAATAATAAAAATAATAGAATTATTAAATGTATACGCAGTAAGGTTGTAGAATGAAAACGCGATAATGTTCCATAAATGGTAAAAAATGTAATAGAAAGAGAATAACTAATCAACTCAAGAATATTTCGCAGAAAGAAAAAATAGAACGTAGTACACAAAAATAAATTTGAAGAGAATAATAATAACTCAAAAGAAGGAGAATTATTTTATAAAATAAACCTTAATAACAAATACGAAAAGAGGGTAAACTCAATATTGATAACAACGTAACATTTTAAATAACAGAAACGGAGACAATTGAAAAGAGAAGGGAAGAGAGATAACGAGAGAAAGATGAACGAAGGGCAGAGAAAAAGAAAAGACCAGATTACGACGCACACTAAGCGAGTTTATCAGAAAACGGACGATGGAGGTGAAAATATATAAAGCGAAGGGCAGCAGGTGGATGAAAAGGGAGAGAGAGAATGCAGGGAAAGGGAGTGGAGACGCGGAGGTGCTGATGAGGGGAATAGAGCGAGAGACCCTTCGAGGATTTCACAGGGTCCGTCCCGCATCTGAAGAACAATGCCTGGAGAATGACCCTCCCCATTTTTGCCGCCTGCCAACCATCGCCCCTTCTTTTCATCTCTCCCCTCCTCACCTCTCTCTCTAACCCTCGCAGAGATGGAGAGAGAGAGAGAGAGAGAGAGAGAGAGAGGAGGAGAGCTCAGAAACTCATCTCGTATCCTTTCTCTCATCCCCTGTATCCCGTTTTCCCACAATCCCTCATTCACCTCATCACACCATAGGAGCCCCCTTGCCTCCATCTTTCCATCGCTCCTCTCCCTCCATACTCTCCTCTCCCTCCGTACTTTCCTCCTCTCCCTCCGTGCTCTTCTCTCCCTGCGTACTCTCCTATCCCTTCACTCCCTCGCTCAACACTCCATTTGCTTCTGCCGCTGCCAACACATAACTGTCCGCACTTTCGTTTTCTCATCCCGGAATAACTACCTCGGAGGTCTTTACCCGCGCTGCTTATCCTTTAATTTAAGCTCATTATTCTTAGGCAAGGAACACTGCGCTAAAATTCTGGTAATCCGCGCGACCATCTAACCATATTCTGGGTATGATTGCTCATTGCGCGCCTTTTGTAACATGGCTAAAAATTATCAAAAATTAACTTTTAGTTTGCTAAATGTTCAAACTAGCCGGGCTTTAAACTGAAGCATAAAGACTGAAATAGTATACTTAAAATTATAAAGACGTACCCTTTATCTGCTTCTTCTTTAAGAAGTAGTTTGTTTACTTAATTAGTGAAGCAATAAAATATAATAAACTTCTTTGCTACCAAATGCTATGGGGATAAAAATGCTTTTGGTAAATATAACTCAGAATCACTTATTCGGAATTCCAAATTGTGAATAACAACTGATATATCCGGACGAAAATGAGGCTTTTAATCAATTTAAACTTTCTATTTTTGAAATATATATTCGAGAAATAGATAGCAAATAAACGAAATCCAAATTCAATTCATCCTAAAATCAGCCAATCATCGTGAGAGCTGCCAATCTAGTAAAATGCTTGCTTTTTTGATAAAATTTTGATTTTTCAGAAGACGACGATTCCTTCTGTCGAGAGGGGGATCTAATCTCTAACTGCATGCATGAATAAATTCACTCGCTGATATTTGAACGCTATTTTCCGAGGATCAGAAGCCGGCATTTCACGGCACGCTTATTTCAAAACCATCACATAAATGCACTGCACACACACACACACCTCCTGAAACAGCATAGGCAGAGTTATATTTACCGAGTTTCACCTTTTCAGGTTACTAGAGCTCACACCAACATATATACAGCGGGAAAATTAAGATTTAATATAAAATAGCTTCATATTTCTACATCGCAACTTTTCTCAATTTTTTTTACTCAATTTAAAATCATATTTTAAAACACAAACGTCACTGAAACTTGATATAATATTTTGATTTGAAATATATAAACCAACAGCGAATGGGATTTAAAAAGACGTAAACAGTAATAAATGGTTTCCAACATAATAATCAGCCATTCTGCGAAATTGAGATGTACATTCTTAATGCCTTGTTCTAGACCAGGGTTTGCACAACAGTGTTCCGCGGAACCCTTGGGTTCCGCTAAAGCTTCACGAGGTTCCATTAAATAACAAGAATAAGAATCCAAGGGTTTCGTAACTCCAGATTATTTGGGAAACCCTGACCTAAACCAAGGAAATGTGGCAGTCAAAATGTTTATCTTTTTCACAAATTAAATTCTCTACGATAACTATTTATGTTTATTGACTCGGAGACGTTTTGTTTTTCATCGATACAATCGAAATCGATTTAAAAAAGAAGAACGTTCAAAATTTTGTTTTCTTTCCATTAAAACCCTATCAAATATTTTCCCGTATCTGTCGATTTCACCGAGCTTTTACACTTCGTTTTGATCCCCATTTTATTGGTTGCCATTGAATTTGCTTGTTTTCCATGAGCGAGATATTGGATATCTTCAATCTCTTTTTATTTGCAAGTCTGTTACACCAAACAATAGGTATGCTATATATGTACATACAATTTGATATATACATTAGTGAGTACAATATTAGAGCTCAATCGTTAAAAACTGATAAATTTAAATTAAGTTTATCGGAATTTCTGCAGATTTTATTGGGTTAATAATAATCACAGCAAGAAATTCACCGTTCTAAAAAAAGAGCCTTTTAAGCAGAAATATGTTTTTAATTTTTTAAGCTAAAAATGAGAGGTTTTGATGACATTAATAAAGGAAGAAATATACGTATTACGGCCATGACAACTTACTTGGATTCGGAAAGCAACTCAGAACTGATAAGAAGTTTGTTACGTGCAACTAATCATAAATTAATTGGACCACGGAAGCAATGTATTTATAGCTTCTACAGGCGATTGCTTGACATTTAATCTAGCTAACGAGTCAACCATCTGCTTAGTTAATCCACCGAGCAAAAGGCCCGTCCAAGCTACGCGCATTTGACATTCTGTCACAGCCTATCCCATCAGCCAGATAGAGATTAAACATTAAATTATGGAAACGCCGCGGCATGAAATCAAGCGTCGGAGATCATAATTCCGCCGGATAAGGAAAAATCCACTCGCCGTTTTATTTGTCGCCCGATTGAAAATTTTCAATTTTTTTGTCCCTCGACCTCGGCCTTGAATTCCAGGGTTGACTCAATTTTCTCCCTCGGCCTTATATCGGCGTCTTTTTGTCGACCGAAATATTTCGATAGAGTCCACGTGTTCCACGCGAAACTTCACGTTCATTAGTTCCTCCTGGCATGATTCAACCCTCCCTGACCCAATTTTTGTCCGCGTGTGAAGGCGGTTGGTCTTAACACGGACCGCAGTGCGGCAAAGAGTTTTGTTTAAGAGGCTACGAACCTCCTCGGGGTAAAAAAACCATGCAGTTCATAAGGCTCTAGAGCAACGTCGAAATTTCGTGGAATTTCGCCAAAAACGCGAGTGGGTTTTTTTCGATTCCGAGATGACAAATACGCGGAAAGCCATCGATGATTTGATTACTAGCCGAGAAACATTGTACGAGGAGAGTTAAAGGCGTGCAGTTGAATACGTGCACTTATAAGATGATTTTTCCGTATGATTTAAAAAAGAATTTCCTTTATGCATTAATAGTTTTCATTATACATATATAGTGCTGTGCGATTCATATTTTTTGAGAATCACAAATAGATCAAGAATTTTTATAATCCTAACTCCTAGAGCCGCAAAATAATTTCTCAAGCACCAAAAGTTGTCTATAGTATTAGAAAATGCACCACGTCTAATTAAATATGTATATATTATAATATATATTATTATAATCGCATATGTTGCATATTATAAGGCGACATAGCTATGCTAGCATTCAGTCAAACGTTTTGCTGGAGAGATAGCATTAATCATATAGTTTGTGGATTTGCTGAAAGGTTATGCATGGCTTCGCGATAAAACAGTGATTAGAAGTCTATCGTTAAATTAAACGCAGGATTGCTTCGATAAAAGTAAGCTACTGCTACGGGTATTTTACAGATATTTTTAAAAATAACCTGAAACACAGAGAAATACATCATATAACAGAGAAATATTATAAAGACATAACTGTTACATGTAAAAGAAAATGTATATAGTTCATCAAGAAACAGGAATTCTATTACAATAATTAATATGACAGTTAAAAATCAATAGCTTACTATTTATTTACACCTGATAGCTTCACATAAAAGATGAGTCGAGGAAACACGTTACCACGCCCTTCCTGTTTTGTTTATGGGAATATGATCAAGGAAAACTTCTTTGATATATTTTCTTGGGACTAATTTAAAAAGAAAAAATCAGTAAAAACGCCAACGTTCATTTAAATGTTTATGTAACCAATTATGGAAATTATTTATCCTGAAGCTCAGACATGATATATACGCACATCCTCAACACTGATGAAAGTCTATTCTTTAAATGCCACCATTCTTATAAAAAACACTTAAAATGTAAACAAAAACAAAATGGAAATCCCTAGACCTCACAATAATTAGATATCAGGGCACTCTTATCTGTCCAAAAATGTCGACGATAACAGAACTCAAAACTTGAGACAGGGAAACGTGTAAATGGGACGAACGGACATGTATTGGTCAAATGTCGGATATTAAAAAGGTGTAATAACAATTCAATTCGATTGTCGACGTTCCGCGTCATCTCTTGACCCTATATGCGGACGTGTATTTAGATCGCTACGGAGAGAGAGCATGCGAAAAAAGCAAATCAATCCAACTCGCTCAATCCACAAAAGGAAGAAACGTGGATGGGTTCGACACATTAATTCCGACGCTCTCTCTCTATCTTTTGGTTCGGTCATTAAAGAAGAAACAAGCGGAATAATTCATCGATGGATTAGTAAAGCTTAATTTAAGTTGGACGAGGAAATACTACTTATGCAAGCTTCGCCGTTAATGAAACGCATTTTTTCCCGGATACTAGTCGTTAAATCGAAGCAATAGACGTTTCGCAAAGGCATCGATGGAAATGACATGGAAATGAAATCGCCGGGGAGTGCGTAAATAGAATTATTTAGCTTTGCAAAACTTCGCCTAAGCCTCTCACAAATCACCGAGCGATGTGTATGTTTAAGACATTTTTACGATGGCGATTTGCATCGCAGGAAAGAAACGCGATGACCTTTACGCAACCGAACTATATCCTGCAATGGCATTAATTCCCGATATAATTCGCATCTATGATTAGTCATTCAGCTCATGCTAATGAGAAACAGAAACGCCACAGTTTAGATATTGATTAAGGGATTCGGTGCCATTCCTAATTGTATTTGTCGAAGAAATTTCACAACGTGCAGTACAAGACAGCTCACAGTTACGATAACTTAACTTCGAAGCGATGCCATCAAAGGACGACAATGTTTGCTTAATGTTAATGAATTAAGTTTAGATACTGTTTCCTGTCATATGCACATGTGGGATGCAGTTTTAGTAGTCACGCGTCATTACCTGCATACATATATAGCTACAGTTGAATAAATACGAGGACTCCAAATAATATATTTTTAATAAAAATAAGTAATGAGAATAATTAATTAAATACGAATTTGAAGTTTATATGATCAAGCAAGCTAAACCTATAAGTACGCTACTTTTAAGATGATATAAAAACGAGACACGTTAACAGTTGTCAAGGATCCCGAGATTTCTTATCTTTAACGTAATTAAGGATAAGAAACAATACTTCGAGGATTGGTCTCACAAACAAATAGGGCAGCACGACACAACGGAGTAAATGACGAGAGACCCGCTCACCCGGTGCAGAATAAATGCAATAAAAAGAAGACTATCGGGAGCAGATGTCATGTGACGATCCCTTTCGGATGAACTGGATCCGCAGCGTCCCGATGACTCTTCGGAAGGAACGCAGACGAAGGAAACCTTAAGGAGGCTTAGTTCTAATTAGCCCCTCGGAGCAAAACTCTCGAGTTGGAGAAGGTAGAGCACGTGAACTGCCTCGGAAAGGACGGGCGTGAAGAAAGAGGAAGGTGGAGAGAAGAAAACCTCTTACGTCGAATGAGCGAAGTAAACTTCCCTTCAGATACCGGTCTGGAAGACCATTAGAAGGTGGTGCCATCTCTCGTTATTTCCTCACACTTAAACTCCGACCTTGATGACAAACCTGGGGAATCGTGTCACGCCCACCACCAAACGTTAACCTTATCACTCGTTGAGGCAGGATGATTAAGAAGGGAAAGAAGGGATGAGGAGAAAAAAACAAAAGAGAGAAGAGGGAAACCGAGAGAGATGGGAAAAGAAAAAGACGTGATGTACGCCCTCGGATAACTCGCAAACGCGCGGACAAAGGTGGAGGTCTCCTGCTCCACTTTCGGCGTTCCTTTTTTCAGCGCCCTATATATCTTCCCACCGGTGGGACTCGCTTCTATGAAAACTAGATGACAGGTAAGCCGGGGGAGACGAAAAGGGCAGGGCGGACACGCTTGCTGCGTCGGATGGGATAGAAACGAGGATTACCACGGACGTCTCTTATGTGTTTGCGTGTGGCGGCGCTCGATACTTCTAATGCAGATTACGCGTTACTCTTATCACAAAGCAACAACTGGAGAGTGAGAGAGGGTAAGGTTGGGAGGATGCGCAAACAGAGGAATAACTTGGGGGCATATCTCATGTTACTATGCCACGAGGACGAGTTCGTATCGCGTTGGTTGTGTACAGAGCGGACGTTCGAGGGAGAGAAGGACGGTTATTCTTTCCTGGCGGTCTAACGGTGTCCCTGACGACCCTTATTTCGGTACAATAGGAACCTATATCACACATGTCCATGGCACACATTCACGGTACAAAATGTGACATTCGAGGAAGCTTACCCATCAAGGCTTATGACAAACTTTGTTTACACTGTCCTGAATTGAAATTTCACATACCGCCGCCAAGTAATGTATGCAATTTTCCCAATTATATGAAACCGACCACGCAGAAATGATAATCTCTTAAATGAGGAAAAATAAAGTCCCATATCCAAGGGATAAGTGACAATGATAAGCATAGCATTCTATCAGAACCGAAAGAAAACAAATATTTAATTGGAGTCAAAGCAAAGTAATGGAGGAAACTACCTGCATTGGCAAATTGAATAATGAAGACAACAATCCAGTGAAATCCCAATTCCATTTGAAAATTCAATTACATCAATGAATATAGGACAAAAATTAAATAATTACCACTAATGCGGAAAATGCTTATCAAAATGGAGAGCTTTTAAGGGTTGTATAATTCTAGCAAAGTAGAAGTAAAATTAATAATTATATTTTAGGTGTTACTGTTCGGGCCGTGATTTTTTCATAGTTTTTTGCGTTTCAAAAGCAACGCCCTCCACAGAACAATATGCATTGCATTTACCATAATGTGAAATACACTTAATTTAGTGATATTGTTACGTTCAAATATTTTCCCAAAGACCAAAAAATTATAATTTAAACCATATTCTGACAAATAAAATATGAAAATTTATTTATTATTTTTGCAACATTATGCAAGATACAAATTTTTCATCTTTTGTCCACAAAAGGACTGTTTCCGTATTCTAAAAAGATTCCAATGGAGGAATTCCTTTAAAACATGTTCAAATGGCAAATCAAGCCACAACGGCATCTCTACCACTGAGAAAAAGTTCCTTTTTCTTCTTCCACGACATTCGATCAGATATTTTGACACAAATTCAATCTTTTGGAGGGAATCGGAAGGGAGAATCTAACTTTCTTCTTAGGATGAATCAGCATTTTCAAACTTTCTGAATCACTGGAATTACAATTTTCTGGGGCAAAAAAATGCCACTCTTTCAAAGGAACGGACCGAGAAAAACTAAATCAGTGGCCACCCTGTGTTTCTGCTTACTTGGGATTTCCTGGAAACCTAAGTCAAGATAACGTTAAAAGCTGTTTTGCATAAGGAAACGGCATGACGAACAATGTCATATCAGATGTTCTTTTCAGATAACATAATCCGATAATAGAGTTTAACGTTTAATAATTCAAAGTAAAAATCGTCGCAATTACGGTAAGGTATGCTACATGACCTACGATAAAAGCAAAATAAAGTAACACGCAATGTTTAAAGCCGTCGAGTATTAATTTTTCAGTTTTTTCGTGTAGTTATGGGCGTAGTGACTAATCTACTAGCACGAAAGCGAATGAGTTTTGTTTGGTCTCATAATTATCTCATATCTCATATAATTTTTCATTTTAACATTAATCAATTGCAACAGTAAAATACACGAAACGCGATAGCTGAATTGCTATTAGGTATATATTACAAACTATATCGTTAAAAATACCTTCATCAGCCTTACGAATTAAATTATACGATAAATATTACGCATTATCATAAACTTTAAAAGAAAGAAATGGAAGATGATCAAACAATCCTTTACGCCAATTTATTATCCATGGAAATTACGGGGAACAGCATCACCCGCGCACGTCCTTTCGCCTTTCAGCAGGTACCGGATCATAATTAATCCCAACCACTTAACGTTCTTCCTATTTTTTCAATTCCTCGGAACCCGTATCCTTTAACAGACAATAGGAATTCCTCCACAAATACCATACCTCTTTCGCGCGGATAGCTTCAGTTACAAAGAAGTCCTCTCAATATCAGCTTAAACTTTCCACTATATAAGAGACCCAAATTTTAGTTTCCAATTAGCTTGTGTGCAAACCCGTTCGATGGGCCTCCAGGTGATTAATTACTCGGGGGAGGAGGGGGGAAGTGGGAGAGAAACTGTTATAAATAAGGGGAGAAGAAAAGGAAGTGGAGCGGTAAGAGATAAAGATAATGAAAGAGGAAACGGAAAACAAATAAACTGGTGAAAGCGAGCTAAGAAGCGTTTGAGACGTTTTTCTCCATATAAATATTGCCACCAAAACTTATTTTTATTATTTACATATATAATAGTTAATTACAAAATTGTAATGGTGCCGGACTATGAAAACCATTTTATTTAAGCACGGTCAACAGTTATAATCGTTTCTCAAAACGTATGTATGGAATATTTTAAATCCATTAGGGGTAGGAAGATTAGCGTTGAGAAAAATTGTGCAAACAGTAGTATTTACTAAAGGTTATGTTAGAGCAAATAAGAGAACAAATAGAGAAAGAATACAATCGGAAAAAATAGAAAAAAATATTAAAATAAGAATGCGAGACAAATCGGTGAAAACACGCGAGATATGATAATAAATAAATATAGAGGACAAAAGAAAGAGGGAACGTGATGAACTAAAAGAGGCAGAGACAAGGTTCTGTTCCTGGACTTGATATGAATTAAATTTCCGTTCGCTGAAGTATAAGGAATTGGCACTGATGTGCCCTGGGCCAAGTAACGCGACTAATGGCAGGTTCAGAACAGACCTTTTGGCTTTGACACTTGTAGCGCAGGATTCAGATTCAAAAGGAACAATATCCGAGCCATGAGTCGGCACAACCGAGCAATCAAGTTCATCAATTCAAACATAAAAACAAACGTCGAATACTTTAGTAGCGTCGCATTTTTTTAGCCCACGTTGAGTCCAAATTGCGCGTTTCTCAAGCATAGCGAATTATTTCGTCGATGTAACAGAAACATAATACGAAACGTTGAAGAAGACCTAAGAAAATTTGAATTTTGGTAACGTAACTTTTTGGTCCAATAGTTATTTCGCATGGAAATTTAGTATTTCAAAAGACAGAATCTATATGATGTTACCTTAATCCACAATCGAGCGTACTACTTTTCGTAGTTATATATTGCATGAACTTAAAACTTCGACATCTTAAATTAATTTGATTCGGATTGAACCTTAAGTACAATTTTCACAAGAATTGAGCTTCATATAGGCAGAAGGATTAATAAAAATGATAATATCTACAAAATGACAATAATTATAATGCTATTTACCATTTTTACCACCATAAAAAATAAAAGAACAATCAATTATAACGCAAAAAATGAGCGCAAAATAACGCAATGGATAATAATATCCCATAATAAATTACTTTCGAAATTCTTATATAATCTGTCTCCTCGTGGTCTACTTGCATAGAGAAACATTATCCCGGGCGAAACCCATAAGGTCTGCAGGTTAGACAGACTTGCCGTAAGGCACATAGATTAGCGATGCGTAGATTACTTCGTCACATAACGCAATCCCGCGGGATAACCGTCCAGATTATATCCCCCGTTCCTCCCTCTACACGGTAAACAATGGGGGCAAAGTCCCATTAATCACCGGCAAAATCTAATCAGTAACGACATGATGATTTCGCAGGTCACGTATGTTTCTCGAGGTAGCCGCTCACGGCAAAAACTTGGCGCTACCTCTCGGAAGAAAACGCGCATGATATTACGCCTTTTTCTCATATTTTGTTGACTTTTTAATTTGAAATCAATATTAATTTCCTGGCTACAATGATCGAAAAATGATCAATTTTTAGAAAAACTGAAGAAATAGACATATTATCGATCAAATAAATGTTGAAATTAAACATTAAACACGTTTGTGCTTCTACAACTGCAATAACACGATCGCGGGTATATAGTATAACGAATTAATAGAAATTTAGACGCCCAAATTAGTTACTATAAAAAGAACCCGCATTACTTACGAAAGTTGTTTTTTTCTAATATTTGGCACGTTTGTAATTTTTCTTCACTCAAAGCAGTTACGTTAAAAAGGTATTCTTTTATAGTCAAGGAAATTAAATTAGAAAACGTCACCCCGAGGGTAGTTTGATTTACGTTGCGTTATCTCTTAGCGAGAATGAGTTGAGGAGGGGACTAGGGAGGTGGATAGAGGAGAGGTATGGAGGGAGGGAAAACATTTGAGAGAGAGAGACAGCAGTGGAGTTCAAAGAAGATAGTTTCTACTTCCTCTTTGATCTTCTGTCCTCCACCACCACTTCTCCCTCTTCTTTCCTTTAATCTTTCTTCCTCTCTCTCTCTCATCTATTGCCCTTCATCAATCCTCAAGTTTCTTTTAGCCCTCTCCTTCTGTATATTTCCTCTAGCATGCTTCTCTGCTCCTCTATGCGGTTATTTCCCCCTTGTTTAGCCAACTTGACTCCCTAAATACCGTTTGTTCCTTCATTTTTCCGCTAATGCCTTTTGAGCTTTCTCCTGTCTACCTCCTTCGACAATCAAGCTCTCTTCCTTTAGCAATTTGCCAGCCCCTTTTTCCTCTGAAGCCAAAACATCTCAATAAACATAACAGCATAAACCTCTCCACGCTTAGTAAACTTTGGCTGGAACGCTACTTAATTAGCGCGACATCATGGACTTGAATTTTCACTAATTTGACATCGGGATAGATTTAATTTTATCAATAAGCAAAGGTAAAGCATTTTATTAACGCTTTAAGTGTTTGAATGAAGCTCTTTTTTATCTATTCTTTTTGTATTCTATGTTTATATTTTGTATGTGTCTTGTTTCGTTCATGATGAAATTAAATTACAATCTCATGAATAGATTCTAGCTCAAAAAAAACACCGTCATCTTTATCAGTTTCCAACATATGGATATTCGTTAAATCCAAATGCACGTATTCGCAATTTTATAAGAGTGAGAACTTAATATCAATTTAAATAAATAAAGTCCCCCCAATTCTGATTCAATGATTAATACAACTAAAGCAATTTATTTTCAATTATAGGGACTAACATTTTTATGCGTTAAATAAAGTTTCTAAAATATCAGGAGATTAGATTTATTTAACTATTAGTCAAGGTTCTATTTTCAGCTGGAAGCAATCAAAAATAAATATCGTCTGACAACAAATAAAATATTAAAAATTCACTTCATAACTAAAACCGGGTCCATTAATTTTAGATTAGAAATCTTGTCTCTTTAATAATTATTATCATGTTTTATCGCGAGCGTTCCTATTTTAAATTGAATAACGTAATTAACAACATTATAAATTTTTCCAACAATTTGCTTAGTATTGCGATTTAGTGGACACTACGGATATTGCTATAGATTTCCTATTAAATGTTTTTTCTATTAAAATGTATTTGTAAGTAAATTATTATTGTTTGCATGAGTATAATTCTAATTTAAAATTCGCATTAGCATAACCACAGCATGAAAAACAGTTAATAGTTTACAGAAAAAGAGAACAGAAATTTTTGTCGTATCACAAAAATTTAAGTATATTTCTTTCGGATACATTTTTTCATACTGGGTTAACATCAACTCAAAGTGACGCAATAATATATTACAAGAAAAATTGTTCAAGGAAGTAAATATAAGAAAATAATATGTACTGCGTATATTAAATCGATTCTTCCGCGTAAAATAAATTACGTAAAACTTCACAACAAATATTTAGCAGTGGGTAAAAAATAGAATATTACCATCTGAACTAGTCGAGTCCAAGAAATAGATCCCTGAAATATAATAACATTAGAACAGTAGTTTCCAAACTTTTTGTAGGAACCGCACCCTTTCAAAGATAAACAGAATTTAGTGGCACTACAGCCTTGAAGCATATTACCTTATATTTTTACATGCGAATGTTACAATCATTAGACGCCAACATTTGGTAGTACTACAACATACTAAATTTATAAGAGGAAAATGTATTGCTTTAATTAGTAACTATCAACTCATCAAATTCATTTACAGTAGAAGCCCTCTTATCCGTTGCGGTTGCGACCGGCAGTTAGTCGGTTAATCGAAAAGGTCGGTTAAAGCGAAGAACCAATAGAAAAGTACATATACACAGTCTGTATTTTAAGAATTTATTTTTACGTACTTGGAATATATTAAGACAATACAGATACAAATGTTATGTTATCAGTCATTCATTTTAAAAATCAAATATTTTCAGTTGTTTAGATGACGTAAAGCGTTGTTTAACTGCATAGTCTCTCCATTTTTTTTATAAGTATCACATCGTTAACAGTTGAATCAGACTGTTGTTTAATGTAACGCAAAACTACATCTAGGGCATCTTTGGCTGCTGCATGAGATATGTGTGGACAACTGGCAGCGGATGCCTACTAGACTGGGTTACTATGTAATGAGAAACATTTTAGCACAAGGGACAACTCGTGACATTGTTGCGGAGTGAAAAGAATGGTTTAAACTGTTTTAAACTAGTCGTTTTTATGTAAAATGTCGCACTTAACTGTGGATTTCAGTTTTCAGACCTAGGGGCGTAAAACGTCGGTTAATCCGGCGAGCCGGTTAAGCGAAGGTCGGTTAAGAGGGCTTCTGTATTTACTTGCGGCACCTATAAAAACCAGCCTTGGCATCCCAGTGTGCTGCGGCACCCCGTTTAGGAACCACTGTAATAGATAATTATAAAATACTTCACGAATTTACTTGCAATAAGCAAAAGTAACGGTGTAAAATATATTATATTTAAATGTACAGTTTCCTGATATAACTCTAAACTGATAGTGGATGAGTAAAATTGATCACTCAAGAAATTAAGTAAGTTTTTTGTTCGAAAGAAGATCAATTGAGAGACGGTATTAGTCATAGTTGATGCAGAGACCATTTTATACCAGTTTTAACATTCTCAAGTACGTAGCACATAGAGAAGTATTGCGATCGCGTCCAAATAAGTTGTTTTCGCCATGTAATCTGTTCTGTACGCGGTTCTAAGGCGGTAGAACGAGATCGAGTAATATATCGTATCTGTGTATACTATTATCCAGAATAGACCCTAAGAAGAGAGGAACGGTATAGCGCAACAATGAAGGGTAGTTTATTCTTGTTTATTTTACAAAATGTCGATTTATTCAAATATGGTTCTAATGATTTTGGTTAAAATTCATTCAGTTATAGAGGTTGGCGTCATAAACATTCTATAAATTCTAAAAAAAAGAACTATATAGCGTCAAGAGACATTATAATATATCAAGTTTTCCGCCCAGCTCTCCCCAGTCCCCTGACGTCATACGGCATCTTCGTCCAGTAATAACGCTTTAGCGCCTATGTGGCTTCGTCAATCCACATAATACTTGACATCTATATATGGTACAACTATTTATCAAGTCTCTGTTTCGCACACGTGAGATTATAAATATACTAATGCTATTTACGTGTAAAAAATGTTTTCCGCGGTTTTGTTATTTTTGTAAAAATAGTGTTTCTTCATAGTTCCTTCCAGTCAGAAGGACTTAATGAAACGCATAAGAGAAAGTTTGCGCGATGTATATTGCACCGATTTATTAACTAAATTCAAAGAAGTTGTATCAATAGATACTTTAACTCACTTTTGATACATGATCATGTTCTAATTTCACCTGTTATCGTTAAGGACCGTTCAGTTCAAAATATCACTTTGATAAAGTTTTCATAGTTTTGGAATAAATTACACCAGCTCTCGATGACCATGAGAAAATCATATATACTTATAAACCCAGGAATGAAAAACATTTTGTCTGCAACGTTGACCGATGGATCAAAATTTCCAGAGGGAACCTTGCTCTAATGCAATTCTGAGATAAAATGCATCCAATTCCATATATGTAATTACGGAGGCAATAAATAAATTAAATTGCGAAACTCCAGGTCAATTTTGACACAATATTTACCGGAATCTAGTAAATTTAAACCAGGTTCAAGAGTTAGATCACAAAAAATTGTTTGGCTATGATTCTTCCAAACAGAAATCGGCATTTAATGAAAGGTCTACACCTCGACTTTAGATTTAAATAAAATCGTTCTATTGCAAACTGAACCGGTGTGAAATCGCAACAACAACCTCACCCTCAGTCAATTACTTAATTATTTACAGATTAAATAAAAACGTTCCCTTTAGATTACGCGATGGAGAAGTGCGAAAAAAGCTATTAAAATTCCATCCAACCGAGAGGTGTTGGAGCATTGTAGAAAGTTGATACATCCGGAGTTATGATCTTGGTTGGGAATCGGGCGGCCTGAGGAGTTGGAGGGAACGAGTCCGGGAGGAAAGGATGTAAAACAGAGCGAAATAGGCCGGGCTCATTACTTTTCGAGGAAGGGAAACAAAGGTTGGAGGTTAGGGAAGGTGATTCTATAACCCGCGGGCGTAATTGCATTCCAAGGAAGATTACGCACTATAATTATGAAGCGCAACAGATTTAAACAATTCCAAAAAAATTCATTTCCACCTTATTCTAATTTCGCCCGTCAAAAGGGCTCGACGCTCTTGGGCGTTGAGAACCATGCGGTTATTAGAAGATCGGGGAAGAATATTTACGCGAGACTTTTTTAGTTAGCTGAAAACATTGGAAATCTGGCGATTGGAGAAATAAGATTTTTCCCCAGAAGACTGCCTCCAAAAAGAACATAAATCCCCCGGCGTTTACAAGATAATTAAGTTTATTCGCCAAAATACTTTGATGATATATATTCAGGTAGCGCATTTTTACCAATTCTTAGCCTTGGAATATAAATAAACAACCTCATTCGAGTTCAGATTATTTAACATAGTAATTTACGAACTACGACTTGCTTAATGCATCTCACACAATTTTTATAGAAAATTTCTTAAGTTTACGACCGTATAAAAATCAATAATAATGATCTTTGGTCAAATTTTATTTATTTAAACAATAAATCAACACTCATGTAGAAAAATTTCTCCACGAAATTTAATAATTTAATTAAACTTGATAATATTGTTATCCACTGAAGGCGATCTTAAATTAACACGGAATAATGATAGCTATGGTTATAAAATTTATTTATCATTCTTATTAAACTTAAATAAAAAGGGCTTCTATCAACGGCTAAATACATTGCTGCCTAAGACGTCGAGTAATTTTAAAATTCCGAGATACAAGGATTTTAAAAAAGTCCCTTGAAATCAACAATGGAATAATCATAAAATGTTGAACCGACCAATTATATTCAATTTTTTGTTGTGGAATTAAATCTTCACATTTATTAACTAAAACTATTCTTGCCAGGGTTTTTTTAAATGAAAAAGAACACTGGGTCTGTCGGTGATTTTGAAACAAATCACGGAAGACTAATGTTACTCTGATGCAAACAAATAGCCTAAAAACAGCTTTTATGTTTATTGTTTGAGATATTACAACAATACTGCGAATATAAATTCTTAGTTTACAAAGAAGAAATGTTTAACACGGACAACTTTCATATTTTATGCGAACTTGATAACAATGAGCGCTGTAAGTCAGAGAAAGACAATGAAAAAATTGTGCGCTTCGTTGATATGTTAAAAGGTTATTTTTTTACATAATAGGTAGCGAAAAATTTCTTTGCTTTACTTAGAAAGAATAATTTCGTACAATTTCCTTTTTTATATTGTTTGTTTTCACATTTGTTCGTAATTTCCAAGAAATTATTATCAAAACCCTTTGTTCATCTTTAAACATATAAAAATATTAAAAATATAAAAATTATATTTTATCAAGGCAACGTCCTGAATAATGCTTGAATATCCAAAATAAGACGTCAGTAAATTTTTTCAAAGAATATTACGCGTATTGCTTCATTACCAACTTTCAACGAGTCCTAAATATGATTAACGCGCGTAAATTACCAAATAATATCTAAGGATAAAACTTTATACTTAATATTTATTTCACAATGTATTGATTAGAATAAGAATAAGATGGCCACATTATTCATTCTCAGTCACGAAAACCTATTTTAAGAAGAACTTATGTTATGAAACAATTTATTCATAATACCTCACAAAACATCAACGTGGAGAAAAAAGAATCGAGCTTTGATTACCAGAAACTGCAGTTTTAAAAATGCAAGTGCTAAAAAAGAATGCAATAGAAAAGAATTCTAATTCTTAATTATACATCATTTACAATATTGAAGGATATATCACTCTGTAGTGTTCAAAGCAAACTAATAGAAAAAGTTGATCGACGACATTCATAGTGGAATAGAATGTAAATTTCGAGATTTTGCGTTTTAATTGGTGTAGTGCTATGGCAAAAAAGTTATCAATTTTTATGAGATTACGATATGGCAACAAGAAACTAAAACTATGCCAGAATAAATGGCTGCCAGACAAACTAAGCATCAATTTTTAAGAAAAGAAAAGGAATATAGAGAAAATCGCTACTCGAGAACAACTGCAACTTCCGACCCGCTATTTTTCCCTAACAATATATATTGATTTAATGCAGTTAAATATGCAAATATTAAATTATCTTCATTATTATTTCCTTCGATACAATCAGAAGATAGAAGGAAAACAGAAAATAATTTCTGGCAAACGAGTATGGAAAGGAAAAAGCAAGCAAAAATCGGAAACGAGGCTTTTCTGCCTTCTTTTGCACCTCTGGTATCCAATCGAAACCTTACTCCCCGCCAGCGATGAGAGGACCGAGAAATCAAACGCGAACATGCCGAGGAAGCTGAGCAAGCGGAAAAAGTTCCATGATAGGATGGGATAAGTGACTTGAGGAACAGCGGAGGGTATAAAAAAAACGAGAGAGAGAGAGACCAATAGCAACTCAATTATGAATCGATTCATCGTAAACCGGGTCACGAAATCATAGCTCTGAAACACGTCCTTTCTCTGCGCGGGCGATGAATACATGCTGTCCTACGCTTCCATCTAAAAATAGTATACGGCGAGGAAAGTTTTTTCGAAGTCCTTTCGACAAGACTCAATAGGACCTTCTGAGGTAATGATTTCAATCAAACCCTTCTCAAAAAAAAGATCATTTAATTTTTTGAGGTTTTTAATCGCACACAACGTTACCATAACGACTGGGAATAATAAATCATAGACGAAAGATCCGATGCAAAAATGATCGTAACAGATTGCTTAAAGTTAGGCAACTGAAAATGTTTCCGCGTAAATACAAAAATTATTGCACCGGTACTGAGCGCGGACTCGCATTTTGGGATCCCTACGACAATAACAAAAGTTTATTCCATATCTACCTTTTGGTATTGACTGAAAGACATTCGAATCACTTATCTTTGTATTGTATTTCAGTGATATACAGAATAAACCACCCAAGGAATGACTACTCACCTATCTCAGCAATTCCAAGAAGAGGAGTTTTATACGAAAAGGTTAATTTCGCTTACCTGAAAAGATAGAGGAAAACCACATTAGTAACATATCAGCACAATTCACGTCTTAACTTTTACTTATAATATAATATGCATCGATACCGTAGCAATGGAGAGGCGAGCAAGTCCCTTGTATATATTTCGTTATGAATATTTCTAAAAATATAGTTGTTAGGTATAATTTGTAATTTATGATAATAAGAGCAGTATATTCCTCATATAGTAGGTACACAATTTAAATCATTTTTTATAAAGTTATAAGAGCTTCTAGGCAAAGTTTTTCTATCTTGTCCCAGGCGCCAACCTTTCTAGCTACAGTACTGACAAGCAAAGAACCAATTAATTGAACGTCTGTTATCAATCATATTTTAAATCAATTAACAGATATAATAATTTAGCTAAGTATATTTAACTTGGGATTAAGAATTTAAGAATATTACTAACCTAAAACAAAATGATTAATATACCGCATTTCAAACACAGTTCGTACACTCGGTACCAATTCCAGGAAGACGTTCATTGAAAACCTATGGCGCTGCAAATGAGAAATTACTCTCTAACAATAAGAATACAAAGCATAAGGCAGAGGTTTCCTTGGAAACATATGAATAGCTTCCTTGTCTATAAGTGAACAAAAGACGAATAAGCGCGTAAAAGTACAGACTCCGAAGATATTACGACTTTATCCTTAAATTTCAAAGAATAATACGGCACGAGAGAGCGAATCACAATGAAATGCAAAAGAGAACGTACCTCGAGTATAAAATAAAACTTCTTAATGATCTCGTGCAACAATCACCGTCGCAAATGAGAGTTCCGAAAATTAATGAACCCTATTTTCTGTGGATCCAAGAGCAACATACTTTTTACCTAAATAGTATGTTGTGATTAAATTAATGAGATAGGTTTGAAAGCATTTTTATAAAGGCTGTTGCGAGTGCTTCGCGCAAGCTATTGCGGATATTACAACACAAAAATCACGACAAATTGATCATTTAATGTGCATACTGCGATGCTTCAATGCCATTAACATTATTTATACTCAAACAGTCAGAAAAATAGTAGATGCCTTAAATTCATTGACATTGACAAATACCGCGACCATAAAATGTTCCATTTGTAGTACAAAATGCGAATTTCAACAGCTGCCGAAATAAGCAAGTAGAAAAAATTACGTATTATTCTTGATCTTCAAAACCATTCATCCTGTGATAAAAAAGATAAAATAAAACTGACAAAATAACTCTCCAATAGCCTTAAAAAAGATCATGTAAAGCCACATTTGCATTTCTGCTCCTAGATAGCCGTCATCAGTGGCTTTTACCGATAGTAGATTAGTTAAGTATTTGTTTCATCAATTTGATTTTTGCCATAAGCCGAGCTCGATAATTCTCCAATGAATTCCTCCAACGGTAAAATAATTACATACTGGTGAGTCTAATGATTAATTATGTTTGTTAATTTGAATCAAAAACACAGATATTAAAGCTGGTTCACTTTAATTAAAGACATTTTTCGATCTTACCAATACATTTAACGCATTTCTATTTGCTCCCTGTATTGGAACACACGCCGCTAAAAACCTGGCGACTTGATATATAAAAAAGAAAAACGGAGAGGCGAGACAAAAAAAGGGTCGAGGTATATCGAGTGGTTGTAGCGACGTGACGGCTGAAGGAGGCGGGATGAGGAAAAGGAAAAAAAGAAAAAATCGAAGATGATGATGATGATGGATGTGGGTCCAGAAAAGACCGACCATTGTCCACTTCGAAAAGATCTAAGATTTCCTCCAAGAGAAGAAACGCGGGCGGAATAAGACAAATAGTTCTAACGAAAAGGGACGATGCCTTTCTTGCGCATGTGTATAAACTCTTCTCCGCCCCCTTCCCTTTCCCCTCTCCATTTCATTCCAATCCTTTCCCCTTTTCCTTCACCCACAACATACCCAATTCCAAGCCGATCGGAGAACGTGGGATAAGTTTTTTTTTCAAATTCGAAATACCAACACTCGGATCTCAAAGTAACTCATTCTATTCGAGATTATAGAAGAAACAAGAATCTATTCGTTTGGGCAGCACTTATTTTTTTATAATTTAACTTTTGGAATGCGCTCAACATCTAAACCAATTAGATAAAGAGAGAAAAATAAAAGACTTTAACGTGATTTAGCGGCTAGAATTTTCTTATGGTAAATTACTCCTTATAACCACAGAACAAAAGGTAACAAGGAGTTTTTATATGGAGAAAATACAATGATTAATAAAAATATCAAGTAATATTGACGGGCATAAGGAATTTTCAATTAGCATGCATGCTTCTATCTTTATAATTAAGTATGATAACTCAACGACAAAGAACTTTGAGAAAAAGATTCCCAACTTCGAGTGGGTACATCTATCGACCTTGATTTATGATAAAGGAAGAAGCTCTATTTAAAAAAAAATTAAATGAAAAAACCTCGAGAGTAGTAATCTTCGAGTTATAAATTCAAAATTAACGAATAGGTACTGGCGAAAAATATATTTTCATCGATCTTCTGGAAAAATCTATCTGTATACGTTTGACTTGTAAGGAGTCCACCGTACAGACATGCATTCGAATTCACCCATTGAATCTATTATTAATTACAAAAAAGAATATTTCATTCACAAGAAACATAAACCAGCTGCAACGGAACCAAAAAACCTATAGAGTCCGAAAAAAGCGCCCCGCCTAATTGTTACATGGCGACTCGAAGGGGCACCCCCATATCGAAAACATCCCTCAGGAAGCCCGGACCAATCAGGGTCAACTCCACTAGTTATCTCGAACTGGAAACCATCCGGAGAGATGGGAATCGTAACGCAAGGAACAGATTTATAGCGGGGACTTAATTTTTTTATTCCAGACTTACCCCCCTTAGTCCGTCCACTAAACTGACCGTTCGACCATTAGCCCGTTCCCTGCTAAGGCCTACTCTACTTTCGTGACGACCAAACGCATCTAAAACCCATCAATCAGGGGCTACTCAGCAGGCCTTCCAGCCTCCTCTTTCTCCGCGTGTGTCTGCGAGTGTGAAAGGGAGGGGAAAGGAGACGGCAGCGGCCGCCGGGGTTCCCTTCGTCCATCTTTTGACGTAAGGACGACGAGCAAGTTGGCGTGAAAGAGTGAGGAATGATTTGGTGCGGCGAGGAGGGCTGAATAGGTTACCCGGAAAAGAGGGAGCGTTTTTCCCCGCTTTCGAAAAGGTACACAGATAGATACAGGCGTGGGAAAAATAAGCCGGCGAAACAAAGTGATTCGTAACGATTTGCGTCAAATTCCTACGGGGATTAAAAAAGAGAGAAACATTTGCAGCGCGAAAATAAAATGGACCGAGACACCGAGTTTTTTAGGAGGGTGGGGATAAAGAGTGACGTGTCTAGATTTCGCATTTTTGTTTGGCGACCGGAATGGGGAGAATGGGATCAGAGGAATGGAGGGGGAAAGGGGAAACGTGAGTTTTCAGCGGTATTGGTGTCGGAATCCGGGTCATGCGGACTAGAAAAGCTTGAGCGCATCTCTATCTCTTGTTGTCTCCTACCCGGGCACTTGAAAAGTGCCTTCCGCGTGAACAACCACATTTGTCCCATTGAGGAAATCTATTTAGCACCGCTAACGTTTGCGCCAAATTCATTCGCGATATTGAGTTGCGAATCGTAGGTAAAACTATCGATAAAAAGATCGCGAAAATTAATTTTCGCAAAAAGAAGTATTTTTAAGGACATATTTGGAGGAATAAATTGAATATAGAAGCGAGAAATGAGCTACAACAGGAATACAGAGCACGAAAGTTTCGGGGGCTGCGTAGGAATAGTTGTACCTAATTTAAAGAACGTTGAATATAGCCTTTTGGTAAGTCATAAAGGATTTTAACTACATAGTTTCCCTTTGATAAACTTACTTGTTTACGATCAAACCTAAAAAAAAACAATTTGCTTTACCTACGGTATCTACTTTCATTGCAATAATTACAAATATTACAATAACGAATGTATATATTATTTTATCACTCCCTTGCGTTACTGTAAAAGACAAAGGTTACGTATGCAAACGCAAAATTATCCACTCAATAAGAAATTAGAGCGAGCGTAGTCGGATAAATTAAAGTAACACATTTCAAAGAAATACCAAGGAGTAATGATGGCGGTGTGTACGGCGTTAATTTGGCGTGTCGCATCGAGCATTTCAGATGTTCTCTCCCAATGCTGTTGTTTATTTTGACAAAGATGCTTTCCACTATGAATCCGCCATATTTTTTCGGACAGAATGCCTTAAATCACGAAAATAAACTCAATCTGTTTAAACTGTAGAAAGCAAATAGGACTCGAAGACTTGAAAGATTCTTTCTAAATTGCCATTTTACTGATTAATCATAAAGGCTATATTCTCTGACTACAAGAAGAGACGGCTGAAGAAAATTTAGACATTAAAATGAGACGTGAAGGAATTAAATATCGGAAAACTGAAATTGTTTCCGTTGATAATAAAAAAATATTCTTAATAATTAATCAGAGATAGTTTGTAAATGAAATCGGAAGCAATTTTACGCGATATTAAAAATGATCAATAATTATTTCTTATTAATACATAATAAAGAAATTTTCAAAAAGAACTCAGATTTCTACAAATCAATTTATACATTTTAGTGAAAATAACCTCAACTAATATTCCTTAAAATATTAACTAATGCGTGTGTATTTTTGGCTAATCGACCTCTTGGATTATTATAGGAATGTTACCTAAGTATGCAATATATATAGATCGATTACTGGTATCAAACGTCTAAAATTAATTTTTAATGATGTAATTATTTAATTGCAATGTAAAAATTAGCATGGAAATAACCTGCTTCTTAATTTATGATAAATCATTCCGAAATATCCCGTGATCCATCAAAGGAGAGAGATACAGCAATTCGACAATTACCTACACAAAACGAAAACACCCCAGCGACTCCTCCAAAAAAAATAACAGGGAAAGCGAGAGAGATAAATAAAAATCACGACACGATTTTTAAGCAACGCACACGCCCATTAGGCAAAAAAAAATAAACGGCGTAACAATATCGCAGAAGTTTTTATTACGAGCGGAAGAAGAAAGAAAGAAGGAAACTTGATCCCTGATACTCTCAAGAGGAGAGAGAGGCGAGGCTTTTGAACTGAACCTCTACGATGAGTGGACACTCAGCGCCCCTAGCGGAGAGGACAGTGAAGTGAAAGAGGGAAAAAAAGGAGTAAAGCGTCGGTCGGAAACAAAGTGACGACGGTGTGGCGAGAGCGTGGGAGAAGGGAGGAGGAATGGGGACGAGGATGAGTGGCAAGCGAGGGAGAAAGGAGAGGGGGAGGCTGAAAGAGGACAGAGGGAGAAAGAGGGTGTGAATGAGGGAGGGGGAGTCTAGATTAATGCGGGCGCCATCAAGACTGTGTCGGAGCGAAAAGCCACCGCCCCTCTTTCCTCCTCACGCTCTTTCCTTTGCACTTTCCTCAAACCCCCTCAAGCCTTTTCTAACGCCCTGCCCCTAAGCGCCTCCCCTTAGCCCAACACCCAGCTACTACTACGCTATTTAACTATTCCAATATGACTGGGAAGTTTCTCTCAGCCCACAGGCTTAAAAAACAAACAAAACAGAAAAACTACCCCTATAATTCCCGTCCATGGTACCGTTTTGACGCGACTTATCACTTAGGAGAATTTTTGACGCGATAAATTCATGGTAGGCAGAAAAAAGATGCCAGAAATTTGTTTGCCATAAGCAGGAAATAGAATTTCTAATTAAATAAAAATAATTAATAAAATCGTGTTTTGCCACTTCTTATGAATGACACGTATGCGTTGTTCTGCATATAATAAATCGAAGTACCTAATACATATTTTTAAGGTTTCATCAACAATAGCTTCCTCATGAGATATAATTAATGCTACACCGACATATAGTTTAGTTATAAAGTAGGTACGCCATTGTGATTATATGGAGTATGCATCAAGAAACCATTTATGTATTTCTAGTAACAATTCGCGTATAATAAAAAAATGAAAATTTCAATACAAAATGACGATGTGTTCTGGTGAGAAAGACGAGTTACCGATTCGAAAAAAACTATAAACAGCTTTTAAAAAATACAAGAACATGACCATTACTCCATAAATATAAAAGTCTCATCAATATTTTAAATTATATACTACTATATATTATTAGCAAAAGTCTTAAGTCGAATAAACATCATATACAGTCAAAACGTCGATACGAAAATCAAAGTCGTCTGTTATACACCACGGATGACCTTCGAGTTCTTCTAACGCGACGAAAACCTAGCTAAAATTTCGGTTTCAAACCATTTGTCTTTCTCAGCATATCTACCCCGCTCGCCTCATATTTTTCGTTACACACATCCATTTTGCTCTCTCGCCAGCTAAAATTCTCTCTCTCTGCACCCCATCCTCTTTAACAACACCCCTTTTACTCATCTCAACTCGGTCCAGGAAGAGAGAGAGAGGTAAAATAGAAGGGGAAGAGAGAGAGACCTTACTTGCTTACTTACCTACCTCTTATAATCCTTCATTTTCTTCTTCCCTATCCACCTACCTTCTTCGCCGCCTCGGTCCATTCCCACGCCATCTTACTCCCAGCCCTCCTACTTAATTCCATCTAGGCTGAGCCATACAACAACCCCATCCTCATCCTTCTCCTCCTCTCCTTTTCCTCCAAAACATCCTTCAACACTCCTCATTTTAATCTCCCTTCCTCATCCCACTTATAACCATCCCTATATGCCCCATCACTTCTTCTCCACCCCTTCTCTCTCTCTTCTCACACCTTCTCTTCCTTCATTCTCCTTATTCCCTCACACCCCCGAGTGAACCGTCCTACCTAGTGGCATGAGTGGTGTGAGGAAGAGGCAATTCATCTGAGGTGAAAACGACGGAAAAAATTAGCACAGTAAAACCCGTTAAAAAGTAAGAGGTAAAGCACGGGGGGAGGAGGGAGACGGGACAGAGAGGAAAAAGAGAGGGAAGGATGAAAGGTTAAAGGCAAAGAAGGGATGAGATACTGTGAAGATCCGAGGCGAGAGACGGGATATAAGGTCACAGGGGTCAGGTGGGAAACTATGGTAGACAAATGGGGGACATATTTTAACGCATTCTTTACCTCCATTTTTTTTAGTCAGTGGGTACGTAAAGTTTCGCGCCTTTTATGGCAATTGAAATATAATTCTGTGAAAAGGGCGGGTGTAAAATATCGTTAAGGCGAATGTGCATAATTTTACAGAAAACATAAAACTCGTATTTTTTTAAAGCTGGCATTAATTTTTCTATGCTTAACAAATTCCAGGCTTTATGGCCAAGGAAAAATTATGTCTCGTATTTCAAGAGCTTCCCATTTAAAGCAAAAAAATTTCAATTAATTGCTAACTATCTATTTTTAGTGTCGACAAGACTTGATGTGATTATTAATAACTTTAAACATGGGATACAGATTTCATGTTAAAAACCATGAGATAACTTTTGGTTTCATAAATAAAATAAGTATTCAAGTAATTCTAACGAAAACCTATTAGCATATACTCCATTTGCACACTGCCCTAGCCACTGACTAAATACATCGCTCATTTTGTAAACCTATTACTCTCTAACTGATATTTCTTTTAATGTCACATAGCATACGAAATAACACGAAAAGTAATACACTAAACGAAACAAATATAGTACAATAAAGAGAACCAATATATTTCCGCGTACATTAGCCTAGAACCAAACGAAATGGAACACGTTCATTCGTCCCCATGATAAAACGTCCGGCAAAATCCCACATATCAATGTTATTTATTCGAATAGCGAGGCATCAACCCACATATGAACCGCCAAACAAGAGAAGACAAATTATTCAGGTCCCGTGTTATTCCGTGTGATGCACGAGAGTCCTTGGAAACGTAGCGTCGCACAAACACACACACACACACCCATACAGCGAAATTCTCGATGCCATTATCGCTAATTGCGCCACGCATTCCCACACACGCTCACGTGAGAGGATAAATAAAGAGAGGGAGAAAAAGATGAAGCGTGCGGGACGAGGGAGGAGGATAGTGAACCGGAGATAGAAAAAGCGTGGATTAAAGAGATTACCGATTGATTAAATCATTCATTACGCCCAACGCCTCGGAGACGCTCGACTCCCTTATGAATAAACCGTCTATAGATTAAAACCGATGAGTTCGGTTTGGCGCGGGAGTGAAAGTGCTGGGTGGTGAGAGGGATAAAGGAGAAAGATGGGCAGAGAGAGGGAGAGAAAGGTTTCGCGGTGAAATAGAGTAATGCTCCGAGGAAAGAAGTTGGCCTACCCTTCTCATCGACCTTTCTTTCTACCCTGCGTCATTTCACAGCATCTTTCCATCTCTTCCCCGGCGAATATGGTGGCGAAAGCGACGGAGGCGTGGAAGGTCACAGGACGGACAGAATGCTAGGACGGGAGTGAGAGAGAGAGCCCTGAACGATATGGAGAGAATGCGAAGGGGAAGAAAGGACGCGAGGAAGAAACGGAGAAGTAGGGAGGGGGGAGACGAACCGTTTGGGTCGGAAAGATGGAATGGTTGGTAGGGATGAACTAGGTTAGAATGATGAGATGTTGAGGGCGAACGTAGAGGGGAGGGTAAGATGGAGTGTTTCGCGCCGAGGTGAAGAGGAGGACTTTTGTTTCGGAGAGAGGGGAAAATGGAGGAGAGTAGAATGGTTAAAGGGGTGGTTGAAACAAATAGGGGACGGTAAAGGGTGGTAAATAGAAGCGAGAAGGATGGATAAAAGGTTTATAAGTATGAAAAACTGGAAGGGAAAGTGACACAAGGGCAGGGGATTGAGTTATAGTTTTAAGGGACAAAAAGGGACTAGAAGAGCGAAAGGGATCTGGCAGAATTTTGGTATACAGAATACTGGGGCGGAAAAATAAAAACAATCTTCTCTTCGGAAGGAAATTTAGGACATATACCCATTATTTTCCCAGCTAACTTGATTCAAAGAATTGAAATATAGCATATTAATGCGAGAATATTGTGATAATAACGACAATTTTTATGGAGTGTAAAAGCCTTTCAGAAAGAAAATCGCTGTTGTGGGATAAAAAAATTGAAAATGCAAGATTTTCAGACTTTAGTTAAACGTAGAATAGATGTATATATAAGTCTCAGAAATCTATGGATAAATGTCAAGGGAAAATGATGACCAGAAAGATGTGCATTCCCTAAAGAATATAAAGGTTTCGCAGAATGATTTACGAAGAAAAAATAAAGATTTACAGAGAGACTAAAGAGACGAATAAAAAAACGCTTGGTGAAATGGGCAATGGGAAAAGCAAAATATGGAAAGGATACAAAGAAGAAAATTATAGTAAGAAAAAAATTATAGTAAGAAGAAAATGAGAGGCAGAGGAGTAGTAAAGTGCGAGAAAGGAGTAGGAGGCGGAAGTAGAGAAAGTGCGAAGCGTGAAAGCCGTAGATGGAGGTTTAGAAATAGGAAGGGAGGGGTCGGAGGGAGGAGGATGAGATCGCCGGGCAGGTGGAAGATGAATGTGTGAAGGTTCTCTAATTGCGAAGACTGATGACCGTGTGAGCCCTGCACAGATGACCACAAGGCTGAAGCAAAAGGGGGATAACTGATACGGGGGAGGGGGGAAAGGATGGGGAGGCCGTACTAGCAGCCTGCGCGCACCTCCTTCCACTAGTAAGAGATCAATGATGAGAATGGGGAGGAGGAGTTTGGAGTAAATCGCGCAGTAGAGGGGTTATGTAGAATATGCCAGGGACGGGAGGGCGAGGTCCGTGCGTGTGTGAGCGGTCGTGTGGGTGCGTGCGCGCAAGTTGGGAGTGCCATTCGACGCAGTCGATGGCAAAAGCTACTTCATTGCACGCGACGCGACTGAATGAAAGATTAGAATGTCGTCGCACTTTCAAATCGTATAATAATTGCGACGAATAATTTATGGGGCGACGAGCGACGATACATTCGAGTATGACGAATTTATCTCTCGACCTCTATAAATGTTTATTAAGTTAAAAAATACAGAATGACGTTTTGATTTAAATTACATATGAACCAGAATGCGAATTAGAAGTCTCTTACACGTAACTTGCTGAAGTTACAGATTTTACTGCAAAGTAATAAACTTCACGACAGCGTACATCGTAGACCTGAGATTTGATTTAAATAAATCAAGAAATAAAATGAAATGAAAAAATTATATATGCAAAAACATATATTACACATACATGTATACCTAGATAAATATATGAATGTTTTCAATTTGGTGGAACATTAAAAATTATATTCACCAAATAATATAAAAGAATAAAATTATTTTTAATTGGTCAATTTACTCTCAAAACTATCCTTAGAACGGTTGTATTTTAAATGAGTGCATACAAGTAAATCCATGTAGATATAAACTGGCACCTTAAAATAATATTCATTAGATCAAATTAAATCCAATTAAACTACTTTAACATCTAGTGGTAAAACTTGTCCAAAAATCGACAATACTTTCTGGCGATTTAAAATTTTGCAGAGTTGCAGCTTCACACGAAGTAAAAGCAGTATAGAGAACTCCAAATGATTCAGGAACTTCATAATGAAGGCGGGAGTGCACTTAAACAGTCATAAGTAACCTGTGGGACGAAAGTATTTTCATTTGCAAAATATAAAAATATAAACTTTCGAAATTTTTGGAATCACTGCGTTAACATTTGACCCCGACTATACATTGGCCAGTTGTATTTTTTCGCCTGCGCGCTGCCCCACACGTATTGCTGCAGCTCGACTAATGGCCTCAATCTCTTCGCTAACGACGGAGCATTAATCCCGGAAAAGGGAAATAAAATAAGGGACCAGGAACAAAAAAGAAAATTTTCGGGGCGTAAAATAAAGCGCTAGGAGAATAAAAAAGAAGCGATCGAGATTTATGAATAATAAATTGTGAACATGGACAAAGAGAGATAAAGCTATAACCCGGAAATTCATTCGCAAAAATTTATCTGGGATTTTGCACGAGTGTATGAAATGGTTACTCGTGCACAGATTCGTTGCATATAATCCTAACTTACCTTTAAATTTCGGCAATGTGTATAATGTGTTAAATATCTGACTAACCATTTTGTGCGTTAAATTAATTGATGAGTTGTCACTGAAAATCATTCTGCGTTATACTAAATTGCAACAACACATAAAATAAGTAAACTACAAATTTGGGATCAAATTATGACAATTTTAACTTATTTTTTTATGAAATTCCTCGATTCTATTACTACTATTCGACATGCTTTAGTCATAGATATAATGATACATTAACCTCAGAATGACGCATCCATTGTGCAATTAACAGAAATGTGAGAAAGCACGTCGTTTTTAGTATGTGCACTTTTATAAAGATGATGACCATGTTTGTGGTACTTGAAACTTCGCAAATACAATTGTACCCTCTTTTGGACTTGAATGTTCTTAGCGAAAAAAAAAATTAATATTAACAAGAGAAATATATGCCTAATACATCTAACATCGCATGCATATATCGAAAAATTCGATGAGGCTTGACTTTTTCTCGCGTTCAGTAATAAAATTACTAGTTAATGAAAATTTCTGTGACCATCGATGAGCCGTTAAAAAATGAAAGGAATCTTACTAAAATCTCTTTTCATTTCATATGAACTCCACTTTTGGTTGTCTACATAGATCGTCAATAACAACTCAACTGTTTATATTGCATTTAGATTCCACGTTATAAAACTGCTTAAGATACGAAACGTCATCACATAAATGAAATTGCAGCAGTCCCTGAATCGTAAGCAGCCCAAATAACACACCTCGTAATATCAGTGTACTTCCGTATTTTTGCAGCTAGCTTTAGCTAATTTACTGAAATTGGCGTCCAAAATTTCTGTCTGTCTGGGTAATTTATCCACCAAGTAAATCCCGGCTAAATATGTTCGTGTGCTAGTATATGTGGTACGATTTAGTACGGCATGTGAAAAGAAAATAACTGGTAATGTGCAAGACAGATGAAATGTATATTATTCTACGCCGCACCGTAAACTATGGCCGAATAAAGGAAAACAAATTTGTAATGATAATGTTACGATAACAACCAATTACACGCTCAGTCAAATTTAAACTAAACCTGATTTAATTATTTCCTTGGAAATAAAGGAATGCAAAATATACACTACTTCTCTTCACTTGCAACATCTTATCACCTTTCGCCACAGATATTAAACAAGAATGAACAATAAATTGTAATATGTATTCGTGAAAATCGACAAGAAACTGAAGAAAAATCAGTCATGTAATTAATTATGAAAGCCTATTTTGAAATCATACTATTACCAACGGACGTTAATACTAACGTTAATTTTGTAAGGTCTTAATCACATATAATATTTTTTTAAATTTCATATTCTCTTTTCACATTATCTATGCATACTATGGCATAGAATGGTGTGGATATATGAAATATAAGTTGTGTATTCCCAAGACCGCAGCTTTACTTGTGCACATATGCGTTGTGCGTGTGTGTGTGTGTGTGTGTGTGTGTGTATATATATGTATATATATATATATATATATATATATATATATATATATATATATATATATATGAGCATGAACGCGCGCGGACGAACACGGACAAACACGCAAACAATTATTAATTTGACCCTCTTATGATAATCAAATCATTCGAGTGAACTGAGCGCCGAATCTCAAGGGCGAATTTAATGGACTCGAGAAGGATTTTCAAACATTGAAAGGAGACAAGCAAGGAAACCGGTCGATTTCCTATCGGTCCATCAGCAAATTGATAAAAGAGCCGCTTAGAGGCGCCACTGGCAAACCCTATGCACTTCTTATAAGTGCGCCTGCCGATGGGGAACGTTGAACGGACAGAATGATGAGGCAGGGTGAGGCGAATAGGCGGGCAAGGTGATTCCAAGGGGGGTGTGGTTAAGCATGCTTCGCAGAACGGATTAAAATCCATTAACGGAGAGAGAAGAGTAGACATAACTGAAGAGCCTTTAGGATAGGTGTAGTTCATCCCTCTTCCCTTACTGGGCTAAATCTTTGGTGGCGGCGAATACTGAGGGGTATGTTAGGGTAGGATGAATCAATTAACTCGGTAATTTAATTTACAGGAGAGTAGAGCCCCCGAGAGTAAGGTGTTGGAATTTAGGTATCAAAACCTAATTACACAAATGGCGGTTATCCTTGTAAAAACGCTATCGCTCTTCCTGCTTGCCACCTAACCGATGCCTCGTCGAAAATCGCGAAGGGTGTGCTATCGTGAAAACCATTGTTATTACTAATGGTAGTTGAAAAAAGAGCTAAGCCGTTTTGCATATGTGTACAAATTAATTGAGGATTTTCAATGACTCGTAATGAGTGGATATTCATTCATTGTAAAATGATGGTGATTGTAACAAAACTGCACTTCTGCTTGCACATCATCTAAACTCGATGCATATGCAAATTTGATTAAAAACTGGCGTCTTTTACACGAGCATGTAATGTTTTTTTTTTGCACCAGAGGGAATCGAAAAAATCCGTGGTATAAAAGCTGCGCATAAATTAATTTTCCATTGAAAATTTTTCACTTAGGAAAACTTGATAGTGTATCTCGAATAACAATAATGAAATGCTATTTTCTTCATTTTCATTGGTGTCGTGGATTAGTGAATTATACAGAATATTATATTAGCGAGAAATTTCATTGTTAACACTGCTGAGCTTATATAACGCAAATCAAATTAAGTTTACTCAGCGAATCATGAACTAACGACGAACGTTCCGAGTATGACATGATAAAACGATACTGACTATAATAATCCCTCGTGTGTGAGTATTTTTAGCTAATCAACCTTTTGGATTATTATAGCATAATAATCCCTCATTTCAGATTAATTCGTCCCATGATGCTTTTGTGAAATGGTATATCATATAGTTTTTACATTATATAGATTAATTTTCATGCACCTCGTCAATTGATGGTATCATTGGACATGGAGATAGAATATTCATTATTTCCTTTTCGTTCTAAACAGGACTGCATACTCATGGGGGAACTCAATGCATACGGATTGAGAGCCGTCTGCAGCACACCCGAAATTAGCACACAGACACTGAATGGATTAGGAGAAACTTGGGTGATGCCATAACCATTCCTACTTACGAAATTCTCACAGGGACAACACGGATTAATCTTCAATCCAAATACTAGGACGCTGTTCTTGATTGGTTCATTTAAACAAAACAAAAACGAGGAATGACACAATTTTCATAACAGATCATAACAGATGCAGTAAAATATATCGCTCTATGCTCTTAGAAAATAAACTAAATTAAAATTACTGGAATATTTTTGTGCATACGAACTAAACAAAGGGTAAAAGGGATTTATTTGCATGTTTCATATTTTTAAATTGGGAAGATGTAAATAAAAAAAACAATGTTTCTCCAATAGCAATAAACTTCAGGTTTCAGTCAAAAAGTGAGCTCGATAATTCTTTCTGAAATGTAAGTTTTAAATGAAAGGGTCAAATATTAAACAAACACTCGCTTCATATCACAAGTGAGAAAAAATGTTATTTTTCGCGATTAATCGGAAAGAAATCCGAAGGACAAAATCCCATATTCAAAGGGCAGCCCTGATTGTCGGGATTCAAACCGAATATTTTAAGAGAGAAGGGAGAGAAAGTATTCGAGAAAATTAAACGGACGTAGTTGAAAATTGCATAGCACCGGAAGGGATATTCGAGTATATTTTATTCGGGTGGCTGAGACACGTAGGCTCGGAGGGAGCTGGGGATGCGACTTTTTTCCCGCTTCCCTTTTTTCAATACTGCTCCCGGTATTTTCAGGTGAAACGTAAAAGGCATTAAGAGCACGCACGAATGGTTCCGTTCGGTGACAATATAAAAAAAGCCAAAAAGGCGGAGGCGTACGAAAAATAATAACAAAAAAATCGCGAGGGAAGTATGAAATAAAAAATGGCCGATCATCGGAATTTCATCAAATGGATGATTGAAGCTTACGTTGTTACGACCTATTCGTGGAGTGGGTGGTAATTGGGGAATTTTTATAGCTCATTGTGCTTTTTTTCTCCTGCCATCGCGAAGGGGGAGAGAGAGAGAGAATGTCCCTCGTGAAAAACACATCTCCCGCCCTTCCATATAAACGACGGGGGAATGCGAATTCTCTCGTAGGGGTAATGCCCAAATATTTATTGTCTCACAATAGCACGGGGGAGAGAGCTCCGGGAAAAAAGGATTACTCGACGATTCTCTTTTTTTATTTTAACGGACTACAATTTGGCATTCGAATTTCAAAAATCTCCGTTGAAAAGAATCCTGATCGTTTTGATTTTAATACGTCTTTTGTATTATATTTTTCGTTTTTAAAAAATTCCGGGACCTCGCATATTCCAGAAAGAGAACAAGGCTTCGCCGTAATTAATCAAAAAGTTGAAATTTCGGGATGTGATGGTGTAGAAAAAAGAGGACGTCACACCATGCTTGGCGTTCTCGCTCCTAAAAATGACCTACTTTTATGTAGCGCGTATTTAGCGCCTTGATGGGGGGGAAATGTTTTATGGGGGTGTAGACGAATGGTTGAAAAACGGAAAATTGCATGTCTTTCAAGGGCGGGTCCCGGCAAAATATTATTTCATTCAAGGATTGAAGCGTCTTCTCGCGATATAACTTTATAAATTACGGGGTAAAATTCAGGTCAACCTTTTTAGATTGAACTAGACAATGTATCATAACAAAAAATACCTAACACGAATATATCTATGGAAAATAATCAAAATAGGTTCACCTATTTTCCGTTGATTTCCGTGTTTAATCAACGAGTCATGAACGACATCTTCCTCAATGAATTAATGTCATCAATACTGTCTATGTTTTTACACAATCTTTATGAATATTTTTATCAGGAGGTCACCAAACAAAACTTGGTAAGTATTAAATTGATGAGATTCTTCATTGATATTTCCCGACACACGGAGAATCAAATAAATAGAGCCACAAAGACAGGAATTTGAGATTATGACATCAAGAAGCCTCATTAGATTTCGAATAACACGTTACAAAAGGATTTCAAGTCCATTTGAAAAGTTATCAGATGTCAACGGCGCACTGAAGCCCACGCGTCAATCAAGCAAGTAATTTTCTTACTTGAACGGGAGTCTAAAGGGCATCAGAGAAATTATAAGCCAAGCTAAGAGGTGGAACGCTTTTAACTGAAGGCCTCCGTGACCGCAAATCGAATGGTCATGATCTTTACCCTTCTTATCACTCATCCGCAGAGTTGGACGTTACAAAGCTTCGTGTCCTATCTGAGGCGTTAAATAAAGTATCCGAGAGAGATATATCAAAGCCAGGAGCTCATGTTCCAAAGATTTTTTTTTTCTTCACTGTTGATAGTAATTGAATTAATTCTCCTTATTTTATAGGCTTATTTTTATAACTATGATAATTCAAGCTTGTTTTTCATCATATAAAAAATTACAATGATAAATATTACCCGTGGTGTCAGATTCAATTTACTCTTTAGGAGAGAACGGAAACGATGCTAAACAACTGAGGGAAGAATTGAAGAGCAAATTACTTATGGCACTTTATTTCACCGACTGCAAGCTCTCCATCGGACTAAAGAATCGCAGATGCGATATATTGTAAGTTGCCTCCATTTGTAGAGCATGCACTTTTAGAGATTTTTCCAATTACTCCCCAGCAGCTAATCCTAGATAAACCAAATTTATACCATACGTAGCCCGTAATGTAGAAATATCTCTCCTGTAATTTTGGCGTTAGTAACTTAGGTCATGTTTGAGCTATTTCGTACATCGACAGGCTGGCGGATAAGCCGAGTACATAAGCAATTTAGAAAAACGGAAAAAATTGTAAAATAAAGGTATGATTTAATGAAAATCCTAACGAGTTACAAATAAAATTTCTTTCTTGTTTGGGCAGTAAATAATTTGAATTTCGCTTTAATGTGTTAAAAAAACTTCAGAAAATTTTATTTTATTAATATTCAACTTCATAATAACCAGATAAATGTCATTTTATAAATCTGTGAGCTAAAATTGATGCGCTATCCAAGTTTCAGTCAATAATAAAACTGAAAAATATTTAGCCTTTATAACATTGCTCGTATGAACAAGCACCTTTCTACGAATGCCCTCATCACGCTTATGACGTTTCTACTGCCATGTCCTTTCGAAAACCTAAAATGATCTACACTTGTATAGTTTTATGCTTTAGTTTATAAACTCCAGCACAAAATCGTTAGAGTAACTTTCTTTAAATCCATATTCCTAAGTCTTCTCGATCTCATAATCCAATATTCTCTGGCCAACGCTGTCACAGATATATCTTCCTCCCTCTTGATCTCAAGAAATTTTCCCTTGAAATCTTTTCTATATAATTCCTGAATATAATTTTTAAATCCTTGACTCACGTACTCCAGCCTTGGTAGATGGATGGTTAGAATATCTGCACACGGATACTAAGGTCGCGGGTTCGAATCCCGCCGAGAGTATGGATATTTGTTCTTCATATAGAATTATATGTAATAATGGACTACATGGTCTAAATATCGCTCTTAAATAAAGTCGAGTTATTATAATTATTATTATACTCGGGTTCAATTAATAGTTTGCTGTTTTAAAGGAAAATAAAAAAGATGTCTACTATAAGGTACATAATCTGAAAAGCTGTGGTGCCAATATGAGGTTCTTTTACATTCATAGGCATTCTTAATAAAATTGTTTAATATCATGAGTTACCTAACAAATAAATAAAACTTGGAATAGATACACATTGGAAAGGTGTTATTTAAACTCAGCGATGTTTGTTTTTTGGAAAGTTTAATTAATTAATAAAGAATGGATGTAGCCTATTATTATTAATAAATAAAAAATAGATTGATATGGCCGTTAATAAAATACCATCAATCATTCAGATAACTTAAATCGACTAAGAAAAACATGAGATTCTAGACATTCTTACTAACATCAAAATCGTGCAATGCAAGAATATAAGGATTGCTAAATTTCAAAATTTATAATGCGAATAACCTGTGTTTTAAACTCATTTAACATTTGAAAGTAATAACCTATTAGATTTTGAAGAACAGCGATGCATACGATTAAAACAATACGAATTTCGAAGCCCACTAAAAAAGATCGGAAACTAGGATGCCAAGAGAAACCTTTCGAGAAACATTTTCGAGCGGGAACGCACTATAAACACGCAAGCCAACCAACAAAACACTATCAAAAAGAGAAATTTGAGGCAAAATCGCCACGTCAAGCGAATATTCTTTAATCCGCATTTAATGGCAGCCCTAGGAATACGGTCATGACGATGATTAGGAGGCAAAAGCAGAGAAAGGGGGAGGGAAAGAAATGAGATGAAGGGAAAAAATAAAAGGGGATAGCAGTCTGTCAGGCAGGGGATGCCATTGCAATGCGTTGAGAGGGATGGAGAGATGGGAGGAAAGGGTTGGACAGAAGTGGGATATTGGAGGAAGTGCAGAGGTTCCAGAGATTGGTAAACACGGTGAGTGATATGGACGACGGCGGAGAATGTGTGCCATGAGGCGGAACTGTGGTGAGAGAGGAGGGAGTACGGGGCGGGAGGGGAACGGAAGGGGAGGAGGTATGGAGGGAAGTGGGGTGGGGCATGGAGGATATGCAGGGGGAGGGAGAAATTGGTGGAGTGGGTGTGGAGAAAATCGGGAGGAGAGGGAGGGAGGAATAGGGACGGAGATAGAAGGATTAGACTGTCCATGCGTCAAGGGATTTGAGCTACACGAATCGAATGGCACCAGAGCACGAAATAACCCCTTCTCTACCCTTTTGTTCACGGCATCCAAATTCTCCTCTCTCCTCCTCCTCCTAAAAACCTCCCTCAATCCCTATCACGTTCTCTCTTTTTCTTCTCATCCCCTCCTCTCCGACGCAAAAGCTGGATTAGCTCGGGACGTGTGGAAAGCGTAAATACTGCGATAAAATGGGGTCGCTAGTTTTGGAATCCATTACGAAGAATGATTGTCCCGTTATTAATATAGTTTTATAATCGCGGGTGGACACTTTATTTCCCTTCGCCTATATAGAACGGGAATGAGAGAGCATTGTGTAATCTAAAAGATATAGTATAACGAACTGATACTGCCGGTTAGTAATTCCATGAATACTCGCGCCATAAGCGTTTATGACTGAATTTAAGCTGAGGCGCATCATGACATACGGACGCATTGTTTTATGCACAGTTTTGATGTATTTGTCGATTAAACATTGGTTTAGCGCCGTTTCGTAGAATAGAAGACTACTATAGGCTGGGCGAGTGAAATATAATGATGAATAACGCCCATAAATAACGCGCGGATAAGCAGAATCCGACGATAGAGGGACAAAAATTATTTCCAAATGATCGGCTGATGAATTAACGAAGATTAGCGTTTGATTCGATTGAAGATAGGGACGAGTGTCATACCAGGAGCGGAAGAATTAACAGCAATAATAGAGAAACTTGTTAGTTTTACAACTCACTTTTGTTTAGTTGTAACAAACTAAATTAAACACTAGAAAGGTTTTCAGCGCTACTATAATATACCTTCAACAAATTATGATCAAAGTTTGAATAAATAATAATTCTAAACACATATGGCAAACACTTCCATATTGATATCCTATACTGCGGTTTCATAGCTGAGTATAGTCATAATGATTCATAAGGATTATTTTACTAATAGATTTTTCCAAAAATATCAAAAGAATGGATGCGTATTACATTAACATTCATCAGGTTCAATAAAATTACAAGTCAACAAACTAATAAGTAAAAATTAAACTAGAACGTTGAAACTTCTGTTTTCAACAGAACATAAAAATAAAACAAGATGCCCTTCATAAAGTAGGAGGTGGGAGAACGCTTTATTCAAATTTTCGAGTTCTGGTTTTCCTCCTCATTAGGGGAGGGGACAAACCGCACTGATGGAATGTATGTAGATCCCCACTACACCTTCCCCTCTATGAAAACTTCACTCCTCTAGCTTCAGTATTTTGGGCTACAATATACCATCTCAAAATTCCGACTTTTCCAACTTTGAGGCCACCCAGCGAAAAACCAATGAAATACCGGGAAAATCCAATCGGTGATAAATTCATAGATTGATAAGAGCTATTTGTTAAATTAAAAATTCATCCGAATAACTCTTGAAACAAAAAGATTTATTGTCTACAGACAGACGGACAGACAAGAGTGACTGCATTAGCAGATTTTGTCTTCGTTTGAGAAAATGAGCTATAAAATGAAAGTTTTTCATGGACATCCTATACAATGGTTTTACTGTGAATTCGTATAAAATAAAAGATCCTGACTGACATGCTAACATAAGCTACTTCCACTCCCCTTCATTCTTCTAGCAGATCTATCCTTGCCTTTCCTTTCCCATCTCTTTGTAACTTCAACAAAACAGAAAATCCACTCGCCGTTTGCGATGTATATTCCGTTAACAACGATGAAATGATGGAGGACAACCACAGCGGCGTACTTCAAAGCTAGCCGCTACCCGCAGGCCGTTCAAACGAAGAGGAAGATTAAGCAGATACAAAAGGATGAAGATTTATGATCCCACAAAAGCATCAATCATTCACTATCGAAAATAAACCATCTCGTCCGTACTTAGTATGGAGAAAAAATTGAGGGATATCTGCCTTTTAAGCGCTCGAATTCTGCCCTTTTGTCTCTCCCCGTCTTTATCGGGCAGTTAAATAACGGTGATGGAATCCAGGCATCAATGTTGTTTGCAAAATCAACTCACGGAATGGATCAAAATGATCCTTCCTATCGGGAAGATTTTTGGCATATGTTAATTGTTCTCTGAAAGTTCGAGCTTATCTCCGGTCGGGCACCAACATTGCAGCAAGCAACCTTTCCGGTAACTAAAGTTACCGGTTTCGATATTAGCTGAATGGCCATAATTTTTAAGGAAGACTTATTTCGTACTTCATTATATCACAATTTGTTTGTTGCGCCAAGGCTTACAAAAGGCGCCAAAGTTCCCGCAAAAAATATAAGTTTGTTTAAATAAATATTCATTAAATTAATACTCAAATGTTAAAGTTATATTTGATAAAAACGCTATTATTCTTTATTAAAACGAAGAAAAATAATATTCTACAAAAATAAGGTATAACATAAAATATTGTCACAGGAATCGCGTCTTCCAGCTACGTCTCTGAACATTATAGTTATTGTTGCTGTTGGTTTGTATTTCTGGCTAATCAACCTTTTACGTTATTATAGCTATAATAACTCCTTCCACATTTAACACAAACACATGGGAGGAGGGAAACTTGGTGCTGGCATTAGCCTACTCCTACAAAGAGCACAAAGGGGGTCAACTGCTTAACGTCCTTTCCGTTCCTTCAGTCTCTTCAAACCACGCAAGTAGGGGGCGACATGATCCCAGGTTGAAAAATCCGAGCTCCACCGAATTCAAACGTGGGATCACTGCGTGGAGGGCAAGCGCTCTAACCACTCCACCACCACCACCCATAAGTTATTAAGGATGTCCCAATTTCCGTACTAATCTCGAATAAATAAATACATCGATCAAATATTTAGTACACGCAATATGTGCATAGAACGTTAAATGTTATAATGAAATGTTAACAAGATGGAAAAGTATACTCCATAAATGGAATACACAGAGATTTCAAAGGCGTTATTTATGGAAAATAGGTATGAAACTGTGTCAAAAGATGGGGGGATTCTCGAATTTCTATCCCCGAACTATAAGTCGTATTTATATGGTCCCCGGGATTGTCTTGTAGTAAATGTTGTTCTATCCAAATAAATTTTTAATCTACGCTTCACAGATCATATAAGGGTATGGGAGAGAAATAAATGGATTTTTAATTGTTGTTTGCTGAGAGAACCGTCTTCGCAATCGATGTAAACAAAATATGCGATGTTTTGCTCTAGATTTTCTCAAATTTTTATCTCCGAAGCCATAACACGTAATTAAGTGGTCTCGTATACTATCTTGTAGTAAATATTGTCTTCTATCCGAATACATTTTTAAACTATACCTCACAGATCATATAAAGGCGTGAGATAGAATAACATGTGTACTGCTCGACATATGACGGTGGAATTTAGAAATTAATAACAACAGCTGTAATTATTGAGTAAGAACCGGTATAAAATTTGTCAGAATAAATATTCGGGAGAATGTCTTTCTCATTCTTGTTTTCTCCAATGATGAGCCCCTGGTCAAAAATGAGGTAATAATAATAAATAAATAATAACATTCCCTCCCTCCCTCTCGTCGTCCCTCTCTCCCTCTATCTGTTTACGTAATTTCGCGAAAAATCCTACGATAATTTAAGGCGATCTATGGACTAGTATATATTACACGTATGCGGGTTGAGATTGATTTTCGAAGTTCAACACTGATGTGGTCGGCAAGGCAAAATCCAGTTTAAAAGCCGATATTTTCCATAAATATGTGATTTAAATGTTTAATATGAGAGATTTCGAACGGTAGGCGGAAAAACATGAATAGGATAAGACATTTCATTAATTGTCCTAAAACGTAGTTTAAATTCGAAGATCGTACGTCAATTTTTTATAATTTTAATTTCCAAAGAATACAAACTTGCACTTTAAAAAGTCGATTTTTACGTGTTATCTTACGGGAGATGGAAATCGCCCTCCTGGAGTCGAACCCGGGTCTTTTTTCGTATTTTATTACGTCATTTAATTTTTATATCTGAATCAAACATTTCAATTTTCTATCTATATCCTTGATCAAGTTATTCGCGTTTTAATAGCTTGACACTCTGACAAACGGACGGACAATATAGTATTAGTATTTCAGCTCTTTAGGTATTCCTTCTCGTAAATAACGCAACGAATTATGAAAATCATTTCCCTTTCCTTCCGTCTTTCTCTCCTTCCCGTACTAAAATTCTTCAAAGCACGCATAAACTCATAAGGATTGGAATAACAATATGATTTCGAGGTTTAACAATGTAATTGGTAGGCAAGGCAACATCCCGATAAAATGTCAAGATTTCCCCCAAAATGTGAGAAAACGTTAAACATGAATAATTTCGAACTGCAGGCAACAATTGATGAACAGAATAAGAAACCTTAGAATTATTTCTTTAAAATGGTTTAGATTCGAAGATCGTAGGTTAGTCCTTTCTAATTTTAATGTCAAAAAGAAGAAAAGCCTGCACGTCAAAAAGTCGATTTTTACGTGTTATCTTACAGAGAATGCAAATTATCCCCTGGAGTCGAACCGTGGACGTTTTTCGTAAATATTTCTTTTCCGCAGGAATTGCATATCTGAATAGATTTTCTCTGCCAAATGTGGAGTTTATATCTGCATATTTGATGGAGTTATTCGCGTTTTAAGAGCGTGACATGGACCAACCAACAGACCAACATAATACCCTTTTATTATAAGGGAGGAATTGATTGTTGTTTGCCGAGAGAACCGCCTTAGAGATCGATGTAAACAAAATATGCAATGTTTTCGCTGGATTTTCTAGAATTTTTATCTCCGAAACTATAACTCGTAAGTATGTGGTCTCGCGGACTTTCTTGTAGTAAATGTTGTTCTCTATTCAAATTAATTTCTTAATCTATGCCTTACAGATCATATAAGAGCTAGGGAGAGAAAAGTTTGGTATTTCATTGTTGCTTGACAGATGCCATTTAACGAGATACGATTATAAGTTTGTTAAAGTAATTATGTAAAGTTGGAAGTTCTAATTGACAGAACCAGTTCAAAATAACAACAATTGGGCGATAAATTTTAATAACGATCACTCATATTTTATTTAATTAAAATCCGTCTAGACGTGCTCATAAGGCGTTCCAACAACTACCGCTTCGCTGGTAAAGAACGCCTAAAAATCATCTTAAACAGTCGCTTTGATGGTGCGTTAAGCTTTGAGCGTGGAACTAATTGATAAAGAAAGAGCAAGATTATTCTAACTTTTGATGAAAAAATGTAAAAAAAATATTTTTGCAATAGAATTGGGCGATTAAATCATCGAGGGTGTAGATTGTAATTCCTTGATTGTGGAGTTACCTGATAACTCCTTTTGTGAAAGTTTAATTACAATTCCAGACAATGGGTTTTGTGGCTCCATACGCATGCGGATTTACAACGGGGGTTAAAACGGTCTCTCCCTTATCCCGCCACGGACGCTGTAAATTGAAATCTTTCATATGGGACCATTTTCCGCACAATGCATTTTTTCGCAACAGATAAATGGATAATTGTCGATTTCTGAAAATGTAATAGTTATTCATACTTTGCTTAAGAACGAAGTTCTTCAGAAAACTCTGGACATTAACTTGAATAAACTTATATTTAACATTATTTAAAAAACACATTCACTATATATTAAACAAGCTAATCACTGCAATGCTATATGTTAGATTCTTTTGATATAAGCCTTAACTTTTCGGTGTTTACTTTGGTAGGTTCTGTTTAACTTTGTAATTCAAGAGTTAAACAGTTACATTAAATTTTTAGAGATTACTCTTGGATAGATCGTTATGGTAGTTGAGTAAGCTGACTTTCATCAAGTATAAAAAGTTAATCAGAACTTTCATTGATCGTTATTTCTTTCACATTTGGCTACTTCTAAATATTTAATCCAAGTCCTAATCGTTTATCGTAAAAATCAGCAACACGCACTTTTGACAAAGTAAATTGGCGACGATAGCCCGGTATTGGAGCAGACGCATTGTCATCCATTTTCATCGATAAAGATACCCATTTCACATGAAAAAAATTTCGTCACGTCAAAATACCGCGCTCTGGGCAAACATCTCGCCCATTCGTGCGCATCCGAACGAAATTCCGATTATCCGGCGGCAACAAAAGACGTCGGATTGATGACGTAGTGAATGAGGCTTACGATCGGCCATCCATATAATTTCCCTCGTCTCTTTTCATTCCACAGGGGAAAAACTCCCTTTCAATCTTTCTCCCTATCCGTGTCTCTCTCATCTCCGTGTGTCTTTCAAGAGCTAAATACTCAAATCCCAGAGTAAACCGTCCAGCGCGCTGAAACCATTGTGGCTTTGAAATAGTAGTAAGCAGAAAAAAGACCGACAGTCCTGCGAGACTACCCAAAGGCCTGGCGAACGTATAAAATGCAGGAGAGTGTATGAATGGTGGATTATTTTTTCCTGGCGGAAGAAGAAGGGGATGGATATGAGGAAAAAGAAATAAACAAAAGGGAGGAAATAAGTCTTGAGGGGTCTGATCATCCTGATGAGGGGGACGGAAAATTAGAGCGAAAATAAAACTCTCGGCGAAATTCCGAGCATGGATTCAACGGGACAGGTTTCTATATACATATACGAAGCCAGAGGATTTTGGCATGGCCAAGAGCATGGTTCAGAGGGAGGTAGTTGAAATTAGGAGCATGTAGAGAAAGCAATAGGAAGGGAGATGGGGAGATCTGGGGAGACAGGGAGAAAGAGGGAGGAGAGAGGGAAGGAAGATGATGAGAGAAAGGAAGAGAGGTAGAAAATAGGAAGAGAGAGGTAAAAAAGAGGGAGAGAAAGAGAGGAAAAATAGGTTAAAACAGGGAGAGAGTTAATGAGGAGGGAGAAATGAGGGTGATAGAGAGGTAGAGGAGAGTGAGAGCGATAAAACATGGAGAAAGAGTGGAAAAAAGAGATGGAGAGATGATGGTAAGGAGAGGCGAGAAAGAGAGGTGGGGAAGAGAAGAATGAGGGATGGGAGAGGGAGACAGAGATAGAACAGCAAGAAAGAATGGGAGAGGGGTGAGTAGACAGAAGGAGAGGGAGGGGAAGAAAGAAGAAATGATGGGTAGAGGGGAGGGAGACTGAGATAGAACTAGAAGAAAGAATGGACGAGAGAAGAGTATGTAGAAGGAGAGCGAGGAAAGAGGGAGGAGATGGGAGAGAAGGAGGAGAAAGGTGGGGTGAGAGATGGAGGGAGAAAAATGGTTAGGTAGATACAAGGTTTTCGGTTTGGCCCAGATGAGGATTCTAGTCGAACAGTTTGATAACCGTAGCGGGAAAGAGAGATAAAAAGAGATAGAGGAGCAGGAATTTCACTTCCCACTTCCATTCTCTCCTACAACTCTCTCCCCCTTCTTCTCCTCTGCAAAACCGTAGCGATTGACTGCCAGCTTCCCCAACTCGATAATTGTATACTTCGCACAACAACGCATAAAAGCTCGAATTCGACGATGCGGAAAGCGAGGGGAATTGATGAAAGGAGGGAAAAGGGGAGCGAGAGAAAACGAATGGGAAGGAGAGAGGATGGGATTAGGAAGCGTTCGATAAAGCGGGTATTTAATTAAAAAACTTTATATAACAAGATTTCACTGATCCGAAAGTCACAGTTAACTAGGCAAAGGGAGATAGTGGTCAAAAATGCGGGAGAAAGGGACTAAAATGCCACAATTCAAATATTATTGACGGAATAAAAAAAAATATCGCACAACGCGGTGGAACTCTTTCTTCAATTAATTAATAATAATAAAGTGACTTTGTATCTCATTTAAACGGACTACATCAAAATGGTGTTCTTTGTAGTCACCTTAAGTTGCCAAAACTGCACAAATGCAGCTAAACTGAAGGGAATCTTCAAAGCTTCGATTGTAAGCGAATTAATTTAATGAAAATGACCTTTCTGGACAAAATACAGGAGGAAAAGTGGCAAACTCCCACAGCTAATGGATAAGTAGAGCACATACACATATAATGTTGAATCCGGAAACGTGATGATGCATTAGAATTATTTGAAAAATCATCATCTTCTGAGGTAAAACACTAGAATTAAATTACATGCATCATCCTAACTGGTTACATTTAAGCTTTGACTGCATAAATTCACTACATAATTTCCATATTAAAATAAGTCACTAATAGATTACATTAATATGTGAATGACAAAGCTGGAAATGGATAGGTAACTCCAGGACTTAATGCCTCGGAAGATTTTCTCGAAATAATTTCCAATAAATTTCCAAAATGCTTAAAATAAAACTAATATTTCCGTAATAATAAACACATTTTTAAACTAAATATTTGAATGCACAAATTCTTCGTCCAACTTTTAAACTCTTCTAAGTGTAAATATTTCTTTAAGATTAATATTCCATTTTATCTGTAAATATTAATAATCGATTTTATTGCAAAAACCCAACGATAAGAGAAATCCAAAAACTCGAAGGGCGAAATTATATTTCATAATAAATTCAGCACATATAATTGAATAAAATTAAAATGAATAACGGCTTTATTTCTTTGTAGTTAGACATGAAATAAAATATTTTAATTTTTAACTAATACAATTAAAAGTAATTATGCATGAAATTAAGGAAAATTATGACTTTTTGTTGATAGAAATGCCATTAATTAATTTATTAAATCTAAATTATAGCTCTCCACTTACACTGAATATATACCCAAATAGGAAAATATGATATAGCTTCATCACACGCTTAGTCAAGGATATACCCCGTAAAATTATCACATAAACTCTAGATTACTATAGAATGATGCATAAATTAAAGGACTTGAGACAGGAAGACCTTGTACCAATTAATTTTGCAATCTAGATGTTTGATACACAACGGGACTCACGACATGCAGGATAACATATTCGTGCGCACCGGATGGATGGCGGAATTTTCCCAGAATGCAACAGCAAACTGAAGATATTCTCAGATGACTCAGAGTAAACGCAAGGAGCCGTAAACAGATATGACCAACATTTGGTTCAGAAATTCTTCTCATTAAAATAAAATTAAGAAATAACATTCTGAATACATTCACTACATACAGGGTGTCCGGTGACTTTATGTCATAACTGTCATAACTTCGGGATCTTATTCCTTAAGTGATTTTGAGTAAAAAATGTCATATGAACATGGGTCCGATTCTCATTTGTTACCGAGTTACGGGCAATTGAAATTATTTGTACAACTCAATGGCTGAAAAACGCATTGTTTAAATAATTATTCGTATACATTTTTAATTGTTGAAAAATGTATTATTTAATTAATCATCCGTTTACATTGATACTTAATCCATTGTCACAACAGTGAGAAGCATGACGCTTGCACAACAGACGTGGACGTAATTTGCAAGTTCGCAGGCAGCATGTCACTAGAACGTAAGCTAGCGTTCAGTGTAGTGCGCTGTGACACGTGTGGTATCATTAGCTTTTAATAATGCCGTTTACATTTTCAAATTACGAGTATGCGGATATGTACTTCGTGTACGGGTTTTGCGATGGAAACTCCGTTTCTGCCGTTTACGAAAATCGACGACGATTTCCACAAAGAAGAACACCAGGTCGACGTACTTTTATTCAAGTTCACCGACATTTACGAGAAAATGGCTCATTTCCGTGTCTTTGAGAGCTGAACGTCCAGTACAAGTTAATGTGGATGAGGAGGAAAACATTATTCAAATAGTTCAGCGAAGTCCACGTCTTAGTACACGAGGAATGTCCGCCGGCCTCAACGTTCTGCGAATGAGAATCTGGCAAACATTACACGATGAGGGACATGATCCATAACATATCCAGCAAGTTCGGGATCTTCAACCCGGGGATATGGCTAGTCTGTTGAAATTCTGCCGTTGGTTAAATGCACACCCCCGCCTGAACCGTTACATCTTGTAAGTATCAATGTAAACGAATGATTATTTAAATAATACATTTTTCAACTATTAAAAATGTATACGAATAATTATTTAAACAATGCATTTTTTCAGCCATTGAGTTGTACAAATCAATGGACGAGATAATTTCAATTGCCCGTAACTCGGTAACAAATGAGAACCCATGTTCATATGACATTTTTTACTCAAAATCACTTAAGGAATAAGATCCCGAAGTTATGACATAAAGTCACCGGACACCCTGTATAACTCTCCCTAAACAGAGTCGACGGAGAGAGAGTGAAAAATTCTTCTCACATACTATCTTACCTTTCCTAGAAACAACGAAGTAATTGAATTGGATGATCTTCTAATTTAAGAGTGTTAATACAAATACGATAAAACAGCTTTTGAAATCGTATATGGTTTTAGCGATCGTGGCGCATAAAAATAAAATATCCTATGATGCGTAAAACCTTTTCCGCAATGAAAAAGTAAAGACTGACATTAGGGCGAGATGAAATCCTATGGACTATATTAAAATTAAAATAGTGAAGGATTGCCGATTTTCGTGGGGAAAACAAACGGATCAAACGATTCCGATTTTACACATTATCACTTAAATGCTTTAGGTGGAATTAGATTATCTGTTCTAGTCCTGGTTTTTGGGAGAAAGAACTTACCATTTCGCTCGCGAATATTAGCAAACGCTTAAAAAATGACGAGAAACAACACCATAGAACGGTGGGCGCAGAACAACAGCAAGCAGACACGGATATAAGTAAAGAGCTCCTACTAAACAAAGAGGAAGATAGAAAGCGTTATGTTTTCCTATTTGAAAAACTACACGTAGTATACTTCACTGAGATCCACTCCAGACAATGTGAGATAACTTTATTTTATTTTAAAACTAAAAGTTAATTAGTTAAGAAGCGAAAATTGTTACAGGATTTAAGAATTTATTTTTGACCTTTTATCTTTGTGAGTCGGTAAGAATAATTCTTGAAAAAAAACTCTACAGGAACATCAGCAGAAAAATTGCCATAAGGAGAAACAAACGAATTAAAAATGTTTAAAATAAAAGGGTAATTTTTATACAAAGATTTCATTGCGAAAGAAAATTATTATTTGTGAATCATTCAGGAAGAAATGTTTGATTTGCTCGTCAATTTACATCATCATACATTTACGGTAATAGAACTAGAAATTCTTATTGGCATTTCCTGTTAAATAAAAGCAAAAATGAGTATACAGCAATATTTTACCGAGTAAAAGTCATAGAATATTTTCGTGGATACATTTTATTAGTTTCCGGTATTAATTAACATTGGCATAAATAAATATACCAATAGCTTACGCAGCTACATTGGAAATAAAGACATTCCATGGTTCATACCGCTGTCGAGGCATAGTATTGTCAACATAAACATTAATTGTCTTAAGAAGATGAGACATCCTGACTTCACATCGAGACATGCAGCACTGAATTTAAAGAAACCTTTCTGAAGCAAAAAACGTTTACCTTTACGAAGCTCCAGACTCGTTTTTTATCGGGAAAGTGATGTCTTTACTGCCGAAGACGACGAGAGCTATGGAAAGAGACGCTGGGGAAAGAGGAAAGGTTAGAGGTGCATAACGCGAGCGAGAGAAAGAGACAGGAGATGGGAGAATGAACGATAGTGGATGGATAGATGGATGGATGCATTACGCTCACAGCCACGGCGGGAGAGATTTTGGCAGGGAGTGAAAGAGGGAGAGAGCAGGGAGAGAGAAGAGAGAGAGGGAAAACTACGCCGCGCTTTACGACGCAAGTTTTACTACCATCCCATTCGACCCGACCGCAGCTACGCCAGCCCCATTTTACTTCATTCAATCCCCCTTTTTTTAAACCCCTCCCTCCTTGCCCCATCCCCTTCTATTTGGAGGGACCGTGAAGGACTTAACCGCTCTCCTTCCTTCCTACGCCCTTCCTTCTTAGCAACCGACCGAAACCCAACATGCGTCGAGCTGTGACGCGAATTCGGAAATTGCTCCCTATTTCGAGGTGGAGAGAGAGAGAGAATGGAGGTTGCCTCTTAGAACGAAGACATTTCTGCTACAACTCTACCCCTTCCCCATCTTCTTTCCTACCTATCCAGCATGTCTCTAACTCCTCTTTTCCTCTCCTTCCGAATTCACCCTATCTCCCACGAAAACCCAAGCCGTCTCTTATTCCTTAGAAACCCCCCTCTATTTTGGTTAGCGTTTCCCGCCTTCACCCATCCATCCATCATTTATGATGAGCGGAAGGGAAACTGAGGCGACAGAGCGAGAGGTTGAGTTGTGGGCGGGAGCGGGATTGAGGTGAGAGGGGCGAGAGCGGGATTGAAGTGGGAGGAGCAGGAGGGTGCTAGGAGATAACGCCGGAGGATACGACTTCGAGAGATCGCAGAATGATCGATTTCGAGCTCCCCGCTGACAGCGAGATGTTTAAGGAGAATAAAATGGTGAATTCCGGAACGATGCAAAGCGAGAAATCGCTCGGTGTTTAATCAAGGGAAATATTTTTTTTACGGAAGCTAAAGGAGTGTCACCTTGAACGCTTGAGGAGAAAAAAATGATTTCAAATCGCATCTTAATTGAAAAAATAGTCCGCACACGTCAATTTATCAAATCCAACTTATGACATGAGAGAGAAGTATGTTATTAATATTTTAATTTACGATGAACGAGTACGTTTACACCACATGCCTGTAAAAATGTAGATTATGTGTTGATACTCAAGACTTTAGGGCCAATTCAAAATAATTTGTTGATGGGAAAAAAGGAATGGATAAGATTCCTTTCGCCTTTAAAAAAATTTACTTGAAGCAAAATTTGGCAACATTTTCAATTATTTTGAATTTCAATAACCATAAATGATTTTTGTTTCACCTTAATGCGTCTTTCATTTATTAAGATAAAAAGATATAACGCCCTCATGAAAAGCTTGTTCGATTTTGTACATATGTTACAAAAATATCATGAAAACCAATTCCTTAACCCTCCAGTACACGCGCCTATTTTTCTTCCCCCAGTGCACGCAGCGGGCCTGACTGATCCCTCGTTATTTTTGTGAAATTCCTAATCAGGATAAAATAAAACAAACTTGATTATTTTAAAGAGACTTATTTTTTGTAGTAAAACATTGAACAAAATAATCAGCATTAAAATTTTCTTGCTAAAAAATGAATGATCATTTTTGAAACAACCAAAATGTTCTTCCTACAGTTTAACACTTGAAAATATATTCACTTTGTTTTTTAATTATCAGGGAAAATTACAGGATTAAACTTCGATATTTTCATAACACTGGCTACACACTGCATTAAAATGTTCCATACACATAAACTTCTCGCACTTTTTGCAAACATACCTACTTTTTCTGTTCCTGCCTACGCACTCTCCGCATCAACCACGTGAAATCGTAGGTGGTTCTTGCGCAGTCGTCTGCTGGTCTGACCCAATAATCTTACAAATTCTGCTCCTTATTTCATTAGTAAAGGTGTTATTGAGTGATTTCCGTGTTAGGTGTTCATTTACTAGGGAAAGAAACAGTTCTCTCAAAAATCTCTTCGGGGTTTTTGTTATTGTCCATTACCATGATAAATTACTCTCGCGTTTATAGCTCCGACATTCAATAGGCTGTAGAATATATCCATCGGCCATCTTGTGTTTCGTGCAACATTGTAATTTCCACTCATTTTGTCAACAACATCGACTCCACCTTTTGTGTCGTTATAGAAAGTAATTATTTCTGTTTTTTCTTATTTCCGGTGTCAAAATCGATTTTTTTTCTTCATGGTGCAGAGTTAAAAGCAATAAAACATTCTTAAACCTCTTAGGAATGTAAGAGACCAACGTAAAGTTCTCTTGGAAACGAAACATTGACTCTTCCCTGTCCCTCGTAGAAAGAAAATCTAAAGGAATTTGCCTCTTGTTTTTCCTTATAGTACCAACCAGCGTTGTTTATCTTTATTACCTCCGAGAAAACTAATAAATTTTACTGACATGAATAACAAACATTAAATTTTCATAACAATAATATAAACTAATATATAAGGAAAACAACTGGATCGAGGATTGGAGAGGCGAGTGCACGCAGGGGGTCTGTCAGACCACCACACAGTTTTTGACGTAAGTACACAAACAAGGAGAGTTCGACTCAGACTGACCTTGATGTATAATAGCAAACAAGGGATTACAGAAAGGTAATGACATGAGTCACACAAGACAATGATGCCAACATACAAATTTTGCGGTTCGAAAGAAGGCGGGCTTGATCTAACAGACCAAGCGCGTGTACTGGAGGGTTAATAGGACTCCATTCCAGATCATAAGAATACAATAGTCTTTTGGAAGCTTTATCAGATATTTTACGAAATTAATACAAATTCAATATACGCCAATCATGGCAATGTAACTGTAATGCAATGGTGGCGAGTAAGAAATAAGTAAGGCGTAAAAAATAATTAACAGCAAGATACATTTTCAAAGGGATTATATAAAATTAACATTTCCATGTTTTTATAGATTAGAATAAATCCATAATATAATATTATGATTATAGAGGTGAATTTATTAATATATAAATATATGACACGCGTACAACACTATATAACAGAAATTTGACAATTTTTTCGCACGCTGATGAAAACCTGTTTGCTATCCCTGCTCTAGCTGATTCGTCGTAAGTTTTCCCATCTTCAACCGGGATTTTTTCCCCTTCTTTCGTTCTCGTTCACTCGCCCAACACCTATTACACGTGTGTATGCATGCACTTGTATATAAATACACACAAATACATACGTATAAATGTATAATCTTCTCTGAACTACAAAACCGTTCGACAATCATACATTCTTGACAAACCGCGGGACTCGAGAAAGGGAGCAGGCGTTAAAAAAAAAAAAAACTGAAAAATTCCTCCTCCAACAGAAAACCGACCCTTAACGGAACAACATCAGCGATATAACATCCTCACCCAAGAGAGGAGAGGAAGAGGAGGCAAGAGAGAGGGAGGAAAAAAAACTCTGAAAACCCTCTTCCTTTCCTTTCGCCATTCTTCCTCTGACTTCTTGGGAGACGCACCTCTACCGTCCCGCCATCCACTTCATACCCTCCTTCACTCTTTCTCACATAACTTGACGTCCGCCATTCTTGCCACCCCCGCTCCCGTCTCTGTTTAAACTCCTCATTTAACCCCTCGGGTTAACCTCAACCATCAACCCTTCCCACCATTCTCCGGCGTCTTCAACCCTTTCTCCATACTCTCTCTCTCTCCTTCGTAACCCTCACGGTTGTAGAGACATCGTCATTAGTGGAGGGCGTCGAAGTGTAACGGCTCTTGAGGAGAGGAATCAGAGTGGGAGACGCAAAAAATGGAAGAGGTTGGATGGAGAAGGATAAAAGTTGGAAGGGGAATGAAAGTAATGATATTGAAAAGTTAAAACCAAAAGGGAGTATATAAATGCGGTGTAGAGAGGAAAGGATCTAAAGAAAAGAAGTATTAGAGAGACCCTAATAGCGTGAGAATTTCTCTTAAGAAGAACATGAGACCAGGAATAAATAAAAGGAATGGAATAATAGCGATAGCGACACTAGAAACGTGATAGAAATATAATAACGGAGAAGAAATCACCAGGAATGAATATATAGGAAGAAATAAATTTTAAAATAATTTTTAAAATAGGAAAATTCGAGTATTGGAATTGTAAGGAAGATAAGAGATGTGAAAGATATGCTTAAGAAAGAATAAGAACCAAAATAAGAATGAGGCATCTAAAGAAAAGAAATAACAAGAAGGAGATGAACGATGAAAAAAGAAGGAAACAATACGATTGTGAAAATAAGGGCAACAAAAATATTGTGTAAATGTCATACAGAAAAAATAGATCTATCGGTAGTTTATATTACCTGACATTTCAGACAAAGGTGGGAAGGCAGGAAGGCGATTTTGCATGAAAGGTGAGGATGCTAAAATGAATATTGCATTAAGAGGAGGGATAGTAGGCATGGTTCAACGTAGAGAGAAGAATTTCAGTGGAGAGTAAACGAAGACGAGGTTTGAAAGGAACTAAGGGACAATATTACTCAAAAGGAGAAATCGGTGACATTTTTAAGGGGAGGGTGATTACAAGGAAGCCCTTGAGGTGATATCAACGGCGCGGAAATCATTTTTATCATAGTGTGAATAATTACTGGGTCACGCTTTGATCGTCGTTTGGGATTTTCATTTATTTTTTATGAAGCACTCAAGAATTTTGTATTTTTTATCGAAAAAATCGCGATCTGACTTCATGGAAAGCATGTTCATTATAACGAACACTGCTTGTAATGAGAAGAGAAAAAGTTTGTTTGTTTTCGTAAATTTTCATTTTCCATGCTCCAACATGTTATGTAATTGTGAAAGAAGGCTTTAGATTCGTAATTATAAATTTTACATAAATCTTTACTAAAATATTAATAAAATTGTTCCTTATTCTTGCATGCAAAAAAATATTATTATACTGAGATTATGAAAAAACCTTTCAAACAAACTTAAGACATTAATCGTAGATCACCTTCGAAATTTAAGAAAAAAATCTAAAGTTATAAAAAATAGACCTTATTTGAACCTAATGAGACGAAAAAAGAAAATCAAAATAAAAGCAGAAAGCAGATATCGATGAAATCGCATCACTATGAATACAACAACGGATATTTTTCTGTAATGAGGCGGTATCTTTTCGTTCTGAAATCCATTAATGTCAATGAGAACTCATTCAATCAAAAGTTCTCCCTGCCGAAAATACACAACAGCAAACCTGTCTCGCTGAGCTCATTACCGAAGAGAAAGTAGTTAGGACAGAAGTGGTAACGCTTAGAAGTTGTCTGTGATAGCTGTTTCAGCGTTGTTAGGGATCTCGTTCCACGCGGCAAAGTTTGGATTATCTTATTCTATTTGGCACTTGAGAAGGGCTAGGCCAGAGAAGGGAGTTGGATTGAATTTAGGCTATTAAGGTACGGGACATAGCGAAACCCTACGCGTAAAATGGCATTCTTAATATCTCTTTAAAGTATGGGCATCTTTTCTTCCCTTGCAAACTTCAAACTTGAATTGTAGATATTCAAATAAAAACCATATCCAAAATAAAAGAAAGATAATTGTTTGTTCTTATATTTATTGCCGATTTAAAATTAGGAGAAATAATGCGACGTAAAAATTCACTAGTGTTTCGTTCGATAAAAATGTCTTAAATTCATATGAAACAGAATGTAGTTTCAAAATTAAAAATTTAGTAAATATAAAACGAATATGAAAATTATGTTCATAACGTAAAATAATAACAATAATTGACTGATACAACTCTAAAATTGGATAATAATTGGAGTATCTGTATCAGATAAGGAAAAATAATCTTTAATTTGGTATCCTCAATCTTATGTATCCCGCACAGCATACAACATTTTGTGTCCTGATTTTTGCGCATGGAAAACGAAAATATGTACCACCATAATAAATCATTTTATTACTGAATCTCGGAGTTTCAAATACTATTGACATTCAATGACGACACCAAATAAGTTGTAGAGATAAAATTTTCCTTTCCCTTACCGCACTTCGAGCAGCCAATGTTCACATTTTCCACATAAAATAGAGAGCGAAACTAGTTTAGACATAAATTAATCTGACCGTAACACGCGAACCCTTCTCGATTTCTTAGACCCAGAAGTTGATCTCAATGGGGCATAGCAGTTAAGGGGTTCCTTGTCGACCCCGTTAGAAACGCCACACTGGCCTAACACAGGACCCGATTACACGGCGGGACGGGTGCGTTGCCTCCTTTCTAAAGGAGATTTCATCCGAGGCGCTGTGAAAAGGTGATAGCGTAGGGAAAGGGTAAGGGCGTGGGAACGTTAGGGTGCAAGTGGGGAGGGAGGTAGGGGAGAAGGGGAGGTAGACCCGCAGCTTTTAAGGGCAGGAGAGCAATTACGCCGGGTTCGCCCCACTCTCCCGTCCACACGGTCCCACAATTTTTTTTAATCATAAAGTATAGAGGCGTCGGAAATTAAGGGTTGGAGTTAGGAGTGGGAAGAGGGTTTATTGGTGAGATGTGTCGGCGGCGTGTGGGTGGCGGCCACGGGATGTCCGCGGACCCCACGCATAATCCCCACGGGTGATGAGAGGCGCGCGGGAAATCCTCGTGACACCGCCAGGTTTAAGGGGAAGTGAGAGAGGGAGGGAGGCGACGGCCTACTCATTTGCAGCACCAACCTGAATGTGACGGGAAAAGCGCGAACAAAAAAATGCGTTTCCCACCTTTCCCTCTCGTTCTATCCACATTTCTCCGGCGGGACAGCAATCTTTCTCTCCTTTTAATCCCCCTTTTATGCTTCTCCTTATCCTCTAGCTTCCCTTTCTCCCCACTACACTAATTCCGGCGTGCTCAATATGACATCAACGCCGCACGAAATGTCGAAAAAATTCCCGCAGAAAAAAATACACTGGGAGTTGTTTTTTTGCGGAAAACAAGGATAATTGGTTTTTAAACGAAAGGAATGATAAAGGAAAGTTAAACCGAGGATGAAAATTTGAAAGAACATCACTTTATCACTTTTGTTACGTTAAGGGTCCTGGAAGACTGATTAAAAACATATTTTTCATAACAATATACGCAAGAAGCACATTAATATTAAAATTTTCAACAATTTCGGAAGCAAGAAATAGAAATAATATAAGGAAACTTGAATCTTCTTTATAAAACCACGATACAACGGTGAAACGAACAATTCTCAGAGTAAAATTCAGTAGTAAAAATTCTATTGAGTAAAATCCTAGAGAAGAAGTTTTTATAGAAAACATTCACGCTGAATAACCAAAGGAACTTTTGCAAAATCTACACAATGAACAACCTTGATGGCGAAGCGAGCATTTTAGCCGGAAATCTTCAGCTGAAACGAATTGGGTCACTGTTGTATGCACGGAACGAGAATTCCATTTCGAGATTAACGCAATGAATTCCTTCCTATATCACATTAAAATATAAAAACCCAAAATATTATAGTATTGAAATAGCGGGAATATATATATATATATAAACTTGTGGATCATTATCATTTCACGTTATCCTGTATTTATTACTCTTGCATCATGATCATTCTTTTCAAAGATTCTCGATACTAAGTAAAACAAAAAATATGTAATTCACTAAATTAATTAAATTAAAACGGATACAATTCATTTCAATATGTATATGAATGGTATATCGAACGATTAGGCCATTTGTACATATATGTATGCATGTTTTATTTCGCAGGTAACAGAAAACCTTTCCACGGTAGGCGAAAATAATTTGCAGCCAATGAGACTGGAAAACGCCAAACAGCCTTGACTTCATGGAGTACCAATATACACTGGATTGAACCCTACCAGCAATCTCCTTTGCAAAGAAATCTTTCGAGTTAAAAGTCTTCCTTACTAACGTACATACTACGCCGCCTCTTATCTCGAATAACAAATCTCCTTTTCATCACCTTCTATTCCTTCTCTATATCTCTCTCTAGCTCTCGTATTTCCATTCGTTTAACTACTCGACGCTCATTAGATGAGACCCAAATCGAAGGACGGTGATAAATTCACCATAGCAATACAAAAGCACGGCGAGGAGATTGGTCCTCATTACCTCTTCATCCATCTCCACCTCCATCCCTTCAATGACTTCCTTATCCTTTCTCATTGTCCGAGTTTTCTTATTCTCATCCAGTGTATAATGTTTCGTTTTCTTGATTGTAATGACTCATTTGACATTTAAAAATATTTACATCCGATGACAAATGTTAACATAGGGTTATTAAATAACATTTTACTGCACGGTTTTGATCGGACGCGTGAGCCCCATTTTCTTCAACAGATGGTTCGAATCCACTGCAAGTTTTTTTTTCATATTTCTGACAATTCACAGCAATTACGGAAAGATAACAACATAATAACAAACAATAGCAAAAATAAAGATGAAACAACCTGTGATTCCAAAAATGGCGAAACTCGACAAAAATTTTAATAAGCACAATAACATAGGTTAGATTTTCAATAACAAGACCGCAATGCATGTATTAATATTACTTATTGTTTTAAAAAAATTCACAAATTCATGTAAAAATGTGTTGAACCCTGAAAAAATTACACAAAAATATTCCGTAACATTTGAAATAGTTTTCCGATTACCGTAACATCAAATGAAAATAAAAACCTCTTTATTCTCTTACATATAGTAAGCTAATTTTGTTGGTAACGCAATCTGAAAAATCTGATTGGCTGCAGAAAAGCCAATTATATCTTGATGAAGTTTAACCTTATTTCCCTAGAAAAAATGCGATAAATAAATAAGAAGTTAAATCTGTTCAATTTTAATATTTTAATCGCTATTTAATTTTAACAAATGATTAAATATATCAACTTATATGCCGCACCACAATCAGAATTTATCATTCTTAGTGTGGTGTTATTTGGTTTATATAGGAGGATGCGTAAGAAATGCGTGCATTGAATGCTTTAATACGAGAGAGAGATAAGGAGAGAGACGGAGGGAGAGAGAGACAAGATTAAATGCTACAAAGATTAAAAATAATTTTTGGCGCATAAGAATTGTATATTATATGTTGTAATGTATTTCTTTGTCAAACAATTTCTATTCCCCCAAAAGTATTTTAACTCTCTGGAACATACAATTATGTGAATTTTACATTTATTGCTTACTTTTTAATGCATATAAAAGTTGGTTTCATTAATTATTATTTTAAATTTTAACTTAACACTTAATTCACGCATACCCGTCATATATGACGGCCAATTACGCTCGTATTATATAATAAGCCGGGTAGTCCTCTTATGCTGTAAGATGAGACGTCGATCGAATGTGAGAATAACAAAAACACTTATAACTCAAAAACGTTCCATTCTTTTTCGGTCACACTATCAGGAATTACTTGGCAATGACACTTTTAAATTTTAACCTACACAGCATCCACATTGAAGTAGCGGGTTCAATTACAGGAGTGTTGGTTCCTTAGATTAACACAGGATGAGTGGAGCACGTTAATAATTTGCATAGTCTAATTACTTAGAATCATCGTAGGAGTTCGAGACTTGAAATAACGAACGCATAAAAGAATAAAATTTTATTTTCCTGTCGTCGACTTTCAAAAACGCGTTAAATCGGCCCACACATTAGTTTTTAGCGCCAAATTTGGACCTATTTTTACGTGAAAATCTTTCGTCGACAAGGAGATTTGCACTGTTGTCGTTTTTGAGTAATTGCATAAGATAGACAGGGATTATAAATTCGCGCACATCTGTCCACATATTCAAGAAATTTCGACGCTGTTTTGGAGTTTACGTGAGTTTAGTCTTTGACTAAAGAAAGAAAAATAAAATTATATTCTATTTATTGTTTACTTTTTAGTAGACATAAAAGTTGGTTTTCTTAATTTTTTATTTCATCTTAATACTTAACTCACGCATGCCCGCAATTTTTGACGGGCAGTTACACTAATAAATATATAACAAATACAAAATAAAATAATAAATATAAATAAATATGATTTTTTTACAAATATAAGATATGCATAAATGCACGTTTTATTATAACAACTTATACTTAGAATAATTCATATATAAAAGTTATGAAGTGAAGCAAGGTAGCCTGGAGCAATCGCCCAAGAATTCTCTGTCTTTGGAGGCAGACAGAATCTTCTGGGAAATATCCACCGCACTCCTCCCGCATTTTGCCATTCTCTTTATCCTAGGAAAAAATACCAATAGACGTCGTGCCTAGTGCATTCTTCCTCCATTCTTCCCCAGAATACAACTATAACTTCCAAAAACTCCCGACGGGAACACCTACTGTTTTTCCTCAGATTATCGCATTCCTTCCTCGACGCCTCTATCCCTCCCTCTCGTACCAAGACAAAATACGTCCCTTCTACCCCCTACTCTGCCTTCCAATCCGAGACTATAATCCTCCAACCTCGTATCGGAAGACCACGCAATCACCGGGAACAATTTACTCCGCCCTGTATCATCAACACCCACTACCAACTCCTCGTGTCAGGGACGGATGATGACTGGTGGGAGTATGTTAGCGAGATAGATAGAGAAGGGGAGGGATAGAAAACCCCATTCGTTGTCATGGCCTCTGAGGAATAGTTGGAGGATAGACTCGATTCCCTCCGATAAGAAATAGTGCCGGATGGGTTGTAGGTTGGGGTTGGGGGAGGATAAAACTCTTGGGAATTAGTGACAGGCATAACTGTCTCCTCAGGGACGCCGTTGCGAGGGTGATAATGGGGAAGCTTTAATCACGAGAGTGAAAGAAACTTGGATGAGGATTTCCTGCAGGAATCGTTCTTTCATTATACCTGTAACAGTACAATACTCGAGAACGAACTTTAGAGAGAGAGAGAGAGAGATAGACAGACGGAGGGACAAGGAGAAATAATGAAAGAAAGAGATGGTAAGAAAAATATACATGGTTGGGGAGAAAGAGGGAGTTTTATGAAAGAATAAAAAAAAGTTGGTGTTCTTTCAGAAAGACGGCAACAATGAAGCTTAAGTTTTCCTGAGATGCAGCAACCGCGCTGGACTTGGGAGATGGCATAAAGCATCGTTTTTGTGAAGAATTAATTCATCTTCGGTTAAATAGAATAAAAAATCCTCGCAAGTTATTTTCTCAAGGGGAGGTTTTACTTCCTTCGCCAAGTTGCAAGTAGAGGAAGTAAATTAATTTTAGGACGAACAAAGGCGATTCCATTGCGTTAATGGTTTGATATCGTTTTACAGGTAGTTAGAGTCAATTCCATCTTCTGGGGAAATAAGATAACATTTTTTTAATTACATAAAATGTAGTTAAACGAGTAGGAAAAATGGGAGCCTCATTTGCTGACTTTATATGAAAAAGCGCGTTTTATTTATGAGGTCTATTTAGAATTTTATACCTAAAACTATTTCTAGAATTTGTAATATACTTACATGACATTATGTAAGTGTTCCGTCATGAGATTCTGGAGAAACAAAGAAATTAAGGCGAGGAATTACAGTATAGAAGGCGTACATCTAAAATTAGCCGAATCCGCCAAATACTTAGGTGTTATTTTAACAAGTAACCTCTCGTGGGACACACACATACGAAATATATCCGGGAAAGCTAAGCAGAAAATAGGATTCATCGAACGGATAGTAGGTAAAAGCGAAGAAAAAGTCAAAGAGGCATGTTACTTTTCTTTAGTTAGACCGCTGCTAGAGTATGTGTCGAGCATATGGGATCCGTACGAGAAAGGATTAATCACCGAGTTAGAGAAAGTCCAGCGTAAAGCTGCTAGATTCGTCAAAAATTGTTATGATAGAAATAAAAGCGTTACAGGCTTGATACAGGACTTAGGATGGGAATCACTAGCTGAGCGCCGATTACGTGCTAGGTTAAAACTTCTTGAAAGATTTAGAACGTGTACTTTCTCCAGCGACGTCGAAGAAATAATAGGAACTCCCACCTATATCGGTAGAATGGACCACCCTCGTAAAATAAGAGAGATAGCCTGTAGGACGGAGAGATACAAACGCTCATTTTTCCCTAGAACGATAGCTGAGCATAATAAAACTTGCGATCAAAAGTAACCTCGCGTAGAGGCGACAACCCAGACCTAATTTTGGTGTTTTCCCCTTGATGTTAATGCACCCCCTGCCACACCCCCTTGCGGTGGCTTGCAGGGTAAACTGTAGATGCAGGTAATTCATTCAATAATTAATTCAAAAAGTATATTCATACACCTAAACGTATTAGGTTTCTAATCTAATGATTATCAGATTACGATATGAACATACTACTTTATTAAAAAGAGCCCTCCCGACGCTCTCAGATTTCTCCAAAAGAGGTCCTCCTGACGGTCCCCGATTTAAAAAATTCTTCTGCGCTGTTATAGTAGATGTTGCTAAACGTCACACAAGTAGTGAAAATTTTAACTTCCTATTTATCATCATTTGCTCATAATTGTAATTTGAAAATTTTACGAACCGAGCCGGCGTTTTCGTTACGGACGCCATTTCGCGCGGCTCGCACGCGCGATAAGGGAGGCGAAGACAGAAGAACATCGAGAAGACTCGATTTCCAACCGGAGCCGTTAGGCGGCGTATCGCCTCCCGCAGGATGCCAAGGGTCTCACGCTAAAACCGAGTCTCTCATTGTCTACCGAAAACTCATTGAAATTCCCTCCATTCCACTTCCCTTCAAAGTACGCACCCTTTCTCCCTTCGCATTTCCTTTACTTTTCCTATACTCCCACACACAGACGGGGAAATTCAAAGGAAGGATTTCCCTAGTACTGCTGCGAGAGGATGCTGCCAAACCGTAGTAGCTTGAAGGATACTCCAATTCCGTCACATCCTCAATACGCACTGTAAATACGCCCTCTTCCCTTCCGAACCTTCCTACCTCCCAATTCATTCCTACGTCCCTCCGATATTTTTTCCTCACGCACTATTTCTCTCCAAACCTCCTTTTACTCCCCGCCTCCTATTCCTTACTGTTCATAGCACGAAGAGAATCCTCGTTCCCAAAACTGACAGACGAGACGAGGTAAACCCCGTGGGTTACGAATATAGGGGACACCCGCGGCGATATTGTTTTCTGCGAACGTTGGAGGGCATGGAAGATAAAGCGGTTATAAGAGGAAATAGTAGTCCGAGAGAAGAGGGAGTGAGGGATGAAGACCTGAAGAGGAAACACTCGGCGTAGTTTCATGACATATAAAGTAACAATATCTCACAACCCATTGTTCGCCCTATATGGGATCCCCTGTGTTAATGTCTCGGATGTAATACAATAGATGACGATATGTATACAGCCTATATTAGATTATCCTTAGGACTGAGTTTCGTCTTCCCCGATTAACTGCGAGTGCGCTGTTGATGAAAATACTTGCTGCATGAATTGAATTGAGGTCTTCACGAATAAGTTTTTTATCATAAGCTCCTATGCAAAGCTGAGGGCGAATTACATTAAAAACTTATTGAGGAACAGAATGTTCTAGGCAAGATTATAACAAGCAACCTTAATATTGGAAATTATATCAGGAACTCACAGTTTTAAAATATAATATTGAATGAAAATAAAACGAGTTTTTCTTCTACTCCACTTATTAAATTTAATATGAAAGATCAATTATATTATAACTAGTGTATTTCTCGTCATATGGCGGAGAAATAATAATATTCCCTCCCTCCCTCTGTCTGTCTCCCTCCCTTCCTGTGTCCCTCCCTCCGTCTAAATTTGAAGACCGTACGTCAATTATTTCTAATTTTAATTTCCACAAGAATAAAACCCTGCAATTTAAAAAGTCGATTTTTACGTCTTATCTTACGGGAAACGGGAATCACCCCCCTGGAGTTGAACCCAGGTATTTTTTCGTATCTTTTTAGATCATCTAATTTTTATATCTGAATCAAACATTCCTGCGGAATTTAAACCTCCCACCTAATCGGGAAGTTTGTTAAAAACGCGTTAAAAGTGCCATTGATGACGTCAGCGTTATACACGAACCCTACCATCTAGGCTTTTATTATAACTAGCTGAAACCCGCAAAACATTTGCGATTAAATTAAAACTTTATTCCAACGATTCTTCTTTAAATAAAGGGTTTTTATTTAATCTTTCACCAAAGACTTTAACAGAATTAAAACTTCTTACTCTGGAAAAAGCCACATAAAGCTGTCCATGCGTAAAAGGAGGATTAGGAATATATATACAAATTTCATCAAATGTCTGGCCTTGCGACTTGTTTATAGTCATAGAGTATGAAAGTCTAATTTCTTCTGAGTTGAAAAGGCTGGTTTACGTCTGATGGGGTCAATGCCATTCGAGAAATAAACACTATTTCCTCGGAATCTTCCTGTTATAATTTCAGCGTTTATCAATGAAGAAAACAGCTTTCTAACTACCAATCTTGTTCCATTAAAAAGACATTGTTTGGGACTCAAGTTCCGTAGCAACATTATAAATGCTTTTTCGTTGAGTTTAAGTTTGTGCGGCTGCATACCTATTGGATTTAGTCAATGTAGAAACTCCAGAGGGTATTGATTGTTGCAATATTCTTCGTCTATAGAGTCTACACTGAGGTATTCTTTAAATTCGCCTGAGAGTTTTTCTAAAACTTTTTCGTTCAGTTCTAGTGAAATTCCCTTTTTAGCACAAAGAATAGCTTTGAAAATATTTGGCTCCAAAATAGTTGCATTTTTCTGTTAATTTACCACTTTTGAATTCGTCTACTTGTGTATTTTCTTTTATCAAGTGATTTTGCCTATTTCTCTGCCTCTCTATTCGAAGTCTATGTCTTTTTCTTTCAGCTTCTAAACGTTTACATCTTTGTTAATTTGATTCATTGGCTCTTTGCTCTTGGTGCCGTATTCGATCTGCTTCTAGACGTTGAACTCTTTCTTCAGCCGATTCATTTTCTCTTGCTTCCCTTTTTCTCCTTTTATCATTTTCACGTTCGTTAGATACACTTCTTGATCGTCTTGGCATTTCAAGAATTTTTACGAAGAACTTTTAATATGTTGTACAAAATATCTTACGAAGCACTTTTAATATGTTGTACAAGATATCTATTATATTTGATAACTTTGTTGCTACGGTACACAAACGATAATCTATAATTTCACTTCAATAATAGATTTAGTTATGGTAGAACGCTGACAGATAGCACTACTGTATTCTCCAGATTATTATAATAGATTTAATTATATAATTATATTAATTGTATAACTGACTTAATTACATAACTAACCGTTTTAATCTTTTTGAATAAAAAATAAGCATAAAATCGTGCAAATATAATTTTATTGTTTCCGTGATTATAATTTTTAATTATGTGTTTAGTTAACTCAATAAAAGTTCTATCATAAACTCTATTTATTAAAACGTGACCCCAAAAGTAAAAATCAAACATGCGCGCTTTTTAATTAAATTTTCTCCGTATACCGAAAGCAAGCAAGGTTGGGAGGAAATTTCTTTAATTTCCCACACTTGGTTATGATCTCGAAAAAAAAGTTTTATTTAATCCGTATCGCCACTTGATTAAACGTCTATTATTTTACCCTCCTTCATGAACCACCACATCAATCCAGGTAGCATCCTTTCGCTTTAATCCATAACTCACCCAACCTGCGCCATCTTAACAAGCAGAAAATAGGGTGGGACTTCCGTTCATTTTGAAACAACCTCACCATCCTCAATTAAGGCTTCATTCCATCCCCAAATCACTCTCAAACGCTCCTTCCAAGCCTCTCCAACCTCCCTCCCCTTCAACGCCTCTCTCCTCGAAGCATCTTCCCTTCCTCTCTCTATCTCTCTCGAATTCACTCTCCAGAATTTTCCAATTTCTTTCCTTTCTTCCAAATCTTACCATTCCTCTTTTCTTTCACTCTCGCTCTCATTCCTCTCACAATTTTCACCTCGAACACTATCCCCGACTGGCATTTTAACTCCCTTTTAATGAAGCTAGAATCCCAATCATGAAAAACATTTTCTACGAGTTCGCTCTTTTAAAATCCCAAGCTCCAAAATTATTGTTTCTTATCGCGTTTCCAATTATTAATTCGAGGGGAAGATAATAAAACAAAAATATCGCTCTCAATATTTTCATAAACGGTTCTTAGCCGCAAAGATCCACAAAGCTCAAAAAACCTCTTTGATTAATTACAACGTCCGATATTTTTAACTAAGATCTACATTATAATGTTTTATTTAAAATTTGAGTTCATAGTACACAGAAACGTGATGTGGTGGGATAGTCTCAAGAAGGTAACCCAATAATATAGCGAATAACAACATTTACATACCTTGTGACAAATTCTTATCGCAGAATAAGGTTTTTTGTTTTTATAAATTCTATTTTAGGTCTAAACCAGCCTGCATTGATCGTTCCTTTCTTCAATTTTCATAAACAACGTAAAGAAAAGATCTTAATTTTATTAGTTTAAATGCATATGCTAGACAAAATTTGATGAAAAGTAGGAGAATAGTTCTGCCTTGACCAGGAACCAAACTTGGTTTTTCGCTTGCCGGACGGATATTCTACCGCAGAAATACCGAGGCAGAGCATTTCTTCTTTTTACGAAGGAGATATTTCTGGTTGATGTTAGGCTAGAAATGCTATTAATATCATGCCAATTTATAACTTCGACTGAATGTCATTGATAAATAAGCTGCTGTATTATTTAGGATAAATCCAACTTTACATCAGTGAATAAGTAAAGATGGGGACTGCGGCGAAATTGATGTTAAATAGAAATTAACTCCTTAACCGTAAAATTCGAAATTAGAGACACAATTTGCACGAAACAAAATTTCTTCCAAATAAATAATAACATATACCAGCAAAACCAGGGCACAAAAATGGGAAATTCTCTGTCCCCATTCCTTTGAAATTTATTCATGATTAATTTCGAAAAACACTGCAAAACCACATTCACATACTTCCCTAAAACTTGGTTTAGATACGTTGACGACATATTCGCGGTTTTTGACACATCAAAATATAACATCACTAACTTCCTTCAAGAACTAAACGACCAATATGGCTCGATTAAATTCACACTCGAAAAAGAAAACACACTACCCTTCTTAGACTTATTATTAACAAGACACAACAACAAGTTACAATTCAATATTTACCGAAAACCAACACACACTGATGATATATCCCATCCAATTCCAATCATCACATCTCACATAAATTGGCCCCTTTTCATTTCATGATCAATAGACTTCTTCGCGTGCCTCTCTCCCCATCTGATTACCGTAAAGAACTCGCACACATTAAGAACTGTGCAAAAGTTAACGGATACGACACCGAAATGATCGAAAACATCCTACGTAAACATAAACTTAGACTTCATGTAAAAACGCACGTAACACTAACTGACACTTCCCCCACAGACACAAAATACATTAAAATCCCCTTCGCTCCTGGGCTCACCAACCAACTACACAACATCTTCTCAAAATTAAATTATAAGACGGTATTTGTTAATGACAATAGACTCTCCAATGTATTACACAACCCAAAAGACACAATTCCTTCTTTACACAAATCCGGCATATACAAAATATCTTGTGGAGGATGCAACAAAATATATATTGGACAAACAAAACGTAAGATAGAAACACGCTTCAAAGAACACAGCTCATTTTAAACACAACAGATTAAACAACTCTAGTGTAGCAACACATATCCAAGAACACCACCATTCAACCACGATCGAAAACTTAACTCTTGTAAAATCTGTAACCAACCAAAACAAACTAGACGCATACGAAAGCATACACATAAAGAGAACAAAAATTCCGTTATGAATAACGACCGCGGCCCGATCCCACTTTCACCTCTGTACGTTGTAACGGCTGAACCTCTTTCCCTTCCTTTCACTTCAGCACATAAACATATAAATACAGCCTACAACACTCCCACCCCTCATTACACATCAGCTACTGACGATGAGAGCATTGCTCTCGAAATACGTATTTAGTACTTTTACCTCATCTTTAGAGATCTTGTGTGCGTGTAATGGAGTGCTTGCGTGCGTGATTGTTTCGTCTGTTAGGTCCCTGTCGCTGCCGGAAGGCACATAAACCTACAGGCGGCTGTGAGCGATACTAGGTCCCTGGCGTGGTTTAATCTCCCGCAAACCTAGTATTATTTCCCCTTTCCTTCCCCCTTTATTTTTTCTCTTTACATCTTGGCGTGTACGTGTGTCTGTGGTTGCTTAGTAGGTCCCTGTCGCGGTCGTACTGACTCACAAACCTTCTAGCAACGGTGTGATTTTTTGGGTCCCTGGCGCAGAGTAATTTCTCGCAAACCCGGTCCCGTTTCCTTTTCCACCTTTAGGATTAGTGCTTGGGCGATTGAGTGAGTGAATGTGTGAGTGACATCAGGTCCCTGGCGTAAAGTAACAACCCCTAAACCTGTAAGTTTATAATTTTTATTGTCTTTTACCTTTTCCTTCCTTTCTTCCCCCTTTTTCATTATGTCTCCAATTTTGAATTTTACGGTTAAGGAGTTAATTTTAATTTAGATCAGTGGATTCCAGACTTGGGGGGCCGCGGATGCATACATTTTAAGAACTGCGGCCCTACATGTATAACTAACATATTAAAATATCTATTTGTAGAAAATTTTGATATTTGAGAAGTAGAAAATCTCTACTTCACTGGAAATCGAACTCGAGTCCTCCGCTTGCCGGGAAGGTGCTTTAACTAACTAAGTTATCAAGTCAGTATGATTTACCACTTCAACATTAAGCATCCTGAACGAAGATTCGCGGAAAATACCCCTTCTTTATCTCATGAAAGTGAGATAACTTCAAATAATAATAGTTGGTTAAAGCACCTACACGGCAAGTGTTCGATTCTCGGTACAAGTACAGAATTTTTTTCTCCATCTCAAATATCAAACTTCAGTTTAAACTTTATACGCATAACAAAATCATTTGCTCAACTTTCCATTTTATCATTTCCCACCGTGCAAATCAGGTGTTTTCAGAACATAATAGAAAGAAGTAATAAAGGAAGTAATTATTTAACACACAGCCATGTTAATTTCGTTATCTCCGGTATATGGCTTAAGGCTTACAATGAAGCTTGCAAATTAGTAATAATAATAAATGCTCACAAGTAATTGCAATTTAAGATCCATCCGTTAAACTCCAGGAAGAAATATATATATATATATATATATATATATATATATATATATATATATATATATATATATACACACACATTTGTTAATAAAACGTTCATTTCCATAACGAAATCAAGGCCACTTCAAAACTAAAATTTACATTTCAAGTTCTTTTTCATATTTATACAGATTTCAACCAGAAATATTTGTTGACAAAGATTTATATAATAAAACATTCGAAGAAATTTCTACACAAATTTGGTACTATTCCTTTAAAATACTCAATAAATCCTTATACTGACTATATTCTAAAATACTTTATCGAATTATTGCAAAGCGTATAAAGTTATTCGCATTTCTAGCATAGATCATAATTCAGAACTCGACATAAAATAATGATTTATTTAAAAAACAACATGCCAAGGTAAAACAAATTGCTTCTAAAGGTAGACGGCAAAAAGGAAAATTGAACCATATTTCACGTTTAACGAAAACTTCGTTATAATAAGAAAACTAAGCAAAGAATAATTGAGATTTTTTCGTAGGAAGGGACGAGAATAGCTTCCGATGTTTGGACAATTTTTGCAAAAGGATTCAATTGTCTTCGCTGCAGAGAGAATTGTATTAAATCCGCCATTTCACAAAAACCGCTGAAATATGCACGCTCTGAATAGCAAAATATGGACACCATGGAAATGGCATAATTCCATCCTCTGGACATATCAGCTTTGCGGTCAGGCAATTTAAAAAATGAGCTAGTTTTCTGTTCTCCTAACATAGAGCTTCCAAGCGTGCCTTATCCTTTAAACGAGCGCGCGCGCGGTTTTTCGCCGTCAAAGTGAATTGCGTGCTTATTCAAAACCTCATTCGAATATTCGTGCGAGAGGACTAAGCAAAAGGTAGAAAAAGCATGCGGAATAACACTTAAGCGTGAATTTTTATAATGAGCGCAGGCGTGAGTTATCACGAATGATAGTATTTGATGCGGAGGAAATATGAGGACAACGATATTTCGGTGGAAAAAAAAACAAGTTTTTATAGAGGTTTTGGAAGAACTTATCCCAAATATACTAATGCCACGATACTACAATTTACTCCTTAAATACCGATACGGCTGAAATAAAAGTTCTGATTCGTCGAGACCAACTCATTCAGAGATTTCTTTAATATAACACAGATATGTGAAGAACAAAATTTATACTGGATATCGCAAGTGCTCTTATTAAGATGCGACAGAAACTTCTGATATTTCAGGAGTATAAATAATGTGTATATAAGAGTTGTATTTTTCATTTCAAGGCTTTGAAATTGTAATTAGACATTATACATATAAGTTAAAAATAAATAAGTATCAGTCACAATAATTTTGAAAACAAGATAAAACAAAAAATCGGATAGTGATGTCAACATCCAAATATCTAAAAACCAACCATTTCTAATAATATATAAAGCTGTTAATGATAGAAATATTCATATGGAATGTTCAGTAAATTTTTATATTTTCAAAGAAGAATTTAATTTAGAGCATTGCAAATTCTCTGACCTAGAATGTAGGTACCTCCAAAAAGAACAAAGAAAATGTTAACGCGGTAAAGAGTTACATTAACCTCCGCCTACATTACATTAAAAAAAACCAATGCCCGCTTACAAAAGGCTTATTTTAATAAACCTTTTCTTGGGCAGGAGGAATAATTTTCATCGCACAAGACGTTGAAATGGCAGCAATAATTATTCATTCAGTCGAAAAACAAAAAAGAGTAAAAAATAAAACACACTCGAACGTTCCCATGACAACCTTTTAACAGCAATACCGTTCACCGCATAAAAAAAATTTCTTTCCAATTCCCTTCGCAAAACATTTCTCATTTTTCTCTACTTTCACCCTCCTCTTTATCCGTTAATTTTTCATAGACGTGGGACCACAACGCGACGCTAAGAGTTGAATGTAGCTCCAGAAACTGACTCCTTAAACAAGTTTCCATTACTTTATCATCGCTTCTCCACTTATTCTTCCAAGCATTCCCTCTCTCCTTCTCGTCTCTTTCTCTCTCTCGCCGTCTTCCAAACTATTCCTCCTCCCATTTCCATCGTACACTTTTAGAATATCCAAAGTCTCGAGGGGATTTCCTACTCCGTTTCCCTTAATTGCGAAAGAAACGAGTTTCTCCCTGTTTACCAAAAAACCACACCTTTTTTCTCTCTCCCTATCTCTAGAGAGAAAAAGAGAGAGGCTGAAAACACCGTCTCCATTGTATAACGCCAACGAGAATACCCACATTTCTTTTCCTCTTTCCCATAAAGGAACAGTAGAAGAGAAGACGAAAGAGATGAGTGTGTGTGTGTGTGTGCGCTCGCCCGATAGCGGGAAATAGATGGGCGAGAAGAGAACGACGAGATGAAAAAATAGACAAACAAGGAATGAGACGCTCCTTTTTGACAAAACAATTGCAGGAGTTGATGAGATGGTGATTTAATCAGATGGGACGAGTCGATTGTATGACATGAAAATATCGAGCGAAGAGCATTTCCAAGCTTTTTTCACTAATTCGGGCTCCAGCTTCTTTGACTCTCTCTCTCTCAATCTCTCTCTTTCGTGTATGTGTGTGTGCGCGCGCGCGCGTGCGTGTACACATACATGTGTGCGTGTACATGTACGTATGTATATATGTACAGTGTTAAGTGACGAATCCAGTACAGATGTCAGATGCTTGTTAAGTTTCTATTTTCTAAGAACTATCGGCACATTTTGCAAGAATCGGCACATTGCCGAATCAATACCAATTCTAAAATATGAATTATATAAAATAAAAAAATTAAATGTCTGAACAAAAATTACACTAAAAGTTTTCATTCAACGCACTTACACTCGATTCAAAATCATTCAATATTAGCAGCGCAGTTTTGGTTTAATATTGAGCAAACATTTTCCCTGAATAAATATATTTGACTTTAATTGTATGCATTCTTATACGTTTCGAATACTTGATCAAAACAAAAATATGACTAGATGACACGAAAGAGAAACATAGTTATCAAACTAACTTATGCCGCCTGAAAATATAGTATAAAATTAGGCTCTTTTGCCAAAAAATAGCTGAATATAAATTGGTTTTATAAATTAAGGCCAACAAATAGTTGCTATCATTTAAGATAATTAAAGAAATGCAAATTGAAAAAATATATCGTGTCTTGCACCAATTTTGCTATTTAAAGAGAGTTAACTTGTTAATGGATACCCCAGAGGGTGTTATGTCCTGCGAGTTACTAGCACACATCTGGGTCAGAGCATAAATCCAAAGCCGTGCATCCATGACGACACAACTTTACGGAGGAAAGCTCGGAGGGTACGCGGGGTTCCAAGAGGAGGAGAGAGGTAGAGAGGAGTTGTGACGTGACAATATGAGATACGGGAGGGCGGCCTTTTCCAAAGGTTACAAGCGGCGGGCGGCGGCTAGCGAGACACAGTCGCCTCCTGGTGGCGTCCTGCGATACTAAATTTCCCATCACGCTGGGAAAAACTGCTGCAGGGTGGGAAGGGATATGAAGAAGGATTCTCCAGTTCGCATTCCGAGCTTTGTTTGTGACCGAAACATCTCTCCGACGCAACGATGAAGTATCCAGAACGGAAGAGACTATCATTTACGCGGGTAATAGATGTGTATCGCTTACAATTGCGGGGCACAATGCCACCGGAAACATTCCATCTCCACCGTTTCTACGTTTGGGTCCCTTCCATAAATGTTTTCGAAACAAAAACTACAAATAACCCCTGTCGTGTCGTGATTCGCGCGTCTTTCTCGAAAAGAGAACAGACAGACGCGGGTGAGATTCTGAGAGAGGTTATGACGTCGCGTGGAAAGCAGTATTATTTTTGGAAATATAGGTAGTTTGGTAGGCAAAAGGAGACTGTGCGGAGGGCAGATTGATTATTTACTTCCGCATCGTTTCATTGGAAATTTGAAAAATACTTATTTAATTATCCTTAATAGGGCGAGGTTGTGGCCATATGGCCCCTTCTTCCACATACCGTTTTAATACATAATATAATTAATTTATATGCACATAATGCAGTTCAAATCAGAACAGCGAAATGAAAATTATTTCAAGGTATATGTAAATAAGAATAAAATTAAGAGAAGTATGGCACAAACATACACAAAAGTAAAATAAAATGAAATCATCATAAAGGAAAGGCTGTCCAGTCTGCTGGTGATTATAGTGACTGTGCTGATATTTAAACGTTGGTGAGAAGGAGAAATACACAGGAAATTTTACATTTTTATGAGGACCTAATGCTAGCAAAGTATTTAACGCAATATTTCTTAAACTGGTTAACATCCTCGCCAGAGTAAAAGTGAAAGGGGAGAGAGTTCCAAAGATTTCAGGCGGTAACGGTGAAGGATTTATTATAGATACTGCTACGATGAACGGAAATAAGTAGTTTGGATGAGCCTCGAGTATTCAAGGAGTTCCCAGAATTAAGGGATTTGAAGTTGTAGGTTAGGAATTTAGGCGAGGAAGAGGTGAGAATACTTCTTAGTTGCGTTAAGATATGTATCTTTCTATGTTCTTCCAAGAACAGCCAGCCCAATTCTTTGAATGAGTTTGTTGTATGGCAACCTTTGCTCATATTATCAATGTATCTAACACGTGAGTTATGGGTCCTCTGGAGCTTTTGTGACGTCTTGTTTTAGATCTAGAAAAACGGAATCACAATAGTCGAAATGAGGAATTAAAAGAGAATTTATGAGTAGAATTTTTAGTTTTACTGGAAGTATGTTTTTAAGTAGCCTAAGTAAATATAGGGAGTAGTTGATTTTTCGGCAAATTTCGTTTACATGATTAGACCAGCAGAGTGTATCATTCATAATAACACCAAGGTTTTTTACTGACTTGAAAAACGGTAAAGGGGTGGAGTTAATTAAGACTGGATCTATATTTGACTTTTGTAATTTGCCGAGTAATTTAGGGTAGCAGAATATTATCGATTGAGATTTTAAGGGATTTAACATTGAGCCATTACAGGCACTCCAGGTCATGAGCGATTTTATATCTCTATTCATGCATTCAATTCTGTTATTGATTTGAGATATTTGAGTTCTTTGTGTGTATTTGCAGATCGTCAGCAAAAAGATGGTACTGGCAGAGATAAATTGAATTAGAAATATCATTTATATATAAGGAAAAGAATAAGGGTCCTAATGTAGATCCTTGGGGACAACCACGGGAGAACATTGCCAAAATAATTTTTTTATTAAAGCAGATTTTTATCATGCAATAAAAAGTTAAGGATTATAATGCAAGTACTATTTCGATTATTATCCAAAATCTTACACGGAATCCACGCCCCAAAAGCATATTTTTCTCTGATAAAATTGGAGTTCGCCTCATTATAGTAATGCGATAATGTCGTTAGCTCAATCAACCACAAAAAGGTTACGAGCTGTGCACTTTGAAGAACGCCGAGTTAACGAGTTGAACTCGAAAATTCATTTATTATAGCATTCATTATTGTAAGCAAATGAGGTTAAAATACGAATGAGCGTATACAACTACATTTACGAAACATACACGTTTCATCAAAATGTGATGGTCGATCAAAGGTGAGCCACAACAAGAGTAATTAAAAGGTTACTAACGCGATTTGAGAGAAACATGTGGGATTCGCCCAAAGTATGAAGACTTATATTCTCTCCACCATGTGGGAAGTTTAAATATCACAACTGAAAAATGAGAAATACATTAACAGCAGTAGGCACTAAAGTTCATTCAATCGACAAGTAAATAAATCCACAAAGAAAACTAAACGAAAACTTTTTTACACCGAAACATTTGCCAAAAAATCCGACAAAACCACGCCCTTGAAACAAACACCCCGACCTATTTCCGACGGCATACTTTCAAGCATAAACCTCTCGCAAGAATGTGATAATTAAGATTCAACCGTTGAGCCGCAAGTTCTCCCCACAAGGCACGTTTGGACCCAAACAACGCCCATCCACACACACACAAACACGTAGCGGCATACACACACTCTTACATGGCCTCAAATTAACGATCTTTGGCGTTAATCACCATTACGCGGTTTTCCTCGGGTACGGGACCACGGGCTGAGTTCGTATTAGGTCATCGATGAACGTGTATCTCCCTACGTCTGAGGCTCTGCCGCGGCGTTGGCCGTAAGGATATCCAACGCCGAACCGCCGCTGCCGACCCATACGGTGGGCAACAGAACCGCAAGTGGAGGCGGTCCGTCCTCCTATCCGCTTTCCACCATCCCCTAACGCCGACCTCGTTATAGATGTCAGATTTCCTCACTCCCTCCCAAGCCCTGGGGTTATATCTCGTGAAAGGAGACTTACCAAATACCACTGCTCCTTGTAGAGAGGGTCCGGAAAGAGGGTGTTCTGCCCTAGGCCGCGGTAGTGAGGCTGGTGGTGAACCTGAGGAGGTCCAAACAAGGATGAGGGATACTCGGAGAAAGATGGGAAGGAGCCGGAGGTGAAGTCCCGCTTTTTGCGCCTCTTCTCGTGTTGCTGCTGCACCCAATGGACCTGCGGAAACGTAAAAAATAAGTGAGAAACGAAAGCATAATGGAAGGAACGCTGTTAAAATAATGTTTTAATTGAAAAGGCAGTGAAACCACAAACCATAAACGGGTCGGAAGAAAAGCAGTCTACTAGGAGGTTGGTCACTAAGAGAAGTTTCACTCAAGTAACATGACCACTGAAAGGATATAGACATATTGAATAACTTTATAAATACAATCTGTTTACTTATCCATCGACCGTTTATTTAAGATTTTAATTAATGAAATGTCGTATGAATTAGTAAATAGTTATCGTTATAGTTTTACATTTAAAAAACAAGCAAGTTGAACCTTTGTGAAAAGACTGACAAAAACTATGAAAATTTGTATTTCTAGTTGATGACTTTATGAATGAAATTCTGGCCGCAAAGCACGACGTCGTCTTCGTTTCGTAATAATTTATCCCAATTATTATGCCACAGCAAAGATAGAGTAAGTGTTGTTGGAATGTAAAATTGGATATATAGTTAAAAATCGTGTCAAATGATTAAATCCGGCAATACAAACATCGAAGTGCTAAACACAAACATAATGAACTTATTTTTCTTCTATCTGAAAGAGTGAAAAGTTTGGTCTTGAAGTCATACATATTAACTTCTGACTTTTATGCCATGAGGGACCCTGTTAATTTACCATTAAAATACGAACTTCTTATGCAAAATATTAGGAGTGAAAGGAAAAAGGAAACATTTAATGAGGTAAGGAAAATAAAGATACACAGCACTCATAAGTATAAAATTTAAGTAAATACCGTTTTTGATAGAAACGGTACATTTTAAAATGTAAAGACCTTATAAACTTGAAAATTTTTATCAAATTATACAACTTCTACATTCATAAACTACTTTTGTGCGAAAATAGTTGACGACTAGTAATTGGAATGGCTATTCCATTGAATTCGGAAGCATTGCAATGGTATTTGAAAGCAGAGGTAAAGAGGCTTTCATGCAGAGCCGGCGAAATTGGATTTCGAATTCAGGCCGAGATTTCACAACTCCTATAAAGGAAACGTGAACTCATTTTCATATCAAATGAAACCGAGGATAAATATTTAGCCTTATTTTTTAGCCAAAATAGTTAGCTCATAGGCAACTGCTGTTATGATTTCTTTTTTAATAATTTTCATAAATTTACAGAAATAATTAGCCCATGAAAGTAATACTAAATTAAAACTCGGTAGATTGTTACGTGACACTTTTTTTGTATCAAACATATTAGAAACTTTTAAAAAAGAAAATAACGGCAATCGTTTTAATAGATTTTCAGAATGTCTTTCAATAGCCATTGATTGACAATTTTTTTCCAAATATATCTCCGATGTCGGTAATGAGCCAAATTACAACTTATATTTCATATAATAAGAAGGCAAACTATAAGTTTCGAAATTTTAAAAGATTGTACTTATTTACATAAAAATATCGAAATGGAAAGTGTAAACGTAATTTCTGTCACCATATGAGCTTACTGAAAATAGAAATGGGAAAATTAAACGAAAATGTTTTTTATGAAATTTCGTGAATAAATGCGACACGAAGCTATTATCCAAATCAATGGTACTCGATTACACAAAACCAGCAACAATGCAAATCACTAAGAACGCGTCAAATTATCGCATTAAAAACTGATCTGGTGATCAATTCGACGCGTATTAAGATTGATGGCAGGATAACAGACGTTCGTTCATTTAGGCGTTCGTTGTTTCAAGTTTCGAACTCCTACGATGATTCTAAATGATTTTAATACATTAATGTTTTACATTCAAAAGTATGTTTTCACGCATATAACACAACGTAAGTTGTTTACATTGGTTGCTATGAAAAAAATTTCCCTCTTCTTCCTTCTCTTTCTCGTATTAAAATCATTTAAGGCACGCTTTCACCCATAAGGACAGAAATGGCAATAGGATTTCGTGGTTTAAATATGCAATTGCTTTGCAAGATAACATTCCGTTGATATGGCAAGATTTTCTCAAAATATGATAATTAAACGTTTAACATGAGGAATTTCGAACTGTAGGCAGAAAAAGACGAACAGAATAAGAAATAATATAATTTTTTCTTTAAAATGTTTTAAATCTAATATCGCAAGTTAACTCTTACTAATTAAATCTCAAAAATAAGAAAAGCCTGCAAGTCGAAAAGTCGATGTTTACATGTTATTTATGGGAACTGAAAATGACTTTCTTGGAGTCGAATCAAGAACTTTTTTCGTCATCACCTTCAAATGTGTAAATCGAGCATTCCTGCTAAATTTCAAAAATGTATTTCGATCCTTTATCGAGATATTTGTATTTTTATAACGTGACAGAGGGAGCCACAAAGTGACAGAAGAAGGCTCACATAAATTTTAGATTGTTTTTAAACCTCTTTCATACATTTTCTACCATCAATTTTAATTTTGAGGGAATTGCAATATAGGATACATTAGTAGTTGTTCTCATGTTATCTCCGTCAACATAGAGGAAAGATCGGTTGCGCATTCAAAGTGCACCTAAATATTGAATCTGCTAACAATTTGTTGCAAATAATGTATTACGTCATTGATATTTATTAAGGACTTATGTATTTAAGTTGCATTAATAATAAATATCATGGATAAATTAAAAATGGTATTAAATATTAAAAACACAAAATTATTCTCATTCCAGGGTTCCCGGGATTTCCGGGATATTTAAAAATCTAATTCCAGTTTCCCAGAAAAAAATTTCACCGGGAACCCAAAACTCTAAATGCGGTATTATCCATCCAATTTATTTGGTCAAGATGTGAGAAAATATATAATAACTTTAGAATATCAATATTCGTTCATGATTTAATAAAATACAGAATATACTACTAAAATCGGCTTTATAGTACGAGTACCTAGTCAATTAAAATACTTCAAAGCCTATTTGTATTTATGTAATCACATACACACGAAGGGTGATCGGAAATCAACAGAAATCAGTTTATATCTCTTGAGTTAGGTCAGATATAGTCGTAACATGTAATTACATGTCTCATAGATTATCAATTTGGAAGACATCCGACATATTCCTGTCAGTTGCATATACAAGACTCATAGATTGAATTGGTGTTTAATATACACATTATAGATTTACAAACAGAACTACGGTAATGTTACGTATACCTTTACGAAAACAGGTACAAAAGCGTTTGAAAAGCTGAGAATTCATTCAAGGACTGCTTGTAAAGTGGTAGAGTGTTTTAAGTGCCATGAAGATTTTTCTGAGGCATGTAGTGGTCGACCGTGCACATCATGATCCAAATCAAAGTCAATAAATTGCTGAATTAATAAAAATTCGTATCAGCTCGAGAAAAATTAACTTTTGGACGCATCACTTACGGAATGTCTCGTGGTATTGTCTACAATGATTTGGATTACAGAAAGAAGACAGCCAAATGGATGCCGAGTATTATGAACGATGAGCAAAAAGCGAACCGAGCAGCATTTTGCCTTAACTCTATGCAACGGTGTACCTTAAGATATTTTCATTGCAAAATTAATGTTATTTATAGACTGCCTACATTTTTTCCCGCATTGATGAGTGCAAATTTCCCATTGCTGGGGATTTCTCGTATGTGTGCGTGTCCGATATCTCGCATGTGTGAGATATCACGCATGTGTGCGATATCCCGCAACCAATATACACGGTACTATATCCGTTTTTCTCGAAAATATATCACCAAATTCCCTTCGAAGCCGAGCAACCTACAAAAAATGCCCCCCAACTTTTCGCAAACAATCCGACCCTCGCATGACCCTGTAGCGTATACCACCACATTCACACAATTCCAGCCTTGATGTTATGCCACAACTTACTCTTTGAATGCCCCTGCAACGTATACAACACAACGGCACAGAGTCCCCCCTGGCATTATGCAACCCAACTTATACTTGCATGCCCCTGCAATGTATATATAACTTACAGAAAGTGTCCGTTAAATTTATATCAGCCAACAAACTCTTGGATGCCCCTGCAACGTATACAACCAACCTATACAGATACTCCCTGATTTTATTCCACCCTACTTACTCTTGCATGCCTTTGCAACGTATACCAACAAATTTACCAAGTGTGTTCCTTGATTTTATGCTACCCAACCTACTCTCAAATGCCCCTGTAACATATACCACAAAACTTACACCGAATGTCCCATGATTTTATGACACCAAACTTACGCTTTGATGCCCCTGCACCGTATACCACCAAACATACACAGAATGCCCCTTGATTTGACGCAATATGGCTTACACTAGTTTTCCTCGGAATCATATCCCCATGCACGCGAAAGGGAGAGGGGAGTAAAGCGTACAGAGCCCAACTTACTAATATGCTCCTGCAATACTGCACAAGTAGCAATTGTAAGTCATCCTCTTTCGAGATCAAATGTTTTTGGACAAAGTTGTCACTACGATCTTGAACTAAAGTCTTAACGTTGCCAGTGGAAAGGCTCAGGAAATCCCCGACCTCCGAAGGTGAATGTGTGCCCAAGTGCCGGAAAAATCATCCGTCTTGATTTCTCTCAGGTTTGCCAAGAATCAAAGAATTTGTATTCGTGATCATGGCGTAACAAAATATTTACCACATCTAATAATCTGAAATTTTTGGCTTTCTGAAAATTAAAAAAGGAAACAAGAGGTCGCCATTTTCTGCCCGATAATGAACTAAACATCGCTGTTAGAGATAAACCGGATAAAATATTTTAACAATGTAAATGACGTCTTTGATGAATGGAAAATAAGATGGAATAAGCGTGTTATGATGGAAAGAAAGTATATGATTGAGCTGTAAATAAATTTTATAATAGCAAGATACTTTTAAATGGATATAATGTGACGTTTTTAAAATTAAAACAACAGTTTTAGCCACGCTTCGACTTATTCCACACAACATAGAATCGTATTGTGATTAAAACTGGGCTGTTTTTATTTTTGTTTTTAATTTTAACAACGCCACATCAATATTATGGTATTTCACGAGTGCCTAGTGTATTAATTTTAAGATATTTGAAGTTTTCCCCTCAGTCCTGTTATTTCTGATCCCCCCTCTTATATACATACATACACACACACATACACACACACACATATACATATATATATACACACACATATGTGTGTGTGTGTAAAAGAAACTGAAGAGGATGAATATCAGGAGCGCTAAGCAAAATGGAGATTACGTCGGTGGAAGGCATTGAGAATCGTCCGTTAAATCAAAGACAAAGTTGAAAGATTAAGAGCTTCCAGATATTCTTTTGGCTATGAAAAGTAACGACTGATAGACGAAAAGAAAGACAGAAATTTCTCTCTCCTCCGATTCCACAAATATCTAAAGCTATGTAGTAAATAAGGCAATTCGGTATGGTAATAGTGCAGTTTTTCCTGAGAGCTCTTAGTCTATGCCATTATATTCTCGGAAGCATTTTAGAGCAAGAAATTTCCACACAACTGTCGACAAAAATGCATCTGAGAGACTCATTTGCATTTCAACGATGGAAGATCATTTTAAGAACGCATCACTCGATACACTTCAAAATGCTTCCAGAATATCTTCCTTTGCAACGACAAACCACGTTCTCTTCAGATTCCTCTGAACCGAGGAAAACAAGATTATCGTAAAAATAGACTATTCAGTAAATGGAGAAACGATTATGGATAGAAATTTATTGCTGCTAATCTGACAAAACTATAGATAAATCTACTTTCAGAACTCAATATAATTATTACAAATTTATTCAAGCGAGATATCTATTCCAATGAACTTTTAATGGAAAATAACACAATATTTCCTGTGACAAAAAATGTAGATAATATTCTTTAAAAAAAGCTCATGTCTTACTTATCTTTACATTTTAAAATAAAAAACTTAGATTTCTTTCTTCACTGTAGTAAAGAAAACAAGTATGTAGTGGTAAAGGTGATTCTATGATTAGCTCTACGTAGCGTATGAACATTTCTAATTTTTTTTTAATTATTCAATGAAATAATAATCCATATTCACATTTAAACTTTAGCTGTGATCAAAGCTTTCCAATAATATTAATACTGTGCAGATGGCATAAAAAATTCTGCAATTTGCTTCTGGAAAATTACACCACCATGTAGAACAATGAAAGTTAGTCATAAAATAGGGCAACATGCTTGTATGTCACCAACGCTCTGAGGTTTTACTCTGATTTACTTTAAATGACAATTATACTAACGAGTGAATAAATCGTCAGCAACAACTTGGCAAGAATCTCGAAGATAATAAATCTTACAGCATAGTTTGATAATTTAACTTGTAGCATGAAATATGAAAAAAGGGCATTTTTGCGTCAAAATCCAAGCGAGGTTATGGGCACGAATAAATCTAGGTCAGGCGTCAAATTAAGTTTTACGTCAGCTTAACCTAAAGCAAGTCTCAATGACGCAGACAGCACCGTCAAATACAAGTATCCCGAGCAGTCAAATAAAATTACCGCTGTTTGCACGTTCTACAAAACAGCGTAACTTCCCGCCGCGTTAACGAGATATCGAACAAGCGGGGGACCGAGATACAGCCAATCTGAAAAATAGAAAAAACAATCAACTTCTAATAAACGCCGTTAAATTCGTTAAACGCCCGTCGGAAATTAAACGCGCCCAAAATTTTTTCTCCTAGGGCATAGCTTTTTTCTATTCCCGCGTCTCTCAGAGTGAAATCGTTTATCTTCTGGGCACTCGCAACCTTTTTAACTCACGCCGTAAAACATAGAGGCTTCCCTGTCACTCAACTCTTTCTTCCATTTCTCACGCTCTCTTTCTCTTCTGCAACCTACCTCCTCTTCCCTCAAAAACCCTTACTACACTTCATTAAACTATTTAATTACCTCGCCCAACCACTGCCTTTGATCTCTTCCTCCCTCTTTGCCTTTCTCTCTACTTCCATATCACCTGCTAGCTACCTCTGTCCACGCCCTACCCATCTTTTAATTCCCTTCCTCATCCTCTAAAACTCGCTTTAGTTTCCCCGGCTTTGAAGACGCCGTGCGCCAAGACACAGAGCGCCGCGGAGTAGGGCTTTTCGGTTTTGGGTCTTCTGGGGTGATGCTTGTAGAGACGGAAAATTTTCGAGGCGGACCACCACACTCAGTTGTTTTGCTGAAAAGGGTTTGCATCCAAAAACGTCGGCGCATAACCCGAGGCGCCACGCGGCATCCGTGAGCACAAACCAGATCGATAACGTTTTATACGAAAACCTGAGCCTATTTATAATTGCGCTATTCACGTTTTAATCATGGGTCGATAATAGGGTAATTTCGACTATGCAGAAGATTTACATACACTGTTACATAATATCAATGACATTAAAGACTAGTACATGTGCAGTAAAAAGCAATAAGAGAAGCAAAATTAGTACACTCGTCCTAATTAATTCAATAGGGAACTGCCAAGCTCATCCAATAGCTAAAATCCTTTTTTTTTTTAAATCGGCATAATGTGCTTTGCACAAACTTTCTCATATACTACGTAGACACCTGGCCTTACTACACCATTTCCTAACTGGAAGGAACTCCTACTGCTACAAAAATAGCAAAACCCCGGAAAATGTCATCTGCGCGTAAATGGTATTAATATATTGATTACCTCACATATGTGAAAATCATAATTGATAAATAGTTATACCATACATAAATATTATAATGTAGCTGGACGCTATATAGTTATTTTCTGCGAAATGTCTTATGATCTATTGTTTATGACTCCTAGGTCTATAACTGATTTTGAGAGAAATTTAAATCAAAATCGTTATAAATTTGAAACAGGAAAAAATTCTGCTATGACCGGGAATCGAACCTGGGTATTCCACTTTCCGGGCGGATATTATACCACTGAACTACCTAAGCAGATAATTTTTCCTTGTTTTTTTTAGTTGGGTCCGGGCTAGCCAAGCTAGTATCAACCGACCCCAACGGATTACCTCCAAGTAGGGATACGGGAAAAGTATCGATACTTTACTCATATGGATAATTTCCTTTCGATACCAAGTACTTTTGTACTCGATTCTTTTCTACCGATTTTCTTCTAATATCGGTATATTTTTCTCAGTATCGAATCAAATGAGTACATGCAGTAACAAAAGTGAGGCAGAATTTGAACAAGCTCCCGAGCGTTGACACAAAAAAATCACGACTTGATGAGCTGTACGAGGTCATTATAAAGGTTTATTCTGACAAAATAAGTGATCCTAGTGTGGGAAATGTTGCAATTACTTTGGCCATTTGGACTGAAATGATGTCATGCCGTAGTTTTATGGGTATAACAGCACATCATTTGAACGGCACAGACATTGTTTCTAAATGCATTGCATCCAAAGAGCTCACGGAGAGGCATACATTAGTCAACATTTGTGAGCAACTTGAAGCTGTTTGCACGAAGTATCGGAAAATGACGTTGTTAGACAGGTAAAAGAAACACTGCTGAGCGAAATTAATCACAGGTTCGCTCATATTGCGGAGTCTCATCTGTTAGCTATATCCAATTTATTAGATCCGCGATTTAAAAGCATACATTATATTGATACCAAGGCTTGTGCAAAGGCTCAATCTAATATCCGTTCCTTGATTAGAAGTGAGGCATCAAGCAGTGACACAGACAGTGATTCTACTCTGAATACAGAATCCGAGTATGACTTTTGGAGCCACCACAAAGTTTTGGCCCATGGCAAGCAAAAAAAAGAATACAAATACCATTGAGGAAAGAGATGAGCTGTGTATTTATGAAATCCAATTTCTCCTCTGATCCTTTAAAGACCTGGGAAGATATGAAGTGTGTTTTCCCCAATCTTTACAAGCTCGCACGAGCGTACTTGAGAATTCCTGCCACATCGGTGCCTGCAGAGCGTCTCTTTCCTAAGGCGGGGGCATCCGTAACGCAAGCCAGGAATCGGTTAACGGGAAGCCGCCTGGAAAAGCTCATGTTTTTGGGAGATTGCACAGAGGAGGAGTGGGAGGTGTAGATTTTATTGTACTTCGAAGAATGCGCCTTAATTTTTTCAATAAATATAATATTTTTAATTGTTTTGATTTGATTCCTACTCATAGACGAATGTGCCTTTCCTTATGTTCAATAAATGTAATTTTTTGCTTGTTTTGATTCCATAACTACTCATAGACGTATGTGCCTTTATTTATATTCAATTAATGCAATATTTTTAATTGTTCCAATTCGATACTTACTCATATCGGTACTTCCGACCGATACTTTTGTGGTATCGATACTTTACATTCGATACATCATATAAGTAAGGAATCGATTCTTACGTTTCGATTTCGTATCCCTACCTCCAAGAGAAAGTCGAAGAAAACCCCTCCCTCTCAAATAGTGAGATTTCCAAAGCTAGAAATTGATGGGATAATATGATCTAAAGATCCTATGCAGATAGGCATAAGCTGTAATTTGGGAAATTACAGCTTATGCTGCATTGGGACGTTCTCCTGCTTGACGTCCGTTGGGGCTGGTTGATACTAGCTTGGCTAGCACGGACCCAACTACGAAAAACATCCCCATTCAGAAACGAAAAATTATCTGCTTAGGTAGTTCAGTGTTAGAATATCTGCCCGGTAAGTGGAATACCGGGGTTCAATTCCCGGTCATAGCAGAATCTTTTCCTGTTACAAAATTATTTCCTAAATTACAGCTTATGCCTATCTGCATAAGATCTTTAGATCATATTATCCCATCAAAATCTTTATAGTCATTTTTGAATAAATCGACAATTATTATTTGGCGTTCTTTACCAACAAAGCATTAGTAGGATAACGCCATATGGGCACGTCTCGTCCGTCCGTCTATCTTAATTTTCATCTCCTAAACCGCTGACGGATTTTAATTAAATTAAATACGAGTGATCCTTATTAAAATTTATCGCCCAATTGTGATTTTTAACTGCATTCGTTAATTAGATCTTCCGCTTTACATAAATATTTTAATAAACTTAAACCCGTGAAATAGTTAGTATCAGTCAAGTAACAATTAAATACCATATTTTTCTCTACCTATCTCTTATATGATCTGTAAGGTATTGTTAAAAATATTAGGGTAGAGGACTTCATTTGCCACAAAGAAGTCCGCGAGACCACATAATTACGAGTTATAGTTTCGGAGATAAAAATTTCGAGAAAATTCCGCATATTTTGGTTACATCGATCGCTAAGACGGTTCTGTCGGAGATAAATATTCGAGAATCGCCCAATTTTTCGATACCGTTTCATACTTATTTCTCATAAAGAACGCCTTTGAAATCTCTGTGCTTACGGAGTAAATTCTTCCATCTGGTTATTGGAAGCCACGCTATCTATCCCTAACCCAAGAGTGACGTCACACCGAAGGCATGCGTCGGTATGTTCGTCTTCACGCAAATACGCACGCATATTTCTACAAGGAAAATTTTCGCAATTATTTTTGTAATACCTCAAGTAGACCAATAACACAAAATACATACGTTTAATTATGCATTTCGAATTTTCGCGTAGTAAAATTCTGAGGCTTTTGAGATTACTCTGGTGTAATTTGCAAAAATTGATATACAAACAATATATTTTTTCTTTTTAGCAACGTAATGATATCATATATTGATCTATAAAAGTAATTTGATCAAAGAGAAGACTTCTTTAAGATCCAATGTACTATTTGTGAAATATTTTATAAAAATAGTGAAATTTAGATTCGCTCTAAAAAGTATGTAATTAAATACTAGCTGAGAAAGTAAAATGTATAAAACGGAGAAACAGCATAAAAATTAGCAGCAACAAACAAAATATAATTATCCATAATCTATTCTAAATTATGATAGAAATCTATGGTGGATTTTGTTACGTGCATTACTCTGTAAGAATTATATAGGAATGATATAAAAAATAAACCTTTCTCAATATTCATGATAACAGGACTATATTTAGATGCTTAAAATTTCACCGAGTAATTGATACATTATCATGATATTTTCGTATTTCCGTCGATAACTTAGAAGTATACCATTATTTTCATTTATTTTTATTAATTATGACATTATTTTAGCGTGATTAGTCGAAACACTTTTTAATTTTAATAGACAAGTGATACAGTTCAGTAAAGAGGAGATTCACGGAGATCAAAAATATCTCAAATTACTAATAAGTTTGGATGAAGCGTCATCGTTAATATTATTTTATGATCCCTTAAACGATACTCACTTTATGAACATACAGAACCCAGGTGCTTCACGTCAAAGCGCCTAATCGGACAATGTTTCTCGTTCCCCTCACTGTTTTCGGAAACTAACATAATTAAATATTCTATTTCACATAAGACGCTCAGCATTATGCCACTATAAGAATATTTGGCTATAGAAAACAAGATTTTGATCCAGATATTTCGAATCTCTTAATCCTACGGGGTTTGTTTCCAAAACTTTATACATCCGGTCACAGTCAATCACAACAGCATTTTATCAACTTTCGTCATTATACTGAAACCGTAAAAAAATACAACCAGACAGTTTCTTTGAAAACTCCATTGAATTTGGGGATGAAGGAAAGAGACAAGATAAATAAAACCGTTTTGTAAACAAAGAATCATTCGATTTCAGTTTTTAAATTCCTTCACTTCTTCGAGAGAAGTCTGCTCCGTCCTCTTCCGACCACCCAATTCGTTATTTCTGAAATATTCCTTTTACTAATCCAGGAGTCATCGTGCTCCGAGTTTTCCCTCTTTAGCTAACTTTACTGGCACACCTTTTCTAGTTCACTATTTTTCCTCCAAAACATCTCGAGCCATTGAAAAGATTACACCACCTCACTCTATCTATTTCTAACCCTATGTCCACCTTCCACTCAACCTCCTAAACAGAGCTACATCTAACTCCCTCCATTTATTTAGCTCGATTATCTCCATCACTCCCTTCACTTCAATTATTTTCTCTGTCTCCGATACGATCAACTTCCTCCACACCATTAATGTTTGCGTCTATACTTATAATTTCTCAATCTTTTCTTTATTCTCTCTCTAACTCTCTTTCTTCTTATCATTTCGATATTTATTTAATTTTTTCATCCTTTCTACCGTATATTTTCCATAGGGTTCCACCCTTCCTTTCCCACATCCTACTTCTCTCTTCCCCTATCCCTCTCTGTACCTATCTCCATCTCTGTTTCGCTCTTCTTGTTAAAACCTCTTTCTTCCTCACATCCCCTCTCACCCTCTATCATAACTTTTTCTTTCTCTCTCTCTCTCTCTCTGTGCCTCTCTGCCCTTATCTCATCCTCTCCATCGTTTTTTTCTTTCGGTTCCTCATTTATTTTCTCCTCCCCTCTTCTCTCCCCTCATAACCCGTATTATGTAAAAAACTAAAATGAAACTTTTGGTGTCCCGCTTCAAAAGATTTTCGTCTCCGCTATCTGAAAAGGAATAATTAGCGGAGGAAATTTTTCGGGGAAAAATTAGAAGTTTAATTCTCTTTAAACATGATGGAATGGTTACTTATTATTTGGAAGTTTTCCAAGTAATCCCAAGAAGAGGCATTATGAGGTTTTGTGAAGACGATTAGCATTTTTTCATTTACATTTTCATTTATCTTGTTCATTCGGTCATCTCCCCAATGCCAATAAAGAAACATGTATATCATTACGATAAAAGCTCTGTAATACGATAGAATTGTACTACAAGAAAAGCATTTCTGGTTTTGGACGAGTTTTCATGTAGAAGTACTCTGAAAAATCTCCATTATTACAAATAAGCACTTTAATGTTATAAATTTAAAATTTATATTTATCGCCACTTAGGTGAAAATTGCAGATAATTTATAAGTAAAATATTATAAATCTTAATTCGAATAAATATTTTGTCGATTTTAGATAATATTTTTTAATGCGTATCAGCAAAACTAAATTATATATATACATCCTACAGATTTGTTACAACGGAATTTCATTGCACTTTCCTTGGTAGATATTTTCAACATATAAAACAGAAGAAGTGTGCCCAGGAATTAACGATATTTTGAGAAGAAATAATAACCTATATTAACCATTCGGGATAAACGCTATAACGCAAGTTACGAAGCACTTTCAAGAAAGCAAACATTTTCATAAGTCCCTAAAGAACTCTGTCAGTTAATCTCCCAAATTCAGACTGCACTTGAAAAGAAACCCGCTTCTCCTTAGCTAATAATACGAAAATCTTATGCGATGAAAATACTCCGTACCCGCGAAAAGCAGGTTTGTGCTGGGTGAGAAATCAAGCCGCCTCGTGAGTAAGAGGATTTAGTAGGACTCTGAGAGAACAAGCTTTGTTTGTACGCTCACGTTTTTAAAGAAAGGCGTCTCTCCCGTTTAAAAAAATATACTTTAACGCACTCGAGGAAAAATGAAGGAAGTCAAGATATCAGCTCTAAATTTGAAGCAAGGAGGAAATGAGACGTCCAGAAAATTCAGCAATTCAGTAATCTATGTAAATTTCAATCAGAATTTTCATCAAAATATGAGTCTATAATATTCCAATTAAGCATAATAATATATGCAGCGTATAGAGTGCGAGCTTATACTTATCGAACTAAATTTAGATTAATATCAGCGAAAAAATTAATAATGAATTATGATTCTAGTCATGGCGCTATATATAGAATGTTCTAAAAGTGACGCAACAGCCACAACGTATTCAAGTTATTTTAGATCTTTACGAACGTTTTGCCACCTCGTACATAATAGTACAAATTAAGTATTCCGATAGAGTGGTCGAAAATGTAGTTTTAAAAATCAATTTCCCTAATTAGTATTAGCCATTTTTAGCTCCGAATTCAAATGACACAACAAGAGTAAAATACCGCCACAAAACTTGAACTTGAGTAGCTTGAAGAGTAGATTTAGAATTTATAAATTAAACTTTCACATCTACCATTCTAAGTTTAGAGCAAAAGATTGAAAAAAATCTATTTACGATGAAACACGATCAGGGAGGTCTTAATTTGTTAAAAGCGACAAGTTCCAGCATACTGCGATTAGTGGGCATGGAGTTGCTAAGTCCACTTGCTGAATTTTCAATCAATTAGGTGCTGTTGATAAGCTTCAATATAAGAAAAGTCCAAACAACTGATTAATCAGAACTCCCCATAATCCTTAAAACATTTTATGGTTTTAGGAGAATAGAAAAGTAATTAAAATATATCCATTGTTATTAAAACGTCGAGATATAGTCCGATACATACTTACAAAATTGATGCCGAAAAAAAAATCATCGAAAGGAAAGAAGACTATATCAAAGCGATGTCACCCTTTAAAGTCAACATCCGCGGAAAAGAAAAATGACCGCCAATCACGAAAGATGAAATGAAATGTTGGAAGAGGTTTCGGCAATTTTTTTTACCGAATCGTTAGGGAAAAAAGTTGAGTAAATAAATACATGGCAAGAAAAAGGCATAAAGCAGGCGCAAAGGCTGTTGGATCGTGGTAAACAGCGCTTACCGTTGCAAAAGGAGGCGTTTTGAGTTCGTATTTGCTTTGAGATTCGGCCAAGCAAGGAGGCGAAACTGCTGAATCAATCACAGGCTAGGTATGGCGGGTAACCGCAAGAGGGACTTATTTATTTTGATTTAAAAAGTTAAATAAATAAAACCAGCGTTTACAGAGTTCGCAAAAAGTTGGATGTTGTTTCATGCAGACGGTGATTCAGCCTGGTGTGAAATTGTGCCCCGTAAAAAATAAAATACGAAATATTTGGTGCAACAAACCTGAGTTTGGATACTTGGTTGGCAATGAAGAATTTAGCAATAACGAACCTGAATGAAGTAGGATAAGCAAATATTGGACGAACACATTTTAGTAACTAAATCTGTTTGTATAGCGGTGGTATGTAAACTACTACGTCCAATGGACCGCGAGTCCATTTAATGAGAATAATGATTTTCAATCAAAGATTCCCATGCAGTCTCTCAACAAACTTTCGGTGTACAATCTAATACCCAGCAAGTTAAGGCGTCCCGTTTATAATTTTGCCAACCTCTGATGCAAATGTTACACCAAATATCCGCTGAGAGGACCAAAAAACTTCCAGTAGCCGAACTAAAATCCTGACAAAACAGTTAAAACAATATTGTTTAATGACGATTTAAATCGTCGCGAATATCGCTAAAGTGTCGCTGCTTGGTAATAATAATGAAGTATATTCATTTCCCGGAGGACAATAGAAGAAAAAGAACATGCTCGTAGCGGGAGAAAGTGAGGAGAAAGGAAGAAAGGGTGCGAATAAAACGAAAAAAATACAAAACGAGACGCAGGGGGTCATGGAAGAAGTGAAGCATTAAGGCGGAATATCAAGAGAGGCTGTGAGAGCAAGGCAACTGGGATATAACAGGATTATTGAATAAAGAAGGGAAAGTTGAGTAGATTTTAAAAAAGAGAGGATTGGGAAATAGTATTTTTTCCGCAGAAGAGGCATGATGAACGAGTAGGAGAGTGTATGAGAATTCGAGAGCGAGTTATACATGAATTGAAAAAAACAAGTTTCGCAAAACTATTATTTAAATGTGACTGAATAATCCATAAATAGAGAGAGCGGATGGCTTTATGATAAAGATTTGACAGAAAAATTCTAAAATACCAAGTTAAAAAGAAGCAATTGGTGGTACAGTTGCAGATTATTTCGCCTAATATTAAACCAAGGTATTTGGAAACTAACTAAAAAAACGTTGATCTTATTCACCTTCAAACACCAGTTAAACGGCAAATGTTACGTGTGTGTGTGTGTATATATATATATATATATATATATATATATATATATATATATATATATATATATATATATACCAGTAGTCGGTGCTTGCATAATGCAAGCGCTTAAAAAAATCACCATACACCAAGGTCTAAACTCGTAAATGAGCCAACGCGATGTCCTGGGCAACAACACTTCAGCCACGTGGAGCCTATATTTACTAAGTAATAAATTCCACGAGTAATAGCAGTATAGTTATTCTTTTTCGTGAAATTAAGGGAACTATCCGTAATTTCCTAATTCTCTGGCAATCGGCTCGTATTCAAGTTTTCGTATTTCAAGTTTAGTGACTCAGATCGCACTGCATGAGCAATAAGAATAATAATCATTAAGACAATACCCTATACATTACATTTATGGAAACATTAGGATATTTTCTGTTAAGATTATGGCATCGTCATACATTAATTTAGCGCGTATTTCGATAAAAAAATCGAGATATAGGTATGACGCCATTATATTTAACAATTGAAAAGAGTTAAAATTTCTCGAAACAACACATTAAAATACTTTTCATGTTTTACCGACAATGATATCAGGGTTGCTTCTCCTTTTGTGATCCCTTACAGCCCTGGAGCAAAACAAACTTATTCGCTCCTTCCTACAGTCGATAACTCAAATTTAATCGTCATGTTTGTGCTTTCAGTAGTACCTGAGAATTACAATTATATATGATACCCTCAATCAGAGTGGGTGATGCAGTTAGTGTTTTGGATAGAGTAAATTCTTACTCGGATTTTCTATAACTCAAATAATTGTTGCTTTCCTTCGAGATTCGAGTTATAGAAGTTCCACTGTATATATACAAATATTTAAAAATACATTTCCATTGCTTGCATTTTATATTACTCGAATAATTATTACTTTTCCTTGAGATTCGAGGTATGGAAGTTCAACTGTAATTCGTTATAACGGAATTTATTTCCATTAAAATCATTAAATGTAACGTGTAATATCATATCCATTTAAAAGCATTGAGGTCGTTACAATAGTATTTAAAGATTTTTATTGTTGAAAAGAGTAAAAAAATCAATTTTTTTCCGATTAAAAGCAGATATTGACGTTAATTTGGTATGTATTTGAATTGTCTCTTCAAAAGTTAAGAACTCCGTTTTTGTACATAGGCAACTATTCTTTTCTAGAATTCGTATCCCGATTTTAAGTAATTTAAAAATGCATCTTTAGAAAGTCTTGCACTGAATCCCATTCTTTTCTTATGAGGTATTGAAATGGAAGATTGGGGTTAAAAAGATCCGTTAAATAAAAACGTTTTTGTGATTTTCGATTTTTCCCGTCTGTTGTACCACTCACCAGATTTCTAGTCCTTTTAGAAGTACCTAAGAGTTTTGTGTCAGTGAGTGAGTGAGGCACAAGTAGCTATATTATTATAGACTAGAGAGTCTGTGACGCTTTGCTGTCACATTAAGTTGATTTTGATTTTTAAAAATAATTAATTTGATCAGACACATTTATTTGACAAAAGATGTAAACTTCTTTCTTCGTAAATAGAATAAAAGATTATATTTATTCTTAACCTATATTAGGAATAAGGTTAAGTATAATGTAATTTTCATTTACTTTAATTTTCCAAGTAATGTGAAAAATAAAAATAACTGACCTTGCTAAGTTCTTTTAAACTTCGTTCTTCGTATATATTACAGAATGAACAGACTCAACAAGGCTCAACATAAAGACATAAATCAATATAAATGTAAACAAACAAAATGACGTAATATCGTCAAGTGTCTCTATTTTAATCTTATACTGTTTAAAATGTTTTTCACTTGGCTTAAAGAAATGAATTTGATTAATTTTTTAAACGATGCTACAATAACGAATAAAATGGTTCTTTAAATCCAAGGGAAAATGTTCACTTATTCTTAAAAAATGTTCGAAATTCATGTAAACAAAGTGACGTAATATCGTCAAGGGGCTCGCGTGAATACACTCAATATTACCACTCGCTCAAATGAGGTAACAGACGATTCTCATTGTTTAAAAGTCGCGTTTTTTCCGTATTAATAACGGATTTTTCGGGAAATTTCGAACGTAACTGAATTTTCACGGTAACCAAAATGAACTTCTTTCTTTTTCTAACACAACCGTTTAGGTCCCGACTTTGTACCTTGTTTCGAACTAATTTTAAATGCGATTTTATAATGCCAGAAACTAATTCCAATGCTTTTCTTATGGAGTGCGAGGGTGTCGAAAAAACCCCCTTAAAAAAGAAGGTATTTATCTTTTCCGATTGAATTTAGTACCGTTAAAGAACAGGAGATATCCGCAACTTTACAAATTATAGATGACGAAAATAGTTAAACAGCGGCGGAGATATAAGCTTCCCAATATTCTATAATCAACCTACCAAAAAGTTCGCCTACGACGATTACGGTTATATACATACATACATATATATATATATATATATATATATATATATATATATATATATATATATTAATAATAATAGGGTTATAATATGATTAAAATTCACTCATCAATTTCAGGTATACCTCATAATCTAAATAAGATAACCACGAGTAAGAAATAGCTCTAACAATAAGATTGATTGAGTTTATAAATGAACATATTTTTATTTTCCTCCATTATATAATGCTTGCATACTAAACCTCGGAAGCGCAGTGATGAAAGTTTAAACGAGCTAAAGCTTAAACGCATAATTATACCATATTTATCTTTTGTCGATGAATAATGTTTAAAATATGTACAAATGTGTGACTAAGAGACGACATTGCCAATATTGTTCAAGTCCCATAATTGTATGCCAAAACAAGGGCAATCGTTAGCGAAAGCGTCGCGTTCCGCGAAAGAAATCTCGGTGAAAGAGATAATTCTAAATCCACGCTAATGCATTAATCCCAATCTGGTTCCGAGCGATATAAACCAAATGCGCCTTTAAAAGCAATCTGGTTCTTTGAAGTCGAGCAAAGGGCCTAATAAGATTTTCTCCCAGTCGGCGAACAGATGGGAAATTTTCCGGAAATACGCACCGCTTACCTTCAAGCATCTGTCAGAGACAGCAACCGAGTGAGTGTCGCACTGAGGACGTCAAGACCATCAGATACCGCGCTTAACAGTGGCACGGCTGCCGAAGGAAGTTTTTCCCAGATAAAACCAATAAAAGAAACTCGGAGAGCACAAACGTGCGGAAGAAAGAGGATGTATTGAGTAGACTTGGCATATTGCCGATCGAAGAAGATATCACGACGACAACTTGAGTCAGCTAATCTGTTAACTTCCGTAAAGACGGGATTAAAAAAATAAAGGAAGCAATGCAATCATAGTAATGAGACATTTCAAATACACAGAAAACTACAAATTTTATTTGCATTATATATATATATATATATATATATATATATATATATATATATAATTCGCATGGCTTATAACGAAAAATAAATAAAATCTGCTGTTAGGGTAGCATAAAACCACATCGAAGTGAAATGTTCTCTACCCATGGAGATTTACGACGTTTAGTAGGTATATGATACTTATTGTCGATATGTTAATTAGAGATTTTATGTAATCATATTTAATTGTGCAATAACAATAGCATACATTTATATCAAGCGCACAAATGACACGGCGATTGAGGGAATAATACAATACGATAATACAAAAACAATTCCTTACGAGAAAAAATACTAAGAAACTGGGGAATTTATTTAAGAAATGATTACATTATGAATCCTTCATTTAGAATTGACAAATAATTCGCTAGCTAAGCATCGCGCACACTATGCATCCGGAGTTGCATATCTGACGCATATTTCCACATGGTAAGTTGGATATGCAAATTTTACATGACTGAAGTCAACGCGCATGGCTGCACATAATTACGCACACACTATCGGCTGATTCAAATGCGATCTACTTGCCACACACGAACACGGTTTAAAATGCTCCCAGACAACTTAAATGCTGATTCAAAGCATATGAACATTTGATACAAATTTTCGAAGTTTGATTATGATACATAATGTCGGAGAAAACGGTTTTCAAAAACGTTCATTATAATGTATGCTATCATGTCAAATAATGATAGATAAATAAATCAAAATAAATAAAATAATAAATTAATTTATAGTATATATATATATATCCTAAGATACTTCTAGACGAGAAAAAACGAAAATCACAAAAAAGTTCATATTTAAGGGGTCTTTTTAACCCCAATCTTCCATTTCAATACCTCATAAAAAAAGAATGGGATTCAGTGCAAGACTTTCTAAAGATGAATTTTTAAAGTACTTAAAATCGGGATACGAATTCTAGAAAAGAATAGTTGCCTATGTAAAAAAACGGAGTTCTTAACTTTTGAAGAGACAATTCAAATACATACCAAATTAGCGTCAATATCGGCTTTTAATCGGATAAAATTTGATTTTTTTTACTCTTTTCAACAATAAAAATCTTCAAATGCTATGGTAACGACCTCAATGCTTTTAAATGGATATGATATTACACGTTACATTTAATGATTTTAATGGAAATGAATTCCGTTATAACGAATTACAGTTGAACTTCCATACCTCGAATCTCAAGGAAAAGTAATAATTATTCGAGTAATATAAAATGCAAGTAATGGAAATATATTTTTAAACATTTTTATATATACAGTGGAACTTCTATAACTCGAATCTCAAAGGAAAGCAACAATTATTCGAGATATAGAAAATTCGAGTTACAGAAATATATTTCTTTCATTTTTCTTTAATTGAATTAACATCAAGTTCATTCCCATAAGCATATCAGTTAACTTATTCGAATTTGCAATATCATGCATATTATGAAAACATCACCAATATTTTCTTTCGATAATATGTAAGAATTTACTCTACGCTAAATGAATGGATGATGATGCCATAATCTTAAGAGAAAATATCCTAATGTTTCCATAAATGTCATGTATAAGGTATTGTCTTAATGATGATTATTCTTTTATTTGATCGTTTTTAGGTTGGTTTCCAGAGAAAACATAGCCTTATGAAATTGTCCTGTCTGTGTGTGTGCCCCCTACTAACAACTTTTACAACAATGGACCGATTTTCATGAAACTTGGTATGAGGCTCGTTCAGCTAGGGCCCACCACCGGGCTGTATTTTATTTGGCAAAGATTGAAGTCCCGGGTTCGATTCTAGGAACGTTTTTCTCTATTGGTTTTGTTTTCTTTAATGTTTTAAAATATCTTAAAATTGTGATATCGGAGCGTGATTTGTACTGTTCGAAGGGGAAAAGAATGTAGATTCTAATTCTTATAACAGAATTTTGACAGTTGATCGTATTTTCTTGAATTTCTACTAAAACATACCGTTTTAGATGGCATTTTATCGGATTGTTGCCACGGAGACGATTATTACCGAACTCGGCTTGAGCATAGACGAGTGAACAAATGGGTTATCACCAATTTTGATATTAACTTCGCTTTATATATATATCTGAATAAATTCCAAAGCTGCTTGCGGGGCTCGAACCACATTACCTCACTATTGCTTTAGTCACCTCGGCCACAAGATCCTTACCTTCGCACTGCGATAAATGTGTATTTGAATTCACGTGGGAAGATAGACACGCGTTCATCATAGCAACGAGATTAAACAAACTATTGTCATTGTTAATGCTGTAATATTTAATAGAAGTCTCTTTCTTTTAATTGATATTGATAGGAGCATTCCTACGTTTTTTGAAGGGATATTTCTGCTAATAATTGTAAGTTTTTATTTATAGTATTTGTTATTGATAGTAAGTTCTTATTTATCTTAAATACTTTTTGTCTTTATTCACTATTTAAGATAGGTAATACTGTTGTAAAAGATGTTAATTTGAACAAATTTAAATGAAACATTTTAAAGTGTTGTGTTCAGATAAGTATATTTATACAGTGTTTTATATGGATGGTTGATGTGATGCTAGGAAAAGAACAATTTATTATTTTTGTCATTTAAGTTAGGTGACTAAAATATTAAATATTCAACAATTTTACTCCTACTAGTATCTAAAGCTGAATTAGCTACTCTGAACTAGCAGTATATTTTAGTTGATTTTAAGCAATATGAATGAATAAGTTAGTGTGTTAATGCACCCCCTGCCACACACCCTTGCGGTGGCTTGCAGGGTAAACTGTAGATGTTAGTATTTCCATTAATGAAACAAAAGATACTATCAAACTTCTTACTACTTATATACCAAACATTCTTACGTTTGCCACTGTGTTCTCTACTTCTGTCTGCCATTCTCTCAACTGTAAAAAGATTAAATAGAGAGACGCCCCACATCACTCAACACACTGGTAGATAGACACTTTTGTAAATTTTTACGCCCATGCAAGCTGAAAGGTTATCATAATTATATTATAAAGTTCATTCATATTAAAGTATTAGCCATATAAAAGTTGGTTATAAAAATTCGTTTTTATACGTTTACTAGTTTTCTTTTCCACTCAACTACCCTTCATCCAAGAACAGTTGATCCATAAATATTCGCGTATAAACAGTAATATTTAAATTCGTTTATTTAAAAAGTACATGCAAAGTATAATGTCAGAAAGAGATTTTGACATTGCTTTAGTATTTTAAGCCTGATAATTCTCTATTAATTTCTTTTCCAATTTTTCTCTATCATTGATAAACTATGAATTACTAACTGTATTTATGGTATGAGAATTCTTTGGAATCACTAACACATAATGAAACATTTCCTGAAAATTTAAGTAATCAATTCCGGATTTCAACTTTGGGAAACCAGTTTGTCATTAGTCTTGGTTTAGACTTCTTGTTCATATCATTGTTGCGCCCATAAAGTGCTTTTAATGAGCTACTCATAAATAAATAAAAATGCGTCTGCTGAAATGCTATTACGGAGCATTAGATATAAAATAAGCATTTTTCAACTCTTATTCATCATTAGCAGTGAGAGAATGTCATAATAGTTTTCCTAGAAATTTTGAAAATTGAGAGACGCGGGCACGATAATGTGAAGTATTTGCGTGAGTGAGCTGATAAAACCGGTGGTAATTACGTTCCTTAATTTGGTGTTAAGATGAAACCGTCTCTGTGATGAGAGTTCATCCGGGGCTGCTCAGCAGTAAACATTCCTAAAAATATCTCAAAAACTGCACTGGGTTAGAAGGAAGAAGAGACTCTCGCCCAAATAAAGACGCATATCTATCTAATCATAAAATGAAAGGTATTTGCGTATACAAGATGAAAATTTTGCTTCCAGTGATCAATTTTGCGAAGGCGTGCAACTACGGCGAAAAATTGCGAAAAAAGCCCGACAAACGGGAACCGAAAACGAAAATATATTCGCAAACAAAAATTCGCCGAAAGGAAGGAATTTGGCGAGGGTCGGAGGCTTTTTCTCTCCTCTCTCTCTCTCCTCGATTTGAATTCTCTCGCAGACACGTAGGCAACAACAAATCCATACGAGTACAAAACCGGACAGAAACGAAGGGCAATTCCACCAAGCTGAAGAGAGGAAATTTGGGACGGGGAGAAGGGAGAGAAGACGAAAAGAGTAAAAATGAATAATTGAAAAAAGGGAAAGGGGCGGAGGAGGGGAAAGAGAGACGATAATTAAATAGGTCCAGCGGGTACCGAAACCCCGTGATTGCGAACGGCGAGTCACTTCATTCTCCATCCACAAATTCCGTTCGCAAAACCCTTCTCTCCGTCCTCCTGCCACCTACTAACTCATCTCCATATCCCGCGAGCTCATTCAATATGACCGTTTCAATTTCTCTAAATCCTTAATACCGTATCCCCTTATCCTACCCTCCCCCTCCCCGAAAATGTTATTTTTTTAACACACTAAATCCCAGCACATTCGGCGGCACCCGTTAGAGCCGGAAATGAAAAAAATCCGAGGTTTTTTTAGCCACAAAAGAGTTTAAAACTTGTCTTCCTAGTATATGTAGCGGTCAGAGTGTTTAATATGGCAACGGTTGATCTAGAAACACTATCCTGTAAGCATCGCCCTTTTAGTATAATTGATCATGAAAATGCTAAATGAAAACGTTTACAAGTAAAAAAACTACCCAATGATGTAAAACTAAATGAAATTTTTAGTTTGCGGCAAAAACCTTGGCTCTGTTGTAGATGTTGAATTTGCTCTAAAACTAACAAAGGAGCAACGTTAAAATGCTCAAGAATATCATTGGAGCCCTATTAAATTTCTGTAGATAGTCATAAAAATATCCATCCTATAGTACAGTAGTGTTTTGATGAGTGAAATGTAATTCCTGAGAAAACTTCTTTAATTTATAATATAAGTTATCCAGGCAAAATATTCAGGGCATATGAAACTGTATTGTAAATCCAATTTACGTGTCCGCCTTCGAGCATGTGTAAAATTTTCACAAGTTAATTCAAACTCGTCGATAGAAAAACGACACCTACTCAACTTATATGAAGAGCTTCATCAAAAAAATCTATCAGAATCAAAAAGGAATTTATGACCTGGCATACACTCCAAAGCTTGTAAGAAGTGTCACAGAACGCATAATTGATAGAGAACTCAAAATTTCACTAAACTCACGTAGATAATGGTTGAAGCTACGTTTAATTGCGTTTGAATCCGCCCATCAATTTTTCACTTAATACTTTTCCATCTAAACGTCCAGGATATTTATCGATTCAAAGCAACGCCAGCCATAAAATTATCCAGCTAAATATTTTTGTTTGCCTAAGATTATTAAAAAACGTGATCTTGATATAATCGCCAAAGAATATGTACCACAACTAGAAAAAGACTGAAACGAATTTACCCCTCAATCCGGAGGAAGGAGAAACTCCCAGATGGGAAAAAACCAACTCATCAATCAGAATTTTCTCGAGTTAAAACATCCAGACACCGTATCTCCCATTTTATTTCCCATCTTTCCTTCTTCGGAAAGGGGGATAATAAAAAGGAGAAATTCTCAGTCAAACTACATTCAAAAACCAACCTCCCTCACACCAAAAAAACTCCTTTCCTTCCGCAGTTACCGGAATGATTTTTCCTCTCGGAAACGATTTTTTGACGCCTGACACTTGTATCCTCCTTACTAAAGAAAAAAATAACTGGGAGAGGAATGGAGGGTGGGAGACGCACACACACACAAAATGGTGGAAAAGGCCAGCCTGCCATCTCCTGTCCGTTTGACTCACTTGAGTGATTGACGTCCCCACCGCCACTGTTTTCTATGGCGCTACATCCGCGCCGCTTGAAGAGGCGTGGTAATCATTCAACCAAGAGATTTGGGGCGCGAAGGTTGACTCATTTGTGCCTCGAGGATGGGCGAGAAAAAAAACAAGAATGGAGGAAAAATGAGGAGGAGATGGGAAACAAACGAAAGCGGAAATGGATGAAAGATGACGAGTTCAGGGCGACGCATCTACTGTAGGGTGTGATAACAAAAAGCTCAATAGTCAATTAAATTCACCTCAAAGAAAACGACAGAAACTGACAAGGGATGGCATCCTATTTATAGTTTAATAAATCAAAATTCTAATACATGCGTGATTTGAATAGATATGCAAATATTTAGATCCGAGGTGACTATAAAATTTAAATTATCCATATACTTTTAAATGAGCTCTTTCATCGTGAAGTATTTTTATATAAGTAAGCTATAAGCTATATAGTTACGATTAATAGCGATAGAGCATTTAATCCGGAAATTTCATTATTCGGTAAATTCACTAGCCTCTCTAGTTAAAAATGTCGTAATTATTTTGCCAAAATTGTATTCAATCCCAAAGATTTTGACATTTCACTCGCGATAATTACTCTTTTAAAGAATAATTACAATAAAACTTCAAAGAACCATGGTAAAGAAAACGTGAATTTACTCATAATATTCAGCTCTAAATATTGATAAAAATATTCTCAGAGGCAAAATTAAGGAAGTAAGAAAGACGCAATGGAAATGAGTTCAAAATTTAAAAATCATGCATGTAGCGTATGAATGCATGCAGTATAAAAAACTCCTTTAGAAAGCTAATGTTTATCGGCATAAAAACACGGCAGTCGTTTCAAAACTGCGGAGATCGGTCCAAGATTGATCCGAGTGCTTTTCAAAAACGAACGACCGGATTCTAATCCAAGAGACGACTGATTTCCAGCCCGGATTCCCTCTTATATATCGGAACTAGATTACGCAAATGTGGCCCGCGGACTAGTCCGGAGTGGCGCCTTGGTGCATTACGCAGGCTTATGCTAATTCCGGCACCAGGATTATATCTTTCATTCGCATGAATGTTTGAGGGAATACGCGGGAGAATAGGATTCTAACCAACAGCCAGCGCAGTATTCATGGGAATTTCCCGGTGACCTTCTGATTTACGAGTTACATAATCTTCCAGTCACAAGAAATAAAGTAGCAAAAACTACACCGGTTACAAAATTTGACACAAATAAATGAAACGGCCGCAAAGAAGTCAGTCATTTTCTTAGGTTCGGACGGTAAAACGAAAGAAGATAATTTAAAAAATACTGTCTGTTCTTAATTCTAAAAGGATTTTTAGTTTATTCAAAAACATCAATTATGGAATCACGGTCTTCTGACCGATAAATTTTTATTTGATTGTCATCCACGAACAGTAAAAAACACGCTTACAAAAGGTTAAACTTAAAAAAATATGCATTAAATGGAATAAAAACAAATTATCTCAAAATTACAAAGTTCTGCATCATTGTATCTAATATATGATTCAACATAAAAACATCTAAATTATACGAATTCATAAAATGTTTAACTTAGGCGACTAAAATATTTTACTGAAAGAAACAAGAAATCGATACAAAAACTATTATTTCATGGTAACTAACGACGCTGCTAAAAGTTACATAAAAATAAATTAAATTAAATTAAACTACTTTCAATTCTAAGGATCAAAAAGCATATAATATTGCATTAACCTTAAATTAATTGGGAATCTAATATGCCTGTCATTTTATCTTCCTAAAACTTTAATTCCTACATCTGAAAACCTAAATATATAAACTTCTAGCCAACATTTAATTAAAGTTTTCCAGATATACAAAAATAATCTGGGCATAATATACAAGACCACTTTTCTCACAAAAAGAAGCAATATAACTGGAGGAAACTACGAATGCAGATTACACACCCGTATAGGAAAAATGTGCTGTGTATTTTTTGAAAAAGACGGTGACATTTTATGAGAGCATACATATCATAACTTCATAGTTGACTAAATATATGCGCGGATAAAAATATAATAATTTCCAAATATGAATTTTAAAATTAAGAAATATTCTTTCTGCAAATAACATTAGCTAAAATGTTTTTTTCGAGGAATTTAGTAATTTAAATACGGTAGAAGCCCTCTTATCTGTCGCGGTTGGAACCGCCAGTTAATCGGTTAATCGAAACGGTCGGTTAAAGCGGAGAACCAATAGAAAAGTGCATATATATAAAGTGTGTATTTTAAATATATAATATATATAAATAATATATATATACACATAATTTAATATTGATTAAATATCGTAACTAAAATAACAATGAACTTTACTAATATGTGGGACAACTGACAGCAGACCACAGCGGACTGTGTGGACAACTGACAGCGGATGCGTACTAGACTGGATTACTATGTAATGAGAAACATTTTAGCACAAGGAACAACTCGTGACATTGTTGCGGAATGAAAGGAATGGTTTAAACTGTTTTAAACTAGTCGTTTTTATGTAAAATGTCGCACATAACTGTGGATTTCAGTTTTCAGACCTAGGGGCGTAAAACGTCGGTTAATCCGGCGAGTCGGTTAAGAGGACTTCTACTGTACTTCATGAGAAAATGCAAGGAAGAAAGGAAACTTTTGCCGAAAAAATATAAAACTCGACGCATAAAAGTCGCCATTAAAATCTGAATAGCATATATATTCCATATAATTAAAAAAAACGCTTTTCCTACATTAATTTGCAACGCAACGATCGAGTCAAATATGAAGTAGATCGTTCTTTTCACACTTACAGCAAATTTGAGTGTCAGCGGTGCTACCGTAGCAAAGGAACTGGATAAAAATGATGGAATTCTTCTAACGAGGTTATAATGAAAGATATTCATTAATCGACATCGAATTTAGCAAGACATACTTTTAAATTTCCTAACCAATAAACACAGGGAACACTGAAGGAAGTAAAGAATGCATGGACATAGTTAAGGCTGGATTCTACGAAAACCATTCGTTTCGTGAGATGATCTCTTAAGCTCTCACAAAGAACCTATTCAGCTTAGTACACAAATATACCAGTAATTTTACTCGAAAATTACCTTTTTCTACCCAAATTATTATTTTCAACGAGGAGTAATTCATTTGTTCATGGGCATTCTTGCGAAGTAATAATTTGCAGTTTCAAGGTAAAAACAAATTTCAACCATTATAAATGTGTCGTAAGATAAACCCGAAAATATAATTTGAATTGCTCTTGGACTAGAGTCATCTTAAATCGTCCCATCTATAATTTAAGGTATCATTCCCGAATTAAACTTGTAATTAACCGCGTAAAACAAGTTACAGCTGAAAATACGTTGCTCAACGAAATAAAAGATAAGTCCCGTTCAAACAAAACTCACTCAGAAGACGTTCTCTGTATCTCTATCCCCCCGTCCTCATTATAATCCATAAATATAACGTTTCCTCTTAAACTGTAGCACAAGCTTACACACGCGCAATTTCTCTTTCGTAGATAATCTCGCTCAAGCGGCGAGATAATAAATTTTTAAAGAAATTAAAAAATAAACCGCATTTTTCTTCCCCTTACCCTTTTTTGAACGCCGTTCAGAGAGAATTCTGATGCAAAGACATTTTAGCCCGCTTGGCGTGTATAAACCGAGTTTTCCCATGAGGGGATCAAATAATGATTAAGCCGATTTGGAGAGCGACGCCGGAGAAGTCTTCTCAAGACTGCTGGGGAGTGAGAGAGAATAAAGTGCGCTTCCAAAGACAGTCCTTTGTTTTCGCGGAAACTAGCGAGGGGGGGAAAGAAGGGAGGAGAAGAGGGAGACGGTAGCTTCCTTAAGTCTCTCCTCAGGCGAGAGAACATTTTGACCCTTCCGAGAAAGACAGAGAGAGGAAACGAAGTTGGAGAGAGGGGTTATATGAGGAAAATATGAATAAATGGGATGAGGGGGGGGGGGGGGGGGAGGAGAGCATAACGATGGAGCGGAAGAGCAGCGTGGGGACACAGAGCTGAATAAGACCCACAAAAGCGAGTGGCTTTTTCGGATTCCACTTCGGTTAAATTGCTCTGTCGCCGTCTCTCTCCCTCTCTCAGTAACAAGGACGGAAGTGTATGAGGGAGTTACCAAAAAAAATGTTTTCCCATGGTATTTTTATTAAAATCCTCCTCTAATTGCTTCTTCGATTATTTCTGCGTGAGGAGTAAAGCTCGAGGAAAGTAAAACTTGATGTTTGACAAACGGAAAAAGACTTCGATATTATTTCCTTTAATTTATAGGCTATACTTGTTTTAAGTCGTGAGAGAGCATCACGAAGAAACCTTAATAAAATTTAGTAAACGCCTGAAGTATTTATGGAATTAAGCGAACCGAAGATCCTATGCAGACGGGCATAAGCTGTAAAGTTCAGAAATGAGAAAATCGATCTTCTACGATAGTTCAGTGGTAGAATATCCGCCCGGCAAGTGGAAGATCCGGGTTCGATTCCCGGTCATAGCAGACTTTTTTCCTCGTTTTTAAATTATTCTCAGCCTGAAATATTGCAAAACTGTCTTCATAATTTTACAAAAACTTATTAAATACATACTATTTTTGGAATGATAATAGAGCAGTAATGGGAAACCTACTTAACTACAGCTAGATCCGTTGCGTTAGAATGGATCTGGCGCGTGATTTCTTAGTGAGAAAACAAATCACGAAAATTAGTGCATAATATTTCACAACTGCAATAAAATTAAAGTCACAACAATTTTCTGCTCGATAACCAATGCCAATGTTTGCTATGGCACGACTCCTTAACAAATGAGATGTTTAATAATTTGTAATTAACTTTTTCACTTTTATCGACTGCCATTTAACTTCTAATAAAGCAATCCACCGAAAACGTTTTCCAGACATAAATTAGGTTATTTTCAGGGATTTACTTATGCCGTTTCAATTAAATTAAATCTTCGAAAAGAGATCTAGTTAGTTAATTGAACTGCATGAAAACAACAAACAATCTCTAGGAAGATGGTGATTTAACAGGATTTATTCATAAAAACAAAATTTCAAAATATATGCTAAATGCGATTAATTCAATAGTTTCGAAAACTGTCTAGCATTTGGTTTATTAGTTTATTTCCAGATTGTCATCGTTTATACAAGAAGGAATCTTTGCCAAAAATAATTTTCCAATAAAGCACATTAAATTCATCATATTATTTAAAACCGCGAGAAATCGACTAAGACTAGTAGTAACACAAACACAATGTAATGTTTTCACCATAATCGCTTAATTCTTATTGCAAATTGATATAATAAAGAAATAATTCAATCTATGCCATAATATAAAGTTCCAAAAATATTAAAGTTTTTTATTTTTGGCTCTGCCATCGAAGAATTTTTCGTTGTCACGCACAAATTACCCATCGACGAAAAGAAAATTGAAAGAAGACACTTTTTTTAAATTACTAAACCAGTTTGCGACTCCAAAGGCAGAAAAATTTCAAACTTTTCCACTTGAAATTAAAAAACGCGCATATAAACTTATTTTATATGAAAAAAAACTTCAATTTTACTTCGGCTTTGGTGAAAAAAGGATGGCGAGTACTATATTAAGCCGATTTCTACAAGAAATTAACGGCGGAATTTCGCTACTCTCATTTTATGGCGGTTCCGTCTATACACCCGACTGCAATTTCAGCCCCGGTTTTATCGACGAAGTTGTAATTTCTTTCCCACTGTGCTCCACCTTCCAAAAGCATTATTGGGAGGATAAGATAGACTTCGTGGGGATGGCTCAAGAAAAAAGCTTAACGCGGATAAAAAAATTACAGTGGCGCTTAATAATGAAATAGAAAAAACAAGCTGGAGACTATAGCTGCACTACGGTCGAAAATGGGACTAAAAATAATACGGACAAGGCGCGGGAAGCGAAGTTAAGACGAAGAGAAGCTCCGCTTTACGTTTCAAAGCGTGGGAAGCATGAAGTATGGAATGTGAGGTAAAGAAACTTTTAGGCTATCCATATGGGAACCGTGCTGCTCTTATACTCCCCGTCCTGGCGTCTGCTCAATAAGAGCATGATTCCCTATAACTTTCTCATCCTGTGGCACCTGAAGTGAATTTATAAATTTCAGAAATTTATAATTTTGCGAGCGGTTTAACCGAAAATTTTCTCCCAGGAGGGAAAACTACGCATTTTGCTAAAATGAAAAAGGATTAAATGTGTGACAAAGGGAAAAAACCAACTCCCATAAAAACATAACCCTACGACGAACATCGTTTATAAATTGTAATTCAATGCGGAATCGCAGAAGCAAAACTGTCAGATATTTATTAGATTTTTCAATAACTGTATGTAAGGCACTATCTCCACTTAACTAAACAAAAATACCCACCCATACTCTTCGTATGTAATAAAATGTCACCATTTAGAATTGATCTCGTAGATATACGAAATAGATAAGATTTTCTATATAAATATTTAAATAAAATTCCAGCATGATGCCGTAACTTATTATAGATACACAAAATATATTTTCGTTAAATTTGCTTACTAATGCAACAATACAATCACTGACACAAAAATATTTAATTATCATAACCACTGCGATATGAAGATTTCAATTGTATATTTAATTAGCGTTTAATATCCACGATAAAAAAACTTAGCAGAAAAATAACAGAACCATAGGAACTATTTCCAATGGAAACAGGAACTGCGCGAAAACAAATTCTATTACTATACATCCCTCAGTCGTGTTTGGAGAGCGTTTATAATGCAGAGAACTTTATTATATCAATTTATCAATAACTTCTTCATATATCTACTTGGTATACCATGAGAAAATACCAAAGCTATCACGGAGATAGCCTCATAAAACCTGCCATATATATTTTATAAGAATGAAATATACCATCTATAAAGTTAATTTTGGTTATGCAATACCTATTCGAAAAGTTATATTAACCCATATCTTTGAACACACTATTAAAAATAATACTTTCTATAGCAATTTTAAGATGATATATTCCTTTCATAACTCAAAAATTATATGTCAACTATCTTCGAAACTCACATTTCTATAAATATTTTTAAAATTCATCTTTCATGATTAAAACTTTTATTAGTTTATGATTTAGCTGAATCTTTCCATGACACTCCATTAACCACACCCTTCATGCTTTTACGATACAATGGTTATGAGGCTATGAAAAAGTTCCAGTTTTTTTGGCAGATTTCGCTTCAATAAATTAAATTTTCATAATACATCAAGCATAAAAGTATTTAACGGAATGTGGTATACAGTGGATTACCAACGTCTGTTGTAGTTTAACCTGTTCTGCATACGAAGAGTCCTTATCTCTATTTATTGTTAAAAAAAAACTTGAATCGATTTGTTAGAGAAATGCGTTTCGTAGTACAGGATATATGAAGGGTTAAACGTAACTTTGAACCAAAAAATGTTTACCGTCTCAATTATGGAAAATAAAACCCATTAATAATGTTCACGTTCATATAAGCAATTTGTAGAACAGCAAGGTGACTACTTTGCAAAGAATAAACGGGAACTTTTTATTAAATAAGTAGAGAAAATGCGAACGGAAGCCAAGAGAATATAAATTACATTAACTTTCATATAAGGTATGGCGTCAAAAGACATACTTAAGTGTCTCCGAGATGCCTCTGACGTCACATCACATTGTCAGGGGAACCACTTTTCTCCGGGCGCCTAGAGGATGATGGCGAAATAACTTCCCAAGATAGGATGAGAAGAGCAGAGGAAGGGAATTGAAAGGAGGTAAGAAAGAGGGAAGAAGGCAAGGTGAGGAGAAAGTTATAAATAAACGCAAACAGGATAACACCTGAAAGGAGCGATGGGATTCTATTAGCATGAGGATGTATAGTCAAGGATGAAAAAACAAAAGACAGCGTATAGAAACGACTAACGAAGGAAGATTATGAATGGCAACAAATGAATGATTTAAAAACTTTAACCCTTATATTACCTATCTAGTCAAGATATATAAGCCATAGGTCCATAAAATATTGATATTACGCATCTGAAAGTCGTTTCAATTCTCAATCTCGCATTTGAAGCGTCAAAAGCTTGTAATTGCATGTATTATCCAAAGGAAGAAATATTATCTATCTAAAAGAAAATAATGAAATGGGTTCACACAGTTGCATATGTTCATTTTAGTCTGTTAATATCGAGATAATATAAATAAGGAAAAGGAATGGAGAATTTTTTATTAGGGAGGAGCATTGGTCCATTTTCATTCGTCCGTGTTCTTCGAGAGTTGGTCTTTGAGTAGAGAAAGCCCACTCTACACCGAGTACCATAAACAGATGGATGGATGGATATATACATATATATATATATATATATATATATATATATATATATATATATATATATATATATATATATTCCCCTTAACTCTCCATCCCTGCCCTCTTATTTGCTTCCGAACCAGCCCCATCTTCCGCCACACACTCTCTCGACCCCTTGCGATCTCCTCCAGACGGAATCATAACCAAACAAACCCTTAAGAGAAAATCCGAACACGCACAAAACAAAAGTCCCCACTAGTCGTCCTACATAGGAATAACAATTTTCATACGAAGCAAAAGGATATGCACTGTCGACCTTTAATTATTACTAATACGTATTTTTTCTCCTAATCCTGGAAACCTCTTATGCATACTTGTCGTTTTCTTTAGTTCCTTAGTTTCAGCTCCCAAAATCGCTTCGTACGAAATATTTCCGTTTAATACAACATGTTCTCTAGACGTGTCTCTATTTTCTTTTTGCATAACCACTGATGACCTTTTTGCAAAGTAACCATTCTCCAATTTTATATAAATATATACTCAAGGTAGTTTGGGTGATAGATATAACGGTTTTATGCTAACTCCAGAATTTCGGAGTAAACATCTAATTTCTCCAGCAATCTACACTACATAAGTCAGGCAAAAGAGACGAAAACGTATCGCAATAGCATATTAGACTGACCCTTACTCAATCCACTTAATATTGTACAACCTGCAAGTAATTTGGTGCAACAGTATATGATGTATTATCTGTCATTTCAACACTCCAATATAAGTATATTATTTAATACTATCAGAGGAACTGAGTGCAAAAACCTAGTTCAGCGAATCCATGAGGGAAGTACGTGTGATATATACCCAAGCGTACGCATTCATTATTCAATAGATCTGCTGCTTAGATTAGCAATAAACACGAGTCTCGATTAAACACCAGCGGGTTCATTTGCATGACGTGCTATTCGGTATAAACTTAAGTAATTTTAATTCAGTCAGGTCATAAGCAAAATCATTAAGAAAATCCTACTTGATTAACGACCCTTAATAAAAATAGCCTTATCCACTTATACCGAATCAAAGCCGACGCACAAGAAAGTCTCCCCTCACCCTAATCCGCCCCTGCCTCCAAAAGGTAATTTAAATAATCGGGTTGCCTATTCAAGCTCAAATCCTTCCATCTTTGCCAATTAAATTGCGTCTAATACACCAATTCCTCATTATTTCCACCGAAGTAAATTATTCAAATTCCGCGGAGGTATCCACAATCAATATACAGTAGATGTTTAATGGATCCAGCCACTCCTCGACTTTACCGCCGAAGTCGATGACTAATTAAAATCAAAAGAATGGGAAAAGAGTTAATTCTACGAAAGAAATGGTCAAATAGATTAAATAGTTACCTTTAGTGAAGGTACGAAGGACAGGGAGAAGAAATTCAAGGAGATATGTGGACGAAGGAGATAAAGCGATAGAACAGAAGGAAGCAGAGAAGAGAGAAATCGCCCAGGAAAAACACTTGGGACAAATAAGGGAGTAAAAGAAAGAGATGAGAATGAGTGGGGGAGAGATAAATAAGAAATAAAGGAGAGGAGAAATAGAAGAGAGGAGAAATAGAAGAGAGAATGCTGGACAGTGGCAGAGTGATGAAGGAAGAGACGGGAGAGCGAGAGAGAGGGAGAGATTCAGAAAGAAAGGATGAGAGAGAGAAAGATAGTGGGAGAGAGATACATAGAGAGGGAAGAAGAAAGTGGAAGAAATAGAGAAAGAGGAAGAGAGATGGAGAAAGGAAGAGCGAGGGAGAGTGAGAGATAAAAGAGGGGAGAGAGAAAGAGAGATGTAGAGGAGGAAAAGAGGGAGAAAGAGAGAGGATGGAATGGTGGACAGAAAGAGCTAACGAAAGAGACATACAATCGACTATATTAGGGCGAAATTGAAACAATATAATCCCTTCTGGCATTTAATCTTTTAACAGAGAGCGAGAGAGATTTACACTGAGGAAGAATGATAAAAAAGCGAAACCAATTTACGAACAACCATTCCGTCACACTCGACAACAAACAATCACTTTGTTTTCCGCCTAATCCCTTTCTCTGCATATTTCTCTCTCTTTCGCGAAGTTTCAAAACGGTCTACTGGAGTAGAAACTTAATAGACCCACGCGTTGCTAAGCCCTCAAGTTACCTTCGAGGACAGTGTTCATTAAAAGCGCCCGATTTCACTAAAGTGGTAGTTAAGCAAGAATTGATGGATCTGACAGCTCCTCTCCGCACCTCTTCACTCCTTCGCACCTCTTCCAATCCCCGTACCACGCGCTGTCCTAAATTAAAACCCAATTGGAGCTGGGGAAAAATCAAATGTATAAAAGATTCGCACGAGGAGTTTTTTGACAATCACATCGAAGAGGGACCTAATCGGGAAAAATAAAACGTTTATTGATTGGGAACGTGGTTAAATTGAAACGTGACATGTTTCGGTTTACGGCTTGTCTTAATTTTTAAGTGTATTAAAAAAAATTGACGGAACGGAAACATGAAGTAAAGTTAGTTATTAATGCGAGAGACGAAACGAATCTGCTCTATCACTCGTTCGTAATATCAATGGTTTCAAAGTTATAAACGATACAGCAAAATTTTGGTCATCTTTGGTAACGAATTGATATTTTAAATAGAAGTCCCTCCTTTCTATCTATTCTATTTTTGGGCAGTTAATATTTTATTTTAATGCACTGAAAACTTATCTACGCCACATATTATACCAGTTCAGGTGCACGAAGGACAGAAAACGACAAGACATCGATATGAGAGTTTCTGCTTCAGTTGCCTGTCAGTGCATATAAATCAACTCGTTAATATTTAAGTCGATTTTGGTCATGAAGCGCTCATTAATATTTCTCAATTAAAACAGATTATAAAGCAGACTACATAAATTTTATCAAAAGAATAATGACTAGATTTTTACTTATATTCCCGTTGGATTATCGAACCTTTTATGCATAATCATTCTAAAAGAGTTTCAAAGAAACACAACGTTTCTGAATAAATTTTGTACAAATTAAAAAATAGAATCGTGTTATTTATTTTCCGTGTGTAATAAAAATAAAAATATAACATTACGGAATAGTACTGGCAACTTATATAAAATTTAAAATTCAATGCTGGTATAATTAACAGTTTAAGGTGTAACTCTGTTAAATGATACATCATATAAACAGAAATATTAGCGATGTTAATTTAAACTGTTTTTCAATGTTTTATCATTATATACTGGTTTTATTATTCTAGAATGGTTTTTATTTAAGAACCAAAATAATTAAATTTCACTAAACGCTAAGGTAAACAGTTCAACTTTAATTCCTTAAGGTTAAAATATTTAACGCAACATAACAGGCTTGAGAGGAAAAATTAACAATAAAAATCAAAGTTAGAAATTGAAATACTACTAACAAATAAAAAATATTATTTATTGGCATTTAAATTTGAATATACCTATTAAATAAATAACTAATCAAACAAATTCTAAATTATAATTCGTATAGCATTTTATTCGCCTAACCGCAAAATAAATTGATTCAACAAAGTTGATGAAACCATAGTTTCTATAAATGTTATGCATATAAAATCCCATGTCTGTTCGTTGGTTGGTCCGTTGGGAACACTATTGCATGGTGCTGCCTCTCTCGACTAGAATTATGAACTACGAGAAGAAAGGGATTCAGATTAATGACGTTGCTTAGTTTTCTTCACTTGAGGAAAGGAAATATGCCGTATGCTGTAAAGCTTTTTAATTCTATGCATATTCATCAATATTTAAGATAAATTTTATGAAATGTACTTAAACCGCCCAATGAGGTAGCAATTGCTTCTTGATGGGTCAGGAGGATCTGGTAAGACTTGACACCATAATTCTATCACGTGCTCTGTAAAGGGAAATGAACAGATACTTCTTCCACAATTCACAACTGGATTCATTGCTATTTTATTAAAAGAAGGAGGGACCGTCCACAGTAGTTACAAGTCGATAAATATAAATTATTTAAAAATTTCAAAATCGACGATAAGCGTCGATTTTTCAACAAGATGGAAATGTATGTCCAAAAACCTACACTGAATTATAATATGTAAATCGTTTCTGTTTACTTTTTTTGCAGTATTATTTTCAACCTACGATTTTGTTCCTTTTCTGGGCTTGCATTCACAGTGGGACTGAAAGAAAGGTATTTTCTTACGCTCAAATACGAGTCTTTTTGAAAAGCTCACACTTCTACTCTGGACAATCAGGTTACCGCAAGGACCTAGGGTAGTTTTGAGAACACGTGTTTCTTAGCCCTTTTGAGGTTGTTGAGATTATATTTGCCGACCTAATGGTGGGATATTCCACTAGCTTTTCTATACAAATAAGGTCATGGATATGCCCTGCTGAGAATGCCTCGACCCCTGTTAAACAAAGTTTGGAAGAAAGGAATTTCGGTTGTCATTTGAAGACAGCTAATCGTTTTCTACTCTTCCCTCTCATCAACCCCATGGAGTGTATTCCGGAAACAAATGTTTCTCGATCCTTTCTAGGGTTTTTCTATAGATGACCTTGTCGTATGCACTTTCACCCGTTCTCCCTATGCACAACCCAAACTTTTAGCAGTCTTTTTCATAAAGTTAACCAGGAAAGATCTTTCCTCTATCGTGCTTTTGGCTCATTCGTCTTTTGCTACAGGTTAGTCCATTTAAATTGATAAATAATGGTTAAAAAAGGTGCACATAAATTAGCAATCGTTACCAAAAATTGAAGAGGGATTAAATATTAATACTTATTTGCTATTTGTTGTCAAATATTTTGCCAATTAGAAAAACATTTTAATCAGGATTTGAGGTAAGACTTGATCGAGCGCTCAATAATAAAGTGTGACTTTTCTTACTATATATTGTATGTTAAATAAAGAGAAGGAATATATAGTACAGTGCTGAAATATATCCAATGATACAATGTATTAGATAGTTCTTTTTTGACGCATAAAATATTGTGAAAATTATATCGTAATGTTTTTTCCTTAATTGGCATCAACGAATGTCTAAAAGCCTTGACGCTGAACTCGTAAATATTTTTAAAAGAATTTTTCACGGCAAAAGCAACATCATATTGTTCGGATTTCATAAATTAATTGTTTTTTAGTTTTCATTATACAATTTAAAGAGGTTAATCTCAATTCGTTATTGGGCGTTTTCTTTAATATTATCATTCAAAAATAAAATAAAATTTATGCAGAACATGATATATTAGTTTGATTAATTTGTACATAAAGATTTAACTTCACATAAAATTTTAAATAAATTATCAGAACAGTAGATGGTAGCTCGTAATCACTTTGGCTCCAAGTTAAACAGTTGTATAAAACTCCTTAAGCCAAAAAAATTGTAGGGTAAGCCCTATGCATTTCGCCCACTAAGTGGGCATCTTCAGGGGAGAACCTGCCTTGGCAGTGAACAAGGTTCAACTGCAGTTGAACCTTGTTCAATGCCAAGGCAGGTTCTCCCCTGAAGATGCCCACTTAGTGGGCGAAATGCATAGGGCTTACCCTACAATTTTTTTGGCTTAAGGAGTTTTATACAACTGTTTAAATTATCAGAGTATTTTAAAATAAACGTAAATTTTACGTAGAATTTCGATGTAAAAAGTAAATTGAAACCATAGAATTGAAAGGCCAAAAACTGCCTATATTTAAGTAGTAATTTTAAGCGTCGATATTCGTTGAAAAAATCTCGGGAAAGTAAAGGATTAAAAAAAAACTTCAAATTCTACCAAGTAGCAATTTGAAGCGTCGATATTCGTCGAAAATCTCTAGGGAAAATAAACGTCGATTTTAATCGTCGATTTAAAAAAACATCGCACTGGGCCCCGCGATTTTCTTAACCGGCTTTGCATAAAAGTCTAACTCAAAAAGACACCTTCGAATAAAAGAAAATTTTTACTTTAAAAGTATTTTATAACGACAATTTTCAGCAATGTATTACAAATAAAATTAGTTATATCTTTGAACTGTGTCTTAATTTTTAAAAAATCCATCAAATGACTGGTAATTGGCAAGTCTTAATCATAACCAATTATCCTGCAGCGCTGTGTGGAGATATAGGACTGCTAAACTCTCGCGTAACCGCCTATTGCCACGACACAGCGACCTGAAGTAGTTAGACAAATAGAGAAAACTAAATATAGCACATCCGTACCAAAGTTCCCGTCTGAGTTTAAATTTAACAAGAGTTTATAAGGGCACATCATACGTATCCATTACGGAGCCTTACGGAAACATCCTGACTGATTCTCCCCCATCCGTAATAAGGGCTTATTAGCAAAAAAATACGCTCATGTAGAAAAAAACATTCTTTTTCGAAATGTTTCCTGCATGAAATGGAGGGGGCACGTCCACGAACTCATGCAAACCGATCCATCAAATACTCAAATATAAAATAAAAATAAAAGAGAATTCTGCCCTCCCAAAAGAACCTCCGTTACGAAAAAAATCATACACCAATATAGCGAGAGATACGAGGAGATAAAATCATGTTTATTTTCCTCTCCGTCCTTCTGTAATAAAAAAATCCTGGATGGTTCAAAATGTCCGCTTAGCTGACCATAATGGAAAGTTATTCCCTTCAGTCTATTCCACATGAAAGCTTGCAACCTCACAAAACCCTCTTACCACAGCATCCTCTCCCCCTCCCCCCTCATCGCTCCCTTCACGTCAGTCCCTTCTTCTACTCACTCCCCCACCCCACAATTCCCCCCGAATCCTACCCGCGCTGTTCCTTTTACCTTTTAGTGATAGAAAGGGAAAAGGTGGAAGAGAGAGGGCTATATGGAGTTTCCCCCACTCTATCACTCCCTAACTCCCTCTCCACCCTTCTCCTGATATTGTTTATGGAACCTTAAGGGGATTGTTCTTGCTTTTCTCCCCCTCTACCCCACATGCGCGGAAAGGAAATAGAGTTTGACGGCCATTCACTTCTCCCTTTTACCGTCTACGCGAACACACGCTATGATGCAAACGTTTCCGAGAGGGGAAGACCCCTCTTGTATTTAAGCTACCGGTCATTAGCCTAACATTTACCTTTATGATTAACGTTCATCGACCGACTCGGCAACATGTGTCACAAATAATATTTTGAAGCAATGGGAACAACTCTTACGATAATGAGATCATTAAGAAATGAAAAAAGACGTGACTTATGATTAACATACTTTAGCTGCTACGTAATAAGCTGAAAATGATATGACGTGAATTATCAAGAAGTAATTAACTGAAATAACATTTTATACGGCATTATCATACATAACTTCCTAAACCTATATTCAACAGAAATTTTAATTTTGTATTCATATTTTTACACACCTCCAACGTTTCAGATCCCTGGTAAGAAATGGTTTTAAATGAAAATAAAATGAACGAATTTATAAAATAGACTGAAAAGACTACTTAGAAATGATATGGTGCATACATAGAAGAATTTTCTATTACGGAAATAAATATTTTAACAAAATGACCAATTAAAATGAACTTTTCGAAAAATTGGATAAAAAACTGGTTGTAATAATTAATTTCCTTATTTCACGCCCGTTTTTGAACTGAACTCAAACTGAAAAATATAATCGCAAAAATATTTGAAACTCTCCAATGAACAAAGATAATTATAATTTTCATTGCCTTCATTTTTGTAGCTTAGAAACCCTCAGATATAGGTAACATTTCCAAGAAATGTGATAAACAGAATGGAAAAGTATACCCCATAAATGGAATACACAGAGATTTCAAAGGCGCTCTTAATGGGAAATACGTATGGAACGGTATCGAAAGGTTCTCGAATTTTTATCCCCGAAACTAGTCTCGGAGACTATCATTTAGTAAATGTTGTTCTGTATCCGAAAATTTTTTTAAATCTATACCTCGCAGATCATATAAAGGTGCGTTTACACTATACGAACACGAGCGAACGAACGTCCGTTCGCTCGTGGAAGGAGCGTTTTCACTAAGCGAGCATTACTGCGAGCGAATTCCCTCGCTTGATGATTCGTTGGTTTCCGCCCTAATAGCAAACATCTCAATCACCGTTCACATTACAGCGAATCCATTCGTTCGCTCGTGCACGCATAGTGTAAACGCACCTTAAGAAAATGGGAGAGAAATGTATGGATTTTATATTGTTGTTTGCTGAGAGAACCGCCTTCACGATCGATGTAAACAAAATATGCGATGTTTTGCTCGGGATTTTCTCGAATTTTGTAGACTGAAGAGCATTAAGAGAAACATAAGAGTTAACAAGAAATGGAACTTAGAGGAACTCCTTAAAAACAAGGAGGCTATCATGATAGAGCTGGAGGAAAGGTTGGGGGAGAGAGCTGAAGAAAATAGAAAGAATGTAGATGAGGAGCAGAGATACATCCATATCAACATTAAAGATGTAATGGAAAAGAAGGTAGGAAAGGTAACAGGTGAAAGAATCAAAAAACCCTGGATTACAGCAGCCATGCTGCAAAAAATGGAAGAGCGGAGAAAGTGGAAGAACATAAACACTGAAGAAGGCCAAAGAAAATACAAGGAGTTAAATAATGCGTTAAGAAGGGAAACAGATAAAGCAAGAGAACAGTGGATAAATGAGAAATGCGAGGAGATTGTCGAGTGTGAAAGAATTTGTAGAACAGACCTCATGTATAGCAAAGCAAGGGAACTATTCAAGAAAAAGGCAAGAAAGATAGGACGTAAAGGAATCATGAACAAAAGTGGTAAAATAGTCTCGGAGCCAGACAATGTAAAGAATGTTTGGAAAGAATACATTGAGGTGCTGTATGACAAAGAAGGAAAGCCAAGAAATATTGAATTAAATGAAAAAGAGGATGTGGAAAAAGATCAGCTAAGACCAAGTATTCTCGAGTCTGAAGTTAAAAGAGCAATTGATGACATGAAAAGAAGGAAGGCTGTTGGGAGTGATGATATACCAGTGGACGTTCTTAAGGTTTTGGGGTCGAAAGCAGTTAAGCAACTCACAAAATTTTTTAACCAAGTATATGATACTGGCATATGGCCTGAAGATTTTTTAGATGTTGTTATGGTACCACTGGAGAAAAAGAACAATGCAAAATGTTGTAAGGATTACATAACAATTAGTTTAATTTCTCATACAGCTAAAGTTCTAACTAGAATAATAACCAAAAGAATTGAATGTAAAATAGAAAAGGAGCTGCAATATAATCAGTTTGGTTTCAGAAGAGGAAGAGGGACTAGAGATGCTATAGGATGTATGAGGATGATGATAGAAAGAGCGCTAGAAGTCAATAAAGGTATGTATTTTTGTTTTGTAGATTGGGAGAAAGCTTTTGACCGAGTGAAATGGGATAAAATGCTGGGCATTTTAAACAAAATTGGAATAGATTGGAAAGATAAAAGACTGCTTAAAAACCTTTACTTTGATCAAAAGATTAGAGTCAGGGTTGAAGGAGAAGAAACAGAAAGTACTTCAATAGGGAGGGGAGTGAGGCAGGGATGTCCTATTTCACCAGCGATATTTAATATTTATGCAGAAACAATAACAGAAGAAGCGTTGAGGGAAGAGAAAGGATTTAAGATAGGAGGTGAAAGTATTACCACCATTAAATATGCAGATGATCAAGGATTAATAGCAGAAGACGAGAAAGAGCTTCAGAGGATGACAGACAGACTAGTGGAGGTTGGCCAACAATATGGAATGAAGATCAATGCTGAAAAAACGAAAGTCATGGTGGTTTCAAAGGAACATAAAGAATTAAATATAATGGTAAATGGCCAAAAATTGGAACAAGTAAGTAGTTTCAAATATCTCGGCAGTATTTTAGCACAGGATGGAAGTAGTACACAGGACATCAGAAGTAGGATTGCAATGGCAAAAGCAGCATTTAACGAGAAGAAGGAGCTTCTCACAAGCAAGAAAATAAATCTAGAAACAAGGAAGAAATTAGCAAAATGCTACATATGGAGCATAGCTCTTTATGGTGCAGAGACGTGGACGATAAGGAGAAAGGAGGAAAAATATTTAGAAAGTTTTGAGATGTGGGTATGGAGAAGAATGATGAAAGTGAAATGGACAGAGAGGAAGAGAAACGAAGAAGTATTAGAAATGGTGGGAGAAGATAGGATGCTAATAAAAACAATCAGGAAAAGAAAAGCAAATTGGATAGGGCACATATTGAGAAGACAGTGTTTACAAAGGACGATCTTAGAAGGAAAAATTAGTGGAAGAAGAGGAAGAGGGAGAAAAAAAATAGGAATATTAGATAATATAAAGCAGGGATATAATACTTATAGAGATATAAAAGAGGCTTCTAGGGAGAGGGAGAAATGGAGGCAGCGATTCAGTTAAAACCTGTCTTCGGACAGAAGCATGATGACTGAATGAATGACCTTACATTGTTGCTTGACGGATGCCATTTAATGAGATATGAGTATAAGTTTATTAAAGTAATTATGTAAAGTGGAAGTTCTAATTGACGGATTCAGTTAAAAATCACAATTAGGCGATAAATTTTAATAAAGATCACTAATATATAATTAAATTAAAATCCGTCCAGAGGTTTAGGAGATGAAAGTTACGACGGACGGACGGACAGACGTGCCCGTAAGGAGTTCCGCTAATACCGCTTCGCTAGTAAAGAACGCCTAAAAATCATCAGTCATGCTATGAACTCATTAATTCGAAATTAATGTCATTTTACCAAAATTCATCAAATATGAAAAATCTAACGAATGCTGACTAACACGAGATGATGAATTGCGACTTATTTTTTAAAACTAGAAATGCCATTTCAAGTGCATAGTCAAAGATAGGAAAATTTCCACGAAAACCCACAAAATATTCTTAATAACAAAATATTACACGACTGATTTTAAATTTCTACCAATTTTTTCAATTAAAATTATGAAAACAGTGGCTCACTCGTATATTTTTACTATAATACCACCAATAATCTACATACTATTAAAGCATTATTACTGAAACATCAGAAACTGTATTTAACAACAACTCTGATTAATCGATTTAGCACATTATTTACCACGCCTTGAATGGAAAAATAGGCTGTACTTTAATACAACTCAGACAGTTCCATGAAAATTTTTATAAATATGAAGTGCATTTCAATATGTTCTTGAAAAAGAATTAATAATTTATAAAAATCTCTTTTCGGTATTATTTATATAGCTTAAGATAACGTTATCCGTTCTCGTATTTAGTAATTTATTCCACAATTATGTAAGCAATAATCTAATGTCAAACACTTCATATTTGTAACAGTGATGACACCAGATTCAGGAAAATCACAAGAAAACAATATGCAGTAATAATTATTGAAGGATGACCATTCAGATGGTAGGTTTTATGCATACCCAAACAAATCTGAGAAATCCACAGCCTTTCTTTTCAAGTTCTCACACCCAATTCTTTTTGTAGAGCATCTAATATACCCTTTCCTATTCCTACCTCTTTGATTCTTTCCTAAAATTCTGCGATTTAGCGACTTTTCGTCGCAGAAAATTCGTCACTACGACAATTGGTCACATATATTTGGTCACAGGGACAATTGGCACCTGCGACATTTCGTCACATGCGACTTTTGGTTCCTACGACATTTCGTCACAAGCGGAATTTGGTACCTGCAACATATATTAAACGACATTGCAGCTTATGCAACAATGTTTCTGATATAATATATGTGATAAATGATAATGCCATAATGCGGAAACAAAAAAATCCCTAATTTCGAATAGTTTTAGGACTAAGTATTAATAAAAGTATAACGAGATGTTGTTTCATTGGAAATTGAATTAATACATTTTTATCGCTTCTGTTAAATATTTTCTAATATAAAATAAATAAATTTCCAACATGTGTACCGATCAGAGTACTTTGAGACCCATGAAGTCCATGTTTCCGGAAAGAAACACCTATCCCCTGCACCCTTCCCCCGCCGATACCGATTAAACTTGTTAGATATACATAAATTTCCAACGTACGTATCGTCCCGAGTACTTTGATACCCATGAAGCCCATGTTCCCGGAAAGAAACCCGTATCTTCCTCACCCCTCCCCCCGCAGATTCCGATTAAACTTGTTAGATATACATAAATTTCCAACATACGTATCGTCCCGAGTACTTTGATACCCATGAAGCCTATGTTCCCAAAAAGAATCCACAAACGTAACGCGTGACGGAAATTAATGTGACGAAAATAATTTTGTGACGTCAAGTCGCAGTTGCCAATTATTTTCCATGACGAAAAGTCGCTGATATAAATTTTAAAGTGTGACCAAATGTCGCTGGTACCAAATATTTTGTGACGAAATGTTGCTGGTACGAATTTAAATGTGTGACATGAGTGACGAGATGTCGCAGTTACCATTTTGAAAGTGTGACGAAATGTCGCAAGTACCAATTGTCATCTGTGACGAGTTGTCGCAGTGAAGAATTTTCTGTGACGACCAATTCTTCCTTCTATTATTTCTTCCAATAGACCGTTTTCTTTCGAGTTTTGACCCACCCATTTTTTTCTGCCCATTATTACTCTAATTAAGGCCCTATCGTCCTCTACTATGATAAAATTTTCATATTATTTTGTAATTATTTTCTTATTACAAATTTGGGTTATATAGGACGTTTTCGGTTTTCACATTATTGTCAAAGACATTCAGGTTAACTCCAGCTCCAACTCATGAACGCGCATCATGAAGTTGGCCACGAGAAAAGCAAGGATTCTCCAGTTCTTTACGGACCCACCCCTCCATCTCGTCGTAAACAGAAAATTTTCGCACATTTGTTTCCAACACGAAATTGTTACGACATATTTAACATGAAAATATATCGACGTAGAGAAACTACAATTTTGCTATCGATAATCCGTCAAGTAAAAAAACAGCACACACATTAGAACGCAATTCTAATGGGAAAAGAAAAGTTCCTGGAATCGAACTTTGGACCTTGGAATTTGATGTAAACATATCCCTTGACTTGCCTCTGGATGAAAGTGGGTACCATGCAAAATTTGGTTGCGCTGGTTCTCGCGGAATCCAACTACATAGATCATAGAGGAAAGACAGACACTTTTCTTTAGATATTGGTTCTGTACATGCGAATTCTATTTATGCGCCACTTTCCTGGAAAACATCTCTCTCATAAAGAAAGGAGATACTGTAGCCCATAGAATCTACAAAACTAAAAATGTCCATTAGCATTAACATCCATAAAAATATTCATTGATTTTTTCCTAAATACTCGTCATACATATTCTTTCATTTTACCCTCTTTCATCCACGCTATTGTCTCTTCTTTATTTTTTGTCTCGAGTATTCACCTTTCTTTGTATTCCTCATACTATTGTTCGCTTTCATTCCAATCTCTCAATGGCATTCATTCCTCTTTCTCCTTTTCCACTCTCCCTTTTTTCCTCTCCCCTGCCTGCTCTGTTCTTTGCCCCGGAAAACGCTTGTGACGTCCTCACATTTTATCACCAATTTTCTCATTGTCCCTGCTTTATTTCCTCCCATCATTTATGCCCGATTCCTTTCAAAAATCCCTAAATCCTCTTCTATCTCTGTTATTCTTACTCTGCCTCTTATTGCCTCCTTTTAACTTTCCCCTTTCTCTCTTCCAATCCCTTTCTCTCGCCGCATTTCTTATCCTACTCTCCTCTTCACCTCCTTTCCATTACTTTTATTACTCCTTTCCCTCCGACATCTCTTTTATTTACGTCCCTTTGCCATCTACATTCCTTACTCTCCAAAAACTGCCCACGAGATCTCGCCGCCCATTCTCCGTCCCACGTCTACTTCCAACGCGTCTGAAGATTCTAGGCCGGAGAAAAAGGACAGGCGACACGGGACACGCACAAGCCCCACCGGTAGCTCCTGGAACTGAAGTCCGGTGTCTCAAGGGAAAGGAAGGGGAAAAAAACACAACGATGTCCAGGAGACGGGATGTTCCCCGAGGTTAGAATGGGGAAGACGGAAAGAGAGGTGAGATGGAAGTGACCACGTCTCCGGTGGGTTTTGACGGCTGAGGTCGCGACAGACAGGGGAGAGATGTCTCGGAGATATAGCCGGAAGTGAGGACATAAAACCCTTGCCACTCTCTCGTCTGCTAAACCAATCTAGTGGGCCACGTTCTGAGTTTGACTGGACGTTATTTACACTAAATAGGTATGTGAATCTCTCTCACACACATACAGACAGACAGTTATATATATATATATATATATATATATATATATCGAATCAGAGAGGTCCCTGGGTGGAAAAGGAAATGATTTTGTGGTTATACGGCCGTGGGCTGCGAAAAAATGACTCCATAAAGTAGAAGGTATCACGACTTGTGTTTGGGAGAAAATATTGCTCGCTCATTTCTCTCACGTCTTGCAAAGCTATTGGATATTTGCAGTGCTGTCAGATGAAGACATTTCTGGTTTAGCGAAGTAATGGACAGTAATGGATGACGCAATTTTTTACGATATCTTTCTGTCCCTAGAGAAAATAGGCCGAGAGGAAATAACGAATATTTTTGCTGGAAAATGCGAAAAATTTCTCCGGTATTAGTAGCAATTAATATCAACGCTCGATGACATGAAAAATTACGAATACACAAGAATATTAAAAGGTTTATCGGAGATTTTATGCCAAACAAAACTTTATGGCAATTTAAGTCCATTTAATGCGCACTAAACCAAAATTAATAATGCAACTCGTTTAATTTAATTGCTTCAATATTTTCTATATGCGTACAAGAGTTTCGAGTCATATTTTTTAACATAACGAAAAATTATTTTACAAAATAAAGTAAAATCAACTAGATTTACTCAAAGAAAAATCAAGGCATCGAACTGAAGGAGAACCAAAAATCCGAACCGAAAAAAAACCGAAATATTTGGCCGGAGTGAAGCCGAACGAGGACAAAAACAAGTAAGGATGTACACGGTTTTCCCGTGGTACAGAATTACTATTCGTCAAATTCGCCGTAGTATAATCGTATACTATCTGCTTTGAAATCAGAAAATTATTATTCCTTATATTGTGGTAGCCCTGCTTTTTAGATTCGTTCAAAACATGTTCATTTCGTGTTGTCATTCTATACTCGCCCTACCAACGAAATTTATTATAGAAATCGATCTAGCCTTCTACCTTCCAAATTCATAGTTACAGAAAAATTCTAACCATGCTATTGTGGTAGCCATGTATAGTTGACCAGGTTTAAATATGCTATTTTGGTTAGTTATTTATATGAAGATTATTGTATCATATTTGGTTAAAATCCATTAAGTCATTTCTCTAGAAATACGTGTAAATACCTATTGTATTAGCTATTTCTTTTATTATTTTATATTTTATTGTGGTGGCCCTACTATACAGCTCCACATCTTTAATACATTATAGTATGTTGCAAAAGTCTTATATACAAAATTTAGTTGAAATCCGTCCAGCCAATTCCTTCAAAATACATAATTACTGAAAGTTTAATTTGTAATTGTGGTACCCCTGTTTGAATGATCCGGTCCAAATATGTTATTATCGTTTTGTATGTGTGTGTACATTATGAATATTAAACATGGTTAAAATTGATGAAGACAGTTCAATACAAATATGTGTATAAAGAAATTTTTATTACTTGTATTGTGGCAGCCCTGATTTTTATCTGTACTAAAGACCTCCACAATACAAAATTTCGTTAAAATCGGTTTGGCCAATTTCCTCTAAATTCATAATTATCTAATAGGTTTATTTTGCAATTTTAGCTGAGTAGATTCGGTCCAAATATGTCATTTTGGTCATTTATTTATGTGAAGATTCTATGTACCAAATTTAGTTGAAATCGGTTGTCAATTCTTCCTTAATACATGCGTACAGACGGACGGACGGACATCACGAAGATAATAGTGCTTTTCAGAAATGACGAAAAGCACTAAAAATGAATATTCTGAAATCGAACCAAAACCGAAGACCGTTATTTATTTCGTTACTTTTTCACAAACGTTAATTTCATTCATATTTTAAATAATTATCGCTTTAAGCGTTTATTAGTTTTCCTATTTAAAAATAACACCTTGCTGAAGAGAAGATGCATTTCTTTTAATTAAAAATGCCGTAACTTCATAGCGGTTTGTTTTAAGAAATTCTTAAAACTTAAAGTTTGGAGCGAAAAAAACCTGTTGGAAACGGTTCACTAGGTACTGCCGGAGCCGAACCTAAATTCTGTGTTTCGTGTGAACCGATATGAAAACCAGAGCGAAAAAAATAACGGTTCTATGCCCTGTAAAAAACAGTTTAGTGCGGTTGAATAACACACTATAGAAATTTTTGATTGAGGTAATACCAGTATGACTTAACTCTTTTTAAAACAACAGCATATGCGCCGGAATCGTCAAATATTCCAATTTTTTACTGCAACATTACAGTAATGAAGTAAGGAAGATCAATACAAAAATGTCACTCAAAAACACGACGCCGTACGTCATTCCGACATCACTTCTGAGCCCCCATTATCATAAAGAGAGTGGATGATACGTTTACCTCGATGTATTTTATAGCCCAAACGTAAACTATTTCGCGCGAGAATTACCCACTCTCCTTAAACTTCTCCATCTCCCCTTCCCCACCCTTCAAGAGGCACACACCACTTCCTCATCTTCTCCAACGCCAAAAAGCCTCTTTCTTATTCTACCTCAAGCGAAAGCTTTGACCGAATGATATGATTCCAGAGTCGCATTTTCTTCCCCCGTAAAACCTTATTCCACATTCGCCATTCGAGAGAAGGGGTTGTCACGAAGACAAAAGAGCCTCGGAATGGAAAAGGTGGGTACTTTTCTCTGGGAGTGCGAGTTGTCTCAACTTCCCCAGCATATTCCTCTCTCTTCCAGAAACACACCGTTTCTTACTTCCAAGACCACTTCCTCCTCCTAAAAAATAATATAACTCACCCTCCGTCCCAAAACAGACCCGTCGTAGCGGGGTTGAAAAGAGGAAATTCTCTCGGAAACAACAACGAGATGTTTGTCTTACGTTTTCTCCCCTTACCCCACGCTCCACCGTGAGCGTTTCCTCTACGCCCTCGGCCATAACCCGCCCCTCTCCGCCCCGTACCGAGATGGAATACCCACCGTCATAAGGTCTCTCATGGTGTCTTTCTTGCGCCATTAAAACGATTCGCTCGCGAGGCTGGATGGGCGCTCCAATGGCGAGCCTACTCGCGAAACTCCTGACGTCTTCTTTTCACATCCAACGATCAGTTAAATTACCTCTTAAAACGGCGTCTCTGTAACCGTAATTCCCGTCTGGTTTTTAATCAACCGTTTAATTGCCAAAGGAGTTAGCCTTGATGACCGACGTTTTATCAATTAGCTCGGTGGCTTAAATCGAGAATAATTCCGTTCCTTATAAGCTGATGGATAGAGAATAAACGGCGCAATATACATTGCACAAACTTTCTCATATACGTATAGTACACGTATTATCCACAAATGTGAGATATCATTCGATTTAGTTTAACCGTAAGGCTGTAGTAAGATTTTGAATGGAGGCGTGACGTCATAAGGCTTAGCTACGGTAGCTTAGCGTACATTGTAAAGTCACTGGCCACCATATAGTGATTTCTAGAGACATATAGCCTACGCAGTATTATTTGTGGCATCAGGTTCTACAATTGGATTGATTTAAATCAAATTCTCTGGAGCCATTTTTGAGTAAATAAAATTTTTCTAAAAATAGCCAAGAATAAACTGCCCTTTATTTTTGTGCAATATAATTTTTATGAAAAAGGGCCTGCGAAAGATGATATGTTGCATAAATACGACATATCATTCGATTTTATGTACGCGTTTGGACCCTAGAACGGCGAACAGACTGAGACTGACAGACAGACAGACGGCATAGCGAAAACCACTTTTATGGACTCAGGGATACCTAAAACGTGTAATTCCATCAAAATCCCGAAGTCGAATTTTTTCACGATTACAATACTTTCTCAATATACTACGTATATGAGAAGGTAAAAATTCAGGGGGATTGATAGTAAAGCCCAGTGACGCAGCCAGAAGAGTTGCAATAGGGCATTTGCCCCTCTCCCAAGTTAGGAGACAATCTTGAAAAAAGCATCGAGTATATGTGAGCATCAGATGGAAATAAGGTGTATAGAAGGTGTCCAAATTATAATCAGTGCCTGTATTCATTAGCTTCTATCACTGCACGAATATTCCAGCTGTTTAGTCGATAAACAAGATCATACTGTGTTGAAGTATGTGAACCCCAAACCTAATTACTAGCTACATCACTGGTAAGGTCACACAGTTTTCTTATTAAAATTTATATAATTTTCATTTATAGAGAAAACTAATGCAGCACATTCAATAGAGGAACATCGATGTCGCCTTATGGTTAAAAACAAATTTAGCCATAAAAAAGTTATGAAAACCAGATGCGCATTTGGGCAACAAGACTGTCGTAATCAGTAGAGATTCAGTTCTCTTAGATTATTATAAAGAAGAGGCTCTCTACCTGTGAATCGGTAGTGAAGGCGGTAGTTCTGTAGCAGCAACATGCATCTGATTTTCATAATAATTTTATGGCCGTTGGAGATAAAAACTGCATTAATTTGACTTGGCACACATAAATTAACAACAAGATAGAGTACAGATATACAATAACTCCCAATAAAATAACTCATGTCAAATAAAAAACACTCGGATTGAGAGAAAACTGGATAAATATTGGCAATAGAAAAGGAATTTTTTACTCTTACAGAATCAAAGGAAAACGCACCTAGAATATATAATCTCTTCAATTAACCCACATCCCAATCGATAGAAGCACTCAGAAAGACTCGAAAAAAATAATAACAAAATCGAAGAGCCAGTTGAGATGAGGAAGAGAATTTAAAAATCTTCCCACACATTCGGAAAACTCTTACGAAGAACGTGGAAACAGCGCAGCAATCATTGAAATCGTCACTGCGGGCGAGAGGTGACTGAAAATTCACGACCCTAATACTTGGAGGGACACGCTAAAGGGAGAAGAATATCGGAAGAGAAAGAAATAGTTATAAAAGGGGGGAAAGGAGACCTTTTGGCGGAATGGGGCGAGTATTTCATTTCGCAGGAAAAGGGAGAATGGCATCTGGGGGAAGAGAGGTAATTACGCGTCCCCATCCCTTACCCCGCCCTCCTGTTCACCCTTCGGGAATGGAGAAGTTTGGGGAGGGAAGGAAGAGAGAGAGAGTCGGGAGATGATATACCTTCCTACGGACTTTCTTTTTCCCTTCCTCTTTCCCTCTTTGATCCGTTCAAATGAACCGAATATCCCTTCGGCTCCCTTTACCTCCGGTAACCCTCCACCATTAACCCCACTCTCAGACGGAGGGATAGAGAAAGAGAGAGAGAGGAAGAGATCAATTCCCCTTTACCGAATCCATACCCCCCTTCCCCAAACCTCCCCACCGCAAACCTCCTCTCCCCAAACCTCCCCTCCCCAAACCTCCCCTCCCCAAACCTCCCTCCCCAAACCTCCCCACCCCAAACCTCCCTCCCCAAACCACCCCTTCCCGAACTTCCCCTTCTCCTCGTCCCTACGCCCACGCTGTTTGCACGGATCACTATATTTGCAAAATCCTCCCTCTCAACCAATGTCCAAAACTTCACCGCTTATTTGCTTTCCATTTCGGGTCCGCGTTCAAAAAAATTATTTCTCCATAAAAAAAGTTTTTTTTTCCTGTTTTATCCATTCTATATATGACACTTGTTTACCGATAACCCACTATTTACCGATTCATTCGCCATTTATTTGCTGGTTTAAGCGCCGAAAACCCGATCGCTGCTTTTTTATACTAACGCTTCCAGAGGTTTCTCATCAACCACGATCAATACATCCATTTTCCATTTGACAAATCCTGAACGCCAATCCTAAAATATACCGAGCAGAACCAGGACTGCGCTAATGTTAGCATAACCAATTAATTTCTTTTCGGACGTGACAGGAAAATTAGGGTATCTTCGATAATCCTACGGATAAGTAACGCAAAAGATTTATTCATATTTTTGTTACAAATAATGGCAGTTATTTAAACAGTAATAAGTAGATTTCTAAGGGCTATAAAAGTGTATTAACCCTAGAATGGTACACTGGGGTCCATTGGATCCTAAAGATTTTTTTTCGGTGTACCGTTCGTAAATTTTGAAATACGAGTACGGCGCTGTTTCTCCCATGTAAATTCGTTTTGGTATACTGCCGATAGAGTCCGGTACGCGGCGCCGTCATTTACGCGCTGCGCTTCGTACAATGAGGTGTCAAAATCGTTCAGGGGCCCCGTAGACCCCAGAGTACCGGTGCCCTGTACAATTCGTGTGGTAAGTATAACCGGAGTTTTTTTATATTATCTTACATTTAAATGCATATATAGTATTTTTGTAACGGCTATCTATTCTTCATCTATATCTATCTATATTTACTCGTGCTGATGGGGGTCTCAGAGAGTGTTCCATAATATTACATCCGAGAGTTACCAACACTAATCTACGGCTGTTGTAGAAATATTACGTGTGACAACTGGTTTATGTCGGTCGACATTGCCTTGAAAATGCTGACAGACCACTCTCTCACGATAGTTGGTACAATTCGATAAAATAAGAGAGAGATCCCCGAATTTTTCAAGCAAAGTGGAGAAGAGAAGTGGGGTCAACTCAGTTTGCCTTCGATGGCGACCTCACACTTGTGTCATATACGCCGAAATCATTATTATTAATCATTATTCTGCTATCGTCAATGCACTCCAGTGGAATTATGGACCAAGAAACAGGAAAACCAGAAATGATTCTGCAGAATAAGTAACGATGCAGCTTCTGTCCTCGAGGGAAAGATAAGAAGACGAGAGTTCTTTGTGCAGCTTGCAGACGCGCTTTGTGACGAGAATCGATCACCATTGTGCTGCCGCCGTGAATGAGATTCAAAGCATATTTCCGTATTATTTTCAATTCTAGAGTGTTTTATACTTCATCATCATAGGTAGTCTGTCCGTAGACAGGTCCGTGATTATTTTTGGTTAAACCTGGTTCCCGATATATTGCTATTTTCCGCTGTCCTCTTCATATCTCGAAACCTCTCTTTCCCTTTCAAATCGTCTAACAGTTGAAACCTTTTCCTACCTCTTTCCCATTTTCCATCTAGTTTTCCTTCTAACACGTCTTTAATCATACTCTCTCTCCTCAGGTAATGTCCAACCCGGTTTGCCTTCATCTTTCTAATAGTCTGTATAATCATTCGCTTCTCTCCTACTCTTCGTAGCACTTCATCGTTTATCATCCCATCTGTCCATTTTATCTTCAGCATTCTCCTCCAAGTCCACATTTCAAAGCTTTCCAAGTATTTGATGTCATTTTTCCTTAGCGTCCATGTTTCGGCCCCATACAATGCTATACTCCATACATAGCATTTTATCAACTTCTTGCGGATATCTTCCCTTATATTCCCTGTAAGTAGTTGTTTCTTTCTCCTAAAAGCCGCTTTTGCTTTTCCTATTCTAGCTCTGATCTCATCCGTACATTTTGCTTCTCGTGTTATGATGCTTCCAAGGTATTTATATTCTGAAACTTCTTCTAAAGGTTTTCCCCCAATACTTATGTTCAGATTCTCTTCTTTAACCGATATTCGAATGACCTTGGATTTTTCTGTATTTATTTCCGTACCGTATTTTCTACCTTTTATCACTAGTCTATTTTTCATTTTTTGTAGCTCCTCTTCCTTTCTTGCTAGAAGTACTTGATCATCTGCGTATTTTACTGTTCTTATAATCCTTCCTCCAATTTTGAAATCTCCTGTGCCTTCTAAAGCTTCTTGCATTAGACTTTCTCCATATATATTGAATAGGGTTGGCGATAGGCAGCAGCCTTGTGTTACTGCTCTACCGATATTTACTCCGCAGGTGTCCACATTCTCAAACCTGACCTTTACAATTTGATTCACATATACATTTCTAATAAGTTTCCTGTCTTTCCAGTCTACACCTATATCCTTTAATATCTTCATCAACTTTACCCTATTTACTCTATCAAAGGCCTTCTGCCAGTCTACGAAACATGCGCATATATCTTGACTGTACTCTATTGCCCTTTCTGATATGATTCTAACTACTCCTATAGCATCTCTAGTTCCTCGTTCTTTTCTGAAACCGAATTGATCTTCCCCTATTATTTCTTCTGCCTTTTTCTCCAGCCTTTTATTAAGAATCCTCGTGATGATCTTCGATGTGTGTGACAGAAGGCTTATCGTTCTGTAATCTTTACACTGCATTGCCTTTGGCTTCTTCTTTAGAGGGATCATTGTTACTTCTAGGAAATCCCGAGGTCACTCTCCCGTGTCGTAAATCTTATTAATTAATTTCGTGATCGCTTTTAGTCCTTCTGACTTCTTACTTTAAGTATTTCAGCCGGTATTCCATCGCTGCCCGTGGCTTTCCCCTTCATTAGTTCCACTATCGCTTTTTCTACTTCGCTCTCCATAATACTTGGTCCTAAGTTGTCTTCTTCAATGTTTTCCTCAGCTTCCAGTTCTATTAGTGCCATTCCTGCCTGCTTGCTGTATAATTCCTTAATGTATTCTTCCCCTGCCTGTGCTACATCCTTTGTTTCTGAGACTATCTTCCCATCCGTATTCATAATTACCATACCATGAATTCCATTAGATTTCTTATCTTCTAACTAGAGTGCTCTAGTGTACATCGTATCGTACCGTCCTAACTTCTCCATTTGTTCTATTTCATCACATTTTCCTTTTATCCAATTTTCTCTAGCTTTATCTGTTACCCTTATCAACTCATTGTTTATACGTCTATAGTTGGCTCTACCTTCTTCAGTGTTAACGTTTTTCCATTTTCGTCTCTCATTCATTTTCTCCAGCATTTCCTTCGTGATCCATGGTTTTCTGATTTTCTTCTCTTGTTTTCCAATCTCTTTATCCAAGGTATCCTTGATACTGATTTTAATTTCATCGCATTCTATATCAACGGTCTTCGGATTGTTTTCCAACTTTCTTATGTTATCTTCCAACTTCATGCTGACTACATCCTGCCTTTCTTTCAGTTTTTCTAGGTCCCAGGTCTGTCTTTCTCTTCTCGTTTTTCTTATTTGTTTGAGCTTTGTACTCACGTCAAGTATTAGAAGGCTGTGATCTGAATCAATGTCCACTCCTTGAAATGCCTTGGCGTTCTTTATGCTGTTCCTGAATCTTTGTTTTACAAGGATGTAATCTATTTGGTATCTCATTCTATCTCCTGGGCTTTTCCATGTGTATAACCCTCGTTTATGGTTTTTGAACCATGTATTGGTCACTACAAGGTCATTATTTTTATACTTATATTTACTTTATTTTTGATACAAAAGCAATATTTTTTAAATAAAATAAAAAGGTGCTGAAATACGTTGAGTTACACCATTTTCTTGTATCTAAAAAATCACAAGTCTCATACTTCCAAATAATTATACTTTTATTCAGCAAACAAACCCAAACTTTTCTTCGGAGTACAGTATGTCTACTTCAACACTGTAGTATACATTTTACATGAAATAAAAAAAATTAAAAAATTATAAATATAATGCCAAACCGTATGTTTTGCGATTTTTGCAAAACATAGTTTTGGAAAAATACATTTTTTATTACTTTTATGGAATAAAAAGGATAATTTTTTGTATGGACTTCTTGACAAAAGTCCAACAAAACGATCTAGACCGGTTTTGTTTAAAAAAGTTGAAAGGGAGGGGAGATATAAGCCGAAGAATCGCATGGGGTCCGCTGGACCCCAGAGTGCCATTTACTAGTGGCTCCAGAAGTGTACCGTTCTAGGGTCAAAAATAACGACAGGGTCACTTTTTATCGACATCCTGATAAATTCGGAATCCTTTCCTCTATAACAGACTCTGATAACTTGAAATTCTAGCTCCGAACCGTTCAATTGAAGAGTTAGAGAAGGCCAGTTACGATAAGTGAGAACTTAGAAGACACCGGTAACGCTAAACACCATCCCGTCATTTAACATCAACTGCTGATAATGAAAGCTTGGATCTCGAAATAGGTATTTAGCGTTACTGGTCTCTTATAAGTTCTCACTTAGCGTTACTATTCTTCTCTAAGTCTTAGATAGTGTTAGATTGTACGGTTCGGAACTAGAATGTCATGTTATCAGTTATCTTCTCAGTTGTTTCCCTTCTATTTACTAATATTATAGAGCCCACTATTTTCAATTTATTTACGCATGTAAATATTGCTTCAGAAAAAGTTATCAAACATTCCTTCAAATTTATCACTTAAGTGAAGTGTGGTACAGTGTAAAAGTTATCAAGAACCAGCGACGTGATCCTTTTAGCATGGCATATTAATACGCATGCGCCACGTAGCGGGAAGGTAAGAATATCTTCGATTATCCTTACTAGGATAGGTTTATTCATATTTTTCGTTATTAGCAATGGTCACCATTACAAAATTATTAAACAAATTTTTGATGCGCCGTAAAAGCGAAATTGACATAACGAATCATTTTTTATCATACATCGTAAATTACGAAAAAATACTTCCTAATATGAAGAAATATTTTTAGAAACGGTTATTTCATAAAAATTACCAAATACTTTCAAACATTTAGCATTTATCCGATGCTACTATTATCTCTCGAAGTGTTTAACCTAGTCTGAAGAGATTGTCTTTGAAAGTCCATTAATTTGAAAAAAAAATTCGATTGCGCACAGATAAAATCGTTACATCGATCACCCTTTTCTCCCCCTCCCCCCCTCTCCCCCACTTTGTAAGCCTCATGCCGCCTTTAGACCGTAATATACCCGCATGGCTCTCGCCGAACAAAGACATTTATCTATTCATCTTAAAAAGATATTTCCTCGCCTCTCGGCACGACCTATCTCGTCTTATCCTCCCCTATTTCTAGAGTAAGTAGGCTCGTGAACTCATTTTCTCTCTTCCTCTCACATCAGTTTCTGCGAAGCTTTCCCTTTGATTAACAGATACTTGAAAAAATGAGTATTAAAAAAGGCCGAAATGACCCAAGTAGGTTTAGAGCGACACGTCTCTTTCATCATACCCATTTTTCTTCTTATCATCATCCCGTTTTCTCTTTGTACTCAATTGGCTGTTTTTGTAAGGATTTCTCTTCTGAGAAACCTCTCCAAGCCCCATCAGGAAAGAAGAAAAATATTAATCTTTTCAAAAATATATTTTTCGAAAAATATGGACGTTCGGTCCATTCTTTCGGGATCCTCTTTTTTTATAATCATGATTAAAAAGCATAAGCGAAGGTATTTTTAGCGTTACTCTCATCGAACTTCACGAGACCTTACGAAAACGCGAAATGGATATGTCGACCGTGGATATTTTTATCGGGATCGTCGTCTTTTTTATGTTCGTTTTTTATTTCAATATTTCATTTCTGTGGGCGTCCGGGTGAATGTTAAAATCGTATAATGAATTTCGAAGCAAGCAAATTAAAATTGGCCTTAATAGGATTTAGCCTCTTTAAAAGTCCTTCGAGCATAGATATTTACGCCTCTCTTCAAATAATTTGTAGCTTTTCCTTCGTGTACCTTGTCGTTAATTATAAGACGGAGGTAAAAGAGAATAAATAAAAATGACGCTCACTAAAAATAAAGGAAAAACATATCAGCGATAAATTTAGTCAACAAATATAGGTAGAAAAGAAGACATTTTATTTTTTCAACTTTTAAATTTTTACTAAACAAGTAGCGAATATATAAGGATTAAAATTTTAGTTTTTACTATGAAAGTTGTGCTGGACCTAAAAATTCTATAATTTAAGATTCTATTAATTGTTCCACGCATTGGAACAAAAATAAGAAGATTAAATAATAAAAAAATCATTATTCGACATCGATTAGTAATTTTTGAATAGCTATTGATGCTTTAATGACGAGGATTATAAGATGACAAAGCGAACAGGTTTCCAAAACAAACAACGAAAATAAATTTCCGTTTCAAAATTTTGAAAATTATGGAATAATTACATAATGGGGAAAAAGTCAACTCAGCTCCGCAAACAACATATGTGACCTAGTAATTCTCTTTAACGACCGCAATCAGGCTTTGAGCCAAACAAATAATCCTTTTTAATATGTCACATTAATGCTAATGACACCGCCCAAATCAAACAAAGGAAAAAATACTAAGGAAAGTAAAAATAAAGGAGGATGCAGGAAAATTCATAACATTTATGAGGAGGCACATTGCTTTCGTGGGTAACTCGATTGTTCTAGCTTTCTGTTCTTTTCTGAAGGCTCGAGTGCTCCAATTTAAAATATAATCGATTTAACAAATGGACAAGGCAAACTAAGCCTCGCAAATAATGTCACGAACCGTATAATAATGCCATGGAAAAATTAATGGCTCGACCGGAGCAGGAATTGGGGAGCGGCGAAGGGAAAGTGAACAGTCAGGGTTATAGCGATTAAGGAAAATGGACATTCTCGCGGGAGCGTGAAAAATTCAACTCGTCCCTCAAATGGGTTTGGAATTTTCCAAGCTTTTCAATATCCTGGAAACCACTTTTCCAAACTGTACCAATTTCTTTGGAAAAACTGGGTGAAAAATTATAGAAGCAAACAAGGAAAATCAGACAGGTTGTCAGATAAAATATCAGCAATGCAATAGCACAACTACAGTTTTTGCCAGGAAGATAATTAAACAGGAAGGCGCTATTAAAATTACACCAAGTAACACAAAATTCTTTCATGTGATCCAAAGCCATTTCTATACCATTAAAGAGATAAGGGTGCGCGCGTTGCTAAAATATGGACGTGGTATAAATCAAGGGAATGTTTCAGTCTGAGGTGATTTATATTGACTAATTGACTACGCTACGCTAAAATAAATGAGCAACATTGGCAGCTATCAAAAGTTTAGGTATAATACACTCATTTGGCATCACACCGCACTACAAGGATAAAGAATGGCCTAACCCCGATCTTAAGCATATGTTTTCATTTTAAATGTGTAAAGGATAAAGAAAAAGTTGCGAACCTCCGTTACATAAATTTCCGCCTCCGAGTGTGGGAAAACGTACGGCTCTGTAGGATAGAGAAACTACCACGGTACTTTATCATCTCAGGGTACTAAGACAAACAAACCTCTCGGAGATAATTATGAAAAGTGGATAAAAACGCGACACGCTATGGTAAGGCGGAAGAGAGAAAAGAAGATCACTCAAGTTAATCCAAGGGAGGAATTATGGCAGAGGATGCACTTCCCTCCGCTCCACTTGTCTCGTGATAAACTCTAATAAGTACCCGTCATACTTCCTTCACCCCCAAGATTACACGCTTTGCAAGAGGACGGCAACGAGTTTGAAAAATTCACGATTTTCTTGGCGTTCTGGCGACTAAAACTAAGAAACCGTGTAAAATTAACGCTACAAAACATATTGCAAAGATGAAAATAGAATAATAAACTTTTATAAATAAATCCATTAATACGCCAACACACAATTAACGAGTCAGCGTTAAAAATGCTAATTAGAGCGTACGCAATTTTACTGATAACTTCTAGCAAACATCTTGATTAAAATTTGTAAATTAGGACGATTGTTAATTTATATTTTCCACCTTTAAACTGCTCAACTGTTATCGGAGAAATGAGAAATAACTTTAACATAACTGACAGACAAAAGAACAATGTAAGTCAATTATCATGTAAAATTATAAATCATCAATTTCAAAGCCGTTTTAGAAACATAACTAAAGTCATTAATATCTCAAAAAGGCGTGATATTTTTAAAACAAAACGTAAGTTATAATCAGCGAGTTGTATGGAAAAAATGATCGACTCGAAACTACTTCGAACTCTCAGACGACATTTACAAGTCGTGGTCTTAGCATACACGTCGAAAGAATGTCACAGGAAAAATCGGAATCCACATCGACTGCTAAAAATATATATAACCGGCAATTAGAATAAGGAAACAAACATCATTATTTCAATTTTATCTTGTTAGCTGATTGTTTAATGTTCTTTATGGCCGGGTCTGAAACGAAGAAGTTTTTAAAGCTGGCGAAAATACGCTACTTTGCTGGCAAATACGTCACCCTTCTAGATAAGGAATTCTTTGACCCTACCAGCAGTTAATTTAAACCGATAAAGATTGATGATATAGCAAATACAATCGTAAAGTCAACCCAGGTCACCTACACAACTTTAATGCTTAACTGAAAGAGAAAAAATAAAAGTAGAGATATTCAACGAACTAAAAAACTACCAAAATCCGCGTTGAGCTTAGTTTTATCTCCGTAAAAAATACTACTTGTCTTACAATTGGAACACTTCTTAGAGCAAAGAAATAGATGTACATCATTCCGAATATACACGAGTCGGATAACCTTTTATATCTACAGACTGAAATCGAACCCTTTAATTCCGAGCGATCCGCTGGAAAATAAATATACAGAACAAAATAAAACGAAAAAAGTGATAAACGTATTCATGGCTATTACTTTCATTTCGTTCCCCCGATTTCCATTTAGCGAGAGAGAGAGAGAGAAAATTTTTCAAACGCCCACGTGTTCAAATGCAGACGGCAAAAATATCAATCGGCAAACACCCTCGGGCGGCACAACAGAAACTCAAGGGCCGCGGAATGCTCATGGCTGAATTGAGCCGCGTATTTTTTTATCAATACATGTCGAAAAGAGCGTGAGCAAAACGGTAAAGTCGATTAAGCGCTACGGCAAAAAAATTGGCTATTTGTGACATCTCTCTCTTGCACGCTGGGTAGAAAACTAAAACAAAACGCTTTATTTTAGCATGGCGTCTTGATGGAGTACTTTTAGTTTAGCGTTTCTCGAACTAGGGGCCGCTGCCACTCAGGGGGGCCCAAAATTATTTTGGAAGTAAGGTGAAATGCCAAAAAATTATATTTTTACGAATAATAAAATTTTATCAGATACTTTTCGGAAATACGACGTTATAAAAACTATTAGTATTACATTAAAGTTTATTGCTTTTAGTACTTTCAATTCAAAGGGAGCATAATAATAAAGGGGGCCGCAACAATTGAAAGTTTAAGAACCACTGGTTTAGAGGATAATGCTACAAGCGCCTACTATGATCAAGTATGGTAGGACATTCTGAGGGTGTTGGGGCGAAAGGGGAGACAGGGAGGGTTAAAACTCTTCAAAAGGGAAGATTATACACACTCAGGGTCTATCGAGATATAGAGGACGAGAGGGATAGGGCGGAATGAAGAGTATTGAGAAGATGATAAGTAGGCAAGATTGGAAGGAGACGTGGAGATAATGCAAGTCAAGTAGATTCAGCTGAAGGAGATGGGAGAGAAGGGTAAGGATGACGGGGAGGAGGTAGTAATAGTAATTTTAACTCCAAATGAGGAGTACGGGCGCACTTGAGTGTCTCCGAGGAAACTTTACGAGCGCTTGGAAGGCTTCGCCTGCCCAAAAACGGGGAGATGGGGAATTTTTTTGCAAATGAGAGGAGGAAGTCTGGTACTCGAAGAAGCGTTTTCCTTTATTGCTTAAAACTGTGGATTCATAAGTGCGGGAAGGAAAGGGAGGGGAGATAAGCGGAACATGAATAGGATTTTTCTCCAAACGACTCCGCGAGATAAGAAAAAATCTCGTGTTACGCCCACTTTTGGCCTAGACTTGCAGAAGTAAGCATTGCACTTATTCCCATGACGTCAAAATTATGAAAGTGTTATTAGTAACGTGTCATACTAAGGGTGAATCTCAACTACTAGAATTAATCCAAAGTAACCAATTCATGGGATTAATTATTACGTTTCGAAAATGTTCTTATTTAAGTTCATTGCTCATTAAAAGGAAACTATGGCATATACAAAGAGAACATAATTATTAATTTAATTATCATAAAAGTCTTTAATAGTTTCGCCAATAAAATAACTTCTCTACCACCGGGGTTACAAACTGGGAATGACAAAGTGAAAAGCACATTAGGAATCCGATCAACATGGTAATTCCCGCATAAAATTAAGCACAAATTGATGTAGCATACTCTAGCAGATTGCAATAACGCATATATTTTATCGAGCAGTATCTTCTGAACGCAGCAACAATTTCGCAAAACATCTAGTGAAAAACCATTGAATATTTGAATTATGATAAGCTTTGAAAACGCTCACTACCCCCTACTACTCCCTCACCACATTAATAACGCTACATTATTACTGACTTTAAACATAACCTCTCCCCGTAATTATTATGAGAAACTAGATAAAGGGTCGATAAAATGGTCGGAAACGCATCCTGGCTATGAAATCGGCTCTTTTACTCGAAAAGGACGTTAAAGATCAAAAATGCCATTTTTAAGGCCGAGAACACCTAAATGAGAATGCATTTCCGCTAAGAAATGGTTGCGTGCTCGCATTCTCATCGGAAAGAATCTCTTTCGTGACAACAAAGCGATTAAATCGACAAACGCGCGCCGCCGGCATTTTATTTTGCAAAACGTTCGCTCATAAATAGATGCAAAAAAACGGATTCTGGACTCGTTCAAACGTAAAGACTACGGGGAGACAGGCGCGTATAAAAAAACCCAAACGCCTCTTCGTTTTTCAACCCCCTTCGGCGCTAGAATACGTTCTCTCTTTATGTTTATAATGGCGCCAGCATTGGAAACTGCTGTTGTCGAGCATTTACAATAGATGGCAGACCATGAAAAAATTGCGAGAGGGGGTAGAGTGATGTCCCTCTATCCTATTTTTTATATTTTTTATGCTCTCTTCGCCTACATAGGCTCGCGTAGCGACCTTGGATTCATATGATTTTCCTTTAGTACCTCCCTCCATCCTCCCCCTTTAAAACTCTTTTATGAAGCATCTGCTAGTTTTGTGCATAAAAAAACATTTTTATGTCCTTTTGATAGCCGATAAAGGCTCGCAATATGCATGAGTTTTTCGCCGTTTCGTATCGTCTCCCTACTCTCCCCTCATTCCTTCCCCCTTTGCCCCAGTCCTCGCCTCATTCAGATGAGCGGATGCCGCCCTTATATCGTTTACTTGTCTTTTCTCTTTTGACTTCGAGAACTTAAGTCGTCCAAAACGCGTGTGCACCCTTCCTTGGTCATTTTTAATAAATACACGCACGCACGGCATAAGACTTTTTTTATTTCACAGAATCCCACATTACTTCCGCGTTTCATTTTATTCCTTGTTAGGTAGTCAGGATTATCTTAAGGACGATAAGAATGACATAGGCTCGATAAAATGGCGAAAAATGAGCTCAGATGAAAAGTTTTCGGATTTTTGTTTGTTCTAAAGAAGTTGGCATTTTTTAAGACACGTGAATAGTTCTAATATACACCTAAACTTACTTCTCGAAGAGATGAATACATCAGCGGTAGGAGATCTTGGAATCATTAATATTATTAGCAATGTGCAATACAATGAGTATATATTTTCTGCGCCAAATATTGACAACACTTGCTGACATCTGACTTTAAGTCCAATCGCAACGAATAAGGATAAATAAGTAAACATGTAATTATTCTGCTAAAGCATGATTTAAACAAGTACGATGAGTGCAACCTTAAATAATTTGAATTTCATTCGTTTATTTTGGCCGAAAAATTCACTGCATGTTTCATACTCTCTTTTGCTCAAAAGGTGTTGTCTCGTAATGTTAATGACTTATCAGTAATAAAATATTGCGTAGGTTATATTTCAGCTAATTTTACTGTGTTTTTGCTAACGTTTTGAGAGAAGGTATAATACTCCATTGTCGCCTATATTTACCCTTTTCTCACCATGAGATGTTTCATGTACTCTAATTTATTATTAACCGCTTCCGCCGTGCATTTTCAATTATCTGCCTTTTCATTTGTTACCTTTACACATTAAATCAACGACGTCATCATCTCCAAAGAACCTCCCTTGTGCATAATATCTCTTTAAGAGTAAATAAGTGCAAAAAGCCAGGGCTTCAAAGCGGTTAAGAGCCTAATTACTAAGGGTTGAAAGACTTACAAGCAGAGATAAACAAAAAATAACCACTTTTTCATTTCAAATAAATACCAAGCGAATGTTATTTCTCAAGTGCATGTAGAAAAAACCGTGTTACCATATTATCACCTAATATAAAACGCTTGATATCTTTGTCTGCGCGACGGGGATGCATCGCCGGTTCGACGGGGATGTCTGCAGGCGGCGTTGGTTGGTCCATGTCAAGCTCTTAAAACGAATAACTCGATCACATATGCAGATAATTGAAATTTGGCAGAGATAATCTACTCGGATATGTAAATACTGTAACGAAGAAAAATTTACGAAAAAGTCCAGAGTTCAACTCCAGGGGATGATTTGCATTCTCCATAAGATAACAGGTAAAAATCGTCTTTTTGACGTGCAGGTTTATCTTCTTTTTGACATTAAAATTAGAAAACATTAACTCACGAGCTTTAGATCTAAACCATGTTAACGAAAAGATTACAAGGTTTCTTATTCTGTTCATTGTTTTTCGTCTACAATGCGAAATTCCTCATGTTAAACGTTTAATTCGTATATTTTGGGGAAATCTTGCCATTTGAACGGGATGTTGCCAAGCCTACCAATTACACAATTTAAACCTCGAAATCCTTCGATCCTTATGGGTTTAAGCGTGCTTTGAAGGCATTTAATACGAGTAGGAGAGAAAGAAGAAAGGAGGGGAAAATCTTTTCATAGCGATCAATGTAAACAGCATTCGTTGCGTTATTTACTAGAAGGTATACCTAAAAATCTGAAATACTATTTAAAATTAGATTAAAATCGTTATGATGAGCTACATTCAATATTATTGAAATAGAGACGGTATGAAAATCGGAGGTATTTGCTGGACGTTTTAATAAACAAACCGAGCATGTAAAATGTTTATAGCGTGAAGGATTGTGCGATAGGTTACGGGAGTTATTTAGAAGAATGGAGTACTTCAGGACGGTTTTGGAAATAGAGAGAGAAAGAGAGGTTTAAAAGAATCAAAGAATTACAAAAATAATAATAAAAGCTGTTTTCAGTCCGTTGGTCTGGGTGACAAGCTATTAAAACGCGAATAACTCGATCAATGATGTAGATAGAAAATTGAAATTTTGCAGAAATTTATATAATGAGCCAATTAGAATTTTTTATTTAAGGTTGACATGGTAATTAAAGAAATTACTGTCCATTTGTGGCGCTATTTTGAGGGGGGATATATTGCACTTCGTCCGAATAAAACTAATTAAATTTTAGAAGGAAGGAAAGAGAATGGGTGGGAGGAAGATGGAGGATGGGAAGAAAAGACAGTGAAGAATAAGAGGGAGAGAGGGATGGAAAAAAAGAAGAAAGAGGGAAAATACGAGGGAGAGAGAATAGATAGATAGATAGATAGATAATCGTCTTTATTCGGGCGAAATTTAGACCAGAAGGTCCATTCTTACATTTAACCCTTCGTCAATATAATAAATACAAGAAAAAGAATAAAATAAGGTATAACAAAATACACTATATAAACATTATGTACCTAAATCATACAAATTAAAAAGATAAAATTGAATACAGATTTGTGTTTGTGGGGAAAATCTAGGTAAAAACAGACATGTCCTCCCTAGCAAAACCCACGCAGGAAAACGCCCACTAAGAAGGGGGGGTGTGAAAAACCTGCGAAAACCCTAGATAGTGTACATTTGGTAATACAAAACTACAACATTAAATAGGAAGGAGTATGTACAGTGGGAGAGTTCGTATATACAGCGTAATTATATACCGTCATAAAAAAGTACACGTAAAGGTAATAGCGTAATGTAAACAAGAAATATACAAGTATGCAGAATGAGATGAAATATACATGAAATATATACAATGAATGAATATAAAGAATGTTGTTGGGGCATGCATATTATAAGAAAGCAGGAAAAGATATAAAATACATAAATAATATAATACAATATAAAATAATATAAAACAATAGCAAAAAAAAATAAAAACAACAAAAAAAATACAAACAATAGAAGAAAGAATATATATATACACATACATATACATATATATACACATATATATATATATACATACATACACACACATACACACACACATACATACATATGTATACATATAAACAATACAAAATTATATTAAGAAATAGAAAATAATATAAGACAATACAAAAAAAACATGAGTAAGGATAATTTATGGGGAGTGTAAAGAGATGATTAAGGATTACTTTGTTGTTTAAGAAAGTGAGTGACACAGGTGCGTTTGAATGAGTTTAAAGAGGGAGATGTTTTAAAATTCTCATCTAAGTTATTCCAGAGTCGGCAACCGGAGACTTGAAAGGATTTATTGTAGATATTCGTCCTGTGATGAGGAATAAGGAGGTTATTCTTGCCTCTAGTATCCCGCTTGTGTACTGTGTTGATTTCATTGAAGAGGGAAGAGAGGTAGTCAGGTTTGTTATAAGTAAGGATTTTGTACATTTGCATCAGGGTATGTAAGTTCCTTCGAGCGTCAAGTTTGAGCCATGAAAGATTATTGTAATGTTCGCTAATGTGGTCGCTCTTTTTAAGGTCACCGATGAATCTCATGCAGGAGTTTTGTGTGCGTTGAAGTTTTAATGCCAATTCACAGGAGAGATCATTATAAACAACATCACAATAGTCAAAGTGAGGAAATAGGAGTGTGGTCACTAAGAGTTTACGTAAGGAATTAGGTAATAAGTTTTTGAGTTTTTTGAGAGAGTGCAAGGAGGAGTTGATGGTACTACAGATTTTATTGGTATTAGGAGCCCAAGATAGAGTTTCATCTACTATGACACCGAGGTTGACTACTGATTTTTTAAAATGCAATATGGACCCCTCAAGCGATAGAAGAGGAGAATAGGAGAGGCAGGGAGAGAATAGGTGGAGAGGGAGGGAAGAGAGTGGGAAGGAGGCAGAGAGAAAGCGAGGAAGCATGAATAAGACTGCAAATGATATCAACACGGAAATTTATATCAATTGCATTATTAGGAGAAACCGCGGAGATATATTTCAATACACTCTTTATGAAAATACAAGTTAATCATTTGAAAAACAAACCATAACCTGAACCATTTAATATTAATTTACGTACGTTTCTTATAAACTACACTGTACATCAAGACTAGGGCTAGGCAGCCTGCGGCTCCGGAGGCGCATATGGCTCCTAGAGTATGTACAGGCTGTGGCTCTTTAGAAGTTAGCTAAGCTCCACAAACTTTATGAGCTATGAAGCATGCTTATTGCAACCACTCGAATTTCTAAAAAGCAACGTCGTACAGGGTGTCACTGCGCAGCTCCAAAGTATTTTGGAGACAAAAAAAAAATAAAATGACTATTTAACTTGGAAAATTTGCCGGCCCCTGACCAAGACAAATGTTCATTTACTACGTTGTAACATTTCATATCTTCTATAAAGTTGTGTCTTTAACGAGTAAAAAAATTTCGATTCACATTGTTTCAACAGTTTTTGCGAGCATCGGTTCTATCGAATGAAATATAAAACAAATAAACACGACAAATTATGACGCATATTAAAGATTCGGTTGGTAGGGAGGCTACAGCTGGTGGTCTAGTAAATTGCTAAAGGTGATTCGGAAGTAGATATCATTTAACATGAACTCCGAGATATCCCGATGCCTATTTAAGTGCAATGAACGCATACGACGGAAATTAAATTCCTCACAACAACCTCAATTCGTTTTAGCGAAATTATATCCGTGAGGCCAACTTTATCAAAAGAATCGGCATTAAAAATTACTAACGATCATTTCACAGCGAAATAGTGGAGACACAACAACATTATTTCTACTTCCCGAAGCGACGTGATCCCATCCCTTAAATATTTTCTACGCCGACATACTACCCTATTTCTCGTCCGAACAACTACACCTACTCCCACGCTTAAGTTACTAGGAAGCTGAAACTTCAACGAAATTCCGGCAGCTGGTCAGTTTCGCAAAGTTTGCCCGAGAATAGGGAGGAAGGGGAGAGAAAGAAAGAGAGGTTGAACAGTTACATACAAAATTTTGACATCTCGGCACAATGACACCGAAGTAAAATGACTTACGTTTCTACTCTCGACCTAACTTCTCCCGCAATCCACCATAAACCATCACGGTTCCCGACTCTTTCTTTGGACCTCTCCCGCCACCTCAATAAAGCGACGATGGGAACGCACAAGGGAAGTGGCGGGTGAAGAGAAGATGCACGAGTAGACGAGGAGACGTTTTTCTCTTGGATTCGTGACGTCACTTCCGCTCATGACTCCTAAACGTTGCAGTGGCATATTGTACAACGAAGAGTCGAGAAAGATACTGAAATCAACCAAATATCGCTATTTACGTAATATCAAACCTTGCATGGACAAAATGAAGGCTAATTGGAATACGAAGTCATTACTACACGCATAAACCAAACTGACCCTAGCCGAAGCCATGCAAAACGGAAAAAAGCAGATGCAAGTTTTGGCTATAAGGTAGCCGTGATTAATGTTTATTCACGAACGCTTTCAATTGATCGCCACTGACGACGGATCATTTGAAGTCGAAATACGCATGGAGATACATTTCGTTAATTTGATTGTAGCCATCGTGAGTAAAACGATTCTCTTTCGAACACGTCATATACGTGAGCGTACCTACATGCGTCAATGTGCTTTAGGTTATATACTAAGTTATTAAATTTGTGAGAATAGATACAATACTTGAGACAACTTTTTGATTTTATTATCATGTACGAAATTTTTAAAATGCCGCCGCCAATCTGAACAATATTGAATTCGTTACCACATTCAATTTCTAATCTTTATCTTTGTCCAGAAATTCCCAATACAACTGCGTGTATATATATATATATATATATATATATATATATATATATATATATATATATATATATATATATTCCTATAGATAGACGCCATCACAATCCGAACCCGTGTAGGCGTGGCGAAGCGAAGGCGGATAATCACTTAAATTTTTAAATCGATAATCCGTCAAGAAACTAATCCGAAATTTAAGTCTACTTCCTCTGTTTCATCGATCCAGAAAGAATTCGTCCCATTAAAAATATCTCGAGTTTAACGTCCAACCAGCCTCCAAGGATTGCCGTATACCAGTGCTGAATTATTTGCCAAAGCATGAACAAAAAAGTAAGGAATTACGTGTCCTTTATCGATGTTTAACGAGAAGATTAAGCCTTATTTGCTACCTCTTGAGGAGATGCTTATTTATTAACTGCTTAGGAGGCCGAAAATTCAGTCGATAAAACAGCTCAGAACAATCATGATAGATTCCTGGACTCAAAGATAAGACCCTGCATGATTGAAGATTGATGCTGAAATGCTTGGCACCTCATTATAAATGTAAATTGAAAAGCCAGAAAATAAAATTCTCCGATCAAACATTTTAAGCTGACGCTTTATTAGTGGAATTGTATAGCAGTTTATTAGTCCGTGTATCATACGGAATGAAGCTCTTTGAGCACAAGGCTTATAGGATTATATTTAAAAAAGACAAATTTACCTATAATTTGCAAATTTAGATGTGTATCGTAAAGCAGAGGGGATTCTCCAGTATATTTCAATTACAGTTAAACCTCCATTTTAAACATTATTCAGAATAACGTATTTAATAAGGCAATTTCAGTTGATCTCGTGGTTTTATGTTTATTTTACAAACACTTCCGCACACTTATAAACTGGGAAAAGAAGACATACCGCGTTTCCGTTTACTTTATAGTACTTTCCCCGTTTTAAGATGCATTTCGCTACCGACGCTAAACATAACCACGGGTGCGGTTGCCTCGTTTGAACTAAAACGACACGGCCAAGATTTTTCCGAGCGATAGGAAAGACGGATATGAAATCTGATCCGACGCGTTGATTTTTCGGAATTCCACTTTTTTTCTACAGCCGCAACTCCTATATCCCCTTCCCCCCTTTCCATCTATCCCTTTCTATATAACTCTCAAGCATCCGACGCATAAAAACGGCTCCAATCATCTAGCGAAATTGAAGCGGTGTTATGCGGGCTATATAAAAAAGGCAAAGCGTTTGGAGGCTGATGGAGAACGCGAAGTGAGGTTTTTAAGCCTTCATTATTTCTTCCCCGAATATTCCCTCTCCCTTGGCAACCCCGTTTCAAATGCCTTCAGGTGTTCGTCGCCCGTAAAATTGGCGCGAGACTAAAGGGTGTCGAAGGAAAAAAACCTCGGTTAAGGGGGGTAAGAGATGAAGTCCTCCTTCCTCACTTATATATCTGAGAAAGCCATACCATCCCTTCATCGACCCCATTTCCTGCGAGGTCTTTTCTCGCTTTATACGAGACGGCTACGTAGTTGGCGGCGAGGAACGTGGAGGGGGAGGGAGCACGTTGCGGCGACGGACCTCTTGTGGCTAGACTACGAACCAAATCATATGGACGCCGCAGGCGGACCTAGGGGACGTGCTCGTATCCTCTCTAAGAAGATCAACTCACCTGAAAAGAGAAAGAGACATAAAGGTGAGATATATGTGAGCGTATAGGGAGAGAGGGGGAGGAGAGTTCAAACAAGATATGCTAGAATTCATATCATGCGGAAGTGCGAGCGCAAGCGTGGGAATGCCTTTAATACAAACAAAATGACCATCTATTTAAAAATTCTCCGAATCGCAGCAAAAATTGAACGTTTTTAAATGCAGAATTAGAAATATGGTACATTTAAATTAAATTAAATTAAATTAGAAATCCAAAGCTACGATCCACTACTTTCGTTTTAGGAATGAAAGAAGACAATTTTGTGAGGAAATCGTTGCATCACATCAATTTGTTGCACAAAAACTAGGCATGAAATTAAATTGTTGTTTCCCAATTTGCGTCATGCAAATAAGAGAATCCCACGAGTGAGAAGTTGTGGCTCACCTGGCGCTATTTCAAGATAATTATTAAGAATACTTGAGAATTATTTCCAACGAAGTGAGTCCGTACTCATTTAAAATGCACTTCTCATGATGTACACCTTTAGTACCGAACTTGAACCACCGATCTTCTCATATCTTTTAAATGACTCCTAATCAGTAATTGGTAATAATTTTTCCCCATAGGAAAGAGGGAACATAAAGGTCTTTAACAAAATTGATTAGAGAATATTGAGATTTAATGACGCATTTAATAAAATCTTCCAATTGTTAAACAATTCGATTGAAAAGAGATGTTATGTAATAAAAACTAAAAAATTCCGTCATGAAAATATGACTTTCTCCTGTTCACCACAAGCTATATTGTTTACGTTAGTTTCTTTACAGCTATTGCAAGAAGGATAATACTTGTACATAAATAAATGTACTAATCAAATTTTAATTTCTGCAAAATTTCAAAAGTACATTACTTAAACAACATAAGCAAACATAACCGTACAAAAATCATCTACAGTGAATGTGAAGTGTAATGCAAAATAATTTATTCTTATATAAATACCGCGCGGATAGAGCGAATATAAAATGTATGCTGAATCCCATTAAAGATTTTTTCCAAGCGAAAGATAAATCCTTATCGCTGCCAAATTTGATGAAAGGTTCTGAGATGAAATTTTAATTAATATCGTCAAATTTAGAAATAATCAGGTAACGGAAAATATGCGACTTCTATCAAAATTCCATTGATGGAAGTATAAAATACCACAGAGGAGATAAGTAAAATAAAATCTTATACGATTTTCGTTCCCTTAGTTTTAGAAGATTCAATTATTTATACTGGAAACAACAATCTCTTTCACATGATAATTACTTTTAAAAACTAATATACTTATAAATCGGATAATACACTACGCAATATTACACAAATTTTAATCGATGAGCTATCTGTAATTCGCGATTAGATTTTAATTTATTGCTTGATTTACAAATATTCCAAAACTGATGAAGATGTGAAAATAATTTCCGAGTTGCTTCATTATTAATGAAATTACTAATCTCGCCTTTAGCAAAAAATACGCAAATAACAAAATTTTACTTTTATGACAAAATAATAATTGGTAATAAAATTTTAATCCTACGATAGATAGCTCGCACAAACTTTACTTTTTGGAAAAATATTAAAAATTTCGTATTTAACTTTATATTTATCCGACTTTATTTTCACAAACTTGCTGCTCCTTTATGCAGCCTGTCCTGCACTCAAAGTATAAATAAAGGTAAAAGTCGTATTTGAATGGAAAATTATTGCAAAAGTAAATCCTCTTAACCTATCAAGTAGATGTGCATCAACTGGTCATTTTTGCAAATTTATCATTGCAAGAAACGTTAGTATTGGCCAGTGTCATTGGTCGCTTCATTTCCACTCCATGGACACAATGAATATACCGTGTACACAGAAGATATATATACCCATAATATATGTACAGGCAGTCTCCGCTTTTCGTCGTTCCGCTCATACGTCCTCCTAATTGACAGCATTGTTTCAATCTTTCGTCCTCGTGATCCGCTTATTAGATATATTGAACGTTTTTGTCGTTCTACTTTTCGATGTTCCGCTCATACGTATATTCCTAATAGGCAACATTTATTCATTCTTCCGTCCTCGTGACCCGCTTATTACGCACACTGCAATAATTGCTCATCTGTTTGCGAACAAGTAGATTCTTCGGGCCAATCTGAGTTACAACCTGCTCCGAAAACTATTGTTGTGAATATAGTACGTATGTACAGTGATTTTATACTTTTCTTGCATCTTTTTTCTTAAATAATGGCAGAGAAAAAGGAAAATGATAACGCATTTGATGTTTTAGCCATAAAACGCTAGAGAGCCTTTGTGTTTGGAAATTAAATATCGAAACTTTGTGATGATGGTATGCCAACTACTGACATAGGTCATATGCATGAGCTGTGTACGTCTTAATAAAGTGCATTATGATAATAATCTAAATTTTTTATTCTGTTTAACACAATGCTTTTCGAATGTGTGTTAGATGGCGTCCGCAGTAATCGTGTTTCGTCTATTCCTTTGTAAGCTTATCTTATAATGTTTAAAAATAGGTATTTCTGATAATTTTTGAGTCTAGTATCCTTGGTCAGGAGCCCTTATCCCTTATTTTAATATTGTATCTATGGAAAATGGTGATCCGTTTTTCGTCGATCCGCTTTTCGTCGCAGTTTCCAGGAACATAAACTGACGTAAAAACGGGGACTGGCTGTATGTATGTATATATGTGTATATATAAATATATATATATATGTATATGTAAATATATATATATATATATACACACACACACAGGCAGTCCCCGCGTTTCGCCGTTCCGCTCATACGTCAGTTCTTAATTGACAACATTGTCTCTATCTTACGTCCTCGTGATCCGCCTATACGACACATTGATCGTTTTTGTCGTTCCGCTTTTCGTTGTTCCGCTCATACGTATGTTCCTAATTGGCAACATTTATTCATTCTTAAGTCCTCGTGACCAGCATATTATGCATATTGCAATAATTGCTCATCTGCTTGCGTATAAGTTGTACATATGTATAGAGATTTTATACCTTTCTTGCATCTTTAACTTTAAATAATGGCAGACAAAAAGGAAAATGAGTGTGTTGTTTTAGGCAAAAAACACTAGAAATGCTTTGTGTTTGGAAATTAAATAATAAAACTTTGTGATGGTGGTATGTCAACTTCTGACAGTCCATACGTTTGGGGTATAGAACAGTTCGGCGCGACCGGTTCGGCGACGGGACAATTCGCGAAGGGACAATTCGGAGACGGGACAATTCGGCGACGGAATAATTCGGCACCGGGACGATTCGGCGCCCGGAGGAAAAAGCAAAAACTTGGGGAGTTGAATTCGTTCTATTCCCTCCCCCGGGTTGGGTTGAGTGGTTGGGGGTTGGATTCATTCTATTTCCTGCTTCCGAATTGTCGCGGCGCGAAATTGTCCCGGCGTGGAATTGTCCCGTCGTCAAATTGTCCCGTCGTCGAATTGTCCAGTCGCCGAATTGTTCTGTCGCCGAATAGGTCGCGCCGAACTGTCCTATACCCCAAACTTATGGGATTTGTAAGCTTATCTTATAATATTTTAAAATAGTCATTTCCAATAATTTTTGAGTCTAGTATCCTTGATCAGGAACGAATCCCTCATTTTGATATTGTCTTCGGAAAATGGTGATCCGCTTTTCGTCGGTCAGCTTTTCGTCGCTGTCTCCAGGAACGTAACCGGACGTAAGAGCGGGGACTGCCTTTACTCCTATGGCAAATTTACCAATAATTACAACTTTGTATGCCTAAATGAAATCATTCACAAATAAGATCTCAAGTGCAAAATACGGATCTGGTATTCCTCACTACCTCGTATATACATTTCTCATAACAGTCACTCAAATCACAAAATTTTTCTGTAGAATTTTCACCAGCAATTTTATCTCGCTTGCAACATGCGACTACGAACTATAATACCTGAACACTAGCACCGTATCAATCCATAAACATCGAATTCCAAATACAAGTATACTTTTTAAGGTACTCCGCGACGTATCCCCTCATCCTTCGGGTTTCATCTCGGAATTATCTCCTTGGATCGAAGCTCTCATCTAAGAGATGAGAGATTTCTTTCTCTTTTTCTCGAAAAGATGTCGTGACGGGTGAGAGAGCAAGAGTGGGAAAGGGAGGAATGTACGCCGACTTAGGTATATTCCTAAGGATAGGAAGGGAAGGGGAAGATAAAAGATTTACGGGTCGAAGGAATTGCGTTCGGCGGATGGATGGTCGGTTCGTATAAGCCTTAGAGGGCGTGCGAAGAGCACTATGGAGGGCATGGAGATGGGGGTGTGGGAAGGAAGTGTATTGTGGAGATGGAGTCGTAAAGCGAAGGAAGTTTACGAGAGAGGAAGGGAGCAACAGAGAGAGGAAGGAAGAGGGCAAAACTATTGGCTGAAGAGAGCACGAAAAAGCGCCACGCGGTATAAATGGAAGAAAAGTAATAAATTCGGAACCATTTTCATATGGTGGGTTATATGACCAGCCGGCCAGAAGGGGGCGACGGACTGAGGTCGTCTACACTTCATCGGGAGGATGAGATGAAGAGAAAGAGAGAGAGAGAAGTGAAGTAGGTCCGCATACGGAATCGTAAGAGTAAGAAGATGTTATATCGAGGAATAGTAATAAATTCGGTAGTTTTTTATATCCAAAGGACCGCTATTCGAATTTAAGTATAGAACGTCTGCATATAAAACACAAAGTATAAGAACAATGCTGCGCAAGTTCAAAAGAAGCGGAAAAGTACCGGAGAACACTATAAACATATAATATTATTTATTTTAAAGGAGTATTATTTTCAACCGGAGGTAAATAAAATCCATATGGAATGGAAGGGAAATAATATAACCTTTCTAGAATGCAAAATTTATAATCTTTAAAAAAATAAAATGCACTTCTAGAAGCTATAGTACCGATTTTATCCATACAAGCATAAGATGAGGGCTTGTAGAACTTTTGCCCACATTATACAAAAAAGAAGTAGGAAAAAATAAATAAGACGCAAAACGTAGAAAAGAGATTTAGAATTTGTTCGAATGAGAGAGAGAGAGGGAGAGATACGTTTGAGTCGAAGCCGATAGAACAACACAAAGACATGCCAATGTCAATCCCACTTGATAAATTCTTCCCCCACTTAAGATCTTTGAACACCACGACTCACTTCAAGAGCTTAACGGTCTCACATATTTAATCAACCCTTACGATACAAAACCACGCATTCCACTCGGTCTTATGCGGTCTGAAGTTCTATAAATAGGAGAGGCGCACCTGTGCCTGAAGGGGTTCCGCTCGGACTCCTAAGGGGTTGGCACTTAATGCTCGAGATGTCCCGAGGATTGATTGAGGGCCTTTCCGTCGCCTGATGGAACAGGGTAAGGGATTTCGGAGAGAGCTTGGGATGGGACAAAAGAGAGTCGATGGGGCAAGGGTGGTCACTTCTTACACATCTGCATGCTAACAAGAAAGTAGCCAAGATTGATTGGTTTGGCGAGGAACGAACTGAAATACGCTAAACCTTTAGGGGAATGAGTCAATACACGGGTCAATGGACGGGTGGAAAATAAATCGTCGTAATATATCATCGTGGTGGTATTTGCTTGGTCGTTATGAGAGTTATAATACCACTACTATATTATGAAACAGTACTCTAACAATCTACAATCGCGGCTCAAATACTTAGTACGAATCTTTAAAATATCCGCAGCCGCGATTTAGAAAAAATCAAATTTGTTAGCAGTATATTAGTATCACTTTAAATTCATGTTTTTTTCGGGGAGGAAAAATTGATTCAATCATATAGACAACATAAGGCCCGTGAAGTTATGATGAAACAGTGGTCGGTAAAATTTAGCATAGGCAATTTCATATTTTCAGCAAAACTGCCTACAAGTCTTTTCTGAGGAAGTCTTAAGGCTAGAAAATTCTTTCGACTTGATTTCTCTACTATGGTCCACAGAATTTCTAGGTAGCATCATATGTAAACGGTAATCCGGCTCGCAGAAGCTCTCGTGATTTCCAATGTGGCCCTGAGAAGCATTCACAATTACGAATGTGGCCCGACATGCAAAAGAAGGTGGTGAATCCTGATGTAGATCATAATATGAACAAGGTGAATTTATATTAATAGAACTTCAGAATACGACGGCCGCTAAACGAACAAAGAAACTGAATTTCGCAAAAAATCTTCCGGAAGAAACTTTCTCGAAAATCTAAATATAAGTGCCATAACACGAGGAAAAGGGTTTTATAAGTAGAAAGACTTTTAATGAATAAAACTTTGGAGTGGAAAGAAAAATTACGTAGTGTCGAGATATAATAAGAAAATAATGGAAATATTTGACTAAGCTTATCACTCCAAAATATTGCTGAAAGATTTGAACCATATAATTAAAACGCCACAAAAAACGTAAAAATCAACACAATAAAACTATAAATTACGAAAATCTTACTGGAATTTGTTTTACGCTGAGTTGAGAACTATTTATAAATATAGTATGCGAAAATAATAGTTACCAAATATCAATGAAAAGAATGCTTGCCAAGAAAAGAGAAGTACTCTAAATCACGGGGTTTATATGAAACTGAACTAATTGAAGAGTTTTAAGAAGCCCAAAGTTTTTCATTAAATAGTTTTTGCAACAAAGAAATACAAAATGTCGTATTTATACGAAAAATCAGAATTATATTCCGTTAATTAATCAAAAGGGATTGAGATTTTGTGAGAGATGTTTTCTTAAACCTTAATTAGCCACGAGAGGTCAAGTCGAAAATACAAGTGGCTGAAAAGGTTTGAAAAGATAGGATCATTTTTTAAAAATCAATTCAAGTTTCTTGCGGCCTATAAGAACCGGTTAGACTAAATGGTTTACAGATTTTGTGTATTTTATCGATAATTAACGACATTTTTAAAACTAAAAACTACATTTTTAATATCAAAATTGTATTGAAAAGTAGAGGATTAGGTACAATAGTACATACAAATGAAATCTGATAAAACGATCGGCGATGGAATTAAAGGACACTAATCCACGCTTCAACACATCAAACGTTTATCGCTTCACCCATCTCTATAGACAGCATATAACAACGCCGCAAAGCCACAAAAATGAATTCCTAACTGAGGAGAAACAAATAAATTTCCATTCGCAAATTCTCATTATTTTACCGCAATAGACGAGTCACGAACTCATCGCGAGCGCGTCAAGGTTACATCAGCGGTGAGAACGTAAATCCGAAATTGTGTTACGTGGTCAGACGGTTGTTAAGTAGGACGCCGAAAAATCTCCCTTCATGAGGACACGAGAGGGAAAGAGCTAGACAGAGGAAATATTAGGGATCTGAAGGGCTAAGAGCGGAAGCACGGGGGCGAAGGATGCGGAAAAGAAGTCGAGAGGGTTCAGAGGGGAAGAATCTTACGACGTCGCTGTATTTCGCTTAAGGTCACGAAGAGGGAGAGTAAAAAAAGGAATAATTGCGACCTTGAATGCATACATGTATGTCTGTGTATATATACACACAATCAGACGAATTAGCGACACCATTTGTCCATCACTGGCACTGGCACTAAAGCAGGTGTGGCGGTAAATCAAGGAATATCCCAGCTCTATGTAATTGTAAGATGAAAGTTTAGTTGTCAATGATTCATGATGTGTATATATATATATATATATATATATATATATATATATATATATATATATATATATTAGGGTGGTCCTTATTTTTAAGTTTTGGAAAACTGGAATGGGCACGTTTTGAATCTGTTCCATTATGAAAAAAAAATAATTTTGGTAAAATTAGGTTAGTTTTGAATAATATTTAGGGGTCGCTACCAAGATCTGAAAAATCGCAATATATCATAATGCTAAATATAGGTGCACTTTTAAATTAGTTTAAATTTTAAACTTATTTGAATTGAATTGTGAATTGTAGATACTTAGTATTGAAAACTGTGATGCAGCACCCGTTGGTCAATGTTACACAATACTGCAATAGATATAACCTTTCAGATGTACCCCTCAGAAATCCCGCGTTAGTCCACTTGCGGGAGCACTCTTTGTGTTATGTAATAGTCCATATCAGGTCTTTTGAAACAATCTAGAACTGTCCAGAACGTTATAGAACCTTCATAAACAATCGTAAATCGTTCCTCAATTCGTGTAAGTCGCATTCAGCAAAGGGAAGCAACAGCTAAACAAATAATCTCTCAATTTAATCCAACAGTTCCGCTAGTTGTGCATTGCGATGGCAAGCTGCTGCCAGATCTTACTGGAAAGGAAGTAGTTGATCGTCTTCCTATTTTAGTCACAGGTGATGGAGTAGAACAACTGCTCGGTGTTCCAAAAATTACGGCTGGAACTGGATTGGAAATGGGCAAGGCTAATGTTGAAACTTTGGAACTGTGGAATCTAGCAGAGAAAGTGAAAGGAATGTGTTTTGACACTACTGCGTCAAATACTGAAAGAAAAAATGGAGCATGTCTTTGGATTGAACAGAAATTAGACAAGAACCTTCTCTACATTCCCTGCAGGCAACACATATTGGAGCTGGTACTGGAAGCTGTCTTCTCTGTCATCGTAAGTCCATCAGCGAGCCCAGAAATACTAATCTTTAAGCAATTTCAAGCTCATTGGGTGTCACTGAATAAGTCCGAATACAGAACTGCACTTGATGATGAGTTCACTGCCAGTGCTGTTGCCGATATTAAAGACGAAATAATCACTTTAGCTACAGACTAACTGAACCAGCAGCAACCTCGCGATGATTACAGAGAACTCCTGAAAATCTCCATCATCTTTCTTGGAAGTGAACCTTCTCGTGGAATTAGATTTCTTGCTCCTAGTGCAATGCATAAAGATCGTTGGATGGCCAAAGCCATTTATGCTATCAAACTGTGGATGTTCAAAGAACAGTTTCCATTGAAGACAAAAGAGGAAGCTGGGATAAGGGACAGCAATTTTTGTTGTGAGATTCTATTTGAAGGCGTGGTTTCAAGCTGCACTTCCAACTGCTGCGCCTTTAAATGACCTGATGCTGTTAAAGAACCTCCAACAGTACAAGACTACAAACTCAATAGTTGACAACGCTGCTCTGAAGAAGCTTGCTCGTCATCTGTGGTACCTCAGCGAAGAGTGTGGTTGCCCTTGCTTTCTTTGATAAAAAAGTATCAATAAATACAAAAGCCAAATTAATTCAAGCTCTCCAAAATGATGGTAATGAGGACCACTCAAAGAGAGTGACTATCGATCTGGATAACATCTTGGAGACAAATTTGGAGTATTTTGTGTCAGCCAACACTTGGAGATTTTTCGACATACTTGGTCTTGACTTGAAATTCACAGAATTGGATCCCGAACTCTGGGCTTCCGATGGGAACTACATTGCCACAGAAAAGTGCATCAGGTCCATCAATTGCATTAACGATACGGCAGAACGCGGAGTTGCCCTGATCAAGGAATAAAATCGATTACACACCCAAGGTGAACAGCAAAAGCAATTTCTTCTGCAGGTTGTCAGCGATCATCGGAGGAGATATCCAGACTTTGCGAAGGGAACACTTGCCACAAACAATTAATATACCACTGTGTCAGTATTGTTATGTTCATCATGTGACAATGTAGCATGGAAATTACCAACTCTAAATTTTATGTGCTTTGCACTGTATTGCATTTTGTTTAAAATAAAGAAAACTTAATGTTTCAAACTTGGGTAGCAACCTCTAAACTTCAACTAAAATTTACCAAATTTTGGTAATATTATTTTTTTAAATGTTGAAACAAGATAGGCTGGTGCCCCTATTCAAAATAAAATGTTTGTTTCCCCCCATTATAAGGACCACCCTAATATATATATATATATATATATATATATATATATATATATATATATATATATATGGATGTCAACAAGGTGTTGGGATGAGGAAACCTACAAATAAAAGGTACCGCGATGGGCACTCGCATGGCGCCCTCCTATGCCAATGCCTTCTTAGGTGAATGGGAGGAACGCTTTCTTGACGTTTCCCCCAGACCACTCCTATGGCTGAGGTATATTGACGATATTTTTCTTCTCTGGACACATGGACCCGACTCGCTACAATCCTTTTTACAACGCCTCTCATCCCACCCCACGCTTTCCTTCACCCACCACTTCTCTGCCTCCAACATCACCTTCCTGGATGTCGATCTCTCCATCCGGGAAAACAAAATCCACACCAGCGTGCACCTCAAGCCTTCCAACCGCCTTCAATATCTCCAGTTCAACAGCTGCCATCCCCTCCACACCAAAACATCTATTCCCTATGCCCTAGCCCGACGAGGGCGGAGAATTTGCTCGGACAGAGATTCCCTGTCCGAGTACTGCTCCACCCTCGAACATGCCTTCTTACAGCGCGGATACCCGCCGGATCTGATCCGAGACCAAATCCGGCGGGCAGTCGCACCCGCCACCCCTAACTCCCACCTCAATACCCACACCACCACCGATTCCACCCTCCAACTCACCCTAACCACCCTGTATTTCCCCGGCATCCAGGACATTCTGAAAAACATCCTGAAAGCCGCCCACCTTATCCTCTCATCCTCCCCTCACCAGATCCCATTTCCCAGACCACCGATGCTCTCCTTCCGCCGTCCCCCTAATCTGGCAAACATTCTATGGAAGAAAGAACCCCCAGCACCCACGCCTTTACACCCTGCCGGATCTTACCCCTGCGGTAGACCCCGATGTCTAACATGCCCAATAAACCCCCCCTGCAACTCCTTCTCCAGTCCCACAACCAACATCACCTACCCCATAACTTCCACCACCAACTGCACCACCCGCAATATCATTTACCTCCTGAGATGCACCCAATGTCCCGCCTTTTATGTTGGCCTCACCAGCAATCCCCTCAACATCCGAATGAATGGCCACCGCAACAGTGTCATTCTCAAACGACCGCTGCCGGTGGCCGTTCATGCGAACAAACATAATTTAAAGTTCAACAACTGCTTCACAGTGAGAGTCATTCGCGCTCTCCCCGACAATGCTTCGGCTCCCCAACTCCGTCAGTGGGAGCTTTCGCATATCCATCTCCTAAACTCCTTCACTCCCCCAGGCCTCAACCTTCGATAGCTTTTCACACCCTTTCTGTCTTCTTCCAACACCCTACCCATCCCCAACCCCCTCCGTTTCCTCCAATCCTCGACCTTTCCGCACTACCCTTCCACCCCCATGCCTCCACCCAGTGTCACCGCCATCAGTTCTCTCTCTGTAGCTGAAGAAGGAGTATTTCCGAAAGCTTTACGTTTGTGATGTTTCTGTGTTTTTGTGTTATTTTACGTGTGTCGCTTCGACATCCCCGGGGCCTCGCCAACCTGAAGTCGTCTGATTGGTGAGTGCTCACTGGGTTTCCTCATCCCAACACCTTGTTGACATCCATATATCTATTTTACCTTTCCTTTTCCGTAAGTTGTTATATATATATATATATACATATACGCACACACACACAACACTCTGAATATGAGACCTCTAGTACGACCAGCGTAACAAGTGTCGGCGTCAAAAAGATCATTCTTCGGAGATTAAGAGAGTTGCAGTGAAACATGCGCGTCACATGTCCCTTTAGGCATACTAACGAACAGTAAAGGAGATCGGTACATACATATACTTATGTGCTAATTAAAAGGCGGCTCAGTTTTACAGAAGAGTGAAACCCTCTGATTGCAGAAGAAATTTAAAACACACACACACATATACCTATTTACATAATGAATTTCACTCGATGAAAAAATGTCAAACCCTCTTCAAGATATCAGAACTCATATCCAGTCGTTGTAATGGGATAAAAAAATCAGTGGCGGATCATAGGGGAAGGGGTGATCGTTCTCCTTCCCCTCCTGGCCACCCCATTATCCTGCAATGGGCACATTCTAAAATTCATTCTGCGCAAAATTCCTTGTTTATACAACATAGATTGTCTGGCAAGGGAAAGAAAGAATCTGGGAAGGGATTTTTAAAATCTATGGTCGTGGGCAGAGGAGGATTCAAGAGAGGGGCGGGTCGATCCGCTCCTGGTGAAAATACTTGCATCCATGCATTCATATCCTAAATATACTTGCTCACCGTTACATAAATTAGTCTGCGGTTCAAATTTTAAAATAATACTCAAGGCAACAATAGAAATTCCATTTCATATTTCTGGTGTAAAATTTGTTTTTTTCGCTTGATATAGGAATCGTCTGGATTTTTCAAACAGGTCATATTGTGATGAGCAAGAAAAAATAGCGCTATCTAGTAATTTTCTGAGCAATACTAGTTTTTAGGTAAACGTCTTTCATCAAAATGTTATCCATTTTTGGAGTTTCTTCAAAGCTTTGGCAATGCAAACATTCATCAAAGCGCCTATGATTGCAAACATCCACGAATAGACGGGAGGAATAAGGACATAATCGATCTAACAATGGTTATGACGGCAAAAATTTCACGGGATTTTATTTGAGAAAAACGTATTGATGCATCTTTCCGTGTAGACACAAAAATCTGATTACAGTACATGGATACTCCTACTTTGGTACTATGGCGCATGAATGCGAGGATGTGAGATTTTCACGAAAAATAATAACTTTCGACATACTAAACCGAGCAATAATTTTCCAAATAAAATATCCGATTTGTTATTTTATCGCTTAGAAAGAGATGAAACCCCTCGTGAGCAACTTAAAACTCCACAGTATCGTGAAGTTATAGGAAAAATTTCAAAGTTTACATATTCAGAATTAACAAATATTTATCGTAAAAAGGTTTATCTGGATTGTCGATACAATAACGGAAAAATGAGAAAAGGAGGAAATAGTAGTGTAAATCCAGAAATCATTTATACATCCACCGTATATAGCAAAACAGTTATCTCAAGAACCAGATGTATGAATTTCATTCACATCCTTTTTCAATAGCTAGGCTTGAATATTCCTCATTTCAAAACGGAAAATTTTAGAACTCAAGGTATGCACAATCTTATAAAGCTGTTTCACTCTCAGGATATGTATGGCTTAGTCTCTTTAAAAGTAGATCCAAAATTAGCTATTTAGATTAGATCGCCGTTCCTGACAACTAATTAAAATTTCATATTCATTTCATTTACACTATTCTGTTGACATTGATATATTTTAATGCACATCCACCTGTAATAAAAAGCAGAAACTTGGAATACCGGCAATAAGAGTTGAATGGCGGAGTTAACAAATGATATTATGATTATACGATATAATGTTACATTAGAGGTAAGGTCTTCGATATTGAATTCATATTTCGACTCAGATTAATTGATTCTACGAATAAATAATAATCACCTTGGGCAAGTTTATTCTGCAGCTTTTGAAGCATTCTGCTGTTTTGTATTACTCTGTGAATAGTATTTCGATATGGTATGGTTAAAACTCAAACAAATCGTTGATTTGGGGATATTTCAACACGAGAATTAATTTCGAGCTGATACAAACGAACGAGAATCGTAAATTAAAGGAGATTACAGAGTACCTGCCTACAAAACAATATTTATTTAACTGCTAAAATTTGCATGAACTATATTGAGGAGATCACTACCAAAACACTACTCCATAAAAGATCAAGTCATCCGCGAAACCATTCTGACAAAAACTCTCGCGGAAATGTATGGAATTGCTAAATTGCAATTCTGACGCCAAAATTTCACGGAGTGATCACTGTGGGCATTTAATCCGACAGTTTACGATACATTGTTTGATAATCCACTTATCCGCAAATAATGCCCAAGGCAATAACATTAATGTGGATGAAGGAAATATTTGCCCGTTTAAAAAAATCAATGCAAGCAAAACCGAAGCGCGTTTGATTTATTGACGACAGAATATATATATATATATATGAAGGGGATTATCTCCCTGGATTAGCCTGAGAATTAAAACCTCAAACTGGGTTATAGTCAGTTGGCAAAAGAGATGAGGAATACGCCATAGCGACCCACTTCAAAAGGCATCCATTGCAATGAGAATGAGCCACGCTCGCATGTCGATACTGGTAAATACACGAAGAAGCAAGAGGACAAACATGGAAATGAAAATAAAATACAATGGAACCGGAGGGAATCGAGGTTGCAGAATAACAAGATATATAAACGATGTGGGATAAAAAATACAAGAGCGTTCAAACAAAGCCGAATAATGCTGTTTTTCAAGATTAAATATACATGCAAACATATACAGTTCATTATATTAGATACCGTTAAAGAAAACATTTACCTTACAGCGCTAAGCTTTTAGAAAACGCAATGTAAAGATTGCGGAGATATTTGTTTCCATAAATCCTAGTTTTTAGCGTGCCTCCGAATAAATGCTAAATTTGAACTACATTGGGAAATATATGCCGAAAGACCAAAACAAAATGTAATTAAACAATTCCCTCGCAAAAATTAGCTAACATTTAAAAAAATTATGAATATGAGAAAGATGATAGACAAAATACAAAAAGGTTTTGGGAAGAATAGAATAAATGGATAGAAATCACGGGAAGACCGTGAAGAACAGTAAGATGAGAGGAGGGCAAGTGTCACGGAGAAGCTATATCTATGAAATGAGAAAAAAAGTAAATGCTTCAAATATTGAGTTAATTCATCGGGAACGCGTGCAACAATTTAAATGTGCGGAATATACAACTTTCCACCTTTTTTTAGTCAACCATTCAAAAGTATCCATGAAATACTAATCACGTAAGGCTTAAGAAATCGTACATTATGCAAAGTTAAATTAATCAACGAGAATGCAATCATAAAGACAAATGACATTGGCTTCGCGTATAATAAATAAATAATGAAAATAATACTCCACAAATATTCGTCGTGCAGGAATAAGACCGACGGAAAATGAAGAAAATCTGAGCCATGATCATGGAATATTGGAAGCAGAGTACAGGAAACAGAGTCGGACGGATAAGTGATGATGAAGAGAGAGAAAAAAGAAAAGAGATAGCAAGAGAAGGAAAGTCACAGAGTAAGAAAGACAAAGAAGACGGAGAGTGAATGGAAGGTACGATATGTGAAAATGTATAAGAGCGCTTCTGTTAGCCTTCGGACCAGCAAAAAAACAGTTAATTCAACTACTGGAAGAACTTGGTCCCAGTTAGGGAGAAGGAGAAGGGTTGAGTGAAAGGCAAAAGAAGAGGGAGAGAGTAAAAAGAACTTTCAGTGCCCTAGAGTCGGTTGAGAAATCGAAGGTGAGCTTATTCAAAAGTTGATATAAGGGCAAATGGGGAGTGAGTGGATAAGAGAGTTCACAGAAAGGTGGATGCTGCATGAAAGGACATGATGAACTGTCCATCGAGCCATCAATCCAATTACATCACGCACACACAAACAAAGAGTCTCATCTTATAATTAAACGTCAATGTTTAACAATCATTCAGGGTACGTAAATGAAACTTCATTTAAGTGATCATGTAAGCGTCATTGCAGCCATGAACTGAAATTTTTTGTGCAGCCATTTACAAATTCATCTCCATTCAATCTCCCGGTTGCTAATTAATGCTTTTGCCACGATTAAACACATGTTGCGCAAACAATAACGTAAGCTTGTAAAGAAGCATCACAAATATTTGACGGAGCCTGACTATGCATCAAATACTGGTTTAGAACAAACAACTGAATGCTAAAGTAAAAGCACTGCGATAGTCACGCCAGCTTTCGACGAAGACATATATAATGAAGCGAAGGAATTGAACAAAATAATATAGTATGTTCGTTAATCACAATCTCTTTGCGGCGATTTTACTTGTTTTTATTTGTATACACACTCTCCAAAGGAGGATTTATTAGTTCAAAAGTTTCAAATCATCTTCCAGACATCTTTCGCTACCGGTTCCACAGATACTGTGCACTGGATTTTCTTCTTCTTATCCTTATCCAATTAATTTTTTACCTCCCACTTTCATATACGCATATATATATATATATATATATATATATATATATATATATATATATATATATATGTATATATATATGTGTGTGGGTGTGTGTGTATGTATATGTGTGTGAGTACATACGCACACATAATCTCAATTTTCAACGGCTCTACTTATCTGGGGTTCGAAGATATATTTACAGTGCCATTTTTCACTGAACATGGAACGTCAACTTCGCCCTAAATATCCCCACATCCATCAAACGGTCAAAAATCGAAATCTGCTTTCCTTCCAACGTTGTCCCTTCAATCAAATAGCTTCAAAAATCCTCTTTTCGGAAATTAGATCCGTGCCTTTTCTCTTGTCATTTACTACCAGAGAGTTGATAAACAAAAAGTGATGCAGCGCCCAAAAGATTTATATTCCCAAATGCGCCAGCCAATTCGTCGTGCACGGAAGTACTACCTCGAGCGAACTAAAGCGTCTAAAATTTGATTAATTGGATGAGTAATACGAATTTTTGACTCAGTTTAGAAAAGTGAGTCCCAAACAATCGTCTGAAGACAGCAGGAGGGGGATATGCTAAGATAAAAAATAACAAATGAAATCAAGTACTGTAATGTAAAAATAAATAGCAATATATATATATATATATATATATATATATATATATATATATATATATATATATCAGCAGGTAAAAATTTAATCCATGACCTACCTACAATTTTCTAGTTAAAAAAGAAAGCTCCTCAAAATGAATTTAAAAACTAAATTTGTAAATAATTTCGACGCGAGTACACCGATGGTCCATTAGTAATACAAAATGCTAAGGTGTACGGCAATACATTGTATTATTTTCCTATTAGTTACTAATTACATCCTGACGTCTTTGTTTTCTGCATAAAGTAATGAGGTTTCTTCACCACATGCGAGGAATGCACTAATGCACCAAATAAAATAATATCAACTCAGCGTATTTTTGTGGGAATTAAATGTAATGATGGAAATTTTATAAAATCATGAACTGGCATTTTGTCCACGTATCCTCACATAATAGAAAATTGCAAGCAATCCAGAAAAATAATATATAGTTTTGTTAATAAAAACTAAAGCAATAAATTCTTTCTTCATTAAGAATCCTGATGCAGTATCAATGAATCATGCCCCTATAATTTTAGAAGATAATAACAAAGAATATATATTTTGACAGACTAGATTAAATAAAATAATTACTAAACATTTGAGAGTTTTGTGCATGGAATTAGGACGGAAGAAAGAATTGTATTTTAATAATAGCGCTTTTCTCTATCGAAATTACATTATTCCTCCAGAGCATGTCGACATAAAGAATATATTGTAAAGCTAAGCCATTATGATGATAGAGCTCACTAGAAAATTATCGAGCTCACCTTTTGACCGAAAACAAATTCCAAAAGAAGCACTTAATCATGTAAAATAGAAAAATTAAGTATGTCTTAGGTACCTAATGAAAAAATCAGATTCTAAATTTTTTTGGAGGAGACAATGGAGATAATGCGACTACAAATTATATTTTCCAAATTCTAATGTTCTTCTTCCATCTGAGAAAACCGAAGTTTCCTGCTTTACTACTTAATTATTCATAACCATCCGCTCAACTGCTTCTTCCAAAAACTCTTCTCCTTACGTTTACCTATTCATTTACACGAAATAAAATAATAGAATTACTTCTTTGCACTCACTTTAGGTGCAGGAGACAAAATATTACACAAGGAGAAAAAAGTTTAATCTCGTAGAAAAATTCAGCTCTGGAAAAATATTAGCGCTCACATTTGCTTTGCGGACGGGATAATAATCAAGAGCGGGAGAGATAAGCTATTTTGGCAATAATTAACGCAAAAGACAATATTGAACGTGCTTTTATAAAATGTTAACAAGCTAAGAAAATGTACAGTATATCACAAATAGGCGCGTTTTGTGCGACGCATTATTTGAAACTAAACTAATGACTAGGTTGAAGGAACGCACATCATAAAACAGCGAAACAACACGACTCAATTATGTCCATCTGCCTGCAATAACTTTCTTCCTTTTCTAAGTTGATGCATTAATAAACGTATGTACATAATGTTTGTATGACTAACGATATAACAGAAATGATGCCAGGGAAATAATAAATATTGATTTAACGATTCATTTTATAAACAGCTGTAATTAGCCAAATAATTGAAAATTATTGTAAACGTACCAGAGTTAAGAGATAAGTTGTAATATTTACGTCTGCGTTCTTTCATTTGTCGTAGATCCATTTCCTTCCGCTTACGAAACGCTGCATGCCGACGTAAGAAAATCAATTATTTTCGCAAATATAGCATATCTTATTTACTACGAATATTGTTTTCGTTGAAAATAATTAAGTAGTTATGCATGCATTTTTCGAAGTTCAAAGTTAATTACGACTTTCTTCTTTGATTTTCTTGATAACGACTACTCCAACGATAATGATGTATTTCGAAAGAAATATTTTACTTGACTAATTCTACAAATTGTATCTGAAAATTTTTAGGTAAAACTAATATTTTACGAGATATTAGGGTAAGTTCTTTATTGTTTCCAGTAAAGAGATGCCCATGATTGGGTTATGTGAATCAGTTATGTAATTTTCGTACTGATTTTGCTCATTTGTCCTAGATACCAAATTTCATGAATATCCGTTAGGCAAAAGCCGAGAACGAACATGCGTACAGACGGATGGACAACACGAAGCTAACAGGCGCTCACGTTGAAAACGAAACGCGCCTAAAATTAAATTACATTATGTTTGGCAAAAATTTGCAACAAAGCGATTCATTTACCAGAAGAGCGAAATATGTTATGCAAAAGTGGAAAGCATTGAATCTAATAATAATATAAAAAATATATTCAAGTTGAAAAGATGAAAAAAACTATAAACCTAAACAAAACCTATAAATCTATTGAATGGTTTGCTAAATTCTAAAAATTCAATCAAGAAGAGTTCATCCACAGGTACTTAATAAGTCAAAATTTCCGCATTTAAACCAATGTTCAAATACTTTTGTTTCTATTTTGATGAATAAAACAGAAAATGATAACGTTTTTTGTAGAAACAAGAAATTTTTCAACAAGAGTCCGCGTGCAATTCGCCATGTTGTTTGATTTATATAGTTATAAAAACAAAAATATGTGCATGAATGTTTGCGCATTAGCATTTATTAACAAGCGTTTCGCGCCGATAATTTTACCACGAAAAGCCCAACCGCACAATGTTATTCATTGCGTAGATAGCTAAAATATGATGAAAAATGCCAGTAAAAACGAGATGAATATCAACGTTGATCCTCGAGCGAAAGATAGACACACGGAAAGCCTACTCGAAATTAATAAAAACAACTCGGTGGCTAAAATCTTAATAAACGATCCTATATGAAAATAGAGGCGGAGGGAAAGGGGAGGAGAGGGAGAGAGAAATTTTGACGACCACACTGGAGTGGGAGAGTTAAGGGGAAACCGCTTCGCCCTTAAGCTTCTTTGGGGTATAAATAACACGGAGGGACTTGCAGTGCGAGTTTTTTGATTTGGGAAAACGGATGGGGAGTGAAAGAGCCCGAAGGGGGAGGAATTGAGGCAAAAAATAAGGTTGAAGCCGTGGCACGTAAGCGTCAATTGGTTTAAAGCCCTCCCAAACGGCTTGCCAATTAGTTCTTTAAATGAAAACCGTTTCGGGTGGTGGCTGAGGGAATGGGGAGAGGGAGAAAGGGCGAGGATATGGGTTTTCAAAAAAAATATTCTCTCGTGAAACATAAACTTTTACTGACCTTCGGCAGTTTTTTTTGGCCGGAATGCTTCCATTTTGGACGTTCGAGTTCCAATGGGAACTGGAAGAGATTTTTTTCCGGGATGTTGTAAAATGGAATAGAGGAAGGGTACTTCGAAGGCTTTTTTTGTCCCGGAGGAAAAATACCGCGCTAATGGAAAACAAACAGTCGTAATGTCAACCGGATCTGACTGACACACCCGGACGAAGGTCAGGCGATGAGATAAGATAGGACGGATTAATACATACATTTGTATATGAGCGTCGACTCTATCAGAAAGAATGATTCATGGGGATTAATCGCGACAATAATTAAAGAAATATTGTATTCCTAAGAAACCAAAATATGTATGTCCAAATCAAGAATCATCCTATTGTCAGGAATATCCATTCAGCAAGAAAGTACGGTTTTGCATAATTTGGCTATATTCATTAAAAATTTAACTGGTTTGTTTTCCTCGTTACAAACATCTTGTTCCAGGTTCTCTCCTGTAGTAATTCAATGTCGAATTAAATATTATAGAAGCATTAATTATGAATAAACGTATGACAAATGAAAATTTTCAACTCTTAAAATATGCAATACCTATTTAAGAAAAAACTGAAAAAATTGGCGATAAACTGCAACAATGAGTTCAGACAGGTGACTTTATTTTAATAATGATGAATTTCCACAGTTATTTTCCACGATAACTCCACTTTTTTTAATCTATAAAATCCGTCGAGGAGCAATTCATGAAATGCAAGCATATCATAATGCAAGCATATCAGAATTTCACACATTTCAATTTAAAATGAGGATATAGCGGTTTACCCGTCAGTCAACTCTCGGATAATATCGAAGCTTCGTAGGATTTACTGTTTACGACGAATAAAACTAGACTAGGCGGAAAAGTACATTACTATTCAACCTGCACAGCTATGAATATTTACTTACTTACGGTGTATTACAACACTCTCGTGAATCAATATTTTACAACATTCTTCAACTTGCAAAAACTAAAGATTACAAAACTAAATTCCTTCGCATTTATCAAGGGATAGAATCTTTTACATTAAATATCTCAGAGAAATTGCCATAAAATTGGGATGAGCATGCACCTATTTCTTCTCATTTTACTTTTCAAATTATGGTAAATACAATGTCAACAATATGGTGGGCACGTGTTGATTTGAATAACATTTATGAAAATTTATATCGATCGACGTACCTAAAAGTTATTATAGCTCACATCTACAGGTAAAATATTCAACAGTGTATGGTCGAACGGGCACGTCTACTTTGAGAAACGAGGGGGTGTGTTTAAACGATTACGCTTAAATCTATTTCAGTGTTTATTTTCGACGCAATAATAAACAGAGACTGGTGAGTTTTGGAAAATGCCCAAAACGCACGGTGCAAACAAACTAGTTTAACAATGGGGTTCGTTTTATCATCATCAAACAACTTCCTTTAAATAGCTGGAAAATTGTCTTGGAATTAAATCTTTTTTCCGGGCAAGCGGACGCTATTTGATAACTCAACAAACATGACCAACCATGCTCGTAATATCTTTAAATTAAAATTTTGTGGAGAGATATCCCTGCCAAGGAAAGTAATGTATTGAAAAATATCACTTGGGCGCTACACTGCACAGTTATGAGCGTTTTTGGGAATCGCTAATTGCAGTCATTCGCCGAAAAATTCATTAAGACGGATGACAATTTACACTGTACTATGTATGACATTTCTGCAATGCAAAAATCAAAGAACATTGTAGTTAATTAAAAGTTCAATTTCCAGCTGAATGAACACATTTTCAAGCCATATAGCTCAAGAAAACACAAAACAAATGAATGCATTTCATATGATACCTTCACAAAATTAACCTTAATATATCAATAGAATAAAAGAAACCGAAAAAAAAGAAAAAAAATACAACATGAGTATCAATTTTGAAATTTACCTTAGTCATTTTCCTAAAAATATTTGACACATAAAACATTTTAATTCCGTCTCCGATTGCTCCTGCAGGCATAAATATGGTTCAATCACCGTAATTTTTGAAACGCCGCCGAACTTCTGCATTTGAAGCAATTCCCCAGTAAAGGCAGAAAAGGTACATAAATAAGGAAGTCAAATTGTGGGAAATACACTAAGAATAATCTACCTTCTCTCCAAGCGCATGCTTACCGACTTGATTCGAACAGCAAAGTAAGGTTTCAAAACAGATAAAACATTGAAAATGTGTCAAGACTTAGGCCAAGGTATAATACGAGAATGAAAAGGCATGTTTTTTAATGGTTCACGGAAAACAGTAACGTAATCCAACAAAATTGTGGCAATAAGCATGAGTAATTTCTTGAAAAATGTTTGGAAATATTTTCCAAACATCCATGAGAGTAAATTACGCTATAAAACGGAAATGTAGTATAAATGACAGTGAATAAGATACGAAAAGTTAAGATTACGTCCTTTCAGCAACTTTAGATCGATCATAAATATATCCCCAAGGTTCGATGCAAGTAAATAACATGCGGAATACGTCCTATTTGTTTAATTTTACAGGAATTTAAATGCGACGTGACCACTAATAAATTCAAATACCCCAAAAAAGTGATTGACGTAAAAAGTAATCTACGAAAGACTTATTCTAGCAGAGACATCATTTTGCTTGCGAGGTCACCTGGAGCTGCTTGAAAATAATCTCGAAGGAATAAATACGTCTCGCGAGGAAAAATTAAAAAGAATTTACAGCGGCTCAGTTTAAAGCTTCTGTTTTATTTATTATCTCGCTCGCGAACAAGGGACGACGGTGCACAAACAGAGCTGCAACTGCCTAAATAGAGACAAAGGAAAATGAAGGACGGAACAGTCAGTCTGTTAGTGCTCGTTGCTTATTCTAGGGCAAAACAGGACGGGACAAATAAAAAGCCAAAACGAAAAGGGAGACTACAGAATCAACAAGAATTGGATTAATATAAATTAAAAATATTTAAAACACTATATTGTTCTAAAATCGAAATAACTAGGTAAAATACTACAAGACTAAAAATACATCTAAAGCCAGAAAATAGAAATTGAAAATATAACTAACAAAAATACCGTAACGGCAATAGGTGGTGATAGTGAGCTATAGAGAAGTACTACAAAAACCAACTTGATCCTAAACTTATAATTTGCCAAGACAGTTACAAAAATTTCGAAAAATAAAAATTAATGAAAATAAAAATGGGAGACAGTGATAGTTAATGTAGATTTTTAGTAAATAAGTTAAAAATTACCGAATAACTCTGATGAAAATCAATCACTGCCGAATCAATTGAACAGGAAGATGAGACAAAAATATGCATTATCGAGTTGAATAAAAAGGAAATTTTATGAATAACATGGAAAATTATGGATTTACCATAATTTTGTCACAGTGTTCCCCGGTTATACAGGGAATTATGATTATGACTTGGAAAAGTTTTCGTGTATATTTTGATTTTAATGAGCATCTCAAGATTGATTGATATAGTAATATACGATAGAATTTTGATTTGATGGTTTTTAAATTTATTTTTTTAAACCTATTACAAATAAAAAAAACAAGAAAATTAGCCTTCATAATACCAAAGTTTTTATTTAGAAAAACTCAAGAGCCAATTTTTTACGTTCAGCATCATCATCAGGTGGCAAAGGAGCCAAAACCACGCCATTATATAGCTTAGGCACAGGAGAGGGGGAGAGTTAAGGCAGTCTTGAAAAGAAAGGATGAGGACGACACTATTGGTGGGGGAGGGGAGAGCATGCGGTCTCATTCAGATTAACGACAGCTAGTAAGAAAGGAGAAAGGTAGTAATACTCATTTTACATCGTCACATTGTTACCTTTGTTACATTTTAGGATATATAATTGCTATAAAGCGTTAAGTTCGAGTCCTTTTTCCGGCAAAGTGACAAATTTTCATATTTAAAATGCTATGTTTACAAATAAACAAATGCTTGGCAAAGTGGGAGTTGGAAGTTGAGTTATTCTGGAAGTCCTTCAAATGTTCTTTGCACGTAATGTTGAATTTTCTCCCAGTCTGTCCAAGGTAAAAGTTAATGTTCTCGTGTTTTCTTAAGATGGAATAACACCAAGTGAAGTTTCTTTACAAATAAGAATTTAAAAAAATAGAAAGCATATACAATTTACAGATGCTTTTTCATTTTTCTCTAAGAGAAAGTAGAAATATTAGCTTTTAATCTGAAAAATTGTAAATGTAATTAATGCTTTTTTGGGCTAAATACACGATACGGAACTATCATTCATGCCAATCTACTATGTAGCATACAATCAAGTAATAAATCAAGCACACTAATAATGCTATTTATTCATAAGGGTTGTCCAGACATTTTTTGATCACTTTCCATTGGGGAAAGTTGTTTCTTTCAAGTTAAGTAAGAAACATTATATGCAATTATAAGCACAACTTCGTTTGATACGTATTATTCATAACGCGAAGTTTGTTTAACTGTTTTCAATTATCGAAGGTATATTCTCTCAATTTAATCCGGATCGTGTGTAATTTTGAGTACAATTGATTTTTAAGCATGATAATCAATTATCGAATTTGCTTTGTTAAAAAAATTATTACATGTAATTCTGATTATTTCTTGCGTTTCAATCTGTGAGTTATACATTGAAACATTTATTCGGATAAAGGACATTGTTTACCACGTAAAAGTCCACGAAAACACATAATTACTGCTTACGGAGATAAAAATTCAGGAAGCGTCTAATTTTACGATAACGCTTTATGCGTATTTCCCATTAAGATTTCCTTTGAAATCTCTGTGTATTACATTTATGGAGTATACTTTTCCATCTTGTTAGCTTCTAAGCGAAACGCGCCTAAAAATGGTACACTGAAACGTTTTTCACAAAAATCTAAAAATATTTGATACTCTCCATCGTCGTCTACGAAAGAGAATACGGTTTTGGCATCATAAATTTGTAATAAAGCATTCGTTAGCTTAATAACCTAAATTAAAGCCTCACATGACAAAAGCAACAATTTAAAAAATTTTCTTTACGTCCATCATAAAAATTTTAAAAATTTATTATATCACTACAAATGAATATTGATGACTTAAAAAAATTACATAAAAGTTATAATTAGCAAAAAGCACTTTTAAATACTATAACATCAACTCAAAATGGATAAAAAGCTTCAATTTCTGGAAATTTTGTATTAAAAAAAGGATATAGGGATATACGATAAATCTGTGAATTGTTTAGGCATCCTATAATATTTTTCAATGAAAAAAGAAAATAAATAATTTTTACAACCTGTATAAATATACAATAAATTATTATTTTACATGAAGTCTTTTTGTTCAATTACACTTCACGCAAGGGTCTTTAGATGTTTGCAGGAAGTACTGCAACGGGCCCCTAGTTACCGTAATAGTTATAAATCTTCTGCTTATGCCTCATGATATAATCTAAGATTTGAATCTAATTTTTTTCAAATGATTTACAATCATAAATATAATGAATTTTTCAATATTTCTTCTTCATAGACTGCACCCTGAGTGGCTTCAAGCCAGAAATATTTTAGCACGAGTGCTCCAGAGAAATCTAAAAGTGGATAAAAGATTAAACTATATTAAAATTCTTTTTCTTCAAATGTAATCCATTGAGAAAGGACTTTTAGACCATCAGTGATGTACGTATGTGTGTATATATATATATATATATATATATATATATATATATATATATATATATATATATACATATACATATACATATACATATATATATATATATATATATATATATATATATATATAATAACATAAATATATGTAAACGCAGAAATATACGTGTGCCCAGGCAGAAAAATCTCCGTGCGTTCGTGCTTGTTAGCACCTACACAAATACATATTTCGTATAACTCTTTGATTCGCCAACCTGAGTAAAATTCGCCTAAACTTTCCTGCGCTCAAACCCACAAATTTATACTTTTGCCTTTTGATCCCGACTGCTAAAGGCCTAGCCTTAGTCTGTCTCTTTTTTTCTCTCTCCAAATGTAATTTTCGAAGCACCCGCGGCAGTAATTTCAATGCGATAACCCAATTTTTTTCACCCCCCACTCAAGCCTTTTCACTCGCTAACAAATTGCCGCCAAAATAAAACAAAAACAGATTTTTCTCGCTTTTTTGTCTCCCATACTCTTCTTCCTCTGCTCTCTGAAAACCTCTTTCGACTCGTTGATGAAATCACGCTCGGCGGCAAAGCTGCAAACTAAGCGAGAAAAGCATGACGACTGTCTTTTTTTACACAACCATCTTAAATTCTATTTAGTCCAAATAGGTTTAAAATATTGACCGGTGATTTCAGCGCCGCAGGGTAGGTATACAGCACGGTTTGAGGTCTTTTATCATGGAAATACGTTCAGAAATCGCTTAAATACTCCAGTTGAAGTTCGTCTGATGAATATTGATCTAGGTCATATATACATGCAAAGATAAAAACATATATAGAAACATAACTTTCACATACGCAAAGATAAATGCAACATATATCCATTTTATATTTTCAAAAGTTTGGATGCTTGTGCCGCTATAACTCAACAACTACGAAACGCAGGAACAAAGGAAAGTTCCGTTTTATCTGTAATAGAATGAATAGCAAAACTGCATGGTTTTTTTTAATTAAAAAAATTATTTTCCATTTCACTTTAATCCAATTAAATAACATGGGAAATGGTATAACATAATTTTCGTTTGCTTTTAAAATTATTTAAAACCATCGTACGAATTAGTTACTTGAACCCAGGAACGGAGAAAAGAATGAAGTTTTATTTTCTTAAGGAACAAATTTTTTTAAAATTAACATTTGAACAGTAAAATTTCAAGGTTTTTCAACCGAAAAAGTTTCGCCCTCATGAAAACCCAATTATTGCCGATTAAGGAAATAGCGCTATCCAAGTTGACCTGATATAGATGGTTTGCTTATTAATTATCTATGTACATTCAACATGGCGTGAAATGCAATTACATGAGTTTCAAATATTAAAAGAAAAATCACATCCGAATTATTATAATGATTGATATTTATATCGTCACTGTAAACAAAAATTAATCTATAACATCGATGTGCAAAAAGACAGTGTAATCACACGACCTATCTCTATAATTCCTAGCGACTATGTACTCCTTTGAATTAAAATTTTTCAACTTGGTAAGTGTCCACTGGGATACCTTCAACACTTTGTTGCCTCCCTCATCACTACGTTTCCATTACCTTAAGATACTATATATATATATATATATATATATATATATATATATATATATATTAACTTAAGGAAAAGAAAAGGTAATGATGAGGGTGGGAACAAGGTGTTGAAGGAAGCCCAGCGGACACTTACCAAGTTGGCAGGCTGCTTGGGGCGTCAAAGAGACACACGTAAAAAAACACGCACACAACAACAAAACGAAAGCTTATCGGGCCTATGCCCTTCTTCAGCGATAGAGTAACTGAAAGTTAAAGTATTAAGTATTATTAAAGTATTAATTCAAACTGCATAATCCTGTAGATATATTTTTAAACCAACATGGTAGGGCATTAATATGTGTACAGACATGCATACACACATATATGTGTGTATGCATGTCTGTACACATATTAATGCCCTACCATGTTGGTTTAAAAATACATCTACAGGATTATGCGGTTTGAATTAATACGCCTCCAAGTGAATATAACGTAAGGTCTGAATATGCATGCTACCCGCGCTATCCTCTCAAAACTGTTTCTGTCACGTTCACAACACTAGTATTGGTGGTTTCTAAACTAGCATTTCCGTTTCTCCTTGACCCAATTGGAACCAAAAAGGCGTGGAACCAATATACAATAATTTATTGCAGCCTACGCCCGGTAAAAGACGCTAAAATAAAGATCCATAAAAAAAATTGGTTTCGGATAATTCTGCACCCACACCATATGTGGTACTCAGAATTTTGAAAAATTATTTTAGCCTTCATTCAAAATATAGGCCGCACCATCAATTTCTCTATTATTAATTTTGTCCTCAGCTAAGTTTTTTTAAATATATCGCATAACCATTTAAAAATATTATTTCGTTTTTCTAGGACCTTCATTGTGACCGATTTTAATCCTTTGAGAGTTTCAATATAAGTCTAATTGTATGCTATGCATTTCCCGTCATACTCGTTTTTAACACACAAAATATACTCAAAGCCCTTTTACATTAAAATTTATGGTAATAATTTTGTTTTAAAATATTGCTACTTCGTGTTTACGAAGAGCAAAACATATTTATTAAGCATAATTTTTATATTTCTTGCACTAAACAAGAATATATTTTTTAAAATCTCTTTTGAGAATCAAAACGAAAGCACAACATGAATAATAAATGCTCAGAAAGAAATATCTTGAGGATGTACAAGGCTAACAAGACAAAAGGTTGGATAAAATGCGATCTTAAGTAACCGATACTCCTTTTCAGCGTATATTTCGACTAGTTTAGCGTAATACGCTTTTGAGCCTTCTGTGCTATCAAATACAGCAACTACGTTGTCACGCCCTTCTGCTGCTGGCGTACGATAAGGTGAGCGGGAATCGTGAATATCTGATACGCTGTCACTTTTGCCCGGAAAGATATTAAACTGATCGATACTCTTGGCACATCCAAATTCAATAAACCTTATCATGACGCGCGTTGGCTTTCCTCTCTCTCGCCCTCTCTTTTGATGTGAGTGATGACTTCCTGAATCTTTTAGTGGAAGTCGTAGACACGAACGACATGTGAGATTTGACAACACCTGCAATCGTACGGAGAAGGGAGGCATTGCCAAAGCAACCATAATCAAAAGCATTAGCACATGTTCGTGAATATAAAAATTAATATGTATTTTTAACGGCGTATAACGCTTATTATGCAAGCAGACGATAGATTTCTTGCACATATAGCTACAGTATTCTCATTTAGAAGAATATGCATATGAAGTCAAAATTTCCAACAAAAAACGTGTAATTACTAAAATAATGACTAATTGCTATTTCATTAAAGTTGATAAAAAATTAAATTATAATACTTCAATACATTATTATAATTACATGATAGTTTTACCATACTTATTTCCAAATAAAGAAACAGAAAAAACACTGAAATAAAATAATAAATCTAACATTTTCTAAGAATTATAAACAAAGAATTGTCGTTTAGCATGAGATTATTTAACTTTTTAATAGAAATAGAATAAAAATATATTCCAATCAATTCAAAAATAGAACTGGAAATTTTTCCAAGTTTAGCGGAATGCTTTTTATATATTAATATGTTTTCAACGAATGAGCCGAGGATTCAAGTAAAGACTTTTACGTATCCTTAAGCAAGTCAAACACAGATATCGTTTAGCCCACCAGCTTAATACATTTAAGGTTTTCAGCAGAACGTTTTGCCCCTTCACTTGTTTCATTTCCGCTACATCACAAACTAGAACAGCTCCATTCCAAAGGTCGTAAATTAGAACAATTCAAACGGAGTCATCAACATCAGATCTCGCACACATTTTTACAGCACCCTCCACCACGCCACTCCAAGCGCCACCCCGACCAAAAACCACAACCGCCCTTAAATCAGACCCGTCCACCCCAAAGAGAGGAGTTCAGAACCATCTGAAGATGTCATCGCAGGATAGAGGACGTCAGCGGGTTTCCTTTCGTAATCTCACGGGAAGAGGCGCCAGCGTCGAGGGAGAGAAAACGCCGACAGCGCCGCCACCACGCCACCCTTTCCGACGGAGGGAGGTAGAGAGAGCAGAGAGGAGAGGAAGGGGCAAAAATATACAGATAAGGAAGTGATTTGTGAGGTGGGTGGTATCTGTCAGCAAGGGGTCCTATCGGAGAGTCTGCGTCTAAGTAAAAATGAGACCGGCGCGTTGGCGGGGATAGCAAAAACGTGGATGGGAAGGAGGCATAGAAGCAGAGTAGAGAGTGGAAGAGAGAGAAAGGGCGGGAAGTACGTAGGAAAGTATGGAGGTGGCATGGCTTCCGCTATCTTCTGCGATCAGGAAAAGCTGTGTTCCGCGGGTAGTGGTTCAATGGCGTGGTGGAGTGGAGCGAGGCGGCGAGAGAGACAATAATGTTTTTTTTTCAGAGGAAAAGGGGCCAGTGAAGAGGATGGATCTTTATCTCTTTGGCCAATTTTCAAAAAAAAGATTTTTATTTATTGCGGGTCGGTGGAAAAGGAAGAGAGGAGGACTGCGAGGGAGACCTATGACCCGGGTAGAGATTTTGTCTGGAGAGTGGAACACTTAAAAATGTTTCTCGAAGCAACTTTCCGTCCGGGAAAGTGGCGCGAAAAATCGTTCGGAAGGGATAAATCAAAGGGTGATTGCTAAAAGGAAATAAATCAGACATCGGAGCTGGGGAATCTTCCCTCCTCCTGGTACATGTGTAGAGAGGAGACGACGAGTTCATATATTCTCCTGGACGAAGTTTGGAGAAATATTCGCTGAAACTATGATGAAGGAAATGTGCTCCAAGTCGACACGGATGGATAAATCAAATAAATAATACACCGCGTCATCACGATCGTTTTACATTCAGCTTCCAATTGCGTAAAAAGACCCTTTGAACATATTAAATGAAACGAGAAACTTAACGATAATTCGCCACAAAATGCGGGAAAAATTAAATTAAATAGACTTTCAATGAAATATGAAAATTCATAATAAAATGATAAATACGTCGAATATATCGGCTAAATAAAAACGCATTATTTTACTTAGGAAATAATATATTTTTGGATGAAGGGACAAATGTAAGCATTCAAGTAATGGTCATCGGGTGAATACAATTCTAGACTGAAAACGCTTAACATTGAATTTCATAAAGCATAGCCCGTTTATTTAGATTTAGATACTCGTAATCTTAATTAGTGTTCGAGTGAAAAGTAAAATTTCAACAGCTGTTTTTAAAATTAAGGCACGATTGAAATACCTGAAATGCGATAATTATTAGAATTTTTCTCTTTCAAAAAACTGTTCCCATAATTCCAATCAATGTATTCAAAGGGATTAAGAGTTAGAATAGTATTTTCGCTTTAAAGCAAAAATAAAAATGGTCCGGATGATAAATTAAACATTAATTTTTGATGCCTTCGTATATTTATAATCTCACAGGAATAAAAGCGGATGAAAAACATGTAAGTTCTTCCTGATTATAGACATTGACGGAGGATTAAATAACCCGGCAGCAGTTTAATGAAACCCCGAACAGCAGAATGTTTTTCATTTCGGGAAACGAAAGGATTTGCATCGCTTTGGCATTAAAGGAAGCGGGTAACTCCAGATGAATCAAGAGGGTTTTACCCGCCATTAATATTTGGAAAATAGATAGCTGAAATATAAGGGGAGGATGAGGAGGGGAGGAGGAGACAAGTCGTAGGGAGGAGGGGGAGGGAGGAATGAGGAGGCCGAGATTGGAAGAGGATGATGGAAGGAGTGGAGAAAAATAAAGAGAGAGAGAGGGAGGGAGGGAGGAAGGAGGTATATCTAGCAAGAGACAGGTGTGAGGAAACAGCTGCCGACATGAACCTTAAGGAAGGAAGGAGATTGATTGAGGTGGAAGGTTAGGTTGTGTTGAGGCCTTGCAAGAGGATAGTGGAGGGGGTGGCGTTGGGGTAAGGAGAGGAGGAAAATGAGGGGAAGGTTAGGAGGAGGAACGGGAGAGGAGTGTGGGTCGAAAGAGGGGAGGAAAAAAGTGAGCCTCCGCCGGTGGGATATTGCAAGGGCGTATCTCAAATTCAGAAGACGAAAGGAGCCCCCAAGAGTATGGTTTTGAGGTAACCGAATAGGGGAATGAGTTTCGGAGAGGGAAGAACTGCGAGAGTTTGAGATACACATTGAGGATGAAGAAAGAGGGGGAGGAGGGAGAGAGAGAGGGGGAGGGAGAGAGATAGGGTGGGAGAGAGAGAGGGGGGAGGAGGGAGAGAGAGGGGGAGGAGGGAGGGAGCGAGGGAGAGAGAAAGGGGAGGAGGGAGAAAGGGGGGAGGTGGAGAAAGGGGGGAGGTGGAGAGAGGGGGGAGGGAGAGAGAGAGGGGGAGGTAGAGAGGGGGGAGGGGAGAAGGAGAGAGAAGGGAGGCCGGGGGCGAGAGGGAGGGAGAGAGAGGGAGGGAGAGAGAGGGAGGGAGAGAGGGAGGGAGAGAGGGAGGGAGGGGGAGAGAGAGGGAGAGAGGAGCGTGTAGGGAGTAAATGAAGGAGCTCGAGCGGAGGAGAATGATTAGAAGCTGGAACCCATTTTTAGCGTGGAGATGGATGGAAACGAACAAGGAGAGAGGAAAGGAACTAAGTTTTCGTGGAAGCTTAAATATAAGGAGATGTAAATGAGGAGAAAGAAAAAGAAGGTAACTCCGTGGAAGAAAGGAAATGGAGGAGGTTTTGGATAAGAGCGGTTCGGACAGCGAAAGAAAGAAGAGGGCGATACAAGAGGGAGATGGATGACGAGAAAGGTAATGGAGAATTTCGTAAAGAGAGAAAGAAAAATAAGATATTCCACGTCTCGAGATACTTGTTAATGAGGAATATTTTCCCGCTTCGGCATCCAATTTTCACGGTAAATGTGTCACAATTGCATAAGTATGGATTTCGGTAAAAACAATCCAGGCTTAACAGCCGTCACAGAAAAACGCATTGAGTGTTTCGATAACGCTAACTCGTCGACACGGACTATGGATATTTATATTTTTGCTGTAGTTATGGATATTAAATTGCCAGTTTCCAGGCAATTAGCAGATTATAACTTCAAGTGATATATTTAGTATTTATAAATGCCTGCAACTGTACGGGAATATTCGAAAATATATATTTCTAAAACAGCCATAAAAAGGTAAGGAACAGAAGAAGCGCATTTAGACTATACATTTTCAAAAAGCGAATTTAATATATTATAGTCATAGACGGCGTCTGCTTTATAGATGAAGAGCGCGTTTGGTTTTTCTAGCCTTTTGTATGGCTATTAGAGAAACTTTTTTAAAAGTCAATATCAACTGTAAATGTTTGCTCGATTTCTCTTGAATCGCATGCCAATACAAATTATTTAATTCGATACTAGATAAACCGCGCCTTAACGAGACAAAATACCTATACATGATGGTTTTGAAAATATAAAAAGCTGATATACTTACATCGGGAATAATAGAGGAATATACGAACGATTAATCAGCAGATTTAAAAGAACGCCAAAAAATATACGCGTCAAAAATGATGGGAGAGCAGTGAAAGACCAAATCTTTGGATTCGACAAAAATTATAATGCGTTATTTTTAGTAATTAAAAGCTGTACAGAGCCGTAGACGAAGGCTGAATTGGCGAGTGATAGCGAGAACGGTGGATACGGAGGAGAATAGATATGATGTAGGATCAAGCCAAAAATAAGAAGATAAGAAAGGAAAAAATACTTCAAAGTTGATTGTATGAGTCCCGCGGAATAAGGAAAAAAAGACTCATTTGGATAGAATGAAATAAGAGCTTTGGTCGGGTCGGGGCAGATGGCGCAACAATAAAGGCCGGCGAATAAAAGAGATGCGTAGAGAAAGAGGAAAAGAGAGATGACGCCGCGATAAGTGAACCAAGGCTAGGGTACAAAGGGACCAAGGGATTATAAGAGCGATGAGATAGATGGTGAAAGGAAGGGCAGAGGGAGAAAGAGGGAGGAAGGAGAAAGAGAGAGATTGGCTGGAGATAACAGGGAAGAGTATATGAAACTCCCGAGCCCGTGTAAATTTCCCCGCCCGGTTAATTTGAAGGTGTAGCGAAAGGGGGTTCTACAGCGGCGAGTAAGAGATTGAAGACGTCGACGACGGCGGCGTTTGGCCCTTAAAGGAAAAAGTGGTTAGGTGACGTGAAAAAATAAGAAAAGGGAAGAAGGAAAGTAGTTTCCTTCTTTTTGATTGCGGTTCGACCCGCTTGTGGGAACAGAGAGGTGGAATGTGGTTAGTTGGGAAGTTGAGTATTAAAACAATTACGGAACTACTAATCGTTTCCTATGTTAAAACTCAAATGAAGAAAATTTATGAGATTGGATCAAATGCTGTGGCGTCTGTAGACCGATGGCATGGCATTTTCATAAAAAATCGTTTAACTTGTGTTCGATCAAAGCTATTCAAGCAATCACTCCTATGATAAATGTTAAGAATAACAAAAATCTGTAACTTATTATTACTATGGAACATATAAACATCAATATCACGATTTCATATTTAAGTAGGGTTAATATTCTAGAACAACCATTTAAAAATATTTGTCTCGGGTAATCTACAATAGTAAAACCAAGGTTATAAAACAGATGCGCAAAATAGCCGTTTTCAATGGCAATTAACCGAAAATTGATTCTAAAAGAAAGGGATTATTGAACAAAAATGCTCAATTGAGGGAAGCCATTAATAATTATTAAAATATCTGTAAAAGATTCACCAAAAAAGTTATTTACTTACAGTTGGGGTGAGTGTGCACTAAGGGTCTCTGGCGTGGAGTAACTTCTCCTAAACCCAGTGTGTGAGTGAGTGAATTCGGTCCCTGGCGAGGAGTAACATTCCTTAACCCAGCGCGAGAGATTTTGTGAATGAGCAAGTAAGCACTTTCAATTTTCATTATAAGGCGTATTTCTAAGTCCTCCTTTATAAATAGTTATTATTAAGTTTTTTATTGAAAATTGCAGACTTTTAAACTAACTTAAAATTAACTAAAATACAGATTCATTTCTAAGAAGAAAATATTTTCGCATATTAAGAAATGTTACGAAAATGCTCATGCCACAGCTGCACACATAATTTAAATGCTATATAATATACAATGTGTTTACTAATGAAATGAGAAAGCTAAAAAACTTTCTCATCATATAAAGGCAGTAGATACAAAAAACATTACCCATGTCGTTTCACCCAAAGACATTTCACCCATGCCTTGTCATCCATAGGCTTTTCGCCCATTAGTCAGTTCACCCATAAGAAGTTTCCTCCAACACGACGTATCACCGAATCCCCGCAAGCGGTTTTGTCCGTGATGTTGAATGTTTATTAATTATTCAACGTCGGCTCGCGGAAGCAGAGGAAAAAATGATCCTAAATGTACAATAAAGCGCTTAATTGAATGCCGGTGGATGTGTAAATGAAACCGAAAAGAAGGATTGGAAGACTATTTCGTTGGAAAAAGTATTTAGTGAGTGAGTTTCGAATTATTTTGAAAATACTGTTGTAAAACAAATGAAAATTTCACATAATTAAACATTCCAAAGGAAGGTTGCGCATGCACATACTAAAGTGCTCTAACATATCAAGGTTGTACAAAGAAACAAACAGGAAATGGCATTTGCAGCTTCCCCAGAAATTCGATAAATATTTGCCTGGAGTTCCCTTGAGTACACTAGTGGAAAAAAGTTAGCTTTCGAACATTATCTTGAAGTCGTATTCTGTCAACGCTGCAAAGACGTTACATGTCTAACTTTACGCTAACATAATTTTTTCCTAAATATATAATATTTTAAAATTATTTAGAGGTGTTTGGCATTACTATGCAATTTTTAAAAAAACAACTGACAAGGAGAGGAAATTGTTATTTTTACGTAATAAAACATGAAGTGGTGACAATTTATGAAAGCATTGGCAGCGATGGAATTAGAATTTATGTTAGAACCTTTACCTTGCATGTCTTATGGGCAATATGCAGTAGATTTTCATACAGCGAGTAAATAAAAGAAGGCTTATATATAAGAAAGCAATATTTTTTGTCTCGACGGTATCTAAATATTTTCTCAGACAATGAAGTAAAACCGCACAAAATAGATGAGAAAATTGTGAAAAATTCGACTCTTCGACAAATAAACTTAAATATAATATACATATGAAATATTGATATTATTGACATTGTCCCCATTTCAAAGATCCTAATGTTAAAATAGAAGTCCCGAGCGACCCTATGCAATTTCCATTCTTCCTTCACCGTAGAACTGTAGAGGATAGATAAATGGAGCATAAATCACAAAGTTGCAATTTTAAGTGAAAGAAGCCAGCCAGATAAAGGCGATACATATCCATGAGCACCAAAATTACGAACACGCTCGTGATTTCTTCAGGTATTCTCGTCATGTTTGTAATTGACGCATGCCACCATTGCGAAACGATAAGCGAAAAATTTTCAATGAAGCAGAAAGATTGATTCTTCCACGAGAATCCATAAGCTGCAATATTTATATTCTAACAGTCCTGTAATAAAAGCCATTTCCTCTCAAGATGCTCCAACGGAGAAGAATTTAACAGAAAGGGAAAATAGCTACCCGGAGGTGACTCGTCGCCTCTGAACGGTAAATAACAGAATAAATACAACATAGCGTTGTAATGGGAAGTAAAAGGAATGCGAGGAAAGTTAAAAGGCGCCTCCTAAGGGGAAGAAAGAAAGAAATACATTTTTATATAGGTAAAGATGAAGACTGTCGCTTCCTCTTTTTACATCCGAGAGAAGAGGGGAGGGGGAGCGAGATAGAGGAAATAGGGAAAGGAAAAAGGTTGCAAGAATACCCACCACTGTCAGACACATACGCATGAAAGACGGCAAACGATGCAAACTCGACGTGGAAAATAAATTTGAAGAGAGAGGACGCAAAATGCTTGCGGAAATTGAAAGGAACTCGGGAGGGAGAAGGGTGAAGGTTTTTGAGGGAGGAAAACATCAACATAATAACCTATTCGGATGAAAACGAGAGTGGACACAAGAAATATAGTGGATTCGAAAGAGAGAAATGAAAGCGGTGGAGGAGATATAAGAGAAACGGAAAGTGCTACATATATATATATATATGCATATATATATATATATATATATATATATATATATATATATATACAGTGCAATCTCTATAATCCGAATCCACGGTAATCCGAACTCCCAGTAATCCGAACTGTTTCTCAACATCAGGTGTGAAGTGTCGGTTAAGCGAAACGAGCGTCGGATAGTGAAATTTGAAGCTTTTATTTTGTAACAAAGTCGGACACAGATGTCCACTACTAATGCCTCTTGCTTCTGAATACATGATCCTTTGAAACATTGTTTTAAAAGGAATGAGCTATATTGGCACGGCCGGCCGTGTCGATATCGCTCTTCACTAATGCCGCGGCCCAATGTGGAGTACAATTTTACCCCTCCATCAACGCGGATCTCTCAAGTCATTTTAGTGTAGGTACTGTAAGTACATTAATTGGTGTTTTATTTACAGAAATAAATACATAATAGATTTTATCCTCGTTATTTTACATGAATATTGATACACTACTGATATACTACTACTACTACATTGTCAGCTGCGTGAGCAGGCATAAAGGAACCTAGTGAAAGGAATAAAACAAAAAAGAGACTATTTACAATGCTTGAACTAAACTATACATTATAATAAATATTTTTTTTAACGTGGTCATTTACTTAGAATCCAGTAATCCGAACACGCCCTTGCATTAACTAGTTCGAATTATAGAGGTTGCACTGTACATACATAAATAAATAAATATATATATATATATAATTATATATATATAGTGTGTGTGTGGACTTGGAGGAGAATGCTGAAGATAAAATGGACAGATTGGATGAAAAACGATGAAGTTCTATGAAGATTAGGAGAGAAGCGAATCATTATACAGACAATTAGAAAAAGGAAGGCAAACTGAGTTGGACATTACCTGAGGAGAGAGAGTCTGATTAAAGACGTGTTAGAAGGAAAACTAGATGGGAAAAGGGAAAGAGTTATGAAAAGGTTTCAGCTGATAGACGATTTCAAAGGGAAAGAGAGTTATCAAGATATGAAGAGGACAGCGGAAAATAGGAGTATATGGAGTAGGTGGTGACAGCTAAAATATTAGTTTTAAAATATCTCTTAAACAATGCATTATAATGGAAAATGTTTCAAACAAAGGTTGTAGAAAATTAAATTTTCTACGTTTATTACAATATATTTTTACAAGTAACAAGTAGGGATGCACACGGGTTTCCCGTGGTACAGAAGTGCTTTTCGTGAAATTTGCCGTAGTATAATCGTATATTAATACATGTGTTTGGAAATAAAATATTTTTCCTTACATTGTGGTAGTCTTGCTTTTTAGATCCGTTCTAAACATGTTCATATCGTTTTTCAATTCTAAACTTGCCCTACAAACGAAATATCTTTTAAATCAGTTTAGCCAATACCTTCGAAGTTTGTTGTTACAGAAAAACTCTAACCTTGATAATGTGATAGCCCTGTATAGCCGACACGGTTAAAATACGCTGTTTTGGTTATTTATTTATATGAAGATTTTATACCTATACCATATTTGGTTAAAATCCATGTGGTCAGTTCTCTAGAAATACGCGCAAAAGAAATATTATTTTACGTTTTACTGTGGTAGCCCTTCTAGTTAGCTCCAATTTATTCATGTTGATTTTACTGTGGTATGTTATACAAATCTAATAGGTATATAAATTTTTTTTGAAATCCGTTCAGCCAATTGCTTCCATATCCTTAATTACTGAAAGAGTTTAATTTGTAATTGTGGTACCTTTGTTCGGCTGATTCGGTCAAAATATGCTAATAGGGTTTTTCATGTATGTGTACATTATAAATATTAAATTCGGTTACAATTAATGTGGACAATTCAACACAAATACTTGTAAAATATAATTGTTTTTACTTGCATTATGGCAACCCTAGTTCCGATATCTATGCTAAACATCTTCATTTTGTTATTATATGTTGCACACCTTTATACAAAATTTCGTTTAAATTGGTACGGCCAATTCCTTCCAAATTCACAATTACCGAAAAGTTAAACTTTACAATTGTGGCACCCCTGCTAAGTCTACCCGATCCAAATATGTCGTTTTGGTCATTATTTTATGTATATATTCTATTTACCAAATTTGGCTGAAATCGGTTGTCAATTCTTCACTGATATATATACGGACGGACGGACAGACATCACGAAGATAATAGTTCTTTCCAGCATTGACGAAAAGCACTAAAAAGCGACCTTTTCAAGTGCAGGCTTTTATTATTTTGGAAATTAAAATTAAAAAGAATTGACGTACGATCTTCAAGTTTGAACTATGTTTTAGGAAAATTAATGACGTTTCTTATTCTATTCATCTTTTTCCGCCTACCGTTCGAAATCTCTCATATTAAACATTTAAATTACATATTTTGGGAAATTGTTGTCTCAACCTGCATAAATGTAATATAGACGGATTATCGTAGGATTTTTCGCGAAATTACGTAATCCTAATGAGACTGGGATTTAGTTTGGATTCTTTTGCATATCTAAACGACTATGTAGACGTAGATTAAGAGAGAGGGGGTGTGGGGAGGGAGATAGGAAGGAAGGGATATAGAATGGAAGGATCATAGAGAGTAAGGTAAGTATAGAATTAGAAAAGGAAGGGAGGTAAGAGATAAAGAGACAGAGGAAAAGAGGGAAGCTATGGATTGGGACAGATGGGAATGAGAGAGGGGGGAGGTGGAAGAAAAGAGAGGCAGAGAGACGGAGGGAGAGAGAGAGGGGAAGGGCGATGTGACGTATGGTTGAATGTCTGTACATGTGAAACATTGTATGTCAAACGTATTTTTAATTAGTCATTTCATTCCGTGAAAATATGCAGAAAGTTCATTACTCTAAAAATAAGTTTCCATAATGTACTTCACTTTATTAAACAAATAAATAATATCATATTAAAGATAAAAAGATGCTATGTTAAAAACGGAATTTCCATTCTATACTTACAAGGACATTAGCGAGTCTGAAAATTGAGTTTTTTTTTCGTGTAATAGGATTCGAAACGTTTTTGTATTCAGAACTAGTGTAATTATCTCATTCTAAAACGCAGAAAATAGACATCACAGAAGAAGTAAGAAATAAATATTTTTTGCTATAGTAAAATGAACTTCCTTTGCTAAATAAATTTCTAAATAAAAATGAAAATGATAAACATCAGCAACGTGATCGTCGCTGTATTTCTAACACACCAAGTGCAGTAGTTCTTTCGAATAACCATAATGAGATCCCTAATTCTTGATTTCAATTTGCTGGGAATAGGAAGATTTTCTTTTCCAATTCACTTATAATAAACTTATAAACCGGATAGGGCTTAACAACAAATACAAATTTATATAGTTTCTACAACTTTGATCAACTTAACAGTTGTTTAAACATTGTTATCTAATACAGCGATTGATTCAAACGATTTCACTTGAGAATTCAACGTAATGTCTGTTACTTGCACACAGAAATAATGTTTTTGGAAAAGAATACGCTTTGTAATTGTAATTTCGACAGTCAAAAACTATTTAATAAAATGATTGTTTACACACGCATATTATTTTTGGAGAAGAGTACGCTTTGTATTTGTAATTTCGACGGCCAATAAGTAGACTATTTCATAAAATGAATTTTCATAAGTACGTAATTTTATCTACCCTAACTTGGGTAAAATAGTCCATTTAATAATAAAAGTTTTCTTCTTCTTTCCGTTTCTGAGTATTGACATACTTCTATGTACATTTGATGTTCAATAGTGTGCAGTTTATTATATATGTATTTGGTTTTATAAAATTGTCTATATTAATTAATGTTCGTTGACCATATTTATTTAGTCTGTTGCTGTGCCATTCGTTGTTTGTTTACGTTGCTACAATAATAATAAAATAAAAATTTACTTGAGCTTCCATTCTATTAGTAAAGAATTCCTTTGATAATGGATTCGTTTGAATTTTTTAACATTTAAACTGAAGCATGGTCCAAAAACAATGGATGAAACCTAATGTGGGTAAACCGGTTTGTGGGCGAAAAACCTATGGGTGAAAAGGCATGAGTGAAAGTTCTTTGGATGAAATTTCTCGTGGGTGAAGTGTCTATGGGTGATATGTCCCGTGGGTGAAGAGTGTATGGGTGAAATGACCCGTGGGAGAAGTGTCTGTGGGTGAAACGTCCCGTGGGTGAAGAGCTTTGGGTGAAACGTCCGGATACAGCTGAAAGTGGAAAAGAAGTATGCCAAACAGCATGTCTCCTAATTGTGTTAATGCGGCTGGCAATTTTTGTTATGCTTGCGGAGAATTTACTGCGAAACATCAGAGAAGGTGCTTTACTCCTCTTATCAAAAAAGTTTATCAATTATACTTTGGATGCAAGGTAGGAGACCAATATAAACAATGGACACCTCATATTTGTTGCGTCTCCTTTGCAAACCGTCTCCGACAGTGGATAAAAGGCGCTCGTTCTACTATGAGTTTCGCAATACCTATGATCTGGAGGGAACAATAAAATCACGTAAGCAACTGTTATTTTTGCACGACTAAAATGCTTCTCTGCAAAAACAAAAAAGTATTCTTTATCCTAATGTGCCATCAGCAATAAAACCTGTCACACCATGATCCAGATCCAGATGGCCAACTAGACAATTAGTGGAAGGTCAAACAAACGTACATAAAAGCCTTGTTGCAGCAAAAATATGTATGTATCACTTCTACATATCAAATTAGGACTCATGAAGAATTTTGTAAAAGGTATGGATCAAAATAGCAGAGGATTTCTACATCTTAAGGAGACATATACAAAAATCACCAAAACGAAGATTAGAAGGAATTAAATTTAGAACTTTGAGAAGGAGAAAAGAATCCTGTACTTGACCGGGAATCGAACCCGGGTCTCCCCATTTGTCGGATAGGTGCTTTAACCAACTGGGTGCCTAAATACGTGAACTCATGAACGATGATGGATTCGATAGTGTTAGAAGAAAAATAAATAAGACTTGGGCATGTTTCAAAGCAGTTGTCATGAACCTTTTAGGAAACAACGAAGCACCAAACTATGAAGACTTGGTTAATAAAATGCTGGAAGAAAACCATGACATAGGTTGTAACATGTCACTCCTATCTGGACTTTTTTCCTGAGAATTTGGGAGCTGTGAGTGACGAGCACGGCGAGCGGTTCCATCAGGACATTCCAACGTTGAAAAAACGATACCAAAGCAGATGGAACACTAATATGCTTGCTGAATATTGTTGGTTATTAATTAGGAAAGCTCCTGGTACATCATACAAAAGAAAACTGTTTGCTAAATCTTTAACATAGCATGTATTTACATGTATTTTGCTGAGTTTGTATTACAAAACACAATATGTTTTTCTAGTATAAAATACGTTTTTCTCCATATCTAGATGTGCTACACGAATTCTGACTATATATTCAAATTCAGCGGGCCATAATCATTTAGGATAACCTCATTCTATGCAAGAACCAGATAAAAGGTTTCAATTTGTTCTCCAGTGTGATTATTCTAATTGCTCATGTGGGGCCATCTGAGTCACGAAGCATGAAATACGAAAACTTGGACACGAGTTGCCAGATAATTTGGAAATTACGGATAGTTGCCTTAATTTCACGGAAAAGTATAAATATACTGATATTACCCATGGAATTTATTATCTAATACATATAGGCTTCACATGGCTGAAGTGCTATTGCCCTGGAGATCGCGTTGATCATCATCATCATCATAGGTAGTCTGTCCGTAGACAGGTCCGTGATTTATTCATGGTTAAACCTGGTTCTCCATATACTCCTATTTTCCGCTGTCCTCTTTATATCTTGATAACTCTCTTTCCCTTTCAGATCGTCTATCAGCTGAAACCTTTTCCTACCTCTTTCCCTTTTCCCATCTAGTTTTCCTTCTAACACGTCTTTAATAATCATACTCTCTCTCCTCAGGTAATGTCCAACCCAGTTAGCCTTCCTCTTTCTGATAGTCTGTATAATCATTCGCTTCTCTCCTATTCTTCGTAGCACTTCATCGTTTTTCATCCTATTTGTCCATTTTATCTTCAACATTCTCCTCCAAGTCCACATTTCAAAGCCTTCCAAGTATTTGATGTCATTTTTCCTTAGCGCCCATGTTTCTGCCCCATACAATGCTATACTCCATACGTAGCATTTTATCAACTTCTTGCGGATATCTTCCCTTATATTCCCTGTAAGTAGTTGTTTCTTTCTCCTGAAAGCCGCTTTTGCTTTTCCTATTCTAGTTTTGATCTCATCCGTACATTTTGCCTCTCGTGTTATGATGCTTCCAAGGTATTTATATTCTGAAATTTGTTCTAATGGCTTTCCCCCAATAATTATGTTCAGATTCTCTTCTTTACCCGATATTCGAATGACCTTGGATTTTTCTGTATTTATTTCCATACCATATTTTCTACCTGTTATCACTAGTCTATTTATCATTTTTTGTAGCTCCTCTTCCTTTCTTGCTAGAAGTACTTGATCATCTGCGTATTTTACTGTTCTTATAATCCTTCCTCCAATTTTGAAATCCCCTGTGCCTTCTAAAGCTTCTTGCATTAGACTTTCTCCATATATATTGAATAGGGTTGGCGATAGGCAGCATCCTTGTCTTACTCCTCTACCGATATTTATTCCGCAGGTGTCCACATTCTCAAACCTGACCTTTACAACTTGATTCTCATATAGATTCCTAATCAGTCTCCTGTCTTTCCAGTCTACACCTATATCCTTTAATATCTTCATCAACTTTACCCAATTTACTCTATCAAATGCCTTCTGCCAGTCTACGAAACATGCGCAGATATCTTGACTGTATTCTATTGCCCTTTCTGATATGATTCTAACTACTCCTATAGCATCTCTAGTTCCTCGTCCTTTTCTGAAACCGAATTGATCTTCCCCTATTATATCTTCTGCCTTTTTCTCCAGCCTTTTATTAAGAATCCTCGTGATGATCTTCGATGTGTGTGACAGAAGGCTTATAGTTCTGTAATCTTTACACTGCATTGCCTTTGGCTTCTTCTTTAGAGGGATCATTGTTACTTCTAGGAAATCCTGAGGCCACTCTCCCGTGTCGTAAATCTTATTAATTAATTTCGTGATCGCTTTTAGTCCTTCTGATCCTATGACTTTAAGTATCTCAGCCGGTATTCCATCGCTGCCCGTGGCTTTCCCCTTCTTAAGTTCCACTATCGCTTTTTCTACTTCGCTCTCCATAATACTTGGTCCTAAGTTGTCTTCTTCAATGTTTTCCTCATTTTCCAGTTCTATTTTTGCCGCTCCTGTCTGTTTGCTGTATAATTCCTTAATGTATTCTTCCCATACCTGTGCTACATCCTTCGTTTCTGAGACTATCTTTCCATCCGTATTCATAATTCCTTTACCACAAATTCCATTAGATTTCTTATCTTCTAATTCCAGTGCCCTAGCGTACATCATATCGTACCGTCCTAATTTCTCCATTTGTTCTATTTCATCACATTTTCCTTTTAGCCAATTTTCTCTAGCTTTATCTGTTACCCTTCTCAACTCATTGTTTATACGCCTATAGTTGGCTCTACCTTTTTCACTGTTAACGTTTTTCCATTTTCGTCTCTCATCCATTTTCTCCAGCATTTCCTTCGTGATCCATGGTTTTCTGATTTTCTTCTCTTGTTTTCCAATCTCTTTATCCAAGGTATCCTTGATACTGGTTTTAATTTCATCCCATTCTATATCGACGGTCTTCGGTTTGTTTTCCAACTTTCTTAGGTTATCTTCCAACTTCGTGCTGACTACATCCTGCCTTTCTTTCAGTTTTTGTAGGTCCCAGGTCTGTCTTTCTCTTCTCGTTTTTCTTATTTGTTTGAGCTTTGTACTCACGTCAAGTATTAGAAGGCTGTGATCTGAATCAATGTCTGCTCCTTGCAATGCCTTGGCGTTCTTTATGCTGTTCCTAAATCTTTGTTTTACAAGGATGTAATCTATTTGGCATCTCATTCTATCTCCTGGGCTTTTCCATGTGTATAACCTTCGTTTATGGTTTTTGAACCATGTATTAGTCACTACAAGGTCATTATTGATGCAGAATTCTACGAGTTTCTCCCCTCCTCGATTTCTCTTCCCAAGTCCGTATTGCCCGACAACATTTTCTTCCTGTCCTTCTCCGACTATGCTGTTCCAATCTCCCATTATTATGCAGTTTACCTTTCCTCTTCCGTCTTCTTCGTAAATTTCATTTATTTGCTCATAGATCTCATCTATTTCTTCATCGTCATGAGCTATATATATATATATATAACAACTTACGGAAAAGGAAAGGTAAAATGAATATATGGATGTCAACAAGGTGTTGGGATGAGGAAACCCAGTGAGCACTCACCAATCAGACGACTTCAGGTTGGCGAGGCCCCGGGGATGTCGAAGCGACACACGTAAAATAACACAAAAACACAGAAACATCACAAACGTAAAGCTTTCGCAACTACTTATATATATCATTATATATCGACGACTCTTACAGAGGAGGATATAACATATAGGAGGATACTAATGTCCAGCCCAAACTAAAAGAGCTAAATAGCTGAAAGTTTTAATTTTTGTAGATATGATGGAGAAACCTACAGATAAGATGAGACTTCTTACCTAAGTGACATGAGTTCGACTCCAGAAAATCCGAAAGTTGCGTTTTTTCCCATAAGAAAAGCATTGCGCCATTTTTGTAAATTAATTATGGGCACTTGCCGGTAAGCTAGAAAAATGAAACTTTCAGTGTTGCTAGATGGCCGCAATATCTATTAGGAATTATTGTCACTTTTGCTTACAGTGTCTTGGGTTCGACTCCAGAGACCCCGGAATATCTCCCATAAGTTAGCATGGGAAAACGCAATCCAGTGTGTAGACCAATCTAATAAGTTTAGGAAGCTGAAATTTTGCAAGATTATAGGACTTTTCTCATAACCAACTATAAAAATCGAAAATTTTAAAATTGTAAATTTTAGGGGTTGTTTTAACCCCATTTGAACATTATAGTTTAATAATTTTTTAGGTACTACGGGATAAGCTAGGAAGCTGCGATTTTCAAATTATTTACAGAACAGTGCATTTGCACAAATAAACATTTCAATCTCCCCATATAAATATATTGCGGCAACCGTTAAAAATGTTTAAATTTTAAATAATTAGAAAAATATTATTTTACTTCTAGAAGTGCTACAACTTTAAAATTTGGCTGAAATATGTAGCATTAGTACCACATAATGGAGAAAGTGTAAAATGATTAAAATTGCAACATTTGGGGATTGTTTTAAACTATTATTTTTACATGTGGGAAAAACGAAATTCGCTGCGGAGGTGAAATCTTTCGAATTAATAGAATATTTGTAAAGATGAAATATCTGTCTTAAAAATTAATGTTTTTTCTAGATGAGATGAAATGCTTGCAGTATGAGAGCACCAACTACTAGTATATATGTGTGCGTGTGCGCGTGTGTGCGTGTGTGTGTGTGCGTGTGTGTGTGTGTGCGCGCGCGCGTGTAAATTTAAGAGATTTCCCAATTAAGAGAAGGAAGGAAGTGGAATATGCAAGGGGAAAAACAAAGCAGAACAGCGTTTAGATTTAGAACGAGAAAATCCAATAAAAACATAAGGTATGCCCCGAGGAAAAGGCGTGAAAGCGTGAGGAAATGGGGAGTTGAAAGGGTTGAAAAGAGAATTTAAAAATTCGGCTCTTATATCAATGAACGAGAAGGTCCTACACAGCCGCAACCTAATCAATAGATGGCGAAGAAAAAGAATTATAGGAATACATTTCTCGGAAGAGGGGAAATGGAGTACTCGCCTTCGGAAAACCTCGCTGACTTTGAACAGATACGTCGGGTAAAAAATATGGACTCGACCGAATAACACTTTTGAAAATATTGGCTGAGCCCAAATTCCGTAAGCTGATTTTAGCTGATGGATTATGTCACAGTTTTCACCGAAGTTTATAGGGCAAGATTCCATGCCATATGAGATCTAACTGAAAGATGAATTAATTTTTACGACTGAAAACAACAGACTCATTGAAACTGGTTCAAAGAAGATAAGAAAAATGAACAGTATAATTGAGAATGGTCACCCTTTCCTCGAGTCAATGTAAATTTTTTAATCACTCATCAAAAACAATAACTAGGATATTCTGGAGCAAATTTATCCAAAATGTAACGTGAACGAAATAATACAATAAAACGGCACACTCTTGGTGAACGTGAAGATTTTTTAATTTCCACACATGTGATAAAGTATAATATGTATAAATAGAAATGAAATCGCTCATCGTAAAAAAATATTTCACTGTATTTTGAAGAGCATAAGAACTTTGCGGAAGAAGTGCATTTATACAGAGGGTTAATCATCATCATGTTAAAAATAATTTTCGATAGATTTCTCATTTTTCAAGTGAACAATAGCCGTATGTCACTCCAGTGCGAGGATACTATAAAAAACATCCAATAAATAAAATTTCTTACAAAGAGCGCAACCAATGCCCCTATTGTTTCAAGAAAAAGATTCATTTCGATAAACAATTTGAAATATAATCGTCCATTAAGACGTGAGCATGTAAGAAGGAAATGAAAGGCAAAGCTTCGCAGCGACTAAATGGAGAACGAAATATAAAAAAACCGACAAAAACACCAAGCGTGCACAGGTGGCATAACCCAAGAGTATCGAACCCCAGATCTACCAGAATACAAGACCCTATACGAGGAGAAAATGGCCAGGAAGGGAAAGAAGATGGGGAGGAGAGCGAAGCATGAGGTCGAGATGGTAAGCTTTTTGGGGCGATTGGTCCGAGTCGACCATTGTCCAAGAGTGACGTCCAGAAATTCCATTTCCTATTCGATTCCCATACTCCAGACAGGAATTCCCCAGCGAGAGGGAGAGAGATGGGAGAGGGTGTGCGAAAGAGTGGGAGAGGAAAAGAGGAGAAAGAAGGGGTGTCACGTGACCTCCATTGTACGGTCGGAGGGTGGTGGCCTCTCCAGCGAAGGTGGAGGAGTTTTCCAGGTCATTGGGGCGAGTTGACGCACGGAGGGGAGGGAATGAAAGAAGAATGGGAAGGAGAGGAATGAAAGAATGGAGGGAGAAGAGATGGCACCAGTGCGACGCGAGGGAACGGGGCCACTAGTGGGACGAGGAGAATGAAGAGACAGGATGACCCATGGCCGGGTGACATCTTCCTCCAGAACTAAAATGGGGAAAAATGAGTCGAAAGGAAGGTTAAAAACGAAGAAAAAAACATTCGCGAGCATTTCCGTGTCCGAAAAATATAAGGTTACCGGTATCGACGAAGGCGTTTGGAGTTCCTCCCTCAACATCCGCGTTAGATTCTTATACAAGGGTGTGTGCGCGCGGTTCGTAAAGGTGGAAGTTCTGCCGCAAAAGATGCTCTTAGAGAGATTACTCTGGGGCGAGGTATTTGGAATGTGTTGCAATCACTTAATTCGGATGCCATGGCATTGGTTTAGGGTCAGACGAGGTGGACGGAATTCCCTGAGGTCGCTTCTTTTGAGGATGCACCACTAAGGGAGGTGTCGAGCACCGTCATGCCAAAGGAATGCACCTCGCATCACGTCAAAGGAATTCATCTCGCATTACGTTTTAAGGCCTCATAAAGGAGGTCGGACGTTTCTGTTGATCAAAAAAGGTTCTGAAGTTAATTGCGTGAAAAGCAATAATTCACTTCTTAATGCAACGATTTTTACGCTAGCCAATAAAAATAAAATTCGCAACCGTTAAAAGTCTCAACAGCTATTCAATAATCTTATCCTCAGTCTTATGCCTCCATAAACATGTTGTATACTGAAAATTATGCAGCCCTTGCACGGAATATGAGCGCGTGTTAAGAAACTAATATAAAACCTGGTCAGTTAAAAACCGAGTAAAAGAATCACATGTGGTAACTGTAATAAAAATATTGAAATACATGAATATAACGTACAAAAGCTACGAGGAAAATTTATTATGAATGCAATAGATATTAATAGAACATAAGAGATACATCTGAAAGTTAATTTATCTTTATGGCTATGATTTATTTCACGCAGTTAATGCTTGAATTACATTCTTTCTGTATCATTTCGGTCGCAACTTTCAACTCATCCACGTGAATCCATCTGTCCGCCCCTCACCTGAAACTGCCATTATTTATAATGAATACATGAATCCTATAACCTATTATTATCACAGAACGTTACGTAATTTTATTTTTATTAATTAATAAAAAAGTTGAAAATTCACTCCGAATCTCAAGTCTGCGAAGGGGTAAAGGCTTAAATATATTTTTCTCACAGAAGTAACTCAAATATATACATACATCACATAAAAGCCGAAAAATAATTATTATGGGTAAAAATGGTTTTAGTCCAAAGTTATAAATTTAATTATCATGACCACTTTATACACGTCCACCAACTTGACCAAAACCATTTATTAATTAATTAACTATTGCTTTAAGTTTGACATTTTATATGCGCAACGACTAAATAAAATGGTTTGCTATAAAAAAGTTTGCGATAAAAAATTCATTACTTACAAAAAAAACACGAATATTTTTAATACTAAAAATCTATGCCTTCATGTATAACCCGTTTGCACTGCTATGATAATCTCAGCAAAAAGTTTATACATCAGATTAAATTTAATTTTTTCCACTTTATTTTGAGCACCCAATTTCACGAATTACAGCCATTCAGATGTTATTAGATAATAATACGGGCTTTGAGATTTTTTTCTTTCTCGCTTTCTATTTCATTACTTTTTCAAGGTATAATATCTTAAAATTAATATATAGTTTTAAGAAACGCTTCCGTTTCAGCACTTTGAAAAAATACAGATTATTATTGACTGAAGTAAAATTTATAAATAATTAATCGACGGTTTCCTAAAAAAATTGAGGATTATTTCTCGTGTTTCCAATGACTCATTTAAATCTAAACTGCCGATTAGCTTTTCAAATAAACGAAACAGCGTCACGTTATGATAACAGACATAAATACCAACCATTTCACGAACGATATAGAGTGACAAAAGAGTTAATTAATCATGCGAATGAGTGACCAGATACCATAAAACTCTAAAAAACGTAGTTACATAAAATGAAACCTTCCGTATGACTCATGCATGAATTTATAACGCTCAAAAGGGCCATTATTATAACATCCCAAACAAAGTGAGAGATAAGACAAACATTAGGTAACGCACAAACACTCCTGGGGAAAAGACAAAAAAGAAGCGAGCAATCGTTTATCCTACAACAATCCCCGTATCCAACGGCCAATCCTGACAGCCGTATGACAAGTACCTTCATGCCCGTTAAAAAAAAAAGAATCGTATTTTTTCCCGCCAGAGGGCCCATCGAACCGTTAAAATACGACTATAAGACGGAAATTCAAAAGAAAAGAACGAGTGTCATTCTCAGGCATCAAACTGAGCAATGATGTCCCCACGTGAAACGTCTATCTCGCGCACACACCCCTACCTATGTCCTCATCCATCCGCATTTTACGATGGCAAATAATTCCAACAATCACACTAGCTCGAGAGGTTATAAAAGTGACCGCAGTTACAACAGCATAGAACGACGATTTCTAGCACTCTTTTGTTCTTTGCCCTTTACTACTTTCCACCCTTCACCCCTCACCTCTACCATTTTCTCACACACACACACACACACACAAACACACTCCTCACCACTCGTACCACTTTCCAAAAACCTCTCATTTCCCCTTCTCGCGGAAAACCTCAGAGGGTGGTTTTGAGTGTCACATCCAGTCAAGAGTTGACCTTTCACAATTCTCATCCCACCCTTTTCTCTCATTCGTTTCTCACCCTCCTACTCCTTCACCTTCCTCCTCTTCCCCTCCTCCTCCTGCCACTTCCTCCCCGACGTAAACCTTTCCCTACGCTTCCTACACCGTCACCCAAAACCTCTTTCCTTTCCGGAAAACGTCAGCTAATGAGGCGTGATTTCCTCATTTTCCCAAGTCAGCCAATTCCACGCCACTCATTCCGAGGGTTTTCTTCATTTTATTTCTCCTTGTTTTTTATCCTTCTTTCTCTCTCTCTTTCTCTATCGCTCTTTCTCTCTCTCGCTCTCTTTCTCGACTTCTTTTATTTTTGCTCTACCCCCTTTCTTTTTCCAGCTCACGACTCCTTACCCTCCCACTTGCTCCCCCTTTCCGTTTCCTCTCCCTCTAATCCATTTTACTGGAGTTACCGAAAGGGAGGGACCTTTTTCCATCCCTCTCACGCCCCCTCACTCCCCTCACCCTCTCCCTTAATCGCAATCTCCTCCTCCCCATCCACAGAATGATTCCCTTTATCGCCTTCGGTCACGAAAGAATTTTAAGGTTCTCCTGGGTTTCTCGGAAGACATTTACAGCGAAGTTTGCGATACCTGAAACGTTCTCGGAAGCTGCCTATGACGGGAGTTCTTTCACCCCACCTCGCTCACGAGACGTGGCTGATGTTAAATTAAGAGTGGGCAGGAAAAAACTGTCGATAAGGTGCCGGAGAAATGTTACGGGATCAAAAGTAAATGTTCACTACGTCGCAGATTCAGACTAATGTAAGAATTAACAATCCGAGATATCACGATTTGGGAAGAGAATTGTCATGCAACATTGAATTTTTAAGTTTTATAAACGTAGGCACTAAAACTTAGGCAACAGTCGTGAGTTTTGGAAATTTTATTCAGTTCGTAGATTATATACTGAAACGCCATGGCATCTTCAAAGATCCTTTTAATAGGAGAATCTTGGGGACCAAATAAGTTTGTGGTAATCTCTTCGACCGACGAGGTTTGGTTCAACGCATTTAGGGGACCTGGGATAATTTCCTCTAGAAAGAAATCATGATAAAGAATTCATGGACGGTAGTGCAACAACTAATTATAATCACTAAAGGCCATAATACAAGGGGAAATAGCTGAAATTCGCAGATTTATAATATGTTTGTAAATTTCAAGTTTGATTTAGTTTCTTAAGTAATGCTGTTTAGCTAATGGGCCTGAATTCGGCCGATCCGGGGGCCAGGTCTCCAAGTTGAGTAGACTACAGGTAAATCTACCCTTGAATTTGACACAATTGTTTGGGTTTTATTTCATCCAAAATAATAGCGATGCATCATAACCCCTAATCCACTTGAGAAATTACCGTTTCTTCGTTTATGACTGGTACGAAAGAGATTTCGCGCGATTTTATGCGGTGATTCGTGGTTAATTAGTCACGAATCCGCGCAAACAAACATTTTCTCCGGATGAACATCCTTCCATGAATATAAATCGTTGAAATCTGTAGAGATGGTCATAGGGAACTAGCCGTTCTCGTGAAATTCCACAACGCAAATTAGCATCTAAATGGCACGCAGGAGTTATTAACTTAACCCATTACAAAAGGACCGACTCCGTGTACATTACCAGGCAATGCAGGGAGAGGAAGGAACGAATACAGATTTGCCATAACGCAATGTACGCTCGGTTCGCCATAGGAATTCCACGTATTTATTCTGAGAGAGCGCAAACGTGTAGTACTTCGCCGCAATTTGAGGTCAACCGGCGTGGTTGGCGGATAGCTTCAAACGATGGCCACTCTATTCCGCTTACGCGGTAATAGGTTTGCCTTTGTGAAATCCGCGCCTCGACGGATGCAAAAGGAAAGTAATGGAGTTAAGCACCCGGACGTTCGCTTGGACGAGAATCAAAATATGGCTTAAATACGGCATTTAATTCATCGACAGGTTAAATAAGTTGCGGAGAAAATATTTCATTAAAATGTGAATTAACATAGACTAAGTCAATACGTATGTAGTTATGGATGGCTGAATATCGTAAAATCGAGTCGGCTCTTGTAGCAATACCCCAAATAACCCAACTAAAAAGAGATGGCAATTTAGCGTATCATTTATTGATACGATTAATGGTCCTTTTAAACAATACACTGCAGTGATATGACTCTGCGAGCTACAACTGCCGTAAGGGTGGAGGTAAAATAATGTTTCGCTCGTATAAACGATCTACAAATCAACAATTAAGTTCAATGTTTTCGTTATAACTGGCTCGATTTGCGTCACACGTCATTTAGACATTAGTGTTTGTTGCAAAGCTGTGTATACGTACAAAAATGTTCGCATTTTCATCGTTTTCTGCTGTCACCATGACATAATGCAAGCTCTTAAACAATTAACATTAATCCTATAATATAGTAGAACATAAAATCACGATATCTATATCAAATTTGGTTACCCATAATTTATCGAATAAATCGATTCGAATTTTTCTACGAATTTTTTACTTTTTTACCAAGCCTGAAATACTCCGTAGGTCAAACTCTCGGTTTGAAAAACAAAGGAAGGCTTGATTTAAAATGCGAAAGAAACATAAACACTCCGATTGATGCGACGAAAAAGACCTTTGGATGGCGGAAAGGAGAATGAAGAAGGACGAGAGAATAAAGAGTGCGTCCCATGGATGAGGGAGGAAGAGGAAGTAAAAACTTAAAAAGCCACTCAAAGGCGGCCATTTGCCCCGCCTACGCCTTAATGAGACGTAAACCTTACGGCGTCGTAAAGAGAGCAGGACATAAACCTTCCCCAAATGTAGGATATAGAGGGTGAGTTTTTAATACATGGTCTCAAGTAGAGCGAGCGTGAGGTCGGTGAGTGTAGGCTGCCGAATGGGATGGAAGGAAGGAGAGGGCCGAGGGGACGTAATTGGTTCTTCACTCGCATGGCACCTTCTTTTCATGTCATTTATTCTGAATGATTATTATGTCCATAAATATTACGCACCCCTAAGCTTCAAACTAGATCGAGTTAACACTTTTCTCAGGCACATAAAAATGTGTCTGTCGAAGGAGGAAGAAAATTTACTGGATCGTCATGGTTACCGTCATTGAAACAAGGAAACAGAGCTTTCGTAATTTCGAAAAACTCAGGTGTCCAGCACATGACTTCTCCATACAGAGTAATGAATATGATTGCTCTCGACATCAGTGTCCTCGAGAATAATTATCGGCAATTATACACTGAACAATTTTGGCAGCGTAGGCATCGCTATGAAAAATTAGAAAAAATTATCATGGCAATGGAAACAAAGAATCAACGCACTTAACAAATCCTATATGTAATTTCCCAAGTGCCTGTGTGCCCGTCCATCCGTCCGTCTGCCCCTCTGTATTCCAAGGACTGTTTCTGGCAGAAAAATGTGGTATGCGACATTTTGTTTTTACCGGCTAGGAGACGTCAGGAAAACTATTTTAATTTTTTCCAACTTGAAACAAAATGGCAGTTATTTAAAATATTTAAAAATTTATATAGCGGAAACGGCATGTCAGAGAAAAAGCTTATTGAACAAAGACATACCTTCATAAAAGTAGTTTCGAAAAATTATTTTTAACTTTGCAAGAATAAATGTGAGGTGCGTGGAGTCGAGATTCCTTGAGCGAGCGAAGGGCGAGGTTGACGCGCGTAGGGGCAGGGCCACTAGTTCAGATAAATAATCTAAATATCTCTTTAAAAGCCGTTTTATGAAAAAACCTTTTCAAACAAAACTTCTACAACTTTGATAAGAACAAGTATTTACACAAATGAAGTTCTAAAGGAGATATTTCGCAAAAAAAATGACAATTGTAAACCTCCACTCCCGGTTGACCAGTTTCAGCCAAAACCATTTCAGGCCTTGAATTATCAATAAAAATTTTAATGATAAAGTTTTGTGCAGATTTGATAATTAGTTTTTGAGTTAGAGCGCGAATAAAGTTTATATCTCACACATACGGACACAGAAATCGTTGAGAAAATAATAAAAACGTTCTCAGGAGACCTAAAACCTTTATTTCCGTTACAATCACGAATTATATTTTTTCACGTAAACAATACTTTTTCCTATACTAGACTATAGAGAAAGAAAAAATTGAAAATGTTTTCGCATAAAGTATTATCTGTTCGATTGATGTTTATAATGTATTTAATTTTTGATGGTAGCATATAGAATTCTTGTAGTTATTCGAATACGATATTTTTGATCAAGTAGTTTTAAAGGCAATTAAATTATTTTAAGAATGAAACGCGTTTCATAGGCTAGTAAAAGCCAAGGGCCTGTGAAATTCAATTTAATTTGATCTTACAATAACTATACAGATCGTGAAAGACGAGTTTTCGAACGAAAATTAAAACTACGGAAATTGCGCCGTTAATAGTGAAAACAAAAGGAAAATATAGTCGGACTCCGAGCTACGTCGCTTTGAGTTAGGCTGATTCACGTATACGCGTTTCATAAAATGTGACCAATGCTTTAATTTACGCGGTAGGCGTTTTCCATTTACCGCCCAGAGCGATTCTGCCGCGCATACAGCCAAAATCCTGGTTATTCAGTTTCCAGCTTCGATAGCGTTAACCTTAACGTCTCCTTATTGCTTTTCCATAGTTCAATGCTCAATTTAAACCCTCAACAAATCTAATATTGCCAACGAAAGAAAGCTTGTGATGCTGTGTCCAAGAGTGCGCAAGTCAATTACACTGAACGATAGAATAGCATCACTAGATAAGTAGAGAGAATGAAAATAATTTGAAATCAGGAGAAAAATTCTGCAATGACCGGGAATCAAATCCGGGTCTTCCACTTGGCAGGCGGATAAACTTCCACTTAACTATCGTAACAAACTAATTGTGCCGCGTCAAAAAGCAGATGTTTTCTTTGATTTAATAGAAGTAATTTGTGAAAAAACGCCATTAATTACTTAAATTAGTGTTTAATTGTCCTTGTATTGCTAAACAAGGCTACCGAATCTTGCCATATGTCCCATTAGACTTATTGCCTCGAGTATTGTGGTTTCTATTTCCGCCGTTAGCGTAACTCGGTGTCCGACTGTACTTCAAGGCTGAAATAATTCATTTGCTCCAGTTTTTCGCACGGAATATTCTTTATTCGTAACATTACTTGTTAATCGATTTTTTAATGCGGCTTTTTCACTTCGTAAAATCTGAAAACAATAATTTCGTATGTAATTAAACAGCTCTAATTAATGGGAAATCTATTTTAACGAAAACAAATGAGACCTCAAGCATTTAAATTATAATCATCGAGTAATGTTCGCCTACATGATGCTTAAAAAACAGTTTAAGCCAAAATTTCGTATTAATCCCGAAATCGCCTCATTTCTACTTTAGGTAGCTTCAAAGCCCATCCGATTCAGAACAAGTTCGCTGCATTTCCTCCAAAAACCTTATGTCACCTTATACGATTGCTACAAAGCATCTTGCTGAAGGAGATAAAGCAGTGCCATATTCAAATATGAAATTGTCTTAAATGCAAATGATGTGTTCATATGCGCCTCGACCTGTCAAGGCAGGGCGTGTTACGCGCTTATCCACTCACGATCATGCATCCGCATTGAATTATGGATATATATCAACGAAATGAAGCGACAGAAATTCCATTTCAGAAGAGAATTTGGTTGTTAAACATGCATGCCCCCACGATCCGATGATAGGAACCCTTAATTCATGAAGGAGATGCAAAGTCACTCATTCGTTAAAGGAAACTATGCACAGTCTTTCTGCTATGACGTGTCAATCAACGAAAAAAAAGAAATAAAGGCCCTCATCAGTTAAAATCCTGAGCAGCAAAGTCTTCATATCTATTGGCAGACGATTAAGGCAACTCATTCAGGAAACCGGTTGCGCATTTCCGATTCGTAATAGGTATCTCAGGTGGTTAATCGCCGACTTTTAAACATATTTTGAATTTTAGTCATTAGCTGACATTGATAATTCATTTTTGAAAACTACATTGATATTTCCGACTTAGGAACTATAGAGCTACAGTCCTCTTGTTAACAAAGAAGTGTTTCGTATAGGCAATTAGAAGTAATGAAAAAATAAAAAAACAAGAAATAGCATTTAAAAAATACTTGTCTCAGGTATCTTCAATAGCCACAACAAGGTTATAAAAAAACTGGATACATATTTCGGCTACAAAGCAGCCGTCTTCAGTAGCAATTCACCGAAAATAGATTCTAAAAGAACTATTAGAGATACCTGAGACAAGTATTTTTTAAATGCCTGTTCTTGAATATTTTTTCAGCCCTGCTGAATCGCATAATTTTACCAATCCCCCTGCTGTCGTACTCTCCTATCATCCACTGAATAAAATCTTGGTGAAAATTCTTAACGTTTTGCAAGTCATTTTCCTTCCAATTAAAATTAAACAGACAATTTGAAGGCAATATTCAATAAGTTTTGAAACAAATAAATTACGTTTAAATCAAAATTGCAGACCATTATGCACTTCATAATTTATAGAAACGCAAAAACAATAAATAATACGATGGTATACCGAACACGTATGGCGTATTAAAATTATACTCACCAAAAATTGTTTTTCAATTAGATACCTAGTTAATACGTTAGCTAAGATAAGGTTAATAATTTTATAAATTGAATTATATTAAATATTTTCCCCTTTGGGAATTTTAGTAAATGATTTATACCCTGCTCCTTGAAAATTCGCAAAAACTTGAGAGCGGAAATCGTTTAATACATCTTCAGCGAGGTCACGGTGAACGAAATTCAGATTATTACGTCCTTGCATGTAAGCCATAATGAAATCAGAATAGCAGAGAAAATTAATTGCTGCCGAAGTACGTGCAACAGCTCTAAAAAAATTGAAATAGATTTATTTCCTCCTGTAGCATTCAAAGACGCTGGAGCTAGGCATTGGTAGTCGTGGAAACCAAACGAAAAAGTACGGAAATCAGTCAAGAACTGGGTTGTAAAAGGGATGGGAGGAAGTCTAAGAAAGTTTTAAGAGGAATGCATATGACCTAGAGATAGAGGGGAAGATGATTTGAAAAAACGCGAAGTTTTTGAATGAATGAATGCGTAAGAAGCGAATGAGAGAATGGGCTCGGGGGCATTTTCTTCTTCTTTACGAGAAAGAGGCAAAGCCCGGAGGAATCAAACTGATAGATTGAACACGCTATCAAGGAGGAAATCGCTCCGAAAAAAAGTTACATTATTACTGGTATGAGATGAAGGGATTCGCAACTCGGTCTGACGCGGAGTTATGAAGAAGAAAAAAACCGCCAGACTTATTAAAAACCGGTGAATGCGTTCCACCTAAAAAAATAGCGAACCTGAAAGATTTTTATATCGGTTTGAAAATGTAGCAATAGAAAGAGATGAATCATTTAAAGGATATTATATTTCGAGGCGCCGTTATGTGGTTTTCAAATTTTTTTGCCATTAGACCCATATTTTTGGTAATAGAAAAGAAACTGCTTCATGAGTAAAATGAGAATGATAAAGTAGACTAAGATAAAGGGTTTTTCTATATAAGGCTTTCTTGCATGAAATTATAATAAGACAGGATGACATGTTTCTGAAAAATTAATGAATATTTTAGAAGCCGCAAGAAAAAAGGAAACGAACTGCGTCAGAAGATAACTCATGGGATTTTCCAAAAACACTGACCACGTTTCCTGGCTTTAATAAGTTATGCGGTTCGATTATTTTATCTTGTTTTGGGCTCTCTATACAAAAAAGAATCCTTTGAAACGCATTAAAACGCAAAAAAATAGAACGTCGTAAACGCCCGATTTACTGAATCATAAGAGAAACGGAGGGAGATGAAAGTTACACAAATTTGTTTTCATATGAAAGTATTTATTCATAGAAAATTGCTATGGCTTATAAATACCGATGATGCAACGCCAAGCATTGATGTACCAGCAGAATACAACATTCTCAATCAAGGAATAAATGCAATTATGCGTTTTGATTGACTGATATTGAGATTCGATTGATATGAAAAGAATCAATAGATTATAATTCTGAATGTACGCGACAATTTTAAGAGCATCTCATATTTTCTACGATAAAGCAATATGTCTCAGTGATTAAACAAAAACGACTCGCTTTGATTGGATTTGTAAGTGATAAATTCGCATCAGTAGCAAAGGAATAAACAACTATCATCTTCCTCGAAACCATACGTTGCAGTTATATATTAAAATTTTTATCAATTTATTAGATATACTGCCTGTACAAAAATATCTAACGATGTTAGTTTCACATGTCTATAGCTTAAATATGACAACATTAAAAGAATCAACGCAGCGAATTAAAGTCAACTTATTAAACTACCAACGATTTATTTTAACCATTAATTTTTAACTAAAATAAAACAGGTCGTAGTGAAGCAATATATTGAAATTTCGAAAAAATCACGGATATAATTTAGTGAGAAGAAGAAAATTACAGTTAAGTTCTTAGTGCTTGTAAACACGCAAACCGCTAAAGTATTCCGTCAATGCGAAATAAATGTTATTCACGAAAATCGTTAGCTAAGCAACAAAGAAACAATTTTTCGTAATAATGCTAGACAAACTACCTAAAAAATATTAAATAAAGCACGAGAATTGGAGCGATGCGGGTAATAAAAACCAATCGGAAGTTGGTTATTTCACGAAACAAACCGAAATATGCAAGCCATAAAATACAAGCGAGACCAATAAATCTTCCGGCGAGAAAAACATTTCCATAATTACTCCAATAAGAACAACGATATATTATCATGCCATCCAATCCCGCGAAGAATAAATTAAATCCACATAGATTAAAACCGTTGATGGATGAATTAATAAGGAGAAGATGGAGGATGAACACTGCATTTTCCGTTATCAAACGAGGCGTCCTAGTTTCGGTGATAAAACCGTTCAATTATACAGCTTAATTTAAAAAAATCTATATAAGCTTGAAAATTCGTTGACTTGGGACTGGAATTTTAAATTTGATCGTCATCAAATTTGATTTGGACCGTTTTTTTCAGGCGAAAAACTCAATTTTTGCGTAATGGGTATTTGCCACTTAAGATTAAAAAAAAACTATTAATGTATATGTGTTCATGCTATAAAACTTTATGAAGCCTTTATATATCAAAGCAAAACTCCATAAAAATCATAAAACACCTATTAGCTCTAAATATATGTTTTTCATACATCTTGTTAGGCGTCAATTGCTAAGAAAACCTACGCGAATTTAAATGTGCTACTCATCTAGCGTTGATGTTATACTTGCATTTCTGTCGGTGTACCAATATGTTAAATGACAGTGAATAAAAATACATATCGGGTGTACATAGATATATGAGAAGGAAATCCGTAAAACTTTCCCCGCAAATTTTAAAATTCGAATTATGATGAAAACATTTACTACTGAAATATTTGCCCTAAAACCTCAGGTAGACATGATTTTCTCTTATATGATTCCTTATATCTTAGAACCTCAAGCTAACTTCTGATTTATACTCTAATGCGGCCCACCGAAGGGTTCGCAACCAACATTGCGGCCCACCATGAAGAAAAGATTGCCTACCCCTGATCTATATATATACATATATATATACATATATTATATATATATATATATATATATATGTATTCGTCGGGCTTAGTACAGGGATGGTCTGGCTGCCAATACCAGGGTCGCGGGCTCGAATCCTTCCGAGGGCATAGTTCCAAGTGGTCGTCGTTGTTATCGTTAATCAGCTAATTGTGTAAGCCCTGTAATCGATGTTAACGTGCAATTTAAAATAAAAACATAAGTACTTGTATGAATGAGGAAATTCAATACTAGCATTAACATTTTTCTTCAGGCCTACACCGTCTCAACGCTGCATGATTTCAAACTTACCCTACAAAAGATTATAAAACTTAACTAATATTAAACTACTTTTCAACAATGTCTTCAGAAACCAATATTCGTATTGAGATATTCACGATATTTTTATTTAGTTTCGATTATGATTTTGGGGCCAAAATAATTCTATGGCACACAAAAATACTTAAGTTTACATGCAATGCAGCATAGGTGTCTCGGGCAAAGAAGATTACTTAATTCAAGTTGCTACAGCTTAACTTTTACTAATACGTTTTAATAATACGCTAAAATATTAAAATTAAACCGAGTAAAGAAAAGAATAAAGTCGCCGACAAAATAATTTACGTCACCTAACGTCATATACAACACAAAAAATATAAGAGATATATAATATAATGTTAAACCTTTCTTTTTCTCCCTTGCCATCTTTCTTAATCCCTTCCTCATACATTCCTCTCATCTCTCCCCAGGGGACGGTTTTGGTCAGTAAAGCTACCATACATCTCCAACCCTCTAGAAATAAAAATCTTCCCGAGAACCGAAATCCCTCATACCATCCCAGAAACCAAGTTTGACCCCATTCTCCCTCATACTTCCGATTTACTTTTTCCTTAAACTTATTTTTCGTGTCGTATTTTTTTCTTCCCTCACTCCCCCTTTAGTTCGTCTTTGTCCCGTCGGGGTGCTTCCGTCTCCTTGGAGCAAGGGGGGAAACGTTCTCTCCGCCTCCTCCCTTACTTTTTCTCCTTTCCCATGCTTCCTCTCGACCAAAAACGTCTCCCAATCCGTCCAAACCTTTTTCTCTAACATTTTTCCGACTTTCTCTTTCCGTCCCCAGACTTCCACGACGAACAGGAAGAAGGGAAAGGTAGAGAAAGTGGAAGGCCCAGACGGAAGGACCGTTTCCTTTTTTAGAGTTCTTTCTTCTGGGAGAGAAAAAAATAAGCCAGAAGAAGTCAAAAGTGGTATCTGCTGTGTTACCCAAGTCATTCAAGTCGGAGGAAAAGCATAATAAGACGGCCATTATAAACATGGTCAGATAGCTGAGAAAAACAATTTCACTCAATAATATTATTTGTAGAATAGCCCGTTACATCCCTATGAAAATAGTCACTCTTATACCTTTAGCTAACAGTTTAAATGGTTATATATACATATATGTATATAAATGGAGAAGAGATGGTTTGGTGTTTTATAAGATGCATTCATTAATTTTCTAAACGAGAGAGGAGAAAAATTCTGAACTCCACTTAGAATCGAATCCGGGTCTCCCACTTTCCAGGCTGCTGCTTTAAACAAGTAAGCTATCTAGCCAGTATGATTTTCCACCTCTCTACTTCTAAATTTTCGTTTAGATACGCGCCTCCTTGCATATAAAATTTCATTTGCCTGCATTCCATCATAGATTCGTTATGCCGCTTTTTGTAATTATAGTTATGTTCCAAAAAATTACTACTTAAAATCGAGCGAGGAAGACGTACGTTTGTCGAAATGCATTATCAGAAAATTGAAATGTAAATTTTTAAAAGAAAATTGTACACAATTCCGTGCCAACTCTCTTCTGCTAAAATAACTACTTGAGCATGACTGGTTTTTTTGTGAATGAAATTTGATTATATTGTTGTTACATTAGAAATGGAGAGTTTAAAGAAAGAAAAAATGCAGACCACTTTTCAGTATTTTAGGAAAAATCAATAGTTAGTTAAAACAGCTCATTTTGCATAAAATACATAAGGATTAATTTAGATGGAATTCTGCCCACGCCGTTTTAAAGGGAACATTTTACATTCACGCGCAAAATTCACTCTTTAGGATATATTTTACAGGCATTTTTCTTTATTGCTAATTGCAGTTTAAAAGAGACAATATTACTAGTAATGAAACAGAAATTCAATTTAACAAAATAACATACTCCAAAGCTGCTGGATATTATGTATTAATAAATCCGTCGAATGAACATAAATTGTATTATAAAATCATTTTACTAACACTAATAGCGATGAAAAACAAAAAAAGACTGATCTACGACAAATTTTAGGCGAGAAGCGCGTTTCTCTCCACCGAGGGTAGGATATAACAACGTCGTAAACCAAGAAAATCTTATCCGAAAACTCTTCCCAAAATCTGCGAGAGAAAAACAAAAAGACATAGATTGAGACGAAGGGCGCATAAAACATAACAAAGAGAGAAAGCAATAAAATAAAAGGACGGAGAGATTGCGATACGCATAATAGCTCCCCGCTGCCATGACTTCGCGAAATAGCACCGCCGTATGTCTTCATCATGGAAGGCGGGGAGGGCGTGATGGGGCGATACCAAACACGAAAACTACGCGATTACACTTTATCGGAGGGATATATTTTTCTCCCCGACGTAAGGAGAATGTAAAACTCATCCCTCGCGAGCGATTTCTTAGCACCAAAGGCACTCCCGCCGCGTCTCCTCGCTCGGAAAAACTGTCAAAACGGGAGGCGCCTGGTGGAGTGACAAATGAACGCGAGTCGGCGCCTCACGGAGCCTCCCCTCCATCCCGCCACATCCTTTCGTCTTTTTCGAAGATGGCGATGGGAAAGCTATGCCGCCTTCTGCGGGGATTTTAACGCGAGTCTTCCCTCCCTCTCCCACACATTCCCCTCCCCCCCTCTCTCTCTCCCTAAAAATCTCTCCGCGTTTTACCTTGCACGGAGACTTCGCCTACCCCCTCCTTCCCTGCGACTCCCCCTCCCCTTCCGAAGAGATCTCCTCCCACCCACTCGCTTGTCACTTTAAGGAGGAGTTAGTTTCACTGACAAAAGATTTTTCCGCCGTAATCCACGGTTTTTTTTTCTTTTTCCTTCAAAAAAAGTCCTTCCTCAGCGTCGTTCATATATTTCCGCGGGACGGCAGATTAAATTCGGATCGGGTGTGGCGGTGGGATGGAGGAGTGGGTGGGCAAAGTCGCAGTGGGATAAGGAAATCTTTCAATTTTACTTTTTATTATTATCACGACGGCAAAGAGAGACGGGGAAAAAGAGTTGAGAGAGAGGAAGGAAGGGAGGGAGTGCGAAGTGTGAAGAATGATCCTTCGATGGGGAACGCATATTTTTTCATCGCGGTGTAAATCAGTTCACATCCGATTTCTTTTGTTTTTTCCCGAGCCGTGACAGCGCGAAAGAATGCTTCCTTTTCTCCTTTAAATCCGGTGGATTTTCGGTTTCTTTTTCTTCTTCTAAAAAATACGAATTCAAGAATCTACGTGATTTCGAAGAAATGAGTTATAATTTTACGACGGAGTAGATAAATTTTAACGTCAAGTTTTCAGAGTACATAAAGCACGATTATGGGATGCAACACAAACTTTGGCATAGGCCAATAGCACCTGAGATTCACAAAAAATATAATGTACTACTCCATGCTATTCAAAACGAGGATTTAAAACCATATAGTTACCTTTCTGAAAAATGTTGTAATAATATAATATAGTAAGTTTAGATTCACGCCAATATGGCATATAAAAGACGATTTTTCCACAAATATAATAAGATATTTTGAACTAGACTAAAAATAACTTCAAATTCTCACTCTACTCCTTAAACCTACAGCTCGACAAAGAATTTAAAGTAAAAAGTCTTACATTTTTAAAGGGATTCTTCGCGAAAAGATCACTAGGGGTTATTTTTACCTAAACGGAAGAGATTAAATATTAATTCATTAATTGAAGATTTCAATTAAAATAAATATTAATTAAAGGCAGGGACATTAATTTTTAATTCATTGGAGAGTTTTGGGAGAAATAAAAATGTGAAAGAGTTTAAGCAAAAAGTTCGTTTCATCTTTAATTTTTCACACCATATCCCATAGATGACGACCGCTCGATTATTTTTATAATGATCATTAATGATTTATTAATAAATATTACTCTAGGATCAGTTTCTTCCACGTCTCAAATCACACTCTTCCCCTCTCCCACCTAACATAATCATGTCCACTATAGACGTCCGCTTCCTCTACACCACCATTCCTCACCACCAAGGACTGTCCGCCCTGAGAAAATTACTGGACTATCTGACGCAAGACCCTTCTCCCATTTCCTAACGAAGCTGGCTAAAATGGTGCTACAAAAAACAATTCTCTTTCGGAGGACTCCACTACCTACAAATAAAAGGTACCGCGATGGGCACTTGCGTGGCGCCCTCCTACGCCAATGTGTTCTTAGGTGGGAATAAGAGGAACGATTTCTTGACGTATATCCCAGACCATTCGTATGACTGAGATATATTGACTACATATTTCTTCTCTGGACGCATAGACCTGACTCCCTACAATCCTATCTACAACGCCTCTTTTCTTACCCCACGCTCTCCTTCACTCACCACTTCTCTGCCTCCAACATCACCTTTCTGGATGTCGATCTCTCCATCCGGGAAAACAGAATCTACACCAGCGTGCACCTAAAGCCCTTCTACCGCCTTCAGTACCTCCACTTCGACAGCTGCCATCCACTCCACACCAAAACTTCAATTCCCTACACCCTAGCCCGTCGAGGGCGGATAATCTGTTCGGCCAGAGGCATGCTGTTCGAGTATTGCTCCACCCTCGAACATGCATTTCATCAGCGCGGATACCCGCCGGATCTGATCCAGAACCTAATCTGGCGGGCAGTCGCAACCACCACCCCTTAACCTCCACCCCAATACCCACACCATATTCCACCCCCAACTCACCCTAACCAGCCTTTTTCCCCTGGCGTCCACGATATTCTGAGGAATATCCTAAAAGCCACCCTCCCTATCCTCACATCCTCCCCCACCAAGTCCCATTCCCTACACCACCGGTCCAGTCTTTCCGCCGATCCCATAATCAGGCTAATATTCCATAGAAAAGGGAACCCCCAGCACCCACTCCCCTGTGTCATGCCGGATCTCACCTCTGCGGTAGACCCCGGTGCCTCACAAGCCAAATAACCCCTCCATGCAACTCCTTCTCCAGTCCCACCACAAACATCACCTACCCCATAACTTCTCCTGTCAACAGCACCACCCGCAATATTATTTAGCTCCTGAGATGCACACGATGTCCTGCTTTTTATCTTGGCCTCACCGGCAATCCCCTCAACATCCGCATGAACGGCCACCGCAACAGCGTCATTCTTAAACGACATCTGCCCATGGCCGTTCCTGCGAACAAACACAACTTGAAATTCAATGATTGCTTCACGGTGAGGGCCATTCGCGCTCTCCCCGATAATGCTTCTGCTCCCCAACTCCGTCAGTGGGAGCCTAATATACATATTCAAATGAAAAAGTTTTAAGGGAAATACTGAAGTGGTTAAAACGAACTTGAAAAAAATCTCGAGATGCTTCTATTTTCAATTACATAAACTTAATCGTGAAAAGTGTTAGACCTCAAACACATTAGGGTTACTATCACCATAAACTATTTGGATAGAATTCAACCACGTAACATTAAGTTCCAACCTCGCAGATAATTTGTGGGCGTCGATATATTTTCTTTAATTTATTTACGGCGGCATTATTCCCTGAGACAATATTGTGAATCGTCCAGAAAAACAAAACACAATTACGCTTGTTGATTGGAAAAGTATGTGGAAATCGACATGCAAGCGAGTTAATTTCCCGGTGAATACAAACTGTAAACATGAAACAAAAATTCTCATGAGGAAAAAATAACCTTATAATATCCAAAATTAGCTAAACTTTTCTTAAAAAAGTCCACTTGTGAAGGCTCGACTTTGTGGAAAGATTCCATAACATAAATAAAGACTATTATTGTAAATTTTCACGAGACAAGAATTTATTAGACCATTTTCGCCTGATGATTTTGTAACGTGCGAAACCGATAGAATAAATTCGTATCAAGTGGAAATTTACAATAATTGTCTTTATTTATATTATATTTTTTCTGTTTCGAAACTACAATCCAAGCTGTTGCGCAAGTACGATCTATACATTTTTACAAAAATTTTTAACCACAGGGTAATTTTATTCGGCTGTCGTATTCGTATCCAGCAATTGCAGGAATTATTGTGGCGTAACACAAAGAAACCTTTAGAGAACATCAAATCGTGGCTGTACCAAATGAACTCGAAGCGAGACCTCCTTCGCTTGTTTAAAGAATCACGCTTCCGCTTTCCCAAAACCTTTCATTTTCGTCCTTCGCATTATATTTCCATTTCAACTATCACTTTAGGTGCCGAATGATAATCATCGATTTGCCTCTTCCTCGTTTTATTTCTGCCACAGGATCATAAAGATCGCAAACTTGGATTAGTTCGTATTTTTTTTCTTATTACGAGTTATCTTTCAAATTCTATTACAGAAATGGGTAAGTACATATTCACACCCATCCAAAGTATGTATATACGTATCAACTAACTAAAATACGAGAAAACGCGAAAACTTTGTTTATTCTAATGCCGAAAGATAAATTACTATTTACAAATTATAAACACCTTATAAATTAAGTGAAAATATGTCGAACCTTTCCGTTTTTTAACCACCGATTAAAGTAATTACTACTAGCCCCAAGATCTAACGAATCTAATTACTGAAATAAGAATGTGGAATGTGCAAAGTTTCATAGATCCACTGCCACATTAATAACGATGACCTTAGGCCGATACTATTTGCATTTAATCCTTAATCACGATATAAATTTACATATTTCAAGTGGTTACAACTGAGCAAACTGAGACCAAACTAAAACATTTAATACGATTTCCAGCCATCAAATATTACACCAATTAAAATCAACAAACAAAATTATTCACTAACGCAAATAAATACTTTTAATAAGCGGAATATACAAATTGAAATAAAAACAACATAATTAGGTGTGCAACAAATTAATACAGTGTAAATAACAATAGAAGCCGGTCGCTAAGTGTGAAAAAAATGCCTCAACTTCTCTTTCCTCTGGATGACCCTTCTATTTAAACACCCTCCGCACAGCTCGCCCTTTATGTTTTAATTGCCATCTTTTCTTTCCTGCATACCTTAACCCACCCGACCCCTGTACAAGTCTTTCCCATCTTTTTTCCCTTAGCAACCTCAGCATCTCTGCCGAAAAGTCCCAGCGCACCACACAGATCCCTTGGGACAACCACTTCCGTAGAAGTTGGTTTTTAAGAGATAAAAAGGAGAGTTGAATAAAAAAGAGAGCAGAATGGGAGTGGGACGGGAACGAGAAATAAAAAATAACAAATTAAAATAAAAGTTTTCGAAACGAAATGGATTATGGGAGGCGGAAGCGGCTTGAACACGCTTTCCCGAGGGGTTGAGTTGCCAATTAGCGAGGAGTCATCGCGGGGAGTGAGGGCCAAGGGGAAAAGAGGAGAGGAAGAGGAGGGAGAAGAGGAGGGGGAGGGAGAGAGGAAGAGGAGGGGGAGGGAGAGAGGAAGAGGAGGGGGAGGGAGAGAGGAAGAGGAGGGAGAGGGAGGGAAGAGGTCGGAGTAAAGAGAAATAGAGAGGTTTAATAAGAAAATACCCGCGTCCATGCTCGCGCTTTTTCCTTGCATGCTGATTAGCTCTACGTGCGCATTTATCAAAACATTTAATCTATCACTTGTACTTTTAATTAAATATTTTTTGATATACCAAAGATTAGAAACATTTAATGATCAAAAGCATGAAAAATCAATAGCTTTAAATACAAAAATTTCTGGTAGTACAAAAAAGTAAGGTTTTTCTAATCGCACAATAAGGTTTAAACAATTTGGACTGCATTAACCGAAAGATAAAAGCATTAAATATTAATATGACAAAGATTTCCTTCGTGTCATACTATAATCTTAATAAAAAAATATCACAAAATTTTGTACTATTATCCGACTAGTTTCAATAAACAATTATTTTAAGTAATACTTAAGTGGTTTAACCTAAAATACTTAAAAACTTCATAATCCGATTATTTTTCGAATTTTATAAAAATAAAAGCATTGTTTAGCACTATACAAATTAATGACATTAAGTTTTAATAACAGGAAAAAGTGAAAACGAAAACAATTAATGCATCCGAGGATTAAAACTTGAAACGTTAAATATAATTCCCTTTTTTACCGCAATATGTAATAAAAGAGAACGTCCAAAATCCAACCTGGCAGGATCCAGACACAAAAATCCATGTGTGTGATTAATTTTAATACTAAACTCTAAAAGACAAAAACTTGCAAATTAAAATATAAAAGACACATACATCGTCCTTGGTACGCTTTTGAAATAATGAAACCAGAAAAAAAAGTTTGGGAGCTATTACGAATACACTCACGTTTCATATTCGATCAATTGATGTCGAAAAAATTGGAACAATGAAATGTGGACATGGCAGCTATTAATTTAAATCACCAGTGATACGTGATTATATTTTATGAAAGAGAATGGCTCCAAATTAATTCGTCGCATCGCATTATGACATTACCGATATACTTCGAGGAATGTTAAAATACCAGATTTATTTTGATCTCTGTAAAACAGTTCCAAACAACTACAATCACCTCATGTATTCATATTACGCTTATAAAAACTTTATGATGTCAAACGTATTTGTCATAAGGTTTAACTAAACTATTTACATTAGAGCCTTTAAACCACTCGAATGTGTATATATTAACGTCATCAACCATATATCTTATAGACCATACCATCTCCCTTGTATGGAATTATTTTTCGTGTTTTATGATGATTTGCGCGGTATTAAATTATTGAAAGCAGCATGTGATCAACATTGAGCTTAGGTTTAACTGACGGTGCGGAGTTAGCGTATTTTTTTTGCATCTTAAATTTTACCAAATTGTAACATGAAAGAGGACGCACGCAAGGTTATCCTCACTGATGATTCGTCAGCACCACCTTATGAAGCCCTTAATAAATAATAGCCATTTAATAGCAACCCACGCCATTTTATTACTTGTGATAAGAGTCCTTCAATTCATTTTGGACCCAAATTAAACAGCCATGTTTGCACATTATCCGTCATCCTTATAATTTTTTTCATTCGGACACGCGGCGATCCAAGTAAAAAATTAAATAAAATTAGAGTACATGGAACGTTTCACGTATGCTTGTATTACACGCTGAATATGTATGAGCACGAGATTATTTTTAAAAATTAATCCGATAACGGAAACACGTGCTGTCGCATGTTAATATTTGAACATAGAAGTGAAAGTTTTGAAAAGATTCTTTAGTTTAAATATGGGCATTTATCTAAAAACGGTGAAATGATTCATTATGATTCCGTGCGGCTAAATTAATTGACATTACGTGCAATCTTCATATGCCGCGAAGGAAAGAAAGAAAAACCATGAGTTGAATCCATACATTTTAAAAAGAGGTACCAGAATACAATTTATTTTGGATGTAACGCAATAAAAATTCTACGGGGATTAAGCGAAATACGATAAAAAATGAAGCTGAAAAACAACACCAAACATCACGTAAAATTAGGAGGGTCTTATGTTTAAACGGGTTTCTGGGAATTTTTCGTGACTTTCCAAAAAAATATGTCTAGCTTAAAACAGTTTAATTGAGAGAAAACATATTCCATTAAGAATCTCCATGCATTAATTTTTACGGACCGCAAAAAATTGTCCTCATTTTTATTTAAAACCATTTCTTTCCTACATTTCCGCGCCGAGTGTAAACGGACAAAAATATTCCAATTCTGGAACGAAAAAAAATCGTCAAAAAATAACTTTCTGCTGAGATTCTTCATTTTTTAAACATAAAGCAAATATAAAAATTAACCTTAAGGTAAATTTCAGGTGCATGCGAGAACTAATAAACTAAAAATTTTGCTCCCGCTTTTGAACGAAAGGGAGGAATGTGGGGAGAGGAAGGAGACGCATGGATTATTTATTCGCTAGGCCAGAAATTATTCACACGCAAGCGTACATACACGAGGCAGCGGCAAACTCGCGGAACTCATTCGACCGTAGATTTCGATGTGTGCGTGTGTTAGCAAAGGCATCGAGAGAACGAGGAAAGATATATTTAAAGGTTATTTACGTTCAAAGTTGAAGGGAGGGGCTGCTGCGTAATAATAAGGAGCGCCGACGTAGGGAGAGAGGGCGCTCAGGACAGAAGAGTGGCAGTGCTAGGAAACGAGAAAGGGAAAGGGAGCGTGGAGAGATGACGAAACACGGAGAGAGAAAGAGTTTGATAAAGAAGGAGGAATCGGACGACAGCATAAGGAAAAGATGGAAAATGGAGAAAGAACGAAAATGAAGACTAGCGAACACGGGAAGGAAAAGAGACATCCGCCAATAGAATAGCGACGTCTCTATTTATATGCTATTGAGACTAGAAAGTCTTCTTCCTCATTCAAATCTAGAAAGATAAAGAAGATATAGCTTTAAAGAGAGTGGGCGCACAAATACGTATAGACTTCTTTCACGGGAGGTATTGATACTGCATAAACTTGTTATCAATCCGACGAGAGAGTGACAGAAAGCTAGTATGAAAATAGAAAGACGGAAATAATAGGAAAGGAAGTGAAAGAAGAAAAATGAATAGATGGGAGAAAAAACGAAACGGAGAGGGAGCGTAAGAGCAAGAGGAGTGGAAATATAGTATGACATAGAGGAGAGAGAAGTAAAATCAGTGATGGCGTGAGAGACAAGAGAGAGGGGCAAGGGTGACAAAATAGGGGGGCGGGGGAACAGATTGGTATAGGAGGAAACGTGTGGGAAAGTAGCTAAAGAGACGCGGGTGAGGTACGAGGAAACATGATGAGATATCATGAGGCAGGCAGAAAGTAGGAGTTGAGCTTGGGTTATAATGAGCATGAGAGATTGAAAACCTGTTCTGATGGTCGAGGGAGGAGAGGGGAGGTGAGAGATTTTACAAGAACGAGGAAATGAGAAAAAATGGTGTAGTTGGCGAGGTTTCGCGGAATTCCACAACGAGATTCTAAGATAACCACGTTAATCGTAAGAGCCTCTTCCGCTTCAAGGGAATGAATGTTTTCGCTCGGATGTTTCATTTTCCCTGATGAAAGCTTAGCTATGGCGATTCCATCATTAAATCATTCTTTCAAATCATGTTTTGGCCCCCACTTAACAAACTAATTATGTAAAGCGACGTAGTTGAAATTTAAAACTAATTGTAAGTTTGACATCCCCTTCCTGCCACGGGGAAGACTTTCGTACACTACGTGCAAAAGGGGACAAGAGCACGCTTGTACAAGATTCGCAGGAAATTATCAAAATCTGAAGATTAAGATGAAATACAACAAATAAAGTAGGAGACCTTTCGGGTAATTTAATAAAAATCAATGCTTACCAACATTTTTAATAATTTTTTAAAATAAGTTTCCTGGAAGTTAAGCCATATCCTCATGTGTTGTAAGGTTACGGCAGACGAGACTTGACTCTTTCACTCCTACGCATAGTAATTCAAAACTAATTAATTCACTTTCCTTATAGAGTGATTCAACTTTTTCATTTCCTCCCTCTAGTTTCCGAACAAAATATAAACTCTCCTAGAAGTAGTTTCCGAATAAAAACAGTTCAACTCTTTTAACATTTTTATTAGAGGCCCATTCTTCACGTATAGTTTGGACACAACCTCTTTTCCTTTCCCATCAGAAATGATAACAGCTTCAACCTCAATGTTTCCTATTTTTCCTTCTCATATTTTGCTTTTTTATGAGGGAGGGATTCATTGCGATAAAATTGAAAATTAACCTACGCTCACAGAATTATTTCAACTTCTGAAAGGTTTTCTGTCACACTTCTCTAATTCCTTAGAATTTTAATAAAAATGTCCACTCTAAAACCGGATTTCCGAAAATTTATGTAATTTTAGTAAATTTTCTGACAAAATTTCAAATAATCCATTAAGTAATTACGGAAATCTTCTTTCTTATGCTCAGTCTTAACTCCGATTGCTTTTATTCAAGATATCCATCCTCTAATGAAACTCTTTCGATGGGGTTATTGACAGTATCGAACACTGAACAAAAAATTCGTGCAACAGAAGATTCGGGTAACTCGCGTAGTCAAAATAAATGAGTTTTTACCGCTTCAGTATACTGTATACTAATTGACCTATCTTGATCGATTGTGGGACGCAAGTGATAACGTCGAGTACGGAATTAATTTGTAATAACTTTTCATTTTTCAATAAAACCGTTGACTGGATATATTTCGTTCAAAAAATTTAATTCCCTGTTCAATCGGAAGAATAATAAATGGCTGAAAAATGGAAATGACGTTTAATCAATATTTGAAACAAAATGCATCAACTGACGAGCTGATACAAATGAAATACAACTATATATCTTTCACGGAATTTTAGCACAACACGACCGGTTATGCTGCAATCGTAGCATCTCAGAACGTCGCAAGGCACTATCTCTACCGTACCGACGTGCTATTTCATTACATTAAATATTTTCCAAACATCATCTGATCACATAGAAAGTAAAATAAAAAGAGATACCACAAACGATACTATGACCGATGCGACCGACCGACATAGATAACAGGAGGAGATGCACAATGACATAATTACTAAAAATGACACGCTGTGTCTCATGTGAGAACCACGACAATGCGGTCACGGATGGATATCATGTGATGCTCACAAGCGCTTGCTTAACATGAAGCTATCAATCTTAGAAATATTGCAACCTCACCATCATGACATCACCGTTGATTCAAGCAACAGGGCCGTGGCAGCCTCGTGTTTGACCTCCTACAATGTAATGCGAGGGCTTAGAATTTTTTAACACTTGAGACTAATCAGAAATTCTCCGAGAACCAAAGCCAAAAAAGCACATTTTTGTTTTTGCTTCATTCCGGTTATAAATTTCAAATGAAATGTAAACACTTCATTCATATAATTTGTAAACGGACACGGGAAGTTTGTCATGGTACCTGGCCGAAAAAGCCATGAAAAAAGATATCCATTGAAATCGGAATTTGCCTAAGGATGTGAAAAGTGTTCAAAAATTTTTAGGAATAAAACTAATAAAAAATGTCTGAAATGTGGATGCCTTAGCCTAGTGTTTCCCAACCGTAGTGCCGCATGGCACTAAGATAGAACAACTGATTGTCCTGCTAATTTCGTTATTGAATACAGAATTGAACGATTTAGAGATGTTGATAGGTCATTACGGAATCATTTTCCTTTATTAAATTGATAAAAATGTAACACCAACAAGTCAATGTGTCCAAACGTTGCAATATCCGTATGTATAAACATACGAGGGAAATCAAAAAGTAAAGGTAATTTGCGTGTATTAACAATACATAATGTTAGAATACGATCTCAAGGTCATCATAACGTGCCTTCCCAGTTGCCAGTGCTCAATGTGTCTCGTACAGTTGAGGGGTAAACATGTCAACTCCGCTTTCCGGTGGCACCGTTAGTGAACAACGTGCTGTCAGCAGATTTTTGTGGTCAGAAGGGGTCAAACCCTTTGAGATTTACAGGAGAATGTTAACACAGCATAGTGAAAAGTGTATAAGTCAAAGAAAAGTGTACGAATGGGTGGAAAGATTCAAAAGTGACAACAGGTTTTCTTGGCGAAGAACCTTCGGTCCATCCGACAAGTTCAAGAACAGCAATATTGTGCTGATTGAGTTAATGCTCTCATACGAAAAAAGAGACGGATTACTGTTAGTGCTGTTGCCGAAATGTTAGACATCAGATACGGATCTGCGTATTCGATCATGCACGATGACCTAAAATATCGCAAAGTTCGTGTTATTCACAGTAAACGCAGAGGATTGCTGTCAAAAGGTGTTCTTTTGCATCATGACAATGCTCGACCTCATTCAGCCGCTGCAACCATTGAAACAATTCAAGAGATTAAATTTGAAATTATTCCTCACCCACCCTACATACTGAACCTCGCCCCAAGTCACCTTTTTGGTCCTCTGAAAAAATCATTGCGTAGACGTCGATTTTTACATGATGAAGATGTCAAAGACGCGGTGCATACTTGGCTGCAGGAACAACCGAAAACCTTCTTCTCAGGTGGCATTAAGAAGCTTGTGGACTGATTTAACAAGTGTTACGTAAAGCAAAGGGACTACGTTGAGAAATGATACTAAAAGTTTGTACATTTTGCCTTTCTAGATTAATTAAAAATAAATTGCCTAACTTTTTGATTTACCCTTATAGTTTCGAGATAGGGGTACCAGGAAATTCTGTTTATCTTAGGAAAGGTGTCGGGTCTATAAAAATATTGGGAAAGAATATCTAAGACAAAAAGAGAGCAATTAATATTTTCGTTGGTAGATTTTGAAAGAGTAATTTAAGCGAATAAGGAACTCGTTATAAAAACTAAGTTTCAGAATTAGAACCTCGATTAATTTTTACCATATTGTCTCTGGTTACGCAAAAGTAAACATTCACGGTTCAAAAACTACATGCAAACATAAAAAGATAATACAAAGTCTTGGGGCTACGTGTTTCGAGGATCGCAAATATAAAGAGAGGGAGAAAATAATCCGGACGCAGCTTAATCAAAACTCCGCAAATCATACACACAAATCGACACTTAAGCGTTTAAAATTGAGCAATTTCTCGCAGAGGATGAGAAAGACTAAAGGAAAAAGAAACGCATTACAATTTCATCACGCCCGGCCAAGGGAGCGAAAAAAAAACATTAATTATCCAAAGAGCGACGAGTTAACCTAAGGCCTGAAAAAAATAAATATTAAAAAAAAGAACCGAATCAAACTTCCACGAAAACCCGGTTCCCGAATCCCCCAACCTAAAAGAACACCTTCCTTTTAGTGCCTCCTCTACCCCATTCCACCCCCCTCATTTCCAAAAAAAGATAAAGACCCGCGCAAAAATTAAACCCGAATTAAAACCGCAAAACCCGCTACATCTCACCAACGTTAACCAGATCCGAGAGCGAAATAATAAAAACGGAAGATTCCGGATGATGGAAAAACGTGAGAAGGGTTAACTACCCATCAAGAAAGTGAGAGGACGGAGGGCGTATTCGAGGGGGAGGAGGTAGGGAAGAGAGAGAGAGGGAGAGAGTAGATACCTGTCTATCGAAAGAGTTTTTCGAGGAAGAGGTTATGTCGGGCGAACGAAAAGGGATATAGGGAAGAACGGAATGAGAAGAAAGGGAGAGGATGAGAGCGGGGAAGGGATAAAGAAGACTCATGAGAGGGGACGAGGAGAAAGAGGGACGGAAAAGGGTCGCAAAGTGAGGGAAAGGGTTGGGATTAATTTCACCGAAACCTCGTTATGAAGCTTCCATCACGGCATCCCTCCATCCACGGGCTCTTCCACTACGCACTCTCCTTTCTTTCCCCCATCCTCCTCCTCCTCCTCCTACTCTCCCCTCCCCTACCCCTCCCACTCACTCCCCACACGCTCCCTCTCCACCTCTAATTCTTTCCTCGCCCCTTCCCTACTCTCCCTCCACTTCCTTAATTTCTCCCCTTTTTGTCTCTCTTTCCTCTCTCCATCATCTCTCCCTCTTAACCATATCCTCCTCTTTTTCTCCTTTTCCCATCTCTTTCACCTCCTTCCCCCCTTTCCCTACCTAACCGACAAGGCCGCTTTTCCTCAACCTCACTGCCTCCGCCCTCTCCTCTTTCCTACTCATCGGCAGCCTTTTCTATTTCCCTCACCTTCTCCACCACCTCCTCCCATCCTCAAACTTTCATCTTCCTCCCCCTCTCTCATCTCACGCCCCACCGAACCCCTCCTCCTTGCCACAGTCCCCGTTCTCTTTCACTCCCTCTTTCCTCCTCCCCCACAAAGCCCCACCTCCTTTCTCCCTCATCCCCTCCTCCCATTTCTCTCCCTCGCCCCTCTTCGAGGGCACGCTACCTCAACACCGTCAGAGGGGCAGAACGAGGAGGCAATTAGCGAGAAGTACGATTCTCGTCGTGGAGGTGCGAGTCGCGTGCAGTTTTCGAGTTTTGCCAGCATCCCGAAAACGTTTTATGGAAAGAGGAGGAGATATACAGTGAGTCAAAGACTTCAACTTCCTCCTTTCTCTCTCTCTCTCTCACTCTCTCTCTCTCTCGTGTTCTCCCCAGCCCACCTACACTGCTACATGAATTTTTATTGAACCCAGGTCGTGATACGGGGTTGTTCACGACCCCAGATTATGAAAAAAAGTCTCGAAAACTGAAGAAATCGAGCTTTGGTGAGCATTCTGCTCTTAAGTAATTTTCAGAACATGGAAGAAACGTTAAAAGTGAATAAGCCAGTCAGTGGTACAGGCATCCTTGTTTATTCGATCCAATTTCTCGTAATATAGAGAACGTTAACACTTTACATTTAACACCGCGCGTGTTAGGTCGAATATATAAAGATGAGGTAATTCGTGAAATTACAGCCAAATAACTCGTTTATCTCCACAAAACTCGCGATTTAAGGTAACGATACGTCATGATGCCGTTTTAGAAAACGCTAAAATTTGATCGTGTCAACTGATCGATGGATTTTCTAAATACGTACAAAGAGAACTATTTTTACGAAATATCGTTTACAATACTGGCCACGAATGTATCAGAAATCCCAAACATTTGACACCTGTGGAAGATTAAGAAATACAAAGTTAAAATTTTTTAACAATATTTTTGAATAGTTCAATGGCCTACAAAATAATTGAAGTTACATCGTCTATCAAGTGGGAGAACTTTCGGGATCGAATGCCTTAAAATTAAATAAAAAATGGGAGCTGAGCTTCATTTACTGACGCAATATGGAAAAGCGCGTTTTGTTTAGAATCGTTAACAAAATTCCATATAAACTTAGTAATATAGTTAAGACAAAGTAATTTATTAGACAATTAGTGAAAAATGTATATTTATGTTCTTACGCATGCAGGGTTTCTAATCTAACGACTATTGGCTTGTGAAATGAACATATGTATTACATTACTAAAAAGAATTCTCCTGACGCTCTCCGATTTCTCCAAAAAAAGGCCTCCCTGGCGCTCGCCGACTTTAAAAAAAAAATTTCTGCAGTGTTATAAAAAAAATTAAAGTTAAAAAATAGTGAAAATTTTAACTTCCTATTTATCATCATTTGTTCAGAATATTAATTTGAAATTTTTGAAGGCCCCTCCTCCTGAGGTCCTCCGATTTCTCCAAAACATTACTTTGGCAGCGTAATAAATGGCATCATAGATCACATATACCCTGTAAGACAGCGACTTATTCCGCAAATTGTACTTGTGAGATATTCGACGTTTATGAAGAGATATTATGGTTTTGCCACGTTTTCCTGCCAGAATAGATTAACATTTAATATCTTTGTCTTCTATCTAATACTTATGATTCTGAGTTATGAAGTCACTTCATCTCCTCGCCACATTCCTTGAAATTTGGCTTCTATGTAAGCTCAAAATACGTCAACAATCCACCATAGGAGCATAATCTTTTCATTCGCGGACGAATTTTCCTGGCAGAACTAGATAAAACAATAAAAGAGAAGCCATAGGACAAAGCCGTATCGATCAATTGTTTCAGTAGACTGCGCGTTTTGGGCCGCGGGGAAATAATCCGCCCTTTGTGCAATTATCGAATCTGGTCTGCTTGGATTTTAATCATTTACTTCTACGCTGCGTAATGAAACGGGTATCACTGATTTTCCTCTTTTAGGAACGTGAGACTGAAAGGTCGTGTCATTGATATGCTGCAAATTGATATTCCCCCTGGGTGGTCATTGCGGTACAAACGAAATGAACTCCGACGACATTACTTATTGTGACGACAAAACATGGACATTTTGTATTTTCATTACCTCTCCAAAAATGTTATCTATTTATAGTTTACTCATTATGTCAATGAAAATTCAAAATAGTAAATGTTCACTACAGGGGTTAGACTGTTTACATTTATTCTTCAATCTAGCTTTATAGTTATGTTTTTACGATTAAAAAGTCTTCAAAAACGAGATTTATATTAAATGCATTGATTTTTTTCCAATCCATCGATCGTAAGTATTGAATTGCGAGCTGGGGCAGTTTAATGATCACCAAAGATCCCAACCAGAAATATATCACTGCAAGCATTATTTTTTATATTTGATGTACAAATTATTCACTGCATGTCAGCTATGATTGATAATTTCAAAGCTGCCTCATTTAAATTTGCGATATCTTTGGCGATATCAAAGCGAAAGAGCGAAGGCGATCTAATAAATATTTATTTTGCACTTGTACACCGAATGTAAAGAAGACATTCAAAATTCAGAACGATTTATAAGACAATTTTATTAAAGGGGAGGAAAATACGGTTATTCATCTTCAACATATTAACCAGCTGGAGTACAATCGTAATACTTAACGGAGAAATCAGTCAAATATTTTTTCTTTGCATTGTCAGTACCATATCTCGATATCTATTAAAGATGTACTAATTTCCGTATAAATATAACCAACCTAAAAGGAACCTATAATAGCTTCTGAGGCATATCAGAAAAACACTATCACTTCGGTAATTTCAAACTGAGCAAGAATTTCATGAGCCACATAAAAGGATATCATCTGCGAGAGATATTTATTTAGGTCTACCGCGTTTTTAGAGGTAAGACTATAAGTTTTTTTTATTTAGAAACTCCAGCTAAAATCTTTAAATAGCTATATTTTCGCATTTATTGCAGGTGATTACGATTTTATGAAAAACTTACTCGAAACATACTCGCCTTTCATTTGGATGGTCGCCGTTTAAGTTACGTTAGGGGCGCAGCGTTAAGTAATAAACGAATGAAGTAAAAACCTCGCTTTTAATGGAACGACCTGTAAATTCGCCTAAGCTTAACGCTAAATGACAATAAAACAAAAGTATGCACATATTAGGTGATTCCTTCAACATGACGCGATATCTCCGGCCTCCAAAGACGAAAAACGTCTATCCTAAGGAAGAATATCTCGGCTATCCCGTCGAGAGGCTAAGCGACGCCAACCCTTCCCCTAGCTTTCCCATCCTTCCACGCCCTCGCCCTGATGTAATGACTATGACGGCAGGGCGTCTGTGGCATATTGGATGTCATCCTCTCCCAAGGGGATTAATCGTCAAGGCTGCGAGCGTCATAAGGGAGTCTTTTTACCGCGTCATCCTTTTGCGGAAGAGAGAGAGAAGAAACCCTATGCAAACGGGTTTCCGAGCTATTTTTATCGACCAAGCGGGAGGCTGAGATAAGTTCACAAGCGAATGCGCAGCGTTAAAAGTAGTAAGCGCTCCTCCCCACTGCGCGAAACTAAGCGAAAAACAGGCATTTCGGGGACCGCAGCGAATCATCCCCGCTCTTTAGGAACTCTTTGCATGCTGACAACGCGTCGATTTCAAGCGACTGTCGTATGAGAAAAATACATATAAATGGAATTCCGCGTGTTATTTCTATCCAGATAAAAAACTGAAAGGTATTGAGAGATTTCGCAGCAAAGTGAAAACGGTCGGATTTTGACCTCTACAAATGATCCCAGTTCTTTAGTACTGTTTGCCTGAAGTTAAAAAAACACGACGATCGTTCGTCGCTATCGCTGTAGGCAAAAGCGGAATCGGAGTGTCACGGTGGCATTCCGATTAAAAAAACGTAAAATAAAGTTCTTTCCGTCCAAAATACCTCTTTGCAGTATTTTACCGCGGCAGTGACTGTTATTATGCAACCATCACGACAAATTATAGTTGCGAATATGTTTCTATTAGAACAGGAATGGTAGAATGGAAACTTTTGAATACATATAAATACAATGATAAATGCATGAAAACTAAAATTATTGAATATTGAATATTTCTCAGATAGAATGAACCAAATATTTGATAATGCATCCAATAATTATAGGAAGTATGTCACAATGTCATAATGATGTAGAATGTTCTTAAAGTTAAAAATAATTCGTAAACATATAGTACAACGCACATATCGTATGAATGAGAACCTGGTAATATTTCTTCATTAAAGTGTGAGAAACACGATAAAATTCTATAATGAAATTCACGTTTCGACTGGGGAAATAAATTGAAAGAAAAAGCTTAAATGCGAAAAACGCAGTAGTTAATATCAGCCCACTCGAGAAGTGTGCGTAACTAACTTTTTGCCCCAAGCTTCGACGGATAATTAGAGTAATTAATAGACTACCACAGCAAAACACTTTCACTGCCGAGGAAAAATACAAACGATCGGAAATAAAGTTAACTGTTTCCGAAGCCCTGGCTAAAAATAATTACGCCATTATCTAACGACGTTTTCGCTCGATAAAAAGGCAGAGAATCCGTTTAATGTGGAGAGAAAACGCGCAAAAGCCCTTCTTCCTGCTCTTGTGAAATGAAATGCACCGACGGTCGGTCGCTCCACTAGAAATTAATATGTCGGTTACTCACGCCAGGTTGATGAGCTCATTTCACACATCGCCACACCGATTAAGCAGATGATTGGCTCCGCTACTCACCTGTAAATAAACGAAACGAGAATTGCTTAGTGGAAAAAAGGGAAAGGGTTTTACTATTATGAAAAAATAAGGGTGTTTTGCAAAAGGATCAACGTTCCGCAGCGCGAAAGTCACGTCTCGCAACATGGAAACAAAAATAAAATGCGAAAGAGATTATATTTATCTAAAATGACCTGAATCATTTATTAGTATTCTTATTAATGTAATTGAATAAAAATATTAATGGATAAAAGTCGTTCAGTTCTCACAATCAGGCAAGATGCGAAATGAAATAATATAGAAAATATCGCCCAAGGAAAAAATGTATAATGCTTTGTTAAAATTCCAAAAAGATTGTAAGTTAAATGAAATACAGACCTGAAAACAGAAAAAATTATAATTCGGGAAAATTTGTAATTGAGTTATTTTACATTTATATGAAGTTTCAGTTTTGTAAAATGGAGCTTTTTAATAAGTTAAAACATTGGCGAACAATTTTATTAATGAAAACGAGAACGAGAAACAACTTTCACGTGCTTTTATTTCTCGTTAATTTTAATCAAAATGCAATATCATTTATCAGCTATGGTGCAGGATATACGAAATAATTAAAAACACGTCATGGTCGATGGCACATTTGAGTGATCCATATCACTAAATTTATCACGATAATTTACCTCATAACTACTCTTTTTAACTTAATATAAGATGTTCACGTTTAACAGAATATGTTCGAAGAGACAAAAGTTGCCACACATGGTTAAGCAACTTGAAAATTAAACTAAATGTAATCGAGAGGCATTTCTTAGAAAGAGTGAATTGTAAGTAGAAAGAGGAATCATAAAAATAAAAACGTAGGGATACATGACATTATATTAGAAATGAAAATTTTAACTGAGAAGAAAGAAATATGTGTATGGCTTTGAATTATTAAATGCAATTGAAAAAGCAGACAATAGGAAAGTATTAATTATAATAAAAACACCGGAAATGGTCGGGGCATTCCTCAAAGAAATGAAACCGTAGTAATACCCATCGCTGGAATAGAATACGATATTTAATGTGATACATTGGAATAAGCGAGCCGACGGTTAAGATGTAATGAAGCGAATGGAAATATAGCATAAAATAAAATTGCAATTCTCCAAAAGATAAAAATGTAAAAACAAACTATGAGGAAAAAAATATAAGGTTTACTTAGAATTAATAAAATGGAGGAACCTGTACATTTGAAAATTTATACCCAAGTACATGAACATAACGACTGGTATTGATTCATCCTTTGTAGAATTTTTTTATGTATAAACTAAAAATTTGGGAGCAAATGGCGAAATTCCAAAAATAAACAATAATTAAACTCGGCGAGAAATATTTTCTTTTTTAACTTTTAAAAACATCACACACAAGACAAAAAAAGAAACTTCACCAGCATGACAGCACCAGCAAAACTACTGCAAATTTCAAAACGAAATGAAGACGCCCGAGTATCAAGCACCGCTACTTATTACGTCTTCATCAAAATCGAGATTGATAATCACGTTCGTTTAATCGAGCGAAGATGAAAATAACACGAGATAAAGCTACAAGCAGCCATTTCGAGTCTACTTGATTCATTTATGTATCCAAAATGGCCGACTATATGGGAGGGAAAATGGAATGAAATATGGTGATGAGTGGTAAAAGAGACAAAAGAGGAGAGGGGGAGGAGTTAAGTTAACGACAGAAGCTAAGTCACTCAAAACTCTTCGGCTGAGGAATTTTCCGTAAATAACTTCCCTCTTCTCGCCCCGATTCTCAGAATCCCTCCTCGTTCTCATCCCCACGCCACCAAACCGTGCTGTTTCCACCCACCCCTCCACATCCACCTACCACTCCTTTGAAGGGATTAGGACGACTCAGAGTTAAGTTTCGCGTTCCGAGGGCTTTTTAAAAAAATTAACGTAGGACTACTTCAAGGATAAAAGAAGAAATAATATTTCGAACAAAAAAAAATAAGTATGAAGATGAGGCAACAGAGGAAACGGTTTTCAATTACTGGAAAAGAAATTTAAGTAACGAAAAAAGAACGCGCGGAGTGCGCTTCTTGTCTCATCCAAAAAAGAGATAAAAATAATAAAAGAAATAATGACCGTAAAAGCAGATTATATGGAATCGAAATGAAATAAAACACGCGATGAAGAAGAAGAATTGAAAGTAGAGCAAAATCTCCGCTTCTTAAAACTCACAAAAATGCGTTTTTTAAAGCGATACTGCACGAAACTATCGAAAAAACATCCGTAGCTTACTTCCAAAGAAATCAGAATTTAGCCGACGAACTAGGTATAAACCTCTTAATAGTTTTATTCCGATAATTCAAATAAATTCCGCACTAGGTACTTACACAGCTTTCAATTCGCGATATGGAGCACATGCTAAATTAGCTGTGTATAATTATATATTAATTCTATTTACTTTATCGTTCGTACGAAAAATTGTTTCCTAAAATTTTAATATATAGAGACACATTAAGCAGGAAAGTAAAGAAATAATAGGACAAAGCGTCAAAGAGGAGGATTGAAAAACAATATAAATAAATAAAAACAGAAATACAAACTTACAGGTTATTTCTCTCCAGGGATCTGTTGACAGACTCATACAAACAATCACTCTAACACAAATCCAAAAAATAGAAGGACAAAAATCGGGTTTACGAAAGATTATTCTACGCCAGTGGCCTGGAAGTCACATTGTCGCTAGAAAGTTTGTATGTCCGTACGACCGCGAATGGAATCTATTAAGAAACCACACACATTAGAGTCGCGTAACGAAAAGGAAAAGGGAAGGTAAAAGGAAAATAATAATAAGGTTTACGGGAAATTATTCCGCCCCAGGGACCCAATATCACACAGGATTGTCTGAATGGTTTGTGCTTTTCGAGAGCCACAGGGACCAACAGACAAAACACGCACCCATGCGCTCGAATTCACACACGCAGATTTCTAAATATGAAGGCAATGTACGAAATTTATATAGAATTTATTTATTAATATATCTTAATTTCTATTTAGTAAATGAGTAATATATTAACAATAAGATTAACTCAGTATTGCATAAGAAAAAGTACACATTTACTTTCACCACAAACCCGTTTCATTTTGGGTTTAATAACTTTCAGCACTATATTTTTTTAAACGTGAAGGGTTCCCTTGAATTTCAGTATCCTCGCTAGTTTATAATAGCTAATAACTCATTTCGAGAAAATTCTATATAACGGTACACTGGATACCTTACTTTAAAGCCAGAAGCAAGAGGAGCATATCCTAAGACATCAGGCATTATGATATTACGTATACAAATCACAAACACAAGAACGGCTTTGCCTCCAACTATAAGTAACACTGCAATTATTACAACTGAATAATTACTAATAAAAGATAACGATCGAGTAAAATATATTACTTCATTATAATTAGCGTTTATAATACTGAATACTATACCAAGTTGAAAAGGGTTTCCGTTTACTCCGATTTGTAAAATTTCCGAGAAATTAAAACAAAATAGCACGATTATGATTCTGTACTAAAATTTATCATTTATAAGCCAGTAATTCAAGAAGCAAACCCTTTCACTTCCCACACGTGCTTGCGCTCCCCACCAAATTTTCAACTAAAGGAAACGTGACAAACTCACTTGGCAAAAACCTTTCAGCATTACAACGGAGCGCCGACGTATTCAAAACAAGAATCCCTTTAATATTTCATGCGATTATATTTCTCGTAAACCTCTTTAGAATTCGAAAACCAATTGGATTAATTTCCCTCTCGAAATCTCTTCTCTTCACCTATCATGGGAAAATTCGCAAAGCCAACATAATTTCACGTACAAGGGAACCCTTACAAATGCAGGAAGCAGCTAATAAAACCCCCAGGATAAATCTGAATGAAAGGGCTTGATAGTTTGATCGAGGAAATCCCGACAAGAGCGGAGGAACCTCGCAAGAAGAACTTGGTCCGCACAGTATTTGTGCTCTCCCTCCCGTCGCTCTTTTCTTTTCCTGCAACGGATGAACGTCATAAGGCCAGAGTTCTTTATATGCCCTGGAATCGTAGAAAGGGACATGATTGAAGAGGAGCGGAAGAGAAGCCATAGAAAAAAGACTGCTACTCAATCAGATAACCGAAAGCCTGTCCTTGTAAATATTTAAAAGGGAAAAGAGGAGAGGCTTGCCGAAATACCGGATAGGAGACGTCGTATGCGCGCGATTATCAATGGAGAACATTCTTTTGGGCTGAATGTAGCTGATGAAAGGAAAGAATATTACCGAATTCGGCGAAATAAAAATATAGCGTTCCACGAAAAGAAAACGTTTACAGACGTATTCCGTTTCAAATGTCAAGAAAATACGTTTCCTTCCACGCTGATTAAATCTTACAGTCCAACATACTCTCTTAATCGATTTCTTTGGCCAAGAGTGACGCAATAACTGAAAATAAAAAATTGGGGATTAATTTGCTCACATAATATGAAAAAGCGCGTTTTATTTGTCGCCGCTTATTTAGAATTGTAATCTTAAAATTATTTATATATTTAGTAATATAATCATATGACATTATTCAATAATTAATTTAATATTTTAACATTCTATCTACAGCCATTTGCTCAGAATCTTAATTTAAATTTTTTTTTTAAGGCTCCCCCTGCCGCCCAACGACTTTTCGAAAAGATTTGTTTTGCAGTGTTATAGATGGCATTTAAGGTATCACAAATAGTGAAACATTTAACTTTATATCTATGACGATCAGAGTTTTTATTTGCAATTTTTGAAGGCATCTCCTTCCGTCCACCAATGTCTCCAAAATATTTCTTTGGCAGCGTAATAACGGCATCATAGATCACATACACACTGCAAATTTCAGTCTTATATCTCTAACCGTTTACTTGCTAATTTAGTTAAACCAATTGCACAGGTGGACTCAGGCAGAGCAAAAACATAAGCGCGTTTATAAAATGAAACGCGCTAAAAATATCAAACTATTTAGAAACTGGAGGAACAGGACATGTAAAAGCGATTTTTAGCGTTACATTTATGGGATAAAATAAAAAGCTAATGCTATTTTTATTAAATATATTAAGTCCCCCAGAGAGTAAAGAAATCGGAGTTGAGAATAATTGTTACATAACCAAATTATTTTATTAGCATATAAAATTATTTTTAACCCTTTTATTAGCAGTTTTTTGCTTATGCAAAATTTTCAGAGAACCAAGTTTTATTCAAATAAAAGATTTTTTATTTTACTACATGTGAAAATAAAAAGCAATATAATTTAAAATATCACGAAAATGAATGATTAGGCGCATGATTTTCTAAGGGTTAATATCAACAGGTGATAAAATGCGTTTAAATGGCATTTAAGTAAAAGTCCATGCTATAGAAAAAACTTGGCAGGTAAAATTTTGAAATAAAATATGTGAAATCGAATGAATTAATTTGACAAACATTGAGTTCCTTGAGTACAACATGATGAATAATATGCTTTATTGCAAAAGATTCATCGCTGAACTAAGATTTTTCAATCAACAATACTTATTGAATCATGTTGACTTCTTATACGCTTCTTACTCGTCAGTTTTTATTTGAATTGTGCGAGAAGACCAACAACCAAAAGGAGACTTTCGCTCAAAAACAAACCAAAACAAAGTAATAAATCAAAATGATACATCTCCTAAAAAGGAAAACTCAAACATTAGGATTTGGACATAAAAGCCAAAGCTTAATTACAGGAACCGCCTGATGTCGTTCAAATTGAATTCATGCAGATAGGCGATAGTACTTAGGGACAGGACACAAATAGACACATAACATCTCCCTGTGACGATACAAACGGACCGATGATTCTGCTCCACGACAATTGATACGGCGCAGGACGGAAAACGCTCCCAGTCATTATGAAGGCAGCGATACAAACAAAACGAAATGCCGAGAAAAATAAAGAGCGCTCGAGACACACAAGCGCGCCAGATCAAAGCTGATTGCAGTGAGATGCCAACCAGGCAATAACGCGAAGTCCACTCCGCCAGTCTAATCTAGCTATATTACAACCGCATCGTTTTCGCCAGAATCCGATTTCCTCTCCAAAATAACTGCTTCGCAGTCAAAGAGTACGTCATGTGAGTCTAATATAACCTCAGATCCCGTTCGGCGAAGTTCATATCGCACTGAAGTAGACTGAAATGACATATAGACGAGATGTGAAACAAACTTGTGTCAACGGCGTAAGCTATTATCCATAATAATTTATCATAAGATAAAAATAACACGGAGCATTTTTCATGAAAATTTTCACGCAATTATAATAGAAGCTGGATAGAAATCCAACATCCAATTAAATTTTATATTTATTAATATAGTTTGGTCTTTACATAATAATATTATAAATAAAGCTCATCTAATAAATTTTAGATGATGATTTTCAACCAAAGTAAAATAGCACGGTTACTAGGACTTTGCTCAGGATCTTGAGGTGCTTACGCAAGCAACGGATTCTTATATTTCGAATGTCAATCAATATAACTTTCGACGACAACAGATATACTAGAAAACCTCTTTCAAGATCATAACAAGAGCGTAAACACACAATCAACCCGTTTTATAGCCCCCATATAAGCTTAACGATTCCCAATAACACGACCGCACACGATACCCCAATAAAAAACAGCGGTCGAAGATTATTTTTATTTTTCCTTTCCGGAAAAAAAGAAAAGCGACCGAATAAATATCCCGAAAGACGATACCGCTGAATTTTCCAGCACACGAGAAACTATACGCTCTCCTCTGATAGAGAGAAAGAGAAGGGGGAAAGCAAAATTGAGGAAAACCCAGGAATCTCCTTCTCATAGACACACAAAGGAAATCGTCCGAAACATGACACTGAAGAGATCGCGGTGTAAGAATAAAAAATAAATCACTCCCTAGCATTTCCGTTCCCGCCGAAAAACCCCCAAAATAAAAATAAAAATCGCCTGTCCAGAAAAAAGAAATTTGGTCTTATTTTCTACCTACCATGCAAAATCCGCTCAAATCAACCTGCTTCCGGGGAGGCATCGGCAAAAAAGAACTCGTAACTCTCAATAAAAGTGGTTCTTAACCAGAGATGCGGGACAGTGGTGCAAGGGATGCGAGGACGCTGCTCAACTTAAAAGCATTATTTTTGACACGTTTTAAGCAATCAGACAGCATTCTACCGTTTTCTTTAACAAGTAATGTAAATAGCTAAACTCACGATGGACCTTCCTTACAAACCGGAATAAAATAAAACATATTTCAGTAATATTATTAGTAGTTACAGATCGTGAATACTTCAGTAAAAATAAAATGTAACAATCTGACTGCATTAATACAAATAAAATACAATAAACTCCAATTAAATCAAATAAAGGATAACTATGAAGGATCCAGTGCCTCTAACGGTTATCATTTTAAATATTCCAGTATTTAAAGAAGAAGCGGACTGATAGCAGTCTGTGTCCCTGGAAATATTCCTCATGGTTATTCTTGTTATTTCGTAAACCCGAAATCAAAATTTAAAAATGTGATTGCGTAAGGATATTTCGACAGCTGCAAAGGGTGCGTTGGGAGAAAAAGTTTAAGAACCACTGCTCAGCAGTGATCGGCCCGCGGGCCACAAACCGTCCTCGATAGTGCTTCATACGCGAAGCTATTATGAAAAGGTGGCCGATAAATTTAATGTTAACAATTTCATATTTTTCAGTGAAATTATGGTCTCAAAACCTATTCTGGTGAAGTTTTGAAGCTACTAAATTACGTAGACATGATTTTTACTGATATAAGACCACAGAATATCTAGGTAACTTCTTATGTAAACGCTCATCCGTCCCGCCGAAGCTCTCGTGACTTCCAATGCGGCCCTCCGAAGCACTTACATTTACAAATGTGGCCCGCCATGCGAAAAAGGTTGCCGACCCCTGCTCTAGAGGATCTCGCCGATGGAAAGGATTTCACACCCGATATTCCTGGATGGGATGTGGGTTATAAAGAAAGAGGGACGGAACGCGAGTTGGAAAAGAAAGGAGGGAGAGAGGAGGATGAGGGGTGGGAGAAAAGGGGGGAGGCGGTAGAAGAGCGTCAAGAGAGGAGGGTATGCGACCCCGCACCCACAAGTACGGTTTCGAATGAACGGACATCAAAGGAGAGAAAGGAAAAAATGAAGGGGAGGGGGAGATGGGAATGAGATAGGAGCAGGGAGGGGTTATGGAGGAAAAGGAGAACTGGAAAAAAACTTTGGGGGAAAAAAAGACAGGATGGGAGGAATCTTTTTTTTATTTTTCTCATCCTCTCTCCATCCCTCTCGCCCTTTCTATCCCACTACCAACCAATTCCTCTTTCCCTCCCTCGCTCTCATCCTCTCTCCATTCCGATCCCTCTCATCCTACCGCTGTGTAGAACCGCGATGACGATACACTACAAGAACCGTGTTTGTGGAATCTCGCAAATAAATTTCGTCCTCACTTAGGTGTACTTTGAAAACGGTTCATTTCAGCACGAAGCGGCATTATTTAGTCAGAAATAGTTGTGTTTGTCCTTTAGCGGAGATTTTTTTGCTCAAATACGTCGACCTAATTAAGTCGAGCGCATTTGTTTTTCAGTATTTATTTGAAGCAGTCAATAAGTAGGTTGATTTATTCAGTTAATCCGTTCGTTTATATTCTACTATGATTTCATTTGGTCGTGAATCTACTTAGCATTTAATTAAACCAGTTACCTTAATACTAATAACGGATGTCAATTCAATATATTTTGGCAAATGTTCTCAGTTAATGTTTCATTGAACAGCAAAAACCTTACCAAAATTTCAACATCCAACCATACACGCAATATATTACAGTTCATCCTTGTGAAATAAAGATAAATCGTTAATTTCAAGCAAAGAATTGCTTCTAAAATATTAATAATAAAGGAATGGCTAATGTCCTTCGTTGGAGTCAGCTACCTAACGTTTATATAATAAAGAAATTCCTGTCTTATATATATTGGTAAATGGAATATTATTTCTAGGCGTTAAAATATTTACTCAAATGAGAGTACTGCAGTAAGCTTCATTAGGCGTCAAAAATCATTACGTCTGTTGCAGTCGAGGGATGCGGGCAGGAGCTCTTAAATTTTAACTAAGTAACTTAGTCTAATTCCAATCAATATTAATTTTAAGAAAATACAATTTTAGAGGTTATTTTTAATGTTAATTTTATTTTCTCTCGATGAAATTTTCTCCTCAAACAGAGCTGCTTGGATCGGCTTGTGTGCCCAAATTCTCAACAGATGAAGCTGCTATGCCGACAAATTTTAGGATGCCTAGTAGCTATCGCAAACAATAGGGCACAAAATAAATGTAATGTTAAAATTTAAGAAAAGCCGGCAAAACAGCGAGATATTAAAAATATTTCGCCAAAAGTACGAATTTTCAGTAAAATAATGAAAAACGCCATTTCGGATATTCGATCCGTAACTTACCACGAACGTATCATACATAACAAAATAAAATAATAAAAACTGAAAAAATGATAGTATTAATAAAAATATTTACGAGAATTTCTAGCACACCAAACAAATAAAATGGTTGCGTTTCGGCACAAGCCGCTTAAAGTCGATAGTTTTAAAATCATAAGAAATTATGACGAATTGAAAGATGAAAAATGCCATGCATGAAGAATAAAGATGACAATTAAAAGATCGAAAAGTTCCTAAAAATACAATTCATAAAAATGTCATCGCAAAGCTTGGAATATTTTTTAGCCATGCTGTTTGGGTTGCATACAATTTAGGATAAGTCTTGCTTATAAAAGTGCACTGTGAAGATTGCACTGGTAAACACCGGCGTCATTAAAACGGAAATTGTAAAGCAATATACCAACGAAAAATAAGTCAAATGCCCTGTACATGTTCACTAAACAAGAGGGACGTTAGATAACGGTGTCGTTAAATGAGAATTGGGATAATTATACGAGAACTATTTGGAGTGAAAAATTATCATTTATAATCAAGTAATAGTAGATATTTAAACGATAAAAAAACTAAAATTCATTTTTTATTTCCTATAGTGCTTCACATTTTCAACTACAATCGTGATGCGTTTTAGTTTATTTAGTTTTATACTAAGAGAAAATTATTATTACAAATTTTAAACATTTTTGCTCTCGTTGTTTTCGAAATCTTTGGGAATACTCTGTTTGAATTGGAATTACAATTTTATTCATTCTATCAATAAATCGATTAAAATACCACAGGGCAGACATCTTACAGAATATGTAAAAATCGAATTATTTAGTCTCTCCCTACCAGTAAAAAATATTTAAAATGCTTAAGTCCCAAAATTAGCGGCTTAAATACATATTTCGAGGAAAATGTGAGATCACAACAGGAAAGTGAAACCTGCGAGAGATAACATTTAGGCAAGCTTTGGTGCGTTGCATCCCCTGCCACCCACTAATTTGGTAAATTGCAGGGTAGCGTGTGGATGTATGCACTAGGTATATATGTTCTGTTTTCACTAGGAGATACTTCAAAGAAACACAAAATCTAAGTCGCGTCGGTTTCTTAGCAATAAGGTTTGCATTGCATGCTTTTGAACTTTCGACTTAGTTCTCGTCAGGAAATACAGGGCTAACACAATTTACATCACTCACTGTAAATTTACAAACGAAAAGACTAAATACACCGAAAGAGAAATTAAAAGTTTCGTAGAATTCTTCAATATTCTCGCATCTGCTCCTCTCCTCACGAGCCGTGGAATTAATCCTCGTGTCTCATAAAGGAAATCCACGGATGCGATTGAAAACCGGAAAGTACGAAAAACAGAAAAAATCGAACAGATATTTCCGAGAAAAGTTTTCCGTTCATCGCAAACCATAATGCCGTGCCGCGACCATTAATCCGGCAAGGCAAATTGCGGGTTTTAATGGAAAGGGGAGGCAGAAAAAAAATTAATTAATGAAACGAAAATAATTTCTCGGGAGAAAGGACATTCCGACGATTTTTAATACTTCGGATCGGGAATACGCCCACAAACAGCCCATACTAACCCACGCGTGCGCGATCGAATCGGACCCATTCGCCAGGTACATGGGATTAAAAGCTTAAAAAATCCCTACGCCGACGGTGAAATTTGATAAAAAATTAATAAAGATGTGGGCTGCGTTGTCAGAAAAGCCCTTGGGATCACGGGTCTGAACGGAAGAGGGAATTTTGCGGATACCTTCGCAGAACATCGTAGGGAAACAGTAGGTGTACTACTGGAGAACATCTTTCTACAACATACAAAATGGATCAGATCACAAAGGAAGTTATTGTTGCTTGATAGAACAAAAAATATGATCAAACTAAAAATATATTTAAAACGTTCGTTTTAATTGCAAGAATTAGAAAGAGAGGAGGTTCTTTAAAAAGGAATGTCTTGAATCCAAAACATGATCCAGTTCACTTCTATAGTTACTTAATGATTAAGCCATACGCGCATTCGGCTGAAAAGAGATCTTTAGTAATAGTAAATCGACCGTTCGTACTATAAAAGATAAAACTTGGAAACAAAACCAGTAAATAAAACCAATGAGTAATCCTTTAAAGGTAAAATGCGTATCTGGTATTTCCTCGATCAACTTGCCGAAATTGTTTAAAATTGCGTCGAGTAACTACAAAAAAATAAACAACAAATTGAAAAGAGATTACATCGAGACATTGGAAATCTCCAAAAAATAACAATAAGAGGCTAAAAATAGCGGTCTTATTCGCCGAGTATTTGGTTATGTTCAAGCCAAGTACACTCATGGCCCTAATGTTAAATCACCTTTCGTTTGCAATTCAGACAGGTTGAAATTTCTCATGCATTTTTCCGTCATTGCCCCCTACAAGTTTTTCGGGATGAACCGACTCGAAGTAAATACTAAATGCCTTCGTTTCATTTAAAAGGTATCCAACGGACATCGACTATAACCCAGACTAAATTATAACTCGGTATAAACCAGAGTACTCCTTGACTAGCTTCACCAATTCCCAGCCTTCACTCTATTTACGGGCGAATCTCATCCTACAGGATCCAGACGTATATCCCGTAAATCAAACCCCCCCAAAAAAAATAATAACAAATCCGCCAGAAATTTACATTTTCACCATATTCGATTATCAGTTGGCGTCCGCCAAACAGCGACGACCTTTCCCTCGCCGGACACTGATAGAAAAGTCGTCGCCTGTCTGAGCATCCTTAAGCTGTAGGCGAGAATGGAAAAAGGCATACGCTGGATGTGGAAAGGAACAGAAACGTGCGAGAAAGAGAGAGGCAGGTGATCTAATATAAACCTCTCTCTCTCTCTCTCCACCCCTATCCCTTCCAACTCTGCACCGATTGACTTTCCGTGTGCGAGGGAGACGGATGCAATATGTATGGAAATTCAAACGGGCTTTCGTCGTCCTACGTAGGCCGTAGCATTAACCCGTCTCTTGGTGTGACACCCTACTCTGCACCCGCAGACAGGCTCGTATCCTTCCCACCCTCACTCCCCCCGACCTCCAAATTCTCCCATCCCTCCCATTTCGCCCTATCCCCCCTCCCCTCCTATCGGTCCTTTCGGGTCCTATGATACACACTGTCCAACCAACCACCTGCGGTCGCAAACACCGCTTAAACCGACTCTAATGGGGCGTGCATGAGTCCCCCCGTGTATTCCGAATGATACTCCAGATAGATCATGCTGTGGCTACTTTCTCGCTTCTACGGCATGCATTCTCCTACTCCTCCGATCAAGGCTAAAAAGAATGACGATCGGAATTTTTCGTACGTTAACGCCTGGTATTTTTATTTTTTCGATCACGTGATAACGCGCAAGAGCGTTTTTGCCAATTTTGGCAACGATTGAACGGTTAGACGCGTGAATGGCGATGTTGCTTTCAGCTCTCCAAGTACAAAAGCTTCCTCATCTTCGATACAACCCGCTTGATTGCCAAACCGTAATCAAGGACGAATCACTGGAAAAATTATTAATTGGTCCTTTCCATTCGAATTTTTTCAAATGACAAAAATAGTTCCTTACATTGCGGAAAACGAGACCGTCAAAAACGTTCTCGAAAATTTAAATTTATAATATTTATTATGTATTTGAAAAAGTACAACTACTAAAACTTTTCCCAACGATTTTTGATTGATCAATAAGTTATTTGTTCAAAATGAAAATACCTAGTACTTAAGGCAAATACGAGAAATCATCAATTATTCGAGAAAATAAAATCACTGTTTAAGTTTAACCGTTTATGTTAATCGCTAGCACTTTCTTTTTTTTACAATTTCTACTCTTTTACTGTTTCATTTTTTAATGTTTTGAATAATTATGATAACACCTGTAAATTAAAAAAATAAATAAATTTTTTTATAAATACTAGCATAGTCACTGGCACAGTTCCTCCTGACCTAAAAATAGCAATAGTAATTCCAATTTATAAAGAAGGCATGAGTATAGATCTGAGTAACTATCGGCCAATCTCTATTTTGTCATCTATGCTGAAGATTCTAGAACGTTATATTGCAGATCATTTAATTAAAATTTTGGGTAAAAACAAAATCCTATCTGATAGACAGTATGGGAAGGGTGCTAATGCGCCTTGGAGCACTTCTCTAATATATTCAACAAAAACTTAAATATTAATAATTTTGTAATAGTGACTTTCATAGATTTCAAAAAGGTCTTGGGCACAATAAATATTGATATCTTATTAGAGATATAATGGTCAATGGCCAAAAATTGGAACAAGTTAGTAGTTTCAAATATCTTGGCAGTATTTTAGCGCAGGATGGAAGTAGAACACAGGTCATCAGAAGTAGGATTGCAATGGCAAAAATCAGCATTTAACAAGAAGAAGAAGCTTCTCACAAGCAAGAAAATAAATTTAGAAACAAGGAAGAAATTAGTAAAATGCTACATATGGAGCACAGCTCTTTATGATGCAGAGACGTGGACGGTAAGGAGAAAGGAGGAAAAATATTTAGAAAGTTTTGAGATGTGGGTATGGAGGAGTATGATGAAAGTGAAATGGACAGAGAGGAAGAGAAACGAAGAAGTATTAGAAATGGTGGGAGAAGAAAGTATGCCAATAAAACAATCAGGAAAAGAAAAGCAAATTGGATAGGGCACATATTGAGAAGACAGTGTTTACAAAGGATGATCTTAGAAGGCAAAATTAGCGGAAGAAGAGGAAGAGGGAGAAAACGAATAGGAATATTAGATAATATAAAGCAGGAATATAGTACTTATAGAGATATAAAAGAGACTTCTTGGGAGAGAGAGAGAGAGAGAGAGATGGAGGCAGCGATTCAGCTAAAACCTGTCTTCGGACAGCAGCATGATGATGATGGTGATTAGAGATATTGCAAAGGATTGGAATTAGAGGTGTTATTTGGAGGTGGTTTAAATCATATATAACAGATAGGGCTATGATAGTAAAGGTGGAAGATTGTATTAGTGAAGAAAAATATATAAAGCAGGGTGTACCACAGGGTTCAGTTCTGGGACCAATTCGTTTTTGATTTATATAAATGATATCATTAATGTGGTATCCAACTGTGACATACTTTTGTATGCCGATGATTTAGTTATTGTAAGTGCGCACAAAGATTTTGAAATGGCCCTTATAAAAATGCAGGGGATCTAGATAATCTTATGAAATGGACACATGGTTATGATCTCATTATTAATGCTAAGAAATCTAAAGTAATGCAAATATCAAACAGAGCCCCAAAGGTTCAGCAAATTAATGTTAAGATACATGAGCATGAATGCTTGCATAACTTAAGACTAAACAAAAAGTATAATTGTGCATTGCTAGAACAGGTTTCTAGTTACAAATACTTAGGAATTACAATAGATGACCATTTCAGATTTGATGAACACATTAGTAACCTGAATAATAAACTTGGGATAATTTCCTATCATATTTTTCATATTAAGCATATATTTCGTACGAAGGTTAAAAGGTTAATATATTATGCTATGGTTGAATCAATCTTAGATATGGTATTAATATATGGGGGACTACCTGTAATAGTCAAAGATATCCTTACAAGGAATCAGGACAGAAATGTTCAACTAATTGATATAAATTATACAATGACCAAATATATTAAAACAGGTAAATCATCTAATATATTAGACATTAAGTTGAGAAAAATGGAATTGTATAAAAACTTAGATATATTACCTATAAATGAACTACAAAAATACATAACAATTGTTGAAAAATTTTTCTTGGATAAGTACAAGAACGTTAACCAAAGCACACATTATATGGACATTCGTGATAACATCAGGTATTTTGTGCCCAAATATGTAAACCTAAATGGAAAAAGACAGTAAAATGTATTTGTTCCAATATTATTTAATGAACTTCCAGAAGGAATTAAAAAATTAAGTAAAATATCAGAGGTCAAAGTGAAGACAAAATCATGGTTATACCAGAAAATGCTCGAGTATTGATGGGTAATCTGGAGTATTATTGCATGTTAGCATTGAATCCCTTATACTATGTTTATAATAAATTAGATTTAATTATAATAACTACATTTTATATAGATATATCGAATCAAATAATGCAAGAAATTGTGAAATCTGTGGAACCTGTTGATAAGCCAGTAATTGGCTTAACAGGACCAGATTGATACTCTATATTTTTAATAATATGTTTATGAGATTATTACATCTACTGTAGTGTGTATTCAATTTCTGAGTTATTGTTGATGTAATGTACAATATAATTTGGAAATAAAGATTCTATTCTATTAAAAAATAAAATAAAAATATCTTTCGGTTTATTATTTGAGAAATTAGCCTGAATGAAATTATATGACAATTTGCACGAGAGAAGTGCGAGAGAATCACAATTCGCACCTCATAAAATTTTTAATGATCAAATTTAATTAAATTACGCGTAAAAATTCGAGAGATTTTGCTATTAAATAATCATTTCACGTCATTGTCACGTTCACTTATTTCATTGAAATTCCAAAAAAATTATAATGTTAATTTTAGCAAATACAAATAAAAAACTAATGAATATTCGGTAAAAATGAATACTACTACAGACATAATTACCACTAAAACGTCCTTATCGCTTTTTACAATTAGAAAAGTATAAAAAGTGTCGTTAGTTTACTGCTGCAATTATTTCATGCTAAATAATTTTCACAGAACAATGCCTAAAGTATCACAGTATACACATGTCAAAGATGCGAAATGTCCGCGGGACTATTATTTCAGCGGCATAAAAAATACAATCTACTTCAATAATCTGAAAATTGCAATAAATTAGGTGCAAAGTAAGTATTAAATAAATCGAAATCTCACTGATAATTATAATTTTGGAGAAGAGCCATTTTAACGAGATTCATTCGGAAGCTCAGAGATGGAAACATCAAGAAAAGGGAGGAAGAGCTACAGAAAAATTAATGATTGAATTAATGATATTCGCCTCAGCTTCGATAAAAGGCTGAGATGAAATTTCTAATTAGATAAGAAAATGAACCTTTGACGAGGAAATAATGATGTCACAAGCTCTAATTAATTAATTTAAAAATCCCTGGACCGTGAAATGCAAATTAATTTACTAACGCTTTTCGAAAATGGTATATTCGTTAAGAATATCCGATTCTAGAATATTTAAGGGGAAAATGATTCACAATGATGCTGCAACATCTGCATGACGACTAGGATCGGTTATGAGAAAATCGAAAAACTAATTGTTTTGAAAAGTGGAGCAAAAATTCGACCTTCTTTGTAATACAACGGAAAAAGATCTTTCGCAGCACGAATGCGTAAGGTTAAAGCGCGCACTTGTAAGTCCAGCGTGAGGGATTTATTCGAAAGAGCGATTTCTCAGGAAAGTTATTGGCTGGAATAACGTCGTGGAGTGTAAAATGTACGTTCAACGCGGGAAACCAGCCTGCAACAAATAAGCATTGCATACATTCAAAAGTGTTCATTTCCAATATAAAGGTTTAAGCCACGTACACATTATAGCCAAATAATTCTATAATTATTATTTTCTATCGATTTCAAAAATTACTGGATTAAAAACAAACAAACTAATAAAAACTAAATTTATGGCGAGTACGGAAAGAAAATTCTCAGCAGCAAAGGCTATCAAAGATCAAGTCATCACACACACACTTGTTTACTAGGCTTATTTAAGTTAGAAAAAATTATGTAGATTCAGCCATTCGAATATTTTGCTGTTTAAATAAACATGATAGAAGACAAAAGAGAATTATCAATCTGGCAGAAATCAAATGGCACGATATGTCGATCGAATAGTAGTTTTCCTAACCTTATTATGGATATTGGGGATAGATATTTCATCCGTATGATAGATGGCACCATAATAGCGACTACTATTGAGGAATGAAAAATATACTATTAGGTTCTGAAATGGCAGCCAGGTCAAATGGTTCGAGCTACTTCAACATAAATGTAACGCGATGGTGACGTTAAATACTTGAAAAATAAAATATATTCAGTTCGATTCGTCTTGAGCATTTTTACATCATCTCTACGAATTCAAGAAGTCAAAAAGAGAATTTTAAAATAGCGTACACTTCTCCAAATACGCGATTGCCGGATATAAAAATATTTTCACGTACGGTACAAGCTATTCCATATTTCGTCAAAAACAGCTCGCTTTCTCGTAAAATCTAGCACGGCGAAAATTCGCATCGCTGATCAAAGCGGTATACGTGAAAATCTTCGCGGAATACAAAGCCGTCCGAATGCACCTTTCTGAACAAAATGACGAGCGGATATCGTCAACGTTCGACATCACATAATTAAAGAAGCTCGCGAGAAATGACTGCACGGAAGATTCATCTTTCTTACTACCCCGATATCAAAGTACGTTGATAATGGCATCTTTATGGCGCATTTCAGATCATCTCCCACCCTTCCATATTCTTCTAGGAGCAAAGAATTAGTTTTAGCCGCTGCAATTAAGTTGTCAAAATCTTGTCTCGGAGCGTTAATAAGTAGAGCAAAATTTGGAGCGTAATTGATTTGACCCCTTTCATAAAGGATAATGAGCGACGACCTTAAGACTCGTCGGATTAAAAGTGAATGCCGTTCGTCTAATACTAAAAAGAATTCCTCATCGATCCACCTTCATAATGAAGGCAAACTAATACCGTACGTTTTTTTCGATATCGATTTTAGCGAGTTTTCCAGCCAATTATCTCATTGAGAGACAGGAAAAAATTGAAGCGGGAACAAGTATCAAAAAGTTTCAAAGAAAAATTGTAATTTTAACATATTGAAGGGGTCAAACAAATTATGTTTCCACAAATAATCGGACTTCCTTAGTAAAGACAAATAGACATTAAAACGTTGACGAAATATTCACGGAGAAGAATTATATTCACACATTAATTTAAATTCGTATTTCCGTGTTCAACCTCAAAAATGTTTTATATAAACATTGCATCATATTCATTGGTATGATAATCCCTCTGGTGTTAAACAAAGCAAATCATGGAATGTAAAGTTATTACAGAGTCAAATATTTTTTTCTCAAATCAATAAATATTAAAAATCGTAATTATATAAGCGATGCTGAAAACACGCTTAAAGTAATTGTATGAAATAATCTACCATTGCAGACATAACTATGAGGAACTTACTCAAGCTAAAAATTTAACTCCGCAGAACTACATAGAATAAAATGTACGCCTGATTATGCAGCGGCTCAACCACTTCTTACTAATAATACTCATTAACTGAACTCTAGCAATCCATTTATTTTTTATTCTCATCTAACACCACAAGTTTTCCGGCATCTAGACTAAGAATGGAGGATCTTTCTAAATAAACAAATCAAGGCAGTATAAACAGTACTGTAAAATATTCTTCGGGTTAGTATTATATAAATCAATTTCTGTCAACCCTAAAACATTCTCAATTGCATTAAGGTATCGAATCAACCAATCAGTTTCAGCAATGGAATTAACCAACGTAATTGGCGAATGAAATGAACCACTGAAGATTAACCGATTAAATTGATCAAAGAAATTTACCAATCAAACTAAACGATCAAATTTACCAATGATATTAACCAAAGAAATTAATATGAACATTATTTCTAAATTGTGGCGAGGCATGCAGTCTCTGTGCAAACTGATACCAACAAATGTATGATGTTCACTGCCTCAAAAGTTTAATACATTCTCCGATAAACACAAAAATAGTTCTTACAAAATTCTCTCTTAATATAAGAATTTTTCGTGGGTCCTACTGCTGCGTATTGCATCAAGGCAACATGGATTAATTATATTTGCTTATCCTTTGAGCCTTGAGCGCGTTTAAATCACAATCGCACAATTTAATTTAAAACCGAGAGCTTGAAAGGTGGGTTTATGAATTTCTGAAAACTTTTTGAAATGTTTACATTAAATTATGAATTTTTCCTAAAGTAGGATCTGGTATCATTCCAGCAGCAAATTTTAACTCGGCTGTATATGAATGATTATTTTTGTCTTCAACAAAATCTCATATACGTAGATGATCAATCTGTACTTGAAAATATAACGACATGAAAGAGTTTTATCCCAAAAACAAAAGTGGCCATAAACTAAATACGACTTCATCTTTGCAATTAAATGATTCGAAATTTCAGAATATATGGTACTTGTTCTAAAATCCTTAAATTAAATTCGTGTAAAAATCTTTGGTTCTGACACACAAGTATGACAACTTTGGGAAAAGGAAGCTATTTCGAAAGTCAGATTTGTTTACAAAGGACCTACGCTTAAAACTATATAGCGACGATCCTGTCTAAAGAACTAAATTAACAGGATAGAGGGGATGGAAATATAGCGGCCCAAAAACAATAGAAAAAGAAACAATAAATTATATGTAAGTCAATTTCAGGGTTTACTTATAAACTGTTTCATAGTGATATGATTTTAATGCCAAAAATTTATCAAATTAAGGAACGTGAAAATATACGAAAGTATATATTTAAAGTCTCTAGTGGCTTTTATTAGAACTATTGGCAATTCTAAAGATGGTGGCCACCCAGGTTTTCTCTCAAGCCTTGATGAAAATCTGGGCTAGATACATGAAAATCCATAACGGCACTGACTGCAACAATATTTCATTATATATTTATCACATCAAGTTTATTTCCTCGTTATTAAAAATAAAGGAAATAATAAATACAGAGAAACTTCTCACAAGATAAATTATCTTTGTCCGGTTATTTAAAAATATAATTTTCCTTCAACAAGTGCATTATCTCCTTTGAAAAATCAGGCGACATAATACCATCCTTAACTCAAACGCATAGCGCCCGTCGAAACTCCCCTCTCTGTTTACCGTCTTGCTCCTCCTCGCTGTCCTCCAACACTCCCTACGGTACGTGCCACTCAATTCTTCGCCGGCTCGTGTATATTGTACCCTGAAGGCATGCAGACCCGATAGATCCTCCGCCTTTTTCGATTCTACCCCAACACTCAAAGACAGCCGGTTTCGAACGGGGAAGCGAAAAGAGAGAGAGTGAAAAGTGCCTTTATTGAGACTGTCGGTTCCCTTGTTACATCGAAGGCAGCGAGGAAGAAGTAGAGAAGAAAAATAGACACGAAGAAATCAAAGGAAAGGTAATAAGGAGGGTGCCAGAAAAATGGAGAAAACTAGAAATAAGTAAAGAGCGGCAGTACAAAATGGTAACAGACGATATAAAAGAGGAATGGAGAGACAACGATATGAAAAAATATGGAAATGAGAAGGGAAAAGAGAGCGAGAAAATAAAGAAAAAGGAAGTGAGGGGGAAAGAATAAAAAAAATGAGTGAAATAGGAATATGAGAGATGAAATAAAAGAAAGAAAGGCAGTAAGAACTGAGAGCGAGGAAAAAGAGGAGCTATATCTGAAGCTAAGAGGAATGGGTTTTCCGAGATATATGAGGTCCGAGGAATTTTCTCGGTACCAAAAATCCATCGTTTCGTCAAACTCTGATGTGACCTCGAATTCCGACGAGAGAAGAAGGAAGTTGGCGGAGGGGTTTAAAAATATTTCATGCTTCAAATGAAATATCTGCTCATTAACGAAATATTTATATTTATCCATGTACGAGGATTATTTTTGGAATATGCACGAATATTCAATCATAGCTTCCATGAAACATCACAAACGTAAAGCTTTCGGAACTACTCCTTCTTCAGCTACAGAGAGAGTTCTCTCTCTGTAGCTGAAGAAGGAGTAGTTCCGAAAGCTTTACGTTTGTGATGTTTGTGTGTTTTTGTGTTATTTTACGTGTGTCGCTTCGACATCCCCGGGGCCTCGCCAACCTGAAGTCGTCTGATTGGTGAGTGCTCACTGGGTTTCCTCATCCCAACACCTTGTTGACATCCATATATATATATATATATATATATTCGCTAGCGAAGTGGTTGCCAGCCTACGGGCTCGCATATGGTACGCGAAAGGATTTTTTGTGACACACCTAAAGCTTGGACATTCTTGTTTATTTGTGCCATTAAAAAAAATTGGATTTATGGTATATTTTTATTCCTCTCTTATTAGATTAAACCATTTTAATAATTACGCACATTGACACACGTCTAAATTTAAGATAATAGGGCGTGAACGTATAAGTTAACAGTTGAAAAATAGCATGTAAAATTATAGCGCAATATATGAAAAATATATTTTACATTTCTGTTATAGAAATAGAAAAACAGGCTCACTCGATAAAAAGTAAAGATAATATTTTATTTTTAAATAATTACGCATTTAGTGGTTAAAGCAATATGCATTTTTTAAAATGACGTTCAGATACAGGTTAAAGCTTTTCAGTTGAAATGTTATGTACAAGTTTTCTGTACTGCAAAGCAGCATGTTAAAAGATCTTCGCGCGTGATTAAGACAAAATTATAACCAAAAACTATTTTATAACACTAGCGACTACAGACGTAGCCAAAATTCTTTATTTGATGACTTTCTCTTTCGACTTGGTCGTTATATTTCGAAAAATGATGCATGAATTAATTTGAGAGTTATAACATTTGCACGTCAAATATTTATATAAATGTGGTAAAAATGAGTCTACAACAACAGCAAACAATATGAAAAGGGAAAGCCGTAAGTATGAAAAAATTGCACATAATAAAAAAGTCAAATTATTACATTTTCGGGCGAATATTCGACTGCACAAAGAGTTAAAAGGTAAATATTTCGTTTTTTTTATCCAACGAGCAAATATTAATTTTTCTTCAAATGAGTGAATAAAAAATAATTAATCGTAAAAAATATGAATTGCTCATTCAATTGCGAAATTTACAATTTGCATTTATTTTTTACGGCAAAAACTGAACGTGACATAAAGGAATAATATATTGACATATAGATTAAATATTTGTTTTCGACTTTTTTCGAAAAAAAATTTCAATGGCAACATCAAAAATGAAATTTGAAGATAACCCGACCAATTAATTCTATTGATTGCGCATTTTGAAAGTCTTTCAACTGCGTCCAAGTGTCATACACAACTATAGCGATGATATTTTGCGGGTTCATAAACTAAATGATATTCCGTTTAACACAACAAATTAAACATTTTTTGTAAATAATCTCAATATTATTTTGAATACGATGAGAGAAAATATTTTTATTTCCTTCTGTCCATATAATCACTCAAAATAAATCTTAAATAGCAAAAAATGGTGTATTTTAGGGATGTTCGGTTTATTAAATTGAAATTGAAATTTTTCCTCACTTTATTTCCCAGAATGATCACAGATGAACAGGACTAAAGCGAATGTGCTTCGGGCAGGATTTCTGAAAATTCCAAAATATTTCTTCGTAATTAAATGACAAATTCTCCCACGGCATCTACATTCTAAAATACTCGTTCCTTGTTTTCATCGACCAATTCTATTATTACAACTGGAGCGAGATGGAGAGTGAAAGCGAAGGTATCTCAAAATTGAGTTTATTGGCCCAAATACCCAACGCGCCTGCGTATTTTATTCTTCACTTTATTCATAAAAATCTGCTTTGGATCGCAGCAATGGGAGTTCAATGTTATTCTGAATGTTTTAAAATATTAAATGCTCATAGTAATTTATCAGCAATATTATTAATTGAATTAGTTCAATGTCATTTTAAGTAATTTATGTGCCGTTTTCAATCTTGACATAGTCATAAACCGCAGCTATAGAGTGCGTATCATAAAAATAACTACTACCAACATTCTTATGAAGGAATTAAAAACTATAACACTATTAGTGCTGATTGGAGACAATGTAAATTTTTAAATATAATAATATACTTTTACTAGATTATCTGGTGATCATTTTCTGCTCATAAATTTATGCATATACTGGTAAATACACCAACAGCTTCGTTTCGTTAATTTAATTTAACAATGAACGTGAGGATGCATTAGGGGTAGGTACATACCTCTCTTTTTAATAGAAATGGCAAAAAATAATCCAACCATAATAGCATCGAAAACATAAAATCTGTCAATCTAACCGTTGTTTAATAAATATTTACGTGGTCCAACCACCCACATAAAGATAATTCTATAAACACCCACTTCACCACCAAAACAGCACTTTAAGTCTGCCCCTTATAAACTACCGAACGATCTCTCTTTTCATCCAGCTGCCTACCTTGATTTCTAGGCGGGATGGAAAAACGGCGCTGATAAACGCGAGGAAAATAGAAAGAGCGTGAGTTAACGCGAGAGGAACAAAGGTAGAACCTCACCCTTAATAATTTTCTGTACACAAGTGTTTCGCGGATATTACCGAAGCCTTATTAACACGCCCGACATTGAGTGATGAGAAAGAAAAGAGGGTGGGAATCAGGGATGGGGGAGAAAAGATGTAGGCGGGGAGCGTGAAGGGAAAGGACGTTACCGGCGAGAGAGAGGACAGGATGAGAAGAGGAGAACTGAGAGAGAGAGAAGGGGTCAAAACGTGTGGCGTGTGGGAGAGTAAGGGTGAGGTAAAAGGCGAAGGGATCAGCAATTTCCGTTTGCTCGAGCGATCTGCCCACCTCCCCCTCCATGCATCGACATCAAAGGTTTAACAAACACGGCTGGTCGCTCGCAGGGAATGTTGGGCGAGAGAGCGCGCGTGTCGGGGAGGACGTTGAAGGCAGGGGGAGGTGGGAGATCGTATGCATATGTGTGTCGGAGGGAGAAGTGAAAGGGCATACAGAGAGGGAGTGGAAAAAAGCGGGGGCGATAGGTTAGCCAGGGGTAGTGACTAGATTCATGCAAAATGCAACTCTCCATCCGCGCGTTAGCACCTGCTACTTTCGGAGGTACCGTTTCGGGCAGACTTTATCGGCAATAATGAGGTCGCATTGTCTCTCGCTGATGCGGAGTTGCTACGGAGGTCCTAGATCTATGGCCAGAGGGGATTGGGCAGAAAGGGATTTGGCTTTAACGGGCGATAAATTCTAATGAACCGAATGGGCAACGTGGAAAAGGTGACGGGGTTTAGAGTTTGAGGAAGAAAAAGGACAAAATTTGGCCGTAAAAGTAACGAAGAAATTATTATTAGAAAATCTGTGACTGTGTAAAATTTAAATAGTAAAAAACAGAAATTACAATGAATTCTTACCATAATTATATGCAGAGCCTGAACAAGAACTAGGCGAGCGAGACACCCGTTTAGGACGCAGCACGCTTAGGGGCGCAACAAATGACAATTTGTTCTTTTAAGTTGAATTTTTTATATTATAAATATATTATATTTTACTCATACATTATAAATAAACAACTGTATTGAGAGTCAAAGTGAGTGTTGCATACTTTCATCAGGAGGGTGGCGTAATTTTCAAAACTTGCCCAGGGCGCAAAAATATCTTGTCCCGGCTCTGATTATATGTAGTAAAACGATCAAAGCTTAAATACGTCAGAAATCGCGATAACGTACATGCATTCGATACATAAAAATTTACTTCATTGCCATTAAATTAAAATTATATTTAAAACAAGTAAGGAAAGAGTTGCTGAAAAAGAGAGGCGGTTTTTTTTAAATGAGACAGAGAGGCGGGCAAACCGAGAAAAGGTGCACAACGAGGCAGAATACTGAATCGATATGCGTATAATCGAATTCTCTAGCTGCTCAGGTTTATAAGTTAGCACGACAGACAGACAGACGGACCTCCACAATAATTCTCGCACAACAAGTCAGAATACTAAATCGTCTGGCGTAAAAACTAAGTCTCTATCAGTTTTCGTTTAGGAGGAGTTAACGCGTTAGACATACGGACATAGAACGCATAAACGGATTTTTTAACCGCTAATTATGACGGAAACGAAAAATATCTCTATTTCAGCGTATAAGGGCAAATGAAAGTTACAAAAGAAGATAAATTGTTTGACTCAGAATGATAAAATAGAGGCTGTCACCCAAAGAAAAAATTTTCTCCTATTCAATTGCAGGCAACTTCGCAACGAGGCAGGACCTCACAAAGCAGAGAAACTATGTAAGGTAGAATAATACTTCATCGAACTCAATGAGGCAAAAAGAAAATCAGAAGAACTCAACGAACGAGTTGTTATGTTTTCCACAGAGGAACAAACAATGGGATTCACGGTCAACAACAGGCATTACTGAAGAGCCCGAAAATTTGACAGCTCATCCGACGGAATAGGAAAATTTGTAATCTAGCGCGAGAAGAGAAACAAACACGAAAATTCAAGCCTATGGGCTCATATCGAGCCATTTCATAGAGAAAGTAGAAGAATTCCAGGAATAGGAATCAAAACTGTGAGAAAGACACGATGGAGAATCATAATACAAGAATTTTTAGAAACGCCTGTATGTCTGAGACTCTATAAAAGAAATCTGTATAATAAAGATGATACTATCAACCTGAGTTCAAAACGAACATCTCAAAGTTTTTCATGGAAAAATCATAACAGAAAATGGACGTAAAATGTCTACGAGCATTAAAACGAAAAACAATGTGACCCTGAAAACGAAAATAGCTTGTCAAATAAATAATACTCAACAGCACCTTCGTTTTGCTCATATGAACTTTGGGCTGAGTTTCGACTGTGAAAGAAAAACAAAAACATGAAGCGAAAATGAATAGTCGTATCATAGAAGTCACCATTCGCCATTTTTAATACAAATATTATGTTTATCAGGAGCATTTTCATAAGGATTTGGCAAAAATAGCATTAATGATATTTTGGCAATAACAGGAAATAAACAACATGAATGTCAAAGAAGGATAAAAATAATGTAATAATGGCAAATATTTCACCTCATATACTCAAATATGTCATTATATCCTCAGGTATGAAGAATGAAAATTTAAAATATAACACAAATGACAAAAAAACGCATGATACAGTCCATGCTACATATATGCGCTATTTTGCGGATGGTAACAAATATATATGGACAATTATCAACGGTCTAATTAAGGCTGTTTTTTTAAATGAGCATATTTTAACTCAACTCGTTCCACGTATATTTTGCTCTCGAGACAGCCTTATTCTAAACGAGCCGCAGCAAAATAAGCTTCAATTCCGAGTCGTCACTGCTTACCCCTTCTAAAAACTACTAACATAGCTCGTACAGAGGGACTGTTACGCTATCTCTCTTTGGCGCCTACAATTACGAACCGCGTGCCTTTGAGCTAATATGTCTACGACTTTTTTCATGCATCTCTCATATGCATGACGCAATGTCAACAAGCAGCCTTGCGAAATGTGGCCTGCTCTTCGTGCAGAGAGCAAACAGCAGGAAGGTAAATATTACCAGAGCAAGGATATACGTGAGGAATTAATGGAAAAAAATATTTCATTCTTATAAAGCATGAAAAAAATATTGACAGAGGCGGAAAAAGACAATCATTGGAATAAGTGCATTTGCAAGGATTATCACTCGATAAAACTAGCTAAGAAACTGTTACTAATCATTTCTTTTGGTGCATCATATTATGTATCACAAAGGATTATGGTCGCATGTCCCACATCGTTTAATTATGTTTTAATTCCTTCTTATAGTGTTTATCTCCACATTTCAATTTTGAATTTACATCGAAAACTTCCTCAATTGGACACCAAATAATTTCATAATTAATGGTGAAATTATATATAAGATTTAACAAAATGTTAATTATTAGCTAAATTAGATGCGAGTTAAATTTTTAAAAGTTGAGTCAAAATTATAAAAAATATATATTAAACTTTATAAAACAATAAACACAAGTACCGAAAATTTATTTTTTTATTTTGCCTGACTTGGACGCAAAAGACACCCGATTCGCAGCATTGAACATCCTGAATCACCTTCGCTGTGATTATAGAAAATCAACGAAAGAGAAAAGACCTAACTGGCTAAAGCGATAAAATTAGGTTAAAAACTATTTTTATAGAGCACCAAAATTATAGGGAAGAACATGAATATAGAGACACCCATCTTATTATAGGCTTGGTCGAAATGATGCAGAAGTATAATAGTCGTAGGGTGAAAATGTGATCAGAACCAGCCGAATGATCGTGGTAACTGAATTTCGTATTGCAGAGGGTTCGAAACGATTTTTTTAAGAAACAATATGAATTGTTTAATTCATTCGAAACTGATTTTAACGATTTCAGCGAGAGAAGAGCGTCGTTATTTCCTTTAAATGTTAAGTAAGTGTCTATCTATAGTTTTAACTTATTCGTATTAACTTTAAAACAATGCCAAAATTAGCGGAACAAAACGTAATATAAAAAAGTCATCTCTTGAATAATGTCACCTACAATAACCTATTCCTAGCACTCTAGGGATTCCCACAGCTCAAACGCAAATAATTGCCGACATCAGGAGGCATTTTATTTGCCACGAGGATGTGACGCAAGAGAAGTATAAATTGACACCCGTTAAACTCTCGCCATCTCTCCTTATCCTCCTTTCCGCCTCCCAAATACCCTTAATCCTTTTCCCTCATTCCCCCTCTCTGTCAAAATCAACCGCAGATCCCTTTCCGATTCGTTTCTCCCTCATTCAGATCGGTAGTCATAATATTTGTCAGGGAACGTAAAGAATGGCTCGAGCAAGACGTCACGGATGAATGAACGGAAAATAAAAAGAAAGGGCAGGGAGAGAGACGGAGAAAGGTGGAAGTAGGGAGAAAGAAAGTAGGAAGAGGGAGCCTCTTTAGTGAGTCATGTTAAGGAGCGAGTAAAAGCTTCGCTAATCGCCCACCAGAGCGCAGCTCAATGAATCCAACGTGCCCAGCCCAAGGCAATAAAGAGATAAAATCTTCGCCGTTTAAAGGTGAAAAAAGGCAAGAGCAACGGTTGCTTATATCGTCGTGTGCCGCTCCTCAACTCTTCTTCCATCGTAATTCCCCTCTCATTACTCCCTGAACGCCAGGTCGCCGCTCCAGACTTATTGACGAGGCCGGCGGAGAAAGCGATCGGGAGAAAGACACCCACTTAGATCGAGTCTACGATATCGATCGAGAAATGCAACGTGGAGTAATCGACGATTGCCGTAGTTCCCTCGATTACCACTGAATACCTAATTTTTCGGGTGACTGTCCTTATTCGCACCGTAGGACCACAATAGAAGAGAAAAAATTGTGCGACACTCTGGAGTGCTTCAACTATTCGTTCGTGAGGTAATTTAGCAAGGGCATTGGCTTAAAAAAAACTTTTTGCCGAGTATAAATTCGAGACTTAATTATTATCGACTATTACTGCTGAAACAAATGAGTATGGGTACAATTTATTCCCAATTAACGAAATTTAATGATCAAGGAAAGTTTTTTAAATGATAAAGATTCATTTTCAAAACATCATCTCAACTAAGAGATAAACGAAGAACTAATCTACGATTTATATTTTTATCGATTGACTGAGAATAAGATGACGTCATTTAATTTATTTCATCATATAAAAATTGAGAGCCATTTTAATGATTCAATTCTACGTGCAAAAAAAATTCAAAAAATAAATTTCGAGCGAGAGAAGAAGAATTGTGAACTTCATCGGGTATCGAACGCCTGTCTTCCACTTGCTGAGACAGTGGAGGCTCTGGCTTCGTTTTTCGGTGAACCTGAGAATTTTTCTCTTCTACTTGGAAATGTATGTTTAGCCACATGCGCCTATTCATATTTAAATTCAAAATCTATACTGCACCTTGTCAACCCAACACTTCCTTCAGTCATAATATTCTATTACGGGTTTTATATTTTTATCCTGCGAATAACTGCGTGCTAAGGTTTAGCTCGTATTAAATGTGGACTTATACTTTAATCATCTTTCATAAGAAATAATACTAATTCGATTGCGACAAATCACCTTTAAATGATTACGAAAATAATCTTAAATGTAATTTGAGTCGAAAAGGTTGACTGAAACATGAAAATTTTATCTCTCGCGTAAACAGGTATTTCATGTTAATTCATTCCGTCTTCACATAACTGCCTAATGGATGACTATCTCTCGTATTAATCCCCCTTACTTGTTCACGCAAAATATCCTCGTCAGAAACCGGCTGAAACTCCGTTTCTTTCGACCTCTCCCAATCCATTCTACCCAGCCAAGCACTTAAGATCGCTTTAAGTTACTTTGAATAAGGACGGTCCTTTTGTCACACCTTTCTCCTCATCCTACGTAGTCTTAAGGGGATTGCGCCGAATTCTAGGAGACTGATAAATGGCAGCGAAAGTTAATGGGGAAGAGAAAGGAGCTTTTTTAATCCCTCCCTAATTTCGCCGAAATCTAATAAGTCTTATTACAACTCGACCGATCCGTAATCAAGGTTTTCCTCCTACCTCTCTCTCTCTCTTCTTTGTAACTCTTGTTCACTCCGACATTTATTCCGATCTTAGAGGAAGAATCTTCTCTTATTTTCTCCTCGAATACATTCCCAATTAGACCTAATTTCGACGAAGTGAATAACAATAATGTCTCTTTACGTCTGAATTCGCCAATTCTGCCGTACATTTTGCTTTGTTGTCCATTCAGGAATGGAGGTACTGCGTAGCTATCTTTCTCAATTGACGGCATTTTTAGTCCTATTTTCAATTTATCCAATAAATGAGCGCTATTCTGACTTCATGCAGAAACGTTTTAATTTTAAATTCTCAAGTATTTTATTATAATATTATATTTATATTATTATAAAAATTATATTTTAAAATGTGTATTTTTCTGGAATTCCTCTACAATCAACAGAGATGAATAATAACGAATGTAGCTACGACAAGAATAAAAAAATTAACCATAGTTTATTAATACTACGATTTAAAAAAATAAAAGTTTTATTTACAGCCAAGAGCTGTCTCACTTCTGGTAAAAAAATACAATAATTACACGTAAAAACTACGTCTAATAAATTTTTAAAGTTGATGTAAATGATTTCATGAAGCAGCGAATTTCAGATTAAGACGTAAGTGCACTGCGCATCACCGTGAAGATATTTCTAATGGGAAACATAAAACTTTCAACATGTTTTCAACGAGAAATAGAAGAGCCTAAGTGGCCGCACAGGGTAACTCCAAACAAGTTTGGCAGAGACAGCATCGGTCCAAAAAATAAGACGTTTCCAAAAAGATTCGAAAATGCCACGGTAATCGATTAAATTTCACAAAGATAACTGATGGAAGGAGATCGGATGTGGAGAGCTCTCGCCATCTTTAAAAATATTTTTCGCCTTTTAGAAATATAAATACTTTCGTATCGAGAAGTACACCAGGGGTCGGAAACCTACGGCCCGCAGGACACATGCGGTCCCCGAGAACGCTTTATGCGGCTTGCGAAGCTATGATGAAAAAGTTATCAGTAAAATTTTACACTAAAAGTAAACTACTTTTTCGGTAAAATTATAGCCTCAAAATATTTCTCAGTGAAATTTTAACTTCCATGGGACCACAATCTCTAATTAACTTCTGATGAAAGTATTCGTCCGGTCCGAAGAAGCTCTCCTGACTTCCAATGCAGCCCTCCGAAGCATTCACAGCTATGAATGTAGCCCGCAACACAGAAAAAGGTTGCCGACCTCTGAGCTACGCTATCGGCAGATTTAACAGCTGCTTTCATTAAGTGAATCGAATTTGTTTACACTCTAGTACGTTTTGTGATCCAAATCGGGCTGAATAATAAAGTACATATTATATTTATACTATCATAATAACAGACGATAAATCAGAGATACAACATTTTGCGGCCGTCTATCACTACATGTGCATGATTACATGGGAAACAACTTTCTTTCGTAGGACTAAGACGTTGATTTCGCGCAAACATAACGAGCAAAGCACTTCCGCGTCAACAGATCCTACACTCCCCAATTTCTTCGCTTCATCGGTCCAAAAAATATGAGGAGAGAGAGAGAGGCAGGTAAAAGAAGGTTTGGTCGCGCAAGTGAGCGCGCGTTTGTTCGCGCATGTGTGTAGATATTCGTTCTCTTGAGTATAGGAGGAGGGACAAGTTTCGGACGCCCACCGTGAAACTCATACGGATGCATTGCACGTGCCACGATACTTTGCCACACAGCTTTCCTTCCATCCCCTCCCCTTACCCTATTTTCTCCCCCTCTTTTCCTTTATAGTGATGGGACTCGAGTCGATATGGTTCACCGCCGGCGGTGCCTACGGGATGGAGGAGGAGCAGGAGGAGGTGAGGCGAGGGAGCGTGGGAATAGCTTTTGGAAGGATCTCCTGCCGTTATCGCTGATCGCCAGTCGCTTTCTTCCTCCACCCGACTCCCCAAAAACGCCCTCGCCGGCATCTTTATACCTATAAGACTCTCGGAGGGGTTCGGAGGGGGGAGTGCGTGGGAAGGTGAAGAGGGGTGGGAAGGTGGGCGCTTTTTCTCACGCCTACCCTCTTTGTACACACCAAAGACCAACATCTCGCTCTACCTCCTCGAATAAGGAGAGGTTGGGAAATGGAGCGAGAGAGAAGGATAGAATGAAAAGGACAGAAAGAGAGAGAGAGAAAAAAGGAAAGGAACTCCGGGAAACGGTGGGTGGAAAGGAGAAAATGTGTGTGAGCAAAAATAGTGAAACGAGGGAAGAGAGACGGCGGATAAGTGATAAAGGCACGGGGAAGGAAGAAAGAAGGAATAATTGGATAAAGCTGGAAAGCAGAAGGGATCGGAAAGAAAATAGAGAAATGCCAAACGAGAATATCCAAAAAAACCTAATTTAGCCCTTTTCCCTTTCTAAATTTTCAATTTTGCTTGCGCTATGAAGTGCTTCGGACTAAATTCCCGGACAAAAGACATGCCGGTATCCTTGACACATTTGAGATAAACGTATAGAATTATTAAATTAGTTAAAATCTGAAATGCGAGAACACTAAAGGTTTCGCAGGCTGAATCGCGTGGCCTATTTGTGGTTTTGAAATACTAATTGAATTTTCATAGGTCACCCAGATAAAACACTTTTCGTAATCAATAAAAATACAAATTCAACTTATACGCTTCAAGAGATAAAGAGTCGGAAATCTGCAAGACTTATTAATTATGCACTGTAATAATTCAAAAAAATTTCTAAAAATAGAGTCGAAGAAATATGGAGACAAAGTTACACAAAACAGAGTAGGGCAAATATCTAATACATCGATTGATGCGAAAGTAATAAGGAAAGTGACCTTATGTGGACTATGATAATGCCGAGCATGAAATTGGAAAATGGAACTACTTTTTTCGAATAGGGACTATTGGGTGCGTCAAGATTTGTTGTCTAAAATATTTTTATAGAGGAAATATTTTAGAGATATAAGGCTATCTAAATTAGTAAAATGTACTCAAAGCGGAGTAAAACTGATCTCGGCCGATAAAATTTATTAAAGATATCCGGTTTCGGATTCCATCAAAATCCATACACAGGGCGACGACGTTATTCGATCATGGGAGGAAGAACGAACACGTTGAAGTCGAAACGCAGCATCCTATTACTCCGAATCCTTCCTAGACATTAATATAGGATGTAAAGAAAGTAACGTAGAAGACGAAGAAAAAGGTGCTAAGGATCTAAAAGTAAAGGAATGAAAAGTAAAACACGTCCACGGGAAAGTTCCCAGATGGATTAAGAAAGAAGATGGGAAAAGAGGAGATATCTCTTTCAAGTCAACTCGCAAAAAAACGATTAATACGAGGATACGCCAAATGGGTCGGTAAGCAACGAATAAGCTATTACGAGAAGAAACCAGCTTGGATAAAGGCTTAAAAGATAGAGAGAGATTATGAGAGAGGAAAAGAGCGAGAGAAACAAGAATGGGGAGATGAGAATCACACACGGTGTTTGTGTTGATGATGAAGTTACTGTCGCGAGAAAACGCAATAAAAGACGGAGGAAGGGAAAGAATAGGAGAAAATAGGAGGATATCGGAGCGAAGTAATACTGTAAAGGAGAGAGGAGATAGGGAAAGGTGCGGAGGATATCGCGAGAAGGGGAAAGAAGACTAGGATATGTTTGTGTGAGCATCTTGCATTTTTTCCTCCTTTTTCCTTTGCGTGGGCGAAGCCTGGGAGAGCCCTTTCACGCGGCCGTATAAGATTTTCCAGAGTAAGCAGTGCTCAAAATTCACAGGCTGCGGCGATGGAGATTTTTGCGATGAGATTCTTGAAGGGTTCAAAGGAATGCTAATATTTTCCTTTGAATGCTTCTGCCTACGCGGTTCGAAGTAAAATGTAAACAAGACTTCGCGATAAGTCGTAGCCTTAAGTAAAGGTTTTATTCCAATTTTTCCGCCGAGTCATCGATGTTGTGGTCAACAAATGAAAGGCGGAATCACGCTTCAATTTGCATGGGCTGAATATCGTCATTCGAAAGATTACGCACTTAGGGATACGTACGAGCATAATACTGACAATAACATGGTGTGGTGGAAAGGTACTGCGTCTATTTTAGCCTTAAGTAAATACACAGAGGGTTCCAAAAGTCCCTTTACTTCAGGAGATGAGTCAGTAGCAAAAGTGTTGTTATATTTGTTATATTTAAGGCTATATATAATTTCTGTAATTTGCTATAGGTTTTGTTACATTTGTTTTATTTATCCATCACAATTATTTTTAATAATCAAGAACATCGGTATGGGTGTCCCATAAGTCTCCACACAAAAATATAAAACAATACAGAAACTGGAAGATGCTACATAGATGAATCATGGAATTTGGTACAGCATTATTCCTTTTACAGAAAACAATGGCACTCATGCTGATATTCTTGATTAATAAGAATAATTTCTAAGATAAAAAATATGTTAGTAAATATAACAACACATATAGCATATAATAATAAAAATAACAAAAATTAGAATAAATATAACATGATATATTTTTTATATCGAACGGTAACAACTGGATGGAAGATAATTTTGGAACACCCTGAATCCTGGATTTTATCACAATCTGAGTGATTGATGCTTCAGCGACAGTGTAAAAATATTCTTTGCTGAAGAGGCTCTTTGAATTACTTATTTTCATAAATTATATGTAACTTATAATGAGCTCAAATGTAAAAATAGCGCTTCAGTGTGTCTCCTTGCATAGCAATAAAACTATAACCCAGACCTTTTCTCAAATCTCGAAGCAGGATTAAGAAAATCAATAGTACAAGTTGACGCTTAAGAGATTTCTTACATTATAAACAACTATACGTACTAGGAAAAAAAGCCTTATTTTAATTTTTTGAAAAGACCTCTAAAATAAAACCTTCATTCGACTATGGATATTAAACGTAAACTGAGCTTTCGTATAATTAAAGATCAAATTCCTAAAATGTATGCCGTTGCCACGTTAACGATAATTTAATTGGATTTATTTTCCCTCAGTTAGGCATCATGGAAGGTATGTGAAAATTTGCCGCAAAACTTGATATTGCGCAGCTGGAATTTACAACTTCAGCTCAATGAGGAGGAAATTTTCAGGTCGGGCAATTGGGAATTCTACCAATTAAAGCTCAATAAATATCGTTCCGATTTCCACCTTCGGAAGAAATGTTATATTTGGGAAATTTCCCGGAAACAATAATAAGATAAACCACGTCGAAATTCTATATTTCAGGATGTTTTATAGCCTCGTAAATTATTTCATTGTCTTCCCATCATCGCTATAAGCCATTCACATAAGTTCCTCAATTTTATAATAAAACAGAATCCCACTTGTCCGAAAATTCCAAACAAAACCAAATCTTTCAACAGCTTTGTTTCTTCTTTTCTGTCTACCTCTATCAAACTCTCTCACTCACTTTATCCGTCTCTCACTCTCTTCCTGTCTCTCACTCTCTCTCCCTGCATCACTCTCTCCCTGCCTCACTCTTCCCCTGCCTCACTCTCTCACTGCCTCACTCTCTCCCTGTCTCTCACTCCCTCTATCTTTCCTCCCCCCTTCCCTCTCTCTTTCTCTCTTCCTCTCTCACCCTCTCTTTCCATTTCCCACTCTCTCCCGTCTCTCTTCGTCTCTCATTCTCTCCCTCTATCTCTCCTCTCCCTATCTCTCTTCCTCTTTCATCTCTTTCCATCTCCCACCCTCTCCCCTCTCATTCCGTCTTCCACTCTATCCCTCCATCACTCTCACCCTCTACTTCCCTCTCCCACTCTCTCCCTTTGTCTCACTCTCACTGTCTCTCACTATTACCCTCTCTCAGCCTTTCTCTCACTCACGCTTTCTCACTTTCTCCCACTCTACCTCACATTCTAACTCTCTGCACCTCTTCCTCCAACACTCCATCCCTCTCTCTTCATTAATCCTTACCCTCTCACTCTTAGCCATACCCTTTCACAATCTCAACCTCCCCTATTTCACGCCCTCTTATCTCCGCACGTCATGGCCAAATTCTTCCTTCACCGTCGCCACCCTGCTCATTTGGAAAAGGGATGAGGAGATGGGGTAGGAGGGGAAAGAGGAAGACGGTCCGGAGGAAAATGGCGGAAGGAAGGAGGTGACGGCGGAGGCAGGTGGCGCGGAGGACAGGTTTAGGTCGTGTTAAAAACCCTGGGCACGCCTTTCCCCTGAATCCGCCCGATATCCCGTCTCTCCTTTCCTCATCCTCGCCCTTAGCCGCGGCCAACCGGCTCATCTCTCTCCCGAGGCCCCTTACCAACCACCTCCAACCCCTTTTAACTTCCAAAAGACCAATCCAAAAGAGAAAACGGCGAAAAGAAAGGTTTAATTGTTTACCCAGGATAGGATATTGAAATTGGCGGTTTCCTTCGGCCGTTATTGATTTCTACTTCGATCCAAGATCCCTTCGAAAAAACGAGCGGATGCAGTTTATAAGGTCATGGAACGACGAATAAAACAAGTTTAACTTTTAATGATTAAACGCTAAAAGTCTTAAATTTCCAAGGCAAAAGTTTCATATGTTGAGTATTTCGTTGTCGCGGTGTCCTTGCAATATCGATCTAAATTATTTGCGCAAACTAAATCAAATACAAAATCCAAATATGTAAATTAATACACGAAGGAAACATGTACAAATAATCATACGAATGTGGTTTCCTGGTTTGATTTAATTAATGTTAATTAATTAACTAATTTTCATAGAACTCTTGTTGAGTGTATAACTTGACACTTAGATAATTCAGTCGTTGTTTGCGTTTATTTTAACATTTCCACAAAAGCACCCGTGCAGAAAAAATATCTGCCTCACACTATTAAAAAGGCAAAGAAAGTATTTCATGATAAAGATAAGTAACACCCTAATGAAAGGTATAAAATAAGCAATTGTTTCAAAATGGAAGTGTTAAAAATTGAGAAAATTTAAAAACATACAATTTAACCGGGTGGTAAAGCTATCTCTTCGGCTGAACTTTTAAATAGGATGACATGAAAATGGTTCACCCCTCCCCTTCAAATTCCACCGCCGTAAAACTAACTAAATTTCGATGGTGCTCACGATACCTCGATTTTGGAATAAGCGTACCGTTATAGCGGCCTTAAAATCGTTCCACGGGAAGCGGGGAATCGGCTGTGGATGCACATCGCCGTCGCGTATATTCCATGCAAGGATGGAACTAAGGGCTCCCAGTCGAGGCATAATTACACCGTGCGCGCGGAGTGCGCCGTAAAATACAATACAGGGGAAATACCTGTTGAAATTCTCCTCTGCGCAGCAAATACTCGCCAAATAAATTTCTCCGAGAAGGAATATTATAGGGCTTACACGCGCATGCGCAGGGTCTTTATCGTCATAGAAGTCAGATTACTCCCAATAACAACTAGGTCTTTAATGACATAAACCAATAAAATTGTAAAAAAACAGCTCAATATACAGTTTCGCTGATATAAGGTGTTTATAAAGACCGCGTGAACCTTTAAACTTTAATAACTGTGTACGTACACGATAGAAAAAACTAAGTGGTGTATAAAAGAAAATTTAATACATTTTTACCACTGTAACATTCCTCGACTTTAGCCTAACCACCATAACAATTCAATTTGATTTTCCAACTCATTGAAATCGTTCCCCATTTGCTTTGAGTGACATCACGAGTTGAATTCTCCATCCTAATCCTCAAATGACCTAATTTTCATGTGTATACTATACTTTTAGCATTTTTCCATAAAAGTGTTATAATAGTAACAGGTCAGGTGAACGAGGTGGCCACGCCGATCCACTGCTCCGGAAGGATAACATTCAGTAACTTTCGTACACTCAATGCATAATGGCACGGAGCATCATCTTGTTGGAAGAAGTGGTATTAAGGAAATTTAAATGGCGAAGTTCAGGGATGAAATAATTGTGCAGCATTGTCAGGTTTTACTGTTTCCTCTTCAAAGAAGCAAGTACCAATTAGGTATGCATGACTTCCTTAAAGCTCACCAAACGCTTATTTTTGGAAAGTCTATCTCATTCTGCTTTTTTAAATATTTGGCAATAACCCTTGAAATGTGTACGGTGAAAACGCTTCATTAAATTTTCTTTTGTATGCCATTTACAGAATGCTTCTGTATACGTATACGTTATAATTTAATTTAAAAAACGGTGAATCCGCACATCTGGCAAAGCGATCGTTTATCAGTCGGTGTATTCCGATCGACGATTTCCTTCAATCGTAAACAATTTCAAATAACAACCAATAAATGAAATGCGATAAAAATTGCATGTGATCGCACAACAATCGATAAAGCGATACTATTATAAAAGATGAATAGAATAAGAAACTTAATTAATTTTCCTAAAACAGTTCAAATCTGAAGAATGGATGTCAATTATTTCTAATTTTGATTTCCAAAAGAAAAAAGCCTGCACTTTAAAAAGTCAATTTGTTTGCGTACATAAACGCTTCTCTCGCTTAATTTTATTTTGATTATGCGAAATCTTTTCGCTAACAACTTCCGAGCGTAAACATTGCGAGTGTGATTCCACTTCATTGTCAGAAAATACGCGGATTTAATACTATATAGTCAATCGATGGAACAGGGTTCCTTTTCAGATCATTGAAAGCTCGATACCATTTGAGTATCTTTTGGATTTAATGTAAGCGAAGGTAGTGGTCTTTAATGATGTCTGTTAGATTTGCTCTCCGGCATGAAGTTTAATGAGATTACTCATTGTAACTCCATTTCCGATTCTATTGTTACAGAGAAGTGCACGCATTTTATGGCGCTATAAACAACAAGCGCTTCGGCGCAACATTTCCTCATCATAAGCAGCAAATTTTTTCGATTAGATTTACTTTGAAACTGTATCATAAACAACGGGTACAGATACGTTAATTTTGCGGGAACTTTTGAATTAATGCTGAAATAAGACGCAAGCAACAAATAAATTTTCTCGAGTGAAAATGCTATCTTAAACGAATCAACTGACAACTATACATACGAAATAAATCGCAAAATGAACTTAGAAAACTTCTAAGCCTTTCATTTATGTAGATTTGTATTGAACGAAAACCGAAAGGATTAGTTTTTCGAATTCTGAAGGACAAAAACATCAAATAGAATAAATGTGGGTTAAAGCAACTAAATCGTTCCAGGAAACTTCTCCCAATAACCTACTTGACATTTTCAATCCCCAACTTTCAGGCAGAAGAATAAAAAAGGGGTCATTAAGTAGAACCCGAAACGAGTCCGCGACGCACGCACAATGACCGATTGCCAATAATGGTTTTTTAATATTAGGAAGTTTCGAACTGCTTAAATAAGCCCCGACACGAACAATTTTGCTTTCGGAAAAAAGTTGACCAATACATGGACGAAATAGAACAAACGTCGTACGTACGGTAAAAAAGTGACCAGAGATAAAACACCACCTCTCCGAGCTGGAAGGTAGAAGTAAAAAAACACTTTTGAATAAAGTTTTTGACCCCCATCACTGTCAAGTTGGCATTGCGGCAAAAACACTGAGATAAAAACCAGTGAGAGAAAAAGAGAGAGAGAGAGGGATAGAGAGAAAAAGAGAGAAAGAAAGAGAAAGAGAGGGAGAGAGAGTGGGAGAGAGAGAGGACAGAAAAATATCCCAAAAATGAAAAAAAACTTCTTCAACCCCTTTTTTCAACCCTTTTTTCTCACACGGTAATTTTCACCTTCCCAAAAAACATTCTCGTGAAAGACTCGAGAGAGACCAAATATTTGCTCCGACCTCGGTAATCGATTAGATAGGGAATGAGGGAACCCGAGTGTTGAGTTGGGTTGAGTTGAGGAAGGGAGGTTTCCAAAGGAGAGGGAATAGCGGTCGAGTTGAAGAGGAGAAAGTGGGAGTGAGGAAGGGGAAGAGAAGGGTTTGAGGTTAAGGTGAGGTAAAGCGGCGAAGCGAGAGAGAGGGAAGTGTGGAGAGGGAACTCTAAGGCGTCATCAGTCCCGAAATTGAGAAGAGCCAGCGAAATGGAAAGAGGTGGGAGTAAAAGGGGTTAACGAGTATAGAGAGGGAGGGGGAGAGCGAGGGAAGAAATAAAAAAATAGAAGGGGAAAGAAGAAAAGAGGGAGAGAAACGAATGAAGTGAAGAAGAGGGGGAAGAAGGGGACGAGAGTTAGGTTAGAGGAGACAGAAAGAGAGGGAAAAAAGGTTAAAATAGTAGAAAGACTCCATTGCCTTGGATAAGAGAAATCCAGAAAATTGTTAAGAGAAAAAACAACTTAAATAAGTAAAGAGTTGCTTGTAACAGCCACTAAGAAAAACGTAATTTCATCGAATCGCCAGGCTTCAATACCGCTTTTCTCATTAGTCGGCGAATCCTTGCAAAATATTATTTTAACTGACTTCTCTAAAAAACTGTCTAATATCAAGATTGCAATTTTAATTTTAATGATGGGACTAAAATATATCTTAAATTAGTAACAAGGCAGTGCAAAAATTCCGAAATCGTGAATTTACGTTACCTTGTAAAAAACGAGAGATTTGAAAGTTAACATAAACTCCTCAATGATGATCCTGTAAATCTCATAAACATTTGAAAATATAACGGGCAGCTGAGGAGGCATGAGCGCTTCAAACATGCAATTGTATACTTAGAACTGATACAGAATCAATGATATTCAAGAGTATGGTAATACCAAGAAATGTATGATTGGCTAAGACTGGCAAAGACATTCTCCAGCACAATGCGATATTATGAGTAAGAAAAGCACGTAGGGTCGGGCTCAATTGGGCGAATAATTTTATTCATCGATGAATCATATTTTTGTGAGCTTGTTCCCGAAATGCACTCATAGCTGCCAAATAGGATGCATATACTACCGTCAAGTATATGATACAGTTGAATAGAAATATGCTGTTTAAACAATATTGAAGACAGGTAGAAAATTGAGGGTCTGACGTCGAGAAGTTGTAACAGTAGTACAAGCAGATAAAAAGAAGTAAGTTAAATGAAAGAAAGCCTACACTGAGAGGTAAATTAAGACTAATTTAAGAGCTAACTCTTCGGTTCTTTTTCTTTCCTTCCGTATGAAAAACTAGATCAATGGGTGCAAACAGATTCGGGATCTTCAAAAAAACAAAAAGAACTATAAAGCAACACACTGCAGAAGGCATAGGAAGACAAGAAGTGATTCAATTGGGTACGATCCTAGAAAAAAGTATACGAAGCGATAGAAACAAAGAGTTGTAAATGGCAATGGAACACATTTAACTCGGGTATAACTGAACATTGGTGTGAGAAGGATTTTTTAAATATTTCCTGAGAGATATAAACCAAACAATAAAGAAAATAAAATGTAACACGGAAGAAATTGAAAAATAATGGGATTACCAACGGATATGATTGAAAAAGGACGAGAAAGATTATCTATTCGAGACGGTAAGAATGGATCGCAAATCAACTCAGAGTACGTATTTTTAATATTAGTTGACTACATATTATCAAAGTCGGAGATTTGTTTGCTGACGCAATATGAAAAAGCGCGTTTTATTTACTGAGGTTTAATTAGAATGGTAAACTTAAAATTCTTTATAAACTTAGCAATAATTAATTAAAATTCATACTCTTATACATACTAGGTTTATAATCTTAAGGGCTATTGGCTTGTGGTATGAACATACGTACTACATTACTAAAAAGGGCCCTCATGACGCTCTCCGATTCTTGCATGAAGGTCTCCCCTAACGATCTCCAATTTTTCAAAAGATTTCTTCTACAGCATCATAGATGGCATTAAAGGTCCCAAAAATAGTGAAAATATTAACATTCCATCTATAATCGTTCGCTCAGAATCTTAATTTGTAAATTTTGAAGACGCCCCCCGACATCTACAAAACATTTCTTTGGCAGCGTAATAAATGGGATCAAAGATCACATACACCCTGCAAATTTCAGTCTCATATCTCTTATCGTTTACTTGCTATTTTAATTTGAATGGTTGCACAGACAGACAGCGCGAAAACAAAGCGCAGTTACATAAAACGCGCTAAAATAATGAAGTAATTAGGTAGATTAAGAGGAAAGTCAGAGTAAGTGATTATTATTACGGATACGCATACATTTAAAAGAAATCTGTCATTTATACCCTAAATAAAATCATTTTCCACAACAAGTGCTAAAGATTATATTAATAGTATATTGCCTAGAAGTTAAAGTTTTACGCAAATATTCTTTTTGTTTTTCGTTGATATAAGGTATTTTCGCTTTGGCTTTCCTCCGGATATTCCCAGTAAATCCATTTCCTCCGTTCCTTATATCCAGTCCTTTCCTTCCTCTCCATCACGCTCTATTTTCCACAAAACCACTGCTCCTATCCCCGTTTTCACCTAAGGATGTTGGTCAAGAGGCGAAAGTTTTATCTCTCGATGATATATATATATATATATATATATATATATATATATATATATATATATATATATTCTATTGAAACACAATTCAATCACGGGAGTTTTTTAAACAAAGACGAGGATTATTGATGATAAAATTAACGTAATATCGCTAGGCATATCCAAAATATACCACCACCTGAGACAAATGAATTAAATTTTACGTTTCCTATACTTCCACATTCGGTAGTATGCTTATATATAAAGGTTAATCTCAAGTAAAAGCTTCACTGCGATAAAAACAGAGGCTTTTAAAATCAGTATTAGATATTAGCGGCAAATGTTATAGATAAGGGTCTTATTTATCAAAAAGCAGTATTCTCACACGGTCTGCTATATATTTGGGACTTGCCAGAAATTTATGATCTTAATATAAAACGAGCGTGATTACGAGTCAAAATCAATTACAAGATAAAGATAAGAACTAGCTTAAAATTATTTGATTGCCTCTGTTTATTTATTTTTCAACCACGTGGAGCACATGATATTTTTATGTATTTGTGATTGTGGAATTCCATTAGGCGTTTATCTAAAGCGCAAATGTTTGAACACAAGATCAACCCAGCGCACCTTGGTATCAGCATATAAGCCAAAATTTAACGTATTTTCAACAGTATGAAATAAATATAAACAATGCTCTTTGACTTCGCACACTATCACACACACTATTTGATTTTCTTGCGGGGCCCAATTCTTTCAATTTTGTTAATCAAAGACAGCGAGGTACTATATTTAAAATAAAACCTTTAGGGGTTAGCTTAACGGAGTAAAGTAATTATATATTGATGAGAATTTAATATTGTAAATAAATTCACTACAATAACCCACCATACCGAATGCAAAATGAGAAATACTAATGGAAATAAGCTTAAACCTAACAACATACTTATAGACCATTCATAGAATTTGGACACGGAGTCTCCTCAACTCTCATTTGATCTGTTTAGCCCAAAATTCAAATAGCAGCTCGTCGAAAAACACAATCACACTTAATAAGTCCCTCCGTTTAACCGTTACCATTAAAGTTCACTTTAAAGCAATAACCTTTATAGGCTGATGGAAACACCTTCTATAGTTCGCTACAATACATTCATTTGAATTTTTTTATAATGATCGCATGTTTATCTCTTCTTTAGCTCTCATATTTATATTCATCACTATTCAGAGCATAAAAAACCTCGAATTTTAAGCCAAACGTCATAAATCAACTTAAAAGTTGAAAAACAGTCCATTAAAACTACTCGTATAAAATCACATCAGGAGGCGAAATATCCCGAGGGAAGGAAAATTTCCAACTGTGACGAAAAGCAGTGCGCAGAAAACGCCGAAGGTTTTAATAGGATTCTAATCCGAAAAGACCGCAAAGAGAAAGAGAGAGAAAGGCGCAACAGCACAACAAATTTATGTGCAACTTATAAACAATACGGGCGCCTTTGAAACTTCCAAATGGATATAGCTCGAGGTGGCTTTAGTACTCAAAAACTTTGGGCATTAAAAACTTCTCAGACGGTGTATGTTTTCACTAATATTGGACAAGAAGGGAGAGGAAAAAGCGGCTAAGACTCGCGCTCTTGGTGGAACGGGGGAAGATGAGATAGTTTTATTGAAAAAACTATTCATTAAGGAACGATATCTGTAAAATATTTCCCTTTTTCGTCGAGGTAAACTTGGAACTTCTCCATAAGCTAATCGAGCGAGATGAATTTTCGAAATAAAAATATATTCCGTACCCTCTTTTTGCCAAATGAACCCTCACCACGGAGGATAATAAATGAGAGCGCGCTGGGAGAAGAGTTGAAGCCATATGACCATGAATAAAGTGAGGAAAACAATCCTTCATTCAATATAAAAACTCCATTTGTTCACATTTCAGCCCCCTGCCTACGTCCTCCATGTTTTATGCCTTCATCTACTACCTACGATACCTCATTCTCACCTCCTTCCAACTACCATTTGCAGAATGTTATGCCTTCCTAACCCAAGCTATTTTAACTTTGTACTTCCTCTATTCCATTCTGCCGCTTCCCGACACCCCCGATCCCTTTTCTATTCGTTCTTGTTTCCTTCCGTTTCTTCTTATACCTCTATCCTCACTTTCTCCCGCAACGCCAACTTTGCACCTTCTTTCTCCCCTCAATTTCACTCTACCGCCATATTACGCTATCCTATATCATTTATACTTCCTTACTCCTTCCTACCGTTTTATATCTTCCCCTCCACCTCCTTTCTGTCTTCTATCTCGCCTTCCAATTCTATCGTTGTCTCCTATATCCTCGTATTCACCCCCACGACCTTCTATTGCCTACCCCCCACTGTCTCCCACTTCCTCCTCTCTTTTTACCCATACGGCCCCTTCCACCTCCTCTTTCTCCACACCAGCTGAAAACCCTTTCACGCATCATATTTGGGACAACTATAAGACCATCTCGAGAAGCCGCGGGGAGCCATAGCGAAGGAGACACAGAAGGAGAAAGAGTAAACTTAGTAGAGCGTAGGGTTATGAGAAAAAGCTAGGAGATGACACATTTTACACTTGGAGCCAAGGCGAATTTGATGACATCCTTAAAAATTCAGTAAAATTTCCATTATTACAATAGCTGTATTGTCGAATATCATAATTCGTTTTGGAGCTACTTTTTGATACATAAGATTACATTTAATGTTACAATTCCGTGAATATATACTTTAGATACATTCCTAAAAATAAAAATGAATTACAACTCGGCTTTCTAGTTATCCTAAGCATGCACTGTAGTTGTGGTAGTAGTGATGCATGTATTAGCATTGTTTAATGTTAGATTATTTTTAAATATATTTAACAGTCATTCCTGTCTGTGAATCAAAACACTTAGTTTGTTCCTATTTTATAATAACTTCAAAGTAAAATCGTGATTGGCAAAAATAAATATATTAAAGTAGCAGGATGAAAAAAAATTATGCATTATCTTGGAATTCCTGATAATTTGTAGTTTAAAGCACTCTAATTTCCTCGTTAACGGATGCCCAATGAGTGAGTGAAAACATCTGAATGACGTGATTAAAACGTCCTTAAATAATGCAAAAAGTATATAATTGAGCCGTGCCTGTCATATAATACCAATGAGAGCATTTAAAATGAGGTTTAAGTATTTATTCTGCAAATTTTTCTATTGAATATAGTTTTATTTTAGGTAAATGACGCAGTTCTTATTTTACCGAATACGATGGATCCCGCTTTTTAGAACTATTTCATAATATTCGATAAGGTATAAATTTTTAGACTAAAGCATTTCCAAAAATCGTAAATTCTTAGGAGCAAAAGATGAATATCCATAGGAAAGCTATTTCGAAGCAAAGTAAACAAAGCAAATAATAACATTTCAATGCATCAAAACCCACGACACCGAAAAAATAAAACTTTAGGAATTTCATGCAATCTAATCAAGTAAAAATAAACAAGTTTTTTTTGTTATTCTCAGTCAACATACATACATCATTCATTCTCCTGTGCATAACCACCATTCTCTTAGCAAAATATTTCCACAATCCCCTTTCTCCTTTCTAAACACTAGACTAACATCTAAACCGTTCCACCGCAAGCTCTTATACCTTCCTATCTCACCCTTTTCTTGATCTATTTATGGCCCAATCCTCCAACTCAGCCTCGCTCTCCTTTTCTTCTCTCTCTCTCAATTCCTTCTCACGCTCTTCCTCTGCCCTCTTTTTTCACCACTCCGGCGCACACTCTTTTCTCCCTTCTCTTAAATTCCTTGCCACCGTTAACATTTCTCTCCCTTACTATTGCTCGCCTGACAGTTATACAACCCTCTTACCCATTGACCATGACGCAGGGGTTGCAATCTTCCCACCTTATCATTTTCGTCCAATCTGATCGCTACTCTCTCTCTCCTCACCGATTCGTTCTACCCATCCTTTCTTTCATCTTCTACTTTCTTCCTCTTCTATTAATTATCACACCATCCTTTTTGTTCCATTTTCGTCGGATTCCTAGCCCACATCCTCTGCGTATTTCTAATAATATAAGAGTTCGTTTTTATTAGTTTTCGCTTTTCCTTTTAATTCTATTTATAGTAATCTTTATTTCATTCGGCTTTTCCATTAATTTTTCTATTAGGCATCATTCCCTATTACTTTATTCCCTGTAGATATTTATCTTATATTGTTATTTTTCAACTCCACTCCTTTGAAAATGACCTATTCTTACAATTAGTTTTTCCAGCCGTTTATTTACAACAACATTGTAAATTAACCACCACGAAGAATACAGAAGAAAATTTATACTTAGTCGCATTGTAATAAATCGAGCATTCCAAATATATACATATATGCGATAAAGCGTATGTAAAGTAAAAGAAATGTTGCAGATAAACATTTTTGAATCCAACCGTAGTTTCACCAATGAGTTACAAATGTAGAATACATATTCAAGAACAATCACTTAAGCATAAAAAATTGAAAAGATAATTACTTGGGTACCTCCAATAAGGCATAAACAGGTCATGAAAAGCTAGATGCGCACTTTGACTAGGATGCGGCCGTCTTTAGTGGTTATTTACCAAAAGTAGATTCTAAATATAGAATACTTATTCTTCAATTTATAATGCAGAAAAGCTTATTCTTGAATTTGATTTCAGCTAAAAGACGATCTCCATAGTTATCTAGTGAAAAGAACACATAATCGTGCCACATCTTAATTTGCGCTAACAATTCCACAGTAACACGATAAATATTGTCGATATTTTCAGAAATTTTAAGTTGAATTTTTAAATCTTTTAGTTTATGACTTTCTTTCAGACTTTATGTCCTATTTAAAAATCACGTCGTGCTCTATATTCTTCTCTTTCTCTATTTTATCCATTATGTCTCGTCAAAGTTTCTTCTGATTTACACCGCAATCGTCTTTCTCTGATGCCTCTCACATATTCCATATCTGAAACTCCATTCTCCAGCATTCGCGCTTTCATATCTCTTTCTTTATTTTGCTTCATTTTTCATTTATATGTCTCTTCCTCTTCTCCACTCCTCTCTCCATCTCTCCCTCTTTGCAATCTTCAACTCCTCTCTTTCCAGTTCTTCACACACGCGCATCTACATCTTTCCATATCTACTTCGCCACGTGTCGTTCCTCTTTAATTCTATATTTTTCCTCTTCAATTTAATATCCTCGTAAGAAACAATCTGCTACCTATCGCCGCCTAAGAATGAAACCACGCACCTTTTGGTTATTGTTAAAGAGTAGACCAATCGTTCATAAATTGAATTTGACTCGCTTGCACATAAAGATATGAAGGCAACAAGAGTCCTTGATCTTAAGCTATGTCGAAGATTAAAATAGTGTTTGTTATCGTAATATTTAACGTGGCGTAAAACGTGATAGTGAAGTAAAAATTTCATATACTGGATGCGACTGGCCTTCAATCTTTCATAACAGAAATACTTCGAGTAATTCAATTTTAAAAATTAGATTTCTTTCATTCTATGCAAGACATATATACGATTGGTTGGATAAATTAAATGTCAGAAAACTTTCGGCTCGATTAAACGTAAATGGTTCCTCTTCACCCCATGAATACTAACAATAAGAGTTAATCCTATTAAATTCTAGATATATCACATCCGCCACACATGGTGTATTTTAAATCATCAGTTTACTAATTAAGAACTCTTTACATTCACATACCTAACCCATCTTCCCATCTCCTTTTTCAACCTTACCGTCCCCTATCAACTCTGCGCATCCCACCTTAACCTTGAGACCGCAAATGTAAAAAGACTCGAATCAATTAATATTCTCCTTCACATTTCCTCCGTATTTATAAAACTCCCTTTCTCATTGTCGTTTTCCGGCGCTGGCCCATATTTTTTCCCTTCCTTCTTCTCGCCTTTTCCACCATTCTCTCCGTCCAAAAATACACCCCTTCCTCATCCCTTATCTTTCCTTTTTTAGACCTTCTCCTAACCTTCTTCGCTACATCTTTATGCCCCTTCTCCTTTTTTATTCCCGGCATTCTTTTTTGAAAACCCCTCCTTTTCTCCCTTTTCAAAGTCCGACAACTCTCTCTTTCTCTTCTCTCTCTCTCCCACCTCTCTGCTCCTCTTAACCGTCCTTCATCCCCTTTCTCTTCCACAGGCCTCCGCCTCCTTGCATTCCTTTCGTCCCTTCAACCCCGCCCCGACACCAAATCTTCCCACTCCTTCCGCCTCCTCACGCTTCTTCCACATCACCTCCCTCACATAACCGTCAAAAGTTCCCCCGTAGCCTTTCATTTCACACCGTAATCCCTCCGCTTCGCGTTTCTCCCTTCAACCCTCACCTAACACCACCCACTGCTATACTATCCACCTACACAATCCCTCCTCCACTTCTACTTTCCTTTTTAACCCCCTTCCTCCCATCTCGGATAACAAACACACGGCCAACACCTTCAGCAGCATTCCCTTCGCTAAAACCCTCTGTATATCAGGGTCAACTAAAAACTAACCCGCCGCATCTCCTGTTGCGAAAGAGGAAGAAAATCGCGTAAAATATTTTCCTGGAAACTACGGCGGAGTGTTTTCTCCTTTTTTCGGTCAAACGATCGCCTGAATCAAAAGCTTTACTAAGCTTTTGCGGGAAAGACTTTGTGTTTGTCTGTTTGTCTATTTGTGTGTGTGTGTGTGTGTGTGTTTGAGTGGGTGTAGATGTGTACGTGTGCGTAGTGAGAGGTAAACGTCCGATAAAATCCAAGAACTGAGCTATTAAAGTTGAGCCGCATGATGGTGGGAAGGTACGAAATTCTTCCAGACGCGTTTTAGTTTGTTTTTTGGTTTTATTGAGTCATCTGTTCCGCCTTATTGTTACAAACGGTAATGCGGAATTCGCTATATGTTATGGTGGCCAAAATGGTCTTATTTTGGCAAATTTTGCGGGCATGATTGAACCTTAAAAGGATATAAGGGCTAATATAGCAAATAAAATACATTTTTTCTTATGAGCCGCGACGTAAACTGTTCTTATGCCTTGAGAATGAGGGTGGCTTTGTTACTGTAAATTGAGTGTTGGTTCTCGAGCTTAAGAGTGTATTTAAAATGCATATTTTTGGTAATCGCATCATAAAATAGCATACACCAAGTGCAAATAATTTCCTTAGATAAATTAAATCCATTACGCCACATCCTGAACTTAAAGGTGCGTTTTTATGAAATTACTTTAAGCGCTATCATATTAATGGAACGTATAGAAATGTTACTTTAAGATACTTTTGGCTAAATTAGGGAAGAATGCGCATTCACGAGTATTTCAAATAGAAATATTTTACGCAAATGAAGAACAAATTTTCATGATTAAGATAAATTCTTCCTATAATTAAAGAAATAGGAATAAACTATAGTACACTATAATACAAAAAAATCTGATGTGGCTACCACAGGACTTTCTCCATACCTGTAATATTTCTAAAGATTCCAAATCCTTATACTACTACGTATATGGAGAAAGTAAAAAGGATCTAAAACTATTAAAAGATACGCACCTGTGAATATTTTTTAGAATCACTGTACTGGTACTACTTCAATACTCAGTTACACTAGCAACAAATGAAAATTTAACTATAGTATTTTAATTGGGAAATTTTATAGCAAGCACACCAAAGGCAAGATAAATAAAACACACAGGAGTTGTGGAACAAAAATGTAGGTATTTTTCAATGTCTCAGTTTAATTTAAATAGCACCAAAATTAACCTCAACGCTGATAATTAGAAATACTTCCTCAATCGCGGTACCTCTTGGTATGTATTCCTCTCTTCGATTAAACTTCATAGCTTTAATAATGATCGAACGACCAAAATACGTTACCCACGTAAACTACTTTGAGGAAAAAAAACTCTGCATCACTAAAACCAAAGTAAAAACTCTCAACGATAGGGAAGATTCTCTCGGACGAGAAAAAGAGAAAGGACATTAGTAAGCAAGTCTTACGGCGCACTCAATATTCAAGACGCATTATCCGTCATAACCTGATTTGCGAAAATGTACGCTATGCTGTTTGAGACAAACACTCCCCGACGTCTATTCATCCAGCATCAATATTCACCTAATCTCCCGAGGGGGAAAAAAAATTAAAACACTTCCCGCCCCTGAGAATAAAAACCTCACGCGATTGAACCTTGAATAACCTTATGAAAAAAGATTGATTTTGCGCTTCTAGACCGAAAATTGATTCAACCGACCCCATCCTCCTCGCCCCAAACTTCTTACTCACATCACAGCCTCCTCATTCTTTTTGCTCTGTTAAATCCTAACCGTTGATAACATAGGCTGGCACACGTTAGAACACACACGCTTCCATAGAGGACCCTCAAAACCCATCAAACTCCCTCTTCCCTCACCCTCTTATCATCCCTCTCTCTCCATCTGCCTACTTCATTTACCTCTCTCAGACTCCCTCGGCCTCTCATTTTCCGTCTTCATACCCTTATTCACTCTTAACTTCCTTTTCTCTCTTTCTATCAAATCTTCCCACTCTTTCTACTCACCCACCCTTTCCTTTTCGACTTTCACCATATCTCCGGCGTTTTCATCTTTTCCTGTCCTTCCACCACCTTAATTTTCTCCAGTCCCTCACCTCCGATCCTTCTCGAATATCCCATTCCCCATTCCATCTCCCGAACCATTGCTCCTCCTTTCTGTCCCCGTCATCTCCTCTGTCTCTTTCTCTCACATCCCTCTACGTCACGCCAACCATCCCTTCCCGCCGTACGACTTCTATTTTTCTATTCCTTCTTCCACTCTCGTCCTGTCACACTTCCCACATTGCATCACTCTCTCTCTCTCTCACACTCCGTTCTCCCACCCCAATCTCTCCACCCATTATCCTCCTACCCTTCCTTCCCCATATCTTTAAGCATACCATACCACGTATCCTAACCCTACCCCCTCTTCATTTCCCCCTCACTTTTCTCCCTCTCTCATTCCTTCTTTCATCCGAGGCCCAAAAACCCCTAACCGCCATTCCTCTCTCTCTCTCTCTCTCTCTCTCTCTCTCCCCCTTCCCTCCGAGCCTTAGCCCTCCTCTCCCCCACCTCGACCTCACTCCCACTCTCAACTGATTATCCCCTACCCACCGCTCTCCACCCACGAGCGTGACCCAAATACAAATCTCTTTCTTTTTTGCATTAGCGCCTGACGACGACGCCGCCACAGCCACTAGTTTCGCTCTTGAAATTCGCCTTTGGTTTGGAGAAGGCCTCGCGGGAGGACAGGAGCCGAGAAGGCAGGATAGGAGAGAGATTGAGAGGAGAATGAAAGGGAGAGAATATTTTTTTCCGGGGAAAGTGACACACCGGGAGTTAATAAGGAAGACCGTACGTCGCCGTCGGTAAGGGTCTCCTTCCTCAAACGCTATGGTCCGAACTGGGCTCGCGCAACCTAGCCATCAAAGATACCCTTCCCCTACCCTTACCAAGCATCCGTTCATATCCCGAAGGGTATAGGGAATAAGGGAGGAGAGACAGAGAGGGAGAGAAACTACCCACAACACATACATACATACAAACAAACGGACCCTTTACCTCATCCTCTGTTCGCCTTACTCTCCCTAACAACCCCTCCAACCTCGTTTTCTCCTCTCTCCCTCTTCCGACCAAACCATAAATATCGATTCGAAAGGCAAAAACCACGCTGGGAGGAGATTTCGGTCCATCCCACCCCAAAACCTCCACCCTTTATCCTTCCTCATCTCCTTCCCGTCCTGTCCCTCCCTCCACTTCTTCCTCCTCCTCTCTCTCTCTTTCTCCCTCCACGGTGTGAATATAAAGCAGAAAATGGCCGCGCCTCCAACACTCCGGCAGACGAGGCGTGAGTTCTCGAAGGGAGGAGGGATGATAGCGCAGAGATGCCTCTCTCTCTCTCTCTACAAAAAATAGTACCTTGTCTTTTTTTCGCCCGATTCTTTTGTCTATTTTAGCTTTGCGTAAATGTATGGGGGGGAAGGCAGTTGTAAACGCATGGACGTCTTTACGCAAAAGGAAGGGAGGGTTTGGGGGGGGACGTAGTTTTTTATTTAATTTTATTTTTATTTTCCGGCGAGCTTAGCGACGGGCTAAAACAGGGAGGTTTGGCCTTTGAAGTGTGTTTACACGAATCCTTAGGGAAATTCTGAGACGCTACAAAGTGAGGGATTAAATTTAGAAATTAAACTGTGAAGAGGAGGCGGAGAAAGCTGCGGTGATTCTGACGTTCCTTAGGCAAATGAAAAAGACTGGTGCATAAATTATATCGCTCCTAGGACGGGGGAGGAGAAGGAGATAATTACGCACGATGATATTCGCCATACGTCGAGAGACTTTTGTGGTGATTGTTTTAGGATTTCTGCCGTATTGATGCAGTTCTGTGGGAATATAGGAAGCATTCGTTATTTTGAATATACGAAAAAATCTCGTCGTTAGAAATAGGTTGATACAAAATGCTTGTTTATTCCTTTGCCATAAAATAATATATTTATATAATTTTGCGAATTTAATTGGGTACACAATTGAGAAAGGCTTCATCCAATTCAATAGATATCATTCCACTTTCACGATAACATTACAATACTCCCGCAGCGATGAACTTTAATATATCTGGCAAAAATATCAATAAAACAGACCTCATCACCTCATCTAAATGAGTGCTATGTGCTTCTCCTTCTGGCTAAGAACCGGGGACATTTCAAAGCAATGGGATATTTGAGGAAAATCGGTTTCTTGGCATTCGATTAAGCTTTATATTTTTTTAAAGAATGGGGCTATAAAGTCCCGTCAGGAGGTAAAGAGTAACCTGAAGTATTATCTGTCCCGTGCGAAAACATAGGTATACGTTTTATGACGACAATCTAATTGTTAAGAAGAGAGGAAAGATGCACGCATCATGCGTGCATACATGCGAGGCAGAGGCGTTCTTTACGATTTATTCAACCGTGTCAAAAAAGATGAATATTAATGGCTTTGTATAATGTCTATGAATTGAAATTCCAGTAGTGATGCCAAGGAAATATCAAATATTTTACTTACAGATTTATTTGCTAATCGCTTGTAATTAATATAGCAATCGACAATTATTTAAAACATACCTCACTCGAATAGTATTAATGTAATCTTTATGTTCACGTTCATTCCTTCGTCGCAAATTACCCATTTCTTTTCACTTACAAACGCTGTGTATACGTAAAGAAAATGGACACGTATTTACGTATGTTTCTTCGTCGTAAATAATCTATATCCCTTCATTCGACAAATGTTGCGTGCACACAAGATAAAATTAAATTTAATTAGGTATTTATAGCAGATGTTTACTTAAGTTGCCACGAAGGTTGTTTTCGTTGACAGGAATTAAAAAACACGGGAAATTTTTTCTAAGTTCGAAATGAATAACGACTTTCTCGTTTAATTTTACTGAAATCAGCTACTCCTTCGACAAAAATGTACAGAACAAAACATATGCTATTTGACTAGTTCTACAATTTTAATTGAAGATTTTTTGTTATAATTAATATAATACGAGCTATAAAGAAGTTTATTTTTGTCACCAGTAAAGTGGCATTCCTGATTAGGGTACGCAAGCCATTTATACCATTTTCTTATTTTCTTTGCCCTTATGTCCTAAATACCATTTTTCATGAACATCTGCCCAGTAGTTTCAGAGATGAAACATGCGGACGGACGGATAGACGGACGGACAGGATCTGACCATAGGGCCTTTTTTGTACAGAACGCCTAATAATCTCATTATTACGGATTAAATTTTATGTCCCTTGAAGTTTGTACTGAAAAGATTTTACGATATACAGGTGTATGACTTCATACATTTCAGATAACGTAAATTAATTTTTTATGACTGAACCGTAAAATACAAAGAAACTACGCAATCCTTATCAAACGTTGAAAGATTTATATTTTTACCTATTTTTAGAATAAATATTTTGAAGAATTTTTTTGTTTGTGCATTTATAACGCAACAACTACAGAACGTAGAAGCAATTGCCATTTTAACCGAAATAAAAAGTTAAGTAAAATGGGAGGGTTTTTAAAGCAATTTCAGCTACTTTTTACATTTAAAAATGTATTTCTCTTTTAATTTTTCCCATTTAAATAACATGGGAATGAGCGTACGGTTGGATTAACAATCCACTTAACAACCGTTATAAACAATAGCTAATGTTAACTAAAAGAAATAATATATACCTAATATAAACTAAAGTAGGGAAGAAAGAAACAATATGGTTATTCAAAAAAACTATAAATCTGGCTATTCATTTCAAAAGGTACGTGGAAGACAGTTTAAATGTGCAATTTTAAGTGCTTTCGTTCTCTAAAAACTTTTGAAGTATTCTGTATATTCTCTATACTTAGTATATGTTATTCATTAACACTGAAAATGAATCAAGTGAAAAATACAGTACTTCTGTAACAATTATTTAATTTAGACTAATATTTATAATCATTAACTCTTCCTCCCTTGAACATCTATATGTACATTTTGCTTTCCTTTCAATTGAACATTTGTGTGCATCAATTAAGCCAATTACACTTATTAGATTATAATAACACCTTCCATGTCATACCAACACACTTTTTATCGCCAAATTCGGTTGCAAAGTCCGGGAACCCATTTTGTTTCATAGGTTTGACTTTAAAATATTCACGTGACAAATTAGACCCACAAAATCAGTCTATGCATGGGATAACGTATGGGTAAGCTAAATTTGAATATATATTCAAACGTGTTTCCACCGGATACATCCATAGAGCTCGTAATTCCTGCCCAAGTTTTTAATGTTTTTGAGATTCATGACCAAATAATGTCATTCAGTTTCTTCCACTGGAACTTAATTTGAGTGAAATTACTATATTTTAAAAGTGATTTCATCGATTGTTTACTATGATTATTTGATAAAAAAATAGTCACCAAATTTATCGATCAAGGGTGAAGGAAAATTTTATTTATTTGGGAAAAATTTGGGAAGACAAGTACTATTGCATAACGTTAAGCACTACAATAAAATTAACGTGGTTTCATTACTTGATTTTATTCTGAAATTTTTTGTTTCGACGCCGGGTAGTTTTTAGAATAAATCAACCTGTTTTCGCGTAGACATGAGTAAAATAATTCTTGTTGCTGCCGTGATTTTCAATAACATTCCTTTGTAAAGGGATTATATTTAACAATAAATTATGCCAACTCACAACCAATAGAGAAGGATCGCGTTTCCATGCATTCTTCTTTAATAATAAAGTATTTCTATCTACGAGGCGATTGCGGGATATAGCAGTTATTTTAACGAAGTCGATAAATCATACACGACCCTTAAAAAAAGAACTAAACTCAAGAATTGCAAAACACTCCTATTCTTGGAAGGCGATTTTTTTCGAGGAAAAGCGAGAGGATCTTTGGCGAATTAAATAAAGGAACGCGCCACAGCGCAGGGAGCAGCAGCCGTCACGGATGCATTTTTTAACACTCGCTGTTTCTTGCCCACTCCCTGTCTCTCCCCGGCACGCTCGCAAAAGTGACAGGTATGAAAAAACAGATGGGCTGCCAAGGCCAGATAACACGGGAAGAGGGTGAGTACCATGAAACATGTTGCCACATAAGAGAATGTGTTCATGACAACACTAATGGTTAGCGGGCGATAAGGCAGGCAAATAAGAAAAAATCTCGTACAGGAGAATTCACTTATGCATTCCGCCATGCCATTATTCCGAAGTTTATTGTCCGCATTAATAGTTATTCATAAATTCTGTAAACGACTCTTTAAAACAGCCATTCATCTAAGGACAGCGAGCTGTGTTTTAAATATAATAAATACTGCCTGACTACATTTGATAATTTAAGTTAATGTTGATACAATTTATTTCTATATCATATCACTCCCTCGAACTATTACCACTTCTATCAACTTTACACTATCAGATTACTGTTACATTTTATAATCATATAAGGCGTTGGTAGAGGGGTGGATAATATCCCAACGCTAGAGTGGTGGATTAGAAACCTACCGTGGCCATGTAGGTATATGCTCCTCTTCGTTATTTTGATATGGTCGCTAAAAATGGCGGTGAACAGTTGTTTCTGGGCAGATTAAATATAAATTTCATTCTTGCAAATACGGTTATAAATGGAACCGATACCACAAAGAAACCAAATTGGGCAAGGAAGAGATTTATTAGTTTAGAACAAAACGTTTTGAGAAAGTTATAGTTTAATTTTAATTCTGAAACCAGAAAATTTGAATCATTTGTGCCAGTTTAAGGAATACGATAAGTTTGCATACAAAAACATGTTAACAAATTTATTCAACTTTTAAAATCTCTATAATCAATATAAAACGAAATATTACGTTGGATTCAATTGAATTTTTAAAAAACAACCCTACATTAATCTCTTTTGGCAACCGAATTGAAAAATCCTATTCAAGTAATCTAAATACTTTCTTATAAAGTTTTTCTATACTTAAGTTTATCGAATCTGGTAGAAATATCAACACAATGGTCAAATCTTCCACGGAAACTTAGTTTAAATTAACCAAGAACTCTGGTGAAACGATATTTAAACGTAGCCTATTAATATTCATAGCAAAAAATCCTCCATTTGAGCAATTAAGCAACTGAAAGAGAGACGTTTAAAGCCTGAACGAACATTTCGCCGCTCGTTTCGCAATCATCACCAGAAAACCCGTCACTCATTACACAGCCTCAATTCTTCTACTCTCTATGGAAGCGAGCATCAGCAAGTGGCGCCTCAGAGATGTGTGCGGAGATGCGGAGAATCACGCTTTAATGGGACGTCTTTATGTCTTTCCCAAGGTTGCCGGAGAGAAAGGAAAAGAAGCAAAGAGTAGAGAGATCTATCACGGAGACAATAGCGCACGAGTAAAAAAAGAAGACGCTACAAAAGAAGGAGCTAAAAAGTAAATGCTATCCTTTGAAAAAGTTTCACGAAAAAATGTTTCTCTTCGTATAAATGGACTCCGCGAGGAAACGACCCAGAACACTATTTAGAAGAACAAAAGGAGTCCATCAAGTCGTACAACCAATGGCTGAAATTGCATTCGCTTACATCATTTGTATTCTTTAAATGGACATTATAAAATAAGGGCAATAAAAACATATTGGCAGGTTCATCGTTTGAATTACGAAGGTTTTTAACCTAGGAGTATCAAAAGAGGCCATCATAAATTACCTTAAAAGGGGAATAATCAAATTCATTCAATAAATATCATCTGCGTTCTACTTTCTCCTCTGGGAATTATAATTAGAATTTTTAGCCATCGAAAAACATGGTGTTTGTAGATAATATTCTAATTTCAGAGTTTCGACAAAAGCGTCACTTCTCTGATATAATACATGGCTTGTGAACATCCAATTAAAGACTTCATCATTTATATTAAATTAATAGAACAAAAATCAATCTTTTTACCTTTGTCGGTAGACGTTTTTAAAATCATTCGAGGATCATTTATCCATATGGACTTAATAAACAAGTAATAAAATCAATATTAAATTCACATCGCCAATAACAATCGATTCGCCAATGTGGATAAGATCTCATAAGCTGGAAGGCAATTAACGATTGAAAATTACTTAGGATAAACAGCAGCAGATATGATCAGTATTATTGCAGAGACAGTAAGAAAGTAATTTTATGAAACATTAAAATAATAAAATAAAAAGTTTTAAAATCTGCGTTTAATGGCTGAATTGAATAATTTCCCTAGCATAGCATTTATCTGGTACTTAACCTAATTTCACATGTGAGTGTTATATATATATATATATATATATATATATATATATATATATATATTAATATACATATATATGTATATTAACTTAAGGAAAAGAAAAGATAGTGATGAGGGTGGCAACAAGGTGTTGAGGGAAGCCCAGCGGACACTTACCAAGTTGGCAGGCTGCTGGGGGCGTCAAAGAGACACGTAAAAAAACACGCACACAACAAAACAACGAAAGCTTATCGGGCCTATGCCCTTATTCAGCGATAGAGTAACTGAAAGTGACACACTGGGCGGGGAATGACAGGGTGATGTGGGAAGGTTGATGATTGGATGAGGCGGGGAGTGGAAAGGGTGGATAGCCAATAAGGAGGGTGTGGTAAGATAAAGTGCGAATAGCTACGATGTAACAGAAGAGACATTGTAAGGGAGCTAATAGGGTTAGCGGAGGTTGAGCCCAGGCGGGGAGAAAAAGTCAAGAAGATGTATATGGGCTAGTTCCCAGTGTCTGAAAAGGGGGGCAGGAGTGTCATTGGGTAAGGCGCAAATAACCCTTACATTGAAGAAACTATTGAAGGGGACATGGTGGGCATTGGCGTGTAATGCAACTGGGAGGGGCGTCTGAGAGAAACGCTATTCCGGTGACCATTCATGCAGATGTTTAACGGATTGCTGGTGAGGCTTGGGTAAAACGCGGGACAAAGGGTGCAGGTGAAGAGATAAATGACGTTACTGGTGGTGCAGTTGCTTCTAGAGGTGATGGGGTAAGTGATGTTGGTGAAGGAACTCGAGAAAGAAGATGAGGGTAGGTGGATAGGGCAAGTGAGGCAGCGAGGTTTGCCGCAGGGGTGAGACCCTAAGGCAAGAGGCGTGGTATATATATATATATATATATATATATATATATATATATATATATATATATATATAAACAGAGAATAATATGCATAACGGCGCGATAGGCAGAAAGTACGCTTATACCAGTTCGCATGGTTACTCGATTGAATACATTATTCAGCAATTTTTTCCTCGCAAATTAAGACAATCGGCAATTTGAAAGATGCAACTTGGACAGCGAATACATCTGCGATGACAGAAGCGGTGTGTGACTTATCACCGAGAACGCAAACGACAGGAAATTATTCAAAAGACTCGGAAAAATTAAACTGTAGAGGTGGTAACGTTCAAGAAAAATATCTTTTGTGATTCCTCAAAACCAGAAACCAGATTGATATCTCGTAAGACAAAAAGGGTCCAAAGCGAAAAATGAGATTCCGGACTACAGATTTCACCGGGTACTAATCAATTGAACGTCACAAAGTGGAACGGAACATTTATTTATAAATTCATTAATCACGGGTACCCTGGTTGGAAAAGCTTTAAAAACTTTCTTTCGTATAAACGAAAAATGAAATCGCCCGAAATTAAAACCGAAAACGTGGACTAAAAACTCCCGCATTTCGGACAGAACACTTTACTCTGTATCGCATTGAGCTTCTTTTTATGTCTCAAAGTTTACAATTTTTTGGAGCCTGGAAGCGCTGAAACTCTCTAATCGTTTTTCCACATGTCAAATCCCTACGCCAGTTCCAAGTTGCTTCCCAATGGTAAAATGTAAACCTAAAAGACGGGCAGACTGAGTGGATTCGTATACCACCCACATCAAGTCCAGAAGGTCCTTGTCACTATGGCAACAGTTAGTGGGAAAGAATGAGAATTTTTTCCAAAATAGGATGAGCGAAGACTTTCGAAAGTACACTTTTTTGCAGATGGACAAATCGACCGAAAAGAGAAAGGATTCGAGTTCATCGAGGCAAACTATTGTCAGAAAAATGCGGTTAAACCTTCTATGTTTTGCCACCATTCCATCTATATACTGTCCAAAAAAAAATATAAAATGAACGATTATAACAATTCCATGAAAGCAATTACGGAAAATTTTCCTTCTCCCGAAAGTATTCTTTTTCCTTAATGGCTTCTGTGTCCAAGACAGTCTTCGAAAACAAATACTGTGATAAATTAAATACTAATTTGTACGGAATGAAATTGACGTTGAATTACAATAATGTTGTCGACAAAGGAAAAGCCTTCTTTTAGTATTGATCATTATATATTGCAAAACCTGGAATATAGCCCAAGTCCGTACAATATCTTTTAGCCAAGTCATTTCTGGAATTAGGATATTATTCAGCCATTTTTCCCCCGCAAATTAAGACAATCGGCAATCTGAACAATGCAACGTGGACAGCGAATACGTCTGCGATGACAGAAGTGATGTATGACTTTCACCGAGAACAAAAATGACAGGAAATTAATCATAAGACTCAGAAAAATTAAATTAAGGAATACATGATGATGCTGTAACAAACCATTCATTAAACTACACGTGAACTACCTAAAGCTTTAAAAGGAATTACAGTACGTAGAGATCAATATCTTTTGCAAACACAAATTTACCTAAAAATTCCGTATTTAGAAGCAAATACATTTACATATATATGTGGTATCAGGTATAAAAAAACAACATTTGGCTTTAAGATTAACATATATCCAGCAGAATCCAAATGAAAATAACCTAGCAAACCAAATCAGAGCAACTATGAGGGGTGATCGAAAATTAAGAGGACTTAAGTTTTCTTTCAAGTGACTGCTCAGATACTGGTTTACCTCAAAGTCGCTACATGTCTCATGCATCATCAATTCAGTAGGCAAGTGGGTGACACATTCATTTAAGTTTCTATACAACGCTCGTAGGGTGAAGTGATGATAAATACACCCATCATGGATTTAAGGATAGAACTACAATATGAGATAATGTTTTGTAAGCTTTTAGGTACAAGCGGTACAGAAATGCTTGAAAAGCTGAAAAGTCATACAACGGAAATTTCCTGTCTCGCGGTAGAGTGTTTGAGCGCCATGAAAGATTTTCTAAGGAGTTTGACGCAATATATGATGAATCCCTCAGTGTTCGACCGTCCGTATTAGAATCTGAATCAAAAGTAAATCAAATCGACGAAATTATATAAAGTAACCGTTTTATCAGCTCAAAAAAAATATCTGCTGCTGTGGTCATAATTTATATATTGGATGATACTATTGTACTCGATGATTTAGGCTATAGGAAGATGACGGCCAAATGGGTACCGAAAATCATAAGTGATGGGCAAAAAACAAATTGAGCGGCATTTTGCATTGACTTTAAGCTAGTGCCGACCTCGAGCCCCTGATGTTACTCCACCCGGCATGCACTCGGTTGCCATTCCAATGTATACCACCAAACTTACACCTAGTATCTACTAATCTTATGTCACCCAACCATCATACTTGTCTGGTCCTGAACCATACCAAAATACACAAATCAAAATCCAATGTTTTGGACGAAGTTGTTAGTAATCACGATACGTAGTTTCACCACACCACTTAAGTCCCACAGTTGCCAGTGGAAACGCGCACTGAGCTCCTAAGTTCATAGGGCTAAGGTTTGTTAAGGTGACGGAAAAGTCATATATCTTGTTTTCATCAAAAAAATCTGGATCATTATGCTCAGTACGTGGCAATAAATCAAGGAGAAAACGGCCAATAACATTCCAATGTGCTCCGAGGACCGCTATTAGCATAACTCAATAAAAAATGTCCACATCTCGTTGAACACGGTTGGATCTTGCATCACGATAACGCACCTCCGCTTCGCTCTCAGGTTTGCCAACAAAGGAGCCAAGAATTGCAGTTCGAGATCATGGCTCCACAACATATACCTTCCGAGCCCTCCACTTACAATCACTTTTCCAAATTAAAAAGATACAATGGAACGTTAAGAGTATGATGATGTAATAAAATTGGTTCGAGCTTACGTTTGGTGTTCGTGGTAACCACATCGACAGGTAGAATTTAGTCTCAACTAACCTGCAAAGCAAGAAAATCACGCGTTTTAATAACACTCGAGGTTTTTAAGAATACATATATCACATTCTCCGAAAATGTTTCACTAATTAAGACATCAATACAATCTAAGAATACATAAAAGTACTAATTATATATGCATAAAGTAATATTTAACCCACTCATCTTTTTTAGACGCATTTACCTTTATTAAATTCTGGGTATTTAAAAAGTTTTTAACACAAAATTATATACAAGGATATTTCGACGACCATGCTCCTGGAAACACCTTTGACGCAATTTTTACAGGAGTAGTAATAGGATGAAAGCCAAAAGTTAACAAAAGATAAAAAAGAACGAAAAATTTGCATATTTTTTAAATAACAAATTACTTTATATTCTAACATTTACACTGGATGATAGGACACTTTCATATTCGATGAGATACCGCATAAAAATGAAAGAACCGAAATACCGACAAACGTTTAGGTCCATCAGCAAATTCATGCGCGTGCGCATGCATAAAATTAAACTGGCTTAAATTTATCAAAACACACGAATCGGCTCAATTTAAACGTCGCGGTGTGTAGACATATTTCACAGCAATTTTTAAAACACATACCCAAAAGTTATTTTATAACTGCTCAGCCCTTTGATCTGGTAAAACGAAACAAGTATCGCGGCACACCTACCGTTACAGCAACTTGACGCATCCTTCCTAAAACACTGTATGCACATGCCGGAGTAACCCTTTGTCCGACTTCCCACCTCCTCCCTCCACGAGACCCGAAAGGACAGATATCACGACACAGTGAGCCAACCTACGAAACCGAGTGGATCCTTCGGCAAACAGTTCCTGATTAGCGTCCTCTCGCCACGGCATTCACCGCTCGCACTCTATCTCACACTTTGGACAAATACGAGTGGAGATCGAACGGATGGACGGTTTTGCAGATGATGTATGCTCCTTTTAACGCGCTCGCCACTCCAATGGTCTTATCGCACGCGCGAGGGAATTTCCCGAAGCGTCACGCGAATCGCCGAAGCGCATCGCAAGCGATAAATTCATGCCGAAAATTGTTTTTGAGGTTGAGGACATTTGCAGACTTAATGACGCGGCATTAACAAGTTTTGAATTCGCATCGGTGGGAGAGGAAACAATTTACCAGCTCAACGCACAAGTTCATGCAAACGAAATCAAAGCTTAAGCAATAAGGTTTAATAGAAATTTATTTATTTATTGAATATGAAAGTCTGAAGAATTTTTTATTAAAAACAAGTTTTTTACTTTCAACAGTAATAAATAAATAACGTTTAAACAAAATATGATTTCGATCCTTTTTATATTTTAATTTCCATTCATAAAATAGAACACCTATTTTGATTACATTTACTTTAAAAATTGATAGTGAAATTTATAGAAAATTACGATAAAGTTTATAATTTATGGACATCCGAAGTTCCACGAAATGATTTTCTATACGAATCTATACAAAATATGAATGAACTCGACATGACAAAAATATAAACATTATAACTGGTTGCGATGCAAAGTAATAATTTTAAATTCGTAAGCAAGCCAAATATTCCAAAAGGTCGAAAAAGACCCTGCAGAGTATAAAAATTTCGAAATATTATGTTAAATAAAGGTTAAAGACACCTTTAATGCATCTCACTCAGGTCACTATATCAGTTAATAACGTCAAATGAACATTAATCTTTGAGTAAGATAAAAAATGAGTCCTTGAAAATTTTTCAATTAATAACACGAAAAGCGGCTACTCTATCTTTCACGTAAAGAAAATGAAAAAATATCGCCAAATTTATAAATTTAACAAAAACACGCCAATTTCGCTTTGAAGTAAAAAAAAACGAATCCATAAAATTATATCAATGGCGGCGTTGAATTTTGCCAAGGATAAACAAAGTCGGCAAAAATATTTAAAAACGTCATTTCGTGAATCAACGTATAAAACAGTGGCACAACATCTTGTCGATCAAAAAGCGATGAAATCGCGCATAAACGCCTCGCTCTTGAGTTACGTAGGACGAAACTCTATTTTCCAGCAAAATAAAGTCTCTCCTTTAAAATAAAAACTAAATGGTGGCCGAATGGAATGCGATGGAATGGCAGAGATTAAGATTTAAGGAGGGGATATTTATGAAGTGAATAAAAAACGAACAAGAAATTAGCGCGTTGATGTCGTGCACCAGACTGCGCTCGCGAATTGAGCACCGGGAATTACTTGAGCGAGAGAGAGAAAGAGGGAGAGTGGGAAAGAGAAAGAGAGAGAGTGGGAGAGGATATGCAGAAAGAACGGAGACGAGGAGACTGGTGGAAAAGGGTAACGGAGGTGGAAAGAGGAAAAGACACAAAGCTGAGAGGTAAATGAAATAGAAGAGTGAGATAGAGAGATACAAACGTTGGGAAGAGGAGAGGAAAGAGCTGGATAAATGAAAGGAAAGGATAATGAGAGAACAAGGAAAGAGTAGAGGAAGAAGAAATGAGGGAAGAGGATACACGATGAGATGAAAAAAAGGGACCGAAGAAGAAGTAATAGGAAAAGATGACGGAGATGAAAGAAGAATAGACAAAGGGGAGAGGAAAGGAAGCAAAAAGAGAAAAGGAAGAAGTATGGGAGAAGAGAGAAGGGGAGAGAAAGAGAAGCGAAGATAAAGAGGAGAGGAACAGAAGAAAATAAGTGAAAAAGAAGAAAATATAAGAGAATATAAAGAAATGAGAGCAAAAAGTACGAAAGGAGAGGGAAAGAGAAGAGAAATAAGGAGTAGGGGAGGAAGAGGGGAAAAAAGAGAAGAGGAAGAGGTTATAGAGTATCAGGTAAGAGAAGGATTAAATACAAAGACAGCGAGGAATACGGTAGAACTTAAAAGGGGAAGAAAGGAAAAAGAGAGAGGTACACAATGAGAATGGAATGAGGAGACTAGAAGGAAGGCAAGCAGACTGAGGAAGTGAAAGAGAACGATTCAGCAGAGGCGAGAGAAGGAGAGAGAGAACAGAAATACAAGGCATACAGTCAGAGAGACCAGGTAAAGGACAAAAAGCGAGGGAATGACAGTGAAAGAGAGAGAGAGAGTATGCATGAGGAGCGCACGAGAGGAACGGTATGGCAGAGAAAAAACTCCCCGAATAGTGAGGCGAGGTGCAAAGAACGGCCGCGGAACGGATTTGGGGGAAAAATAACGAAAAAATACGAAGTTCGGAAAAATATTATGGGCGACAGTAATATAAGCAAAAAAAAACGGTGATACGAAAATGCGCTTTTTTCCAAATCCTTTCAAATCGAATGGAGAGCACGGGAAAAATTAAAAATGATGGAAAAAACACTTTTACTCACGTTGGCTTTAACGACTCTCCCTCCCTCTCTACATGCGTTCCAATTTTTATTCAAAAACTAACTTCCTGGCGGCTTTTGATGTGTCACTGTATTGGAAGGGAGAGGGGAAGAGATAGAGGGAGAGAGAGAGAGAGACAGGAGAAGGAGGCGTCTATGAGATAGGCCGCTCGGATACTTCGAAGGCCATTTTCATTCAAATGACCACACAGGGCGCAGGGATAAATGCAAAAATCCACTTATATAAAACTAATATTATTTAGAGAAGCGCTATAAAGTTTAAAAATAAAAATTATTATGATTAGAGCTGTGCTTAGCATAACGTACATTTCGCAATGCCAAGGTTCGAATCCAGGCGTGGGTAACGACCTGTATTTTCGTTATTACTCTAACAGTCAATATAATTCGCTCAGGTACTGCCCTTGAAGGTCTCATAAATGAATAGAACTTACTTAAATTAATCTGTTTACAATCTCAGCATTCTTTTGGGCAAATGAAGATTTTTTAAACGGCATTTTTACAAAAATCTTAATTAAAAACGCTAAATTTATAGCATCAAAAACGACAATGATAAACACAACCTCCTATGCCAAAGATGGATAGATAACATGATTGTCTTCATTTAAAGGGATACTTTAAACAGCATTTTTGGGCTTATAGATTCAAGGACCCTAATCGCCAAAACTATTGGCGATCTTTGATTTGTATGCTACTAATCAAGGCAATAGATCAAATAGAATATTACAAAAACAGACTGCGCCCACGGTATAAACATTTGATTATAAGAAGAAATGTACGCATATAAAAAGGTTCGAAAAAACAGCACATCCATATTTTTAAAACTTAAAAAGGTAGAATTTGGAATTTTTTTTACCTCCAACTGATATTTGATATTTTTACAGCAAAAACGTACTTCGAATGGTACCATTTTACACAAGTATTTAGTTTAAAAAAATACTTCGTTCAATTTATTTCAAAGAGTACCGTATATATTTGTTTGAAACAATAGAAATACAAAAAGAATATGGTATTGAAATAACTTTCGTCGTATTTTCGATTGTTCTGTTTACCAAGCGCGCTTATTTTTTCTAAAATTTCCGAATGCTTTAGGGCCATTTGTTTTTCATTTGTGGACAGGATGAGGGACCGTGGGCTGTCAGCCGAAAGACCCTGAGACAGATCATATAGTATAGCGGCTTTTTAGTGTTCGCATTGCGGTAGAAATAAATGTGAAAAACGTTTTCAAAAAATAGCACACCATCCGCATTTATACTAAAGAGTGGAAATAATGAAACTGTTTTCAACTACTGATATTAATTTATTTCGCTATTAACTTGTATGGAAAAATGGTACGCATGCATTGCCACTCGTCCTCATGAAATTTGCATAAAAGTAACAATAATGATAAAAGTTCTGTAAGTAATCTTTTGGAAAAATCTTATAACGCTGCAAAAAACTACTCGATAAACACTTTCAAGACGTAAGCTTTCAGCAAATAAATTCAATAAATATCTGCATTTACATCTCCTCAAATCTAATGTTTGCATACATCAAAATAAGACCATCAAAATTATTTTAAACTTCATTCAGACAATTGATAGTTCCAATATGCATGACAATGGTATCTAGCCTTTAATATTTATAATTTACGAAATCCCATTTAATGTTATTATATATAAATAGAGATACACATAAATACTAGATACCAAATTATGTTTCATCGTTATTAAACGACAATTTTAAATATCAATCAGAAATTGATATCGAAAATTAAAACATTTTATATTTATAATCAGTAATATTAATTAGACAGCATTAAATCTATGCAATGTCTTTTGATAAAATGTTTTTCATGAAGAATTTGCAACTTTTTTAATTAAATATGACGCTGAATATTATACATTAGCAGGCAGGATCGCACAGTCCTAGAAAATAAGGTAGATAATAAATGTTTCAACGACGCAGGGATGCAAAGACCCACTTTCTATTCATAAATTAAAGTAATCAATAGTTGGACATAAAACACACTCCAGTGTTCATGCATGCACATGATGTTAAGCGAAGTTAAATAATTTTTGGTTTTAAAAAAATAAACCCCAATCTCTTGATGCAACCAATTCACTTATAGCTATCGTTCTAACGAACTTCATTCGTCTGAAAAAACTTCGTAGCTCCCCACGTATTATGATCTCAAGACTCCCCATGTTCCGAATTATAGATGCAAAATAGAAATGCAAGTTGGAGAGCGAGGGCTGTCCCGAGGCGACGCGAGCATTTCGAATAATGACCCTAGAGTCCCATTCTTCTATAAATACATACATATACATATCAGCCTCAATGACACGTTTGCCTAGAGGAAGTGACGTAGTATACTGCGAATAAAAGAGATTATCTCTCAATGCCCCTTCATCCTCTCCTCCTCCCCACCACCGTTCCCCCTCCCACCTCCTCCCCCTTCATCCATTACTCTTTCCTCTAACGGCCTTCCATATTTTATTCCATCCCCTTTTGTTTGTTTCCAACCATCGATTATTTCATTTTTTCAAACTCGTTCTTTTTTCCTTTTTGTTTTTTTTTATTCTGACCCAATTTTTTCTTTTGAATATTCCCTCTGTCGTTATGCTGCGAGGACGAATTTTCTCCGATTCCAGAGCGAAGGGGACAGAGAGAAATAACTAAAAAATGCGGGAGCGGAAACGAAGAGAGAGAGAGAGAGGGAGTTAAAAAGAGTGGTCTGCTGGAGGAAATAGTGAGAGCGAGTTGAAGTAATAAAAGAAGGGAAGGGCGGAGCGGAAGAAAGAGAATTGGATAGGGAAATGGAGACGTGATGAAGATGAGTATAAAACACGAGAAAGGAAGAGGGGAGGTAAGAGCACAGAAGAATGAGAGAGTGAGACTGGACGAGTGCTACAGAGAAATATAGAGATGGTGTAGGCATGAACTACAGACAGACATACAAATATTTTTTTTCGGGCGACATGGGAACTATTAATATTATTATTTAAATTTAACATAACGTGATTTATTACTGTGGCAATAATTTAAATATTGCTGAATATCAACATTAGAAACGATGCATGATAAATTTAACGTATTTTATAAGTATTTACTTAATTTAAAAAATTGACCTTGTTAATTGAACGAACACTTATTATAGAGAAATAAAAATAAAAATTTCATAGAATATTTATTAACAAGAAGCAATTAAACATGTAGGCCGAACTGTTCAGGTGGTAAACATAGTGCTACATGATTTTATAAAATATGACATAACAAATGTAATCAGACATAAGCGTAAGGATTTCCAGGATTCATAAATTTCTATATTACATTTAATCCGTCATAAAACATATGATTTTAGCATTTAAATGTATTGTAATAAAAAATAGGTGAACTTAATACGGTTTAAAGGGTCGGCAACACCGGAAATACAATAAACAGGAGTAAGAAGTATAAGTAAAAATGGAGAAGACAATGTGGAGAAAAATAAGGATTGCGTGATTACAAGGCAAATAGAGATCAGAAAGGTGAAACAAACAATATAAGAAAAATGGAAGGAATAGATAGCGAACGGGAGAACATAGGAGAGAGTTGGATAACTGGAAATAGAGGCAAAGAGAGATGGGAGTAAAGGAAGTAAGACAGAAAGATAAGAAGAGGAAGAGAGAGGGAGGGAAAATAATGAATGAAAAAATGACTGGGAAAGGTGCTTTTTCATTTTTATTCTTCCAGAAGATTTCCATTAAAAAAGGGGGAACCGCCCGCCCCCTGGTTACGAGTCTAGAGTTTCGACAAGAACCATACCAACCTTTAATGATTGCTAGCTATGGGAAACGAGAGCGAGTATGTTGTTATTTTAGCGGAGTGAATAAGTCAAAAAGTGCCCATCCCAAACTTCTCTCCTCACACACAAAAAGCTTTGCCCTCTTCTATTAAAGGGAAGGTCATTCAATTAGAATGCACCCAGCGCTTTTCGCGTATTCTCAGAAAAAAAGAAACAATTATCCAGTTTTAATCTCTAGGAGTCGTTCCAATTGTTTTTATATACGATAAAACATTTTATAAGTTTCAACTTTTCGCGAATATGTAATAACTAGCGTAAATGCCCGTCAAATATGACGGGTTTGTGTGGATTAAGTATTAAATTTAAGGAACTTCCCATTCTTCCTCCTTTTCTCTCTTCTTCTTTCCCATCCTCGCTCCCTCCCATCCTCCCTCCCTCCCATCCTCCCTCCCATCCTCCCTCTATCCTCCCTCCCTCCTATCCTCCCTCCCATCCTCCCTCCCTCTTTCTCTCTCCTTCTCTGGAAAAATAGACATTCTATACCACCCTTACTTTCTATGTACCTTCCATTTCATATCACTTCCTTCCTATCTCCCTCCCCACATCTCCCTCTCTCTTATTCTATATCTATATAGTGGTTTAGATAAGCAAAAGAATCCAAACTAAATCCCAGTCCCATTAGAATTACGTAATTTCGCGAAGAATCCCCAGGTAATTTAAGGCTATCTATGCATTCGTATATATTACACATATGCGGGTTGAGATAACAATTGATTCTCGAAGTTTAACAATGACGTGGTTGGCAAGACAACATCCCGTTTAAAAGTCGATATTTTCCCAAAATATGTGATTTAAATGTTTAATATGAGAGATTTCGAGCGGTAGGCGGAAAAAGATGAATAGAATAAGAAACTTCATTAGTATTCCTAAAACATAGTTTAAATTAAAAGATCGTGCGTCAATTCTTTCTAATTTTAATTTCAAAAGTTGCTTTTTACGTGTAATCTTACGGGAAATGGAAATCGCTCCTCTGAAGTCGAACCAGGGTCTTTTTTCGTGTTTTTTTCGTCATTTAATTTTTATATCTGAATCACACGTTCCGGCGAAATTTCTTCCTTTCACCTAATCGGGAAGTTTGTTAAAAGCGCGTTAAAACGTGCCATTGACGACGTCAGCGTTACGGACAATGGCTATTATATTAAGTGATAAAAAGTAATAATATCTTGCCGTCATTATAGCAGGATTCTGAAGTTTTTTTTCCCTGCATTTCCTAAAAAAATGAAGCAAATACTTGCAGAGATTGCGTCTTAAAATGCAGTCACAGTCGTTACTCATTTTCTTTGTCTATACATAAGTGTCTACCTCCTTATAGAGAATTCTTTATCCAACTCTCTGCCCAACGAAAATGTAAATGAGGTAATCTACAGAGTCGATTAATATAATATAAATTGAACTACTGAAGGATCGGTTAAAGAAAGAAATCTTAAATTGTATGAGGGCGACATCGAGCATTTATAAAACCATTAGCCAAAACAATATGTTCTACTGCATACGATTCGATTGTCAAAAATGTTAAACAAAATTAAAAAGATAAAAAAACAAATGTGTGTTCCGCAAGTTATTCATATCGTCACTCCTCTCGACAGGCAAGCGATGGATGGAATGAATAATATTATAAAATAATCTTACTACCTCCGGTTACAAGGACAAAAGTGAATAATATAGCAATCAATCTGACGCCTTCTCATGAACTGCTATTCACAAGTATCCTAAAAACCACCGGATAAAGTCTTTGAAATGAGACGCAGCCCTATTTGTCACTAGCTGAAACTCAAGATTGATTACAGGCATTCCCTTGAGAGGCCTTTTGAGTTAAAGATTGCGATAAATCCAAGAAACGCGCTTTCCTTAATAAATACGACACCCGGGTGAAATCTAATCCATTAGATAAAACGGGATGATGGTTGGAGAACGTCTACACGCTTCCGGAAACGACAAACTGAGCGCTCCAACCCGTCAATCCTTTCAAACTCGAACAAGTGAACGGTGGAATGCGCTCTTGGCGGTGAATCCGTGACGAAATCCGTTTCTTCCCCAAATCCAAGGGCTAGAATGAATTAGAACGATTTACGCGCCATCCTTATGACGCCCGCATCTCGAATGGTTTCTAATCACGTATCCTTTCACTGGTGGAGCGAATAGGGGAAAAATAGGTAAGGAAATTCCATCATCTGCAGAGACATGCTAAACGACTGTAAATTTCTCAATAACGGATTGGTTTAGAGAAAACTTGTGGCTTATCGCAACGCGGGTGAGGACTAACGTTACCTTATGCACACATTGGCACTCTTTTTTTCCTGAGAGCATAGAGTTAGGTAAGCCCGAGTTTTCAAAGTTTCAAGTAATGATTTATTTAAGGGAAAAATATAGTAGACTTTCGATGAATAACTATAAAAAAATCTCAATGCGAGTTAAAAAGGAATGACAATTTTGTTTAATAAAAATTACAAGTTTTTAAAGTAATTGAAGATGATTCATGCATATCTCCCGGCCATAAAAATCGAAATTATCGATAATTGTATAATTTTAATTTATACGGAAAGAGGTTATTGATTTTTTTTCCACTAGATGAAACAGTGTGTACAGGAATTATTTTATAGCTTAAGATAGAGGAGAGAATTAAAAAATCTAAGATTCATTTCTCTTACATCGTGACTTCAAAAATCAGTAATAAACAAGTCACAGTAGGATTGTAATTTGAAATACCTTTACTATATTTTAAAATATATTTTTACGTACATTTTTCAAAGAATCATCCTCCACCGACATTTATTTGTCATAATTCAAGTAACATAACAACAAAAACGCTAGACATGCATTTAAGGTATTATAAGATTCACTTCAATTCGCCAAATATTTGGAAACAAATAATAATTTACGCTAAAGGGAAATCTTCACTAAAACTATTTTTGAGAGACTTTCAAATATACAACACTATGAAAATGGAAACCTGTCTTCCTTAGCAAAGGAGCTTTGAAAATTCTTTTGATATTTAATTCAAGAGGAGAAGTGCCTGAATGAGATGAAATAACGCATCTAGTTCCGCGGATAACTTTCAATTACTAAAACGGAACTGACACAACGCAATGTAAAATGTCTATGCTACCACGAGGATATCTCAAAAACAGATTAAACCAGATATGAAGAGTAGAATAACATATCCCCGCAAAGAACGAGAAGACATACTAACTGACGTAAATTTAATGAAAGAAAGAAAAATTGATTGAGAAAATTGCAAGAGTGCCTTCTAAAATGAGGATAGAATTGGTTCCCGTTTCACATGCGATGCAGTGAGAAAATTCGGACACGCCAAATGAAAGACATAGGGACAGGGTAAAAAACGTTTAAAAATCGAGAAAGAATGAGCCTCGTATGGCGAACAATGGATCCTTCGAGAGGCTTCTAAGCGGACTACGAAGGATTATTTGTTCGCTGAGAGACCGAGAGTAAAACCCCCTTAAGCGATGAGAGAGATATGGGATACGGGATGGAACGGCATGGTGAAAGGATTCCTAAATGGAGAATATCGTTATAGTGGGAAAAAAAATTGCTTGGTAAAGAGAAATGGCGACTTTTTTGGATAAATTTCTAATTTACGGCAAAAGGAAAATAATGCCATATGCACGAAAAATATGGATAATGAGGATAATACGCGGTAATTTTTTCGAATAGTAACCGATTTTAAACCCTTTAAGTTACCATTCTCACGAAAATGTCGGCAATTAAATATTAAGTAAGTTAGCAATTAAAAGGTTGAATACTACTTGCCAAAGCTTCATAGGACTAATATAATAATATGTATTTGACGTAGTTATACGACTACATATGATCTTTATGACAGACTGCTTTGTTATGAATGATGAATAAGCTAAAATAAATGTAAATATAAATAAATTTGGACTGGCACTACAAGGCAATTGGATATTTCTTAACGTTCTGAATTCACTTCATCCTTCCATCAAATTTACATATGAACTAGAAATTAATCATAAGCTCAATTTCCTTGACCTTTCTTTAACAACTATTAATAACAAAATTAATTTCTCCATCTATCGTAAACTCACCTACACCGATCATGTTATATGTATCTGCTTCCTCCAATCGCATCACTTTCACAATCACGCAGCCTTTACTCAGAAGACTTAAATATCCCGCTATCCCCAGGAAAACTTTCCTTAGAATTAAATACTATCTCATATATTGCCGAAAAACTGTTATTCTCCACTTTTAATTTCAAAATTGCTCCGTCAAAAACAAAGAAACATGAGCATCAACTCTTCGTATTCTTCCCAGCCTTCTCCAACCGTCAAATCTCGTTGGCGCAATTTGTTTTTCATGGGCCATTTATCTTACAAAATTGCTAAATGAATTCAAGGAATTCAAGGAACGAATCAAGCCGGCCTTTTGCACCAAAGTAAACTTCAGATTACTCCTCGGCAATAGTAAGGACAAAGTTGACGTCATGAAGAAATCCGGTGTGTACCTTATAAAGTGTAACAATTGCAACGGTATTTACATTGGACAAACGGGCAGAAAATTTCAAATCGGAGCTAACTATCACTTTAGGTGTTTCAAATCGGGTTCATTCGATTCGCATTTCGCAGAAAATTTACTCACCTGCAATCATTCTTCCTCCTTTACTCCCAAAAATATTACTTTTAGCAGAAAAAGGCCCCGATTAAATGACCTTGAGAAAATGGAAATTATACGAAACAAAATTACTCCCGAGATACTTTTAGTTAACGATCACCAGTTCCCTTCTTACTCCCCGCTACCACGTTCAACGCTGCGCACCGTTCAGGAACGGCGGCGTGCTGCTCTCGTATGGCTCAGCCGTTCTGGAACGGCCGGGCGCTATGCGTTTATCAAGTAACTCCGGCGTTTAGCAGTCAATGGCAAGGATGTCCCTATCTATCTCCAGTCATCAGGTAGGTTCCACCCTTTCAGAGCGTACGCTTCGTTTGAATATCCGGCTCCTCGTTTCTGTACTGCAAAGTACGCATTTCTAAGTACATTTTTCCATTGGGTATTAATACTTTTTACGTTTTCGACCATTCTTTGCTTCTTTTATGTTGTTAATTGCCAGAACAGTTGAAGAAAAAAATTATACAAAACTTGGGCCTTTAGAAAACATTTTCCAACTAATTAATTATTTTGTATAATTCCATTTACAATACTGGGAAATGATTTTTAGTTATTTTTAGTTGCTGTACTTAATTAAGTTTTAAATATTTTTGTGGTTCTTTTAGGATGTTTCTTGTCAGAAGACTAGGAGAAAAAACTTTATATAAAGCTTGGGATTTATAAAAATCTTAATATATAATTACTCAATGTCTGTCCGTCTGTCTGCTCGTTCCCGTTCTATCTCTTGAATAGTTCCTCATAGAGAAATACTGTAAACGCCATTTTGTTTCTGTCAATAAGGAGGCCTCGATAAAACTATTTTCGTTTACATAAATGTCACAGGTTTGACTCCAGGAGACAATTATATTTTCTCATAGGTTTACGTAAAAGTTTCGATTTTTCAAGGTGCAAGGTTTATTTCCTTCATTCATTAAAATCCCTAAATATGGACCGAATTTCTCCGTTTATGCTTTATTCGGCGGCTAAAACTATAAAATATCTCATTCTTGCAATGTTTATAAGTTACACCGAAGAATTTGTCAGAAATACGCATTTCTTTTCGAAATTTTATGGCTTTTTCGTACTCTTTCCGGGTGTTGCCAAGGCGACCCGCATTCTTGCCTCCGATTAAGACTTCAAATGGACGAAAGAACTGCTTTATTCGCTTCGTGCATTTTATGAAGCATCGAAATTATAGTTGTAGTAACTTTATTTTAATACTGGAATGTGACCTTTTTCGTAAGGGAGAAGCAATTAAAATTGCACATATAAATTACAAAAACAAACATGAAATTCAAATATCAGTTATCAAATTTTATAAGGAGAAATGGGCTATTATTACTTTTAAACGCGCAGATTTTTGACTGACTTCGCAAAAGTTTTGGCGGGTACCACTAATATGGAGGGACACCGCGGACGAGGACAATGTGGTGCAATATAATAATAATATTTAAATATATACATATTGTAACTATTTTGTAAATATTGTGAAATAATTAAATACATAAAGGAGTAATAAAACTAATTTGTATGAGCATTTCCGAAACTCTTATAAGAAAGTTATCCTGAAAAAGTATCTTACTGCATACTTTCTTCTGAATATTTTGCGACAGAAAAGTTAGATTTAAAAAAATATGAAGGAAAAATGAAGAAAATGTTATTTGTATCATGTATTTCTTATAAAAAGTTCATTTCCAGTTAGTTTTCAAATATCTATTATGTCATATTTGTAGGAAGAAAAAAACTTCAAAGATCATGAAATCATATTATTAATATTAAACATAAATTAAAGATGTTTAAAATACTATCTGTAATGTCAAATTGAACGAAAAAGGAATGATATAGCACATTCCAAATGGTGGTCAGAATGCGAACGGCTATTTTAGGGGATGTGCAACCCGCGCAACATATACGAGTGCCATACCGTTGACTGCAGCCGTTCTGGAACGTTCAAAATTTGAATATCATTAACAATCATATATATATATATATATATATATATATATATATATAATTATATATATAATTATTTTGCTTTTTACAATTTACGTCAATCTCCGTTTCCCAAGTTCTAATGAAATGGAAAAACACGAAAACTGAATTCAGTCGACGGCAAAAAAAAATTTCCTGTAGAGTTGAACGTGCTACTCATGTTAGCGCTTCCTCCCACACCTAGTACAGTCTTTCCGCGAAACAATGTTCAACCTCCACCCCCCGTCATGGCGCTCTGTTCATGGCTTCCCCTTCCTCACCTTCCCCCATTCACTATTCACAGTTGATTCCATTTTTCGTCCACCCCCCTCCTCTCTCCTTTAACCAATCTCCTTCTTCCCCCTATCCTCAACTCCCCACCTCTCTATTTTTTTTATACATTGCCTATTTTTGATTGCTTGTTACCCGAGGATGGTGATTATTCACCGAAACCGGTCGTGTTTTATATTTTATGTAGAAATTAGCAATGGTTTGTTACAAATAAAATACAACCTGTATTTTTTACGTTCTTGGATTAAAATCATAAATTCCAACAAAAAATTATACTTATTAAAGAAAAGGCCGTTGAATTCCGAAAATATATGCATCTTCATTCCGCGTTATTCCAAGCTGAATGTACAATACATGCTCAAGAAAAAATCGGCAGAATAAAAAACATTGCAAAACGTTAAGCACAAATTTGTATAGAATCAAATTATGTATTATATGAGTTTAATAATCATTTTTAAAAACGCGAGATGCAACATTTCATCTATAGAGTTTTCTTTAAAAAATACATCAAGTCCAATTATACTGCACCTACACGAAAACGTTTTTACACTACGTTAAAATAAAATTTGACTATTTATTTTACTGATTCTAACCGTAATTTAATGTCGAATGCTGCGCCCGTCATCGATTTCGATAAGATATTCAATAATATATTTCTAGTCCGTTTCATGATAAATTTTAACTTAATTTCACCTTGTCTTTTATCTTCATAAAATTTCCATTAAATGTATCTATCCACTTGCTTCCTCCAAATTCAAAACCATTTTATTCCTTCTTATAAAACAATCCTGTGCTAAGAGTCCTCTATGCTTTTTCAAAAATCTTAATTCTAAAGAACTAAACAATTTCTTCACTATGGCTAAAACCTTCCACCGCTGTGATGTAGAAACATCAGATTTATACTAAGTTGAATGTAATGCAAGCTAAACTTGAAGCATAAGGAACGATTTTCCTAAGAGGGTTGAAGTATAAAAATTTCTATTTGTACATACGAGTACATCATTTTCTTGCGAGGAACATTGCACATTAATGAAAATCGTAATAAAATACGCTTAAGTCGATGATTTAATATGACTAAGCAGCAAAGAATATCGAAAATCGACTTTATTAAGCATCTTCCCAACCATCATCTCAAAGAAGATAAACGGAAACGTCGTAACCTATGGATCTTTAATGAGTCGGTAAAAAACTACAAAGTAAAATCTTTAATAACTACCTTCATGGAGAAAAAATAAATTATTAGAGTAAAACTCGGCGATCTTTAATATGGGTTACGTAAAATTGCTACTCGCCACCATTTTCATGGAACTCAACGCTCATATAAAAATCTTAAACAATAAAGGTGAGCTGTCTGAACCAGAAGAAAAAATCTCTATATTAATGAAAAAATGCGCTACAATTAATAGGAGTTAAAAGACATTTAAGAATTCAAATGTTAGTGTTTAAAACATGTATTTGAACTATATGGAGGGGCTTGGAATTATTAAATTCCGAGTTTGTTCTATTATATTCAAGCTATCTCTATTCTAATGAATTTTAAAATGCAAACATGAAAAGTCATACGCCAATCCACATTGGTTGGCATCTACTCTAAAGATATAATATTTATTTGCCGTTTTGATGAGTACTCAGTTCCATTGGGAAATGTCAGATGAGTTAAATTACCAACGAACGGGTATTGCGAAAAGGAAACAGTAAGGAAGTTATAAAGGAAAATTAAGAGAAAATACATAGGTGATATAGACATTCTTACGAATAGTAATGTAGATAATCGTTCGTATTAATAGAAATGCTTCCGGTACGTATGTGCCCGAACTAAATAAAACGTACTTTGTTTATATTCGTTGCTACGGACATCAATAATAGTTTGTTTATAGTTGTTGCTACAATAATAGTTCTGAAAAGGTACATTACAGTAATAAAATATATTTAGATAAACATAATGTAACCAAGGTATATAAATAATAACATACCGATCTCTGATTGGCTGGCCAGTGAACAAATAAAAACCCGCCAAAAAGTTCGCCGACGATTACGGTAATATAATATAAGAAGACATAATTAATTTAATAACTAAAGAAAAATTGAGGCGGTTGAGAAGAACAAACGGCAATTATTTTTGGGTATATTCACCACTACCACTGAAAAATACAGAAACATTTCGATCTCATTAATAAAGGATAAGTCATTTTAAAGGCCAAAGGGAAAAAAATTCGAGCATAAAAAACCAACCATCGGAAAAAATAAACATTTAAAGGCGTAAAAGAAAAAAGATCGGTTCTCGTAAACCAGAGTTCCCGCGACATACTTGTATTCTATACGAGTGTACCACCTATCATTTCAGCTGGAAATGAAAAACGATAAATTCTTAAGATGGGCAGAGAATACTCGAATGAAAGAGACGTGATTCCACACAACAGGTGATCCACTCCTGCTACAAGACGTCAAAGGAAGGAAGGGAACTTCAGGCGGTGCTCGGTAGATGGCGCAATGAGGTAGGAGTATGAAGGAGGGAGTAAGGAGCTGGCATTCAAAGAGAGAGAGGGAGAGTGAATGGAGTGAGGAGTGCAAGGCAGTCACTCTCCTCTCTCTCTCTCTCCAAAATCCTCGACGTTCATCACCGCACAAAAAAGGAAGCAATCTATCTGCATTTTTGGCAGTATTTCCGGATGCAGGTCACGTGACCTGGGAAATCCAAACCAGCTCTCTCCTCGGAGGTGAAAAAAATAAAACGAAAGTAAATGTTTTTTTCCCGATTTTATTTTCCGCACATCTCGAGCGACCTCGACGAACACGGCAAGTAAGCCAATGAAGAGGGGCAAAAGGGAGCTCGAGTCAGTCTGCTCTTTTTTTATATTTCAGAAAAAAATTAAGTAAAAAAAGGAAATGATTCGGAGAGGGAAGGAAGGAATGAGATAGAGAGAGAGAGAGAGTGGTTTTGTACCCCTTTGATCCCGCGCCAAAAAGGTGCAACGTATTCAAACTGCCGTTTTTGCACGTTTAAAGGACACTAACACGAGAAAGTTCGAGAGATTAGGATATGGCAGGATGATTCACGATTGAACCAATCTTCTCATCTTCTCCCTTTCCCTATCAGGGCCGGATTATGGCCTACGCACATAGGCACTATAGGCCTACGAAAAGTTCAAACAAAAAAATGTGAACGTAAATGCTTTTTTTTCATGTCTACAATTGGGCAAAAGAAAATGTCTTCTCTTTCTTTACTTTAAGCAGAATGCGAATTTCTTAGTAAATTAAATAATGGGGAAATTATTCCAAAAATTGTACAAAACCTTTTATGTAAATTCAACTTAAATATTGCAATTTTTTGACAAGGTTAGTCTTATTTCTAGAATAAATTTCTTGAGAAATCGATAATAACTATTCCTCATATGTTTCCCCAATTAAACATCATTCAGTATACGTATATCTATTCTATATTATATAACAGCAATAGTCGTAGGCGAACTTTTTTGGCAGGCTTGTATAGACTTTTGGGAAACTTTTATCTCGACCGCTGTTTGGACTATTTTTATCTATTATTTGTAAATATGCGGAATACTTGTTCTTAAACAATAATAAAATCAAACAAATACTTTCTTTTTAGGGAGTTTTCTGCCACCCCTGTCCTCCATAAGAAAAGCATTGAAATCATTTTCAGGCATTATAAAATCGCATTTTAAAATTAGTTAAAATCAAGATTTGAACTCGGGACATAAACGGCTGCATTGGCAAAAGAATGATGTTCATTTTGGTTACCGTGAAAATTCATTTACGTTCCGAATATGCCAAAAATCCGTTTTTAATACGAAAAAATCTGATGTGGCCACCACATGACTTTCTCCATACCTGTAATATTTCTAAAAATTCCAAATAGGTTAAATGATAATAAATATTTTAAGGAACTGCGAAAGAAATTTAAAGACTTTACAAAGAACAGAAATAGACTCATTCCGTAGCCTTCTGATATTGGATATAGCCAGGAATCTCCAACAATTAAGAAAATAAAAAGGAGCGTTACTAAGCCGTAACTAAGCGCTAATTGTTAACAATAGTCGCCAGTAGGTTGTGGCAGCCAAAAAATTGATTTTTAAAATCTCTTAAACAATTATATGGGAAAATATTTCAAACAAAGGTTGTAGAAAATTAAATTTCCAACATTTTTGTACATTAATCAAATATTTAAAAAACAGGTGTGAGAAGAGTAAACACCCACTTCCGGTTGACCGATCTTTACCAAAAACTAATCAGTTCTTGCGACTATCATAAACATGTTAAATATAAAATTTCGCGTTGACTTAATCCAGTGCTGCCCAAACTTTACTAATGGCGGGCCACATCAGTGGTTGCGAATCCCTTGGAAATTGCCAATTCTTCGGCGGGCCGGATTAGAGTTTAAATCAGAAGTTTTTTATGTATTCTGGGGTGCCATATAAGTGAAAATCAAGTCTAAAAAAGGTTTCCATGGCTAACATTTCAAAATTTAAAGTTTTATTGTAATAAATTTAAAAAAACATAAATTTGTGTTAATTTTTTCGAATTGCCTTTTCGCCATAGCTTCGCGGGCCGGACAAACACTCTTCGCAGGCCGCATTTGGCCCGCGGGCCGTAGTTTGGGCACCACAGGCCTAATTAATAGTTTTTGAGTTAGATCACCCACAAAAAAGCTATCACATACACACACACACAGACATCATCGAGAAAATGGTCAAAACGTGTTCAAGGGATCTCAAAACGTGTATTTCCGTTGCAATCTCGAAATCGATTTTTTCATAAAAACAATACTTTCTTGTAGACTACGTATGCAGAAAGTAATAACGCAACTTTTCAACAATCAGAATTGTCAGTTACCATGGCCACCTTATTTGAGCGTGCAGTAATAGGAACAGGTTAACTATCGTACTCCCCAATTTTAAAAAAATAAATGTTGCAATTTATGTTGTATTTATTGATGCTATATATTTTTTTAATGCACTAGTGGTGTAGTGGATAGCGTGTCGGCTTCCCATTAAGAAGTTCTAGGGTTAAAACCCCGCAAATGGAGGTTTTATAAAAAAAATTAAATCGGTGCCTGGCAGTAGGCAACAGTACTGTCAGTATGGTATAGAGCCGAAAACAAATGATGTTGGCTGGGTCTATATCCAATACAGCTGTAGGCCTGATCGGGACGATTTGAACGGCTCCAGTACTGCGATGTGGAAAGCAAGATGGAAACTACCACATTACTATCTCTAGTAATGATTATATGGTTGGACAATATGAGTAGGGTACGGATTTTTCGGGTTTAAAAAAATATTTGATTCGGAGGATAAATATCGGGTTTTATTATTTTCCTTTCCATTCGGGTTAAAATCGGGTATAAATAAGTAACAGATTTTTCGAGGTTTTAAAAAAAGTTCAAACTCGGTTAATTTTCTGATTTTATTATTTTGTAATTTGGATAAAATTATTTTAAAATAAAAATCTTGTTTAAAAATTTAAAAGTTTGATCAACAATCAAAACTTTTTACTATACTTTAGGTATGATTGAGAGTGCGATATCTTGCGTTAAACGCCTCCAGGTGGAGAGGAACACCTCGCAGGCTTCACAAATATCTTGCTTCCCGTTCAACAACTTTTGAAAACTCACCACGTATTAGTGAAATGATTTTTCCTTATCATAGCGAAGATCTAGCAGCGACTAGCTAAGGCAACGTCCTTGACTATTAGTTGCGCGAGCAAACCAAGGAGATTAAGATTGTGTTACAAAGTAAGCTTACGAATAAATTGTTTACAAAGAGAATAAACAGACCGATCACAAACATCTCGGACTGCACTCATGTGTGTAGGTGCCTGGAAGCGCCAAAATAGAAATTCTGTGACCAAATATAAAAAAATGTGTTTAAAGAAAACTAATAATTTCTGGTATTTTTCGGGTTTTGCCCAAACTTAAAAAAAAGGCAATCGGAGGGTATAAATCTGGTAATAATCGAGTAAAACCCGAAAAATCCATAACCTAAATATGAGTTCACTCGAGGTAAAACTATCCGGAGGTAAAATAGCCCCAATCGGATTTCAGGGCGGGAACTGCCTTGAGGAAAATATCTGTCGAAAGTAATTTACGAATAGGCACTTGGAACGCAAGAACTATGAGAAAGGCAGGAAGGCTAGAGAACTTGAAAGAAGTAATGAAAAGAAATAGAGTTGACATTATAGGACTGAGCGAAACTAGATGGGAAAGAGAAGTACAGTTTGACTTGGAAGAGTTCACGGTAGTTTACTCTGGAGCAAATAGAGGAGAAAGGGGAGTAGCTCTGGTACTTAGGAAAGATATGACGAAAAACGTGACAAAGATAATAGCAACGAACGATAGACTGACGAAAATAAAGCTAAAAGCAGTCCCAATGGACATGATGATAATCCAGGTATGTGTGTCAACGTCAGCTCATGAAGATGAAGAAATCGAGGATATTTATGAGCAAATTAATGACATTTACTAAGAAGACGGAAGAGGAAAGGTAAACTGCATAATAATGGGAGATTGGAACAGCATAGTCGGAGAAGAAAAGGAAGAAAATGCTGTCGAGAAATACGGACTTGGGAAGAGAAACCGAGGAGGGGAAAAACTGATAGAATTTTGCATCAATAATGACCTTGTAGTGACTAATACATGGTACAAAAACCATAAACGGAGGTTATACACATGTAAATTCCCAAGAGATAGAATGAGATGCCAAATAGATTACATCTTAGTAAAACAAATATTCAGGAACAACATAAAGACTGCCAAGGCATTACCAAGAGCAGACATTGATCAAGATCACAGCCTCCTAATAGTTGACCTAAGTAAAAACCTCAAACAAATAAGAAAAAACGAGTAGAGAAAGACAGACTTGGGACCTATAAAAACAGAAAGAAAGGCAGGATGCAGTCAACATGAAGTTGGAAGATCGCCTAAGAAATTTGGAAAACATACCAAAGACCGTGGATATAGAATCGGAAGAAATTAAAACCAGTATCAAGGATACCTTGGATAAAGAGATTGGAAAACAAGAAAAAAAATCAGAAAACCATGGATCACTAAGGAAATGCTGGAGAAAATGGATGAGAGACAAAAATGGAAAAACGTTAACAGTGAAGAAGGTAGAGCCAACTATAGACGTATAAATAATGAGTTGAGAAGGGTAACAGATAAAGCTAGAGAAAATTGGATAAAAGAAAAATGTGATGAAATATAACAAATGGAGAAATTAAGACGGTACGATATGATGTACGTTAGGGCACTGGAATTAGTAGATAAGAAGTCTAATGGAATTCGTGGTAAAGGAATTATGAATGCGGATGGGAAGATAGTCTCAGAAACAAAGGATGTAGCACAGGTATGGGAGTAATACAGTAAGGGACTATACAGCAAGCAGGCGGGATCGACAAAAATAGAACTGGAAGATGAGGAAAACATTGAAGAAGACAACTTAGGACAAAGTATTATAGAGAGCAAAGTAGAAAAGGCGATAGTGGAACTAAAGAAGGGGAAAGCCACGGGCAGCGATGGCATACCGGCTGAGGTACTTCAAGTGATGGGATCAGAAGGATTAAAAGCGATCACGAAATTAATTAATAAGATTTACGACACGGGAGAGTGGCCTCGGTATTTCCTAGAAGCAACAATGTTCCCTCTAAAGAAGAAGCCAAAGGCAATGAAGTGTAAAGACTACAGAACGATTAGCCTTCTGTCACACTCTTCGAAGATCATCACGAGGATTCTTGATAAAAGGCTGGAAAAAAAGGCAGAAGAAATGCAAGGGGAAAATCAATTCGGTTTCAGAAAATGACGAGGAACTTGAGGTGCTATAGGGGTAGTTAGAATCATATCAGAAAGGGCAATACAGTCAAGATACCTGCGTATGTTTTGTAGACTGGCAGAAGGTCTTTGATATAGTAAATTGGGTAATATTGATGAAGATATTAAAGGATATAGGTGTAGACTGGAAATATAGGAGACTTATCAGGAATCTATACGTGAATGAAGTTGTAAAGCTCAGGTTGGAAAATGCGGACACCTGCGGAGTAAATATCGGTAGATGAGTAAGTCGGTTGCTACCTGTCGCCGACCCTATTCAATATATTTGGAGAAACTGTAATGCAAGAAGCGTTAGAAGGCACAGGAGATTTCAAAATTGAAGAGACGATTATACGAACAGTAAAATACGCGGATGATCAAGTACTTCTAGCAAGAAAGGAAGAGGAGCTACAAAAAATGATAAATAGACTAATATTAACAGGTAGAAAATATGGTATGGAAACCAATAAAAAAATCCAAGGTCATTCGAATATCGGGCAAAGAAGAGAATCTGAACATAAGTACTGGATGAAAGCCTTTAGAACAAGATTCAGACTATAAGTACCTTGGAAGCATCATAACAAGAGAAGCAAAATGTACGGATGAGATCAGAACTAGAATAGGAAAAGCAAAAGCGGCTTTCAGAAGAGAGTAACACCTACTTATCGGGAATATAAGGGAAGATATCCGCAAGAAGTTCATAAAATGCTATGTATGGATATAGTTTGTACGGGGCAGAAACATGGACGCTAAGGAAAAATGACATCAAATACTCGGAAAGCTTTGAAATGTGGACTTGGAGGAGAATGCTGAAGCTAAAATGGACAGATGGGATGATAAACGATGAAGTGCTACGAAGAGTAGGAGAGAAGCGAACGATTATACAGACTATTAGAAAGATGAAGGCAAACCGGGTTGGACATTACCTGAGGAGAGAGAGTATGATTAAAGACGTGTTAGAAGGAAAACTAGATGGAAAATGGGAAAGAGGTAGGAAAAGGTTTCAGCTGTTAGACGATTTGAAAGGGAAAGAGAGTTATCAAGATATGAAGAGGACAGCGGAAAATAGGAGTATATGGAGAACCAGATTTAACCATGAATAATCACGGACCTGTCTACGGACAGACTACCTGTGATCGTGATATATTAAGTATTTTCTACAAAACATTATTGACAAATGTAAAGGTTATCGAAATTGATATAACAAAAAACTATCATGTAATTTATACAAACCATGTAATGATAGACAAAATAATAGAAAAATATAACGAGAAACTAATGGAAAATATGAAATTTGCACAAACATCGTTCGAAAAAAACGTTACTGGAAAAAAGGTAAAATATCAAGAGCCCGTATTTTTTACTTACATATTTGCCAATAAGGAAATCAGTCAAATTTTTACAAGAGATTAAACTTATTAAATCTGCGATGGAATGCACGAAATGTGAAAAAGCAATGGCTTTCAAAAGGCACAAACACCTGAGCGACAGTTACAAATGGCAGTGTAACCATAAACTAGAGAAAACAGTAGACGAAATGATGGTCAAAACGTGTAAAACAACTAAAAATGTCTCTGTTTATAAGAGTATAAGATTTTCATTTTTCTCACTAACATTGCAACTAGAATCAATTTTTTTACTGCATTCCTTGAAAAATTTCTTCAAAGATCCTTGAAACTTTCGTTGTGATCCTTCCAAAAGAACACACTTTTTCCTTTTAAATGCTCCTGGTTCAAACTCTGTTTATCCCGATCTTTCCCTAGCATTTCAATACTTAAAAGGGGTTAACTATTCTTCTTAATGTAATAACGCTAAACTAAATATTTTAATCAAATTAGAATAATGATGTTAATTATGGTAATGATTCACGAATACAATAAAATGTTCTGCGATAACGCCACTTAGCTATTGACGATTCACGGTAACTACGAACCGACTATGAGTACCAGCTAAGTCCGACTGTGTCTTTCCTCGAAAACGCCATTCCTCTTATACAACGATCGTCTTCATCATCTAAAATGCACGACTAGTTCTTTGTACGGTGACTTTTCAAATTCAATGTAAACATTTATTTCAATTATAATATTAAGCTGACTTATTAACTCAACGCCGTCCGACGTAGATTACATCTGGCGAGAACTTCACATCCCGCCGTCCGGCGTATAATTTACGTCCAGAAAAGAGAGGTGGAATTAAATTTCTGCTTTGATTTTGGATTTCCAAGTGAGAGATGCGGCTAGTTGAGGTCTATTTCTTTTCATCGTTCGACTCGATCTCAAACATATCGGCAAACCTTTTAACACTGACACTAGATGCTTTCAATTTCTCTTTACTCTCTTCACGACGGCATTCCGTGCCTAAATGCACACGCTCAATGTTTCTTTCTTCCTCTCTCCAGATCTATTTCTTGTAATCGCTCATCGTTATTCTCCAAATAAACATTCGCGAAAGCTTTCTAGACGATGTTCCGAGCGCGATTGCACATGCATCATCATCAACGCGTTTATTTCCTAATTTGTCTTTAGACTCCAGGCGCGAGGACCATATGAGGCGCGAAGCTCTAGACGGTCGCCTAGCCCTGTATCTGCCCTGGATTGAATTTTCGGAATTATCATTGTAACAGAATCTCGTGTACATTAGCATATTTTTAACGCAACAATCTTAAACATGTTTAGTCCGCATTTCCGTGTTTTCAAAAAGAATATTCCGTTTACGGTGTAAAACATAATAAATTACGATGAATTTATCACCGAAATGATCGGAAGAACCTAATAAAGCCTTTGTTGTTCAATAAAATATCCTGATTTACGTAGTAACTTTCTATAATAACCACATGTTATTGATTGAACTATTTTAAATATAACTATTATAAGTATTTCATGCAAACCTATACCATTAAAGAAGCAAATAAATTTCTGTTGTATAATTGAAAAAAGGAAAATGTATTTTTTTCACTCTTTAAGACCAGATTTTTTGCTGTTCATATTTTATACCCTTGCTGTATGAAATCTGAAAAATGGGTAAATTTGCTATTGTGAAAGCAAACCAAAAATATTGTTACACACCCGTACATAATATATGACCATTCCGTCTATATTTCCCTCAAAGAGACTCAGTGTTAGAAGTAGACACGTAAAATATTTTTCTTTCTCTCTTCAGACATTCATTTCCGGGCATGTAAAGGGCACCTCACGCCTTTCAGCACCTTACACCCCCGCTCAAAAACTTTCCGCTCACACAAGACCAGGTAAACCATTGACCTTCCACTTCAACTCCCAGAATTAGTCACAATCTAAATATCATCTCACTTAAATCCTTAATATCATGCGCACATTTGACGGACAATATCATGCCCTTCTGAAAAATATGCATGCGTCCTTAGAGCACAAGAATCGTAATGAAAACAAACATGCACAAAGTAGGATGGGATCATCATAAAGCATAAATTACCCATAAATTCAATAGTGGCAAGAAAACTGTTGACCTTATAAGGAGTTAACGTTAGGTTTGACGGGAAAGAAGATGTAGGGGGATTAGACCTAAAACAAGTATAGCAAAAATGTCAAAATACAAATACGAGAGTAAAACAGCACTCAACACATATCACATTAAGAGATTTATTATAACTTTGACACTAAAAGAAGCCATCTAAAATTAATAAATTCTGGGCCATAAATAAAATAGGATTTGATAAATTCTGACCTGTGTTTCCATAGGGCGGAGAAAATAAGTTACTTCAGAGAACAAATTAAGCAATATTGCAAATAGCTGGAGAGGTGACAAGTTCATTCCATTCGTTCACAATTACTTCCTCATTTAAAACGGATAAAATTAGACAAACTCCAAAGCTCAAAAATAATATTTATAGTAGTAATGCATTACTTGTTTCTTACTTTGTTATTACTAAGCTCGTAAATCACGACCTTCTATTGTGAAAATATAAACCTCATAGACAAAAAATTAAGTCCATGAACTCAAAATAACTCGAACCCTCGAACATAATATTGAAAGGTAGGTTAACCCCACCAAGCGTTATATATATATATACGTCTATAGTCTTGCAGGCCTGTGTCCTAATACCCGGATATTTGCGGACATGGCTGTCATATTATGAGTAAAAGCGTCAACTATTTCTTCATTAATCGAAATAAATTGTACCTCTCGGGATTAGGCATTAGTGCAACAAAACCCGTTTTATCTTCCAATTTTTACATGGCTACAATGCTTATCCTATCATTTCTAAGGAATTGATAACAAATACTTTCTCCGAAATGACTGCCATAACTGAAATCGCCCTATCACGTTTATTTCAAAGCAGATAAAAGAAAGCCATGAAAATCTTCTCGGCACAGACCAATATCTGAAAGTGCTCGGGAATGAACGGCTACTTGTATTGAAAAGAAATCTATTCCAATAGTATGGATTATATGAACTAGTCGATTTAACTGGGAAAGCTTTTTATATCTGGGTTTAAAAAAGCAATCAATTCCATTTTGACCTTTTCTATGAAATTACCACGAAACTGATATCATACTTTTATCTGGAAGGCAAAGAGTAGCGAATGGTGACGACATTAAAAAGTCCTCAATGAAATTATAGCAACAATAGAATGGGATTCAAATTTAGGCTTCATTAGCATACTTTTCAGAATGTAAATAGGCTTATAATTTTGTCGTTGTGTCTGTCCGTCCGTCCGTCCTCCAATTAACTTTTAGACTAATAGACCGATTTTCATGAAACTTGGTGAAAATCTCCTGATACTGGAGCGAGCTCCCGAGAATAGTTTTTGTTGCGAAGATTGAAAGTCCCGGGTTCGATTACAGTAACTATCCTTCCCATTTGATTTATATGGGAAATCTGAAATCCATCGTGCAGGGTAATTTTCTCTTGCACATTAAAATATCTTGAAATTGTAATATCGGAGCGAGTTTTGTACTATTCTCTGAGGAAAAGAATGAAGATTCTAATTTTTGTCGTAGAATTTTGCTTATCGATTGTATTTCGCGTAAATACTGGGGATTTTGCAGTTTTTATCACTCATTACGAGAGTGTTGCCGTAGCAACGACTATTATTGGATTCAAATTCGGTATATTCTAGTAAGTACGTGTTATATTTGCCGCACAAATACGCGTGATCGATTTAATATTCCGTTCGAATGTATTTGTAGTATTTTATAACGCTAAATTATGAAATTTGAAAAGACAAAGAGCTACATACCCGCAATGACTATAAAGCTATAAAAGCCAATATAAGTATTAAATAAATGCATAAATGGAAAGTAGGCGTCATAAGTTCTGTTTGTATCATCTTGTTAAAATTAAGATAATAACCCCTCCAAGTCACTTTACCCATCTTAAATTAGCAATTATGAATAAGGAATCTCCATTTTTCCAGACGCGTAGATATAAAAATGTGATGATGGATTACCTCAGGCTTTAGAAATTATTACTTCCATAAAAGCAAATCTCCTACACTAGCTATTGGCAATCCCCTTTTATTCGCATATTTCTACCAGTCCCTTCCCCAAGTATATATGAAATCTTTATTTAAAACAGGGCTGTTTAGTATACCGAAATGCCCATCCGATATCTTCATCCGTTTTATGGCTATTGGAGTCACCTTTATCATCAGTTAAATTCCAGCCATAAGGTGAACTCGATAATTCATTCTCAAAATGTTTCCTCCCAAAACTTTATTTTCATCACAGGCTGATATCTCTCCTCATTGCCTTCTCTATGGTTTTACATTCGTCTTTTCAAATAGTATCTCTGCTACTTCATAGATAGTTTACATCTTTGATAATATTTATAAATATAGCGGTAAGTTTTGGTAGGAGGATAGAGAGAATTCTGGCCTCTCAATAGTAAGATCGCGGTTATAGAATCCCTTAGCGAGTACGCACAGCTGATATCATCATTGTAATTGACCATGAAATATGTTTAGGAGATGAAAAACGGATGAATAAATTCTTTGTATAATTCCTCGCTCACGGGCTGGAGTTTTTTTTTCATTTCGATCATTTTTATCCGAGTTATTTTTTTCGCAAAACAAATATTTTCGATGAAAAAGCATTTTTGTTGTTTTGTTGTTCCGTATTTTTTTCACGGCTTTCCAAAGGTTTCTATATTTATGGTTGGAGTTTTGTATGAAAATTTGTTTATGGAGCATACCGCCGGAATAAAAAAATCAGCAGTTCTGTTCCTCGTTTTCTATCATTTCTAACTCAACAACTGCTTATGTCACGCCTATCTATTTCAATTATCATCCCTCTGTTTCCACTTTCTAATTTTTCCCTCCACGGAAATTGTTCCAACTTCAACTACTATTTAATCCTTCCTCTCTTCCACTTTTCTTTCATCAGACTAGCAAAACCTTTCTCCCTAAAACCCCCCTTCCTCAGCCACCTTATATCAACTACCTTTACCCACAGGCGGCTCGAAATTTTCACCTTTCTCCTTCCCAAACTCCTAGCGCTCGCTGCTTTTCACTTATTTACCTTACCGACAAAAACACAGATGCCACTTAGCTAAGTGGCGGACAGGTTCCTCGAGGAACGGAAACGGGGACCAAATGCCGGACGGTTGATGAGTGGGAGGGAAGGGCAGAAGGTTGGCGGCCGCTACGCCTTCCGCTAACCTTTTCCCAATAAAGCCGGTTTGCGCCCGAATAGCTGGCAAACTCTACGGCTTAATAGCAGAGGCCGAGAGCCAATCGAAGGACTAGTCAATCGCATTACCATAGGCCGCTAGGTCGCCTGGGGCTCATCCTCCCACTCAAGCAACCAGACCCAGAACACCTGCAAAACGCTTTTTATTCATCCCGACCCAATCCTGCAGCACGTCTCTATTCTAAAATTCCTCAAAAAGAATTCTTTATTTTCGTTTATCGAAATTATTTTCGCTTATACATCCAATTTGTTTTAACTCTAACCTGGTAGGAATTGAGTTTTAGGCAGTTAATCTAACTTATGCCAAAGGCAAGACGTTCTGAAAAAAAAAACAATTTCATTTCGTGTCATGTCCGCGTAATGGGAAACGTGGATATGAGTATATTTTAATCTCTGAAGGTTTGGGTCTTTGAGAATATAAAAGGAATAAGTTGGATGGAGAGTAAATTAAGTGTCAAAATATTAGGGAAATAAAAAGAAGGGAAATTTTTAATCGAGGAGAATGAAAACATTGAAAAAAGGTTAAGACAGATTTTAAGAAGAGAGAGAATATAGCCGATGGAAGACAGATTCTGAATCGTTAGGAGAGAGTGAAGCAGATAAAGGTTTAGCGATAGATACGTCTGGGAAACCCGTGGACTTTGGTAAAGTTAGAGAGCACGGAAAAATATTTCGCCTCCCAAACGTGACACATGCAAAGTATCTCCAATATTTCAAAAGAGAACGTCTTCCAAATAACATTTCTTTCCACACAAGGTAGAGAGCAAATAAACTTGATTGAAGATGGCATTATAGTTTTAACTACCTAATAAAAAGACCAGTTGAACGATAAAATTGATTGATGGAATAATGTTTCAAAATTATTCCCAAGATAAAAGTAAGTAAAAAGATAACATATTTCAAAATTTAATAAAAGGAAATTCACAATGGAAATTTCTGAAGATAGAACAATGTAAATTCTCATTAAAGCATAAGAATTATCCACCAGCTGATTTATTGCAAAATAAAAGCTTTGAAGTTAATAAAATTGAGGAAAAAGTTAACATGGTATGCATGCATGTACCAAAAATAAATTATTCACTGGTTAACACTTAATTCCATATAATTCCCTTTATCGTAGATGACATTGTAAGCCGAAATGAAAACATTAATTTAGGTCGCTCCATTTATATAAACGCACGCCAATAGAAACATTTCTATAAAAACAGAATCAGTAACACCTTTTGAGAAGGCACATCGCTTGGCGCAACGTTCGCTCGACCATATTCCGCATAAACACAAACATATGAGGTAGAAAAAGACCCGCTTTAACAAGTGGATATGTTTAATTTCACACAGTCACATTTCATTGACTGGAAATTCCTTCATGCATTTTTGAACCGCCGTTCGCGCGAAACGACAGATTTCCCACGCGCCAATTAGCATACGTGGAATTCGCGCAATTTTATTTGCTGGAAGGTATATGAGGGAGGCCGCGTCGATTCTCTCTTTTTCACCCCCATCCCCTCTTCGCTCACCGTTTACCAATGATTTGCAACGCCGCCTTATTTATCCACTGTCGCCAAACCTTACTAACTGGTAATCACTGGAGCTCTGCGGAGCTTCCGCTATAAGTGCACCTCAGATGCAACTCATTTATGTATTTTCTCTGTTTAGCGACTGAAATTTTCGGACGAAGCCTGAGCCAAAAAAATTAGACAAATATTTATTTTCGTGTTTTCGAAGGATAGAATGAATCAATTTGCGTAATTGCATAATACTAGCCTATAAAATCTAATAAATTATACATAATCTTCTCTTCATATAAAAAACCATTCACAAAATTCATAACATTAATTAAATCTTCCTTGACTGGTTTCTCACTTATTGTTTTAGCGATATTTGACAAATCACGACTACATATTTTTCAGAAAAATGTAAAAACCAATTCAATAATAATACAGATTTGAATAGCATAAATTATTCTGCAATTGATTGGGGCGAGGAAGTTAATAATGACTTATGAAAAAACAAGACGACAGAATAAATTTTGCGTATGGTTACACTATTACCACTATAGCATCTTATCTGACAGGAATAGGTACAATATTTTATGTCACAGCATTAGGAGGTATGTCTAAAAAGGCATCTAAAAATATTACCGGATACATTAATAGAATAAAACTGATCAGAGCGGCTTTTTTTAAATAAAACTTCGCAAAACAGAAGAAAAATCATCCAACCAGAGTGAAAGATGCATATGTTAAGAATAAAAATAGTATTAAAATTTATCGTTCGAGTTTAAAATCTCCGTTGTAGACGCTGACGGAAGTATCTCTCTGGATAAATAAATGTACATATAAGAATCTGCTAGTGCTTTTAATTTACAGGAAAACGCAAATACGGTACATTTAAAAAAATTGGGATAATTTATAATTATAATCCACAGTTGCAAGATTTTTATAGATGCCAATCCCGCCATCGCTTAACAAAACTAACATCAAAAATAAAGTTAACTTTGTTCCAGGACCAAGTAAAAATGAAATAAAGTCCTTTAAAGGAAAGGTGTAGAGCATATAAAATATAAACGGCGACATTTTGGAAACACCCCGGAAAGAATTTGGAAATCTAGTAAAGGCGTAGGATGAAAAGGTGGGTGACCAGAAACTTTTCAGAGGGCAGAGGAAATGTTAACGGAGGATTGAAGGAGCTGAGAGAAAGTTAGGACGAAGAAAAAAGAGAAAGTGATGTAGGGAGGGTGTAGCAAGGGAGCGAGAGAGGAAAAAGGGTGGAGGGTAGAAAAGGAGTAAAAGAGTGGGGGAAGAACAAAGAGGAAATGAGGAAAGGTGAGTTGAGGTGGAGAGAGGACGAAGAGAACATGGAAGCAGGGCAGAAGGGTAATGAAAGGAAAAGGACACGGAAAGGTACACTAATTAGCGGAAAATGAACTTCAAGGGAGGTTAAGGAGAGAGAGAGAGAGAGAGAAAATTGGAGGAAAAGAGGAAGAGAAAACTTGGGAGAGAGAGAGAGAGAGAGAGAGATGGATTGAGAGCAAAAAATTCACCTAAAAGACGATCCGAAATTTCCTACGTACTTAAATAAAGAACAAATTGAGGGCTGGGCGTAAACTTTGTAATTACCCTTTCCTTCTTTCCTCCTTCACGTGTTATCTTAATAGAAAGTTCTGATCCTTAACTCTTTATATTCTATCCAATCGATTGGAAAGAGGAGACTTTCTTATCTTTCGTAAGCTTCCAGTGTTTATTATTCAACATCAACGCCTTCTTTGAAATATTCGTAATCCGACTCCTCGTCACTTTCTTTTGTTCTTGTTTCTCATTCATTTCGTTTTTGTTACCTCTGATGAGATTGTATTCGCTATTCGACGTTACTATCCCTGGATATTTTTATGAACATTTTAAACATCTCTCGGAATATGAACACATCTTAATGACTCTCCAATAATGAATAAATGATAAATCGATCGATATGATGCACTCCAGAACTGATATCTGAAGTTTCAAAGAAAACGGACGGTGAACTGAAAGGTAGAAACTTAAGTTAGCGTCCAAGTATGCAGAATGAATTCATTTCATAATATATGCACAGAAAAATTAACAACTCCAGATCTATAAATTTCCACCCAAGCTTCTTGAATCTATCAAATTTTGTTAAAACAAACGAAAACAAGCAGCAATAATAGGATAAAGAGGACCACGTGTATAGAAATAAATTCACCCAGGTGCAAAAAAATAAAGACTTGAGAAAAAGACTGGTTGAACATAATTTTGATTCGACGCAACCTTAAGCGCAAAAAATTGCTTTTCTCAAACGTAAATGGTTGAGCATCGTTTATTTACCTCAGGGACAACTTAATAATTAAGAAATTACACCTGACATTCACAAACACATTTATTTCTCGGTCTAAATATCTATCTAGCGAAAGCAAAACGAAAACTGAACAGCATATTCTCGATCGGTTCACTTGCAAAACTTGTAGCTAAACAATAAGAATAAAATCCGAAAGATTTTCATCATAAAAAATCTCCGGGAGAATTTTAATTCACTTTCTAATTTATCCACGAATAAACTTGTATAAACGATCGAGAAAGATATTTTGAATATTGTAAGCATAAATATTGGTACAATGAAAGCTATTTAACGCTCTCGATACTAGATAAGTACGTGTGTTTATATGTTTAGCAAGCTTTCATAACGTAGCAAACACAATAATGGTTTATCAATTTTGTAATCCGCTTAAAACGAGAAAAGATTATCAGCGGAAAAGGGTGTAAAAAACATATTTCCGATTGGCGAAAGTAAAATTTTCGCTTTTTATTGCTTTCATAACACCCATTGTCCTCTTCCGAGCGTTTAAAATAGACCTTTTTCACTAACTCAGAGGGATACGGTTTTTCCTCACAAACATTTTGCAGTCGTTACGGAGGTTAATGGCACATTAGGTTAAATGGTTAACTACTGGAATTGAATAAATGATAACTTCATAAACCTTATTTGGGAGAATATGGGATCTAACGGGGATTACTCTTAAGCATTACCACCGGAAAAACATTTGCATTTCAGAGCAGTTTAATTTTCGGCTGAAATTTATTATCGTTCACAAAAATCAATATGTTAAATTCATGGAAATATAATTACATGCTAAATTTTCTGTGTAAATATCAAAATTAATTTACCTTTGGAGTTTTTTGTTTCAGCAACTTTCAGTCAGGATTTTCCGTTATAAACAAGCAAAAGTACCGATTCCTTACCTGAAAGAAAAAAATCACAATTGTAAACTTCGTAAATTTATTACCTAAAAGTATTGATCGAGGTTAGTAGCTACGATATAACTCAACAGCTATGCACCATGTCTTACCCTATTAATTAACGCTGTTTTCGGTGAGCGCATGATATAAAAATTACGCGAAATTCCGCAAAATAATGCTGCCAAAATATATTTCATAAAATATGTTATCCTAATGCACGTATTTTCATTACATTTTCCATTTGACGGTGCCTAAGAAATCTTGACATCTATTAAGTTCCATATACATAAACATTCATAGGAAATAATCATTATTCTGACCTCAAGTAAAGACGCTTCAATCATGGTAAGAAAGGGAAAATAACGTAAAATTAATTTCGAAAAATGCAGAAGTGGTGATGCAGAATACATAAAAAAACACTTTTTGGGATAAATGTTAACTTACGTGGCATAATAGGCTTAAATACGTACAGTTTTCATTCTATTTACGCGTGAGTAAATAACATAAAAGAAGTAGTTTGTAATCGATAGTTAAATGATGCGAGCCTGTGCGTACGAAGGGTCTGGATTGTCTACTTCAATTTTACCCGATCCCAAAGGCATATACGTACGACTGGATGCTCTTAAGAGGAGGCGGGCCTCTCTGGGGACTCAACCGCACTCGCTATCGTACCCGACGAAGCGAACAAGGAATCCCGTTGCCTATTCATGCGAAACGCAACCAAGAGGCCGCTAGAGTTCACGACTTCGTCACCACGACCCCGCTCATGTTAAGGGACGCTGAGATGGCGTCACCTCGCAGTGAACAATCAGGGCAAGGATGCAGCGACAAATCGAGTTCCGCAATCTCTAGGATTACTTCGCAGAATTCAACACGATACAAATGTCTCTAATATTTGAACTAAAATCCAATTTTTACAATTTCTCACTTTAGTAGTTTCGAATTACATTTTGGCGGTTTTAGATTAAATAAAATAACTCGATAAAGATTATTTTATGGTGCAACTACAACAACCTAAATTGTATTTTTCAAGAAGTATATTGAAAATATTGTTTTAGAAAAAATTAAATTTCCGCTAAATATGAGGATAATTTCAATCAAACCAGTTCTACGATGACAAATTTACCTGACGAAACAAGGAGTGAGATTTTTAAATATTAAACATTAACCCTACGAATATTTGATGAAAATACCCAATTTACTAATTTTATATGGCTTGTTCATATCATCTTTGTGAAAATTAAAATAATCCAAATAAATAAAATTTGCTAACACAGCATCGATAATCCGTAATGGAACAGTTTAGGCGAAAGTCAATTGCATTGGACCACGCGCCTACGAAAAATTTGACAAAATTATTTCCAAATTTTTTTTGTATAGATAAAGATACAACTCGAGTTTTGGAAGTGGGAATTCCCGTTTCCGGTTACCGGGAATTTACTCGATATTTCTTATTCTCGATTTCAGGGAAAATATTTAATGATTCCCGGGAATTGTTCGTTTGAATTTTGTGCCTTTCCAGAATTGCCTTCATAGCTGATATCTTAGATATTCCTTCGAATTTCAGCTCTAATGCTAAACTATAAAAATTAGTTTAATTTTTTAAAATTTTATACATGTTGCACCAATAGAATTTATGATGAATACCAAATATATTTTTAATGAATGTTATTTAGTAACTGAGTTATTAGGAGTTTGAGATTAAGTATCAGGTTGCGAATTTATGATGAATACTAAATATATTTTTAGTGTATGCTATTTAGTAACTGAGTTATTAGGCGTTTAAGATTAAGTATCAGGTTGCGTTTCCTGCTATTAATTCAGTTTTAATGGAACGCTAATACAATGTCAAAATGGCTTCATCTCGAACCCGTGAATGTCGTTAGTAAAAAAAGGTCCATAAGTAATGGTTGCATGAATTTGAAACTAGGCGCTGAAGTGAACTACCTTCTCCTCCTATTCTTCTTCCATTCCCCATCCCTTATCCCCTAATAGACCAAACATCTGAACAAGTGAAACTCAACGGGAAATTTTCAAATGAAATTTCGTTAATAGATGTGACGCGAAGCTATTATTAAAATCAATGGTACCCAATTACACGAAACCGGCATCAATGCAAATCGCTAAGAATGCGTCAAATTCTAGCGTTAAAAAATGATCAGTTGATCGATTCGACGCGTATTCAAAAATCAATGGCAAGAAAACAAGCTTTTGTTTTTTAGGCGTTCGTTATTTCAAATCTTGAACTCCTACGATGATTCTAAGTGATTTTAATATGCAAATGATTAATGTTCTACATTAAAATATAACGCAACGAATTTTGTTTACATTGGTTGCTATGAAAATAATTTCCCTTTCCTCCTTCCTCTCTCTCTCTCGTATTAAAAGCATTCAAAGCACGCCTTTACCCATAAGAAATGAAATAACAGTTTAACAATAAAATTGGTTGGCAAGAAAACATCCCGTTAAAATGGCAAGATTCCCCAAAAATATGTGAATTAAACGTATAACATGAGGAATTTCGAACTGTAGGCGAAAAAAGATGAACAGAATAAAAAATATTATAATTTTTTCTAAAAAATTGTTTAAATGGAAGATCTTAGGTCTCAAAAATAATAAAAATCTGCACGTCGAAAAGTCGGTGTTTACGTGATATTTTATGGGAACTGGAAATGTCTTTCATGGAGTCGAACCCAGGACTTATTTGTGAATCGAGCATCTCTGCCAAATTTCAAAAATGTATCTCGATCCTCTATCGAGCTATTTGCATTTTTATAGCGTGACAGAGGGAGCCACAAAGGGGCAGAAGAAGACTCTTATAGATTTTAGATTGTTTTCAAACCTCTTTCATAGATTTTCTACCGTAAATTTTAACTTTGAGGGAAAATCAATATAGGATGCAGTAGTAATTGGTCTCTTGTTAATTCCACATTGTCAACATCGAGGAAATATCGATCGTGCAAGTCGAAGTACGTCTGATTGTGAATAATGAATCTGTTAACAAAGCGTCGCAAATAATGTGTCACATGTCATTGGGATTTATTAAAGACTTATGTATTTACGTTGTATCAACAAAAAATATCATGTTTACACGAAATATGGTGCATTAAATATGAAAAATACGAAATCATTCTTATTTCCGAGTTCCCGGGATTCCCGGGATATTTGAAAATATAATTCCCGTTTCCTGGGGAAAAAATATCTCCGGGAACCCAAAACTCTAGATACAACATATCATTTTAGTAAACCGCATTTGTGAAAAGACAGGGTGAAAGGAGGTGATAAGATAATTTCGTTTCATTAAAAAAGGGAGGAAACAGTAACATTATTAATCAAAAATAGAGTTAGAACACCCAAAAAGGTAATTGAGTGTTTAAAATAATAGAGAATAAATAAAAAAATATTCAACACTTTAATAAAATTAAACTCTATTTATTACGATGAAATAAAATGAACTTAGCCAAAACCCAAAACTCTAGATACAACATATCATTTTAGTAAACCGCATTTGTGAAAAGACAGGGTGAAAGGAGGTGATAAGATAATTTCGTTTCATTAAAAAAGGGAGGAAACAGTAACATTATTAATCAAAAATAGAGTTAGAACACCCAAAAAGGTAATTGAGTGTTTAAAATAATAGAGAATAAATAAAAAAATATTCAACACTTTAATAAAATTAAACTCTATTTATTACGATGAAATAAAATGAACTTAGCCATATGCAGTACGACAAATCAACAAAAAATATAGTTAACGAAAAATAAATAACCACTTAAAATTAAGGTACACTAACTCTAAAATCAGGTAGTCAACTTTGCAAATAATCATTTTTACTTGCAGAGATGTTTCGGAAAGTAACGGAAAGCACTAATGCAGTAAGACAGAGCAAGTCTCAAGTACAAAAGGGCAAATCCCTATTTAAAAAGAGAGAAAAAATGAACCAAAGAATGGTAACAATACTTGACAAATATTTTAATTACATATTTAACTAATGTAAATATAATTAAAACAAAATGACAAAATTAAGAACAGTAAAATTTTTAATAAACAAAACATGAGCCGAGAAATTAACTTTTATAGAAAATAAGGAGGTCGCTTTCTCATTAAAAGCTGGTTCATATTTTTGAGTGAGAAAATAAACAAATAGTACTGGAAATAACTAATCTGCGTACTTTCCTTTCAATACATATTTAATATATAACAAGTAGGGGTGTACACAGGTTTCCGGTGATACAGAAGTGCTTTTCGTCAAATTCGTAGCAGTATAATCGTATACTAATGTATTAGCTTTGAAATCAGAAAACCTTTTTTCCTTATATTGTGATGGCCCTGAATTTTTGATCCGTTCTAAACATATTCATCGCGCTTTCCCATTCTATACTCGCCCTACACGAAATCTTTTAAAAATTTGTTCAGCCATACCTTTCAAATTCATAGTTACAGAAAAAGTCTAACCTTGATATTGTGGTAACCCAGTTTAGACGACCCGGTTAAAGTATAATATATTGGTTATTTATTTATATGAAGATTATATATACTATATTTAGTTAAAATCCATTAGGTCAGTTCTCTAGAAATATGTGTAAAAGAAATATCATTTTAGTTTTTACTGTGGTATCCCTGCTCTTTGGCTCCGCTTTAAACATATTGATTTCATTATGGTATGTTGTAAAAATCTTATAAACAAAATTTAATTGAAATCCGTCCAGCCAATTCCTTCCAAATCCTTAATTACTGGAATAGTTTAATTTGTAATTGTGGCACCCGCTTGGCTGATATAATTTTGTACATAATTGTACATTATAAATATTAAATTTGGTTAAAATTGATGGGAGCAGTTCAACACAAATACGTGTAAAAATAATTTTTTATTCCTTGTATTGTAGCAACCCTGCTTTCTATATTTATAATGAGCATCCTGATTTTGTTATTATATGTTGCTTGCCTACTTCATACAAAATTTCGTTGAAATCGTTTGGGCCAATTCCTTCCAAATTCATAACTACCAAAAAGTTTTATTTTGCAATTGTGGCACCCCTGCTGTGTCTATTCGGTCCAAATATGTCAATTTGGTCATTAATTTATGTTTATATTCTATGTACTAAATTTAATTGAAATCGATTCATTCTGTCTGTCCGTCCGTCCTCCAATTAACTTTTAAACCAATAGACCGATTTTCATGAAACTTGGTGGAAATCTCCTGATACTGGAGCGAGCTCCCGAGGATAGTTTTTGTTGTGAATATTGAAAGTCCCGGGTTCGATTCCAGGAAATATCCTCCCCATTTGATTTACATGGAAAATCTGAAAACCATCGTGCAGGGTAACTTTCTCTTGCACATTAAAATATCTTGGAATTGTAATATCGGTGCGGAATTCATGCTATTCTCTGAGGAAAGAAATGGACATTCTAATTTCTACCATAGAATTTTGTTTATCGATCGTATTTCTTCGAATTTCGTGTAAATACTGGCGATTTTGCAGTTTTTATCAATCGTTACGAGAGTGCTGCCATAGCAAGGACTATTGCTGGACTCGGATTCGATATATGCTTATACATACGCACGTTATTTTTTCCGCACAAATACGCGTGATCAATTTAATATTCCGTTCGACTATGTAACATTTTATAAAAATAAATTATGAAATTTGGGAACACAAAAAGCGACATACCCGCGGCGATTTTAAAGCTATATGTAATATATGTATATATTAAATAAATGATTACATGGAAAGTAGGCAACATAAGTTCCGTTTGTATCATATTGTTACTTTCTCATATACGTAGTATATTGGGCAAGTATTGTTCTGATTACAGCCTAAACGGTTAAACTGAATCAAATGACATCTCATATTTGTGGATAATATCATTCAATATAGTCACTCTGAAGAGATGAACGATATTGCGCAACAATTTAGGGATATTTTGAAACAAAATTCGATTTACTCAGAAATGGATATAAGGATTTTGATTAAAATCCATCCAATCGTACAGTCTGATGTCACATATAATACACTAAGTCATATGTCCCAAAAAATCACTAAATATCGAATACTGGCATTAAAATATACACTAAACTACGGTTACCTTTGATTTATAAGCGTTTTTCATTTATAAACGTACACAGTCGACCAAACGTATATACATTCGTATATGAGAAAGTTTATGCAATATATATTGCGCCGTTTATTTTTAAAGTAGCCTAAAAACCATGTACGAAAGAAAGAATTGGATTTTTTTATCATCATGTGACCACATGAATGGCATATGGAAAGAAGTGAGTATTATATATTTGAATTGAATAAATGTCTAAATTTAAACAGAAATGATTTTCAAAATCCACTAGATAGTTTACCAAATTCTTTATGGTCAAAATTAACTTCCACAACAAAACAATGTTTGCTTATTTTATCGCCACGAGGAGTTGATTTAATCTGTGTTTTTTAAATCCCAGAAGGTTTGTTTACAGCTCTGCATTTTAAAAACAATGTTTAACCTGCGAATATAACGCTAAAATAAATAAATTACGGCATAAATTGTATTATGAGACACGATAATTTTGAAATGAGAATTTACTAATAATTATAATAGTGGAGAATTTCACATACAATTCCACAGGGGGGAAAACAAAAAAGCAAAATGCACAAATACAATGACGAAAATTTTTAAGTTAACCCAAATAAAAAGTTAACGGACCAACGATCCATAAGACACGAAATAAATTAAACTATTTTTTCTGATAAATGGCTCCATCGTTGTTCCTAAGAACTACCACTGCTCCACCCAATGCCATGAAGATGCAGGTTGATCATCGACTTTATATAAGACAGTAAATAAGTTCACCAGTTTTACTTATACGCTAAAGAAAAATACCGTTTACGCAAAGCTAGTACAGTTGAAAATAAAATATAAACAAACATTTTTGAAAAAAAAACATTAAAATTCTAAAAATTCACAATTAAAAACAAGATTAAACAAACTCACTGGCATACGTTCAAAAAGTGCGACAAAAATCGTGTGTAATTATTAGTAGAAATTAAAAATATAATTGAAGCGTCACAGGGACATTTGTAAAATGAAGATCCTTTCGCCAAAGAATATCGACTTACAATAGAACATTCATTACTCGCACCTATCACGACAAAGGCGAATGTTTTACTAATTAACTCTGCCCGTTGAAAAATTCCTGTAGCAGAAAATAGCGTTCCAAGTATGTTGCATATATATATATATATATATATATATATATATATATACAGTAAAAAATTGCATCTACAACGAAAAATATAATTAACTTTCTAAAGGAAGAAACTCATGTACATTAAAAAGTTAGCTTTATTACTCCCGGAGAAAACAAAACCTTGCCTGTTATTGTTTGATTAAATGTGAAATTCTACGAATAAAAGCTAGGACGTCTACTTTCATGAAAATGGCCATATTACTCGGTTCCAATTGTTACCTCTCCTTAGACCTTTGTAGATTAGTAATATCCTGAAAATTGTTCAAATTTTATCCAAGAAAATCTTAAGAGAAATTTTCCGTAATTTATTTTAGGATTTTGTATTTCTCCGACTAAAAAGTGCTAATTAAATCTCTGAGGTGTTATTATTTCAACACCTAGCAGACATTTCGTTGAGGGTTATTAATTCCAAAGGTAAAACAAAGACGAGACTGAAGAATAATTTAATTATATATTAATGTCAACAGTGAAATAATGATAAAAACATGATAAAAACTATTATGTAACATTCCTTTTCTTGGTTAATTTCTCTTCGATTGAATATGATGAAATAGGAAATTTGGAATGCGACAGTAATGAGAATAAATCCATAGTACATACACGATATGTATTCCATTTTCAAACTTTAAAATGAATGGATACCTAAAATTGTTACAAAATCGAAAAGTTGTATTGTAAACAAAGGCAACATTTAACTATGAAACTAATATTTTTATGCAAACGCCGAAGCAATATCAAAAAGTTGTCTTTTACATTATAACAAGAGTAAAGTAATTATTTCCCAATAGTTATGGATCACAAAACTTTCCTATTAAAAACAATGAACGAACATAAATAGATAGGATTATCTATAAAATGAACGTATTTTTCAAAAAATGCCTTAAACTAAATAAAACGAATGGGAAACAAAAATATATTTTCAAAAGTAATAATCCTTAGAAAACCTTATTGCTATTTGGCCTTGTTCCCAAGACCTAGAAACACGAGAAGGTTGTATGCTCCATTTGGCAACTGCTGTAGCAGAACTTCGGAATCAACTCGACATCCGGTAATACTTTATTTTAATGGAGAATTTTCAAACTGGAAACTAACTGAAATCCGAAGAGTAAAGTTTCAACTATTGACTTCCTATATCTGCTACCGAGGGATTTTTTTCTAATAGGAAAAGTTTTCGGGAAAACTTTCCGTTCATTTTCGGTCCATTTGTAATTTTTAACGATTAACGTTGATGAGCACTGTAAAAGTTTGTTCCGCCTTAAAATAATACGCGAGGTTTGGCACACTGCATCCATCGACGAGGTATTTATAAAATAATCCCAGCAGAGACAAGAATCTATTTCGTTAAGGCGCCTATTATTACATTTATCCTATTAAGCTGCAAGAAATCACTTAACAGATTAATACAACAGTTATATTCCTATCGAGCAAACGAAGAATATATTCTCTTCGCCAAATTAACAGAGATAATAAAAACTACGAAAACTACCTTAGAGAAAAGTTTAACAAAAACCATTTGAAAATTAACGGTGACGCCATACATTCACTTCGATAAAAACAAATAACTACCAGAAAATCATTAGGTACGAAAAACAGATTGGTGAATTAAATTATCAAGTAGAAAGTAGGGCCCTACAAACTTCGAGCTATGATTCGTATTCAAATCGAATTTTAAGATTCGATTCAATATCGCAAAATACGATTCGTAAATTTCGAATCGGCAGTCGCTAATCGACCAATGAAAGTTTGATACGTTCTTATTAAATTATTGGTTTAATTATAACTCTGATAGTGTAATACTCTAAATATAATGTACTGGTGGGGGAAATTTTGTCATTTAGATCATCCCCTCCCCCCGCCCCCCAAGGTACAAACACATACAGATCGGTCGAAATATTGACCAGTATCCACCTTATGGCAGCAACATTTCTGATCCAAGATTTAAACTTGTCTTATTCACGGAAAACCAAACTAATATTAAAACGCATTTTTTGAAGAATTCACATCAGATTTAGGAGATGCATTCCGTCTAGAAGAAAAAGACGAAGAGCTAATTGTTGTAATACTGGATGTGTAAAAAGGGAAGCAGAAAAGGACAAACTTTTGGATACGTTATTTTTAAAAATTGATGAATCGCAAAAAGAAGTGTCGTCAAAAATGGACGACATGTCCACACTTCAGGAGAAAATACTCCAATATAGAGCCCTGCACGGGTATGATATTTTCCACCCGTACTCGCAGACTACTAACCAGTACCCGACCCGTACCCGCATAATGTTAACCCGCACCCGACCCGTACCCGCAGTCTCGCACCCGCACAGAAGGCCTACTTGTCCCACCCGACCCATATTTTTTAACTGTCTGGTCCTCGAGACACAAATCCGTAGCAAGAAATCGTGAAAAAATAAAAATATTTCTGAGTCATTTATTTTGTATAAATTAAAATGAAATACCATTGTACATAAACATTCATTTTTAAGATCGAAAAAATGTATCTAAGATTTATTTTTACAAAAATTACAAATTTTACAAAATAATTTAATTTAAAAATGAAAACATTAATTAATAGTATCTACCCTGAGATTTAAAATTAAATTACTATTTAAAAATAGGACATCATCCACGTCTGCGGGACCTAAACTGTTTCTTCTTTCACTAACAACATGTCCCGCCAATCAAAAACACCTCTCTGATGGAGCACTCGTCGCTGGTATTGCAAAAATACGATTCGCTAAAATACTTAAATTTGGCCAACAATTCTTTTGCTTATCCCACCATTTCATCAAATCAAAATAATTAGTAATGTCGTCAGATAGTTTTAAGTCAATATATGCAGTCAATTCGTCTGGATAAATATGATCATTTACTGTGTCTGTATCCATAAACTGAACTAAGGTGTCTAATATTTTATACCTTTTTATCGGTTGCTCTACAAGCGTACACGGGTTTGGTGTCACGGATTATATTTTATGTCATCAATACTTACTTTAACTTTCTCATGGATTTCATACTTTTCTTCATTTACACACTTTTTAGAAGGGGGTGAAAAAAAAACAATTTTTATAAATTTTTAAGCCCATCTCCTGACACTATCTCAAAAGGTCTCAAATCTCTAACTGCAAGCTCGACACAGCCATCTATAACCTTTTTTTTCTTTTCAGCTTAATAATTTTGGTAAATCGCATTTTTTCGCCACAAGAAAATTTGTAATTTTAGGCACGCCTTCTTTGTTATTTTCACATTTGTGTCGCAATAAACTTGATGTTCCCAGCTTCTTATGATAATAAGAAGCTGGGAACATCAAGTTTATTGCGACACAAATGTAAAAATAACAAAGAAGGCGTGCCTAAAATTACAAATTTTCTTTATAAAATGTTTACCGTTATGATAATAACTACTGTAAGCGATTATCTTCGAAATCAGTTCTCCCTTTTCATCTAAAATTTCACAGAACGTTTCCCAAAATTTTGATTAGGTATTTTCTTTTCTTCTTAGAGTGTACTCTAAACTCAAAATTTTCCTTCATATCTGATCAGTATTCATTGTTCAAATCTGAAGGGCAGATATTATTTCGATTGAAATTTTTATTTATAATTAATGATGCATTAACTTATTACTGAAAATTTTACCGTTCAATCAACTGGTATTGGTTCCTTTTAAGGATGTGGTAGATTGATATTCTATCACAAAAGCCGAGATCACATATAACTCACCATTGTAATTTTATAAAATAACAGTCGTTCCTTTCTCTCGCAAACAAAGTATAAAATAATACTACTCACACGCGATTATTTGACGAAAAAATACTATATATTTGAACGTTAAATAACATATAAAGAATGCTGATAGGCAATCTTATATGTAACCATGTCTCTTCAAAAGTGAATTCACAAAGATAGATGTTACTTGCATGAATGGGCAAAACCAGCTGGTTAAAAGGGAGAGTTCTCACACAAACCAATCCGTCATAATTACATTGTATTACATAATTCCCCTATTCACTCTTTCTCACCCCCTCCTTAGATTCTCTTCTACTAAACGTAATCAAATATCGTTTGTCAATTTCAACTTTGTATCTATTTATAAAATAAAAGGAATCGTTTTTTCGTCAGACACTTTTCTTGACACATGATGCACAAAGCCTGCGATTTGCCGACCTGCATAAATTGCAAATTTGTATCTTCCTATATAACGCTACTTTTGACCACGAGGGTGTGCTTTACTGTGAGTAAAAGGTATGTGGAGAGTTCCTGTGCCTACATTGGCGAAGCAAATTGAATTGGAATTAAAACTAGTTTTCGTACCCGCTCTTTACCCGCACCGGTGCCTTTTGTGTCCGAACCCGACCCGTACCCGCATGGAAGCACTCTATACCCGACCCGACCCACAACTTTCGCTGCGGGTACCCGCGGGTCGGGTCGGGTAAACTGCGGGTATGCAGGGCTCTACTCCAATACTCAAAACAATCTGTGATGGACCGTGATAGTGGCCCATTATTTTACTTGAAAGAAAACAGTAGATCCTACCAATTTTGGCAAAGGTTGGGAGAGATTTGTTGGCAATTCAAGCTACAAGCACTTCATCAGAAAAAATTCGGTGGGTGGCATAACGTTATCCGACTTGCGATATTCTCTGTCTAACCAGAACGCGGAGACTTTGATATGGGCAAAGAAGGATAAAGATTTATTATTTTAAATTTTAAAGAATCCTAACTTTGTGCGTTTTACTTTAAATGAAATGTACCTTTTCTTGTAATTTTGTTATTATTTCAACCTATATGCTAATTATCATGCTATTTATATTAGATCACAAAGCCTAGCACAGTTCTCTGACGAAAACATCCCGCCATCCTGAGGATTAATTGTGTTGTGTAGTGTTTGTTTCTAAGTGACTGTTTTTGGTGTGTTTTTTAAAAGATTTTTGGCCCAAAACGGAAGAAAGAAAAATTGGACAGCTAACTAAAGAGTGTATAGAAATAAAACAATTCAGCCTAGAGAGACTTAAATGTACAAAAACTGCCCGATTCGAGATTCGAATACTTTATGACGATTAGATTCGAGATTCGATTCGTTCCATAATTTGATATGCGCAGAGCCCTAGTGGAAAGGTAATGGTTTTCCGGAAAAGTAAAAACTATAATGATCTGCTAATTATATTTATACGCATTGCAACAACAAACTTACAAATCCATACACATTACCCATAAAATAAAACCCACGCACAAAGACCACCGTAAACGCAACCACAACTCCGGATATAATTACACTGATACTGAAACGGAAATTAATTTAGTCCGAAGTGAAGCTAAAAAAACGGTAGGGAGAGTGAATTATAAGAAAATTTATTAGTCGAGCATCCCTCTATATTCTGACTGAACGAGAAAAACGATAAAAATGAAAGTAACCGGAACAAACAAGATGCGGAGAAGAGAACGATTGAAAAATTCCCTTCCTTCAGTTGATAAGAGGAGGAAAAGAGAGAGACAGTAAGAGGTAACAGAAGGAGATAAGATAACGTTTGGAAAGGGGGAAGGAGAGACGGAGGAGATTGAAGTCTCGAGATAAAGGAAAAGAAGAGTAGAAGCAGTGCCGTCTGCCCTCCCAAACCATGTGACGACAAAATGTGATCCTAATGCTCACACAGCCTGACCTCGTCCGCATGAAAAGGTCGCTATTCCTCCATGGCCCCCGTCCCTCTCCACTTCATCCCTTCTAGGAGTCATCCAATCGGGGAGAGGGAGAAGTGAAGATGGAGGGAGAGCAGCAAGACGAGGGGGAATTGGAGGGGAATATGGGGATAGAGAGGGGGAGGTGGGGAGGGAGAGATGGGGAGGGGTAGATGGAGAGTTGGTTAGGGAGGGGAAGGGAGAGGGGGAGGGAATATGGGGAAATGGAAATGGTGAGGAGGGAGAATGTGGAGGTGAATGAAGAGTTGGGAGGGGGATATGGGTATAGAGAGATGGGGAGAGGGATATGGGGAGAGGGAGATGGGGAGAGGGATATGGGGAGAGGGAGATGGGGAGAGGGAGATGGGGAGAGGGAGATGGGGAGAGGGAGATGGAGATGGGGAGAGGGAGATGGGGAGAGGGAGATGGGAAGGGGAACATGGGGTGGAAAAGAGAGAGACGATGATTGAGAGGGGGGAGAGAATGAGGAGGTGGAGGAAGAATGGGGAGGAGAAGATGGGGAGAGGGAAGGGAAGAGAGATTGGGACATATTAAGAGAAAGTAAAGAAGAGAGACGGAGACATTGAAAGGAATGAAGAGGGTGGGATAAGAAAGGTATATTAAGATAAAAATAGGAGGGAGGGAGAAGTTTTGAGAAAATGGGAGGCAGGTGAAGAGAGAAAGAGATGAACGACAGAGGAAGATACTGAGGAGAAGGTGGAGAGAGAGAGAGAAGATAGGAGAGGGTGGCAAAGGAAAGAGGAGAGGATAAAGAAGGGAGATATGGATATAGAAATGGAAAAAAGGAGAGGCATAAGAAAGAAAGAAGTGAACGGGAGAAAGAATAAAGAGAGGGAAATACAGGGTGGGAGATATAGAAAGGGGGATATAAGGATGGGATATAGAGAGGGGAAAATTGATGTAGGGAGAGAAAATGCAGGAAAATAAGAAAAAAGCGCAAAGTAATGGAAGGATGGGAAGATGAAGGGTGAGCGGCAAGAAGCAAGAAAGGATGAGGAGATTGAGTAAGTTTGGATGTGGCACATTGGATTTAGAACGGTTTGCTCGTTCGGGATATCGATCCCGGCTCTGTCGGCATCTCGGCAGCAATGGTGCTCATGCTCTCTCACACACACACCAACATACTCCTTATATACACACACACACGGCACAAATGGCAGGATAGGAGGATGAGGTGGAAGAGGAGAGGGATAAAAAGGTGGAGTAGTTTTTGGTTTGAACCAACCGTCTCCCACCCTCCCGTTTCATAGCATTTCAGAAGGAGACAAGATCCCAATACCTCCCTCCTCCACCCACTACTTTTTCCTCCTCTACCTGTTACTACTTACACTATCCGCTCACGATAGGGCAGTCCAACTAACCCCGCTCGAAAGAGTGTCAGGTTGAGAAGCGGAGGAAAAAATAGCAAAGATGAGGGAAAGAAAATTCTACTTATCAGACAGACCCTGTTTGAGTTCAAGAGGACCGGAACGGATAAATTGGAAGAGTTGGATCTCAGAAGCCTCGGAGTTTGATTAATCACTGACGCGTTAGTCGCAATATCGGAAAACTCAAAAGATGCCACATCAATAAGGTTCGGATTCTTCAGGCCCTCGACTGTTTATTTGGTCGAAACATCGAATTTCCTGCTCCTTTTTCATCGGCCACACTTCCGCAAATAATGAAAGAATTTGGGAGGAGAGTGATACAAATAAAAGACTGAACTACCACTCTAAAATCGTATACGTTAAGGGAATTAACGTGGATATTAGGGATACATTAAAATTGAAAATTTATCGATAACATTTCATATCTACTTATTTCTTTTAGCTATCTTATAAAAAGCCGTTATCGGCCTTTTACAATGACTATTATAACGGTAACAAAGACGAACCTAGCTCTAGTCAGGATTCAAACCAGCGAGTTAACCACCCCTCTACCAAGGCCGGCAATCGTTCAAAATGTAAATAACTAATATATAGAAGCAGTTTTGGAAAGCATAAAGCCATCGATAATCAGAAAATAAACCTAGTTTGTATTTTATATGATAACACAGATTTTTTAAATATTCCTTTAACAAGGAGCCTTCAACTAAATATATGTACAAACGAGTACAAAATGGAACAATTTTAGAATTCCAAAAGTAAATTTGAAAGCCAGTTTGATTAAATTTATTTAATAATTCGTTAAAATGACAACTTTGAGAAAGCCCCCAGTCTTAAGTCGAAGAAACAATCAACGAAAAAAGAAACAGCCGAGTTAAAAAGCGCCATTTTTTCTATCCGGCGCCAGTTATCATGACAGCACCTCGAAATAACAATATCATGACAGCACCTCGAAATAACAGCGCCTTAATGTTCCGACCCGTTCAAGCGTCATTTTCGTCTGAGGAAGAAAGTGAGAGAGAGAGATACCGGCAGGGATAAAAAGAGAGGTTCGATTCCCAAAGCATTACGCCCTCCCGAATTGGACCCAAAGGAGCAGCTCATAGCCCTAGAAGAAGCTCGAGAAGAGGGAGGAAAAGGTTATCCTCTTAAAGAAGGAGAGGGGAGAAAAGAAGACAAAAGGTCCGAAGGAAGGGAAGATTAATTGAAGGAAAAAAGGGTGCGGAGAGATCGAGAAATAGAGAGAGAGAGAGGGAGAAGAAGGAAGAGGATGAGTAGGAGTTGGAGGAGAAGTGGGAGAGGAGGAAAAGGGTTTGGAAAAGAACGGAAAGCAGTATCACTATCTCCGATGCCATCGTATTATTTCTCGAGAGGGTCTTATTTGGAGAGGGGAAGGACGTTGAAGGAGAAGAAATAAGAGTTTAAGGGATTGAGGAAGTGAAAACGAGAGGGTGGGAGCGAACGGAGCGGAGAGAAGGTATAGGATAATGGGCGTTAAGGATAACAGGGTAAGAAATAAACAGTAAAATTTGAAGGAGGTACAGTGCAGATTAGATCCAGTAAAGCGAACAAGGCATTCTAATTCTAGTTTTCATTTCGATGCTAAGAGGTAAGATAACATTTTTTCTTAAATCTCAAAAATATAAAAGTGAGATCGAAGGTTTATCGACCATTTCTATAATTGGAATAAAAGAAAGGTGTCAATTTTTTGCAAGTAGATCTTTAAATTTAATGATTAGGTTTAAGGACGAAAAGTGAAAGGACCTTGGAATAAAAGGTGTTGCATAAGTTTCCAATTAAATTTCGGCGAACTCATTTATCAATGTCAATTTGAAAGGGATTATTACAAAAATAGCAATAATCACGTGCATGTAAAATATTCGAGTATTCGAAAAGTGAGCTTCACGCGCTTCAAATTCTTCAAAATAAAAGCAGGGAAGACATCCTTAGAATAAATGTTGTTTTTTAGGATGATCCAAATGTCGGCCAAAATAAATTAAAATCCCTCTTTATTATTATGTCTGGTCATACATGTATAAAGGTATAATCTGTTATATATAATTACACGATGTCTTTACGTCTGTCCGTTCGTCCGTCTCCCATTTTATCTCTTGAACAGTTTGTCATAGAAAAATGCTGTGCACGCCATTTTGTTTCTGCCAACTAGGAGACCCCGAGAAAACTATTTTCGTTTACATAAGTGTCCCAGGTTCGATTCCAGAAGACGATTACATTTTATTATTTGTTTACACAGGAATTTCGATTTTTTCAAGATGCAAGGTTTTTCTTTCATTCATCAAAATACGTAAATATGGACCCAAATTCCTATATGTGTTTTATTCGACGGCTAAAACTATAAAATATCTTATTCTTACGATGTTTAGATGTTACATGGAAGAATCTCTCAGAAACACGCGTTTCTTTTCGAAATTATATGACTTTTTTGTCCCGCATTGTTGCCTCCGACTGAGTTAGCGTCTATTAAGCTTCCAAATAGACGAAAGAATTGCGTTATTCGCCTCGCGCATTTTATGAAGCATCGAAATTATAACTGTAGCAATGTCAAACGCAATAATTGTTAATAATTGAAGATTATTATTATTCAGTAAACTGCGTGTGGGCTGTAGGCATTTTTAACGATTGACCAAAAGAAAATCTTCTCTCTTTATTTATCAATACTGGAATGTGACCTAATTCGTAAGGGAGAGGCAACTTAAATTGCACACACAAATTATAAAAACAAACATGAAATTCAAAATGTCAGTTATCTAATTTTATAAGGAGAAATGGGCGCTATTATTACTTTTAAACATACAGATTCCTGACTGACTTCGCCAAAGTTTTTGCAGGTACCACTAGTAACAACAAAAACTAACAATTTAAAAAACTGCTGGCGACCAAACGGTTAATCTGAAACGCGCTGATTAGTGAGCGATGAGCGTGGACCCGACTATAAAAAAATCGGCAAAATGGAACCTAGAAAGAAATTTGGAGAAAACCGGGGAATACCGGAGGGAATAAGTCGAGGCAGGCAAAGTAAAGAAGATGTGGGAAACCATCGAGAAGGGGAATGGAATTGATTGCAAAAGGAACGGGAACGGGGAGGGAAAAAGACAGAGAGATGGAGAGAAGGTTTTTCGGAAGGAAAATGTGGGACTCTGATGGATTTCTCTCGTTCTTTCGGTTGCTTCCATGGATACACTCCCATCCACCGCCACTTCCCCGCCCACTCTCTTCCCATGATCCCACTCGCCCTATCTGGCCAGCTCTTCGCATTGTTATTCCCTCCGCTCGGTAAGAAGGCAAGTCTAATCGAAAGCCGATTGGTGGACCTAGGCTCCATCCTCTTCCACTCTTCAACGAAAAACCTCCCTTTTCTCCCTTTTTCCCTAACCCTTTTAAAACCTTCCGTCTTCCCAGCACCTTGTCCTCTTGCGTCCGAAGGAATAACAAAAAAAAAAACAAAAGAGTCCCTCTCATGGATAGGTGGCTATCTAATGAACTACAGATCACGTAACGTCCGTAAAAGACTGAGAGGACAATCTCGAAGCTTTACCTATTCCTTTTCGTCAACCAGTTAGATTTGGAACTAGTTCGCTGAAATGATAGCAACTCTTATAGAAACGACGACAAACCAAATATCTTTAATTTTTTCGTGAGAAGACTTAGTTTCCATTCATGTCTGAATTATTATTTTTTATATATTTCAGGAAAATCTTTTTCAACAAATATAGTCATACTTCCCTTAGCGCGACCCCCCTTTACACGGCTTCGTTATAGCGAGAAGCAGGCCCGCAAAAAAAAAATTGGCCAACAATTGAGGCGGCCTAACCATAAAAATATTATACATTCAATATTTTGGAGGCTTGTGGTTTTAGTATAATCGTCTTCGGATCCTCATATAGGATCAGGATGTGATACTACAAAAGAAACCTCTAGGACTACACAGCATTTATATCACTCTAACGACGCTTATTTTGGCGCTATTACGTTTAAATAAAGGTAACTTTCCGAATAAAACTTCCTCGCTGATTTATTTAGGATTTCATTCCTACATGAAATGTTTACATTTTTGCTTGAATATAATGAAGTACATATGTATATAGTTTTCCATACCATTTGAAAATTACCGATGAAGATAGGTTATTGAAAAAACGTAAAGATTTGCATCTGATGTTGATGGATGAAAGCTGACAAGATGTTTTTATTCAGGTTAACGCCGTATTTTCATTAACATTATACTTTAGTTTTCATGTCCACGGAACCTATCCTCATTGACATGACCCCGTTTTGCGCGAATTTCGCTTAGCGCAAAATTTTCAGGAATCTATCTATCGCGTTAAGCGAGGTATGGCTGTAATAATCCGCTATTAACGAACAACCGCATCTGAATTACACCGATACAAGAATATGCCGCATTAGCTTAAATGTTATCAACGAGATTTTTAGCTGAAACGGATTATTTTCGAATTTGTCTAGTAAATCTTAGAAAAACAATATGTCAAAGACACAAAGGTAATGAGAGAAATAAAAATTGAAACCATTATGAAAATATCACGAAAAATTATCTTAAATTTAATCGTGTTAATATTCTAAGTTCAAGACAATGTTAATGGGCAAAACTTTTCGAAAAGTATTTCAGGGAAATATGGGTAAAAACAAGTCAAAAAGTTGAATTTAACGTTACAGAGCGTCACTCGGTCGGAAGACTGATCAGTGACCTAACTATAACCCATTATACACATACACAGCGTTGATTGTGACAGTACAACCTGATCACTACTTCCGCATAATGCTATATGACTCAACCTGATAGTAATATTTTCTTTTCCTATAAAACAGTTAAACGTAGAGGCATCTTCTTCAGTCTTTTATCCATTTTAACCATAAATTCAAGGAACTTTTAGATTATAACATGGTTTTCCTAAGGTGAATTAAATTGTATATGTACGCAGCGCCGTAACTAGCTACTTTAGCACCCGGGGCAAACTACCAAATATGCGCCCCTTCATAAAAATTCTCTGATACCTATCTATATTTTTTATTATATGGATTTTCGGTGTACAATTAATAAATAAAAATAAACTATAAATGATGTAATTTCTCACTATAAATGTACAAAATTTAAAAACATAATTAAAAATATAATTACATACATAAAATTTAAATACAGAAAGTATAAATATTTTAATGTTAAAGACCAATTCTACGTGATTTTAATGCAGAAAACTAATCAGTAACATCATTGAAATGTACAATTTTTACGCTCCTTCGTTAGTTGCGCCCGGGGCAGATGACCCGCTTGCCCCTCCCTAGTAACAGCACTGTATGTACGGCTTATACTCCGCTTGGATAGAACTGTCTTTTTAGACATAGGGTAGATTTAAAAAATCACAGATTCTCTATTATTAAGAAATTGCAATTTACTTAAAGCGCACTAACGCGAGTGATTCCGACCCCTCTTTATCACTCAGAACTGCATAACTTTCCAGAAAAGGAATGAATGGGCTTTGTAATGGTCAGGAAGAGTGAAGCACAGGGAAATGAGAACTAACAGGCGACTCTTATAAGATGAATGGGTACTTGAATGTAACCTATAGATTTTCAAGGAAGTATTGCGGTAAAAGGAGAGATACTTCGCAATGAGCTTCATACAATGAGCTCCCAAAAAATAAACGAATTTACGCCTAAACACTGTTTCATCAAATTTTCTTCATTAAACAAAATAAAAAAAGATTTAGTTGATAATATAATAGGAAATAAATCATTTCGCCTCCTAGCAATGTGATGATATCTTAAAATTCAACCGTTAAAAAGAGAGAAAAAATCGCCGCGAACTGAAAAATTGTAGTCGTTGCACTTTCTACACAAACACCCAGAGCAGCGCATAACAGCTTAATATTGGTTAAAATAGTCACGAGGATTGGTAAGTTTGCGGAGTTATGGGAACAGTTGCTTCAAACATTGACCTCATTCTCCTATTTTAAAAAATAAGGTAAAAGAACCGAACAAAGAGTTGCTCGCGAGAAACGCCCATACAGTTGCGAAATAAACTTCACCAAGGCCTAACTTCACTTTATTTGAAATCGAATGTCTGAAAGGCGGCCAGATGCACCCAAGTACCAAAAAACTAAGAAGGCACACATCCGACACGAAGCAGAACAAATTTACTGCATACAAATCGCTCAACGAACGTGAGTTTGGACGGAGTTTAAAATGGGTCCAGGAACTTAAAAAAATCGAACGGAAGGAGAGAACATGACCATGCCAAAAGTTTATAATATAAATTACGAAAAAGTTTAGGTATAAATTACGGTCTGAAAGTTTCGTTATCTAACCAGGTTATTTTGATCCGGGGGTTTATAAGCGAAATTTTCGTCTTCTGTGATAGAATGTTTACATTATATCAAAGTGAACGCTATCTCATAATTTCTGGAGTGTTATGAAAGTTTTCTATTCCTTCAATTTAATATTACGCGGGAGAATCGAGAAGGATAAGTGTAACTAATATCTTTTAAACAAAACAGTTGTGCTTGACTTTGTTTTATGATACATTTGCATGTAGGCTATTGAGAATGGGTATTGGAAATTTTAAAGCGCGACCTGCGTTATTAAATATCTAGCGATGTGAATCGAACTTAATATAAGAGAAAAAAAGTAAAAAAAATTACATTTAATGAATTAAGCTGAATAAATGTTTAAAATACCTTCTCAGGTTATAACAACAGTTACATACATTTAGATATTTTTGGACGCTGTTTGCTAACTTCTAAACTTACGGTAAGATTGATGCTCAACGATTATAACGAGTGACAACATGCTGATTCTCCATATACGCATAAAAATCACAAAACATAAATTTATGACAACCGCAGTCATCATTATCAAACATTCCCCGTTTTCGATAAAATGATAAATCCCTGAACAATAAAAATTTCCGGGTCGAGGTATTTAACGTGCTCCCTAAGCAGTAAAAACGGTCACAGCTTTTAAATATTAGCTCAAACCAATCAGTTAGAGTTATTAGAAAAATAACTCCAATGGTTCGCTGATAGGATCCTAAAAAATCTATTTTTCTCTCCGTCCCTCGATGCTTAAAAATTTCACAAATTAGAACTGCGATCCGAGACACCCTCTCACACTTCCTCTCTCTCTCTCACTCCTTCCCCACCCACGCCGAAGAAATGCGTGATTAATTGCGAAACTAATAGAGGGGAAGGGAAGAGGGAGAGCGAAAGGATCCTCCCATTCATTCGTGCGTACGCTTTATATCAAATGGGAAGTGCAATTAGAGGCGCGGATCAATACTTATCCTCCCCCTTCGCTCGTAATTAGTAGAATTTAACGCGCGACGCCAGAATGAATCGCAGCGTGGGATTTGGGAGGGGATAGAAAGAGGTTCTGCTATTGAAAACTTCAGACTTTTATCCGACGCGTAGAGAGAGAGAGAAAAGATTTCAGTCCGCTTCATCAAGTTTTAATTCCTGCAGAAAAGAGAAAGTGAAAATGCTTAATGGAGGGATGGTGAACGAGTGGGAGGAATGAGAGTCGAACAGATATCGATTAATCTTGTGTTACACCACTGGACGTCGATAACATCCCACGCGCCTCTTTGAATAACATTTAACTTCGACACTCGCAATCTGCGCATTTCACCCGAAAAAGAATTTGAACGTGGAATAACGTAGAGAGAGATATTAAAAGCGAAAAAAAGTTTTCAAATTAAAAAAAATCGCTAGATCATCTATTCATTGATTTCGCTAAGAATAAAGTTGAACTAATTTCGCGCAAGGAACCGGTTGAAGTTCGATTGAGGACTATGAAAACACGATAATAAATTACAAAGCATATGCTTCGTTAGAAAATATATTTTAAAATGTACTGCCCTGATTTTTCACAAATACAGCGACTTCTGTTTTCTCTACATTCATGTGCAAAAAATATTTTAAAACAAAGACTGTTTTAATAGAACAAAATATCAGGGTTATCTTAATAATTTCTAGTATTATCAGGGATCATATAATGCTGTTTGATTTCTAATTAGAAACATTCGTTTGTTATATGCCGTAAATGTTGGAATTATAAAAATGTCATAATCGAAATATTGGCATTACAAAATAGAACAATGAAGATTTAGATTTATAATTTTCATAAAAACCTTTGATAAAAATCTTTAAATCTTTCCAAAAAATTTTAAAGCCTGTCTATGAAGATTGGGTCTCAGTTAACAGAGAGTAAATCGATAATGGGAGGAACCCTGAACCATTTTTAGGGGCGTTTTGCAGCAATGCGGTAGAGCCTATTAGCTCCGTCATGTCCGCCCGTCCGTCCGTCATTACCCATAGAAGAGCTCCACTCTGGCAGAACGGGTAATAATGAAATTTGGTGTCGGAAGATCCTCATAAAATTCTACCGCTAAATTCATTCTTGGTCCATGCTGGAAAATTTGGGCTAAAAATTTAGATGGTATTCCTAGTTTGGGTTTTTTTAAAATGCATACTTCTGATGGAAACTTTTTGCGAAACCTTTTACAAAATCCAATTTATAAGCAAAATACACAGATTAAGATGACCGTTTTTCTAAAGAAAGACGGAAAGACTGTATACTTAAACTGTGATCCGAAAACCGTCCGCCAAACAATGGAGTACTAAAGGGAAAATATTTTTCTTGATTATTTTATGACTCTATTTTTCAGAGAATGACAAAACCTACAGACGCGACTAATACCCAAATAATTAATATGCAATTATCTATAAATTAATACCATAAAATTATTCTAATTAAAAGTTTACGAATTTGAAGAGATAAATATTTTTATTGTAATTGTAAGAGTCAATGATAACGCATAATGTAAAAATGTTTTAGTCTTTTGGGTATTTCAAAAATAATCTCAAGTAAAGCTTTTATAAACATGTTTCCTATAAAACCAGCTTTTAGACTATTATACCACGTAGGATTTTTTTATTGAAATTTGAATTTTCCGACATTTTTACTATCACATATCTCACTTATCTCTTATTCGAATATAAAAAAAATAATCAAATACCATTTCAATGCTATATTCAACATTAAAAAATGAGTTTCTGAATGGGGTACAATTTAGTTTTTTGCTACAGCTAAAGATATCTCCAGACGATTCGCATATATTTAACAGTCTAAATAAAAACAGGTGGGTTTAAATGCCTAACTAGATCACTAACAATAAGTCTCAGGAAATCGCGACACTGTATCACCTGGCTATTAAAAAGACTTCAAGTAAAAAACCGGAGACATCCTAAGAAAACAACCAATGAATGCAAGAATATTGTGAATGGAAACTTAATCATCACCACGTGACAAAATAAATCAAACAAAAGTTCCCGCACCCGCCTCATTAAAAAAAGTATCATATCCGCACTCATAAAATTAAAACGAAACATGAACCAACGGCGTAGAGACAAGCGGATTTCCTTGAAGCGGAGCCCGAAAATTCGCGGGTTTGAAGGGATTACGGGGAGGGGGGTTGTATTAAAATTTGTGATACGCCAACACGGCGAGAGAAAGGGAGAGAGAAAGAGAGAGGGAGAGAGAGAGAGAGAGAGAGGGAGAGAAGGAGGGGACGGAGAGGAAAATGGCGGCGGAAAGGAACGTGATGGAAGAACAAACGGAATATAATTTTCAAAAGAGGGAGAAATATCCCGAGGGCAGCGAAGGAATGGCCGAAAAAAGGGTGACGGGGCTCGGGTATTCAAGAGGACAAGAAAGGTTCCCACCCTCAGAAACCTCCATTTTAACTTCAATCTCTTTAAAACACTCAAGACTTGAATTTACCTCTTCACCCCACTCAACGCCAAACCTTCCTTCTTTCCGCTTCTCTCCATTTTAGACCACCCTTCGTTTATTCCGCTCCTTGCCTTATCAAACCTTCCTTTCAAACGCAACCACTTCTCCCTTCCCCCCTCAACCCCTTTCTTCTATCAATGCATTTTAAATTTATGCCCCTCATAATCTAACAACTACCCCCTAACACCAACGTCTTTATGGTGTGTCTACATAATTTTCTCGTAAACTTTCCCACTCCAAGAACCGCATTTCCCGCTCAAAACCTTATTGTTTTCCCCTTTCATAATTTATTTTCCCACCCTAGCATTCGCAATGCTTTCACTTGCCTCGCGCTGGAATTTTCCTTTTTCTCTCTTGAGCTGTGATTCATTTGATTTCCATTCTCTCGTTTAATCTTTAGGCGCCTTTGAATTCTGATTTTGTAATTTTTTCTCTTTGGTCCGACGTGTTTCAATTTAGTTTCCAATGCGAGAAGGCCTCATACAAACTAACTATAAAATAACTTCAACATTGATTATATATCCTCACACTTTTGCACACGTATGCACACAGGAAGTGGAGAAGTTATCTGAGCACTGAGGAAAGGAGATCGAGAACTCCTAACTAACGACCATTACAGAGCTAATAGTGTGGATAAACTTAAAAGCTTCCACTATTTCTCTTTTAATCAGTTTACGCAAATAAAGGATAGCTCACTTAAAACTATCAACCCACACGCTCGCTTACGCAAAACGCTGCTCATAAGTATGCAAAAGGAACAATGATAGTCCCTACATCTATTCCTCACCGACACGAGCACTAAGATTCGATTCCAGAGCAGCCGCTTGGCCATCCGACACTTTAACCACGTACGAGGATGGAGAAAAAATATACTTCATTCGGAGGCAATATCTCGTCCCTTAAAACGTGGACGGAAGCATATATGTATATAATTTACGGCCACTCTATATGCTTTTCATTAGCATATGATCTACTGTCCTAGCTCAATATCACGTCCCATCCAACCGACTCCTTCAACGCCCATGCAAAATCCTTCAAAATCATATTCTCTCTTCTTCCTCTCTTTCTTCCCCTTCTATTCCCTCGTCCTCTCTCTCTCTTACCCTCAACTCCCCCCCTCCTCTCTCCCTTCTCTCTCTCTTCCTGAATCCTCCTCTTCGACCTATCTCTCGAATCCTTCTCTAACTCGCACATACCAACTCGGTCAAGTTTCCGAAAGTTAACACGGTCTGATAGAGAGAAGGAAAGAGGACTTCGTTCTTTTCTACTTTTAGCCCTTCCAGAACCCACCTCGGCGACCAGCTCTCTCCCTCTTATTTCTCTCTCTCTATCTTGCTTTCATTAGAAACGGATGAGAATGGCGACAGCGAGAGAGAAGTAGTTCGGAAATGGATGGAGACGGAGATGGAATTGACTGCGGAGTAGTTTATAAGCGAAAAACTTTTGCTGTCATTATTAATAGACGATTGAAGGACAAATTGTGTGAAACAAGTCAGTGATTATTATAACGGCATAGCAGTTTTATAAATTACAGGAAGGGAAGAGAAACTGACAAGACAGGCGAAAACGTTTCGTAATTCATTGAGAAAATTAAATCGGTATTTTAGAGGCTTGTGAGCATGAGGCTATACCAGGAGTTAATTTCCCATTATTTTCTTACCCATCCACACAGTAACTCTTCTCTAAATATGCATCCCATTAATATTGAGTTAGTAAGTACAATAGGCGCATTAATTAGCATACTAAAAGCTGAAGTATGATTTAGTAAGTAAGAAATATGGAACCAAAAGTATCCACTTCAATCCTTAGAAGTAATGAATGAGAAACACCCTCAAAAACCCCAGATTTTCTGCACGAAGGATTACTAAAACCAAGTCGGAACATTAAGGGATGGATTATGCAATTAAAAACATTCGTCTATTTATGTTTCCTTACTTCTTGATATTATTATATCGCAAATCATATTCACTTTCAAAGCTATGAATCAATTCCTTATTTTCAAATAATGCCGAAAAGTTCATCTCGCCAGGAAATTAATGGCACAAAGTAATGGAAATACTTGCTGAATATCTGAGGGGCAACTCAAAAACTTAGTTGTCAGGACCGAACAAAAAAATGGGAAGATTATTTTGTAAACATGTCACGAAACTAAAGGTAAAAAATTGGCATAAAGCTCCCGATATTTTTCGCACCTTGGTTATATAGCATACGTGTGTGTGTGTATATGTACACATGCACACAGGTATATACCAACACATTCTAACGAGCGGAAGCGCAGCGATGACGGCAGGAAATATAAATCGCCACCTTAGAGGATTGTGTTCTTCTGGGGATTACGAAGAACGGAGCCCACGCCGATGTCTTGGGCGGCAGCAAAAACCCCGCCGTGTCGAGAGGATCTCAAAACGGAGTTAGAGAGGCGAGAGAAATAAATTTAGGAGGTTAGCAGTGAAGAAGGAGAAAAATAAATAACGGTGGCCGAATAAAAGCTAAATAAATAAAAATGACGCGGAGCCGTGCAATACGAATGGACCGACGAAGAAAGAAGTGAGGAAGAGAGAAAAAAAAGTTGCGCTCCTTCGGGAATATGTGTAGTTGGCGAAGGAAGTGAAGTGAGTTGATACCGAGACGACGTGTATTATGTTATCAACTTCCATCCGCACCTTAACGGGGAGAATTGAGTTATTCATGGTGACCTAAGGCTCGGAAAATTTTCAACGGAAAAGTTTCGCGGGAGTGCAGTGACGGTTAATGCGAAGAATTTCTACCTAATATGTCTTCGGTCTTCTTCAGCCCGTCAGTCGACAATTTCCCCGGGTTCTCTTAATTCAATACTAGCTCGCTAGGCTCAAACAAATGCGGCTGCTAGATAAGCAGAAGGCAGTTATGAAATTTAATCTTGGATTGACTTCCCGACCTATGCTCACAACTCGGAAGAATATTTCCCAATTGTTTTAATCCTTCGTCTGCTGGTTCATGTTTGTTGTGGTTTATATAGCTGAATGTTTCCTTTATTTTTCAATAACAGTTTTACAGCCTCTTCTGGTGTTAATTCGTGGATCGATTAGCAATTTGTTTGAAGAAAAATACACTTAAACAATTAAAAGTGCATGCTATTGATGCATTAAAAATTAAGATGTAATCTGGAAAGAAAAAATATTTTTAAAATGTAAAGCACTACACTAGTTTAAAATTCCTGTGATATTTTGGCATCAAAAACGCCGTAGATGATATGAAACAGTCAGAATTTCGTCGATATCCGTCTTAGAATTTCTCTTTAAAAATAAAGCTAGAGAAATAAAAAATTAGAATAGGACGCGTAAAATTTCATACAAAATTCCAGCAAATTTGGAAGCAATTTTAAGGCAATTTTAATAATCCCGAAATCTTTCATTGCGCGTCGCAGGAAAAAATATTTCCAACTCTTACGGAATCTGTGAAAAAGATTGTTCGAATGGTTCTCCCCTTTTTATTTTCTCTAAAAAAATTCCAACTCCAGTTCCTCATCTTATTTCTCTAAAAAAATAGAAAACCCTCCGCGGGATGGAATAAAAAGAACTTTCCCCGATGAAGATTTAAAGGAGACTATTTTCACGGAGTTCCTTTTCCGAGAAAGGGAAAGAGAGAGAGGGGCAAGAGACCAAGAGCGGAGAAAGGAGTGCTCACCAAAAGATCGTAATGAAAAAAGAAAGAGTTTGACGCCGGAACTCGGATGGAGTGTGGAGGAAATGGAGGGAGAGAAAGGGAGGAAAGAAGACGGAGGTAGAAAAAAAGACAGACGAAGGGGCAAGCCGGCGAGGAGCTAAAGAGGTGGAGAAGACGCATGAAATATGTAAACTTAATAAACGTTGGTCGTCCTGGGAGGGCAAGAATCAAAGGCTGAAGGGTCGGAAGGAGTAAGGCGGAATGCCACAGGGATAGAGGTAAAATATGGAATCCAAGGAGTCTTTTTGCTTTCGGGGTTCGGTGGAGAAGGGGTAGCCGGGAGATTTGTAACGCGCCGCTTAGACAAGGCTCCTTCTGGTCATGATGGCGAGGATGAGACATCCAAGGTTGACGAGTGGGACAATGACACGGCAAAAGGCGAAACGGAAGTGTGAACACGGTTTCCCATCGGGATTAAATCCTAAGAGGAGACCGCGCTGTTTTAAAAGTATAATGCCTCGACATAAATTTCAATCCGCTCCGTATGATAAGCCATTCCTTTTTTTCCGTGGCGGAGCAAATAAATTTCACTCCCTGCTTTGCATTTCTTCACTACTTACAGTGAGCTCGACTTTCTTAAAAAAGTATCTTGGGCTCGTAAAAATCCTTCGGGATGTTTGATCTAACCGTTTCAATTAGCAAATATAATCATCTTGTGGTACTTCGCGGCATAAAAAAATCTCTCCGAATGATGTCTATCCACAAATTTGAAAATCCTTAGGATGAAGCAATTTTTCTTAAAATAAATTCCGTGCCTCGATTATCCAGTTGCCTACAGAGCATAAACCATAATATTTTTTATTATCCAATAAAAGAAAGTTAGTAACAATAGAATATGATGAATGATGCTATGTCAAAGTAAAATCAAACTTTGACCGCAAAATATCCTATTTGTTTTAAAATTTACTTGAGTGTCGTTTGTCCCTCGCCTACAAATGCAAACGCATGGCCAAAAGATTTTGTATGGCGAATTTTAGGCGATTGCCAGTGATTTAAATAATAAATTATCATGATGAACAATTGCGGTGATGTATTGAAATATACCCCTTAACAGTTATATCAACAAATCATATTTTCATTAAATCACGAAATAGCAAGAAAATGTTAGCAAGAGAGTTTAATTTTTTTTCCATTCCTACACATACATTTGTTTTTGTTACTGAAATATTTCTAATGGTACATTATTAACGAATTGATATTATAGCTTTTGATTTAAAATAATATATTATTAAAATAAACTTACCATCTTTGAAATATTTCTAATGCTACATTATTAATGAATTGATATTATAGCTATAGATTTAAAATAATATAACATTAAAATAAACTGTGACTATCTTATTTACGCAGCTATTTTCAATCTGAAATTCTACTTCTTATCCGATATTCCGAATTATTTATAAGGACAAAACTTCGTTAAAAAGTTCCACATTGGAGCAATAATTACAAAGACTAATATTTAGGAAGCGCTTAAGAAGAATTTTATTCACAAAAGATAGCATCATAAAATATTTTTACTTTAACCGCACCGTCCGTTAGTCTTCAAAGGAACCCAGAATGTATTAAAAGGGAAAGCAAATTTTAACGTGAAAATAAATAACTTTAGGGTTCTCGAGGCGGTGTGTAATTAAAACGCCGTTTTGCAACTTCTTAAAAGCAATTTAACTTCATTTTCAGTAAACCGCATGAAATTAACCATGATACATAAAAGTGGGAGGGATTCCTCCTCCTTAATTTTTTAACGACGTCCAATTAATATTTGGTTCCACTTTCCGTAAACCCTTCACATAAGACATTCAAAAATTTCGATTTTAAATCTGGACTGGATATGAAAAGGCTCTTTAATCGTTTAAAACTCAAGTTTATGAGTGAATATAGGTCTTTCCATAGCCGATTATAAATGATCTGTTGAAGATGTCTGCCAAGGTTAATAGACTTAGTAGCCAAACTGTTCAGCAATGTGCGCAGAAAAAAATGCAAATTTTAAATAATAAACACTATTTTCCGATATTTCCTTCTCATGAAAGGAAAAATAATAACTAAATGGGAAAGGCTAGAATTTAAAAATAAACAACTAAGCACGAAAAAAAGGAAGTAATTAAAATTGTATCGCCTTTCTCGGCAGTAAGTCCAACAAACAGAAGTTTGTGTATAGAATTGCAAAAGATCGTAATTTTCATAATATAAAAACTACGATTATTATTATTAAAAATCAATGAATAAATAAAGTCCATGATAAAGGTCTAAGTCCTCCGATAAATATTATGCGTAATATTTTTATAATACAGAATGAAGTATTTAATTCACGTCATACAAACCAAGCTAATCGAAAATGCACGATTCGTCGTTTTAATTATTCTACACCTCATATTATATGATTCAGCGATGCCACCTGAATACGAGATTCAAAATCTCGAAAGCACCCACATTTTGATTTTTAAGAAATTCGATTATTTAAAATTGCAGATGCCATTAAAAATTCTTTACATTAAATTCAATACTGTAAACGCATAGAATTCGGCGACATTGCTTTTATTGTTTAAAATATTTCGAAATTAAGCTTAACGTTTGGAATTGATCTTGGATGGACCAAAAAAATCACACCCTTAAACACCAAAAGGATGAATCACATTCGATGTAAACTCAGTTTCATACAAATGCGATACAAACTAACGCAAAGAATGCCATGGCAAAGGCCGAAAATTGTTTTTTTTAAACTTTCATCATGAAATTATTACCACCGATACTCTTATTAAGCCGATTTATTCCACCACTGATTAGCTTACGTCTTTGAAATAAATTAAATGTTAATTTAATATTATTTAACCCATCTGAAATACGAAACTTTTCCAACATAAACCCATCGTTATTGCAGATATTCAATCATTTCGACTATCGATTTTACATAGTTTCCACCTTCTACCATGAAGGCGTTTATATCGGAATTCCCGCTCTACTCCGCTACCGCATACTCTTCCTCTAAGTCCCATCCTAGCGATTTCTTCCACGCGCCCACTAATGCCACACCCGTGTTGATCTACTCCTCCCCCACCCACTAGATACCGCCACCCATCCACGCCCTTGGGTAGCCCCCTTCTCCCTTCCCCAATATCTACCTCCTACATATATACCTCCAGCAACGCCTTTCTCCCAGCGTCCCGGGGAACCTAATGGCCGTCCAACATGCTCTCCCACTTTGACCCCTGCAGCTCCCTCCCTTTACTCCTCGATCACGTGTTAAACCCCACCCTAAGCATTCTTTCCCTTCTCTCTCTCTCCCCCACAATCTACTTTTTCCTCTCTTTCGCTTTTCCTCATTCCTTTTCCTTCCAATTTATCCATTACCCTTATCTCACCGTGCCTCTGTTTTTACCCGCTCCTCCCCTTTCATTTCCTACCCATTCCCTCCGCCCACTTTTTCCCCAGTTTCCCTTCCAGAAACCATCTTTCCTCCCGCCTAAAAGGCTCCACGATATTAGGTAGACGTCACTGAGATATTGTTTCCTGGATCGGGCCATAAGAAAAACATCTTAATCGCCGCCTATCGGAAGTTTCCAAGAGCGGCGAGGCGGCGTTCCTCGATCCCAGATTTCTTCCCTTTTTGTTCTCTCTCGCTTCCGGTTGCCAGATGCTTGTCGCTAGTCGTGAGGTTATTAGCATGTATGATTGCCGCGTTATTTATTGTGATCACGATGGTAAAGCCTTTTCTTATGTTTATTAAGTTGGAAGTATCCACCAGGATCCTTATCTGTACAAAATTTATCTCAATTTTGCTTCGAGTGACGTATTAATTTTGAAAAATTGACGGAGGTTTAAGATATGTTTGCGAAATATAATTATCAAAATGATCAATATGGCCCTCTATCCATCATCCGGCAACGTAGATAGAAGACATTAACGTAATATATTGATAATAATCGATTGTTTCAAGGGAATGGATTATATATCTAGTATCACTCTGTGCATGCATCTCAAATTATAATATTTAACAGAATTAATTTCTTATTGTAGGTAATACAAATGTAAGAAGTTCTCCGAGAAAAAAATGGTTATACTACTAATGTTTCAACCTGCGCGCATAAAATATGAAAAGTACGCAAGAACCATATTAAAAGCTCCTACGAAGTGAAGGAAGAGAATTCTCGTTCCAAGATATAAAACTGCTACCTTTTCAGAAAGTAACAAACGCCCAACATTCGGCTGTATATATCCTTAGCCTTGTGCGTCAAAGTTATCAGGTCCCGTGAGCTCAAACCTCCGAGAAAGGGGGCGTGGCACATGGACCCATAAAAGATCCCATCTAAAAGAAAAAGTCACGTGATGCTTTCACCGCTGGATATTTCAGGCGTCAGGAAAAAGACCCTAATGGAATGATGATAAACGATGCCACATTACGATAAACTATTACTTTTTTCAAAGCGTAATTCTATAGGTAATTTCTCGTTCCTGGCTGACCTTGTTACAAATTGGATACGGACGCCTAGTTCAAGTTTCGAGGGTAACTAGCACAGAATGATGAAAAATTTCTAGCCTAATCAGAGATCAAAGTAGAAAGTCTACTTCCTGAAAGCGCAATAGGTGTGCGTACAATGATATAGTAGATTAGGGCCGTCCAACTTCTTTGATGTGGCGGGACAAATATGCTGAAAGCCACTGACTGGCGGGCCGGACTGGGGTTGGGGGGGGGGGGGGTGTAGGAGAACTTTTTATCATTTATTTATTCTAGTTTTATTCGAATATAGAAATTATACAATCTAAACAGTGTTCAAGGATACCTATTAACAAATATTATTCATTTTAATGAGAACATTGTGGATGCATTGCTGCTTCTGCAAGTTTACTTAGTTAAAAATGCCAATTCGCAAAGAAATGAAGGACCTTGTAGTTTTTTCTCAAATTCAGTAGTGTCGTGTTTCACCTCTTCTTTCAAAAATAAAAGAACTTCTTTTCTGAGACCAAAAAATCTCTCCAAGCACTTTCCCGCAATAAGCCACCGGATAGCTGAATGCAAGCGCAAATTTCCATAAGCTGCATTAACTACTTCTAAAAAAGAACGAAATTTACGATGACTCACAGATCCGTTACCTCCTCGAATCAGATTTGTTACTTTCACCGGAACCTTCATGACATTAATAAGTTTAAGAGATTTGCAACATAATTGTTCTTGATGGATAACGCAATACATTGTAGGAAAATTCACTCCATTATTTTTTAATAGTCCAGCTAAACCAGTGCCATTTCCAACCATAGCTTTAGCTCCATCAGTCACAATAGAAGAACATTTATCAAAGCCACCGTACTCAGAAACACACTTTTGTACAGCATCAAAGATATCTGACCCTTTTGTTTTGCACTTCAGTGAAGCTATTTGCAAAAGCTCCTCGTTTACAGAAAAATCATGTTGAACCGTTGTGATAAATATGAGCAGTTGAATTAATTCGGTGTTGTCAACACACTCATCCAAAGCCAGAGAAAAAAACTGCAACCTAGTACCACATCCAATATTTTTTTGACACACGACAGTCCATGTCTGCAATCCTTCGAGAAAGTGTTTGAAGAAACACTATCTGTGTTTCGAAATATCAGTCGGCCTTTTTATCTTCGAAGGCTTCAGCCTTTTTAACAGCACATTTCTTGATTATTTCACCATCACTAAAAGACTTCTTAGACTTTGCCAATTCTAATGACACAGAAAACGATGCAGCAACGCTAGATACTTGCTGTGTATTTACTGAGGTAAAAAATCCTATCTGTTTCTTTATTTTCTTCTTCAAATCTTATACAACTGCCACCCGAGAATTGCCAAAATACTGCTTATATTTAGCTTCATGTGATGTTTGATAGTGACGACGAATGTATTCCTTAGTGGCTGACATAACCTGTAGGCACACCAAATACGTCAGCTTTCCATTAATTTCAGAAAAAAATATTCACTTTCCCAATGTTCCCGAAAAGTTCTGTTTTCTCTATCTATTTTACGTTCCCTCTCTACAGGTTTTGACATGGTGACAAAATAAAATAGAAAAAACTTAAATTAAAATTTAAAAAAAAATAATTAAAATATATTAAAACTAAAAAAATATTGCACTTGGAACAAGTATATGTGGCAACAAGAACCTAACCTTCTATAAGGTATTTTTATTCCCCAAGCGAGGCAAAAACTCACTGTTGAGAGCTCGTGAACTGATGCCCTCACTCTCTCCCGAGGCTAGATTCACACGATCACGTTGCCAATCTCTGAGCTTTAAACTGTTATTATTATTTTTCATCTGTCGTAAAGTTGTTATTTTATCGTTTTTGTAATTTCCTTTTGTTACCCTGTTTTCGTTACTTCGTTATTTTTTTTCTTTTTCATTTTTAAACTTTAGTCGCGGGCCAGATAAAATCATGCCGCGGGCCAGATGTAGCCCGCGGGCCGCCATTTGTGGAGCACTATAGTAGATCATCGATTATTCGGCGATCGATTATCCGACTTCCAACATTATCCGTCGGTCCTGGCCGATCCGGCGAAAATTGCGAATAATTCGGCGTTCGCCGGAGAATTGCATCAAAGACAGTATCAAGTCCGGCGATAGCGCACCGTGTGGCGTCAAAACATTTCGGGACGATGGGGAGTAGTCAAGTAGGATCTGGGTTATACGTAACCCAGTTATATGTAATACTCGTTTATCAGTATTCTTTGTAATACCTGACGAAACATTTTGAAAAATCATATCTACATATAGTGACTTGTACAGAATTCTCGTTTATACTTATCGCTTCCTCCGTCCCGCGGCAGTTTTTCTCTCACTTATACGTCAACAATTAGTGAATGACTTTAATGACCTTTTCCTTGAACATTTTTTCAGACAAATTCATTCGCTATTGTCTCCCATGCGTTTTCTTTCTTCGAAATATTTGTGTACCCATAATTCTTGAGGATTCCTCAGCAATCAGTGTTATTCGTGTAGTTCAATTTTTTGTAACCTTCATTTGGTAATCAAAATTATTTTTCTGTAATCTGAATTTGACTGATTAGCTAAAATACTGAAAAATAAATGGCTTGGTTACGAGGGCGAATAGCCTTTACCGCTTACCACTTCTTCGAAGATCCGGCGGAAACATATTCCGTATACCACTACATTGTGTAGTTTATATAATTCGATACGCGATCGTTCTGAAGCGGCGAATAAAATGTTATAAAAAATGTTCAAAAATAAGCCGTATAAAACTTTTATGAGATTATCCGGCGTTTGTGAGAATCCGGCGACCCCTTTCCCCCTAGGGCGCCGGATAATCGATTATCTACCGTATTCCAATCTCAAAAACTAAAATTTAGCAAATCATGATAAATGTCGTTTACTATATCATACGTACAATCAGAAACGTTTAGGAAAGGCTTTACTATTGCGCATTGATGACTTTATAAATCCATTAATGAAGGAAGTTGCAACTCCTTTACATTCTCAAAATCATAGATGAATTAAAGATGAATTACCGGACGCAATTACGTAGAACGCCACGACTACACAGACAAGATGCGAAAAATTGATTGTAGGACGAATAGATGAATGGGATACTTTTTCTCTAAGACAATAAGAGAGCATAACTGGAGAATAACATGATCGGTCGGTGATATTCTCCCTCTGCCACAGATCAACAGCGGTGGATTTCAGGATATTTATGCAGATTCAGATGTAATGAGGAGGCTCTTTAATTAACATTATAATTTAAATATTAACACCAATACAGTGGTATGATAGATGGACTCTGATACCTTCATATTAATTATTTTGCTCCTATTAATAATAATGAGTGATAGAAACGAAAACAATAGAATGTCATTTTTACATGTAAAATAAGCATATTCTGAGGGATGTCTAAGCTAAAAACATGTACATCGATTATGTATTCTAGACATGCGACGTGTAATGCATATCTCAACCCTTTTGTCCATGTAAGCATTAATTTTTACTAGTTAACATTATAGATTATGATTTTACAGAAGATGAGAACGAAAAAATTAGGTAAGTCATAGCAATCACGAAAAAGGATGTAATAAAGCTGAATTAGGTTCTTAAACTCACAAGCTGAGATTAACATATAGGCATTTTATTATTGTAAGCAGATTCATATAACACATATTTGATACGAGTTTATTATGATTTGTATTCCTGAAACTTTTATACTATTGAGTAAGTTTTTTAAAAACCATCAAAAGAAATACCACTATCAGTAAATTTTGTTTAGGATTAATTTATCCAAGGTCATAAGGATGTCCTTAAATTTTACATATATGTATTTATTTAGCAGTAGCCAATAAATCTATCGTCACTCGACTGAATGCAGAATTTCACAAGAAAGTAATTCTGGATATAGCCATTTCCGTGACTTAAATATCAGCGATAGCCTCAACAAAGAACATATATTATGAATCAACTGTGGTACATTATTTCAAGTTGGTCAGCAAATTAATAATTTCTCAGATCAAAGCAATCGTTTGCAATATCAATTATTGAGAATATTTACCTGTCAAATTATAATGCAAAATGCTTTAGTGTCCAAAAAAGGATAATTGAATTTACATAATTTCCCCATAAATCCAGAAAGCAAAGGACAATTCTCATCAAGGGCTTAGATTTGGAATACCACACACGATTCCAACTATCGTCACTAATGACATTGCTATTTTTACTTGACAGCAAGTTAATAAATTGTATATATTAATTTAATTCATAAAAATTTAATTTAAAAATCCATTTTCGGAATATGATATTTCTGGGCCAAGCAAAATGAGATCACAGAACAGTAAGACCGTGCAGACGTAGTTTGATTTCAGGATCTTTGATCATTTCATACACAAGAACCAAACATTTCCATTACTCCTTCCAGAATTCTTTAATCCAAGAATCCTTTTCATTTTATTTATCTGCGTTCGCAAAACTTAAAAAAATTTGCCATAATTTCGACGGTGGTTTCGAACGAAAAAATTTGCCTCGCGAAATTATCCGCCGCATAAAATTAGGTTCGAAAAAATAACGCTCCTTGGAATTGAAAATTAAAAACAATTAATGCCTGACAAAGTGAGCTATGCCCTTCATTACGGGACTAACTTCGAGGTCAAAGGCCTACGAGGACTTTTTTTCGTTTACTTTTTCTACTTTTTATCTTTTAACGTCCGCCACAAAACTCCCTCGCCGCAAGGAAATTTCTCGGCGCAATCTTATCCATCCTTTACCTTAAATTACCCCTTCCAACCCCCTTACTCCTCTTTCCCCCTTCTTCACCAAAAACCTCTTTACTCAACCCAAACTCCTGAAACGGCTCCTCCCCTTTCGCTTCTGTTCCTCCTTCCCCTTAGCTGCTCTTGCTCTTATTCTAGCCAGCCAATTCTTCCCTCTCAATTTTTCCTATTTTTTTAAAATAAATCACAACCTTCTTCAGTTCTGATCGCGATACTCGATGGAATGATAAGTAAGTGCAGGTTAGGAAAAGATCGATTTGATAAGAAGAAGAAAGGAATACGAGAACGAGGTAAAAAGAGGAAAGATAAGTTCCTCCGCCATAGATACTCTTTGTCGTAACTAGAGTTTATTGATAACTTCCAAAATGGCTGAAATTCGCGACACGCCGATAAGAAGGATTCTTGAAAGTGTTATTTTTTTAAGGACACGCCGCAAAGACTGCGTTTAATTGCCCATTAAAGAGGGAAGTTTCAATGGCATGCGTGCACACGTTCATTAAAGCTCCCTTTATCAGTGAGGCAAGCGAGTCAAGAATTGAGAAATTTCATGTGGCACCCACAAGGATACCTCGCGCAACAAAATAATTAAAAATAAGCTTTTTGCACAACATCGTCAAAAATAGCGCGCAAGAAAATGAGGGATAGGAATTTCGCCTGGATCCTTATCCAGCTATTTTTATTCATCGCTAATCATCAATCAGAATAGAAAAATGGCATAGATGCTACAATTCATCAAAATAATTAATCTCTCAAGATTAGGGACTTCACTAGATAAAAACTCTTCACAAAGTTAATTTATTGATGAAAAATTTAGACGGAGAGCTACAAGTGAATTGTAAAACCGGATAATAACCCTGCTAGGAATCACTCTAACTCGCTCCGTGTTTTTTTAATTAAACTTTCAAATCCAATGATCGATTTCTTAAATTCGTGCAAGATCGTAGCCTTTAAAAAGCGTACTTTCACAGAGGAAAGTGTACAAACGGTCGATTACAGTCTTATCTCGATAACTCACGCACCGCGAAATACCCCATAGCTCTTTAGTTACGCTGTTGTTTTAAGATTTTCTGGATTAAGTAAGTTAAAAGATAATCGCTGCATTAAAAATAATTTCTGCGCAGTTATAAGAGAGAAATCGTCCGTATGGCTCACGTGACGTTCGGGCATTAAAGGAAAGGGACGGATACGATGCGAAAGAAATAAGCAAAAATATATTCGACAAAGACAGGTCGACGAAAATAACAAATTGTATTAACAAAGCGGACAAATCGGCGGGCACCAATTCATCTGAGATTTATTCAGTCGAAATTTTTCATCTAAATTAAAAGGTATTTGAAAATACAGTATTATTTATATCATATTACGCGTTTTATATGATTATCATCTCTTAAGAATCTATTTGTATAGTTTTACTACAAATACAGATGCATTTAAACAAGAAGTTAATCAGAAATGTTTTGGAAAAATCTCTAAATATATTGAGGTTAATGACACAAACGAATTCATATCAAAAACGGCGATTTCTGTATTCATTTTCATAAAATCTTTCCGAAGCCTAAATCCAGCTCTCGTAAAATTTTAAACATTATGAAAGTCATAAAAACACCAAAGTAAAGGTACGTTAAAAATCGACTGTTATATGCGAATCCTGTGCATAACGAACAAATGGACGCTTTTAACACAAGGTTAATACTTACATGGTATAAGTTAATTCTTCCATAAATTGAGATATTTCACCATAAATTTGAAATTATAGAATAAAACACTTAATTTTAATCATAATAATTATAGTTGTAATTCAACTAACGTTAATTCTAGTCGAGGTGGCGTCATTATATTTGTATGAAATAAGAATAAAAATAAAAAACAAAAATATTTATGACTTTGAAAAATATTTCTTGAGAGAAGTCGTCTACCTCTAACCAGTTGAAGATTTTCTCAGATTTCAAACCGTATACAAAATTATACACACGTTAGACCAAAACGTTCTTTTAAAATATATGTGGAGCTTAGCCATTTTTTCAGATAAGAACTTTCAACTAGTAACGGCTTGCCTGCCTATTGACACAAACAGAAGTCGCCTTTTAATTAATTCGATAGTAGTTCGCCATAGGATATTTTTCTGTAATATTTTAATCTGCACTTGTATATACCACATAGCGTGTTTTGGCCTAAAAGGGGGCAAGGCTACCCCAACATAAGCCGGACGTTAAGCGGCGATAACTTCCGGCTGAACAGAGGAAGTAAGATGGTGAGATGAAGAGAGAACATGAGCAGAGAAAAAAACAAAAAACTCATGAACGAAATAAAGAGACCGGTGCTAGAAAAGATTGTACAGGGCGACATACAGGTAGAACAATGGGAAACTAAAGGGATAAGAAACATCAAACGCAACGGTAAAACGATAAAGAAACAGAATTGTGAAGGGGGAGGGGGGAAATTGAAAGAAAATCCTTAAACGCGCAATTATTATGCTTTCACCGTCGAGACAGGGCGCAAAAATATTTTCCGATCTCTTCCGGAAATTTTGCAGTAAAATATCGCAAAACTGTTAAAGCATTAAACATGACTATATAAAAAGAATTCGGGACGTAAAAGAAATTTAAAAATAAGACAAAATATTCAAAGGGGTCAGACTCGAATGCTCAAGTTAGCTTAAATTTACAGCAAAAACGGGAGCCTAATTGCAATGAAAGTATCTTAGAAATTCCATTACCAACTACCTTGGGAAATTTCAAAATCCGAACTTTTAATGAAGGGAAAGAGTGCGTCTTGTTTGAATATGATGTTAAATATTCTCAACAGGGAATAACTACCTGCTGATACCAAACTCCAAAAATAAATGAACCTAATGGTTAAGAGTAAAATTCTGAGAACAATCGATAATTCTAGGAACATAAAATTACAATTAAATATATAACCCATCGATTGTAGAGATATCTTACTTATTGAATAAGAAAATTGTGCTGGAAACGTCCAATGATAGGGATTTCCATAATTAACTCTATTCTTCTGGTACAGGTAGTATATTTTCGAAATAAATAAAATAAAACATTAAATTACGAGAAGCGCTCAGCAGCTGTAATGGGAAAAAAGTATAGAGTAGTGCTGATATACAATATTTATCACGATGAAGAAATTATTTGATGTGATCTCCTCATTAAAATTTTAAAATTTAAAAGTGCTTCCGAGAGCAATAGGAGTGAAAAAACTATGCATACATTGATTCAAGCATAAATGTATTTTCAAATCATGCTAAGAATTTTAATTATATTTTAACAACTAATAGAGAAATTTTCTTAATGTTCTCCAAGTTTTATTGAGAGAGATACGATGAACACGGCAATGCATTGAAAGGAACTACCCATATTTTACATGTTGATTTTAGTAGACTAAGAAAATTATGTTAAATAGAAATTAACTCCTTAACCGTAAACAATTTTACGGTTAAGGAGTTAATTTCTATTTAACATCAATTTCGCCATAGTCTCCCTCTTAAATTATTTATAAGAAAATTATGTGTAACGGAACCAATTAAAGATATTCCCAATCGAATAAAAAATAAACACATGACAATTTCAATAATATATGTAATATTTTGGTGTCATTATTAAATAAAAGCCAACTAATTTTTAATTCAATGCTCAGCATTTCATATAACAAATTCACCATCGCCCTTGATACAGATGTAGGTAATTTTAATTCTACGCCAAATAAAGCTGCTAAAAAGTTTAACCTAACGACAGTAGGTTCTTATTCAGCAACGATTAGTTTAACCAGAATTTATTTTTGGCTTTAGGCTCTAATCTTAGAAAATTGAATAGATCAAGTGCAATTCAGAAGATAATAAAAAACTACTAAAATTTATCTCTAACTCTATCTCTATAAACCTGCAAACACTTCCGCAAAATTTTGCATTAACCGTTGAAGTAATTAAATTTATTAGGATTGCATTTACTGAGAAACTATATTGAGGAAAATATAAATTTTACTCCATTGATACTATGAGTCAAACATTAGACTTCTGAAAACGAATTCGGAGAGGAAACTGTCCAAAAATTCCACATAAGAAAACTATAAAAGAATAAGAGAAATGAAAACAATCGAACACTCTTTTTCGATAGGCTTCGCTTCCGAGAAAAGGGTTAACGGCTCATAAACAAAGAAATTCCCGGAACGCAAGTAAGACAAAATTGAGATGCAATTTTATTCTTCCGCACAAACATTGTATTACGGTAACAAATCAGAATTATATTGTGCGAATTGCGACTTCGCTGTACTAACATCGTCATATTAACTATTTTAGAAAGGAAAGACAATTTTAAGGTTGCTATACGAACTTGATAAAACTTATTTTTCATTAAAAACCAAAACTTTCCTATTAAAGTCGCAGATACCGAATTTTTTCCATAACAAGTGAAATTGCAAGGATCGTTTGCCCCAAACGGATATGCATAACGATTTTATCGATATGAAAACGACGTGAAACTAAAATGCCTAACCTATAACGATAAACGAGCACATTTCTCCGAAAGCTCGAGGGATATTAAAGCTAATGAAAAACGCTCGAGTTTGTTAACAGACCAGAGCTTATGCCGTAAAGCTAAGAATATTTACTGAGTTTTATGGTTGCCTAAATACAGCGAAGTTGTCTAGATCGTCGCCAAAATTTATGTCAGTCGTAAAGCAGGACGTCTATACGCCCACACAGCGCTCAATGTTGCTAATTACTACGCTCGTGTGAGGTGGAACCGTAAAATGAAAAGTAACCGTCCAAGAGTTTAAGAAAAATACACGATTTCTATCGCGCGGAGACGCAAAGCGGAAGGACCTCAGAAAACGTAACAGTAAACGATTCGTTTATATTTATTTATAAATATACACGCACACACTTTTCCTGCAGACATTTTCTTCTCCTAAGTTATGTGATTTTTCGCACCGAAAAACATAATCAACCAACTAGAAAGCGCTTTTATTGCTACCATGTTTAGTAGCATGTAGCATTTAGTAGCAAATGCATCAGAAGAGCTAACAACGCAAGAAATATTGGTACAATATTGTTATTAATGAGAACGTTTCAGCAATAACGGAATGCATAAAACATTACAATTAGTTCAAACAGACGCATCATCTCATTAATTCCATATATTCTAGCAGCGAAAATAATCAAATGATATATGTAAATAAATGGAGTGTAGTTTTCAACTTTGTTCGTTGTGGCTTAGGTTCACAAATATCATTTCAATCAAAATATCTTTTTATAATTTTCATTGGTCGACACTTCCACTTTTATCTGACATAAATGTAATAAATAAATATGGATGAAATTTGGAAATTACTTAACTTTATAAATGAAAAGGTTATAAGGTTTGGATAACAGGTATCAAACATAATAACACCTTCCTCGGAGGATATTTTTGTCTGTACATACATTGTCAAAGTCATAAATCCAAATAAATAGATTACAAAAAGGCAAGTAGAAGGATGCAGTATAATTATATTTGAGCATCTTATTCACGCTTATAGAATAAGGTGACAAAATAATTTAACTTAACAAAAAAATAAAAACTTGTCAACCAGAATGTTATTCACAGAGAGAATTTCAGTGAAAATTGATCTATATTTTATTTATTTATTATTTTTATTTTATTTATTCAATAATTCCACATACAGCTTTTGTAGCCATTTTACAGTGGAATGTGTTAACAATAACAATAGACGAACACATACATCCATGCCCTAGGTGGACAAAAACCCACCTAGGCGGGATTCGAACCCGCGACCTTCGGATTGGCAGGCGAAACGTAACCCCGCCGCCACCGAGACCGATATTATATTATATTATATATATTATATTATATATATATATATATTATATATATATATATATATTATAAATATGTACCGAAACTGCTCATTATCAACTTAAAAACCACCAACCGTGGTTACAGATAAAAATACATATAGAACATAAATACACATTCGAAATGCGTATTATCGTTTATCTGTGCACACGATGCAGAACAAGCAGCAAAAATAACTAAACGCCGAAGTTCTATTACCACGAATTAAAATACTATAGTGCCATGCTTACAAAGATCCACAATCGAATAAAATATTCCGCACACGAGAAAAATGTTTTCAAACATTTTATGCCATCCCATAAATGAAGTAACAAAGCTCATTCTCAATTTTCATGGGCGAAAAAGCAACTCATATTTTTTCGGAACAATTTATTATAACTCGGTAAATTTTCCACCAAAGAAATTATTTAACAAAGTGAAATGTTCTATGACACTGCATATCAGCAAAAAAATATTTTATCAAGACATTTCTAAAATTAAGGTTCAAAGAGTGGTTTTTAGTGGTTCCTGCATGAGCCTCAGCTTATTGATGCCCGAAAACTTAGTAATACGTAACGCCAAAATTGCTCAAAAATCAATATTGTGTGGCCCGAATCCGCTCTCACGCACACACAAACATACACACGCGACCAGAAATTCGAAAGAGCTGAATTAGAACCTCTATGAGCAAAACCGTAAAAAAACAAATCCCTTTACTGACGCCCAATCCTAATTAACCTGCTACTCGGAATTCGTAAACCCAAACGCGACAACGGCTTAAAATATCCAAGTCACCACCTGTTTCGCGAGACTTCCTCACCTTAATTGACTACCGCATTAAGCCTCAGTTGTAGATTCCTTAAAAAGAGAAGGAAAGAGCTACATAAAAAAAGGAACGAAGGGACAAGAAACGTGGCGAGACTGGAAGGTCGAGAAATTTCCTTTTTAAAAAAAGGCACAAAAACAAATATATCAAGGGATACGCTTTACTACATTGTTTCTCTCGACGGGCAGCAGAAGGTAGGAGTATAGGGCGAACCGGATGACGAGTAAGTAGAAGAGAGAGAGAGAAAGAATGGTGAAGACCATGGGCCTTCAGAATCCGGACTTGAGATTTCCTTGGGGATAAGTTCGTGAGATTGGCGTGAGAAAGGAGACTCGTGCGAGCTGGAATATAGAGAAAGATAGAGAGGACGAGATGCAGGGAGAAAGATATAAGGATGAGAGAGTGGAGGCGGAAGATGTAGAAGATACAATTGGAGTTGCGGGGAGGGGAAGGATTCAGAGACTGACGAACCGTGTTGAACTCACAACGGGAGGTCTACAGTTCACTCCGCCTTCACGTTTACTCTCTCAAACGTCGCGATATACTCGTGCGCTGCGAAAACTCCATCTCGCAGACGGAATGCATAAAAAGAAGCGCGTCGATGCCAGCGTCCCGTCAGGCGATTCGAATTAAAAGAGCTCAGGGGTGAGGCAGAAAGAGAGCGGCGAAAAATAAAAGAAAAATAGGCGAAAAAATAAAGAAAAATAACGAAGTGAAAAAAACAGAGAATAGGATGAAGAAGTAACGGATATCCGGAGAAAGATGAGAGCTCAAAAGGAAATGAGAAAAGCCAAGTAAAAGTGATAATGCGAGGCGTGTAAATAAAAGAAGAGAGGAAATAAAGACGAAGAAGATATAAGGTGAGAATAAATTGCTGAAAAAATAATGAGAAAAGAATGCGAAAGTGAGAACAAATATACTCGAGAATAAATTAAGGAAAGTTTTAGATGATAAAATAAGAAAAACGAGAGGAATAACATGACATATATTCGTCAATAGGCAATTGGAAACAGACATTAAAAGAATAATCAGTGCATATAGACATGAGAATATGAGATCATAGCTCATCGCAACATTATTTTTAACTATGAAACAAACAAACTACGTTAAAACGAGGGCAAGATTGACAGCAAAATTCGGTATCCTTGATTTTGTGCATCCCAAAATGCATACCTCTCGAATATATAGGCACCGTTACATTCCGTTGAGGAAAATGACAAAACGCTGTAAGCTCACGATTTACTAGGCGATTCTGGACAGTTTAATCCGGTTATTCGGATATTTCGATTGATTGATATGAGTATTTACACTATCAAAGTCCAGACAAATGAAAAAAGTTAGGTATATATGAAGATAGCACACAAAACACTAAAAGAAAGGTAGGCTAACAGCTAACTAAATCAAATAAAACTTTCATACATATTTTCTCCTTGTATAGGTCATAAAGCAAGCAAATATCGCACATACAATGATACGATATGAAGTATAAAAACTTTAGAGGTAGGTCTTTCAAATTTCCGATTAATCGAAATTTCTAATATTTGATATCCGGTTAATCATGAATTTACTGTACCTAATTACTTACGGTCTATTCAAATGTTCATTTAAATGAGCAAAAATTACAGTTATCTGAAAGCATAAAAATACGCTAATATTACCATAGGTAGTTGACACTAAAATTCAACTATATTCGGATATAACGAAAGCAAAAGCAAAGGGAAAAGAAGAACTATAATAAGAAACCAATATAAAAGGAAATGATGAGTAAGAAAAAAACGGGAAGAAGGCGTACATCAAACATGAAAATATAAATGTGAAAGAGAGGAGATGTTGAGGAAGCACCGAGGGAAAAATGGGAATAGGGAGGAGGAATAGCGCCGAGAAAGGGAAAAACTGTAAAACAATAATTCAAAAATGTATAGAGGGAAAAATGGGAATATTTTAAAGAAACTCTGCGAGACAAAGGTTGGGGAGCCGGAAAGGAAAAATAAAAGTAAATGAGGTGAAAGGAAATAATTCAGGGAAAATGCGGGAGGAGAAATGAAAGAATCACTAATAGAGAGAAAACAATGAGCAAAGGGGGATGAAAAATTATAAACAGTAGGGAGAAAAGGAAAATACGTGAGTGGAAGAAATTGAGAATATGAAATGAATATTGCATAGAATGGAATGATATCAAAGGAGATATTTCGAAAGAGAAATAAAATCAGAGGTAAATAGAGTACAAAAGAGAAGTAATTGTCATTTCCGAAGAAAGAGATGCTGGTAGGTTTCAATGAAAAAAACGAAACAAAAAACAATCCATGAGCAAATTAATAATTTTCTGTGAGTTACGCCTCATAGGTAAAGCAATCTTCAATAAAATCTAGAAACAAAAACTTTAAATTTTCCTTTTTTTGGAGGAAAGGAAGTCAAACTTTCTATCAAATTGCAAAGGTCTATCATTCTTACATTCGGTCAAATTTTGCATGATCTAGCCTTGAACGTTTTGCTGAAACATTAAATTTAAAGTTTTCTATTTCCCAAAAATCAACGCCTCAAGAGAAGACAGAATAAAAAAATCCAAACGACATGCGACTACATGAAGACAAAGTGATAACATCAGTATTTTATATATAACTAGATATCTGTAGGGGTAGGAAAAGAATCATACGAAAGGCAAAAGAGGCACCATTAATATTATAAAAATGTGAAATGAATTTTTTCGAAACATAAAACCTTAATATTAATCTACTCAGAGTTGTATGTGAATAATTCTAAAGGACAGTAAAAACGATTGAGTAGATTTAAGTTTTCAGGAATGCGAGTGAACACACATCAGCATAAATAGTCAATTACTTCATCTGAGACATAAAAATATCTCTCCACATATTCAAATTGAATGTCTCGATCGCTTCCAATCCACCACAATGTACTTCAAGCTGAATTAATTCACATATACAAAATCTAAATCCATTAATGATTTAGATTTGTACGTACGTACTTTAGAAAAAGTGTCGTTTCGAACAAATGAAGTTAACTTTGATTAACTGAAGTAGACCTTAGTCGCATTAAACATGCAGAAACACGAGAATGATAATTATGGTAAGAATGCAATGGAAAATAGCTTTAGTTCAATACATGTGATAGATTCTCATCCAAAAACCGTTTATCTTAGTAATGCGAGAGAACTATGCTGTATAAAGCATTACAAAAGGGACGGCAAGCAATAATGTTTCTACAGCTACTGGTACTGATCCCGATATTTTCAGTAAATCAAGGTCCCCAAATTTTTAATATGACTACCACTAAATGGTTTTGTAGAAGAATAAACCAGCGCCTCCACATTTTTTGCAATGTCAAAATAATCATAAGCATATGCAAACCAAGGTCAAAGTTACTATTATTGTGTTAACGATCACGCTCGCCAACGAAACGTAATATTTTTAGAAAACACCTATTATACTCAATAAATAAATATTAATTCACATAAAGCGACTTAATGTTTCTATTTTCATCCAGTGTTATTTAAAAAAGCCCAAAACACGAGGAATTGGGATGAAATGAGATAAATGTATCGGTTTAGAAAAAGTAAACATAGGGACAAATTTACTTTCTCTATAAATTATAAAAACTAAGATATAAAATAATTTACAATAAAAATGACAAAACAGTCCAAAAAAATGAAACAATATTTCCAACGCGTTCAGAGAACTTTTCAATTAACATACATTCATTTTCTTTAAATTTTTAACAAAATTCTCATTTAACGTTATAATTTCATTAGAATTTCAATGGATTTTTAGACGGTAAAAAGGATTACGATGAAAATAACTAAAAGAAAAGACAAGATGCCCGACTATTCATAAGCATAGTTTCGGCATTCCTTCAATGTAAAGAGAGCAAATAGCATCGAGCCCTGTACTCGATACTGAACTCCAAACAAATGAACCAACTTAACGGTAAAACCCAGTCATTAAAACGGGACGGAAGCGTAATAATTAAGAAAAAAAGGATTCATCAAATTAAAACACCGGTCATTCCCGAGACTTCCTTCCGAACTTCAACCTGCCACTTCTTTTGTTTCTCCCATTAATATTCTTTGTAGAATCACAGACGCGAGTCTCGGACTTGTTCCTTCCCCAATATCTCCAGACCCTTGCCATCCGCACCTTCACTTCCTCTTCTCCTCTCCCCTACCTCCCACATTCCTCCCTCCGTCCGCCCTTTCTCCTGCCTCAACCCAGTCTTGCCAACATAAACATCGTTAGTAGAGGAGATGAGAGAGAGGGGGCGGAGAAAGGAGAGAGGATGGGAAGTGTTAGGGCAAGGGACACGAAAAGCGGGGATTGCAGGGTGTGGTAAGGTTAAGACGCGGAGAAGGTAGAGGGAGTTTTAAAGGCGGTGGAGTAGAATAAGTAGGAGGCGGGATGCGAACCCACCACTGCCGCGTGAAATGTGAAAGAGGCTTGGAGTGAATGCCTTTCTCCTGCGTCTGGGAAAAGATGCATGGGCACGAACGCAAGGAGACAGGATAACCAAGGATGGGATGCTGGGATACGTGAGAATACTCTACACCTATACTTCCTCTGGGCCCCAAGTGTCGTATATGTGTAAGACATTTTTAACTATTCAATGTGTCACTATTTTTTTAAGATAAAGTTTCAAAAATTATTCAAAAACTATTCTCTATGCGGCACTTGGTACAAAAAACAACCCAGAATAATGATATCTGAGCCCAACTCCAATTCTGTAAACCTATTTCCATCCCTTATGATTACAAACATTGATATTCTGAAGAAAAATGATGCAGGACGAGACAGAACATGGAATACGAGGATGGATAAGAACAAATGCATATGACGCAGAAAAAACTGAAGGAAGATGAGAAAAAGAAAACTCAAAAGAGTACAGAGCGATACAGACTAGCAGGAATTGCAAAAAGAGATGATGGGATAAGGCAATATGAAAGATTAATAATGAAACAGAAACAGAGATAGAGGTAAATGAATAAGTTTGAGAAAAGTGAGAGAAATTTAAAGTAACAGAGAAAACTGAAAGTAAGGCAATACAAAAGATGCGAGGATCGACGATATAGGCAGGGGGTGCCAATGAGCGATAAAGTAAAAGAAGGGATAAGGAGGATAAAAGAAAGACAAAACAATCATTTGAAATATTGCAAATAAGAAGAATGCGAAGACACAAGAAGGAAATTAAGAGAAATTTTTGAGAAGCAAACGAATTGAGACAAGCGATATATATATATATATATATATATATATATATATATATATATATATATATATATATATATACACGTACATCTTTGTACGGATAGAAGTAAGGGATGATGTGGAACTATTAGGAACAGGAAAAATAAGAGAAGGAAGACATTCCACCTCCATTCCTTTCTTCGGAAGGTGGGGAATAATAAGAGGGAGGCGTTTAGAGAAAGGAAAACAAAACTGGAGAATGAGGAGATAAGAGGAAGGAAAGGCAGAGAGGGCGATTTGTCAAACGTAAAAGTGTGCGCCATTGGCAAAATGGTACGGACGTGCTTTTTTTAAGCAGTTTCCCTTTAAGTTTTTACATTCCTCAAATCAATGCGCCAGCCGTACTCCCTAACTTTCCCGGATTTCGCAATGCAGTTAAGAATTTTAAATAGGCGTACCGCTTCTAGTTTCGGCCTCGCTATTTCCTCTTCCACAGACAGAGTTTATTAAAATGCGCTAAAAACGGAAAACTACAGACAAATATTTTTTCGAACCAAGGAATATTATACGACATGTACTCATTAATATAAATTTATTCCAACAACTCATTCAACTCCGTAATTTAAACTGGTAAAATGTTGATTTACTGTGATAATGCTATAAAGTTTATTAGCAATTTATAATTCTATGTATAAACTAATAATTCCATAAATAGAAATTAATTGAATCTAATGAGTTCCCAAAGCGCGGAAATGCCTTTTTCACCAGTAACGCAAATGATTTAAAACAAAAGTACACATAAATCACGTCCAACTTGGGTTCTTTCTATGCAATTCTCCCTCCACAAATTAATTTGTAAAACAGTATTAAATTTAAATCCATGACATAAGAATAAAATTTAAAACTGGATGACTAATTTGCCTAACTACTGATAATATTTCTCTTTTATTGAAAATCATAAATTAAAACTAAATTTAAATTAAAATTCATGTCAATATAGCAATAACTAGATTTTTAGTGATAAGTACTATTTTTTATCAATTTAAAAGAGTATAACATAAAAAATTATACAAAGGACGTCAACATTAAGAGACGGTAAGATATGTAAGACACATGTTCACAATTTAAAAAGAACAAAAATATACTCTCGTTACAGGAAAAATTGGATAAAAGTACTAAATATACAAGAATTGAATAATCAGCAGAAGCGAACATCCACATTTAAAAATTCATTAATTTATGAAAATCGATCCAAACATACAAGAAAGAAAACCTTGGAAAGCCAATTAAAGTAAGTTCAGCGTAAAACAGAATACGAGTTCAATGATGCACAATACAAATAAAACTTCACATAAATCACACGAGCTACAAAGTGCGAGAAAGATCGTAAAGAAAACATACAGGGAAGGTTTCCCGAGACAACGATGAAGAAAAGAAGATAAGAATTAAGTTAAAAATGAAGATTGAAAGTGTCTCGGGCTCAGGACTCTTGACAGAAGAGTAAGGAGAGGAGAAGCAGGAAAACATTAAGCAGAGACAGAAGAAAAGAAATTGTTGGCCGGGAAGCTGACATCAGACATTTTCCCAGTATTTTTCCAGAGAACCGAAAATTAAATCTGATGCAACCAATGACTTACTGAGAGCTACACTTCCTTTAAAATTAAAGTGAGGAAACATGTCCGATAGGGGCAAAAGAGTCACGGGTTCTAGGAATTTCATGGTCTTAAGCAAATTTGAAATTAATGTGCTGGGGACCAAATTAAATTCCGTCGCACGCACTGGAAAGGAAGTGGAAACACGATTATGATGCGATTGTTAAAACTTTCGTAGGAAAATAAATAATTCCCAAATACGATACAGCACATCGTATTTTATGAGAAAGGATATAATTCGTTCAAGCGTTTCAGAGAGTAATTTTAATCTGAAGACATAATGACGCAAACGCTATCGTGAAAAACAGTTTTTGTAAATGTGCGTTTTAAGTACCAAAAAAGGGCCCGTTTCTCTTTCCGCCATTTTCATCTACCATTTTTTTAACGAATGATATAAAATTCTTCCATATTATAAAGGTAGGATGTTTATTATTTTTAAGATTTTATGGCGTCATAAAAGAGGAGCGTACGACAATTTTAAGCTGTTAACAAAAAGCGCAATAAAATTCTAACTATAGTTTTTATTCTTTCTTAATCATAACAACTTCAACATGGGACTTATTTCAATTTAAATCGAATACATTTAACTCCGACAATACTTCTCTATAGCAATAAATTCCGGGAAGGGATAAAATTGAATCTCTCTAATAAGAAACTGTCATATCGTTTCAACGAGTATCTTACAAATCGATTTCCGATTGTTTTTATTTTTACCGTCTCTTAAATATGATCGTCGCCTTTCGAAATGAGCTCAGAAACAGTAGCAAATAAAAGCACAGAAGTCAGAATTTATGCCTGTGACCTTAGTGACGGGAGAGAGACTCCCCTTCCAACCCCTGCCTACGTCGGCTCACCGAGGTGGCAAACAGAAAATGGTTTGAGGACATTTTTCTGAAAGGTTACATTGAAGGTCATCGGAAAGGGAGGAGATAAGGACGAAAAAATAACTGAAATTCAAGGCTTTCGAAAAAAATGGACATGTGATTACGAGTACAAGGGTTTTAGGCTATGACCTAATCACCAACAAGCATAAAAATTTATGATCGATTTACAATAAGTACTCGATTTACGTCGTGGATGCGCTCTAGGAAAACAAGACGTGGAACGAAACGACGTAAATCGAAACTTATTTTAACATTGACATAACGCTATACATTGAGGACATGTTCCTTGGGGATATTTACTGGTCATTATTTGAATAAATGAATATTTAATGAGTACCAAACAATATGAAATAATAATAACAAAAATAAATCAATAATGATCATAAGTACTACTATTCGAATAAATAGAAGGACATTTCGAGGCCTAGATAGGTAAGCGGAGGGAGTGGGAGAGGGAATACTTAGGTAAATAATCAGGAGAGGATACCTCTCAGATCATGGCGACTGGTATTAGTCTCATTCACCGCTTGTACCTCCACCCTCCTTGATTTAGCAATAATTTATTGCGCATTATTCCTTTACGAATTGTTTTCTCCGTGTATGCAGAATTAGACACGACGGGGATTTTTAGACAACAACGTTATATCGGAACGTCGCTTATATGGGTACACGCGTACACTTAGCCTAATATGTGATAGCCGTTATATCGAAACGCACATCGAGGCGACGTAAATCGATTACTTTCTGTACACAAACAAGATTTACAATATAATTTCTCCACATATTCTACAACTACAATTGTTCTTAACTCGCGATCAATTCCTAATAGAAAAAATAAAGACTAACTCTTAAAATACATTTTAACGAGGTAAGAACAAAGTTTCTTGCTCTTCCCTCGGGCATAGGAATACTCGAGGAAATTACGCTTCCTGATAACAAATTACCATAAATCACCGACAGTATTCACAAAATTGACTAAAAAATAATTCATATAAAGGGAAGTACCATCTAATTCAACAAAACTTCGGTCCAATAAGTCTAAAAATCCACCGACTAAAATTTTCCGATGATTACCCGATTACCATCGTAAATGGCGCCCACTCAGTATGTTCTACCATCCTTTTGATACCTCCCATTCCTACCCACGAAATTACCAGATAGAAAATTTTTAATGAGAATCGAGATCAACGCCCATTTATTACATATATTTCTCACCCTTTCTCTTGATCTCGTAACACGTCATTAAAAGATTTTGCGCTCAATTTCTCCGAATCTCATATTTTCCACGATCAAGTTACCCAGTTTGATGACTCTAACAATCGTAATAGGGGATAGAATGGCAATTTAAGAAAAGGAAAGGCGAAAGCGGGGTAAGGAGAAGATTGGGAGGGAGGGCGGGAGAAGGCCCTCACAGGTAATGAAGATTCCGTCCTCCAAAAATGAGATCTCGAGAAGAGAAGGGCAGTTCTCACGAAAAATGAAGAACAGGGCGAGGGAAACAAATCTCTATTTATTATATATATATATATATATATATATATATATATATATATATATATACTAGTAGATGGTGCTTGCATTCTGAAAGCTTATCAACTAACCTTAAAAAAACATTCATTTTTCAGACAGATATTTCATCATTACAAATATTCTTTTAATTCTAAAGATTTCACCTCCGCAGCGATTTTCGTTTTTCCTTTATGTAAAAATAATAGATTAAAACAATCCCCGAACATTGCAATTTTAAGAATTTTATACTTTCTCCATTATGGGGTACTAATGCTACACATTTCTGCCAAATTTTAAAGTTGTAGCACTTCTAGAAGTGAAATAATATTTTTCTAATTGTTTAAATTTAAATAATTTTTAACGGCCGCCGCAATTCATACATGGTGAAATTGAAATATTTATTTGTGCAAATTCACTACTCTGTAAATAATTTGAAAATTTCAGCTTCCTAGCTTATCCCGTAGTACCTAAACAGTTATCTATTTGTTTAAACTTTAAGAATTTTTAACCGCAACACAAATTAAAATATCCAAATTTCTATATTCCTCATTTCGTTTTTTTACAAATCCTACCTCTAAAACATATTTCAGCTCCGTAGCACATTTTGGAAATACATAAACCTTGAAAATTTGTTTAAACACTTGCGAAATATTAGCGGCCGCATTGTTGCACTTATTCAAGATTTTAGTTTTTCTAGTCGGTTTTGCACAAAATCCTACCTATGAAAAAAATTTCGAATCTCCAGTACATCTGGAAGTACCTCAAACATTAGTATTCTACTATATATATGTTACATCCTCCTCCGTAAGGAACGTCTATATATAATGATGTTATATATATGTTATATCCTCCTCTGTAAGGAACGTCTATATATAATGATATACGAGTTGTCGGTGCTTGCATTCTGCAAAAACTTTAAAAATCACCATACACCAAGATCTAAACATATAAATAAACCAACGCGACATCATTTGAACTATATAGAGTCCATTTAAATAAGACAATTAATTTAATTATTGTTCTGTATATACTGTTCGAACTGAGGCATTGAAAGAAATTTGTGAATTCATAGAAATTAACTATCAACCACTGTTATCTTGAACTAAGACCAGATGGCTTAGTTTAGCACCAGTTTTAGGAAGACTATTGAAGTTGTTTCATGTATAAACAGTATTTCCTGTCCCTTACTGAACCACCAATACTGATAAAAACCTTTTTAAAAGTGAAATTTCTGAACTGTACCTTCGTTTCTTGGCCTCCAAAACAAAATTGAGGCCGTAGAAAGAGAAAATAACTGTTTTAGAAATTGTCGCTTTGCTTAAAACAACATCTTTAAAAATAAGGATTCGGGAAATTTTTTTGATATTATCAGTCAGGGAAATTATTGAAAAGTTACAGGCAAAGGGTATGGGTGAATAATGTAGGAGTTTTGTTGAAGAAACGCAGCTTGTTTATCAAGAATGCATTATTTATTCAGAAAAGTGGATAAATCAATTGGAGGAATTTCGATGTTCTGAGTGAATGGAGTTAAAGAACAAAAATTCCAGATATGATACCGTGTTTGAGTTATCTCAAGGAAAAGGAAAGTATTATTGATGACGAGGAGTTACTTGATCAATATCAATCTTAAGTTATTCAAAGAAAACAAAGAGGATCGTTTCTTTGATGTCCCTTTTCATGAACAGTGAATCTCATTTTTTAGAAGCTGCAATAATAAAGACTTATTCTGAGCTTTCAAAAATATGCGAATTTGTTTTTTGCATTCAAGGACATAATGAAAACATACAAAGGGTCTTTTCTCTAATAAACGATCAGTGGGCCCCGGAAATAAATATGTTGTCCGTGAAAACAATAAAGGGAATTATTATGATGCAGTGTAAATTGAGAAACTTCTCTTGTAAAGATTTCCATTCATACCTTCTTAAGAATGAAGATCTTCTTAAAAAGATAACTTCTTCTCAGAAGTATATTAGTGAATAAAATTCATTCTTATTACACTATATAAGCATTTTGAGTATTTTTGTTATTTCTATTGGTTCCTTGGTGAATTAATTTGTTGCTCCTTCACCTTTCTTACTGTCCTTTTTCCTCTGGAGTGAATGTCCGGCTTTTTACTTCTTTGTCCTCCATTTTTTCCGCGTATGTCCTCCATTCTACCTTTGGGTATCTGGTAATCCTACCTATACTACACCTGGAAGTGGGTCCTCATAATTTCCCGTTATCCGTGGGTTTCAACAATCGCGGTTTGGCCAAACGCGGTGTTTTTCAGGAACGTAAATCCCGCTGTTGCTGAGGAATTACTGTGTGTGTGTGTGTGTGTATGTATATGTGTGTGCATATATATTTATATATATATATATATACACATACATATATATATATATATATATATATATATATATATATATATACACACACACGTATGCATTTGGTAAAAGGTATTGACTTAGCCCAAAAATTGGAGTTTTACTGAAACTGAATAAGTGAGAAACAGAATGGCATGGAGAGAAAGAAGTACCCGCGGAGAACGAGCGTGCTTTTCCTTCAGAACGAGGGAGTGGGGAGGCCACAAATTTAAAAGGGGAGTTTGGGTGGTGAAAGAGAGGAGTTTAAAAAGGTGTACAGAAGTGAGGTCGGACGGAGTAAAATTTCAGAAGGAAGCCGTATTAGTCCCAAATGGTGCGAATAAGGATATGAATACGCGGGAAGGAAAATTAACAGAGGAAAGGGGGGAATAATAATGATAAAAGATACGAGGGGGAATGCAATAATAATTAGGGAGTGGTATAAGGGGAGTGAAGAGACATTAAAGGTTTCGTTTTATAAGGGAAAATAGTGGGCAATGAGAGGGAGAGAGGAAAAGCCATAGGACATCCATGCGGGACGGGTTACTAATGCTTCGTGAATGGCGACGCTTCTTTCAACCGACATGAAATATTTTATTTCTTCCACTTTCTTCCGCATCATTTAGTGATTCCGGAAAAAAGGATTTAACCCTCCCACGTCGGTTTCAAGGATTCGACGAAACACTATAAAATTTTTCCACCGCTGATAAATTTTTTTATTCGACGAATAAGAAATTATGAAGAGAAAGCCTAAATGAAAGTTATCAATTAAGTAAAAATATTAAATGGCATTACGTAGGTTTCCAGTCCATCTTAAACAAACATTGACGACTTTTAAAGTCAGATTTTGTTGGCCTATTTGCTCTATTTGATAAATTACGTGTTATCAAAACATTTTGCAATTAGAAAAAATAAAACAGCAGCATTTCAAAGCTTTAAACACCTCATACATATGCTGCTTTTAAAAAGTATTGTTAATTGACGATAATATATCGTAACTGCGGATAACAGAACACTTATTTTCGATGGACAGGAGAAACCTGTATTTATTTACACGGTTTTTTTATACCATTCCGCCAATCTACGTTAAAACATCATTTTTTTAATCGGTGTTACAACGGATCAGGATAACTTACATTAATTTTACGCTCCGGCTATTATATCCTCAAACAATCTAGGGATCCCAAGTTTAAAATCTCAAAAATAACATCGCCGTCTTAATTAATACAGAGGCCGGCTAATTCGAAAAAAATTGGCGAACGCAAAACAACTAAAATGGCCGGTTTTAATTTTCGCTAAGCTCTACGAATGAATGATTAAAAAACACGGAAAGGGAAGTGCAAAGCATGGGGTATTAACGCCTCGCGACCACAACATCAAGAGGAGAGTGGGGGAGGAAAAAAACCCTAAAAATGTAAATGACACGCACAAGCGAAGGAATAACAGTTTGAAAATTCATATCCTGTCTCCGCCGTTTCCTCCGCCCCTTTTTCAGCAATGGAGTTATCGACCTCCCCCACGCCATACCTCTCTTCCACGCACGCCTCCTCTCCTACTCCCGACCGAATACAACCTCCCACGCTCCTTCCCTCCCCCCAATAGGAACTTCATTCCCCTTCTTCACTCTTCGTTCTCATTTAGAATTTTACGCAGAAACAATTCTACCCTTCTAAGCGGCCATCCCACGTTCCAAGGCATTAAAATGCAAGAGGGATGAAATGGGAAGGGAGTAAAGGGAAGAGTAGGGATAGGGCGCTGTTTGTGAGAGGAAATGAGAGTCTGAGCTGAGGGAGTGATAGAGAGAAGAGAGAGGAAGATGAATAGTGAGAGGGAGAGAGAAAGGGACGGAGAGAAAGGAATGGAGAGAAAGGGATGCAGAGAAAGTGAGATAAAGACAGTGAGACATACAGAGAGAGAGAGAGAGAAATACACAGAGAGGGAGAGACATAAGATATAAGGAGAGGGAAGGGGAAGAGGGAACAAGAGAGATATTTAGAAAGAGGGAGAGAGAAATACAGAGGGAGAGAGAGAAATACAGAGAGAGGGAGAGAGATTAATACAGAGGGAGGGAGAGAAATACAGAGAGAGAGGGAGAAAAATATAGAGAGAGGGAGAAAAATATAGAGAGGGAGAAAAATATAGAGAGAGGGAGAAAAATATAGAGAGAGGGAGAAAAATATAGAGAGAGGGAGAAAAATACAGAGAGAGAGGGAGAGATAAGAAGATAGAGAGGGAGGAAGGTAGAGAGCAAGCGAGAGGGTGAGAGAAAGGAGAAAGAGAAAGCTGTAGAGAGATAAAGAAATAAAGGTAGGGAGAGGCAGAGAGAGACGAGAAGGGTGTAAGAGGAAGATAGAGTAAGGAAAAATGAAAGAGAGGGAAAAGAGCGAGGAATGTGGGAGAAAGAGGAAGAGAAGACAAAAGTGGGGGAGAGAAAGATGGAGAGAAAGAAAGAGTGAGATATGAGATAAAGAAAGCGGAACGGAGCGCTTTTAGAAGGTACAGAAGTGTAAAACACGTTTACCGTATTTTATCTCGACTACTCTAATCTCGGCAGCCGCTTGCGGGATGTTGAGTAAAGGACTGTTAGGTCATACGGAAGGTATTTTTTATCCCTAAACAAATCTAGACGATGCTTGCATCAAGACGATTCCACAAGGAAAGGTTTGTAACCTAACACCCTCGCTTCGGGAATTAAACTTTTTTCGACTATGTATTCGTTCAGAGGATATTCCTCTTCTCTCTAGAGAGATGATTTACTTAGCACGTACACTTGTATAATTTAACAGCGATAATTATCTCCCTAATTAAGCGTAGGGCCAAGATTATAATGGCGGAGTTATCGCGATGCGTATTCTTAAGAATTTAGGACAGTTTCATTTACCATGAAGAAAAAGTAAAATTTTTAATCGCAAGTTTTTAAATAAACAACATTTGTTAGAGAAACTAAGAGAAAATATAAACCTAACAGGTTAAGGTAACGCACAGTAGTTTTATGTAGTTTAATTGGGGATTTATGTATTTATATATTTTTTTAAATTAACTTGGATATATGAAAATTAACCACGTATTGAAATACATTAAAACTGAATAATGTTTTAAGAATATATAAAGGTTTATTTTAACTTCACGTAATAACTATGAAACCGCCAATAAACGAAAGATAACAATAACTTAATCAGAAAGGTTAAATGGCAAAGATTGTAACAAAAATTAAATGTATACCTTGCTTAAATCATACTTTATGCGCAACTTATCGTTTATCTCGGTTTATTTGGAAACAAATTAATTTTCAATACCGGCGGAAACGCTCTTTATTCCTTAAGCCTTTCATTTAAAACTTTCTCCGGTCACTGAGTGAATATGTAATATGTGAAAAGTTTTCGGTAATATTGTTTCATTTTTGAATATTCTATAATGTTCTTAATCCTCAAATCCTGTGCTCTAACAAATTTCAAGAAGATTTTCGCGTTTATGTTTGCTACAATTTGGGTGAAAATCTATTGTTAAAGCTGGGATCAAGTGCGTCATCAGTTTTTAAGAATGGGAGAAACCTCCGGAGGAAATTTCGAAGGGAAACATAAAAGAGAACATGAGAGCAGAAATGGTCTTCAGAAGATTGAATGAACCTGAGAGATCAAGAAGATGAGATATGGATTATTATCTGGAAATACGAGAGGAGTCCCCTCTCCTTTATATATTATTATATGCGAAAGGTTAAACAGCTCCCAAAAGGAAACTTCGTCTTACGCAGTTTCGGATGAAGGAAAATTCTATACGATTTTCAGGAAAGTTGAACGGCATTTTTCAGAAAATCGGAATCACAAAAGAGACGGGATTGTAAAATAAAATGAACGCTTCTAGCCCTTGAAAAAAATACTTATTTAAATACGCAGTAATATACGCTGCAGCAAAAATACTAAAGATTAACTTACTCTCACGTTTTATAGTCGAACTCCAAACTTTTGAGGCATGCGAATATTAACTGCAATTAACTATGGATGAAATATTTATGGAAGTGCTCTCCTTGAGTTTTTACCTCAAAAATGGCATAATTTTAATAAATATTTAATATTATACTTGCGTCGAGTAAATCCGAAGAAGTAAAATATGAGGAAAATATTCGAAGATCTTGCAACAGTTCAGTAGATGCTGACCTGCTCCTTCGACGAAAGTAATTTCTGTGTTTTCGACTGTCATTGAATGTATATAGCCAATCTTCTTGAAATCAATAATGACGGTCTGAATTACCGAAAATAAACGATGGACTGAGCATAAAATTGCAAAAATACTGGATACGCTACATGATACATATAAAATATATCCATAGAAAAATATCAGCTACGTCTACGTTAACAGAAGAGTTAAACATAAGAGGAGAATAATAAATTGATATAAAATGCTTAGTGGCAAGAATACTAAAAACAAGTTGATATCTTATTTAATAGGTTAAAACACTAATGGAAGGCTAAAACTTAAAGAAAATAAAACATTAGGTGTCAGATAAATTTCTCATGTAATCTTTAAAAATAAATCTAAAATACGCCGACTACTATAGTGCTTTCCAAAAATATTCGATTCTTGATTATCTTCCACTCGAGAATAAAAATCCAAACGGTATACAACAAGTCTTTTACAAATGCATTACCTCTAATAAACAACACTCTTAAATCCAAAAAGTTATGGACCAGAATTTCAATAACAAAATCTCTCTTCAGCGGAATTTCGTCAAGTGAAGGTTGGTCCTGTTATTATTTTCCATCATTTTAAACCCCTGAAAATTTTCCGTATTCTCCTGCAACCGAAAGCGTTAAAAGAATGACGTGACCGTATTGGCGACAGAGTGAATAACAATCGTTTCCAAATTAACCTCGACCTTGGGCAAAAAAAATTGAAAATCCTTCTTTCAAAAATCTCGTTTGAATGCAATCAAACAACGAAGCACGTCCTTCGCAACGCCAATTCTTTTATTTTTTCTCGTTCCCTCGCTGATTAAGCCACATTTTGCCCTCACCGACGCAAATGCTTCCGAACATTTTTTAGCGTCTCCTCGTACGCGACCTCACTTTTATATGCTCATCTCATTTTCTCCGTGACGCGCATTAAAAAAAAGAAAATCGAAAAGAAAAAAAATTGTCCGTGGCGCAAGAAAGCTGCTGGCGGCATAGAAAGAAAAAACCGAAGAGAGAGAGAGAGAGAAAAACTGAATCGCGAAAAGAAAAAAAACACGAAATACTAAAAGCACGGACCGTCCCTAATTACATCCATGTGAACGTTCCATCTCTCCTTCCGAGCATAGATAGAAAGAGAACTTGTCGAGAGGGATGGAAAAAAAAGCCGCGGGATTGATGGAGGAAGAAAGGAAAGAAGGGTTAGGGGGAAGCTCGAGGGGAAAAAGTTTACGGAGCGATTGGAACTAGATTGAAACTTCCGTCAAAAGACCGGATTGGAAATTGGAAAAGGTCTAGAAACGAAAATCCTCCACACATACGCAAACCGCACCATGTAACGGTAGCTCTTTATAAAAAAATTAAGAAAAGAGTTGAAAAACTCACCCTAAAAAAACTAAATTGTGACGCAGAAAGAGGTCAAAAGCGATGATACAGTGGAAGGGAAAGATTAAGTTCCGTCTGATATATAATGTACGGAAGGCAGGTAATAGGCAAGGGAGGAGTTTTGAACGAGTTCGTCGGAGGACAAATTTCCGCTACAACTTATTCGACCGAGCAGGAAGGGAATTATTGACAAATGAACGGCGAGATATCCGAATTTATTGGCAGGAGTTTTTATTTTTTTATTTTAACCCCGGGATCCATCGATACTCTCGTGATACTGGAAGAATGGAATGAAAAATATCCCGGACGTGGCCGTTGTAAAAGAGAAAACTGCATTTTAACTCCGCCGTAACTCCTAAACAATTTGAAATCGAATGAATGCTTACAGTTTCATTAATGTTTGACAATAATAGGGTCCGATGCCAGCCCATAGACAGAGAGGGAAAGAGAATTTCAATTGGTCACATGCGAAATTCACTAGCTACCGATAGAGCGAGATTTCCATTGAATCAATTTTTTGTTATCTCCATTAAAATTCCGAATTCAATGGGAGCTAATTACCATTACAAAATCACGACTTTTTGTCATGAGTTAGAGACAGGAAGAGTCCAATATTAATCTCGATAAAGAGTTATGATTCGTAAAAATCAACTTTCGTTACACATATTAGAATTCAAATGTTATTGATACAGTATTAAATATCAACAGACGCTGTGATTTTGCTGGGATTAGGTCATAGGCAAAATAAAACAAAAAAATGGATTTGGGAGAAAATTGAAAATATATACTGCTCGCAAATGCAGCACATACACTTTAAAAATAGTAAAGATTGAGATTATTGGCATTTAATAAAATAGGACATCTAAAAGACAATTATAGTGCATATTTTTAGATACCCTAGCGGTAACTGAATTGTAAGATGGCAATGCTAAGATTCAATACTTCATTGTAAACCTTTTATAAAATAACCTTTACTATGACAGACAAAATTCCAATAATTTCTAAACTCTGTATAACTTGTAAACCAGTTTCAGACTTCCTATCAAACCTGATTCACAGCATAACTTCCACCGGCTGGAATAACTGAGTTACAAAAATAATCGATGAAAGGCTCTAAAAGTTTGTTTCCAACACCATTACACAAAAGCATTCCGATAAAACTCTCTGACGAAGGAGCATTTTAAGCGTTTCAATTGATTAAAAGAATGAGAAGATAATAAAATATTTTCATTAAGAAATTTTTAACTAACCCGTAACTGATGCCAAATATATAACTTCCCCGTCATTGAAGACGAGAGGTCATATTATTGGATAATTTAAGTCTTTAACTAGACTAGACAAAACATGAATATCAGAAAAAGAATGAACTTCATCAAACGAATGTTTAAAAACAAAAAAATAATTGTCAATACCGTAACATATTTAATTAAATCGAAAAAATAAAACGTAAAATCTTTTTTTACTAAAATCGATAACGCGATAATGTCAAACGATACAGTGAAATTGATTCTTATAAGGCAAACTCAAACAGTATTTTTATGGCACTTGCGTAACACCAAAAGCTAATTCAATAACATAAACTACACATGAAAAACAGACCAAACCTTTGCTAAAATAATTTCAACTAACTGTTTTTTGCCGAGAGAACCCGTCTTAGCGATCGATGCAAACAAAGTGTGCGATGTTATGCTTGGGATTTTCTCTAATATTTATCTCTAAAACTAAAAGCCGGAATCATGTGGACTCGCGGACTGTTTTATGGCAAATTTTGTCCTCTATCCGAATAATTATTTTAATATATAGCTTACAGACCATATAAGAGCTTAGGAGAGACAAATAGGGTATTTAATTGTTGCTTGCCGAGAGAACCTTCTCATCGATCGATGTAAACAAAATGTGCGATGTTTTGCTCGGGATTTTATCAAATTATATTCTCCGAAGCTATAACTCGTACTTATGTGGTCTCGCGGACATCTTTGTGGCAAATAAAGTCCTCTGCTCGAATAAAGTTTTTAATCTAAACCTCAAAGATCATATAACAGCTAAGGAGAGTAAAAAATATGGTATTTAATTGTTACTTGACGGATCCCATTTAACGAGATACAGTATAAGCTTATTGAAGTATTTATGTCAAGTGGAAGTTATAATTCACGGATGCAGTTCAAAATCACAATTGGACGATAAATTTTAATAAGGATCATTCCTAATTCATTTAATTAAAACCCGTACAGCAGTTTAGGAAATGCGAGTTACAACAGACGGACGAGACGTGCCCATAAGACGTTCTGTTACTCCCGCTTCGCTGGTAAAGAACGCCTAAAAATCTAACGAAGATATCCTTTTCGTATGATAATGACAAAGAATAAAAGCGAGAAGCGCCAAAGCGGAGGACAATTTTCCGCAAAGAAACGAAAGAGGAAGAGCGAAGAACGGGAGTAAATTGAGATTTTGAATCTTTTAAATTGTCCACTAATGCGAGACAACTACTTGATGGGAATCCACCCGATACCTCTTGAAAAGAGATTATAAGGGAAAAAGGAGTTAATCGGAAGTTAAAAAACAAAAGAGGAAAGAAAATGGGATGAGGTGATTAAAAGCTTCGGGGGAGTTGAATTTTCCGCGTTGATGGAAACGATAAATTATTCTAAAAGCGATCCAGAAACCCATTCAGATTAACGGAAAAGTTTACAAGACAAGAAGACCACAGGATTGAGTGAAGTAAATTTATTCATACGGAAAACACGATTCGAGAGGATAGTGAATTAAAACAGGTACAACGGAGAGTTGTCATCTATATTTCCCTTACAAGCTCCAAAATCTTTCATACAAGTGCTTACGTAAAATTCACAGAAGGTTATCATCGAGTACAATACGACAATTTTTCCGGCGTAGTTATTATTTCCTCAATATACAATCTGGGCAAAATCAGTAGAATAAAATTCACGGTGATGGACGTAATCTTGTGAAAGTGTTCATGTGATCATCCTGAAGATGATGTATCACACAGAAATCGTGGTTGTAATGAAATATTAAAACTGTGGAAAATACCAAGTTTTCATTTTATATGTTCAACAAAATCAGTAGATGTATTATTGTTATTTTTTTCTCGCGCCGCTATAAAATAGTAAATATTCAGATGCACATAGGAAAAAGGCATGATAATTGTTTCTCACTAGATATATTTTTTCAATCTATCCATTGAAAGTAATGTTTTCCCCGCTACTACCATAGGAATGCGGTAAAAACGACCGCCCATCACATTTTTTGTCTGATTCCTTGGTATTAGGTCCACTCGATGATGAATTAGTGTCGGCCTTTCTTTCGAAAGCAATCTATAAAAAATTACACGATGAGACTCAATGAACAATTTGACTATAACCAACGAGAAAGCTCAAAATGAAAACAATGAAAAAATCTATTGACGTCAAAAATATTTTTTAAATGTATCTCATTACAGTTTTTCACCGTTTAACTCGCTGCGGAGGTCGCAATGACGAGGCGATTGGGAAATGGCGTGAGGGTCAAAAGATCGCCAAGGCAAAAATAAAGGATCATTACGTGTTTACCGACCGGGAAAGGGTTAGAGAACGGCCCGAGAGGAAATTAGCGAAAACAGAGAAAATAAAAAGGACACAAATATCATTCGCTTCAAAGGAAAAAGTTAAGAGAAGGCGAATATTTTCGTGTTTTTTGTATTCTTTTATTTCAATTTTTCTTCGCTCCCTTTCTACCTTTTGATACGGATGTGCCTCCGACAAGCAGCCATTTCAATGCCAGTTCTTTTAAACGCTCAAATTTCTTCCCCCCTTTCTCTATCTCCCTTAAATTGTATCCAAAGGATTCAGTTTTTTTCCTTGTTTTCCAAGGAATCAAAAATTTTATCCGAGAAAGCTCACGTACGAACTCAACGGACACGTTTCTAGAATACCTCATCCAAAGTGAGAAAACGCTTCGACTGTGCCTACACTTAATAAATAGATTGATCTATTTTAATGCATACGAATATGAAATAATAGAATGGATTTCAAAGAATACCAAGAAATCGGATGAAGGATCAATGAGATGTATAATTCATAGATTGAACTACAGAGACAGGCACGTGCTAGTAAACACACACACACCCATACGGGCGAATATAGACACACAAGATCGCGTAACGGCGACATTGTAGTCAAGTCCACAATGGCTGCATTAACTGAGAGTAGCGAAAGTGTAGGATGAAATTCTCAACTCAATATGAACCACAAGTCTCACTCGACCGTTAAGAGCATCCATGCGCTATTTTCATATGGCCTTTCAAAAAGAATTTATTTTTGCTCGAGGTCAAATTAAAATTTTACACTCCGTATAGTGGCGCCTTCTACATCTAAGTTTACACAAACACTTATAAGGTTTAATCGTAGTCTACTAAGTATGTCTCTGGCTTTCAGACGGGAATCAAAAAGGAAATTCCGCATAAATTCCCATGCCTCCAAAAATACTCGTAAAGGCACGCTCATACGTAAATTCGCTCATCACAAGCAGATTCACACACATTAATTAAAAAGCAATATGCTCTGGCCAAGAAGAAATGAAATGTGAAATTGTACAGACAACTAAGTAATCCCCGCTTCCATTTTTAAAATTCTGAATAATTAACGTATACTTAAATTCAGTCTGTCTTATTCTATTTTTACAAATTACAAAAATCAGTTTTCTCTTTTCTTACCAACGCAAGAAACTAACTTTATGGCCCATTGATGTCGTTGCCACTAAAGTTACCTTCCTATGTAGCATCGTACTTTTGGCATTGCTGCACCGATTTCTGAATATTTTGAATATAATAAATGTCATATTTCCCTAACGTATGTCGTTCTTCTGTAAGAAACCGGCAAATTGAACGAAACGGTGATTTCTAATAAGATAGAAATATTAGTAAGAAACTATAATTGTTCTGTGTACCTTATCCATACATAAGATAATCATGAATCCGCGACAACATTAATAAGTTACACGTACATCAATGTATGCCGAAAAAGACTGATTTTTCATAAGTTTCCCTCTTCCCTCTTAGCTTCTGTATCTCAATATAACCATGCATCGATGAAAAAATTGGACCATTCACTATTTTCATGTCTTTAATTCTAGTAGTAAACGAATGCATGATGCGAAACAGCGCGTATCGCCCGTATTCTTCGACGGTTCACCCACGCTCCCTCCCTATTTCTACCCACGTCATCGCTAGGTTAGGTTGGTGTTTGACCTCTAACATGGCATTTCTTTCCTTTAAATAAATAAAGCAGCAAGAAAGAAGGTGCGGTCCCTTAAGAAGCCACTATACGACCGAGGAAACCCCCCGTGTCTAAAACAATGGAACCAATCCATCAAGGCCTATACGCAAAGAAAAACATGTCAAAAGAATCCTAAATTTACGAAAAAATATATATCATCTGCAAAAGTCTTCGGCGTAATTTAAAAATATATAAGCCATCAGTTTTCCAACGCAAGGAGTTCTCTCCAATATCCAACAAAAAAGCAGCTTTGAAATTTCTTAAACAAAATCATTTTCAGGCCTACAACTTCTTATCATTCCATAAGCTCTTTTTGATGGTGTTGTTAGAAATGTTGCTGACAGATATGAGATAAATATTCTGGATAAATTCCAATTTTTCAAGTATAATAGGGGACTTTAAACTCGTTTATCCACAACCTTTCGATGTATTAAAGAATGAGAAGTCTTTCTGAAAAAATAACTATCAAATAATGGCACAAAAACTCGAACACAAAATATTCGCGGGTTTACTATTTGCGCTTTAGCTTATTCGTGCAATAATTACTGTAGCAAGTTTCATCATTCGCGGGAGGTAAACTTCACTTATTCGCAGTCGCCTACCTTAAAACACCGTGCGATACAACGTCATTGTGCTCACTCACAGTATTTTATATCATAGCCCCAAAACGCAAAGGAAGTGAAACGAGTGCCGATAAATGAGTGAGACGAGCAAGAAAAGTTATGTCATTAAGTGAAAAGGTTGAAATGTTAGAAAAGCTGTCACAGGGCGAAAGTGTAGCGTCCGTTGGTAGGGCATATAACATCAACGAAACCACTGTGAGATAAATTTAAAAAAAGGAGGCAAGTATACGGGCTAGTGTAAGTGGAAGTGCGCCTAAAAGTGCCCAAGTGTCCTGCTATACTCGTGATCGTGTCATCGAGAAGATGGAAAATACCCTAAATATGTGGATCGAAGATCAAACGCGAAAAGTACCATTGAGTATCTAGGTGATACGCGAAAAAGCGCTTCGCTTATGTGAGCTCTTAAGGGCAACATCGGCCACTGAAGGAAGCAGCACCAAATCATTTACAGCAAGTAAGGGATGGTTGGAGAAATTAAAAAGAAGATATGCTTTACATAATGTTAAAATAAGTTGATAATCGGCATCGGCAGTTACTGTAGCAGCTGAAGCTTTTCCAGGTCATCATAAAAAAGCTCATCGAAGAGCAGGGGTACGAACCCGAACAAGTTTTTAATGCTGACGACCTCGGCTTGTTTTGGAAGATGCATTCGCGGACATTCGTCTCCACAGAAGGACGTTCGGCGCCTGCATTTTAAGCAGCTGAAGACTGGTTAACCCTCCTCTGTGTCAATGTGCCCAGGGGTTGCATGATTAAGCCGATGTTGATTTATCATTCACTGAATCCCCGTGCGTTGAAAGGGAAAAATATGTATAAACTACCTGTTTTCTGGCGTTCAAACAAGAAGGCCTGAAACACCGAAACAATTTTTATGAATTAGTTTCATAATCGTTTTGTTCATTAAGTCGAAAAATATTTAGCTTTAAAAAAATTGGCATTTTCTCATTTTAGATAATGCGCCTGGTCATCCGCAGAGTATTCAATTTGCACATCCGAACATCGAAGTTATCTTTCTGCCTCCAAATTCAACTTCACTTCTCCAATCCTTAGACCAAGGAGTGATTGCTGCGTTCAAGAGCTACTATACCCGTCGCACATTCCGCTACATCTTAAATGAAATGGAACTTGATCCCACTATGACTGTTACCTAATGCTGAAAAATTTATACAATTGCACATTGTATACAAAACATTAAAGAGTCAATTGTAGAGGTGCAATCTTTGACTATAAACGCATGTTAGGGAAAATTGTGGAAGGAATCTCTCATTAACTTCGATGGATTTCCTTCGCTTGATGTAGAAGTGAAGATGATTGCAAGGATGACACATGATATTGGAGGGGAGGGGTTTGAGGATTTGCAACTAGAGGAGATAGTAGAACTATAGACCCGCACAGTGGAGAGTTAAATGAAGAGGACCTTGATGAACTTGTTCAGTTTAATGATGAAAATGATGAGGAGGAGTAGGATGTGACGACAAACTCTAAGTTGAATTTAAAAATATTGGCAGGGATAATGAAACAGGCGTCTGAACTTATGGGTACAATGTTTGATGTTGACCCAGTCATGGAACGAAGCATTAAATTTAAGAGAATTGTGGAAGATTTACTAAATCCCTATAGAGAGGTTTACAAAAAAATTGAAGCAGGAGCCAATCATAAGCTACTTTAAGAGAAGCTCAAATGTTGTCTCCGAAAGTAGCACCGCCAACGCTCGAACTGTTGGATCGCCAATGAATGATCCGCAGGAGGGAGCCCCGTCATACTAACATTTCCAACGCCGTAATTATCATTATTATTAAAGGGACATCAACACCGATATTAAAGGTATGAGTCATTTATTTATTGTTTCTTATGAATGCATTAAATTGTAAATAAACCACCATATTTACTCGGATTATTCTAGCAATGTTTCCTTAAAATTGTGCGAATAAAACTTTGGGTGCGTTATTACGACTACCGCGTATATTTTTATTCCACGTCGAGAAGTTAAGATTCCAGAACTACAGGCTATGCTTATTAATACTAAATATAAATTTTAAAAACAATAACAATGTTATTACTACATACATAAACTGGGGTTAGCTGTTCCCCTAACCCCATTTATCCCATAAGTCTTGAGTAGTTATATTCGCGGTTACTATATTCGCGGCGTTTTTCAGGAACGTAACTCCCGCGAATATGGAGGGATTACTGTACATAATTTGACAGAAAATAAGTCGAAGCGGCTATTATCAAATTGGCTAACTACTAAAACGTTCTCAGGATAAATTATTACTGAAAATTAAAATAAAAAGGTCTTAGAAACCATATTGCGTTTTCCGCGCTAAGAATGAGAAATGATATAGTATAGGCGATACTGAAAAAATTAATCGTTCCTATCGACCAAAGTCGTTGCTAGTGAATATTACTGCTTTCTGCTATAATTGATCGAAAGAATATTTTGTCGATATTAAAAAATATTAGCGAAATTCGTAGTAACCCGGGACATTTTCCTCGTCGACGTTAATTTATGAATGGCCATTCGTGATACCACTCAACGAAATGACCGCCACACCTCGAAGGGACTGAAGAAAATGGCTGACAAAAAATAACCACAAGAGGTGACATCGCGAGGAAAGGTAAATTTTCGGTTCCTGTAGTGAGCAAGAGAGTAAGGGAGAGATAGTACGGTTTATTATTTGATGAAAAATAAGTCCTTGAAAGACAGAGAGGGGAACCCCCTTCCCATCTCCTCTTCCTTTCTCCTCTTCCCTTCTCCTCTTCCATTCTCCTCTTCCCTTCTCCACACCCCATCTCCCTCCCTCCCCCACACGGCCAAAGGCCTGTTATCAAAAGGGTCCGCGCAGTGAAAAGAGAGGATAAAGGGTCCCGACTTAATTAGGACGAGCGGTAAAGAGGAGGCCCTATTAAAGAGAAAGGGCTTTTTGCAGCAGCGGACGTAAAAGAGACCTACCGGACTGTATAAAAAAGTCGCAGGGATGTATGGCAGGAGGTGTGAGATAGGAAGTAACGCAGAATGGGAGAGAAAAAAATAATGGTGGAGAGTTAATGGGAGGGTAGAGTGGGGCGTAAAGAGCGAGGTAGAGAGAGCTTGATGCCTCATCGGCAGATTGGTTCGGCTTTTGACTGATTGGATCATTCATTGGATACCTTTCCCCTCTCTCTCACATGGCCTATCAGAAGATGCCGCGACGGGCAAAATTTATGGTCTTCCTACGACCGAATTTGAGCGTTTGATTTATCTCTGGAAACGGACAAACGGGGTAGAGATCGGGATAATCATTCACCTTCGAAATGGGAACCTACAGCGCCGCGCGCAAGGATTTTGCGAAACAATCACGTCTCCGTGGCATTTTGTATTTCGGCCGCAACTCCGAAAAGGTCGGGAATCATGACTCACCTGTAACAAAAAGAAAAACAATTATTAGTAAAATCTTTGCTTAAAAGAGCAATCATTTATAGTTTACATCAAATTCACTAAATATTTCTCTACAAAGCAATTATTACATGGGAATTTGATATTTGCTCGACAATGTAGTTTCCTTACTATTTACAAACAAGCCCGTCAGAATAATAATCTTAAAGTCTTCTAAAAAAATAATCTGTTAGATTATGAAGTAAATCTCTTTTAGTTTATATATATATTCTATTTAACGTCACATTAATTATCAATTATTTAGAGGATTTATAGGGAAGCTAATAAATTATCACGCTAAATGAAGAAATTGGATTCTCGTGGAAAAATAAAACATGCCTCATTACTTGTTTCAAGGAGAACAATTAATACAAAAACCGAAGTGAAATTTCAACCATTCCAACAATCGGCATTTTCCAAAAATACATATTTAGAATCTCTGTCGAAGGTCCTTCTCTTCACATATTCACATCGGTATCATTCTATATAGACGTTCCTTACAGAGGAGAAGGAGGAGGATATAACATACTAGTAGTTGGTGCTTGCATACTGCAAGCATTTCATCTCACCTTGAAAAAACATTCATTTTTCAGACAGAGATTTCATCATTACAAATATTCTTGTAATTGTAAAGATTTCACCTTCACAGCGATTTTCGTTTTTCCCACATGTAAAAATAATAGTTTAAAACAATCCTCAAATGTTGCAATTTTAAAAATTTTACACTTTCCTCATTATGGGGTACTAATGCTACACATTTTTGCCAAATTTTAAAGTTGTAGCATTTCTAGATGTAAAATAATATTTTTCTAATTGTTTAACTTTAAATAATTTTTAACGGCCGCCACAAATTATATATGGTAAAATTGAAATGTTTATTTGTGCAAATTCACTACTCTGTAAACAATTTGAAAATTTCAGCTTCCTAGCTTATTCCGTAGTACCTAAACAGTTATCTATTTGTTTAAACTTTAAGAATTTTTAACTGCCAAACAAATTAAAATATTAAAATTTGTATACTCTAAAGTTTCGTTTTTTTAAGAATTCTACTTATTAAAAAAATTTCAACTCCGTAGCACATGCGAAAATACATAAACCTTGAAAATTTGTTTAAACAATTGCGAATTTTTAGCGACCGCATTGTTGCACTTTTTCAAGATTTTCGTTTTATCTAGTCGGTTTTGCACAAAATCCTACCTAAGAAAAAAATTTCGAAACTCCAGCTCATCTGGAAGTGCCTAAACATTAGTATCCTCCTATATATATGTTATCATTACATATCGACGACTCTTACAGAGGAGGAGGAGGATATAGGAAGAATGGATGTTTTTTCAAAATGAGATGAAATGCTTGCAGTATGCAAGCAGCAACTACTTGTAGTATATATATATATATATATATATATATGGAAAACTATAAAGGAGAAATACAAAAAATTAGGTTACCTCAATATATACTTTATGAATGCATATTAAACTTAATAAACCATTCCAACAACGAGGCAGGAATAACATTATCTGTAACCTTGCAATAATCCGACCTGTATAATAGTCAACACTACGTTCATGATGACAGTAGGGTGAAAAAACTAACAATACCTTTGTAATCATGACAGTAAAACGCTTCTAAGGGCAATATAATGGGCTTAGTCACGATGATATTGAAGGAAAAGCAAGTTTCTGATGGTGTTTTCTAACTGAACTCAATCTCCCACCAGGTCATCAGGAGGCGAAAAGGTAAATATTACCGCTGATTGGTAGAGGCGCTAGCAGCGTCTCCAAACGGCGATCGTAAAAATAAAGCAAACAAAAGACCCGTGTTTAGCGACAAAATAACCCCCATCCTCGCTCCATCTTAATAAGAGCACTCATTACACCCACGATCGAAAATTAAAAGAGAGAGAACTTTCGTCAAGACTCATTCCCGAAGAAAATTTCAATCTTAATGAGAACCGATACGCTTTTTAGACTTAATTATTCAGTGATCTCGGGATCTCGTCAACAAACAGAATGCTACGACGAGCGGAAAAGAATTTTATATCGAGAGAACAGCCATGTTTTAGCGTCGCGCGACAAAAATGGCCAAACGGTGCACTAACGAGATTCCAAACTTTTAACCCCTCTCTAAGTTGGCTCCTCCTCTTCCGCAGAGTTCAGTCATAGCTCTCGCGAAAAAGAGATAGAGAGAGGGCGTTAACGAGTAATTAAAAGGAACGAAGACCTTCCAATGGCGTCGCCCTCTTCGCTGATACGAGGAATGGAAATGGGAAATTAATTATGCGCATTGAAGGATGGGAGTTGGGAAGAAAACAGAATCACGGGAATATTGTTAACCTTCTGAAATTTAACACTCAAGGAAGAATCGTTTCCTTGGGATAGATTAATGCGTCGGTGCACCTTTTTCTTTCACCTATGACATTTAACGGGGATTCGTTTTAACAAAGAAGTGTACGTATAATTTAGAAAGATTTTCCATCCCAAGTGGCAATTTCAGGGACACAAGCTGGTATAACACAATCAGCCACATTCAGGATGGAATTTTAGTCAAATTAATATTGAAAATAATAATCACTTCATATTCTGTTGGCACGTACTTATCGTAGATCGTCGAATTAAAAAGAGAACTGAATCGCAACTTCTTATTATTAGGCGTGAAATCCGTGAAAAGCTTCGACTACAAACTTTAAAATAATTTCTTCTCTCTCTGAGATTTTATAAAAGTGCAATTTCTGGTATTTATTGAAGAACATTTACACCAAAAGATTGCAAATCGATGTAATTTTCAACGAAGAATAAATTAAATTACAGAAAAATAGATTATATGGAAAAAATTATAATATGTTGATAAACTACGATTATAAAAATTGATTATTTCGTAATAATATTTATTCGCCCATAAAAACTTGAAATAATCTATAAGAAAAAACCTAAAATGTATTATTTACCATAGATTTCGCTAAAAATTTAATGATAATAAAAATGACTATTGTCCTTTTATATAAAATATTTAAGATATTTTAGAACTCCACAACCGTAGAAAGTTAAGTTTTCGCATTGAGAATGAACATTCGTATAGAAACGCTTTAAACCAAAAATTACCATACAAAGAAGAAAACTTCAGGAAGCATATTTAATTTACCAGACAGAAAGTGAAACTCATATCAGAATTCCGGGCCCTTGAGGCATATCGGCTGAGTGAATGTTTTTGTCGTGATAAAATGACATGATTACATTACGAAACATTACCCACGAAACCCAGAGAAGCGACGAGCTGACTTTGTAATTCGATTCTTCTCACTAAACCACAAACTCTCCAAACTTGTAAATGGGCTTATTCGTTGAGAAATACTTTATTAAGACTCATTAATGAACACCTAGACGTTATGAAAATTATCCATAGCTGTGGAGTCTTTCGGTAAAAAGCTATTCTATGTATTTTATAAAATTATACTTGCATTACATCTAATTATACAAACATGTTTAGAATATTTTGCTTAAATTTTTTTTTTAACTTATCGATATGTTATTTATTTTTGCGGTAAATTTCACTTCTTATATATTCAGATACTTCTGATATATTATGCAATCCACACGAAGTACCATGCTATTATTTCATCACCTTCTTAAAAACCGTATTTAATATGGTTTTATAATTAATGCTAGTCCAAAGAAACTTGAGATTATACCAGTTCACAGAATTAATTATAATTCAGTACAATTTCGTATTTAAATACGTATTTTCATTCATTATTTCACAATAAAATGTTACTTCCTCACTACGTAGCTTTAGTGCCTCAAGTGCAAAATCCACAAGAAGCTATTTTAAAGACAAATCTCCCACCAACCCTCCATCTTGAGGTGACCAAATCTGCATTGCTGTCCCGTAGCGAGAGAGCGACCGTTGCGAAAGTTTACGGTAATCCCGCACTTCAGGCGCTGCAGACATTATGTTTTAGTAAATCCAATCCCATATTCGCCTTTAAGTGTTCCATTTCGGCCCCGTAACGCTCCTTCGTCTATTTCCCAACCCCACTCCCGCTTTACTCAGTCCCTCTATCTCGCGTTGTGCGGTTATGCGGTCTCGCTCTGTTCCCCCTCACCCTACTCTCGACCACCCCCAAACACCCCTCCTCGCCTCCCTTCCCTGTGGATGGAACTGCAAGACAATAGATTTGCGGGTAGCTAGGAGCGGACGTAAGGGTGCAGTACGTCTCTCTACCGATGTATAGCTCCCGATGGAAGCGACAACAGGAAAGGGGGATGAGAAAGGGAGAGAAAGAGAACTTTACTATGGAAATATATAGGAATAAAACGGGAGAAAGGACTGCGGTAGTTTAAAAAAAGGTGGGTAAAAATAAAGGGAGGAGGTTGACGCGATGATGGTACCCAACCCAGTCCGGTCGTTTGAATATTCTGCACCATGTAGAACGCGGAGAATTTCCCCTCCTCATTTTGGATTCATTTCGGCCATAGTATTCGCCCTAGTTCTCACAAACGTGCCGACCATCCTTTCTCCTATCCCACGCTATCTATCTATCTTTCTCTCTCTCTCTCCCTCACCTCAACTCACCCCGCACATAGCTTTAATGCTGTTGAGTTGGATTGCATTCCGGGGACGATTTTAGGTGTCTAAATAGAAGTTACGCTCTTCGTGTGAGGGAATGAGGAAGGTGAGAACGGGAGGAATTGTTGATAGCAGTTTTGTTTCTGTAAAGAGAAAAAATAAAGTGGTCCAATGTCGCCATGACTGCTTCTATTGGAGACCGCTGTTATGGTAAAAAGGTTTTTTTGCGCTTTTAATTCGCGCTTTATGCCCTATGCCCATGCCGCGTATACATTTAGGATATCTTAGGAAATACAAGACCGTCGAAAAATTACGCGAATTAAAAAAACTACAATTTTGCCGGATAAGTTAATATTTCATACGAACACTTAACTCGTAAAACTTTTAAACGCAATATATTTTCTGCTCTAAAATTGATTAATCCCCACGTGTTACAAGCAGCGTGAGTAAAAATAATACATTTACATTTCTCAAAACTGATGATCACGATCTATTACCTAACCATTTTCATGAATGAAAATAGTTTTTTTAATATGAATTTTAAATAATCTCTGGAAATGAATTAATTAATGCTATTAACAAAAGCCTATCATAAATACCAAACCTGAATGTAACCTCACTTCAACACCTAAGCTACAGAAATTAACGCTGCGCAAATAAACATTTCCGTAACAACATTTCGTGAAATTGTTAATTGCAGTAAAGCCAAATGAGACTTCATATATAGAAAAAATTATAAAACATTGATGTTAGGTACATTGACAAATATAATCTTTGCCGGATGAGTGTTAATTACCACAAAATTGTGGAATACCGAGAAAAGAGATAATATAGGGAAAATAAAGACAATGCAACATCCAAAGTATAAAATTAAAGTAATATAAAAGCAATTTTAAATAAAAATATTTTTCAACGAATCACGCCAAGAGTGCGGTACATACAGGTAAATTAAAAGGCCAACAGATATTTGATTTTTCAGTTATAGATTTAAAAGCCTTAGTTACATAATGCCTATATATTTTAACTAATCTTTTATATCTGTGATTAACAAACTTTTTGTAGACGCAGCACCATTTATATGTATATACAGAATTTCGCGGAATCCCCGTCTCCGAATAAAGTTTTATATTTACCTATACAAACATGTATCAGAACGTTTTGGGGCATCCATTCACTGGCACTACACAATAAGCAATCTATTGGAGGAAATGTTTTCGCTGTAATGAACTATCAACACTTACAGATCGCCTATTTATTAATTTTCGCGACACTCCTAAGAATCAGCTATGGTACCACAGCTTGACGCATCATTCAGTCTGGAAAACACTATTTTAGTCGATTTAGCAATGATTTATTTAGAGCCTTTATGAAATGAACTCTGTGCGTTATACTTAAATTCTTCTGTATCAATAAGTGAATCGATCCTTATTATATAGAGTATTACAGAAATAATACGTGGTAATATACAAAAAATAAACGAACATGGTTTAATTAACAAATTAAAAACTAACACGTTACCGTTGCAATTTCAAGTTTTCATTAATGCATTTAAAATAAAATCTCAAATTACGAGTGGTCTAATTTCAGGAGTACCAATGTTTAATCATTTTGATGAACTAAGTTCCCGGATTTTTGTAATTCCCCTCACTTAATTGCAACTGTATGACTACTACTGATAAAAACAAAGACCATCTAAAAAGGAACGAAGTAATGATACCAAGCTCTCTTCTAAACCACATTTCTCATAAAGACCCCGCAAAAAGTCTCCTCGATTTTCTCGCGTAAAACTTTGCTCCATATACGCAAACTAAAGCCAAAAAAACCCGAACGCTGCTGTGCCATTTGAGGCGATTCTGAAGACGAAATACGCCCGCCTTAATGTACGTGCGGGAATTTAAGAAAGAGCGTAAGAAGACGTAATAAATGTAATTCTTGCGCTTTCGAAAACTCGCGAGGTGCGCAGGCGAGCGCTCGTAAAATCACCCTCCCCCCCAAAACGTGCACACAACCGTCTCTTCTAATTCCCCACGCACTTATTCCGATTCTTTTTTTTTATTTTTTTCTCATCGCAATTCCAGCTGCTCCTAATCTCACCCCTTCCAGCAATTGCCTTTCTCTCCGACCGCCTCAAGGAAGTGTATCAGAATATATGCAAAGGCATCTCAGGAGAGTCTATGCACCCTCCATTTGGTTAGGAGTACCATTTGAGACTGCGGGAATTGCTTGGCGGGCGATTGGAATGAGAATCAGAAGTAGACACTGGGCGAGAATATCATGACTGGAAATGAGCAGATCTACGTGGAAGAATTCGTATGCTGTGTGTGTGTGTATGTGTGTGGGTGGGTGTGTAGTGTATCTATGTATGTATATATATATATATATATGTATGTATGCATGTATGTATGTATGTATGTATGTGTATATATATATATATATATATGTGGTGTAGTGGTTAGGACGCTGGCTGCTACTCGCCCGATGCTGCGCGAGTAGGATTTTTTCTCAAGGTCACCCGGCCCCCTGTTTGTGTGGTTTGAGGAGACCGCGCAAATTCAGCTGTTCCGTCCTTCGGAAGGGACGTTAAGCCGTTGGCCCCCCTGGTGTTCTTCGTAAGAGCAGGCAAATGCCGGCACCGGGTTTCCCTCCTCCCTTCTGTGTGCGAGTTCGGTGTGGAAGGCAACGGGAAACCACCACACCGTGTATGTATATTCCCTTGTCAAAACCAATTAATTAATTAATTGGTAGGACCTGTCGCAGGACAGAACACGAATGAATGAATATATATATATATATATATATATATATATATATATATATATATATATATATACACCATTGTTTGCCGAGGCCATAAAATCACCCTTTTACAGCCAAATTGACATCGAAATGAGTCAGAAAAAAACATGCGATGTAGGTGGAACCCATTCGTCTTTCTAATACATTATGGCGAGGATTTCGATGGAATTTTTTTAAAAGTTGGAGATGATTGATGATCTCCAAATAAAAATTGTCATAAAATACAGACAAGCACTGTTTCGTTATACTTGGGAAATACTAGCAAGAGAGATAGTTAATTCTAATGCTGAAATGTTACGGTGTCTTACAGTTAAGACTGATCAATCCAAACGTTAAACTACTAAGAAAAATTAAAATGCACACTAGTATACTCGATTCAGCATAGAATTATTCAGCTCGTCTTATGACTAAAATATTCTGAATAAGGACATAAAATTAAAAAAAATTGAAAAAGGTACTTATCTCAGGTATGTTCAATAGCCACAACAAGGTTATGAAAAACCAGACGTGCATTCCGGCCATAATGCCACTGAAGACGGCTGAATTGTAGCAGAAATACGCATCATATTTTTCATAACCTTGTTGTGGATATTGGAGCTTATTCGTCAATAGTTTATTAGTTTTAAAATCTTTTCGATCACTATCAAGATCAAACTTAGCAGCTACTCACAAAGTAACAAAAATCGTTTCTATTACTTTTTCAGTAGGTACGCTTTTCTACGTAGAAGAAACTGAAAATTATTAAATGTAAATGAAACCTTCATCTCAGCGGAAGATGCCATATACCTAACTAACATAATACGTTCATTAAAAATCATGAATTTAATTACTAATAATATAAAAATTAAATTTCCCACAAAATAAGTTTAATAACCTTAATGCGATTACTTTAAGAAGCCAACAGAGCAGAAAAATGAAAAGAGGAGACGAGAAATGAACCATAAGTTACCGTCAAATCCATTTGTCAAGCGTTCATTTTTAACAGCCATATGGCTTCTTTTTGTTCAACTGACGACCTTGGATGTAGTGAGCATTTTCGACGAGAGGGATACATCAGAAGGAGTAAGGCGGCGAGAAAGGGCTCCGAGCCCAGCAACACTGTACCCAACGTGCCGAAGGCGACGGGTTGGAAGGAAGAGGGAGACATGGAGGTGAAAGGGAGTGGGGTGGTGGAGGGAAGAAAGGGAGGCGGAAAGGGTTTAAGGAATGGCGAAGGAGAATATAAACGGCCTCACTGCCGCCGCGGCGTTGAAATTCCATAACACGGGAAGGAAAGGAGATGAGGTGCAGAGACGCGAAGTCGTATCCGTGCCCGCCTCGAATACAGCGTTTTAGAAGATGTAACCATATTGTAATGGAGTGATTGTTCGCCGACGCACATGAATATTTTAAGAGTGAAGAGGTTCTTTTTAGTACGGAGAGGAACCCAATAAAGTTACGTACTAAAGGTTACTCCTTTGAATGAAAGTGAAATATCACATTCAATTATCAACAAAAACGTCCAGAACATTTTTTGTAATATAATGTAATTATGATCGTACAAAGGAAAAAATTCACATATGATTGCATTACTAAGTCCCAGATTGTGTATCTATTCAAATGGATTTAGGAAAAAAATGTCAAAAATTAATGCACGAGATTAACATGAACTTAATTTGTAAATTGTTAATTTTGTAAATGCAGATACCAATAAATAAAATGACAACATGCAATCCTTGATTACACAATATAGACCCAAATTACTTAAAACATATCGCAGTAAGTATATCATAAACTGATATCATGTAAATAAATGATAAAAATGCACCGTTGAAAAAATTAATCTCGGGGGAACTTTTACAACACGTAAAAAACACTGAAAACAGCTTACTTTACGTCTTATAAAATCGTTCAAGATCTAAAAGCGAGACAATGGCCGAACTATCCGACAACGCCGCGAAAATAAATCAAAAACCGCCGCTTAAATATCGCGAAACCGGAGACATTTTCATCCCGCTGCATCTAAGGCGGAGACAGCACTCCAGAAATATTACGTGGAGTTCCTACCTTCAAAGAAAATAAAATAAAAAAATAATCCCCGCGAAGAATACGACGAGAAATAATTTTTTTAAATAGAAAAATAAAAAACCGAGCACTAGAGAACTGCGCCGTGAAAAACGTACGAGAGACGGGGGGGAGGGGGAAATCCGCGAAACAAAAATCACTGGGCGATTCCTCCCGAAGAGAAAAGAAGACGTAGTCAAAAACGTCACATTCTTTGTGTTGCATTCCCGGCTTCGGAAACCTCAGGGAGAATGGAATGGCTGTGAAAGGGGAGGGACGGATGCGAAACCAAAGCAGAAAGAGAAGAGAGAAAACGATAAAGAAAACGCTGCGAATAGAACGCAACCCAGCAAATAAATAGGGAGAGAAAGTGAGAGAGAGAGAAAAAAGAGGGCGGAATGGGGGTGAGATAGAGAAAGAGAGCCCGAGTTTCTCGGAGGTTCTTTAAGAGATACGGGAAATAGGCAACACGCTCTTTTTTCGGCGGGCGGTTTTAAAAGCAAGAGGGGAGATGATGGAGATCGGAGAGGGAAGGATGTGTAAAAGGAAAACGGGATTGGCGGTGAGAGAGAAAGGAGAGAAAACAAATTCAAATGGAGATAGTGAGTGGAAGGAAACAGAAGGGATTGGAAAGAGGGAGGAAATGTAAGGTCAGCACTGAAGTCGACCTTCGTTTATACAATTGCTAACATATCGCAAAGATAGCGGGCCCAATTTCATCAGCAATCATGTGATTTATCGCAATGGTATTTCACATTGCAGCCTCAGAGAACTACGTCAATGTTCACATTTACAATTAACAATCGCGTAAGGATAATTAAAATTTTGTACCGAATTTTTTTATAAATACGACAACTCATTCCTTGATAGAAACGTTGCCCTTCATCTGTAAGAACCACGTTACAGTCCCAATTATTAATGTACCTCCCACACATACTGGAGATGACATTGGCAATCGAAATGCACAATAAACCAGAAGTTATAATTCGCCGGATATTCGCTTCCTTTGACTTTTTTGGTAGCCTATGAAAATAACTTCGGCTTTAAACGTTAACATGATAATATAAACGTAATTTCTAGCATTTTGTATTAAAAGCAGAAACGTACTAATGAGATCACTCTGTCTGTCCATCTGCCCTTTTTTGTTTCAAAAGATATTTGGAAAATTCTGTTTGAATTAGGCACCTCTCATTGATCAACGAATCTCGAACCAATTCGATTTTCCAAGCAGTTCATAAATTTTCCGCTAGGTCGGCAATTTCATAAATTTTAAATGGTATTTGTAGCCAAACTACGGAATCTACAGGAGTGAAGTGCGGGTACTCCTCCCCTTCAGAGGGGGAGACAAACCAAAATCCTGAAAATTTTTAAGAAAACGTGCTTCCACCTCTTGCTTTAGCAAGGGTATCTTACTTATTTTAATTCATACGATTTTTCTCCAGGAATACCACGTCAAAGAAACGCGCGTAGCTCATTCCGGAAGATATAATGGTAATGAGTAGGCTTACCATACGTCCCGGTTTGACCGAGATTGTCCCGGTTTCGAGTTCTTGTCCCGGTTTCGAGGTCTTGTCACGGTGGGTTTGTTGTTTTGTCCCGGAAAATAAGTATGAGCCGAAGTCAGGGGTAGTTGTAAAAAATTCTGTCTGAATAAATAAAGGGGCTCCTATTGTCAAATAATTTCTTTTTTGTTAAAATATTAAATTTTATATTTAATATTGTCATGTTAAATGCATTTATGTGTTTCTTTAGATAGTTTTTGTTTTCATCCCTCATCTCCCAATGTCTCGGTTAGGTTGTTTGAAAATATGGCAAGGCTAACTATTATAATATCTTATCGGCGAATTGATGAAATTATTTAATAGCAATATAAAATACGTTTAAGCTATGCAGAGTTCGTTTATATTACATTTCATGTAACAAATAAAAATAACAAAAGACACGCGCCGGTTATGTCCCGGTTTCTCTTCTACTGATATCGTTTTGTCCCGGTTTTATCTCCTGAATATATGGTAAGCCTAGTAATGAGATATGTTACACCATGAGACTGATGCGTCACAAGCAAAAATAGTATTTGACGCAGAAAGCCGTCACGTACGCACTGAATGACGCCCGTCAGAAGACAGTATCTAGTAACGCGTCCTATTACCAATAAATATGACTTTCTATGTATTCGTAAAAACGCTATCGAAAAAATTTATGAGTGATAAAATAAGCGACTCATAGAAATACAGGTGAGACGATAACACAAGAGGGGGAAATATTAGCTCTAATTTAGAACTTCATTAATAAATTCTAAAATACATGGAATTTAGAACGATTAAAACTTTTTAATATATTCATTCCCTTAAATGCTCAATGGACGTCTTGAGGAGAAAATTTTACTTTAAATAACGTGATTTAAAAATACCAAATTAAAGGTGAATATTATTTCATAAAATGGAATATATACATGATCATCTTACTGAACTAAAACGATAAATCTTCCTATACCGCAAATTCAAGTGAACACAAGAAAAAAAACTCCTTGAAAATTTAAAAATGATAAAATAAACCTAATGAAGTTCCCATGATTAAAATCTCCATATCAATAGCAATGCAATTAAGAATCCCTACATTTAAATTAAAGTGAATAATACCTCATAAGGCAACATTTAAGAGGAGAAAAAACCTTTCCCAAAAACTTTGGAACAATTTTATTTAACCGGACAGCAGAATAAACAATGGAATAGCTCTGGGAGAAACAAAGTAAAATAAAATAACTTTGCCACTATTTGTGTACTACGAAAAACAGTTCGATAAGAAAAGGGCAGAAGAACCTCTCTTGGTGATAAAGACAGAGAGACAAGAGTGTCCATTAAACTGTCCCATTGCCAGAAGGAACAGAGAGAGAGAGTGAGAGATCGAGCAAAGATGAAGAAGAAATAAAGAAAGAACATCCAGAATGACTGGAAAAGGAACTCCCGAATCGCTGAAGGGAGAAATAAGAAGAAGAGGAGAAGCGAGAACCAGAGGCGGAAAGGGATGGAAGGAAGAGAAAGGGAAAGAGAGGAGAGAGAATGGAGGAGAAGCACAGGTTGACTCTGCGGCTTGGAGATCAAGGGCGGGTTGTCTGAAGGGATTCCCCGCGGCACAGTCGCACCGCATCCAACACAACCACCCCTCTCTATTTCCCCAACAATCCTTCTTCTCCTCAGCATCCCTTAAAACTCAGGAGAGTGGAATTCGAGAGAACGGTTCTTTCAACACCCTGCCGAAAATCCCACACGGACACACACACACAGAGATATATACCTATATATACCTATATATATATATATACATATACATATGTGTGTGTGTGTGTTTGTGTGTATGTATGTATGTATGTATAGAGGTGCCGGTGGTGTAGTGGTTAGGACGCTGGCTGCTACACGCCTGCTGCTTGAAAAGGCAGCGGGCACGAATCCTGCGCACGTAGTATTTTTTCCAAAGTCGCCCGGCCCCGTTTGTGTTGTTTGAGGAGACCGCGCAAATGCAGCGTTCCGTCCTTCGGAAGGGACGTTAAACAGTGGCCCCCTTGGTGCTCTTCACAAAGAGAAGGCAAATGGCGGCACCGGGTTTCCCTCCTTCCTTCTGTGTGTGTGTGTGTCCGGTGTGGAAGGCAACGGGAAACCACCACGCCGTGTATATTATATTCCCTAGTCAAAACCAATCAATGAATTGGTAGGATCTGTCCTAAGACAGAACACTATGAATGAATGAATGAATGAATAAATAAATAAATAAATAAAATATATATATATACACACACACACATACATATGTGTGTGTGTCCCCAATATATCTTTTTGCCGACTAGACCTCTTGGGGAGATTTTCCGTCGATGGGCGGAGAAGTTACCAACATCCAACCCATTTGCCTACGGTTATGCCATACAGCCCCCAACGGAATCTCGGCCAGACCGCGACTATAAATGGGAGCTTATTTCAAGGAACCACTCTAATTACGTTTTGAATCGAATGTGCAGAAATTGGGGCCGCGATGACGACCGAATATTTTTTAGATTCATTCTTATAATATAGCCATATACAGGTATACCCCGATTTACGCGAGAGTTGCGTTCCTGGAGATCGTCGCGTAAAGCGAAAACGCGCAAATCGAAAATATTTTTTCCCATAAAAAATAATTTAATAGGCGTTGTTTACGTTACTGAGCAGATATCTTCCACTTATAAACGTCTTTAAATTTGATTTAATGAGCGTTTTAACCCCCAAAGCGTTTTCGACGTGATACGGCGTCCTGTGCAGCGTCCACTTTTACAATTCCTAAATTTTTTTATTCGTTAAGTTTCTGCCATGCATCACATAGTAATCGAAGCTCCTTCGATCAGTGAACTTCTTATACAAATATATTCTCTTCACACAACTATGAGTATTTTTGTACAAAAAGGTGGGTTCAAGTGCGTTATTTGCGCAAAGAGGAGAATAAGAAAAGAGATTCTACTGCCGTAGGAACTACCGGGGAACCCTGCTCAGTCGTACGATGCAATGAATGGTATCAATGCAGAGACGATAAAGGTAAATAGTAGACGGGCAAGAATCTATGAAATATTTAATAAATAATAAACTATTAAGAGTACATACTGTGCGCATAAGGAATCGCATAAATGCAAATACGCGACGTGTATATTGATAAATTTTATAAGAATAAAATCGCGTTAAACCGAATATGCGACGCGTAAATCGGAAAATGGTCGTAAAAACAAAACCGCGTATATGCGAAAACGCGTAAATCGGGGGATACCCGTACTACGATTGACTATCTAATGCATATGAACAAGTTTTTAAAGCGTGTTTAAAATTTTGTGACTCGCTCTGTAAAAATTAAAATAACAACAATTGATTATCACTTCAATAAATATAAAAAATAATTCTCTGCTATTTATCATAACCACAACTTGAAATATTCCAGCGAAATAGTTGTAATTAATATTATGCATATTTTGCTCTTTAAATCTTTAACATTTTCTGCTACTTTTACAAAAGATCAAGGCTAACTAAAGTTAACTTGAAAATCGACATGTAGAATTTTATCGAACGAATTATGAAATTTTCTAGGTACGCTTAAAATGCCACCGAAACAATGTCTTAAAGTATCAAAAAGGAAGCAAAAATATTTTTATACTCGATTTCGAAACCAACGTTAATTAAATAAAAACTCGTAGGAGCGTAATTACCCCATCCAAACATGCTCATTAAAAATAGCGGCTTAGTTTTTATCTCAGCACGTTAATTCACCTTGTTTCCCCATCATGCAAAACAATTGAGCAAACTTAAACAGTTCCGAGAAATTAAAAGAAAAAAAACAGCAGCCCTCACGCTTGTACACAGAGAGACAAAACAGGGCCAAATCTCTTCTCTTCTCTAACAAAAAAATGAGGAAAAAGAGAGGCCATTCCCGTGCCTGACAATTATCAACCAAGGAGTCTGCGAAAGCGGAGATCTTCCTTTTCCACCGGGAACGACTGAAGAGGACTGCTTGCAGCAAAAAAAAAAAACAAACGCGAAAAAAATCGCAAAAGGAGTGAAGGAAAAAACCGGAGAAACTCGGAATGAATGGGCAAAAAGAATAAGGGCATACCCCGAATCGCTTAAAAAGCTCGCCTTAAAAAGTCATAGGATTTTTCACGTCCCTTTGTTCGGTAGGGAAAAAATATTAGGAAAAGGAGAGAGACAAGGAGATAGGAGGATTAGCGTAAGGATTTAAATTGTTCAGAGGTTTTTTTTATCAGCGGGTAGAAAAACTTGGCGAGAGACAGAAGAAAAGAAGAGTCATGAAAAAACCGCGCGGAAAATAATAACAACGGCAAAGGTCTCCCTTCAACCGTGCTATACTTTGAAAGAAAAAAAGTCGCGATCTAGCGTTTGTACGTAGGGTAGTTTTTTCGGGGGAAGAAGACAGAGACGGGTAGAGGAGGGATGGGTGGAGGGAGGGGAGGAAGTGGGGGAAAGGCGGAAAATTGCGAAACGGCTGCAAAACACCGCCAGCAGGGAAGAATGTCGGGGATGAGGGCATTAATAAATCAATGGGGGTAGCGAGAGTGGGAGGAACGGTTGGGTGAGTGCAAGAGGGGGAAGGGGTGAGGAGGAATGGCAGCAAGAGGAAAGGAGAGAAAGGGTCGCAGAACCCAGGCTATGCATTCGCCAGAAATATACGATTCAACGCGGAGTGACGTTTCAGGCTAGAAGGTGTTAACATCTGTAGCCGTGAGCGAGGTACGTAGGCAGTTTGCGCGAGCGCGAAGCAGGTGGCAGCACTGCCTGTCTGTCTCGACCGTGTGTATGTTTCTGTCGCGTGTCTTTGTTCTCTTCGGGAAACGCTGGTACGTGATACATGGCGTGGAGGAGGCAGGGGGAAAACCTTATCCCTCATTAAAATCTTGTTAACAAACGCTTACATAACGACTCGGCGATCGAGTGCGAAAAAGAAAATAAACTGAAACTATGACGTCAGCAATGACATTTCGACGAAATTCCTCTCCTGCCCGCCACGAAACGAATCTCTCTCTCTCTCTCTCTCTCTCTCTCTCTCTCTCTCGACTTAGTGGTTCCTTTTTTCTGAACTAATTTATTTACGGGTTTCGAGATCGCGTGAATTGAAGGTAACGTAAGCTGGGGCAAAATTAACCCGCGTAAAGCTCGTCTACGTCAAAAACTTAATTAAATTCCTATTGGTAAATATATTACCGACACATCCAATTTTGCCTATCTCAATATATTTTAACGAAACAAAGTTTGCCCTCCTGACTCGATAGTATGTGAATTCTCGTTTTTTATGAAGGGTGAGAAAAGAATGGTTATTTAATTTAAAGGTTGAATTTCACCGAGGCATAAAAAATAAACTCGAAACGCGTGTGAAAGAATGTTCTAATGATATCGCCGTTTGCGTTAACAAATATTTTTGCCGTGTTGGGATGAATATCATTAACTGCGTTTCTCTTTACAGATTCAAAATTTGCTTAAAACTGTTAATTATGATTAAAAACGACCCAAGATAAAATAATCATGAAAATTAAACATTCCATAAGACTAAATTTTAAAATTAAGCAATCACCAAGCTAAAAGCAAATAGTTCGTTACATTTTAAGGAAATGGATAAAATGATTAGTAAATTCTTGCATTACATTTAATTTACCTCCAAAACGCAATATTAAGAAAATTGGAGTTGAATTGAATGACCTGAAATATATACGGAAGACAAATAATTATATTGCGAAAAGATGAATTAAGAATTTTAGTCCATAAGGAATTCTATAGGCATCAAATTGCACTACAGGGAATACAGAATTGGCATACTTCATACAAATACTATAATTACAATACTATACTATCATTAAAAAGAGAAAAATTCAAATAGCATAACTTTATGATGTGGAAGAAGCAAAAAACGCAATAAAAGAAAAAACTCAAGACGGAAGAACAAAATCAAGCCATTCGAGTGAGCGAATCATTTTCGCTGAAACTCAAATTTTGCGAAATAATTCGACTAACCGCACCACTGCCTCAATCACCGCTCCACAATTTCCATCTGGTGGCGCTTTCGCGGCCGCATGAAAAAGCAGATCTTCCTCCTCTCCGAACTCCCTACACTCCACTCCATTTCTTAACATTTAGGTCCGGGACGGAGAAAACGAAAGCTCACCTTCCCACAGGGATATTGACTATGATCGGAAAGCACTAGCGCGATATTTTTTTATTTTAAGACGTGGCAGCAGGTGACCGAGGGAACTGACAGATGGAAAAAAAATCCAGGGTTATTACAATAAGAAAGACGAAAGAAAGCTCTGAACAAAGAAATTAAGAAGTGAAAAGCATACAAAGGATGCATGAGACCAGAAAGGAATCGGAAGAGGCCGAGAAAAAGAATAATGAAGGTGAAAAAGGCAGGAAATCTGATAAAATTAGAGAAGTTTTCAAGGAAAACGATGGCTAAAAACCATATTCTTCCTTTGCAATTACATTCAACCCCTGATTTAGCGCCACCGTTTTTCTATCACTGACAATGGCGCTAAATGATATATATGCTTGCTCTATGTAATCATAAGATGGAAGTTCTGTTCACAACGATTCATGAGCGGTATGCGGGGATGGCACTATATAGGGAGGCGCTAAATCGGGGTTTGACTGTAGTCCTGTCATACACTCAAAAGATTCCGAATTAATTTACTTTGAGTTGGTATCATATAAATCGTTCAATATTTCAATTAAATATTTATATCCCATCTGGCTTTATTTCTGAAAATTTTATACTCTTCCGAACCATCTGGCTCTTTTCTGTTAAGATATTCTGCTTCAATTACCTTCGATTCCCTTTAGTAATGCGAAAATAACAATATTCTTATTAAGTTCTTTATGAAAAAGCTTTTTATGGTAGTTTAGGGATATCGGCTAACTTTGACTGAAATGTAACGAGATTTAAGGCAGATAAAATACAATGGAAGAAAAACTGATTAACGGGGTAAAAACAATTTGGAAACGACAAGAAGTGTTGAAAATGTCTTCTGTTATATCACTCCTTTCACTCTAAAGCAAGTGAAATGTTCAATCTACTTTTCTCAAAATGAAATTTATAGTGCGTATATTCTGAAATAAATAACAAAATACAAAGTATTATATGATACAGATTGGGATCACTTAATCGTCCCTCTACACCATTACATTCAACATTGCAACGGTGATCATCGTAACCCATGATCGTTCAATCACATCTGTTCTCTTTCTCTCTCTCTCTCTCTCCAACCACGCCACCAATGATTCTCGCCTCTATAAATTATGTTGTAACGAAAATAAATCACAAACTAGAGAGAAAATAAAAAGGTTGAAGATAAATGGAAATCAGATATGGAAGAGAAAACGATCAAAATACATTAACAAAGTGAGTTATGTTCACGCACATTAAGGAAGAGATCGCACGAATGATAATAAAACACAATTTATAAAAATGCAAGATTAGATCACCAGTATAATATTTATACATATCAAAAGTTTATCATGGATAAAATATGGTAAACTTATGCACGTTAGAAAAACTAAACAGGGTAAAGAAGTAACCTGAGCAAAACAGAGAAAAACAACTTTACAGCGTTTCGCCATATTTCTAGTGTTTGTTGATGTATAGAGGTGAAATGAGAATAGGACGGAATGCGAGGAATGTGAGGAATGATGGCTGCCAGAGAAAATGACAGAGGAATGGACGGAGAGGTAAAAGAGCAGAAGTAGTGCGCAATGCGATGAAACCTCATTATGAACGCACGATTTTCTGAAATCCAAGTTATGAAAGATTAAATTCCAGATAAACAGAAACCGAATACCTTTTAATGTAGAAAAAGTGATTGGGATATTAAGGAGAATTTAACATTTTCACTAAATAAATGAACCAATAATTAGACCTTATCTTAGTTAAACAAATTTCGGAAGGGAAATTTCTCTTATTCAAAAATTACAGCGTTCTCCGGTACTTCCCTAACTATCAATATTAAAATACACATGTAATAAATGTCAAAAAAATTATTAAAAATTAAGTGACGGACCCGAATAAATATACGGATGAAATTATTCAAATGGCGTGATGCAACTGGGAAAATTAATAATAAATGAGAACAAAAACGGAAGGATTTTGAAATTATAGGAAAGAGACGAAGGGAAAACAATAAAGTGAAGAGAACAGAGAAGTAAATGGAAGAAGGAAGACGCGTTTCAGATTCAAAGATGTCTGAAGGCCAAAACAAACAAAGCAAATTGGATTCTCATGGGTTCTCAACAAATCAAGGATGGGCGGATTGAGAGAACAGGGAAAAAGTGAGAGAGAGAGAGAGAGAGAGAGAGAGAGAGAGAGAGAGAGAGGAGAGAGAAGACAAACGAAGGAAGAAATTTCGAGGCCGAAGAAATTGGAGTAGAAAAAAAGAGGAGAGAAGATGGAGAGCGTTGGAAGGTCTGGAGTACATTTAGTTACAGAGTACTAACGGGCGTAGAAAAGGAGATTCATTACAAAAGGATACTGAAGAATTTACCTTCCTTCCCCTATTTGATCTTCCGAAGAGGAGGCACTTCCAGTGGGTGCACTGTCAGAAAAACTTCATTTTTTACACTTGCTCCATTGATCACGCCGAGAACCCGGTAGAAACTCTTACGATTCTGGCGATAAACCTCCAGTGAATTTGAAACATGTTGTTTACTACAATCGTTATAAAAAGACATTTGGTTACAAAATGCCGTTCGTTTAAATCAGGTGCAGTACAAAAGATAGATTGAAAAATAGATCTCTCAAGGATAAAAGGTAATTTTCATTCTGTGTCAAGTCCAAATGGGGTTTTGATGCAAAGGTTAATTATATTGCGCCAAAAGAATTTTTTAAAGGGAAAGATCATAAAAAGGAGCAATAACTCCATTCATAAAAAGAAATATTGAATTCGTGTAAAAATTACTGAGCTGCTGATGCGTTTAAAAAGCTGTTCCATATCATCATAATCTCGGCCAAACTAAGCGATGGAAACTATTATTGGCTAATTAGTTTGAAGTATTTCTTATATTTTCCTTCGAATCTACTCTTTTTTCTTATAGCAAGAGAATATTTCCGCTAATAACTTAAAATGGTAATGCACGCATACCCCTAAGAAGATTAACAGATGAAATTTCGATTTCCGTTACCAGTATGGTAGTAGATCTGATACAGCGACATGATTATAATGCCCATTATCTCACTGAATTGTTCCTTTTTATCTGAATTCAGAATTGAATCATTATTTACCACAGGATCAAATAGTTCAAGTCCGATTTTATTCGGTAATATGACATCCAAATCACAATTTCTTTCCGTATTTTAATGTAAGTCACCATTAGCAGTGTAGTTCATTCATTCTCTTGAATTTCAATGAAGGCCTCAAGTGATAAACGTCCAAACGTATGCGTCCGTAGGATAGAAATATACAATAGAAAATTTTTGATCGCGACTTTCTAAATCCCATCGAAACGACTGAAATTCAAGAATGTTCCTTTTAGAAAATGATGATCAGATAACGCTTTTAATCATGTAATGGCCGCGCATTTAAAGTAATATTTTACATTACCGATTCTTAAAATTATTTAAAAGCATATAAAGTTAAAACGTAAAATTTTGCAGTCTTAAATCATATTTCTTAGAAATCCTCCTGTGGATGAGGAAGAACTCGCAGCCTCTTAAAACTCGGCGCAGCGGCAAGTGCCTTCTTTAAATTTGTCGATGAAAAAGATGAATGGCCCGCTCGAATCCATCTATCTAGAGAAAATTGAGCATATTTTTCTTCCATTTGCCAAGAATAGATTTGCGTCAAAATGACGGAGGATTCCTAATGTCTTTCCACGAATGCCGACTGGGAAAAATGAGCAGTAAAAGGTAAAAGATGTTTTGGATATTTTCTGCAATATGGCAGAAAAGGCAGAGCTCGATTGGAGAAAACTTTGCAGCTATAAAGAAGGTGAAATTTTTCTCTAAAAACACAAGGTTGATATTTCAATTTATACGTCCAAAAATGTTTCCTATTTCCAAATTTGCTACAGAATTATCAAGCTCACCTTATGGTTTAAAAAGATCGAAAAAGTACCAAAAATAACTAAATCAAGTGCTTATCTTAAGTTATCACCAATAATCAATAAGATTATGAAAAAAAGTTTCTAATAACCTTCTTAAGACTATTTGAAATTACAAAGAAAAGTACTCATTTTTTATAATTGAATGCTCATTTCATTATCTATTTCCATATAATCATGCCTTCTCTAAATAGTTGTTAAACGTGCTTCTAAAAACTCTAAAACTATTAGAAATGTATAAACTCTCACATCAACCCATAAATAATTCTTAGAAGAGCAAGACATATAGTTGTCACAATCGATATCTCAAGTAGTCGTACTAAAATTATAAAAACTACATGTGCAATTACGCTACAAGGCAGCCTTAATCTGTGGTTAACTAACTCTAGTACTCTAAGAATGACGCATGATTAAAAAATAATTTAATAAAACACATGATATTAATTAACTTGCTTTACGGCAGAAAATCCTACCTTTCTTTATGGTACCTATTAACTACTACATATTTCAAAAATCTTCATGGATATAAATATCGCATTTGCCTGAATTTCCAATTCACAGGAAAAATATTCCAACTGGTATAAGCAACACCAGTTCTAAGTAACTTGCCGTGCATATTTCTTGCAATGTTTTGCTAAATTATATATTCTCTTTGGTGAAGCCTAAATGACGAGCTACTACGCATTAAAAAATACATTTCTTCATGCGGATTTAAGTCATGGTACGAAACTATAAGAAGAATATTGGTTTTTTTAAAGTAAAACATAGTGGAAAATTAGTCTTATATTCTAGTGAATAAGGTTTGATTTTAATTTAGTAACAGAAAAACAATTATGACTTTTAAACTTTCCTTCAAGGACCAAATGCTATGGATCTTTCAAAAAAATAAGTGCACATACTCTTTGAGGGAATGGAATGCAAATATGAATTTATAGATGATAGACGGAAAAACACTGCAAAATTCCGAGTGGTTATCTTCAATATATTGTCCCAAAAATATAAAATATTTCATCCCACCGCCTCAGACCATAGATTTTATCGGAGACCTTCGACGAAGGGAAATATTTTCCATTAACGTCGCCAGACTCCTTATTTTTACCCTATTCTCCTAAAGCTCAGAGAAATGAATAAAAGTTCTGCCATGTCCAAGTCATTAAACAAAAACGTCAAAAAAAGTGAAGTAATCAGAAAAATACAGTACGCGAAAAGAAACAGGCGTGAAAATCCACCAAAGCAGCTAGAACTGAAAATAAGAGTGGACAGGGAATTGGAAACGAAGGAGACGAAAAGGAGAATGAGAAAAAGAGAAAAGGAGAGCCGATAGGGAGAGAATATCTCAGTAGTAGGCGCCAAGTGAACGAACAAGGGTTGGAATACTACGATAACGTAAATCTTCCAATAGAAAAGGCGACTGGAGGTGAGGGTAAAGGAGGGGGGAAGAGTAAAGGCTGGTAGAGGAGGATGGATGAAGTTGAAATGGTAGGAGGGGTGGCCAATATATGGTATATAAGTCTCGCTGAGGGCAGAAAGACGGAGCGGAGAGAAGAATAAGAAAAGAAACAAGCAAAAGATTTTTTCCCCTCTGCGAGAGGGCAGCCTCTACCATTACTAAAACCGAAAAGACCGAATTCGTCCCCCTATTCCTTTCCCCTCTCCGGTGTTTCACTCTCGGGTTCGAGGGAAGTGTGTGGAGGGGCATAGAGGAGAGTGTGAGGGGCGGAGGGGTGGCGCAAGGGTGGTGTAGGGGTGGCGTAGGAATACGTAGGGAGGCGGGGGGGGCGGCGGAGGAGCGGCGGAGGGGCGGCGGAGGGGCGGCGGAGGGGCGGCGGAGGGGCGGCGGAGGGGCGGCGGAGGGGCGACGGAGGGGCGGCGGAGGGGCGGCGGAGGGGAGGAGAAAAAGGATGACGCCAGGCATCAGCGAAAGGAAAAAAACGGGAGGTCCCAAAATGATTCGCTGGGGTACGCACACTCTAACCAAGGGAAGAAGGAAAGGGAAATGGGAAAGGGAGGGCTAAGGGGGAGGATCTTAGAAACGAAATGGGCGGAGCGGGACGAAGATGGGAGGGAAAAACGAAATAAAAAATCTTCCGGTAAAAAACGAAAACGGGAGAGGAGAGCGCGGAAAAATGATGTTTGATGAAATGAAGAAGACAGAATAGAAAGTAGGATTTTTCGATGGTAAAAAGATGAATAGGAAATGAGAGAGGTGTAAGGAGAGTAGAGCTAAAGAAAGTCGGATTGAATATCTCAGATAAGTAACTTTTAGAAATAAATCCATCTTCCAGAAACGGAAGGTTTCAAATTTTTTTTTCAACAATTTTTTTCTTACGCTGAAAAAGTGCTTCCGCTATCTTCAAATATTACCGAATTTTCATTCTTAATGCGAAAGGAGAATTAAAACATGTCAGGTGAGTCGAGAGAAAGAAATGGGGAATGATAAAATAAAAAAAGCAAAAGTGAGTAAAAGAACAAAAACAATTAAAAGAAAATACTGCATATAAAATACCACAATCTCCTGATATAGGAAAAAATCATTCTAACACTCTAAAGACTTATCATTGTGATTGCATGTAGCTGATATTTTATCGTGATATTTCCTCTTTACAGAGTCCGATTATTATAATATGTTATATACCTCTTAACTATTTACGTTTATACTCCGATTGATATTTCTCTTAAAATATTTTCAAATCTTGCCAAAAACAGAATTCTAGAGACGAAAAACGACATAAATTAAAGCAAATATGTCAGAATTGAATTCAAGTTAAAAAGTTAAAGGAAAAGTATGCAATGCTCGATAAGATACTAAGAATATATTTCCTCTTTTAAATCTTCGTTTAAAATCCATTTGTATATTTGATCTAGCAAGGAAATTAAAAAAATGCGTCAACGAAAGAAAAGTAATTCCTCCTGAACGAGTCACCGATTACGCAAAGTACGCCATATTCAGAATTAGGAATATTTATGCAACAGTTTATTGTATCATAGCACCTTAAACTTATTAAAATAATAATATTGGCAATATACAAATTTTGCATATCCATTAGAGTTACTATGGAAAATAATTCGTGATAAATCTATAAAATATATAAGATTGCAAAATAGACGACAAATTAGTCGAATGTCGAAAATTTTCCTAAATTTTCATGACAAAAAAATTAAGTATATATAACGTTATTCTCCATTAAGTATGTACAGCTAGTATGTATAGCTAGTATGTATAGCTAGTATGTATAGCTAGTATGTATAGCTAGTATGTTTAGCATTAATGCACCAAAAGATTCACCATGCCATAATCTCAGGACAGCAAAATGACTGCTTTAGACATCAATGGAATAGGATTAAAACATGAAGTAGAGGCCTTTTTGATTTCACTCAGCAAAAAACACAAGATTACAAAGTAAAATCGCGTTACAACTGTAAAACCTTTCAAAGCAATGCAGGTGAAAGTACAAAACGAGAGCACTTCCCAATTAATTAAAAGGGAAAGTGTTTCGAGTTAAGACACATCCGTGAGCCTAAGTTGGAAAGACAGTTAAGGGAGGCTGACTGTGAATGGTGTGGCGAGAAAGATATAGAGTGAAGGGAGACTGGAGCAAAGAGGGAGAGAGAGAAAGACGGCGAAGAGAATGAAATGTAAAATAAAAGGTCAGAAAGCAGTAAGAGAGGTAGGAATTAGAAAAAAAGTATCCGTGGGAATTTCTGTGAATAAGGTAAACTATATCAGTACTAAGCAAACATGAAATCGCAAACAATGCATTTAAACACATAGCAAATATGCTAAATAAAGAACAGTGTCATTAAAAAGACGATCGCTAACTAAAGTAACTAAAAAGCATGAAAAAGCCCTAATACTTAAACAGACAACAAAAGAAATAAAGTTCTCGGGTTATATAATAAAACTTGCGGCACCTATATCGTAAAACTTAAAAGATTATTTGCAGAAGGTAGCAATTTCAAATGACCAAATCCAAAAATTATACGAAAAGGATGAGAAAGGCATTCAGGGATGACCTATAAAAAATAAACGGCGCAATACACATTGAACAAACTTTCTCATATACGTATAGTATATGTTTGGTCTCACTACACTCATTCCTCCGAAATTAACTCTGTGTGCTTGGCAATTAACTGCCAATTATGTTAATAATGCGTAGCAACATAACCAAAGCGGCTGATACCATCAACCTCTCACGTCTATCCCCTCTCACTAATAAGCGCGTGGAGTTAACAGAGAAGTACGGAATTTTAGAATAGGGAATCCCCGGACTCCCCCTCCCCTTTGCCGCATGCTGAGCGTCTTGTACAGAAATAATGCCCCTGGACGACATATAGTATTTTTTTGGGACATGTGGATTAGTAGGTATTATTTGTGACAATAGGCTGTACGATTGGATGTGTTTTAATCAAAATCCCTATAGCCATTTTTGAGTAAATCGAATTTTGTTTCAAAATATCCTAGAATAAAGTGCCCTTGATTGTTGCGCAATATCGTTCGTCTCTTCGGAGTATCTATTATGAATGATATTATCCACAAATATGAGATATCATTCGATTTAGTTTAACCGTCTAGGCTATAGTAAGATTTTGAGTGGATCGAGGCGTAGGTGTGACGTCATAGGGCATAGGTAAGGTAGCTTAGCATACATGGTAATGTCACTGGACGCCATATAGTGATTTTTAGAGACATATGGCTTACGCAGTAGGTATTATTTCTAACATCAGGTTCTACAATTCGATTGATTTTAATCAAGTTCCTTATACTCATCTTTGAGTAAATTAAATTTTTCTAAAAAACGCCAAGAATAAACTACCCTTTATTTTTCCGCAATATCATTTTTATCAAAAAAGTGTCAAAAGATAACATATTGCATAAATACGAGATATTCGATTTCATGTACGCGTTTGGGCCCTAGAACCGCGAAAGAACAGACAGACAGACGGCATGGCGAAAACCACTTTTATGGACTCGGGGACACCTAAAACGTGTATTTCCATCAAAATCTCGAAGTCGAATTTTTTCACGATTACAATACTTTCTCAATATACTACGTATATGAGAAAGTAATAAGAAGAGTGGATAATAAATGAAGAATAAGACAACATTAAGAAAAGGGCGTCAACAAAAAACAAAGCTAATAAAGCCACGGGGAGTAAATGAGGTGTAATGAAGAACGACAAAAGTTAGAAAGTACATATAATAGTGAGTTAGGAAATATACCAAAGACAATGAATAAATAGAAGACACAAGAATTAGGGAAGGAAATTTGCGAGGGAGGAATCAGACATCGAGTGGGGAAAAGAGAGAGCTGACCAATTAAAGCAAGAAGGCAGAGGAAAGAGAGTACAACGGGAAAATGACAACGCGAAAGGGGAAAGGATTTCGTTATCCTATTGGACTCGTATGTCCACTTTAATCCAGCTAAGGGCTAAGAGCGTGCATATAATTAAATGGCTTAAATTAATATTTGCTAATTCTGACCCAGGAGAGGGGGGGGGGAAAGCACACCAATCTGTTTTTTATTTGACATGCTATTAATTTGGTTTGGTTTTCCTTTACGTTTCCGACATTTTCCGACTTTTTTTATTATTTACGCTACATTTTCAACCAATAGGAAAAAATATTTTAACTCCAGAGGCAATGATTAATAACGCGTAACCCAAACTCAATGTAAATTGTGTTGTAATTCAGCGACCATATGGTGATAAATCTAATGTAATTGGGAATAACTTCACTAGAATAACGGAGATAAATCGAAGATTCCCTAATTACAATAAACGATAATTATAGAGAATATTTTCTAGTTAACTGTCAACATAGCAAAACGTATAGCTTTAAAGATTAAATTTCACACTGAATATAAGTTATACACGTTTTTCAGTTTACTGATTGGAATAGGAACAAACCTAGGCATAATAATAAAAGATAACTGATTAAATGAAAATATAGCGCTGAATACTAGGAATTGTTGCGCATACAAAGTCCAATTAACATAAAAGCTTTCGTTGCTCAAAAGTATCAATTTTAACGAATGAATTAAATTGATACCAAAAAACTTACTCTTTACGCTAATTAAAATGGACTACATACTTCTATAGATACTTTATAAAGAATGCGTTTTTACACAAATTAAGCTATTAGGCTAATAATTCAAAATTTAGAGAGAGATAGAGAAGAAATGAGATGAGAGATTTGGATTGATAGAAGGGAACAAATGAAAAGAAAGAAAAACAAAAATCGCGAACGAGAATACGAGTAAAACGGCGAGGAGGCAAAATAAGGGAAGAGTAGCCGAGAGGGAAATAATGGTAGGAACGAAAAAAGAAGAGAATTCGGCAGAAAAAAAGAGGGGAAAAGAAAACGAAGAAAAGAGGAGGAAGAAAAGGATATGAGAAAGGCGGCAAATTTAGCGCAAAATGTAATAAAAGATAAGGCTTGTGTTAGACATGAAAAAAATACAAACAGCTATTGCAAGGCTGTTTCCAAAAAAATTTTGGGTGATCATATAAATTCTAATTAATAAAGGTATAAGCGATTACGTATATATATATATATATATATATATATATATATATATATATATATATATATATATATATATATATATATATATATATTATTTGGAGCTAATGCGGTAAATCCAAATGCATTCTATTAGGAAAAACCCTCTCCGTCCAAACATCCTACATAAAAGGGACGAGTGAGAAGGGAAGGACAAGGAATGGATGGAGAAGACGTCAGAATGGAGGGAAAAATAAAGTGAGAAAGGGAAAACGAGAACAAACGAAAAAGAGAAACAGTGATGGGAAAGGATGGGGAGAAATGGGGATAGCGACAGAGGGAGAGACGGGGTGAGGGAGAGTGAGGGAGAAAGAGGATGAGAAAAAGGGGAGGGGAGGGAGAGAGAGAGAGAGAGAAAGAGAGAATGGCTTAAGGAAAAATGGCTTTGGCGGAAGAGAGGCGGATGTGAGGGTACGTGGGGAATGAGCGTAAAATGAAATGGGCGCTTGGGGAGTGAGGATGAGAGTGGCGGGAAAGAGAAAGGAAGAGCCGGGAAGTGGGGGTGAGGGAGAAGAGGGCAAATAGGAGGGTGGAACGGGAGAGAGAAAAGGGAAAGAGGTGGGAGGAAAACAGGGAAGACTGAGAGGGGGAAGGCGGGAGATAAAGAATGAGGTTCCCGGATCCACAGGAAAAGGCAACCAAACTTGAACAACTACCTTCGAGTATTGCTATTTGTATTTAACCCCGGTCTTCCAGCGCGTCACTGACGCCATGCGTGGTATTTTCTTAGTCCATAGGCACTAATCATTAGACGAGACGATTCTCAGGAAGAGAAACTTTTGAGCGATGAAAGTTGTGAAAATCTAGCAAAGGAAGTAATAAAAATGGAGCGTTTCAAACAACGAACCAATATTCTCATCTTTATAATTCTTACTCGTTTAACATGCATAAAATATTGTTAATCGGCGTTTATCTGTGTCCAAGCGAAAAGTATCAAAAGAAATTCTTGCTAATGCTAGAAATATCTCGCTATATAATTATAATTCCGCGTTGTTTTTAGAGTAATATTTTATAATTTCAAGTTTAACATATTGCTTATTTATGACAATGACTAAGAAACGATAAAATTATAAACTAAATTAATATCTTTTAATAAATAAGGATACACATGCCAATTTGGATTACTGATGGTAGGAGCAGTTGAAAGGCACAAAAGGTTTCAAAAACATTATGACAATTCTAATTTTTTCCTAGATACAAATAATTGTTATAATTCTGAAGCACATTTCTATAGATATATAATAAAATCGATAGTTAATACGAACATAACACAAAAATATCAAAACTATATATATATATATATATATATATATATATATATATATATATATATATATATATATATTCCATTTAAAATCGCACTAAATAGCGATTAATAATAGAACCGCGATATTAAATATAATCAGCTACAAATGAAATTAGTTTTCCAAATCAAAATTAAGTTATAACCAATTAGTGCTAATGGAGATTACTTCACATAAATTGAAAGTTATAAAGTAAAACTAATTTTCGAACGGAAATAAGTATTGTTATATACTACTTATGGTCAATAAAACGTTTAATAACGCTTAAATATTTTTCATTATTCTTTATTTCAAATTAACGTATAAGCACGTTTCCTTTGAGATAGATAACAAAAATATTTACAACTTCGGAAGAGGAGTCATTACATCCGTTTCTAGATTAAATTAAACATGACCCAAGAGACTTTAAACCACAGACAAGAGCACGCTAATTAAAAACGAAACATCATGCAAATGATGCATGAAATTTTCAATAATTATGGCATTCTTTATTTAAGGAACACATAAATTAGGAAATTTATATTTTTATTTTTTTAATACAAGCACTCTAAAAGCTCGTGAAATGACATAAAATTTTAAGTGCTCTTAAACCTTTATGGGCAATGAGAGAAAAAACCCCACAACTCCCACATGTATTCTTGGAATATGAAAACATTAACCTCTCGAAAGACTTTTCGGGAATATAAGCGAAATGACTCTCGAGCAACAATGGTGCCCATATATATTTGAGTTAAAGTCAACTGGGGCATATCCAACTGAAAGCATTTGAAGTTGAGAATTAAATTCTTGAAAGGAAAATTTTACATCGTTCAACATGACTTGAAATATGATAAAAATTATACGGCAATTGTCGAAAATAACGCAAAAATTTCTACTAGCATCTTAATTTTAATAATTATATTTAGACTAATATTGGTATGGCACGATAAAACGCGTTAGTTGTAAGACTAATACACAGATAGCTAGAAGTACTCAAACTATATGGCACACTCCATTTTAAAAACTTCTAACGATTTCATTTCGCTATGTGATAAATGTAGGTTCCATGGAGGTTTAATAATTTCAATCTCTACGGTTATTATTCAAGCTTGAGTTCGCCCTTTATGCGCAATGTTAAATCCCAAGGATCTAAACTAACATTTATAATCAAATTCTTTAAACTACTGCATTAACAATATAAATGCCAATCTCAATTTAATATTTAAAGTTTGCAAGAGTCCAATAAGGAGTGAGATTTTAACCAAGAGAAACTGCCATCCCCGACTGATCTGCTGCGAGTCTGCAAAGAATCGCTTCCATAATAAAGACCTCAATTACTTTAGGGAACGTTCAACTCAAATTCGCCCTGATAAAACCGCTTTAAGTAAAGGAAGGAAAAATAACCTCCAAATCATTCTTCCGTCACATTCCTGTCCGCACCCTCTTCAACAATGGCTCTTTCTCCACAAACCGAGTAATCCGGTAAAATATGACTTTAACCTTTTTCGTGAGAGATGAATCCTATCCCTCAGTTTTCCTCCCTTCGCGGTTGCACGTCTTAAACTTTCAAAATAAGTTCTTAAACTCCATCCATTACAACATAAATTGCCCCATAAATCTTGCTTCACCACGGTTTTTAAGCATTCAATATCAGCGTGCAACACCACCAGCATATGGGTCAGGGAGAACAATCAAAGTGTTGTAGTACTGGCTGCAAAACGCGGTTCTTCCGTGTTTGTTTTTTGCTCAGAAATTCTCACGCGACTGCGACGACAACTTTTCTGAAGTTTTAGTATGATGAAAAATTTCAGGCCTAAATGACAAATTTATGTTTTATCAATAAATTGATAAAAATTGGAGAAATTCGTAAACGTGGTCTTGGCCAAAGAATATTTTTAACATTTCATAAAAACGTTTAACCGATTCAATGTCTATCTGTGCATTAACCCAGGTGTCCCCAAACTACGGCCCGCGAAAAGGTTTTATCCGGCCCGCGGAAATTTTATTAAACATCATAAAATCAGGGTTTCCAATTTAAAAACAAGCGCATTGTTCGCATTAGAATTTTTTCTTAGATTTATTCACGTTTACTTATTATATATGCATGTAAGCTTAGGTAGAAAATTATAGAATAAAATACTTTAAATTTTGAAACTGTTTTTTTTTTCTATCCGGCCCGCCTAGCACTTTCAATATTCCTGTGTGGCCCTCCTCTCAAAAAGTTTGGGGATCCCTGCATTAACCGAAGGACCGAAATTATAAATTAGATCTTATATTTAAAAATAAGTTACTCTGTTTTTCCTTTACATTTATCACGAAGGAAGCGTTTGTAATCAGATATTATGTACAGGTATCCTGGACCTACGGCTTTAAGAGACTATACAAGTCGATATGTAATCAGAAATTGATAAAAGATTTTCTAACAGACTTCGAACGTTTTAAGTACTTTATAAAAATTTAACGATATTAGCCATATGTTGCACTCGATGATTCGCTTGCAAAAGATAATTCATTAACAAAATGCTTTTGCATTCTCTCTATCTCTTTTCAATGTTTCTCACTTTTCTAGTCGACACACCATCTACGCACAAATTTCAAACACGTCAAGGCACCCGCCAGTTTCTTTTAAAATTTTTCTTGGAATAAAATGAAAATGGAACGACGATTTATTTCTTAACCGCCTAACAATTTAATCGGTACACAAAGACGCTACCTTCTCAATTAATGAAAACAATATTGGCGAGGGTGCAATTTTGCCAAGAAACTTCCCCTTCACGAAAGGGACACCTTCCGCAAGTAGAGGGAGAAGACAAGATTAGAACAACCATTGCTATACTTCCACAATTACCGTATCCCTTTCTCCCAAACCAGCTGGCAGGGAAGAGGTTAAAAGATATTCTCCCAGGGTCCCTGGACGAGGCTAGCCAATGCAAAACCTTCCCAAGGCACTTAAGGGGCGCTAACCCTCCACTTTACCCATCCTTTAAACTAGCCTCATCTCCCTCTCCCCAAACCTCTCCACTCCCTTAATTATTCCGCCACGCCACTGGAAGTGTAACCTCCCACTCCTCCCTCATATCCCAGCCTTATTAAAATGAGACCCACTTGCTTGTTTGTATGAGGCTTTCGAAAGACGGTTTCTACGCAGCGGAGAGCAGTGTGAATGAGGCGGCAAGGCGTGGGGGGGGGGTGGAGTTTTAAGGGGCGGGTGGGAAAGGCTGCCGAGGGATTTTTTTGGAAAATGCCGGAACGGTGGCGGTACCTACTGGGTAGTCCGGTACCGGTGCATTGTGATGCTTGGGGAGGGTGAAAATTACAACCCGTCTTCTAATACTCTTCCTGGACAGAATGCGCCGCGAAAGACTTGCGCAAAAAAGTAAATGGCCGCTCGGTTTAAAGATTTAGGGAGGGAGGGAGGGAGAGGTCGTATTTTTCGCACCAACTCGTTTCGGAGGAGACGCTGAAGTTTTGCGAGAGCGCCGCTATCTGGCTCCATTGGTCGTGCCAAGCGGCAGAGGTCGTTAAGAGAAAAGCGAGAATCCAAGACCAATCGGAAAGGAGCATAAAGTACAGTGATCACTAATTACGCGGACCTCGGCCTTTTACTGTCGCGGAGGCATGTGCCTTGGGTGAGTTAAAATTTCGCTGTTTAGTTAAATCGAGGAGCAAATTGAGAAACTAGAATTAGGTGTGGATGATAAAATATGAAAGCAAGCGCAGCATTACATAAACACAACCACATCCTTATTATTATCATAGCCGCTTCATCTCAGCAACCAATTACTGATTTTGATAAATTCTCCACCAATATCAATGTGTTGATGAGGCACATTTTCGAGCCTAAAATGGATAAAGTCGGTCTACGGGGTCAAAAATCGTAATGTAAGGGCAGATCCAAATTTCACGATTTCGAGGGGTCTCCATGGACCGGTCGGTCCAAATTTCGGCGATGACCGTCCGCCAGTACGCATATATCATGGAAGGACTAACTGAACCGATTTCAACTAAATTTGGTAGATACATAGAATCCTCACATAAATACATGGCCAAAATGACATATTTGGACCGGATCGACAAAGCAGGGGTGCCACAATTGTAAAATAAACTTTTCGGTAGTTATGCTTTTGGAAGGAATTGGCGAAACCGATTTCAACGAAATTTTGTATGAAGGATTTGTGCAACATAAAAAAACAAAAATCAAGATTTTTAGGATTGATATAGAAAACAGGACTGCCACAATAAAAGTAATAAAAAAAATATTTTTACAAGTGTTTGTGTTGAACTGGCCGCATAAATTTTAACCAAATTATAATATTTATTATGTATATACATATATATACATATATATATATATATATATATATATATATATATATATATATATATATATATATATATATATATATAACCATAATAGCATATTTGAACCTATTCAACTAAACAGGGGTGCCACAATTACAAATTAAACTCTTTCAGTAACTATGGATTTGGAAGGAAATGGCTCAACGGATGTCAACTAAATTTTATACATATGATTTTTACAAAATACCATAGTGAAATCAAGATTTTTTAAGTGGAGCTTAACAGCAGAGCTACCACAATGAAAGGTAAAATAATATTTCATTTACACGTATTTATAGAGCTGTCAGCATGGATTTTAATCCATTATGGTATATATAATCTTCATATAAATAAATAACCCAATAGTATATTTCAACCGGGTCGACTAAACAGGACTATCACAATATCAAGGTTAGAAATCTTTTGTAACTATGAATTTTGAAGGTATTGGCTGAACTGATTTCAATAAGAAATTCCGTTTGTAGGGCGGGTATAGAACGGCAAAACGAAAGGAACATGATTAGAACGGATCTAAAAAGCAGAGCGACCACAATATAAGGAAAAATAATTTTCTGATTTAAAATCAAATACATTAATATTCGATTATACGACGGCGAATTTGACGAAAAGCACTCTGAAGATATCTCAGCAACCAAATGACCGATTTTTATGAATCCTCCACCAATATCGATGTTGAACCAAGAAATGTAGAGACTAAAAACTTGGTATACATACTAAAGTGACATTGGGGATATGCACCTCGGTGTCAGAACTTTGATTTCTTGGAGGGGAGGGAGGTATCAAATTTTATTTAATTTTTTCATACAAATTAAAGGGGAATATTGGTCATTTACCTTGAGAGTACCTTTAGCTTGGATGAAAATATTACCGAGTGGTATGTGCATGAAAAATTCTACACTATAAACCCAGGGCAAAGCCCGGGCAATTTCGCTAGTAGCTAATATAGGACGTTGAGTGCGAATATGGGGCATAAAACTATTTCTTGTGCTTTTCAGATTAAAGTTAAGTCGTAATGAGTCTGTGAGTTCCTCAGATTCACGTAAACAACATAGTTATTAAGTTATTTGAAACGAAAGACTGATATATTTACATCGGAATCAAAAAAATATTTTCAAACTTTTACATTAGAAATTTTATTTCGAATTATAACTATTGAAATACTTTATTTATGTTGCGGTAAGACATACATAATCGGTATACGAAAGCTATCAAGTTAATTTTCATTTCATTATTCCATTTTTATAAATGATTACGTTATTAATTTTTCTTGCATAGCAACATGTATTAATTACGTTTAGTTTAATGAAAGAACTTCATAAGTTGGTTTTTATCTAACCACTAATCCAAACCGTCTGACAGGTATAATATAAACCTTGTTTTGATATTTAAAAATAACATTCCAAATTATATAAACAACCGCAAAATTTACAAAGAAACACTTCATTACCATATAATTTTCCAAAAATGAGAATTCAGTATACTGAAGCATACACGACCCAACAAAGTTTATATTTATTACTAAGAAAAATTAAATCAGTCTCCAGTTAAGTCCAAAATTAACCTGAATTTTAAAAATCTGACTTTTTTCATTGTTAAATTACAACTTTATAAATTTTAATTAATCACCTTTGAGCACCTAGCAAACTATGGCTGCATTAAAGCTTGGATATTCTTCCATAGCTTTCGAACAATAAGAATTGTTTTCCCACAAATAATTATTAATAATGCTTAAATTTTAAATTTATTTTTAATAAAATTGCAGTTCTTCTTTATTGAAGCGCAGGAAATACACCATTCTACACGACTAAAGTATATCCTAAAAATTCGCCATAGGCGCCATACCTCCCAGCTACGTATCTGTGCGAACCACATGGCACATTTCACGTGACTGATCGGGACGAGTGCAATTTTCAGAGGTGGATTTGGGAACTTTTTAACGCGACATATGTGATAAGCCTATAATAAAACTATGCCGCATCCATATATAGTTTAGATTTCATAAATTATATCTGACGACACATTCTGGTTAACAATATGTGAATATGCATGTCTTACAGAAATTGAAGAAGCAAGGCAAGCGGATGAATCCGCGGCGGGCCAGACATTGCCCGCGGGCTGTAATTTGGGAACCCATGTTCAAAGGCTGGAAGATTTTTGCGACAAACCCAATTGATCGTTAGCGTAAAAATCGTCGATCTCCGTTTCCGAAAATTACATAAACTCGAATGCGTGAAATATGTTTACAAATATATTCCTACCATTATTTCAGAGATCTACGCTTTATGGCTCAGTAAATCGCTTTCCCCGCGAACGTATAAGCATCCCTACCATAGCAGATACATCTGGCAACAAAAAAATTACTTCCAATCCACTCGGGGAGAAACTATAAACGCGCGTCACATATGCCGCGAGTCATCCCAAGACAAAAGACTTATGAAATACGACGCCATAAAGTGAGGGCGGTATATAAATATGCCATTTCACATTCCAAAACGAAATTTAAACAATGGCAGATTCATCTGCTGATGCAATAAGAAAAAGCGAGTTTTATTTATCGAAGTTTATTTAGAACTGTAAACTTAAAATTCCTAGTAAACTTAGTCTTATAATTATATGAAATAAAGTAATTTAGTCGATAATTAATGTAAAAGTATATTCATATTCTTATGCATGTTAGTTTTCCAATCTGATGACTGCTGGCTTATGATATTAACATAGTACATTACTGAAAAGGGTCCTCCTGACACTCGCCGACTTCTCCCAAAAAGGGCCTCCCTGGCCCTTTCCAAAAAGTATCCTCTGCAGAGTTATACATAAAATTAAAGGTCGCAGAAATAGGGAAAATATTTAACATTTTACTTGTAACCATTTGCTCATAATCTCAATTTTAAAATTTAAAAGGTCCCCCTGACGCCTCCCGATTTCTCCAAAAATAATTTCTTTTGAACCGTAATAAATGGCATCATAGATCACATACATCCTGCAAATATCAGTCTTATATCTCTTAACGTTTACTGTCTATTTTAATTTAATTGACTGCACAGACAGAGACACTGACAGAGCGAAAATATAAGCCCGTTGATAAAATAAAACGCTCTAAAAACGACTGAGCGTAAACGAAAAAAAAACAATTCGCAGTATCTCGCGGACGTTTACAAAAAAATAGTCCCGAAAAAAATAATAAAGAAAGCAACCTCGCAACAAATTAGACGGATAGAGATGGGAGAGAAATAGAGATGGAAAGAGTTGATTCGCTCACTCGATCCGCAACGCTTTTCGGGGCGAAATAGAAATCTCACTCGCAGATCCGGGAGAAAGAGAGGGAGAGAGAGAGAAGGGAGAGGGAGGGAGAGAAGGGAGAGGGAGGGAGAAAGTGGGAGAGAAAGGGCAAGGAGGGGAGGAAGAGTGGAAATCGAGAGCAGAAGGTTGGAAAGGAATATTCTCCTCACAGGAGCGACAACACACAAGCAAAGGAGTGACTGCGACAACGGGTTATACCTCTGCTTTTTTCAAGAGGAAGGGATACGGTGAGAGGTAAGAGAGGTGGTTCGAGTGACTCATAAAACACGAAGCGACAGGAAAAAAAGATGAGGTTCAGAGGGCGTGAGTTTAAGCGGCCCAGCGTGTGTCTGTGTTAGCGTATGTGAAAAGAGTACGGGCAAGGGGGGGGAGGGTCGAGAGGACGGGGAAAATCTGGATGCGGAGGCGGTGGGAGGTACACATACAAACAAGGAGGATGAGTTTCAACCACCCACTCCCCTCCCTTCGTCACACTTCCCACCCCTCGCCATCCTCTCACGGGAACCCTTTTCGGTGCATTTGCATGGTCGAGAAGCGAAACAGGAGTGTATAAAGGGAATATAGTCGGGTAAAGAGAGGGTTAAAAAGGGGGCGGCGAAAATGAGAGGGAGGGATGAAATGAAAAAGAGGGAGAAAAGAAGAGGGAGGAGGGGAGATGGTATGTGCGCAAGAAGGTAATGTAAGTGTTGAGGCTGGGGTTAAAAACGGTTACCATTCAGAACGTATGGAGGAGGTGGAGAAGGAAAGGTCTCATCTCGAGGGATATGGACTTTAATCGTGGATGGCAAACCAAACCTCCTCCTCTTTCCAGTCGTTCGCCAAACTCTCTCCCTCTCTTACTCCCTCTAAATTTCTTCCCATCTCTCTATAGACTCACTCCCTCAATCTCTCTTCTCCTCTCCCTTTCCTACCCTATCCCTCCATCTCCCTTCCTCCTCTCTCTCTCTCTGTCTCCGTCCCGCCCGCACTCCCTCCTCTTCTCGCTATTTCTCTCTCTCCTTGTATCTCCCCCTCTCACTCTACCACCTCTCCTACTGTACATACTCCTTTCTATTTAATGTTGTAATATATTATTACCATATATACACTATCTAGGGTTTTCGCAGGTTTTTCTCGCCCTCTTCTGTGGGTGTTTCCTGCATGGGTTTTACTAGGGAGGACATGCCTGTTTTTACCTAGGTTTTCCCCACGAACTAAAATTTGTTTTAAATTTTCTTTTTTTACTTTGTACGAAATATATACTGTTTATGTAATGTGTATTGTAATATCTTATTTTATTTTTTCTAATATTTATTATATTGACAAAGGGTTAAATGTAAGAATGGATCTTATGATCTAAATTTCGCCCGAATAAAAACGATTATCTATATATCTATCTACCTTCATCTCTCTCTACCTCTCCCCTTACCTAACTCCCCTTATCCCTCCCCTTCATCTCTCATTCTACCTCCCTCACTCCTTCCCTCTGCCGCCATCTCATCTTCTACCTCACTCTCATCTTTTACCTCCCTCTCTCCTATACCTCCCTCTCTCCATCTACCTCTCTCTCTCCATCTACCTCTCTCTCTCCATCTACCTCTCTCTCTCCCTCTGACTTCCCCTCTTTTTCCCTCCACCTCCCTCTCTCCATCTACCTCTCTCTCTCTTTGACTACCTCTCTCTTTCCCTCTATCTCCCTCTACCTCCCTCTCTCATTCTTTTACGCGAGAATTCCTCTTTCCTTTTTTAACCAATCCCTCACCGTCGGCGGTGAAAATTTTAGCAGGGTGCGTGTTTTTTGGGGATGTGTATTTCAGAAGAAGGCAAAAGGTTGCGCGATTCTCTTCTCGAAACTCCTCCAGAACTTTCCTCCCGTCCCTATATGAGGTAAGGAGGTCATCGGCAGCGGAGGAAATAAAAAAGTTTTCTTTTCCTCGTTTTTTTAAAGCTTCTTTTCCTCCAACTACCTAAAAATGTATCCAAATACAAACACAGATAAAGCATTTCGAAGGATTCTATTTCAAAATAGATGGTATATAGCCTAATTATTTTAGGTCAAAATAGATCCGTGAAAGCGGGAAACTTCGACAATTATCCAACTTTGTGCTTTCTTATCCTTTTCCCCGTGAAGATTATGCTCTAGCAAGCATTGCTGCAGTATAGCATTGCGTTTTCTTTCCCGTCAACACAAGCAATGAGTTCTCGATATCGATAGGAATATATCAGTACTTTCAGAAAATGTATGGAAAAATAAACTAATGATATAAAACTATAATTTTAGAATAAAACTGTAACAAGCGTGAAAATACTAAGCTTGTAGCTATCTAGAACGTACTATAAACTGAAACCTATGATAAATCGCAGAAAAAATTATTATTTTTTCATTTGGAATTATTTCATTTGCACGAATATAAGATAATAAAAACTGTCTTTGGATTTAGATATTATTTTTTATCATATCCCTTCCTTTCTGCGCTCCACGCACGTTTCCATTTGCACCTGCCGAGCTGTTTTTCTCTCTTGGTTGATTTCCCAATGGTGAGGATATGAGTTAATTTGACAATGAGCAACGGGAGCTATATTGGATATTTTCAAGTGAAGCACACACGCAGGAGACTAACCTATTCAATTCTGCGACCATTCATATGAGGAGGATTATTATGCATATTTTCGTGGGAGATGCGATCCAATTTACGGAGAAAACTTAGTTAATAAGATATTGCCAAAATCGAAAGATTAAATCTAAAATTTAAGAGATCGTTGAAGGTAAATTATTGTTAAATGAGAAGAAATTAACAAGAAACATTTTAAAATAATTTCTATGACTCAATATTGTGGGATAATTATGAATTTAGCTATATTGTTTAAACGAAGCACTCAAAGTATGCAAACAAATTTCGAGGACTTTTTGTATACATTTCAGTCCTCGACGAATGATGGAGGATGATTTAAAATATTCATCTGCAGCAATTTAAAATATATTTACCTTTTTTTTGACAAAAATTTTATTTTTAAAAAGTTATCGGTAAAAATTATACAAAATTTACAGAATTTTACAGACACTAATTTTGGCAAACTTAAATTTGCTGAATAATTAATACTATCCAAATTTACTTTGCTGAATTTTATATAAATTCTCTAATATAATCTTAAAAAACCACACGAGCAGGAGATTATGCAATCAGTTAATAAATAACAATAAATTCGGCCCAGGACTTCTGAGAGAAAATGTTTAAAAGTAGATAAACATCCAAATAGAATTTTTGGTTTTGAAAATAAAAGTAATGCCTTTTAATGGTTTACGGTCAGCAAATGATTAATTAAGGACATCAGCTATACATTTTTTTTAATTTGAAAATTATCAAATAGTTGATTGCTTTAATATCGTGAATAAAACACTTTTAAATATTTTCTCTCAATGACTAAAATAATTTCACTGATGATAGAACTTTCTAAAATTAAAAATTACATATTTGCACTGTTTATCTTAAAACACCTTTAAAACAATGACCTTTAGTATTTTATCCAATCCCCATTAAAACAATTTCATCTTCAATTCTTCGCATTTTCCTATAAATAAAACTTTCTGTTCGTTTCTGTTGCGAAAAACTTAACACAACCTTGGAATGGAATTAAGAGCCTAAAAAAAACAAATGAAAACAAAACACATCCCTCAAAAAGTGCACGCGCGTAGGTGGAAAGAGAGAAAGACGAAGAGAGATGAGAGAGAGAGAGAGGTGGAGGGAGAAGAGAGAGGTCAAAGGCTCGGAAGCAAGAGCTTGAAGTCAAAAGACTCGGCATAGGATGGGATATTGCAGTAGCGGTGGCGAGAAAGCTCTCCTCTCTCTTAACATTACCGCTCCTGTGACCCCGGTAGAAAGGGTCATGAGAAGAGGCGTAGGGATGAAGAATATAAGGAGGGGAGAAATTCGGGATGGTACGGGGATAGACAAACCGGATTCTCGCCGGAGCATCCAGCGTGTGAAGAGGAAAGGATAGGGAGGACGGTGGGAGAGAGGTCGAAGTGCTACTTTAGGAGCAGCACCTACCTAAACTAACCCACCTCCCGGACCACCCATCTTCATCTCCCGGCTTTAGTGCCACCCCCGCCTCCTCCTCCTCTCTCAGTTCCCATCTCACTCTTCCTCTGATCAACTATCTCCACCCAACCCTTATTCTCTTCCATGAGGGTGTGTTAATGAGTTGGGGCATTTGGGGAGGATGAGGAGCAGAGTAGGCAGGCTAGGTGTGTGTGGGGGAGACTCGTGTGTGTGCGTGCGTGGAATGGTGGAGAGAGAGGGGGAGAGAGCGGAGGGATCAAGAAAAAGATCAAGGATGGACGGAGGAGAAGAGATTGGAACTTTGAGGCGAAGGAGAATTTCTGAAAGAGAGGTCGGGTGAAGAAAAAGCCGCGTAAAAGACACCATCCCTGCTATGGCGATGTTTTTGGAGACATGGAGAAGAAACGTGCCTATCAGGTGGAATTTTCAAAGGAATTTTTCTTGTCGTTTGTATATCGTCGTGCGAGTGTATCCTGCTAGGCTTTCGAATACATTTCAAAAGATGGTGAATATTTTACGCTTCTCTATTTTTAATTGTATTCCCATTTTGGCAACAGATAAACTGCCAAAAACACACACACACAAAATAATTTCATTTTCAATTAACCAGATGTATTTTCACGACCAGCTTGTTTTCAATTCGATTCAATTCTGCTATTCCATTAGTTATTACACCAGACAGAAAATAAAATGATTTAACGTCGAACTGATACGCTTGATCGTATTTTTTCCTATAATAATACAAATTAGAAATCATTTAGTAAAATAATTCCGGTTTATTAACTATCCAAATTAAACTGATATTTTCACTGAAATAAATCCCTTCTTTGTCAACGAATGCTGCACACTTTCAATATAATAGTAGGCAAACGATTCGAAAGGTTAAAAATTTATTCATAATTTCTAGAAAATTATATTCATATACGTGACCTTAAGTATAATTTCAAACCAAAGATTATTAAAATGAAAGACGCTATAAATAGACTGCGAAACGAAAAATACACACGAAAAATATATAAATATTAATCCCTTTGACAACGCGATTACATCTGTAATAAAATTATACAACCTTCATAATTCCACAAAAGAATATATATTTGTTTATAATCCCGGGCATTCACGATGTTTTCCTTATCGAGATTTAAAGCACGCAAATAATATAATCGATTAAAGCGAGGGAAAATTTAATAAATATTAACCGTCAACACTTCCCGCCTATGTCTCCTAAGCAGAGATGTGATTCATTAAACCAGGTAAAAAGCTAAGCCATTGTGAAGTTTAGTTTTCGCGAGAAAATTCAAGTATACCCAACAAATTTTATAGTATAAAGGAGTGATAGCAGAGATACACGGGCAATCCCACACTTGGGTAAGACGACAGCGGACCGGGTCAGGCGGATAATAGCGCTTAAGACGGAACACAGGTTCACCATTTGTAACGCCGCTCATAACGTGCTAAGTGCTATTCTGGATAAACAGGCCAACAAAAGTGATATTCTATGTAAGAAACACTATCGTCTCGGTATAAGTGATCATAAAACCGATAAAAATTTCCTGAATGCCGTCAAGCCTAAATATAACCTCAAAACAATTAAAACAAGTTTCAAAGATTAATAATTGTGTATTTAGATATAAGAGTTATTTGAAAGCATCAAAAACATTTAAATGAATATTTCATTATTAAAGCGTATACGACGCGATTATAGGTAATAGGGAAACTTATTAAATAAATAATAGGATATGGAAATTTCAATCCATTTTGTCGAGTCATACCAAACGAATAATTATCATTCTATTGAAACTAGTCTTGTGTAAACTCTACATGATAAAGAGACCAGTTAAAACCCTTACGAAAATCACAGACATAACCGCTTCACTTATAGCCATTGATTTTGTCGTACGATTGAAAACCAATCGCGTTGCAAAATAAATATGTTAAATTACACTCTGGAAATCGATAGTTCTTTTTTATCAGCACCACTCAAATAATTTGCCTAATAAAATCGTAACTCTATGTGGATAGATGAATGAATACAGTAATAAACTGTTATTCTTATATAATTTCCCACCATAAAGCAATATGGGAGAACGGCGATAAGCAGACACACCTGAAAAGACAACCACGAATTCATCGATCCCTAGCTGGTAAACCAACCCTTCCATTATAAAAGCCATACAGACCACTCCTTCTAACATCCATACATCTCACCACCATCTATCTAATATCGACGGCAAACAATTTCCCGCGGCCGAAAAAAAAACGAAGAAAGGAAAACAAAAAAATTCGAAACGCGTCCTATATTATGACCGTGGAAGCGAAAAATAAATAAATTTCATTTAGGGGCGATTTAATGCGAGATTACGACACGTGAGGTTTTCGAGGCGACTAGCAGGAATCAAATATTTACCGTAAACCGCACCAGAGTTAGGCTGACCGGCGTGAGATAAGACCCATTCGCAATTTCGGAGAGAGGCCTCACGCTGTGTTCTCTACCAAACCGCAATACTTCTCTCGCTCCCTATCCGTAAAACCCCTCCTTTCCCTCTCTCTCTCTCTCTCTCTCATCCCCCTTTCATCCCGCTGCGTATTAAGGACACATTCGGTTCCGCCGTAACGGAATCGCCCCGTACCCGTGACGGCAATAGTTAGCGGGCCAACTCCCGTCCTTTCCCCCCGAAACACCTTTCCCTAGGATACGATTCTCGGTCGTTAGGGTGATTTATCCCTCGATCGTGGCGAGCACCCCAGATTGCCTTACGAGATACAATTCCGAGGAGAATGTCGCGCCGAGAGAAATAAGAGGGAATGACAAAAACGGGCGGAAAAAAATATAATCCCGAAGCGAGATTCGGATATAACTTTCTCGAGCCCATGCGAGTTACGATGTTAAACCCTCCTTCAGAAAAATGGGTATAGAATGTGTGCGCATGTATATTTCTGCGAATGTATGTTTGTGTGTATGTATGTTTGTATGAATGTTGGTATGTATGTATGCATGTATGTAAGTTTGTATGAATGTCTGCATGTATGAATGTATATATGTGTGCACAGTAGTCCCTGCTATAACGCGAGGAAAGCACCGTGCAATAGAAAGCCGCGTTATAGGAACCTCGAGTCTATGGGAAATGGGAGAATAGGGACCCGTCGGGCTAATTAAAACTCCGAATAATACACTACAATACGGCATAATATAATAAAAAGTCGATATATTAAAACTGCAGTCTTCGAAAATCGCATAAACGGGAACCTGGACTGCGCTCTAGGATCCCGCGTTGTAGGCGGATCGACCGTACGTACATACACACACAACACCCACGCCGCGTCCACGAATTCTTTGTGGGCGTGTGTGTTATACTTCGCACGGATGTGGAGAGGGAGAGAGAAAATCTTCCTTTTTTCCCTCCAAGATATCGACGTTATCGCCGAGACTACATCCACCATTTTAATGCCGCGACGATGTCTATCCCGTTATGTGGCACCGTGAGCACGTACAATCCCTTCGAGCGAATAAATTCGCCGCCGCATTATCATATGCAGTCGCAATGACGCAACGGAAATTTCGGAATACCCGAGTGCAATCGTTTCGAAACGGCGCAAAAGCTATCGAGGGAAACTGTGCCACAAATGCTTGCGGAAAAATTATTCGTCGAAAAGGCAATCGAAGAGGGTTTTATATTCCGCCGTGTGTTTGCAGGAGCGAGGAAATAAAACGGATTGCCTCGGGCGAAAAATGAGAATAAAAAATTATTAAAGATTCATTTCGGAAGATACGGTCTCCCAGCAACAAAAGCGATCAAAAGAATGAAAAAGCCGAAATGTTCGGGGAAAAAAGATCTGAAACCAAGCAGCAGCAAAAAATGTAGGAAAAAGCGGACAAATATTGCAAATTCACAGGAATTCTAGTGGAAGAACTCCATGATTTTTTACCTGCCGTTTGATATCAATCGATTAAACAACCGAAATTTAAAAATTATCTCAAATTGAAATAATATACAACAACTCAAGTATCTCCAATGGACATAAAAATGTTTTGAAAAACCATAGGACTGTTTAAGTTACAAGACAACCATCATAATTGGTATTGACCAACATATTATGGTTTAATATCATTTATTACCACAATCTTGTAGTGGAAATGCGTATATGGTTTTTCATAACCTTTTTTGACGACTGGAGATACTTAAGTATTTATTGCCTTAATTTTATTTTCGCCAAAAGACGAGCTCGTTAATTCTCTGAAGAATTAATGATCTCAAAAAAGAGCAAAATCCATCCACATCCTCATGTGTAACAAACATTTTCCCACAAACATGACTAATTTCCACCCATACAACGAGCATCAGCTTCTAAGATGAATACATGAATTTCTTCATGCTATGGCCTTTTTACATTCCGTTAACCCCCCAACACCTCTTCTCTCTCTCATAAAAATCTCGCAATTGCTAGGTATTTATCTAGTATCTCGCCCTTTCGAATATATCTCTTTAACAGGAATCCAGTATCAATTACTGAATTGCAGAGGTAAGACGGTGTCACAGGTTAAAAAAACCAACCCCTGAGAGCAAAGGTTGGCAACCTGAAGGCTCTTAAACCCTTAAGAGGTCGCGCGGTATTTTTTTAACTTAGGAGGTCGCGCGCGGTCATTTTGTCCGCGTTGTAAAATCAGGCAAAACATTCTGATTACTAAATTTTAACTTTTTCTTTCATTTTTAAACAAATTTCGTTCATACTATAATTTTTTATTAATAGAGTTACATTAATATGTGGGTAAATGGAAGCAAAGCTTTACAAGGAACAGAATACAGCGTTGAATGTTAAATGAAAATAAGCTTTAAATAAAAATTGAACAACAACTATAAAAATAGAGAATTAAAGCCAAATTAATTATATTTTCATAGGCTAACCCTTTCTCATCTTGGATTTCGGGATAGGCGACACATGAAGTAACCGTAAGCTGTCTGTAAATGTACTTGGAGCAAAATACACAACAGGTTTCGGTCTTTCTAGTTTATTTTCGGAAACAAAAAACAAATCTTGCTGGTCCATTGTTCTTCCTCAGAAATGTGTGAGAATTGCCTAATTGAACGAACACACGTGGAAAAGACAGCGTTTTAGGAAAAGATCTTTTCTCAATCAGGCACACAGGCCGACTATAAATCAGGCAAAAAACACAGTCGATGGTTTCTTTGTGGAAGGACAGTTTCTAGCTAGGGTAAACACTTATGTACGAATTTTGTAGTGGGAATAACAGCTGACGTAATAATGAATTATAAACAAAAGCATTCGGCCATTTATATCGTGCGCGACCAGCAGAAGGAAAGCGATGCGAAGTAGGGAAAGCCCCTAAAATAATCGAGTCCCACAGACTCATAAGTAAAGAAATAGAGAATTCGAGGAAAGGTACTGAGAAGACCTGGATGGGAGTTAAATATGATCTCATAAAATTAAAAAAACAAAAAGAGAGCGGTCAAAAAGATTGCGCGCGAACTCTCAAGGGTTAAGGACCTTCGTGCGGTTTCCCACATCAAATTGAAATGAGTCGAAAAAAGGTTTGATCTCGTGTAATAAACGCTCGATCATTATGAGATGTCGTTTTATTGTATAACCTATTGAGATTCGCTCCGAGCTCCAACTTTCCTATCTAATATCACAAAAATGGTCATCCTAGTAAACGAGATCTCTATAAATTAACATCGAAAAGCATGAGGAACAAGCAGTTCCACGAATTTTTCGCAAGGCTCAATTCTCGATTTTAGAACTTTCATGCGCAAGATTCTATGGTTGCTTTATAGTTCTGCGTTATTTCTGGAAGTTACGGTGTGTACTTATAAGGCAACTTCACCATTTTTATTGAAAATTTCTCAAGCTTAGCCCGATATTTCACCACTTACGAGGTATGGAAACTCGTACATTAGTGGACAGATTTAAATAAGAAAATGAATTGTTTGTTCAGCAGGACATAAGAAACGTGAAGACCAAACTCAAACATCAAGAAATTTAGAAAGCCACCACTAAAATTCTAGAGTGTTAAAAAGTTTGGATTCCGCAACAGAAACTCCAATATGAAGATATATAAAATTGGCATTTAGTAATTCATAAAATCTACCAATTTTGGGAGCAAGTGGTTCCAAAAAATATTTCTAAAGAAAAAAATGTCCGAAAGTAACTAAAGTCTAAATTCGCCCTTAAAATAAAATTCACTCCACACTTTGAAAACACAGGACCACTCTCTAAATAAATTTAATAGCAGTCATCTCACAAAAAATAACAAAGTAGAAAAATGTTCTTATACTCAAAAGAGTTAAGCAATTTTAATTAGCTATTCCATAGGTATAAACAGACATAAGCTGTCAGTTTATACTGAGCGGTAGATTTTTTGTCTTTACAAATTTACTGTAGTCCATAACGGAACCAAGGCGAACCCTAGATAAAAATCGATGTTATTAAATGTCGCCTATCGATGTATTTACAGGTTCTTCCTATTCGCATGCGCCGCTGCTCTTCGCATTTTTGCTGGACTGAAAAACAGATCTACTTGTTGTTTCAGTTGCCGACCCCTGACCTAAAGAAACTGTGAAATAGCATGTAGAAGCAAAAAAAAATATTCCTGACGTTGGATAAGGCACGTGGAAACGAAATAAAAAAGGTGAAAAATTCTCACCTCGTCCGCGGAATATATGGCCAACATATCGATCAGGATAAAAAAGTTATCCGGGGAAAAAAGAAGAAAAAAAAACTTAATAGCCGAGAGCCCTTGAACATCGGATAACAGTCACATCGATTTCCAAATAGTTACTGTTTGGTCCATAACCATCTCGGCCCGCCGACGAAACCAGTACGATCCCGCGCACATACACATCGCTCGGGCCATTTTTTTTTAAATGAAAAAGAAACATTTCGTTGGAAGTGTGAATTCACTCCGGCCGTACATTTGGCAACCTCGCACCTAGAGATCCTCTGAACATCCTCTGGCGGCGTATTAAACCCCCGTTCTCCTCTTCCGCACTCTCATTTTTTTCCTTTTGGGCGGCCTGCGTCGAAGTCGGCGATGTTGCGAAATTTACTACCCGGCTCCGCCCCCTCGGTTTTCGGGCCGTTAACGTCTCAAAGGTACCCTTGAAGCGAGGGTTTGGAGGATAGAGAGAAAAGGGCCGATCGGTAGACTTGATATATATATATATATATATATATATATATATATATATATATATATATATATATATATACACGACGCGGTGACCGCTAGAGAACCCTAATGCCGAAAAAGAGCCTTTAATCTCTCACACTTGATCTTGTAGGTCCACCACAAAAACAAGAATACAAATTTTATAATGCGAAATAAAACAAAAATACAGCCATCCCGTGAGCTGTTTGTCTTATCCATCACCCTATTCATGGCCTACATTCTACTAAATCCTAAGAAGCCACAAAAATACTAAGCCTATGTACGTACATTTAATGTATATACGTGTGTGTGTATATATATATATATATATAGTGCTGACGAAGGAATCACTCACTACGAATGGTTATAATAAAAACTTAAGAACCTTTTTACCTGCATCAGCCCTAAAGAGGCCTTCTGCCTACACCAGGGTTTTTTCTTGAATTGAAATGAAGGAATCACTCCCGAAAGCTCCCATCTACATGCATACATGATTCTCTGACACCCTACAGGATCTCGTATCGGTAAGTGTTCACTGGGCTTCCTTACCTCAACAACTTGTTATCATCCATTTACTTATTTACCTTTCCTCTTCCTTAAGAGTGTTCACTGGGTTTCCTCATCCCAACACCTTGTTGACATCCATATATATATATATAAATAAGAGGAAAGGTAAACTGCATAATAATGGCAGGATGTAGTGATGTAGTCAGCATGAAGTTGGAAGATTGGATATATAATGGGAAGAAATTAAAACCAGTATCAAGGATACCTTGGATATAGAGATTGGAAAACAAGAGAAGAAAATCAGAAAACAATGGATCACTAAGGAAATGCTGGAGAAAATGGATGAGAGACGAAAATGAGAAAACATTAACAGTGAAGAAGGTAGAGCCAACTATAGACGTATAAACAATGAGTTGAGAAGGCTAACAGATAAAGCTAGAGAAAATTGGATAAAAGAAAAATGTGATGAAATACAACCAATGAAGAAGTTAAGACGGTACGATATGATGCACGATAGGGCACTGGAATTAGAAGATAAGAAGTCTAATGGAATTCGTGGTAAAGTTATTATGAATACGGATGGGAAGATAGTCTCAGAAACAAAGGATGTAGCACAGGTATGGGAAGAATATATTAAGGAACTATACTTCAAGCAGGCAGGATCGGCAAAAATAGAACTGAAAGATGAGGAAAACATTGAAGAAGACAACTTAGGTCCAAGTATTATTGAGATTGCTGAAATTTCGTCAACTAACGATATCATGATTTTTTATTTTTCTTCTGGCATCAAAATGCTGATTTTAAAAATTTTAAATAATGGATTATGATTGATCAAACCTAAATTTGCCATAAAATATCTTCCGGACAAATACTTTCATTTTTCCATTCCAAAATAATAAAAGCGCCGGATTGATAGTTGATTTTCAGAGAAAATTGCGTTCTTCGATATAGTATTTGAAATAAGTTTAAATCTGTATTTTTTGGGCTAAATTTTTAAGTTTAAATGTATGTAAAGATAATCCTAACTACTTCAATAACCGCTAATTAACCGCATCGAAGAAGGATTATCTTCTTATGTTTGTAATTCACCAACGAGAATAGAAAGCAACTATGTGTATGTTGTGCAAAAATAACTTTTGGAATCCATCTGCGGCATTATAAAAATCAAATCATTGTTATGCCTCAAAAAATAGAAGGCGAGGAAAGAAATTTTTCTTCCTTCTGGCGACGGATGCAAAACCTCGTCCAACCCCACCCCGCGACGACCTGAAACACCCTGTCAATAAACAACCCGCTCTACGTTTTTACGCCGCGGACGAAAATAAGGCGATTAAAAAATATTCCCCGAATACTTGCCCGAGGATGCTAAGGAATCAACTTCCGCTCGATGAATCCACCTGCGCGACATTATACAAGCGTTTCTCACCCGTGGATCTCACATACTCGCTCCCGCGAGCACATTCTCGTCCTACCCGCTGACGCAAACCAAATCTAAACAAATTGCGTTCTTGAAGAGATTTTAATCCCCCCTAGCGCCCCTTCGCCCTCGGCGAATTCTGTTTTTTTTTTCAGAAGCGAAGAGTATTTGCTCTACTTCATGAATCTAGCCGAAAAGAAATTTTTAAATTCTCATAAAGATTGATTTCTTCGCCAAGGGGGTTGATTTCACGAGGTAACTTCATTTCAATCCAGGCAATTAATAGGAATTTTACGTTAACTATGATAATACATTATGCTAACAATGGCTTCATTTAAGGATAACTACAATTTTTCTGCAGCAGAAGATTCTTTAGGCAATTTTAGGTCTCAGTGCACGTGAATCTTCATTAAGTGAATTGCGGATAAATAAGTAAAATATTTAGGGATGACAATAAAAATAAGCTTTACATTTTTACTTTCTCATATACGTAGTTTGTGGACCCCTGACCTAGAGGGTTAAACTAAATCGAATGATATCTCATATTTATGGATAATATCATTCATAATAGACACTACGAAGAGATGAACGATATTGTGCAACAATTAAGGGCACTTGATTCTTGGCTATTTTGAAATAATTCGATTTACTCAAAAGTAAATATAAGGATTAAAATCCATCCAATCGTACAGCCTGATGTCACAAATAATATTAACTAAGCCAAATGTCCCAAAAAATTACTATGTATAGTCCAGTGGTATTGAAATATACGCTAAATTACGGTTAACTTTGATTTATAAGCGTTTTTCTTTTATAAGCGTACACAGTCAACCAAACGTATATACGTACATACAGCGCCGTAACTAGCTATTTTAGCACCCAGGGCAAACTACCAAACATGCGCTCCCTCCATAAAAAATTCTCAAATACCTATTTTTCTAAATATGGATTTTGGGTAAACAATTAATAAATAAAAATAAACTATAAATGATATTTTCTCAATATAAATTTACATTTTTAAAATACATAATTATAAATATGATTAATAAATAAAAATAAACTATAAATGATATTTTCTCAATATAAATTTACATTTTTAAAATACATAATTATAAATATGATTACATACATACATACATAATTTAAATACAGAAAGTATAAATATTTTAATATTAAAGATTTATTCTACGTGATTTTAATGCAACAAACTCATCAATAACATAATCGAAATTTATAGTTTCTGCTATACGTAATGTCTGGAACAAGTATACTAGTGAAATCGCTCTTGTTCTTTTGCCATGAAACCTAGCACAACTTACTATCAACAATTTTTGCTCCCCTTCTTTAGTTGCACCCGGGGCAGATGCCCCGCACTAGTTATGGCACTGCGTACATGTGAAAATTAGCGCAATGTATGTTGCGACGTTTATTTCATTTTTCGTTCGTTTTTTAGAAAGATAGAGAATGTGATGCGAATGCTAAAACAACAAAGGATTTCAAGCCAATTATAAGGAGTGTTAGTAAAAAAAAACGAGAAAAAACATTTTAAATCTATTATATGCTACCTTTACGCTGATGCTTTCGCAAATTACCTCCAAATTTTGTTACCTAAATGTCTTTCAATACACACACCACATACCACACCAAGTCACAACAACAACAAATCAATAGTTTGTTTCCGTTCAAGATCGAGAGTGCATCTTTGGGTCGTTTTTCAGGAACAGAAAGAAAAAATAGTAAATAAAAATACAAAAGACCTTCTTGAAAGGTGGAGATGTCCTCGTCTCCTAAAAGATTTAATTTGAGTTTTAAAACTGGAAGAAGTCATTAGGCATTCCTCGTTTAGGAAAACGGGAATTAAATGTACTAGAGATGAAAGATATCTCTTAGCTTTTCCTATCTTACAATACGTTTACCGATTTAGAAAGAGAGTAAAGAACGTAAACTATATAGTTGCGTTCGCACAGTTCTATGACTTGTAGAGACGTAGACTACGAAAAAATGATCCTATCTATGTTTGAATATGTCTCTGCGTATGTATGCATATAATATTTACCACTTAGGATGATATTTCTGTTAAACAACAAATTTCTAGAAACTATTGTTGATGCACGTACAAAAAACCGCGACTTGTATAACCAATATTACGTCAACATTTATCTTCGCAGGCTTCATTTTTCTGTAAAAGAACAGGAAGGTCGCGTGACTCGGTACTTCCTCACGTCCTCGGCTAAAGGGAAGCTAAAATCACGCCGCAAAAACTCTTTTTCCGCTCCCATTACTCAAACACTAGACCCATTTAACGAAAAGAAAGGTTAAATGGCGGAAGGAGAAATATTTCCGCCCATCCACTGCAGATGAGAACGGCAATAGATTTCCGCTCTCTCCCTCTTCAATTTTTCCCATAATCTTTTCCAAGCTATACCGTACGGAAAGTTCAGTGCGTTAGGATGCGGCAGCGTGGGCTGAAATTGTTCCGGTAGAAGGGTCCTATCACCACGTGTTGTTCGTAAAGCAGGAAGATTATCGGCGAGTACGACATAAAAGCGAGAGGCTAAAATTACGACATTAATATAAAACAAATAAGGGGGTGGATGGACTACTACTATTAATGATCTGATGTGTCCAGCACATTACTTTCTCCATACAATGTAATGAATATGATTGCAATAGTAATTACAAGCTGCTCTCAACAACAGTTTCCTCAAGATTAACTGTCGGAAATAACGCTCGTGAATGATTTTAAAACACCTTGAATAAGTTTCACAATGAAAAATACTATGAATAACCTTTCACATTGAAAAATAAGTAAATAAAATTGTAATTTTTTGCTATGGATAACGAAATATATATGCGCGATTAAAACTATCGTTGGCATCGCTGTCAATATTTACAAGAAACTTTGGATAATTTTTATCGCAACTAAAATTATCCTTGGCAGCACAGGCATCGCTATCAGCAATTAAAAATGTTATCATAGCAACGGTAACTAAGATATTTGGTTATATACTTAACAAATTCAGACGGATAATCGCTACAAATTATTTTATGAAAATATGTTTCTAACAAAACTTAAATAATTTCTATTTTTTACAACTTTTGTGATAACAAATAGTTGGATTAATGAAGCCCTAAAGGAGATATTTGAAGAAAACGAAAAATGTTATGAATAAACCTTCACTTCTGGTTGAATAATTATAGCTAAAATCTAATCAGTTCTTAATTTGTCAACAAAAATCTTAAATATAAAACTGTACTGACTTAATAAGTAGTTACTGGGTTAGAGCTCGCACAAAATTCCCATTACACACACACACACACCATCATCAAGAAAATAGTGAAAAACTTACTCAGGGGACCTTAAAGCGTGTATTTCCGTTGAAATATCGAATATGATTTTTTCACGAAAACAATACTTTCTCCTATAGCGCGTATGGGGAAAGATAAAAATTAGCGCCCCGCTACTGCCGTGGATGATGAAATAAAATTAATAATCTTTGAATGTTCCTAGCGAGAGGAGAAAAAAATATTGTCTCTTCAATTGAAGCCAGATATGAACTGCTGAATACTCTCACCTTATTCATTCCAATAAAGCTATTCCACTTTTTTGAACAATTGTCACACAAGCAAAAGTATCACAGGTTTGAATTGTAACGATAACAGTTAAAAATACGCTACAAATACGTAACGACGTTACAAGAGAAATGTTCCTAGTTTTTCCACAAATGAAAAGTATTTTTAGATCATTTGCGATAAGAGTAGTCGAGTACGTAATACTAAATCATGCTGAATATCAAAATTTAAAAATTATAATAACCTGAGAGTCAAATTAAAATAAAATCGTGAAATTTCATCACCCTTATTCTCAAATAGAAGATATTATTTCTCTCAAATTCCAGTAAGATAAGGGAGGATAGGATAGGAGAAGGGCAATCACTCGTTATGAAACAATTTCTTTTAAGTTGAGTGATTTTTCAATCAAATCTACCTTTATCTAGAAGAAATTCGATAACTTTGCAATAATACGAGGATATCTGTTGGGGAGGGTAGATACTAACTTGTCTAACACGGTCCCAACCAAGAAAATTCCACATTGTGAAAGAGGAAAATTAGTCTATCACGATAGTTCAGCATCAGAATACCCGCCCAGTAAATGGAAAAGGTTCGATTTCCGGCCATAGCAGAATTTTTCTCCCGATTTCTAATTTCCCTAATTTGAAAAAATTTATACCTACGCGAATTATTGGTAGTATGACGCACGAGAATGCTTCAATACCACCAACCTCACGTAGCAATTGCTATTGCAACTAGATGTAGTGTATTTAATGATAAAAATTTTAATTCAACCGTAAGTTTTATGGCTTCAAACTGTAAATTTCACTATGGTCATATAAATTACTCGGTAGATAAATTCAGAATCAATGCATATTTGCTCAGTTACGTCTGAAATTTCGACCAAAGAGAAAGAAAATATCTCAATTTGATACGATTGAACGAGATTGTGTGGGATTAATATGCGTTCTTTGCACGAAGTGAATGCATATAGGGGAGGTCGTTTCCGTCCGTCCGTCCGCATGTTAAAACTCGGAAACCGCTGGACGTATTATGATGAAATTTGGTATTGGAAAGTTTTGCTAAAATTTATCGACCGATTTCAATGTTGGTCAAACTCGGACAACAATGATGACCACTTTACATGAAGATCTACAGTGTACCTTTGTTTCAACTCAAGAACCGCTGGACGTATTTTGATGACATTTCGTATTGGGAAGTTTTACTAAACTTGATCGACCGATTACAATTCTGATTAAAATCGGGCAACAATTACGACCACTTTACATGAAGACCTACAAGTAGTTGACAATGTTCCTTTGTTTCAACTCGGGAACCGCTAGATGTATTTTGATGAAATTTGATATTGGGGAGTTTTGCTAAAATCGGTCGACCGATTGCAATTTTGGCTAAAATTGGACAATAATTACGACTACTTTACATGAAGACATAGTAATTTACAGCGTGCCTCGCTTGCTTTTCGTTGAATTCTCATCTGAGCGAAAAATATTGAGAACATTGTGAAATCTCAAATAACGCATTTGGAAACTCTGTACTCCGACATGGAGTACACCTTTCCAATCTTGTTCTAAATGCAAACAAGGTGAAACTTAATAGGGAGTCCAAACCTATAGCAAACAGACATAAACGTAATCGCTTTATCCATTTCTCGTGCAGTTGTTACAACCCCATCCCCAATTTTGGCAAACGCTCCTTTTTTTACGGGTTTCGCTTCCAGCATAAGCGCCTATTAGCGTCGGTTTGTTCGTCCGACCGTCCGCATGTTCATTCTCGGCTCCTACCGACCGGATTTTTATGAAATTTGATATTAAGGACTTACAATTAAAGAAAATAAGAAAGTCACAAAAAAATCACGTAAGCCAACCAGGGGTGCCACTTTACTGGTGACAAAAAATGAACTTTCCATTATAGCTCGTAAATGTTTAGTCAAATTAAAACCGTTTTCAAATAAACTTGTAGAATTAGTAACATTTATGTCGTAGGAGGAGCCGTTATCAAGAAAATTGAACAGGAAAGTCGTAATTCGCTGTGAACTTAGAAAAATTCATTCATTCATAAATTGTTTTCAACGTAAATAATCTTATTGGATACTGAAGTAAATAAGATCTGCTATAATTACAAAATTCATTTCATTCCTTACACGTGCATGACAGATTTTGTAAGAGGAAGGAAATGGATTCTCTACGGCGAAGAAAAGAACAGAAACGTAAATATTACAACTACTGATTTCAAGTGAGGTATGTTTCAAGTAATTTTAGATTGTTCGGTTGATTAAAACTGATTAGAAAATAAATCACTAAATATAAATTGAATATTTCCCTGGAATCATTTCTGATATATCGTTTTGCAGTATTTAGTCATTAAAATTACGTAATGTTTATTGATGCACCAACTAAGGGGGGAGAAGAAATTTTTAATAGACAAAGATACAATCGGGTGGTGGTGTTTTGCTGTTTTATGGTGTGTGTTCGGTCAAATTATATGGTATAGTTTCAAATACTCCATCGCACGAAACGCGCCTATTTGTGATACACTGTACGCTTTCCTAACTTGTTTAAAACTTCTTCCACCTCAATCAACACTCCATCTTCCATTCCTCCCCCTACACCCTCTTCTGCAGGCGGAAGAAAAAACACTCGAAGATCAAATCGCGTCATCAAGCGACAACGCCGCCATTTTCCACTTTCAATTCTCAGGAGCCGTCTTGAAACATTCTCCCCATATCCACCCCAGTCTCTACCTCCATTTCCTCCGTCTTACCTCCACTTTTATCCCTTTCCTTTATGCGTTCTACCATCCAAGAGCAAACATCAATTGAGAGATTCCTGAGAAACGCTTTCTCGCCCCCTTTCTCTCTCTCTCCATCTCCTTAGACACCCTTTCGCCCCTCTAAACTGGAGGGGAAACAAACATGATTGGAACTTGAAAGCAAGCTCACCACCACCGCTCCATCCAAGCGTTTAAAACCCTCTTCCCTTAACTCTCCCGCCCCCGCAACTTCCTCTCCCCTCCTCTCGCTATCCTTCTACCTCCCCCGCTACCCTGCCTACCCTCCGGCACAAAACGCCAATCCCTCCTTCTCGGAGAACTTTCACACGCTTTATGCCCAACAAGCCCAAATTCAATCCCGACCTGTGATTATACGGAAAGCTAAGTCGTGAGGGAGAGCTCCCAAGAACATATAGCACCTGTGCATCTTTGTTGTCGGGGAGTGTTTTGTGACGGTTGGTAGTCAAGGGAAGTGGGTTTCCGCCGCACGTTAATGCGGAGCTACATTAAGTAACAAATTGGTCCGACGACGCATTTACGCGGTAGCTGACGCCTTTTTTGTTTTAATCCTTGCGCGTTTTTAACAAACTACCCTGAAGCGGAATGCATATTATATTATTATACATGAACTCACTTCTAAAACTTACGTAAAATATGGATTACGTTATGTTTACTCAATTTGAAAACAGTGATTCCAAATAGGAAATCAACGCACATCTGATTTTGGAATATAAATGTGTTTTCATAATCGTATAAAAACATTACGATAATATTTTTGCTCCCTTAAAATGACTCCCTAATTATCTTTGTTTGTTTATGGCCTCAATTAAAATTTCAATTTGCTAACTTTCAACGATGTTATGGAAGGACTTTTACTTTTAATCATGCATTTTATTATTTATTTACTCATAATAATCTCCAAAAAAACATGGAAAGTGTTATGCAATGATGAAAACCATAATTTAATTACATTTCCGGAAATTAATCAAGCAAGCCTATGGAGTGCATTATGATGAAATACTAAGGTCAACACCTATATATGGGGTATATAGCTGTTTACTTGATTTTTAATGGGAATTAATTACAGCTTATGCCATTCTGCATAGTTTCACATTATTCCACCAATTTGATTTTTAATGATAAAACGTTTTCGCTCATAGGCAAACCCCAGATCTTCTTTCTGAAGGCAATTATTCCGTTCAACCGTTCATCAAAAACTATTACGCGATACTTGACAGCCAGAAAAACCCTAGGTTAATTATGGATGTACAAAATATTCCGAAAAGAAATTAAAAATCGCATAAAAAAGAAAAATTAACAACTCCCTCGTATATCTCATAGAACTGTTTTACTAATTGGCTTCGCAACATCAGCGCGCATTCCAGCTTTTAAGGGTGGACTTAAAGCAGGTGTCCAGCGTAAATTGGGCGAAAAACCGTCAAAAGACGTATCAAGCCACGCTCGACTGAAAGATTACGAGGAGGACATAAAACAAAATGAAAATGCCGCGGCTACCACTCTTCCTGCTGGATGGACACATTAGGTGAGCCCACCGCTAAAGCTCTCCCTGGTGACGATGCAGACGAGGAGACACTCAGGCTATACGAGTGGACGCGCTTAAAACGCCAAAACCGCTTTTTATCCCACCATCAACGCTCAAAACTCTTCCATCAAAAGCACAAGGAAATTTCCATTGGGGGAAAATTCGAGGTAGAGGTGGACAAAGAAATGAAACTGGACAAAGGACCAGGCTCAAAGTTCAAAGATTCATATATGTTTACATATACACAAAATATTTTCTATAGATGAAAATACATAATTTTCTTCCTAAGCAATAAAGATTTCTCTCATGCCACCAGTAACGTGTAAACGTGTTTGCAAGAGCATGTAGGTTTCTCCCTGTAGCTAATTAATTATATTCCTTCTTGACATAATTCATTCTCAGTTTTCTTTATTTATACATACTAGGGACTCTGTCCCTTGCCCCATTCGAAGCCCAATCCCGTCTGATGCTTCGCTCCGTTCGTCTATTTATTTTCAAACTAATTTTGCATCAATGTAATTAATATTTTAAACAGAATACATTCTCATTACCAAATATATATATCAATACATAAAAGGAGTTTGTTTTTCATAGATGGGGTATTTTGTGTGTTACGATTAAGGCATCATCATACGTTTATGTTGGTTGGAATCAACGGTAATATAATTTATTCTACACATTTTCGTTAAAAGCATTATATAAATGCTACCATAATATTGACTATTGTTTCTATTTAAAAACATGGTAGTTCCATTAATAAAAAATAGGAAAAAATCCCCACATTCTGACTAAAAACAATTTTTACACTAATTCAGCACGGATTTGGATTTCGTCTTAAATAAACTGATGTGGGCAACACATGACATTCTCCATATTTATATGGCAAATTACATGTTGTTAGCTCTGGGATCGTTGTCAATATTTACTTCCGGTTGACAATTAAGAAAAGAAAAAGGAGCGTTACTAAGACGTAACTAAGCGTCAATTGTTAACAATAGTCTTCGGTAGGTGGCGTGGTGGTGGCAGATAAACAAATAATACCTCTTAAAGAATGCATTATATGGGAAAATGTATCAAACAAAGGTTGCATAAAATAAAATTCCCTACAATTTTTATTCCAATACATTTTTACATTTATCAAATATTACAGCAAATATTTCAAAATAACGGATAAGTGACAAGAGTAAACACCCACTTCCGGTCGACCGACGTTTACAAAAAACTAATCAGATCTAACTTTTGTAAAAATGTTAAATATACAAATTTGTGTGGACCTGATTAATAGTTTTTGAGTTAGAGCGCCCACAAAAATCTATCACATACAGACAGACACATAGACATCATCGAGAAAATAGTCAAAACGTGTTCAGGGGACCTTAAAACGTGTATTTCCGTTGAAATCTCGAATTCGATTTTTTTATGAAAACAAAATACTTTCTCTATACTTCGTATATGGGGAAAAAAATACTTAAAACCTTCAGATATAGAACTAATCATGTCCCGAGTTTTCTAAATTTAAACTATTTTCAAAAAATAATTTTTATAAAGTTTGACTGATTTCCGTGCATTTCGTATGGAGGTTAGGAATGAAACAGTGGGATCGGAAAAAATCCCTAAAAATAAAAATTTGTGGAATTTCGGAATTTTCCGTCACTTTTACCAAATGACCAATCCCATGCTATATTTGTTGCTCTATACATAAAGCAAAAACGAAATTTTGTACAGCAATAGAAAAAGTTGTTTCCAAACTGTAACATAACTAAATAAAATATTATATTTGATATGAAAAAAAAAACAAAAATTCTAATGCAAGAGTTCAGAAATATTTTTTTTTAATTCCGATGTAAATACATCTTTTATTTATTTCATCACAGCATACGCTAACTACTGATGGGACGCTTTTAAACAATACACAAATACACTATTTACGAATAAACCTTAACCTGCACAACTCAAGAAATACTATTCTACTCCACATATTAGCTATTTATGCAAACACGTCTCGCTGGCCATACCTAAATCCAATTTGGTATAAATAATCTCACGAACATATCAACAATAGGATATCCCTTAACGACGAAAACTTTTCTCAGCATTATAGAATCGCGCACAATGGCTGATATTCGAAAATATGCATATACAATTCGCTGTTTTAATAGCTTCATCGTACTCTCATAAGATACCCCTATCAATATTAATCCTAGCAAAACGGGCCAGCAGCGACAGGATAAAATAACCAAAAATGATTGAAAACGATTATGAGCAAGAAAGAATCCCGAAATTCCCATGGTGATTTCGGTGGAGTTAGCACGTATTACGCATAAATAACGCGATGTATCAACAAAGGACAGAGTGATTGCGATCTATGAATTATAAATTTAAGCAAGGGAACGTCCATGCGTTTACAGACACGTGCAATCGCGCGAATCTTTTGATGTCACTGCAACGTTTTGTCCGCGGTTTACTGAATTTATTTCTCATGATCGCTCTTACCCATCATCGTCTCTTAATCTCTTGATCATGCCTAATGCTGATGAAAATATCTTTTTGTAATAACTATATCCCAATCAATTACAGCTGCATTAAAATAACATCAGTGAACAAGAGAGCTTATGGCTCACAAATGTAACGATGTAGTAATACCACTGATCGTCGAATCATTGCGTTCGATTTCTCTTGTGCTTTTAGTACGTGAAAGATGTCAGCTCATGTCATCATTTCGCCTTTGACCCTGACAATTTTTGAATTTTTTAGGTCCAATACAAACCTTTTTTAGGGATGATAGGTTTTGATAAAGTATTAGATCACGCAAATTGTACGAACGGTTCACTATTTATGCTTAATAAATAATTTTTCAACCGAAAGCTTTAAATCTGAATCCTAGACGACCCTAGATATTCAATCCGTTACTCTTGCAAGGAGGGACTTAAATATCGTTTTTGGACATTTTTGGAATAATTCGTGCGAATTCGTGATTAATAGCATTAACATAGAATGAATCTTTCATAATAAACAACTAAACGATTTTGGTTTCGAGGGGGGAGATTATTATTGTTTGAAAATGTATTTCATTAGGATAAATCCTGCTTCATACAGAGTGAAAAACATTCTATGTCTGATTAAACTAATCCGCCGCTTTCAAAGTTAAGCACTTAGTCTTAGAAAAAAATCAAGCGGTCTGAGCTCGGAGATGATCGCTGTAAATTATTCCTAGAGCATAACAGGAAGCAGGTAAACTGCGGATAAGGTTAGTGATATACGCAACCCTTCGAGGCATTATGCAGCTCTAGTATTCAATATAGCCTTGTATTTATGGGATGTTGCGTTCAACCGCCTCACATGCATCCCTCATCCCTCCTTTATCCCATTCATTCTGCCCAAAATACATCCTCGTAAATACACACTCCACACACAACGCCAATGATTGGATTTTCCCCTAAAAAACGTATGTTTGTCATCTCCGTAAATTGAATCTGCGCTTGCATGACCGAAAAAACAACGTCGCCAAATTGAGATTTTTGTCGAACATAATTTAATTCAATTTTAGCCGCGTTTCGTTTCCAACGTGAGCGCTTATTAGCTTTATTCTGTCCGTCCGTCCGTACACATGTTCGTTCTCGGCCTCTACCGAACGGATTTTCATGAAATTTGGCATTTAGGATTTATGACCAAAGACAATATTAAAATGGAAAAAAAGAATTGCATATCAGGGTTGCCACTTTGCTGGAAATAAAAAACGAAATTTTCCTCATATCTCGTAAAATATTAGTAATACTAAAAAGTCCTTAAATAAAATTTGTAACTTGTTTGTTGATATCTAAGCATGTTTGCCATAGGTACTTGGAGTCGTCTCGGTTTTTACCTGAAATTGAATGCATCTGTGGAAAAAAACAGTTATAATCCAATTTATATCGCATATATTGATCCAATAATAATAAACGAAAGGAAAAGACAATTTCTACTGAAGCAGAAAACGAATAATCACGCTGAGTACCAATTAATTTCCCTTAATTGATGGCTAGTTCGCCGAAATTCAAAACTGCTGTCGTTTGATTCTGCATTCAACGAGGATCTGAAGTGTGCATTGGTACGGAGAACGATCGTTATGCGTGACATGCGTTCGCGCCGAAATAAAAAAAATAACCGATCTGAGCAAACGCGTGCGTTCAAACGTAAAATCAAATTTTACGAGGCTCGCAACCGACACCCTAAATATTTGGACGGGTTACGCACAACATTCTCTAATTATGGGACACACTTATACAAACAGTCGGACTCTACCGACGCCCACAGCCATCCCTCTCCTCCTCCCCTCCCTTCCTCTCCCTCTCCACACCTACCGCTCCCCAACCTACCTCACCTTGCGCTCTGCATAAGACCAACCCTTAATGGTTTGGCCGAGTGGCAGTGGTGGCGACGCCTGGCGGCTTGGTGCGTGAATGTGGTGACTCGGTGATGCACGGCACGTAATGGTCTACTCCGCGCAGGGTTATTACTCACAGGAAGTGATCAACAATGCAGTGCGCGGCAAGAGTTGGCCAGTTGGCCGTAACTGAGGTGTTTAAGTCACGAACTTGGCGGAAGGATAGGAAAAGGTTTTTTGCAGATTCGTGTTTGAGGAGGACGACTGATAACATTCTAGCCGCAATAAAGCGTGTTACCGTAAAACGGCGTAATAACAAAAAACTTATTCTAACCATAAAATAAAAAAATAAATCTGTAGGAAAATACAGCTGCTTGAGAGTAACGTAAAAATAATCTAATTAACATACAAGAGATTAAACCTTGATCAATCAAGTCCTTCAAAACAAAATACGCGGTAGAAATGTAAACATACTGGTAATACATATAAGACATGAATACAACGGGCGGATTCAGCAACGTGCTACGTGTGCTTGACCCCCACAAGTTTTAGTGGTTCCCGGATTGGCCATGTTTGTGTCTATTTATTTTCGCTTATCGAACTATAAACTATAGGATCCCAAGAGGAATCAGCTCAGGGCCTGTAATAATTGCTTTAGGTAAAAATATTTACTCTAAAGGACGAGTTATTAAAAAAACTGAATTATCCATTTATTATTCTATGTTCGCAATACTGACACAAATAAAACTTTCAAAGTTCATCCCTCGAATGAAAAAACAACTTAGCGATTCGAAGAAAAATAAAGAAGCCACTTCAAGATATCTAGGCAATCGTTCAAGGGCCTTAATAAAAGTTGGGAAAATCATGACGGACAAGCAAAGGCAGATGGCGAAGTAAGCAAGTTTCTCGCGTAAATTAACGCAGCAAAAACAAAACCTATATTAAATCCGTCAGGAAAAACCCTACGAAAACAACGCCATAGTTTTCGGGACCTTGAGAGAAAAGAAGAAAAGACTATCTGGAAATGAGAGCACACACGTGAGCTATTCTGTCAGAGGGAAGGTGGCGAGGAAAGAATTGAATTGGAGGCACCGAAGCTTTTGGTCATTTCCAGGAATCCCCCAATCGGACGCTTTCTCTTATCACCACACACACACACTCGCTCGCGCACACTTGGGGAAGCAGTAAAAAAAGAAGAGAAACAACAGAGAAAGAGAGAGACTAGAGAAGACCTCCGAAAAAAGCTCCCGAGTCTCCTCCAATAACTTGGTGCATTCCGCAGCTGCTGGAGCGCAAAAACTGAAAGTAGTTTTCGTGTGGAGCTGAGATATCAAAGACTTGATATAAATCCGATGGAATTAAGTTGCAAGGCGAATTACCCTCCGGAGACCACGAGGCGGTAGCAACTTCTCCAAAATCTGGTAGGTGGAAAGTAAGAATTTTCCAAAACCAATACTCCGCAAAAAGAATTTTCGATAATGCTCAAAAGCAAGCAAGTTGAGTTCTCCGTTATCCCTCAAAGGTAAGAAGTGGAGCCTCACATCAAATTGTGGAAACGTACTAATCCTTACCACTCTTTGAAAACTTCAGCCTCCAAGCTTCAAAAAGCTTTCTTCAAAACAAATCATGTATAAATGTCGAGTTTACCAAAAATGAGCGCCTCTGACGGAAATAGATTAACCAAACCGCAAATGCTAACACGCTGGAACGATTGACTTCCCGTTATCTACCCAGCGAACAAATGAATTTCATAAAATACATTTTTAAATATCGACTGAAAGATAACATATAATATATAGAAATAATTACGGAAAGCGAGCTTTCTATAACGGTCACAAACTATAACAGATCGTTAATATTCCAACTATGTTCGTCTATGTTATCCGACTTATCCTTCTAATAGATACCGTCACAATGAAAATAAAATATCGAATTCTGAAGAGTTCGCGAATGAAATTAAATTTTTGGTATGGTATACTGATTCACGAAGATCCTTTCAGAAAACGGAATCGAATTATGCGCCATCCAATAAGTTACAAATGAAGACTCGGGAATACATCGGCGAAAGTCCTTTCAAATAAAAAGCGTTTTAATTTATAAATTGTAGATGCAATCCGACGAATCCTTTTCACTTGTCTATCGAACGAAGCAAAAAGCTAGAGCTGAAAACGGCATACTAAAATAAACGTGCCGCGAATAAAACGATGAACTGATTGTGAGTGAATACCTTGGTGACAAACAAAATCCACCAACTCACCTCTTGAACGAAGCCCACAATTTTTCGTTGATAACCTTTATTGACAATGATAAATAAATCAAGATAAAGTGCAATTATTTCCGAGTAGAAACTTCAAGACTGCATCTTCTAATAACCATAATGAAATACGCAAGAACTGAAGTCAGTTACTGTCGATTTCGTCTGACGCATGTCCTATTCACCGACTGTGTGGTGTCCCTAAGGATATAAACGCGAATAAAATAGATCAAGTTGTAAAAATAAAGTAAATCTGAGCCACGGAGAAAATCTTAGCTTAAGAAATCATTTTTCAAACTTTTCTCCCGATCGGCTGCTTAAACTCAAACAAATCTCGATTATTAGAATTTCTTGAGATTCCTTTAAAACTTACAGTGCCCTCTGGGAAAATAGGAAAGTTCTAAAAACAAAGAGAAGAATAAAGTTGAAAAGGATTGTTAGATGGAAAGAAGATTCCAACAAAGGCAAACATGCCTCAAGTAAAATGAGAAAACATCACGAAGAAGGGCGGAAGCGGGATCGCGTCATTCCTAAGGCACCGTGAAGCATCCCTTTCTCGAGATCAATCTCTCGCCTACGCTTTGATAATCTTGCAACTAATAAGTTTTTGGTAATTAAACGGAAAAATTACATCCTAATTAAAAGTTTCAACGAAAGATACGATTTTAAGCACGAAAAGATATTAATTTTATCGATATATTACGCGCGGAATCATAAAATGCGCCATTAATTGTTTTAATAAGGAACGCTGCATCTAACATACATGAGTCATAGTTGGCAGAATCTACTAACTTTGTTTCCATGACTCCGAGATTAAATAACAGGGAAGAATAATCCTCTTCAAGAAGCAAAAACCTTTTTTTATTCTACAGGGAAACTACCGCCCATAAGCAAAACAAACAGAACAATTCCAAAAGTTTCTTTACCTCCGTGTCGTTCAGGCGCTAAAATAACGACTTATAAAAATCACCAGACACACACACACACATACATATACATACATACATATATATATATAAAGTATGGAAAGACAACCACCAACTTATCCAAAGCGTAAGCCTGTGAAATTTACGTCGAAAAACAATTGGGTAGCATGGTTTCTTTTAACTCGAAGAATAATTCGCCCAAAAGCATTAACGATGATTGCTGGAAAAAAAGGAGGAAGAAAGGTCAAAGCAACACACGAAAACACATAATGAGGTTCATATGAAAAGAGGGGCATCCGAGGAAAAAAGAACGGAAAGAGACAAAAGGGTATGGAGAGAGGAGTTATCCGAAGAGGGAAGGAATGAGGGAAAATAGAATAGCGTCCACTGACGTCATTGGCACAGCTGCCAACATCGGCCACTCGTCTCCCCTCCGCCCTAACTCCCATTCTTCTCCCTCCACCCCAACTCCCATCCTTCTCCCTCCACCCCTCACCATCCCTCCCTCCTCCTCCTCCTATCTTTTCCCACTCCATAATTCACACACCCTCCCACTGTACTAATGCGTCAGCTGTTAATGGTAGGGACACCCACATGGCTTGGTGGATTACCCGCCCATGAGCAGTGTGACTGAAATCAGCCGCAAGCTACCTCAAACCAATGAACGAAGCATTACCACGCCTACCAGCCCACGACAGAAGAAAATGTTTTCATTGGTTAAAGCGTCATACTAGTAAAGTTGGATTGGACTACAAATTGGTACATTAACTTAACTGGTAAACGACCATCCTTTCCGCTACTTCGTCGCGTTTTTAATCACGCCCGCTGAGCATTTATGCGTGCATTTTCGCAGTATCCCGTTTTTATCAAACTTTCATGAATGGGCAATAAAATAACAAAGAATCGGAGCAACGCAAATCTCGAAAAAACTGTTTTGATGATCCTCCTCCGCGAATTACAGTAACCATTAACAATAATTTATGACGGTAAAGCGTGAGCTTTTGTTTTAAACGTTGTAACCCATTCAAAATGATAATGAAAAGAGCAGTAATATAAGGTAAATCATACGAAATTATGAGATTCGTACTTCTGTCTAAACGGGAATGATACATATTACGAGGGAGAAATTGTTGGCGCGATTTTAAGCCTGTTTATTATAGCCTATTAACCGCATATATTTCAGCCCAGTTGTTCATACGAGAGGATGAGGCAGGTTAATTACGTTGATGCGCATAAAACATTGAACGCTGAAATAAATTAAACAAGTGCACCCATGAAAATACCTGGTTCATTATTATATTAATTCAAAGCACGATTTCAAATCCAGCATCTGTGCTAGAAGAAAAACAGGAATAGTTTTTACGCGAGTGAAGTGAAATATTTTATCAGAACGGGATAAATTTCAGTTATGTATAATACCTTGGCAATGATTAAAAATTTTTAATATGCTACCTAATCATAGTGATAAAACGAATAATTTGCAATTAATTTAGATTTATTCTCTTCATCTCCTTTTAAATTATCTCCAGTAGCAATTCTCTCTTCTTTACTCTACCCTTATGAACCAATTTATAACGTATTTTATATTTAATAACGTTTTTAAAACTATTTCATTAATACAGTCAATGATGCTATTTATTTTATTCTATTAAACGCTCAGCCCTGTCACTGGCAAAATTATATGCTATGATAGATTACATGCGACTACACTTTATTTACTCTCAATTAAGGCTTAGATAATTGTAGGAGAAGACCCGTAGGATGATTACTTCAACAGCGAACTGTATCACAGAAAGTCTTTGAAAGGATAGCCCTCCAAATACGACTATCATAAATAAACGATTTAAAACCCGGAATAAAGAGTATGGAAAAGTGCTCACAGTCGATCACCGAGCATAAAAAAGCCGATTTTATATAAATTACAAGAAGGGATTCTTCGGCCTAAATATCCACGGGTTATCTCCTAAACCTCTTAAAGGAAATTGCCTCGATCATATGACAGTCTTATCAAAAACAACGCTTTCCCCCTTCCTAAAAACAAATCCAATGATTGCCTTATCAAAACAACGGCTCTTAGAAAAAAACATCGTTATAGGATATTAAATATTGTATCATGAGTCCATCGGAAGAATAATAAGTAAGAGTCCGATCGTTACGCACATGTATATATGACAAATAAAGTACGACAGCGGCTTTCGGATCTCATTTTTTTATACCATCCCCTCCCCCTTTCGAGCTCCTCTTCGTTAAGGATCGGGCATTAAGACCCCCTCCGTGTAAGAGGTAGTGGTCTCCTTCAATCGGATGAAGTGGTATGGAGTCGTGAGAGAGAAGGGGTTTTGCGAAGTATGGAAGTAGGTTGGCGAAATGATGGAGGGAGTTGAAGAGTTGGGAGACATTAAGGACATAAATGGAACAAGGGAGGCGAAAGGAACGGAAAGGAAGAAGGGAGGGAAGGAGGGGAGTGGAAGGTGAGGGGATGAGGAGAGGAGATTGCTAAGCCTTACGAAGGAAAGGGATTTTTTGAGCCCTTCTGTTAAGGCAGCGTGTCTGGCCAAGAGGAAACGACCCCTGTCCACTACACAATGGGGAGCGGAGGTCAGAAAAGGTGAAGAGAGGGGAAATATGAGGGAGGAGAGGAGGGGGAGGGATGCGTTGGAGGAGGAAGCGGAGTGTGGAAGAAAACCCTCCTCAAAACAATGAGATAGCAAAGTAGAGTTGGTGTCCATAGGAGAGAGGAGAATATCTGTGGGCGGGAAGAATTGGAAGAGTAAAAGGGTTCGCAGAAGAGGAAATATCAAGGGGAAATACAAAAATTGGGGAAGAGAAGCTCGCAAGAAGTTCATAGAGGAAGTGTGTGACGAGAAATCTATTAATACAGACATACATACATATATATATATATATATATATATATATATATATAGCCATAATTCGTGGAAGATAAAATAGTATGTACCAACAGTTATGTGAAGATTACCTCATGAAGCTGCACTACAAATTAAGTCGAGTCATATGTGAACATGTGTCGAAGAAATTTAAGTGAACCTATATAAAGATATACAGAAAATAATCAACTCGAATGCCGTTTTATACAAAGATATGTTGAAGTGCTTTTACATATGCATTTCAAAAAAATCCTTAGTAATATAAATATACAATTCATTTAATGAACAATAAAGAGTAATAATAACATATACGATATCATAAGTTCAATTCGTGACGTAACTTGAATCCACCAGAAAGCAATCTATTGATTGAACCTTCACCATTTTGAAGAGAAAACAGAATGAAGAATGGTTGAGAAAGAAACATTAAAAGAGATTAATTTTATCAGTACTCCATCAATAAAATGTCGCCTATGTTGTAAATTATAGCAGATTAAGAACACGTCACAGGGGTTGAGAACGTAAGGTTTGTCACTGTGAATATTTTGCGACTCAAAAGGTCATTTTATAATAAAATCCACCGGCATTCTTTACGTAAAAGTAACAACTCAGTTTTCGTAATACTTCTGGCTTCTGGGATGACCGAGTTACAAAATAAATACTTTCTTTTATAAAATTCTAATACTGATGATCTCCTTAGATATAGTCTTGATAGGTGCATTTCATATCAAACGTTTATTTCGTCTTATAAAGACAATTTATCCTCTTTATATTATTATATATTATGCAGGTATCCTTCGTTATACGCGATCTCACTTTACGCGTTTTCGCCATAAAACGATTTCAAAAAATCAAAATAAAAACTGCATACAATGTAATTGCACGACCGGTGGAATTGGAGCAATTAGTAATTTTATATGCGTACATTATATAAGGCGGTCGATTGTGGGTAACGCATCCCTAATTTACCAATTTTAATTATCAATTCACTTTACGCGGCGACTTCTCGGAACCAATTCATCGCGTAATACGAGGGATACCTGTATATTTATATGGTTCCAGGACTTTACGTCCAGTTCTATACGTTCAACGACAAAATGTCCATTTCTTTGGCGTCCACAACAATACGCCCATTATTATATGGCCAGTTCTAAAAAGCCCACTAAAAAATCGTGTCCTCACATTGTGTGTCCACTTGGAAATTGTCCACAAATAAATATTTACATATAAATAAAGTATTGTGGCATAAAAAGACGTTATGCAACAATACTTTATTTAGTTAATACTTTATTTATTAACAACGTTTGAATATTTTTCAAAAGTTCCAGTTTTTTTACGTTTTAAAATTATAAAAAAATTTATTTTTTATTATTTTATAAATTTATAAATTAAAAAAACATTCATATGGCAAGACTTATTACAAACCAGAAGCATTATTTATTGGAGAATGAAAGTTTTATTTACCATTTTCATTCGAATGACAAGACGAATACAAGAAAATATTGGCGATGCAACGCATGCGTTACTAATTTTGATGTTTTTACTGAAATCATTATATTTAAAGTAGGAAATCACACCCATTAGCCAAATCGAGCTGAAAACAAAGCAAGAGCTGTATGTAAGGCAATGAAAAGGAGAGCTCAAGACCACCCAAACGAACCGCCAGCACAAATCAGACAACACACGAAAAGATATACACACATTTAAAGAACAAGGCCACGAAGAGACATCTAAGCTTTAACCCACAAATAGTTGCAACAGATCTTGAGAAAGCAGCGGTTAACGCAGTCACTACAATCATCCCTACAGCACAAACTAACGGGTGTTTGTTCCATTTGGCACAAGCAATATGGAGACAAGCCGTCAATTACGGACTTAAAGTTCCGTTTACTGAAAACGAAGAAATACGGAACGACGTGAGTAGATTAATGTCCTTACCAATAGTGACTGTAGATGATGTAGTTGACGTTTTCAACATGCTCCTTGATGACCTAAATGAGGATGTCGTCGAACTAGCGAAACTACATAGAAGTTACCAATTTGCGCGGTCGTCCCGCCCGTGGTCGTAGACCAGCAGTTTCACCAAGATTCGAGCCTGCTATTTTGAATGTTGATGAATTAGTTCTCAACCGCTCGCAAAAGACCAACAATATAGTAGAAGGGTGGAACTCAAGATTTCAAAAACTAATTTCCATCCACCATGCCACGATTTGGAAGTTTTTAGAGCATCTAAAAAAAAGACCAGGCTCACAACGAAAGATTGATAACATTGAGTGTTGCAGGCCGAATAATTAGAAGACCGATAAAGAAAAACATAATAAAAAATTGGAAGTTGGGCATAAATTTATACAGGTCAAAAATCACATTGGACATGAAAGAATTGGACATAAATATTGCAGACAATTATTTGGACTCAAAATTTCAGTGGACATTTATTATTATTAGACATTATAAAAGTAGTCATTTTTTCCGTGGGCATATTGTCTGCGCACCATTTATATTACACAGTGATTGCCCAGGTCTCTGCAGGTGTCGCTCTATTTATAACTGAACGAATGGTTAAAATATATTTAGTCGTTATGGTGTTATTCGATATTCTTTGGAATAAATAAAGATATATATTATATATTATATATATATATATATATATATATATATATATATATATATATATATATATATAAAATATACTATCTACTTCTCGCAAGAAAGGAAGAGGAACTCCAGAAAATGATAAATAGACTAATAATAACAGGTAGAAAATACGGTATGGAAATACAGAAAAATCCAAGGTCATTCGAATATCAGGAAAAGAAGAGAATCTGAACATAAGTATTGAAGGAAAGCCTTTAGAACAATTTTAAGATTACAAATACCTTGGATGCATCATGACAAGAGAAGCAAAATGCACGGATGAGATCAGGACTGGAATAGGAAGAGCAAAAGCGGCTTTCAGAAGAAAGAAACACCTACTTATGGAGAATATAAGGGAAGATATCCGCATGAAGTTCATAAAATGCTGTCTAGAGTGTAGCTTTGTACGGGGCAGAAACATGGACGCTAAGGAAAAATGACATAAAATACTTGGAAGGCTTTGAAATGTGGACTTGGAGGAGAATGCTGAAGATAAAATAGACAGATAGGATGAAAAACGATGAAGTGCTACGAAGAGTAGGAGAGAGGCGAATGATTATACAGACTATTAGAAAAATGAAGGAAAATTGGGGTGGACATCACCTGAGGAGAGAGAGTATGATTAAAGACGTGTTAGAAGGAAAACTAGATGGAAAAAGGGAGAGAGGAAGGAAGAGGTTTCAGCTGATAGACGATCACACAACGCATTTGCATCAAAATAAAATACGCTTTTATAGATTTAAAGAAACTAAACTAAATTCATATTAATTGGCACAAGAGAGCTGCGTGGCACGTGATAATTCAGAAATAGATTATTTTAAAACGGGCACCCATGCACGTAAAAAAAACTTCTAAAAGACAAGCGTTGCTTTCGAAATGTTTACAAAGAGGCAATGTCTGTAAATTACGCTGCTTACGACAACATAGATATATGTACTGGTCATGAATTGCAGTTTAGGTGTTAGCTTTGACGAAGATCTCGTTGAACACCTGGATAACTACTTTCAAACAAAGTGTGGATTGTTGGATTCGTAGTTCCACATCCTTAAGATAAACTCATTTCGCACGTGATGTAAAGCGATACATAATTTTTAAAAAGTAAACACGTCGAAATCAGTATTAAGAGACGAAAACCTGAATGAATTCACCCAAGCAGATGCCACTTGGACGTATAATCTTAATGACTAAAGCTACATGATTAAAAATCAAATCTTAAAACAAATACATATGAATTCTTACCCCAGCAACGGTAAAGAAATTTTGTTTTAAATATCAACTACTTTTCCGAATAAAAGTAAACAAACTTCACCCGGCTAGCAAATTCTTTGCACGGAAATTTTTCTTTAAAAAGTAGGGCACCTCTCGCAGAATGACGTCAGTTATAATGAGGGAAAAATGAGGCGGGGATTTAATGGCAGATACCAGGAGGGAGACGTGTAAAATTAAGCCCCGTGAAAACATAGAGAAGGAATGAGTAGGACGGAATGGAGATGAAAAATTACGAAAGAATAAAAAGATTTGAACAACGAAGAATTGAAAAAGAAAGACGGGCGTTAAAGTGGGGGAGATATTAAGGGGGCAGAAGGAGGCATTAAATTGTTAAAGAAGTAGAAAAATTACAGTGACTTGAATAAGAAAGAAATATATTGTAAAATATCGAGATGCATGGTGCAAATGTGTAAAACGATTGTCATGACGCTGCCAAGACTGAGGCAGAGAATCCAATTTTTTCTAAAATAAAACACCGATTACCCGTCTCGGGTAAACACGGACAATACGAACACACGCACGACCCGAAGTTTAAACATTTTACGACACAATTCCTTAAAATATTTTCAATATTATAAAAACTTATTTATGTAAAAAAGCCACACGCCATATTCGTCCGAATAAATACGAAGTATACACAGAAAAAGTTGTTAATTTATTAAATATCAAGATGCACCTACCTTCCAATAAGCCTACAATTATAAAAAATTGATTTTGTTGCGTTGAATGAAAAACGTGTAAATTCAGTTAATTAGACATATATCACGCTACTCATCAAATCCGTTGAAATTTTCATTTGATGTTTTTCTGTCCGAGTGAAGAATAGAAGATCTGAAGTTGCTATAGAAAGGAACTTATAATTCAATGCCATGACACATAGCACACTACATAACAGACTACAATCTAATGGAGATGCAGAAAGAGATGACTGGGGCGTAACAGAATTTTTAAAAACAGAAAACGGAGAGAAAGCTGAAAAAAGATAAGACATCTACGACGAGAGTTGGGAAACACCCTTCTCATAGAAATGACATTACCAAGCGATGTACCACAGGAAAGAGAGAGAGAGAGCGAGCGAGAGAGAGAAACTGAGAGGCATAAAGAGAAAGGGAGAATAGGATTTCGAGCAGAAGTGAGTGGAAGGGAGAGGAAAGATGCCGGACTGTAGATTTCTCCAAAACGGATATGCAAAAGGGCCGGATGAGCAACTATCCCTGTAGGGTCCTCCCACATCTTCCGACTAAAACCACAAATTGCGCATCAACTATGTATCTGGGGATACGGTTAGTAGTTTTGTGGGAAGGGGATTAAACCGTGCAAATTTGTTTAAAGTAAATATTAGTTGTAGGCCAGGATTTTATCTACATAAAGTTCTTCCAGAAATATATCGAAATAGGTTCAAAAATACGACAAATTTCATTTATAGGGATTATGTGAAGTGGATATTCTAATAAGTTAATATGAATGGAAATGAAATTTGCACTGTAATAGTACCTCCTACACCAATACTTTTCTAAGTAAGACTCGCAACCAAGTACCGCGAGGCTCATGAGGATAACCAGAGCACTCAATGCATAACCAGCTGAAATTTATCATAAATGACAATAAACAAAATTCTCTCCTTATATAAATGCCAATCTTCCAATATGAGTTTCTTATTGTAGAGAGTTGATGAAAACTTAATTCAGAACATATTATTCTCCGTTTTGCCTTCCCTTCGTCTGGGTCGCGAAAGATTATATTGGATCGCCATACAAAGTTTGAAAAACTCCGTCCTATACTATGCCTCGAAAAAGAGTCGTAAGCTTTATGAGATAAAAGTTGGGAGGAGACGCGACCTCTCCTACATGTCGTGCACCACGTGCAAAGGAAGCACAGCTAAAATTCTCAATTTTAACACGAGCTGCCTTAGAGTATAATTATAAACATTCTGTAAATTATCCTATAGTATAACAATACCGTGATGAATTTAATAATTTGTTTGAAAGGAAGCAAAATACATTTCCTTACGTAAATACACCACATTTAACTTGTTCAGATGTATACCGATGAAAGTTTTCATTTGACCATTGTTTTCGCACGCGTAACATTAATAGATTGAATTCCCATTTATTTCATAACAAAAAAATGTTAATATCTGTATGTTTAGGAGTAACTTTTTGCCATTTATTTTATACGTACGTCACAAATACGTATACATTATTATGTATCTCAACTGAGAATATTATGAAAATACACAAAGGTCATGAAACCGAAGCATAATCACGGCAGCAATAATTAAATGAGACTCCGCCATATACTGAACAAAAAAATCGACGCGAACACACTAAATTTAAATATCGTCCGATGCATTTATCGACCTCCAATTCCGCATTTCCCGGAGGGGATTTTAAAGAGCATCGCAGCTTTGGAACATGAGAGTTGAGTGACAATGGGAGGATCGTTCAAACCCGGATCGATTGCGAAGAGAGTGCCATGAAGCGTTCGTTATAAGAGAGGCATGAAGGAGGCGATAGCACATCCCCTTGACCCATCACTACAGCTCACCCTCAACAGAGCCATCATGAGACTAAAGAGGGCGAGGCAGGGGAGGATGAGGAGGAGGAGCGGATGAAGGATAGGAAGAAATGGTGTGAGAGCGATGGAGAAGAGGATAAATCAGAATGAAGGGAGAGACCGTGAAGAGGAGAAAGAGAAGAGAGACAAATGAATGATCGAAACAGTAAAGAGAGACGGAGAATCAAAGAAAAAAGGATGGGAAAATCGAGTCGAGAAAAACGGGATGCGGAGAAGAGGATAAGAGCAAAAATGGGAAGAGAATGAACGAACGACGTATCGAATGAGAGATATATGAATGCAAAAAACGAGACGTAGGATGAAGAATTAAAATGTTCAGGAAGAGCGAAAAACCCACGAAAGAAACAAAGGCGTCATCAAAAGGACGAGCAAGGTGAAAAACGAAAAAGAAAAAGCAAGCAAAGAGAATTGAGAACATACGCAAAGAGAATTTAAGTGGAAAAAGGATACATCAAACGAAAAACAAAGGGAGAATAAGCAATTTAACAGAAACAGAACCTTAAATAAATGGAATACACTGTATAGTATACAAATAGAATTGTAAAGAAATAGTATAGTATATAAATAGTACAGCATAGAAACAGTATGGTATAGAATTGTAAAATAGAGCAACAAGACAGGGTAAGTAAACATGAAGGAACATCGAGAAATACAGGTAGAAAGAGGAATAATGATGAAGAAATTTAAAAAAATACGGGAATGATACAGAGGAAAGAATGCGATAAAGGGAGAATAGGGAAGAAAGCGAGAGAGATATTTATACATCTGCTTCACCAACCACTTTTTAGTAAATTGCATGCACAGCCAATGCGAAATTGTCGAATCAGTCGTTTTTAAACACAGAAAGTAAACACTCCAGAGGTGAAAAGCTTTATGCAAAAACGCTGTAGAGGGTTCTTTTTATCAGAAATTCCGTTTTTGGCTGTAAGCGATAAACGCTATCGTGGAAAGGCTTAACGGTGCAATGACATGGGTTCCAACGTAGGTGGGGGCAATTTTACGAAATGGCATACGTATCATAACAAAGATGACGAGAAGATTGAGTAAATTTAATGCGATTTTTGGTGTTAATAGAGTGAGTCAATTCTATTATTTACCATTATCTCAAGAAGTCCTTTTAACATTAAAATGAACAAAGCATAGAATATATAATTTTCTCTATAATCTCTCACTCTGTCATTTACAAGTCCAATATTATGCTTTTAGATGCAAACACGTGAAAGTAGCATACAATACAAGCATCACGGCTATGTAAAATAAAATTCACGTTAAAAATTATCCTGCGCATAAAATACATTTTTCAGAAATTCATTGAAATATTGCTAAAAATAGGAATGGGAAGGACTCATATTCTAACAATTTTCAAGAAAAATATCACTTTTTCTTATTTAATGTATTTTAAGTCTTAATTATTCGCCGCCGTTTCAATACTTAAAAATTTTATGGGAATGATAGAAAGAAAATATGGCTCATTAAATTTCATCTAAAGAACTAAATTGCGTAGTTGGTCTAACACTAAACGATATAATGATTGGATGAGCAATATACCCATAACAGAGAAGCAGAATATTAAAATTATATAACTTCCTTAATTTAATATATAAACTCTCATTAGTAAAAAAATTTCGTCTCATTGATTAAAAGAATATTTCGTCTAAGTATCTATCGACAAAGTTGAGACAAAACACTTTTGTCGCTTTGCAACAATCCGCTAATTATTATTTTCTTAAACGATCGGAATGAATTCAAAAACTATTTTAATTATTATATGGAGAAAGTATTATGAAGTTGACCCGAAGAAAAAGCGTCGAAGACAGGTTAAGTTCCATTTTGTCTTGCTTTAGGCTTCACTGCCAAGCTCTAATAAACAAAGGAGCTAATACCCGCAACAGAGAGGCCTATAAAAAGTAGGCTTTAACAAACCACTTCAAGAAAAAGTGATGCTAACGAGAAAATGTGGAACGCAAATAAAATGGAAAAGAAAGGTCAGAAAGAAGAGCTAAAAATAGAAATGCATATTTACGCGTGAAGAAAAACCCAATAAAATTAAAACGCCAGAAAAAAAGTTAAAATTAAAAACGGGAGAAAGAAAGAGGCAAGAAAAATTAAATGAAAACCCGAGATAATAGGATTATATGGTGTAGAAAACAATAAAAGACAAGAGCATATAAAAGAAGAGCCGAGTCTAGAGAAAAATTGAAAGATTAGAAAAACCGGGTAACGGCAAAAGAAAAGTCTCAAAGTGAGGCGAAAACGAATACCACGGTTCATACTAGGAGAAAGGTCGCCAAAAAATAAAATGTGAAAGGAGAGAATGGAAACAAAAAGACCAAAAGGCGAGAAAATAGACTTTCTGGTCAGCGCAAGGAATGGAATAATTGATAACGGATGGGGGTTTAAAAAAGAGAGAGAGGGAGAAAATATCGAGGATAAAATATAAGAAACTGAGACGGAAGGATTTTCGCCAAAGAAAAGACGAGACGAGGAAGATTAAAAAAGAGTAAAACAGAGAAAAACGAATTTCGGAATGGCAAAAGAAAAGAGATCAGTGGGGGAAAGAAGAAGACAAAGAAGACGCGAGAAATAGAGAATCCTATAGGATAATTTAGGAGAAGATGGAGAAGCGGAAGGAAAGAGACAGCAATGGAGAACAAGAGAAGGGAAAGAGGAGAAATGACTGTATAAAGACGTGGGGAATGAGACTCTGCTAAGGAGAGTGAAGATAGAGTGGGAGAGAGACCTCGGGGTTGAAGGGGGAGAGAGGAAAGGAGAGAAGGGGTTGGGAGGGAGCGATAGGAGGAATTAGGTCGTGCGGAAGGAAGGGCAGAAGGAGAGGTAAGAGGGTTCGGAGGAGGCGGGAAGGGTATAGAGGAATAGGTTGGGAGGAGGGGGGATGAGGAGAGGGGAGGAGGAGGCGGCGGCGGTAAGGTAGCGACGGCGCCGGGAGCGAAAGGGGCTAGGAAGGAGTGGGCGGGAGGAAGTAAAGAAGGAGAAGGGTGGTTTGCAGGGAGAAAGAAGGCGGTGCTCTCACAAGAAAGGACTTGTGCGTAAGCGGATAGAGGGGCGGGGGAAAGGGGTGGAGACATGGAGTAGGAGAGCGTGAGAGGAGAAGGGATTACGGACCCTACCAGGCGTCCTTTCATCCGAGCCAGTGGACCCAAGGAATTCCTCCAAAGTTCCTTCCTCCACTCCTGTAGTCGCACCGCCTCATCCCCCCTCGGGGTATGAAGGAGTGACGAGGGTGATGCAGAAGAATGAGGTAAAGCGAGGGAGAAAGTGCAGAGACATGGGAGAGACTGAGTGGAACAGGAGATAAATCATAGGAAAAGGAGGAGCGAGAAGAACGAACGAAGGAGAGGAAGAATTTGAGGGAATCGGATGAAGAGAATGGAACGGAGAGCGAGACGAACGAGAATGGCATTAGAAGTTAAATGGGAGAATTAAAGGCTCGAGAAAAAGAGACGAGAAGAGATAAATGAGGAAAAGAGAACGGACCGTAGGAGAAGAGTGAAGGGAGGAAATGGAAGACATGACAGGTCAAGGGATATAAGAAAGACAAAAGGGTACGCAACAGCTAGATGGCGAAAAAGTGAGGGAAACGAAGCAGAAAACGGATACGGTGGAATGGGAGGATGAGAAATACATAGCAAGGACGAGAAAAATTACAGGAAAATCACGAAAGACATTAAAGTGGAAACTCAGGATACATGAAAGCGCAGACACGAGAGAGTTTAAATGTAGCATAGAGATAGGAAACGACTTGGAACAGGAGGATATGTTAATGGCAACGAGCAGGGTGTATGGGGAAAATGAAAATTTAAGAAAAAACATTAATAAAAAAATGTGGAAATAAACGAAAGTGGAACAACGACAAAAAACACGCTGGTATGATTTCCAAGATGAAAAATACGAGTACTGCAAATAGAATAGATTTATAAAATAGAAGAATATCGTAACTACAGCCAAAAAAATAAACGAGCGCGAAAAGTAAAATAAAATCACCAAAAATTAATAGACAGAGAGAAATGAGGAAAAAATTTATACCGAAAGTCGAAAATATCAGGCATGAATGGAAAGAAGAGGACCAAAATGAAAATTTAGCAGAGTGCGGAAGGCAAGAAAGGTAGAAGGAAAGAGCAGAGGAATAAATGGGTGGGGAAAGATAGAATGCGAGGGAAATTAAGGAGGCGGAGGAAGTCACACTCTGATTCACCTCCCTTTCCATGCCACAAGAGATTACGAGAAACAGAGAAGACTCGATCTCAGAGCCTCTTCTCCACTCCCCTCCAGTATTCCCATCTTCATCAACGCCTGCGCCGAGAAACTGCCTTAGGAAGTATTCGCCAGGGATGAAAACGCCAGAGACATGATACGCTCTCATTTTAAATTGCGATAATACAACGCATAAAAATATACATAAAGTAACACGAGGAGAGCGTACATGAAGGCGCCCACGAGGAAGACGCTTACGCGTAGGAAAGCATTTCTAATAATAGCGATAATTTTTGAAGGGCTAAGAAAGAAATGGCAGGAATTTTTTCCATTTAAAAATTGCACATCCACGAGAAAGATTGATAAACGATTTCACACAAATTAAAACATAAGTATATACTCTAAAAGTATTTACGACAGTTCGGAATGTTTTCCCTCGTTAATGCCATTACAAATTTTGCAGATATTTTCATGGGAACTGCAAAGAGTAATGCAATAACTTCTTCTAACTGCATATTTATGCCTATTGGATTTTAAGTGATGTTACTCTTTGTCAATTTAATTTCGAATCCTGGGAATTGCATTGCTCGGAATGATTATCTGCATAAGCCATTAAGAATAACAAATTCAAAGTAACTTGGGACTGGATTGATATAATAACAGGTGACAGCAAAGGTGGCAAACAATAAATAACATGGAACAGATTATTACTATTCTTCTTTATAAATCCGTCAAGTGGATGGCGCATTAAGTTTACAAGTACTAAAATGGAGTTATATTAAATCTTTTCCAGAAGTAGGCAGGCATGAACCTGTCACTCCATAATGAAATGAATGAAATATTTCGTCTGGTGCTCCGAAAGTAAGAGGCGGACTAAGAAATCGCAAGCGCCGGGTGAACTGAAAATAAATGTCAATTCCCGAGTATAGACACTTGCCTCATTTCCAGATTCAAAATAGAAACCGATTTTATTGAACACATTAACCAGTTGTATTTCCCTGCCTCTGTCACTAGCACCCTCAGAATCTACTCTGTTTGCAAATTCCAATTTTTTTATTTCATCCGTTTCAGATTTATAAAGCATGCGTGCCTTATCATCAATAGTGCCCATTAGCCAAAAAATGATAGAGCCGAAATGCTTCCAGGTGCATGGAAAACATTTTCCTGCATACATTTCCAAGAGGTCGCGTCAAACATTCGATGTCTGCGTCCTTAGTATAGAAAATATATATAAAGTGAATTATTATATCAAGAATAATGATAATAAAAATTTGTCGATTGTACAGAAAAAGTAAATTTTCAAAATATTTACTGGTTTGAATTTTTAATCAGGGATGTTTCCTGCTGTATTTCCTTTGAATAAACGGACGCTAAAATTTTTAAGTTTAGCTTCATCCGGCAATAATACCGCTATTTTCGATGAAAACATTCAAATCATCGACAGCAACATTATGTATCATATTCAACACTTCCATGGGTAACAAATATTTACTGGTTTGAATTTTTAATCAGGGATGTTTCCTGCTGTATTTCCTTTGAATAAACGGACGCAAAAATTTTTAAGTTTAGCTTCATCCGGCAATAATACCGCTATTTTCGATGAAAACATTCAAATTATCGACAGCAACATTATGTATCATATTCAACACTTCCATGGGTAACCATACTTTCAGCCTACTGCAATACAGCTCTCTCACAAATATCTAATATTCTGCATTTGAAGTGCAATCTAAACAAACTAATGGTTCTAACAAAGTAGTTTACGTTCATAAGTAGTTTTGGCTAAGATTAAATAACTTCGTCTCTTTAACTATTTATTGGATATTTGAGGAAATTAAGTCATTGCAAGAGACGAACACAGTAAAAAATGAAGAAATGACACGGACAAATCTCGTGAAAGGCGATATTCGTGTGACGATACTCCCGTTTAGATTTCAGATTTTCCATAAAACGCAGTGGCTCATTTTCATGAAATGCGCTGTTTGTAAAAAATATTATTACAAAATAATATTATTTTTTTACATAGAGGAAATCTGTCATCGATATTTTATCGATGATAACACCAACTGCAACTCGAATTCTCAACCAAGCGAAAGATGACGGATCTAGCAAATAATACCAAACATCCCATTCCGCAACATCCGTTCGCACTAACCCGGGTTAAAATTAGCCAAGAGCGAAGACCAGCGAAATTAACGGTCAGACGTCCGTCCTAAATTCTCCTCCACCGCTCCCTCTCCAATCTCATTCACCCAATTATTCCGACAATCTGTTTCCCTCCAGTTGCCATTGCTTTGAATCCTTTACAAGGGTATCGAAAACGTCTAAAAGGGAACAGAATTTCCCGAATCGGAACAATTAACAAGCAACCCCTTTTCAGGACACGTTCTCGAAGATTCGCTCTCAATCTTCCTCTCAACCCTTCTCCCTCCCTTTGAAACCCTTCCTTTCCTACCGATATCAACTCCCGAGACTCCCTTTTCAATCTCTTAGACTCCCTCAAATTCTTCTCATTCCTTCAAGACATCTCTCTGACCTTGAACACTGAGGCACACCTTGCCTATACATATATATACCTTCCCTGCCTATAGGTGTTGGGAAGTGCTCTGGGAAAAGGACCTCCTCTCCTCCCTTTCTCCCCCTGCAACTACTTCAAGGGTTAACTTTTTAAAAGGGTCGTAACGAATGTGAGATGGAAAAGAGAGAGGAGAGCGGAGAGAGAAAGGGGAGGAATGATTCGGGAAGGTGGGAAAGGAGCCGGGGGAGGAGACAAGGGGGATGGGGAAATGGCAAGGTTTGGCGGAAAGGATTGAGAGGCGCTAAAGTCTATCCGAATCACATCACTCTTCTCTCCTTTCTCTCTTAATCTCTAACGCCACCTCCGAGCACACACTCTCGCCCCCGCACCTCTCGCTTAATTTGCAAGTGAAGGCTGTTATGAGGAAAGGGGCGAGACGTAAGAGATGAAGCGGAAGATAATAGACAAATAGGTTGGTTCGTCGAATTTATCGCCACCTTAGCTCACGGTTTATGGGTCGTTATAAATTATCATAAGTGTTCATTTAGCCACACATCCGTCGCAATAAAATGATCCCTGGCAGCTGCCTTATCAGTAAAATGCCAACTTTCAATGAAAATGTTTCAGAAATAAATATAATTTTATCAGCATTCAATCCACTTTTGTGCAGGTTAATGAATAATTTTCTAAATTACATTATAACTAAGGTGAATTGGTTGGCTAAATATCAGGTTGATTTTCCGTCGAAAAATAACTGCAAAAAAATAAATCTCTATTAGGACAATAAATTAATATAATTTGTAAAAGAAATTTTCTGTACTTTCCCGCATTGTCAAGTTATTGGTTGCTAGCACTAATAAAAGTTGAGGGATGTAGCTTTAATAAAAATAACGCTCCAATTATCATTCCGTAACTGTCTTCATCGGAGAAGATTATTTATTTGTGAATTTGTTTCATACTTAAATCTCATTATATTATCCCAAACAGGCTTACTGATCTACATTCAATCTGAACAGTATTTCGGCAAATGAGGCTATTGCAATAAAATTCGGATTTAAATCATGATATTAAATATAATACGAATATTTATTTACTTTTCATGAACTCAAAAAAATAATAAAATTGAAAAAGGAAATTGCTGTGACTTGACTGTGAACCATTTCTATCAACATGCGATATTATATTTGATGAGTATTGAAAATTATAACAAAATAATATTTAAAAATTCTGGAGGCGGATAATATTACAAAATTATAATACAAATTTAAATTTTTGCCAAAATATTAAAACCAAAGGTAATTGTTTATATAACATATGATAAAAACAAGATTTCCTCAAAATATTAATTATATTTACGACAAAACTAAAAAACGCAGGACAGATACATATCTACGATAAATGCACTGTAAAATTAAAAACCAAAAATTATTTCGGAAATTTTCAAAACGATCGAATTAATATTTCGCAAAACGGTTTTAATTCGGAGAAAAAATCGTTTGCATATCCAAATATTATTAATCTTTTCTCCTTCGAAGCATCCTACATCCGCACCGAGCGACGACATTTACCGCGAAGTTTGGCAACACTGCCGCCTTAAATCTCCTTCCACCAATCTCACTTCCCTCCCACTTAATTTTCCAGTATTCCAAAGGATCTCAGAGCAGAGAGAAAGGATGCCGGGGATAGAGGTGAAAAGCGTAGAGGAGAGATGAAGCAGAAAGGATTTTCAAAGATTGGTGGGGAGGGAGGAAAGAAAAACGAAGAAGGATAAGGAAAGGGTTTTGGGAGTGCCTTTGGGAACCAGCCTCGAACCAACTTTTGCTTTCCGGAAGCAAGTTTGGTGAGACTTGATTCGGGGAACAAACGCCGGGGAAGGAGTGACGCTGCAGGTGATGGTGACAAAAGACCGGAGGAGTTAAGACCATTTATGCATTCATCGATATCAAACTAAAGGCATAGAAGTCTCTTTTTGCAAGTTCCCGAATCATTTTCACCTCGACGAGAAAGCAATGAATAACCAAGTCGTGCAAAAACGTAAGTTACTTCCCAAAGGGTTTAAACTAAAGGGGCCACTGATTTGTGAGAATGGAGAGAAGTGCTCGATTAAACGACGAACCGTGATATTTATTAGAGCTGGATAACGTGACATTTAAAATTGAAATTTTCTTTTCAATGCCGAATTTTATGGATTCGCATGGTGAATTTATGCTTAAAAAAATAATTTTTGAACAAGAAGAAGCCTAGAAAAAGATAAAAATGCCAAAAGTGCATCCAGCGTACGTGAATATAATAGAATGAAATGAGGGCAAGCAGGAAAAAATTATTCGAATGAAGAAAGAAAACAATCTGGAAATTGTTTCTCTTATTCTCTCTCACATGAAATCATCTAATTTTACATTTTCGTATGTTAGTGCTACTCTTTATGCTCGAAGTGTCCATTTCTGTTGGTCTTTACTGATCTGATCAGTAAAGACCAACAGAAATGGACAAATTAAATTATTTAGAAAAACAGAACCTTTGAAAAAGATAATAACTTCCACTTCGAGCATAAAAAATTTCCAGCAGAATCGCACGAAATTAAGGCGGAATGTTATATTTAGATCACTGGTAGGTGAATCTGGTTTAATTATATATTCAAACAAATTTCAGCGACACAATTCATCCACACAGATACCTTCCACCATACCACATATTTTAAAATTAGTAAAAAATCTAATCATAATCATGCCAATAAGAAAATATGGACGCAATCAAACCAGCAGTGCTTGTTAATTATTCATTTCATCCTACCTAACCGTTTAATTTAAACCACGCATTAATCCCCCTATCTTTTTACTCTTAGTCTCTTCATTCTAGATCGTTCTTCAAAAGGAAAAAAATAGGTAAGTCAGCCTCCGTTGCCTTATTCTGCTATGTTCTTTATGTGACCTCTTCGATTTATTTCGTCTAGGTACTAGGGCCTTTGCTGCCTCCTCGCTTAGATAAGAGCGAACCGTGAACGGTTCTTATGTTAGCCTCGTCTCACACCTATCGATTTTAACGCGATGGCCAAAAGCACCAGGAGGTAATTCTGTTACACTGGCATAAAAGAGAATATAAATTCGTATTTACATAAATAAATACGTGCATCTACACACCGTATTTATGCATAAACACATATATATTCTACATTTTCCGCGCATTCGCAGCAAATTAAAACATAATTATATGAGTATATTTATTTATGCTCTCATGGGTACCGGAGTGGAGGTATGGCCCATAACTCAATAAAAGCGATGGACAAGTGATTAAGTCTCATGAATGATAACGACCAAGCTACACGGAAATTCACTCAGGCATTAAGTGCACCTAAAGCGCTTATAAATAAATACTAACGCATAAATCCTGAAAAGCCACTAAGCAAAATTTTAAATTTGAGAAAAACCTAGTATAAACCGTCAATCTTGATGACAAGAGCGATAATTACTGACAACCACTTAGCATTTAAAATAAAACTAATTCACAATTGAGATTATGTAGAGAATGATAAAATCTCTGAAGAGATTTTAATGATAATACGATTTCTCGTCAGTGCTTTCGTTCATACTCAAACCTTAATCTCCGAAACGATAAATTAAACTGCAATATTCAGTCAAATTGGTTAGTTATCTTCGTCATTTATCAGTAATAGCCAAAAATCGACCCCAAAACCAACTCAGATATCAACACAAGCGTCAAAATTTCGTTTAATATTAAAATAAACAAGACTCATTTTTTGTGGTTATATTTTAACGAGATAAAGACATCGGCTTAAATAAAAGCACTATTTCGATTTAAAAGTAATGACATACCGACGGAAACAAAATTCTCAAATACTCTAAACAATTACGGTGTTTAAACAAATGAGAGTTGGTAGTAAAAATTTAAAGAAATCCAAATTAAATATGCTCACAATTCAGTAAAGAGAATATACGAATTAATATAAAATATTCAATTATATTTTACCAATTATCTGGCGGGCTACATACGAATTAACGCTTGATGTTTTCAACTTAATTTGCTGAAACGTAATTAACGTACCAGGTTGAATCTAAGCGAAGGTTAAATATTGCAATCATGGAGTAATTTTTTGGTCACATTTTTTCAGATACTGAATCTCAGGCAGTAGTCAGCTGAAATTAAATCTGAATACATACGCCGCACAACTCACGAGCTCTCGCGTAGCTCATGTTTACATCATACAACGTTGTTGGAAAGTTGCAAATTCATGCAAGGCCGTTGAAGTGAGTCTAGAGGTAGGTCTCTTATAATTCTATTTCTCAGACAAATTTTTGATCAAAATAGACGGCGACTGTAAACATATTATGCGAAGTAAATTGTGATTAATAGCTTTCCGCAGTATATCTCCATATCGGTAGTCATCATTCATATGGAAAAATAAAAATTAATTCCCTAATTAATTGAAGTCAAACGTGTTTAAATAAAAAGAAATAAGAAACGACGGTCGAAAACGTTTTGAAAAATCTACCTCAAAGTAATTAAACTTACTAAAACACATGTACCCCTCACTACTCCGCGTCATTTCCAATGATTTAAATATAAGATAAACACAGTATTTCGCCAACTTTTCTTAAAGCTTAAGTTAGCAGCACAAGATCCGCGAAGTCATGAGCAAAAAGCAGAGATGTGGTTTCATCTCTGAAACACTTTTATCTCAAAATTAACAAAGGAAATATTTTTAAAATATGGAGAGGAAATTAACGCGAACTCTCAAGTAAATGCTGAGACATATTCCACTTATGCTACCTCCCAAGAGGAGAAGAAAAAACCTACCCGTAAAAGAAGGATCTGGGAAAAAAGGCGAGGGAAGGAGATGACTATTTCTCCTTTAACTTTTCTTTCCCCCGCCCGAAAAAAGAAAGGAAAAAAATGAGCGAGTAAGGTTTTGGGAGTGATTTGGAAATAGGGCTGAGTTGCATTTGACAAATGTTCCCACCCACTCACAAATGTGTGTTTGCAAGCAGTTCTCTCCACTATCCCGCTACTCCCTCCCCTCGCTCTCACTCCTCCCCTCCCTTCCCTTCGCTGTTTCCTCCCTCCGACTCCGCGCTTCTCCCTCAAGATATCACCCTTTACTCTCCCGTCCACTCTTTCCTCTCGTACCCATCCTCTCCCTCCCGCTCACTCCTCTTCTCTCTCCCTCTCCTTTCTCGCTTCGTTCTTCTCTCTCTTCTCTCCCTCCATTTCCTTTCGCACTCCAATTCCCATACTTCTTCCTTGAGTGCAGTTTGAAAACGCCCACAGGAGATTGGAATGGGGGAGATGGGAAGCCTAGGGGCTGAAGAATTGGAGTGCTTGAAAGCGTGGAGGGAAAGTGAGGGAGGAAGAAGAGGCGGAAAGAGTGAGAAGAAATGCCGCAAAGGATAAGGAACGTAAAGAGGAAAAGACATAAAGCTTTGTGCACACGTCCAAGTTTCTAAACAGAAAACCATCGATTTCTCATCGATAAATGCGCCCAAATTTTAAAAAATCGCTGCCTCCCACCATTAAAAAACTAAAATGGTTCGGAAAAGAGTTTTTTTTTCGAAATCGGAAAAAATATTTATATGCCACGACTTTAATGCGAAATTTTTTACCTCAAAGTAAACAAACACAGCCAAATATATGCAAATAGGGATCCTAAGGATCACTTTTTATTTTTTAAAGGCCCAGAAATATGGAATAAAGACCGAAATTTTGAAAAATATGAGTGGAAGGAAAAGAAAGTTGGGAAAAGTATGAAACAAAAGAGTAAGGAGGCTCGATAAAGAAGATAATAAAGCAATTAATAAGAGGAACGCAGTAGAACGAAGGGAGGGGAAGAGGTAAAGTATGAGGATAAAAGGAGGGATAAAGTACGAAATTAAGAGGGCGGAAAAGATGAAAATAAAGGGAAAATAATGCAGGAGAGGAATGAGGAGAGGAGAGAAAGAGGGGCAGCGAGGGAAAAAGTTAGGAAGAAGTTAGGAAAAATACGAGTTGAGATGATTATGGGAAACTTTTGCCGCAAGAATTAAATTTAAAAATTAAAAACGGGAATTGAGATAGTTGAGGTCCTTTTTTACAACTAGTCAAGGCCAAACACGCCAAAATTTCTTCAAGAAACTTTAACGTCATGATTTAAAAAGCGAAATGTGACGATTAAAGACAATTATCAAATGTTTTTTGTATTATTTTATTTCAACCATGAAAACGCAGCAAAAGATCTCGAGAGTGAATATAAACCTAACATATACCATTTAGCAAAACCTTCCATTTGATAACATTCCCTATAAGAACTGTGAAAAAATAATATTTTTAATTCCAATTAATGGAAAGAAAACAACATCACATTAAGATTTATAAATATTTATCACATGACGTGCATAAAAATCAAGCAATATTAAAGATAATTCTAATGAATTTAACGAAAAATACTAGTTAATTTTAGTTTCAGGCTCCAAAAACTGTTACAAGAATAACGCATAATTATACTGCGGAAATTAAACTATTTACAATTCTCGGTTACTCATTCCAAAATGCAACACGATGTCGTTATTCGGATGAAATTACGTATCTAAAGCAACATAGAGTAAAATTAGGTTTAAATTATAATATATATGAATTAAATTTACTTCTATAGACTCTCGATAATTCACCGTAAAATCTGTACGATAATCGATAACGATTTTGCTAGTTCGATTAAATTAAATAGAAAAATATGGTAACATTCGGTTAAATGTGAAAAAATAAAAAATACATACAAATAACAAATACCATGAAAACAAAAGAGCAAGGAAAAATAGCTGACTGAGCGGAATTATTAATCAATAGCAGACACTCGCTCCATCCGTTACTGGAGGGTTTTTATACAGAGGAACATATTGTAATGTATTTTGCTGTGACTTCATTCCGCATTGCGTGAGAAAGATGAAATAGGGGGAGAAGTCAGGAGAGAATGATGGGAAAATCGAGCGAAAGTGGAAAATGAACGAGAAATGGGAAAAAAGATGAGAGAAATAGCACGACAGCGACACGGCGACAAAGATGGATATGCAGCGAGATTAAAAGGCGCTGTGGAGAAAGGCATAGGGCGGGACGAAGGGAGTATCGAAGGAGAAAGGAAAGGAAGAAAATAAAGGTGGAGGGAGGAACGAAGGACTATAAGAACGAAAGAGGAAGTGTGTAGGGAAGGTATGTCAAACTGCCATTTTTTCCCGGATAATCCGGGTTTTGTTCCTTCCGGCTGATACACTTTGGGTTGGGATATTTTTTAAGGCGGAATAAAGAACCCTACATAAATCATCCAACAAAAATGTTTAAAACCATTTAAAGTGCATCACGGACTTCGTACTTTCTAAAAAGCAATTAGTTTAAAAGCTTTCGAGTCAGGGTTGTGCAATATGTCTGTATAGACGTTTTATGATGATTTCGGTTGAAGGACTTATATAAAATACATCTCTCGTTGTCAGACAAAATGTGAAGTAATTCCACGGTGGTTTCAATACTTTTAATCTTTTCATATGCATTCAAATTCAATAAAAAGCCATAAGAATCAAGGGGAGAACTTTTGTTTACAATTTGCACTAAAATTACATAAAATATTCTTCCAAAAAATGTAAGACTAAAACTATTTAACCATTTCAATCGGAGTAAAACAATTTTTTGGAAAGCGATCAATGTTACAGTCACTGAATTGCTTAAAAATACGCAAGCGGTAAAATAATAAATTACTCATTTAGCTAAAATCCTCAGAAAAGACCCCCGCGAAAAATTTCATCATTTTAACCGGGAACAGAACGATCCAAACAACGAATTATGCCTCGAGATAATATTATTACTACTTTGAAAATCCCTCTAAGCATACCTGGATTAAAGTTCTATAAAACTCGAATATCCCATCCCATATGTTCTCCCATATATTCTCCTTGCGAGTTTCTTAAGGTAAATTAATACTTTTAATACAAAGAAAAGTATAATTTATGGTACTTATTTAATGGCTTTTCTACCTCAACTAGTAAAAGTTTATGGTTCAACATAACAACTTTTTTTTTAAATCATCGACCTAATTAGCGTTTTCCTCTAAAACAGTTCGAAATTTCAAATATACTAATCGCAGGAAAAGGGAAATCAACGCATAAAGATAGTAATATTAATTTTAGGTGCCCGTAGGACGTAAATGGATGCTTAAGGAAATGAAATGCTTGGTAGTAGCATAAAAGATTCCCAAGCTAACATATCATACTGTCTTTACGCTAGGGTTTTCTTACATTTTTCTTTCTACGCATTTTTTCACTTACATGAAGAATTCATGAGATATGAAATGTGCAAAAGATCAGATGCTCACGATTTTCTAGAAGCAAAGACTGCGTAAGCATTGCATAAATCAATGATAAATTGATAAATTAATGGAATGCATTATTAAACACCTGGACTATATATTATCGTGATTACTCATAGAATTTGTATTAATTATATAAACTGATTTCGATAATAAACAAAAATATTATATAGAATTTTAATAAAATCAAATTCATTTTCGGATCTTTCCAAGTCAAAAAAATATGCGATGAAAAATAAATGTCTGTTGCTACATTAAACTCAAATAAAAAAACGAAAAAATGGAAATAAGTGTTAACAGCATCAAATGTTTGTCAAGTGTAAAATAAACTTCGGGGTAAAAAATAAGCGTTTTTCCAACACAAAACACCCTTTTAATAATGGGAACTATAGTCACGTGCCGTTGCGAGTGAAATTTGAAAGCTTGGAAAAATATTTTTCGCATACAAAAAATGTCAATTTCCACGATCCCCTCATAAGAACGACGACCGATGGAAGACAAATGTTAAACCATGTTTTATACAACGCTCGACGTTTATTGAAAAAAGCATGGATCACGACTGTGATATAGGACGCTCCCAGGAGCTCCTCAGATCACCAACCTAGGACACGTCCACCTTCACTTTTTTATCCCAAAGCTTTCCCTCACGCCGCTCTTTCCCCATTCCACTTCATAAATCCCATTCTCTTTTCCCTTTCTCCTCCCGAAAAACGCCCTAAATTTTGCCGGCATTCCTATCTTACATTTAGCTCCAGAGCATTGTGCACTCCATTCCAATGTCGCCTTGTCCTCACCCCGGCGTTACCACCATATCCGTTTTTCATTCTATTATGCTCGCCTTTAGACCTTATGAACTTATCTCGCACCCCACCAGAACATATTCCCGAGAACATATTGAGCACGAAATAACTCTATTATTACTGTTTAGCACAAAACGTGTGTGCCTTTTTTGTATGCATGATATGGTTTGTCCACCATGCTCCATGTTTACATCTAAATGAAACGAAAAAAGTTTGTTAAAATTACTTACAGTTTATATAAAACGTGTACCTCAGCATGTATGGGTATCCATCCCAACTATGGACTTTCACAAGGTACCGGCCACTTCAATAATTCATTTTCTAAAAACTCTTTAAAGAGGCACTACGTTCATAGCTTTCAAATATAAATTAAAACTTATTCGAATAATGAGCAATGACATACCGAGGCCTGCCATTAAGAATTCCTCCCTAAAGGAAATTATATTCGGGCAACATTTAGGACCCGAGATAAAAGGTCCAAAATGTTTACGTCCCATTTAAAATAAAAATTCGGCACATTCCACATTACGCAATCGGGGACCGTCACGAGCCCGACCAAAAAAAGACAACAAACTTCAGATTCATATTTCGACAAGGAACGGCGAGAAAAATAAGGAAGCGACACATTTGCATTCCCTCACGACATTCGCATGCAAAACCGAGGCGCTCGCGGAATTCGATAGGAGAGAGAGAGAGAGAAAGAAAGAAAGAAAGAGTCCATAATTTTCCGATTCTCCAAAGTGGCCAGAGCGATATGCGGACGGACGCGTAGTGATGTTTTACGAAGAGGTTCACATGAAATACGTTTGCGCCGAAATAAAAAAAGAGGAAGAAGAATCTGCCTCCACCTCAACCCCTTCCCCTCTCTCTCCTTGCTTCTCCATCTTATTCATCAATCTTATTTATCTCTCAAGCACTTTTGTGCTCCACCATCCCTTTTCCCCGCCCACGGAACATTCATCCCCTCCCTTCACCTCTCACGCCCCCTCTCGTTCCCTCTAAACACGACCTTATCCACAACCCTTTGCCTTTCTGCCAACTCCAACGCCAAAAACCGCACCCCTTCCTCTCGCGTCGCGCACCTCACCCCACTACCTCTCTCTCTCTATCCTTTCTCTCCGCCATCCTTCTCTCCTTTTTTCTTTCCTACTGTTTCCCGACATCTCCCTTTCCCGCCCTTCTTCCCTCCGCCAAAAACCCCGATTCCAAACCTCCCCGCAGCCATTTCCCTATCTTAACCAAACCTTCGTACCGTCCTAAACCAATCCTATTGCAGCCTTGACTTTCCGCACAATGCCTGCATACCGCCCAATCAAAAGGCCTTTTATCCCACGCCACGTTCCTGCTATTTTATTGCCTATCCTGACGTACATTTCACGTCGATTTCCCAGAATGTCGTTAAAATAGAATTTATACAAGTACGCGGTCTATACTCCAGGCTTTTAGCCAAATTAAGAACGGATGACTTTAGTTAGAAGATGCCAACTTCGATCCGGACTCCAAATTGCAATAGGTTAAAGGAACGAGATGATAAAATCAAGTAAATTAAGTAAAGGGAAAACTATTTCAAATAATATCTCTCCCAGTAAACAATTCAATAAAATGATAGAGATGCGTGGGATGAAGTCGTTTACCATCATCCCCGGAAACAAATTCCTTTCTGGTTATCATAAAAACGAGGTAAGAGTGATGACAAGGAAGTTTTTCGATGAAAAAAATAATTACATCTGTGTAGTTTATGGGTGGGACCTTTAACCACACGCCTCTTTCATGCAACGGGGCATAAATATAAGTGTAAATGTAAAAACCATCATCTCGCGCACGTACATCCTCACTCCCCTGACCTCATCAAAACCCTTTAAACCTGTCCATTAGCTGCCATTACAATCCCAGCCGTTAATTTTCCTTCCCCTGTTCATCATATTCAACCTTAACTCACCCTCTCCTTCGAAATACCCAACCCTTACTAATACCCGCCCAAACCGTGCAACTTTCTCCCCCCTTCACCCCTCCCCCATCCTCTCCTATCTTCCATCTCTCTTCCCTACCCACCTCCACTCTTTTCTTTCCGCTTCGACTCACTCATTCTACTCAACTCCTCCCCTCTCCGCATAGCTTCTCATCTATCTACCCCCTTTACCCTCTCTCTCCCCCTGGTCTCTTCCCCGCCTCCGATATTCCCTGGACGAGTTATTTCAATGGTTGTCTTCACCCTTTGGAGGAGAGACCCTTACCAGTCCCCATCAGGAAAAAACATGACATAGGGGGGAAGGAAGTACGGGCACAACGCAGGGAGTAAAGGAGGGGGGAAGGGCAATAGGCTCCCTGAAGTAGAGAAGATGGAAGGGAAAGTGTGTGTGTATATATATATATATATCTGTATATATAGATATGTATATAAATCACTGGGAGGGCACTTTTCGTACACGCATCGTCACCTATATCACCGCCCAATGAATTTAAGCAATGCTTATCTCTTCCTCCCGTTCCGATGGGAACGGAGGGGCGCATTCTCCGCACACATCTAGACTCCTCCGCTCACACCTACATCGCGCTCCTTCCCAATTAATCTCAAAGGCATCTCCCCGAATCGAAGAACCCCTTTTAGAAGTATGGGGAATGTCAGGGGAAAAGGAAGATGGAGGAGGGAGATATTTTGGGTATCAGAGATATATAGACCAAAATGAGAGGTTTTTGCGCGCGAACTTGGAGGAGTCGGATGTTTCGCCACCAAAAATCAATGTTCCGTGGGAGGCCAAGGGGAAAAAGACGAGAAGCTTTACCTGACTGGTCCTTTTTAAAGTTAAGCGCGCAAAAGCAGGCAAAAACTTGCACGATTCCCCAAGTCCACACTGGGTAATTTCTCAAATTTTTATATAGCATTTAAAGATAAATAATAATTATTTTAGCCATGTGGTATATTTTATGGGGCAATTAATGCTACAGCTTGGCTTCTAGAGTTTATGAGGAAGACCGAAAAAACAATTCAACGAGTAATTATTAGAAATGAGATCTCATGGTGAATGTAATCGCTAAACGTACCTTTTATCGTCAAAATATAAAAACTACTATACCGCTATAATGTTTAATAAATCAACATTCTATTATATAACTTCGCAAATAATAATTACGTTAATTTTTTCGAAATGTGCGAATATATTTCAAAGCGATGTCTATATTTTATAAAATGAGATTTTAAAAATATAACTTCTCAGTCTCTATTATAAATTTATAACTGGCTAGCTTCATCCTGTTTTTGTCATCTACCGTGTTCCTTCTAATTAAATAATATCGAAAATGGATGATTGAACTTTTCATTGTTGAAGAACAAAAAATATTTCATAACTTTGATTAAAATCAAATTTTTACGCAAATTCAGCCTGGATTTGAATTGTCTTCAAGAAAAATAAACTTCATTCACTTTTACACAATATGGTGCATATCCCTACTTTGTTTCTTCATTTTAAATAATTTAAAAAAGCAACTTTATATAGCCCTGCACAGTTTTCAATTCTTTTCTTATGGGTGTTTAAATTTTTGACTTTGAGATCAAAAACACCCCTTAAATATAACTTTTTCTGAAATTTCGGTTTTTTTCCAGAGGTTGTAACCAATGACCTATATTCATGCCAAATGTCAGCTCTGTAGCACATCTAGAAGTACCTTAGGTTTTATACGATATATTCTATATCCTATATATGTAAGAAGCAGCTATTTATAATGATATATATATATATATATATATATATATATATATATGAGGCTGCCAATGACAATACCTCATCCTAAACTTCATTCTTTCGGTGCGGAATTCCATGCAGAATTCCAGGTTCGTTCAGGGCACTCGATTTATTTTTAAAAGAGCGTCCACTGAGGCTTCCGTCACTCGCGCACAATTGTCAACCACTTTACGAACCTCGCCGTCTGTCTCTCTCTCTCTCCCCCTTTGGCTTCGGACTTCACTCGCTCCCAATCCGCCTCCTCTCTCTCGCCTCTTCCATTTTTAACACCTGGCTCTCCCCTCACTCAGAAAGCTCATTCATAAAATCTCGAGTTCATCTCCTTCAACCTCCTCTCAACTCGTCTCTGTACATCATCCTCTTCCACCCCCACCCTTCCACCGGAAGCCACGGCTACAATCTCGCCTTAGGTATGAGTGAGGATGGGTTTACTCTTTTTTGGTTGGCATCCTCACCGCGCGCTATCTATGGAACCGGTGCCGATGGCCTCACTGAAGTATACTTCCTTTTTCCCCCCTCTACCTCTTATCCCTTTATTATTTCTATTCTTCTGCCATCTCTCTCCCCCATTCTCACGCGCATGCGCGCGCTCCCGCGTTGTTTGCACACGTTCTATTATTGTGGAATAGTTCCCGCGCGCGGTAAAGAAAAAGAGCGGGGCACTGTAGTAGTCGTCACGTGGTACCGCGGTCGTTACTTTGGTGACGCCATACACCCGTTTGATTTTTTCCGAGGGTCGTTTAAGATTGTTTTTAAGGGTGGAAGAGGAAGGGATTGAGAAATGGGTTGAACGCCCTTCGGACAAGCGGGGAACTGCTTTTGAAGCAGGAAGTACATGAAGATGCTCGTTTTGTTTCCGAATGCACTGCCAGCGGCTTTAAATATACCGCGGTGGTATTTTGGCGGTTGAGTTCGGCGCCTTTGGACTCCTCCGAGAGGGCCATCTAATGGAACAATTTTTTTCGTTGACAAAACAGAATACTAAAACAAATGGACTTGTAGATCGATTCGAGCTTTTTCGAAGTGGAATTATCGCCATGGAATTATTAAAAATTTTCACTCACAGGCAAGCGAATAGAACATAGGCTCCAGTATCAACGGAAGATACCATTTAAAAATTCAGCTCCAGCGGGACGTAGTATTTTCGTTACAGACGGTAGGCATGTCAACGTAATGATAATCATGTCTATTTTAAAAGTACAGTGCAGGATCATATAATCTACTCCCAAGGAATGGTCAACCCTATATCAACTCAATTTATATAAAATAGTTGCATTTCACAAGCATGAAAAACAATTGCCGTTAATTAAAATGTACCACGTTATATAAAACTCACAGAAACTCCATTATGTATTTCTGAGTTATTAAAAAATAATCGCATGCATTACGAAAGAACTATATTCTGGCGTGCCGTGAAATTTTCCATATGAATGTAACAGAGTATTACTAACGCGGATTTCTTTAAAAAAAGTTCCTTCGTTTAAATATCAGTTGGGATATATTCGGAATGGAGTTCTATGAATTTATGAAATGAGAAATTAAATCATATTCCGCGAATCCGTCAATTCAATATTTACTGAAGGAAATGCTTGATATTTTCAAGTATTCCTCAATCATATCTGTAATCAGAATTAAATTCCGCAAACTACTGCAATAATCTGACGCACCTTAGATGTCCTTTTTTCCGTCCCTCCAAAACTCGTCCACTCACCTGCAAAGAAAAATTAAAAGATTGATAAAATCCAATGAAATGCAAACGAGAATATTACTATGTATACTTCAATATCAGAATGCACATAGTACTGCGGAAGGATATTTACCACTTTATGGAAATTAATGCATGAATAAATGCACCAGAGGATTTTAATATGAATCAAATTCAATTAGTCCTCCGGGAACGTACGCTTGAAAGTATAGCAACCAATATTGCAGAGTATTTTAAGCACAATAAAGACATGCAATTTACAAACCCTAAAAAAATACGTTCGCAAGGATGAGATTTATCAGACCTTTCAACTTAGCTAAAATTGAACGTATCTACTCTCCGAGAAAATTCCAAAACTATTATCAAATTGAAATCTCATTTTAGGTAAAGTACTAAAAGGCATCGTAAAGATCAATTTTGCGAACTCTATAATTTAAGACATTTTTCCATTATATCCGTTTGAAAAAAAAAGTTAGGGAAAATGAAAATGTAGTTACTATATCTGTCCATCCAGTTCTACAAATAACATTATTTAGTATACATAAATGAAGGACAGTTAAGAAATTAAATTAAACCATCAATGCGGAATGACTCACAGGACATCTATGAGTTAAACGTATATTTTTAGAATTACCTTGGTGAATGTTATTTATTTAATACCTAAATAAATAAACATCGTTAAACCATCATTAATCAGTTATGCTCCCAAATTAATTGCGGCAAAATTCGATAAGATCTTGTCGTGACATGGGCGAGAACTAAAATCACCCATTTTTGCACGTCCAATAAAATGCTTCACCATAATAACAGCTCTTTCTACAAGGAGTTGATTGGCGTACGGCGATTCAGCAGACCATCAAAAGCGGCGCACTCCGAATCAATTATATCTACTAAGAAAAGCAAGAATTATTACCAAAGCCTGATAAAAAACTATTTCGGTAAATAATGGTCGGTTGACCTACCAAATAATGATTGTCATTCTCGACGGAATCTATAAGTCTTACAGCTTTAAAATTTGCGATCCGAATTCATTCCAATCGTAATGGGAAACATGAAAGTGCGTTATATCGAAACCACTAACTTAGGCAAGTGATTCGTCGCTTTGTCAACGGTTATGGGCGACTTAATTAAAGATAATGAGGTAAGATAAAATTAACGTATATTGTACTTGAGTACTAAAATCAAAGGTCAATGCGAAAGCTTTGGGACCAAGCAGTATAAGGATATTTGAAAATTACGGATTCTTGAAAGGTATGAACACCATATCGTGGTTTAGCGTTAAATAGTATTTTGTATGTAACAATATAAATAAATAAATAAATAAATAAATACACACAGAAGAAAATATAAAGAAAATAAAAATGTGGTTGAAATAAATATATGATATTAAAATTTACACATAAATACACAAATATGCTAACAAAAAAAGGACCGCTAAGTTTCGGATTACAAATAAAAGAATAATAACATTGTGAGTCTATTGGTACAAATGTCACACCATATACATGGTAAAAGAAGTAAAATATAAAAAGTGCAGTTGATATTAATTTAGAGTTAGGATGTAAGATTTTGCGAACAGCTAATACATGTCAGGCAAATTATTGAGATTTCCGATTTTTAGAAACAGGACTTTTTGGTTTTGACTGCATTCCACCGTGGACGAGAAAACGTCTAATTAAAGTGAGCAAGTGACTCTGAGGTATATTAAAGGGAAATATTATAGAAAAATAGAGGAATGGGCGAGGGAATCGATAACGTTAAAAGCAGTAGAGCATGAAAGTAGCGTAACTGACATAAACAAGAAAAAAGCTGAATAAATAACTGCGGGGAAATGCGCAGGAAATACAAGCGAGACAGCGACTGCGACGAAAAGTACAGGAACAACAGATAAAGTAGATTTACCACCACAGAAAAAAACACCAAGTAGATGGAAAGGCATTCGATTGACATAGAAGAACGATGAGGAACAGGGAAAAGGACGAAAAAAGAGAAAACATGCCAGAGAGGAAAGAAAAAATAGAAATAGAGCAGAGAAAATGTATTTAGATGTAAAATATGGGGGGAAATGGGAAGGAAAATATTCATAGAAAAGAGATATATGCATACGAAGAAAGAATTTACGATATATTGTGGATTTCAACACAGCGGTCATCCGAGGGAGCAAGGTGAGGGACGAAGGTGGATGGGCGAGGCGAGGTAGTAGGAGAGGCGAAGAGGGACGGAGGGGCGCAATATCCTGCGATCCGCAATGATTAAATGTGAATAGGGAGAAAAAGAGCGGATAGTGACAGCTGGATAAAGACGGTGGAACGAATAGAAAGCGAAGAGAGGACGTAGGAGATACAAAAGTATTGGAGAATGAAACACGACGGAAAAAGAGGTGAAAGATGATGGATGGGAAATGAGATGAAAATATCAAAGCGAGAACGAATTACTAGCAGCATAGACTATTTGTACGAATAAGAGAATTGTGAACATACAACCGCACGCTATGCTACACGAAGACGACTCATTCCACAATAATGTATTTACTGTTTTCGGAAATATAAAAAAACAGTTCTGGGTTAATTAACTTAAACCGCCCAGCAAATCTAGAAAGTCACTACATTTATCCAAATAATCGCGCCATCCCATGGTCTGGTCCGAAATCTGGATCTGTGACCCTGAATTTAAACCCTCATATTACGGAAACTAGTTCTTGGTCTTAGTTCAGTTTTATTTCCAACGATATTTAAACATTCAAAGAATATGTGCGAAAACTGTGCGGTACGATCCGATCCTCCCCGACGCATTACTTCGATAATAATATTGACGTCAGGACAGACGGATAGACAGACACAAATCGAAAGCATTAGATCGATATGACAGATGGAGGATTCTCCGGAAACAAGATGGCGAGAAAAAGGACAGAAAGAGAGTATAAAGCGAAAACATTAAAAGTAGAAGAAGGTTAAGCGAAGAAGGATGTAAGCGGATACGGAGATATACTGAAGCAGGATAAGAGGAGGAAGAGAAGACGACGTAGGAGAGCAGGAAGAGTTAGCGGATATAGAAGAAACTGGAGAAAAGAGAAAGAGGAAGCATGAGTTATGGGAGAGAACGGGAACTTGGATATTGGGGTGTTTTCTGGTTTGAGAGGAGTGATGGGAAGGGAGAGAGGGCAGAGGAGAGAGGGAGGAAGAAAAAGAGTCGATAGGGAAGGATTCAAAGAGGGATGAGAAAGGAGGAAGGGATTCAGGAGACGGAGAAGGGGCAGGGAGTGTGAAAGCCTTGTAGGCGTCGTTTTATAGGATCGCCCGAGTGGAACAGTGCAGCGTCCAATAAAGGCCCCTGTTCGATAACCTCGGATCGGGTTGGAATGTTCCTGAGAAGGATTCGCGCGCTTTGAAAGAGGGTATGGGAATAGAGAGAGAGATAGAGAAGTGAGGTATACGCTGCGGGAAAGGATTGGATCCCTCTTTTGTGGGAGGGGAGACTAGGCGAGGGAGAAAGGTATGGAAGGGAAAGAGATGGAAACGGGATTATGGTTTTTTTGTGAGGGTTGCGGATACGGGTAGGAGGGATTGGAAGGACATCAATGCTCCCGAGATCTCGATCGGCACGGCACGCCCAACGTTCGCTTTCGGTTCCGATAAAATTCATTGGGACACTTAACTGTTTTCCCCGAATGATTGCGATACGCTGGTGGTGGAGGTAAGAGCGGGAGGATGGATATCGCGCGATTACCGATAAGAAATCAGAACCGAACGGCAATTAGGGTCGACTGCGATTCGGCCGAAATTTACTCCCGAATCCGCGAGTGATTTTACGCGAGCGACATCGAACGGTGCGGGCGTTTTTCGTTGCGAGAGAGTAAAACGTTACGCGTGGCAACGTGTACCAACACAAAATCAATTTATATTTACTGCAACGCATTTGCGCGGGATATTTTGTATTTCTGCTGCCTCTTGTTGGTTGTAAAAATGTTAACTGCGAATGCGATCAGAAGTTATAGGATCATATTTTAACTGGTGCGTTTCCCTATAGCACATAGGGTGCAACACAACTTGCCAGGTTTTGTTCTAATTGCACACGGGCTAACTTGTATATACACGCATGCAAATGTTTCAATATTCTTCTATGAAATAACAGAATGTAACATCATAGGTTCCATCTTGTATTAAAACGATGATAGCCCTTAAAATATCGATAAAACCAAATCAACAGTTCCAGCCAATAGCCCACTTAACGTATATATATTTTATTAATCAATTACCTGTTAAAAAAACAATCCGCAAAAAAACATCCTAATACTAAGTCTGAATCGCAGGATAAATAAAACTTATATAACATTTCATTAAATAATCTCAAATGGCACTATTACTGTGGCAACGAATAATGGAATGAATTTGCTTATGTAAAGATAATATAATTCCGTCATCTTCGTTGAAACTACTAAAATGCATTCACGAAGTGTTCATTCATATTCAATCATAGCATAGCGTTGGAAAATTCAAATACAAGTCTCGAACGTTTACCAATGAGGACGGCTACTATATGGCAGAAATACAGGCATGATTTTCCCAAAACGTTTTATGAATACAGCATTTTACTTTGATCACACATATCTAAAAGTACTTCACAGGGTATCAATAACAATGTATTCAACAATTCAATAAAAATTTCATTCCGAGAACAATACCGAAAATTTTAATTTTTCATGTGGCTGCATCAAGTGCATTTTTATATAGTGGCTTATAAACTGAAATATCGATTGCAAAAAATAATGCAGGTGTTAGATAGAAGTTCATTTTTCACTATACAATTATAAAATTACTAAAACAATTTCCAGAATTAATTTCTTTAAATGAGTTAGCGAATAGCAACTAAAAACGAGATTTTTTGAATTGGTTCAGCATATATTAAATTCAGAGAATAATTGCAGCTCATATCGAATTAATCTCATTATTATCTGCATAATTTTTTCGAAAGTTTTAACAACAGGAAAATTCCAAACTGCGTTAAGTAGGTTAACTGCAAAAACAAATGCGTATTGCCACGCTCTTGAAAAATAACTGAAAATGCAATTTCAACGTTAGGAGAGAAATTGTTACAGTTGAAATGCTGTCCTAGTTTAATATTAAATATTACAAGGAAAAATCTAGGGCACTTCTTATTAATACAGCGTTGAAGATCCGCAAAGTGAATAAAACGAAAGTGTTTCAAGACGATAATTTCGGTTCGTTTTTATTCGAAAATGAATTAAATCGCAGCCAAAAAAGCAACGCCTCGCCGAAAAAATATGCCCGTTGATAAAAACAATCTGCACAAAAATTACGAAACATCTCTCGACAAATTCCTCCCGCGAAAACGCGCGGAATGAAGATTCCACCGTGACGGAAGCAAGCATTTCACCGCAGGGTAGAGGCTGGCGCATGCATGTTTGGCTTTAATGGGGGAATCGCATTAAGCGCGTCTAATAAACAGCCGCCGACGACGAGACGAGAGAAAAAAACACGAGAAAAAGAACGCCCGTCTTCGTCCGCTCTAATTCTCCCCGAAGCCATTTTCCCGAGGGACGGGATATGACGTGAGACGCGAGGCCGCGAATGTATGGAGTGTGTACAGGGCGTGGGTGGACACCGCTTCAAGCCCCGTTCGTTTGTTTCATTTTCCGGAAATTTTAGAGCGCGGGGAGGAAGTGGAAGAAAGGACGTAGGAGAGAGAGAGATACGTGAGATAATTTTCCTGCGATGTTTTTTTCCTCAAAAAATAGGAGAAAATTTCTCTCTCGTGGGCGGATACTTCCCTCTGCGAAACGGAGAGAGTGAGGGAGGGATGAAAGGAGAGGAGGAAACTGAGGAAACAGTCGTAGGGAGACTTGAGGTAAACTTTGGATTTCCTCTTCATTCACACCCCATCAATCTCGCATCCTCCACGCCTCCCCCCTCCTCGCCATCCTCTCCCTTTCCTCTCCTATTTCCCCGAAAAAATTGGCCTGCCATTTTTTTCTCTCAGAATTCGGAATACGTTGATGGATTGCCGTTTATCCGAATAGGAAAAAATATATTCCATCTCTCTCTACGCCGGAGAGAACGTTTCGTAAACTAGCAGTATGGGAAACACCCAAAACATAAAAGAGGCCCATGGAGTAATTTGAGGAAATAATGTTGAAGATTTCTGGATGATGTTGACAGAATGTGATACCTGGTAATTTATGTTCAGTCGCAACAATAACAGCCATGGCTTATTTCCCATAGTCAAAATATGGGATCTGTGCCTTTCACTGAACACACGTAATGATAAACAACATGAGAGGCGGCGAATAGTTTATCAAACGAGGAAAACAATATTTTCTTACATTTATGACCATATTCCACAAAATAAACAACAGGGAAAAATATAGCCTGCAATTTACGTTTATGCAATCGCTCAACCGTAATTTAACTCTCTAGACGTCAAAACATAACCATATGACATCCATTTCAAAATAACGAAATAGTTAAGCAACATCGGATGGAACAATTTCGCTAAATAAGCAGACAATTTTGACGAGCAAAATTCTTAAGAGTAATATGCCATATAAAAACTGAAACAAGTCATTTTGTGCAAAATTCGAGCATATTTGGAGTTTTTAAAGCAAAGAGAGAAATCGAATTCTTGAAATATTTTGCATAAATTAATTATGTCCTATCACCACGCACTTCTTCATTCTATAGAAATTTCACTACAGTAGAGAATAAATGAGTGTGTGAGAACGATCATGGCTTTTAATATTTCTTTTTAAAAACTCAAAAAACATCACGATAACAACTATTGGTGGGTTAATTATACTGACAACCTGGCCCGAAAAAAACTCAACGAGTCAGTCCAAGAAGCGGAGAACCGTATTGGAATCGAGCCTAGTTTTTTGCGGCCGCAAAATGCACAAAAATACTCAAGTTAACCCATGACCTATCTTAATTGAAATCTCCCCCAAGATACGAGCTCAAAAATCATTAAAAAGTCCCGTATAGGTACTTAAACCGCGCATTTTTTCTCCACATTTTCTGCCATTAAATCCCGACCGTTTTCTCCGCCTCGTGGTTCAATCTATAATTTCATTCCCCCAGCAATTTCCAGTCCTGAAAAAGTTCAAAAATTCCACCGCCGCAACAAAGTAATAACGATTTTGAGGAAACAAGCGAAACGCGAAATTAAAAAAAAACACGAAAAAATCGACATTTTAAATGAGCGAGAGAGAAAAGAGCGAGTGAATACAGCAGGGAAGGGATCGAAGAGGATGGATATAAAACACGCGAAGGTGCCCCCGAAAAATAAAAAAGGGGAGGAATATAAAAGGGAATAGGTTAGTTTGAGGGTTAAAAAGGAAAGTATTTTTAGAGCACGAATCTTTGAGAAAAGGGGGAGGAGCGGGAAAGGGGTAAAAGAGAGAGAGGGGGGAAGACGATGAGGGATGTACCGGTGAAAAACTTTGCCCAAACTCACAAACCCTCATTCCTAAGACCATCGCACTTTTCCTTCCCTTCTTCCCACTGGAATCACCGCCCCTCACGCCTCGTCCCCTCCACCTCTCACGATCCTCTCCCTCCCCCCACCCAACCCTCGTCCGCCACCTATCTCTCCTCCCACCCAACCCTCCCCTCTCCCGTCCTTACGCCCACGACTATTCATCTCCCTGGAAGCAGGCCCACTCCGAGGTACCGTATTCCGAGATGGTGAGGGTGAGAGAGAGAGAGGGAGAGAGAGAGAGGGAGAGAGAGAGAGGAGGAGATAGAAAGGGAAGACAGGAAGGAGGGAATCGGCGTGCGGTGGAATGGGAGGAGAGGAGCAAAGAGTAGCATGGGTAGATAAGTTATAGGAAAGAGGACCTTTCTCATTCATTCTCTTACGTTCTGCCATTCCTCTCTCTCTCTTTCTCTACCTTCTTTCCCTTCACGATGCCATCCTGCGTACTCCAGTCCTTGCAGCGCCTCGTTTCTTCTTCCTTAATCCCAACCTTTCTAAACCTCCCTGCTGGAAAATCTACCATCTACTTAAATTTTTTAATAACATTGTGCGCAATTATCTTTCCCGACTTAATGGAAATATAAATATTTGGTCTACAGGTTTAATTATTGGCATAATTAACTAAAGTACAATGAGAGAATAGTGAAAGTGGAATATATTCTAACTGAAGAATTAAATTAAACTCAATAAATAGATGAAAAATTGATATGCTAACAAATAGGATATGACTGTCGAAGAGTATACAAATAATAGGTTTCTTAAAGTTTGGAAAAGTGAGAAAATCCGACCAGTTGAGTCGAATAGCGGAAAATATGATCGTTCCATAGATTCATGAATTTATCATACCATCTAAAAGAATGGTGAAGAGAGAAACTATTGAAATTTTTATGAATAGTCACTAAAATATCGAAATTCCAGAAGAGATATCATTATATCAATAGCATAACATTTCCCAACGGTAGCAGAAATATCGGATGTACCGTGTACGTCAGAAGGTTGTGTTTATAAACCCGAAAAAATATAAAAACATAACATAGGATCTAAGCGACTGCCTCTCCATTTTTCCTGCAGAAGTAGGAAAATGTCTCAAATAATCATTGTAGCCAGGAGAGCTTCGCAGTGATGGTCTAGGAGGAAATAACTTATTTCTTAGATGCACTAGTAAGGAAAACACTTCCGGATTCCTCTCTTCTGGAATGTAAATTGAGAATTCAGTATAGTTTACACAGGAGAAGCTTATCGTCACTGAAGGAACGTCACCTTTATTGAAACCGTCGAATGTTTCCAAGTAAAATCAACTCGTGAACTTTCTGTCTCCTAGTAATATAATAAATGAATGAAATGTGGCGTTGTTAAAATTAAAAAGAAAAATTAAACCCACATAGTTTTAATAACAATCCGACTTATTCCACACCCATATTATGGAATTCCACGAAGCCTCGGCCTCGTCGATTAATTTTATATAATAAAAGCGAAATTTTGTCTGGTGCACATTAATGATGTATACGGGAGTAAAAGTAACTTTCAGTTTGAACCTTTCTATTTTCATCCCAACAGCTCAGCTTCGCAACTGCTTAACCCTCTTTTATTTCTTCGCGTTCATTGTCTCTGATACTTCGACTGGCATTTTTGTTCGATTTTCTTTCACCTCATTTTTTCCCCGATTACCTCTTCCGCTCACCGAGTGACGCTCTATCGATCTCTTTTACTTCCTTTCTTCGTCCTCGCCCGCGACCCCACCGACTCTCTCCGTCTTCCTTTTTCCTTTCTTCCGAGCCTCTTCCCCATACTTCCTTTACCTTCATTTCTTCCCTACCTAATTGGAGCCAAAGCTTTCTTAAACGCTTCGATGTTTTTTCTCTTGGCGACGCTAACCTTTTTTCTGCCTGTCATTTTCCTGCCAGGTGTTTGCGCGTAAATTAGGCCGTCGCTTAAAATTATCTTTCTTGGCATAGGCTGGTTTTAAATTGAAAAAAGTGAAGTGAGCGATTTACATTGAAGTTTTTTCGTGCGAAATGAACAATGGTATGACTCACTTAATAACCGCTCAAATTAAGGCATTCATAGACAATGAAGCTATAAAAATGTACGTTTATTTATATATGGCCGATTGTTCCTCGTCTGCGTTAATTTTTCAAAGAAAAGTTTTTCTTGCCGCGTTCGTTTAATATAACTTGAGTGTATATTATATGAATTAAAGTCCAAACGATGTGGTATTCATAATTTTCTGATTTACCTATATTAGAATCTACTAGCATAGACCAAGAAAATTTCTTCATATGTAGTTGGAATTATTTTCTTCATATTTAAGAGGCATTAGATTAACGAATTTATTTATTAAAGCTATTTATTTCATATTCATAAACAAAATGGTCTAATTTGAAACGAAGTCAAATGATAGCATTTAAAGTCGATTTACTTAAATATTTGGCACAAAATGTACTCGTCTATTTTACCATAACGATTTTCGAGACTGCTGTATTAAATTCTGTAAGTCATTACTGAACTTTATAGACAAATTAATACTTCTAGAATGTCGAAATCCCAGCCAACAAGAAATGGCGCCTGAAACACGACCGTTACCAAAGTATAACCCTCTCACAGTGCATAACTTGTTTTTGCTCCATTGCGCTGTCTTCCCGAAGTTTTGAAGCAGAGCGAAAATAACCCGTTCAGAAACTGAGATTGACTTGAGAGTGTCTGGTTCGAATCCAGGCACGAAGACATCATCAAGGGCGTTTTCCTCCGCTCGTAAACCTCGTCTGGCTGAATGAGTCCAAAACGCGCGACAAAAGCGGCCCGGGAGAGCAGATAATCAATTGTCCAATTCTAAATCCTCTCTTTCCTTTCCAACCCCCTACGCCTCTATCTCTCTCTTCCCATCTCTTTTTCCTTTCGTTACCTTCTCTATCTCTCCGCGAATCTCCGACTGGTTCGATTATTTCTCCTCCCTTTCTCCCACCCTTTTCGTCTCATCTTCCACTGTTTTTTTCCGTTTCCCATTCGTACCGAGCCCTTTCCTCTACACTCTCTCTCTTCCTTCACATCTCTTCCGCCGCAACAATTGCAAGGCCCCGCCCACTTCCTAGCATGTCGCTCCTCTCCACCCTCCACTCCTTCTTCCTCCCTCTCACATCCCCTTCCCTATCTCCTCTCTCTCTCCCTAAGCTATTTCTCCCCTCTCCTATTCCCTTCTCATCTTACCCTAGCTTTTTCCTGCTCTCGTCCCTTTCCAAAAACGTCTTTTAGGTCTCTCCCCTCCCCACGTCACAACCACATCTCAAGTTTCCCTTATTTTTTTATACAAAAGAGTTCCCTCAGACCAAGAAAAGGAGTGGATTTTTTTGTTTTATTTCATGCACGGTAAGCAAGATGCTTTTTCAGGCACGCTAATAACTTTATTGTTGACACGGTCTTGAGGCTTGGGATAACTGTTGGAGACGGTTATGTTTTTCTTTCCGCGTAAGTTTTTACTCAGACGGAAAATATTCGGTTACTCGCTAACTGACGTATTTATTTTCCACAATGAATCGCCCAACACTTAAAACATTCCTATTGTTTACCCTTAGCTCGAAATTTTGCAATCCACTAACGTATATATAACCAAGAAAGTGCTGCATTTTGGCTCAGACTCGTCTCCTTTTCTTTAATAAAAGGCGAATTTCTTGATCTCGCCAAACTGCTTAAACTTAAGAAAAATGTAGAAGTCAAAACATAATTTCCTCTTACCATAACGGAACTTTTGGAGGCGTTTCGCAATAATAGCTAAAATGTTCTTTACGTCAGAAATCTGTGGTAATCTAAGTTGTTACAGTTAAAATCCAGCAAAGTATTAGTAAATATGCTATAATAATGCCTTGAGGTTATTTTTGTCGTTTGCGTATTCCCTTTTTTATAACATTTCTACGCAGCGAAAAACTGAATTGATTCTTACTCTCAAGTCATCTGACTCTTTTCCTTAAAAGTTATGAAAATTAAATAAACAGGATTAAATTAATTCCACCATGAAATGTTGGCCCTTTAAGATAATACTTCTCAAGCACCTTGTTATCTCAATAAAAGCGGTGCTGTCTCTGGTTGAACACTCAGCCGCTGCAATCTGCTTCCTTATGCTGAATAAAAAGTATGCTAACGGTTGAGAGGGCTAGAATCGCAGAAGTAGCATAAACAGATGACGCTACGGAATAGATTCAAGAAAGCTGGGTTTCCAGTTGTTCCTCCTCAATTCCTTTACCGTATTCCTTCACGGATCTTTATAAAAAGAGAGACTATAGCCAGTTGCCAAAACTTTTAACTCCCGAGAACTCTTGAGAGTACAGGAAAAAGGCCGATTTTCCCCTATTACTGAGACAGCGTATCCGTTGAGTTCAAAGAACGTCCAAAACTTACTGGCGATGCGCAAAAAAATATTTAATGGAATGCATCGCGAGGGCGAAGTTTATCTCGATGCTTTTTCAGGGAAAAAAAGACAAAATAAGGTTGGCAAGATGAGAAGCGCTCATGTTGGCGTGCTGTCAAGTTTCTATATAAAATGGAAAACTTTTTTAAAAATAAGTTATAAATTAATTATCCTCTACAGTATTTTTGCTTGCTGTAATTTATAAAATTTTGACATATTACAATTCATAACATGAGTGCTCCTTACAAATTAAAAATGTTAGTCATTTTATATTCAACAGATGCGACGACATTTTTAATATATTAATAACAAAAAACAAATTCGAATGGCATACGGTTCTCAGCAATGAATATCAATTGATCAAATGCAGAATAAGCAACAAATTTGAAAAATAAATTCAATTCCAACAAAAAATGACATAATTTACATCATAGAAATACTTTTCATCCAGAAATGTGATTAATTTACATCATAGTTTCAAATTTACATAAATTTTAATTAATATAACCAGTTTCAAGCTTGGGACGCAATAAGATTCGCGGAAATTCTCGATCCGTAAATGCAACCACACAAGAAAGTTTAAATGGCAGATACAATCAAGTAGTTTTAGAAATACGCATTAATCTGATCAACTTAAGTTATAATAATCTGAGTTTTACTAGTCTGCGGGAAAGACGAAAACCACGAGCGTGCACAGCATTCAGCTCTTTTTATCATACTATATATAAAAATAACTCAGTGTCTGAGGCGGTGTCCGGTCAAGTATAAGTATGTATCTATAACTCAAAAACTACATAACTTAGAGACAAGTGGAATGTGTCATTTTGACCGCAGTAACGAGTATAGGGTGGTAGGAGGGTTTTTAAACCGATTCATTTGACAAATTTAATTTTTTAAATATTTTCTGATTTTATTATCCCCATTTAAAAACATGGAGATGAGTGTAGACTTTTTCATTTGTCCATTAAAATTACTAAAAATCATCGTACAATTGATTCTTCTTTTCTGTTTGTTCTTCGTTTATTATAATATTTTTTTGACGTTTCTCAAAAATTTCCCGCAGTAGAACAGCGGTCTCTCTACTAGTATATGAAACAATACTTCGCAATTCAGTATAAAATGCAAACATTACGTATAGTGAGAATGATCATGGGCATGTGTTCATATTTTATTATTTTTTATGGAATAGACTTAAATTTATATTACACTTATCTGGGGAAGATAAAATTGTGGTTTGTTGGTTCACGTAAATTTGGTACAAAAGCGTTTCCTTGCCCGCATATATAGAAAAATATTGTATTTGCACAGTAACTCAACTTTACTTTTAAATTTTTCAAATTAACAATATATAACAATAACCTTATAAGCAAATTTTAAACTCGTCGTCACCACAAGCAATAAACATCGACTCTTACCGAATTAAAGAAATGAATTTCGGTTCGTTAAAAGGCCTTAATTTTCACGGACAAAACGAGCTCGTGATATCGATGCGGAAAAATAGCCGGATAAGATGAAAAAATAAGCTTTCACTATCAGTGGAAAACGCGCTTGAACTACCTTCCGAACTTTTATCTGAAGCTTCACGGATTCGTGCTCACAAAACCTCGACTAAATGGGGCGCATAAACTCCGCAAAGACAGCCCTCTCGGCCGAAGAGATTTTTAATCTTTTCGTCTAGATTACTTCCCTTTGGTCAACCTCCGATCCCTGCTAAATTCCCTCGTTACCACAGCCTAACCCCTAAAAAATATACACCCTTACCTCCAGTTGGACAATTACGACATGACAGCTCGGCCAGAGGTTGAAAATAAAAAAAAACTCTTTTCATACGTGGTATTTGGAGATAATTATCCATTCGTTTTCTTTCAAATTTACGTGACATATTCCGTGAACCCGGATAACCAACATGTCTCTAAATTACAGGTCCATTTTTTCGCCATAATGGTTTTCTTTGAGCTACAGCTTTTATCCTTACCTTATGTTGAAGTTAGTTCTAAAATTTTGGTAGTAAAAATATGCTGAATACACTTGCTCCGAAATTAATTATTTAATTAACAATTAGACAAATACTTGGTCATACATGACTTCAAAAACACAATAATTTAATATTTACGTACAATCCCTGAAATTTGCACGTTTCAGCGATACAAAAAGGATCATTTTAATTGAGCCTAAAGAAGACAATTAAAAATTTATTAACCTACAATAATTAAAAATTAATGTTGCAGCCAAAACATGCAAAACACATTACCACATTGACCCTTACAAAAGTATGTAAAATTCATCCAATTTAAGTAAAAATGTATGCACTCCGCGATATACAGCCCTTCAAAGAATTATAAAACATCCCTCATACGTCGTCGATTTTCGGGAACTTCATAAAGCCGAAAATATAATACGCTCACGAAAAAATTACACATGCGTATAATTGAAACGCAAAAATTCTCATTTTCTGGACCCTATCCTCAAACAAGTACCTTAGCGTTAAATACATCATTTCAGTTTCAACGCAGTAACCGATAAGGAAGAAAGGAAACGGACCAAAAATGCTGGATGAAAAAACTAGAACAATAACGCAACGACACGGAGGACCGTTACTACGGAGAATTTGAAATGAAATGAGGGAACGCCTCTCGCGAGAAATAGAGAGATGCGCACTTTGAGTCTGCAACAACTGAAAACACTTGACTACCAACATCACAAGAAATTTAACGAGCGTTCCATAATAGATGCAAGTGTTACTCAGACTTATGCCGTAATCTGGTAGAGAAGGGAGTGAAGAGTCAAAAAAGAGAAAGATGCGTGAAATCATACCCATTAAAATGCTCCCTTTAGAGTTAAAAATTCATCCATGTGGGACTGAAGACGGAAAATAGCAGGAATTTACTCGAGTAAACATATATTAATTTACAGTTCAAGTAATTTCGACATTTTAAATCTAATTGAAGGCTACGCGACGTCTTACGTTAGCATGTAAAACAAACGTTTTTCCATTTTTAGACTAATGAAGTTCTAAAATACAATAACTCATATGCGACATCTTATATATAATTTTCTTACTCAGTCGGCAACAATTTCCACCACGCGCCACCAGACCGCGCCACTGAAGCACCAATGCCGATATTAATAGTTTATATCTCAAAAACGGTAAGGGATAATGGTTCGAAATTTTCAGGATTGCTTGATTCACATATAAAAAGCGATTGACGAAAAAATATTTGGAAAAACGATTCGGGTTCGACTCCAGGGAATTATTTCTATTTCTCTTAAGATAACACGTAAAAATGGACTTTTCAACGTGCAGGCTTTTATTCTTTTGGAAATTAAAATAAGAAAAAATTTACCTTCGATCTTCCGATCTGGATCATTGTAAAGAAAACAATTTCAGGTTTCTTAGTTTATTCGTTTTTTTTTCGCCTTCAGCTCTAAATTACTCATGTTAATCGTTTGAGTGGTATATTTTGGAAAAATCTTGGCATATAACGGGATGTTGCCTTGCCTACTAACTACATTGTTAAACCTCGAAATCCTATTGTTACTTCAAACTATATAGGTTTAAGTATGATTTGAAGGCTTTTATTAAGAGAAAGAGAGAAAGACGGAAGAAGGGGAAAATGATTGTCATAGCAATAAATGTAAACAACATTCGTTGCCTTATTTACAAGAAGGAATACCTAAAAATCTGACATACTATTCAAAGAGATTAAAAATCGTAATAATGAGCTAAATTCAATATTACTGAAATAGAAAAGGGTATGAAAATATGAGGAACGCGCAAGACGTTTTAATAAACAAACCGAACTACGATCATCCGATTTGAACTATTTAAAGAAAAATTAATGTCAGTTATTCTTCTTTTTCCGAAATCGCTCATTTGTTTATATTGACAACCGACAGCTGTGAGAAACAAAATCAATATAAATAATGATTGTAAAATAATTTATTTAAAGTTAAAAATTTTAATTCCGTTTTTTATTAATTTAAACCTGTCATTTTTGACGGGCAATTGCGCTAGTATAGTATAAATCGTAATATTTTTTAGAAAGAACTGAAAGTCGTACTTATAGAATTATAAATATTATTTCTAAAATGAAAATTCCGTCCTGAAAACCAACGCCTCTCACCAACGATATTATTTTATCTAATTTAATTCCTCAGTAACTCTTTATAAGATGTCACTATATATAATCAAGCACCATATTACTGATGTCCAACTGAGTGAAACTTGAAACAAAGCATTCGAATGCTCTTTAATATTAAGCCTAGATAAAAATCAAGAATAAATACAAGGTTTACAAAATAAGCACAAAAGATAGATTCCTCTACAATTCCTAACCCAATTCAATATCCAACCGAATAAAAACAAAATTTGCGCGTCCTATTTTTCCATTTTTCTCTATCCCTCTCTCTCTCTCTTCACTTTGCGGAGTTTCCAAACCCGTGGCTTGATAATGTATGGCTGATTCCCCATGGGATGAGGCCATATGGACTAACGTATATAGTATATGGAAAAATGGTGGGCCATTTGAACGATAGGGAGGAGAGAATAAAAGAGGCGAAGTGGGAGAGGGAAGGGGGCAAGGACATGAGAAAAGGGCTTGGGTCCCTTGCAAATTCAATTCCACGAGTGCGAAAGTCTTTTTGTTCGTTTCCTCTGTATTCTTTCACCCTTCTGACTACGTAATGCCTCAATAGAAAGGACTCGTCGAAATAGAGGGAGGGAGAGAGATTCCCTTTATGGGGAAATAGCGAGAGCGCAAACCGAACAAAAATAAGAGTTTTAAAACATGGATGTGTGTCACACTTCGGGTCAACGAGAGGTTTATGAATGCGTCCGAGCTGTCAAAATAACGGCGCTCCAAACTCGTCCGGCAGAATGTGCACTTGCCGTGTGTTGTTTGTAAAAACATAAAAAGGTTTGGAAACCTAAAAATAGACCTTTTGTCACCAGGGCTAATACAAAGGGAAAGTGGGAAAACTCGCATATATTACCGGTATCTAGCGGATATTTGGAAGGAACGGTAATACATTTAATTTGCAGTATTAAGGATTCTGAAAACTATTAAATATTTTGCTATCCCGCTAGGAACGTATCTTTAGACGATAAAACACAGACGGCAATTTTTGTGACACAAATTCAGAAGCAACACTGGTGCAAATTGGTAGTCTATTAAAAAAATATTGTTTCCCAATACGCGTTTTTGCAAGGACATCAACGCACTTACGGCAAAAATTGAGATTAATTTTTTATTGTTCATTATTATGTTACCTACAATGCCATCTATAACACTACAGAAGAAATATTTTTTGAGCGTCTGGGGGGTCCTATTTTTGGAGAAATCGGAAAGCGCCAGGACGACCCTTTTTAGTAATGTAATAGGTTCATATCATAAGCCAAAGCCATTAGATTAAAAACTTAACATATGTAAGAGTATGAATGTACTTTTGTAACTAATCACTTCAAAAAATACTTTTCATAATTACAATTATACGTATAACTAAGTTTATTAAGAATTTTAAGTTTATAGTCTTAAATGAACCTCAATAAATAAATAAAACGCACTTTTTATCAAATTGCGTCAGTAAATTAAGCTCCCATTTTCCCTATTTGTTTGAATTACGCTTGAAATGCGTGGAAATTGTAAAAAGAATCTTCCGCAAAAATATTTGTTTGTTTTAACTTTAAATCTCTTATGACTGCATTTAAAAAATAACTGTAAATAACTTTTCAGTTTTGGAATGTTATCAGTGAAATAAATTCGTGCAAATACACCTACTTTGCCACTAGTAAAAGTTGACATTCCAATGAATATTTTTTCATATCTAGTTGCGGGATTGTTAATTTTTATGAAATTACCACGGAATTTCATGCCAATACAGATTTTAACGACGTAAATAGAAGTTTTAATAAACGTAGAATGGTACGTTTAAAAATAAAAGGTAAAATCATTGGATGATTTTTATTAAAAAACTTTTAAAATGTTTTGCTGGTAGAGCGGTATAGCATATACATAATCGAATATTTTCGATGCCCTCCGCAGAAAGCTTAAAAAACAGGGGACATGGTGCGTAACGTCGGACTATCGTTTCAAGCACATGTATGAGATCCTTAGCGATTTTCACTTTCTCTTTCTCATGCCGTTCAAAACCCTCTCCCTCTCTCTATGGCTTTCATTCTTCTTTTCTACTATTATCCTTTCCTTTAATAGACCATTTCCCCGCTCTCCAATTTCTTTCCAGCAGCGTATCCCTACTCGCAAACGAAGTATACACAGTCTTTACTTTTTCACATTGTCTCATCAAATGAAGTTCCCTATATATCATTCATTTTTATCATATCTGCCATCTAAAAGCACAAATTTTATCTTCATCGTGGATGGGCATGTTGTTAATTTTCAGGAAAAGTAATTGCGAGTTGCAAACGTAGGTACTGTTGAATAAGACAAACTACGTATCTGATCATTCGCTCGATAACTAAAGAGCCAGCAAACTGTCAGAATCAATTAGGATAATTCAGCTTTGATAAAAAGTAGTCATTTGTTACATGCGCGTAATTTGGGTAAAAACTTAAGAAGAAACTTTTTTCGCGCAAAATAGGATATTTCATGCAACATAATAAGCACAGGAATTTATTCATTCTTCCCGAAACAGCTTTAGTTAAATAATAGAGAGAGGTACAAGTCGGAGAGTTGAGCTAAACAGGTTTCGCGAATAATTTATCCCCCACCTATATGGGAAGACACGGCAGCGAAAAAAGAATACAAGAAATCTATTGTAGCATAGAGTGATATCGAATTTGTTTATAGAACAATTATGGATTACAAAAAGAGAGTCAAACTTACAACGCGATTAATACATAATTTCCTCCTTATGTGTCTTTGTCATTTTAGCTGATTCGCTCAAAAACATTTTCACAAATGTTTCGATTCTTTTAATAATTGGTTGCAATTGGCTATTAAGTACTTTCAATATACGAGCAAAGATTGCGCACAATAACAGCCCGAGTTCGATTCCAATAGCGTTTCAGTCCTCTATTTGAATGACAAGGAATGAATGCAGCGCACTTTTATTTGCATAGAGAATTACTAAAGATCATCGCAAAAATTCGAGAATTGGCAAAAGAGAGGCTAAAAGAATAAAAAAGTATTTCTACAGCATATTTTCCTATATGCGTCGGTTATTTCAACAAATTTGCTCGGAATACGAAAGATTTGTTTTTATGAGAAAATTTTCCGACCTCAAGGACAACCGCATTGCTAGTGATTTCGCGAAATAATGTACAACAAATTGGATTTAATGGGAAACGAGAAAAAATGCGCGAATGTTATGCGAAAAGGATTTTCCCTGAGGAATATTCAGCTTTATTTTGAATTTACATTTATATTGTCGAGGTTGTACAAATTTTATTTTGAAAAAAATGAACATTACATTTAAATTAATATAGCTTAGATTTAACTAACCACTAGAGAAATCTAAAACAATACATTGTTGAAGAAGTATCTTCAAGGAGAAAGAGAGTGAAAAAGAAAGAGAGTGAAGAATAGAGGGAGGGGTAAAATATAGGAAGAGAAAGTCAGAGAAAGGGAGGCCGAGATGGAGGGGGACAATTCGTATTAACAGTATTTATAAAATATGGTTGTTTGCTTAATCTATTTTCCATTATGATAAAACTGTCATTACACAAAGAACCTTTGACCTTCTATTTAAAAATCAAGCAACAATATTAAATTTGATGTCCCGTTGTTTTCGACGGTCATTTTACGTTAGTAAAAATACAAATAAAAATAAAAACGTTAAAAACGAAATCATTAACAACTCCGATAGAGGGAAATATTAAAAGAAATATGGGAACCAAACCATGCGAAACGAGGAAGAAAGGTGACTATAGGCGAACACGGGTTTTATCACGTAGGCGCAGACTTTCGTGTAAAGGCTGAACGCTAGCATATCTCAATTTATACGCCTCAATCTTTCCTGAATACCGCCTTTGTATAGCCTCCAGCCTGTTTATTAGACCAGAATCTTTTTAATTATAAGGTGGAGCCTTTCCGAACAATAAACGAAACCGAAAATACCCCAAAATTAATTAAACCCGCGGAACCGTATTGAATAAAGCCGAAAGGGCGCTTCAATTTCGCGCGATTTCTGAATCACGGAATTTTTTATAAGCACGAGACAGATCGACGCGAGAACAGCTCATCTTCTCTTCCTCACGTATCCATAAGACAAAAAAGCAATCCCGCGGCGGAATTGAATCGAAAAATTCCACCATGGGCAGAAGATAAAAAATCAACTGTTTGCGAAAAAAATCGGCACAATATACATTGCACAAACTTTCTCATTTACGTGGTCGTATGATCTCACTATATTCTTTCGTGACTAGAAGGAACTCATACTGACACAAAAACAAAAAAAACAGCAGGAAGTGTTTCCTGCATGTAAATGGTGTTAATACATTGATATATGTGGAGGTCAAACCTGATAAATAGTAATGCTATACATAACTATCAAGTATTACGTGATTAGCGAAGCCACACATGCACTGAAGCATTATTGAAGGAAGAAGGTTGTTGAGAGGGGAAGAGCTGGGTGGTAGCTGGGCGTAAAAATTGATGTCTCTGGACGCTATACAGAACTTTGTTGTGAAAAAAAGGCTTATGGAGTATTGTTTATGACTGTCTGAAATTTAATCATAATCGTTAGAGCCTTTTTTTTAATAAATCGACATTTGGTGAAAAACAACAAGAATAAGCTACCCTTCATTATTGCGCTATATCATCCATCTCTTCCGAGTTTTTATTCTGGGCAATTGTATGCGTTAATACGGTATATCATTCGATTTAGTCCGACCGTATAGGCTCTAGGGTTGGACAAAGAAAGTTGGCAAGGCGAGAACCACTTTCTTGGACTCGGAGACAACGTATTTCTGTCAAAATCACGAAGTCATTTTTTTCACGATTACAATACTTTCTATATATCCTAAATATATGAGAAAGTAAAAATCAACGGCTCGCGGAAGTGATGACACATCCCGGTTACGTCAAGGTCAGAATGTTTCCATTCCGCACGCCCATGAAGCTATCCCAACCTCAAAGGGAGGCAAAAAATAAAAGAGAGAGAAAGGGTGAGAATGCTCCCCTGTAACAACCGTATGTCATTCCCACGTGAGAAAAAACTGAAGGGATGTCGTAACGTGTGACAGGCTCGTTGTTACGCAAATTGCGGGACACAAATGTTGACCCGCCTTGAACCACATCGCTTCCGTATATCACGTGAAGGGATATTTCTGGGAAAAGGGAGAGGAAGGGCCGTCCCCCGCCTGGAACCAACTATAGTTTGCGTGGGGATGAAAGTGGAGAGAGGGAGGGGGACTTCAAAAATAAACGCGAGGTTTATCGACCTCGTGCCCTTGGCAAAGAGGACCAAACGGGGAACGAAAAAAAGTTAGATCACTTCAAAATATACGGAACGGACGCGAAAGGGCTTCGGGGGAAGATGATGTTTAAAAATTCCTGCGAAACGAACACCGCGGGAATCCTTAAAGATTTTCGTGGGGATTGGACGGATACGTCCTCCTCCACAGTCAAGAGGGAGGGATTTCCACAGAATTGCGGATTCCAGCTGCTCACAGCATAACTTTACATTCGAAAGGTTTATCCTTGGTGAAGAGTTTAGGAAGCTGTCTTCTTCGAAGCTTGACACTACGCCTGACGCATAGGGAAAAAGATACATCTTACCCTCCAAAAAATAGGCCGACCTAAGGAAATGTGTATCAGAATGGACAAAGTATGGATGGAAATTTTTGGGCGAACACATGAATGCACATTCTCACACATGATAAGCATAAGTAAAGTATCGCAGAAGGAGAGGAGCGAGTAGGGCGACCGACCTGACCGCTGAAATCAAGAAGCATCAACAGGCGTGTCTTTTATTTTCTGGTAAATACACGGAGAAACATTATTATTGAATTTTGTTTTCTATAATTGTAATGTTTCTCATAATTTGATTACAATTCAATAATTATTTTCATAATTGTCAAAGTCTGGGGAGGGCCCTCACATGTCTCGCCGCGGATCCCAAACGTATTTTCTATAGTGCTACACATACACACACAATCGAACCTTCAATTTTCTATATCTTTGATATAATACACATGCATCATTTTGCAATTTAATGATATGTAGCGTTCGTTGAGTGCAAAGGACTAAAAAAAATAAATATCCTCCCACAGCACTTCATCTCGCTACTGTTTAACTTCGCTGAAGTGCTATGACTGCGCCTCTCATCACATTTTAAGAACTTATCTCGAGGTAAACAAGACAAAAATAGAATTCCATAAAAAAACTACGAAAACAAAATCATAATAAATTCACTCGAAAAAAGTACTTACCTTAAGTATCTCTAATAGACACAACAATTCGCTATTGAAGATAGCTAAGAAAAGCATGTACTTATTTTTAAAGTGCTTATTCATGAATAAGTTTTCAGTCATAACACAAGCTCGATAATTCTCTAGTGAAACATAATAATAGGCTCACATGCAAGTGTATTCGCAAATATAATGAATACGGCGGATTTAAAAATGCAAAAATTTCGTTAAGATTTTCGATATGAAAATTTAATGTAATTTCTTTTCTTCTATGCCTGATACCTCAACATTTGCATTTGCATGCGATTAGCGAGGTTTTAAACATAAAACGCAATGACCTTTAGATATGCGTACTTAGCATAATCTATTCAGCTCGCAAGGAATTGGGAAACTACTTCTACCTATCTGTAGATAAATAAATTTATTAAGCTAGTCACATACTTAATATGAATTACTATTTTTTTAAATCAATGATTCTAAAGTAGTTGTGGAATATACCTTTTGATAATTCTAACTATTTTTTTGACTTTTCCGACCAACCAGAAGGGGCAATAAAATTGCTGCAGAATGAGATTACATACTAGATCAACTGTAAGTTAATTCTTATAAGAATGTTACTATCCTAGCGCAAAAAAGTCATAAAAAATGACCAAGTGCAGGTAAAATATTGTCCAACAAATACCGATCCGTAAAAATAATATGTTTCGATGAAATAACAAACAACATAAAACCAAATCATTCGTCACCTTCGCAAAATAATATTAAACCCAAATTCAGTGATTAAATTAAAGCGCCTTAATTGAGATCCTACACAGCGTCATTAGCACAAAGTAGAAACGAAAACATGGCCCAACCAATCAACGGGAATATGTCGCCAAACAATGTTAAAGAAGCACGATGTTCTGGACGGGACGGCAAGAGACATACAAGCGCGGATCCGGAGCTCTGTAAAATTAACGGAATCGGCAGATGGGGAGAAAGGAAATAGAATTACGGGTGTCAGAAGGGGATTACCGCAAGGCGAGAGGACAGATGGACAGAGAGGGAAGAGAGAGAGAGCTGGAATGGGAGAGAGAGACACACAGCAGGAAGAAGAGCTATAGAGTTGGGATTCCTTGACATGCCCACTCCTCTTACATCAAAGGGTAAGGTAGCGGATGGGGCTAGGAGCAGAATTTCCTTTACGTTTCCCCTTCCACTGTACATATGCTTATTTCCCCCACCTATGCTAAAACAACCAGAGAACTCTTCCTTCCTTATCCTTTCTTCTCCTTCTCTCCCACTCTCTCCATCTCATTCCTCTCTCTCTCTCTCTCTCTCTCTCGACTCAACTCTTAAGCTTCCCTTTGTCTCGCTACTTTGGACCCTCCAACGGCAGAGAGGCAGTCGATCGAGGGCAGGAGAATGCCTAGCGCACCTCAGAGACCGCAGATGGGGCGGTGTGCGTGCAAGGGAGCAGGACGGTCTAGGTGCCGGGGAGTTGAGTGGAAAGATTTGGTGGGAAGTAGAGGGAGATTGGAGGAGGAATGGATGGGGAGTGGAGGGAGGTTGCAGGGCGAATGGAGGAGAGGGGAGGGAGGGGGAGAGGGGAGGAAGGAGGAGAGGAGAGGGAGGAGGAGAGGGGAGGGAGAAGGAGAGGGGAGGGAGGAGGAGAGAGGAGGTAGGAGGAGAAGGGAGGGAGGAGGAGAAGGGAGGGAGGAGGAGAATGGAGGGAGGAGAGAGGAGGAAGGAGGAGAGGGGATGGAGGAGGAGAGGGGAGGGAGGAGGAGAGGGGAGGGAGCAGGAGAGGGGAGGGAGCAGGAGAGGGTAGGGGAGGGAGGAGAGGGGAGGGAGGAGAGGGGAGGGAGAAGGAGATGGGAAGAAGGAGGAGATGGGAGGGAGGAGGAGATGGGGAGGGATGAGGAGAGAGGAGGGAGGAGGAGAGAGGAGAAGGGAGTGAGGAGGAGAGGGGAGGGAGAAGGAGGGGGAGGAGGGGGGGAATGAGGGGGAGGGGGGATGGAGAAGAAGGGGAGGGTGAGGGGGAAGGAGAGGGGAGGGGAAAGCATAGGGGAGGGGGAAAGATAGGGGAGGGAGAAGGAGAGGGGAGGGAGAAGGAGAGGGGAGGGAGAATGAGAGGGGAGGAAGAATGAGAGGGGAGGGAGAATGAGAGGGGAGGGAGAATGAGAGGGAAGGGAGAATGAGAGGGAAGGGAGAATGAGAGGGGAGAGAAAAGGAGAGGGGAGATAGAAGTAGAGGGGAAGGAGAGGGGAAGGAGAGGGGAGAGAGAAGGGGGGTGGGGGAGATGAGGGAGGAGGGGGAAGAGAGGGTAAGGGAGGGTAAGGTAGAAGGAGCTAGGTGGAGTGGGGGGAAGTTGAAGAGCAGGAGGGAGAGAGAGAGAGAGAGAGGAGGGAGTTGCTAAGGGTTCAAGCGGAGTAGGTGGAAAGGGATCGGAGAAAGAAATTGGGGCGACGTAGGACCAGCTCTTTCTCTCTATCTCTCCTCTCCCGGGAACGGAACCTTGGCCTTATACATTCTGCCCTCACCTCTTTCTCCTATTAGCCCCGCCAAGGTACCCAACGACGTCGTCAATTGTCGCCGAGGAGAGAGGTTTGAGGCAGAGAAAGATGTTAGGCTCAAAAATGGGTGGGAGTTTTGTTTTAAAGGGTCCTCAAAAGCTCGAGGTTGTTTGGTGCTTCACAGGATGCAAAAAACTAACATATTCTTATACAGCGTGTCCGTGCATGGAGTTATGTTAATTTCCGGATCGATTTCGAAAATGGGGTCGAGAGAGTGCTTCACGTTATAGGGTTTTAGGTGGCGGCATTGGTGTTGAGTTGGTGTATTTGGTTCGAATTACGATGGCAGGGTTTTAAAATAGAAGTAGTTCGTTAGAAAGATGTAACACCTTGCTTTCCGACCACATTTGGGATGCATATGAAATATGAGCTGGAACGAAGAATTACACCAACAACATTCAACTTTCTATGTATCTCGAAATTTGAGTCTGATCTTGCAATTTTCCAAACAAATATTATTTGGCGGACCAAAAATTGGTTCCAATTGAGCAAACCTTACAATCTTGCAATATGCGCACACTGTCTGTGCAAAGGTTGTAATAAAAAGAAACATAAATTCACGATGTAAAACCGAGTTGGCAACAATCTAAACAAGGTAATTTATGAAACAGACAAGTTTGGGAACAAAATCAAATTCCCTGCTTCTCTGTCTTGAATACCAAGTCGATGCAATCGTTATAATCATGGTATTAGACTTTGACTGAATGAAATCTCTCAAATAAATGTATAAAAAAGATTTAAATAAATTTCGTTATTTATTTAGTGGAGTATGCACAAATGTTCGCGGCGATAAAATTTGAAGAGACTAAAATGTCGCCGTGATAATTTAATCTTCCCGCGTGGCAGTAAAAACTCCCGAAATTAGAACAGCAGCATCACCGACGAACGGAAATAAATCCGAAAGACTTGAACGTCAAAAAAAGAACCAACGTACTTAGGAAAACCCTGAACGAGATAAGGACGGCTGCAGGACGAGAATTAAAAAAAAATCCAGACAATTTAACGCGAGCGAAAAATTGAAGCGTGGGTGCGTTATGCCTTTTTCATCCCTTACACGTCTGACGGAATTTTTCAACTCTCCACGCTAAAAAGGGAGGAATTTGTGCAGCTCGCGAGGTAAAAAGGAGACACCATCACAATCATAAAAATTTCCATTCCCGGCGCGATGTAATATCGAAAGTTCACTCGAAAAGAATTTGAATCCCCGACCTTAGGAAAGACGAGATCCCCGATATCGTCGATGCCTCGGCTTATGCCACGAGAAAAGGATTGAGGTGGGAAAGGAGAGATAAAGAGGGAGAAGGGAGAGTGAGGTGGAAGGAGGGGAGAAGGGAAGGGGAAAAAGCGCAAGTTTCGAGAGTAGAATGGCTCCCAGAGACGGATTTTTAGAGAGGGTAAGATGGAAGAGGTGAAGAATCGGACGGGCGAAGAGAAGGGATTAGGTGAATGGGGGCGTATGAAAAATGGAAGAGGAAAACAGGGTTGAGCACAGCCGAGGGGAGAATCCAGAGCGGTAAAAGGTTACAGGTAATTCATTTTCCTTTTAACCCCTCCACCAAACGAATTCCATCTTTCGGAGGGTCATCAACGGAAAGAGATGGCGGCTCGTGAGAAATGACGTGCCACCGAATAATATTCCGATTCTTGCGAGGTTTTGTTCCGCGATTATAGGTGCTTACGTTGCTTCCGCCTTGTGAAGTGAATTTTGAGAGGATCCAGAACGTCCACAAAACGGCACTGTATGCGCTATTAAATATAAACGATATCGGTAAACTGTAGCGAATAACAAATAAAATTTCGTCCCATAAGTTCCTTCATGATGTTCTGGCAATGAATAACAGATAAGAACTTTAACGCTTCTTTTAACACTTTAAAATATATGAATTCATGAAAATTGCAGTAAAGCTTCATCTATGGCATCGTTATTTTATCCCTAAAAGTTTGAAAACTCCCCCTTTTATGTGACATGGCACATAAACTTCTTTTTAACATCCAATAAATTTAAACTGTAAAGAAAAGAGCGTATGTCGCAGGCAGCTGTCATAAGTTTAAAATGTTTGAAAGCAGAGACAAGGATTTTTATCTGTAAGAGTGGAGTTACAAAGAAAACCTTTGTTTTCGGTGGCCGAAGAAGAAAGAAAGAGGTTATATTATCGACGCAAAATATCTCACCAGGAACGGAGCCGCGGAAACGCACATTTTTAAGGATAAGAACACTTCAATTTCCGAATCAAAGCATTTTCTGCACTTTATATGGGACACCGTTCTAACACCACGCGACATTCTCCGACACGCCAGACACTACACCGCGTAACCTACCAACCGAAAGTCTACTTGTTTCTACGGGCGAGCGATATCCGAAACGTGCATCGTGTACGGACGGTAGGTGCGACGGCAGCGCGAAGAATAAGAGACGGAGGAGGCACGAGGGGAGCTACTCGCCCTCCAGAAGGTCCAAAACGGATGAAGGGGGGTGCGGCGAAAAAAGAGGCGAGCGTTGAAGTGTTGAGTGGAGGTACATGAAAGTGGAGACGGCCGAGAAAAACGAAGGGGAATTCGAGGAGAGGAGAAAAAAGAACGGTGGTAGGAACGGTCGGGAGGAAAAGAAGCAAGGGGGAAAATGTTTCCGGTATGACGTCGATTTCTTGTCCTGCCGCCTCCTCCGCCGGACCTGGGAGCCATGCACATCTGTGTGTTATTCCGGAATCGATTCCTTTAGAAGGGGACGGGGTACTGTCGATAACAAAGGACGAAAGCGGGGCCGCGAGCGAGGAGGATGAAGAAAGACAGAAAACCGTTGACGGGAAATAGTATGGGAGGAGGAGGAGCATGTCAAGTGGTAAAAGAAGGAAAAAAGATAAAAGGAGCAGGGCCGGAGGAATGAAAAGGAAACGGAGAGAGAAGTGAGGATAGGGTGAGAGGCAGGGAGTGTAAGAAGAAAAGACGAGGGACGAAAAAACAGACGGGAGTTGATGGATAGCAAGAGAGGAAAGCCGAGGGAGGGAGAGAATGCTTGAGAGAGGAAGAGAGAGAGAGAAAAAAAGTTGGGCGAGAAGTGGAGAAGAAATATGAAAAGGAAGGGGATGAGGAAAAAATTAGGGAAAGACGGGGAAGACGGATAGAAAGGTAGGGAGACGTATAGAGATGAGAATGGAGGAAGAAAAATGAAGACGAGAAATGAGAGAGAAAGGAAGAAATAGCAAGACGATACCAGAAAGAGGATGGCCACAAGAAATAAATGCAGCAAAATTTCCGATTTACCGAAAGTCTCTGGAACGAGGCTATTTCGGTTAATCAGATGTACAGATTGATCGACACTCGTATTTATGCAATGCGCTCAGAAATAAAAATATTTTAAATGTTAAGAACGCCTAGAGTAAAGTCAATCAATAGATAAATAACGCATATATTAACATCTTTATTAGGGATAGGACAAGTAAATACTGCACATGTGAGCGTACCTAATGCAGTATAAAAACTTTCAAGTTACGTTTTTATAGTTTTCGGTTAATCGAAAGTCCCGTTAATCCGTGTTAATCAAAAGTTCACCGTGCAAAAAACCTAACATAGTAGAAGGAAAAGTAACGGACGAAGACGGGATGCGAACAACAATGCAATTAAAGGAAATACTAAAGAAGGCAAACAAAAATGAGAATGAGAGAAATAAAATACTATAGGAACAAATAGAAAAATAAGGAAAAGGATACGGGAAGGAGGAGACAGGGCAGGAAGTGTGGATAAAAACGATACAAAAAAGAGAGAAAGAGGTAGATCAAGATGAGAGGAAGGAAAAGAGAGAGAAGGAGAGGGGGAAGAGGGAAAGAAATAAATGAACAAGGAAGAAAAGAAAGGAAAAACAGAGAGTGAATAATGTCGCCGGCAGAGATGTCGGGGGAGTTTGTGTGACGGAGAGGGGGAGAGATTACCCTCTCGGCCTCCTCACTCTCCCTCCCTCACTCTCCCTCCCTCACTCACCCTCCCCTCACTCTCCCTTCCTCCCTCACTCTCCCTCCCTCACTTTCCCTCCCTCACTCTCCCTCCCTCCCTCACTCTCCCTCCCTCACTCACCCTCCCTCACTCTCCCTCCCTCACTCTCCCTCCCTCACTCTCCCTCCCTCACTCTCCCTCCCCTCACTCACCCTCCCTCACTCTCCCTCCCTCACTCTCCCTCCCTCTCACTCTCCCTCCCTTCCTCCTCCGAGGGCTCACCTCCAGCCCCTCCGCACTCTCCCTCCACCCCCTCTTCCCTCGCGATCGAATGTGTGTCGATGACAAGCTGCCCACTTGCCGCCCACTCCCCAGACCCCACCCATCCTCAGGACACTGGGCGTGATAGCTCCGTCGCACGAAATTGCCAAACGCGGTTATTATACGCTCACTCGGGCAATGAAAGTAAAATGAAACGCAGGAGAAGGGAAATAAAAAGGTGACTTGCTTTCCTCTGTAAGTGTTGCTACGGTGAGATAAACGAAAAAGGAGTAGTAAAAAGAGAGACGGTGGGAATATGGCACGGAAGGAAAAAATTAATATAACGGCTTCATCGCCTGGATATGATGTGACTGAAAAGTTGTTTTGTCACCGATAACGCCCTTGTTCTCGAACTCATATTGAAATTCCGGATAATAGGTCCGGAATGTAATTATTAAATTCGATCAAAACTGGTAGAGTGGAAAGACCTCTTACAACGCTAACCGAGCGACAGATATTAGAGCTTTGACTTCCAATAGTAAACCCAGATTGTTTAGCAAACTCCGGCAATTTTGATGATAAAGGAAAGCTACGCGCATTCCTTTTGGTTTATTACAATATTTTAAGCTACCCGTTTCTGAGGGACGTCATTTTATAAAATTAGTTTCACAAAGGCTACCTTTCGCAGTTGTACGATATTCACGACGGTCTTCCTAATAAGTTACATATACTATACGTTAGTATCCATTTAATGCATATCATTTCATGGAAAAATCCAATCCATTACTTCACATTTACTCGTAAATAAAGTCAGGTTCCGATTTAGCTCCCTCTCCCTCCCTACATAGTGCCATCCCCGCATTCCGCCCATGAATCGTTGTGAACAGAACTTTCACCTTATGATTGCACAGAGCAAGCATATACCTCGATTTACCGCCACCCCGTTGTAACGCCAATGCAGGCGATAGAGAAACGATGGCGCCAAATCGGGATTTGACTGTATCTACGGAAAGACTTAATTTACCATTTAACAGGCATAGGCAATTAATTAAATCGATAAAACTTATCCGGCTACTCTTAAAATGTTATAACAATTTTAACTTGAGTGAAATATATTAAATCGTAAGAAGAGTTCTTCAATGTGTTCAAATAATTACCAATATTTGGGATTACGTGGTTTTCCATCCAAAGGAGAGAATCCAACAAAACATTTTTTACGGAAGTACTTCGTAGATTTAATGAAGACGCTTATAGTTGTATTTTAATAATGTGAACTGTATTTTTTCTCTGAATCATGGCAGTAAGAAATGAGACAATAGAAATATTATAAGAGATTCTAAGTCTCTATGCTTATCATATATGTACTTCTAAAATATAAAATAAATCGGCTATACATAAACTTTGAAAAACTATGGAAAAATAATTAGGAAGTACATACTATTACCAGAAAACGAGAATTCATAAAAATACGACTCACATCATATTGCACATCGTTAATTAAATTACTAGACAATTGTCTTTCAAAATTCATCTTTTAAAAAGACGATCTACTACAAATAATAATTATTTCTTGAGAATGAAGTCAAGAGGACATAATTAGCGCATGAAAAACCGTTCTATTCATCCATCCCCTTATTGTTGCAAAGAAAATTCCATTTATAAAAAAATTAAAAGGAAGTTTCGAAAAGGAAGTAATACGGCTATATCTTTGGAGCTTTATTCCGCAAGAAAGAAAAAAAAACACGAAAAAATACCAAGATAAGACATCGCTGGAAAGTTGAGCAAGGAGTTTGAAAGTGAGAAAAATTAACTCTCTCCATCCAGAAATTTTCTAACAAAGTTGTTTAGACGTCGCATTATTTTTTAATTTAGAGGCTCATCAAAAATATTGAATGTAGTTTTTGGTCCGAGAAGTGCCTTGGATCATAAGCAAAGCCTATGAATATTTTTGTTTGCGAGGAGGGATACGATGCTGGAAAGAAGTTGGAGAGCGGGGAAATGGACTATTGAAGGAAAGGATAATAGTGAAAAAGCAAGAGGGAAATAGTCACAGAGAGAGGAAGAGGGTACTGCAAGAGATAGGGAAGAGGGAGAGGTAAGGGAATGAGAGAGATTAAATCATCAAGGGTATTTTGAAGGAACATACATGTACTTGAAACAATAGTCCACCGTTAGGCGCCATGTCCCTTGTTTTTTAAGCTTTCTGCGAAGGGCATTGAAAATATTCGAATATTTTTATGCTTCACCGCTTCACCATCAAAAAATTTTCAAAGCTTTGTTAATAAAAATCACCAAATGATTTTTAACTTTTATTTTTATACGTATCATTCCAGGTTTATTAAAACTTCTATTTAAAGTCTTTAAAATCCGTACTAATATTAAATTTCATAAAAATTAACAATCCTGCAACTAGATAATGAAATAATATTAATTGGAATGTCAACGTTTACGAGGGGCAAAGCAGTGGATGTGCATGATTTACTTCACGAATTTATTTCTTCACCGATAACATTCCAAAACTGAAAAGTTATTTACAATTATTTTTGTAAATGCAGTCACAAGAGGTTTAAAATTAAAACAGGCAAATATTTCTGTGAAAGATTCGTTTAATAATTAAGCCAATAATGAACAGAAACCATAGAATGTGATTTCAATGCATTTCAAGCATGGATCAAAATAAAAAGTGAAAAAATCACCCGGACAGGCTCAAATAAATTCCATGACTAGGTCCGATAGATTTCGTTAAAATTCTCAAATGTAATATGAGATCTATCTTTTAGTGAGCATTAAGTACACCTACCTTCATATCATCTACCTGCTATAAAAACCGAAAAAGTGGATGGAAGAGAAAAAGGACTTGATCAAAAAAAATGTCGAATGGCAATTATAAATTATAGCAGCGTAAAAATAACACCCCGTAAACTTAGCCGGACAAGGCCCTTATTTTTTCCGTTCAAATTGACAAAAATTTCGACCTCTCCCCATCGAAAATAATATTACATCTGCCTGTATCTGAATGGTTCCGCGAAATCTCTCGAATTTCGTTTATATCCTCAACTTCCACCGTCCCCTCATTCTATTATGTTCTCTAGTTCGCTCTCCCCCTCGGGCCATTATTTCCTCTGAATTCACTTTTTTGAAGGAATCAATACGAAAAAATCATCGGAAAGGGGAGACGGGATGAGTTTGGGAATCAAAATAATCATTGGACCAGTCACTTGGGAAATTTATGAATCTGAGAAAGGCAGTGAAGGGCATGGGGAATTGAAAGAGAAATCAAGAATTCAAAATCCTTCAGACCGTTAGATACGGACGGAAAGAAAATACATCAGGCCTCGGAAGAAGGTAATTATTAATTTCCTTCATTCGGGAGAGCGACGCTTGAGAAAATTATGGGTAATTTGAAAACGTGCGTGGCATATCTATATTTTTTCTAATCAATCTTAAGCTTACGGCTAATCTAAGCCGCCATCATAAGGAATCATCAATTTTATCGACTGCGAGGCAAATGAAAATATAACTATTACTTGGGACATTTTTCAGTATGCTTGACTCGGTTTCACGATGAATCGCTGTTACAAACATTTCAAACGTAGATATATTTCATTCATATGAAAACTATCAAATTCGAGTCATGGTTAAAATCACGTTGGGAAACTATAGCCCATCAATACCTTTAAAAAACTATTTTAGCTATTAAGCAGCTGCAATAAGCGTCAATTCACCTTTTATTCTACTCTTTGAATCTGGGTTTCCTAATCATTTCATAGTTATCGGAGGCGAATTTTTTCAGTTTTCTATCAGTTTAGCATATGGCAACAGCTTTAATTAGACTAATATCTACACATATGTTAACTTTCTTGTAATTGTGGCAGGAAACCTACGACGACAAAGTTACACCGCAATAAAAAGCGTGAAAGACAACTGTGTAAATATGAAATACACCAAGATTTATGATAATCCTACGGCAGTATTTCTTTCCGTAAGATATATGCGCACAAAAGCTCATTCAAAGAGCTCTTAAATTTGAAAGAGATGAAAGTGCTCCTCCATGATGAGATGTACAAGTTCGCATGAAATTTTGAACAACTATGCAATTACTCAGCATCAGACCACGATTCATTAAAATAACAAGGAGAGAACATTTAAAACAAGTAAATAAAACAAAAGAAAACGAGGAGAAGTACGACAAAATACAAACTTAAGTAGGTTTTATCTCCGAGGGCATATCGATTCGTTTTCCGATGGAAATGAGCCAACGAGGGAATTAAAATTTGACTATAGGAAATAAAAAAGTAACTTAAGCGTGAAACGAACTAAGTCCGTGCTTCAACTGCATATAAAAATGGGCGCATTAAACGCATTAAAAACCCTCACGCCAAACATCGAGAGACTTCTCTACACTCAACTCCGTGAGCTCATTCCTTTCCAATAAAGAGGACTCCAAAAAGGCATACCACATCTTTAATTAATTAGCATGGGAATACAGAAAGTGCGTTTTCTGCGGTTTTATGGGTTTGAACGAAAGTAAAAATTGTCACTTTTTTAACAGAGAAATTAACTTGTTTGAAAGTTGAGATACTTCAAAACATGTACCATTCAAGAGCATGGGAAAGGAAGTTATGACAGTAAAAGATAGACAACTGGTGGCGTAGAATCAATATCATGAGACAACCACAGTAAAATAATGCTATACATCAATAAACCAGCTATTATACACGTCATGACGATATATAAGAAATAATACCTGTACCTAATAAACATAAACGCTGTGAACATCTAATTAAATCAGAGAAAGCCACACTCCGCGCCACTCGCGAAGTTTTATATTCAAATGATTTATGATCTTCTCTTTGAAAGGGATTAACACTTTTATTTTAAACTTTGGAAACCATAAAAATTGGCAGAGATACAAAACCTACAAAAAACTGCTTAAAAGAAAATAAACAAATATAACTTCGAGAAAAAGAAAGAACAGCCTGACTTCATTATTAAATATAACTTCCTTTAAAACCGAGTGTACATATTTCCAACAAAAATAATAGTATCGTAGTCCATCTATATTAGCGGGGTTACGTTCCTGGAAAACGCTGCAAATATGGACACCAAAAGTTAAAGAGAAAAATCGAGCTTTGAGGGAATGAACTTTTTCGCTCTTCTCACACATTTATCACCACTCAATTCACTTCCATTGCGTTTTGGTACCATAGTTTAATTACCGTAATGTACCTAAGTGGAAAATGACTGTAGAAACTGAAGTAAATTGCACGCGTGCAAATAGAGAGAGAGAGATAAAGAGACAAAGACATGCTGAGAGTATAGGTAAAGTAACCAAGAGTACTGATTTTGATGACTTTGTGATGATTAAACTTTTTGCTGATTTTTGCATCGATTTCAAAACTTTGTGCTGACTAACAAATATTAAAATTATAACTACATAATTTGCGCGGATGCAGTCACAGACTGACGTACATATCGTTCGCCTAGCCTTTCTTCTTCAGCTTTACCGTTTCCGTGCCTATTTAATTAGATTAAAATACTCATGATGGCGGAAAAAAGTAATTTGAAGCGGAAAATTTAAAACGGATCAGTAGTGTCAAACGTACATTTAACTTAGTAGGTATGTGAAAATTTTTACACACACACATACATACATACATACATACATACATACATACACACACACACACACACACACACACACACACACACACACACACACACACACACACACACACACACACACACATATATATATATATATATATATATATATATATATATATATATATATATAAACTAAAGGAAAAGAAAAGGTAGTGATGAGGGTGACAACAAGGTGTTGAGGGAAGCCCAGCGGACACTTACCAAGTTGAGGACCAAGCTGGCAGGCTGCTGGGGGCGTCGAAGAGACACGTGAAACACACGAACACAAAAAGACAAATATATATATATATATATTTATTTATTTCATTTTGTATATCTTAGCAAAAAAGATTGTAATGATTTTACTATTTTATCTAAATAGAATTTCCTTTTATTAGCTTTTAGAATTAAAAAATCCACTTGTACTGATACGAACGTGTTAAAAAAAGGTCACTTCAATTTTAGCGTCATGTGGGCTCTCCGCGAGCAACTACTTCTGTAGCCAGTATGTACTATAAACCTGTTTTGATTTCGACAGGAAATCGCGCTACATTTCAAGGGCTTCAGCGAACGAGCAGTGTGTGGCGCGGTAGGCGGGCGCGAATAAGTAAAATTTACATTTTGCGAACGTTGATAATTTCCACAATAATTTTGGCGCGTAAAGTGAGACCGCGAACATGAAACCCGCGAAAATCGAGGAGCTCCTCTATAGCTGTTGAATAATGCGACATCAAAAATACTTTTATCGAGGGAAATGTTAATTACGATTAACACAAATGTTACGTTTAATTCGGTCTGTAGCACATCATTATCCCTCACCTACATTTATGAATCTGTTAAAAAATTATCTTTATTATATTTTTAATTAACGAATACATCATTCTGGACAATATAAACAGATATAAAGCAATAAAGGCCAATTCATTTCAATCAAAGTAAAACAGGTAACAACAAATAAAAACGCAATTTTTAAGTATTTCGCCATTGTTCATGTGCTTCATATATTCGTGATCCTTTCTGATTCGTTTGACAATCTGTGATAATTAAATTCAACTAAAAATAGATTTGACTTAGGCTATATCAGAAATGCAAGGAAGAACAGCCGAAAAGAAAGTTGAGGAAACTAAATACCTAGGAAGGAGAGTTAATGGCTTTAATGAACAGTGTGTCGTTTAAATATTAAGGTCGATTAATTAATAGGCTTATATAAACTTTGTCCGTTAAGAATCCTGAATTGTTTTGGCCGGTAATTGATAAAATGCAAATATATGTATATTTATGCATTCAGGCATAACACGACGCCTAAAATCAATAACATACAATATAATCTTTCATCCAAGTCAAAGTTTAAAGTTCAGAAAGTTAGAGAAAATAGAAAAGCAGTATTCAGATCAGATCTTTTGTTAATTTGGTTAAGAGTTTCATTTGCTTATTTATTAATTTAACATTCAAATGAAGAGGAGTTAACTGACATGTCGTGACTATAAAACAACCAAAGCATATAAAGGGATTAGACGCGGTCGGATAGTAAATAAGATAAAACAATAAATATCTGAGCATGAAAACTTACATTGACACATTAGAAAAGAACTGACAACATTCAATTGTAGACGATATCTAGAAAAAGAAAAGAATCGGAGATGCTTTAGAATAAAAGTCTTTAATTGATGACAGCAGAAAATTAATTTAATATAACTCGGAAAATAACATTATCAGAAATAACAGATATCATGCTCACTGCCTGAAAAGTATTAGAATATCATTTTACCATAAAACTAGCGAGAGACAGATGTTCTCAGATGTGCTCCAAACATGTTTTTCGAATAACTAGAGTTCCTACCCAAAAAGGAACTTTAGATTAATTTAAAAAAATATAATTATTTTAATTTTTTATTTGTTTCATTGGAAATTAAATTCCCAAATAGTTACATTTTTTACGTGTAATGATTAATGCCACAAATGACTAATTTTCCTTTATCATAAATTAACCGGATATTTACCAGATTTTATATTGTTAAATATTTTCCCATAAATACATCCTATGCGTCATTTCTCTCCCAATCGAGTAGAAACAACGGAAAAGATTAGGTAAACACCCAACGATCGAAAAAAAAGATGTTCTCATCGGAAACCACTGAAAAGAATAAGGGCTAGTGACTCGCACTCGTGCTATCCGCAAACTGGAGAGCGTGCGAGAGCTGGTGAACCATTCTATATACACTCGAGCGAAAGAGGAAGAAGTTGAGTTTGGATTGGGACTGAAAGGAGAAACTGAAGAAATGGAAATTAAACGAGTTTGTTGAGAAGTGGACAGGGTGAGTGAATGACACGGGCAGGAAATGGAAGAGGGTCGAGAAAGAAGGAGAGAGAGAGAATTCGTAAGAGGTGTTTCGAATGGATAAAAGAATACAAGGAAAAGGAGGCCGAATATAGGGGAAGGAATATGTTGTCTGGGATCAAAAGATTGCGGAAATATCGAGCGCGTTTACGAAATATGGAATCCATATGAGAAGGGTCACATAATTCAGTTTGAATACTGCGGATAGCAGCCAAATTCGTTAAACAAAAGTACCTATGAACACATGGAAAGCGTCACATCATTACTGAAGGACTTAAAATGGAGATCTCGGGAAGAACGTAGACTGTGCTCAAGGTTAAGGTTCCTAGAAAAATACAGGTCAGGATGTCTAGCAGAGGATATATTAGGAATAATTGAGGTTCCAACGTAGAAACGATCATGACGACAAGATAGGTGAAATCGATTGCAGGACGGAGCGTTATGGAGGCTCATTCTTTTCGAGAACAATACGAGATAGCGTTGCCACTTTTTTTGGCATTTGGGAGCTAGATTTCATCTTCTTGGTAGCTAGAAAGTAGCTAGAATATATATATTTACCAATGGTATTCATGGCTGCGAAAGGAAACTAACCAAAAGGTGTCTCCATATAATAAGAGTATTGTTTTTGTGTGCACTTCATATAACTGCACTATTTTTAGCCTGCTTTCCAGATTGGAAATAGTCTTATAGTTTCGTCGTTGTGTCTGTCTGTCCGATCCTCCTATTAACTTTTGAACCAATGGACTGATATCCATGACATTTGGTGGGAATCTCTCGCTACCGAGGTCGATCTCCCGAGGATAGTTTTGTTGCAAAAATTAGTCCCGGGTTCAATTCCAGGAACTATCCTTCCCATTTAATTTAAATGGGAAATCTGAAATCCATCGCGCAGGGTAATTTTCTCTTGCACATTAAAATATCTTAGAATTGTAATATCGGAGCGGGATATTTACTATTCCCTGAGGAAAAGAATGGAGACTATAATTTTTATCGTAGAAATTTGTCTATCGATTGTATTTCTTCAAATTTCGCGAAAATGCTGGCGTTTTTGCAGTTTTTATGACTCATTAAAATAATGTCGTAATTATCTGCTATTGTAGACTTTTTGGTGATCTCCTCTGTCCGAATAAATCTTTTAATCTATACATTATAATGCATATGATAGATAAGAGCAAAATGTAGACTTCCTATTGTTGTTTCCAAATCATAATGTTATACGAAAACGAAAAACGTTGTTATTCATGTACCCATCTTCCAAGTTGATTGTGTACATAATATTACAAAGGGACGCTTTCTTAGGGCCATCTATAACGAATGGATGCGGTAAAGAGCATTTTGGCCATTAAATCTAACAAACATTTATCTGGGATTACATATTTCCAACTTAAAGAAGATTTTCTTGAATAGTCGTTAGAAATAGCTAGATTTTTTTCTATCGATTTGTTAGATTTGTAAGAAGTCGCTAAGGCCTCTTTTTAGGAGCTAGTGTGAATGTAAAGTAGCTAGATCTAGCTACAAATTCGCTAGATTGGCAACACTGATATGCCGTATCAGGAAAGTTTGCGAGTGATAACTGTTAGGTAGGCCTGGGTGCATTTTACCCCGTCACCTACCAGATTGGTGAATTGCTGGGTAACATGTAGATGTAGAATAGAAGTGTTATTTTTATAAAGAACAACACTAACTTAACAGCATACAGTAATACCTCTATTAACGAAGTAGATGCGACCCATGACGTCACTTCGTTATAAAAAACTTCGTTACCAGAGGTAGAAATAACATAGGAGGCATCGGGATGCGTACCAGGCTTAGAAAAAGTGGAGATATGGTGAAATATCATTAAGTACACAAATAATATCAAATCTGCCTAAAAACATTGAAAATATGCTGATTAGTTTAAAAAAATAGGCAATAAAAGTTCTACTAAAGTTCTGTTCATCCGAATTTGCAGAGGTGGGAGTCGAGGGGGTAGGAACGGCACGGGGCACAGCTGACCAGTAGGCATTGCACGTCGTCAACTTCCTGGGCTATTGGTGCGATGTTAACGATAATAAAATTTTAGCTTTTTTAATCGCTTTGCATGACGTTTCTTAGTTTTGTTTAAATTTTCGATTTTTTGCAAAAATAATGCCGACATCGTTATAACGGAGCATAATTCCCAAAGGATTCGTAAAACAGAGGTATTGCTGTCACGCTGTCTTTGAGACTTTGAAGTCTCACTTAAGCATCTTAAATCAAAAGCATTTATAAGGTTACAGAAGGAAAAATAATGTACAGCTATTTAAATGTAGCAATATGTGATTGAAGCAGGAGAATTCTTGAAATAGCTATTTCGGTGGAGCATAAATGTCTGGTGATTCACTTTATATTGGTGCAATGACTTTACGTGGGCATTTTATATCACTATAAAAAATTCATGTGTACCATATGGTGAGAACCGCACTACCAAACACCACTATTTTAATTTTAATACGCTCTAATATTAGCTCAAATTTTATCGCGTTTATAAAACGCATTTCATTTTTACTTTCACTTTGGAGTCTGCCTGTCCGTTTGTCAGTGCACTTGCTTAAATTGAAATTGTGACGAAACCTCAAATGATAGAGAGCTAAAACTATGAATTCAGATTTCTGCATTGCTACCATTTGTTTTTCTTTAGATTTGAGATTTGGAGAATATACAGGCAAAGACGCATTATATTTTTTTCTTAATATCTCCGATAGCATAAAAGATGGAAAGCTGATATTTTGAGCGTACATTTCCACGTAACTGCCACTTAAAAACAAAACTGTAGTGACCAAAGATGTGAAGGCATAACCATATAAAAAATACATTAAGATAAGTTAAATTTACGCATAAATGTCAAATTCTTCTCAGTTTGTCAATTAGGTTTATGGGAGAAATCCTCTTAGCGAAATAAAACAAAGCATTACCGAATTTAATATTTGAAGAACAACACGCTAATTTATCTATATCTATGGATAACACTCTGCTTGTTTATAATGCTTACACACGTAAAATATTATGAAACCGAAATCTAATAATATCTGTCGCTAATACAGGCGACCCTCGGTTAACGACGGTGATCCGTTCCTGCGAATGGTCGTTAACCGAATTTGGTTCGTTAACCGAATCTTACATTCCTAGGGGTCGTTACGTACGGTTTAACACACATTTGGTCCTTACAGTACCTACTAAATACCAAAAATAGTATAGTAAAATAAAATATAGAGGGATGCTTTTCACCAAAATGTTTTAATGAAACAAATACTTTACCTACATTAGCCTAAAACAATATAATTAAAAACTTACCAAATCGTTATGTACGGTTTAACGCACGTCTGATCCTTATAGTGTCTACTACATCAAAAAAAGAGTTCATTACAGTAAAATAAAATGTAAAGAGAGCTTTTTGACCTAAATGTTGTTATTGAAATAAAGAATTAACATTCATTAACCAACAAACAATGTACTTTTATAAGACAACCTAAAACATTTAAATTTTGCAGTCGGCGTTTCTCCTCTTTCATGCCTTTTTATTATACCAACTTTCTGCTCCAAAGTTATTTGCTTCCTTCTCTTAGAAGCACCAGCTGCAGTTGACTCAGATTGTCGCTTTTGATATATAATTCCGAAGGATAAAAAAATAAATTAAAAAAAACTGACAGCAAAGCTCGGAAGATGGTATCGATTAACGGCTGAAGGAGTGGCTGAGGCACAATGACTAGGACTAGAACCACGCAATACATAGGGGAAAACTAAAACTCAATTTAACCCCACCGAAGTAACGTGGTAGTGAACTGGCATAATTGTTTCTTAAATATTCGTCGTTCGTCATTGTTTATTCTCTAGAAGTGTAATTCATTTTGATGAAGTGATTCAAGTTTGGATTGTAATATTCCGTTCGAAATAAAAGCCTCGTTTGAGAAGCGTCAAGTTAAAATTACAATTATTAATATGCTCGATTTTTTGTCATTTCTGACTGCCTTATTTAAAGTTCGTACATAATTTTTAGATTTTGATAGATAATTCTTTTGTATTCTTAATCTTAATTTAATGATCGACCTTTGCTACGTAGATTATTACATTTTTATTGGTCGTAAGTAACGACTGCGAAGTCGTAAGGCGATTTTGAAAAATAATTGGTCTTGGTTTGGTCGTAACATCGAATCGTCGTTAACCGAGGGCGTCGTTAACTGAGGGTCCCCTGTAAATTAACATATATAATTTAATCTTACGATAGGAAAGGTCATAAAAACATGATACACGAACATTTAATTGGCAGTGAATGGAAATATTTGTTTGTTTGTTCATGGAGGAAATATTAAAAGCGACATTTACAGGATAATATTTAACATCTAGGGAGTTTATTTTGAAAATTTGCCCGTAACCTTTTAGAAAATCTTAACAATCGAAATAATGGCAAACTACCTCGTAATTTTTTTAAGCTCGAGAGAAGTTGAGCAGAGTTGAAGAGAAAATAGAACGTTATAACGATCACTCGAAAAAAGTAATGCGGAAAAGAAAATAAGGAATTAAAACTAAAGAACAATTGATTGTATTTCTGCAGAACAGAGAAGTCAATAAAATTACGTTGGTTATAAAAGAAGCTTCCTTTATTTCTTACATTTTTTGGATTTCGTCGACATCTATGCAAACTTGAAGAGAAAAGGTTTTGAGTAAAATTTAACGTACTTTCGTTGAGAGGGTATAGAAAGTTTAAAAGAATGTTCAAAACTATTAAGTGGCATTTGGCATTCGCAAGAAGAAAGTTATTAATTTCGCAAAGAACCCTATCAAAGGAACTCAAAATAATCACCAACAATCTGAAAACAATAAGGAGAGCATAATGGTGCAATGAATTCTATAACGAATAAAATGAACATGTTCGACATAGGCAAGCTAAAGGAGGAATATGTTAATCCTTTGGTAATTAGTATATTTTTATATGTCATAGTAATTTCACTCGGAGGGTGCTCAAAATATTCTAACTTCCATTAAAAACCTACTAAATTATAACTGGAGACTTTTTATTTACTATCGTTCCATTTGAAAATTCTCGCATGTTACATTAATAAGTTTGTAAAATAGCCAATTGCCTGTATGTTTTTTGTTTAATAAATACGTCAAACCGTTAATTTTGGATAAATTAGCCATTATTATCAATTTCACAAACAAAAATTTCTGCATATAATTAATATTTCGAAAATGTAACAGGCCATAAAATTAACAATCAAGTGCATCGTAGTAATTTAATTTATAAAATTAATTGGATTAACTCGATTCGAAAAAATAAATCCGCCAGGACATTTTGTTTTTATTTCCGTCCGAGCTGCCTGCGCTGTCGAATGCATAATAATAAAGTATAACCGGATGGGAGATGAATTTGTTCCCTCATTTATTTAATTTAACGTAGATGAATCCAGAAAAAATAAGGAAAAGAGAGAGTTAATCGTAACCTCTGCCTTTTCCCATGGAACACATGTGCGATTGCACCATCAATTAACGAAGTTGACCACCGAGGAAGAAAATCTTAAACGCAACGATCATTTCGATTGCAGAATTGTCTTCACCACCTCACAGCACAATCGCAGTTCGTTCCTTGAGGTTTGGTTGCAGATAGTACGAAGTCTCCTATATGAATTCCTAGACGGTGACTTCCCCCCTTACACGATTCCGTTGCTAACCCACATCCATCTTCATGTTTCTGCACAACCCTCTCACTATTAACCCACCTCCGTCCCGCAAATATTCTACCCCATCCTCAATCCTCCGCTAAAACCAGAACATTCCTCTAACTCCCCAAAGCCTCACACCGCCAACCCTTTTACATATTTCATTTCCAATAAAACTACGAGTCTTGTATTCTTCCATGAATTATGGCAACTTTTCCTTTCCATATTTATGCCGGAAAAGTATCTAGTCCCCCTTCCTCTCCTTCTCCCAACCGCTGTAACCCTTTTTCGCCCTTTCGGTACACGATTTATTGACTTATCACGTGAGTGGCTGGATTTTATTCCATCCTGCATTTTTTCTCTCCCTTTCTCTCCTCTCTTTAACTCTCTCGCTCTTCCACTATCTTTTCCCTACTATCTCTTTCCTCTCTTTTTCCTATTTCTCTCCCCTCCTTCCTCGTATGCTTTGAATATGCAGGATTCTTTTTACAAACCCCGCTCTCCCAGAAAAGCCTTCCCATCGACTCAATGAATGAATAATTCTGCACAAACAGCACCCCCCTCCCTTCCCTCATAACTGGTTTACATGTGTTAAAGAGAAAAAATAAAAGATGCTTATTTTTTTCCCGAAATTCGAGAGGTAGAATTTTCAGTTGGTCCATTATTCTCATATATAACGGATTGGGCAATCTCCTATTAGTTTAAATTATTCTCGTTCCTCGCCGTTGGATGAAGAGATTCCTCTCAATGGAGACCGAGAAGCTTTCTCATTCCTGTCGGGATATTTTAAAAAATTTAAGGTTGGTATATTCTCGTAACAAAAGGTGCGCTCTGAAGAGATCGATTATAATTAAAACCTTCGCCTCCAGTGGGTATAAAAGCGTCCAAAAAAGGGGACATAAACTAGAGCGATTTTGTGATGGATCATAAGGTAGATTTGGGAAAACATGACAGTATTTAATAACAAATTCAAACCATTAATGCTCGAGTTCACCGTGCCGATGAAATACAATTGATGAACGGCTGAATTCCGATCTAATAAGAACTTTATTTTTAGAATCAACCATCCTTCAATTATCACTGAGCATGGCTATTTTGTTGATTGAGCTCGAATCTGGTTTACTCTGGTACGACAATACGAGTTTCCTGAGCTATATAATGAAATGCAAATATCACCAAATGATTCATCATTGAATACGTGGCCTCAAGGTTGTGGCGTGCGTCCGTCATACCGAAGAATCTATCTTTGAGCGCAGCCGATGTACCCCGTATTTGTAATGCGCACACGGTTTGCTCGGCTATGTTAAGAGTGGAGACTTTACCTAAACCACTACCAATTGAGCCATACATAAATAAAAACTCTAACGATACTTCAGCAGATGAGAGGTCGCGGTCTTCAAACCGACCATAAATTTATAACCAATCGTTTTAAATCCCGAAATATTTGAGAGCCATGTTTATTATTAACAAAATAAACTTCTTACTCCACCACTTATTAATTTTGAGCAACTTTATACGGTGACTGGATATAATAATACTGAGCGAATCAACAGCCACAAAGACAAACCGAAAAACATCTCTCCATAATAGGATTAAAATCCAAGGTCTGGATACAATGAGGAGCAGTACTTAACCTACCAGCGATAGCTATGAAGCGATATCTTCTCTATAATTAACTTGAAAACTGGCATCCATCAAGCATGAAAAAAGTTAATAAATTTATCATTCACTCTTACTTATTAACCGCCTACCGGTACTTTAACACACCCCCGAAAGAAAACCTTCAGAAATAACTAAACGAAATCTTCGAATTAATAAAACTAGCGAGAAACCCTATGCGTGAAACCACCCTTTAAAGCAAACAGTGCCACCGCCCAGACGAAAACTAAGAAACACCCGGCATCTGTCTCTCTGGCGCAACCGTACCCGATTCCCAATCGTGATAAAGAAAGCGCTCCAGAGAGAGAGGGAGAGAAATGGAGGGAGGGAGAGACAAAAGCACGCTCTACCGATGCACAAGTGGCCATCCCATTCAACAACCAAGGACTTTCAAGTGGTATATTTTACTGCTTCACATTCTCCCCCACCGTCACGGCAAAGGGAATTAGGAACGTACGGCACGGAGTCCGTGGCGTTCTGAAGCACAAGCCATCACCATGGAGAAAGCAATTGGAAAGCCCTTCATTCAGGAGATAGAGGAGAGCGAAACCGCTCATTCCGAATGCAATTTGTCCCAAGTGACATTCCTGCCACTCCTCCAAAACTATCCTCTCTCTCTCTCTCCCTCCCTCTTCCTCTTTATCTCTCCGACCTCTTCCACTTCCTCTCTCCCTCCTTCCCCTTCACGCCATTAGTCTAACCATTCTGGTGCTGCGAGATATCTATCGCACCATTCCGACCTCTTTTAAAATGCCAAGGCGGAACTTATCCACCATTCTAAATCTTTCATTCGATCCTACTTCAGAAGCCGCCATTTCCAAATCACACAATGGGATGGGATTATAAACGTGAAAAGAAAGTAATTTCGAATTACTGAAATTCTCGAGAGATTCCATACATTTATCAGTCCTTGTAGTCTACCTCCCTTTCAAGTACTTCGATTTGCTTGATATTCCATTTTTTAAATTCATATGGTATATAACGTGTCTAGAGTTCCTCAGTGTAAAAGCAGTGGACCTCAAACTGTGTGCCGCAGTAGATATTTAGAGGTGGCACGAAAAACTTGGTTTAGTAGATAAATCAACGATTTGCATGTGTTGGCGGATAATTAGGGCAATAATTTTTCTTATAATAAATTGATTATGTAGTAGCATCAACAAATGGATGCGTCCAAAGGTTGTAATGTCCATATCTAAAAATATATAAAGTTTGTCACAAGGCCGGGGTGCCACGAAACCCTCTATATCTTTGAAAGTGTGCCGCGGCTCAAAACCGTTTGAGAACCACAGGTGTAAAGGATAATAAATTGCAAAACATACGAAATCTGATTTAAATTATGCTTTTATAATGAGTATTGCAAAATTGTTAAGGCTTCTTCGATCAAAAAACTCATTTTTGAATGAACTATAAGGTTTTTTTTAATAATTCGTTCAATTTATCAAGTTCTTTTGCTACAACGAACCTTCAAACTAAGTTCAACACGAAATGGCAGAAATTGACATTTGTACCGAGTTATTATAAAGGTTTTTCGAAAAAGAACATCGAACATTTGACAATAAAAGCACTACGGGGGTATATTTACGCGAATCCATATAATATCTTTGAAAAATATTTCGATTTATTTGGATTCTATAATTTTTTCAGTATTTCAAAAAAGATTCAACCGAGAGAGTTTTTCTTTTACGGCTATTTACTAAAATGGCCACCTATGATACCACATCTAAACGAAAAGGTAATTTAAATAGACTAAAAACGTACATAAAACCTGAAATAGTTTCACTTTCCCGCAGTTCATAGGATTAGAGAGGTGGTGACGTTTTGCAAATTTTAATTCACCAAACGAATGGCAAAAATTCAATAATTTACACGGGCGAGGAATAAAGCGATATATATAATGATATGCTAATTTACTACAAATACGATTAAAACAAATAAAAACAGCGAGCGCGTCCAAAACTCAATTAATACCGTTTATGCACATTTAAGGTCAGACAACCACTCGCGAGGGGAAGCAGGAAACATCAAAGCAGAATAATAAAATATTCCCTAATTTGATAACAATAATTGTATTCAACTGATTCGATAAAACCTTCCATGCATTCCAAAACGAAAAAAATCGAAATATCACTCAAAAATAGGTACAAATCGGAATGTTTCGGAATTCGATAAGGATTCCGTCACTGATAAAAAAATTTCGAAATTATAACAAATAAAATTACTATATGCCACAATCAAATCAATCTCAATATTATTTTTCGAATATCAATAAAGCTGAAAAATATCGATGACGCACCGTTAGGTGATGATGATGTTGCCGGAAGAATAAATCAATTTACTGTCCAGCTTATTACCATAATGATTAGGGGGCGGCTTATAAAAATAACGCGCCTTTCGCAGAATTTTTCCATCGATTATTATTATTACTGGATACAAGTCAGCATTCCCGAACTAAAATTCGTAGCGCGAAAATGTATTTATTAAGCCTCACTGCGCGAAACAAGGACTTACTCGTAAAAGAAAAAATAAGAACAGGGTAATGACATTATCCAATCCCGTCGTTCCTTTTCCATCCGAAACTCTGAGAGAATTTCGGCTCGGGTGACGTTACCTCCAACTCCAGCACCCTTAACACGACCTCACCCTTTCCCTTTCTCCGTCTTTTATCCCCCACACCCCTGCACAATCCTTGCATCACGACCAACCGTTCGCCAGCCGTTCACACCCCTTCCCTAACTACAAAATCATCCCTATATATCTCACGCCCCTCGATATCAGGCACCTTCGCATCAACATGGAACCATCTCTAAACGCATTTCTAACGCCATTTCTCACATCAAACCATTACCCTCGTATCTCTAAGCCTGGTGCCATTTCTCACAACCATCCCTCACCCGCCACCATGCGACAAATTTCACACCCATTTCCGCTCTTTACCACCCTACCCTCCACACATTCGCTTCTATTCTCTTTCACCTCCTCTTCAGGGAGAATACCTATCTGACGACGACACTAATTGATTTATACGTTCCCTCCCAACGCTCTATACCTTCTCTTCCCCGGCACCACACCCTCATCCACCATTTTGGAAACTCTGCGAGAGAGTCTGACCTCTGCAACCTATATTCCCTTCAAAGTACCCATCTTCCCAGCACTCCTACACCACGCTCATGTGCCACTTCTCAAGCAGTATAACTTTCTGAGTGAACGAAAGGTCACCGGTACAGAATATGGTAGGGTCACATTGTTCCAGGGAACGAGAATTCCGAGCAAAGATGTATTAGTAAATTTTTGAATGAAATAAGTTTTCCGTTTTAAGAATAATCTAGGAGAAGTTAATCTTTAAAGAACAGTTTAAATTGAAACAATCCGTAAATGAATTCTCGAAAGCCCGCTTGAGTATTGCTTGCTTTGTAAATGTTATCACCTTACCATTAATGTACCGCCATTACAATAAATATCATGGACTTCTTGTGAACTAGAAATAAATGGTTTTCTCTCTTGTGGCAATCAAAACGCAACCTGACAAAGAGCCGGAGTAATTTAATCGTATCTTTATGCGGATTTGCTTTAATCATCGTGAAATGCTTTACTATACAGTCAAATAAATTCCCTCTGCGCAAGAGATAACGTTTCCTTGCAAATTCACGACTAGTGCCTTTTATCAAAGACTTCCATTAATACGATTAAGTTAACCTGGCAGATAAACGAAACTGCTAGCTTAGCCCTTATCTAACCAAAACAAACATTAGCAATAATGGAAAATAAAGAAACACCTTTCCCACTACAATTTTTATGCATTACGCTCAAGCACTTATTTTTAATATCGTTTCTTCCCTATTTACATTTCAAAACTTATAAAAAGAATAAACCATATCAAATGGCTAAGATTAAAGAGTAATTTATTTATTTAACATTATCGTAAAAATCGGTAGCGGTATTTTACGATATGGCCATTTGCATTAAGAAACGACGTAACCAAAGCTGGATTTCAACACGCGTTCACAGTATTGAAAGGCATCCACCCAATCCACCACTCAATCTACGTTGATCATTATTTGGAAGTCTTTAATAAGATATAATTTCATTTTTAGAGTTATGCATAGCTATATATATATAATTCAACCTCATAGAGGCCATTTATTACCGATGAAAATGGAACTTATATTGATATTTTTACTGACGATAAATGCTTAGTGATAATTCATTCCATTCTCTCAATTGTCACGATAAATATATAGAAATGTAAAGGATAAAAAATTAAGTCATTTTTACAGACATGGTCATGGCTGGAACTAACATATTACTCAACCCCACAGTCACTTTTTGGAAGCAATGATTGGGAAAATAAAACAGGCACTGAGAAGATTGTAATGCTAATAAATCCGTCCCGAAATAATTCAAACCCGCCACATTAATAGACAAAAATTATATTATAAGAGGGAAAGATATCGTCCCGAATAAATAAATTTTACAAATAATATGAGTAATAAAAAAAAACATTTTGGCATTGGTTCGAATAGCCGAAAATTGTTTTCATTCCTTCGGGGGAACAAATGCAATCCATAACCCGCATGATAATAAAAAACAAAATAAAACCTTAACGAGGTGAACGTCAGGGATATCAAATCACGTCAGCCAGATCCATAAACCCCTAAGCCTTTCATTCCACGGTCTCTTAAACCTCTCTCATAAAGGGGTTTTGAAGTTTTTCGGAGGCGGGAAAATCATATAAGACAGGTGTTCTCCTGGCAGCATTAAAATGAAGATATTGCGCGGAAGCGCATGAAAGATAGTCGATATCGTGTACCCCGAGGTTTTATACCACCAACCTTACAGCCTAAGGCTCATCCTTCTCTTACCCCGCCATCCTCATTTCTCCGCATCTCTCCCAATCCCGCCGTTTCCCACCCTTCATCCCCCTCCGGCACCATATACGTACATGCAAGTTCATATCGCCTACGACCCCTCAGAATAAGACGCGGCGTCCAAATGCGAAGTCAATAACTCACAAACTGGCAATTCCACTCGGATCTCAATCTCACTCTCTGTTGAGTTCCTCCTTGCGCCGCCTCCTGCGTATCTCACCGCACGCTTACATCCTTCCGCTCCCTCCATTTCCACTTCCTTAATCTCTTCTCCTTTCTCTTCTTTCTCCTATTTACTTTGCCTCCGGCTCTTCTCCCTGCCTTTCAATTATTACCCTCCTAATCTCATCAGTCTTTCGCTCCTTCTCCACGGTCTCCTATTGTCTCATCTCTTCCTCTTCCCCTTACCTTCCATATTCTCAAATCTCTCTCTCGCAGTATCCTTCTCCGCATCTTGCTATCACACTCCTTTCCTAACCTCCCCCTTCTCCTTTCACTGCTTAAATCTCTTTTTCTGACCAAATATGACGCGCAAATACAATTTTTTGTAAACTCTTGTATAGTTATGCTTTATTATTCGTGCGACTTTATTCCTGTTTAATTTCTGTATTTATATTTGTTTATTTTTTATAATGTATTTATGTTTTTTTATGCGCCGTATATCATGCTTTTCTAGCTCTTCTAAAAAAGGTTTAAGCGAGTTTTTCACATCCGTTTCCTTTGGCAGTTAACTTTTGAAGAACTCAATTCATATGTTGTTTTTCCAATTTTAATTTAATGAAAGTAGTTCCCTTGGTTATTTTTAAGTTTTGTAATCTTATTCCAATTACTACTAATGTAAAATTTTATCTATATATAGGCCGATTTTTATTTTATGCGATGTTGAATTAAACAACATTTTTTTCAACTAAACCTTTCCATTTCCAATTTATCTTTCTCTCTCTCTCTCTCTCTGTCCACAAACTATTTTTATTTCTCGTCTTTCTCTAACTCTTCCTGTCTCTGATTTTACTCCTTCACTACATTCTTTCTTCTCATTCTTTTCTAGCCCATTTCCTCATTATCCGTCTAGCTTTCCTTGACCATACTTTAACTCCAGTATCTCTACATATTCATCTTCCCCCCTCACCAACACCTCTATCTCACTTTTCCTCCAACGATACGCTATATCACGCAAGACTTTATGGTTTTACATACACTAATCCCCGCCATTCCTTCTTCATTTCCCGCGAGTTATAAGAAAATATTTTTAAGTCGTCGCCTCAGTAGTTTGCCCCGCCATATGTTACGCGAGTCATCAATCTATCTTTCCCTTGCAACACCCTCCTCCATCAAGGGTCGGGGTTTTGGAGGTTTGATGTAAATTTGTAAGTTGAAGTAACAACAAAATTTGCGTTCTAACACGCTCGATCAATGCAGTTTTAGGAAAACAAATAAAAACCTTCGATACTCGGTACGGAATGTCGGTCGCCAGCCGTGAATAGATTATTTCAAAAACGAATCATTTTCAGACGTTACCATAAAACACTCGCTCCTTAAAGTTCACATTCCTAGAAAATGCGTAAACTTCATTATAATGATCAATATAAGAGGATAAAAATAATGATGGCGCCAAAGTAGACTTATTTTGCATAAATAACAAAAGCCAAAGATGAAAACATATTTCCAATAAAACTTAAACTTATCATAGCAGATCAATATCCTTCATAAAGATTGTGCTCCCGTCTTAAACCTTTAAAATTAGGAAATCATCGTTAATTAAGCCTAAAATATCCCTCGCGTTTTTCATTATGAAACATTTCTGAACTGGTAAGTATTGAAAAAACAGCCGACACAGTATGTTCAGTTGCTTACGTAGCATGACTAAAAGTACATAACTTATTAATAATAGAATCGAGAGAACGTAAAAAAATGGTACATGCGATGAATATAACCGCGGGTTGTCTTTCCCAAATAACAACCCAAGGGAAAAATAAATCGCTACAATCCTTCAAGCAGGCTGAATCATTAAGATCACACACATCCATCGCATCTTGCTTTCAACATTTCCCGCTCTCCATCAATTTGAAGGTTATTATTAGCGTTTCCGACACTTCACCTTCCCGACCATTCGTCTCCCGTAGCGGGTATCTTTATGTACCTGTCCCTTTCCATACACCTCCCGCTCACTCCAACCCTTTTCGTTACTGCCCTCGTTTAAGCCCTTCCATTTTTCCGGTCCCCGCGAACCTCTCCCCTTATTTTCCCTCCCTTTCACTCTCGTTCGCCCTTTTTACACTCCATCTTCCTCCAACAATATCCGTTTTCATCTTTTTCTCCGTCTGTCAATTTCTCCATCAACCCCGGCGCCTATCCCCATTTCAATCCCCATCTTGCTTTCCTTATTCCACCGCTGAGTTTTCCCAATTCCTCGACATTTTTCCATCTCCCTCTCTCCGTCTCCTTTTTAGATTTCCCACATGCTCCATTCATTCCCCTCCTCGAAATGTAAGCCTCTTTTCATCCCTCTCTCCCACACTCGGACCAACTTCTTCCACGGAGGTTTATGGAGCTCGATTACAACACCATCGATCGCCGTTGCCCTGCCGCGTAATTGGGCTTTCGATTCCCTCTCCGGACGCAAAAATAAAGTAGACGAAAGTATACGGATGGCTACGATTGAAAACTATAGAATTATCGAAAATATTTAAGAAATATGGTTAAATATGGGTACGGAAATTCGGAGATATTTTTAAATTTTGAAGCTGAAATTGCATGTTGCGATTCACGTTCTAACTTCGATCTATTCAAACAACGAATAATCAAGACAAAAAATTTGAATTAGGAGGAAACATTTTCGCTGCTACCCTTTTCTTCTAAATCAGGTATTATCTACATTTTTCTCCTTCTTAATCCTCTTCTAAGTTAACACTTCCTTCTATAACACCTTTCGACAGTTTTTCTAGCCATTTCTCCTTTTAAATAACTTCAATAAACTTCTCCTTTTTTATTTACTCATTTTCACTTCCTAATGCATCATACCCACAGCTAAAAAACTAATGATATACTTTTACGCCAAAGCCCTTGGAATGTAACATGACAGATATCATATTTTTAGAAATACCATTACTAGATTTCTATCCATATACTCCATCTTGCATAAGAACGTTAGCTACACAATAGAAATATCTTATCCGGATATTTTACCATTTATTTCAAGCTCAATTCCTTATGAGTCTAGTTCAGTGGCACTCAGAGAAAAAGTCATCGTGGCCGCGCCTGCGTACAACCTGCCATGTTATGGTGGCCGCATTGTTAAATTTAGGATCTAAGCGATATCTGGCATTATAAGTAAGGCGCCCAAGACTTTTAACAAGACAAAATAACAATCTCTACAATAAATATTTTGAAGAATTTGTTTGTTTGTGCATTAATAACGAAACAACTATAGAACATAGAAACAATATGAAGGTGCCACTTTAACCGCAATACGAAGTTAAGCAAAATGGAAGCGATTTGAACTACATTTTTCATTTATAAAAAGTTTTTCTCTTTTAATTTTTCCCATTTAAATAACATGGGAATGAGCGTATGGTTGGATTAACAATCTACTTGACAACCATTATAAACAATGACTAATATTAAATAAAAGAAATAATATATACCTATACCTAATATAAGCTAAAGTAGGGAAGAAATAAACACTAAGGTTATTCAAAGAAGGGCAACGACCATAAAAACTATAAATCTGGCTAATTGTTTCATAAGGTAAGTGGAAGACAGTTTTAATGTGCAATCTTTAGTGTTTTCGTTCTCTAAAAACTTTTTATGCATTCTGCAAATTCTCTATACTTACAAAGAGAGGTTACACCCTGCCCCTAAGGAATTCGGACGAAATTTGGAGAGTAGAAAGTATGCATGAAATAAGAGATACCTTGTACCAAAATTCTTTTTTTATTTATTTATTATTATTAAATACGTATTATTATTATAAAAATAAAGCATTATAACAAATTACATCGTTTATAATAATATTTATTTAATAATAATTTCTAAAATAATATTTATAAAATATTATACCTAAATTATTGCCGTTATAATTTTTGTTTCCACGTACATTTTCTATTCGTACAAATAACTATTATTAAGGACGGGAAATCATTTTATTAATTCATACCGTGCTTCATATACTATATAAAGAATGGCAAATTATAACGGCAATAATTTAGGTATAATAATATTTTATAAATATTATTTTTTTAATGATTAATAAATAAAAATTATTATAAACAATATAACTTGTTATAATGATATATTTTTATAATAATAATAATACGAATTTAATAACAATAAATATAAAAAATATTCTACAACCGGGGTTCGAACGCGAGAACCCAAAAAACATACCTACCGCCTAAACCGCCGCGGCCACCGAATATTTTCAAATGGACTTTTATCGCGTTTGCGTATTTCCGTAACATTTGGAACAGTTATTACTCGGAAGCTAGGTGCCTATGGAAAGAATTTTGATAAAAGGGATCTCTTATTTCATGCATACTTTCTACTCTCCAAATTTCGTCCGAAATCTCCTTGTTAGTAGACAGTGAAGTATGATTTTCATTAAAACTGAAAATGAATAAAGTGAAAGATACGATATATCAGAAGGAAAACTATAACTTCTATAACAATTCTTTAATTTAGACCAACATTTATAATCGTTAACTCTTCCTCCCTTGAACATCTATATGTACATTATGCTTTCTCTTCAACTGAACATTTGTATGGATCAATTATGCCAATTACATGTATAAGATTATAATAACATTTTCCATGTTATACCATCACACTTTTATCGCCAAATTCGATTTCAACGTCCGGGAACTCATTTTGTTTAGTAGGTTTGACTTTAAAATATTCACGTGACAAATTAGACTCATAAAATCAGCCTTTGAATGGGATAACGTATTGTTAAGCTAAATATGAATATATCTTCAAACGTTTTTCCACCGGTTGCATCCCCAGAGTTTACAATTCCTGCTCAAAGTTTTAATGTTTTTGAGATTCATGACCATATAATATGATGCAGTTTCTTTCAATGGAAATCAATTCGAGTGAAATAACTATATTTTAAAAGTGATTCCATCGATTGTTTATCATGATTATTTGATAAAAAATACAGTCGTCAAATTTATTGATCAAGGATGTAGGAAAAATTTATTTATTTTGGCATATGACCAGAAATATTGCATACCATTAAGCGCTAAAATAAAGATTAACCTGGTTTAATTACTTAATTAGTCTTAATTCTCAAATCTTCCTCAATATTTTTTGTTTTTGATTTAAAAACCCGAGCAACGCCGGGTAATTTTAGTTAGTAACAAATATTATAAAAATGTGACATCACACTTCTCATCGCAATCTGGATATGAATTATTCATGTGTTTAAAATAAATTTTGCTGGTGACCGCATCCGGCCACGGTGGCCGCCATTGAGAATCATTGGTCTAGCATCTACACTCTAGATATTGGAGCGTGAGGGCGGATATCTTTGAGTGCATTAGGATTAAAGATTCTTTTTCAATAACATCATCACGTGTTATTTTTCTCGCTAACATAAAGGTCTCTGGGACGATTTTGAAGATTTGTAAAAAGCATCGCCTTATACAATAGATAAAATTAGTTTTGTAAATAAAGCATCGATTTGGATGTGTTTACAGGTTGCTAGAGCATTAATTTTATCTTTAATAAATTGATTATGGTGTGATACCAACAAATGGCTGTCCAAAGATTTTAATACTCGTTTGTGAACATATAAAAACATTGCTCGAAGGCTGGGGTGCCGCTAAATTCTGTTTATCTTTGAAAGGGTGCCGCGCCTACAAAAAGGTTGGGAACCGCTGGCATAATACCTTAAAATTTCCTTTTCAAGCCTTCTTCTACACAGAACTTTTTCAGGTTTTTCGCTCGCAGAGATAAGTAAGCATTATGTTTCGATAATGCGAACCTCCCGAACCGAATTGCGCCCACACGAATGTCGGACGGACGGTAACAGCATTAACCGACCATACGATATAATGAAATTTTAAATCGATTAAGAAAGGCCCGCCCACCCGCCCATTTCTAAACTTACCTCGCTCTGCTAGGAACCAATCACATCTTTTCTTCCTCCTGCCCTCGAAAATCCTTCCGCGCCCTCCCGGTAACCTAATTCCCCAACACACCCACACCTTCACCGGAGGGAGAAAAGGAAGGGGGAGAGAGAGAGAGGGATAGAGAGAGACAGAGAGAGAATGGAGAAGGGGTAGATAAGAGCGCAGGGTTTAGGAGAGTGGGGAGTATATGTGTGCGGGTAACATTATAATAGCGGAGATTTCATTAAATTCTCCCCGAGTCATTACAACACTCCATTAGACGTGGGATAGGCGATGCGACGCAGGAATGAAGGAGTTTTAGGAGTGGATGGGGAGGGGGAGAAACTGTTTTGAAACGCGTAACTGGGTTGGGTATATATCTAGGTCCATGTACGCTTCGCCACAGGCATTCCGGGAGAGGAGGGAGTTGAATGGCGGCGAGACGCTAGTTAATAGGAAGGGAGAAACGCTGTTGGTGCGACTTATCGCAGCCATGAAAAATATGCGCGGTCTTGCTTTTTGGATGAGGGCGTTGGCTCAATTGTCGTTCGCTCGTGCGTCTCGGTTATATGTAAAAAAAAGTTGGAAGGTATTCTGTGGAAAGTCGTTTAGTATGTGAAAATCTAGCATGGGAGAATATTATCCAAGCTGAAATCTCACTGATCGAATTCCAGCAATTAACCTCAAAAGTTCAGGAAGGTTAGCTGCCTGAACTTGTCTGTTGGAGTCGTTAAACTCATTATACTCGGGGGTTTCGGGGTTGGAAGGTCCCATGAACCTCCTTTCTTAATATAGCATTAAGAAGTAGTAAATGAAATGTGAATTGAATGCTCGGTGGTGTGGAAGGCTGCTCCGGCCGTTAGTGGAAATCAATTTAAGTAAAACACCTAGATCATCGTTTGAGAACTCCCAACGCTGACTAGATTTCAAGATGCTGAGTAATTACGCTCGAACCCCTCGCATAAGAACTCGAAAAAAAAATTTTAAAATTAAATTCGTGAAAGAAAAAGCGCCATACTTATCTATTAAAAGTATTACACCCCTAACTTAAAGCAAACAATTAGATAATGGTCCAGCAATAATCATAATAACAACATAAAGATGTAATCATAAGAAAGTACGAAATGTTTCCTCATGATTTCATGGCGATATCTTTTCTTATATAAAATTCTCCAAAACTGCCAAAATTAAGATTAAAAACTACCTGGCGGAAAAATATCCAATCATATACCAAAAACTTTATACAATAAAATTTATAACGCACGGATGAATACGAAAATATTCATTTTTAAGGAATTTCTCATTAATAACAACTTATACCCTCCCTAAGGACTGCATAACCTTACAGAGGTGGGAGGGTTTGTGTACTCTTACGAACCAAAGAGCTATGCCGGCGGGAGATAATTCTCCTGGTAGGACCATCCAAGCCGGAAAGGTCTGAGGGGAAGAGTCAGACTAAGAAGCAGTCTTGGGGGTTTTACATCCCCCTGTGCAAGGGCAGCAGCTTGCACAGTACCTCTGTAGGTGGTGATCATGTGGATCTGAACAGCTACAGATGGGTAATCACTCTGTGAAACTGCGATGAGGAAAGCAAGGGGAAACTACCTCATTATATTTCCCATGATAGGCTGAAAAGCTGAAAATACCTCTATGGATCTTTCTGGGGTAAAATATTCCGGAGGTAAAATAGTCCCCCAATCGGATCTCCGGGTGGGGACTACCCTAGGGGATGCACAGAGGAAATGTAAGATTAATAAGAAAGCAAGTAGTGAGAAATTAAAAATAGGCACATGGAATGTTAGGACTATGAATTCAGGGGGTAAACTAGAGAACTTAAAAAGGGAAATGAGAAGGAATAATGTAAGTATAGTAGGTCTTAGTGAAGTTCGGTGGGAAGGAGAAGGCGAGATAAATTCAGACGAATTTAAGATAATTTACTCGGGAGGGGAGAAAAAGGAAAGGGGAGTGGGGATTATAATGAGAAAAGAGATAGCTGAAAGAATTAGTAAGGTAGTGACAGTTAATGACAGATTAATAGCCGTAAAACTCCAGATGGAGCCAGTGGATATGCTTATAATTCAAGTGTATATGCCAACAACTAATGCTGGCGACGACGAAGTGGATGAAATCTATGAACAGATTATGGAGATATTGGAGGATGAGGGAAAAGGAAGGATCACCACCATAGTAATGGGAGATTGGAACAGTGTAGTCGGAGAGGGACAGGAAGATAACATAGTGGGAAAATATGGACTAGGGAAGAGAAATGAAAGAGGGGATAAACTTGTGGAATTCTGCCATAGAAATAGATTAATTGTAACTAATACATGGTTTAAGCATCACCTGCGAAGACTTTACACATGGAGAAGCCCAGGAGACCAGAGACGATACCAGATAGATTACATACTAGTCAATGAAAGATTTAGAAATAGCATTAAAAATGTGAAAACACTACCAGGGGCAGATATCGATTCTGACCACAACCTTTTGGTGGCAAATATACAATGTAGACTGAAGAGCGTTAGGAGAAACATAAGAGTTAACAAGAAATGGAACTTAGAGGAACTCCTTAAAAACAAGGAGGCTATCATGACTGAGCTGGAGGAAAGGTTGGGGGAGAGAGCTGAAGAAAATAGGAAGAATGTAGATGAGGAGTGGAGATACATCCATAGCAACATTAAAGATGTAATGGAAAAGAAGGTAGGAAAGATAACGGGTGAAAGAAACAAAAAACCTTGGATCACAGCAGCCATGCTGCAAAAAATGGAAGAGCGGAGAAAGTGGAAGAACATAAACACTGAAGAAGGCCAAAGAAAGTACAAGGAGTTAAATAATGCTTTAAGAAGGGAAACAGATAAAGCAAGAGAACAGTGGATAAATGAAAAATGCGAGGAGATTGTCGAATGTGAAAGAATTTGTAGAACAGACCTCATGTATAGCAAAGCAAGGGAACTATTCAAGAAAAAAGCAAGAAAGATAGGACGTAAAGGAATCATGAACAAAAGTGGTAAAATAGTATCGGAGCCAGACAATGTAAAGAATGTCTGGAAAGAATACATTGAGGTTCTGTATGACAAAGAAGGACAGCCAAGAAATATTGAATTAAATGAAGAAGAGGATGTGGAAGAAGATCAGCTAGGGCCAAGTATTCTCGAGTCTGAAGTTAAAAGAGCAATTGATGACATGAAAAGAAGGAAGGCTGTTGGGAGTGATGATATACCCGTGGACGTTCTTAAGGTTTTGGGGTCTAAAGCAGTTAAGCAACTCACAAAATTTTTTAACCAAGTATATGATACTGGCATATGGCCTGAAGATTTTTTAGATGTTGTGATGGTACCACTGGAGAAAAAGAACAATGCAAAATGTTGTAAGGATTACAGAACTATTAGTTTAATTTCTCATACAGCTAAAGTTCTAACCAGAATAATAACCAAAAGAATTGAATGTAAAATAGAAAAGGAGCTGCAAGATAATCAGTTTGGTTTTAGAAGAGGAAGGGGGACTAGAGATGCTATAGGATGTATGAGGATGATGATAGAAAGAGCGCTAGAAGTCAATAAAGGTATGTATTTTTGTTTTGTAGATTGGGAGAAAGCTTTTGACCGAGTGAAATGGGATAAAATGCTGGGTATTTTAAACAAAATAGGAATAGATTGGAAAGATAAAAGACTGCTTAAAAACCTTTACTTTGATCAAAAGATTAGAGTCAGGGTTGAAGGAGAAGAAACAGAAAGTACTTCAATAGGGAGGGGAGTGAGGCAGGGTTGCCCTATTTCACCAGCGATATTTAATATTTATGCAGAAACAATAACAGAAGAAGCGTTGATGGAAGAGAAAGGATTTAAGATAGGAGGTGAAAGTATTACCACCATTAAATACGCAGATGATCAGGGCTTAATAGCAGAAGGCGAGAAAGAGCTTCAGAGGATGACAGACAGACTAGTTGAGGTTGGCCAACAATATGGAATGAAGATCAATGCTGAAAAAACGAAAGTCATGGTGGTTTCAAAGGAACATAAAGAATTAAATATAATGGTAAATGGCCAAAAATTGGAACAAGTAAGTAGTTTCAAATATCTCGGCAGTATTTTAGCACAGGATGGAAGTAGTACACAGGACATCAGAAGTAGGATTGCAATGGCAAAAGCAGCATTTAACGAGAAGAAGGAGCTTCTCACAAGCAAGAAAATAAATTTAGAAACAAGGAAGAAATTAGCAAAATGCTACATATGGAGCATAGCTCTTTATGGTGCAGAGACGTGGACGGTAAGGAGAAAGGAGGAAAAATATTTAGAAAGTTTTGAGATGTGGGTATGGAGAAGAATAATGAAAGTGAAATGGACAGAGAGGAAGAGAAACGAAGAAGTATTAGAAATGGTGGGAGAAGAAAGGACGCTAATAAAAACAATCAGGAAAAGAAAAGCAAATTGGATAGGGCACATATTGAGAAGACAGTGTTTACAAAGGACGATCTTAGAAGGAAAAATTAGTGGAAGAAGAGGAAGAGGGAGAAAAAGAATAGGAATATTAGATAATATAAAGCAGGGATATACTACTTATAGAGGTATAAAAGAGGCTTCTAGGGAGAGAGAGAAATGGAGGCAGCGATTCAGTTAAAACCTGTCTTCGGACAGAAGCATGATGATGATGATGATGAACAACTTATATGCGGTCCGCATGGACGAGGTAAACGTAAAGTCACCAGGACCCTAATGTAAAGAGATTAGCCTAACTCATAAATAATGACCAACATGGTAGAGGGGTGGTTAGCGTGTGTGTCTCCTAATGCTAGGGTAGTGGGTTGTGTGTGTTCGTCTTTATTAACGTTATTTCGCTCATTGTAAACGGCCGTTAAAGGATGTTCATGAGCTGGTATAAAATAAATAAATAAAATTCTGATCGAAAACTTTTGGTATGAAAAGCTGAAAAAAACAGCGATTTAGATTTTGAAGGAAAGGAAAGACATGTAGACTATACCTCTATATTGTAAGTTCACTTGGCACACCGCGTGCATAAACAATATAAACATCTATAGCTAAGATCAAAATTGCTTTAGAATTTCTCAAAACATAAATATGAGCATACGAAGCAAATACTGAGACTATGATTGGTTTTTAAAATATAACAAATTCCGACGAACTATCGATTCATCCGTCCATCCACTCTACCTTTCCCCATAAAGAAATCTTTCCTTGCAGTTTTGCAACACCTTGAAATGTTCGATACATCAACAAGATAGGTCACTGTGCAACTATATACGCAACTTCAAAGAAAACATTAACAAAAGATAACCGCTGGGAGGGGTCGAGGATATTTCTAAGCAGGAAAACCTATTTGGAACTTTTTCGAAGCTATTAGTCGGAAAATGATCTCAAATAAAAAAACGCTGCGTTGTTTACGTCGCTAGCTACCAGACGTCGCTACGCAACGAGAGGTTAGACGCTTGACCTCGATAAAGAAGCAAGCAAGAGAATGACACGGCTCTAAGACCAGATGATGAGGACGGAGAAATCATTTGACAAAGACGTAAGAAAGTAGGCGGGTAACGGAAGAGCGTGGATTGGTATTCGGGGGAAGGACTATATAAGCGAGCGGAAATTTAATGAATCGTTCAATGGAAAAGACGCTCGCTCCTTAATTTCGAACCGTAATAGAGGGCGTTTATATAGAGGGTGGTAAAATTGCTATCTCTTATCGCGGATTCGTCGGAGAAGGGAAGCGAAAGACAAGAGAAGGCGGAAGGCGCGAGACGAGGACAACACAAAACGCCCTCTTGCGTCGAATCTTGGAAAGCGAACACGGGCTAAATCCGATCCCAATTTCACGCAGGGGCGTTTTGGTAGCGAAGATGGATCAATTAAGATAACTGATAAAGAGAAACTGATTGCAGTCTAGGCAACCGGACGTGAATAATTTGTTCCTCCGGAGGGTAGACGCGATCCCGAAAAGCCGAATTTGGAAAATGCGAGAGACGGCTCGAAATTGCCGGAAAAGGGGAGATTTTGAGCCGGTAAATTCGAGAATCTACCTAGTTACCGCTAAAAAAGGATTGTGAAAAATGTCAATTTTGATGAAGTCATAAAGAAATTCTACACGGATGAAAAGGTTTATCTTCAAAATAATTTACGATTTATCGCGCAAGGAATGCCTGAATTAATTACATTATAATTAAAATATCTAATGAACAGATCAAGTACTCTCACAAAAAGAAATTTGAAGTGGTATACGTTTGATTTATTAAGATGCTCTAGTTCTCTAGTATGTATGGAAACATCATCCTATAGGTATATAATTTGTACGTCCGTTCCTCTACCCCGATCTCTATCTCAAGAACTGTATGTTGTAGAGAAATTCGGTACGTGCTATTTGTTTCTACCAGCTAGGAAACTCTATAAAAACTATTTTCATTTTCATCCGCCATCTTGGCGGGCGTTTAAAATATCTAAACATATATATTTCGGAAATAGTACATCGAAGAAAAGGACTTTTCGGACAAAAAATATGCGTCTTGATAAGAGCAATCCCGAAAATTTATTTTCAGCTTAGCGAGGCTAAATGCAATGCGCGCAGCGCCGAAGCGAGCGGAGAGTGTGGTTGACGCGCGTAGGGGCAGGACCTACAGTACGTTTTTTAATAGTACCGCAATATTTCAGGAACAACCTACTGATTTAAGCGATGCAAATTCTGAGTTTGCCTCAATTGGCCAATAAATATGTTAAAATTTACCTTACTTGACTTCATTGATTTCACTGGAGAGCTTCAATACTAAGCTAAAATACGTACTATATGACTATAATTTCAGCGTACCCAGCGTTAACAGTTTCGTGGTTTCCATGGCTCCGATACTATTTTATTGACCTCACCCTTTCCGCAATATACAACCAAGCTAAATATTCCACTCAACGTTTTGGAAATCACAAATCAATAAAGCTATATAAAAAACCGAATAACCGGCATTTTCAGCCTACAGATGTAAACTACAACATAAAAGTCAAACATTGAATTTACACAATAACTAAAAAAAGCACCCTTTCATCCAAAATCCTCCATGGGTTACATGACGCCGAATCAACTTTTGCATTCTGCCTTTCGGAAATAATTTCGCCTGGACCATATCAAAGGCCAAACAACACGTTGCATTAAATTTCATAAATTGAAATTTTCCATTTATGAGCTGATTCCAGGAACATTTGAAAATGGCAACTTTCACAACCGAACTCTAGCGTAAAAATTGCAAAAACAAGCTCCGAGACTATATTTCCTGAAAAGTATGAAAGCCTTAGGTGATCGTTTAAAAAAAGAAAAATATTTCAAATTTTCAAAATTAGGAAAACGCCGATGTTCACGGAAAAATGAAAGGAGAGCGTTTTAACAATCTCAATCCACAGTTGCGGGAATAACCTACAACATCAAGAAACCATTAATTTCAGTTTTGCTGCTTTATGCATAACGTGTCATTAATGAATGATTCACGCCAAATTAAATTCAATATATACTTGTCAATATGTTCATACTCGATAACTGCTTCAAAGCATTTTCAAAACTCAAATTCATCCCATATTTCGAAGAGATGCAAATGCAAATGGGAAACAAACGTTAAGTATTGATCTTAAACAAATAATTTGGTTGAATAATTCCACAAAACGACTTCCACATGAAGCGTGTTTTAAAATCTTTACCTTGCCCGCCATTCTTTGTGACATTTAAATGAAAAGTAAAATTTTCAGGTGAAAGATCGAAACGGCAAAAATTCCAAAGGGAAATGCGGAACCAACGAAGCGGCAAAAATCACAAATTGGCCAATCCGTAAAGCTAAAAGAAATAGACGGTTACCCTTTGATTTTTTTTGCAAAAATATCTCCAAAATTTTTCTCTGATCCATTTTTCCTGCCGGCACATCACACAGCTTTCTCGGTACCCCTTCTATATCCAAGCCCTCCACATTTTACCTTTCCCGAGAAAAATGACATTCTTCTTTCCATAAGCCAAATGTCAAATTCACATTGGGCCAATCAAGGAAAAGAAACTGCATGACCTTCGGGACGCCATCTGCATTTTATCGGAACTCTTTTCTCTTCCATCCTTCGCTCGATCCAACCTTCAACCTAAACCTCATTTATATCACTCCCTATCCGCCCAAATTCACTTTCGACATCCTTTTGCTATGAAATCTCTGCTATATGCATACACACATATCATTCTATGTTTCTTACAGAGGAGGAGGAGGATATAAAATACTAGTAGAAGGTGCTTGCATACTGCAAGCATATCATCTCACCTTGAAAAACATTCATTTTTCAGACAGATATTTCATCATTACAAATATTTTTTTTAATTCTAAATATTTCACCTCCGCAACGATTTTCGTTTTTCCTTTATGTAAAAATAATAGATTAAAACAATCCCCAAACCTTGCGATTTTAAGAATTTTTAATTACTCCATTATGGGGTACTAATGCTACACATTTCTGCCAAATTTAAAAATTGTAGCACTTCTAGAAGTGAAATAATATTTTTCTAATTGTTTAAATTTTAAACGTTTTTAATGGCCGCCGCAATATATTTATGGAAAGATTCAAATGTTTATTTCTTCAAATACACTACTCGGTAAGTAACTTTAAAATTTCAGCTTCCTAGCTCACCCCGTAGCACCTAAACAGTTATCTATTTGTTTAAAATTTAAGAATTTTTAACTACCAAACATATGAAAGTATCAAAATTTGTATAATCCCTATTTCGTTTTTTTACAAATTCTACCTATAAAAAAATTCAAATCCGTAGCACATTCGGTAATACATAAACCTAAAAAATATGTTTAAACATTTGCGAATTATTAGTGGTCGAACTTTTTAACTTTTTCAAAATTTTCTTTTTTTCTGTGTATAATTTGCTACAAAATGATTTCAAAAACTCAAACCTACAGCTTATAGATTCCAAGATAAAAATTAATGAACTTTAATGTTCAAATGGGGTTAAAACAACCCCTAAAAATTAACAATTTTTAAATTTTCGATTTTTATAGTTGGTTATGAGAAAAGTTCTATACACCTGCAAAATTTCAGCTTCCTAAACATATTAGATTGGTCTACACACTGGGATAACTTTTTCCCATGCTAACTTATGGGAGATATTACGGGGTATCTGGAGTCGAACCCAGGACATTGTAAGCAAAACTAACAATAATTCTTAATAGATATTGTGGCCGTCTAGCAACACTGAAAATTTCATCTTTCTAGCTTACCGGCAAATGCCCATAATTAATTTACAAAAATGGCGCAATGCTTTTCTTATGGGAAAAACGCAACTTTCGGAATTTCTGGAGTCGATCTCATGTCACTTAGGTGAGAAGTCTTATTTTATCTGAAAGTTTCTCCATCATATTTACATAATCTAAAACTTTCAGCTCACCAACTTTAGTAGTTTGGGCTGGACATTAGTATCCTCCTATATGTTATCATTATATATCGACGTTTCCTACAGAGGAGGAGGAGGTTATAACATACATATAGGAGGATACTAATGTTTAGGCACTTCCAGGAGAGCTGGAGATTCGAATTTTTTTTCTTAGGTAGTATTTAGTGCAAAACCGACTAGAAAAAACGAAAATCTTGAAAGAGTGCAACAATGCGGCCGCTAAAAATTCGCAGTTGTTTAAACAAATTTTCAAGGTTTATGTATTGCCGCAATGTGCTACGGAGTTGAAATTTTTTTTATAAGTAGAATTCTTAAAAAAAACGAAATAGAGATTATACAAATTTTGATATTTTAATTTGTTTGTCAGTTAAAAATTCATAAAGTTTAAACAAATAGATAACTGTTTAGGAACTACGGGATGAGCTAGGAAGCTGAAATTTTCAAATTATTTAGACTAGTGAATTTGCACAAATAAACATTTCAGTTTCACCATATATGAATTTCGGCGGCCGTTAAAAATTATTAAAATTTAAACAATTAGAAAAATATTTTTTACTTATAGACGTGCTACAACTTTGAAATTTGGCTAAAATGTGTAGCATTAGTACCTTATAATGAAGAAAGTGTAAAATTTTATAATTGCAACATTTGGGGATTGTTTTAAACTATTATTTTTACATGTGGGAAAAACGGAAATCGCTGCGCAGGTGAAATCATTAGAATTAAAAGAATATTTGTAATGATGAAATGTCTGTCTGAAAAATGAATGTTTTTTCAAGGTCATATGAAATGCTTGCAGTATGCAAGCACCAACTACTAGTGTGTGTGTGTGTATATATATATATATATATATATATATATATATATATATATATATATATATATATATATATACATATATATATATACGTACATACACATAATAAACAAATACATACATTTATTTACATACTTAAAAGTGTCATTCGAGATATAGCTGCGGAATAGAGATATTTACGTCATATTTTTACTTTACAGTTAAGTCAATTACTGTAAATGACTATAAATACTTCAATCTACTCAAATTCTCCAGGCATTAAGCATTTACTTCTTATGTTTCGGATAATCAAATTGTGACTTTCAGGTTAAACTATCCTATCGCAGATCAACCAGGAGATATTAAAGTCTAAGTCGACCAAAATTAATATTTTTCACGCCACAGTGATGGCGAAAGCGTTATTTTTGAGAAATGTCAGCTCAAAGAAGTGCACATTCCAGGTTTCCAGAAAATCACACACTGAGAAATGTATTTATCATCAAGGCGGAGGGATGCGTTGTAGCGCAGTCGGATAAACATGACGCAAAATGATCACAACACGTTAAAGTACAGTTTTCAATAACTATTATTTATGTGGCATCTAAGATATATCTCGTAAAAAGTTGATTTAATGCATATTTAATAACTTTATTTAAGAAACAGAATATCAAACAGCCCTTTAAAAGTAATCACTAAGCATACCGTGACGAAATCGCTTTTGCGTAGAGAACTAATGCTCGCTGCTTAAAGAAAAACAGCTTCGAGGTATAATCACGACAGTTTTCCGGAAAAGATTAATTATCCTGCTTATTACACCTCAGTTTGAATACAGAAACCTCCAACTTCCCCGTTTCCGACGAACACGCGCGTTCCCCCACTGGAACAATATACATTCGATGAATTTCGGAAGACACTACAACCAGGTAAGGAAAAGTCATCATGCTTTACTCTCAACATATCAATCGTCTCATTGTTCCGAAGTTGACGAGCACGAACTTCATGTAGCATCCAGTGAAAAACATATTATAGTTAAGTTACTAAATTTCTTTTTACGGCGCTAATTGTCTACTCCACTTCCCATAAAAAAACAAACAATGGAAAAATAACAAACAAGGGTGGAATACAACGCCATACTGCTTTCGAATTCAAAAGCGGAGGAGAAAGAGACAATAACGTCCAAAGGAAAAAGGAAGAGAAAAGGGGATGTGAATAGGGGAGGTGGCTTATCTGAGAGATAGAGGGAAAGATAAAGAAATGAGGAAAGATAAAGTAAGGGGAGAGAAATAACAGGTAAAAATTGGCACATAAATTGTGGAGAGACAGGAGGGTGGATGAGGTTAAGGACAGAAGAGAGATGCTAAAAGAGGCAGAAAGCGTGAGACATACATTGGGTTAAAAGGGAAAAAAGACTAGAGAATGAACAACGGAGCGAGGAAAGAGAAAGAAGGGAAAGATTGAAAGAAAAGAGAAAGGAGAGGAAGAGAGGTAGAAAATGCGGAAATGTCAAGAATCAGAAGAAATAAAAAGCAGTGCGTAAAGGAGAGAGACTGAGAGGATATATTGGCGATAGAGAGATTGGAAGGGGAGAGAAAGATAGGAGGGGAAAAATGAGAGAATGGAGTTGGAAAAAGAGAGAGATTAGAGTGAGAGAGTAGGATTGAAAGGGGAGAAGGAGATTTAAGGGGGAGAGAGATTGAAGGAAGAGAGACTGGAAGGGGTGAAAAAGAATGAAGGGTGAAATAAGATTGAAGGGAGAAAGAGAAAAATGGGAGAGGAGAAAGATTGAGGGGAGAGAGACATTGAAGGCAGGAAAAGGCCAGGAAGGGGGATGGGGAAAAATAAATATAAAGAAAGAGAAAGTTATGAAAAACGTTAAGGATAAAATATATAGAGGATAAATGAGGAGACTATAGTGAGAGGGAGTACTACAGAGTGAAACAAGAGATAAAGCGAGGTAGATTACAAGATTGAGAGAAAGCAGAAATGTGTTAAATGGGGTGGTTCAAAAAATTCTGTCTCGAGCGCTGATCACAAAAGTTTCAATTTCCAGCATTTGCGAGTTTCTGTACACATACTCTCACAACCTCGTAATTAAGATGAAACTTTTGTAAAAATGAGCTGTTTACGAGAGGACAGCTTGAATGCGATTATCTGCGGGAGAAAAAACGAATGACAAATCAGCGAAATGGAAGATAAGAGAATGACAAAGTGGATAAGGATAAAAAGGGAATCCGGTTAGTATTGCCTTGCAACCTAGGAGTTTGTCATTTATTTACGGGAGCGTGATGCTAGATGTTCCTCATATTTTGCTTGGACGTGACGTGTGTGTGTGCGTGTGTGTCTTTTCTGGCGAATCAGCCCCTTGGCCTATTATCGCCATAAAATTACATATACTAAGCACAAATAAAAATACTACACAACATAACTGAAGACATTAAATAACCATATCACGTCTCTATTAAATATATAAATAAATAAATAGAGAAAATTAAAAACAGATTACGAGAGACTGTAAAAGGGCCTCTTCCAATTTGTTTGAAAAAATACTTTGTTTACGTATCCAATTATAATAAGGCCAGAAAACGAATAAATTCCAAAACAAGTGCGGGAGAATTGAATAGCAAATGACTGTCAGCGGATTTTTCTTATATCAGGATTATGAAGTCATCACAGGATTACATCTTTGGTTAAGGTCGACGGTCCCGTATTATAGTCAACAAATTCCCTTTAAAAGCATTATTCCATTGCTATGTAATAATATGTTTCTCCATAGGACTCGTTGCCAAGGGAGTTATTTCCCGTTGTTAAAAACCGTAATATATTCCCTATTTTTTTGGATTAATACAATTGTATCCCCTCATTCGAGATAGATTTGAAGTCTGTTTTCAAAAAATATAAACTTCCTTTCAATTATATAACAGTTTATGTCCCGAGCTTATATCTTATATCGAACAATTTGGACAAGATTGGAAAGGTGTACTCCATGTCGGAGTACACAGAGTTTCCAAATGCGTTCTTTGAGATTTCACAATATTCTCAATATTTTTCGCTCAGTCAGGTGAGAATTTAACGAGAAGCCAGCGAAGTACGTTGTAAAATACATGCAGGTCTTCATGCAAAGTAGTCGTATTTATTGTCCGATTTCAAGTAAAATTGGAATCGGTCAATTAATATTAGCAAAACTCCCCAATACCAAATTTCATCAAAATACGTCCAGCGGTTCCTGAGTTGAAACAATGGAACATTGTAAACTACACGTAAGTCTTCATGTAAAGTGGTGATCACTCTTGTTCAATTTTGATAAAAATTAAAATCGGTCGACCAATTTTAGCAAAACTCCCCAATACAGAATTTTATCATAATACATTCAGCAGTTTCCGAGATTAAACATACGGACGGAATCGACCTCCCCTATATGCGTTCACTTCGTGCAAAGAACGCATAAAAATGCAAATTTATACTGCCCTGCATCAATACAATGCTTTTCTTATGGAGGCAAAAAAGAAACAAAGGGGTCGGTAAAAGACGCCGATTACTATCCACCAGCTGTTCCTAGATCCAGCAAATATTGACCATATTTAGCCCTCATATATAAAACCCGGTCCTGAACATTTGGTCTCTCTATGTTGCATTGGTGGTGTAGTGGTTAGCGTGTCGACTTCCCATTACAAAGTTTCGGAGGTCAAACCCCGCGAATGGAGTTTTTATTAAAAAAAACTATCATAAGTGCCTGGCAGTACAAAGCAGTATCGTCAGTATGTTATAGAGACGAAAACGAATTATGTTGGTTGGGTCTATATCCAATACTGTTGTAGGCGTGATCGGGACGATTTGAACGGCTACAGTACTGCGATGTGGAAAGCAAGAGGGAAAGTACCACATTACAATCCCTAGTAATGATTATATGGTTGGACAATATGAGTTCTCTGGAGGTAAAAAATAGCTCCCCAATCGAATCTCCGGGCGGGGACTGCCTTAAGGAAAACATATGTCGAAAGTAATTTACGAATACACACTTGGAACGTAAGAACTATAAGAAAAGCAGGAAACTTGAAAGAAAAAATGAGAAGAAATAGAGTTGACATTATAGGCCTGACCGAAACTAGGTGGGAAGGAGATGGACAGGCCGACTCGGAAGAGTTTACGGTAGTTTACTCTGGAGCAAATAGAGGAGAAAGGGGAGTAGCTCTGGTACTTAGGAAAGATATGATGAAAAGCGTGACAAAGATAATAGTAACGAACGATAGACTGACGAAAATAAAGCTAAAAGCAGTTCCAGTGGACATGCTGATAATCTAAGTATATATGCCAACGTCAGCTCATGAAGATGAAGAAATCGAGGAGATTTATGAGCAAATTAATGAAATTTAATAAGAAGACGGAAGAGGAACGGTAAACTGCATAATAATGGGAGATTGGAACAGCATAGTCGGAGAAGGACAGGAAGAAAATGTTGTCGGCAATACGGACTTGGGAAGAGAAATCGAGGAGGGGGGAAACTCGTAGAATTCTGCATCAATAATGACCTTGTAGTGACTGATACATGGTTCAAAATCATAAATGAAAGTTATATACATGGAAAAGTCCAGGAGATAGAATGAGATGCCAAATAGATTACATCCTAGTAAAACAAAGATTCAGGAACAGCATCAAGACCGCCAAGGCATTACCAAGAGCAGACATTGATTCAGATCACAGCCTCCTAATAGTTGACCCAAGTACAACGCTCAAACAAATAAGAAAAATGAGAAGAGAAAGACAGACTTGGGACCTAGAAAAGTTGAAAGAAAGGCAGAATGTAGTCAGTATAAAGTTGGTAGATCGCCTAAGAAATTTGGAAAACAAACCAACGAGCGTGGATATAGAATGGGAAGAAATTAAAACCAGTATCATGGATATCTTGGGTATGAAGATTGTAAAACAAGAGAAGAAAATCTGAAAACCATGGATCAATAAGGAAATGCTGGAGAAAATGAATGAGACGAAAATGGAAAAACGTTAACAGTGAAGAAGGTAGAGCCAACTATAGACGTATAAACAATGAGTTGAGAAGGGTAACAGATAAAGCTAGAGAAAATTGGATAAAAGATAAATCTGATGAAATACAACAAATGGAGAAGTTAAGACGGTGCGATATGATGTACGTTAGGGCACTGGAATTAGAAAATAAGAAGTCTAATGGAATTCGTGGTAAAGGAATTATGAATACGGATGGGAAGATCAGAAGCAAATGATGTAGCACAGGTATGGGAAGAATACATAAAGGAACTACACAGCAAGCAGGCAGGATCGGCAAAAATAGAACTGGAAGATGAGGCAAACATTGAAGAAGACAACTTAGGACCAAGTATTATGGAGAGCGAAGTAGAAAAAGCGATAGTGGAACTAAAGTAAGGAAAAGCCACAGGCATCGATGGAATACCGGCTGAGGTACTTAAAGTCATGGGATCAGAAGGACTAAAAGCGATCACGAAATTAATTAATAAGATTTACTACACGAGAGAGTGGCCTCGGTATTTCCTAGAAGTAACAATGATCCCTCTAAAGAAGAAGCCAAAGGCAATGAAGTGTAAAGACTACAGTCATACAGTTCTAAGATCATCACGAGGTTTCTTAATAAAAGGCAGAAGAAATGCTAGGGGAAAATCAATTCGTTTTCATAAAATGACGAGGAACAAGAAATGCTATAGGGGTAGTTAGAATCATATCAGAAAGGGCAATAGAGTACAGTCAAGATATCTGCGTATGTTTCGTAGACTGGCAGAAGGCCTTTGATAGAGTAAATTGGGTAATTCTGATGAAGATATTAAAGGATATAGGTGTAGACTGGAAAGACAGGAGACTGATCAGGAATCTATATGTGAATCAAGTTGTAAATGTCAGGTTGGAGAATACGGACACCTGCGTAGTAAATATCGGTAGAGGAGTAAGACGGGGCTGCTGCCTATCGCCGACCCTATTCAATATATAAGGAGAAAGTCTAATGCAAAAAGCGTTAGAAGGCACAGGAGATTCCAAAATTGGAGGAAGTATTATAAGAAGAGTAAAATACGCGGATGAACAAGTACTTCTAGCAAGAAAGGAAGAGGAACTCCAGAAAATGATAACTAGACTAGTAATAACAGGTCGAAAATACGATATGGAAATACAAAAAAATCCAAGGTCATTCGAATATCAGGCAAAGAAGAGAATCTGAACATAAGTATTGAAGGAGAGTCTTTAGAACAAGTATCAGACTATAAATACCTTGGAAGCATCATAACATGAGAAGCAAAATGCACGGATGAGATCTGAACTAGAATAGGAAAAGCAAAAGCGGCTTTCAGAATAAAGAAACACCTACTTATGGGGAATATAAGGGAAGATATCCGCAAGAAGTTCATAAAATGCTATGTATGGATATAGTTTGTACGGGACAGAAACATGGACGCTAAGGAAAAATGACATCAAATACTTGGAAATTTTTTAAATGTAGATTTGGAGGAGAATACTGAAGATAAAATGGACAAATAGGATGGAGAACGAAGTGCTACGAAGAGTAAGAGAAAAGCGAATGATTATACAGACTATTAGAGAGAGGAATGCAAACTGGGTTGGGCATTACCTGAGGAGAGAGAGTATGATTAAAGACGTGTTAGAAGGAAAACTAAATGGAAAAAGGGAAAGAGGTAGGAAAAGGTTTCAGCTGATAGGGAAAGGGAAAGAGTTATCAAGATATGAAGAGGACAGCGGAAAATAGGAGTATATGGAAAACAAGGTTTAACCATGAATAATCACGGACCTGTCTACGGACAGACTACCATTGATGATGATGTTGCAGGAATCCGGAGATATTGCTCGGTCAGACAAACCGAAAACATAACAGATTTTTATAGAAATAAACGGCACAATATGCATTGCACAAACTTTCTCATATAGGTATATACGTTTGGTCGACTGTGTACGCTTATAAAATAAAAACGTTTATAAATAAAAGTTAACCGTAGTTTAGCGTATATTTTAATGCCACGTCGATATTTAGTAATGTTTTGAGACTTATGGCTTAGTTACTATTATCTGCGACATCAGGCTGTATGACTGGATGGATTTTAATCAAAATCCTTACAGCGAGTAAATGGAATTTTGTTTCAAAATATCCTAGAATCAAAGTACCCTTAATTGTTGTGCAATATCGTTCATCTCTTCAGCGTGTATATTACGAATGATATTAGCCACAGATATGGGATATCATTCGATTTAGTGTAACCGTTTAGGCTGTAATAAGATTTTGAGTGGATTGCAGCGAAGGCGTGACGTCATAGGGCTTAAGTAAGATAGCTTAGCGTGCATTGTAATGTCATTGGACGCCATATAGTGATTTTAAGAAATATATGGCTTAAATAGTATTACTTGTGACATCAGACTCTACAACTGGATTAATTTTAATCAAATTCTCTGGAGCCAGTTTTGAGTAAATCATTTTTTTCTAAAAATCGTCAAGAATAAATTACCTTTTAATTTTGTGCAGTATCATTTTTATGAAAAAAGGGTTTGCAAAAGATATATATATATATTGCAAAAATACGAGATATCATTCGATTTTAAGTACGCGTTTGGGCCCTAGAATAGCGAACAGACAGACAGACTGACAAAAAGACAGACTTACAGACCGACTGACAGACAAACAAACTGACAGACAGACTGACCGACAGACAGACTGACCGACAGACAGACAGACGGCATGGCGAAAACTACTCTTATGGACTCAGGGACACCTAAAACGTGAATTTCCATCAAAATTTCGAAGTCGAATTTTTTCACGATTACAAAACTTTCTCAATATACGTATATGAGAATGTAAAAAGCTCTAATGACCAAAATATTACAGGGTATTATTATGAAAATTCAAGTGAATTATTCAATTTTAATAATTATGAAATTACAAATGTGCCAAACAAATTAACGCAAAATTTTTAATGGACAAAAATGCCGTGAAGAGTCCCTTGTGTTTCATGCACAATCGAGAATTATCAAGACCACCGTTGGTTAAAATCAAATTGAAAAAATATTACCAACTGTAAATAAAAAGTTATTAAATCCATAGCCGTCATTAGTGGTATTCAGCGACAGTAGATCGAATTATTTTTTTAAATCTAATAACAGTGAATGACCAATGATGACGGCTTCTCTATAGTATCTGCCTTTCCCATCTTTTTGATGGCATTTGGAGATACTAATCCCTTAGATCATATTAACCTTAATTAAATTATATTCACCTAAGTTCAGGAAAAACGAGTTTTTTCGAATGGAAAACGATCTATAACGATATAAAAACTTCCAAAAACGTAAAAATCACATCCGATGAAGAGGAGGCGACATTTTCCCGGCAAACGATAGAAAGTAGACACGAAGAAAATGAGACTGCTTCCCTTGGAGATGGCACCGACAAATAAAGACCTGCTATACAATTTCTGCCCGAAAAGGAATAAAGGGAAGAGAAAGAAAACTCTAAACTAATTGAACACGAGAGCATCTGGTGCTTTTTTGCCATTCTTTCGTCGTGGAGCTATCTCATAGGAGATTGGATCCTGTAGAAGTGGCCAATCGTATGTGGAGGACAATAGGAGTTTGAGAAAAACTGGTATAAGGAATTGAGGGCACTATTCTCGTGCGCCTCCCTTTTGCCCTTAAGAGTGCCAGATAAAGAAACATAGAGACATACCACCGAGAAAAATATATGCGAGTTTGTAAAAGTTAATCGCGCTCTCTTGAGAATCAACGGATTAGGGTTATCCTGAAATTGAAAGTAGTAGCTCACGACGCGCTTCAGGGGTAAAAATCAACGTGCGGCGGAAAAAGAAATCAGATCCATGAAAATAGATTCGATGTTTTTACCACCTCAAGCGATTTTTTTATCGTTTATGCAGAACAGGAACGTGATATTCAGTCTTGCTAGTATTCGGGAATCACTGATATTAGATATGAATGCGGATTAACATAATTTGAGTGAGGGTTGGAAATTTTCAGTTTATATTTGAAAACAAGTAAAATCGAGTTACTAACTCGAGATTTTAAATATATTTAAGGGTAACAGAATGAAGTCCATATTTTTTCATTTTACGGGCACTAAGGCAAGTTAATATAATTATTTTAGTTATTCGAAAGCGTAAAGCAGTCATGAATTACGTATACTCGTCCAATATATAAAAAATTACTGAACAGAAATTGCATTATAAGATAAACCAACGGAACATGGAAAATCATTTAGTCGATGAAGTAACAAATGCGCAGGAATGCAAACAGGAATTCTTCAAAATTGCTTTATATAATTGATAGTTTGAAAAATAAAGATACATTTTCATAGAAAGGACATACACCGCTCCATCTCCATTAACTCTATTACCATGTACTTTCAGAAGCATTATATGGCAGTGGGAAGCCAAAAATTACCGGAATGAAAAAAAATATTATCGCAACAAATTCAAATATATAATCTTAAAATTATATAAATGGATTGTATTAAAAACTCAACGCCATTACAACAAAATAGTATAGCATGCTACTGAGTTTAAGTTATGAAGATTTATAATTAATGCAATATATTTATTTTGTATTATAGCTGCGCGAGTACGCGCGTTCAACGGGTGTGGAAACGGTAGATCCGGAATAGGCGAAAATCTGAAAATGGCAGCTATGTAGATAAAGACGTGCAAGCATTAGGAAACTTGAATTGCAGAATAGTTATGAAGTAAATAATTTTTAAAATAAAAATATTCCTATAAGAAACAAACTTCAGCCGCCATTTTAATCATAACATTGCTTTTTTAAATAAGCTTGAATAAAGATGCGAACTTTAGGCTTGGACAGCAATACGGCCCAATGAACGAAGTGAATATTTATCCGAGAGAGAATTTTGAATCCTTGCCGAATTAGCTTAAAAATTCGTTTAGTGTCAGAAAAAAACATGGATTTTTCGAAATTTCAAAAATGAGAAATTCTGATACCTTGGAGACGGGTCCAATGATTTTATATGATGTAAATGGAAAATTGGAAGAAGAGAAGGGGAGAAAACAAAACAATCGTATTTTATACCGTGAAATAAAGAAACGAGAAGAAAGATGAAAGGATATTATTATTGCGATTTTATAAAGTTTCTATTATTTTGAAATCGCAAAATAAAATAAGGTTCTATTAATTTTACTTCTTAAAATAATAAATATTAACTGTAAAAATTAATGTTGTTTTAGTCCTCTTTTCCCATCTTTTGCAGCTTCATTCGAAATGCATGCAACGCTGCTACGGACAGACTAAAATTTACATTAATTTTGTAATAGAAATCGTTCATTATAATGATTTACGCATTTTATAAGGTAGACGATGGCGGAAAGGCATGCACATTTTCTCACGTAGCAGTAAATAAAATTCTGAATGAAGAACGGTAGCTTAATAAGATAATACGATACTTTTCCGTCAAGTTCTAACGGTACTCTCTCCCAAATATGATTATAATAGGCAAATGAATTAAGGAATTAGGCAACCGCCATGAATGTTGGCGATTACTTTCCTTCGTCTAGCGAAAAACGTAAAAGGGCGACAAAATCGAGCAACTTAGCAACCTCGCTAACTTAAATAAATTAGGCAAACTTCTCATGGTCCATTAGACAAACTTTCACATGAGTCCGCCTCCAATTGAGATACTCGCTTATAAAGTTGTCCTTTGAGTTTAGGATATAACGAGAATAAATATGGCGTATTCTTTTCATAACGGTTCAATTAATCATCGTGCGAGGCCCGATCGGGACAATTGCTCCGCGATGATTGATGACGAAATCATTCGAGCGGCCTGCACACGTACGCCACTCTAGAATTGATAAGGAAGACTTGACGGTCGATAGCCAGTCACGCCACTGGTTATGAGGAAATGGTTGCGAGATGTGAAATAAATGGGTGCAATGCGAGACAATACATGCGTCTGAAGGCTTAGCTCGACCTAAGCGGATATTTCATTATGTTAACGAAGAATTGACGCGATAATTAAGAAAATACGATGAGAACCACATCAACAAATCAAGAAATATTTGATATTTTTACGTCTTCGGTCATATGATTCGTTAGTTTGTTAAGTTTAATAATTGTTTGTTTGAAAGAGAAATAAAGAATATACACTTCTTAGCTATTAACTATACACGTAAAAGTATTTTACACACACAAAGCACTACCGCAAATTTTCAAGAGACGATAATTTAGAACCCGAATAAACGCCTAAAACGCTACCGAATGTCGTTCACTATTACTACACCTTCCAAGTTAATGTGCGACATATGACGTCTCAGCGATTCGAACAATTTAGCATATGAATCTAAGTTAATGTAGGCATCAAATATGTACGTTTAACTGTTTTAAAGCAAGCGGGACTTTTTTAATGGCAGGCACGAATAAGCTTTAAGAAAACCAAGACAACGAGTTTCGCATGTTGTTGCAATACGCCATAAAAATATTCAGATATTCCCTTGTTTGATAATCAGTGAGAGCTGAGCCTTCACAGGAACATTGAGCATAAAAATGCAATAAGGCGTTCGGTACTTCAACATCTGAAATGATAACGAAAACTACGACAAAATAACAGAGGGAAAAGGAAGGGCTTTACGTCGCTAAGGAAAAGAAACGAAAAACAACAATCGGCGATTGATCGTGACACGGGTGGATAAACTTGAGTCGCGCTACGTACACACTGTATTGGATCATTACTGGCTGAAATAAATTCTAATGTTTTTCCGAGCGGCATCTATTGATGTCGTTGCACTTTTGCCGTCCGCAAAATTTTCCCCTCGCTCTCATTGGAGGAAGAGGATATATGTGGTATGGAGATGTGTTTACGATGGCATATTTTAAGAGAAAAGGGGGGAGTGGAAAACGTATATTAAGAGAGGTGCCAAGTCTCAATCCAACACTGCAGACAATCGAGATATTCAGAAAACAAATATCAGATAGGCTGGAACATTGTCAAAAACTTTTCAAAGCCGCCCAGAGCTAAAAACTAAGGTTTTTGGGAACCCAGGTTTGTAAACGTGAAAAAAGACAAACACTGAACCATAAATTAAGTTACTACCCGAAGAGGACAACAATGTTTAAACAGAACAATGGCAAACACAGAAGTTTCGTCAACTTCAAGAGGCCAACGTATCTAGTGCGTTTATAAATCGATATATTCAAACAAATATTTCTAAACGTAAACAAATTACCACAAGTTTAAGCTCGACTATGTACGATAAGAAATTATTTAAATATACATGTATAGAGGTAATGAAATAGCTAAGGGATCTCCGAAAAATACACCGTAGGAATTGAAATCGATTTAAAAAATTAAATTTCCTTCTTTGTCTTTACTAAATGTTGACAATTATCAAAAATTCCCACAAAAAATAATAATTCTATCGATTACAACTTTATATTTATTTGTTTATGGAGTATTTATTCTGATAATTTTGACATTTCATTGTTTATAACACAACTTGAAAGAAAGAAAGCTTTTTGCAGGCCTGAAAAAAATTGAAAAATAAAAAAGATCTCAACAGAGTAATTACGACAGATGAGCAACGAGCCCATTCGAAGCCGCGAAGCTAACCGCACGAGGTAATAAAAGAACTTCCATGCCAGCTACGCTCTGGCGAGACCTGCGGAAAATTGGTGAATAGGTGTACCTAGGGATACCTTAAGGGTAAAGCGACATTGGCCTGGCGCATTCAACGACGAAACGTGTTTATGACCTTTTCCCTCAACCAAACCACCACACCATACCCTTAACCACAGAAGGTTAGAATGAGGCCAGCGTAGTGAATAATCCTAAACTCAAAAGAGAAAGTGGTAAGAATAGATAGAGGAAAAGACTGAGAGACGCGAAGACAAATAAAAGAGAAAAATATGGAAACGGGAAGAGAAACATTCATCAATGCAAGAACAAAGTAGCAAACACGAGAGAAGAAGATTTATGTAGTGTACAAGAAGAATAGTTACAATTACTGCCAAAAACAAGCAAAATTAATGGCAAGATATGAATAAAGAACAGGATAAATGAGTAAGATTAGACAAAAATACGGTTGAGACGTTATATAGCCATAGAGGAAACTGGATAATAAATTAAGAGAGTCGAACCCAGCTACATCGAACGTCTATAACTCCTATGGCCGAGATTTCATAGAAGTCCACCAAAATATAAATATTTGTTAAAGTGAGGTTGCCTGAATCAAGTTTTTGACAACCCAAACTTTGCCTTTCATTGAGGTACGAGTTATCGGGATTTGACAGTAATAAAGAGAAAATTAAATTGAAGGTAGAAGCTTAACAATGAAATAACAAGGAACTGGGTTGATTAAAAAGGTCGAGGATAGGTTAATATAATAAGAATCGAGAATTTATTAATACAGAGAAGAAAATAAAAAACAAGGTAAATCCATACTAAACTATGAAATTAAAAAAAATATATATTGCAGACATAATTAATTTATGACATCCACATCGCATTAACCCGCCCATTATGGGTGGGATAATGCGATGCTGTCCGTCAGCACCTCGTAATTATACCGTTTGGTTTCAGTATCAGGTCCTAAACAGAAATTCTTTCAATAGTATGAAACAATGAGATGTAAATAATAGCTGAGGAGGGCTACTTGACGTAAGGAGTGTGCATGTAGTTTATTAAAACCATTATAAGTTGCAGAGATCATCTATTGGAATTAAGTCATACATAATCTTAGGAACAAAAAATAAGCTTAGCCATTACACCTTATGATACGCAATAAGTAGAATTCATAGAACCGTACACATTATATATCTGTACTGCAGTAGACAGAAAGGTAAATGAAAGCAAGAAGCATTACTAAGGCTAAATTAAGACCAAGTTCCTCATAACCCATCGTAAACGGCATCCTAAATTTTAAAATTGTTTAAAGCTAGCAAAAATAAACAACACATGCAGGTACAGTAAAATACTCCCAGAAAAAGTAACTGGATGGTGAACATATATGCGATAGGAAACCCTATTTCCTCTTCCCAGGAAGAGAAGCAGAGATGAAAAAACAGAGGCGCAACGAAATAGCACCCCGCACTGGAGATGTGTCCGCAATGCGAGTAGACGAGAGTATTGGGAAGAGAGGTTATAGGCTCTTAAGCATTCTGGAAGAGAACGCAGAGTTTCTATAGAGGTCAATCAGACGCTTCTCCGAAAGGGGGCGGGGAGAGAAGGGCTGGGGAAGGGTTGGATAGGAGAGAGAGAGAGATGGAATGAGAGGAGATAGGCATGAATAGAGGGAGAGGGACTTATTTGCCCAAGTGGATGCATAGCGGTTCACAATTGATGCGCAGAGCAGGAACGGAGAGTTTTAGGCTGCGGGGTGCCGCGTGGCGAACTCAAACGAACAGTTTGCCACCGCCGCTGTCTGTGTAATCAAATGTTCGCCTTACGTACTGCGGTAAACATCGGGAATTACATTCAAGCTGCGAGGGGTTTTGATTCGGAGTGATGGCGTGTACGTAACGCCGCGGCTACAGGGGACCGCGGGTTCGAGCAACGCCTGGAGGTAAGGAAGGGAGGTACGACGTATGTACGTATTACGCTTGCTTATTATTCATTATCACTTCATGTACGAGTGCCAGCCGATTCAGGTTGAGTTCGAATCATGGGACCGGTTGAGATATTACTGCGGGCGACCGGATGGCGGGTCGGCAGCTAGGAGACTATTACGCGGCACAGACGACGGTTGAATATACACATGCATGCGTATTCACTGAGTTTGCACAAGCTTACGTCGTATTTTTACAATAAAACCTATCACGTTTCTAAAGTTCAGGTATAATTATGCAAAAAAGTATATTACCAACATTCACAAACTTTTCAAAAGATGATAGCACCATAACAGAATAACTCTGCCCTCTTTATTTGTCTTACACATTCAAAAATACAATTGCAAGAGTTAAAGATCCCATTTTACAAAAATAAATAATACACAAGGAAGATAAAAATGAAAACACATAAGGTGGCAAGCAGTGGTTGAAGACAGGCCATCTAACCGGAACCGAGCCGAAAACCGAAACAGAAAAAAACCGTTATTTTAGCTGAAGTGAAACCGAACCCGAATCAAAAATAAATATATTTTTCTGAACCCGAGCCGAAACCAAAAACCGTTATTTATTTCGTTCCATTTTTTCGGTTCGCATAAACAGTGGGAGCGAAAGAAGGGTTTTACCTTTTGCTTTAATACGAGTCTTTTTTTAATGCCTCACTTTTCAACACCGAATAAGGCAGAGGCTAATGGTTTTCTTGAGAGATGGAGAGATGCATCTTTGTGATAATATCTGCCGGTTCAATGGTGGGATTTTCCATGGGCGTCTCAATACATAGAGAGGGGGTCAAGGAAAAGTCTTGCTGAGGATTTCCAGAACCCTGTAAAACGAGGTTCGTGGAAAGGAACTTATTGTTAGTGGTACTTTGAAGACAGCCACTTATCGTCTTGGTACCCTCCCCCTGAGCCTGCCCCGTAGTGTTTCGGGTAAAAATGTTTCACAATTCTTAACTTGGATTTTGCTTAAAGTTGGAGGTTATTGTCCCCATAAACTTTCATTCCTTTTCCATATGCATTGAACACTTATATTCTGGTAGTCTTTCTCTAAAACTTATCCAGGAAGGATCGCTCCGCAGTCGTGTCTTTGAAGTATTCTTACTTCTATTAAATGTTATAGTGTGGACATATTTGTTGTCTTAAGAAAATTTACGTAATTATATATTGTATGGTATTTGTAATATTAAAATCATTCTTATTGTTTAAAAAATAGCTAAGTATCTCTTCTTTGAACAAGTCTCTATGAATTAAATTCTACATTCAACTGTGAATTAATATTATTGTACCTGTTCAAATACGTGCATAAATACTGTTGGAGTATAATGATTATGATAATGAGAGTATCTGCTTATATTGGAATGTGGAATATTGGAATTGTAAAATCAAATAAATGTTGATTTTTGAAAGAATAATAACAGCTTTACATCAATGAAAGACTAAAAAATAAATAAAAATTTCAAAAGCTTTTATGCGCGCTAAAAAGAAGAAAATAAATTTAAAATTCCTATAGAACAGTGTGAGACGGAGTCGTACAAAAGGAGCCGTTTACAAATTGAATAACAAAAAATGTAAGAAGGAAATTCATACAATGTTTTACTGTTCGTTACATGGTGGGAGGGGGCGCTTGCGCGATGTTACGTGCGGATTTCTTTTTGTTTTCTTGACTTGCAATAGATGAATTTGGTTTAAATAAAAAACAACATTAATTAATAAAGATTATTTTGGAATTATCTTGAAATTTTCCAAAAAAAATTCAAAGTCGGAGCGATAAAAAGTGGTTCGAACCGGTTCAATGGTGACTGCTGGAGTGAAACCGAACCGAAATTTTTTGTTTTGTGTGAGCCGGAACGAAAACCGGAGCGAAAAAATTTCGGTTCGATGCCCTGGTTGAAGGGGACAGGAGGGAGCAGTGGACACTAAAATAGTGGAGTGGACGTCCACGGTGACAGAGGAAGGTTGTCGTAGAAACTTTCGAGTATTGGCCTTCTTCGGCAGAAGAGGAACAAAAACTCTTTTGCCGAAGAAAGTTCACTAGCTCCCTCTTGTCCCTGTCAACCATCGTTTACCAACTATACATACATACATATATATATATATATATATATATATGCATACGAAAACCCCAAAGCAACTAACAAGTTAGTGTTCAAATTAGCGTGTTACCTCAATGAGATAAATAATTACCACGTATGACTTCAAAATGTATAAGTATCACAAGTTTTTCGACGGATCGCGAAGACGGAACGCTTTCGTTTTATTTTCCAATTTTATGTATGATATATTTAGAATAAAATTAATTTTTGAGCAAATATAAGAGATATTTATAACAATTCGAAATTAATATAGTATTTCTATGCTAAGGGAGTTGCGATAAGGTCGGCTGCCATAAGGGATACATTAAGTTTGGGAATCGCTGCATTGAGGTTTATGAAAAAAGCTTTCCAATCTAAAATTTTCAACATTTACATTTCAAAAATCGATCGCCGCGAATATCAACTTACTTTTTTATCCAGAAATCTCAGCGTGGATTTCACAGAAGATAATATCCTCACCCCTCAAATTACGTACCATAAATATTCATCCGAAACCTTTTTTGTTTGAGGAATCTATCCTTTCGAGTTTTCATCAAATGGTCGGTTCCGCCCCGTCCCTCAACTTACCCCACCCAGGAACCCTCTTCCCCGTATTAATCTATACTCAAAGTTCGAGAAACGACAGTTGGGAGCCTTCGAGCCACTAGGCTGCATTTCCCTTCGCGGAACAAATGGGCATCGACGAAGGTCAACTTGGAAAAAGAGAGCGAGAGAGACACTTCGTAGGAGGAGGCTCTTAACTCTAATTCCGAGCAATAAAATGAGATACCCTCCGGCTAAAGCTTTGAGTGGACACAGTATGATGAAGAGGAAGCAACAGAAATAAAGACAACTTTTGGATGAGGGATAAAAACACAGAGAGGGCTCGTAAAACCTAATATCATGGAAATGGGATTTTCTTTCGGACCCTCAAGAACAGGGACTATAAAGAGACTCGGAAAACATTTTTTTTCATGCTTCTTTCAATTTTACCTATGCGGCGCGAAATAACTTCCCGTTCCCTAAAAAATACAGGTGTGCGTCGAATAGAGTAACTCTTCATTGCTTAAGAGACGTTCCAAGTAATAAACCTCATGCGCAATTCAACTAGGAGGTAACCGCCTTCAGTGGCAATCCGACGATCATTGATTCTAATAGAAAAAACGATTGGCGAACGGCCAATGAGGATGCTGTATGCTGATCTAGGGCCTGCTCTTTGCTTCACGGCAACAGGAATCACTCTAAACACTGACACGGCTGAATTATATTTTTATCGTACAAATATATCGTTAATTCATTCAAAAGTATTTATTAAGAATTGAAATGTCGTTATATAATAATTCACAAATAACCATTCGTCCGTCTGTCTGTTACGGTATATGCACCACCGGCGGCATAAGATACAGGGAAATATTCCCTCGCTATTGCAGAGAGAGCGAGAGAGAGAGGGGGAGATGGGAAAGAGATAGGCAAAAGAAAGGGATAGAGGGAGAGAGAGTGTGTGGGAGAATGGGAAGTTTAAATTTAATTCCTTAGTCATGCTTACCCGTCATTTTTGACGGGCATTTCCACTGTATATAACCATAATTATTATACCGACTCAATTCAAAATTCTTAAAATACTTTTCTTCCCGTTCTTTGAACGGGTATTCAACTATTTACTTTAAAAAGGCCTTTCCACATTTGCTTAGGGATTAACATTCAATGCGTATATTCAATGCGCCTATATTTAACAAAATGATCTCTATTCATGTAAGTGATACTTGGATAGATTACTGAATTCGAGCCATATTGTGCCATTCATATCCGAATAGACCGTTTTAAAAATTGACGAGTATTTCCTCCATTACTAATACGTCCCCTTCTAGATGGGTAGCCGAGCCGTTATGACGCAGTTGACATTTTCGAAAAATGTATACAACGTCACGTCGCGCATCTTGTTAGATGAAGTGAAGCGTGGATGCGACGCCAGCCTCCTCACGCGCGCGTAACATCCTCCCCACAACGGCCACATCGATAGAAAACGTGCATACGCCAGCGTAATTTCATCGGTGTCAATGTTTACAACTAATGACGCATGTGCTAAGCCACGGGAACTGCGCCTGTATTTTGCCGCCGGTTAAAATGCGAAGGATGTCTCCTACTATATAAAACCCTCGATGGACAAATTTGAAGGAAAATCAACTCGATAGGTGCGAGTCAAAAAAAATTCGAGAACCGGAGCAGTTAATTGGAAAAAAAATTTCCTTTGAAATATCGTTAGGGAGCAAAAAAAGGCCCCAAGGATTTTGATGGTTGTTATCCGGTGGCGCTTGTTCCCTTTTAAATCCATGCTATCGCAGCTGCCGGAGTTTCTCACGCACATGGGTCTACACTAAAAACAAAATGGCGATTACCGTCGGGAAAGAAAATATTAGCGTGGAAGTGGGGAAAAAGTTTTTAAAACTTCAAAGATTACATTTCACTGAAAAATTTTATTATCGATCCTCCCGAGCGAAAAAATGTTCACCAATGTTTGACAAAAGCAATAAAATTTTAGATTTTATACAGAAATCAGAGATTATGTGATCGATTGTGCATCTAAAATATTTAAAAAATATAAAATAAAACAGCCGATCCTGATCAATCAACTTGAAAAAGACTAGAGAATATTTTAAAGGATAAATTGGGTAAATTTACTTAAACTTTATAGGGAAAAAACTCACCGTCATCTTGTATTACACTACAAGACGAAATATTTTTACGACTTTTATTCGCATTTTCACGTCATCGGACGCATAAAATAACGCCTACATTGAAGCATATATAAGCCAATTACCTGTTATATATATTTATTCGATAGCCTACGATCAATACATTAGAACTTCGATATGAAATAACCTAGGTGCAGGATGTCGTGAGATGAGGAAAAAAAGCTTTAAAACGATGGTTTGAGATGGTTCAAAAGGAAGGCGAGAGATGCTGAGGTGGTGGAGAGAGGTGAGAGGGATGCTGCTAAAAGGAGAAAGAGATAAAAAAGGGGTCTTTAGAGGAATTGGAGCGGAATGGCACATCACGCTTCCCTTACCCGCAACCTAACAGTGGCGCCACCTTAACAGTCTCCAATGAACACCTCTCTCATGCGTGTTGCTGTGCGGTTGGAGAAGAGATCTGAGGGAGAAAGGTAGGTTTTCGGGAGAATGCGTGTGTGTATGTTTGTGTGTGCGTGTGGGATGTGCCGCGAGGGACCAGAGGAAAAACAGGAGGACGAGAAGAGAATGCGAGGTGAAAAAATTCGGAAGAAAGATGGTTGAGGAAAATGTTCGTTATTTCCGAGGACCCAGATAACGCATCGGGAGAAATTAACGCCTGGCGAGAGAGGTTTTGTTTTTCTAATCGACTCTATGAATTTGGGCGGATTGCTCCCAGGCCTTTCCCTAATCCATAGCTAGAACACAGTAATGGCAAAGAGAGAGTTAAAACAATTGCTATTGTGTGAATATACTATTTCTGATCAAAAATTTATAAAATAATATTTCCCAAATTGTGTATGTAAATATCAAATTTAAGAAGAAAAAAACTCGTTTCTGCATTAGTCTTCAGACGCCGATCGCAAAAAGTAAATGCCTGTTATATGATAAAATATGCATCCATCATGCAATAAATAAAATATTCGATAACTCGAAGAAAACATTTCCCTGTTAGTGTTCTAATACATTTAGCTGAAGTTCTACAAATCAAATGTCCAACAACTTGAGTCTTTTATCTTCCCCTGTAGTATTTTAACTACACATGTATCATCCTGCAAGAGAATTTTCAAGTTTAGCTCCGCGGAAAAACTTCCATAGTATAGGACGAGAAAGGAAAACCACGGTAATTTAACAACGACATGACGCTACGATTTCACCAACAACTTTCAATATACTTAACGTCAAAGCCTTGACCGAGCTGAATGCTGCATGCTTCCCCATTCAGTCTACCCTGCAGTTTACACTTTCAACTGATAGCGCGTCTCTTCCAGGAAAATACACAAATTGAATGTTACGGAGAAACAATTGAGATAAAATTAATCGAATTCAAATAGCTATTTTCATCTCAAATAAGGGCATTTAATGAAGCACGACGGAACGTTTAACATTCCATCAAAACAGATTTTACATCATGCGAATCAGCAATTATCTACGTGAATCTTGGCTATTTTTAAACTGGCGATATTGCATCGTCTATTGGTTATTCAGGAAATAAATGTTGAAAACTTTGGTGTGATACAGTTATATGAAGAGCATATAATGCCGTGACTTTACAAAAATCAATTAAGCAAAAATAAAAACAGTATGCTAGTGGCTATATGATAAAATTAACCTATTGTTCATTTCAAAGAATTATTCTGGCTTTTGGAGCATTCTGATTTGTCACGCATTTTTCATATTTATATTTTTATAATCTCTCATATTTCTCGTTCAATTGTGAATTATCAAGCGCCGTATTTCACTATACTTTTTATAAGAGTACATGGAGAAATCAAATTAAACGAAATGTTTTCCTTTCCCCGATTAGAAAAATTATTTAAATTGACAATGAAATAAGCATGCGAACCAATTCAAGCAACGTTTTTCACTTTATGCGGTAAAAATAACACTTATCCTTTCGGTACAAACACGATAACCCACTCTCATGAAACCGATCTGCCATTTATAGATCAGATCACAAACAAACCGTTTGGCAACGGCATCTCTCTCCAACGAAAGGGTGGGAATAGGAACAGGACGTGTAAAAGAGAGAGAATCGAATCCAAATCCCACACAAGCGTTTTCACACTTTTAATTAACCCACGCTTGCCATCGCCCTATTAAATCACAAACGGATGAAGCAAGCGCGATACACGTGTCGAACGCTGTAATAGGATAAAACAAATCCGAGCTGCGATATTTTCCTTTAGTTCCCCCCCCCCTTCCATTCAAATACCTACGCAAGGTGCGGGAAAACTTTACTGCACGGCGGGCCGCATCGGTGGTTGCAAATACTTCGCCGGACCGCATCGGACGTTGCTATTGCATAGGAAGGACAGATTAGAGTTGAAATTTGAACTTCTCAAGAAATTCTGAGATAACATTCAAGTGTAAATCAACTTTAAACAGATCTTTTAGGTCAAAATTTCAAAATTAAAAGTTATATTATCATAATTTTACCATTCAAGAACAAGCACTTAAAAAATATTTGTCTTAGGTATATCCGAAGGCTACAAGATCATATAATACCAGGTACTCATTTCGGTTTCATAGCAGCCGCCTTCAGTGGTAATTCAACCTTGTGGCTATTGGGGATACCTGAGACAAGTATTTTTTAATTGCTTGTTCTTGAAACTTTTCAACCATAAGATGAGCTCAATAGATCCCTGTTGAAATAATTTTACCAAAATAATATTAATTTCGGTGTTAAATTGCACGTATCGCTTTTCGTCACAACTTCACGGACCGTCACCTCTGACCTACGTTCTTAAAAGATGCAGCATGTCCTAATAACACATCTGTTAATCTCGAAAAAAATGTATTCTCACAATGTGGAAGGAAGAGAAACTGAGGATGACAGACGTCCGGGGGGAACTCATGTCTTTCTCTTGAAACTTCGTCACATGCGGGAGAAAAAAAGAGGATTCGCAAGAGAATTGGGCGTTATGGCAGTTGGAAGCACGCGCTTCCCGGCCTTCCTCCCCTCTCCCCCTTCCCCTCCACCCCCTCTTCCCCAAAGCTCTTTCCTCCGCTCGGTTGAAACGATGCCGAAACACATCTCCAAAACGCGCTCAAACCCTCTGAGGAGCAAGCACGAGTAAGATGGAGAGAAAAAACTTTTCCTGCAATCCTAAACCTCGCAAAACTCACATCCTCTTCTCGCCCTTTTCTTCTTATGCTTCCCTTAAAAGCGCCTCCCTCGCTCCCTTCACGACACCTAGCAATCCTTCCTCTACTGCTTCGTCTCCGCACTATCCTACCCGGTCTATTTTCACGGTACTGCGGGAGGATATTGATAGAGAGAGAGAGAGAAAGGAAGAGTCCGTGACGACGTTTGTATCACGTAGGTTGGCAGCACTGAACCCTTCAAGCGCCTCTCCTGGAGAAGTTGGTTCAGGAGGGGTAAAAGGAGGAGGAAAAGGGGAGGGAGGGAAGGAGGAAAGGGAAGACGTGCTCGGAATGTGAACGCGTGCGGAATATCATTTGTTTTCTACGGAGACAGCCAATAGGAGGGCTAGGCGGAATCATTGCTCACCACGGCGAGGAGTTTGGTCGCGTCGGAAAGCTCGCCAAAGCGTCCATGAAATCAGTGGGAGTCTGGGAGGTTGAGAGAGGAAAGAGAGAGAGATGATTGACGAAAGAGTGGGGATGGAGGGAACCAGACAGAAGAGGTATAGGAAATAAGATGGAGAGAAAAGGGTTATTAAGTTACGTGGCGTGTAAAGCCCTTTTCCCCTTTCTTGGGGAGTAAAATACGTGCAAGGAAATACATTGTCATAAAGGCCTTAAAATGGTTTTTTATAAAAAAAGAAAGAGCTCGAGAATGTGATGACAGATGGAACGTGTTTACGATAAATCCGCCGCGTCATCAGTTGAATTCAATTTACATTTGACGGCCGAAGGGGAGGAAGTAGAAATTCGGTTTCGAATAAAATGTTTTGATTTCTCGATTTCCCCTCTTGAATACTAATGCGCGGTGCGAAAATTTGCGGTAATTCGATGGTTGCAAAATAGCTGAGGATGCGATTCGCCAATGTGAACAGCATTACATATGATTGATGGCTCTAACCCCGACGGTTGCTGGTTTTCATTTTACGACTCATCTTTCGCATTTGGCTTTTAACTGTCTCAAGTCGAAAGGAAATTTTCTGAGAGTAAATCTAACCCGTCCATAGAATTCCATCCAACATGACGATACACATTTAAACCACAACATCTCTAATGCACATAAATCGAAAATAGAGCAGTGCAATGAAGTTAATTTCCCAATTTGTATTCCATTTATGCAGATCACAGTTTGAATCACTCGTATTTTCCATTGTGCAAAAGACTTTCATTGTAGAATATATATATATATATATATATATATATATATATATATATATATAATTACGCTCAAGTATCAAGTTTCGATCAAACGTTTCTCTGATCTGATGATACAACTGTAGCAAGAATGAAAAAAGGAATAAAATAAGCGTGTTTTTCCAATAGCGCAAATAAAAATATTCATTCAAAACAATAAGATCAATACGTTTTTAGAAATATGACTATTCCCATGGAAAACTCCATGAAGAAGCTTAGTGCAGCAATCAATAACTGAGATAAAGCTCTTCTCAAACGGACATAAGGAGGGCAAAGTGTCAAGGGCAGATCGAGGAAATTTGCCGCGATGTAAGAGCTCTCGGCGAGCATAATTCCACTTCCTATCATTTAAGCTGTCACTCATCATGATTCTTCCTCTTAAAAAAATCACCCCTCATGCTTCTCCCACTCGTTCTAAAGGCATCAAACCAATCGGATCGTTCACGATTCGCATATAATCTAATCAAATTATTTGATACATTTTCAAAAACAAATAAAAAGTGGGTTGTGCATAGGTTTGCCTTCGCGCTTCACGGATGACGTGATTCAATCCTTTTTCTTCTCTAGTAAACACAAATTCCATAAAAAAACCTATCGACTATCTTTCTCTTTAAAATATCCAGGCGAGAGGTAAACGTTTGTAACAAACATCTCGAACATTTGTGTTCGCTTCAAATAATTTAAAGAAAATAACCGAGAGTCATACAGCTCGCTTTCCCATAACGTGAAGCTCTTTTCGGAGCAACATCAAAAGATTTTTCGCTCCGTAATGAAAATTTCTATTTAATAATTAGGTGTTGTACTAGCCACGTTAAAAATCGACCCAAAGACCTAGGTTTCTAAAGAATAAAACTACATTCACGAAAATCTTTTGAAGTTCTCTTAATAAAGATCTCCAACTGAATTTTCGAATGAATTTAATGCAAAAAATACGCAACATTATGATATATTTTAATTTTTTGGCTAAAATGTCATTCTTCGACTTTAATAGCTCAAATTTGCGTCAGATCTATGAATTTCTTACATAGCGTAGACACACCTGAACAGAGAAGCGGGTAAAATATGAAACTTAGCAGCACAGATATCATAAAATACCTTAATTGTTTCAAAATCATTCACAAATCACAAAAATAAAATGTATAGAATAGTCTGACTCATTCAAGCCCACGTATACGTCGACAAAATTCCCTAAATTTCAAAACCCTCTATTTAATTGAATGTTGTAAAATACGTAAAAATTAATTCCTTTTCGCAAGCGTAAGAAAATTGTCTACAAAAATGTTAAAGCTGACATTTACCAAAAGCAGTTTACGTATCAAGGCAAATTAAATTCTGAAAAAGGCAATCTTAAAATTTTATAAAAGTAATAAAACATGATCTCAAACAGATTCTGAGTCTCACCTCCAGCATAACACGACTTAGCTGGTACTTGGCCACGCTGAATTTTTTTCGTAGAAATCTCTCTTTAAAAGAACATCAGCAGAAAAACCGACATCATTTGACGAGACAATTATTAACTGAAACCAAATCGCATTCAATACGTTTGGATTGTAAATGATCTTTTAGTTACTCATCCGCGCAAAACAATCAAACCTCTCATAATCAATAACGGCCGATTGAGACATATGGAAGCTTCAATGGACAAATTATGATAAAAAGGATAAACCGGGCGACCGATCTGCATAAATCATCCAATAGAGAGGAAAAATCTCGCCGATTAAATCATCAATCCTTTGTTCCCTCTTCCCTACCGTCAAAGTTTAATTTTCTTAAATCGGAGCGCGTAATTTTCACGAGTCATATCCACTTCACGTGCCAACATTTCGTCAAAAAGATTCAATAATTGGACGATAGGTAATTACTAATAGGTCACAAGGTCACAAGTTCAACTATCTGCTCTCTCCTCGACTCCTCTTTCTCGCATTCATTATTTTTAATACACTGCCTACGTGACTGGCGTTTCGGTAGCTTAAAACAGCTCATCTATGGCTTTAGCGATTCATTCTAGCCGAGTGCATAGGTGAGATGGTATGAAGAGAGATGAACCGCCATCGAAAATGACCTACATCAGTTACCTCGATAACCTTTCTTTGATCGCACCAGTGGATATTGATAGACATGAATAATTCTCCACAATTTACTTTTGGTGGATATTTGCAGGAAAACATTTTGCGCATGTAAAGAGTTTTAAGCATTTATGAATTTTTCAGCTTGAAGATATATCCCATCAACCCCCAGAATATCAATTTTTATGAGCGGCAATCATAGATTAGTTAAAGTATTTAGTCATTAAATTAAATATTTTCCTATAATTCAGCACGGCTAGTTCCTTTCTCCATAAAAGGAAATTATTGCACCACTCAACACATTCATAATTTTTGGAATTCCATTTCTATCATTAGTTACGTTAAAATCAATTGTCAAAAACGCAAACTTCTTTCAACGTATTTAATGCGAATAATTATCATTAACTTAGTTTTTAAATACAAAATGTGCTTATGTTTATCTGAAGCTAAAGAAAAAATACCGGCCATCTCTAGATAATCGAACACTAAGAGAACAAAAATATCTAGAGGACACAAATTTAAGAATCCGGCAACATAATTTTTGCCAAAGAACGACATCAACCACCCACCCGCTTATACCCACATTTTATTCCTAAGGATGGGAAAACACGCCAGCGCAAAAAAGAGCCATCAATTTTTCCTATTCCCTTTCTCTTTCCAATCTCCTTCTTGTAGAGTGTTACCGTAATTTTTATCGGAAAAGAAAAAGAGTATGCAGCCGCAATACATTACAGTTAAAATGCCACTTTTCATTAATTTCGTAACGCGAAGGCATCAAAATGCAACAACCAAAGAACAGTAATAATACAAACGACTCATTGAATGGGATATCGTCATAAATAAGCAGGATATTAGCATTTGCTACTGGAAATATTACAACGGAAAGTCACATGCATTCCTACTACAGCGGAATATAAGAATGGTATTAGCTATATTTTCTATAAATCATTTAAAATCACAAATATTACCGCACGGCTAGGATTCAGAAAAAATGTAATTTTGTTTAAATATCATTCTACATTTTCTGGTAAGTATATAATTAAAATGATGAGTGAAAAAGGTCGGCTACCCATAATAAAAAATATCGATAATAAATCAATATCCCATTAGGACTTTTGAAAAGCTCTCTAATTTGTCTTACGATAGACTTCTTCTCCATTGAAATCTGGCTAAAATGCCTTATCTAAGTGGATATTTTGAAGTGATGCTAAGAAACTGCCCCAGTTATAACGGATTTGTAAAAGATAGCAACCGACAATTTCGACAGATAAATCTATATGATTATTATTAGCAGATATACCACTTTCTGAAGAATAATTAGCACATTCTAAGGAATATAATGAAAAGAGGATTCTCAGAACGAACTAGTTTCCAAGAAACTAAAATAACACGAATTTTAACGAACGAGGAAAGTTGGCCGACGGATATTAATAATGCACGGATGTGCTACACGTTCGCTAAGTACTGAAAAATGAACCCGCGGAAATATTTTCTCTCCAGAATATTTGAGTGCCATTAATATGCGTCCGGCCATAAAATAAAAGCCGATACCAGCGGGAACCATTTGGTACGCTAGCGCTATGTGCAAGGCGAATGTCGGAAGTAATTGGCGAGGGAAAGGAAATGTTTTACCTTTCATAATGACAGGGAAAAATACATTGAGCGAAACGAGTAGCCTACAACAGGGATCTTGCGGAGGAAGGAAATCCAATCTTCGCCGAATTACCTCACGCACGGATATGGAACTTAACGGACTATTGGAGACATATACAGCAGAGCCTTTATGATACTATCCCGAACAAAAACATTCGACTTGTAGAATGCTTCAGCTTCCACCTATCGGGTAGGAATTCTAGCGGAAAAACTCATCAAGCTATCAAATAAATACTTTTGACGTTCCAATTACCCGCACTTAAACACACAAGCACAAACACATTATATATGTGTATATATATATATATATATATATATATATATATATATATAACATACATACACATAACTACATATACACACGGCTGCAAGGGCGAAAGGCAGAGAGGTGGAAGGCAACGGAGGTATTAGGTAGAGCCATTCGCATGTAGAGAGTGGAAAAAAACTCCCCGGCAATACCGAAGTGCAATAAAGAGTACAGACTTATTGTCATCGATTGTAGCCGCAACGTTCGAAAATAAAAGAGCGGAGAAAATGCGACGACGGAAAGGACGGGCGATTATTTCGTCTTCCGTCGATGTTCATCTATTTTTTTCAGACTCTTCGAAAAAAAAAACGATAATGGAGTAAATTATAAAATGAGGAAAAAGTAAAACGTGAAAATGCACGGGAATCGTTGACGTAGGAACCACACCATCCCCTCTCCTGTACCCGACATTACGCAGAGCGAAAATTCACGATTCGGCTGAATATGGTAGAACGGATTGCGAATCACTAAAAGAGATCTTTTATTTTGACTGGACACAAAAATTAAAATACAAAATGTTACCATATTACTACAAAATCGGAGAGAGGTTTTAATTTAATATTTTGTGGAATAGAATTGGAAGAGAAAATAGTTTTAATATCGATGAAATCACATCTCAACAAAACTTCAAGTAATTTTTGGAACATATTCCGTTTCGAATTTCAAATAAAATTACTTAGCAGCATTATTGAAAAAGATGTTTTAAAAATTACGGGTATCATTGGCTCAAAATAATTAGATTACTAGTGTAATTCCTACCCGAAAACATGAGGCAATAAGATTGATTGAGTTAGACATAAACTATTTTGTTTTTATGAAACAAACTAGTCAGCGCTCCGTCCTTCGGAAGAGACATTAAGTAGTTGGCTCCCTTGGTGCTCTTCATCCAAATTAGGCTAATGTCGGCATTAGGTTTCCCTCCTCCCTTCTATATGTATCCGGTATAGAAGGAGTTATGGCTATAATAGTCTAAATGGCTGATTAGCCAGAAAAACAAACACGTTTTTAGGCTGGTTTCCAAAAGAACCATACCCTTATGAAATGGTCGTGTCTGTGTGTATGTATGTGTTTCCCCCACTAACAACTTTTGCTTCAATGGACATATTTTCATGAAACTTGGTATGAGGCTCTTTCTGCCAGGGCCACCTCTGGGCTATATTTTATTTGGTGAAGATTGAAGTCCGGGATTCGATATCAGGAACGTTTTTCCCTATTTGTTCTACATAAAAAAATCTCAAATCCATCGTACAGAGATGTTTTCTTTGATACATTAAAATATCTTTAAATTATGATATCGGAGCGAGGTTCATACTAATCTAATGGGAAAAGAATGTAGATTCTAATTCGTATCACAGAATTTTGATAATCGATCTTATTTTCCTGAATTTCAACTAAAACATAGCGTTTTTGAATTTTAAATCGCATTTTCTCGGATTTTTGCCATGGAGACGATTATTAACGAACTATGCTTCAGCATAGAGTGAACAAATGGGTTATTTTCTTTTTCACTCGACTACCCTTCAGTAATGGACAGTTGATCCGTACATATTAGAACTCGAGGACGAAGAACATATTGAAGTTTCATTTTCCTACAGATAGAATTATTCCAAAATTGAGCATTAAACTAAAAAATCTCGAGTTTTTTAATGAAAAAGTTTTCCTTTCCATGGCGACCGATATTGTTGCAAAACTCAATATCGTGAGCCTATGACATTGCAATTAATTCAAGGTCAGTTAATTATCCATGTAAATAAAAAATGATTTAACAAGCTATTCCTTTAGTTTCAAATATTAAAAGATTAGCAAGAGGAAGGAAGAGATAGAGGGAGAGAGAATAGGAAGAAGGGACAGAGAGAGAGGGAAAGAGAATGGAAGGAAGAGAGAGAGGGGGAGGGAATGGGAGGAAGGGAGAGAGAGGGCGAGAGAACAGGAGGAAGGATGAGGGAGAGAAAGGGAGGAAAAGAGTGAGGGAGAGAATAAGAGAAAGGGAGAGTGAAGAAGATAGAATGGGAAGGAGAGAGATGGAGAGAACTTGGGAGGAAGGAGAGAGAACGGGAGGAAAAGAGAGAGGGAGAGAATAGGAGAAAGGGAGAGGGAGAGAATAGGAGAAAGGGAGAGAGGGAGAATGGAAGGGAGAGGGAGAGAGAATGGGAAGCAGGGAGAGTGAAAGAGAGAAAATAAGGAGAGATGGAAATGTATTTATTTGTTGTAAGGCATTGTTACTAAATGGTATGTCACACTCTATCGACGTTTGACTATTCTTATTCTCTTTGCTCTTCGCTTGTTACTGCTTTTATCAATTTTGTTCGTCTTCAAGGTTTTGTCTTTGTTCTAATTTGTTTGTTCCTCATTTTGCCACTCTCTCCAAACGTTTGATTCTTATTTTCTGTTCGTTCGACGATTATTATAATATTTTTATGACGTTTCTCGAAATTTCCCGCAGTAAAATTCGATATGGGTATAATTTCCATTACAAATAACACTAAACTTTATTACAATAGGCTCATATTGGTTTAAGTGACATCCTATCACAATTTCTGCCAATATTAAAATGTTGCTTTCATTCCGGTGCTACAAATAGAAAAAAGCAACAATCCTAAAACCAAACCAGAGATTCCTTTCTGATAATTTCAATTTTCTGAGTCAAGACATACGATCGCCTACATGTGTGATACATTTAAGATCCAAATCATAACTGAAAGTACAAACAAGTAGGGGTGTACACGGGTTTCCCGTGGTACAGAAGTGCTTTTCGTCAAAATCACCGTAGTAAAATCGTATACTAATGTATTGCTTTGAAATCAGAAAATTATTTTTCCTCATATTGTGGTAGCCTTGCTTCTTTGACTCGTTCTAAACATATTCATTTCGTTTTTCCATTCTATACTCGCCCTACAAACGAAATTTCATTGAAATCCGTTCAGCCAATACCTTCCAAATTTATAATAACAGAAAACTTTTAACCTTGATATTCTGGTAGTCCTGTTTAGTCGACCCGGTTAAAATATGATGTTTTTGTTATTTATTAATATGAAGATTATATATACTATATTTGGTTCAAGTCCACGAGGTCAATTCTCTAAAAATATGTTTAGATAAAACAAATATTTTCCTTTTTACTGTGGTAGTCCTGCTCCTTAGCTCAGCTTTTAACATCTTTATTTTATTATGGTATGTTATACAAATTATAAGATACAAAATTTAATTGAAATCCATTTAGTCAATTCCTTCAAAATCCTTAATTACCGAAAGAGTTTAATTTGTAATTGTGGCACTCCTGTTTAGCTGATTCGGTTAAAATATGTAAATATGGGTTGTATATATGTATATATATATATATATATATATATATATATATATATATATATATATATATATATATATGCGTATTTTATAAGTATTACATTTGGTTAAAATTGATTTGAACAGTTCAACACAAATACGTGTAAAAATATTTTTTTATCCCTTGTATTGTGGCAGCCCTGCTTTTCATATCTATACTAAACATCTTTATTTTGTTACTTTATGTTACACGCCTACTTTATACAAAATATAGTTGGAATCGATTATGCCAATTCCTTGCAAATTAATAATTACCGAAAGGTTAAACTTTGAAATGACATATTTGGACCGGATCGACTCAGCAGGGGTGCCACAATTGCAGTCATTAATTTATGTGAATATTCTATGCATTAAATTTTGTTGAAATTGGTTCAGCCAAATTCTTCTCTGATATATGCGTACGGACGGATGGACATCACGAAGATAATAGTGCTTTTCAGCATTGACGAAAATCACTAAAAAAGCGTGACGAACGAACACTTGAGAGTTGTATAATAATCATTCATTCATTCGTGTTCTGTCTTGCGACAGGTCCTACCAATTAATTAATTAATTGGTTTTGACTAGGGAATATAAATACACGGTGTGGTGGTTTCCCGTTGCCTTACACACCGGACTCACACACAGAAGGGAGGAGGGAAACCCGGTGCCGGCATTTGCCTGCTCTTACGAAGAACACCAGGGGGGCCAACGGCTTAACGTCCCTTCCGAAGGACGGAACAGCTGAATTTGCGCGGTCTCCTCAAACCACGCAAACAGGGGGCCGGGTGACCTTGAGAAAAAATTCTACTCGCGCAGGATTCGTACCCGATGACTTTTTCAAGCATCGGGCGAGTAGCAGCCAACGTCCTAACCACTACACCACCGGCACCCCCTGTATAATAATATAGATAGATAATTCTCCTTCTAACGTAAAATTAGTAAAATTATAAACGAGAAACCGCGTTTAGAAAAATTATTACGCGGAATTTGTATCGCTTAGGGAAAATCTGCGAAAAAATCAAACACGTGAAATGATTCAAATACGGCAATACAATATTCTCATTTTTCATTATTCTCCGAGCCTTTTCGCAACATTTTTTTCTCAGAGAATATTTTCATAAAATGCGTGCGGATCAACTACTACGTATGTGCAAAGAGAAGTGTGTCGGCGGATGAAAAATGGAACGTTTCTTTTGGGACGTCTTAGAGGAAAAGTATCTCAAGTAGAGAACCTCTCCTTTTTATATATCGATGAGGGATCGATGTGGAAGGACTGGGAAAGAAAGATGGCCATAGTTGAAGACCAATGGTGAGGGAAAGAAAAAAGTATTATTTGGAAAAAATAAAAGATATCGTTTGGGAATCAGGCCAAAAAAACTCTGCACAATGACGGAGTATGGAATAAGAGGCGTTTCCTTCGCGGAATTGAATGTAACTGCCGGGAGAATGTTCAAGTTTTGGAAAGAAGAAAGATAGAGAAGGTATCCTACATCCGATTGATACGCCTCTTCGGTATCTCCAGGTGAAAGTGCGGTCATACCTTCCAAGAACTTCTGCAAAGAGGTTTCGCCTTTAAAGGGACGAGACTGCCAACTTTTCACTATCTTCGAAGCCTTAAATAAAATAAAGATACCTCTCTGACTAAAGCCTAAAATAATACCTGGAAACTGGCAACTGGCAACACCTACTTTTCTCCTCCGTATCCTACATAAATATAAATGTAAAAGTTTAAGACAGCAAACGATAGTTTTCAAAAACATATCCGATAACATAAACAATTCCAGCCACGAGAGAGAGGTGAATAATGTGACCACTTCCCGATACTAAGGTCGCGGGTTCGGATTCGATATTATGGATGGATGGTTTTTCTCTTAATTAGAAATGACGAGAAACACGTGAATAGCATTTAGGAGATAATTACAAAATTATGTGGTATGTGATCAGCAAGCAGTTACGCCAACATTTCGACATAATGTTAACTAGTCTTTGAAGAAGAGAATATGTAAAACTAAGGAAATACACGTTTTGATCGAGTTTTCTATTTCAAAATAGGCCCACTGTCAGGATTCCAGCAATAATCATCCAGAGCCACTCAAATTGTCCCTACTTTATAATCATCTCCTCCTGGCTCTGTGCTTCAACAACTAATCAAAATTATATTTCAATGTAACTCATCAACGAAAAATATTTTATCCACTAAAATAGACTTTCATCTCTTTCGCAAGATAAATATTTACTTTGCAGAGGTCCACGTAGCTTTTGCGATGTTAACCGAATGAAAAAGGAAGATAAACAAAACTAAAAAACCGAAACACAAGGTTTATCGATCCTCATTAATAAGTTGCCTATTTAAGCGTTACCTTAAGTTCCAACACCCTTAACACATGGTAGAGTGCAAGGCTTATAACATAACTCCTACAGCGCGCAACGCGAACATACCTGCAGAAAAGAGAAAAGTTTTTAGTACAACGACAGAGAAAATAGAAATATAATTATAGTATTAATACATTTATAGAATAAATTCTAAAAAATCTGATGTGCCCACCACAAGAATTTCTCCATATCTGTAATATTTCTAAAAATTCCAAATAGGTTACACAGTCATAAATATTTTAAGAAACTGCGATAATATTAGACTTTACAAAGAACAGAAATAAACTCAAACCATAGCCTTCTGATATTGGATATAGCCACAAAGCTCCAAAAATTGAGAAAAGAAAAAGGAGCGTTACTAAGACGTAACTAAGCGTCAATTGTTAACAATAGTCGATAGGTAGCGTGGTGGTGGCAGCTAAAAATATAAGATATCTATTAAACAATATATATATATATATATATATATATATATATATATATATATATATATATAATTTACTACGAAGTTTATTCCAATATATTTTTACATCTATCAAATATTAAAGCAAATATTTCAGAATGGTGGATAAGTGACAAGAGTAAACACCTACTTCCGGTTGACCGATTTTTACCAAAAACTAATCAGTTCTTCGGACTTTTATAAAGATGTTAAATATACAATTTCGCGTTGACGTGATTAATGGTTTTTGAGTTAGAGCACCCACAAAAAAGCTATCACATACACACCACCCTCTCTCTCTCTCACACACACACAGACATCATCGAGAAAATGGTCAAAACGTGTTCAGGGGACCTCAAAACGTATTTTCGTTGAAATTTCGAAGTCGATTTTTTCATGAAAACAATACTTGCCTCTATACTACGTGCATGGAGATAGTCAAAATTTCATTCTTTTTCTACTAAAACTGAAAATTAATATAGCAATATGATGTGTTCAATATAAAGAAAAATATTTGGTACCACTTAATAAAGGTCATTTATGAACTAGGTTGGTTATCTTTGTTCACCGCCGCGGGAAAATATAACAAAGGCAAGAAAGACGAAAAGCAATTTAAATTAATAACTGCGGCAAAAGTTGGTTTCCTTCCCTATGCTGATGTTTACGTTTGTGGAAAGAAGTTTATATTTTAAATAAAAATTGGAAGGGAAAGAATTTTATTGGAAAATCATGGAATTTTGGCAAATAGAACGTTCTTTTAATGTTAATTTACTGTTATTATCAGAACGTAAACACTGATAAGGGAAAAAGGAGATTAAATATTATTAAAAACACGTAAATTGAGAATTAAGTAGATAGAAAGTTTATTCAGAAGATTATTTCTCAAAATAATCCATAATACCACACGTAAATGTAAGTATACATTTCGTGAATTATATTCAATTGCCAAGAATAAAAATAACTTAGATTGCCATGATAAACGCAGTTTAACAATAAACAATATGAAGCAGCAGTGGCATAATTACTAGTAGAATAATAACATTTTTATTTAAATATTATATATGCAATACAAATTTGAAAAATATACCAAATATCTCCCAAAATGTCAATCACAAATCACAATGTTTGAAAGATTTTTACAATCAAACCTATAGACGACAATAAGCATTTTAAAAAGTAGAGGGCAGAGTAGAAAACAAATGAAGATATAAAAATGAATTTTTATAACCAACTTTTATATAGTTAACACTTTAATATGATTAAACTCTATAATATGAATAAACTCTATAATATAATTATGATAACCTTTCAGCTTGCATGGGCGTAAAAAGTTGCAAAAGTGTCTACCAGCTGTTGGTCTGTCTATTTAATCCTTTTACAGTTGTGAGAATGGCAGTCAGAAGTTTGATAGTAGGTTTTGTTTCATTAATTAAAATACTGACTTATCCATTCATATTGCTTCAAATCAATGAAAATATACTGCTAGTTCAGAGTAATTGAGCTTTAGATACTAGTTGGAGTGAAACTGACGATCACCAACGACGTTTTCAATGGCATTTTCATAGGGAAAACAGTTTTCAGAATAATCTTAAATGAATAAAGATAAAAAGTTTTACAATAAATAAAAACTTAGTATCAATAATATTACGATAAATAAAAACAATTGTTAGCAGAAATATTCCTTCAAAAAACGTAGGAATGTTCGTATCAATACAAACCCACATTAAAATAAAGAGACTTCTATTACATCACGAACAATGACAATAGTATGTTTAATCTCGTTGCTATAATGGACCCTTGTAATTTGTTCAGATTCGCATCAACAACATAAATACAGAAAAGGAAAGCTAATGTTATATAGTACAAATAATGTGAAAACTGTTGTGAAAATAATGGTATTAAAAAATAAACAACTAAAAAGAAAACAATTTTTAAAAAAATAAATATGAAAAATGCCACTAATACTATACATCTATCTTCCCACGCGAATTCAAATTAACATTTATGGCAGCGCCAACGCGTAGATCGGGTGGCCAAGGTGACTAAATCACACGTCTTACGCGATGGTTATCTCACAATCAGTTGAGGTGCTTCGAACCCTGCAAGCAGCTTTGGATTTTTTCAGATTAGACGGGGTCCAAAATATATCTAATATATTATAATCGCTGTCGCTCTGCGTGCGTCCCTGCCTGCCTGCGTCTGAAGCCTTCCGGCATAAACGCAAATAAACCGGGAACGGTATGCTCGATTTCGACAAATCTTTCGGCTGAATACTCGGCCCGAACTCATAAAGGTTTTAAGTGGGTAGTCGTCCCCCGGAAAGGCATGGGTTCGCAAGCATGATAATTTTCGTTTTTTCATTTGATTTACAGGTAATCGGAGAGAATACGATGTGTAGACCTTCATTCTTTAACATTTTAAAATATCTTACGATCGAGACTCTGACTCGAGATTTATACCATTTCACGCAGAAAGAAATTAAGATTCTTATTCTTACGTTCTATTCTGTTGTTTAATTCGTACTTGCTCATATTTCAAGTTTATATTCGATTTTCTCCAACTTTTCAACATTTCAATTGTTGATCTCGGATTTTTGCATTGTTAGATTCGGGCTCTCAATTGCATTTTCACGAAGCCTGCAATGAAACAAACGCATCAAGGACAATAACCGATAGAAAATTTGTGTGAAAAGTTTTGTATAAATATAAAACAAATGACACACGTAGCGAAGAAAATAAACGATTCCAATGCATTGTAATAATGGACAACTTAATATTTCAAATAGAAAGATATTTCACGCATGCATTGAAAATATCGTTTCTTTTGCAAGTTTTATTGTGCATTTTAAGCAAAATACTATATTGATAATGTTTTTGATTAATTTCTTTCGACATTGACGCGTGCATTGATTACTTAATATTAAACAAACCACAGAACATACGATATGCTGCACCATCAGAAATATTGAACAAAACAAAAAATATTGTGTACCGGTAGTATAAATCATGTAGGTATGTGCTTTTGGTTTATGAAAATGGTGTGAGCTATATAATTATTTTAATAGGGGCAATAAAAGTGGTTCAACTAATAACACTCTTTGTAACAATTATTTGTCATAGGAACTATCGCATTGGGTCACTTCACGCAAGGTTCTCTAGATGTTTGCAGGAAGTACTGCAACGGGCCCCCAGTGTGTGTATATATATATATATATATATATATATATATATATATATATATATATATATATATATATATATATATAAGGCGAAGTAAATATAAAAGTTGGTAAAAAAAACTTCGCTGACATACAAGTATATACAGTTACCAACTGTACACTTCGTTACAGGTACACATTCTAAATTGCCGAGCATCTATTTGTTGCTATTCTCGAGAACTGCGAACCACGGTTTTCATCACATTCTTGGACCGCTTTATTATTCAGCACACACACATAGAAACCCAGGAGCATTCCTTGCATTCCAAGGAAAGGGTAAACATGATACTCGGAAACTTTTGTCGAGATTGAAAATCTTTAAACATTCAAATTCATTTCATACGCCAGCTTTATAATAACAAGCAAAATGGCAAAAAAGTTTTTGCCTCTGAAATTTTCATCAAAAATTGACTTTTTTAAGGAGGGATATTTCTAGCAGCAAAATTACAAAAGCGCACATTCCAAAAAAACGCGTCGGAATTTCATTAGTCAAAGCATGCAATAATTGAAATCCGAGTTTTAGCACTATCAACATCAAAATATATTACACAATTATAAACACAGTACACCAGAAAAACAATGAAACCGCTTGGAGATATTCTGATATTTTCAATAAAAAATCTTGTATCCAGCACATGACTTTCTCCGTACAGAGTAATGAAATGATTGCAAAAGCAATGGAAAGCTTCTTTCGACATCACCGTCCTCAATAATAATTATCGGCATTTACAGTCTCTTTAAACACTGAATAATTTTAATCGGGAAAAATTATTTGAATAACTTTACACACTGAAACTAAATAAGTAAACAAAATTGATTTCTGTTGCTATGGATAAAAAATATCGATGCGAGATTAAAATTACCGTCGGTGGAGAAGGGATCGCTTGTAACATTTACAAGAAAATCTGTTTACTAAATATGACGCTAAATGTTATTGGGATAATTATGATCGCAATTCAAACATTACCCTTGGCAGCGTAGGCATCACTATCAACAATTAGGAAATTTGATGAGAGCAATGGAAACTAAGGTATCATTTGACTACGTGTTAACATAAATTCAGACGGATAATCAAAATATCTCTTAAAAAATCCGTTTTATGACACAATGTTTCAAACAAAACTTGTAGAAAATTATATTGTGTATAACTTTAATAATAACAAATATGTACATACATTAAGTTCTAAAGGAGATATTTGGAAAAACGGGAAAGTGAGAAGAATAAACCTCCACTTTCGGTTGACCGACCTAATAAGCTCTTGAATTTTGAAAAAATCTTAAATATAAAGTTTTGCACCGAATTGATTATTAGTTTTTCAGTTGCGCGCAAAAATTTCTACCACACTCACAACTTCATCGAAAAAATCGTCAAGACATACTCAGGAGACCTTAATACGTACTACCATTGAAATTTCATATTCGATTTTTTCACGAAAACAACACTTTCTCCTATACTGTGTATGGGTAAAGTAATAAAAGAAAGATATTAGTTAAATTTCGAGAGAGTAAATAGTTATCATATTTCCTATTCATAGAACTCACAACAAACCGGCCTTATGATGTTTTCACTATCTATCGTAATGTTTCATTGCTATTGAAAATGAATGGCAGTTACATGTTTTGCCTTTTGATTCGTATTGTGAATTAACTACTTCAATTCAGACTTCCCGACTTCCGAAATTGACAAAATTCGCCATTTCACACAACCCTAAATGCAAAGAACTTCCAATAGCAGCTGATGTCTACAAAAGTAGTCATCGTAGGTTAATGAACGTAGAATATGATAATAAGACATGCTGTCACCTCATATGCGTTTTAAATGAAACAACAACAGCGAAAATAAAAATTTCAACTAACCAAGATTTGCGAGAGACGATACCGAAGCATAACATCCGGGACGCGGACGCCTCCAAAGCCGTTAAAATTCCTCCTTGTTAGAGTCTTGCATTTTATGCAGGAACACGTACCTCAGCGGTTTTATCTACGCAGTGCACGACCTTATGCGAGAGGTCTTTCTCCGCCCTCGTCTCTTTCTTGTTTCTAAGCAGATACTACCACAAAAACAAACGAAACTTGAACGCAGGTAGAGCAGTATCACGAACGACAGGATTTTTACAAAAACAATATACAAAATAAAAATAATAAACATCATGTTTTCTATGAATATACCTATTCCTGCTTATAAAAGATATCTTACGATAATTTTCGCGAAACTGTACAAAAATTATCCGCTACCGCGTTGGTTCCCAACAATTTTGCAGGATCGTCACCTTTTCAAAAAGAAAATTTCGGGACGCTAAAGCCGTTGAAGAATGATATTAATTATTAAATACGGGCACCACGACGTTTGGATGTTGGCACGACAACATCGTCAATTTATCAGAGGAAAAACTGTTGCCTTAATGACCAACCATTTTTAAACCGTCGATTTATTTATTTAGCAACGTTTTTCGCAGTAATCCTAATAATCAGCTTCGGTGTCCCGAATGGAAAATACTAGTCTACCCTCACTAGCAGCGTCGTGAGCGCGTTTGCGGTGATTTTTACATATAATTCCTAAATTTCCCGCTTACTCAAAGCATCCATTACTGATTCCGTACCTTTACCATGTCCGAGAATCAGGGCTCAAAGGATTAGAGAAATCGGATTGACAATTTGGCACAATCGGCGGAGGCATTCCACATACGGAACACTCCTATAATATTTTGGTTATTATTGAATTCGTCAGCCTACCGTGTCATCTCTGTTTGATAAACGCTGTACTATACTATATAATCTGGCGGATTGCTTTTTTCAGGACTGAAAAGAATCTACCGAAAATGCTCGCAATTCTGTAAACAGGAGTCTCAAACATAATGGTTGAGGACCTAAGTTTCATGCCAACGTTTTTCCTTTAATTCACTGCGGCAGTATCACCACGAAAGCTTTCCAACCGCCGTACATTTCACATCGCCGCGCAACTCTGCTTGGCCTAACGAGGAAAAAAAAACTCAACGAACAATCGAATGGCCATATTTCAACGAGATGAACGAGTAACGCGCAACAATCTTTCGCAGAGAACGAACCCGCAAGATGTAAGCCCGCACGCGGAACGGAGAGGTATTATTTTTACCGCAGGGGATATTAGTTCCGTGTAAGACTAGAATCAGCGGGAAAGGCGACAGCCAAACTTGGCCGGGGAATCGAACCAGCCGTTCAAGCTTTCTCTCTCCATCTATCTCCCTCCCTCGTATCTCCAGACGCGACCGTACAGTGCGCGGAGAAAGTCCTCGGCCCTTATGTGGGTCATCCAATTGGGGATTGACACCGGAGAGTACGGCGTTAAGGGCAGTACTCGCGGATGGAGCGAATGCGACTCACGACGTCTTAGAAAGTAACGTCTCTCTCTTTCCCTCCCCCCTCTCCATCATCCCATTCTCTCGCTCCGCACAGGCCGTACAGAATTCCGTGCAGATTAGGTATGTCTCAGGATTTTAGCGGAAAGTTATATTATAGGATCGAATATACAGGGTACTCCAATAAAAAAGACGATCCTATACAAGAGGTAGCCAACCGGCGGCTCTTGAAAACTTTGGCTGCCTTTAATATACCGTAATTTTCCAATTATAATGTGCAAGGGAATTGTTGAATTCAAAGATTGCCAGAAGTCCAACTAAATACAAGAGTAATTTTTTTATTTTAATTATTATTATTATATGCGTCAGCAGCTACATTATGCGTTAAATATTTTTATCAGCTCATTAGATGTTACTGCGGCTCTTCGGTGATGTGCATTGCTGTATTGTGGCTCCTGCTCAGGCGCAGATTGTCCATCCCTGCCCTACACTATATTCTATAATACCTATAGTTGTTGAAAGATTCTAATTTCATTTGTGCAGATTAAAATATGTTTAATGATCATTCTTAAGTGTGAACTTGAAACCAATAGCTGCACTCTTTCAAGAATATCATGAAAATACAAAACGCATGGTACAGTTTGTGACAACATAATGATTTTACTTCATTACAAATTAACGCAATCTTATCATCAGACATTCTAATTAGACTAGTTCTAATTTAACTTCATCTTGTTAAAATATGTAATAAAATAGGCAGTAATTTGTTTTTCGAGGATTTTCAATTATAGATTTTATGGCATATAGTCAGCTTTTTTATTGGTAGACCCTGTATATACCAAGTGACGGAGAGAAGGAGAAAAAGTCAGAAAGATAGGTGGGATAGAAGAATTGTGAAGTTGGTAGTATTAAATTTGAGAATGGAAGTCGCTGACAGAGGTGTTCGAGAAAGGCCTACAACTAGTAATGGGTACAGAAATGTTGATGATGATATATATGGTTAGAATAATATATGGAAGCTTCGTTAAATTTAAAAACTCCAACTAATGGAGAGATAATTTGATCTTAAACATATTATACTATTATTTGTTTATACTAATACAAATATAGGAGAGGCAGCCACGATCATAAAAGCTTTTTCTATGTATGTACATGATAAATGAGATGAACAAAACATCTCAGCAACATAATTAATCTACAATATACAAAAGTATCGAATTTCAAAAAAATAGTTATATATGCTCCCATGTTATAATCCTTATCTTTCATAAAAATGGCATTACACTAGTGTTATTAATAAAAAATGTCTTGTATTATTTTTCTCAAGCTATTCGTCATTAGAAGTAAAAATTATAATAATCAGGAAATAACATAATTCTATGTTTCAACCTAATATATAAAAGGCAAAAATCGAAAACCCCCTTCTAACCAAAATATCTCCGGAAAAAACCAACCGATTTTAATCGATCTTTTATTAGACGACAGGGTAAGCCCCAATGTAGGTTCGGATACCACTCTTAATCCCCTCCACTCTCGCGCAGCACAGCCCTGGTGAGAAATCCGTTTCAGTGTGTCTGTAACTATGTTCCCTTACAACTCGCATGGCTGAACCAAGTTGCACCATTCTTCAACTTATTTGTTCAGCATTACAACGAACACGTTTACGTAAAAAATACAGAATATAGAGCGTGTTTAAGGCAAATAACGTTTTTACCTACAGTGTAAATACGTTTCACGTTCAAAAAATATATGAATATACAGTCTGATCGAAAGTTATGACATTTTTTCAAGAACCCTTTTACGTAACAAAATACTTCTCTGTAGGTAATTTTTAGAAGCAACGCTTTGTATGTTGAGCGCGCGGGCGGTGCGGGGGTTTGTACAATCCTGAATTGCACCCGGGCAACGCCAGGTCATACAGCTAGTTATAGATAAATAGACAAATGCGTTTCCGCAAAAAAATAAACACAGAAATCTTCGCGTGGCACACCAAAATAGATGTCAAACTATATGACAATTCAAACATCAATTCACTAACCACTTGAACCTAAGCAAGTCTTAATCACGTAATTCATTTGATCACTTGAACATTCCGATAATAAACCGGCTTCATAATTTCAGCGAGAAAATAAAAAAGTGAAGGAATTTTTAGCGACATAAATTCCCCCATTCCGGAAGTTTGAAGCATTACCCAAAACACTCGCTGAATAATTCAGCTCGACGGCTAAGTTGGTGCACTCCAGTTGAGAAGACTTGTAACGCTGCATCGTTAATTAGGAAGCGTCGCAGGAATTAAAGGAAATTACAGACGCACTCAAATGTGGAATGGGAAAGACTAAAAGGATTCTGAGGTTAAGTGACTCAGTTGAATATTGCAGCGTGTTTACAGCACGCGTTCGTGAAAATGTATTTTCGGCTGCCATGCTACTACACCACAGAGCATATGGGCTGAGAAAATAAACCCTTCCCAGTAAGACTTTATTAGATAACACCTCGTTATCACATAATACCTGAGTTACAAAATATACAAATTGGTTCCCAGCGGCTTTCTCTTGATAATTTAATGCAGGGCATCGGAAAGAGTAACCATTAAAGAAAAGAGTGACAAACTTGGGAAATTTAACATGCAATGTAACGTAATGTAGATTGTTTTTTTAAATTTCTCTGGCGGTCATTTGCCCAAATATAAAATATCTTAGTGCGAATACATCGCTGAATAAGGAAAAGGGCTCGTATAAATCAGTAATTTCTAAGATTTTTTCCAGATTTCATCTACTTGAGTCTACGATATTTTATTCTAGCATAGAAATGGTCATAAAAACAGGTTGGATACACCATCTATTTAAACTGTTAACACTTCATGGCTAAGGCACATAAAAGTGGACGAATAAAAGTTAAACTTTCACTTCTAAACCGAAAATTGCATTAACGCATTCTGATAACGATAGGTTTCCTTTATTAAGATCATTAATTTAACTTTAAATACCCATGGATATCATCGACAGAAAAAAACACCAATATCAGAATGATCGGATCCTTTCACTAGTTACCATAAAACCTTTGGGCCGTCTCATAAAATTACATAGCTAATCGTAAAGTTTTCTCCATCAGAAATTTTCAAGTAAGTCAGCAGTTTCCACTCCATACACCCCACCCAATCAGAATACACGGTGCCTTTTCTAGATTTAAAACCGTAGAGGTCATTAGCATGAATTTCACGTATCTCATATTGGATTTCGATAATCATTTGTTCCTACATGACGACATCGCAGCGAGGAATAAGACTGAAAAAAGTGTCGCAGTGACAGCAATATAATATTCCTATAACGGAAAGTCTCGATGCTTTTTGCGTGGTTCACGAGAATGGGGCACTAAATAAAAGCTATCTTGATCAAAAAGAGTTACCCGAAACGACCTCCATTTTCCTGCACTGAATTTAATTCGGCGGCCGATTTACACTGACCTTGGAACGCTCGAGGAAAATGCAAACACGAAGTAAAAGAATGCCATATGGAAATCCAATATTCAATTTATGCGATGCATTTTTCAACTATGGAATAACCTAAAATTCGCAAATGGCTGCGAATTTTGGAAAATGATTTTTCAATTATGGGTACACAGTGAGTACCAACTATCAAACTAGAGTTTTAATGAAACTAGACTCTTTTTTATAGCACGGAGGAATATTCACAACACAACACAAGCAATATTAACCAAATTTAGTAAACCTCAACAACGTTAATAAAATATTACCGCAAAACAGTTTAAGTAATATCTATTTTTATGGCTAATCCTATACATAATATTATTATGCAGGATAAAGATAAGTCATAAAATTTCATAGCTAAATAATATCTTTTGAAACTAAAAGGCTAGATTTTAAATTATTTTGCGAGATAAGTAGACGAATTTTTTCCTTAAAAATAAAAACAAAATCGTGACAACGAATTAGCACCTTTAAAACTATGATATATTTAACAGTATTTTTGTTTCCCATGCTGGAAGGGGTGAAATTAAACGACGTCAATCTTAGTCATCATCACCAGCGGACACCCGTTTCCTCCGATTTCAGGTAAAGGCAGAATTTTTCCTCTGCTTTTCTGCAACTCTTAACAAATTTTATGCCTAAAAAATAGCACTGCTGACAGTCGTTTCAATTTTTACGCAATTGATGGCAAAGACATGATACGTCTTCAGCGGCGAAATAACGAGATGCGGAATACTTCCGTATGCTACAACTGTTCACTAAACGTCAGATAGAAACTGGCGATGTGATAGGATATTCACAAAATTGGTGAAAGAAACGCTACGTCAAGTATGTGACGCCCTTATCCTCCCTCCAACCTAGCATATTCCGCTGACGAAGATATCCTGAAATTCAATACCTTCAACTCACGGACCCTATTCTGAATGCCAATATTCATTTGTCGATGGAAGCAAAAAACCAACCGAAAAAATCACACGATCGATTTATAAAAAAAAAACCGGACTCCAGAGTCCTTCCCATATAGGTTGCAGCACGTTCTAAAAGATTCCGCATGAAAAAATAAGCTCCATCACACCCTTAAACCCTAACCCTACTTCCATGAGAGGATTTTTACTGTACGGAATGGGAGAAGCGTAAATTTGTGAAGCGATAAACGCGGCAGAAAAACCGCTATCTCCGGTTCGATCCGCAAGAAGAAAAAAATGAACTGGGTAGGCGAGACACACTTCTCCGTTTTTTTTAAACATTTTTTTTTGTTGCGGGTGACAAACCTTCAACCACCCTCCACGTCTCTCGGGCCATATCCTTTATGTACATTCTTACATAGCACTTCTCTATACTATTCTTCCCACCGCCAACCTTAACCGCCCCAGTAACGCACGGTGTTCGCTTCGTTCCACAAACCCGAGAGCCATATAACACAGGTTCTCTTTACTCACACAACCGCGCTGTGAGTGGGTGTGCGCGAGCGCGCCTGAGTTTGTGCGCTCGAAACTGTATTCCCCGACAAAAACCTTACCTTCCGTCCAACGTGTGTTTATCTTATGATTATAGTCCGGCGATATAAAGTTTTTGGTTTTTTGCTGCCTTCGGAGAAGGGTTGAAATGAGAGAAGTGTGGGTGTGCGAGAGGGGAGGGAGAGAAGAAGATAGGAAGGGAAGGAGAGAGGAGGGGAGAAAGAGAGAGGAGGGGAGAAAGAGAGAGGAGGGGAGAAAGAGAGTGGAGAGGGAGGGAGAGGGATCGAGGGCGGGAGAGGGGGAAGGAAAGGGGAGGGGAGGGAGAGGGGGAGGGAGAGGGGGAGGGGGATGGAGAGGGGGAGGGGGAGAGGGAGGGTGAGAGGGAGGGAAGGAGGGAGAGAGGGAAGGAGAGAGAGAGTGAGGATGAGAGAGAGTGAGGATGAGAGAGGGAATGATAGAGAGAGAGGGAGAAGATAGGGAGGAAGCGTGTGAGGAGTATAGAATTTTTTTATTTCCAGAGGCACCATACGTGAGCGGAATCGGACTGTGTAGATAGAGTGAGTAAGGCGAATTCTTTTTTTTTCTCTCTCTCTCCGCGGGGAAGTAGACGTAAAGAGGTGGGAGGGTAGGGTGAGAGGTTCAGAGAGTGCCTCGTCTCTACCTCTCGCCCACCCCCAAAGCATCAGCCTTCCTCGGCAGTAGCGATTTTGACTTTCAAAGCCGAGGATTTTATTTTCATTGTTGCCAAGGATGCGGGTAGAGCCTGTTTTATGCGGGCGTTGAAAAGTTCGCGTTCTTTTTTCCACATCTCGATTTTTTTATCATATTTAAGTACCTCCGACAGGCTTCATATGCCCGCGTTAAAAAAACGTACATGCACGACTGGGCGAGCAAAAAAATAATATTGCTTTCTTTCCGAAGAGAGAAGAAAAAAAGGTTCGCTTTCATTTAGGCAGCGAGGTTGCTAGCCGCGGTGCCGTTTCTTTCGGCCTTTTAGCGAAATTTCGTTATCGTTTCGCAAATTCCTCTTTAATTTTTCCCCTCTTCCCGCATGAGGTAGTCGGTGGTGTTAGAAAAATAGCATTTTTAGGCCGCGAATTGCGGAGTGGGAACGCAAAAGTAAGAGAAGTAAATTTGCATATCAAAATTGAGTTTTTTAAAAACCCTTTCGTGTAATTTCGCTTTCGACGCTTGGAACACACACTTCGGCTGGTTTGCCTTTTACCCCGTGAGTCGACCACATCATAATAAAGACTCGTGTTTTATAAGCCACCTCAGAATAACGCCCTCGGCAGAGGCCATCTCTATTTCTACCCGAACAGCATATAAACTGCCTAATACACCTTTTCTCAATAGTTACGGTCTACCACACATCCCTCTTATTTTTACACCAGCTTATTTAATGTATATTTTGTAATCGTTTCATTTTAATCGCTGGTCCTATTCTATCTCGTATACCCGATTTTAAAAATGTATTGAACATAACAAACGAATGATTAACCGGTTTACCAGTTTTTCTATTGGATGGAATCCACAATTACAATAATACGGTGACAAATGGTGATACACCTCTTTGAACTTGTCCGTCAATGAGCAATTAATCTTTTTATGTTAGAGAAAAAATCTCTAAAAGCGCTTAACTAAAGTCGCATGTTGAGAATTTTGTTCGTCTTGACATGGATTGACAATAACTTTGAATGTCAAATTAACTTTTCCCGGGACAGAACGAGATAACATAGTTATTTACTTCAGCGAAAATCATCTTCCAATGATCATAGGCTAATATACAATTTACACATGGATAGGCACGCAAACCTCAAGTAACGAAGATCTGGGTGGAAATGACAATTATAAGCACACGTGGGCACTTAAGGGATAGGATAACCAAATGCAGAAACTATCATACTTCCGAGAAAATGTAGAACATGACACAAGAATTTGCGTAACTTCTGAACGACAAAATTCCCCGAAATGCCCCCAAGATAATTAACAGAAAGGTTAAAGGAAGCAAAATATTTTCGAAATGTTATCTCTCTCAGATAGTTAGTTGCATGCTCACGATTTCAGCCTTAACACAGAGGCAAATATAAAATAAAATCGTTTCGCATACGTGAAAAATATTTCACATTTCGTTGAGCAGTAAAGCGATCAAACTGCGAAAAATATTATGCATAAAAATTCCCCCGAAAGCCGCAAAAGCAGCCTTCCGAAAGACTAAGTTCGCTGCAACTATCCGCTTGTTCAGAAACGCCGCACTAAAATTTACTCGGCACTAAATAACAACTCTGCACTTAAATTAATTAAATTACCGAAAACGTGCAACGGGAAAAAACCGGACTCGAAAGGATTTCCTTCGAAATTATTATTCCCCGCCGAAAGAATGAGCTGCGAAACGGCTAAAAATAATGCATATTTTCATTAGCGAAATAAAAGGGGATCCAACGAGTTGCTGAATACAAATAAGCAGCGTTTTTTTTTAATTCTTAAAAATGCTCGCACGTTATCCACAAAGGGAAATATCTGCGTCGGAAAAAAATTAACACTTTTCTTCACGCTCATTTTATTCCGTGTCATGAATAATTGAAATTAAGCAACATCTCGAATCTACATAAAAGCTCTTGCGGAGGAAAAAATCTCGCTCTGATTCAAGATAAAAATTTATCTATCCTGCAAAACAAAACAACAATCTCGTGACCTAAAATTTTAAACAATCGCGTGCGAAAAAATGAAGCTATTAACTACGATAAAATATCAATTTACGTTTTCCTAAGGAGATAATAACGAACCCAAAGCTGAAATTTAACTCTCCGAGCCGGGTGATAATTTTCCTTATATAACTGTAAATTTCGCCAGATTTTCACGAGAGCCCGGACGCGATATTAACATACCTATCCAGGACGCGAAAAAATTCCGCGCTCGTTCGCAAGACGCGTACTTCCAGGACAACCCCGCGCTCGAAGCCATAATAAAAAGATAATAACCACGGACAATTTCTTTTCGCAAAATATCCCACTCACCCAGATACGTAAGAGACAATTTTTACACCCCGCGAGAGAGAGAGAGGTCAAAACAAGAGATCATGTCCCTCGTACCACTCCCCCAACCCTAAGATAGAAAAAAGCGAAGGAAAAAAAGCACTCCCCGAGACACATTCTTTCCAGAGAATTCCTCCACGTGCTTAATCTTAAACCGAATTTGCATTTTCTTTCTCTCGAACAGACCCTCTTCCGTTTCGAAAAGAACATTAGGAACACCCTTCCCGCGTTTCTAACGCGGCTGCATCGGGGAGGATTTGGAGGGGGAAAGAGGAAGAAGTCGTTGGCGATGAAGAAGAAGGGCCTAGTGTGCGTGTAATAAAAAAATAACGCAAATAAAAAAGGAGGACGAGGCAACACTGGTATAATCAGCGGAGGAGTTCAGAGTGGGAAAGATGGTGCTTCAAAATGGAAAGATTTTCGCGAAATTAAATATACGCCCGCAAATATTCTAAAAGGCACCGGAATGAATTGCTGCCATATACTTACTACCCGAGCACGTAATAAGAAGGTGTAAGAAATGCCCTGATATTAAATGTCGTCTTTCTTCGTGTAGAAAGCAGAACGTTTCAAGACGACGCAGTCGTACCATTTCCTTCGTAAATCTTATTTTACAAATCTTCAGCTTACTGGGAATTAATCGAGTTTGTACTTCAATGTCCGAGTTCTTCGATCATTCAAGAATCTTTATCTTTAAAGCTATAAAAAAATGGCTAAAAAATCTATAAGGTAAGAAATGCAAGCATTCTACAATATGATATAGAGTGATGGTTATGAGAATATGAGGAAAATACTGGGATAATGTGCCATCTATTACCGTAATTGAAAAATTGCTTTGAAAATGAAAGAATAAAATTTTCCATTTTTAAGTTCAATTTAAAAAAATATTTTTAAAGACAAATAATCTGAGGAGTGTTTACAGTTAGGGAAGAACCTATGCGTGCCCGTAGTGTAAAATTCGTTTTAAAATTTATCATTTTTATTGCCCGATTCAATTTTAGTTTTTTATTAGCAACAGAAAATGTTTATTTGTTTGTTTGTATCTATGGCTAATCAGCCTCTTGGAATACTATATTCAAAATCAAAAAATAGGAAATGCAGAATTTGAGTTAGTTATAGAAGTACATAATGGAGAATCGCAAAAACCGAACTATAAAAATAGGAAGGATTTTCTCTTAAGAAATACTCTATATAAAAGAGAAAACAAACATCATTAGAAACTGAAACGAACGGTAAAATAAGTTATCCTCCAAGCACATACAATGGATACAACTCTTCGAGGAAATAACATGCTAGGCTTCTAGAAACTTTTTCAATTTAGAAAGAGTCGCGAGGAATAAGATTATGAAAAATTGCTTTCGGTAGCATCATCGGAAGGGATAATATTAACGGGAAGACTTTTCGAGGTAACTTTTAATATTGATAGAATTCGTTAAAATGATCATAAAAAACATAACTTCCAGATCCAAACGGGAATTTTTGTGAATTTTTTTGCTAATCAACCTCTTGGATTATTACAGGGATCAAACAGGAACATTTCCGCTTGATGAAAGAGAACATTCATAAACATGATATAATATATTTCGAGTCAGCGAGGGATAATAATTCTGAACTTGACCGAGGATCGAACCCAGGTCTTCCATTTGCAGGAAGGATGCTGTTGTATTATTAATTATAATAAACATATTCAAATTCTCATTTTCCGCAGTCTTACAGGAAAAAATCATTAGATGATCAAATGTAAGTATTATATCCTGAGAAAACTATTCGTCTGCAATAAAGATTTAACGAAGTAACAGAAAGTAACGTAATCAACGGTCTTTACATAAAGCACACAAAACCAGTTTACTACAAGGAAAGTTTCCCAAAACTCGATAAAACGATTAGATGGGCAACGTACAATCAATTATATAACGCAAGTTTTCCTTTAAGAGAATAAAATTTCCTTTCACTAAATACAAGATGGAAACCATCTTGTTATTATCGTATGTGATCAAAGAGAGACTTAAGAGCATACATTAATAATTTTTCATTTAATTTCCCTATTGACCAAATAATATTAATAAATAAAAATGACTCAAATTCAAATACTATAAAAGTGTAGTTTCAAACATACGATTGAGAGAATTTAATGTTATCGTCGAAATTTTCTTCTCGTGGGAGTAAAAATTAATTTAGCGGTGACTCGCGCATGGAAATTTGGGCTAAAGCTTTCCAGTCTTTCTTTGGGGAATAGCATCCAATTCCGGACAGAAGGTGTCCTTCTTTCGAATTTCGGTGTATTATGATCGAAAGATACACACAAATGCAGATGTTCGCCGTGTGCCAGACGTGTCCGCAATGTTTGGCTGGAATCGTTCCAGAAGTTTCTGAGAGGAAAAACATATGGAAAGTGTAATCCCTCAAAGCACCCACAACTTATGCGATCTCCATAAATACGAACTGCCGCAAACAGATTAATGCCGAAAAATGAATGCGTAATATCACTGGAATTTTTATAGCATTACAAAACAGTTACCTTCAATTTACGTTTCTATCATGCTGAAACTAAACAATTCCTCAAATTGAGGCAGAAAATAGGGTGGTTCAAATGAAAACATCAAAAGTGAAAAGAAAATTTTTTTATTAAAACCTCTGACAAAACACTCATTTACTTTTCAACAAAGTCCCCTCTTGTAACTCACGTTTACCATCGCGAAACCAACACATGGATTTTGTCGGAGAAGAACTTGTTTGGTTGCTTGCTCAGCCAATCATGCACCGCATTTTTAAGATCGCAGTCGGAAAGAAAGTGTTTCCCTCTTAATGCCTCTTTGAGTGGGACAAAAAGATGAAAATCACTCGGAGTCAAGTCTGGGGAAGGAGGATGATGCAGATCCTGAACGGTTTCAAGAGTCGCACGGGCACTATGAAGACGGGCATTGTCTTGTAGCAAACAAACTCCTTTTCGAATGAGTCCCCGACGTTTGGACAGGATTGCAGGCTTCAGAACCGTTCTTAAGAAGATCGCGGTAGGAATCACTATTGACAATTGTCCCTTTTTCCATATAACTCTCCAAAATTACTCCATTTTTTTCCAAAATGCTGTCAACATCACTTTTCCAGTGGATGGTGCCGCTTTGAATTTTTTTGGCTTCGGCGAGCTTGGATGCCGCAATTCTTTACTTGCTCGCTTACTCTCAGGCTGAAAGTGATTGACCCATGTCTCATTCCAGGTCATTATGCGGTTCAAGAAATCTTCCCCTTCAGCTTCATACCGAGAGAGTAGCACAGAGCAGGCGTCAACACGTTGTTGCTTCAGGTCTTCAGTGAGTTACCGGGGCACTCACCTTGAACAAACTTTATTGAATCCAAGCTCTTTGTGGGCAATACTGTGAACAGATCCAACGCTGTTGCTCAATTTCTTGCTGATTTCTTTCACTTTAATGCGACTGTTTTCGCGAATGAGCCTATCAACGGCAGAAATGCTCTCCGGTGTGACTACGCGATCAGTCTGGCCTGGCCGAGCAGCGTCTTCCACGTCTTTTACATCATTTTTAAACTTTTCAACCTATTTATACACTCTCATCTGTGATAAACAGTTATCTCCATACACATTAACCATCGTCATGTATATTTCAAATGGTTTCACTACTTCTGCGTTCAAAAATCGTATCACTGATCTCAACTCCAACTATGTGCAATGTTCTATACGAGATGCCATACTTATATGACAAGAGGTACCAAATACCACAAAATATCCCATCAAAATAATAATAACAATAACAACAAAAATAATTAACCACAATAGCAACAAAAATAACAATTACAATAATAATGAGATTTCATACTTTTCTCAATTTCTTTTCACTTTTGCTGTTTTCATTTTAACCACCCTATTTAGATAATTAACAACAATTATAATAAAGATACAAAATACGCAACCATGCGTGCCAATTTGGTAAAATGATAAAGTTGTTCCAATAACGAATACAAGCAAATTTTGTTCAATTTAAGTTCGTCCGAAAATGTAACGAGAAAAGCAATCGGTTTTCCGGATAAATAACCAATCCTTCGTTCGTTAGGACCTTTTTGAAAACCCACCAAAATGTCAATGCCCTTTATTATTTGCTTTCGATTTAGAATCAACGGGGCCACAAAATTAATCGAAACGGAACGAGCTAATTGAAAGGAAATTGACGAAAGTAACACCTAATCTCCAAATGAATAACTCCCAGCAAATTTTTAGTACGGCTTTGTGTCCATTGTCGAATGAGTTCAACATTCAGAGCCGCTTTATCAATTATAAAGATTAACGATTTCGAGAGAAATAACGAGGAAATAATCGACTAGAAGAAACACCAAGAATGGCGAATTCTCCAAAACGCTTCGCTCTACGTGTACCATGTCTCCGGTAGTTTATCTAAACATTGAGGCTCTAGGGTCATTAAGCGTCCATAATTCAATTAAGATGGAAGTTACAAAACGCGTTATATCGTCCTCACGCAAGGTATTCGTTAATTGAAAGACGCGCAACAATTACGCTGTCAAGGTAACGAGGGAACAATCCATTTTCTCCACGTAGTATTAGTACAAATGTAGGAAGCGTGTTATCTTGCTTTTGCTGAACATCTATGGGGCTCGACCATTTCTTCATTCATACAAGTGTTATCCTCAAAAACACGAAGGGGCGTATTTGTTTTCCAATGGTGCCACACTAGACCATTCGAATTCATAATCATTTTATCATCTGTACAGCACAAAGTTATTCCATCGAGAGAATAATATATAAAGAAGTTTCTCGTGGTTCAAAATACCGTAAAAAAGTCACATTGCATGATTAAAAAACCTAAGTCATGAGATAAACGTATATCATTTCCAGTAATTTTAGGAACAATTTAATTAATTCTATTAGATCATCATTAGAGGCCTTATTTTATGCTCACCATGTTTTATAAGAATAACGGACATAAAACTTGCAACGTATGAGATGCAATATATATATATATATATATATATATATATATATATATATATATATATATATAAATTTGCAGTTCTGAACATTACAACATCAATTAAAATGCAATTTTGATTAGTGGAGGAACAATTAGCATTTATAGAACAGATAAATGAAATTGAATTCTTAAGTATCCGATAAAGTTGGCTTTGGATAAGGTAAATAAACTGGAACTTAAAGAAAAAACCTCACAATTTCTATACGAACGGCGAAGGAGAAAATGAGAATAACGTGCGAACCATTTCCCTGTTAGAACCACGCGGCGGACTGCTATATAAGCCGCGAGACATCTGATTTGAGTTAACTCGGCTATATGCTAACCTTGTGGGGTAAAACTGCACCTGCGGTGTGGACAAAATCACATCCCTTTCCCCTCAGCCTCACCCAACTTTCTCCCCCCGGTATAAAAGCATACCGCGTGCAACAAACGCTGGCCATATTGCCGCGAGGGAGTTGTTGTAGACGCAACGCAGGCTCCCTGCAGAGGGTACCTACTTATAGTAACCTCATAATTTAGAGACAACACGTACAAAGGAAGCGAGAGTTGCGGAGCATGGTACGAATTCTAAAACCGAAAAGTATGAATGATAGGAATAAGCCGCCGCATCAACCAGCTACGAGTGGACAGGTTTCAGTAAAGATGCGTTAATTTGGACTGAGGGCAATGAGTAGGTATATTAGCCATGCATGTGGTTTTGTATATCTCTCTTCACAAATGATAAAGGGGGACACTCTTGATCAAACGTTTGAAAAAAGCTTAAATCACATCAAAATCGTCATTTATATCGAATTACATATAGTAATTTAAAAACAAATTTTAATTAGTAAATAGTTACTTCCTATAAATTAACACAATGATATTGTGAATTAATTTAGTTTTTGTAATAATCTTCATTATTTCATTCAAACTGCGCGGAATCTTCTATCATACCTATCTCCTGTAACTCTGTCCGAATACAGCCAAAATTAAACATAAATGATTCTAAAAACCGATCAAAAACGGCAGTACAGCATGAAAAACGTAAATATAAGACTACTACAGAAGAAATAGCCCCCATACTAAACGCAGTCCAATTCCTTTATAATTTATCAATCAACGCTCTTCACGACTATCTAACGCAGCACGATCAATTAAAATCAGCGAAAAAGCTTTCAGTTCTTCTTTTTAATACGTTTAAATATAAAACGTAAAAATTTTGGCTTGCTTTGAAAAAAAAGTAAAAATTATCCATCAAAAGGAAGAAAATGGCACACGCATCGAGAAGTCATGTTTCGTGAAGTCCTTTTCGGTATTCCCCGCAGATGTGAATTACGTACAAATCACGTCTCTCACTCCCAAAAATGTATCGCCGAACCCATCGATCCGGCGTGACCTATTGACCGTCGCATAAAAAACCTGGGGTCAGGAAAAAAAAACAGAAGAAAGCTCGGCGGAACAATTGATCCCGATGGAAAATAAGGATCTACAACAGGGCCACTGAAGCACTCATAATTCCCATTCCGATTTCCGTGATCACTTCCAAGCGACATGCTCGCATTTGCCCCTCACAAAAGAACAGCATCTTTAGAGACGTTGAGGAGTTAAGAGCCGTTTTAACCTCCTTCCCCATCCTCCAAACTTCCATCTCCAAACCCTTTCCGTCCACCCTCGTCATCCAGATTCGACTCTCGCAACACTAGATCAAGACGTAATCTTTGTTTTTTTCTGCGGGGAAGAAAGAAAGAAAACAGTCTGACCCTTACGTAAGTGCCTTCCTTATCCCTTACCCCCTAACCTCCTCTCCGTCTTTAAAAGTCTTCCCCTACCACCCTTTCGGGTCATTTCGAAAAATCCTCGAGACCAACGCGAGGTTCCGACGTCGCTCCGCTAGTGAGGCGCCACGCTACGAGCCATTAAAACCAACCAGCCGGAAGCTACGGGACCCGCCCTCTACTCTGCACGAATAAACGGCTGACCTTTCGAACTCTTCCTCCCCCTTCAAAAGGCGGGGTGGTAGAGATGTAAAAAGGGTGGTGGCGAGAGATGACATGTACGAGGAGGGGAGGGAAAGAGGTAGGGAAGGATGGGAGAAGGAAAACGATGTCTTGAGAGGTCAACGTGGGATTCCCGAAACAGCCCCCTTCTCTTCCATTCCCGGTGTTTTTGTTTATTCCATCCCCCTCTTTAACTCTCCCGCAAAAGGTATTTCTGAGGCCACCCATAAACAGAAAGGGAGACTCCAAAATCTGCAACCATAAAGATAGTAAGGGGTGTTAAACCTTCCTTTAAGGGAAGAAGACGGTGTGTTTTTTTAATGGTTATGTCCCACGAAGGAAGATAGCTTTCTCTTTTTGGTACGTTCTCTTTTACACTTCTCTTCCCCCGCTCTCTCGTAAGACGTGCGTGCTTTAAAGGGTGATGGGGCTGTCTCCCGCTGTCATTTCTAAATAGTAAATGGTTTATTTTTTATTTCATCATTGCGTGGGCTTAGCTTGCTTTGCTATCGCCAGTTTCGGTGACTCTTAACCGGGTAACGCTGCGCCCGTTTATTCTTTGGACCAAACGAACTCAGGAAAAATTTTCTCTTGATCACACCGAAGGGCACCATCGGTGGATGCAAGATGCAGTTAACTCCTTTGACGGTTCTCCCCGAGATACTACGTATCGTAGAACGAATAGGAATTGTTGCGTAAAAACGTAGTAAAATTCTGCGCTTTGACTTAAAGAAAGAAATAGGTTGACGTCAGAAGAAATAAAAATCAGCGTAAGCCCGAGTGTCATTTCCAAATGGACGAATGGAAAAGATAAAAGATTCGGAAAACAGATCCGAATAAATACAAAAATGCCATCGAGTAAATTTGAAAAATAAAAATTCAAAACTCTAGTTGAAAAGCCCACTGCGATTTCATGAAAACGGCCAGGTTTAGGTCTCTGCCCGCACCGAATACATAGAAACGTACCTCTAGTCTGTTCAGAAATCATTGATGCACGCATGATTCAAATGTAACTGCAAATTATAATTAACTAATTCTTTATCGTTGCTTAAAATAAATGAAGAAATTCAATCATAGAAGGAAAACTTAATCAAAGTAAAAGCAAAAACTTTGACTCATGGGGGAGGTTTTAACCACTCTTCCCTCCCCCTGTAGGTACGCCACTGTTCGACAGAATTCGTGCCAATAGAAAGGGTAAATTTTAAAATTCACATAATTTGTCCTTTCGCGGAAAATAGCAACCGCAAAAAATTATCTCAAATTATTTCAGCCGAAACATAACGTTTTTAAACTTTACAGCTAAATTGACTATTTTTTGGTGATTAAGATAATGTGTTAATACAAACTAAAACTTAAAAATTATCTAGTGACTGAATTAAAAAAGAATGCAGGATGCGTCTTCGCATAAAAAACGAGCGAAAAATAAATAAACGCATCAAAAACCCCATCGGTCATCACGTTGACGCGAAGTTTTACCGGTTGAAAAATACATCCGGGGTAACGCGTTACTTTCTTATACGATACACATGCGACGCAAACAATAAAACGACATTAGGGCCGAACGTTAAAAAAAAAGAATGAACCGAGAGAGGAGTAAAGAGACGGCATAACTACCGTCGACGACTTAAAAGGAGACCTCTCTTCCGTCTCTTTCTCACACTCCATCCCTCCCTCTTTCCCCCTCTCCATTCCTCTCTCTCACTTGTGTGGCAGCGGAGAGGGAAAAACCCACTCTATATCCCCCTATTCCCCTTTTATCCTTCAAATACGAAAGACACGCATCTCCAATCCCAACGTTCCTTGACGGTGCGCGATGTTTTTCTCTTATTTTGTTTTCTCGAAGGAGAGCGAGAGAGAGAGAATGGGAGGGATCGGAAAGGGGAAGGAAGGGGAACTAGGAGACGAGTCTCTTCTTGCAGGTCGCTTGACCTAGGAGGTTATAAGAGCAGTCCGGAGGAAAAAAAGGGGAAGTGACCCTGAGAAGAATGGGTGGGAGGAGAGAGAAGGTTGAGGATGAACAGGAGCAAAGAAGGGAAGGAGGAAGAGAGGTTAAGTAGAGTATGTGGAAGGGAGAGTAGAGGAAAGTCAGAGAAGGTGGGTGAGGAAAATAATCCAAGAGTAATGATAAAGAGAGTAGTAGAGAAGACAAAAAGGGCATAAGAGACAGAGGCAGGGGGGCAGGAATTGGTACCGAGTAGGAGGCATAAAGGGGACAGAGGTAGGAGCAGAAGTAGGGACGGAAGTAGGGGCAGGATAAGAGGCAGTAGTAAGGGGCAGGAGTAGGGGGCAGTAGTAAGACGGAGAAGTAGTTAGGGAAAAGAGTAAGGGGACTGGAGTACGGGGATAAGGGAGGGGTAAGGATTTGGAGACGAGAGTCGAGGACAGCAGCAAGGGGATGGAAAGACGGCAGGAATGGGGAAAAACAAAATTAAGAGGGATGGTAAAGAGTTGAAGAGGGGGTAACGGGAAAAAGACGGGAGGCCGCTGATATGAGAAAAGGAATGGAGAGAATAGGATAAAAGGAGAGTTCAGAAGAGGGAGAGGAAGAATTGGGAGGAGGAATTAAGGGGGAAAGTAGGAGGAGGAGGGGAATAAAGAGAGGACAAGAGCCAAGGTGGAGCGAGAAAAGAAATGAAGGTTTGAGTGATAGATTCCTCCATTGTGCCCGACTGGGAAAAAAGATAGGAGGATTGAGAGAAAGGGGAATGTCTTCTTTGGGATGGAAAGGGAAAATTGGAGGAGAGTGGGAGACGTAGAAGTCCCTAGGACGGTCTGTGCCTCCCTCCCCTTCTAACATAAGCCAGATTGTCTCTCTTCCCCCCCACCACGTCTCCTCCCCTCCAACCCCACCCCAGCACTCCTCCCCTCCAACCCCACCCCAGTACTCCTGCCCTCCCATCAGCCACATCGTCTCAGACCCTTCGGCATTATTTTCCTCCGCTCCATTTCACTTTGCGTAGGACCTATTTCAAGGGAACTTGGAGTTCGATGCACACGAATAAAGGAAAAATTGTTTTGAAGAAAAATAGACAAGCAAGAGCCTCGAAACCGCGCTATTTATGAATAAAAAAAACTGGTCTCGAACGGATAAAAAAATGCCCAGAAAAGGAGAAATTGCTCAGTATTTGGTACCCGCAGTTGATCGTTGGAGAAAAAAATGCGTCAAGTCATTGGAAATTTAACCTGTTATTTATTTTTATTCCAGTACGAACAAGGTGCTACGGATTGCATTTGTGGGAGAAAAATGAAAAATTCTTTATAATTACGAATATTTCCTGTGAAATATTCTTAAATCAACAAAGATGTTACGCGCCAACCCAATTAAATCAACGCTAAAATAGTTTAAATTATTTTAATATTAAAATCTCCAGCAAATTCACCTACCAAGAAATCGGTATTTCCCTAAAGGGTTCTGTAAATGAGCTATTACGCTGGTTATGCCAACTATCTTATTTTTTACTAAATATTACAAATAACGTATTTTCCACAAACATTGAGAATTTTATAGTACATAAGAGCAAATACAATTGATATTATTAGCCGACAACGAACAATAATTATTGCCAAGTGAAACGAGATTAGATATAGCCCGAGAGGAACTTCGCAAATAACAAGAGGATATCGTTTGCTCGAAAATTCGACAGCCCGTGATTATCAGTGATTAACCCCATCAAATATTGAACTGAGGTAAATAATCCGACGGGTATATGGACTTCAAAGTATAGAAACAGCAATGTCAAAATTTCAAGCCTACATTACGAAAAGGATAGAAATATTATAACCCTCATTTATAAAAACGAGTTCGTCTGACAGCCTCGAGGATGGACTGATTAACTACAAAACTTGTTACCATATTATTATTATTAATCCCATTACTGAGAGAGCCGTAAGTTTTTCACATTTACTCATTAATACATAACGCAATAAATTGCAATACATTCCATTAATGTAATCGTCTCACTTTTCGAGAAAAATATTTCAGGTCGGAATAGGCTCACGTAAATGTTTTTTTTTAGAAAACTACAAAAAACTTCTCTTACTTCCGAATTAAAAGACATTTTTTCCGACATAACATGTAAATACTGCATTTTCCGGAACTCGCTAAATAGATTAAAACACCTTCGTTCCACGACTAGAGGTAAAATAACACCTACGCTTTAAATACATTAGCATTTATGAGTTCATGTTAACGCTCAGGTTCGATGTCTAAAAATGCAAACGAGCTTTTTAAGCAGATACGTGCTTATTTCTCAAAAATACCAACATAAATTAATTAATCTTGTCACTGTAACTGCATAATTATCTCTCCGATTATGTACTCGTCGAGTTTTTGGGACGATATTATAAATTTTTTAAATCCTTTTATTTCGATGAAAGATTAGAGCCGGACTGAACCGTGTTGAGAAATGAGTAAGTGAATTACAAGTTTATTTTACATTAACCAAATGCATCGCAAAATAAAGCAATATCAAATTTTCACGGGTGAATTCATGCCAAAAGTTACTGCAAACGAGCAATGCAGCAGATAGAAATCATCGCGCAAATTAGCAAAGTGAATATAAAACAAAGCCAACGCTGGAAATTTGAACTATATAACAAAAATACTACCCAATTTACAGTTTGGGTACGTATAATTTGCGATATCATTTTGGCACTACACGAGTCCAACGAATAGCCTATAAATCCGAATTTTTCATCTGGAAATTTTAAAATTATAGCTAATGAAACATGGGAGTCACCAGGAAAGATACTCTGCATGCTGCCCCGGACTTAAATGTGTTATGCATGGGATTTTCTCAAAATTTTATTTCCAAAACAAAGTCCTAATTTTTTGGTCTCGCGACGTTTTCGTGGAAAACGTTGTCCTCTATCCAAATACGTTTTTTACTGATAGTAGCGGAACACCTTGGCGCTCACGGCGGCCACCAAATACGCGAAAATTTGGTAGCGTTTGTTTTTGTTTGTAGGGCAAGTACAGAATGGCAAAACAAGATGACTATGTTTAAAACGGATCAAAAAAGCAGGGGCACCACAATATAAGGAAAATAATTTTCTGATTTCAAAGAAAATACATTATACGATTATACTACGGCGAATTTAACGAAAACCACTTCTGTAGCACGGGAAACCTGTGTACACCCCTACTTGTGATATAATAAAATTGTATTGAAAGGAAAGTATGCGGATTAGTACTTTCCAGAACTACTTGTTTTTACTATTTTCAATTGAAAGAGGACCGCATGACATTAAAGGGGGCCGCGACAATTGGAAATTTAATAACCACTGCCTTACGAGGCCCAACCCCCTTTGATGGCTTGCTTCGCTCGCCTATTATTTTCAAGCTAATGTAAAATGAATTTAATAAATATTTGAAATATAGAACACAAATTCGTTTAAACTGGCCCTCCTATAGCACGGCGTCTTAAAACTCATAATGGTCACAATGTAGTTTGTTTGTTGTTTAGATTCCTTGTCAAATAAACGATCGATTCTGACTTATAAATGCTTGCAAAGACCATAATTAGTCTCGCGAAGCGCAAAGGGAAATCAGGATGAACTAATCCTCCCGATAAAGCTAAAAGTTTCAGAAATAATTACTTCATCAATAGTGCTACAGCATTTCATTGCTTTAAAGGATAAAGTAAGAAGTCTAAGAGGGCAATATTAAATATTTGTTACATAAAATGTATCTCTTACCTGAAATGAATTCGTCTTCCTACTGTCGCTCGTTATTCTTTCCTCAAACGTATTTTCCTTGAGAACGGCCACTTGACTAATAATGATTATTTGATGAATATGTGGCTGAATCCATTGCTTCTTTTGTTCTCAAGCGCTCTGACCGGCACGTGTTCGACACGATTCGCCCCTAATGACGCACGCACCACTCTGGGAATTTGCTATACGGTATTCCTAGTTCCTCCTATTCCTACTCGCTTCACTTCCTCGTCTATACTCATGTCTCAGCCAAAACATGGTTAACTAGCTGTTTGCTTTCTTCTATAAATTCTTTTCGTATACGCTTAAGTCGCAGTAAGTACCAAGGAAAAATTATATATTGGAAAAGATTTCTCCGTTATTACTAAAATTTTGTTTTTGTGGAAATAATACCAAGTTATCAAACAATAATGCGTGTTTAATTTAATTTGACATGCAATTATACTTATTATGGAATTCTACATATTGACAGTCTATTCAGTGGCTCAAAACAAGAGCCTAACTGCTTTCATAGGATGTCCACGTATTCCGAGAAGTGTTATAACGTTATTATTCTATCAGTTAAAGGTGTGATTGAACATGGTATTTACGTTCATTGGATTATTGTCATAATTTGCGAAAAAGCGAGCGAATGCCGTTAATCTTATATCGATGTCCTATAATAATAATTGTTTTATTTTGTTAAATAGAATATATCCTTCAATATAAAATAATCAGCGATGAATAATGTGCACTAAAATTTGAAATAGATAATTAATTAGTTTTAAATGGAAATTTCACCAGGCTTCATAATCGCAGAAAAATAGCTCTGTAACTTCCACGAAAAAAGGAAGTTAGAAAATTATTTGTTCTGTGATTATGGTGAATAAATTCCAAAAACTGGAATGTAATTTCATCGATCTGATTAACCAAGCTTCTTTATTTTAATATATTATGTCTCTTAAGTTCACAGAAGTGATTTTAAATAGATATTACACGCATCCAATACAACATAATGGCCTTCAATTAACGGTGCAAAATAAAAAGACTGAGGAACGAGTATTTTTCCCCCTCCTCCTAGGACTAAGTTATTGATTATTTTCCTTCTAGCGTCAAGAAGAAAATTCGTCAAGTATTATAATTTGGCGGGATATTTTAGCTATGCTTAGCTCAGTTTTATTTGAAACGTGATTGTGTTCGGAGTGCCAAAGGAACTTGCCGCTAAGCGATCTCCGCTTCGAAGAGAAGGCGATGAAGTCACTCAAGAAAGTAAGCATTTCCGCAGTAGCAGTAAATAATTAGCAAATTATTCATAGAAGTAGAAAAAATAAGAAATCTAAGCGTATAAATGTTTCTATTATTTAATTTTTATTAGAATTTTTAGAGATTTTTTTATTGTTAGCAAAGTTTTAGTTATAAATCGTCGTTAGAATCAAATCAATAACTTTTTAGGAACGAGATAGAATCGCAATAGAAGTTATTAAAATTATTTCGCTTGCGCTATGTTTATTTAAAATGCACTTCTTTTATTGAATTAAAGCACTAACAGTGGGTTTCGTTTCTTTTCCCATTCCAGGTGCTGCGAGTTCCTCCTTTTTCCTCCATTTCCAATGTAAAATATTCTCTCTTTATTTCTTTCGTGAGCCCCTAAGTGTGATGTGATATGGCCATTTTGTGATGAAGTGCTGTGTGTGTGTGTGTGTGTGTGCGTTTGAATGTGTCAAGAGGAATCTCTTTCATCGCGCGAGAATGTCTTCTTCCACCGCTGGAAAATTTACACCGCAACAAAGGTAGGAAGACTTTTTTCTTTCTCTTCGGTTCCTCCTTTTACATTCAGCTTCGTTTTAGGTTATCGCAGCCAAAGGCAATCGATGGAAACTAATGTTGGTGTGCCTAAAATTTTCGATCAGGATATGTCATAATTAGAGATGGGTTGATGGAGATTAAGGTGAACGCAAGTATTTTGTTAAAGTAGATTAAAAAGATTTATAAATTTTAGAATATATCCATATACCGGTAAAATTTTCTAAAGCGTCACCATGTTTCGGGACGATTGTTAAATAAATAGTTTCACAGAGTTCTCTTTAAGTAAAAAATTACTGAAATTCTCCATTATAAATGGAAACTGACTGTATCTTGTTGAGCGGCTAGGGAAATCGTGAAATTCAAAATTATACCACGGACTAATTAGACATAAGGAGAACGAAAAACAAGGCTTGAAAGAGAAAGGTTGGAAAAGAATGTGGTCTATAAAGAAACATTGTAAAATTAGCACGTAATTTCAGAAAAGCTAACCAATTGGGGTCAAAGGCCTCCATTCCTCCGCATGATCTAGGAGTTGCCGACCCGTGGGGTCGGAAATCTACTAGTATTATACAATAAAAAGAAATTTGATCACTTTGTTTAACTGTACATCTTTTAGTACTAGTCTAAACTCGGGCTATCCCGAGTAAGACGTTTTGCAGCCGTGATATGCATACTGTGGTACTCGATTTATTTCCATATCATTTTTGCGACCATTAATTTATAATATAATACAGAGAAAATAGCTAACTTTGTTGTCAATCAGGTATCCAAAAAGGACCGATTTTTTTAACAAGGACCAAATGGATTGCACTTTCAACTCCTTAATAGCGTTTTTATTTTGCCTTTCGTAGTCCATATTTGATGAGTACTAAAAAGTTAAAGGATTAAAGTAACGAAGTACATTTTCAGAGTTCCAAAGCTTTAACAAATTTTTAGTTATATTTCTCGAAAAATTCTATATTTGTCGGTAAATTGCTGCTAAACGGAAATATAAAATTAAATTTCAAAATTATAACTCGCCAATTTAATCCTTCATCACGATATGGTGGATAATTCTATAGAAATAAGGTAATGGCATATAACTGCATACCGGTAGCTACCAAGCCCTCTTGAGTAGTTTAAATGTGGTGAAAAAGTGTAAATCAATGCAGGTTTTGTTTGCAAATTTAAAAATGTAAGCCCATGTATGTGATTAATACTTTTACGAGACGATAAAATTTTAAAAGAAACGAAAAATACTTCTGCGGACAGTTTACTGCATTCGTTTACAAAGGAAGAATAGCCAATAGAATATATTTATACTCGAAATGCCAAAGGAAAACTAAGCTGGAATGTTTGCTGTGAATTTTTACGATGCCAATTTTGACAAATATACATATGACCTATTATAAATTTTCTTTCAATGTTCCTTGCCAAGCAAGTAATTTTATTTAGAATTAAATATGATTGACAAAAATTTATATAAATATTTTATCAACAAACATGAAAAATAACGCAGTGTTGCAAAATATCAGCAATACAGACTGAAATCTAGCTGTGGAGGACGAACGGCAGATAAATAGCAACGTGAGAGGTTAGGTTGCCGAAATTAAATATATTTTATATAATTGCAAAAGAACTAGAAGAAAATAAAAAAACTTCCACAACAGCTGCCTTTACGACTATATAAAGGCGAAAATGCTACAGAACCGTGTACCTACTAATTTAGCAGATTTTAGAGAAATATTTTTGGAAGGCTGGCGGATGGAATTGAAAATACATAGGCTCATTTAGGCAAAAATGCTCTTCGTCCACTTGTCTCTTAGCGGTTTTGAACAAGCGGTAAAAGGAGTCCCAAAGACGGCACGCACTGACCCTAAACCAGAGTTTCTATAACAAGTCTCGTACCGCGCATATTGGTCATTCAAAACTGATTGAGAACTTAAGGTGACAAACGGAAACAGTGGGGCATGTTAATTCCGAGAATCGTTAGCGAGAAATGAACACCAGTTCTTTCTAGGAATGGCTGAAATATTGCCATCTACAAGTAAACATAACAGAAATGTTTTCATGAATGAATGTAGTTATAACTTTCAAGCAAACAATCTAACAGAGTATGATCTGGTGCTTCCCCGGTGGATTGATTTAAGGATTTCTTCTCGGGTGCACAACCGGGCCAAAGTTTAATCTAACATCGACGTTTCGACGACTGACTCCGCCATCTTCTTCAGGATATCTAAAAAGGTTAACAGGAAGTGAGGTGTATATATGTATGTGTGTGTGTGTACAACTAGTTGTGTGTGTGTGTGTGTGTGTGTATATATATATATATATATATTAACTAAAGGAAAAGAAAAGGTAGTGATGAGGGTGGCAACAAGGTGTTGAGGGAAGCCCAGCGGACACTCACCAAGTTGAGGACCAAGCTGGCAGGCTATATATATATATATATATATATATATATATATATATATATATGGATGTCAACAAGGTGTTGGGATGAGGAAACCCAGTGAACACTCACCAATCAGACGACTTCAGGTTGGCGAGGCCCCAGGGATGTCGAAGCGACACACGTAAAAGAACACTAAAACAGAAACATCACAAACGTAGAAGCTTCTCTCTGTAGCTGAAGAAGGAGTAGTTCCGAAAGCTTCTACGTTTGTGATGTTTCTGTGTTTCAGTGTTCTTTTACGTGTGTCGCTTCGACATCCCCGGGGCCTCGCCAACCTGAAGTCGTCTGATTGGTGAGTGTTCACTGGGTTTCCTCATCCCAACACCTTGTTGACATCCATATATCTATTTTACCTTTCCTTTTCCGTAAGCTGTTTTATATATATATATATATATATATATATATATATATATATATATATATATATATATATATATATACACACACACAACTAGTTGGTGCTTGCATTCTGCAAGCATTTCATCTCACCCGGATAAACATATTAAATTTTCAGAGAGATATAACATTATTGGAAAAAAAATTTAATTCAAAAGATTTCACCTCTGCACCCAATTTCGGTCTTTCCTTATTGAACAATATTTTATTAAAACAATGCCTTAAATTTGCAATTTTAGGAATATTATATTTTATCCAATGTGATGTAATTCCACACATTTCTGTCAAATTTTGAAGTTGTAGCACATCTTGAAGTGAAATAATATTAATGTAATTGCTTAAATTTTAAAAATTTTTAACGGCCGCAATAACACTTTGTTGGAGATTGTCAAATGTTTTTTGTTTCACTGCCTTAATCTCTACATAACTTTAAAATTTCAGCTCCCAAGCTTGCACCGTAGTACCTACACATTTATCTATTGCAAGCATATCATCTCACCTTGAAAAAACATTCATTTTTCAGACAGATATTTCATCATTACAAATGCTTTTTTAATTATAAGGATTTTACCTCCGACACGATTTTAGTTTTTCCCTTATGTAAAAATAATAGACTAAAACAATCCCCAAACTTTGCAATTTTAAGAATTTTATACTTTCTCCACTATGGGGTACTAATGCTACACATTTCTGCCAAATTTTAAAGTTGTAGCACTTCTAGAAGTGAAATAATATTATTCTAATTGTTTAATTTTAAACATTTTTAACGGCGGCCGCAATATATTTATGGAGAGACTCAAATGTTTATTTGTGAAAATGCACTACTCTGTAAATAACTTGAAAATTCCAGCTTCCTAGCTCATCCCGTAGTACCTAAACAGTTATCTATTTGTTTAAATTTAAGAATTTTTAACGGCAACACAAATTAAAATATAAAAATTTCTATAATCCCTATATCGTTTTTTTACAAATCCTAGCTCTAAAAAAATTTTCAGCTCCGTAGCACATTCGGAAATACATAATCTTTGAAAATTTGTGTAAACAATTGCGAATTTTTGCGGACGCATTGATGAACTTTTTCAAGATTTTTGTTTTTTCTAGTCTGTTTTGCACAAAATCCTACCTAAGAAAAAATTTCGAATCTCCAGCTCATCTGGAAGTGCCAAAACATTAATATCCTCCTATTATGTTATATCCACGTCTATATATAATGATAGGATATATGTAGGAGGATACTAATGTCCAGCCCAAACTACAATAGCTAGAGAGCTGAATGTTACAGCATTTGTATAGGTCATAGAGAAACCTCCAGAATAAATGGGAACTCTCACCTAAGTGACATGGGTTCGACACCAGAAATTCCGAAATTTGCAATTTTTCCCATAAGAAAAGCATTACGTCAAATTTGTAAATTAATTTCAGGCACTTGCCCATAAGCTAGAAAAATGAATTTTTCAGGGTTGCTAGATGGCAACAATATCTATTAGGAGTTATTGTTACTTTTGCTTACAGGATCCTGGGTTCGACCCCAGATGCCCCAGAATATCTCCCATAAGTTAGCATGGGAAAATTTTATTCCAGTGTGTATACCAATCTAAGAGGCATAGGATGCTGAGATTTTGCACGATTATAGGATTTGGTCACTGCCAACCATAAAAATGAAAAAAATTTAAAATTGTTTATTTAAAGGGGTTGTTTTAACCCCATCTGTACATTAATGTTTAATAATTTTTCTACTGGAAAATATAAGTAGTAGGAACAAGCTTTTGCTATATCTTTGTAGCAAATTTTATCCTACGGTTGGATAAATTTTTAAATCAATACCAAACAGATCACATAAAGGCAAGGGAATAAAATTTCCGATTGCTAGACGTATTTTAACGATTATTACGAATTAACAATTTTTATCTCAAAAACTATTAATCGTAGGTACAAAGTGTTTGGGACATTATCGTAGCAAATGTTGTCCTCTATCCGAATAAAATGGTAAGATGAAATGCTTGCAGAATGCAAACACCAACTGCTTGTGTTACTGCTCCTCTATAAGGAACGTCTATCATATATAATGATATCCTCCTCCTCTGTAAGGAACGTCTATATATAATGATAGGATATATATAGGAGGATACTAACGTTTAGGCACTTTCAGAAGAGGTGGAAATTGGAAAATTTTTATGACGGTAGGATTATGTGCAAAACCGACTAGAAAAAACTAAAGTCCTGAAAAAGTTCAACAATGCGTCCGCTAAAAATTCGCAATTGTTTAAACAAATTTTCAAGGTCTATATCCGAATGTCCTACGCAGCTGAAACTTTTTTAAAAGGTAGAATTTGTAAAAAAAAGACGAAATAGAGATTATAGAAAATTTGATATTTTAATTTGTTTGGCTGTTAAAAATTCTTAAAATTTAAACAAATAGATAACCTTTTAGACATTACGGGATGAGCTAGGAAGCTGAAATTTTGAAGTTATGTATAGAGTAGTGCATTTGCATAAAAAACATTTGAATCTCTCCATTAACATATTGCGGCAACCGTTGAAAATGTTTAAAATCTAAACAATTGGAAAAATATCTTTTCACTTCTAGAAGTACTACAACTTTAAAATTTGGCAGAAATGTGTAGCATTAGTACCCCATAATGGAGAAAGTATAAAATTTTTAAAATTGCAAAGTTTTGGGATTGTTTTAATCTATTATTTTTACAAAAGGGAAAAACGAAAATCGCTCCGGAGGTGAAATATTTAAAATTAAAAAAATATTTGTAATGATGAAATATGAAAAATGAATGTTTTTTTATGTTGAGATGATATGCTTGCAGAATGCAAACACCAACTACTAGTATGTTATATCCTCCTCCTCCTCCTCCTCTGTAAGGAACGTCTATATATAATGATAATTCAAATGAAATAGTTGCGAAAATTCAGCATGAATTTAAATTCTACCTTCAAGAAAAATAAACTTCATCCTTTTCTCAACAGTGTGGTGCATGTCCCGGCTTTTTATCTTAATTTAAAATAATTTAAAAAATAAATTTTATATAGCCCTAGACAGTTTTCAATGCTTTTCTTATAGGTGTTTAAAATTGGACTTTGGGGTCAAAAACACCCCTTAAATATAATCTTTTCTGAAATTTCGGATTTTTTCAGAAGTTGTAACCAATGACCTACATTCATGCCAAAATTCAGCTCTATAGCGCTTCTAGAAGTACTTTAGAATTTATAAGATATATATATATATACCGTGTATATATATATATATATATATATATATATATATATATATATATATACGGTAGGGAAATAAATACAGAAAAATCGAAGAAGAAGAGAATCTGAACATAAGTATTGAAGAAAAGCCTTTAGAACAAGTTTCAGACTATAAATACCTTGAAAGCATCATAACAAGAGAAGCAAAATGTACAGATGAGATCAGAACTAGAATATGAAAAGCAAAAGCGATTTCAGAAGAAAGAAACACCTACTTATGGGGAATATAAGGGAAGATATTCGCAAAAAGTTCATAAAATGCTCTATGGAGTATAGCTTTGTACGGCGCAGAAACATGGACGCTTAGAAAAATGACATCAAATACTTGGAAAGCTTTGAAATGTGGACTTGGAGGAGAATGTTGAAGAAAAAATGCACAGATAGGATGAAAAACGATGAAGTGCTAAGAAGAGTAGGAGAGATGTAAATGATTATACAGACTATTAGAAAGAGGAAGGCAAACTGGGTTGGACATCAACTAAGGAAAGAATGATTAAAGACGTGTTAGAAGGAAAACTAAATGGAAAAAGGGAAAGAGGTAGGAAAAGGTTTCAGCTGATAGATTTGAAAGGGAAATAGAGTTATCAAGATATGAAGAGGACAGCGGAAAATAGGAGTATATGGAGAACCAGGTTTAGCCATGAATAATCACGGATCTGTCTACGGACAGACTACCTATGATGAATGATACAATATATATATATATATATATATATATATATATATATATATATATATATATATATATAATATCTAATATATTATAACCGCTGTCCCTGCGTGCGTCCCTGCCTGCCTGCGTCTGAAGCTTCGAATGACGTCACCTCCCGGCCTGAACGTAAATAAACCTAGAACAGTCGGATCGATTTCGACGAGTCATTCGCCTGAATACTCGGCGCGAACTCTTGCAGGTTTTAAGTGTGTAATCGTCCCCCGGAAAGACATGGGTTCGATACCAGGAAAGTTATCGTTTTTGAATTTGATGAACACGTAATCGGCTATAATACGATGTGTAGACGTTTATTCTTTAACATTTTACAATAATATACGATCGAGACTTTCACTCGATATTTACACTTTTTCAAGTAGAAAGAAATGAAGATTCTTATTCTTAGTTTCGTTTCGGTTGTTTAATTCGTGTTTGCTCATATTTTAAGTTTATATTTTTCAACATTTCAATTGTTGATCTCGGATTTTTGCATTGTTAGATTCGGGATTTCAAGTGCATTTACACTAAGCTTACAATAAAAGAAACAAATCAAGGACAATAACCGATTGAAAATTTGTGTGAAAAGTTCCTTGTAAATATAAAACAAATGAAACAGGTAGCGAGGAAGAGAAGCGACTCCAAAGCATTGTAATAATGGAAAACATAACATTTCAAATAGCAAGATATTTTACGCATACACTGAAATATCGTTTCGTTTGCAAGTTTTATTGGGCACTTTAGAGAAAATTATAATAATGATAATGTTTGTGATTAATTTCTTTCGATATTGACGCGTGGCCGGTGCACTGATTACTTAATATTAAACAAAACACAGAACATACGATATGCTGTCCCATCAGAAATAGTGAACACAACAAAAAATATTCTGTGTCGGTAGTCTAAATCATGTAGGCATGTATTTTTGGTTATGAAAATGGTGTGAGCTATATGATTATTTAAGAGTGGCAATAAAAGTGGTTCAACTAATAACACTCTTTGTAACAATTTTTGTCATAGAAAGTACCGCGGCCACTTCACGCAAGGGTCTTAAGATGTTTGCAGGAAGTACTGCAACGGGCCCCAATTATATCCTATATATGTAAGAAGCAATTATTTATAATGATATATATATACATACGTATACCCACGACGTACAGCTTGCATAGTGTATGATATCAGTCCCAAATGCCCCAAGAAAGCCTTTCCACATTCCACAAATCGGATCCCTCTCCCATCCTTCTCCGAATACCCTAAAACTGCGAGTCCGCGAACTTCTACGAACTAACACCCAAACTAGCCGGTAGAATGGACAAAATTATGGCGGCAAAACGCGTTACCGGAGCCTAAACACGGAGGAAACACCTCCGCGAAGTTAGGACCGGCTTTGCGGGATGGATACGATATTTATTAAGTCCCCTGATAAAAGGGCAAGAGCATTCCGAAGAGACCACGTCCCCAAGTCTCTCTCTCTTCTTCTCAGAAGGAATATGCCTTCGGGTCTAATACGAGAATACTCTCTCGCTCGACACAAGAACCAAACCAACCTTCCTCACCCTACGTGCATATATCTCCTTCATCCCTTAAGGCCACATACGATTTCCACAAGCAAACCAAAGCCGGCAGAACAGTCAAAGTTTCTCACTAAGCTCTCTCACTCCTTGGGTGGGTGGAGGGGGTTTTTCGTTTGAAGGTCCGAGGTCCATAAGACAATCGGAATGCTGTAATATTCCGTCTTCCTGCGTGCGTGACAAAGCAGTTGGAAATTAAATAACAGATCTCGAATGTTAAGCAAGTCGGAACTGGAAATTCTGTTGCTTCTACGCCGCTCTTGAATTTAATGAACATTAAAGCATCAAAAGCTTGTATTATTGCAGCAAGGAAATGTAGGAAATGCGATTATAAAGATTAATCAAGTACAGGCGACTTTGTATGTATGCCCAGTCTACGTTTTAAATAACACTAATTTGATTAATGCATATACAATTGCCATGAGAAAATCTCATGCACTTTTGGTAACACAATAATAAGTAAACAGCCAAATGTAATTACATCGTCGACATTTTTATTCAAACTTAAATCTAGTCCATTTAGTTTAGAATGAGCGCTATAAAAAATATAAAAAATTATACTAAGGCAAAAAAGGCGGAAAATGATGCGCATTTTCAGAGAGACATCTACAAATATAAAACAATGCATTTACAAAAAAATCGAAAGTGATACGTGATACGATCCTATCACTAACACATACGACTAAACCTGTAGTTCTCAACCGTTTATTGCGGAAAATTTTTCACGATTTCCTTATTAAATATGACCACCTTCATCCAATGAAACACGTTTATACACGTACAGACAAAACAAAAAAGACAACCGCATTTTGCTGTTATGGAAAAAAACTACCACGAAAAACAGATTTACTAAAAAGAATGACGTTCCGACTTTAATCAATAACGTCCAAAGAAATAAGTATCACACACTTAAGAATAAAGGAAGAAACATTTCTCTTGCCTCCACTGCTTATCACAAAACCTAAACATGTACAAATAACCCGAACACACTTCACAGCAATTTTCCTTCCCACAAACCCTGTCTGGATGGCGTAAATTCTTCGAATGCCCGCAACGTTCGACCCTCTCTACGCGATTAAGGTTTTCGGAGGCCAAATTTCCACAGAGGCTCGCCGCATTAGCGCCGCCGGAAGCTGATATATACGACGATGGTAAAGAACGCCAACCGTCGGGAAACGCGAAAAGAAAGTCCCAGAAGCCTCTCTCTTCACTGTTTCATGAAGTGACGAACTTACTTCAGTTTTCCTGTATCAATCGATTCATGCTTTCATCGAAATAGAATTAAATTTTAGCGGAGAAGTGAGCCACCAGAGATGGCCTTCCATGGCGTCACCGCGCGTTTAGCGACATCTAGGGGCAAGAGAGGTTTCTAACGCTGCATAGGCAAAGGCTTCTTAAATTATGGATGCGTTATAACGCGACCGTATTAAAACGTGTTCATGCCGTAAAAGACCCATTAGCGAAAACCTTAATCGAGGTATTAGCGAATATCGTTTTGGGTTGGTTTTATCAAAAAACAGCTTAATGGTGCTGAAAACACTTTGATCGCATATACGTTGTTCAGGGAACACGTTACCATGAATAACAACGCTCCACGCTCATGATGAGAAAAAAATTAATCCGAGATATGGAAGATGTCGTCGAACCGAGACCGCTTCCATTTGTTTTAAGCCTCCAATTCCATTAATTAGTTTCCTCGAAGCGTCAAAAAAAGGCGATGATGACTAGATCAAAGGCTAGAATGAGCGTGTTTGTGTTTTCATTTTCCCTCTTGATCGCAAACGTGTAATTCGGAGGAGTAGACCCATTTTCTACAGCACCGGTTTGATAGATACCTCTGTAGGATGCAACGAGAAGCCTTTTAACCCAAATTCCTTTATGAGAAAAGAGCTCAGCATAAAAATATATAGGCGGTGCATGAAAGAAATCCAGACTTATATTCTTTTTGGAAGGAAACCGAAAAATAAAAGGGCCTCAGTTTATTCACGAGTAAAGGAAAACGACAAGTAGGACCGTCATCGAAGTAGTCACATCGCACGGTAAGAAATGCGTTTGAGCGTTTCACAGAAAACGACTGAATTTTACATGGTACGTCTTCAAAAAGTTTATCGCTATAAACTGCAAGTTTCGCGGGGAATATCTTTGAAACTTTTTTGGTGTCTCTCCACGCATCTTCATAAACGAAATTGACTAAAAATAAATTTCGTTTATGGAGGCCCGACGGAGACATCCTCGATGATATCTATGTGAGATTCTACGACGTAAATCCTCAGTGTTGCCTGTATCCGGATGCTTTGATCCAAAGTTGGCCAACCTTTTTCTGTAATGTAATTTCTGTTACGAAAATGTATGTCGAAAATGTGTCGCGTGGCTCCCAGTGGTGGATCCAAGAGTGAGCGATTTCCCCCCTCTCTGGATTCATCTTAAAACGTACTCCACATCTTGATTTTTCTTGGCAGCATAACTTTATATTTACGTATTTGGCATTGAACTTATGTTCACTTTCGAAATTATACGATGATTAAATTTTATATGAGTTACTTTACTTGTAATTATTAAAAATTATCAGGGAAGTTTTTTGATTCGCTCTTGGTGCTATCTAACATTTTTGCCAGCGACGTAAATACATATATATTATTATGCGTTCTTTGCATAAAGTGAACGCATATAGGGGAGGTCGTTTCGGTCCGTCCGTCCGTCCGTCCGTGTGTCAAAACTCGAGAACCGCTGGACGTATTTTAATTAAATTTGGTATTTGGGAGTTTTGCTAAAATTCGCAGAACGATTCCAATTTTGGTTAAAATCGGACAACAATTACGACCACTTTACATGAAGACCTAAAATGTTCCTTGGTTTCAACTACAATTTGTGTACTCCGACATGGAGTATACCTTTCCAAGCTTGTTATTTTATTATTTACTATTACAATTTTGAAAATCACTTTCATAATATTTTAGTTATTTTTTTCCAAATCGGGAGGCGTGCCACTGACAAGAGCTTCGCGTGCCACTAATGGTTTTAGTCGGTAGTAAAATAAACGATTCCTATAGTTAGGAAAAATCCAGTCCCGCAGAAGAAACAGTCATTTCGCCTTGGAACCTTAAAACCTAGGTAAAACTAGCTCAAATCTGATATATTTAGTTATTTATAGCGAACGATCCGGTATCTATACAAAACGGCTGACCTTATGGCCGCACTAATCCATTTTCATGCAGCTTCCAGCACTTAAGAATTACATTGATATTTCAATTAATTATAACGGGCGAGTTGGGAGCTTTATAAATAAAAATGGTTTCATTACGCTAAGAGCAACCTCTAAAAGCAAACGACAAAACATTAAGTCCACGCTAGACAACCTTCTACGCCACAACAAATCCCCCTATGGAGCTTAGAATTATAAATTTCATCCTTTCACAGAAAGAAAATCTCTTGTCCACTAGTAAAAATTCTCTCTCTAGTGGCCAGTTGTATTTTATATGCCTCGCTCTAAGGTGCTGGCGTCATAGTTACAAAAACTACAGAAATATTAAGAATTGAAATAGAAAAATAGAAATGTAACAAAACCAAAAAGGCGCGAATAATGAGATGATAAAAGTTCAAACCCCATAAGAGACTAATGATCGAGTTAAGAAAAAATCGATCCAGAAAACCATTTTTTCCTTTCGTTTCAAAAAAGGAAATTTTAAAATACTTCCAAATCTCTGCCATTTACAACAAAAGATTGCAGTAAAGTCAACCTTGAAATAATAATCCAGGCACAAGATAGGAATACACAATTAAAACTGCATAACACATACATATATGCATATATACCTTAAATTTTTGTAGCTCTTTAGATAAAGAGGTTTTCGCTAGCCAGTTAAACGCACGATAATTTTCAAGCGCTTGCGCATAATGGAGGTAACGGTCTTATTTACTTTTCTCCACAATGTTCAGAATGGCTTTTTTATATTTCGCCCAAAGACTCCGTTTCTTCGGTCGTACCATCGTTTCTTGGAAACCGTTTCTTCCTCTCTTACGTATCATTTATTTTTATTACCTGACATTTTAAATAACCCTCACTCCAATACCATCTTATCCGTCCCTTATCAAAATAAATACTCTTCTTTCAGTCTCGCTATGTACGTTGAAAACCGTATCTAACTTTTCCCTCGCAAACCTGTGAGGAAATAAATGCGTAAAAATGTGATCAAACAAAACAATTTCTGAATTTTAATCGCCATTCAAGAGGAAAAGAGCGAGAACAACTTTCCTATTCGTGGTGCATACAGTCGAGAACACTACAACTTCAATCCAAAAGTTAAAACAAACCTTGTCCGCGTGGATCTGAAAGTGCCAACGGATGAGGAGGAGCTCTCCTCAGAAATGTTTAATCGATTTTCATTCAAGCCACGCTCAACTCCCTCCTCACTTTCTCCCTCTTTCTATTCCCTTCGCTCCTTCCAGCTTTCCGAAATAAAAAATATCAGCCACGATATCCCCCTCCAACCTCTCTCCAACTTAATACAACTCATCCGACTCACCATACCTCCTTTTACAAGATTATCCTCGAGTCCTTATCCCGCTTTATACTTTGCTCCAAGGCATTAAACGGCAACAAGATACAAGATACTTCAAACGACCGCGACGGATATCGTTTTTCACTTGTTCCCGCTCCTTATGCAACTTTCATTTCCTATAGATTGGGATGTGAGGCGGTAGGGTGAGGAGAATGAGGGAAATGGGAGGAGATCTGTCGTCATAACATCTGCTGCGTCAGTTTTCTGTTCCAACGCTTCCCTTCCCCCAACACCTTCACCACGGCAGGAGAGTAAGACGGGGGAGGGACTCCAATCAATATCGCTTATTCACGCGGAATGGCTTCTTGGCTAACACATTATTATTCCGGCAAAGCAAACAGTCTTAAAAGCTCAAATGTTCTTCAAGAGAGAAAAAAACAAGGTCCCGCGCATAACGCTGCACGATTCGAAGAATAGATGTTTTCTTTTACGCGTAACTGGATGTAAGCTTGTTAATTTTTCCTAAGGGCATAAATAAAATGGATGTAACATCTATTGGCGCCTATTAACTGTATTCTTGGTAACCTAAAGTGTAATTATTTTTAAAGTTTTATCGAATGAATTTTTCTCCGCTCAAAAAAATTGTTCCCGGTTATTTAAACATTAAGATGAAAACGATGTAAACTTATATAATTTAAGATCCAATGAAATAGAGAAAATTTTCTTGCGTATTAACGCCAGTCAATCAGAGATCATTAACGTCGTTGCCTGTAACTGTATACCGTGGTTACGTTATCTGTTTAATTAAAGCTAAACATAAACAATACAACAAGTAACATACACATACGAAACTAATACATTGTTATTAGTGTTAAATTTAATTGAAGTTTCATCTAAATAATATTGAGTAAGCATAATATTTACACAGACTTAAACTCTATTAATTTTGATATATCTTTTTCTCTCAGTTCTTAAAACATTGAAACGGGCCCTCCAGTGATTAAAAAAATAAATTTTTGAAAGCTTGCCTAGTAGAAAAAATTGGTACTTCCAATTTTTTTTGGAGGACATCCACATAGATACAGTTCATGAAATAATATAATCTAATACAGGATTAAAGCGTATTGTGACTTCAGACGCCAAATATGATACAACCTAATCTACAACATGAAGAATATACAGGGTGTCCCAAAAAGACGTATACATATTGTCTTATAGAATATCTATTCACGGATTATTGCTTGGATGAAAATTATAGCGACTCATGTTGCATGACATGTAATTAAATGATGACTTCAGTCATAATGAAAAGCAACAATTCAATACCCATAATTCACAACATAATAAAAATGGCGGAGAATCATTTGACTTTCAAGCAAAGAAAAGCAATTTTGAAGTGGTACTGGAAATTTGAGAATGTGTATGAGGTTCAAAGACAGTGGAGACATGATTTCAAGACTGAGCCACCAACACAAACCACAATTTCAAGAATTCGTGATAAATTCGAGACTTACGTTACCGTGCAAGACGTGTGTAGGGAACGATCTGGGAGACGTCGAACTTCAGCGAATGCAGAAAATTCTGCTATGGTGTTCGAGTAATTTGAACGATCACCAAAAAAGTCTGTAAGACGATGTGCTAATGAGACTGGAATCAGTAAAACGAGTGTACACTGGATTCTCAAAACTGCTAAGTGGAAGTATTATGTTCCAAGACTGTTACAGAAATTGTCTGAAGACGATCCTGACCGCAGATCTGAGTTCTGTGAATGGTTTAAAATGAAAGTGAATGAGGATGCAAATTTTGTTCATTTAAATTCAATTGTAGAGTTAATCGGCATAACTGCGTATACAGGTCATCAGAAAATCCACAAATTCATTTAGACAAGGCAGTAAATTTACCAGGTCTTACAGTTTGGTGTGTGGTGTGTCGTCCAGGGGTATTGTAGGGCCATACTTTTTCGAGGGGACTGTTACTGGTACTCAGTACCTTAACCTGCTTAAAGTATCCATTATGCCCATAAATCAACAGCTTTATGAAGAAGAGGATTTTCTTTTCAACAAGATGGGGCACCTCCACATTACCATCGTGATGTTAGGTTCTTTCTTGATAACAATTTCTCAGACCGGTGGTTAGGTCGGAGAGGAAGTGTTGAGTAGCCACCACGTTCAGCTAATTTAACTCCACTCTACTTTTACTTGTGGGGTTACCTGAAGGATAGAGTGTACTCAATGAAACCAGAAACGCTTCAGGAACTCAAGCAAAAAATTGAACAGTCATGTGCAGCCATCCCAGCGGATACCTTGGTGGACGTTTGTCAGTCGGTAGCTACCCGTTGCCAAAAATGAATTGAAGCTAATGGAGGTCATTTTGAACATCTGCGATAATTAAACTTTTAATAAAAGCTTATTGATTCGCACACACCAAATATCGTGTTTTTTTATTTTTAGAATATTTTTTTAGCATTAAAATGTGTATACATCTTTTTGGGACACCCTGTATACAAATTTTGTTTAATTCTATTCGTGGAAAAAAGATCAGTCATTTTATTGGGATCTACTACGATAGAACACAATTGAATATTTATGATAGTATGAATGCAAACGTCATTCATCCGGATCATTCCATCTATATATAATCTTTAAGAAAGTACAAGATCAAAAAAACTGTTTGATTGTTGAGTATTTGCAGCTGCGTTACTCACATCCATTTGTTTAGGAAAACAGCCAGAAAATAAATTATACAATGACAGTATCAGAATTCACTGTACTCAATATTAAAAAATTGCGGATAACATTTCAAATTTGAAATGCAGGCCTCTATAGTAAAACTATAATCGATAAAACCAAGACACCAGATCATTATTTCAAGGATATCATTTTAAATTACACAAAATATAGGTGAATTAAGCAATGAAAAGATTATATACTGCAGAAAAGTTAATTATGGTATAAATTCACTTCTAATGGCTCGAAAAATAGATATAAGATATTTTAAGGCCTGTTTATTCTATAAATGTTACAGAAATTATACTAGTAAATGGCGGTAAAATTTTGAAAAGTGAAAAATGTATAAACGAACAGGAAAAATTCAACTGGAAATCGATAAAAAGCATTAGCTTCTCCTCTAAGACAACTGCGTGGTGGTTTTAAGTGAGGGACAATTTAAAGAGACAAGCGAGAATTACGAACAATGATTTGCGAAGGAAAACAATGAATAAGGGCATTTCAACGTATGTCATTACCTAAAAATCCAAATTCAAGCTCAGGTTAGTTAAGCATAGGTTAATTTTAAACCATAATCTACTATTTCTCTTTCATTTAAGTAGATATGCAAATATGCTTGCCTTAAAGTACTTTCAGTCCCCCTTTCTGAGCTATTCTCCGCTCACAATCCACTCCAATCTAACTAATACAACATACCAGTTTTCCAAATAGTCTGGTGAAATTGGGACAGTTTAAGTAACAGTATGCCAATAGAATAAAGGCGGACTTATTCATTGATTAATCTCATCCTGAAATATCAATCTATCGCCGGGTCATCTAAAATTAAGACAAAAGCACCGCCTTCATTTTTTTTATTTTCGGGCCTAACCATTCCGCCTCTATTTCCCAAAAATCCACTAATTTCTCGCATCAAGATACATTTTCTCTCCGTTGCAATCATCAACCGATAAATCCTTCCGGCAGTAAGGGAGAACCTTGTGCCGCCCAAACCCTCCCTCTCTCTCTCTCTCTCACTCTCTTCTTCCTCCCTCTTTCTCACTCTCTTCTTCCTCCGTCTCTCTCTCACTACGGCCATCATTGCGAAAAAGGGGCTTAGCTTAAATTGCAGGGCATAAAAGAGGGGTGTTACCTTCTCGGAAAGCCAATGCTAGCCTAGCTGGATGCCTTTTTCTCTCCTACGTCAGGTGGCGCGCCAAACCAAACCCGATTCCGCCTCAGCCCTCCAATCCACCTCACGCCTCAAACACTTCCATACCTTACGCTCTCTCATCTCTTCCCCTTTCTCTCTCCCTCTTTCTCCCCTCATCTTCCTTCCTCGCTCTCCTCTCAATCCCTTTTCTCCCATCTCGCCACCTCTACTTCATTCTCATTTTCCCTCCATTCTTCACACACTTTCCCTTACATTTTCTTTCTCCTCTTCGGTTCCTATCTATCTCCCTCCCTGGCCTCATTTCTCTTCCTCTATTTCCGCTCACTCCCTCTCGCCCACCTTCGCCATCTTTCCCACTATCCTTCACCCATCTCTCGTCACTTTTCCAACCAGTGTGTACTTAAGGGGATGTCGTTTTTCTCCTTCCCCTACCCAAAACCCTTCTCTCTCTCTTCCGCAGACCCGACTCACTCCAACCCCTTCCACAGCTCCCTTCACTTTGCCCGGAGCACCCCTCCCCCTCCCTCTCCGTTAAAGTACCATTTCTAACTCACACCCTTTTCTCGCGCCGAAGACTTTTCCAATAAGGCAGCGAGGGAAGGAGTCGGAAGGTAGGAGCTGGCGGCCGAGGAGCGAGTAGGGCGAGGTGGAGGGTGTGGCGTTATTGGAAGAGGGATGAGGAAGAATGACGTGTAGGTGGTTTGCGTCTGAGGCAGATGTAAGAGGGAGTGAGAAAGAAAAAAGAGTGGCTCGAGGGAAGAAGTATGAAAGAGAACAAAGATGATGATATACGTATAAGGTAATGTACATAGAGGACGTTCATTTTATATACTTCGTTACAAATTATAATTGACGAAAGGGTTCAAATGCCTTAAATTTCAAAGCGAAAGCAATTTTTTTATTTTTAGAATCTACGATAATCGAATCTACGCTGATGATGGCTGAATTGAAAATAAAATGCTTATTCCGTTTTCCCAACCTTTTTATGGCTGATGGAGAGAGAGAATTCGTCGATATGATTTTAGTCATAAGGCGAGCTCGATAATTTTCTTTCGAATCGATGAGCAAATGGCCAACTAAAACTTAATGTCCAGGGCAATTAAAAAAGTGTTTGTATTAAAAAACTACATCCGGTACGTTTTTACCAAGATTTCACAAATAATGATTAAAAATAGCTCCTTCGTAACGGCTAAAAAATCAAATTCACATTTTAGCTAGAAATCGGAAGTCGTCAATAATTAATCGACCATTGGTACCATAAAGAACAAAGGTTTTCAATTTGTAGAAACGCATAATGGCTAATAATTGAAATGGTACAAAAGCGTACCCAAAGAAAAAGTAATTCGGGTATAAATGCAAAAGAACGAGAGGGTGATATAAGAGGAACAGAAATTCCATTAGTGAGGGTTCCAGTATTGTTTGAATATAGAAAAATTAAGTACATGCACATTATTGTATTTTTACTTACATAGACTCAATCAATGATCGAGACTATTGAAAAATATCATAAAAGTACTAAAGAAACAATACTGACGCGCAATAAACTTCAGAATCATATAAACAAACGACAGAGATATTCATGAAGTAGTCTGGTGCTTCATAATCATAAATTATTTCTGCCTTTAAAAGGTTGACATTTCTGCCTTACGGAGGCAATTAATTTTGGCTGGACTAAAAGAAAGCTCATTATTATCAAAGCAATGCCCTTTCCTTTCCCCATAGAGAATGCATATATTTTTACATTATCTCTGAACAATTACCAATGAGTGAATAGCTAATTTAGTTAATGGAAATGTATAATTAAATAACAAAATATGTAAATATTTGGATATCTTTCGATTTTAAATCCGCGAAAATAACTCAGAACCCGCAATACGACTCCCAGTTTCAACCATATTAAATTTACACTTAATGGATTCACAATCCACACTTCACGACACTTTGCAGCGAGCACATCAAATGTATAAAAATAGGACACATACTAACATGCACAAAGAAGGATTCTAATGTTTTTAATTAGGCCCTAATCACGCGAGGTAAAAATAATTAAACCAGCCGACATTCACGAGGAACCTTAGGGCTAATACGTTTTTAGAAGCCCACGAAAAACTCGCGCACCTTTCATGCTTTCTTCCAATAAACCATCCCCTTTAACTTCGTCCGTCCCCAAAAATCTCCTACCATAAGTCTTTATTACACAAAACCCCGCCCATGACGATAAACACAAGACGCCTTGGAAAACAGCTCTCGATAAGTAAAACAGAGGAGCGAGAATGGGAAGCCGTGGAGAAAGGGATAGCGACCCAATCTATACTCCCATTTGCGAGGGCGAAATAAAGATAAGAGGGAAGGAAGGGAAGGGAATTCGCGGAGGAAGAGGATTAAAGGTTTGAAACTACCTTCGGCGAGGCGAGGGTGAAATGATGACCCTTAAAGGAACGACTGCCAGCGGGATTCTTGCCGACTCGAATCGAGAATGGTTTTTAGGGAGGCTAAAAGACGAAAAAATTAGGGGAATCGGTTGACTTTTGCGACGCTTTTCGCGAAGGTTGGAAAAAGGAAAGCGAGATAAACCCATCGTGGAAAAAAGGAGACGAGGAGATCGATTCGGGTAAGAAATGACAACAATAATCGCTGTCGCGAAGGCGGGAACCGAAATGGGGCGATTTTGTAGACGTAAAACTCCGCTCCATTTGCGTCATAAACGAAGAAATAAAAGCCTTTTTTTCGGGTTCATCATTTACGAAGTACGAAAGAGAACGCCGTAGGTTTGTCGCCGAGCCGAGGGCGTCGTTACAGGCAGTAAAATTTTTGAGTTGTCATAATCGCGTGTGCGCGTCAGTGGATACAAAATGCTCGTATTATTTTTAAGCACATTGCTCTAAAAAACAGATGGGTCGGAGGTTAGACTTCTGCGCGCCACTCTCACCGCCGTAATAGAATCAATTATTCGTAAACAATGACGCTGTGATAACCCCCACTTCATCTTAGGGATGATAAATTTCAAATGAAGCGATAAAGATTCGTTAAAAATAAGGAAAATGCGAAACGATCACTTCATTTCTGCAGCGTTTTCCAGCATCATTTTCGTATATAAGAAAACGTGCAAAATTTATTTTAAATGCAATCAAGGGCATACATTTTTAAGCTGGTTCTCCATTAACCCCCGAGTACTCACTTCTAAGTCGAATCGACCCAGAGAAACTTTGAATGACCGTATATTTTTTATTTTTAAATGCAGCTAACTTCATTTGCCTAGTAGCTGGGATTGACAATGTTTTGAACGTGTCACAAGCGTCCACGGGTCCAGCACAGAAAATTTAACGATGAATAAGAGCAAATAACTTGGAAGAGAGCGGCTAGGCAGGATAGAAACTCGCATGTAAAATGAAAAATATCAACCAAAAACAAGCGCAGACCAAGGGAAGGGTATGGAATAACCAGAGAAACTTCCTAAGACGGGCCAATTCAACCCAAACTGAGGTAACACAAAACTTCTACTCGAAACAATTCCAATGTTTTTACCGTGATTTTTTTCTTATAAAATTGTCAATAAATGATTAAAAATAATTTGAATTGTAAAAAAGTTGTTTGGCAACAAGTATAAAATTCCAATAAATTGAGTCATCATCCACCGTTATGTGGTCGTACAGTTCTTTTATTTAGTGAAATTTTATACTAAGTTACGTAAAATCTTTTGTAAAATAAAGTTTTATAAAACTGAAAATCCGCAAAGTTACGGCTTACTCGATCAATTCTTTTCCTCCCGTATTTATAGCGTTCAAATTATATCTAAAATTATTGTAATCGCATGTTGTTAAATTTATAATATGTGCCTATCATAACCATCATCTGAGGGATTGAAATAGGAATTGAAACGTTCCTTGAATAGTGGAATAACTTCAGCGCGATTTCACCCACCTTTCACTTCAATCATGTCGATATTCCTTTCTTTAAACGCAACCTTTTTCTGAGTTTTTACCCCTGAACTTAAAAATGTACACGCTCTATCGAACAAAATCACTTTCTCCATACACTGGATCCCAAAATATTGACTTAACCGTCGAGAATTCATTTTTAGAGAGCGTACGGTATAGAAAAAAATCATCGCGGCATGAAAAAAATTTGAAGGAAAACAAACCCTTGTTTATCTGTAGGCGGAAGACAAAAAAGGGCTAAGAGAGACGGGGAGAGGAAGAGAAAATTGAATAAGGGAATGAGAGAGGCGAGGAAGGGACAGATGAAGTGAGGGAAGAAATAAGAGAAAAAGCACCTGGATGATATGTTAAAAAAAAGAGATAACATCTCCATATTTTTCCAGCCTCTCTCGAAGCCCTAGCAGAAATAACGCAGTCATATAAGTGGTGAGTTACCGCTCTGGCTCACCTCCGTGAGAAACCGGGCGGTGCGGGCAAGGTGGTGGGGTGGGTTTGCCGAGAGAAAGGAAAGGGAAGCAGGGTACAGTAAGCATTCGAGGGTGAGGGATGGAGAGAGAGAGAGAAAGAGAATATATCTCCTTCACTCCCAGAAACACACATACACGCGGGGGAACACGGGAATACCAAAACCAACAACAGATGACGTGCGAAACTCGGGAGGAAAATGTTTAACGATCCCGCTATAACGAAATGAGGTTTCGCAGAGACAAAAGTGGACGGAGAGAGAGAGAAGGCGTGAGAAGTAGTATACGGTAGATGGGCTTGATTGCAGGAAGTTAGGAGTGTCGTCTGCGCGCTAGACTACTTCTCAGTATCTATGCGTCTCGGCCACTGTGCCACTCTCCGCATCGCAGACAAAACACAATGTTGGTAAACCTCGAGCGGGCACATGCATACACACACACTCCCTGTACGGAATCAAACATGGCATCGTCATATCTCCAAGGGAAGGACGATATCCTACGTTAGTGGTAGGCAAAAATCTATTTTTCAATCATTTTTCGTCTACATTGTATTCATTCGTGTGTCCGGCTTAGATTCGTCTTATTTTGTTTTTGTTTTTTTTTTTCAAAGTAAACGTTGAATTTAGAGATGGAATGTATGTTTTGTGAAGCAACCGACAGACTTTCGCAAACAACAGAGTTCGTAAACAGAGAAATGCAAGCATAACGCCATTAACTTTTTTCGAAAAGAACCGTATCCGACGTGCTGATTTCTGAAATTTCTATTAATTAGGCCGGAGATACCTGAGATATTTTTACTTATTTTGCAAATTTGATTTTTAAGTGCTTGTTATTTGAGTTTGATGATATTGTGATTTTATTAATTATTATTATTATTATACTAACGTGAAACAACTGATTTTCTGGTATTTAAGAGAATTCGTCAAAATTTAACACCTTAGAGGAGGGGTCCCCAAACTACCGTCCGCGGGCCTCATCCGGCCCGCGCAGTGATTTGCTCCGGCCTTATCGGCAAGAGTATTCATTAGATATTATTTATGATAACTAAACGACATTTTCCGAGTGCTTGGGTGAAATCTAAGTACCTACTTTTAATATAAGCGAATTACATATTACAGAATCGAAAAAAATTCTCAAAACTTGCTCTTTGAAATTTTCAGTCAGTCATTTGAAATGCCGTATGTGGCCCGCACAGTGGATCATGAAGCCTCATGTGGCCCTTTCAGTAAAATGTTTGGTGACCCCTGCCTTAGAGAATAACTGTCAATGAATGATATTAAACTGGACGGTGCTGGCCTTAAGGTTTTGGTATTCCATTATAAATTGTCAGTGAAAAACTACTGCAGTATTTGTACGTAATTCTGTCACTGGTTATTTACTAATGATAAAATTCCTGCCTAATAAATACTAAACAATTTCGCTTATTAACAAAATATTTAATATTATGTTAAATACGTTAATGTCATTTAAATAATCCCGAATTAAAATTTTATTGCGGGATCGCATGGAATCGTTACGTGAAAACCAATACGAATGATTTCTCAACCGGACGAATGTAGGAGAACACCATACTGGTATGGTGCCGCTGATAAAAATGTACGTTATGTTCTGTCACCCACCGGTGTCCCACATTGTATAATGACTATTGTAGCGGAGACGAAAAATCCCAGCTTGTGTTTTTTTTTCATACATCAAAACAGCGAGGGCTACGAGCCGAAATTTTTCACTTTCGGATTTTTCTAAAAAAAAAGAATAAAAGTGTGTGTACGGTTTTATGAAAACACTGAAAGGGAAAACGGCCTCGAGAGATGGTAAAAAATGATTTTTCTTCCACCTCAGGACCGATCCCTCGTACTTGATTGAAATGAAAACATCTAAATTTTTTTAAGGTTATTAGACGCTAACCAAGTATTACCTTTAGCGCAGTCTTTAAAATAGCAGCCGTTTTTCCTGAAAACGCGCCTTTTTAGTGAATCGCGAGAAAGTCAATTTTGTTCGATACAGCTCGAGTACGTTTTCAAAGAAACTGGTAAACTTTTAGCTCAACGATTTCAAAAACATCTAATTTTGGATTATCACTTTAATGAATAGAATATATGTATAGGAAATTTTCAAGTAATGTGTAGCGTGTTTTTATAGTAGGGATTTTTAATTGAAAGCAATTTCCTTACAACACAGCCCATTTTCATGCAAGTCGGCTGAGTCTGTGGAAAAAATTCATTAAGTTTCTGACATTTTAATTTTGCGACCTTCAAGAAACATCCAAAATGAGCCATAACCTCCCATCTATGCCAAGTAACTTCCTTTTAACCGCCATCTCCAAGATAACCTGTCACAAGTATCACAAAGACTAGAGAAAAATCATTGCTTGAAGTGATGAAATACAGTTTTATACATGCTCATATAAGAAGTTTATAACTTAATAAAGTCTGGAAACTTAACCCATTTTTCCATACGTTATTAGCGTCAATGCATTTTCGTATAGAAGAATGCATTTCACGAATCGAACCATTGCGTTAAATGAAAGATTACTGCACGCGAATTTTCAACTTCACTGCATGACGTCATGGGCTGCAAGTTTTTGTAAATCGATTTTTATGCGTTATAAAAGAGCCTTAATTAAAAAATTAATTACATTTTTTTAATTTCAATTCAACCTTTAGTGCCGGAAGTTCGTTCCTAATTATTCGAAAAAAGAAATCTGATTTCAATTAATCAAAAGGTCACTCGAATGACGTACTGAAATTTGATTAAAACTCAGAAGATTATCCCCGTGGAAAGAAACCTCCACGAGGAGCAATTCTAAAAAGATGGATATTTCAAAATAGCGACCGTGAAAAAATAAAAACAGGGCGTCGGACTGCGACGAAATTCCAGCCTTCGTTTTACTCTGACGAAATACTTGCTTCAAACGGTCCAGACAAAAGAGGATCGACAGAGAGAGAGAGAACAAATCGATTACCCGTTCCATGCATTACAGAATGCAACGAAAAGGCACGTGCGACACACGTGTCCGCTATTCCCATTTTTCTCCGCCGCATTCTCTCTCTACGTCTGCCAATTTCCTCTTTAAACGCATCGTTCAAAAGGATCGCACCGGGGAAATATATTTCCGCCTGGTGATAGTACGCGGCGCGTGTTTTAACCCCTTCCCTTCCCCTCCACTCGTCGTAAAAACTTCCCTCCCTCCCCTCTGCATTCTTCCTCCCTCCCTCCCTCCTCAATCCATCCATCCATCCATCTATCCATCCCTCCATCTCTCTCTCTCCCTCCATCTCTCTCTCCCTCCATCTCTCTCTCTCCCTCCATCTCTCTTTCTCCCTCCATCTCTCTCTCTCCCTCCATCTCTCTCTCTCTCCCTCCCTCTCTCTCTCTCTCTCCCTCCCTCGCTCTCTCTCTCCCATCCAAAACTCAGCGAGCCAACACTCTCCTCTATACCGCTATCGCCCTTTTCGTCCCCCTTCCATCTCCAATTCTCCGCAATCGTATCCACATTCTCTCTCTCTCTCCCTCCATTCCCTGCCTCAATGTTTTCCATCTCATATACCTCCTCATTCTTACTTTTTCCAACGGTTTTCTCTTCGTGCGAAGATTAAATCCCATCGACGCTTATACAACGGGCCTTTTTTCCGTTTTCATTAGCGCGTGTTATTGAACCCTACATATGTTCCGAGCCATTTAATAGCTTCAGGCTTCTGTAAAGATATCTCCGTTTTAACAGCGTTGGAGTTTAAAACGACCAAATATGTACTCCACGTTACGAGATAAAACATACTGCAAGTTTTATCGGAACAAAAAATCGGCGCTACCAGAAAATCGACCTCGGTATTTATTTTGCAGAATATTACTCCCAAGTGAATGTTTTGTGAAGTGCCTTATGAAGAAGGAATTAAAATAATACACTGGCCATAATTTAAAGCAAGTAAATTATTGCTTTTGGAGAAGTTAAAACTGAAATTACTGAGAGATTCAAATCCTAAGTTTACTTGATCTAGCGTAAAACCACGTATCCTTTTCTTGAATAATGGCGTGCAAAATTAACCTAATAACGAAATACAAACATAGAAAAATATTTTAGAGTGACTTAATAAGGAGTAAACAAATTACAATAATACCTCTGCACAAATTTGACTTAAAAGAACAGCTTTATGCCCAATCTGGCGTGGATTAGAATGAAAAGTATTGATAGTTAAACTACGCAGGTTTTATTCTAATAAATGTATTCCAATTTCATTCCCCAACTTTCAAAATAATATACATCCATTGCCAACATCCAAACCACTTCCGCGATCACCCTCATAGTTATGCAACCCATTCTACTCCATCTGAGCCAGTAACGGAGGTGCTGAAAAGGATGGGAATAAAGTGAAGGGAAGAGATAGAGAGGGAGTCTTGAGTTTAGGAAAGATGGAAGGAAGGATAAGTATTTACGCCATCACCTCTTCACGCCGAAGCTACGCCAAACAATCCTTTAAAAGAGCGGTGAAGGTGAGATGGAAACGGGAAGAGAGAGAGAGGACGTAAAGAGAATTTTTGTTGGTCTTTCCATTCCTTCTTTCGCAAAAGAGATGCTTGTGTGTGTATATAGATGTGGATGTTACTGCGTGTGTATGTTAGGACGCAAGAGAGAGGCGGGGGTGTGAAGAGGGAAGGAGGGACGAGAGAGGTTGTGAGAACCACTCGGTGAGAGTGAGAAGACTTTTGAGCCAACATCGACAGCTGCGGGGAAAGTTGATATTTAAACGTGTGGGCAAAGAGCCTTTAAGGGTGAGGGAAGGTGATAGATAGAGGGAAGGAGAGAGGGGAAAAGTTTTTCTCAGGACGAAATGGAAAAGGCTGTTTATATAATGCCTTCGAGGTAAAAATTGGACATGAGATCCGAACTGCTGGTGACAGTTTACATACGCTCCAGCCGATTTTCGCCGAAGGTGGAAATCTTTGCCTTTAGGGAGACTTTTTATGATTCTTTCTTTCTTTACCTACTGCACGCGTCAAAAGAATTGAGCTAAACAAACATCTGCGTTTCTCCAACGACTGACTGGTTTCGAACTGTTTGTTGAGAGTTCATATTTTTCATTACTTGCCTTTGGGAAATACTTTCGTGGCAAACATTTCCAATTTCGCAAGCCTCGGACACGCATCGCTTTTGCCCACTATCTTCGCGTATTCGCAGGTTTTGTATCTCAATCGAGAAATCGGTCGAGCCAATAGCACAATTTTCATTGAATGCCTGAACAAACAAAAATGATGGAATCGAACGCTGAGATTAAAAGGCAGCTATCAAAGTCGAGGAATTTCAAACACTCCAGTCACAGTATGGGGTAAGAATCACGAAGAAAAACAAATACTTGGCCTTGTAGTCTAAGTTCTTTTACGATCAAACTGAAGCGTGTGATACATAAAATCGATTTTTTACTTAACTTTCGCAGTAAATATTTTTACCCCGTATTGCAAAAATTGAGATTATGTGGACTAGTGCGCCTGAAGATGATTTATTTTTGGATACGTTTATAATGCTTTATATAAATTGTGATTGATGTTATAATTAAATACATAATGACCACTATTGATATAACGTTACCATCTGGCTAGTAGCCAATCTTTAACGTATGCAAATAATAATAATAAGTTAATGAGTACTTAAATAACGAGAATGACAGTCTTCTTCGATTAATATTACCTGCTGGTAATCCTAAAAATTTAACTGATGAAAACTTACAACAGTAACATATTTCAGTAAAAAACCTTATGTTTATTGCGATTTTCCCAAATCACCTATCCATATTTGAACGCAATAAATTAAACAGGATCCATAGCCTCGTAGCCGGCGCATCTGACTAACGGAAAAAAGTCTCATTACGTCTCCAACTCCCCAAAAGTCATTTCTCGAAAAGGTTTCAGTCGACCTTTTACCCGAGCCGTTTTACTTCCTTCCCGATGCAGCAACCAATCCGCGCATTCCCTAAATTTCGCAAATGAAAAAGTCTAGACTAGGGCGGCGAACGAGGAAAAAAATCTTCAGAAAAACAAGAGAGGAGAGACCGGAGCAAGGAGGCGCAAAAGGACAAAACGAAAGTGAGGAAAATAACCAAGACACTGACTGAAGCAATCTCTTTCTATTTCCGACGCATAGGATGCGTCTCATTTTTCTCCGCGCTTCCCAAGCGGGTGGAAGGCAATTTAATTTTTCATAAGGAAAAATTTCGCCGCGTCCTTACCCTCCATATAACCCCGGCCTATTATAAATACGCTCTCGCATCGCGCGCGCACACACACATTCACGCGTGCAGAAAATGATTTTTTTTTTCGGAGCAAGCGGAGCGCAGCGGATAAAGCGAAGGGTTTCGCGAAAGAAAGAACCCGGAGGACGGTGCGTGGAAAGAACTCGGATAAGTAAAAGTCCGGTTTGAATTCCTTTTTAACGGAAAAATGAAACGCACTGTTGTTTTACTACGTACCAAACCACAGAATTTCCGAGGACGGAATTAAAAGTTTTCACACAAGATGCAACGTGGCGATATGCGAGCCAATTGTAATCTCACTACAACTGCTCCAAATAAAAAAAGATTAAAACGACGCGTTTTAGGAAATTGGAAAAAAATATTCTCAATGTCAAGTTGCGAGTTCGATAACATTTCGAGAACTTTCATGTTTTAAAAGGTGAAAACTGTGGCGTATTGCATCGCTGAATAATATTGCCAAGAAAGAATACTAGAATTAAAAACGACGCGAGTTGCCTATTCGCACCCATGACGGTGGTTCGCTAAATAAAATTATCATTCGCATTTCAAGTCATGCGAGTACTGTAATTATTCTCATGTTTTATTTTCATTAATTCGCATCTCTCCTTCGTCAAATCAACCTATAAATCGCCACGACCATCATTGATAGCTGCTAGGCAACTCATCAATCTCATCTAGCCTTTGAAAATTAATTTCTATTCCCTATTCCCGTGAGATATCCCCAATCCATCTCTAGGTACGTCAGAATTTCAATACTTCCCCTCCTGTTCGCTAAGGATTTCCTTTTTTATCAGGTTAACTAACTCCTGTTTTTGCCTACTTCATGAATGTCTTCTTATTCCTTATGCAAGCGTGCATTGAGATTTCGAAGTAATAAAATACTCCTACGTCATAATAAAGATGACAAATATCTCAATAAGAGGGAATAAAATACTAGAATAAATCGAACGGTAACAAATCTATTTTTAAATCTAAATAAAGTTTTTACCTATGTAACCATAAGCTACGCTTACTTTGTTGCTGAAATTCAAACTTTTGAGTAGATTGTTGTTAAAGGAATGTCCGTTCCTAAGTTACAATGATTCTGAATATCCATTTCTTTTGCGCCTCAGCGGACATTGCCTTGGTCTAAGTAAATCGAAAATGTCACATTATTCCTCTCGGACGTCTGATGTCTTCGCAAAAAAATTAAACCTACAATTTAAGGATAACCCTCCATTTATAAACAACAGTCACTTTGAATGGACGAAGCAAGTCAATTGTTTCAGACCAAAGAGTCCCAAAAAATAAGAATTCTTTAATTTTAAAATTTGGAAAGATTTACGATTAAAATGGAATATAAAATGCTAATAATCAGTTCAACGAAGTTCACGTCTAACATAATAACGTGTTAAATTAATACTCGGGTAGAAATGTAATTTGAAAATTCGCTTTTTCACCGCCTTTACCATTCACAAAAAAATAGTACACAACTTTTCACGGGAAAGGAATCAAAAATGTATTGGAAACCACAAACAAGCTTCACAAAATATGAAATCACCCAAACAGTAATTGAGTTTGAAGCGCTAAGCCTAAAATTTTACATTAAAACTTTTGCAAGCTGGAATTCGATCTCTACTTACAGCGGTTTCATCAATTATCATTACACCATCTGTGACCTACCAATCTAAGCCATACTTTAAAGAACGTAAACGAAATAAATACTTTTACTCGCATAAAGAAACGAGCAGACTTCAGAATATTTCTGCAAGTATGCCAACAAAACTGTCCATTATTATGGTGAAAATTCTAAGAAATTCTATCGCCAACACCTCCGTGCCACAAGCCCAGCGGAATAAAATACATCTTTATTGGAATTAATTCCGTAGCTTCCCCGCAATAACATTCAATTACATTCGTATAGAATTTATTTTTCCATCGAAAGCGGCTTGACCGACTCGCCCATTCGAGCTTGTATAGCAATATCGATCGTTCAATTAGAGGGGAGTTTAGGGCCCAGTACTCAGGTAATTCTAGTATGGCTTCAGAGAAAATGCAAACGCAGCCACGGCGTGGCTCGCACATCACCTATGTTAATTGGTTAAGCGGCTTATCTGGCGATACAAGAGGCGAACAAAAAATATACGGCGAGAGCATAAACAAGATCACCGAGCCATTTAAAATATCAGTTGATGTCAACAGTGTTGTTCCTGTGTAATTTAACACTACTAATGCATCTAAACCCAAAATAAAAAATTGCGAGTAAATCCGAAAAAGATGGAAATAAAACAAGCGACGATTTTAAAGAGATACAATTGATTTTTCTTATTTTTGAGAAAAGTTTTAGGTGAAAACTATGAGTTCCTATTTCATTTATAGAAAAAACAAACAGTGTAATTGTAGAAAAAAGTTTAAAGTGAATTTCTATACAATTATACACTTACAATATACATGTGGAAAATCTCTCTCGAAAAATGTAGCCTGAAAATTTTTCACAACTTGCGTTTTACTTAATGAAAATTCTGTCGTATTTTCGCAGGCACTTGCATAGTAAAATCCAATTTTACTGAAAAATCTTAATAATTTCTTGCATGTTCATTTTAATTTAAAAGAAATCATTTGTACGCCTATATCCGTTTAACGAAATTCACACACACACACGAGTAAACACTAAAATTTGGACTTAAATTTGATCAGGATTAAAACGATAACAAAATTTTAGAAAATTTAACTAAGCATTTAGATGTCTTATTGAATTCAGACAAGTTCAAAAATTATTTTTACGCAGTTTTAAACGGATTCGCCTTTAAAAACGAAACACACTCACCAAAGGATAACAGCGGTAAGGATACATTCTAGGGCGTATACTGCCAACAGTCTTTGTGCTTACCTGCAAAGAATGAAAAAATAACATTGGTTACAAACTACACAATCAATGGCATGGTTCTTCTGGAATAATAAACGTAAATCTATAAGCAGTGCAAATACACAAATTCTAAAGTAATATTTTAAGAAATATATTGCCAAATTATCATCGGACTGAAATGATAACTAGGGGATTCGCGGGATCTTCGGCCTCGCTCACTTAGGGCTGGTGGGAAGAATCACACTGCGCGCCTCTGGGAGGCTCTCTGTACATTTTAGAAAAATGTATATTTGACGTTTCCTTCATCGTTTGCTGTTTTCCGTATGTATGCCAAATTTCGTTTCGATTGGATAAGATTTGGAAATTAGCGCAATGCGCTAACGAAAATTTCGCAGTATCTATAAGGGTAGTATTCTAGAAAAACTATAGGCATTCGATTCTAAGTTATTTGTAGATGCACACGAAGTTTGGTAAAAATCAGACAACCGAGACGGCAGTTATCGTAGAATAAACAGACAAACAAATAAAATGCACATGGACTCAGCAGGAGAGACCTCGCTTCGCTCGGCCAATAAATTTTTATTATTCATCCCAATAATTGAAGTTTAATTTAAACAAAAATTAATAGTTATCCTTTTTTGAGATTTTTCAATTCTACCACAATGTTAGAGCGCCAATATATGAGTTGGCCATGAGAATGCGATGAGAACGGTTTTAGTTTTAAAAAATTAACCAAGATTAAAATATTTTCTACAAATATATTTTTACCAAGGTTATCGAACCCAAGCCCTCATAATATATGATTATATTCCTGCAAGGGTTCCCCTAAGGAAGTAACACCACATAGTCATTGGTATTACGCAAAAAATCACGGAATCTTGATGTCTTTCAACACGGCAGAGAAAAGCCAACTCGCGTAAAATCTACCTTTTACAAGCCATACAGATCTCGGAATATGTAAACTTTTCACGGACTCATGAATTTTTAATTGAAATTTTCTATGTAAGAGCAATTAAGACATGCAACAGAATCAATTTAAAGTAAAACTTAAGATTAACTAATTGATAGTAGCTCAATAACTTTGGCTAAGATTAATAAAGGTGAAATACTCCTTTAGCCAAACAATTAGAGGGTTACAAAACCCTCTAATTGTTTGGTTAAAGGAGTGTTTCACCTTTATTAAGAATAACTGTCAAAAAATAATTTATTCATATTTTTTAAATTGGAGCTTCAAATAAAATAAGAATACAGCTGAAGTATAGTTAGATTCTATCCACATCATTTTACATTTTTACGCCACATAATTGTTACCATAACAGAATTTTTATTCGTACCTTAAAGCGTTGATTTCATCTCCTTTAGAAAATAACTAGATAATAATTGAAATGCAGCTGTAAAACATTTTGTCAATGAAACATCCTGGGATAATCTCAAAATTTTCGATGCTTTTGGTTAGTTAAAAATAAACTGTAAACGAACCGAGTCTCAACGAAAAACTGCTAAGAGGTAAATTAGAAAAGTTTAAAGAGCTGACATGCCATTTCTACATAAAATGGAGAATAGGTATTTTATAGGACATAGCATTAACTCCATGCGTGGACATCACGAATCCCGGAATGTCGACCTTAATATTATTTTCGCAAAATTATACGAATACATAGGGCACGGATGCCAAGAGCTCCAATAGAGGAATCTGCACGCTAAGTAAAATAGGCTCATTAGCCTATGCAGTGGGAAAGAGAGACAAAGGGATATAATTTAACATTGCGTCTATATATATCATTATATATAGACGTTCCTTACAGAGGAGGAGTAACATATAACATAACATACTAGTAGAAGGCGCTTGCATACTGCAAGCGTTTCATCTCACCTTGAAAAAATATTAATTTTTCAGAGAGATATTTCATCATGAGAAATATTTCTTTAATTCATAAGATTTCTCCAGAACCGATTTTCGTTTTTTCCTTATGGAACAATAATGGAGTAAAACAATCACTAATTTTTGCAATTTTAGGAATATTATAATTTTTCCACATTGGGTTAATAATGCTACACATTTCTGCAAAATTTTAAATTTGTAGCACATTTAGAAGTGAAATAACATTTATCTAATTGTTTAAAATTAATTATTTTAACGGCCGCAATAACAATTTCATGGATACACCGAAATGTTTATTCGTTTGTATAGACTAATCTCTAAATAACGTAAAAATTTCAGCGCCCTGTCTCGCCCAGTAGTATCTAAACATTTACCTATTTGTTTAAACTTTAAGAAATTTTAACAGTCAAACAAATTAAAATATCAAAATGTGTATAATTCCTGTTTCGTTTTTTTACAAACTCTACCTACAACAAAAATTTCAGCTCCGTAGCACATACGGAAATACATTAACTTTGAAATTTTTTAAAAATAATTTCGAATTTTTAGCGGCCGCATTGTAGAACTTTTTCAATATTTTCGTTTTTTCTAGTCGGTTTTGCACATAATCCTACCAAAAAAAATTTCGAGACTGCCGCTTTTATGGAAGTGCCTAAACCAGGGGTGGGGAACCTTTTTTCATTAGAAGGCCAAATGTTACTTAACGGAGACCTCGTCAGGTCGCACATTGCGAGGTACGTTGCATACATTCACATTTATCAAAACTGAAGTAATAGAGGCTAACACACTTAAATGGCTTTTTAATCTAACAAATACAGATTTCAATTCTTCACATTTACTAATATTTTTAAAAACTTTGAAGGCTTTAACAAACATAATGACTTTTTAATTTAATGGAAAAAATTTCAATTCTTCATATTCACTAATATATTAATAAACTTTAAAGAAGTTAAACAAATTAAGGACTTTTAAATAAAATGTTGCACTCAATCACATTCATCAAATTAAGAAGGCAAACACAATTGAATGACTTTTTGTGAATGTTTGTTGTGAGCTAAGAACTTGATATTTGTTGTATTTAGATTCAATTGGTCTTCCAGGTGAGTTTTTGTCAACTGTGATCTCAGACACGTCTTGATTTGAGCCATATATGAACATGTTGATTCACAACAATAGGTTGAGACGAAACAAGAGAGTAAACGACGAGCATATTGACGCAGTCGTGGGTATTCAACAGCATTCTTCCATATTTCAATGGGATCCTTTTTACTGTCGAATAGAGTCTTCAGAATGTTATCTTCTGAGAGATCAATCAACTCCATCTGCAATTCCTCAGGTGCATTCGAAACAACAACCAGATGTGGCTGAAAAGCTAACCTCAGTGTGGCATCATGTTTCTAAAAATCTTTAAATCTGGCATTCCATTCTTCAATCAAGGAGTCTAAGACGCCTATATTCATTCATATTCCAATTTTGCAAGTTTTTATTCATATCTTGTTTATCAATTACCTTTGCCAGTTCAGGAAAATGCTCGGCTGAAACAACTGATCTGGTAAGGCAAATTTTGAATAAAATCCAACTTCTTCCGAAACAACTGAATTTGCTGCCACATTTCATATATGGATTTAGTTTTACCTTGTAGAGAAGCATTCAAATGATTTTTCTTTGACATTAAATCACACAAAAATGCAGCATTTCCGCAGAAATCTTCCTTCAAAATATCACAAGGTTCATTCTGCTCTTTGAAAAGGCTCGTGACTTGTTTTCGCAAACCTAAAAAATTTATAGTACGTGACCTTGTGACAACCAGCACACTTTAGAATGATATGGAAGATCTACACTAAATGTTTCATCGTCATTTTGAAACATGGTGCGAAACTGGCGATGCCGTGAAGCATTTGCGCAAATGTAGTTCACAATTCCAATAACTTTACGTAATGTGTCATTTAAAACAGTAGATTTGGCACAAAGATTCTGTTGATGCAAAATACATAAATTTTGTTTGTTCTTTCTGTAACTTTCATGCTAAAATCATATACGAGTTTGAGTATGTTTAGACAAGTATGCAAAAGGCCGCACTGAGTATCACAAAAGGCCGCCGGTTCCTCACCCATGGCCTAAACATTAGTACCCCCCTATATATATGTTATCATTATATATAGACGTTCCTTAGAGAGGAAGAGTAATATATAACATATATATATATATAATTTTCAAACCGAACCGGTAAATTTCCCCATTTCAAGTCCGCTCACAATATAATTAACTCGTATTGCTGTAATATGTGGCGGGATACCATATTTACACCTCAAACTTATGTTTATCATAATTGGTTGAGTAGGTCTTCGAATAAATGATCGGGAAAGTATCGCAGAACTTCTCCCATGGAATAATAAACCACCGTAGAACTAAATAAACTACCTATATCATTTGATAAAAGCTATTTCTAAGCTGCCATCAGGACTTAAACTAAGAATTTTGGATTAGACAAAGTTCATTGGCCTCTTTGAAATGATACAGTTGAAGATAATACTACACAGACGTTTCGCACGCAAGAACATGGTTTTTAAAAATCTTAATAATCTCGAGAATGATCAAATGAATACCTCCCGTAAAACCAATGTTAATTCAATGCTCGAGTCGCAAGTCACGGAACCGCAATAAAGATAAATTAAAAGTTTTTTTTTCTCTCTCTCTCCCGTCGTCCCAATCTTAAGTGCGACTGAAAGCAAAGCTTCCCTTTTCCTACAAAGGAGAGTTTGCGGCATAGTTCCCGAGATTTAAGGAGAAAAAGAGTCCGCGATGCTCGGGACAATCACATTCCGCTGCACAATTCCAGGACCGTTCTAACTCCCCCCCCCCTTCACCAGCCCTATCCACACTCTCCCCTCCCACCCGCTACCGGCATCCTAGCGAATGGGAGAGGGCGGGGGAGAGGGAGGAAGGAAGAGAGAGAGAGAATGAGAGGAGAGCGTGAAAAAGAGAGAATATGGACCTCCTGGGTGGAGCATTGTGAAACGCGAGAGATCCAATTAGGTTAAGAGCCCCCCTATGTTCAGCGAGGCTTTTTGAAAATTCCTTTCGCAAGTAGGCACGAGAATGTCATCGGTGAATTTCAAAGGAGAGAGAAAGGAGCGGAATGAGCCTGGGAGAGATAAATTCGTATAGAAAGAGGAGAGAGAAAAAAAGAGAGAGAAGGGAGAAATAAAAATGGAGGGAGGGATGCGATGCAAGGAAAGGGAGGTAGAAGGAATAACAGCGGTTGAATCCTCTCAAAATTCTACCTTTACCTTTAAGTGGAGTTCCGAAAATAGGACTTTACGACGAAGCTCTGGTCTCCTAAAAGGCACCGGAGAAACTTTTCTCTCTCTTTAATTCGTCGATCGAATTAAGCGTCCGTTATTATATTTGCGAAAGCGATCGTTTCGCGAGAAATGGAACGAGGCGAGGAAGCGAGTGAGATTCGCGGACGTAAAAGGTGAAATCGTCGCGGGAGGGAAATTAAAATAACTTTGCAGGATGCGACTTGGATAGGCTTTTTATTTCAAGCTCGTTTGAAAAGTCTCCAACTTGAAAAAATAAGGAAGATCTTCGGCGTAGGATTATATTTTTCCACTCGAGAGGAAATAAACTAAAAATAACGATAAGAAAAAAGTCATATAATAATTCCCTTCCTTTCTTTCACTAACATTAATTTTTAGGTGAATCTTTATTTTCCGGGTTTAACTAAATACCACTGTATTTTCAAGTTAATTATAATAATGTTAATTGATTGTACCAAAATAGAGAGGTATATAACTAAATCACCATCGCAAGCTATATTGCTTCTAATTTAAAATAATTAAACAAATGATATAATTGCAATGCAATATTGCTATGTTTTTAAATCGGTACTCACAATCACAGATCAACAATGTAGAGAATACATTAATAAACAACTGAATTCGCTATTTGATTTACAGCAATGGCAAATAAGTTGAAAATTATAAACGCGCCCACAACTTAGAATAAAAAGCATCCTAACATTACGAGTGTAACGTAGCTTTAAATTGCTTACGTATGAGAAAAATTTATCCTAAAACTAAAATTGCAATCGATTTAATAGCAGGAAAATTAAATAGGCGAGTATTTCTTCTCTCGCCAACGAAAACTATACGACCAAAATACCAGTCTCATCTAACCTGGGTGTGTCATCGCCATTAAAGCTGTTTCTAAAGTGCCCTTTGCTATTTATCCCAATGAAATGGACATTAATATCATTTTCACTACTTGTGACAAGATATGAGATAAACTGCACAAAGTGCTGAAATTAATTCGCCGCAATCACCATCAATCTCTTTAGAAAAGTCTAATTAATCTAATGCAATTTGAAATTTTTAAAAAGAATAAAAACTAAAAACAGTGTATCTTATCACTATATGAATTATTTTTTTTATAGTATCCAAATCATTGCAACTTTTTGCGTCATGACCAGTTATTGCTTTTAATTTATTAAAATCGTCTTTAGTCGACTTATGCCAGTTAAAACTAGATTTTTAGCAATAAACTTAAAATTTTAACTAATAGATGGTTTAATTAAAATTTTGCTTACAGTCATCCAAGACTGTTTATGGCAGCAGTTTTTCTAAAAATTAGACAGGTTCTGATAACACGATAGAGAATTGATAATGACATAGAGTACAGGTAAAACAAATAAAATAGATAGCAAAAAATCATGTATAACATGTAAAATATATTACATATAATACAAGTCAAAAATGTTTATTTTTTTCAAATGAAACACCCGATTATTATTATATATTAATCAATCATAAAAAGTATTAATAATACTAAATAAATTAAAACAAATGATAGTTCATGTAACAGAACTAATGCGGATGTTTGCAGAATTTCAAACAGCTATATCGACATAAGGACACCAGCGAACCATCACAAATACCTGTTGGATGAAAATGACAAAAAAATCCCGTCATTGAATGAGAGAAAAAGAAGGAAAAGAGATCAAAGCGCTTTATCCCCGTTTATTTTCAACTGGGAGCGAAATGGAAAAACAATTCACGCATGGAACATTCGCAGTTTGCAATACATTTCCAAAAAACAAAACTCCCTGCGGTTCAGTTACACTGCATGGCGGAGCCCATGGCTTAACCAGCGTTTTCTCGCGTGGTTGCCCTTGGCCAAATCAAAAAAAAATACCTGGCAGAAAAGAAGAGACAGACGGAATGTCTCCTCCTCTATTCTCCCTCCAGCTAGGAGACGCAATGTTCGAAGCTAGAGGGTGGAAACTAACGCGTCGTGATTAGCTACGAAAGAAAAGAGAAGGCGTATTTTTTCGATCTGATGGACGGGACATTGCATCGGGTTCCCATCCGGCGGCTCTGGCAAAAAAAATCTCGACGAGCTTGGGGAGATTGCAACATGTAAAAAAAACAAAAGAGAGGTGACAGGCGACATTTAAAAAGGGCTTTATACCGCCAGCAATAAAAATGTTTTTTATACTTTACGGCTCGGCTTTTTTAGGCGTAGAAAACTATCGTATTGCTTTTTTTATCGTACGCGCCGCGCCAAAAATATAGAGCTAGCAAAAATGCGAATCGGGACATCACAGAGAAACAATCCAATCGCGAGAGTTAACGGATTTTTGGACGGAATGATTGAGAGAGAGGATTGTTTTTAAACACAGCGATCCGCTCATCCGACTTTTGATACGATTCTAACGCTGGCTGGCGCTTTTATAAAGCTCTGCGTCGCACGGAATATGTTTGATGGCGTTATTATCTTTTATTATCCAGAATGATATGCAAATACGTATTTTCGTATTTTATAAAACGGATCAAAAATACTGTAGAAAAGAAAAGCTCTTCGCCAGGGCATAAACTGGAGGTTTATCGCTGATAACCTGCTCGTTGATCTCCCCAACAATAAAAATTAATTATACCGAAATCATTAACATTAATCAATAAAAGCACGTAGGTCAAATATTAAGCGTAGATTTACGGAAGTTGTGCGGTCCATTGCTAATAAAGTATCGCAAATGTAACCAACTACCCAGTAACTAACAAATTATTCTGTATGGAAAAATTAATGCCTGACAGCAACAAAATTTGTACATTACCAATATAAATATTATGCGAAGGTGTCTAAATCATTTACGCAACACGCATTTTGTCAATTTCGGAGCCCTTTCAACTCCGGAGCCCTTTCAACTCCGAAACCCTTTGCTATTTCCGACACCAATTTGCGCCGCTAATTACGTAAAGAGCAAGCACGCAATTTCATCTCACAAATACATGCAAAGATTTCAGGAAGTAATCAGATAATCAAGGTTCGATTCTGGCCGACGGAAAAACCTGAAGCACGGCGAGTGCACTAGAAACCCCCCTCCCCTCTCCCCCTCACACTCGCCCCTTATCGTAACCGCCACCTAAACCCCAATCCTACCCTCCACACCCTCTAGGCGGTCGCAAATGAAAACGCGTTTATTACAGGCTACTCTGAATTCTTCCCGTACCGCACTCGTTAAGCATTCAAATCCAAAAACCAATGCTTTGGGGATCGTAGCGGAACCAAACGATTCCAATCCGAAGGATAGCTCCGCCAAAAAGCTCACACTTAACTGTTAATCTCGGCTCTTTCACTGAACTGAATTAAACATTCATCGTGCATTGAAACTCCTCTCTTCCCCATGTTGCAGTTCTTCATTTCATTTTGTTGGGACTGGGAATGTAATATCAAACTGTTTCCGCCTATTTCAAACTCCTTCCTGAATCACTAGCTACCCCACTCTACATTTTTTACATACCTTTTGTTCAAATTCCGACATAATGATATCTCCACCCCTTCCTCCATTATATTTCTCTCTTTCCTTCTCATAATCACGCCCTATCTATCGCTTCTACTCCATCGTGATTTCCTCTCTCTCTTTCCTCCCTCGATCTCCTCATCTATCCACTACTACCAGAACACTCTCTTGCCTCCACTCAAGCGATCTCTATGGCCCTCAAGCAAAGTAACCTCCCGACACAATCCACACCACCACAATCTCACGTTCCCACTCTCCACACCCAATCGAATCTGGTTCTCTCTCTCTCTATTTTCAAGTCTACCTCTTTCACTCACTCAACTTCTCACTCCATCTCTCACTCTCACTTTTTATCCCCATCCTCTCTCCCTCCCCCCTCTCTCCCCTCTTCTCCCACTCTTTTCTCACTTTCTCTCCCTCTCTTTCTCCCTCCCTCACTCTCTCCCTCCTCTTTTCTCTCCCTCCTCTTTTCTCTACCTCTTTCTCTCTCTCCCTCTCTCCTTTTCTCCCTCCCTCTATTTCACTTACTCCCTCTCTGTCGGTTCCCCTCAACTCTATTTCCGTCTCTCATAACATTCCACATTCGTTCACTACCCACACTTTTCACTACAATCTCTGCTCCACTCACCAGCTCGGTACTTATTTTAAATGTTTCCCCACCTACATTATATTTATCAAACCATTCTCCAGGCATTCGAATACCACAAAAACTCTCCTCTCCACTCGGTATCTCTTATTCCCCTTTTTCTCTCAAATTTCATCGGGTACATTAAAATCCTGTTAACTTTCAGCTACGCCAATGAAAGAGGAGGTAATGTGGACTAAACAAATACGTCCATCAATTCAAACCCCGCATGAACTTTCACTTCAAAGTAATATTTACCAAAAAAATCAACTCGCTTTCCCTTCTATCTACGTTTTAAAACCCGCACTCCCCATAAACGCCGTTCCCTTTCACCTATTTTAATTTACGCCGAACTGATCGCGACTATTTCCATACGTAATTCCCGAAGTTGCAGGCGTTTAAAAAGATTTTTGTTTACATTTTAGGAGAAAAATACTGAACTTGACCGGGAATCGAACCCGGGTCTCCCCACTTGCCGGATAGGTGCTTTAACCAACTAAGTTATCAAGAAGAATCAGGCTGGCTTGATGGCTTATTGTTAGTTGGTTAAAGCACCTATCCAATTGGGAAGACCCAGGTTCAATTCCCGGTCAAGTTCAGTATTTTTCTCCTTCTAAAATGTCAAAACATAGTTTCACATTTATGCGAACATTCATAAAATGTAATTTCAACACCTTGTAACTTGTTTTAAAATTTGTTACGCATTCCCCTATCCGAATTTATCTCTCTACCTATCCAACGCTTAGTCTACTCATCCATCCACTTCCCTCCTCCCATTTCCAGCTCCCTTTATCCCGTTACCCCCAACATACCCTGCCATTTCCCCATTCCCTCCAGTCTAGCTATCTATTTGTCTATCTTTGCCATCGCTCTCATTCCATATCGTTTGCCAATTTGAGCACGGCGTCGTTGACTGAGCAACGGATGCCGGCGGAGATCGCGTTTCGATGGCCAATTAAACCCTCCCTACGCAATTGAGAGAGAGAGATATAGAGGAAATGGAGCGGGAGGAAAAGGAAAGAGATAGGATGGGAGAAAGACCACGAATGGATAAGGGTGAGGGGGGAGATATAGAAAAAAAGGGTTGGAGCAGAGTTTGGCACCACGGGATTGCAAAATGGTAGAGAGAGGAGAGTGTCACGTGAGAGCGTTGAACGATATGGAATGGATAGGGAGATAAGAGGGGGAGGAGGTGATGAGAAGGGGAACAGAGAGGGAATAGTGGTCAGGGAGAGCAAACTGCGCTGCAGTGGAGCGGTGACGGCTGGCGTGGCAAACAACGACGAATAACACGCCAATATGCATTTATAAGGATTTTGGGGAGCATCTGATGAGGGGATTTTAAACAGCCATAGGATGAAACCAAAAGGGTGGAATTTTCATTCCGTCTTTTTTTTGCTACTATGACGCGAAATTCAGATGCTTATATTTCTTTACGAGGTCCGTAAAATGTGATACACATCCACAGGCACGCACGCACATTCGCACTCGCGCGCGCATACATCCACTTTACAAGTACATACATACATACGCCTAATTATACATAAATATGAACAGGATCGCGATATTTGAAATCGATGTTTAACTAGATGGGATTTTATTCGCAGTTTTCTGAGAAAAAAGTCACCTGTAGCTTTCACAACTTTTTCCAAACTAGGTGTATCTTTAACTAAAAGGATCAATTTCAATTTTGTATCATAGGATATAATAATATAGATATAAAAACATGCGCAACAAAAAATTCATATTTAACAAATATGTTATTATAATGTAACAACAAATATATTTTAATGCTCAACTGATAAATCCCGTGTAGGCGAAGTTTTACACCATTGAAACAAGCATTGACAGTGCTACTTACGTTAAGTTAGTTATGTTTTCATTTAATAAGATTCAAAATTTCTAGAAGAAAGATGTCACATAATTTTATGCGAATTTTTACCGAGGAAGAAGTTATTTGGATAAATATAATTATTGTAATACAAAGGAAATTATAGCAACTTTGCAGTTATTTGGAATCGCTCATTAATTTAGAGAAAAAGATAATAAAAAGAGTTTGTTGAATGTTACCCTTGAGGGTAAATTTTACTCGATTTCGACAAATGATTTTACCACCAACTACGGAAAATTAACTGAAATGTGTTATAAATGTTATTACATTGAATTCTTGTGGACCTTCGCTTGTATCCAGATTGTTTTAATACTTCTGCAGAAAAAAGAAACATACAGGAAAGTCATCCGACATAACTTTTCTCTTTTCAGCATTTTTGAAAGAGAAAAGGGGCAGATTAAAGAGAAATTAAAAGTTTCATAATCTTTCTTCCGAAACAAAAATTCTAAAGAAACTCCACGCCTAAAAATTCTGCAGGGACGTTATCCTCAAAATATCTCTCCCATCGTCAATTATCTTAAGTAATCTTAGTAAGTAAGAGTTTTCCGCCTCTATTAATAATTAATAAATTCAATAATAAAAAACTATTACACGTTTCTCCTAATTAAATATCCGTCTACATCAAGTAAATAGTACAATCTCTTTTAAAAACACGCGCCTTCGTTCAGCGTTCTCCAAGGATAATCAATTCGTTATGAGCAATGCATTTCAAATCGAATATTTTAACTATTTTTAAAAAATCGAGTCGTCACACTAAAGTCATATATTTTTCACCAAATGCCTTTCCTTCTTATTTTTTCGTCGTTTTAAATAAAGACTTGATTGCGTAGTTCATTTAATAAATGGGTATTTACGTTCATTTTTACGGATGTTGTTGCCAATTTGCCATCTTAAGGTTCTCTGATTAGCTTATCTTTTTCATTGTTTGTATTAAAAGGGAAAAACGAAGCATAAACCTTATCCAGATGGATTGAATTAATTATCTCAGAACAATGATTTCGAAAGGCAACTTCATTAGGCCTGGTGCAATGTTATAAAGGTTTATATTTTCATAAACTCTCAACGGTTTCGTCATTTTTAGGCTACAACTCTGTAGGTGCTGCATTTATTTGCAATTTTTCACCTATATTCGATTCTAAACGAAATACTTCGGCAGTTACAGTTAAAATCTGTGAAAAGTATGGATAATGTAAAATTATGTTGGTTAACTACTAAGAGGAGATGCCATTTGTATAACCTCTCATCCACGGTTCGAAGATTAATTATATAAATGATTTAAAGTAAAGTTGAATTAGGGTAAATTAAATATTCTAGTATCATCTTACTTCAATATTACGACAAAATCCATTTTTATTTAATCCATCGTTAAATTGACGTCAATATTATTTTTTTAAGATAAGGTATATTATACATAGCCTCAAAATATTCTATATAAAACTACATGCTACTTAGATAAAAAATCATTAGGGCTCACCCCTAAACATTAAAACGTAGAAACAATTATTTATTGCGTTTATGCACACATACGCACAAAGTCAGACTTCGATAAATCAAACGTTTATAACTGGAATTTTCGGTAAGTCGAAGTAGATATTTTCCGCTTCCGTATTAATAAACATACGTGAAATTGAAGTTCTTTAACTTAAAGTTTCGATTACTCTTTTTTTCTCCCTCAAAGGTTCGATCGCGCATGCGAACACAAACATTAGTCTGTTTTTTTTCGGAATATCCAACTCTAGAACATCACGCCATGTTAGACATCCATTCCTGAAGAAAATATCAACTCGCAGCCTGCGTGAAATGAATGCGCAAACCTTATTCGAGGCACACATCATGAATAACTTCACGGAAAGCGTATGGTTGACTGACACACCTCCACCGCCCAGGTTTTCAGGCATGAGGCCGAGACTTGAGGATAGGAAAATAGAAGAGGCGAGAAATAGCGAGAGGTAAGAACAGAAAATAAGGACTATTCGGAGAAACGATAAGAAAAGAGACGTCGGATAAGGGATAGGACGTGACTTGGCAAAAAGGAGACGCTGAAGCGGGAAAAGAATCAAAAATTGAGAGAGAACGAGTTTAATATGGGAGAGATTACGTGGGCGGGATGAGAAGAATATAGGGAATGGAACGGAAGGGGAGAGGGAAAGGGGAGTGAGAAAGGCTGATGAATGCGGAGGGACATTTAATATTACCGGACAGGGAGGGAGTGTCGCAGATGACGAGGTGCGAGAGCGTGGCAGTGGGAGGCTCTCTCGAAATTATCGAAGGTGTTCGACTGCTTCACAGCACGCGGAACAAGAGGAATGGGACTTCGCATCGATCGTAATAGCTCAACAGTAACGACCGATTTTCTCCCGCGCGGGGATGAAAATTCAAATGCCGGAGGCATAATCCACGATGGCGACTCTTGAGATGATTAAACCAAATAGGAGATTCACATTTTTCGGACCATTAAATAAAACGGGCCGAAAAGGATCGATACATTTCGATACGTGTATGTAGACTATTCGAAACTATTAATTATTGCGTCCAGAAAAAAACTTCCTTTAAAGAGCTACATCAGAAATATGATCAGCAACAGCATTGCTGGATCTCCGGAACATAATTTTAATACAAATTAAGGTCACGTTAAAACTATACATTTCACATATCCTAATTCGATAGAAATTATTTGATGATGGAATGACGGCATATATTAAAATATAAAATTAATTTGTAAATTTGAATAATACGAGACTAAAACTCATTAAAAATCACGAACTAGCCTCGATTTCCGCTTGGTATTCATGTTCATCAAGTCTTCACTTACAACTAAGAGATATGTGTAACACAAAGCAACACCATAATTACTTCGCTAAAGCAATCAATCATCTGGCACACATTTTTTAAACCTAAAACTTAAGTGCTACATGAATGAATTTTTGTTGTTGGAGAGTTTCATTCGTAGTTGGTTAAAAGGTTATTCCCTCAAATCAATTGCGGATAATATTTCGGAAAGAGCTAAAACAATGCTATTGAAAATAAACGAATAGAATTTAACTGAGCTGATATTGTTAAGAAAATAAAGGAAAATATATTTTTGCTTACATACCGCTTCAACCAATTATAATGGATTGATCTTCACACGATTTGGTCTAATACCACGTAATAGAAAACTAAAGCCTCAAATTAATCGGTTTATTTTTCTCTTCCCACGTAAACATCCATATTCATAAACTTACCGCAACGAATTTTTAAAATATACGATTCCTGAGCGGAAAATCCGTTTGAAAAAAATCGCAATGTACATAATAAAACAGTAAATCAGTCGTTTTTGGAGAGGAATGAATTCTAGTGAGCGATGAAGCTTGTAAATCGTATGGGCGTGAAAATATTCAAATTCCTCCTTCTCTCATCGAGTATTAAACCTCGCGAACGCATAATACATACCTACTACCTTTTTAAATGAACGAATGAAAACCACGAAATTCATCGCGGAAATTATTTAACAATTTGAAAAATTGGTATTCTAAATTGGAGATGTAAGTTTTTTGCGATGAATTTATGGAGGGGAAGAGTTTAATTTTTTACCGTTTGAGGTATACAAGTGAATTAACATTCACTTATTCTTTGTGCGTTTCATGTTTCCGGAGGAAGGGGAATGATAGGTCATTATTTTTATTCTACTATAACAGAAGGCCTTGCAATAGCTTCCTGTAAACAATTCTGACTCCTTACTCAAATCTGATGCGAGTTTATTTTTTTTGGATAAGAAAAAGAGAAAGAGGCGGTTTAAGATGAATCTCAGCTATTATTCTAATACTGTGAGAATAATGAAACCTATTGTGAGCAATGGTAAATTTATGTTATTTTTAATTAAATATACCCGAATATTTAAACCATAATTCAAACTATCAATTTTTGTTATTTTCGTTGGACAATTGTGTATCCTTAAATTCATACACATATATCAAAAGCCCCATAGTAACAAATAAGCATTTTAAAATTGGTATGAAACTATAAGTTTCTTTAAAATTATCCCACGACATAAACTAAAGAGCGGAAATTATACAATTATCCTGCAATAGGCAAAAAGTATAATTCGTTAGTTTGTGAGGCATAAAAAAGATCTCACGCCAATTGTAATTAAACGATAATTCAAATACAATTATCAATTTCATAAAATAACGCAAGGTGGATACATTTACGCGTAACCGCAGAATATTAGGGCCTTTCCTAAGGCAACTTTATTACTTAAACAGAAAACTGAAATTTAATAATAGTAATTTCCGTAATGTGAGCGCATTCTTTCGTCACATGGCTGGTAGACGTTTTGATCGGAATGTCTTCGAGCTACTTCATGAATTAGAAACAGTATACCCTGCTGGAAACGTGCTCGGATGATCTACTTATTTCCAATCAATTTCCGATCCATTACTCGAGTCAATCTCTCGAACGAATTTCAATCACACTTTCTGCTCTAGGCGAAGAAAATGTCATCGGCAACGTGAATAAGGACATTATGTAAACTCGTTTATCGTCATCTTCCCGAAAAAATTCCATTGGCGGCCATACGGAAATTCATTTTAGGAGGAGGATGAAAGGTAGAGTAAATCACACAATCACAGATCCTGTCTTCATCACTCAACTACCACCGCCACCCACCCCTTCACGTGTACAATATAGTTTCTGTGTGTGTGTGTGTGTGTGTATATATATATATATAACAACTTACGGAAAAGGAAAGGTAAAATGAATATATGGATGTCAACAAGGTGTTGGGATGAGGAAACCCAGTGAGCACTCACCAATCAGACGACTTCAGGTTGGCGAGGCCCCGGGGATGTCGAAGCGACACACGTAAAATAACACAAAAACACAGAAACATCACAAACGTAGAAGCTTTCGGAACTACTCCTTCTTCAGCTACAGAGAGAGAACTGATGGCGGTGACACTGGGTGGAGGCATGGGGGTGGAAGGGTAGTGCGGAAAGGTCGAGGATTGGAGGAAACGGAGGGGGTTGGGGATGGGTAGGGTGTTGGGAGAAGACAGAAAGGGTGTGGAAAGCTATCGAAGGTTGAGGCCTGGGGGAGTGAAGGAGTTTAGGAGATGGATATGCGAAAGCTCCCACTGACGGAGTTGGGGAGCCGAAGCATTGTCGGGGAGAGCGCGAATGACTCTCACTGTGAAGCAGTTGTTAAACTTTAAATTATGTTTGTTCGCATGAACGGCCACCAGCAGCGGTCGTTTGAGAATGACGCTGTTGCGGTGGCCATTCATGCGGATGTTGAGGGGATTGCTGGTGAGGCCAACATAAAAGGCGGGACATTGGGTGCATCTCAGGAGGTAAATGATATTGCGGGTGGTGCAGTTGGTGGTGGAAGTTATGGGGTAGGTGATGTTGGTTGTGGGACTGGAGAAGGAGTTGCAGGGGGGGGTTTATTGGGCATGTTAGACATCGAGGTCTACCGCAGGGGTAAGATCCGGCAGGGTGTAAAGGCGTGGGTGCTGGGGGTTCTTTCTTCCATAGAATATTTGCCAGATTAGGGGGACGGCGGAAGGAGAGCATCGCTGGTCTGGGAAATGGGATCTGGTGAGGGGAGGATGAGAGGATAAGGTGGGCGGCTTTCAGGATGTTTTTCAGAATGTCGTGGATGCCGGGGAAATACAGGGTGGTTAGGGTGAGTTGGAGGGTGGAATCGGTGGTGGTGTGGGTATTGGGGTGGGAGTTAGGGGTGGCGGGTGCGACTGCCCGCCGGATTTGGTCTCGGATCAGATCCGGCAGGTATCCGCGCTGTAAGAAGGCATGTTCGAGGGTGGAGCAGTACTCGGACAGGGAATCTCTGTCCGAGCAAATTCTCCGTCCTCGTCGGGCTAGGGCATAGGGAATAGAGGTTTTGGTTTGGAGGGGATGGCAGCTGTCGAGCTGGAGATATTGAAGGCGGTTGGAAGGCTTGAGGTGCACGCTGGTGTGGATTTTGTTTTCCCGGATGGAGAGATCGACATCCAGGAAGGTGATGTTGGAGGCAGAGGAGTGGTGGGTGAAGGAAAGCGTGGGGTGGGATGAGAGGCGTTGACATCCATATATATATATATATATATATATATATATATATATATTAACTAAAGGAAAAGAAAAGGTAGTGATGAGGGTGGCAACAAGGTGTTGAGGGAAGCCCAGCGGACACTCACCAAGTTGAGGACCAAGCTGGCAGGCTGCTGGGGGCGTCGAAGAGACACGTAAAACACACGAACACAAAAACACACGCAAGCTTATCGGGCCTATGCCCTTCTTCAGCGAAAGAGTAACGTAAAGTGACACACTGGGCAGGGAATGACAGGGTGATGTGGGAAGGTTGATGATTGGAGGAGGTGGGGAGTAGGAGGGGTGGATAGCCAATAAAGAGGGAGTGTGATGAGGTAGAGTCCGAATAGTTACAAAGTAACAAGGAAACATTGTAAGGGGGCTAATAGGGTTAGCGGAGGTTGAGGCCAGGCGGAGAGAAAGAGTCGAGAAGATGGATATGTGCTAGTTCCCAGTGTCGGAGAAGGGGGGCAGGAGTGTCATAGGGTAAAGCGCGAATAATCCTAACATGGTAGCAACTATTGAAGGGGACATTGTGGGTATTAGCATGTAATGCAACTGGGAGGGGGCGTCTGAGAGAAACGCTATTCCGGTGACCGTTCATTCGGATGTTTAACGGATTGCTGGTGAGGCCTACGTAAAACGCGGGACAAAGGGTGCAGGTGAGGAGGTAAATGACGTTACGGGTGGTGCAGTTGCTTCTGGAGGTGATGGGGTAGGTGATGTTGGTGGAGGGACTCGAGAAAGAAGATGATGGTAGGTGGATAGGGCAAGTGAGGCAGCGAGGTTTTCCGCAGGGGTGGGAGCCTATTGCAAGAAGCGTGGTAGAAGTGGGAAGTTCCATCCTCCACAAGATATTTCCCAAATTTGGGGGCCGGCGGAAGGAGAGGAGCGGAGGATTGGCAAAAAGGTTGATAAAGAGGGACTGATGGGAGGAAGAGGTAAGAATTGGGTGGGCAGCATGAAGGATTGTTTTGAGAGCTTCGTGGATACCAGGATGGAAAAGTGTCGTAAGAGTGAGTGGAGGGGTAGATGCAGGAATAGTGGGTGTGTGAGGATGAGATCCAATGTGGGTAGGCGTCATCGCCCTATGGATCTGTTCGCGGACCAAGACTGGAGGGTAACCACGTTTGAGAAGAGCATCCTCGAGGACAGAGTAATACTCTAGAAGGGATGCTCTATCGGAACAAAGCCTCCATCCTCGACGAGCAAGGGCATAGGGGATAGAGGTTTTGGTATGAAGGGGATGGCAGCTATCAAAGTGGAGGTATTGGAGGCTGTTGGTGGGTTTGATGTGAACACAGGTGCGGATTTGGCTGTCTTGAAGGTAAAGATCGACATCCAGGAATGTGATGTGGGAGGTAGAGGATTGGTGGGTGAAGGACAGTGAAGGATGGGAGGAGAGACGCGAGAGAAAGGAAAGGAGAGAGTCAGGTCCATGCGTCCAAATGAGGAAGACATCGTCGATGTATCTCAGCCACAAAAGTGGTCTGAGTGGAACGTTGAGGAAGAGTCTTTCCCATTCTCCAAGGTAGCAATTGGCGTATGAAGGCGCCATTCGGGTGCCCATCGAAGTGCCTCTAATATATATACATATATAATATATATATATATATATATATATATATATATATATATATAATATATATATATACATATATGCGTTTCCCTCTCTTTATGCGGGTTCGCTTTACGCGAATTCACTATTATGCGACAAACTTATTGCTACCGGAATTTCTTTTTATGCGTATTTGATTCACTCTTATGCGGTTATGCGGCCAGGGCAGTACAAATGAAAGAAGGCTCTCCACTACACAAGGCGAGCATTCAATTTCTCATGGTCTCTTATGCTTTGCATATTAATACTACAGTAAAAGATATGAGAGTGGAGAGGATATTGTAGAGTGGAGATGGGAAGATTTCTTGTGATACTGTCTGAGCACACTTGAGAAGTTTTGTTTCCTAACCCGCGGAACTTGCGTTGGGCCAAGACAACCCTCCAGCACTTTAAACCTCCACTATTATGTCACTCACAACAGTCACCACTTGTGCTCGTCTGCTTCCTTTTATTGGCGAGTATAATTTACAGTGTTAATTGTTTTAAGTTTGTATTTAGCGCATATGAAGTCGTTATGGAGCGAAAGAAGAGGGTCTTGGGAGGAAGTTTGGATTTCATGAGGAACGTATCTCTATCTTTTGCATGTAAATATGGGTTCTGTTTACACATGAATTGATCAACCACATCATAAAGAAAAAATCTAAAACATTGAACAAGGAGATAATTACAACACTTGCCCCAATTGGAGATACGAAAAAGAAAAAGTTTGCGTCACTACCTTTCTTTCCAACCCTTACTAAAGGGTTAACACAAATTTTTCATTAGGTGGAATATGAATTAACTTTCCATAACACAAACAAGATTAAAAATCTAATAGGTAACCCAAAAGATAAAACACATATTTCACAAAAATCGGGTGTATATCAAGTGCTATGTCCCAGGTGTGACTTATCATACATAGGCCAAACGAGAAGAAACTTAGCCATTAGATTTAAAGGACACTTGGCACACTTTAAACACGGACATATAGAAAAATCTGCCGTAGCGAAACACATCCTTGAAAACCATCACCCATTAGGTATTGAGAACCTCAAATTGCTAAAACATGCCCCAAATTCTAAATTGGACGCGACTGAAAGTCTTTATATCCATAAATACAGACATGCACTCATGAACAACGACTTTGGGGTAATCAACAGCGTTCTCTTCAAACTGATCCCGCCCTTCCCCCCCTCCCCCCACCTCTAAGTCATAACCCTCATACCCTACACCCTCCCTTCCCCATGCCCACAACTAGGTATACGAGTCCTTAGCCCTTCATATCCACTTGAGAGCGTGCTACCGTGATTTCCTTCACTGTTCCCTCCCTCTCAAGTCTTTGGCCACGATGATGGTTACTTGGTAACCGAAATACGTATCGCCATTTTTATTCGGTTTTTTATCCGGCCTTTCTTATTTTTTTTTATCCGGGGTATTCAGTTTTACTATTATTGACTGGCATCGGAGATTGTTCCTCAATTACATTCTTACCAGCCAGTGTTAGCTCAAATTCTTATTGCTTCTATACTACGTATGGAGAAAGTAAAAATGATATTGCAAAAAATAAAAGGCAGTTAATTCTTGGCGATTTTTAGAAAAAGTTGATTCTGTTAAAAATGGCTACAGAGAATTTGATTAAAATCAATCTAATTGTAGAGCCAGATGTCACAAATAATACTGCGTAAATCATATGCCTCAAAGAGTCACTAAATGGCGTCCAGTAAAATTACAATGTACGCTAAGCTACCTTACATAAGCCCTATGATGTCACACCTCCGCCGCGATCCTCTCCAAATCTTACTATAGCTTATACCAGTGTATCTGAAACTGTGGGCCGCAAAACTATTTTGGATGCAAGGTGAAATGTCGAAAAATAAAGTTTTCACGAATAATAAAATGTTATTAGGGAATTTTTGGAAAGACGATGTGAACAAAATTATAAATAGTCACATTAAATGAAGAAATTTCCAACAAAATTTCTTATTTTTACTATTTTCAATTCAAAGGGGGCCGCATGATATTCAAGGTGGCCGCGACAATTGAAAGTTTAAGAACCACTTGCCTAGACGGTTAAACTAAATCGAATGATATCTCATAACTGTGAATAATATCATTCATAATAGACACTGAAGAGATGAACGATATTGCGTAACAATTAAGGGGACTTTATTATAGGATATTTTTAAACAAAATTCTATTTACTCAAAAATGGCTATAAGGATTTTGATTAAAATCCATCCAATCGTACAGACTGATGTCACAAATAATACTAAGCCATATGTCCCAAAAAATCACTACATATCGTCCAGTGGCATTAAAATATACGCTAAACTACCGTTAACTTCGATTTATAAGAGTTTTCTTTTATAAGCATACACAGTCAACCAAACATATACGAGTACGTATTTGTGAAAGTTTGTGCAATGTATATTGCGCCGTTTATTTATTCTTGTTATCTGATGATGATGCTACTGAATCTAAATCGGTCGTATATATTGTTATGTGAACTTAAGGCAACCTCGTGGGGAGGAAGAGGGAGAGAGGAGGAGGGTTTAAGCGCGCGTACAAGAGAATAGAGCAGTAATAATTAGTAGCTGACGAAAAACAGATTCAGGGTAAAAAAATTGATATCTATACCTCAAGTGGATGCGTGTCAATGCTGATGGCAAAAAGATCTTTGTGAATGTCAGAAGACGTAAAATTGCGTGAAACACGGGGTTACACGTGCAATTTGCTCTCTAGAACCCGAGGTGTGTGTACATTGTAGATACCTATCAAGTTCTGAAGATATAAAAACCTCCCAAGTCCCTTCCAAGACCCTGGCGTGGTTAATTACAAAGAAGATGGAAAATTATACTCCATAAATGGAATACACAGAGATTTCAAAGGCGTTCTTTATGGGAAAAAAAGTATGAAATGGTGTCGAAAGATTGGACGGTTTTTGAATTTTTATCTCCGAAACTATAAGTTGTAATTATATGCTCTCGCGGACTTCTTTGTGGTAAATTATGTCCTCCATGCGAATACATTTTTTTAATCTATAGCTCACAGATCATTTAAGAGCATGGGAAAGAAAATATGGATTTTTAAATGTTGTTTCGCAAGAGAATTGTCTTAACGATAGATGTAAACAAAACACCTAAGTGATTCGGATTTTCTCGAATTTTTATCTCAAAAACTATAAGTCGAATTTATGTGGTCTCGCGGACTTTTTGTGGTAAAGGTTTTCCTCTACTCGAATTAAGTTTTTAATCTATACCGCACAGACCACATAAGAGCATGAGAGAGAAAATTATGGATTTTTAATTGTTGTTTACCGAGAGAACTCTCTTAGCGATCAATGTAGACAAAATATGCGATGTTTTGTTCGGGATTTGCTCGAATTTTTATCTCAAAAATTATAACTCGTAATTATGTGGCCTCGTGGAATTTATTTTGGTAACTGTTGTCCTCTATCCAAATAAAATTTTTAATCTATACCTTACATATCATATAAGATCTATGGACAGAAAAGAATGGTATTTAAATGTTGCTTAACGGAGTACATTTAACGAGATACGAGTATAAGTTTATTTAAGTTCGTATATAAAGTGGAAGATATAATTGACGGATGAAGTTCAAAATCACAATGGGGGACAGTCGAAATATATAATTATGTTTTTTTAAATTCTTTGTAATTGTCGTAATTACTCCCAGTGAATATTTTTTTGTTGAATCGTCTTCATTATGAAAAAAATAACTCTTTTAATTATCCCGCGAAAACGGCATCCTGACTGGAGAGAGAAGAGTAAGGGGTACGTGACGTCATCGCATGCCAATCGTTTAAACGTACGACCGTACTGAAAGCACGTGGTTTTGCTACTTCGTCCTGTTGCTTTTCCTGATATCGTAGCTAAAATGGAGAATATGGAACTTAAGAAGGGTTATAAGTATCGTCTGGTACCTCAGTGCTTAAATACAACCATTAAAACCCCGAGAAAATTATTCTTCACGCTACCGAGCTCCTTGGGAAGAAATAAGAAGTGTAGAATATTGTGGATAAAAGCCATGAGGAGATACGCATCTGATATATCGGAACGTCCAACTGCATTTGTCTGCGAAGATCATTTTAATGTAAGCACTAGTTATATGTATGTACGTAATTTTATTGCTTCGTATTTTAGTTTATGACTTATGTCGGCATTACATTGACATGATTTCTGGAGAACGTTGAAAGAGTATGTTTTTATGTTTCAAAAGATTAGCATATATATTTTAACAAAACCTCCATAATGTAATATACCTATTCTAAATATGTAAGATCAAACTTACGGAAATCATTGGTCTATGGGTTTATTAAGCAAATAATTACTGTTGAAGTGCATATATTTAAGTACCAAGTTTTTAAGCGAATACTTTTACAAATGTTACATATGAAGTTAGTTCTGTAATTTAAATATTTTAATAAATTTGTTCTCATAATATCCACGACAGCATGATATTTTGAAGGACCATGTTTTGCTAAATAAGGGCAGTCATGACACTCCACAGACGTGACTAAATTTTCTTCTTCATCCACAACTACACTCACTTCATAACCTCTTTATCTTATTGTGTGTTCAGGGCAAATCTTCCCTTTAACAATACATATTTGTCCTTCTCGCTTCAGTTTAACAAATCCAACGGCATTACTAACATAGTCTTTCCTCATTGACCTCAAAGGGAGAAAAAAGCCATAAAAGCAACGATGGAATTCGCGACACATACAAAAGAGACATGCAGTTATTACAAACACTTAAACGGTTTTTCTTTTCACAAGTATAGGTAATAACTAAGGCAGATAGACACTTAAAACAACAAACTTCACCACATTTCCTATAGACAAGACACACGGAAACTAAGTTTATTCACATTAATTTTATATAATATCTGTCAATATTTGACCTGATGATTCTGTAAAGGCAGATGATTGTGATTATTCACCGAAACCGGTCGTGTTTTATTTCATATATTTGTGGAAATTAGCAAAAGTTTAGTATAAATAAAAATACTATCTATAAAAATAGCATTGCGGAATTCCACGAAGTCTCGGCCTCATCCATTACCTTTTGTATACTTTTGTATACTTACCTAACTATATTTTACTTACTAGATACTAGGACAGCATGGGAAACAATACATAAATAAATATTCTATAATATTAGTTAAAACTAGAGTTGTTTTATTCATTTAATATGGGAAAGCTGTTTTAAGACGTCTATCTATCTTTTACATATCTTCTGCGTTTCAATCGAAATAATAGTGCTATTACAATAACCGAAAATAAAACCGCTACATCGATCTTTTTTATCAATTAAATGTAATACAAACCTATCCGCCTTCACTCCACGCATTTCTACATCTGAATATTGCTCACTACGACTTCCAATGTATCGCAAAAACATGTACGAATCAACGTTGGGCAAATTATCAGATCCGGCTAACAAAACCCTTCAGATGCCATTTTGCAAAACACAAAACGAAATAAATGCAGGAAGGTGCAGTACTTCTACCAATATTTCTTCTAAGACGGAGTATAGAGGAAAATAACAGAATTATGTCTTTCAAGCTTCTACTTCTATATCGGCACAATGGCTTCTAGCACGGCTAGCATCGGCTAACATGCTTGCTTGTGGCATGCACTAACGTCACTAAAAATTCTGCAAACTCAGGCTACCAATTGAATGTGATCGTGCTCGGGATTAACTCGTCCGTTTTAAATTGCTTTTTTATAAATATCTGTTAAAAATTTAACGAAAAAACTTTATATTTACCTATAACAATAACCATACAATACAACTTCATAAAATTTTCGATAATTCCCGATATTTGACAGTCCCCCACTGCGCGATAAATTCTAACAAGGATCAATGCTACTTAAGTTAATAAAAATCCGTCCAGCGGTTTAGGAGATTAAAGTTACGACAGACGGACGGACGGACGGACGGACGGAAGAACCGTGCCCATGAGGCGTTCCGCTATTACCGCTTCGCTGGTAAAGAACGCCTAAAAATCATATTTATACCGTGTAATGATGAAACGAGAAGAAAAATGGGAAGCCATTTCTATTGCCTAACATGAATCGATTATTTTTTATACAAAAATACGAATAATGCACGAAACGCAGCAACGGGCAGACCAGTATTAAGTCATTTACCCTTATAGTTATACCCTATGCGCCTCTTTAAACTGCAAAGCTATATTTCTTTGTGGGCTTGCGTATTCCCTGTTTGCTTAAAAATTCCATGTTCGGTTTCATGATTTTCTGTACGAACGGCAAATGGAGCTTAGCAGCCTCAATCTCGTCCAAATAAATTAAAATATCGTTCTCAAAAGCCCGCGGAGGCAATACCGCAGCATTTGCGATTGAAATTATTTAGAATTAACATTTTCGAACGATCCCCGCATGGAGCCTCCGGATGGCTCCTTTTAGAGGCGCGTCGAGAACACCGGAAGGGAAAAATAGGGCGATGGTGGGGGGATTAAGTCTGCAGGTGAAGCGAGGTGAGGTCACGATTGGAACCGAGTGGGAACGAATCCAAGATGGAAGTCGTACTTTCGTTAGGCGACATCCCTCTCCTGGGAATGAAGAGGTAAAAAAGTTTTAAAATAACTCGGTCAGAAGAAAAAGAATTTTTCACGAAGCCAGACTTAAAAATCGATCAAAGTTGCAAAACAAATCAGAATCTGGATTTCAACTCCCGGCTTGGCATAATATATTTTTGTGAATCTTTAAATATCGGCTGTAAAATTTCGCAATTAGTAGTAGACTTGCTGCATGAAGAAACAAGATAAGCGCGGATTAAAAACTTTAGAAATGTGGATATGGCTACGAAGTGAGACATTCAATTTTACCCAGAAGAAATCAAATGAGAAATATTAGGTGAAGAGTGAGATGATAGAAGCCTTATGAAAGTGACATAAAATAGTTACGATAAATGTTAAGATAATTGAATGCTCGAATCAAAACTAATGGGGAATACATGGCAAGGAGCAGCAAAGAAGAAACTGAAAACTGGAATTCTAGATAGCATAAAATATATTAAAGGTTATGAAGAGGAGTTTCATTGATTTCAAAAAATGTTTCAAATATGTTATTCATTCATAATTTGATACTATTGACTGCGATAAAATAAGATATGAGTTGATTAGGAGCTTTTGAGGACTGGTATGATGTACATTGAAGAAAATTCGTTTCGCTAAGAAAAACACAAAAAAGAAATTTTAAACAGAGTAAGAGAAAATAAGAGTGATAAGGGAGGGAGAGAAGAAAGGGATGGGTTAAATTTGAGACGTAAAGATTTATTGAAAGATGCCATAGAAAGGAGAATCTTAGGAAAGAGACAAAGATATAGGAAGAGAAAAGGAATATTGGATTTATTAAGAAGATGATTACGAGAAGGTAAAAAGGAAGACCTTGGATAAGGCATTTTAGGTTGGTTGATTCTAAAGCCTACTGAGAGATAGAGAACTTATGACGACTATAAACTATGATATCTTATTCATGAATATTTAAAGAGAAAAATAAAAACACATACGAAGAAATCAAAATCGGCATGAACACTACAAACACTCATATATTATAATTTTTTGTTCTTTTCCAAATTAAGCCGCTTCCTATTCTTAAAAATCTCTCAAAGATGTACTTTCAGATTCCCTTAATCCTCAGTAAAACCTAATCACTATAGAAGGACGGAAAGGATAAAACTGATCTTATCTGGGAAAACTAAGCAGTATATTTCGAGACTGTATCGCCAGGCACATCATACGAATGTCTTAGCTTAATGTCTCTTCTATTGCGCATCGGATGAAGCGGTATTAAGTGCATGCAATGAGTCATGATTGGAAGAAATCGTTAAAAAAATTGCTCACTTAGCGAATCATCTGATTAGAAGGTAGCAGATGGCTCCAACCACATGACGTTAAGTAAAAACTCAAAGAGGCTTCTTTCTATACCCAAGACTAAGCACCCTTTGCCTCCTAGTTTAGCCATGGCTATGGAGAATGGAGGCAGATGGCTACGTACTTCGAATTACTGCAACTCGTTCAGGATTAAGGTATTGAACCGACTACCGAAGCTTTTGGAATTATTAATCCCCTAAAAAAAAGATTCTCGTTCGACAGTTACGACATTCATTTTCACTCCTTAATTAAACTCTCTCTCCTCATTCGATGAAATGGCCAGTCTATTGATGCCAATCATCTTTAATTGGCTCGCATCAAAGCATGTAGCGGAAGGAATGTAGGGAAAAACGTCACCTCCCTTCGATTGAGTTTAATTTATTTAAGAAATATCTGCTTAGCGGATTAATTGGAGGGATTTTTTTTAATACCGCGTACGCAGAAATTGATTTCGCGACTTGAAACGTTCCAAACAATAAATTCTCCAACTCACGTAAGATCGTATCCCTCCGTATCCTCGACTAAAGTGGCTCTTCGGAACCAGCTGTGGCGTGATAGAGATCGAGGTGTGGAGCGAAACGAAGCGATATTAAAAAATAAATATGCCAGACTTAGCCCATGCTGACGGAGTCACGTGACAGGTTGACCCGAATTGGTTAATCCTTGATCACCGAGGCAAAGGACATGGGCGGCGTAAAGGAACACCCGAACTGATTGAAGTGCAGACACGAGGGGCGGATATGGAAGCAAAGGAGGAGCACGGCGTGTAAATCGAAGGTAAGGTGATGCTGCAAGGGATGTGTCGAGGATATTGAGGAGGGAGGGGGAGGGAGGGGGAGGAAGCAGTGTGGGTTCAGGTAGGGAGGAAGCTGAGAGAGAGAGTGGAAGGGGCCAAACTCTACACAATTGGGAACCCTGGTCTCGTGAGGCTCTCAAATTGGCGAAGGCAGTCCCCTTTAACCCCATTAGGGCACTTCCCACCCCTTGGGGCAGAGTAAAATCCCTTCCATGTGAAAATGCTCTAACCCGCACGCCATCCTAACCCCATCTCAACTTATGTTACATCATCTCTCTGCTGTAAAGGCAGTGCTTCCTCTGCAATACGCACTAAGCTACTTTTCCTCGCCTCTCAACTGCTTTCCTCAGCTGCATAAGATAACCCAGTGGCGACCAAAAAAATAACTGAATAGCGTGATTTGAATCCAAGGGATGAGAGTTTAATTCAAGTACAAACGAATAGGAAAAAGGACATGAAATGGAGATGGAATGGAGACAGAGAGGGGGGGCTAAAGGTGCTAATGAAAATCCGAGTTACCTTTCCATATAGGCGAGTTAAAATTTTTAATGTAAGAAAATGTTTACATACGCTTAAGAGAAAGAGGACATTTTGATCTTATTTTAAACTAATGCAGGGAATGTTACAGTCACATGTTAGTAAGTTTAAATAAATAACTAATTAATCAGAGGCTAAAAATGCCATAAATTATGGAAACAAATTCACTAAATTCACTATTGCTATAATTAAAAATATAAAAGCAATCAATGGCTATTAAAAGATACGACTATGTTCAAAAACATGATGCATTCAATTTACGCGATTTAAGATTTAAATGGTTTCACAGGTTATCACGATTTTTAAATTTTTAAAAATAAATAAAAAACACTAAAAATGGAAAATAAAATACAAGTTGAAAAACTGAAAACAAATAATTAAAACATACTGAAAACAAATAATTAAAACATACTAAAAAGGGAAAAATACTTTTTTTATTAATTTAATCTTTCCGAAAACTTCTGAATCAAAATTGTACCGGCGTGTATTTTGCGTTTAAATACTGTTAAGTGATTGCTATATACTTCCTTAAAACGTTTCGACATAAATAAATGGATCTGGCACCCACTCGCGACTTATTTGTGAACCAAAATGATTAGGAACTTTAAAAAGAGAAAAGTACTCAATTTATATAAGGGATCGGTAACATACGGCTCGCGGGCCGTGTGCGGCCCCCGATAGCGATTTATCCGGCCCGCGGAGATATGATGAAAAAGTGCTTGGTCAAACTTTATATAAACAATTTCATATTTTTCAGTAAAATTATGATCTAAAAATCACTTCTGGGGAAGTTTTAACACCAGTAAATTATTTAGACTTGATTTTCAGTAACACGAGACCAGAGAATCTCTAGGTAACTTTTGCTGTAATCGCTCATCCGGCCCGTCGAAACACTATTGACTTCCAATGTGACCCTTCGAATCATTCCCAACTACGAATGCGGCTCGCCATGGAGAAAAGGTTTTCGATTTATAGATAGTATGTGACGAGACCTGTTCACATCAGGTTTCTTACCGAACCATTATTTTATTTCTCTATCCGAGTTTTTCGAAAAGGAGATGGAAAGAGATAAAGAAATTAAAGCACGTTTAAATCTAGAAGAAGAGGCGCAAACTTGACCTCACGCCGAAAAAAACTCAAAGAAATTGAACGCGACAAGAATGTTCTCTAAATGTCGACTTCATTGCGGCGAGAGATACACTTTGAAGTGGCGACAGGACAGACCTCCGATGGGCACACTCGCTCCGTTCGACAGTCATTCAAAATGTCTTTGAAATACAGTCGGCGAGGAAAGATTGAATTATAACGCCGCCAAACGGGAACCTCTAAACCTGTTGTGTCTCATCGGCCGCAGAGCTAGTCCAATTAGTGGCCAGGATCCATCTCCCTTCATTTGCTACCTTAAACGGATTTAAACGCGGTGCCTTATTATGTTGACGCAAAAAAGTCTTTTCGTATCTTTTCCAAGTGGTAAAGAAATTAAAAGCAAAATATTCGGTGCATTTTAAACCTCTTTATACGGGGATATACAAGATCCACTATTTGTGCAATTTTCTACTTCGAGTCGGAAAGTATCTCTGAATAATCTCTGAAACCAAAAGATTATGTTCCACCATTCTCTACAATTTAATAAAACATATTCGCAACGATGCAGATTAACTGAAAAAATAGATGCGATTAATACACAGGAACAGCTTAAAACTCTACATCGTAAGGAATCTCCATGAGGCTCTCCAACTTTTTGAATTATCCCAGATTTTCCCAGATACGCCAAGTGTCAACTGTAGACTGATATGAGTTGCGTTAAAATTTAATAAGCATCGTTTAAAAAGCACATGAGTGCATATTTAGACCGTGATATATCATAAGTGATTTGTTTATGCCGTTAACACAACGCAATAGCGTTAATCGGTTCCTGTGAAAAAACTATGAGCAGAGACGGATACTAACAGCATAACAGATCAGCTATGCATCTATTTTTAAAATATATTATTACACAGTCAAATATCTTTCCCTTCCAAAAAGTTATATGAACAAATATTTGGTAAATAACATATTATATAAATTTTTCATTCATATATTTCAACTGTCAACTAATGAACATAGTAAAAAATTGATAGATTGATATTAATCCTCAATAAAAATTACTATTGTACACATGTTTACAAAACACGCAAAATTTTATTTAACTGCATTCATAAAAAAATAATTTCTTTGACCAAAGGAATGAAATTTTTGTTTTTCACTCTAAAATACTAAATTTATTGCAAGAATCCCTGGTGTTTAACCAGTAATACATTTTGATCATTATCTAATTGTAACATTTTACATTTTTATAGTGCCGTGTTGAAAAGAAAATTGTAAATGATTTTAATACAGGTGTCGAAATAAAAGCAAATCTTGAAGATTTGCACTCAGATGTTGTGCAGGCTTGTCTCTTTTTAATTTTCATTGAAATTCGAAATTTAAAATTCTAACTTTGAAACCTGAAGTTCGACATTTAAAATTCCAAATTAATTAAGAAGGAACTCCTTCCAAAATGTTACCTGTGCAGTATAAGGATGCGAAACTGAAAATCGTGTATAGAAATTATACTACTCCAGGAGAAATACATTATATAACGAACTACATATCAAGTGTATTTGCAAAAAGGCAGAGATTTATGGATAATCAACTTATCAAAACAGATCATAAACAAAGTTCCCCATTCAGAGAACCTTAAATATAAAATACAAAAATGAAAAATCCTACATTATTTCTTATACAGATTGTTACAGAGCACACCTCTTGTACAGATAGCAAGCTTCTCCTTGTCCTTATCTAGGACAGTCCTTTTGAAAAAATTCTTGAAATACCCTGTAAAATCAAAAATCAGGTTCCGAGTAACATCATCTCAGGAAACATCTGTAGGCAGTGATGTTGGTATCCATCACTTACCGTCGTCTAGGGGGAAGTGCACGAGCTATTTGGTTGAAAAACTATGCAGCTCCAGGATTTGCCCTTTCCTTTCACCAAACACATGACAAAGGTAGCTCCTTAGAGTTTGTAACTTCATGGATATTCTATGGATCTATCTCGTTCTTATACCAAACGAAAGAGGAATTTTTTTTCCTTGCAGGATCTATCTGTAACTCAGTTTCGCAAAAAAATGGACCTACCTGGTACTTTCACCAAACCCTTCAATTCAACTCTCTAAATAAGTAACCAGACCGAAAATTATCCCAAACTTTTTAGTTAATTGAAATGGAAGGATTTTTACGGGTTACGACAGATAATAAATCATCATACTATAATTAATTAATTGGCAAATTTCTACGGAACTAATACTTCGATTTCGATCAAACTTGCACCATTCATTCGGGGTAATCTGTACTGTATTCTAGAAGGGTGGTCAATTCCAACCACTTTCATAAAATACATAAAAAATATTTTCTCCCATTTTATTTCCTCTATTTGAATAACACGGGGACGAATGTAGTATATTTTTTGTTTGTACATTAAAATTACTTGTAACCAAGATACGAAGTCAGGACTTGAACCCAGGTTTGGAGAAGAGAATTCACTTTTATTTTCATATCTTAAAATTTCATATACAAGTCTAATCCATCCAAAATTGTGCTTTTAGCAAAATAGAAATTTGAAGCTAAATATTTTGTCGTCATAAGAAACCGATTGTTACCAATTACGTTCCCTAAATGGCGAATTTTGAAATGGTGCAAAGGAAAACTAAAATAATAGCGATAATTCTGTAACAACTATGGTTTAATTCTTTAAAATAGTTTGCAGACAAAAGAAACGCAAGTTCAGGCTTTATATAATAAACTCGTCGATTATTTCTCAAATTTAAGCAAGCTATTAGAAAACGTATCTAGGCACTATGAAGCAATCTCATGGATAATAGCTTGAAAAATGTTGTATTCATTATCAAGCACACGATGCTATACTACGTAGGCGGTGGTATATCATAATGAAAATATGTTACAATAACCACAAAGCAATTAATGAAACTAATTAGTTCCAAGCTAAAAGATTTTAAAAGCGTTATTATACGTTCTTTGCACGAAGTGCACGCATATAGGGTAGGTCGTTTCCGTCCGTCAGTCCGCATGTTTAAACTCGGGAACCGCTGATGAAATTTCGTATTGGAGAACTTTTATTAATTTTGTCGATCGATTCCAATTTTGGTTAAAATCGGACGATAATGACAACCACTTTACATGAAGACTCACATGTATTTTACAACGTACCTCTGCTTCAGCTCGGGAACTGCTGGACGTATTTTGATGTAATTTGGTATTGGGGAGTTTTACTAAAATTTGTCGATCTCAAAGAACGCATTTGGCATTTGGAAACTCTGTGTACTCCGACATGGATTACACCTTTCCATTCATGCTTTTTTTGTTTTCGGTCATCATGATATAGTAGGAAACCATTATATTTTCCACGTGTTTAGTAATGACGATAAATAAATGTACTTTCATTGTAATTGTTTTCCTTTCAATGTTAAAACAAGAAAACTAACACTGAAATAAGAAGACATTTATTACTATTTTAATGAATTAAGCGAATTTATTCAGCTACAAAAAAGTTAAATTGACGTTGGTAGAAATGTTTTGACCACTTATTAAAGCTACTTCTTAAATGAAAAAAATATACTCAGAAGTATCAATGAGCTAACATCCGTAATGCACGACTTGGACACTTTAGTTTCATCCCTACGTATTAAATCTCTGATTCGTCCTTTAAAATAGTTAGGCTGCTGGAACTTGCCCAGGAAATACAGCGTAAACTTTACTTTCCGTAAAAAATCACCGACCACTTTTAGAAATGAAGCCACAATCTAGAACACAAACAAAACAAAAAAAAATTGAGTATATCTGCCAAGACCAAAAGATCAGTTGGAGTTACGGGAAGATAAATAAAACGTTCTCGCAGGCATTTTATACAATACAGAGATTGTAAAATATAAAGAAAATCTAATCGATACTATCAAAATCTGAAATCCAACCTTTGGTCTGCCGTAAAAACGTTATTTCCTTTACAAATACTAGGACATCCATGGTTTTCAAGATTTAAAAAAACGGAAACGTTTTACCAAACAAAATCCATAGCGCGTTGGGCTATCATCTTAATGAATACCTGTTCCTCGGGCTGCATAAGAAACAGGATACAAAGAATCGGTTACGATAAGTGGCGTAGCGGAAGAATCAAGACCTATTTATTACCAACTACACATAATGCTATTTTTAACAAACTTTCCGAGAAGGAAGATGATTGGAATTTGGTAGGAATGTTTGAGTCTTATATTAAAATCCATTTACGAAAATAAATCCCCAAAAAAGACCCGCATTCGACTCCAGAAGAAAATTACTATTTCTCAAAAGATAACACGTAAAAATCAATTTAGCGACGTGCAAGCTTTAATTCTTTTGTTCATAAAAATTACAAATATTGACCCTCTATCTTCAAACTGGATAGTTTTAAATGAAAATGAACAAAGTTTCCTATTCTTATCGTCGATTGTCACCCTCAGTCCACAAACGCTCGAACGTAACGTTTAAATGACTTATTTTGGTAAAATTTAGCGATTCTATGAAGATTTGTCTTGGCAACCATGCCATTGTCGAAATCGAGACCCCATTATTATTTCAATTCTCATATTAGCAATAAACTAGGGGCTCTGCCCCTACGCGCTACGCGCATCAACCCTGTGCCTCGCTCCGCGAGACGAATTCGTCTGCTGTCCGTTTGCAGCCCTGAACCTCCTCCTTTCGGCATATATTTAAGGTAGAAAGTCATATTTAGCCATATTTTCGGGTTTCTCTCTCCCTTCCTCCCATTCCCCTGCCTCTCTCTACTTCCCTATGTGCCCCTCCCTCTCTCTCTCTCTCACTCTCTCTCTACTTCCCTATATGCCCCTCCCTCTCTCTCTCTCTCTACTTCCCTATATGTCCCTTCCTCCCTCCCATCAAACCTCCCGCTTTCGCAAACTTCCACTTTCACTAATTCTATCCCTCCCCCTTTCCCCCTCTCTCTCTCTCTCTCTCTCTCTCTCTCCTTCCTTCTCTCTTTCACTCTTTCCGAAATCCTATTGTTATTTCAATCCTTATTGGTGAAAGCGTGCTTTGAATGCTCTTACAATTAGTACGAGAGAGAGGAGAGAGAGAAATTCTTTTCATAGCAACCAATGTAAACAACATTTGTCGCGTTATTTATGAGGAGTACATTTAAATGTAGAATATTAATCATTCGCATATTAAAGTTAGGTATTTAGAATCATTGTAGGATTTCGAAACTTGAAACAACGAACGCCTAAAATTTATTTATTTTATTGCCATCCAAAGAAAGTCGAGGCATATTTGTTCATTTTTTATTTCACAAATATTCCATAAAATCCATTTTATAGTTTTATCATATAGATACATTCCCAAATTAGGCTTCAAAATTGACGTATTTTTCCCTATTGGCCAAGAAGTTTCTGTTCAATAAAATAAAAAATATGAACCTTGAATTCATCTCAAAGAGTTAAATTATTAGCCACCGTTTAATTACACCCATAGTTCAGAATAAATGCAATAATTCTTCTTAGACACAAATTTTTGCAACGCTCGAGATCCATCTTTCACTGCCAGATGGGCTTGCCTTATCACTAACGTTAATGCGATGGCACAAATACGCCAAAAACTAAAAACTATTAATACACGCTAAAATGAATTATCGAACATGTTCAGATTATCCAACAATGAGCTAGATAAACGCCTAGGAAACGGTACTCAAAAAAAGAGAAATTCGACCGTCCTCCATTTTAAAATACGTTCTGTTATCAAAAACAGCAGAATAATGCGAAGCGAGCTCATTCGATGGAAGATTACTTCCATTCTCTTGCGACTAACGGTGAAAAAAAAACAGAAAGAATTCGGATGAAGGAAACGGCCTCTTCGTGTAAACAACATCTACAATATTTCTTCCCAAATTTTTACGAAGTGCTCCGACACGGCGGATTTGTCTTCATTTGTGAAACTACGGACGCCAGAGATCAAGAGTTATGAGAGTCATCTCTTGGCAAAGGAGGGAAGCTGAGGGAAGTGAGGGTGTGGGAGAAAAGGGAAGGCGAAAAGGGTTTAGCGGGTGAAGGCGAAGGGTGTGCGATGAGAGAGAGAACAGGGGGGGTTAAAACAGATTGTAACAAAGGGCGCACGCCTTTAGGTTTGGAAGGTGGGGGAAGGAAAGTTGCAGAGTGATAAGCCACGTCAGGTAAAATATATAGCACCTTGGAAACAATTTGACAATGGAGCGCCACAAAGAAACAATGAAGAAACAAATTCCGCGGAGACATTTAAATTCACATTGTGCCCTGACAACCTGCTTATATAAGCATATTTGACTAGAGATGAACGATCTAATACAAGAGCTAAAAGTTATATGGACTTTCGAAAGATGGGGAGACGTTAGTTAATGTAACACTACAATATAGGTGAACGTAATCTAAGGAGATACTGTTTGTGCCATGTTTTAGACATGAAAGCCATCACAATCACTCGCACTTTCACCATCAGATCACGTTTTCTGTAAGGCATACTTACATAGCGAACCCAGCGTATTTTCTCATTTTAAAATACGCCACATAAAATATTAAAATATAACAATGAAAACGCCATAAAAACTACTACCTTTTGTATATTTTCGACTTCTTAAAAGGACCAACTTACATTTAAATCCAAAATTTAGTAGAATTTTTAAATTATTCATATACATTTTGAAAGTTTATATAAATTAAAAAGAGAATTTCGATCCAAAACTCGAAGCTTGCTGCTAAAAACAAAAAAAAAGCAGGTATTTTTTACTCTAAACGCCATTAACCTAATGCGGCATCCCATGTGATTTTTGTCCGATAAAGATTAAATTCATTTTACAAAGGAAGGACAGATAAGTCCCAATAGGAAGGTGATAGAGCTACACACTCCAACAGAGGGAACGCGCGATGTCCGGGATAGGTGTGCTCCACACATAAGCACGGGCAAAGGGCCTTCGTTAAAGCTACCCAGGCCACCCTGCAATTGCATTCCCTTCAGTTCGAATCCCCAAAATCCTACGCCTCCAAACCAGGAACCCCCCCTTCTCTTCACTCCCCATATCCTCTCTCTCTCTCTCTCTCTCCACCATAATGCATCGCTCTCTTCAATCCCTATAGGCCAACAAAGCGAACTATTTGGACCAATGACAGCTCGGTTCTCATTCGATGTATAGACGCACTTTCGTTTTGTTTTTTCCGTTAGAGGAGGTTTGGATGTTGGGGGAGGGGGAGGAACCGTTCGTTTCCTTTGCCATCAAACACGCGACGCCACTATGCATGTAAATGTTTTCATATTCCGGATCCGCCCGAGAGATGGAATGTATTGACTTAGGGACTCACGCGCTATCCGAGATAAAATGTATTGTTCTGATTAAATACTCGACCAGAACGAACATGTTAGAACTAAAGAACTGGGATATTGGGAGAAGAGATGAAACAAATCGAACGGGGGATTTCCGGAAACGTATGATTTTTCCAGTTCTGTGGAGTTTTTGCATCCCTCGGCGAGATTTTGCCTTTTCGTTCTGTCATTTCTTAGCGGCACGAAAACCGTGGTCCAATTACGCGCGGTTTTAGCGAATCGAACTTCACGTTCGGGAGAAAAAATCGGGAGGGCTTAAGCAAGGATATGAGAGGAATAAAAGGAGATTGGGCAAAGGGGTTAAACAAATACCAGCGGTGCGCGTAGGTGACGCATACGTGAGATGTAATATATGAGACAAATTCCACTGCAGTGCCACGTCCAGGCGGAAAAAATTTAAGAGGTGTGGGATTAGAGGTAGGTTTTTCCAGATTCTGTCTGCGAGAAGCAACCGGCGAGCTGGTTTTTTGAACGCTAGCCAATGATCGGCACATTTCAAAATATAAATTTAATGGACGAGGCCGAGACTTAGTGGAATTCCATAATCAAAAGACATGAACAATACTAGTTAGTATTTTTTAATTATATTAAACGTTTGCTAAATTCCAAATAATATATGTAAAACACGACCGGTTTCAGTGAGTAATAACCATCATCATATAATTAAAAAATACTATCTAGTATTGTTCGTGTCATTTGATTTCAATGTTTTAAATGAGAATAGCAAAATACATTTTCTAGCTCTTTGTAATGATTGGTCTTTCAAACATGAGAATTCTTGTTATGGAATTTTTACAAGGTTATTTAAATTTATTGTATTTGAAGGCTGAAAGATTCATACGTACATTTATCCTGGCAAGTACTGATTCGGAAATTAAGTTATTTTGATGGCCATATCCGTATTTTAGAGCATTTAGAAATATATTTTATTCTTAAAGGATTTTTAAATCATTCGTCGGGAAAATGAAGCAAGTAAAATCTCGTTCACAGTGAAAAAAGTTACTTTTTCACTCCACCTATCTTAACTACTTTCCGGAAATTTTTTTTCATTTTGAAAAATTAATATATAAAAATCCCATTTCTCTAACAAAAAAGTTACCATTCACTTACACGTTCACATTAGTGAATATCGACGGATGTTTTTTGCCTGTTAATTTATATAAATTCTTCGTAATAATTTGAAAATACACAGGACTTTACTAAAGCGACGCCCTAAACCCTAGCTAATGAACATGTCATGAGTGACCTCTTCCGCCCATGCGGAATTTCATTCCACGTTTCGATCGGTCTCTATCAAGCGTTTCAAACTGGCAACCTTTTCATTATTAGCATATTAAGCACTCGGACCAAAACGGACCAATAGCATTGTATCTATCCTGACAATCTCCGCTAATAGGGATACAAACCCAAATTAGGAACTTATTCGCCTCATAATATACCGGCCACCTCGCTCAGATTTGTCCTACATAGCGTCGGATAGGAGATTTTATCGTAATCTGCTGAGATTTCTTTTTCGGCAATTAATCACGAATTCACGTGACGCGGGACACCACCGATGCATTCTCTTCGATCAATTATGCCCATTAAAAATGGAAATGAGGCGAGTAAAAACTGTAATTGTTGTTAACAGGGTGTTACTAACGTGAACGAACAGATTGGAATAACGGAAATTAGCCAAATCGATGGAATGGATGACGGAACAAAATCTGTTCTAATGATTGATTCTCGCTTAAGCTTATTACGTCATTTACGGACGATGGGTATCAAGGAAACCGCGATTTTGTGGCACTTCATGAACCCACCTCGTCAAAGTCGGTATGCAATTCTTCAAATTTTTTCGACATGTACTGGCGGATTTTATTCTTAAAAAGGCAGATCGGCCTCTTCTATGATAAAAATTTAAAAAATTTCGTTTTGTTCAGCCGATTATTATAAGTTATAGAAAATGAAGGCTCATATTTAATAATAAAATAATCTTTGTCCTAGTTTTACGATGATAATTCATACTTATTTATATGATAACCTCTACTAAAACATTGTTGGCTTCATTTAAAGAAGATTAGAATAATATGGGTAAAAATGTAATTTGTTTGATCATAACTCCCGCAGTTTTGTTATGCGATTAAAGAAATGAATACAATAAATGTTATATAAAAACATGGATTTGAGATATATTAAATGGATAATTTTCAGGCATGTGGAAGAGCAATTCGAGAATAAAATTTCTAAAATTATTAATTTCCGAATTATAGATTCTACGAAGCCTTAGACTTTAAATTTGATATTCCAAGAGCGAACCGCGAGAAATTCGGAAAATATTTTTCAGATTATAAACCCAATTTAAAGGGTCACGAAGGCAAAGATTATTCCGAAGAGATAGTTATTAAAGCAAAGCGCATTGGCTTTAAGACGTCATAGACGCGTTCTCCACCTCATTTTCCCTAAAATTTCACCGGTACCCGAACCCGCAACCACACATACCAGATTTCACGCCCCAGACCTCCCAACACCGCAGAAAGGGTCCAACCATAAAATGAACTTAACATACGACTCCCGTAATAAAATTTGACCGTCCAAGACGAGTCTAAAGCTATTTCCTTTACCAACATAATAGAGGCAATGAAGGCGTACATTCTCATTCCTCGGTTATACGTAAACGTCTCTCCTTCCTATACCCCTTTCCGTATCTGTATAGTTTCTCTGCCCTTGTTATTTCCCGGAGTAGGCAACAGAGCGGAGCTCTGGCCAAAATAAGATAGGACCAAACGACCCCCATGACGACAATGCCCAACGCCAGAGCCGCGATATCAAGCCAATGCGACCGACAATGCACTGCCCCCTCTTAGGTCTCTCACCCAGGCCCGCCTTCGGCCAACCCGCCTGCCAACACCTCACACCCCTGGAGCGTCTAAAAAGACAATATGCCCCACACCATCCTAACTCCCCCGCCACCCAAGCTCGCTTTTATTTTTTTCCTTTAGGCCCCTTTTCTTCATTCTCATCTCTTTCGACCGAGGACGAGCTGTGGTCGAAGCGTGAAAGAGAGAGAGAGAGAAAGAGCGAAGAAAAGTAGGTCTAGGAATGAGTCGAAAAAATATTTGAAAGAATAAAAAACGAAGCTGAAAACAGAACGACGTTAAAGTAAAGGGTCCATTGGAATTACACGAGAAAAACTTCAACGAAAATAAGAAGACTAAATCCTTGTAATTTTAAATGCCTTTTCCAATTAATTCGATAAAGTCTAAAAATAATGTTTGTGCTAATTTACATTAATCGGTAGCAAAACCATTAAATGCAAAATTTACAGTGTTTTAATAATAAAAGCCTTACTTAACTTCCGCCACAAGTGTTAGTTTATTAATACCCTTTCCGGCAGAAAAATGCTTTACCTAATTGCGAAACTAAATTTAATAAAGCAAATAAAAGCTAACAAAACAAAAGAATATGTTACACATACATATGTTTATCTTTGGATCGAACATTCAATTAACAGTCGTCATTAAAAACTATAGAACATAGAAATAAATAAAATTATCTACTCCGAAATATATCTATATATTACATCACACTAAAGCTACTCATTAAATTTAGTAAATTTTAATTCTGAAAACATATTATTCTCAATCCTAAAGAGTATTAATATTTTTTAAATCTTTTAAGTAAAAATAGATTAATTCCTATGCTTTAAAGTTTTTTCCCATTCCTCACAAATAACAAACAACTTTCATTATATTGAACGAATACAGAAACTTGTCATAGACTTGTCATTGACCTATTTTCACACTATATGACAAAAATCGTCTACTAAATGATAAGCATTCAACTTCCCTTTATCAGACAAAACACAATATGCATTTTAAAATTCAATCAGTTAAAAAGCCAAGATCAATTTCGTAAACCTTTTACACTTCCCACTTCGCTTAACATTCTTATTTCCCATACTGCATTAAAGTAAACCGTTTGATTATTTTTACTTACGCCATGCTTTCAACCAAGAAGCGGATCGCTTTTTCCGCGGTATAAAATTATTGAGAGTGGGTTTCTCATTTGGTTTTGAGCCATTCCTCGGCTACGTGGGACCATTTGGCCTTTCGCCATTCTCTTAGTTTAGCTACGAGATAAAGATTCACTGCAACGCCACCGCAGAAACAGTAAATTTTCATTGGTTTTTATCTGATTCATTGCGTATTCACCTTGTCTCTGTCGCATACTCTTCTTCCTCTCTTTCTCTCCCTCAAAATCTACAGATATTCCAACACTGAAAAAGCATTGGAAACGAGAACACAACCGCATATCCTTTCCCTATCTCTTGTGTTTATTCAGGCGATGGAGCAGGAAGATTTGTATTCTCAAGATTGATGAAACAGAAGTAAAATTTTTTACGCGAACACTGAGTGACTGATGGATTGATGATTTTTGATTATGTTCAATGAGTCAAAAGTTTAATTTTTATACACGAGTAAAGCCAAAGTTTTGACTTAATAATGTCGAAGTGATTGCCTTTTATACAAAATGCAAAGTGATGCTTGTATTTAAAAATATCTACAAAAAACAACACATATATAATAAAAATAAAAATAAATTATTTTGAATATTACGTGCAAAAATAACTGTATAAAGCTTCAACATGGGCAAACTGGCTGAAATTTGTAATCTGCTAACGATGAATGAAGACCACTTTGTAACAGAAATGCGCATCTGGTTTTCCTAACCATTTTACAATGATCGGAGGAATATAGATTGTCGATTTGATTATAGTAAGAAGGCGAACTCGATAATTCTTTTTTATTTCAATTTGAGCAGACAAAAGCGCCCACTAACCGGCAAAAATTTCATTCGATAACTATCCGAATAAATTTGCAGAAAAGGCTTTCACAATGGGAATGAAATTATTCTTCCAATTTTCTCGCTGTACATTTTTCACCGGTACGTTCCTTTTCTTGAGTAAAGAAATTCTCGGGTCTCGTAAAGTACCAGCATTCACCTTAAAAGACGCAAATTACAATCATCCCTACATTGTGTATGAGACTGCAACAAGGTTCCTGGAAAACGTTAAAATTGCCTCGGACTGATTTCATCGCCGTGACAACTCGAACTGCGGTGTACATAAAAAAGAGAAACGAGAATTAAGTATTCCGTTCAGTTTCCCCAAGATTTAGCTCCCGAGGATCTTTTCTCCACGCTTCATTTCGAACAAAATCTCCATACATTCAATCTGTTCCGTTTCCCCCAATCGAATAGTGGGTCCTTATTCCAGCTCCATCATCTCCATCCCTCAGCACACCAACAACCAACACTCCCCCGAGCCTTTCTCCTGTCTCTCTCACTTTCCATCTCCTATTCCCTTCATCCCATGTTCCATACCCCCCATCTGTTCTCCTATATACCTCTTCCTTTCACTCTCTCCCTTCGCTTTTCTCTTTCTCCATCCCTCTTCCTATTTCTCCTCTCTCCTTACCATACCTCGCCTGCCTTCCCTTCACTTTATACCTATCTCTCCTCCCTCCTACCTCCCTCTATCCTTCCCCTCCCTCCTACCCTCCATCCTTCTAAATCCACCCCACCTTTCTCTCCCTCTAAGCTCGCTTCCCTTCCGGTTATCAGAATACCCCAAACCTCTTTCTTCGTTCTGTTCCAATGCCCAGCAGCACCATGCCTTCTCACGCCGTCCCCCCTCCCCCCAATCGCTCCCTCTTCACTCCCCTGTTGCTTCACCGCCTCCCTTTCCTTCCCCTTTCTCCTCGCGGCTATTCCCATACTCTCCCTCAGTCACTCCCTTATCCACATATCCCTTTCTACTCCCTTCTCCTACTCCCCTCCCGTTCCATATCCTCCCCACTCTTTTCTTCTCCTTCCGGGATCCTCCGGGGACAAACTCCGGATACCGGAACACGCGCCTCCACTTTAGATAGCCTCAAGTGAGACTACGTTGGATGTTCGGGAGACTGTGAGTGTGTGATGCAAAGAGAAAGGGATAGAGAGAATGGGGGATAGGGGGAGAGAGAGAGAGAGAGTGAGAGAAGGAATGAGGAAAGATCGGGCGGATGATTTCGGAGAAGAAAAAACGTTCGAACAGATAAGACGAAATTGTAAAAAACCGTATGCATAAAGAAGCATTTCTAGAATGTAAAGCGTCGAATGCTTAAAAAAATTATATGGATGAAAAACAAATTTTACGACTGATATATTTCAAGGGAAAGAGATGTACCTACGATGCGCTCTAATCACCTATACATATATGTACATATTTACATATATGCGCATGTGCAGTAAGTGATTGACAAAATGGTCTCGCGATTACGTTCTGCACGACCGTAAAAGTCACTAGATTCGAAATATAATTTTACGACCTAAAAACAATTTTTTAAAATAGGAGCAACATATGATGACGCAATATGAAAAAGCATATTTTCTTTAGTCGAGGGTATTTAGAACAGTAATATTAAAACTCTTTTATAAAGAGTTTAGTAATACAATTACATGATATAAAGTAATTTACTCAGTAATTCACTTTAAAATGTTAACTTTCTCAGATTCTTAATTTGAAAACACCTTCCGTGTTATAGGTGGCATTAAAGGTCACAAAAATATTGAAAATGTTGAACTCTATATCTATAACCATTTTCTCAGAAACTTAGTTTGAAAAATTTGAAGGCACACCCTACCGCCCAAGGATATCTACAAGGAAATAGATCACATACACCCTGCACATTTCAGTCTTATATCTCTTACCGTTTACGTGCTATTTTAATGTGATTGATGGCAGAGACGGACCGGCGGACAGAGAAAGCGAAAATATAAGTGAATTTATAAAAGAAAACGTGATAATAAGATTCTAAGTATCTTTATTAGGCTTCTTATTAATTTTGCACCTTTCAAAGCTTCATATTTTCATTTTAGTACCTTTAATGATTTACAATTGGAATATCGAAAGTGTTATTTTTGTAATTCAAGTTTCAAAAATATTTTAAATTTTTTGTTACATTCAAGGATAAAAAATTGATCAAGTTTCCCTGTGGTTCAAGCGTGCAGCCGGCATTTATTTTCAATCGGCTTTTATAACCCTTACGGCGTGATGGTTCGGCGCAACGTGCTATGTTTTGTTTCAAGGTATGCACGAATAACTGAATATATCCCATAAAATAAATCTACGTTCTACAAAGCAAATTAATTTTTGATTGGCACATTTCTCATAAAATTTACATCACCGACATAAAACCTCACAAATATCGGAAGGATCTAAATTCTTCTATCGTTTGAAAAGACATGATATTCGGAGGAGAAACGTTTGGACCCATAAAATGTCTCCTGAGAAGATCTCATGAACGACACGGCCACAAAACCAGAAATCGGAAATGCAACACTCGATTCGGCAAAAATCGGAGCCGAATACCTTCCCACTTGAAATGTTCGATATCGAAAAGGAACCCCTCCCCGAAATTCGATCTCTGAAAGATTGGCGACGCGTGCGCCAAATAGCTCAGCCCTCCATCAAGGAAAATCTGCAACGCCACCCCAGCGCTGCGGATCCCGGGCGAGGTACGCAAATCAAATGACTGCTGAAATGCGAGCCATCCCCTGAATTCATTGGGTCTGGCAGGATAGGGAGAGCGTAGCGAAAGTCGCAATCAGATCCCCAATAGTAACCAGAGAAAGAGAGACAGAAGAGAGAGAGGGGTAGCCGATGGACGGCGGAATGAACGAAACTATTCTTTCGTACGTCGAAAAAATAATAAAATGGTGCAAATAGGGGAAAAAAGAGTAAGAGAATAAATCTAGGTCGCGCAAAATAGGCAGAGTTAACGTCTCGCTTATAATCAGAGAATGTAAAATACGAGAGTTTTTCATTGAATCTAATATATATGCATTAAATTTAACTTGAATTTTTGAAACTCGAGGAAAACGTAAAAAATGGATATTTTTGAAATTCAAGACAATTCTAAAAGATCAATTTCAACGAAAATAAGATTGACTAAATATTCAAAAGCCCTGATTCGTGAATTTTAATCTCATTAAAATTAAACGGTTAAAATGGATAGTTAAAAATAAAATCGGGAAAATAAGTACAGGTACCCCTCGTTATACGCTATCTCACTTTAGGCGATTTCGCCATAACGCGATTTAAAAAATCAAAATAAAAAAACTGCATACAATGTAATTGCACGACCGGTGGAATTGGAACAATTAGTAAAATAATTTTATATGCGTACATTGTATAAGGCGGTCGATTATGGGGAACGCATCCCTATTTTACCAATTATAATTATCAATTCACTTTACGCGATTTCACTTTACGCAGCGATTTCTCGGAACCAATTAATCGCGTAATACGAGGAATACCTGTACTCAAGTATCTCAAATAGCCATAAAAGGCTATCAATAAACATGTGCAATTCGGCTACAGAGCATCTTTCAGAGTTGTCCACCGACAGTAGATCTTCAAATAGGGTTCTTCATAATGTTTCTATGGATGTCGAGATACTTGAGAATGTACTTTATGCATTTGGTCGATTTGGTTTTAATCAAAAGACGAGCTCGATGATTCTCGGCTGAATTTATTCAAATTTGATTATTGTCTCACCTAACTGACTTCAAGAAGAAATTCTGCAAAGTAGAAAAATTGTACATTAACAGAAAATCAAAGCCGGGTCTTCCACTTGCCGGAAGTATATTCTACATCTAAATATACCAAGCCAAACTGATCCCGCTGTATCAAGAATGAGGCATTTCTCGCACGTCAAACTCAGGCTAGCCATGCTAGTATCAACTGTTCCCAACAGATGCCTCTATAAGAAACTCCCAAAGAAACCCCAAAGGTGAGATGGCCATTTAAACACAAAGGGGCATGGATGACTCTAGTTCGATTCCCGGTAAAGGCAGGATTTTTCTTCTCCCTTCCAAAATTTCTTCTAGTCAAGCATATGCTTGCATGCAAAGAATTTAAAACCAACACTTCTCTTTGAGTACCTTTAGCTACTATATCCAAAGCGTCCTACTATATTGTTTCTAAAAAATAACATTCCAAATGAGCAAACACATAAAATCGTTTTCATCTCAATAAATACGAAACATCAAAAGAACCGGATCTCGCCACTGCGATTTTTCATCGCCGACGGAAATTCGCGATTTCTTAGATCTTTCGTTAAAACATTATAATTTTGAAATGCATTAAAAACGGAAAAGGTAGTGATGAGGACGCACAACGAATCCTTTGTTTCCAATTGACCCGTTTAATGGAGAAACGAATTGCTTCGAAGAAATGTTCGAAATTCTCATTGCTCGCTCGCATGTGAACCTTGGTTAGTTTCCAACGCTTCTTATGCTTCATACAATTTACGTACCAATGAATGTAAAAAACGTTCACGAGGACTCGCATCCGACAATTCACTGCCGACTGTAGTGTATAATACCAAAAGAGATTAAAAAAGAGATTTTTCCTAACTTAAAAATTACCACCTTAATTCAGGAAGGAAAAGAAAAATCTACGTGTACTTCTCCCATTAATTTCATCAAATTATATTGTCTAGAATAACATAAAATCTCTCTTTGTGTAATAAAAAGTAATGTTATTCTCGTTTTATTTTATTGCAAATATGGTTTTACGCAGCTACAGCTAACTTAGGGTATTGGATATTAAACAATAGATACTTTAAGTATTCTATATATATATCTCATTAAGGATAACAACAATTAGCTACACATTATTTGGGCATATTCTATAGCCAGTAAATCCAAGTAAAATTTTGATAAATGATTGTAACGCGACGATAAACGAGTTAATACAACTCTGATTAAACGCCCACTGACGATGCGAGAAATTCCGGCAAAGCAGCTTAAAGGAAAACACACCGATAGCAACATGCAAAAAATAATCTCCGTACGTCAAGAGGTTTATGTACTTTGGAAAGATTTGCATAACAAAATTTGGATGCGAAATGTGCTTTTTTCTTCTTAAATGAGCACGTCACCGTTAATTACTCGTTTTTAAGTAGCATTCACAGCGTGTAACCTAAAACTGTGTGTAGAGACAAACATCGATGCATAATTATAACAAATTATGGCATAAGTTTAGGTTCGAGCCACAGTACAAAATATACAAAAAGTGAATTTTCGATTAAATGTAAATATCAGGCACTTCAATAATCTCACGATGAAACTAAAAGTGAAAAATAAGGCTCTGCGGAGCTAATAGTAGCGGGAAATAATCCATGTCTGCTGAGGGGTACAGCGAAGCGGGGGCCATAAACAGCGTTAGGAACACAAAGGTAATCACAAATTCATCTGCATTGCCAGAGGTCGAAAGTTCACAATCGATCGGAAAATACGAGATCAGAAAGCTTTCGTGAAAGGCACTGGTAAGAGCAATTGTTTCAGCACTAAATAGTTTCAAAATGGAGTCTTGCAATGATTTGAATTTCAAAACCGATGCCGTATACCTTTGACAGGAATCCTAGAATCAGCAATATACGCCATAGCAATCGTTGGAACAGACTAAATGGAGAAGAATTTTTATCAAAACACGTGAGGGCTACATACTACCGGTCTTTTCACTTCTTTCATAAATCATAATCCACCTTCTGTACCAATACTACTAACAACTGTATATAGAACGAACATCTAAACACAAATCGCCGAGACAAAACAAATAAAGCATTCGACATACATGCATATTGAAGATAACTGGTAAAAAATATAATGTTCACAGCGTGAGGAAGACAAAATAATTATAATCACACGCCTCATCCGAACTCTTATAACTTCTGTTTGATCTGTTTTTGCGACATCCACAGTATTTCCCATTTGGCCAGCTCTATGGTGTTCTTGGTTTTACGACAACGCGGACGCTTAGAACAGAAAAGCGACGTAACACAAACTCATGAGGTCACTGCGAAACGCTCGATATTTCAGCGGATAAGAGATGTTATAACTATTGCTCAAAGCGAGTGAGATCCTAATGAATCCAGAAAGCGTTAAAACTAAGGATTCCAGGAATCACAATCCTCTCTGAAACGCGTGTTCGCTAAGGCGGCCGCTCGAAGTTCTTAGAACGCGTCAACTTTTTTCCTGCTCAGCCATAAGTAATGTTAACACCATACGCTATAATGTGGATGCTCGGTGAGTCACTCTGTGAACGCTCTGGCGAAACTCAAAACTAAACGAAACTTCTTTAAATGCCGTCTAGTGCACAGCAAAATACCTCCTTGAAAACTTTCGCGGGCATTGAAATCATTATTATCGAATTCGTTTTAGATAAACTGCCGATTTTCACTTTATATTTCGTGTATTCTCTTCTATTTTCAGCTAAAATACGCTTTTATCTGAGAAATACACCATACTACCAACCCCTTCTTTCGATTTATAACACCCAAACCGTTTCATGAACTTTTACATATCAATAATATACCACATGTAAACGTATCAGCAAATATCAAGAAGGGATAATGTTGCCATCAGTTAAATGGAACATTACCTGGAAATTATTCGTACTGAAGGAAGTCATTTGCATATAATAAAAAAACATGGAAGAATTTCTCCGTCTATTAAAATGAATTCAAAATATCTAAGGATATGCTTTATCGCAAAAATCGTCCGCAGAAATTGCGCCTACGCCAAATCCGTACATTTCTAGAAAAGATCGCTTTATATACGATAATCTTGAAAATATTTCAATGGCCGAAATAGTTCGAGTCGAAAAATATTCTAGTTGTAGCCGTAAAATTTAATTCCAAAAGCCCTCTGTCAAACAGGCACCGATCGATATCTCTATTACTAAGGATTTTCGTCTATTGCTTATGTTTTCGTATGGTTCATCGCGACAATAAAGGAAGACGAAATTTTTAACTTTAGCATCAATAATAAACAGACTCAAATTTTGGGCCATCAATGATACTTCAGCAAGAGAGAAATAGCATTGTACTTTGAACGCTTTAACCATTCACAAACGTCACAAAAAATATTATCGAGCCTCTGCGAGCAAAAACAGCTTATCTAACCTTTGCTTCCCAATTCACTTCGGATACAATATCTTCATTCAATCGATATTCTCATTTCACAGATGATCGTATCCGAGCAAGAAAATATACGAAAAAAGCGTATCTCCGAGCGCTCGGCGAAAAAGAGACCTTTTCCGACTTAATTTTTGGAACGAATCTCTACCTATTTCCACTCCTTTCCTAAAGCTGGCTATCCCATCTAGGCCAATGCTCCGCGCCTTCCATGCGTAATAGACGCCAAAAGACTCTCCCTCTCTCTTTCCCGCATTCCATTCCCATAGACTCCCTTAGAAAAATAATCGCGTAACGATAGTCCCATCACACTCTTGGATCCCCTTAAGTCGTTCAACCTCCTGTAAACCTCGATATGACACCAGATGGATGAGTTCCTACTCGTTCACACACCGCGCGCGCACACACGCCCCAGCACATACCCACGATATAGGTCCCTCTCATACATATGTATTCCATTCGGCAAACAAGCGAAATACCTCTTTTCGACGTGTTTTTTATCCTTTGACGCCGGGAGAAAGAGAGAGAGAAAAAATATTACATACGAGGATAAAAATGATATGGTCACCCATACACGCGCACGACCCAACGACGCCGCACCCTCATGAATTTCACATTCCTAGCACGCATCATCATGCAGATCCGTCTATTAAAGGGGGGGTGCCATCGCAAAGTCGAGAAGTCGTGCGGGGGTGGAGAAAAAGAGGGGGTGTTGCGGGGGAAGTTGTTGCGGGGGAGGGGATGTTGCGGGGGGAGGGGGATGTTGCGGGGGAGGGAGGTGTTGCGGGAGGGGGGGTGTTGCGGGAGGGGGGGGTGTTGCGGGGGAGGGGGTTGTTTCGGGGGAGGGGGGTTGCGGGGGAGGGGGGTTGCGGGGGAGGGGGGTGTTGCGGGGGAATGGAGTGTTGCGGAGAGGGGACGGAAAAGGGGGAGGGGGTGATGTGCCTTTTATGCATGTTCCGCCCGAACCGTGTTAGACGTGTCTCCTCCGCCTCGTGGGACTCGTACGGGAGATATTCCCCGAGGAATATCTCCTCGCGAGCGTATCCTGGAAAACCCTTTTTTCTACGCGTCACGGCCTATCTTACCCCTTTTAACATCCGCAGATAACTCCGAAACTTTCTTGCATCATTCCGGTCACACGGGACTTGTACATACAGAGAGAGAGGGGAAGGAAAGGATGGGGGCGGAGAGATAGAAATGGAGGAGCGGAAGGGGTGGGGTGGAGAGATAAAGAGAGAGGGTGGGGCGGTGACGGCTCATTCTCGTGCATCTTTGGTGGCAGTCAAAACTTGAGCAAAAGAAAGAACAGGAAAACTAGCTAGTCTTCAATGTCGACAACGCTCAATAAAACCATTACTTCAGCTCTTATTACGCCTGTCGCATTATTTACCAAAAACATTCTTGAGATAAAACATACAAGCGAGTTCCATCATTTAATTAATATTTCGAAAGATTTTAATGGTTTAATGGGTAAAAAAATTAGCCTTTCTAGACAACAATTATTAATGAAATAGACGTTTAATTGTGTATACAACCAGATAAAACAGTTCCGTAAAGAATTATTGGGCTCGTTTTATGGCTATTGGAGATACCCAAGAAAAGTATGTATTTGTTTAGACTTTATATTTAAAATGCATATATTTTAAATTTGGAAAGTGCTTTTACATAATTTGCACAGGGAAAATTAAATCTATGTATACGTCCGATTCAAAGTACGAATATGTGCACAAAAAGATGAAACCATATTAATGATATTTATTTTCGTAAGTCACATTTCATTTGATATGACTATAGGCAAGAATGTCGGACAGTTGAAATCAATGCCACACTCCCTCATGGAAAACCGTTAAACAAGAACTGTACACCGTATAACAGTGCCTTAATTGCGAAGATTTTTACCAAACAACGGCAGTTTCCCGAAAAAAAATATCGATGTATGATTAGAAATTTCTGATGAGTTTTTACAGTTAAATCGATCATTGAATTAGATACCGAGACTCGCGTAGTCATAAAAGAAACGTTAATGCATGATAGCCAAAGAAATATTCCAAGCCAGATGCTTCGTTTAAGTTGAAATGTATCACAACTGCAAAACACTCAATTATGCTAAGAAATGTACACTTTTGGAAATTTTACTGCCTCAAGAAGATCAAGCAAAGACGTCAGGTGAGAGGAGGGGGCGGGGAGAAGGCGGAAATTTAAAGAAGTCGGTAGGCAGAATAAGAAAGAGGAGAAGTTTTCGAGGACGTTGTGGGAGCATAAAACGGGAGGAAACGTAAGGAGTTTTAAATAGCGTGAAGAAGTGATCGATCCGAGACGGGGAAAGATCAAGGAAACGGACGCATAACGTACGAACGGATTTACGGAAGCGCGCTGCAAAGGGTTAACTCGAGCATTTAGTTTGCGTCAGCGACATAAATAGAAGTTTCACGTAAAATAGTTTCTCCAAAGATGCACATTTCATGATCCATCGACTCTTGCTTCGCATCTGAAGTAGTTAAGCAAAGCACGCCGAATGTATTTTTATCGGAAATTGGTGTCGTAGAAACAGATGACGAATTTTCACTACCCAGTTTTCTTTAGTTAAATCTCGACGGGGTCAACCGAGCACCAAATAGCTCCTAGTACTCCTAATTAACACTACAAATCTCCTCGTTAAATGGAATCACGCGTTGGTTAAATGTTATACATCTACGACATGCATGCATTACACTGATCAAAGCAAAACAACCGCCAAAAACTGCACTCTCTACATTTTGGAAGACAACCTAAGTAAAAAAAACTGCACTCTCTGCATTTTGGAAGACAACCTAAGTAAAAACTTAGTTATTTGAGCGGTAACTGGATTAGATAGGATCCGAAAATGTGTATCGAAATTAGCAAGCCGAAATTCCGTATGCATCGAATCCTGAAACTCTAACATTGCCTTAAGATATCAATCCCTAAATAATTACCTCCACGGATGTTTAAGAGACCTATCATTCCTTCATGAGTTGCTTCAGCTCATCAGAGATCACTTTCACTTTGAAAGTAAAATTCCCTTATTCCGCATCTGTTCCTCTCTCAATTTTCACTGCACTTTTTATTTTATTATCAATGATATATAATCGATTTTAACATTGCCGACTTTGCAAGGCGAATCGTAATTACACAAACGGTTAAACATAATTTTCAATTTTCTTAGATAATCAATGTCAAAATTCGTCTAACTTGACTATTTTTCCCATATTAAGGATTTTAAAAATAAACATAATAAAAAACTCGTCCTTTTTTGTGAAATCCACAGTTCATCGTGAGGAATGAAGTGACGAGGCAATTAACCACGCCCAAAAACACCGTCCTTAAGCATATAATCAAGCAAATATGCGACCATAAGGACAGTTAACATCCTCACGCAATAAAACCCCCAAAACAATTATTTCCGGCTCTGAAACGCGTCAAAATTACAGCCATGGACACCGAAATGACCAAAGAGATGGAACCGCCAAACCAAAACAGCATATCAGGGGATGGTAATGTCTTTTCAACGATTTAAGCATTTCCCTTAACGCGAGGACATTAAAGATGAGTCATTTGGGGGAGAAATTAGAACAGGTTGGAGATAAGGGTAGCAGGGGAACACATAGGTTGAAAAGGTGCCTGGGATGGAGGTATTTTAGGCTGGATGAAGCTGCTCAGAGGAACAGATGTAGTATTTATAAACCCTTCAACGATAAAATGACCATAGCTTTTTTCCAAGTGCAGGACACCTATCTCCAGCATTCTATCATCCTGCTCACCCATTTTACCATTCACTTTCCCTTCATCTCTCGCTATCTATCTTACCCTATCTTTCCTCCTTTTATTCCTCTACATGTCTCTCTCCACTCCACTACCTCTCTCCCTACCATTCACTTTCTCTGTTTCTGTCAATTTAGCCAGTATCCCTTTCTTTCCTTCGCTTCCTTTCCCTCTCCATCTATCTTCCCAATTTTGTCACTCCTAGTTTCTCTATCTTTTCCACTAGGCGCTAATAACTATACTGTAGACACCTTAAAACAACATACTACAATAACAATCTAACCTTTCCCTCCTCTATTTCTCATCCTTGCCTCAATCTTTCTCTCTCTCCCTGTACTATTTCTCTTCCGATAGTTTTCCCCTTTTCTCACTTTTCCTATTCTCCTTTCTCTCCATATCTCTATCCTATCTCTAGCATCTCTCCATGTTTCTCCATCTATTCCTTCCTCTCCTTTCTTCCCCTTCCGTTACCCTTCTGTTCTTCCCTCTCCTTCCCTACTATACATATTCCTTTTCCATTCATATTCACTCCACTCACATCTACTCACCACCTTTCTCTCTCACTTCTCCACAACCTCCTCCCCCGTCCAAACCATCCTCTTTCCCTATCTATCCTTCAAAGCAGCAGTCTCTAAAGCCACCACATCCTCCTCCATTTCCCCATATTTCCACTCTCTCCTCCTACCTTCCCAATTCGTCCGCCGCGTTCTCCCCCTCCCAAACCGACACCTTTCGAATTTCGCTTAGGCCTCCCATGGCGCCCCGGAAAGCACACGACTCTTGTGCATGCGTGTTTAGGGAAGAGAAATGAGATCGGAGTGACGGAAAGAGATGGAAGGAAAGGAGACAAAAAGAGGAGAACCTCGTGAGACAGAGAAAGAGATACCGCAACGCGATCTTCTTAACCCATTAGCGCCGGCCGTCCTTGTTTGAGGACGGCTAGTTGAACTCCTACAGTGCCGAAATGTATTACAATGTCTTTCTGTTTATATTTTTGTACAAATTGAGGAAGCTGCAGAGACTATTTACACGCATACTACTTTATTGGAAATGTTTAGCCTTCAGTTGACCACCAAACAAAAAGCACGAAAAAAATTGTGCGTGTAGCTACAAAGAAATCTGTGATGAATTAAAATAAATAACAGTATTTTATAACGTGTGTAAAGTGCATTTAGTTATAAATACTCTAATTTACCGTAAGTAAAAATCGTATTATGTATATTTATTTGTATAATTTCTGTGTTATTTTTCAAGTTATTTTATGCCGTCTTCATATGAGGACGTTAGGCACTTATACGTTTAACTGATTTTGCATTGTAGGTACAATATTGGAATAAACTATATACAATTTACCATGGATAAAAGGGGTTTTTCTCGAGGAAAAAACTTAATGGACTGGAGGAGGCCGTTATTGCTATAATGAATGAAGAATCCAGTGATTATGAAAAATGCTGAAGAGTTAAGTCAGTATTATTCCACCAAATTTAGATGAACTGATGGACTGGGAGGAATTTCATGACGACGTTTTAAGTAGACCTAATTCATTACCGCAAGATATTCACAGTTCCACTGAAGTCTAGGTTCCGGATACTATTACAGATGAAGATGATGCTACTAAGAAATCAGTAAAAGAGGATATAAAAGGAGGTGAATCTGCTGGTGCTTGATGAATAGTTTGACTTTGTGAAGCCAAGATTGTTAAAAAACAACCTATGCTTTTGGAACAAATGATAGTATGTTAACTGATGAATTTCATACTGTTATAAATGAAATGAAAGATTTGTCTCCGAGAGATATATTTGAAAAGCTTCTTAGTGATGAAATCGTACAATACATTTGTGACTAAGCTATTTTATATGCACAACAGAAAATCCATCATGCCTTCAAAATTAGTGTGAATGAAATGTGAAAATTTTTTGCCATTTTATTTCTGACAGCTTATAATTATTTACCACAAGAGCGATGGTACTAGTCTCTCGATGAGGACCTGGGAGTTTCACTTATTTCCGATAGTATCTCACGAAATCGATATTTAGAAATCAAACGGCTGTTGCACATGGCTAATAATAGCGAAATAAGGAAATCTCAAAAAGACTTATCAGAATGATTCCATGGTGAAGTATTTCGGACACAATCCAGCAAAACAATTTATCAAAGGAGAAGCTGTAAAGTTCGGGTACAAAAACTGGATGTCGAGCAGTTCTTCTGGGTATTGTTGTCTTTGATGTTTACTATGGAAAATTCATAAACAACCGAAACATTCCAAATATTTACCTGTAGGCGCTATTGTCGTGATCAATTTGTTGAACCACATACCAACTCCCTCAAATCGCGCGGTTTTATTCGATAATTATTTCACCACTTATGCATTACTGGTGTACCTCAAAAAGAAAACAATCAGAGCAATGGGAACTGTAAGAGACAATCGAGATCATAATTGCCTTATTATGCCTTTAAAGGAAATGAAAAAAAAACAGAGGAACCTACGATTACCTTTTTGATGAGAATAATGCCATATTGTATGTAATGTGGAAAGACAACAATGTCTGCTCTATCCTAATAAACTATTATTTCGTTGAACCACAGCATTATGCAAGACGATGGTCTAGATTGGAAAAAGCTAAAGTTAACGTTCTACCACGTATCTGCAATTTTTCTTAAAAAAATAGTGAATTTCATTGAAATTCTTTAATACATTATTTCATTAAGCATTTATCTCACCAGGGAATGAATAAGGACGATTTTTGCTGGGCCGTTTTCAAGCCGGCGCTAATGAGTTAAGAAACGGAATGAACTAGAAGAAGATATAAATGTCACACAACGTCTAAGGAAAAGTAGGATGAACAAGAGAAGACATTTATGAAAAATAAAAGTAAAATGTTATTAAAAGAAAAAATAAATGCGTAGAAAGGACGTGAATATGGAGACGAAACGAAGAAAGAAGGATAAGGAATTTATTAAAAAACAGGGAGAGGGGAATAAATTCAAATAGGGGAAAGACAAAACTGAAACTAATAAAATGGTGAAGGTGAGCAGAGAAAAATTATATGGTGGAAAGAAATGAACAAGGAAAAAATAATGAGATATAAAAGCCAAGACGGCAAAGAAGGATACTAAATGTAAAAGGACAGGTGATAAATGAATGTAAGAAGCAGAGAATGGTCGAAAAACTGGCTCAAGTCGAATGAGATGAACAAGCACAAACACAATTGCAATAGTAAAAAAAACCATTAACGGTGGAATGATTAAGAATTTGCAAGTCCATAAAAGTGTCCGCTGATTCCCGAAGAAATACGACACGCATAAAATCAACGAAACGATTGATTTTACTGCGAATCAGGGCTATCTTATAGATGTTCCGATTTAAAAGTAGGCTTCATTGCCGACATCAACAGATTGCCCAAAGGGTCAACATGCTCCCGCCAGCGATAGTAAATTCACGCAGGGCTGTACAGCTAAGTTAATCAAAAAATCACCAAACAAAATATCGCACCCCGGGCCAACATTCCATTTCTTGGAAAACAATTGAAGGTAGAGGGAAGTCACGGTTTTATTCCCCGAGACGGCGCAACGATAAGTCGAGAGAAAATATCCACCCGCTTTTATTCTATTCAAAGCAAAAATCCTTCCTCCGAAAAAAAAATCCCGGGATTTCATTCTCAAAAAATAATAAATAAAACCTTTTAACCACTGTCAAAACAAAAGAGGAAGTTTGACGAGAGGGGGAGAGAAAAAAAATTTAAAATAAAATAAGACTTTTTATGTTTTTTATACTTCACGTCCGCACCGCGACAGCTAACGTCAAATATAAACGACGAGCTACGGATAACGAGGAGATATGAATGGTTATCGTAGAACCGAAGCCGTCAATGTCTCATGGACGAGTTCCAAAAGAACCAACACCTTATTCGTCAGCGTAGATAGGTGGAGGAAGCAAAGGGGTGAAAGGGGAAGTGAAGTGACAAGATGCCAGGGTGAAGAGTGAGAGGAAGTAAAAAAAAATGAAGATCGGATAGGAAAGAGTTTTAGAGAAGGGGTATGAGGAAGAAGAAGAGAGGGAAAGCAAAATTGATTAGGGGAGGCGAGTGGGCGAGACATAAGAATGACAAAGATGGATATACTTCGGGTTAAGGATGATTAACAACAAAGGAGGAAACCATTCCGATGGCCGAGCGCCGTTTAAAGCGTCCCCACGCGATATGCACGAAGGAAAGAAAACAAATCATCCCTCATCTACGCCTGTCGTTTAATAATGCATATCGATACACTTCGATTGGAAACGGTATTCATAATCACGCGAGGGAAATAAACGGAGAATGAAAATAAAAACAAGACAGCAATTTCCGGAATGCGATTATTTATTTCAGCGATGTATATCTTAAAGCCGTCAGTAAATAAATAAATTGGGGTGGTTACTTGATCATAACTTACACGTAAGTTTTATAAAAGAAATAAATATTCCAGACAATTTTATATGAAATACAGCCATCAGTATATAATTATTCAAAACTCATATACAGGTGTAATAAGAAAGAAATCCTTCGGAGTTATAATTCTACTAAAGTGTTCTACTGATGATGCTAGACTATTACTCTAAACCGGTTGAATAATTAATCCTACTAATCATCAAAGATAACTACCTGAAATACAGCAAATACCGAGAAAAAGCACTGCAAACGCCCATCGAATCCCCGGTATCTTTTTGCTCCGCCCCGTTTATTCTCTCGTCTTTCGGAGGTAAATACGCAACAAAATAAACATAAGCAAAACAAATGATTAAAAGCGCTATCCTTTACCACAAATAAAGCCTCTAGTTTTCTGCCGCCCCAAATAAACCACGCATGCAAATGCCCATCTCCCTGGGGCAGGAAGCGATGCGAGTTTTTTTTACGTCGCTGAAATATGGCTATGGGAAAATGAAAAGCTGTCATACGAGAAGAATATCGCGGGATAAGAACATTTCGGACAGATAGAACGGTCGGAGACTTTTTGTTGCAACATGGACGGAGGGAAAGAGAGAGAGGGCTCCCGATCAAAACTACGAAACGGCAACTAAAATCCTTTTTAAGCATGAACAGTCACATATAGGACGGGATTTGAACCGAAAACCTTTGAGAGTGGGGAAGGGAAATAAAAACACTTCTAAAATCTCTCGTAAAATGAAGATGGATAGAGACGAAAATAGAAATGAAAATAAAAGAAGATGAGAAGTACGTTTGAGGGTAGGAAAGGCCACGGAAGCGATATATATTTTTTTAATCTGAAAATCCGACTTTTGAAAAAAAAAATAAAAGACATCCGTACGCTTTTGTCTGAAATTCTGCCGGAAATTCGCGTAAGAGTGGCATTTCCTAGTTTTTTGCATAAAATATGGTATATACTATATTCGTCGAATACGATGTCCCCGAATGGATTAAAGTCTGTAATCCAAAGTACCTCTGATGTTTGTTATCACACTTTTGGCCCGTATCTATTAAGGATTAGAGAATATACAGTTGTTTATAGAATTTCGAAAACATTTTTCATTTATTTGCTAAACCAATCCGCCCGTCATTAAAAAATTAACAATGATTAGGAACGCAACTGTTACTGCATAGCGACCGTCTCTGTTTCGGAACAGCCGATTTTATGAGATAATGACAATAAACGTTTGATTCGAGAAAATGATATTTCTATCTACACCTTGATATTCCAACTCCGTCTAATATCAGTTTTTTATAATTATTTTCAGCTCCTTATCATTTGCAAAAACTGATGTAGTTCTCATACGGGACCGCGGAGGGGTATTTTTACCACCTATTAAAAAAACCTATGGTCTCTCCGTGCCTTCCTTCAGGTTTTATGGGCACCTAGCTTTCTATCTGGTCCGCTGATGGGAGAAAAACTCGAGCCGAGTGTCTTCAGTCGATCGCCAAGAAGATAAGGCGCACTCTTTTTTAAATTTCGGACCTTCTTTTGTGCTTAAAAAATTAAACCGCGGTGCACAGCATCGTATTTCACTGGTAGATTATAATCTTATATTTTATAGGCAATATACGGACGCGCATAATGTAATATTATCCCGAGTCACTGCATACATTCATGCAGGAAGAATGCACGCAAAGGGCGAGGGAGAGAATGAAAACGTGCCGAAAGGGAGGGAGGAGAAAAAAGAAAGGGAGAGACAAGAGACGAAGGGAAAGGATACCCAAAATTCCGCCATCCGGGGAGGACTCGCACTTGAATGCATAAAATATGACCTCGTGTAGCTGCTCTCCACCTATAGCATGATTCTGGGAAAGGAGCGAGCGTGCGCGTGGGTGGGTGGGTCGACGGAACGTGCGTGTATTGAGGGGGAAGGTTTTTTTTAAGATAGAAAAGGGCGAAGAAGATTAAGAGAGGATGAGCGTAGCTCACAATGAGAGAGAAAAAGAGAATGGGAGAGGAAGGAGAACAAAAAGAGGAAGGAAAGTAAAGAGGGGAAGTGACAGAGTTAAGGAGGGCTATATGGCATATCGCCTGATAGATGACTCTGCCAATCACCCTGACAAGTTTGAATTTATGGTTGAAATCTCCTCGGCGCGGTTATAAACTGCTACCGCATGGTAAGAGGGGCGGGATTGAGGGTTTGAGTGGTTGAACGGCGAGAGGGAGTGTAGAGGAAGGGAGAGAGGGAAGCCTATGGCCGACAATTTATCGAATATCTGAATGGTGAAACAAAAAAGATTGATCGCTTGGAAGGAAAAGGATGAGATAAGGGATGACTTTGAGGAGTATATTTTCTATAAAAAAGGGAAGATTGGAGGGACAATTTCCTTTTTCGCGTCGAATTATCCTCAACGGACAAAGAAGAATCATTCGAGTTTGGCGAAGAGGAAAATAGAGTGCAGAGACAAAATGTGGAGTAATAAGCCCATATTTTTGAGCCTACGCTCTTTCATGGGCGATCAATAAAAAAATGAAGAATATCACTTATAAACCGTGATTTTGTTCCGATGAAATCATAAGAGAGAGATATAAACCATGAATATAAATAAAATCTTCTGTAAACTATTGCCTAATGAACTGAAAGAGTAGACTGTAAATTATTTCGGAACAAGACAGAAAAAGAGAAGCATTTTAAATAAGTTACCAAGACGAAGAATGAGCTGGAGAGCTGAATCGCTCTTGGAATTAAAAAAGATGTTTATAATTACCCGGTCTTTGTTTCATGAAATCAAGTTCGCTAATTAAAATTTTTAACTGTGAGTGACACGCCAAATTGTCATAAAATTTCATAGATATTGGATTTTGATAATCCAGGTATCTACACTTCAAAATACAAGGCAAAGAGCGCATAAACAATAACCATAAATTGTGCGCAACATATATGAACCGAATTGTCCGTAACTCCGCATTTCTATTCAAACATTCATAAAGATCAGAGAATAAAAACGTAAGGAAGGCCCATCTTGAACCTAGAGAACTCTTCACTCCATAAAAATAAGTAATAATTGAATAAGTTCTAAATTATAAATTATTGTTTGTTTATTGATAAATTAATTATTATTGTTCGTATATATTGTATAAATATGTGTAATACTTGAATTTTAATTAAAGTCAAAGATATTTGTGGGTTCAATATTGTAGCAGTCGTCGCTAGTGATTCCAACACCGAGTACCGGTTACTCGGGTACTAGGTGCTTTCATCGATTTTTCGAGTACCCGGGTAATTTTATTCGAGTACTCGATCAATATTGGAAAAATTAAAATCACAAATTTGCCATTATTATCGACAAATTTCAGGTACAATTATAATAATTAAGGTAATAAATTCTTTTTTAAATTTAAATAAATAATTTTAAAGACCGACGTTAAAAGAGGTAAAAAAATACCTGTAAATAACGCCACTGCGCCAAACTTTGGGAAGCAAATTATGGAAAACGTACCGACAAACTGGAGAAATTCTATAACGCATTGGTGACTGTTAAGCTGGTTTCCACTGCTTCTGAGCGCGTTTTTTTCTGTAGCCGGTACCTTCAGCACGAAATTGCGAAACCGCGCGAAAACCTACACTTTAAACGCTCTCATTCATTTTTAAATGCTATTTTTTGAATCATTTGATAGCTCTTATATCAATACAAATTTTTAAAATATCCTTTAAATGAATACTCGTTTAAATTTTATTTTTTTCCATTAAATATTCGAGGCACCCGGGCAGCTCGGTGAAATGATAATCGAAAACGCGGGTTCTTAAAACTCGAGTAATTTAGGAATACTAGTCGTCGCCACCTGGCTTTAGACTACTTGCGACATTGAAAGTTGTATAAATAAATAAAGAAGAGCGTCAAACGTCGACGTAGGAAGGAAAGTGCCACCTTATCAATTCGTCTCTTGCTATTCTAGAACAAGTAACGCTTTATCGCATACAGCAAAAACAGCATAAGCATCGAATGAAAAATATCTTTCGAATAGATATCGCACGTAGTCTCCATAGAGGCAGATAGATGTCAAAATCAATTCCAAAATGAAACCCGATCCGACTCGAAAGAAAGTCAAACCCCAGGGGGGAGGCTCGGCTCGCTGGCAACGCGAAATATTCACAAAACGCACCTTTAAACAAGTAATTTGCAAAGAAAAGTATCGCATTGCTTTCAGGAAGAAACATCAGGAGCGATGTTTATACGTCTTGGTTTTTGAAGTTGATACGATTGAAGGGTAAAGCATCAAAGGAGAGAAGTTTGAGGTGCGCCTAAGGGTCTTTGGGTATGCTACTCGAGGGTCATGACCTTTTCTTCAATTAAAACTTCGGCTCTTACTTCAAATTGAGGGTAAGATGCAGTTTTCTCTCAATTACGTGGGAGGTTATGAAATGAAATTTTAGTGAGTAATCAATGCAAATATGTCAACTCTATGGTTTTGGATCCAAAGTAGCAGTAAATTACAACGGCAAACTTTTCATGATATTTCATCACCTCTGTGTTAGATTTAAATAGACCAAGTGTCGAAGTTTCGTTCTGATTTAAAGTAGGAAAGAAAACGTTTGCATACTTCTATACAAAAAGGTCTTTGCATAAAAATATTTTTAAATGAGTTAATTAAAGGCAAAAATTTTCAAGTTTTCCACCGCAAAATTAACGAGTTATTACAGTATACACCAACTATGGGGTCAAAATCTACCCCCGAAGTAATGCGAGGGTTAAACGCACATATACAATTTACGCAAATAGAAACATGCGCATTTAAGCCATAACAAGAGATAAAATAAAAGAGTTTAAGAATTTCTTAGAGCTCGGACTTTAATTTCGTAGACGGAATACAATATCATGGTTAGCGCATAAACAATAAATATTTCGGGGACAAAACAGAACAAAAGCGGCTCAAGTATAAATCAAGTCGAAGTAATTTCAAGCCGCGTACAAAACCACAACAATAGGGAACATTACACGCCACGAAGAAAGAATTCATGCAAAATGTATGAAGGTAAAAAGATACCGGAGAAAATAGCCCCGGTGGCCCTAACTGGAACGAAGGGATTTTAAAAGTTGACCCGGGTGATAAAAGCGTGTTAAGAAGTGCTTAAAATAAAAAGAAGTAAGAAGGAAGAAAAGGCGGGTTCTGTACTTGAAGAGATTTTGATGAGCCGCGCCGAGGAATACTGCCGAGGACGGTAAAGTTGACTGAATTATTTCGAAAGAATACCTAACCTCATGAATCTGCTTTTTATCCTTACCCTGCCTCCTACAACCCTTTGACTACGATAAAAATTCCCTTAAGAATCGGGGTTAAATACGCAACGGATGGGAGATTTTTGATTCACGCTAGATGGCTAAGTAGTTGGTACTTTGATGAATGCCAACCCCCTCTGGATGGCTTTATTTTGAATAAAGCAGGAAGGAACTCTATAAGAGGATTTAACTAATGTATCCCTTTTGGGAGGGTTATGGAGAGAATAGGTAAGGTTTAAACCCTTTTACGGGACAAACCCAATGGAGGGAAAGCAACCAAGGTCGGACGGAATAGATCGAAAAAGATCTATAACCTCTTCATGCCACGTGAGTCAGCAGAATTCGCCGGAAGAAAGGGTAATCATTACTTTCCGCACAATTTACGACCTTGAGAGACACAAAAACATGCCACACTCTCATATTACGCAAACGACCCACTCGAACAAAGTTGGGTATTCATTAAATCCGATTTAAACTTGATCGGAAAAGAGATTTCGGTAACTTGGAAGAACAAATCAAACCTACAAAAAGGAAAAGTATTAAAAAGTTTCAGTAAGTATAATATCAATTAAAGTCAATAAAAACTTTCAAGTTCTAATAAAATCATTTTTGTTCCAATTATGAAAATTAAGCAGGAGCATGATAATTACGAGCAAATACATTCACGCAAATAAATACGATTGAGAAACAGATATTAATTAAAATCTTTACCAACGTATTAGTACGTATTAGATAAATACACTGACCGCTATGTTTACATTACTTTTGGGCCCAACTAATTAATATAGTCTACCGTTCGTTAACTTAAAACACCAAAGAATATTTCAATGGATCGCAAAAGGATGATTAAATCCAATATTTCATGTTTAGTGTGAACTGTAATAAATCCGAGTATCCGAGTATTATGACACATTTGTATTAATTAACGCCATTGAGAGCCAATCAAATTATTTTATCAAATTTTCCCTTATTTAACCTCCAAAATAATATCTCAGTTGAATGGACGTAACAATACAAAGGCCAGGATCAAATTTGAAATGTTCTTCAGCTTTTTTTTGGAAGAGATGTGCAACACACAAAACACTCATCAAAATCTAAGTCCAAAAGAGTGACAGAGACAATGCTAATCTTAAAATTTCTGCTGTTCGTAAAAATAACAAGAAAATTGATAGTGACAGCTTTAAAAACAAAATAAAACGACAAAATCACGTCCACTTTGCCCCGGGCATTCCGGTGACTTCTCAATTGATTCCTCTCCAACGACACATTCCAAGCTTTCACCGCCCATCAATACATCTTTTGCCCGGGTTCCAGCTTTTGCCTTTCACTCTTTGATCCACTCCCTTTCGATAAATCACCCGCCTTAACTCACCCTTCCCCTAAATAGGTATGCAATGCAGTCTGTACACTCTCTCTCTCTCTGCCCACGTACCATAAATTCCGCCTCACTCTCACCCACCAACTCATATCAGTAGCCAGCATGATGCCTAACGCATTCCACAGTTGTTTCCGCGACCGCGAACCTTACTTTACCTTACTACCGAAACGTAAACCGATACAAAGAGAAATAACGCGCGGGTAATCCAACTTTTCCAAATAATACTAAAACGTCGGACGCGGAACCTGTCGGGTTCACAGTTTTCCAACCAATGATTCATCAAATTTGATAACTCGGAATTGTTGGCGGCATTTTAAGTGCTACTCGGAGGCAAAAACAAATCCCTATTAACTAATAAATTTTGAGAAGATTGGATTTGTGGAATACGTCGAAAAGATACGTTGATTGAGAGTTAATTTTTGAAAGGTGACGCACAAAAAATGTATGTTAATATTGATTGCATAAAAGAATAAATGCTCCTTCAGGTTGTTTTTCCGCCAACAAAGTACATTCACTTTTAGCATTTCGGACCAATATTCTATGATTAAATAAATCTCATAAACAAAGTAAATATGATAAAAGGTAGGCTGATTATATGCTAGAAACCCTTTTTTTTCATTACGTTGGAAAAATTTGTAACTCTGAATAGCGTAGCAATTTATTATTTATTTATTCCTTCGAAAGTTAACAAAATTTTCCATCACCGAGACTGAAATGACTTGTAGGATCTGAGAAAATTTGGCAGACAAATTAAATTTACAAACGGATAGAATTTTGCATCCCACTGTTCAATCTCATATACTAGGCTAGATATTTCTTCTTCAATATTCCGATCAACTAAAGAATTCTCCAACTAGGAATGGACCAGCGCTGAGCAAAAGGAAGGCTGCCGTTTCAATACTGTATTTATGCCAGTGCCAAAAAATATCCTATTCTAATCGCAAGGGGGGGTGTTTTGGGGTGGGATGCGATTATATAGCCTCTCCCACTCAAATGTCAACCTCACCTGCACGTGGTGCACCCTGCTTCACAGACGAGGCTCTGGCGTCCGAGTGACTCCCGGGATAAGGAGTCCCCCCTCTACCAAGTGCCAACGGCCTATTTAGGGGCGGATGAGAAGGTGGAGGGGTAGGGCACCCTCTTGCCCTTGGGGTGGGAAACTGCCCCTAAAGGCGGAGGAACTATTTTGATAGTCAACGGCATAGGATGGAGAAGGCAACAGGAAACCACTCCATTAAAGATCCTATTGGATATCCCGAGGGTAGCAACCATGGAAATCATGGTTGCAGCGACAAGGCTTAGCCTTTAGATGAAGAAGAAGAATCGCAAGGGACGTAGGTCTTACTAAAGGAATACGTAGCCTGCAACTATATTTCTTTTTATAATAGACCATCGGTGAATTATCATTTTATGGACGAAGTTGAATTAGGTAATAAAAACAAAAGTCGCCTGCTAAGATATGCATTTCAATTAAAAAGTTATTATTCGCATTATATAAAAAGATAAAAATCAAAGCGTCTTCATTCTTGAATTCTCCGGCGTTGTTTTATTCCACCTAAGTTAAAAAATATAAACAATTATCGAATGCAAAAAAACCAACAAGGACGTTTGTGAATGAATTTTACAAAACAGTAATTGGCTTCCCTCAATCTGATTTGTCGGCAAAAACGTCGCATACAACTCTCTATTACAACAATTGCTACAATTCTAACTATTACAGAGATTGTTATCGTCCATTAATGTAGTAACAAAATTATTCATTGTAACCTATTATTTTTAGTTTTTATGAAGCGTAGTAAGCATTAGTTGCATTCAGCGAGGATTTCAGCCTACTTTAACATTACATAAAACGTTTTCCTGATTATTACTAAATGTTATTAATGCAAAATCTGCAATTTACATGATTTATTTGTAAAGGAATTTTATGAAAAAAGTTACTCTTATGGTATGGTGGGGTCAAATCTGACCCCAAGGGGTCCCTGGAAGGGAAACGAATTAAGATAAAACACTGCAAGATCCTCTAAAATGTACTTCAGGCTAGCAAATAAGATTACAATGATACTTTGAAAGCCTAGAATGGGCCGTGGTTAATATTTTTAAATTAAAATATGCCTGGGGCAGTCCTAACCTCACCATACCAGTTAAGGGTTAAGTATCAACTGGAATCCAGTCATGGTAATTATATATTGAATTAATAAAATAAATAATATATACAATTCAAAACTACTTTTAGTGAAAATCTAAGTCATCGTGATTATATAATAACGTAAAATATTTAGGAATACATGCTTGTTTCAATTTTTTGACCCCAACTTACCGCCAAAATCAAACGAAACTACAATTTATACTCCGGACTAGATTTAAGTACCCGGCGTTGCTCGGGCTTCTAATAACAGATTATAGAAACTTAGAGCATCGCGATTTCTGAAAATTTAAAAATCAAACTACGATATTATGATTAATTCATGTTGTTTATTATTTTAATTCACATAAGTTAAAGAAAGCAAATCGATATGAGGACCCGCTATATATCCGTCTGTCTGTGCGGAGGCTACACCGTCTTAAAGAAAACAAATCGATGTGAGGACCCACTGTATATCCGTCTGTCTGTCTGTGCGGGGTGGTTGTCGGGGTTCCCGGGTACCCTATGTTACCCGTAGGGTCATAGGAAGTCACTTTTCAAAGTTTGTTCCCGATAGCTCAAAGGGTGTTGGAATGTATAGGGAACAGACAGACAAACATACATTAAATTTGATATATTAAATTAGATATCAGCATAACATATATAAAAATCAAAAATTAAACAAGGCACAAAAAACGTGGACAATGGGACGACCAAACCGTTAAGGAGAGCCGCACCTCAAAAATACGACGCGACAATGTAGAGAGTAAAAGATGAGAGAGGGAAAATAGCGGAAAAGGAAGAGATTTTGAGGGAATAGATGCCAGCAAACGCAGACGGACGCCAGGGAGCGGACCGAGCTTTGGAAAGATGAGGAAAGGGAGAGGATTATGAGGTGAACGCAGGAGAGGTAAAGAGAGAAAGGATAGGAGGGGTAGAGACCGCAAGGAAAGTCAACCGCTTACCTATTCCGGGGGCACCGAGAAACCGTTTCCGAGGCTACGCCGGGGCTGCACACAAAGGAAGAAGAAGGACTTGCCGGAGGCAAAGGGGGAAGGAGAGGAGAAGGTAAGCAAGTAGAAAAGAGCCGGGATACGCCCCCTCCTGCGGGAACCGCGGTCCAAATGAGAGGCAAAATAGGCCGAGGGGCGTGTAGGGGGTAGGCGGAAAGTGTGGTTGGGGGATGAGGGGGAGGGGGAGAAGGGCGGGAAACCCCAACTCTCCCCGCGAGTGGAGGTTGCGCGACCAATCAATATTCCATTACTATTCTCCCGCTGCGGCGGCAATCATTAGGAAAACCCTTTGACTCTTTTGAATACAAGGTACGCTGGGTTCGCCTTTTTTTCTTAGTGTTCCTTAAGAGCGTCTACTTACTATTTTTCGGACAAATTATCACAATTTTTTTATTCGGTTTTTACTTATTTACTGGCTGAAAGGGTTATGGCGAGATTATAAATGAGATGTGCGACTCCATTCTGGCGTGTGTTTTGGTGTTTTTCGGCTGTTCTTAGTTCTACCCTCAAAGGAGTACTTTTGTCTTTCGAGTGAAATTATCCAACATACTTATTCCTTTTGTTTGGATACAAACTTAGTGAACACTGAGGAGATTGCAAAGGCGAATCATAGTCTTCTTACTAGTTTACACGGAAGTGTTTTTTGCCCTATGCAAATCGTTTGTTTTTAGAGGTGACTCGCGTTTTTTTGCTTCCATAATCATCTATTTTGAATACGATATCAAAAGATTCAAGCAACATAATTAAAAAAAAACCAGGAAGGCTGTTTCTCTCTCATTTTGCCGTATAACGCTCGCCATGCAGGTCAGAATAATTCACGAATGAATTATCGAGCTCACTAGAGAGTTTTAAAAAGTAACCTTCTTTTTAGAGTCAACGACGGGTGAATTGTCAATGAGCATGGCTACTTTGTAACTATAATGCGCATTTAGTTTACTCAAACGTTTTATGGCTACGGGAGTCACCGTGACCTTCAATTAGGTCACGACGATATTATTCGTAGGGTCGAATAAACTTATTCTCCAATAAAGCCATAAAATAGGATGAAGTACTGAACAGTAGTTGTAATAACACGTATAGCCATCCTGTTCTTAATGGTGAAGCTATAAATAAATGTATGTGACAATCTTAGACACCAAAAACGACATAAATTCGATATATTTTTAATAATTTCATCTGTCACTAACAGTAGGAGATATTGCTCGTTAACTTGAGGAGAGAGGTATTTTTTCAAACTTTCTTTAAGACGTGGAGATTAGATATATATATATATATATATATATATATATATATATATATATATATATATATATATATATATAATGGTGAATCGGTTACATAATTCATCTCATGTGACTGGATAGGTATCTAAATTAGCCAAGACCAATTTATAGTAAACTTGCTGTAATATTCGAAAAAATCATGCATGCACATATAATGTGAACTTTGTAGTAACATTTTTGTGGCAACGATTAATGCAAGCAATTATCAATATGCCTTATAAAAACGACAAAATAATATTCACAGACATCGATTAAGCATTTCATTCGAAAACTCCGGAAAATTCAAAACAGGTTGTCGCTCTTTGGGCTTGAGATATATAGTTTGAAGAATTTGTAACCGTGGCAAAGTGCTTTCGATGGAAAGGATGCTTTTTGCAGAGAACGCTTATAAGGAGGGAAAGGAACTGAACCAATACGTTTGGACTTAGAATACGCGATGCCTTTTATCCCGACGGATAGGAACGGAAGAGCGTATTTTTCGCATACAAACAAGGTGATCCGTGAGATGCAGCCAGGGTGGTCGAGACCAAAGAGTGGGGCAAAGCTTCTGCGTGTATTTCTACAGCAATTCACAATGCTAAAAAGAGTTGAAAAAAGATGATAAACCAATTGGATGTAGAATGAGCGCTCGCCACTTTAATTTCTGTTTCGATTGCCGCAGTTGATTACAATAATTTGCCAATACGTACCTCATAAAACTATTATACCGTAGGCTGATAATAATTCTTTAGTTTTATCTTGTGGACAAAAGGTTAACGAATTTAATACATTGAGCCCGAAGAATCTTAAATCCATTTTTTTCAAATTAACCATTCACACAATAGTCGTTGTCTTCTAAGTGTTATATATACACCCATTACATAAATTACCATAGGGAGAGAGAGAGATGGAGACAGCGATTCAGCTAAAACCTGTCTTCGGACAGCAGCATGATGATGATGATACAAACGAATGTTTCATTTATACACACACATTTATACACTCTCCTTGTTAGCCTACTTTCCGGAATGGAAATAGGCTTTAGTTTCGTCGTTGCATATGACTGTTTGTCTGTCCGTCTGTCTGACCCCCTATTAATTTTTGAACCAATAGACCGATTTTCATGACACTTGGTGGAAATCTCTTGCTACTTGGGCCGAGCTCTCACGGATAGTTTTCGTTACGAAGATTGAAAGTCCCAGGTTCGATTACAGGAACTATTCTTCCCATTTGATTTACATGTAAAATACGAAATCCATCGTGCAGGGTCATATTCTCTTGCACATTAAAATATCTTAGAATTGTAATATCTGAGCAGAATTTGTATTATTACCTGAGTAAAGGAATGAAGATACTAATTTTTACAGTATAATTTTGCTTATCGATCATATTTCTTAAAATTTCGCGTAAATACTGGCGTTTTTGAAGTTTTATCACTCATTACGAGAGTGTTGCCATAACAACAACTATTGTTGTACTCGAAATCGGTATAGCCTAGCATATACACGCGTTATTTTAGCACACAAATACGGGTGATCAATTTAGTTTTCGTTCGAATGCATTTGTAATATTTTAAGACACTAAATTATTAAAATTGGAGAACACAAAGAGCAACATATCCGTGGTGATTTTAAAGCTAGTATTAAAGTCAATATAAGGTTAAAATAAAGTAAATAAATAAATAAAAACATTTTTAAGTTAATAACTTTTATGAAGCGCACAAAAAGTGTAAAAATAAAAATAAAATAATGTTATTTTTATTTACTTATATAAAACGCACTGAATGAAAAACATTTTTTAATGAATAGAGATATTGAACATATAAAGTTATGTTGCAATTCTAATAATTAATTCAGATGTCTTAAAGATTGGAACATAACTTTTATATATTCAATATCACTATTAATTCAACAATTTAAATTATTTCTTTTTCATTCAGTGCGTTTTATATAAGTTAATAATAACAAAATTATTTTATTTTTATTTTTACACTTATTGTGCGCTTCATATAAGTTATTAACAAAAAAAATAACTTAAAAATTCCATTTTTATTTATTTGTTATTTTTTCCTTTTAGTCTTAATGTGAAATATATGAATATGTTTATATATCCTTCAAAAATTAACTTTATTAACTAACTAGGGAGATGCCCGTTGAAATTCTATGGTAAAGTTTTTAATTAAAATTTCGTGAATAGATTATCCAAGTCAGTGGTACCCAATTACACGACACCGACAACAATGCAAATCACTAAGAATGCGCCAAATTCTCGCGTTAAAAACCGATATGTTTGTCGATTCGATGCGTATTCAAAAATCGGTTTCGTTCTTTTAGGTTTTCGTTGTTTCAAAATCTCGACCTCGTACGACAAATCTAAGTAATTTTAATATGCGAACGATTAATATTGCACATTCTAATGTATTACTTCTGGCATAAAACGCAAATATTCATTTCCATCTTTTCTCTCCCTCTCCGTTTGGATCATCTTGTTTTTATATTACGTTCAACATGAGTAGTGCTAAAAACCAACACAAAACGAATATGCTATTTTTGCAAAAGTAAAAACTGCACATTTTAACGCCATAGCAATCAATAAATTACAACACAATGAAGCGCCGGGTTAACCCAAAACCAAAAAGTTACCGGAAAAATCCAGGCGAGAAATGAGAAAAAAAAAGAATCATCCCCTTTTCCTTTCCCCTTTTCCCAAATAAACGAAGAGAACTTTCGGAGAGATTTAATAACCGAACTCCGAACTTTTTTTCCGCGAATCAAGATCGTCTCGCTCTCCTACTCCCCATTAAAAAACTTAACTCATTAATTGCCACTGGAAATAATTGTACGAAGGTTTCAAAGGCTCCATTACATATCAATTTGGATTTAAAGATATTGGAAAAACACCTGTTCGATCGGAAAACATCACTTTTCAATTTAATAGAAGAGTAGCAAGAATTTTGAAATGATTAAAAATAATTCACATTCAATGGTTAACGGTGATTTCACTGAATGCTTACGATCACATAATAGTTAAATCCAGTATAAGGAAGTTAGGACTGGAAACTTTTTCTACCGACTAGATGAAAAAGATGGTTTAATTATTTGAGGGATTATATACACTATACTATGTGTGCATGTGCGCTCTCAGAAACATTTTTCGGTCAAATACATAATTTAAACATAAATCGCACTTGTTTAATCATTTTATTCTTCAGCAAATATCGCATTTTTCTAACTTACAAAGAAAAACATATAACAAATATAAATAAAAATATCGCAGCACAGAAATAAATATCGAATTAAAATGACTAATAGAATGCAGTTTTTTTTTATCATTTTAGTATTTGAGTAATGGGATCCGTAAGATTTAGATAGGCACATTCGCGAATATGTTTCTCATTTTAATTCGCTCGCACTTCACGTTTATTCCTATTAATAGGCAAAATTTGAAGTTTTATCAATGAATACTTTGACGACAATGACTGTTAAATCCCAAGGACTTCTTGATGTTTTAATCCATGTTCCTTTCCTTATTCCTCTCCCCTCGCTGGAAATACGTAATAAGATATTACCCTTCTAGATTTCCGTTGAAATTCAACAGGATTTTACGCTAATATATTATATAAAAGAAAGTTCCCATTTTATGACTAACGTTGATGTCATCACCTCAAATGGCACACTGTCCTAATAGGTAGAATATTTAGATAGGGTAAAATCGACCCCCTGAAGTAAAATCCATCCGGCTTGGATAAAATTTACATTTATTTATACATTTATATAAGTAAGGGACCAGACTGCGCTTTATTTACACGAAGATAGTCATCTGTTGGACACAAGATTTTTAATACACGAATTTACGCCACTTTCAATAATTAGTGAATAATATGCCTTATCATATGAAGAACATCGAGTTTATTATGCTCCAGATTCGCGCACAGGCATCAAAAATTAAAATAAATTTAAAATAACACAATAAAATAATGGTGGTGGTGGTTGTGGTGGTGGTGAGGTTGGTGGTGGCGAAGGTGGTGGTGGTGGTGAGGGTGGTGGTGAGGGTGGTGTTGCTGAGGGTGGTGTCTAAGGGTGGTGGTGGTGAGGGTAGTGGTGAGGGTGGTGGTGGTTGTGAGAGTGGTAGTGACATTATTTTGTTATTAAAAATTAGATGGCTTTGATAAAAAAATTTAAAGCACCAAAATCTTACGGCTTGCTAAATGCACCTACGTACCAATTTTCATTGTGTTTTCTCGTATGGTTTAAATGTTAGGAAGAATTAAAAGCGTGACGGATTACTTTCATACGTTAGCCTTATAGGTATTTGAATATTGAAATCGGCGTAAAATAACGTTTTAAAAATATTAATTTCTCGAAAACGAGGCAGCATGGGAGAAAAATCCGAAACACATATCTGCTTTTTTTCAATAAATTATTATCTGTAAAAGTTTCGTTAAAATCCGTTTACCAATTTTCGCAACCTCTCCTTATTAGAGGAAAATTTTGCCATGGCCTTGGTTCAGAAATAAAAACATTAGAAAATAACTAAAGAATAACGAAATTATACAAAGTGCTGGAGGGCTGAAAACAGGGCCCTATTTCCAGATCGTTGCTAACGAAGGGGTAAACATTTCAGCATCAACATCAGCATCAGCTAGACAAGAAGCTCCAAACACGCGGCCCGCCAGTTTATTTAATTCGGTTCTCTCACATTTCCGTTTATAAAGTAAGTAGGAAGAAGCATGATCAAGAGTAAGATAAAATAAAAAAACGTCAAAATATTGAAAATTTCAAACACATTAAAGAATTTATATTTTTTCAGTAAAATTGAGGTACATTCTAAATGTTGTGTTTTTTTTATTTTTTACAAAATACTTATGCTCGCTGTTGTTTAAAATGGCTTGAATATCACCCTATGTATTTATGAATTGCCTACTTTCATAAAATTGAGCCCATTGATTGCACCTTAATAGAAACACCTGTATAAAATAAATAAAACCATAAATCAAAACCTTTTTTAATACTTTATGAGCATCGCAAATCTAATTCTTACCACAAACCTCATTTTGCCATCCTTTAATTCCTCTAATTTGTTGCATAGTGCCATTAAATAAGACGCATTAGTTCTTCTAAAAACTTAAATGCCTTCAAAGACCGATTTATGACATTTTCAGCGAGTGAAAAATAAAAAAACACCATCTATAAAATAATAAGAAGCGGAGTGCAAGGCTTCTAGAACATAAGAAATTAAGAGAAACGCACCTGGTAAAATGTTCATGCTTTTATCAGCAAAATTAACAGCGCTTCGAATAAAATTCGGAAAGCAACTACAATTGGCAAATAACGTTCTTCGGCGATCTCCGTTATTTTTACTTTCTCCGTACGCATTATAGGAGAAAGTATTACTTTCGTGGAAAAATCGAATTCGAGATTTTAACGAAGTAGCACGTTTTAAGGTTCTCCGAATACGTTTTCATCATTTTCTCCGTTATTTCCGTCTCTCTGTGACAGTAAGTTTTTGAAAGCTCTAACTCAAAAACTAATAATCAGATCTGCGCAAGACTACGTATTTCAAAACCTTTATTATAAAATTCAAGATCTGGTAAGGTTTTGACTGAAATTGGTCAACCGGAAGTGGAGGTTTATACTTGTTATTTTTCGGTTTCTGCAAAATATCTCCTATAAGACTTCATTAATGTAAATATTTGTTATGATCAAGGTTATAGACTATTCATTTTTCTACAAGTTTTCTTTGAGATATTTTCTCATAGAACGTATTGTTTCAGAGATATTTTGATTATTCGTCTGGATATGTTCAGTATATTGAATGTCACTAGACAATAACTTTGATTCCGTTGCTATGATGAAATTTTCAAATTGTTGATAGCGAAGCAAACGCTATCAACGATAACCTCTTTTACAAAATGTGTCTGCATTAGAACGAAAAAACATTCATCCGTGTAGATAGTGGCAACACTGCTCTCACTCTCTGACATGTAACCGTTCCCTCTCCGCATGCGCAATAGAAGCAGTACAAGATGGCGTCATACCTTGCAGATTACGTGAATAATATGCAGAAAAGGCTTTCTCATGTGCAAGTGTGTATGATTAGTGCAACAAGTTTTCCCAAGCCCGTGAAGAAGTCGCAAACCAAGCACATGTTCACGTGCAACCGACAGCTGTCACAGACGGGCGGCCCGATGAATTTTGGCGCCCCGGGCGAGATAGCACTCCAGCGCCACCCTCCGTTAATTTTTGTAGAGATATTTAGAAAGTACATGTTAATTTATTCATCGCTCTATAAAAATTATTGATAATGAAAAGTTAAAAGAAATGCCATCATGATTCTATCCTTTTCTTCGAAATAAATTTCTATCCAACATTTATTCACTTGCAAGTAATGCATAGATAAATGATCGGGGTAGCACCCCCAAAACTTTGGCGCCCCGGGCAGCCGTTCGGCTTGCCCGTAGCTAGGGCCGGCCCTGGTCACAAATGTGAACATTCGTCGCGTCGAGGAGCTCATATTGGAAAATAGACGAATTTCAGTGCGTGATATTGCTTCAAAAGTGTTTCATAAGTGTTGGAGGTGTAGAGACAATTTTTCATGAACACTTATTGTTCAAGAAAGTGTGCGCACGTTCGACCAGAAGGCACACCGTGTTGCTGTGTTTGCCGAACATCTGAAACGGTTTTAACTGAAGGGAAATTTATTTCTGCAGCGAATAGTGACTTGTGACGAGACATGGGTACACTACTTCACTCCAGAATTAAAGAGAATGGTGCCGCAAAAATTCAAGACAGCCTTCAGCTGGCAAGATCCTGGAAAGTGTCTTTTGGGATTCATGTTGATTTCCTGCCACCTCGATAAACAGTTAATGCTCAGTATTACAGCAACTTGCTTTTCAATTATGTTCATCCAGCAATTCGCATGAAAAGTCCTGAAAACTGCCAAAGGGAATCATCCTGCTGCACCCCCCCCCCCCCTATGGCGAATTTGACAACAATAATATTGGCAAATTTGGGCTGGGACGTCATAAACCACCCTCCTTACAGTCCAGATATGGCCCATAGTGATTATCACCTGTTTGGACCAATGAAGGAGCACCTGGGAGGGCAGAAATTCGAGACAGATGACGAACTCAAGCGCTGTGTCCTGAAATGGCTATGCCTTGCCCCAGCGATGGAAAAAATGTGTCAGTGTAGAGGGGAAATATCTGGAAAAAGAGTACCAGTTTGGTGATTCTGGCATGCATGTGTATTGTGTAAAAAAATAAAGTCCAGGTCAACCATGAACCACTCTCGTATATACGTCCGCATTGAGTGCCTTAATATGAGCCATCAAAGCATTTAACATACCGCCCAGAAAGAGGGAGAGAGATGCACGGAAATGAGGATTGAGGGAGTGGGGGTAAAAGGACGTCAATTTCTCATAATTCCAGCTTTCTGTATGACAATAAATAAGGCTCAAGGACAAAATTTTTCTCATATACGCCTTTTTCTGGATGAGTCAGTTTTTGCTATATATGTTGCACTATAGCGAGCCAGAAATGGAAATAATTTGAGTTTATGTTAAAAATTTACAATTAGAAGGAAAATTGAAAATGGCAGCCGTGTTTTCACCGCGAATGCTTTATGTTAAAAATTTTAAATCCCTAATTCTGTATTATTAAATTTTATAATATTTAATTTTGTTTTATTTTTCTTATTTTTTGTTGAATTTTTAATGCATACTTATGAATTATTTTTTTAATACATAAAAAGTGTATGCAGAAATATCTTAAATGATGTGCAACGGTTTTCTATGACAACGTATTCAAGTTTATGTTCTACATACATTATGTAGAATTTTGAATAAAATTTTGATATTTGGAAAATATGAGTAAATTATTTCTAAGAATAATAAGCACACGAGATTTTAAGTTAAATAATAAATTCCTTCCTGTCATATTGATGGGCTTTTATACTTGTATATACCCCACCTTTTTGAACTTCGCGAATAAATTGTTCCGGAAAACTGACGCGAAATGCAAATTCGCAAGTTCTATTTTCCCATAAGACGCCACGTTATTACGAGAGAATGGTTCCCAACCAACCTAAAAATTCACTTTTTTATCATAAATAATGCAGTTTGACAGGAAATACAAGAAAACGTAACCGCAAATAAAAAAACTAGCATTATAAAGTTGAAAAATACTTTAAATACCTGCAAAACGCGTAATAGCAAATGAAAACCCAGTATAACAAAGCGATTACACTCTTTCCGCACTTGTACAGTTTACCTCCACCCAATTTCGCATGCGATTTTCGATCTTATTTTGTTCATTCTAAGGAAATGGTTTAATTTAAATTGAACTACTGAATTGGAATGTTGAGTACATCATGCAAAAATGTTTTCCTGAATTCTGCAACAAATATTTCCAAGCCGCAAAAACACACTAGCATTAAAAAGTGGTTACATTTTTTTTACTAATTATCTTAGAAATGCATAACAGAAAATCAAAACCTAGCATAATAAAGTTATAACATTTCTTTTAGTAATCGCGTTCAAAATACGCGGCAGAAAATCTTAGGTTACAAGATAATAGCAATTATTAGATTTACATTAAAATTCGTAATAAAAAATGAAAACCTAACAAAACAACAGTTCCTTAAATTACATTCAAAATACAAAGATAATAGCATTCAATCATTAAATACTTCGGTCAAAAACCAGCAACCTCATACGCGAAGAACGAATATTTTCATTGTCATACTCGTATAAGTTGTGAAAAACTAAACGCCCAGGACGCTTTTCCATTAGCCAATAATTTCTAATTTGGCCGCTACATGTCAGCAACTTCGACTGTTATCGAAAATAGCGCCGTTGGCAGTGAGGTTTAAACTGAGCTACAAAAGAATTAAATCGATGATTATCACGTTTGTTTACTTTGAAAACTGCTAATAACAAGCATTATAAATATAATAATAATGTCCTTTTCTAGGGTGCTCAAGTTTAAAATGAACAGAAATAAAAAACTAGAGGGAGTTCACGCTTGTTGGCATCGTAAACGCATGACGCGAAATAGAAGTAATATGCGCGAAACACAAGAAATGGTCGTAAAAGATTTTGTCGCTAAGTCCAAATTCGCGAACCGCAAGCAAGTTCAAATAGGTGGTGAATATAATATGTCAAAAATTCATATTCTAGTCCATCTTAATTAAGTTTAAACAATAATCGGCCAAAACAAACTCAATTAAAAATTAAACCTCCATATTCCTACGCGACAAAGCTTTTCATTCGATTTAAAAACTGTAATTTAAATTCTTATAAATTTTCAAACCTTACTAAATTATGCATAAATTAAGAAATATAAGATGACAGAAGCAGAAGATTCCTACGACAGAAAGAACAATTAAGGTGTTTAAGTTATTTTTTGATGCATCATTTGACGTTTCCTGTAGCATGTAGAAAATTATGCAAAAGACAAGAGACAACGTTGATTCCAGTTTAAATTCCTTATTAAATACGATGAGAATACAAAACAAAGCTTTCCGTCATTTTCCGAATAGATATTTAAAAATTACTCATAATTGTTTGTTTCCATTTGAATGAATTCAATATTTACAGTATCCATAAAATATTTTATTCCTCTGTAGAATTATACTTAATATATGAAGGAGTTATTTACACAAAAACCCTTTTAATTCTTGCGTACGTGATTGGACGCCATTATTCATATACGCAACACCAACCCATGGATAAACAACGGCCGTAAAAAAACTCCAGTAAAAATTATAAAATCTCATTTCAAAACAAAAGGAAAAAATAGTAACAATTTTGACTAAAGCTATAAAATATAAACTAAATAGAGAGTCCAATTTCCTATGCTGGCACAAAACAAATTCATTCGGTTGAAAAAATCGATCAAATATCAATTTCTTCAACCGATAAAGAGCAACAACGTATCAAATCATTACCAAACGAAGCAAATCAATTTTTTTAACATCAGTAAGGAAACTCCCAATCGAAAGTGACTTTTTGCATGTTTTTTTTCGCCGCACTGCAATTATAATTTGGCAAATTGGTCTCCACCGCCCGCGGTAGTCCCCGGTTACCAAGGTAGCGAGGACAGCGAATTGCGGACGATGGCGTGCAGATCGCATGACGGCTAAAGGGCGGTAGATTAAGTGGATTTGGAAGGCTTCGATCCCCTTTTGCGACACTACGGCGCGCGGATGGGATAAACACGTGGCAGGTTAAATAAAGAGAGAAATTAACCGACCTCATCATCGATCCTGAGGGCTTCGTGGTGAACGTCGCTCTGCTTCGTTGATCTCTTCTGGATGTGGTGGTGCTCCAGGAGGTAGTAGCCCTTAAGGCTGCCGATCTGGAAATTCATAAAAAATAATATTAAGAATAGATTTTAAATTAAAGAAACATTTGTTAAATTTTATTATACAAGTCTTTGTACTGAAATACGTGGCCATCGCCGATGCCATTGAAATGATGAGGCGAGCGAACCAGCTTCCCCAGGCGTATCCCGGGATGGGTTGCAAAATATATCAGCTGACGCTCTCGCCCCCTTCATTTAAAGACAGCGACTGGCTTTCACAATCCGAGCCGAATCATTCATTTATAATAATACAGAGCAAAATGCAAAATCCAATTATTATCAATCATTCGTCAAGTATTTGTTTTACATCCGCAGGGGCTTTCCATTCATCCAATAATAAAGACCGGCACCATAACCTTTATCCCTTAATTTTTTCAATGCTCATGAAAGTCAATCTCCCTCGATTTTTCGATTCATTAAAATCAGCATACAATATTTAAAACTTTATATTTACAGTAATCATACTAATAGCTTACATATGGAGTACTAATAGATAACGCACTAAACTACGTCAAAATATCCTTCGTCCATCTGAAAATACGCTAATCTCATTCTGATTTGCCAAATCACCCAAAGGAAATACAATAAAATACATTTCCATTTCTAAAACGCATCACAAGTTAAAGGTCGCCATTTTAGCAGCTACCAAAGTTTTAATCTTACTAAATGAAGCCATTTCTCTGAGCTGAAACCGATAATTTTGACAAATGCCTCGCCCCTGGTTTAAATGCCTTTCCGGTTCATCAACCGTAATCGATAGGCGGAAAAAATGCATTCATAAAACGCCAAGCATCCCCGGGGAGGTTGAATTAGAGACCTTGTGGAATGCCACCCGACACACTCGGACAAAAAAAAATTTAAACAGAAAACGTGCCACGATAAATCAATCATTTGCGCCAATTCGACGGTCGTTTTGACGCCTTTAAACTCCTGCACAATTCAATGAAAAAAATCTTCGGATCACTCTGTACAAACATCATCTGGCGCGTTCGGTTGGAAGTTTGGAAATCCCCCGGCCGATATTGGAGGAACGCGCCAATTTCTCGTCGGATCGATGGCAATATCCTCCGGACGGTATGAAAAGCAGCCTCCGTCAACGAGGCTAAATCCATAACCTCCTTCGCTCATATGTTTCACAAAAGACACGAGAGAGCAACACAAATGCGTGGAAATAAAACGCAAAACCACACCCGTCATGGACGTCTGGCCATTCGCTCATTTTTCTCTTTTTTCGATGAATTTACCGTCTAGCTCTTCGCTTATTCCAAATAGTTGCACTCCTACTGAGACGGATCGGAATTGAAAAATAAATAAGAGGATCGCCAGCCGTTAACATTCTCTCAGTCTCCCGCTCGCTTGCATTTTTTCGCCATGGACGTAGAAGAGGAAGATAAAATATCTGTAGAGTGGGAGTTTAGTAAGGATATTTTCCGTCCCAACATTCCAAATGCTTCCACCAGACAAACCCTTAAAATCGGCCCACGTATTGCCATGCCTATAACCTCTCCCCGAGCCCCTTCCTCCCCTCGCACCCTATCTGGCCGATACAGTGCAAATGCCAACTCTCTTCCATTGCCGAAAACTCCCGCCTAGCCCGACTGCACTTTCCTGCAACTGATTTCCCGCGGACAATGGGGAAACTTGGCCCTCCCTCTTGATACCCATGGACGTTGGGCGAATGATACTGCTTTAGAGGGAACGAGAGAAGTCGATGTCGTTATCGAAAAAATAAGTGAAAAAATGCAGAGCGGGTCCGAGGAAAAAATAACCAGGAATGACGGAGTTTTTTCTAATTACATTCCACGTATTATTTTTTCCGATCCTTTTACAATCCCATTCATTCACAGTGTGATGATAAAAAGTATTCATACGACAAACTTGACTGACTTGGTGGTATACCATCTTAAAAAACATAACAAAAATAGCTTTTAAAGTACAACAAATTTTATTTACAAAAATCAAGACCCGGGTTTCGATGCTTAGCATCATCATTTCCCTGAACTGAAACCGATAATATTGACAATTGCCTCCCGCCTGGTTTAAATGCCTTTCCGGTTCATCAACCGCAATCGATAGGCGGGAAATGCATTCATAAAACGCCCAACAACTCTGTAAAAGTGATTTTTATCGTGTTTTTTATTCATAAGACGCCTGACTTGATCTGTTGACAAGTATGAAAACTAAACTTGAGCGGCGGCCACATTTAAGAACCCATGACGTTCAATATGGAAAATGTGCTCTGAAATAAGTAATTGATCGGCATGATGAATAAGAGAGAACAAGAGGAATACAATGGTTTTACACGAGCAAGTATCCTTTGGGTACGCTAACATGTTATTTATACATGATTTTATAGGCGATTAAATTTATTTTAATCCATCTAAAAGAAATAGTTAACAATGTTTTGCTAAATTCAAACAAATAATGCATAATCAGGAAAGTGGGCTATTAATTAACTTTTTAGCAGTGTAAAATACAAAACTACAATCAACAATACTACTTATTCTATTTCCAAGAATTAAGATCCTATATTACTCTTAAAAAGAAGTAATTCATAACCAATTTTAAGTAGTTATTAAAAGTAGCAAATAGCATAAAATACGCAAAGTAGGTATATTTGGCGATTGCTACGAAAATGCGAACAAAAGAATCTGCCAGAATAAATAATTCCAAACTTTAAACACTTTAAAATCATAAGAGTTTTTCGGTAAGAATACAAGCATCTTGAAGTTGTTGCCAGGAAATCTGGTTCCGATGCATGTGGGAAAAAATTATGCTTCATAACTCGATCCCACGAGAATTTAACACACTTTCGAAACAAGGTACATAAATCCGGAAGAATTGCACCGGATTAGCTAACGAAAACACGAATCAAAAATATTACATGGGAATAAGATCGTACACACGCTATTTCATGCATGTGTGTGTGTAGATAGATATAGATATGCACATATATACATACTTATATACATATATACACAAACATTATTAACCTCATCGACATGATAAGGCCATAAAAATGTTTGTATGTACGTAATTAGCGTACCTTCTGAGCAGAAAGGGTAAAAATTCGTGGAAAGCATAACGCAGAAGGAAAAGACGGAGGAAGGCTGAGAAAGCGGAAGTGTAACAACTTGCCGATGAAAATATATTAGAGATGGAGCCCCGTTGAAGATATAAGAAGCGATGAAACAAAATGAGCATGCGGAGGAAAATCGTGAAGCTCATCGGAATATTAGGGTTTCCGGATGAGGAATAATTTTGCGAAAATAAAAGAGCGAGAGGAGGAGGTCACGTGTTCAAGGGAAAAATCCCAAACAAAAATCAGAGAGAGCGCCCAATATTTCAGACTCTAATTCGCAACCTACGCCTGAAATTCACCGATTGATTGATACCCGATGCAATATATTCTATGACCTTAAGCGAGATACATTATAAACCATTTGTGAATGAGAATCCTCATAACATCCGAGTCCTGTCAATCAAACAAACAAATGAAATCGATGACTTACTTTAGATTTAATTATTCAAATTTACTGAACACAGATAAAGGAATGAACTTCCATTGCAAATGATTGTTAAATTTTCTCTGACACATTTAAGTCGTCTTCCGAATGGATTAAAAACCATAAAATCTAACAAACAAATTAGTTGTATTTTTATTTATTAGGACATATTTTGGAAAAATAAATTGTATTATCCAAATATGGTGAACCTATATTATCCAAATATGGTGAACCTATACTGTTCAGCTTTGCATAGGGCTAAAGTATACTATTACACGATCCATTACACCGTTGTTTAATCAAGAACGTGCGCAAACGGACGAAGCTAATTTTTTCTGACAAAATAGATCGCGTAAACTCATGAAAAGCGTTATTTTCTAATTGTTCTTTTAAATTATATTCATAGGCGAAAACGTACACGCTAGCAAATCAAAATATATCGTACTCGAGTGTATTGAAAATGTTAAAAAAAAGAGCACAGCAGGATTTTAATTAATGTGTTCTTTAAAAATATGTGTTTTTCTTATTTTTATCCATAAAATGCCGCATTTTTTGCCTAGAAACTGGTTCGCCTAAATAATAATGTGAATTTGTAGTTTTTATACCATGTTTTACTCCACCAAACGAAAACTCTGGCTATTTAGTACATTTTTAAAACCTTCGTTAATGCGCCCAAGCTTTCTATTGTTAATTGCAACCAAAATTTTGAAATAATTGAGACTTATTGAAACCGACCAAGAGCTAACATATTTACAATCTTAATTACATATGCATTTATTTAACATCTCTCGAGTCTTAATCGCTCTGATTTGAAATATTCAGCGTTACCATTGCTGCCAATGCTTTCAATTTTCCAAAACACGCGTTGCTAATGGATTTCATTATTTTATCAACTTTTTGCAATACATTTTAGATAATAATGCCCGAGATTGTCCAATGATGCGTAAAAATGACCATTAAAATCTATTGGATCGTTATTAATCCAATTTCTCTCACCTATGCATGGTAGCTTGCTCACACATAGATAATGAGGCACTCGATCTAAATGGATCCGATAAAAATGTTTCATAATTTAATTTCGTCCCTAGTGTACCCATCGTGTGACCCCGTTGAAATGACCTTTTCGATACGTAATCGCGAGCTTTTATGACTCCCCGTTAATAATTACCATATAGATACCAAGGCTTTTACATGGTCGCGACTTACCACCGATGATCTTATTGATTTCCACTCTTGGGAAAAGCTCATATTAATCAGAACCGTCAAAATATTAGGCGAGTAATGAGCGAAAATAATTCGATAGTTTTATGAAAGGAAATGACAACGATTGAAAATACACATCTGAGAACAATTACCAGACATAATAGCTGCGGTCCACCGATGTTAAATTAGTCAACGCACGGGAAGCCGACTATGTCATAATTATGTACCCTAGCGGGCTTCTTTGTAGCAAATGATGTTATCTATCCAAATACAGTTTTTAATTGGTACCTTAGGAATTACATGAGAGCTATGGATAGGAAAATATGACTTTTAAATCTTGCACACTATAAAAAACTTCGTAGCAACCGAAGTAAATAAGACCTATAATTACGTAAATATATTTAATTTCCTTTCGTGCATACACAGCGTTTAGTAAATGAAAGGAATGAATTATCTACTAAGAGGAAATCATCGTATTTGTTATACATCGTATAACAGAATTATGTTGTTTGATAACGAGATACATTTTTAGAAAAATCTGCAAAATTATCCACAAGTTAATAGATAATATTAATTTATTGAAATTTCATAGATTTCTTGTGTACAGGCAATAACATCTAAAATAAATACTACGTAAATCAAGTATATTTCCTAGACTTTTCCATTCAATTTGTGTTCTGCAGGAAACAAGAACAAACGGGAGTTTTGTTCAAATTTTAAATAATTTACTATCGATTTAAGAGTTTATTAAGTTTGCTATTTAAAAATGACGCCTTCCTATAAAGAAGATAAATTAAAAATGCCGTATCTTAATAATGATTTGTTTTAAGAATTTCTTTAAATTTTAAGTTCGGAGCAATAAAAATCAGCTCTAAACGATTCACTAACAATAAGTATTACCGGAGCGAATGCGAACGAAATTTTGTTATGTTCGAACCGGGGCGACAAAAACTTTGCCTTGATTCCCTGCTCTCAACAAACCTTGAAGTCTCGCAGGTGCTCTTCTTTTTAGGGTACCGATCCTAACCAGTCGCGTATCAGAAACCCAAACGTGGCAGGTGGGACCGCGACCAAAGATACATGTATCTCTTAAATGAGGTAAGATTTCTTACAACTATTCAAAGAGACTGCTTAAGATTTATTATGTACTAGGGCCGGTTTGGGAGGTATATTTAATATTTCCTGGTTGGGATAGGGGCATTTTTACGAGACGGGGAGCCCAGAATTGACTCCTCCAAGAGGATGATTAGCCATAAATACAAACAAACAACCTACAACAAGCCTAGAACTATTCCGTTACTTCATAAAACCTAATAATTTTTAAGAAATGGAAGTGAGGACGGGGATGCAAATGCAAAAGTCAACAAAATACAGTTTAAAGATCGTATCCTGCATCAAATTAAACCTAAATAAATTTCTCAAAAAAGTAATAGCGGTAATAGTAATGAAACCTATCTAGGCACACCCAACCACAGCATGGATTAAAATAGAAAATAGAACTCTATCCTACATAAAAATTTGATAACGTTATTCTTTTTTCGAATAAAACGAATTGAAAAAAACTTTGCTCCATAGTAGCAAGAATGAAATTTCCTCACGAAAGGCAACATATCCCAAAGATATAGAGAAAAGAAATCTTACAAAAAATCCAAAATTTTATAAGGGGTGAAATTTCGCTCGAATTGAATGCGAATGCCTCTAGGTTCACATGTGACCATTTAGACGAGAAAAAGAAAGGTTTAAAACATAACAGCAATACTCAAACCATCCGCATAAATCCCTACACCGAACGAAGTTAAATTGCAACGACAGAGAGAACGACTACTTTCGGAAAACAGACAAAAACAGAAGAGAGTCGGGACATTTCAACGATCGCTCCATTATACTCTTCCCCTCTCACTAAGCGGAAACCACCTCGTAACGCAGCCGCAAGAGAGCGCACGATCGTTTTGCCGAGACCCCGATCTTCTGTATAGAATTCCCTCTCTCGAAAAATAGGACTTTTACAAAAAAATCCGGTAAAGAAAACGACGTAGGCATTACCGGTAATGCTGAAGTAAGCAGGCATGAGGAGTCGAACAGTGTGCGCATGATGGGAGACGAGTGAATGGCATAAATATAGAGGCCACGGCAAGGAACCACATATTGCGGATATACGCCAAATCTATTATCAAACCACACTGCCAACTGCAACGGCATCACTCGACGATCGCATGGCTGGTTACGTACGACAATCTCAAAAATCACCTAATTAGACGATGACGAGTTTGTATTGCGCAAATTTCAGTAGATTAATTTGTATCGCTTAGGTCGAATCATTTCCGCTGCTGCAACGTCTTTTTTTTGCTCTTTTAACCTTTGTGTTTCCTCCTGATAATCCACAAAATTAGAAAAAAGGTGGACCATTTGAAGTCGTCTATGCGGACTGCCAAACCTAAATAAAAGAGGGTTTTTTCCACCAAACTCGATAGTGAATTCAGCTAATATTTTATTTTACATCAAATAATAATAACAATAATGTTTGAAAAAATCGACACAACCACCAGTTATGTAAAGAACATAACGAGATGAATGTTGAAAAATTATGTTTCTTCAATAGCCATAAAAAAGGTTGGGAAAACCAAATGTGCATTTAGGCTACAAAGCAGTCATCATAATCGGCGATTCACTGACAGTAAGTTCTAAATTTCTGAATTTGCAAAGCAACTTTCATGAATTTATCTAATTGTTTAAATTTTAAGAATTTTTTACAGCCAAAAAAATTACATCAGAATTTATATATTTCCTATATCGATTTTTTTAATTCTACCATTAAAAAATTTCAGCTCCGTTGCACATTCGGAAATATATTAAAACTGAAATCTTGTTTAAACAATTGATAATTTTTATCGGCTACATTGTTCAACTTTTTCAAGATTTTCGTTTTTTCTTATCGGTTTTCCACAAAATGTAAAAAATTTCGAATCCCCAGATCTTCTGGAAGTGCTTAAACATTAGTATCCTCCTATATGATATATGTTATCTATTATATACTAGTAGAAGGTGCTTCCATTCTGCAAGCATATCATCTCAACATAAAAAAACATTCATTTTTCAGACAGATATTTCATCATTACAAATAATTTTTTAATTCTAAAGATTTCACCTCCGCAGCGATTTTCGTTTTTCCCTTATGTTAAAATAATAGATTAAAACAAGCCCCAAACTTTGCAATTTTAAGAATTTTATACTTTCTCCATTATGGGGCACTAATGCTACCCATTCTGCCAAATTTTAAAGTAGTAGCACTTCTAGAAGGGAAAAAATATTTTTCTAATTGTTTAAATTTTAAACATTTTTAACGGCCGACGCAATACATTTATGGAGAGATCCAATGTTTATTTGTGCAAATGCACTACTCTGTATATAACTTGAAATTTTCAGCTTCCTAGCTATTCCCGTAGTACCTAAAAAGTTATCTATTTGTTTAAATTTTAAGAATTTTTAACGGCAACACAAATTAAAATATCAAAATTTCTATAATCCCTATTTCGTTTTTTTACAAATCCTACCTCTAAAAAAATTCAGCTCCGTAGCACATTCGGAAATACATAAACCTTGAAAATTTGTTTAAACAATTGCGATTTTTTAGCGACTGCATTGTTGCACTTTTTCAATATTTTCGTTTGTTCTAGCCGGTTTTGCACAAAATCCTACCCAAGAAAAACATTTCGAATCTCCAGCTCACCTGAAGTTGCCTAAACATTAGTATCCTCCTATATATGTTATATTTTATACCCTCCTCTGTAAGGAACGTCTATATATAATGATATGTTCCTCCTATGTAAGAAGAGCCTATATAGGTATAATAGACGATATATATAACATATATATCTATATAAACAATGAGTTGAGAAGGATAACAGAAAAAGCTAGAGAAAATTGGATAAAAGAAAAGTGTGATGAAATACAACAAATGGAGAAGTTAGGATGGTACGATATGATGTCATAGTAGTTATAATGCACGGAATAATTTTTTTTTAATGTTGTGCAAGTTTTATCGACGATATGCTGGAAATTTCGAAAAGAAATTTTAAAAAATCAGAAAAAAATTTTGGTCCCTTCGGGAATCGAACCCCAGCAAAATATTTGAAATCCACCTCGTTTCCTCTAGACCAACGCTCCTAGTGAATCTGCAAAAACTTTTAATGTTCTTATTACGTTGACTCTCGGATCGCGATTTTCAAAGGGCATTTTCTCGTAAACAACGTCGAGTTGGCACCTAGGTAGAAATAGGAGTCCGTTATTTTACATATACTTTCATTCTGCAAAGTCTCAATCCGATGCGAGTGTCACACCATGGGGGCTTCCCTTGTAAGGAAAAATGACATCAAATGCTTGGAAAGCTTTGAAATGTGGACTTGGAGGAGAATGCTGAAGATAAAATGGACAGATAGGATGAAAAACTATGAAGTACTACGAAGTGCTACGAGGAGTAGGAAAGAAGCGAATGATTATGCAGACTATTAGAAAGAGGAAGGAAAACTGGGTTGGACATTACCTGAGGAGAGAGACTATGATTAAAGACGTGTTAGAAGGAAAACAAGATGGAAAAAGGGAAAAAGGTAGGAAAAGGTTTCAGCTGATAGACGATTTGAAAGTGAAATAGAGTTATCAAGATATGATGAGGACAGCGGAAAATAGGAGTATATGAAGAACCAGGTTTAACAATGAATAACCACGGACCTGTCTACGGACAGACTACCTATGATTTTATATATATATATATATATATATATATATATATATATATATATATATATATAATCATATATATATATATATATAACATAAAGATACGGAAAAAGATATAATATAATAAAATAAAAGCAACGAGAGGTTGAGAGGAATAGGAAAGAGTCAGTGAACACTTACCATACGGTTGTAGAAGTTCACAGCGATAGAGGAAGGCTTCCACTATCCTTGCCTCTATCGCTGTGGACGTCTACAACCGTATGGTAAGTGTTCACTGGCTCCTTCCTATACCTCTCAACCTCTCGTTGCTTTTATTATATATATATATAAATGGATGTCAACAAGGTGTTGGGATAGCTGATGAAGGAATAATTCCGAAAGTTTCTACGTTTGTGATGTTTCTGTGTTTTAGTGTTCTTTTACGTGTGTCGCTTCGACATCCCCGGGGCCTCGCCAACCTGAAGTCGTCTGATTGGTGAGTGCTCACTGGGTTTCCTCATCCCAACACCTTGTTGACATCCATTTATCCATTTTACCTTTTCTTTTCCGTAAGCTGTTATATATATATATATATATATATATATATATATATATATATATATATACATATATTCGATATATACAAGCCGGAGCGCGACGCCATACGTCGCAAGTAATTTCATTGTACTTCATATTAAGCATATTAATTTAAAATATCGTTGCAAACGTTCGCATCCTTGTATTCTTTGGATTTAATGTCTCAAACATTGCTTTTTCTTTTTTGCTCGATTAAAAATAGTTTTTTTCTTTTGTCCACGCCGTCATTTTAAACACAAAACAAAAATAATGAAAATATCCACTTTTGTACGACGGTTTGTAAACACAAGTAGCTGAAATGTACATAAACGGTGAATTTCGTTCCGATCAGGGAACAGCAGATAAAATGTAGAAACTGCGCATGCGTCAGTTCCGCGACTTGTCGAGCCAATGGTAAAATAACCATATACAAAATGTATGAGCATTTGTATGAGCTGATGTTTCGCGATTTGTCAAATAGACATGTATTTCAGAGAAGTTCTAATACATGTATCCAGATGTAAACGTAGCTTAAGATGCATATGGTTTTACCCAACATTTTTACAGCTATTAGAGAAATATTGTTTTAGATTGTGCTTTCAAACGTAAGATAAGTTTGATAATTCTTTCTGGAGCTAATATAATAACGTAAGTTATTTTAAGGTTAAAGAAAGGAAATAACTTTTTAAATAATATCCATTAAACATTTTCAAAGTTCGAGATACAATAAGCTCTTGATATTTGAGATTATAAAAATTAATTCAGTGAAAAATAGCGGTATGACAAAAATGCATCTTTGAAGGAAGTGCCGCATCTGAATTTCGAAATGACTCTCTGAACATGAAACGCACCTCCACAGAGCTAGACGCGTGAATAACGCTCGCAATGACAAAGAGGAATTTCTCGGAGCATAGCATAGCGACGAAAAAAAATGACCGACAGAGTAAACATATTCATCGCGCCACTCTTCGTATATAAGACTAGGATTTTTTTATTAATAACACGACATCGCGACTGCTTAGTCGAGGCGTTGGAATAGGAAAGGGAATAGAAAACAGAATGGAGATTGTAGGTTCGAGAATCCGCATTCGTTACTTCACCACGCACTCCCTTTACCAACCAATATTTTAAACCCGTTTTTCCACATTCCTGTTTAATATTCTATCAACCGAGTAACGAATGCTTACAGCTTCGCAAAAATATCTATTTTGTATACTACTAGTTTTATCTTCGCCCAATAATCACTGTCCTCGTATTATTTTTTCTTTCATAAACACCATTCGTACTTATCACTAAAGCAGCTTATTACTAGAAATAATTTCGGATAGCCAGTAAGATAGCTTCCATGACGATCAAAATGATGTCATGGCATGTTTTCTCTAAGCATGCACTGTAAACAGTTTTCGATAAAAAACATCATTAATTACTTCTTAACTTATTCTAATCGTTTTCGGTAAATAATTTATTGTAAAAACCGCCTAATAACTATTTTTCCAATGAAAAATTTAAGCTGTATATGCTGAAGAATTATTCATGCTTCATATTATCAATTAAATGTAACTAAATAAAAATTAAATAATATCGGACAAAGTGTGACGATTTCCTTCCCCTCAGTTTTCCTTCGCGCTATAAACGGAACGAATGGTACAAAAGTGAAGAAATAAATAGTCTATCCTAAATTTTCCAATTAACGCACCGCCGAATTCCTGACATAACAGAGGGCTCGAAAAAGACCGACTGCGAAATGTTTTCGAAGGCATTATCCTACCTAAGCGCAGTCATGAGGAGGAGGAAGAGTCCTGGGAAGAGTGAGAGAGAGAGGGAAAGGGGAGAAAAACAAACCACCTCTCGCTCCTTGCGCCACATAGCAGAGGGAGATGGTGGGAGAGAAAAAGAGGTCGGGAGTGGATGGGGGCGTAGGCGAGAAAAAAGTTGGAGACAAATGAACGACGGAGAGCACTCAGTCAAGAGGTACAGCTCGAGAGAGAGAGAGGGGAGCTAGGTGTTGTGTGTGTGTGTGATCTCTCCCGACTCCCAAGGGGACGAGTCCATGGTCCACCAGGGTATTCCCCTAACCTTTAAATGAGAATGGGAGTGCCGCAGGAAATGAGGTGAGGGAGGGAGGAAGGACGAACGGAAGCGAAGAAAGGAAAATCAAATGAAGGTTTTTATATGGAAAATTTCGCACGGCCTGAGAGAAGATTTTTTTTTAATTATGAGAGATCGACAAAGGGAAGGTGGAGAGAAGGAGATAGATTAAAACAAAATGGTTGGGAAGGAAGAAAAGTAAAGATCGACGGAATGAGAAAAATGGCTAAATGCCTTGAGGTAAATAGGTGATGAGGGAGATCAGAAAGATAAACGCGATGAAAAATAAAATCAAAGCGCGAAGATTAGCAATAACACCTAAAAATAAGTCAAATATATAAATAAAGTCGAGATAAAAATTTCTACACGACTGAGAATGAGAAAAGGCGAACAAAATATTAATCAAAAAGAAGTTAAATGATAAATTATAATTACAGAAAACTACAACCAATTAAAGATTATCAGACAAAAAGTTAAAGGCAGTTGAGGAGATAAGCAACAAAACAGGAGCGACCAAATGACGGAAAACATAAAAAAAAACAGAAAAAGGGGGAAGGAAACGACAGTAATTAAAAGGATAAAAGATTTTTAGGGACTAAGGGAGTGTTTGGTTTGAAAAGCAAAAGGACAGAGGGATGGAGGACGCGGGGGTAGGAAGAGGAATTGAAGAAGAGATAGGGTAAGAGGGAGAGGAGAGAGAGGGACATGAAGCGAGATAGGAAGCGAGGGAGGTCGAGAGATTGAGAGGATGGTGGAGATGGGGAGTTGGGTTCAGAGGGAAGTAGGAGGAGAGATTGATGAGGCAAACAATTCCTTCACATGGATCACCAGGCTCACACATCCCTAGGACCGCTTCAACTCATCTACCACGTGACGTCGTGACGTCACGATACCCATTTTTTCATCCACCGTGCAAAGCTTCCCCCTTCTTCCAAGTACATCTGAAGCATTACCTTCGATAAGGCGGAACAAACCCTAGAAATTTATTTTTTCTGAAATTATTACCTTGAATTTTTGGAATGATCGTGAGTGATATTTCTCAATTTATTTTCCGGCAATCATACCATAACGAGTATGAGTTTTCCATAGGCTGCCGAGAAGCTCCAGCCCTACATCTAGCGACAAGGAATTGAACTATCTTCGAATTGTAACTTCTAAATAAAAATTTGATGCATTTGTTTCAAAGTTGAACTTATTTGCATGAATTTCTAAATCAGATGCCTATCTTAAAACATATCTTCGTGATCCATCGTCTGTGCAAAATCGAAGATAAAACGTAGAATTGATGGGAACGAACCATAATCACGGCTGCGGATGATTTCCACAGGCCATCTCAGGGCAAACGAAAACTTAATGATACACAAAAAAAAGGAAAAGCACTTATGACGAACATTGTAGTGCAACAGCAATTATATTCAGAATCAATCGCAACAATAATTTTCATTCGATTATCTCAAATAAATATAAACATCCTGGTCTGGAAGTGCCAATCAACGAATGACGGTAAAAGAAAACATTAGTATTGCTGCCAATAAACAGAAGAACAGATAATTATTTATTCTGGACGCTAAATAAATAATTGTTTTAATTTATGTTCGTGCAAACAGACCGTTTAGTAAGTAAAACGAAATGGATTATTTACGACGAAGAAATCAACGTAAATAGAACTATATTTAATTAATTATTATCACATTACAATTGACTATAAATTAATGCCACTTCATTTACGTACTATTTATATTTACGTAAGTCTACGTGTGTTTCAAGGCAAAATGAAGAAATTCTTCGATTTCATTTCAACAACAAAAATGTCTCACAAATTAATTATCGAAGACTTATTAATAAAACCTTCAAAGACGAAACTGACGATCGGTCCTTCATCGTGTTAATCGAGTATATTTTTTGTCAGTAAAATATATGACTTCAAGTCGAATAATACAATAGAAAAAGTATCGATATTCACCTCATTTTGATGGGCATTAACGACAGGAGATATACAATTACGTAATAAAATTACAACAACTATAAAATTAAACAAACAAACTATATAACATAAGCTGATCTCACTCTTTCGTTGATTTCACTATTTATTTACGATTCGCCGTATTGCTGACCGTACGTATTGTATTGTGTAAATTGAATTTTACTCTGATTATGAAACCAGCCTTACAACGTTAGATCGAGCTCTAAGGGAAGGACCAAAACGTTCAATTGAAGCAAAAAAAACAACGAACTAAAAGACTGGCAGATCAAGTTACGAGTCTAGGAAATGGCCAGGAAAACTAAGGGGGAGAACAACGGAGCCAGAGACTGGCAAATCAAGTCGTTAGAAAAAGAGCAAGGTGCCAAAATTTAACATCACAGAAACTTACAATGAACTTATCAAATACTCAGTTGGAGTAGTCGAATGTAATAAATTTCAAGCGCTTCACTTGCTGGGTGAATGGAAATGAAATTAACTCACAAGTTGATTTTCAACGGGAAAATATCTAGTTTCAACGTATCAGGAGGAAAGCGCAAGCAATTCCTAAAACTAAAATATTTCCGATGTAAGTAAAAGGTGTTCCCGAATTCAGAAATCTGTTTGTTTTTCAATTTCGGTGTTCTAAATTTCTGCGACGCGCAACAAATAGGGCAAAGGATGTATGTTAACAAACTACCGATTTTATAGAAATCACAATTTTCTAATAAGCTGCTTTCTAAACTATCGTTGGAAGTGTTTCTACGAGATTCTAAATTTTATTGATCTAATACTTACTTTTAAATAAAAAAATTAACTTGCCGAGTGAGTAAAATTGAGCGCGCTCTTAATGACGCATCAAATGCGATCGATAAAAATAATGAGAGGAAGAGCCGAGGACATGTTCATATATAATGAAAGGGCGAAGAAAAAATATGGTACATTTGAAGCAATTAGTCTGGATGACTAATGGTTTGTTAATATTTTACGCCAAAACAGGGCGTGGCAATCGATCAGAAAATGTTAAGACGTAAACGAATTAATCACGCTTTCTACGATGTGACCTCTACCAACACAACCGATAATTCTTACTCTCATCAGTTCTCCAGAACTGCGACTTAAATAAGATATAACCTGTCTTTAACCCTGTAATTTTCCCAGCCAATGCACCTCAGCAGTTTACCCACAAATGGCTCGGGATGATTAATTATTCCAGAGCTTTCCGTCTCCTTCATAACGTCAATTTTAGTCAATAGAAATGAAGCGCCTCACGGAATATAGGTAAACAATCCAGAACATGTATACATTTAATTTTCTCGTAAACAAGCTATCACTTTAGCACCGCACACAGAGCTCCAAATGTAATGACCGAGCGAAATTAATGTTTTCGCAATGATGTTCGCCAAGTTATAGGTGAAATTTCAAAAAACTATTTCAATCTCTGGAGTGAAATGAAAAATAACGTATCAAGAAAACGAGGCAACTCCATTAGCCAACAATTCAGACTGTGCTGATGATATGTTGCCATTAAAATAGCAATTCATTTCAAAAGCTTGGATGGTGCGTTCGGACAACCCTTAAACCCTTCTTACATGCATGTAATTTGTAGCATATCGCGAGAGATTTACAGCAATTTCCCACTTATTATTCCCGCAGTATAATAACCTATGACTTTAGTAACCATAGTATTATTTTTACGTTATAATAATCGCAATAAGTTTAACACCGACGTCCACGGTACCATGGTATTTGCAAGTGGGAATAATTGAGAACATAAAAACAGCTGTCAACAGTAATTATTTTCCAGCAGATGTCCTGTTATTATTTATCGACATTGAATCGTATAACGGCAGAAGAATTTTCAACGAGTACAAATTTTCTGTAAAAGGATAATGCCATAAAGAGCAATCAATTTTTTATACGCTAAGAATTCATTTTCTACTTATGATTAGTACTCCGAATAATAAATGTAACTGTGCTAATCTTGAGCAAGTTTCATGGATAAGATATTTAGAAATTATAATTGATGATAACTTAAAATTTGATGTTCATATTAGAAAATTTAATAGTAACGGTAGAACACAAATACTGTTCTCATTAAACATCAAGTAATATGTGTTGTATATATTGTTTAATATGAATTTAATCTGTACACTGTAGAAATAACTCAATCAAATCTGCAAATATAAACTTGATATTTGACAGAGATAATCTAACAAATATAAAAGCCTACTTCTGTCCCTTTGTCCCTCTGTGGCTCCCTCTGTCAAGCTATAAAATGCGAATAACGCGATAAAAGTTCGAAATATATTTTTGAAATTTGGCAGGAACGCTAGATTCGCATATTATAAGGTGATGACAGAAAAGAATCTCGAAAAAAGTACTTGGTTCGACTCCAAGGAAGACATTTCCATTTCCCATAAGATAACACGTAAAAATCGACGTGCAGGCTTTTATTCTTTTTGAGATCTAAATTAGAAAGAATTAACCTACGATCTTCGGATCTGAACCATTTTAAAGAAAAAATTAAAAAGTTTCTTATACTGTTCATCTTTTGTCGCCTACAGTTCAAAATTCCTCATGTTAAAGGTTTAATTCATATATATTGGGAAAATCTCTCCATTTTAACGGGATGTTGCCTTGCCAACCCGTTACATTGTTAAACCTCGAAATCCTATTGTTACTTGAAAGCATGCTTTGAATGCTTTTAATAAGAGAGAGAGAAGGAAGGAGAAGGAAATTATTTTCATAGCAGCGAATGTAAATAACATTCGCTGCGTTATTTAGGAGAAGGAATGCATTTGAATGTAAAACATTATTCGTTCGCATACTAAAATTACTTAACCATCGAAGGAGTTCGAAACTTGAAACAACAAACGCCTAAAAGAATGAAAGTTTGTTATCCTGTCATCGATTTTTTAATACGCGTCGAATCGATCAACTGATCAGTTTTTACGCGAGAATATGATGAATTCTTAGTGAATCGCATTGTTTCCGGTTTCGTGTAATTGGGCACCATTGACTTGGATAATAGCTTCGCGTCGCATCTATTCATGATATTTCATTAAAAAAAACTTCTCCGTTGAATTTCAACGGGCATCCTCCTAGTCTATTCATATATAAAAATGCGGCGACGAAGGAAAATCTACGAAAAACGTCCACGATTCGACTCCATGAGATGATTTCTATTCACAATAAGATAACACGTAAAAATCGACTTTTTGACATGCAAGCTTTATTTCTTATGGAAATTAAAATTAGAAAACACTGACATACAACCTCTGAATCTAGACCATTCTAAAGAAAAAATAATAAAGTTTTATTCTTTTCATCTTCCTTTGTATAGAGTTCGAAATTCCTCATGTTAAACGTTTAATTCACATATTTTGGGGAAATCTTGCCATTTTAACGGGATGTTGCTTTTTCTAACAATTACATTGTTAAACCTCGAAATCCTATTGTTATTTTAATCCTTATGGATTTAAGCGTGCTTTAAAGGCTTTTAATACGAGAAGGAGAGAGAGACGGAAGGAGAGAGAAATGATTTTCATAGCAATCAATGAAAACAAAATTCGTTGCGTTAATTACGAGGAATTGATGGAATAATAGAAACTATGCAGAAAGGCATAAGCTGTAATTTTGGGAATTACTTTGAAACAAAAAAATTCTGCTATGACCGGGAATCGAACCCGGGTCTTCCACTTGCCGGGCGGATATTCTACCACTGAACTACCTTAGCAGATAATCTTTCCTGTTTCTGAAGTATCAACCAGCCCCAACGGACGTCCTCCAAGAGAAAAACACCCGCGTTCAGAAACAGCAAAGATTATCTGCTAAGGTAGTTCAGTGGTAGAATATCCGCCCGGCAAGTGGAAGACCCGGGTTCGATTCCCGGTCATAGCAGAATTTTTTCTGTTTCAAAGTAATTCCCACGAGAAGGATTACCTAAATAACAGAAATACAATTCAAAAAGATTAAAAATCGTAATAGTAAGTTAAACTCAATATTAATGAAATAGAAACGGTATGAAAATCTGAGGAACGTGCTGGACATTTCAATGGACAAACCGAGCATGTAAAAAATGTATAGAGTGAATGATTGGGAGATAGGTTACAGGAGTTATGTAGAAAAATGGAGGACTTGAGGACGGTTTGGGAAATAGTGAGAGAAAGAGAGGTTTAAAAGACTCAGAGAATCAGAAAAATAATAATAAAAGGCTATGTTGTCCGTCCGTTGGTCTTGGTGTAAAGTTATTAAAACGCGAATAACTCGATAAAGAATGTAGATAGAAAATTAAAATTTGGAAGAAATTTATATAATGAGCTAATCAGAATTTGCTTATTTATGGTTGGCATGGTAATTTAAGAAATGAATGTCCGTTTGTGGCCCTATTTTGAGGAGGAATACATTGCATTTCCTCCGAATAAAACTAACAAATTTTAATTTAAGGAAACAATATTTTATGTGGAATGAAAATTGAAAAATATATACTTCACTTCAAAGTATGTTCCAGAAATTTTAAATAACTTTGGCCAGCTAAAGTTGTCTAGCAAAATGTTGAACAGATAAATATTCTTTTCGTATGTACGATTTGTATTTAGGTATATCACGCTGAGAGAGATAGCTACATTTTTGAAGGGAGAATGAGAAGGAGAATGTGAATGTGAGGTAGAAAGGGAGGAGAATGGGAGGGAGGAAAAGGGAAGATGAGAAGAAGTGAGGGTGAAGAATAGGAGGGACAGAGGGCTAGAGAATGGGAAGAAGGAAGAGAGAGGGAAATTATGAGGAAGAAAGGAAGAATAATAGAGGGGAGAGAATAGAGGGAGATGCGAGGGAGGCAGAGAGAGAGGGAGGAAGAATGGGACGTACCTTAATTTTAATACATATTCTGCACATGCCCGTCATATCTGACGGGCAAATATGCTAGTCTCTTTAAATAATGAGCTAAGACATCCGGTCAAGCTCGACTAATATGAACAATTTATGACTGAATGTGATGCTATTTTTTTTTAAACTTTCCGAGTAAGTAGAAGATTGAAATTTGGTAGGCATGTTCGATACTTTTAGCAAAAGTTACCTATGAAGAAAAAAAAACAAAAAAGAGACGGGTTCGACTCCAGTCAATTATTTCTGTATCCCATAAGATAACTCGTAAAAATCGATTTTTCGACTTCGGACCAGAACCGTTATAAATAAAAATAAACAACTTTTCTTAATCGTATATTCACACTCTACCTACGATTCGAAATCGCTTAAGTTATAAGTTAAAATCATATTTATTGAAAACATTTAACCTATTTAACGATATGTAAGAAAAGCGTCCTTTGAATGCTTTAATAGGGGAGAGAGAGAGAGAGAGAAAAAAAGGAGAGGCAGACGGCAGGAGAGAGAAGGAGAGAGAGGGAGTGAGAGAGGAGAGAGAGGGAGTGAGAGAGAAGGAGAAAGAGGGAGTGAGAGAGAAGGAGAGAGAGGGAGGAAGATAGAGGAGGGGGAGATAGATAACAGTCTTTATTAGGGCGATATTGAGACAAAGGAGTCTATTTTTCCAGAGAAGGAGAGAGGTATAGGCAGGGAGAGATAGCGAGGAAGAGAGAGATAAAGGGAGAGAGAGAGATAAAGGGAGAGAGAGAGATAAAGGGAGAGAGATGGAGGGAGAGAGAGGGAGGGAGAGAGAGGGAGGGAGACAGAGGAGGGAGAGGGGAAGAGATAGGTAGATAATACTCTTTATTAGGGCGACGTTGAGACAAAGAAGTCTATTTTTCCCGAGAAGGGGATAGGGAGGGAGAATGGGGAGTGCCTTAAATTTAATACTTATCCACGCATACCCGTCATATTTGACAGGAAATTGTTCTAGTTATTACCATAATAAGCGAAAAATTCACTGCAGGCATCAAATACAAAAACATGGAAATTAAAAGAATGTGATGCATGGACCATCTAATACAATGTAAACTTATTAAGACGAGAAAAGAGGGTTTCTTCGCCAAGAGTAAGATCATAACTGTCGTGATACTGTTAGCAAGTTTATGAGAGTAGGCAGCCTGAGTTTGGATCCCCGAGATGCCATCTCCTCGCGTCTGCCGAGAAATCACGCTCCCTTATTCCGAGCAGAACTTGCAATCTCGGCAAACCGTCGCTTGAAAGGGACGTCAATGGTCTCGCTGCCCTTCCTCGGTGCATTTCGTCAAGTGATAGGTAATTAGCCCGCGCCAAGATTTCCGCTCCCGTTTCCGGTTGGTGTGACGGGGTGAGAGAAAGAGGCTGTGTGCATATGGCGTTTCTGCCCGTTGCCAACGCACCATGGTCTCTCACGAATGGCCGACGTTTTGTTTCGAGAATGCTCATGCAAGAATGAGTGATAGGCTAAAAGCAGAGACAAAGAGAATAGGAAATGAGCGGAACCAAGGAAAGGCGTGTATAATATAGAAACCGAGATTTGGGAATTAAAATATATTTTTTTAATTATACGTTCGCAGCAAATAAAACCTATCCTGATAACTATATAAGACTGTGTTAATATAACACGAAAAACAATTAAAAATTCTGCAAAAAAATAAAACAAGTGGCGATATATCGTATTATAATTAAATTAAATGTTCTTATGAAAATATTAGTTTTGCGCACTCATAGAATGAACACTTTGTAATATTATAGATCCCTAACATTTCTCAAATTCAATGATTAATAACATATTCTAAATCAGCGGGCTCATCTTCTATGCATGATAGACTAAATCAAATTAATTTGTTTAATAGAAGCTAAACAGTTACATTGTTTACGAATTTGAACGTATATAGACGGAAACGTATTCCAGAAATGAGTGTTTTGGTCAGGGTTTGAATACAAAAACTCGAAATTGAAAGGGAGATGAGATCCATCTTCCCCACTATCTATTCAAAAAATTTCGAATGAATGATACATGGATTTCACTTTCAAAGAACATTCACAAAATATAGCAAAATTTCTGAACTTTTACATCGGATTTACAACGCATTCATATCACTCACCCTCCAACATATGCGGATACTGATCTACGTACGATCCCATGAATGCTATGAATCATTTCACGGACGAATTATTAGCGTTTTTCGAATCACCGGAGTGGACACGTCAATACGCACGAAACCCAATTACCGATAAAATTTCCCGAAAAAGAAATTTTATTTCTACGAAATCGGATCGCGTTCATGGTACCCTTCTTCCCCATTATGACAGGCGAATGGTCAGAATTAATCCACGAAACGCTTTTCAAATGATTTCGAAAATCGCATCGCAGGAAATTTAAAAAAAAGACACGGATCGTCTTTCCGCACAACGGAAATTTTTATTATCCCTTTTTAGCGCGATAGCAACGCGATATAACGCATCCGGGAGAAAAATGAATTAAAAAAGGAGACGATCGGTCCACCTTTTTACAAAAATACGTAAAGTTTATTCCAATTCCGATATCGCGGTAAAAAAATCAAAAGGATCGCATACAAGCAATGATATCCTCTTCATTTCGCTTCAAAGCGCGTTCATTTTTTTCCTATCGCGATGTTTTATTTATTTTTCGATATTTTCATCCGAATAAAAACCAATCGATCGTAGGAGAGCATCCACACGAAGTCGAACGAGCTCTCCTACACACATGATGTCATAATGCAAACGGGATATAGAAGGAAAGAAATAAAGATGGAGAATGCTCCGATACGACCCACTCGCCTCCTTCTCTACTCCGCCGAGCAGAAAAAGGATAGGATGCGAACGACGAGAGAAAGGAGGAGAGCGCACGCAGAATCAAATATCGTTCAAACCAGACCGTGCAACCTCCTCCTTACCCCATCATTCCACACATCCCCTTCGTGCAACTAACCCTCGCCCGCGCAGGCCCGCACGAGGATAAAAATAAGAAAAGACAGCAAAGAAAGAGTAGTGAACGAGATGCGAAATAGGCTGAGGGAAATTTAAAAGTACTCCGGGCGAATTCAAAGAAGAGTGGCGAGAGAAGGAACGATCCAACTACGTCATTCCGTTGGACTAAGTGACACCGCCCTAGAGAGTGACAACAGAAGTTAATCCCCGTCCCGGAGATATCCTTGGGGGACAGAGAGCGAGAGAGGGCGAAGTAGAGGGGGTTGAGGCATATGGGAAGATAGGATGGGAACGAGAAAAAGGCGTACGCGGACAGATAGCTAGGGCGGGCGAGGTGGGATCCCATGGCCTAATCGCGCCATGGGTGAAGGAGGAAATGGTTGAGGAGATGGGGTGGGGTGGTTGAGGAGATGAGGTAGGGAGGTTGAGGAGGTGGGGTGGGGTGGTTTAGGAGGTGGGGTGGGGTGGTTGAGGTGGAGTGGGGTGGTTGAGGAGGTGAGGTGGGGTGGTTGAGGAGGTGGGGTGGAGTGGTTGAGGAGGTGGGGTGGGGTGGTTGAGGTGGAGTGGGGTGGTTGAGGAGGTGAGGTGGGGTGGTTGAGGAGGTGAGGTGGGGTGGTTGAGGAGGTGGGGTGGGGTGGTTGAGGTGGGGTGGGGTGAGGTGGTTGAGGTGGGGTGGGGTGGGGTGAGGTGGTTGAGGTGGGGTTGGGTGGTTGAGGAGGTGGGGCGTGGCCGGGGGTGAGGTAGATTGAGGAAAGTAGATTCGAGGCTTGGCATAAAAAGAGGCAACACGGGGTGGGAATGCGAGCGGCGGGAGGAAAAGGGATGGGAGTGAATGAAAAGCAGGAAGAAATGGAGGGAGAGAGAAAGAAAGGAGAAGATAAAAAGGTATGACGTAAGATGGGGAGGCAAGAGGTCCAGAAGAGGTTGTGTTCATTTTTCCCCACCCTCCCTAAGAAAAGGCTTCCAATAACTTCGGATGCTGGAGGAAAAGTCTGTTATTATAAACTATGGGATAAAAAGCTTTTGATGTAGATAAACAAGAATCAAGCGTATGGCATCATCAGCATGAGAAAATGTTAAAAGATTTCTGCAAAGACACAATTCCACCATAACAAACGCTCCGAATAGCTCTATTAAGTGATGTCACCATTGTGTGTCGAAACTGAGTTAACGTGATAGTGGCAAATAAAAATGAATGATTTAAAATATGAAACAGTATGACACAATTTTCATAAAATGCATTCATTTTTTTAATTCTTAACATTAAAAGTAATTATCCAAAGAATACGAAAATATTAAAGGAGCCAAATTTCAACCATTAGAGTAATAATGTAATTTATAAATTATCTAAGTCTCGAAATTGTATAAAATCGGCAGGAGTATAACAAAAAGAAATTAAAAACAAATCATCTATTAGAAGGACTTAAACCGAATATACTCCCTAAAATAAATATCATACAAATCCTTATATAATGTGCCGCTGGTACAATGTTTGGTAAAGGAAATATTTGAGTCAATGTAATAGCTCTCATAGATAAAACGAATAGAAATGAACTCATTCCTCAATCAGTAATAATATTCTGATTTCGCCCACCTTCAACCAATATTAGCTGCGCCATTTTAAAGCATCAATCATACTCCGACCCTTAAGAGAACGCAAACTTGCAAAGAAGCACAAAAGCTGGAAAAGAAATATCAGGCATATTTCATTTCAGGGTCTGATGATTTCACGTCGAACCATCATCGTACGATTCAGCAGACAGAAATCACAAACACATTTCGATTCATATAACCCTTCCTACAAAATAAAAATCGAAAAATAAAATAACATATGACGCAAAACATTATCCGCAACGATAGCGGGCGAAGGGGAAACAAAAAAGATGCACATTACAAAGGAGGAAAAAATATACGCGATAAAAAACTAATGTAGAGAAGGCGAAGCAAACTATTGAAGAATAACGGGTTAAGAGAAAGGAATCGAGTCTAAGAGCAACGAGTCGATTCTTTAGGAAATAATAAAAGATGAACTGAAGAAAGAGGAGAAAAAATATTTTTTTAGAGAATTGGAGTAGGTGGAGCGAGTGGGTTGAGCCGTGCTCGAAAGGTGAGGAGGAAGAGAAGAGAGAAAGAGAAAGAAAGACTGAAAAAACAGGGCAGGAAAATGAGTTGGAAGGAATAAAGAAATGGAGAGGGAGATGGAAGCAGCGGGGAGTGTATACAAAGAATATAATAAAGGGGTAAATTAAGGCGATACGGTGCACGTGAGGGAGAGTTCGGGATGGATAGAAGAAGCAAAATGAAGAAGAAGGTAAAAAAGAGACAAGATTAAAGTAACAGGTTAGCAAAAAATAATAATTTAGGAGAGAAAAAGTATTCGTCTATCTATTGTCACTTAGAGAGAAACTTGAAATTAAGCTAAGCATGGCTCAAACTAAACAGAAAAACTTCGGCTATGCATCCGTAATGGATAAGAATATTTATTATATAAGATAAGAATTATTTATTTCAAAATGTGATACAGAGCTGCAACTTTTCTTAAAGGTAGATTTTGTAAAAAAAAAACGAAAAAGAATGTATAGCAATTTTGATATTATAATTTGCTTGGCTGTTAAAATTTCTTAAAATTTAAACAAATAGGTAAATGTTTAAGTACAACGGGACGAGCTATGGAACTGAAATTTTAAAGTTAATTAGAGCTTAAAAGGAGAGGACACAGTAGTGGGGTCAAGGATTTTTATGAAACTTGGTAGCTGTATAGCTCTGGATTCCAGGATCACTGCAAACCGGCGTATACGGCCGACAGTTTTTTCCAAAAATCGCGATTAAATATTGCAATTTCACGTCAACTGTTATAAATTTAATAATGCACGCCTAATTGATCAAGTAATTGTTGGCCGTTAGCGGATAGTGGTTGCGTCCGAAACGTAAGGGCGCGAGTTAGATTCCCTCGTGGGTTTGTTGGTTTTTTTCATTTCACCTCCTTTTACAAATACTTTTTCGCATTAAAATTTAACTGGGCAGCCACGTCGATATTTTTATTTTTTTCTATTTTGTTTGATGGTGATTCAGATTTTTTTCTCAAGTAATTCAACGCACGATTGTCTCCACAAAGTTTACAATATTAAATTGCAAATTCTTCATTGATATAGGCACACGCGACATCCTATATTGATGCTTATGACATGGAAAGGATCCCTGAAATTATTTTGGCGAAGACTTCATCCAAATACTTATAATATAGGCGGAGGTATATCAGGCAAAGGGTCGTTGAAAGTATAAAAAAACATGAACTGGTGAGGAGTCCGTTAAAAGTACAGTAATATAAATAAATAAAAATATTTATTTTATGAATCCCTCATAAATTCGGTTAATTGATTAAAAGCTTCTTTTAACACACAAATCTACCGCCAATTTGTTTACGTTCTGTGGATCTCCGTTTGTTATGTGTGACTTTTACGGAGTTATTTTTCGACAAACAAGCGAAAAGCACAAATCAATATTTGAATATCTCCATGACGTTTTTATTGCGGCCGTTAACAATATTTAAAATGTAAACAATTATATAAATATAATTTCACTTCTAGATGTGCTATAACTTTAAAATTTGGCACAAAGGTGTGGCATTAGTACCCAACAATGAAAAAAGTATAATATTCTTAAAATTGCACATTTTAGGTAATGTTTTATTCCAACATTTTTCCATAAGGAAAGAACGAAAATTGGTACAGAGGCGAAATATTTTGAATTAAAAAAATATTTCTAATAATGAAATATATATATATATATATATATATATATATATATATATATATATATATATATATATATAACAGCTTACGGAAAAGGAAAGGTAAAATGGACATATGGATGTCAACAAGGTGTTGGGATGATGAAACCCAGTGAACACTCACCAATCAGACGATTTCAGGTTGGCAAGGCACTGGGGAAGTCCCCCTTCAGAAGCAGTTATTTATAATGATTTGTATATAATATTTAAGAAATGTTTTCAACAGGAATAATAATTTCCACAAAGTAACGCCTAAAACTGTAGTTTGAGACCTTTTTATTCCTGTAATCCATTTAAAGGATAGTAAGAGCACATCCTAAACTTTTAGGATAAATTAAAATCAGCTTTACTCGTTTAAATAATCCACCCCGTGAAAATTTCAAATCGTACAATATTTATGCAAATGAAACTAAGAGAACCAACAAATATATCATTGGTCCTACGGAAACAATCGTAATGACGCGAGAGAAGGATGGTAAGAGTACAACTTTGCGAGAAAGGTTTGAATGCGGAATAAAACGAAGAGGAGAGAAAAGAGAAACGCGGAAAATGAGAGTTAAAATAAAAAGACGAAAATAAATGTGGCGAGAAAACATTTGCGGGAAGGTAAAGGAGAAAAAGAAATAAAAATGTTGAAGGGAAGCAGCAAGAGAATTAAAAATATTGCACGAGTATGCGGGAGGAAGACGCAGTGGGATAAAGAGACAGGGCCAGAGATGGTGGGCCATAAGGGTCGGGCTAAAAGGGATGGGCGAAAATAATATTGGTGAAGGAGAGGCACGAGGCGGTGGCGTGCTGGCGAGAGGGGGATAAATGAAGCAGAGGCATGGGGAAGAGAGGCAGAAGAGACATCTCGAGACACAAATTTTCCAAGAGAAAGATGAGGCAGGGAGTAAAAAGTCTCGCAGAGGCGAAGGAAAACTGAAAATGGAAGGTAAGGATGCGATTGGCCAAAGATGAGAGCGGATATGAGAGATGTTTATACCTGCAGTTAGTGTGAAAGTAGGATGAGCGTATAGGGAACTCGCCGAAAATATAATGAAGAATAATTCCGCGAGTGCGCAATTAAATTTGACACAACGGATGCAAATCAAAAAATAAGAAAAAAGACGTATACAGCAGAAAATAGACATTTTGAACTAACTTACTTAAGAGGGACATATAACTTGATTTTCAATCCCACTTACATCTTTAGTAAACAAATAGATTTACGAGTGTACGTCAAAAAATCAAAAATAACGAAAAGAAAAAAATTCTCCTCTCCAGTTGCAGAGAAACTTCAGAAGAATTAAGCTTCCATTATTGAAAAGGCGCTTAGACTACATTTATTAACGTTCATCGATTATATTACAATTTAAAAAGTCTTGATTCAAAATAAAACCCAAATTAAAGTCTTATCAGACACAAATTTAATTACAAATTTATGTTCTAAAATCTGCTTTAAAGATCTAAACGCGAATATTTTATTTGAAATATTTCATTAATAATACAAACCTTTTACAACAATTATAAGCTTCAGAAAAATCTAGTGAAGGGTAAATAAGCTTATTCTAACTCAAGTTATGAATAAAAATTAAATTAAACTTCATCTGTGAAGCAAAAAATATTACCACGCAATATTTAGAAGTGTAGATGTAAAACATATTAAATATTTTACCCAATAATTCTTCTTTATATTTAAATCTGTGGAACAGGGGCTACACACTATGAGAAATAGTAACTTCTCGCAAAAGAAGGCAGATATTCGATTCTATCTCTTTAAAAACCAATTAGAAATGATAAAAAAATCCCGCCATTATTTAAAGAACTCCGCTTGTTTCGGATTAATTTTGGCAAAAAAAATTCAGGAATCCTATCGCGGAAGAGCTCAACTGTAATAACGCTCGTTAAAAGCTCATATTAATTATTAAAAAACTGAACCTGCAGTAATTATATTTAGAATGTTTGTAATAAACGAACGTGGCGATATTAATATAATCTGCCTCAGTAAGAATAGAAGAAATAGAGATTTCTTTTATTAATATAACTCCTTCACTTTTCATGATTGTTACTTGACTAAAGGACAAGAAACCAAGGATACATTAGGAGAGAAAGAAATTAAATCCTATAAATTAATAAGGTTTAACTGGCCGGATGAAAAATAAAACAAAATATGACCGAGAAATATTCTACTTTCGAATGGGAAAAAATCCTCCAAAATATCCAATTCTTAAAAATCACGAGCGGAAGATAAAATGTTTAAATAAATATTTTCCAAAAGCAGATTTTTTAATGGAACGACGGCACATTAATAATATTACACCATCGCGCCGAATAATCATTTCGCATTGCTTATTTGTTCGGGTGAAAAAGGCAGAGAAATTAATGGTGAGAAAGGCAGAATAAAAACTTACACTTCACAAGGGAATACGAACAACGCGAATGAGAAATAAAAAATCGAGAGAGAGAAAGAGGAGGAGGTAGAGGGAAAGAGGTAGGGATGGGAAGACAAAACAAGAGGGGAAAAAGGGAGGGAGCGAAAGAGAAAGGAGAGAGACGTAGTATGAGATGTGTGACTGAGCGAAAGTGGAGATTACAGAAAGAGAGGAGGTATAAAGAAAGTGGAAGAAAAGAGAAAAGAAGGGGATGAGTAGAGAATATGAGGAGGGTAAAAGAAAGATTTGGAGAGAGAAGAATAGAAGGGAAAATATGAAAGGAGATGCAAGAAAAGGATTGAGGGGGGAGATTCAGAGGTATGGAAGGAGAGAGAGAGGTGTAGGAGGAGATAGAGAGATATGGAGACAGAGTTGGGACCAAAGCGAGAGATATAGAAGTAACAGAGACGCAACGCAGCTCTAGAGAGTAGAGCATAAGGAAACGTTGGAATTGAAAAGTGAAGGAATAGGGAAAACAGAAACAAAATATCCATCATCTGGAGATAAGAGAATTGGAAGAATACGGAAAAGGGTGAACAGAGAAGAAGCTGAGGAAAGAAAAAGCATAATAAGAATAGATGGGGGCGATGTGAAGGACGGTAGGATGAGGATACTTCTGGAAAATATGACACAAAGAAAAAGTGTCCGAGGAACAAATTATGAGACACGGAATAAAAAAGGAAGAAAACAGGAAGAAAAATTGAACTGAATACGATGTGGATAAAAGGTTTCAAGATAAAAGTGGAAAAGCAGTCGACAAAAGTGAGGCAAAAAATGAGATGGAAAATACTGAAATTGATTGAAATTAACATTTTCTTCTCAGAATCAACGTGCTTAAATCAACTGGCCAGCACACTGCTTCTATTTACTCATAAATCATCTGATAAAATGCATCTATATACTGATTATCAAATTTTAAAATTGGTTACTTTTTATTTTTATCTAAATATTTCTGGAAAATAGTCTAGAATCTCATCTACGGAGGGTATTTGACTTTTCGAGAGACTTCCTACCGCGATTCTACTCACTGCAGGCCTTTGAAGACAAATTTTTTCGGAACGCTGAACGAAGTCCTCCGCTAAAATCAACAAAGTCCACAGGGTTTCCTGCTGTTTGTCGTCAGGTGTTTGCGTGCCTCAAAGTCGCCTAACGTCCCTTACAACTTCCTAAGAATCGCACATTAAATATTTGAATTAAGACAGCACAAAAATTGGACTCTTAAATAATGAATCGCTTCTTGAGAAAACAATCCTCGCCTTCTAAGGCGATGAATAAGTCATAGAAGAGAGCCAAGAGCTACACAAATAGGAATTATATTTTAGGTCATCCTCAACTAAGAACTTAGACATAATACTACTTACTGTGATACCACTTATACGACAGTAAACATAAAACTGCTACCAATTATAAATGTGAATTAACCTTACATGATACCCACATCTCAAAAAGGTATTGTTCCTATAACTTGAAATCAAGCAGAAAGGAATAAAAAATAAGTTACAACAGAAAAAGGAATTAGTTCTCAAATGTTGACACTCTTAGGTATAAAAATCAACCCATTTTTAAACGAACTACGACACAAAAACCAACCGCAAATCTATCTTAACTAATTTACAGAAAATTGAAAATGTATTTATATGATACGTGATTCTACTTGAGTGGAAATTATGATCCGATAAATAAATCAATCAAAGGCATTAACTGAGGCAAGAAATCGCCTGGATAAATTTAGCCGCGACAAAAACCTTCTTTCATTTGGCACGTAACGGATAAATTCAGAAAACTGAAACTTACGGTATGACCTGGTTGGGCGGTGAAAAAACCGATAGATTGGACGTCAGTGAAGGGCTCAATTTTTTCAGAAATAAATTCACGCGAAGTAATGCGTACATATTTCAAACCTCGGGATAAGAGGAAAAGATGATCCGAAGGAAGGGCAAAAAATATCTCAAATTCTTTAATGCATGATCAATCATAGACAGGCCCGTTATTGGGTGCTAACCAACGGAAGCCGTCGCATTTCATTCCCCGTGTGTTTTTTACCACTCTTAACGGTATCTAATCATTTGCGAATAAACTCATTTCGAGTTCTGGATTGGATACGCACCGAATGCGGCTCCCATCGTTATTTACGGCAGATGTTATCATTTCGATCGTTCAGAATCGCTTCTTTTTTATTAAATAGGATCACCAAGAAAGTTTAATACAATATTTGCTAATCCCTCAAGCAACTTACAAAAATTGCTTTTCTTATGTGTGGCGGCCCCTGGGCCAGATTCTTTTTCTACCCACTTTTTGGCGCTTTTTTCCTAAAAATCTTTTCTCATTTATTCGGTTTGTCTTTCCATCCGTTTTTAGGGTATTATATAAGTCTAATACATCAAAATTCTGCGTAATACTTATCTTTTTCATTCACGCACAGAAATCCCGTTTATATTGCCGCCCCTAAACCATTGCCTATTTTAGCCTCATTGCAGATCCGCTAATGCATATAACACATCTTTAATAGTCGGTGCTAAATGCGTTGCCCAAAATTTCACATATTCCTGCGCTTTTAGTCCATATATATATATATATATGTCACGGTAAATGTGCGTAGTCCGGTAAATGTGTACATTTCCCGGTTAATGTGCACATTTACCACCAACTTCGGTAAATGTAAGTATAACATACTTTTACCAATTGGATTGGGGAAATGTACACATTTACCTAGAGACACTGGTAAATGTGGATAAACGTCGCAACACAGGTCACAACTTGGCGTCTGTTGCAGTTTAGAAGCAACGTAAATGTACGTTGTCCAGTAAATGTGGAAATTTCGTGGTAAATGTGCACAACTAAATTTGAACTTCTTCAAAATCTTGAAATGGAACTATTTCGCGATTCCAATATTTCACACTACACTTCGTATACGAGAGAATAAAATAATGCGCACAATAGTGAATAATAAATCTTCGTAGGAAATGATAAAGACGATACATTTCATACATTTTTATCACGTCTGAATTTCGACGCTTGTAGGTAATTCCATTCCATTCGCTCGACAGCAAACCGTAAAAAAAGGACTTTTGTGAAATAGATTATAAAATCGAGTTTCTTCGTCTCTAAAGAGTTCAAACGAAACCTGCAAGGAGGTCTATAAGGACGCCATGAATGCGCAGAATATTGGCAGGTCTTTGAACCGAAGAATCCCTTGAAATTTTCCGTTACATGAGACAAAGGAGAAGAGTCCACTTGACTCATCCGAAATAACCCATCCAATCGAAAGGAAGAGAAAGAGAGAGATAAGAGTAGATCGAAGGGGGAAAAAACAAATAGTTCCAAATTTTTGAATTATATCGGAATTTCTAAGCATAGGAAGAGGGCATGGATCCTTTTTCTCTCAAGGGTAGGGAAAACGAGAAAAAAAAATATTGCGTCCAAAAAAAAGGAGCATCGGAAAGGAAAGAGCTCAAAACACCGTAAATTCGATAAGGCATTAGGAAATACTTCCATCGGATCACTTCTCGATGTCTCTACCCTCTTAAGACGATTGACTTATACGTTATGTGAGCGCATCCAACTCGGAAAAAGGCCTACCACGAGGAAAATGGAAGAGAGAGCTTAGGCCAAAGAGAAAAGGACTGGGATGGAAAGCATTTAGGCGGAGAGGAAAAAAGAAAAATAATGACTTGTGTCGAAAGAGCGAGCGAAGGCATCAAATCGTGAAGGACGTAATTGGTACTTATATATATATATATATATATATATCGGAAATAGGTTGAATACGGAAGAGTACGAAGAGGAGTATGAGGAGAAGTAGGGGGAAACAAAGGTTAGAGAGGGAGTAGAGGGGGCAAGGGTCATGGAGGAAGATAAGAGGGACAAAGCATCTGAAAGATATGGAGTCAAAATGAAGGGATTTTTCCTTTTATTTCCTCCGCGATTTTTTTCTATGTGCAGAAGCTCGGTTTTCATATGGCCTCAAATACGAAAAGCAATGCATGTCCTATAACGTCTCTCTGTCTCCAACAACACATACGAAGAAGAGCGTTTTCCTTATACCCGACGAACGGAGCCATTGTCCGAGCAGAACCTTAAAGAGAAATGTTGGCGTGAGGGGGTGAGTGGCATGAAGAGGGCGAGGGGGAGTGAAGAGTATCCATCGTTGACAGTTGGAACGACTCCTAGGGAAGAAACCGAGGTTTTTTTACTTATTTTTCCATCTCCCTCTTTCCTTATTCTTTTCCGTCTGTTTTATTACCTTTTTTCCCGAACCACCCTCCCACCCGGTTGCTCGCAAAAATGGATGGAAATCTCATAATGGGACCCGAACACAGCTTCCGCCTTCTTCGGAGGTTATTATTCTCTCTTTGGAAAGAACGAGCTGGATGAAAAAAGCCACGAGCAGTCACACAATAATTCGGAGATTGACTTGAAAAGGTCGGAGGAAAGGGCGTGTTCGTATGGTAGTGGGACGCGAGCAATCGTAAGTGCCGCGATAGTCAGCGATATGAAAGCAAATCCTAAAATGACCAGCAGAAAATAAAAATGTAGTCGGGAGAGATGAAATTTTCATGGCGAGATCAAACGATGCATATGCTGCAGAAATATTATGATAACTTCCATGTGGTGAAAATTAATCGACAGTTTTCATGCAGACAAATATATCGTTGAAAAACGAATTTGTTTAGAAACAGGTAAAGCGTGATAAGAATATAAAAGCCAAATTTGGATGATATTGACGCCGCCTTCGTCAAAAGACTTCGGATGGGCAAACAGATAAAATTGGTTATTTTCTATATAAAAATAAGAAAAAATGAACGGGGTAATATTTCTTCCTTAGATATCGATACAAAAAGAGTGCAATGCAGCATTCCCTCCATATTTGCGAGGATTACGTTACTGGAAAACGGCGCGAACTTAAGAGTCCGCGAATATTGGCATAAAAAAGCTTATGATTAAAAATGGGTTCATGGTAATGAACTTATTTTGCTCTTCTCGCAATTTTCTCAACATTCACTTCACTTTCTTTGCGTATTTCGATTACCATATTGTATATAAGTTCAAAATGTTCGTAGAAACTACAGTTAATTACAAGCGTACGAACAAAAAAGGGAGACAAAGACACAGAGTATAACACCATGTTGGCTTACCACTAGCCCTAGTCGCTCTCCGTGTGCAACACAGCGTCCCTACTTCTGCATTATAAATGTACTATGTACTTGTTTTGTTGTCGAGAGGAAATCGCACTGTGTTTCATGGTCTTAGAGAAAGATCTGCGTGTGCTGCGGTTAGCGGGCGCGAATAAGTGAAATTTACCTTCCGCGAAATTTTGAAAATTTCTACTGCGAATATACAACATGAGGCTATCTGCGCCTTACTAAACTATTATTTACCAATTAAAACACAATTGTGAACAATTTCGATAAATCAACACAACAATTACTTTTTGCCGTAGAAATTCAAAATTCCGGACAGGTTGTTATTCGTGCGTTTTTTCACAAAAAAACAATAAAACGAATTAATCCGTTTGAATCGTTATTCTATAATGCCTCTCTTAACCCCTATTTTTAGGCAGATGGTGATTTAAGACAAAAAATGACTAAGGATGCTTGCAAATTGGTACGCGTAATTTTCTTTCGTCAGACGTGAAGCATCGCAAGAATTTCCGAGAAATACCACGAATTAAATCCATCCGAAGTAGAGAATAGGTTGCTAGACGGAAATAAAACTGCATAACTTGGATGAAAACTGCAAATTGTGTACTTAAAAGATTGAAAAATCACTACACAAAGTGATTTAAAAAATTTCCGCTTGAGACTTTACTTTTTAAAATGAACCTCGGAAGAAGAAAAAACGACAATTAATTGATTCCTTTGAGACATGAATTTTTAAAAGAACAAAGTTCCTTTAAAAATAAATCCAACAAAGGCGGCGAGTCCAAAAGGATACGCTGCAAATATTTAATAAGCTGCTTAACCAGCTATAATTGTTAGCCGGGAGCGTTTTCCGTATAACGGTACGTTCTCGAGTACAGGAGCCGAAACAAATTAAGACTTTAAAAAGGTAATTTTTTTAAAGATGTAAAACGCCAACCCATATATAATATCCATTCTTCGCGCCGTTCTACAGAAAAGATATAAATAAGGAGACAGTGGCATTTCCTTCAAAGCCGTTCAAAAAGGAACACGAACACTCGGCACACATTCTTCTGATAAATTAAAGAAAAACAATAAACAATTCTACGCCTTTTGTTCATTTATTCACGCTTGCACACATGAAGTGCCTCCATTTTCCTTCAAAGAACATGCCCGATGTCGTAATCACCTCCATCTTGGCAGGAATAAGCAATGGCGAGACATGATTCAGTCCATTAAGGGTTTTTAGATTTTGGCAAGGGGGGTACGAAACATTTAAGGGAAGACGTGAGCTCGTTACACTGAACGAAAAATCGCCGATAAAAGAATAGCTCAGAAGGTTACGATTTCCCCGCACGATGGTTAACCTCGTTGGACGTTTTCCTTAAGGGAAAAACACTGACGCAAGACATTTGAAAGATACAAGAGCACGCTAGCGACGATGGCGCCGAGAGCCAAAATAAAATTATAGTTATGTAAATGGAAAATTTGCTAACATTTCCTCTTCTGAGCGCCGGAAAAGATAAACTTTTTGGAGAGACAAACAAGACTTTTCCTTAAGTTTCAATTCAAAAGAAGTTCTATTCCTGTAACATAAAAGTCCTTACAAATGCTAGGAAAATACTGTAACTTGTTGAAGCGATTAGGTTTCTCATAAATTATTCTATAGCAATGAAACTGTTTCAGTTGAATTGAAAAATGCGATTAAATTCATAAGATCTAAAAATGTAAATTTAATTCATCGATCAAAGAACGACTATTTCCTCCAAAATAAATTTATGAACTCCTGTGACAACGTCATTGATTCTAACACAAAATGTACATGTAAAGATATTTAAAATTACTCGAGAAATTTCCGCGAAGGCAGCATTTATACATAAACAACGCTCCCAGCAATCAAGGGAGCGAGTTCACATTAATAATGAAAATCCAACACAATCTAACAGGGAAATACATTCTTCGAAAACATCATCTCCGCATTATTGGAACTCGGAGACCCACGATAAGAGAACAAAGCTTCGCGGCGCAAAAATGAAAACGCGAGTCGAAAGAGACGCTTTTTCCGGCATCAGGAAATTGACTGACGCAATCTCTCCGGCAGAAAAGATCCCCGAGTCATTAACTCTACCATTGCGCCCTCGGTAGCTCGTTGTATCGATATTCTCGCGAAATAAGTGAAAGGAGATGGATCGCGTGGGAGGGAAGATATATGATGAGAGAAAGAGTCGAATAATTTAGGAAACGATGGATCGATCGATCGGTCCGCTGATCGATCGAGAGGCCACCGTTAATGTCGGCGCATACTACATTGAAAGAAAGGGAACAAACAAAGGATATTCCTCGAGGAATAATTGCTTTTCGCAGAATAGCTCCAAGTGATTAAGATTAATTTATAGGATTTCGTACAATATAAAATTTGTGACTCCAGCTCATGTGCATTACATCATCCCATGAGATGTTGAGATATATATATATGAAAGCAAATTTACATTCGCTTAAATGGCAAAAATGTCGACGCATTATAATTCTTAACAGGGTGAATGATAAGTAAATAATTCGGGAATTTTTATCAACAGTAAATTATTGATTGGTTTACGAGTTTTTTGATTAATTTAAAAAACAGAACTCATAAAAAACTTCTAAACATACAATTATAAAGATATTTTTACTTCCTCATATATGTAGTATATACAGAAAGTATTGTAAACGTGAAAAAATTCGACTTCGAGATTTTGATGGAAATACACGTTTTAGGTGCCACTGAGTCCATAAAAGTTGTTATCGCCATGCCGTCTGTCTGTCTGTCAGTCTCTGTCTCTCTCTGTCGGTCTGTTCGCGGTTCTAGGTTCCAAAGAATTTGATTAAAATCGATCAAATTGTAGAACCTGATGTCACAAATAATACTTTGTAAGCCATATATCTATAAAAATTACTATATAGTGTCCAGTTACATTACAATGTACGCTAACCTACCTTACCTAAGTCCTATTACGTCACGCCTCCGCCGCGATCAACTCAAAATCTTACTACAGCCTATACGGTTAAACGAAATCGAATGATATCTCATATTTGTGGATAATATCATTCATAATAAAGACTGAAGAGATGAACGATATTGCGCAACAATTAAGGGTACTTTATTCTGGGATATTTAGAAACAAAATTCGATTTACTCAAAAATGGCTATAAGGATTTTGATTAAAATCCATCCAATCGTACAGCCTGATGTCACAAATAATACTAACTAAGCCATATGTCCCAATAATTACTATATATCATTCAGAGGCATTAAAACATACGGTAAACTACAGTTAACTTTGATTTATAAGCGAACACAGTCGACCAAACGTATATACGTATGTGAGAAAGTTTGTGCAATGTATATTGCGCCGTTAATTTCAATAGAAATCAAATAGAGCATTCTTAAATCATAATATTAACACTTCTATAAATGAGTCGTCTAGTTTCAAAACCTCCAAAATATAAAAATTTTCAGGAGGAAAAAAAACGTTTAATTTCTCTTTGGCAAGAAGCAACATTTTTGGAATGAGTGAGATTAAAAGCTTATCACATGTATATTCAGGGGCATAAATTAGGTTCCCAACAGATTTCTACTGTGGGTGTAATCTGAAATTTTTTGTTTGGAATTGGCTGGTTTTGAATCTAAAATTGAAGATGGCTGGTTTTGAAACAGAATATTGAAAAAAATACCGTTTATTAACTATTATTTTTAAAACAAACCTTTATTTAAAAAGGGACATTCAACTTAAAAACATATAATTACACAAATACCTTCGCTGTATTACAATAAAAATTAAAAATTACGAAATTGATTTAAATACTAATCTTATGTGGCCACCACATGACTTTCTCCATATCTGTAATATTTCTAAAAATTCCAAATAGGTTACATAATAATAAATCTTTTAAGAAACTGCGAGAAAATTTTAGACTTTACAAAGAACAGAAATAAATTCAAACCATAGCCTTCTGATATTGGATACAGCCACAGAGCTCCAACAATTAAGAAAAGAAAAAGTAGCGTTACTAACATAAGACGGAACTAAGCGTCAATTGTTAACAATGGTAGGTGGCGTGGTGGTGGCAGCTAAAAATATAAGATAGTTCTTAAACAATGCATTATATGGAAAAATGTATCAAACAAAGGTTGTAGAAAATTAAATTTCCTACAACGTTTATTCCAATACATTTTTACATTTATCAAATATTAAAACAAATATTTCCAAATAACGGATAATTGACAAGAGTAAACACCCACTTGACCGATCTTTACGAAAAACTAATCAGTTTTGTGACTTTTATAAAAATGTTAAATATAAAATTTTGCATTGACCTGATTAATAGTTTTTGAGTTAGAGCATTCACAAAAAGCTATCAGATACACACACACACACACAGACAGACATCATCGATAAAATGGTCAAAACCTGTTCAGGGGACCTCAAACGTGTATTTCCGTTGAAATCTCGAAGTCGATTTTTTTCATGAATACAATACTTTCCCCTATACTACGTATATGGAGAACGTAAAAAAAGGGAACAAAATAAATTCTTGTGGTAACATAAACATCTTTTGGACCACACTGTATAAAATTTAACGGTTAAAACCTCTTGAGATTGTTGTAAATTGACAAAAAAGTATGATATGTACAAAACATAAAGCGTATCAAGGTAATATCGGTAGCTAATTATCACAATAAACATCAAAACACTTCTATGCTCAATAATGAGCTTTTTTGGAACAAAAACAGAGTAAAATAATATTGACAAAATAAAGTGATTCATTTTCACAAATCATGTTATCTTCATTAGACTTTTCCTCAAATTGTTACTTATTATTATTATTATAAACCATGCCTCCGTTTCCATTAATGACTTTGCAATAGAAAGCCAGTGAGCTTCAAGTCTTCACTATAGTATTTTACAATTAAGTTTTTGAAATCCCTTAGAATTAAGGGAACTATTGGGATCCCTACTGGCACAGACTGTGGTCGAGTCAGTTTATGTTTTTTGTTATTGCTTTAGTAACTCCCGCTGTCAATTCGTTAATTCATATCATCTTTCACTAAAATATTTTTTTTCAAATAAAATCTTTTTGCTGCCTTAAATTTGAACTGCCACTGCCCTGGTAATTTCAAAATATCTGCCAATGTACTTTTCCACTCAAAGACTATACCTTATAAAGGGGCCATTGTGCCCAACTCATTGTCAGAAAAAATTGTAGCATATTCGGATGGATTCGATTCGTTTTTCAATTTGTGTAAAAACCCTGTCTGAGGGGAGAAAAGAGTCCTACTACCGGAAATATAATTTCGACTTCTTTGATGTGTGGTGGAGCATTTTGAAAAAGCCAACAAGACAGCATCCTTATCATTGTTTTGTTTTTGTTCTGCCCTCCACAACCATCACAGATCATCCGGAGAGTCTTAGTAGTTTCAGGGAAAAAAATTATACTTGCAAAGACAATCATGGACAGCTGAGGATACTTCACTGGACCATTTTCCATGTTGAGTGACATCCCGTTCATAAATGAACACATTATCTTTACTAAGCTCTTTTTTGAGTCTCCTACAACAATAGAGAGATTGTATTTATATAGCGTGACTGGTGGACCTTTCAGGAACACTAATGGACTTGGCTGGTTTTGAAAATGACGGGAGATTTTTGACATTTAATTTAAGTGGGAAGTAGCTGGTTTTGACTTATAAAACTTTGTGGGTAGAAAGAAGAGACTTTGAACTTGTAAAAACGCAAAAAAATTTGAAAGTTTTTGGACTTGCATGGTTTTGAAACTAGATGACTCAAATATGCAATTTTTTGTAATTTCCAAAACATTTTTAAAACGAATTCAAGGCGATCATTGAACGACTGCTATTTAATCTTCCCTTTGCTTATCATGAGTTGGTTTTGGAAGACGGCCTAAAATGCTTATTTTATGTTTACGAGCGATAAAACCCAATTCGGAGACCATAAACAATGATCTTCAGACAATTCCTCTCAAATAACAGGCATTAATTTGCGCGGTTCCGCAGTGAACACCTAAGAAAGACACACAAAGAAAGCACGCGTTTAAGACTCTATAATACAAAGATCCCATAGATCTTACGTTAGCTATGCAAAACAGAGGAGGAAAGACATAAATTCCGGTCCAATAAACGGCCAAAAGACTCGCGCAATCTCGTCAAACCAAATATTCCAAATATGCCCTTCATCGACAATCATAACTCCGTGATGCTTAACGTGCCAGAAATTGTGGGTAGGTGGTGGTGGTGTATACTCTGGGCGCACCATTTAAAAGCCCTCCCGCACTCTTGCGCCTCCGCGCTTCCACACCTTCCTCACCTCCGCCAACAATTCTTCCTCCCGAGGAATCATGACCTCCTCTCTCCCTTGCCCAACTTCCTGCCTCCCCTTCCCCCGTACAGGACGCGCCCATGAAAGAGAAACTAACGCGATTAGCGTCGAACGGCGGTGGATGACAAATGGAGATGCAAAACGAATATGGAGTTGGATGAATGAGAGATAGATCTTTATTATTATCGCGAAACGAAGAGTGGAAAATCTTCCGTCTTTGTCGACCATTTGGTCATTGCTATCATTTTATAAAGACAGAGTCACGGGTTGAATACTGGTGATGAAATTTTTTAAAAATATTGGTGAAGTGGCATTAGTCGGAAATGTGTCACTCATTTTCGTCAATTTCCCAAGTACTAGCTAAGAAGAAAATGACACCTTTTTTAAGTTCGCTCGTCCAGATTTTTATTCGGGAAAAACCAGTTAGTTTACATATTATTAGGCGAACGCGCGAAAACGTTTAATGCAACACGTTCAACCATTTCCATTAGATAGGGGCAGTGCTTCGCAACCAGTGTTCCGCGGCACACTGTTGCGCCGTGACAATGTTCCTGGTGTACCGTGGTATATTCGACGAAAGTATAGGGAAGAAAAAAGTATTTTTTTATTACTCTCAAACTAAGAACACAGAAACTAAATCTCTCATAAAGATAGGATAAGATTTCTTACGCTGTTTCAGTTGCTTGAAATCTTTAAAAAGTTTCTTCGTAAATGGAGAATTGGCAATATTTATCATCAAATTATTTCGTAATCACGACTAAATACTTAAAAATTTGAAGAATGTACATTTTTAGCAGTAATTTTCTTCATCTGCGTAGAATAGGCGACTATTTGCTTTCATTTTTGTCGGTTACAAGGTGATAAAAATGTTCTACACCGTCAAACAATTTGTACGGTGTGCCGCGAAGTTCGATTGTACTCGAAGGTATGCCCTGAACTTAAAAGGGTTGCCGAGCACTGAGATAGTGGGTCCTTCATAAATCCAGTGGGAGATACAACTCGCCGTCGTAACGTCTGTTATTTTACATATAGTCCTAGAACGATTCCATTTGTACATCAAGCTAACATTATAAACAAATTACTGTCGAATTTTTTTACGTTGAAACCTGAATTTTCACAAAGAAATATGTTCTTTCTTTAAAGATTTTCTGAACTTATATAAAACATTTCCCATTCATATGAATCACTGATTTTTTACCACCAACTTCCTAAAAAAACTATCCTTATTGACGATTAAACGTTTTTAATTCCACTTCCTTAATCAAAATTATGAATTTAGCTATACTAAAAAACGTGCGACAGGATTGTACGTTTGTATAAATAATTGGGCAAAATAAAATTAACAGGAGGCCTGTTAGCGATAAGAAATATGAAGCACACCAAGCAAAACAAAAGAATTTGTGCTAGTAGGCAAAAACCTACAAATAATTCACGATAAAATAGTTTGTTCGCGCTTTTATAACACAACACAATATAAAAATTGCATACGTGGAAGATATTAGCCTTTGTAAGATTAAATTAAAAATGATTAAAGCTGACATGGCGGAGAAAACAAAGCTGGAACGTTAGGACTCCCCAACACCTAAAACGATATGCATTGCCAGCTAATTCAGATCGCAACTACTTTTCTCGTTCCATTTATCACTATTCCAAGTAATAAAATTTTCCGCAGACCTTGTTGGGAAAGACAATAAAAATCTTTAAATAAGCAGTATTCGGACCCTGTGCCGATAGGCGAAAGGTCAAAACTATTATGTACTACTCAAACCGTCCTGCAGAGTTTTCGAAAACAATGCTTCCGAGATTTTAAATTTTAATTGAAGAAAGATACGAAGGTAATTGCTACTTCGCTTGCAAAAGAAAAAAACAAATGAATGCGCGTTTATGCGACATGCACACAAAATTCTTTTCAACTTGCACACGTACATACATAAAGAAAAACGTCATTCCAAATTATTATTTCGTGTGCATGCATAACCAAGGCCTTCAAAGTTTTCCACCCGGTCAAATTTTTCAGGGTCAGTGTCCCACAAAACTGCCTTGTTACGTGAATGCAAGCGGGTACAAATGAGTTTTTAAATAAAAGATTTTCTTAATTGGACCTAAAATGTTTTAACGACATATAAAAATGACATTTTTCTGAATATATCACGTTTGCAGCTACGAATGTTCGCTCGATGACATCTTAAATTGCGCGAAATTAAGCCTAATACTTTTACCTAGTGGAAAAACATAGCTTAATAAGTGATAATAGTAATCCCCCTATAAAATGGATGGGTGAACAAACTGCACGTTTAAATTTTAAAACGATCTTCCTCAATTGCAAATAGCATATGATTGATTCTAATAATTCCACGATTTTTAGTGTTTATTTTGAACACTGCGTAAAAAACATTTTAGAGATATTTCTCAATATGTTTATGTTATAATAATTAAATTTAGAAGAGCAGCACAAAGTCGGAATACATTTTGAAGATAAAAATAATCTTTCTCGGTTGATGCGAGAATGTCGACATAAAGTCATGAAAAGTTCGCAAATTTCAATAAAAGTAAGTTTTCCGTCAGAGAAATTGACTGAAGTCACCTGGTGGAGAAGGTATCGTCTAAACCAGTGATGGCAAAATATTTCTTGTGTAGAGACAAGTTCAAATAGAAAAAGTATCCGAGTGCCACAAGCAAATGTGGAGCAAAAAATGTATTATAATTCCATGAAAATACAATAGTGATCAAAAACTAAAATAAAAATTAAATTTATCAAAAATAACACGCATTAATTGTAATTCGAGCTGTTTTATCACAAAAAAATATTTGAAATCGCAGTTAAATAAATTCTTAATTTATTAATTGACCATTGAGTTTCTTCATTTTAAACAACCCTTCAATTTGTCGTTGCAAATTTGTAGTTTCTAATCTAATCTAATCATTTCACACATTCCACTTCCGTAGCTCTATTAATCAAACATTTTGTAACGTGTCACGAAGAAAAGGTTGACGCGCCACAATTGGCAGGCGTGCCGCACTTTGACCAACACTGGTCCAAACGATATTCAATCCAACCAAAGGTACGTAATGAGTAATTAATGTCACGATAAGGAGATATCTACCCGAGTATTATATCATCAATGCATTTGGAATTTAATTTTCGAATTAAGATTCTACTGTAGTGTAGATACGCGAATAAGTTCATATGACGCGTTTGCGCAGGACCCATAGCGCATATTATCTCAAGGATGGTCGTTCTACGGGAATACGGAACTCAAGTGCTCAATTCCCTTAGCTTTATACCATCGTAATCGCCTTATCAGTTAAGAAGAACTCAATATCGGCATCGATACGCCCTAGTCCACTGACTCCTATCGGAGAGATCGACATCCTTCCCAACAGCTCCAGCGAATGAAGATCAAAACGTATCACCAATTATATCGAAAAATCTAAGAAAGAGATAGAAAAGTGAGGGAAGAGAGACTCTGTTTCCGTAAAAGTATTGGTAATTCACTCAGCTTCGTCGAAAACGTTATCTAAGTATGCTAAGTAAAGCGTCAATATTTTATTTTAAAACGCGAGGTCTAGCAATGCCTAGAATAATTTCTACCGTTTTGAACGTATTGATTTTCGTTTTGATGTCATACACGGCCTCACAAAATATTAAGAACTCGATAAGATATCATTTATACTCTACATCGCCCGCCACAGATGCAACCAACAAATATGTTCAATCAGGAGGCTTTTGCAAATTAATAAAATCACAGAAAACTCTTAGAAAAGATGGAAAAAGCTGCAATAATGACCTTTAATTTTTTTACGAGAGCACACCGCGCATGAACAAAAAAAATAAGAGCGTCTTCGAGAAAAAGCGAAGAAAAATATCCAGGCCGTGTTCGCATCTTACCCATTTCCGCCTCGATCGCCAGAGAAGCGAGTCTTCGCAGAGATGCTCTTCGCAAAAACCCGGCGTGGCTTAATGCAACATGCAAGATAACATGGCTCTTTCTCCCCTTCTCCGCTCCGCCCCCGCGTCTTCCTCGCCACGCAAATCAAAACTGCGAAGGATTCATTAAAGGTAAAAAAAGAACAAAATCAGACCGAGAAAAATCTAATAAAGGTGGGGAAAAAAGCTTCCGCAAGCTGAAAATTCCCGGCCGAACCTGTACTCTAAATATTTAATAGGTATACTTTTATAAACTCGGATGAAATTTTTTCCCAGCGGTTTCCACACATTCGCCACCGATCAAACAGCATCCTATCCTCTTTGGAAGATGTGGAGTAAATGGGAAGAGAGTGAGGCTGAAGAGTTATGGATGGATGGAGTAAGTGGGAAGGAAAAATCAGGCCAGACCATTCCAACGTAAAAAGTGATTTTCCCCTCATAACACCACCACCACCCGGGGCCCCTAACCGCAACTGCTCCCACTCCAATCTCCTCTCGTCTCCGAGCGAAGAAGATGGACGCTTTTCTTAATGTTAAGCATGCTGCTCCGCAAGAAGGGAAGTAATTGCGCTGACACAAACATTACGAGAAGTTTACTCCGTATAACACGTCCGCTCATTTCCCAGGACCTAATTCGATCACTGCTCCAGATATGCATCGGTACACATGGTTAAATTCTATGTGGTACGATTTTACTTATCCAAATAACTCTCCCGAAATATATCTCAGTTACGAACTTACGAGAGATAATTTAAGTGAATTTTAATATTCATAAATGCTTCTCACAAAGTAACTATGGTATATCTGGTATTCATAAATTTTTAAAACTCCAATCGAATTGTACTAATCTTAGTGCTTCAATTTACTGATGAAAAAATTGCGAAGTTCCACAGTTATAACCTTCACCAAGGAAAGAATAAGAGCACGCATTTAGCAACAGTTACTATTAAACCTCACACATTTCCTCGGGTTAGATGGAAAAATTAATATGATGACAGTATGACCAATTGCGTTAACCTTTATATTAAATCAATTATATTAACGCAAGAATACCATTCAATTTTCCATTTTATTAGCGAAGCACAGTTTTGAATTTTTAACATTATTCTAATAAAATTTTGGCAAGAAAAAACACAAATTAACCTACAAGAATGATCTTCATTTATTATACCTTTTCACCATAAAAGCTGAAAAGAAAATTTTAAAATCATGGTGAGAATTTTTTGGGGGTGGGACGCAAGCCACTACAGCATAATTAAGGATAGCATGAAAGCATGAATCTTTAATAAAAAAATATCATATTGTTTTCTTTATATCCAGTGTTTGATTCCAACTACGGGAAAAATAAAGTACGCTTAGCCAAATATTCCGAAATGTTTTCGATAAACGAGTATATTGAAATTGAAATACTACGCAATTCCATAGTCTTTATCGCCAAAGGCAAAGATTTTGAATCAAACGCTTTAGCTGTTAATGCATTATTAATTTCCGTAAAATTAACGGCTCATGCTGCGAATGTTAACGTAGGAGGAAAATATAAACGTATGATAGTCGACGTAAGACACACTGAAGTTGCATTGCAAACAACCTAGAATTGTGATATGAAACTGGCACTTGAGCGAAATTACAATTAAGTAAACAACTTTAATTTTCATGCTGATATGATTTAAAAACCAGTCTAAATGAGTTTCATTTTGTTTCAGAAACGGAAAAACCGTTTCAAGGTCTTTAAATGAGAAATATAATCGCCGTAACTATTTAGAGAACAGTTTTCGAGCAAATGTATACGAATAAAATAGCATATTAGTAGTTGGATTTATCAACTTCTTCACAATATCGTATTGGTAGGCTGAATTAATATCCACAAAATACTAAACTGATAAATTTTTAATACAAAATAATACGAAATGATTGCTTCTGTGCGCTGAATATGGGCTACAAACTTCCTGAAGTAGGAAAAGGGTGCAAAAGCTTCGATTAAGTCGTGACGAACGCAATTCTTCCATCAACAAAACGATTTCCTCAATTCATCAGAACTGCATTCTCAGCAAACACAAACTAAAGTTAATATTAGACCGTCACGTAATTTTGACACGCGATTCGAAAGCATCGATCAGAAGAAATTGCAACGCGCATGAGACCACATTTCCGTGGAATTTTCAGCGGAGATGAGATATGTATCCTATGCTTGCATACCCCGGATTTTGCAGATTTCATCTGACACAGGAAACATCCCTGACTATTTTAAAACACTGAAGTTTCCCATGAAACTGGAATGTGTAATGAAGGCCAGCGAATTTCGAAGCCAAAAAATGAAGAAAAAAATTTAATTTTGCTGCAAATGCCAGTTTTTCTCATGGCATGTATGTATAGCAGAATGTCGTGAACTGGACAGAAGTCTACCTATGATGTCAAATAACGAAAACCAGACCATCTGCAAAACATTTTTTTAAATAATTTTATGGAGAATTTTTTATCTGACCTTAAAACACTTAAATGGGATTATTACCTTTTAAAATCTCTAATTCAACTACACGAATAATCCTGACACGGCCAACTGATTTTAAAAAATCAGAAGAAAGAGTAATTTAACTTCATCATTTTCCATTATTTTTCTATCACTCATTTTTAGCGAACCGCCAATTCGTCGCAGGCAATTCGTCGAACGGCAATTCGTAGCGTGTCAAATTCGTCGCAAGACATTCGTCGCGTGGCAAATTCGTCGCATGGCAAATTCGTCACATGGCAAATTCGTCGCATGGCAAATTCGTCGCAAGATAAAGTCGTCGCATGGCAACTTAGCCGCAAATTCAGGAATCGTTGAGGAAATAGGAAATAGTACATCCTTTTCTTTATTAATCCTGCGATACACGATATTTAATGTATGGGAAGGATTGACGATGCCTCATAATTTCCGAATAAATTATAGAACTCCTGTGCAGATTATTCTCAACAATTATCCTAATAAAAATTTCGGTAAATTTAATTGATGAAATATTCGTATCTTAGCTGATCAGGATATGCTACGTTCCAGCTCTACCCTAGCTAATCAAACAGAATAGAAACGCTTCTGGATTCGAACCCGGGACTTTTTCGGGATTTTTTCGTCATTGACTTTTAATGCGTGACTAAAGTATTACTGCCAAATCTCAACTCGCATTGTTATAACACTCGCAACGAAGTCTCAATTTACCTCATGCGAATGCGAGTAAAAAAATCTTTATGTACGACAGATTCCAAATCTAACGTTATCTTATAGTAAATTTTATGCTAAATGTGATTATGCATTTATAAACATTCTGGATAGTTCAAAATTAGAGCTACATGTGGCATAAATTTGGCGAATCTAGGATCAGCTGCTGGGAATTAATCGGAAAAGTCGCTATAACGTACATGCTGCTACAAATGTAGGCAACCAACAATACATGGCATCTGCTTTTCTTTACTCCGATGGAAAGATAGCAGTCGGTAAAAAAAAATCGCTCAATTAGTTTTGCTAACTTCTTGAAAGTAATTAATAAAGTTAGTCTACTTGCGATAAATTTCGACCTAATTAAACAATAAAATTACGATGGAGAACTCTTTTTGACAAAGACCGCAACAAACGTTTAAGAAATTTCAAATCGACAGCAAAAAACGAATTATAATTTTATTCTTGCTTTTTAAAGATATCCTATAAAAAATAAACGTGGATCCTTTACGGTGGAAAATTAAACGCGGTCAAGAGAGAAAAAGAGAAGAAATAAAATGCTAGTGTAAGAAACTGCATTTCAAAAACATACAACGTAGCATCTGAGGTAAAAAATAGTTTTTTGCGGAGCGCGGATCGATATTTTTTCAGATCCATTTTCTCCGACATAACAAAACCACCAAGAGTCCGCGGACGGTGCATACCGAAAGGAGAAACCCGGATGAGGAAAAACAAACCACTCTCACAAACATTTCGACGCAATCAAGAGCATTTTTTTCCTCCGCACCAAATATACCCGCGGGAAACATCGAACGAGGTAGAAGAAAAAAATCGAAAAAGAAGGAGCTCGCGAACCAAGTGATCTCCCTTCTCCTCACTTGCATAAATAGAGCAAAAAAAAAGAAATACACACACACGCATCAACTTTCCGTGCTGGGGAGAATGTATAAAAAAAACAAGAATCCCAAGAAAAAACCGCGCACGTGCCGACTATTTTGCAAAAAGCCCTCTATACGGCTGTTACGCTGAATGTTTCCTGTTCAGGCAGTTGTTGAGGTTCTTTATGGGAAACGAAGCTGGAACGCAAGGGAGGAGGAAGAGGAAGTAAGAGCATGGAAAGGAGGTTTGGGAGGGAAGGGGGGAACGTTGTATTGTCGAGGGAACGGGGAGGAGAAAACGGGAGAAGCGGAAAAGATTGGAATGAGACGGCAGAAATGAAGGAATATGGAATTGTATTGGAATGCCTCTGAGGACCAGGAGCAAATGGCGCTTGGCCCAAGCGGATAATGTCCTCTACTTTACCCTTACCCGGTCGAAAACCTCTTCCCCGCCAACACGCGACCTCCTCCCACGCTGCCCATCTTTCTCGATCCCTTATCTCGCCCTCCCCCCTCCGCCCTTTTACCTCCTCACCCCGGTGTAAACGGGAAAAATAAAAACGAGAGAGAACAAGCACAAAAATGGAAGTGGAACAGTTATAGTTCTTCCGTGATTTGTGTTAACAACGGGACGCTTATTTATTTTTTTGGCCCTAGAGAGAGGGTCTCACGGTCCAGGACAGGAAATTTTTCTCGTTTTTTTCATGAAATACGAAAGGAATGGAAAAAACGAAGGAGGCAAAGCTCTCCAGCGAGCGCGCAATCTACAAGTGAAGTTCTTGTTTTTTTCGAGTATGGTATCGCTACAGGAAAATTACGAGTTGCGGAATGTAGGAATTTGAGACGTATTGGTGAGTTACTGGATGATTATTCAAGGAATGGAATTATCTTGCCGGAGCGAAGAAAAAATTATTCGGCTAGATAATCGGCGAGACACATCTTGAAGACGTTGCAAAGTATTTTCATCCAAATTCCGCTAAAAGAAACTGTTATCTGCGGCGAAAAAATTTTAAAAATTCACGATAAAAAATGGCCACAGCATCAGCCGAGAATACGACTTCAACAAAAAGTGTTATCATTAACAAAGTGATATTTTAACCAAAACGAATTCTACATTGCGAAACGAAAGAAATATGAAAACGTAAAAGCCAAATCTGATATACACAATTGGTGTACACTGTATCCCAAGATATGCAGCATCCTCAGTATTGTGTAACCCTGAAACACGTACCTATACGCATACGTATATACCCTCTGCGCGAAATAAAAATATAGACGAAAAGAATAATCTCTGTATAAATAAACTTATAAAAATACAAACTCTTGAAAATCGATCTAATTTAAGGAACATGACAAATATATAAACTTTTATTTGCGATAGAAAAATTAACTTATATTATATTTCAACAGTCCGGAAAAGTTTGCAATTCTTAGAAATATTAAATTAAGAAAACATAAAATCCGCCTTAATTTACCAGAAATTTCACTTAAATTTGTAAATGCAAGATGTAAATATGTACACAAACTTCTTAGATTTTATACATATTATTAAGATATAATTTAAGATTTTTAACGATTTTCTGCACAGTAAGTAAGGCATCTTGTACTGCGAAATAATTATAAGTTAACGAACACAAACAGGTTCGATGAGTTAAAGTTAAACACACGATTTGTTTTTGTTTAAACTTTAAAATGCTCTGAATTACGCGGCTTCCCCTAATGAATTACAGGCCCCCTTATGATTAATTACTTCGCATCATTACCAGGCCAATATTACACTTCCACGATACGCCTTTCAAGGAATTCCAAGAAGCATCCGTTTCCCTAACCAGATTCAGCAACAAATTAATTCCCATCTAGTTTTAAGATCGGAACTGCGTTATTATAGGATTTACTGCAATTACCGCACGCCGAACCCACGCATCACGGAACATTATTTCGCCATACTTCGCCAGCCTAACCAAACGAATGAGAAGTTACTACTTAAGACGCTCTACCATTCATTACACTATTATGGCCGATTTGATCCTTACTTCCGTCACCTACCCTGACGCAGCGTAATTTTTTTCTAAGCCCATTCTTTTTATGCCTTCATCTATGACCGTAACGAAATCGCGAACTCGATTCGTACCAATTAAAACTTCCGCATCCTTTGTTTTGCGAGGGCATCGCATTTCCGCGATTTAATTCCGGGTTCTATGAAGTCCCTTTTCCGTAAAGCGGAGAAGTTTTGAATGCCCCATGGGAATACGGCGCAGGCTTGCAGGTGAGATCAACTTCACTTAGCGCGAAATCAAAATTGATTGTAATATATGAATAATAGTATCAGGAGCGAAATTCTCTGGAATCTGTGTAATTAAACTCAAAAAAGAGAATCGCCCGAAATATGATCGAACGACCTTCTGTGCCACCAACGAGGAGATTTTATATCGATGCGATCGATTAAATCTATGCTGATAGATCGAATATTAAGACCGTAAATTATTACTGAAAATCTGATAAGAGGCTTCCTTTTGAATAAAAGAACAAGTAAAATTTCAAATAAAAAATATTAATAATACGTAATATAAAAATATAAATGCCTGACCCGAACCCTTACATTTAAGCTAAAGTGCAATAGATTTGCATGTTATCTAAATATTGTTTCGAAATATTCCGACTTTATACTCGATTTAACATACCTACTAAAACTCTGCGCTACAATGGCATATAAAGGGTACGGTGCAATATGTTTACTTCTGCATTGGACTGAAAAAACTCTAAGCTTCATCGAATGTATTAGGATGAAAATCATTCTACGGAATATTACATGGTGATAAAGCTCACCAGCCTAGTTCATAATTCAAAAGATCTAAGGTAATTCTTAAACCTTCTCACTAAGACTCCACTTTCAATACTCCTCACCACTTTATTATCAACGAATATTGCTATTAATCCTGTTTTAATACTGTTCCTAGTCAACTCCTACTTAAGTAAACTAAATATTTTTTTAAATATTTAATAGAATTTATATATTCATGCATGTAGCCAATTTCATTTCGGACAATTATTTTAATTAATATGTTCACACAGAGTAAATTTTTTAATTCGAAATCAAAAGTTAAGAAAAAGAAACGAATAATACAGTAAAATATTTTATCTATATAAATGTTCCACAAGACAAATATATTAGAAAAACTACATCAGATGAATCATTGCCTGAATTATTCGATTTCCGACATAACTTCTTCTTTATCATTAGAATTAAATGTTGAATAGCTTCACGCTTATTTATTACCATGAATTGTTACATTTAGAGAAAAATTAAGCTTGAATGAAAACTTGTCTAATGATCAATCACAAAACAGGCATGCGCGGTGCTCGTTAGCTAGTTATTACAAAAATAATAGATTGCACCCCATTGTTATTACTTAGGTTTTTATACGCTGATATTGAGAAATTTTCCATAATTTAAATACAATTCTAAGTCATTAATTAAACGACATTTAATCGCATAGAAATAAATTTTCCAAATATTCACCCACGTTGGAAAGATTAAAACGAATTTTTCACCACCACTCTAAGCATAATACGCTTCTTAATAAAAAAGGAAATGGAGCATCGGTCTTTTCCACAAAGTGACAACAATATCTTTTACAGCTGTCTTTTAAATCGCTGCTCTCTTAGCCCACCCCCTCTAATATCCTTCTCATCTGTCTCTTATTCCTAAATCTGGACCTAATCTTTTGAGTCCTTTTTTGGACGATTTTACGCTTATACCAATCATATCCACACCGTCATCGTTTATGGAAGGACGAACTAAAAAAATATTACCTTTTTTTAAGATACAAAAAAATCCTAGTAAATTTTCAACACGTCATTCCCTTAGTACTACTCTCATGTATGTATGCCACCCATTACGAATATATACTATTAATATTTTCATTAATTGACGGTAATTTTGCAAATGATGCCTGGATGCTACAAGCTCATGCGTGAAGCAGTAAGAACAGAATGATGAATTTTGTCAAACGATTGTTCTTAAAAGGTTAGAATGTTACGCCCATGATTATAACTGATAAATGATAAAGATGAAGCCGAATTTGAGTGTGACACAATATTGTATTATTTTAAAATGATTCAATTTTTAATTTATTAAACTGTTAATCCGTACCATAACATCATTGTCACTATAGCATGCTAATTTGTGTAAAACAGTTGTATAAGTGTTCCAATCCACATCCAATCTTTCTTACAACGATTGGAATTTCACCCGATCAACAGCCTAATCTTCTCTCGGAGCACCCCCACTCGTCAATGAAAAATAACGTCAAGTGTCGTTGCGGCATTTAAAATTTATTTTAATGCAAGTCTCGATGCGAGTGATTTTTAGCAAGCGGAGGTTTTCCGACGAAGCCAATTTTTAAAACGTAGCCGAATCTCACATCGCGAAATGGGAAAGAAACTTTCAGCCTCTGCTAAAAATAAAAATTTAAGGGTTCGTGGATCGACGGAAAGAACTTTCCAGAACACCTCGTATCCTTCCTCTTTCTCCCTCCATCGTAGCAATCCCTAGCGTGCGACTTTTATCTCTCTCTCTCTCTCAATTTCCGCCTTTCATCGTCTCTTAGCCTTTTCTCCCATAATCGCTCTCTCCCCTCCCACTTCATTCCCTTCCTTTCTCCCGAACCCGTTTTATTTTTTCCACGAATGGCATCTTCTCCTTCCCACCGTCTCCTTCGACTGTTTTCATACCGAATTTCTTCTCGGAGGGATCTCAATTCCATGGCATCTCATCCCCACTCGCTCTCAGATGTGCGTCTCCTCCCATTACAGAGGTCGGAATTGCCGAGACGAGTCTTTTGCCTCCACGCTTTGCGTGTTTGCGTGCGCGTAGGATGAAAAGAGAGCGAAAGAGAGAGAGATAAAGAAAGAGTGGACCGCATCCCTATTTCCCTTCTCACCTCTTTCTCGTTTTTTTTCTCTCCAAAACATTTCTCTCTCTACGGCCTAAATCACTTTTAACCTCTCTCTCTCTCTTTCACTCAATCCCTAATCTCTTTAACCTATTCTCTATCTCTCGCAATTTCCTTTCCCTTTATATCCACCTTCCTTTCTCTCCAAAGCCTTTTACATTCCCCTCTTTATATTGTGCTTAAAATTTTGCAATTAATTTTCAGTCAAGACTATTCTTAGACATTTCCTAACATTACCAACTACTCTTGAAATAAGATTCTGAAAGACAGTGAATATTTACAAAAATATTTTAAACTCTTTTCCCTCCGATGGAGGTAAACAAATAAACTGTCACAAAACAACTTTTCTTCCTCTGCAGCATGGCATAAAAATTATCGAAAGACGGATCATCATTATCCTTAAAAGCCTAACATCACGTAGACGTTTTCCATTCATCACCGCCTCATTATAAATATAGAGCATTAGATGAGGTCACGGGCAATAGCTACAATTTGCTCCCACGATGACTTTTCTCCGCTTCCTCAACATTCTCGCTACCTCTTTACCTTCGTCACCTCGCCATCCTCCTCCTTCAATCCATGTCCTCCTTATTCTAATACTTACTATTCCATTTCAGAATCCCTCCAAATCCGTCCCCTTCCCATGCATTCACCCTAATCTATTCTCCCTCCCAAACTCTTTTCTCTCTCGCTCTTCTCCTTTCGTCGTCTCTCTTTCTCCCTCCCCCTTCTCTTCCATTTCCCCAAAAATAAATCCTCTCGAAAAATAAGAGAAGGAACCAGAGAGTGAGAGAGAGAAAGGGAAACAGAAGAGTCGCTGTTGTTTTTCCTCCTCCGTTCCCCTTTTTATGATTTTCAAGAGACTCGGATTAATTTGAATATTTGGCCGCTTGTCCCCTTACACGTTTTTGGGAGAAAAAGGGATGAAGGGATTGTAACGGTTTCGGAGAAAGAGGGAAGCGAGGGGAGGAGGGAGAAAAAGCGTCGGTTTGTACCTCCCACTCACCCGAGGAATGGACCCGTCCCAAAAAATGCCCTGTCATCCGAATTACTTTTTAGCTCTGAAAAAATAGCTTGTGATTCTCTCTCTCTCTCAGTCTGTCTGTCTGTCTCTCTCTCTCTCTCACACACACACACATACACTCTCTCTCTCTCGACCCTTTCCACCACTCTCTCGTCTTCCACTTAGCACGCAGGGATGAGGAAGTAACACGTTGCAATTAAGTCGTGGCAGCGATATTTCAATTCGAAAAATGTTACGTTTTCTGATGGTTGGAACAAACTGGGACCGTGGTAGGTTTCATTTTGTCGCGACAAACGCTGATGAATGAATTCAGACCCCGAAATAAGAGAGGTTTGAAATCAACATAATTGCATCGTTATATATTTAACAATTAACGTGAAAGAATGCCGAATGCCTTAATAAATACGCAAGAGCACCATTATTAAAAACCAAATTTCTATTAAAATGATTATTATGTAAGCCAACAATCAAAAAACTTTGATTAAAAGCATGCAGAATGATTCAACTTTGAAAAACTCGATATTACTGATATCTTCCACTTGCTAGATTAGGTATTACACAAAAATTTGCCATGTAAATAATAATAAACGTTATCAGAATTCCTTTGTTCCTTACAGTTATTTTTATCGTACATCAGAGCCATTACAAGAGAGAGAGATAACGAGTTCAATTCCAAATAACAAACCTCTCCGGAATTTTATGAAGAGAAACTCCAGAACCGAGACAATGAAAAGCCCATTTATTAACAAATTTTTAATGATAACAATTTTGATGACAGAGCGAAAATCACAATTTTTGGTTAGTGAAACACGCGCATAACAGAGAGAGAGAGTAATGTCGTAAAAAGCCTAGTCATTAAAGAACTCGAACAAGTATTAATAAACGAAAACCGTCCCACTCTACCTAATTCTTCAGCTCAAATTATAATAACCGAGCTTCACATTACGTATTTTACGATTCTAAGTTTTTAAGTGCTTTCGATCGGCTTTCTCTGCCACAATGATTTCGGGTCACTTTTCCAGTCAAAAAAATTTTCAAACTGAAAGTCTCGATCCGAGCATTTTAGTAGGCTTCAGCCATTCGATATTTTTACCATTGTCCCTTTTACTCCGCGTCGGATTTCGCGCGAGACACGTTCCAATAAATTTACGGTCCCTTATCCATTCAGAAAAAACGAACCGACTTCCGAATCCACACCTTCAGCTTTGAAAATTTTAAGCAAAAGTCCCTCGGGCGTGAAAAATAAAAAAAGCATAAACAAAAAAGGCCTTCGACATTTGAAACAACTTTTGGTAACGTATAATGCCAGGCAAGCTTTAAATTATTGGAGCATTAAAGCTATGACAATAATGATAGGAGTTTACCGCTAACTAGGTCATGCGTAACGACGACTACTGAAGCATATGCGTGGCCCGTAATTCCTATTGTAACCGCGCAGAAGTAGCCATTTTAACGATGCTAGAACGAATGGGTGGCTCCTGCTAATTAAAGCAGTAATTTCGGCAGAAATAATACATACGCCAAATGTGGGCGCAATTGGATATAGTTGTAAAATCCTTAACCGTCGCTAGAACCTCTTAAGTTTACAGGGAATAACAACTTAACAATTAATAACGCCACTCTTAATGTGATCAAAAATTAATTATTAACGATTAATGATTTCAAATGGATATTAATTCTGGTTTCTATGAAAAAGTGACGTAATAACAAATGTATATTTAATCTAAAATTATCCAAGGTAAGGAAGGAAATGTATCTCTCATCTTTGAAAAAGGCACCGCAAAAATTCATTTCCGCGAGGAATGACAAAATACAGATCTTGTAACCGCACTTAAATGAAAATAGTCGCAAATCTACATTTTTTATTCGACTTTGAAAAGAAGGCATAAATAAGATACTACTGTTATTATAATGGCCAATTAATTTTAATTAATTGACGTAGATTTACTTGAAAATTGTTAGACATCGATCTTGTTGCAACACAATTGATAAAACTTGAAATCTTGCAAGTGATCTAATGTTTTTCCTGCAATTACGAAAAGATAATTGAAATGGAAGTTATTGATTTCAAAATCCTCATAAAAGTCTATCCAAACAATTCATTATATATATAATAATAATTATATATATAACTGAAAATGTATAATCTTTCCAATATTTTTAAAGGAAAATGAGAATAGATTGGTCCTATTGACATAGCTCGCTCTTACTTTAAATTTCCCTTAGATAAATGTTTCAAGCATATTTCTATGCAAAGTCATTTAGTTAAGTTTAATGGAAAGTTATACTTACGAACTGTAGTACTACAGCTCAGTATACGGTTGGTTCGAGTATCTACCGATGGATATAATGGTCGCGGGTTCGAGTCCCGCTTAGGACATGGATGTTTGTGTTCGCCATGCCAGGGTTGTATTTAAAAATGGGCATGATTGTCCAAATATCGCCCTCAATAAAAAAATTATTATTATAAAAAGACTAACTAACGACGACTGTGTTGCTAGTTCATACTTACGAATCCGGAATTTTAAAAATTATAAACAAGCACTTGAATAAATTTGCGCTTATCCGACAAAAACGTGGTAGGAAATACTCCCATTCTGAATAAAAGAATACAATATACATTTATCTACATCTTTAGGGAGAAAAAAGTTTACTAAAAACTAAATCTCAAATACGACACGGAAAAAGTCGGTTGTTTTGATTGAATTTGTCTTTCGAATAGGAAATCCACTTCGTTACCGTCCCACTATCAGTAACCATAGCAGAACTCAACTGGACCGGTAAATAGGAATCAACATTCCGCCAGTTAATAAAACATTCATTGGTATTTCTACGATCAAGCGAACTTCATTGCAGGCATACCTAAAATGCATTTAACAAATTGATGGTCGCGAACTGGTATGGAGGTTCGACACCACTCGGACCCGTGTCATAGAAAAATAAAAAAAGCAGAACTACATTAAAAGTATTACTGGAATTTCCAAAATGCCCCTTAATTCATGAACTGCCTTCTTTTCAATAATATGGAGTAACTTAAACAAATGTTCATTTTAACACTCCCACTTTCTTTCTTAAGAATACGAAATACGCAATATATGCATGCTTCGAAATATTTGTCATAATATAAAACTAAATATTTTGGCTTGGCACCTTTAAAGGCCAAGAGGTATGAAGAAAATGGGTGTTGTGTAGAGATTAAAAGGAGGGTTTAGATATGAGAGGACGAAGAGAAGGGTCTTTCTTAGGAGAGAAGAAGATTCGATGAGGTTACCTAAGAACCTACCGACACTCGTACAAGTAGTTTGCAGTAAACTCCCAATATCCACGGTTCTGGTTAATCTGTGTAACTCAAATTGGCATTTATGGCATATAAACTTGATTCTCCGCGGATTTAATCTGCAGAATTATGCGTCCTTACTGTCAATATATAAGCAGCGGCGTAGTAACATTCGCAGATTTGACATTCGCGATGATTTTAAAGAAGGTAACTGCCGCGATCGTTGAGACCGTATATCACGCCTTCGCTAGACTTTTTGACACCTCTCACAAACGCTAATTATAAATTTGGCACGAAGCCTTTCGTTTCGCGGCTCTTCCATATTCTTAATGTTTTTTTTCGGGCTGTTACGTCGCGTTTTGATGAAATAGCCGACAACGTTTCGCCAACAATGCCGTTGGCTTCCTGAGGTCGAAGTGACGAGTTTTCCTTGGTATTTACACCGGTGTGGAAAGCAAGATGGACTATGGAGTCCGTCTCGCCTAAACCAGTCATCAGGCAGGATGGACTCAAGGCGGCACCTTGGACTCTATAAGAGTCCGTCTTGCCTGGGATAGGCAGGACGGACTCTATGAAATACAGATTTTGATTTGTCCAAGTTTTAGTGTATATTTATAAAAAACACGCTATATATATATATCTTCTCTCTTCGTTGGCTTGGTAAGTAGTTTTACCACAAATATAGGCCGTCCCTCGTGATAACACCCACGTTCCCGGTCGGTCAGAAAGTGCTCAATTACAATAGGGGTTGTTAATTATATTTACATCATTTTAATACCTTGCGGTTTTTGTGATTTGCTTATAAGTTTAAAATTACTATAACTACTAATTAATATAAATACAATACAATAAACATGAAAAAATAGAAAATATGTACATTGGTAAGGTAGTTAAGTCAAAAGATACCAGCTAGCTATTGTTATTTTTTATTTTTATTTTGCATTTTTCCTTTTTTTACCTCATTATTATTATTTATTTATTTATTTATTTTTGGCTATATATATATATATATATATATATATATATATATATATATATATATATATATATATATATATATATATATAACAACTTACGGAAAAGGAAAGGTAAAATGAATATATGGATGTCAACAAGGTGTTGGGATGAGGAAACCCAGTGAGCACTCACCAATCAGACGACTTCAGGTTGGCGAGGCCCCGGGGATGTCGAAGCGACACACGTAAAATAACACAAAAACACAGAAACATCACAAACGTAAAGCTTTCGGAACTACTCCTTCTTCAGCTACAGAGAGAGAACTCTTCCTCATCCCAACACCTTGTTGACATCCATATATATATATATAAAATTATTTATGACTAAACTAAATATAATAAGTAATTAAATATCTTATAAAATAAACTAACTAATTATATATATATATATATGTATATGTATGTTAGGCACGGGAGAGGGGGAGAGTAAAGGCAATCTTGAAAAGAAGAGATGAAGAGAACGCTATTCGCTAGAGGTGGGGGAGAATGAGAATGAATACATACCCTATGTGGTCTCATTCAGATTAACGACGGTCAGTAAGAAACGAGAAGGGGAAAGGTACAAATACTCATTTAACATCGTTACATTGTTATATTTGTTACGTTTTAGGATGTATAATTGCTATAAAGCGTTAAGTTCGAGTCCTTTTCCAGCAAAGTGACAAATTTTCATATTTAAACTACTACTATGTTTACAAATTAACAAATGCTTGGCAAAGCGAGAGTTGAAAGTTGAGTTATTCTGGAAGTCCTTCAAATGTTCTTTGCACGTAATGTTGAATTTTCTCAAAGTCTGTCCAGCGTCCAAGTTAATTTTCTCGTGTTTTCTTATGATAGAATACCACCAAGTGAAGGCGCATACATTCAAGTCTCTATTACAAATATGAATTTTTTTTTTAAATAGGAAGCATATACAATTTACAGATGCTTTCTCGTTTTTTTTTTCTAAGAGAAAATTAAAATCCGTGCCGTATTAGCCCAAATAATCGCTTTAAATCCGGAAAATTGTAATTTTCCTATAATCGAATAAAATTAATGTTTTTATTGGGCTAAGTACACGATACGGAACTATCATTCATTCCAATCCACTATGTAAGCATACGATTACGTAATAATTCAAGCACACCAATAATCCTATTTACTCGTAAGGGTTTTCTAGACATTTTATTGCTTTCCATTACGGAATGTTGTTACTTTCAATTAAGTAAGAAACATTGTATGCAATTCTAAGCACAATTTTGTTTGATGCGTATTATTCAGATCGCGAAGTTTGTTTAACTGTTTTCAATCATAGAATGAATCTTCTCTCAAGTTGAATCCGGATCGTGTAATTTTGAGTACAATTGATTTTTAAATATAATAATAAATGATCGAATTTGCTTTGCTCAAAAAAATGTATGCAATGTTGATTATTTCTGCGTTTCAGGCGCGATAATCTGTGAGTTAGACATTAAAAACTTTATTCGGATAAAGGAAATTATTTACCACGTAAAAGTCCGCGAGACCACATAATTACGACCTATAGTTACGGAGATAAAAATTCACGAAGCGCCTAATTTTTCGATACCGCTTCATACGTATGTATTTACCATAAAGATTACCTTTGAAATCTCTGTGTATTCAATTTATAGAGTATAATTTTCCATCTTGTTAGCTTCTAAGCGAAACGTGCGTGGAAATGGTACCTATATTAAAATGTTTTTCACAAAAATCTAAGGATAGTCGACGACGAAAACGAATACGGTTTTGGCATCATAAATTTGTTAACTTAATAACCTAAATTAAAACCTCACATGGCAAAAATATAAAAATTTTAAAAAATTTCTTCAAGTTTATCATTATTATTTTAAAATTTGTATATATTTTCTTTTATCATATTATTGCAAATTAATATTGACGAATCAACAGAAAAAAATACATAAAAGTTATAATTAGCAAAAAGCACTTTTAAATACCTACTATCAACTCAAAATGGGGGAAAATCTTCAATTTCTAGAAATTTTGTGTCAAAAAAAGGTTAGGATGTACGATAAATCTGTGAATTGACTATACTTCCTATAATATTTTTCAATGAAAAAAAGAAAAACAAAATAAATAATTTCTACAAACTGTATAAATATAATGAATTATTATTTAACATGGTCTTTTTGTTCAGTTCTTATTGGTTTGTAATAATAGTTTACAAATTTAAAAACTATCAATATCAAAGTTTTGTTATTGTATATTTATTGAGAAATCCTGAGATGCTCGTGAAAATCAAAATATACACGAAAACTTGGACAAATCAAAATATATATTTCATAGAGTCCGCCCTGCCTATCCCAGGCAAGAGTCCAAGGTGCCGCCTAGAGACCATCCTACCTGATGACTGGTTTAGGCTAGACGGACTCTTAAGAGTCCACCCTGCCGCCAGGCAGAATGGATTCTAAAACCGAGGTTCCCAAACTGTGGTTCGCGAACCCCCTAGGGCTAGCGAGAAGACTCAGGGGGTTCGCGGAAAAAAATCCTTAATGGCGTACGCACAGCGTATTTCAATGCACGGTTTATGTTAATCATTGTCTGGTGTGATGGGACTGGTTCAATTCAAAGAGTATTTCTTCCCTCCATTTATTTAACGTAGGATTGAGTGTAGAATATATCTAGTTTTCATTTTAAGATATCTTCAATTAAACAACGAAGTTGAGACATAAGCTTGTAGGCGTAAATTAACAAAATTTATTTTTGCCAAAAAGAGATATCGAATCCTTAACGAATTTGCGTGAAATATATTAGTGGCTATGCCACTAATATTCAGGTAAGGAAGGTGATCCTTAAAAATATTTATTTTTAAGAGGGGGTTCGCGAGATTTGGAGATTAATGAAGGGGTACGCGGAATGAATAAGTTTGGGAACCGCTGCTCTAGAGTCTGCCCTGCCTGGGGAGTCCATCCTGCCTCCTACACCGGGACTCGAGGAAAACTTGTCATTTCGACTTGAGGAATCCAACTTCATTGTTTGCTGAGCGTTGACGGCTATTTCAACAAAAAACGCAGCGTAACAACCAGAAAAAATCTGATGTGCCCATACAGAGCCATGAATATGACTAGATCAGTAATTATAAGTTCCTCTCGACATTAGCGTCCTCAGAAATAATAATCGGCAATTACACCCGTGAATCATTTATAAGCACTGAATAATTGTCATCTGTTTCTATAACAAAATATCGATGCGCGATTAAAATGACCGTTGGCGGCGCTAGGATCGTTGTCAATATTTACAACGAAATTTGTTTACAAAATATGACGATAGATGGCATTGGGATAATTTTGATCGCAATTAAAATTACCCTTGGTGGCGTAGGCATCACTATCAACAATTAGGAAATTTGGTCATAGCAACGAAGCTTACAAATTCAAACAATCTAAATATTTCTTTAAAATCCGATTTATGAAGAAATGTTTCAAACAAGAGATGCAAATAACGCATACGGTTTTAGGGATATAGGAAAGATAATACATTTCTTCCCAAACTTTTTGAAACTGACCAGCTATTCATTGCACTACCTCTTAGATACCCAATGCGAGTAGGCAAGAGGAAATCAGCAGGTCGTTAATAAAAAAAGATATAGAAAATAATATTTTCTACAACTTTAATAATGACAAACATTTACATAATGAAGTCCTTGCGGAAATATATGGAAAAACATAAAAATGTCAAGTTCCACTTCCGGTAAACCAACTTCAGCCAAAATCCAATCCGATCTTAATTTTATAATAAAAATCTTAACTATAAAACTTTGTGTTGATTTGATAAGTGGTTTTTCAGTTAGAGCGCGCACAAAATTCATATCACACGCACACAGACATCATCGATAAAATAGTGAAAACGTACTCACGAGACCTTTAAAACGTGCATTTCCGCTGAAATCTCGGATTGAATTATTTTAACGAAAACGATACTTTCTCTATAATACGTGTGTAAAAATCAATAAGAGCAAATTATAAATGTTGCAATGAGTCAGAGGTCCTTCGCACTCTTAAAAAGTATAACCACAACCACATCCACAAATACATACAAGAAAGGATTTTACCCGGGACGAGATGGAGATACGAGTTCCCCTTTTTCTCGAGGCTGTCGAAGAGTGGTTTATCGTTTCCCGCTCTGGCCACCGCACTCTTCCTACTTTTACTAATGTCACTCCACCCTCTCCTTTTCTCGCAATCCCATTTGTAACCCACGAACCGCACGTGACCTTATCCGACGTCCCTTTCACTGCCCGCTAGTGCTCGAGCCGTCACGCTCAGACTCCGAACGGAGAAGAATTCCGAATTAAAAACGAGCTCGAGAGATTTCTCCAAAACGAGTCCAGCCGGAGTAATTGTGGCGTAAAAAAAACCGCTCAGTCGGTCAAACGTTTTACTTTCGTTTCCAATCGAATGCCATTATGGATGCTACGAGTTTTCATCGTCCCATATTCGCCCGAGTTCGAACGAGAACGTCGAAATTTTATAGCGACATGGCTGGGATCGTGTCGATCGAATGGGAATCGGATAGCCGCGCCGGAGAATTTGTCTAAAAAAATGAAGTTGTACAAAACTGCACCCGTGAACGACAGGTGCCTTTTTAACTACTTATGTCCGGGTCTTTCTAGAAGGGTGGTCAGCGTGTTTGATTGGTCAAAGGTTCAAATCCGATCATGGACATAATTTATTATCAGCATATTAACAATGACAAAGGCTAGTAGTTAAGAGTATGTGAAGATTATGAAGTGCTATTTATGAGCTGCTTAATAACTACTACTAAGACCTATAAATTGCGATTTAAATTAATGCATGCAAAACTTAAGAGTATTACGCTTATTATCTTGACATTGTTATAATTAACCTGCGAATTTCTAGTGTAACCTCTCTTCTGTAAAATATCATTAAAGGACTTGAGTTAATTTAAATAGTTCAAAGGCATAACATGAGAGTAATGAATTTATTAACCATAACTGGTTTATTTAGATATATATGTAGCTTTATTCCGTCGAATAAAGGCAATGATAGATCATTGCTTTTCTATAAATATCATCCATGGATTTTTTTGAAATTATATGAATGATAAAAAATAAATATTTTCCGTACATAGGAACACATTAAATCAAGGAGAACCTGTTATAATAAAACTATAAATCCCTTTAAAACTTGAAATTTTAACTTCCAAATCAATATCGTAATCACCACAAGTATGAAATCGAAGAGGAAAATTTTCGTTATTTAATTGACCAATCGAAGGGTGAAACGGCCTCATGGGAGTTTTAGCCGAGTCCAATATTGGTTTCTTCAAAGCAGAAGCTGCAAAAACATAAAGTTCGGAAAAAATATAAAATAGTTTAATCACATGAGATACATCCTGCAAGGTAAAAGTGTTTTCGGAAGCCATATGATATCTTCGTTTATATCAACGTAAAAATCATCTCTTAATGTCATAATGTGCGGGGAATAGTTTATATTTTACGAGCATGGCATAACATTACACAAACTCGTACTTTCGTTTATAATGTCTAATTACACAACTTATTATATAGGTTTTTATGCGTATCGTTTCACTCGATCGTAGGTACAATTTAAGGAAGTTCCTTTCACAATTTTGATAAAATTCTCCATAGCTGCCCTTGGAAAAAAATGTTTTTATTTTGAACCGTGAGCTGCCGACTCGAATGGCGGTACCAGGAGGCAAAGCGGACCAGCCACACAAGGCCACACAATTCTCCGACTCCCATGACGCATAAGAACCCCTTCTACATTAAATCTTGTTACGAAGAGAGACTGGATTATACTTCCTCCTGTTCTCTAAATTAATTACATCTTTTTCAGCTTCGAAGCCTTCAAAATTTTCTCAAGGTGATCCTGGTGATCACATTCGCAAACCTGGCTACCCTGGAACTCTTGATAAAAATATTAATAGCGACGTCATGTTCCGTATTTCAAATCAGTACGAGCGATCTACCGACTGGAAAACTTTCTCATTTCAAGTCAGCCTCGTAGATCGGGAGAAGCAAACGTGTTTTGAACTAGTTTCAGAACCTTTGGCGTAAGTACGTGTTTCCGATGACGGCGTTACAAGAGGCGCATGCTTAAAACCGAAATAAGAGATCTCCTGAACTTCAAAGGCGATAAAGATGCTATAACTAGGGATTGGAAACGGAAAATAAGGCCGGTTTTTTTTATTAAACGGAAAATGGACAAAGAAAATAATGCTAACATTATGAACATTTTAATAGAATTTTTAGCAATTTGCTGATAAGGGAGGGCGAACACCATTGGTTTTCACTGGCAATAATACATAAAAATACTAACTTTTAAATTTGTTATTATTTCTTTAAATAAAAAATGTCACAGAGGTATTAAATGACAAGTGTGAATAAAAATTCGTTAGAACTTCACAAAGAACAAAGAGAAACAAAAGTTGATAGGCAGACATACAAGAAAGCCGAATCGTAAATTAAATAAGAATGATTGATTCTTGCTTAAATATATACATTAGCAAAGAAACTTAACCGGTTTATAAGTATAACCATCAAAGAAAAACAACTGCACTTGAGCAAAAATGCCAAAACGATAAAATATATTATTATGATCCCTCACAGTTATCCCTAGATATCAGTAAAGATTTACAGACATGAAAGTGCTAAAAAATATTACATATACTGAAAATGGTAGGAGAATATTAAAGATGAAAATATTTTAGGCATAATAAAAGGACTCCCTTAGTCAAATGAAGATTAAAGAAATTGCAGCTTGAAACGATATCAACTGGCCTGAAATTAAACTCCATAAAAAATGCGGGCCTTTCAAGTTCGCCGACGCTTTTAAGAAAAGAAACAGCTTTTTATAGAGAGAGAAAACACTTTCGTTCTTCAAAGCATTTTCAGATTTCGCCATCATTTTCAGGGGAAAATCAAATTTCTACGTCCCTAAAATAGTTTAACGCTGCAAATATTCAGACTATGTTTCCGAAAAAACTAATGCCGTTGCCCTAAACAAATAACTAACAAGAAACAAGGCGATATAATTTTAGAAGCACCTTTAATTTTTTATTTTTTTCCTTCTCGAAATTCCATTATATACGCTTATAAAGGATCCTTAAAGGAAGGGCGAGTGAGGGTGAAAAAGAGGATCCCCTTTCCCTTTCGAAATAAAAGGCAAGGAAAAGTTCCGAAAAGATTTTATAACAAGAGTTCCCTTCGTGAGAACCAACACACGCCATCAGCTCCGTAAAATATCTCCCGCAACTGAAAACTTACGTCATTAATAGGTTCAAAAACTATAATGGGAATCTTGGGGCGGAGGGCTTTTTCAAGGCTTCGTCCTTCGCTTTCTTCGTTAAGTCCATTTTTTTCAGACCGACCGAGTAGTTTGACAACATAACGAAACTACATAACCTTAAAAGAGACTTCGAAGAGACGCTTCAAGTGAAATGAGTAATCCATATTTTTAATAACCCTCCATAAATAGATTGGTTCGTACATAAATTTCTTTACTATGTAATTGCTTTAAATTTTAATAATGCTTAAAAGGAGCCAAAGAATATAGACTCACCCAGTATACGATAGTGAACAACGTACGTAAATAGGCCCTTGATCCCTTTAATATCCACAAATTGATATAAATTCCGAGCGAAACTAATTTTCACCTCCTCGCTAGGAGAAAAATGATCCTCGAGCCATTTATTACCACCTACGTCTCCTTTCCATTCTTCCATGATGCTATATGCCTTCTTTCTTTCCCAGTAGATGTCCAGGTAATTTTCCTTGCTTCTTTACCCAGAATCGCCAAATACCCCTTTCACTTTAGCAGCGTCAACGGAAAAACTTAAAACTCCACGAATACTCTCACCCACCTTCCTCTTACCTTTCCAGGAAATAAAATAAATACGCTCCCGTTGTTACTCAATAGTTTTAAATCCTCCTTTACATAACCCAAGCAAAACAAAATTGTACTTATAAGAAAAATGTTTTAAAAATTTTTATTGGCGAAATAATGTCAAATTTTCGTGAGTGGACATGATTCAGAAACAATGCGACTTTTTCTTAAGACAAACTATGAAATGACTCCCAATGCTTAAAACGCAATGCTTCAACGTGGGAAGAAATTAGACTTCACTTTCATTTCGCTTTCCACAACCCCCTGTCTTCCATGCTAACGAAACCCGCCCCGACATGTGAAAAACAAGAATTTCACGCGTGCGCAAATCACAATTCCCACTGCGTCACGTTTCCAAAGCGTCGCACGGTTTGTTGCTACCATTTGCTCGATTACATTTTTTCCCGAAACTCTAGGAGCCATCTACTTGAGATCTCCCTATTATAGGAGGGAGCTAGAGATGTTGTGAGGAGAAGGGAAGAGAGTAGTATAGAAAGAGTGAACCACGTAGCTTATGAACGCGATTTTTCACGCGCAGCAGACGCTGTAATCGAGAAAAACTAAAGACGGAGAAAGGAGGAGAGGGAGTGAACGCTCGGAGAATCGCAAATTGTTATTTCCTCTCTCATTCTTCCGACCACCCCCCTTCCAACCTTCCCCATCCTTCCCCCCCCTCTGCCCGTTTCCTCTCTATTCTTCCTACCCACGCACCCGAAGCGCATAAGCGAGAAACGTGAGATTGCAATTCTACGGGATCCGCGAAGCCATAGTCTGCAATTCGCGAATCCTTTTATATTTTTCCGTCCATCCATTCCAAGCGAAACGGGAGATGGAGGGAAAGAGAATGGAAAAAAGATTAGTGCAAAAATTTGCGCACGCCATCCAACGACGGACGAAGTAAATAAAAAATATAAACACCTAATACCCACGCGGGGTTTAAGGATCAACGTGCCACGCTTCTCCCTTCGTCGGCTAGAAAAGAAAGCGAAAAAAACGGTCCCAATTTTTTATTTCCCCTTTTTTCCCTTCATTTCCCCTTGTTTCCCTTCATTTCCCCAGGATTTTTATTTTTCCGCTGCGAGAAATAATGGGTGCGCACTGAGACGTGCCACGCCGGGAAAAATGAATCCTATAAAAAGTGAAAAGGGTAAATGTATTGATATTGAGGTAGGAACAGGAAAAAAACCACCCTAAGGCGAAGGAAGACCTACTTCTATCTGTTTCCTAGCGGCAAGCGGCTAAGTATGCCAGTAAAGAAGTTGATTTTTTCTTTTGGAAAGAAACTGTTATCATCAGCAAAACTTATATAAAAGCACTCACCATTTAATTACATTACTTGTACTATAGAAACTAATTCTCTGACTATAATAAATAAGCATAAATGATTACAAAAATTTCAGTTTTCTTTAAATATAAGAAAAATTATGCAGTAGTCTTTAAGGCAAACCCATCATAAATCGGACATTAAACAATGATAACTAACGCAGTGGTGGAAAACTCCTTCAGCCAAAAAATTATAGGAAAATCCCTATGCATTTCACCCACCAAGTGGGCATCCTCAGGGGAGAACCTGACCTGGCAGTGAACAGGGTTCAACTGCAAAGAAATTAGAGGGAGAGGTTATAAAGAAGACCGAAAAACATTTGAGGAATGAAAAGAATTTTGGGCGTCAGTGGTGTTAAGTTCGATCAATTTGTATGAAGTTTTATTAAAGTCTGTGTCTGTATTCATAAGTGTGTTTCTGTTTATATAAATATGAAGATTTTCCAAAGAGTTGAGTGAATTATTGGCTGAAGTTAGCAGTGTTAAATCCTCTAGGAGTATACTGTGTCCGGTTTCCAGAATATGAGTGGCTACGCTTGATTTTTCAAAACGATTGTGTTTAAAATGAGCCAAGTGTTCTTTGAATCGTGTTATTAACTTCCGCCTTGTTTGTCCTATGTATATTAGATTGCAGTGTGAGCATTGTATTTTGTAAATTCCGGATTTGTTCAGAGTTTCAGTTTTATCTTTGGTGTTGTCCAGTAGGATTTTCAAACTATTTGGATTCGTGTATGTTATGGTGTATTTCTTATGTTTGAAAATTTTATTATCCTACTCTTAACGAAGAGCACCAAGGGGGCCAACGGATGAACGTCCCTTTCGAAGGACTTTGCGCGGTCTCCACAAATCACGCAAACAGGGGGCCGGGCGACCTTGGAAAAAATCTTACTTTCGTAGGATTCGTGCCCGCTGCCATTTCGAACAGCGGGCGAGTAGCAGCCAGCGTCCTAACTACCTCATTAAAAGGTACTGAATGATGATTTATTTATGTAACCACCAATGGGAAGAGGAAACAAAATGAAGCGAGACAGCAAAGGGTTCCATTATTGAACATCAAAACACAAATGCACAGTAAAATAACATCTGAATAATACCCTGCAATTCACCGCAATTGGTATGTGGCAGGAGGAGAATATCACCAGCCTATCATGTTATTCTCCTGTTATGCTTGCTTACTGCCTTAGGGAGAAATCTGATGTGGCCACCACATGATATTCTCCATACCTGTAATATTTCTAAAAAATTCAAAATAGGTTAAATGATAAAAAATATTTAAAGGAACGTTGAGAAAAATTTAAAGACTTCACAAAGAACAGAAATAATCTCATACCGTAGCCTTCTGATATTGGATATAGCCATGAAGCTCCAACAGCAATATACATTGCACAAACTTTGTCATATACATACATACGTTTGGTCTCACTACACACTTTGCCCCGAAATTAACTGTGTGCTTGGCAATTCACTGTCAATTATGTTAATAATGCGTAGCAACATAACCAAAGCGACTGACACCATCAACCTCTCACATATATCACCTTTCACTAATAATCGCGTGGCGTTAACAGAGAAGTACGGAATTTTAGAATAGAGAATCCTCGGGTTCCCCCTCCCCTCTGACGCATGCGCTGAGCGTCTTGTACAGAAATAATGCCACTGGACGATATATATTAACTATTTTTGGACACATGGCTTAGATAGTATTATTTTTTACATCAGGCTGTACGTTTGGATGGATTTTAATCGAATTTTTTTAGTAAATCGGATTTTGTTTCAAAATATCCCAGAATAAAGTAACCTTAATTGTTGCGCAATATCGTTTATCTCTTCCGAATGTCTTTTATGAATGATATTATCCGTAAATATGAGATATTATTCGATTTAATTGAACCGTAAGGCTGTAGTAAGAGTTGGAATGGATCGCGGCGGAGGCGTGACGTCATAAGGCTTAGGTAAGGTAGCTTAGCGTACATTGTAATGTCACTGGACGTCATATAGTGATTTCAAGAGCTTACGCTGCTTACGCAGTATTATTTGTGACATGAGGCTCTACAAACGGATTGATTTGAAACAAATTCTCTAAAGACATTTTTGAGTAAATCAAATTTTTCAAAAAATCTCCAAGAATAAACTAACCTTTATTTTTGTGCAATATCAGTTCTATTAAAAAAGAATCGGCAAAATATAATATATTGTACAAATAGAAGATATTCGATTTTATGCACGCGTTTGGGCCCAAGAACGACGAACAGACCGACAGACAGACAGCAGGGCGAAAACCACTTGTATGGACTCGGGGACACCTAAAACGTGTATTTCCAACAAAATTTCTAAGTTAAATTTTTTCACGATAACAATATTTTCTCAATATACTACGTATATGAGAAAGTTATAAAAAGGAGCGTCAATAAGCCGTAAGCGCAAAGTGTTTACAATAGTCGACGGTAGGTGGTGTGGTGGTGGCAGCTAAAACATTAGTTTTTAAAATATCTCTCAAGCAATGGGGGAAATGTTTTAAACAAAGGTCGTACAAAATTAAATTTTGTACAACTTTTATTCCAATACTTTTTTAAATTCATCAAATTCATATTTCAATATCAAATATTAAAGCAAATATTTCAAAAAAGCGGATAAGTGACAAGAGTAAACACCCACTTCCGGTTGACCGATATTTACCAAAAACTCGTGGCTTTAACAAAAATGTCAAATGTAAAATTTCGCGTTGATCTGATTAATAGTTTTTGAGTTAGAGTGCCCACAAAATTCCAATCACATACACACACAGATGTCGAGGAAATGGACAAAACGTGTTCAGGAGACCTCAAAACCTTTATTTCCGATGAAATCTAGAAATCGATTTTTTTCATGAAAACAATACTAGACTAAGTATGGAGAATGTAAAAAGGATCCCTTGTATACAATTATATTGTTGTATTTTTGTATACAATTATTATTTTTTTATTTTGTCAGTGTGGTTGTGGCGTCCTACGTAAGTGGGAATCTTAATTATGTCCCATAATTCAGATTTAAATTCTTGTTCTCAATTTCTGCAATAGTCGATGCCTAAACCTTTCGCTCCGTTTCTCCAGAAACTCATTTATTAGATTCGTGACACTTACTTGACAACCATATCGACGTTTCACGAAACGCGCTTCCTTTCGTTGTATTTTTTTCTAACTCGTGAATAAGTCCAATCTCACGCGAGTCCCATACAGTACACGCATATTCAATTAGCGGTCAAACCAAAGAAAAATAACAAACCTCACGTGTCTTTTAATCGCAAACCCCTATTATCCAACTGACGAAGCCTTTTAAGAGCTGTGCTTACTTTCCATGGAATATGCTCCCTCCAAGATAAATCGTTCGTTAATAGGATACCAAGATTTCTGTCTGCCCAGCAAAAAAATAACTAAGAAACATTTATAACTGTTTAACTGTAAATTCCATTCCTTACACTATTTCTAAATGGAATGTATACCGCGTTGGAGGATCTGAACATCTTCCACGTCACGAATTGCTCTATAAACCACTGTATAGTCCGCGAATAATCCACACCTACTGCTTACAAGTCTGCTGCGATAGTTTATATAAATGAGAAAAAGTAGTGGGCTCAAGACACTTCCCTGGAAAATGCCAGAGGTAACATTCCCGGATTCTGAACGATGTCCATAGATGACCACCACGTTCTCTCGATCATGGAGAAACACTCCTATCCATCTTACAATTACCTCGTTCTTTCAGCAAAAAACTAAACTAGAGGCTCATTATCATCAGTAGCTATAACACCATGTATAGGCGTGCATATTCTCTAAGCGCTTATAATATCAAAATCCTTTTCCTTTTTGCCCAACAGAAACGTGAATAAATATACGTAAGGGTTGAATGAATATGAAACTGGTACCTAGTTCTATTCATGAAGAGCAGAATAGCCTTCTCAAAACGATTCGAGATTCGGGCCTTTCCAACGCGGCGGCTTTTCATTCCTCTTCCACTTTTATAACGAGGGTTTATTTATAATACGCTGTTTTAATTCAAGAGAGAGGCCTTAATCCGGGGGATTTAATTTTGGAAACCTACCAGAGTATACATGCGTTGCCGCAGACGGTGAAAATCTTCCCGAGACCACGCCTCCTCCCATGGTTAGGCAAGAGTTTTCATATTTTTTTAAAAAGAGACCTCTTTTAAAAATCATATCAAGATGAAGGGTCCGGCGAATGGTTGGCGAGAATTAAAAATTCAAAACCTACGCGTCCGAATCGAAAAAAACACGCAATTTTTCCAGAAAATACGCTCCTTTGCTGTGGGTCGTGCCCGCGAGGCGGGGTCGATGGACGTTAAACGCGCAGGGTTGTCGCACGCTCAAAATGGGAATTTTTGCGTTTATTTGGACGTAAACTTTAATCCGCCAGTCTCCATTCATCGACAGAGGCACCTCCTCATTTTACGATGCTTCCCTACAAGAGTAAGCTATCGGTCGATATTCTCAAAACTGAAATTATAAAACAAAACCCCCACTAACCAGTCGTCTCGTTACAACATTTTGGCATAGGTAACACCTGGCAACAGGGGCTCACTCCTGTGGCATTATGGCTCATTCACTTGCGTAGGCTGAAAAAATGATTCATATGGTAAGAAATTCTCCATTATCGCATCGATTAAAAAATAAATACCGAGTAAAATTCTGTATTAAAAGAAAAATTGCTATGATAGTATTATATTTCTTTTATTTACTGCTTATGATTTAAACCCTAAATTTATTAACTCGATTGTTTCCACGGCTTAAAATAGCTGAAATCATTTTTTATAATCTGCTTGAGCATTTAAACTCTTTTGAATTTAATCTACACTTAATATAAGCTTTACTTTCTCCCGAAGTAAATTTCCAAGGACTACACAAGGACACACTATTTTTTCTTAGAAACCGTTTAAAAAACTATCGCTACCTGGTACAAAAAAATAATCATCGCCTGGAAAAAACTTGTAATACCCATAACAATGTGAAAATAGTGACAAAACAGAGCCTGGATTTTGAAATAAAAATAAATATAATCTTTATTTCAACATATCACATCCAGTAAAACCTAACGATTTAGCTCTGCGCGGAACGGAGCATTTAAGCCGTGCGAAAGTTTTCCCACGTAACAAAAATAATACATCGTACATTTCACAAGAGAGAACTTAAACGTACACCTGAGTCATTTGCTGCCCTTGAGATGGGATTGAATTACGTTCTCATTTGATTACCAGTAATTTCACGAGTATCCGGCCGCGTGCAACCATTCCTACCGTGGCAATTAAGCGGGCAGGAAGGCACGTGCACACAACCCGTGCATCTATCTTTACACAAGGGACCGCGATCTAAAAATACGTTCGCCATTTTTTCGGAAGAGGATACATGATGTAGCCGTCGCGGAATATAACATGGAATATTAAACTTCCACTACCCGAGTTAATTAATATGTTATCACTAAATGAACTTGAACAACTTCGTTGCCATCCATCAAAATGAATGCATCGTCGATGAAAGATTTTTATGCGTTCTTTGCACAAAGAGCACGAAGTAAACGCATATAGGGGAGGTCGTTTCCGTCCGTCCGTCTGCATGTTAAAACTCGGAAATCGCTGGACGTATTATGATGAAATTTGGTATTGGGGAGTTTTGCTAAAATTTATCGACCAATTTCAATTTTGGTCAAAACCGGACAACAATGATGACCACTTCACACGAAGATCTACAATGTTCCTTTGTTTCAACTCGGGAACCGCTAGAATTATTTCGATGAAAGTTGGTATTGGGGAGTTTTGCTATAATTAATTGACCTATTCAAATTTTGGTTAAAATCGGACAACAATTGCGACCACTTTACATGACCTTCATGTAGTTAACAATGTTCCTTTGTTTCAACTCGGGAACCGCTTGATGTATTTTGATGAAATTTGGTATTGGACAGTTTTGATAAAATCGTTTGACCGATTCCAATTTTGGTTAAAATAGGACAACAATGACGACAACTTTACATGAAGACCTACATGTAGTTTACAATGTTCCTTTGTTTCAACTCGGGAACCGCTTGACATATTGTGATGAAATTTGGTATTGGGTAGTTTTGTTAAAATTAATCGACCGATTCCAATTTTGGTTAAAATCAGACAATAACTACGACTACTACACATGAAGACCTACATGTATTTTACAACATACCTCAGTTGCTTCTCGTTAAATTCTCATCTGAGCGAAAAATATTGATAACATTGCGAAATCTCAAAGAACGCATTTGGATACCTACTCTGTGTACTCCGACATGGAGTACACTTTTCCAATCTTGTTTATAAGAGGATGAACGAGAATCTTACACGTTACACCTAGAATCCGATATTCGCTTAAAAGATCTCCATCACACACGATTATGATGATAAATAATGAAAATACTAATTCTGATAGCCACAAAAAGGCTGGTAAAATCAGATTGGCATTTAGGCTATAAGAAAGCGGTCTTTAGTGGTAATCCTGAGTTAGATTTGCCATAATTTGGATTGCTGGCACAAAATAGGCTCAATATATCACTTTTGAATGATTACGATGCTTTTGTGATTAACTGCAAAAGAATAACCTGCGTGGAATTCTACGACGCATACGACCGAATGATAGATATGCAAGACGTATGTGTGATATGAGGAAAATTGACGAATTTTACTATAGAGCGATGCAACCTGACAACGCCAATCGATACTGTGCTATTCTTAGAGAAGGCACACTACATTTCCCTCGAGTACATCGAAAGCTAAATTCCTTGCAATGCCATTGATATTTATATCAGAACCTTGCGCAATACCACGACGCAGGAATCAAGAGGCCATCCATCATCTTCCCAAACAAATGTTAGCATTCCTTACATTCACCAAGCGAATCATTTTACCCACCTATGCATTTGAATACAGGAAATCAATTATAAACCCATTCACCGCCAGCTTGCATAACGGAGCACATAATGGAAATGTTTTGGAAAGTTTTATTGCAATCCCTAGAGGCATTTACTTCGCAAGGATAGGCCATTTCATCTCTTCCTAATGAATACCATCGGTCTGATGCTATTATCCCCGATGACGCCACGGCTATCTTTGGTGCGAAAGACTTCACAGGGAGCCATGTCCTTGACGTTATTCAAACGCTGCGATCTAGCGCTCTATGAGCCGACATTTCTCTTCCCTTCAACAGCCGAAGCGCAATAGACGGCGCTCTATGACGATGAGATGCAGAACTCCTATCGATCTCCGAGCACGCACTCAAGACGCTGAAAAAAATAACGTTCAAGGAACTCGTGATTCTTTCATCTCGGCGCGCGCACACACCCGTTCGACGTTACGTAAACGCGGATCTCCTTATCCGTCGGCCTACGCAAACTCCTCTCTTCTTTTCCTCCTCCCTCAGCCTCCGTCACGTGTTACGTATATGGAAATGAATTTCCTTATGCCGCAGAAAATAAAAACGCTCGCTTTCATAGACATCCAGTCCGAAATAAAAAACACCGGGGACCCGTTTCGGACTCGCATCTTTTTTGCCATATGGCTCGCGAGACAAGATGAGTGCTTTTTGGGTTGCAGGTAACGAAAAACCAGGGAGGAGTGGGGAGGTATATTCATTCATTTTTTTATGAGCATGTCGAGTGGGGGAGGGGAGAAATCATCTCGCCCGCAGAAATTGAAAAGAATGAGTTTTTTTCGAGAGGTAGGAATGGGAAAAAAGGGAGTAAGTAGTGCGCGTGAGGGAAAGAGAGAGAGAGAGAAGTAAATCCAGAACACGACGCACGCAAGAACGCCATTTACAGAATCACTTTTGCCCGACGCGCGCGCCATCTCTCGACAGTGTGTGGAAACGGCGAACTTGAGTCTCAGCATTAAGGGGTTCAATGAAAAGTCTCGGTGCTAGAGGGGAAGAGAGGTGAGGGACTTTAAAGCGACGTATGAGAGAGATTGGAGTAGAGTGAGAGAGAGGAAGAACGGGCGACACTATGCTAAGAGAAATGGAGAGAGCAGAAGTCTACGAGAGAAAGAGAGAGTAGTAAAAAGAAAAGAGATGAAATCGAACGAAGCACATGTACCACTTCTCCGGAACTCTCTCACCACAATCAATTTTCGGATAACATGGCAAAGGCAAAACGACGAGCCCTTGACTTGTGGACCGCGTTCGTACACAAGCATTGAACGTCTAAAAATAAATACACGTACCAGAGCACTGTCGCCCGGATCGACTAGGTTATTTATTTTCCTGTTTTAATTTATTTTGCTTTGTTTTTTTATACCAACCGTCCTCTACGTGGTAAAGTAATAGCATATGTCTAAACTGACCCTTACCGGTTCTATATCCGAGGGCAGTGTATACCATACCCGTAAAAACCTCGCCTTTCTCCCGGAATGTTGACAGGAAACAAAAATGTTTCGACCAAAATGAAACAAGAAGAAATGCTGAAAAAAAATTGAACTGTAAAAACGTAAATACTGAAAATGTGCCCATTTTCTTCAAAAAAATCGTAGGAAAATGAGTTGAATTCATTTTGCTATTACTATTACAAATTGAGACATGTTATAAAGCCCTATCTCGGACTATTCTTAAGATATGAGACTATTCCATCACGACAAAATTCTATTCAAAGTTCTGCGGCATGAAAATTACAAAATTTAATCATTTAAAAACCGTTCGTAAAGTAATAATTGTGTTAAACAGCCATATCAACATGATTTACGCTACACGGTTACACATAAACAATTGTCCGCGAAAAACTGAGCTTTGCGAAACGTTTTCTGTAATCTTCAAAACAATATCGATTCTTAAAAAGTACTAAGAACTAATTCGTTTCTCGCGGCACCTTAAAGGAATCTCAATTAATTCCATTCCATCGGAGTGCCAAAAAAGGAACCCCATTCTTCGCTGCGAAAGTCGCTTTTCATTTGTTTTGTCCTTCACCCCCTTTCCTCCCAGCCCTCGAGCACAATCTCTGCCTCTCACGATTTGCATGCCTCCATCAATGACACCAAAGATGACGCCTTTTGACGCGAGAGAATTCAGAGGATAGAATAATAGAGAGAATTTCCGCATCCCGCCACTACGTGACACCTGCAGCATTATCGATCTTTTACACTTTTTTCATTTTAACTCGGCCGATCCACTTCGGGCAGTAAAACTTTTACCCTTCACTCTGTAATTTAAAAAATTTTTTAAAACACCTTTTATGAATCTTTGTTTTCTTCATTTTTCAAGCTTCTAACCTAGTCTGTTTGACTTTCGTAATTCATTCGAGATGTGTTACTTTGGTAACTTCATCCTTCTCGAACGATGCTGCAGTCCGTAGGAAGTCTCTCGCGTGCTAAAAAGTTTTGTGTCTGTTACACCTTTTCACAGAAAATCTTATGCTCTGCCATCTTTACCGAGTGACATGGATCATAAAATGCTATCTGCATACAACTGGATGTACCTAAATAAAATGCCATTACACGCAAATTTTGTAACTTTTGACAAGTCTTTCGGAAATGGCAAAAAAATACATTTCCAAGAAATATTTGCATTTATAAATGATAAAATCCTAAGTTGAACAATATACGACCTTTTAAAATATGAGTGGAACTAATAAAATATTTCACCTACAGTAACAATATTATTATTGCTACATAAATGATTTTTAAAACGAAACGAATGCAAAATGAGTTATGAACTGACAAGTTGAACGGAGTGGTACTCCCACAAAAAAAAACTCCCCATAAATGTCAAATTAAATCCTACGCAAAAATTATGGAAAAGTTTTTCGTCTTTCTATAAATTAAATGGGGACTTTATACTATATTCATATCATTCCAAAGAGCGCTAAATGAACGGAAGTGGAATCGATCCATATATAGCAATTACGAATAAAACTTCAGAAACCTTTCCAAAAAGCATCCAGAAAAAAAGTCGGACATATCTTGCGGCAAATTTAGTAAGATGATGCGAGAGATTACCTACATGTTTTCAAGTGGAGAACATAATTATTATTTGCGTACAACCCTCTTCCCCACCAACCCTAGCAGAATCTCGAATACATAAACGGGTAGAATGTTTGCCATATCCTAACTGGGTAGAGCCTACACTTTGGGAGGCAGTCGGTGCCCATTAAGGGGAGGCTTGTAGGAAACAATGCGTCACCAAATACGACTCTGAATCCAATTCGCTGGAGCCGAACGTAACGCAAGCAGATTCTGCCTGCAAGTCCATTGTTACGGCTTCCCTTCCCTCCATAACTACTTCCTTTAGTAATGCATTAAGGACACAAAGAAAGATTTCCCCACCCGCAGAACTTACGCGGCTCGTAAAGCGTTTCATAGCAATCAACTCGCGGAATAAACATATAATTTCCTTACTTTGTTGGTGGTTTAGAAGAATCTGCATGAATTATTCGCTAAAGAAAACGGTTAAAATGAGTTGTTTGAGAGATAATGTAAAATAATTCCACATCTTTGGAATCTAACCCGGATTCTCTAAAACGTTGATACAGAGCCGTAAGATTTAACTATTAGCTAAGCCTCAAATCAAAGATATCTACGCTGACTCGATCCAGTTCGTACAGTTTTTTACGTGGCACCAAAGAATTAAATTTAGTGACTACACTGAAATAGTGGAATAGGCCGCGTCGTCATCAAGCCTGTATTATACTATTTAGTCGGAAAACAATTCCATTTTTCATTAAATTAAATTAAACGTGGAAAAAATAACTTTCAAAACCACTAAGGGCGAGATAAAATTAATTTCGCAACATTCAATTAAAAGTAATATAAATAAGTTTTCTTTAATAAATGTTGAGAATTAAAAGGCAGAAGACACGCAAACAACGAAAAGAGAAAGGCTAAATCTTGTGCATAACGACCGCCAATCGCCCCTCAAAAAAAAACTGTTTCCACTGATTTTTTCATGTACCGCAGTTATAATTTGCTTATAGCAAGGCTTAAAAAATATCCTTCCCAGCTGAAAAATCACGAATCCAGTTGAACTGAAGGAATGACTTTAATTCTGGCACCTTCACCATCTCACGCGCGGAAATTTTATTTCCCACGATAACTTATAATGTAATCCGCTACCAAAAAATGCATCGAAGGAAAAAATAAATAAACTGAAAACGAAAAAAAAGGATTTACATCCTTTCATTGCATTACGTCTTCTAGCGGTAATATACTTTTATTTCTCCAAAAGGTTAATATTTCAATGTAACGTAAAACATCTCTATGCGCCAACTTTTAAAATCGATTCATATTGCACGAAATTAGATGCTGGTATTTAAGAAATATCAATTAAAATCGTCATTATTCAAATCTATTATTTATATAGTACGGAGATATAAATGCTTACTGCAAGATAAAACTTAAATATAATATCCAATGTATAAACGGTGAAAAATCTCATTTCTACGTAATTAGACCTAAGGTATAGAGACGGAGGAGATAAAAACTTTTACTGCTGAGATGCGAGTAGTTACATTACCTCTGATTCTCTGCAAAGCTTAACAAAATGTTCGGAGACTCAAACGTCATCACCTGACATTCTCTTGTGTGCGTCTGTCCTTGACAGTACTCGACAGGCCTTGCGTAAATATCCGGTGCTACCTCTCACCCGGAGCTTTCGCGAGCGGAAAACAAAAGCTATAAATAACGGCCCAAACAGCCAAAGACAAGGTCGACGCTATTCAGATGTTTATTCTAAAACTGGGACACCTGCGATGAAAAAATAACAAAGATCTGCAGGACCAAAGTATCAAATGAGCGAAAAATTTCACGCCGAGATCTATACATCGACAAACTCATTGAGGAAATAAATATCAACAAAAATACAACTAATTTTATTTTTACGGTGGAAAAGTTGTATCTACAAGCGGGCAAAATGAGTAATTATAAAAACATAATAGCGCGATTTTTAATAGAGATAAACATGTAAGAAAAATAGATCAAAATGGCTACACAAATTTTATTTAACTAAAGAAAAGGAATATGATTTTACTTTATCCCCACGGCGGAAACTCAAAATCAGTCGAAGAATTCCCTTTCCATTTTTTCGATCAGTTTAAATATGCACTCTACATCTTCAACGCATCTGTTTTTTAAAATGCGAAATTAGAGCTTGCCACTTTGTTTGAATTAAGCGTAATTCGCAACATTTTAATCTTTTTCATCGATTTCGCCCAGAAACATTAATCCAATCAAAATAGACGACAAAAATGTTCTTCTAAATTAATGAAAATTCTTGATGAAAGACGTTATATTTAGCTAAGTGCTTAGAAGGAACAGATAAAAAGCACGTTTCTGTCTCTAATAAACTGGCACATTTAATTATTTCAAATTGTTTGAGAAGAGAATTCTACACTCAGCTTTATGTAACAGTCCCTCAAAATAAATCACCAAAATGTATGCAGCCAAAGCCGCACTGCTTACATGCTAGATTGAGAGCTACTAGCGAAATGTAACATAATTGTCCTAATAGGGCCGAAAATGAATTTAGACGATGAATTTTACGATGGGCCTTCAACGCCATGCTCCTTCAAAATCCTGTCAACTAGTGCAACGCTATTACAAATGTGCATTCAGACGGGATCACCACCGCACCGCTGCCAAAACGAACACGAATAAGAACAAAAAAGGCATCCAAAACATGGCGATTCGCATTTAAGTTCTGTGTAAAATTTAATGTCCCACACAAGAAAATCAAAGCATAAAAACCGCAAAGTGAGAGGAATCTTCGCTGAAAATCCTTAGGCATATGCGACCGGAAAATAAATTTGAAAGCGAAACCTGTAAACAGATATGCCCAACATGGCGTTCGCAATCTTGAGAGGCGACCGAAAACGAGGTATATAATCTCGATAAGAATTTCGATGATTTCTTAATCCAGAAAAAATTATTTTCCGCGACTGGTACGCGAACTCCAACCATTCCCTTTTTGGTGGCTCTTTGCAAATTAAGATTAGATTTAAACCAATCCCCGAGCAAAATAAATAAAATTCCATAAGTAAAACAATGAATCTCTATATGAGATATGTATATGCCTATAATATTACAATAAATAAATCAAAACCGAAAAGATATCTCCGTCAAAAATTGAGTTTTTTAGTTTAAGCACCAAATGCTGTGACATTTACTTATTTTCCCCAATCATCAGATAATTTGTTTTTAATTATTTATTTATAATTAAAAAAGACAACTGTGGACAAAAATTCGAGCCAAATTTTAATCTATATTTGCTTATATTGGGTACACTTTGCTTGACAAAAATTTATGATACATAAAACGTCCTTTACATAACAAAAAGATCACTATCCATAAGTTTGAATGCTATATAGACATGGAACACAATCGTTTAGAGAGAGCATTTCCTGTAATATTTATGAATTTATCGTTTTGTCTGAACATGCGAATCGTAAACATAATTCCTTTTTATTTCAAATCCATTTCTCTATCTGAAAAGCATTTACTTACTTACTAAGGTTCCGCTATAAATAAAGCACTGCTTGCACATCGAACGTATGAAACGGCACCAGTTTCCATAACTTAACCACTTATTATTTATCCGCATGAAGGCGCGTTCACAGAACAGTTGAGCCGTAGCTAAGGTAGCGTAATCGCGGATGCTACTCTCAGCTGAATCACTGCGAAATCGATCGGGTTTCGCGGGGTCCTCGCCTAGTGCGTCCTGAAACGTGAAGCACTGCAACGAGTTGCAAGCGGTGAGAGCGAAACGATGCCTCTTTGAGGGAGAGGTGATGGTGTAATCCCGATCCGGTGCGATAGTCGATCTGTTAGACACGCATGCAAGAATTGCACGAGGATGAAGGGGGTGCCGGTGGTGTAGTGGTTAGGACGCTGGCTGCTACTCGCCCGATGCTTGAAAAAGTCATCGGGTACGAATCCTGCGCGAGTAGGATTTTTCTCAAGGTCACAAGGCCCCCTGTTTGCGTAGTTTGAGGAGACCGCGCAAATTCAGCTGTTCCGTCCTTCGGAAGGGACGTTAAGCTGTTGGCCCCCCTGGTGTTCTTCGTAAGAGCAGGCAAATGCCGGCACCGGGTTTCCCTCCTCCCTCCCCGGTTATTCATTGCACTACCTCTGAGATACCCATTTGTGCTGTAAGAGAGGCGAATTGACTGGGCATACATACATACATACATACGAGGATGAAGCCGCACGCTCATATTTACACTCCACGGTAGGATCCCCCTGCGTTACAAAGTTATGGTCAAAAACTTTATGCGAGCTAATTTTTTTACGGTAACACTATTTGATATCATATAGCGTAAAAAGTGGTCGATAAAATTTAAAATTGACAATTTGATATTTTTCAGTGAAATTATAGTCTTAAAACCTTCTCTGCTGGAGTTTTAACGCTAGAAAATTATTTAGATATGATGTTCAATAACATGAGATCACAAAATCTCTAAGGAACTTCTGATATACACGGTCATCCGACCCCCGCAGAAGTTCTCGTGACTTCCAATGCGGCCCTCCGAGGCATTCACAACTACCTAAGTGGCCCGCCATGCAGAGAAGGTTGCCGACCCCTGGCGTATATGAAAACACGGAGGGTATTATCACGTAAAAATTCAGTTTTTCGCTTTCCGTTTGGATCTTTTTATTTTTTGAACCCGTTCGGAAATTCAGAGGAGTGATAATTTCCAGAAAGTCTGAGCGATTCTTCTGCGATATATACAGAGAAATTGGAGGTATCACTATATCTACATTCTGGCTGGCAATTTAAAAGCAATATTCGACAACAAAAATATTTGTTTTCTAATAATTTCCTATTTTATTTTATTCGAGTTCGTAGTTTGGATTATTTAATCCTTTAAATTTTTCATAAAATCAAAGAATAATAAGAGAAAGCTTACTGGGCGTTAGCCTATATGAAAACATTAAGAAGAAATGAATGTTGTTTTTACATAACGTTGCTCTTTCCGCAAAATTACCGAATTTTTACATTCCATTTTCATTCGGTCTAAGAATAACTGCCGCAAAAATGTATTAAAAGGATTAAAATTATAACGAAACAGATTCGTAAAATTCTGAAATTGAATAAAACAAAGGAATCGAGGACAGCAATAATTTCCGCCAATCAGTTATACTCTGAAAAAAAGACTGCAGTGTTTCATAATCGATGACGAATGTTTGATTAAGCATGGCATAAGAATGAGAATATTCGCACTAATAAATTTATGCGCAATTCTGTCCATAAACTATGACTGACAATGACAAACAAAACTGTGTATATCTCATAGAGCAACATTATAGATAGTTATGATGATTAATATTTCATAAAAAAGATAACTTCTCATGAAAGTAACAGTTTAGGCCAATTAATTGAGGATTTTTCATGTTAAAAGAATACCAAGTATAAAGTTATCAATTACCATCATAAGTACATATTAAAATATATCCTACCTAGGTCATATTATATCTTTTAATAAGAAAGTTCATTTCAAAATAGGTTCTATAGATCAGCATAATATTTCCTCACATGAAAATTCAAGATTTTTGCATACATAGAAGGAGATATGTATTTATATATTCCTCCAAAAACTTTCTTAAACAAAATTATTTTATGTAATTTTGCAAACCAATTTAAAAGTTCGGATTTTGCGGAAATGTAAATTCAAAACGTCGCAGACATATACCATTTATATCCGACGGAACGACATTAGAATTTTAACTTTCAAATATGAAAGTAAACACATGATTATAAATATATAAGTTCAATAATTATGGTGACCTGTTTGTAAACGACATCAAAGGTTTTCCACACAAAATATACTCCGCGACAGCTCGCAAGTTAATCTAAGATCAAAGGAAATTTTTATTTCACGATGTATTACGCATCTCATTAGTTCGCGAATCGTTAGATGAAAGTCAGGATTTTGCAACAACTGAAATCTTCATGAAAAGTTCACTCGAAATATCTTTTGTTGGTGAAATCTAACGACTTACTTATTGATGAAATGAAAAAAACCGGTTAAATAAGCTTTTACACCTTAGGTTTTGTTATGACTACCTGCAAAAACACGAAGCTACGAGAAAGCTAAATTTTTAAGCGTCATAACACTCAGAATTTAAGAAATTTTTTCACACAAAGAAAAAATGAGTTGGAAATAAATTCATTTATCGTTTCATAAACATACTCTCAAAAGCTAAAGAAAATGATGACAATGAAATCAAATAAAACCAATCTATCTAGCACACAACTCGACAACTTTCCTCAAGAAAAATCTCAAATTAGTGAAAATTAATAGAACCAAAACTCGAGCAGCAAACGAACCGGTTGCTTCGATCATAAAATCTTCATGGCGTCCTTGGTAGAACACTTGTGCACGAAGTTTTCCGGGACACACCTTTGATTAATTAATTCTTAATTGAAAAAACACTCGTGGAAACCCCACGCACCATATCTTACCCATATCACCTTCTTTTCAGAAAAGGAGGCACAGCCCAAACAAGGGCCACTGACTTCGATAATTGGCCATCGACGCCCTCTCTACCTACATTGCCATGGTGACCTATAGCAGGGAAAAAGCGGGGAGGGAAATAGGAAGGGCGGAGAGAAGACTGAGGTAAAGGGCTTCCTAAAGGAAGAGCCTCAAAGAGAAACGAAGTTGAAGGGCGATGGACGGGAGAGTTGACGCGAGGAAATGATGGGAAACGACGAAGGGGGAGGGAAATGCAAACAGAGGAATCCAAATAAAAATTATGGCTACGCCGGGTTTCCATCCTACTCTTGAGCGAGAATCCAAAAAATAACGAGAACCCGTAACGTATGTGTAATTCATCGACGTCTTCCGCCCGAATGTTCGGCTTAACTAGTGAAAGACAAAAGACATCGTGCTTTTAATTTAACGTCTATTTATTCCATGAAATTACTTTTACTGATCTGCAGAAAATTAAGCTTTCGTTAGTTTGCTTTAAATTGGCGTGGCATGGTGCAAGACTCATTTCAACTGTTCTACAGCAGCAATACTCAAGTGCGAGTCAATTTCAGAGTAACCGGTAAATGTCACGAATCTACATGTTGAATAAATGGATATAACAGTCCATCAACGAAGATCCTTAAAATATTAAAATATAAAGCTATTGAATGATGAATATATTCGTCTGCGATTCCGAATCGTTCTCCAGAATCATTTCATTGGATAACTTCAAACAATAAAATGTACTGATCTAGTAATTTAACATTAAAAAATCAAAATTATTCTCAGAGAAACTTTTTTTGCTGTTGATATAAATTTTCGGAAAATTAAAATAAAAAACCGTCAGAAATTGAAAATTTTTTAAGATCTTAAAAAAATAAACAGCTTATTTGTGAAGCTATTTTCGCCACGCATGCAAAATAACCATCCATCCCCCTAGTTATTCGTGAACTTATTTGTACGCATAATTGCTAAGTTTCGGAAGGTTCGGCATGTGAAATAAATTACGCATAATATTTGATCAGTTGGAAGGCTCAACATCGCGTAATTTCATCATTCAAACAGGAAGATTAGTCGTGCAGGTTCTCGATCATGATTGCTCGCTAATTGCCAGAAAAGCGACTGCTCTCCGCGATGGGACGTGATGAGAACATCAAATGTTCATACACTCACGCGTTCACGGCAGAAAGGAAAGTTCTCGGGTTAAAGCGAAGGCGAGACACGCGAGAAACGACAACGCTTCAATTTAATTAGCTCCAGGCGGTAGAAATACGCTTATGGAATGCAATAAGGAGACACCCCGATGGCGAATATAGATTATAAGGCGATAGGATATCAAGTCGGATACCCTCGGCAGCGTGAAGGCTCATACCAGCTGGAATACGAGTCATATTGATGCAAAACGTGAGAGAACAATCGCGGCTAATTTTCCTGAATAGGATATTTAATTTAATCAAATAAATAGCAATATATTCGTCAAAGGAGGAAAAACAATGCCACGGCCTAATCACATTGGAGAGAGCCCCGCCTTTAGATTTTTCGGTGTTTATTTCGCTTTGATGAAAGAGCTAAAGTAAGATTAATTGCGTTCGTGTGAATAATTACCGGGATCTTGGCAAGAATCTCTACCGCACATATATTACGAGATTCTGAAATGCAAAAACGTCAATTTTAAAGTTTTGGTTTGTTTTCTTTTATATAAACCAAGGTCGGCAAAAATCCTTTCCAATTAAATATAAAAATCGGATAATCTAGAGCATAAAAATGATTTTATGAGCCTTTTCATTTCAGCTCAAAGAAAATCAGCAACTATAAACTTCAAAAGCTCCTCATAACAAGCAAGCGTAATGAGATGTCCGCTTATCGGATATATGGACAAAAATATTTTACAAGAATAAGGCCTGCCTACAAGAAATTACGCAGTCAAAATAATATCCGTAATAGCGAATTTGTGGTTTTTATTCTCAGGTATTACCGAAATTCTCAAAAATAGGTTAAAAAATAGATTTTTAAATGTAGTCAATATACTAAAATTTGAAAGTAAAAACATGACAATTTAAGAATAAGAGAAGACAGAGATCATAGAAACAAATAAAAATTACGTTTACGTAATCTTTATAAAAATTAACCAGTATGCTAGTTGTATAACACTAAAAAATATCACACTGCGCAATTACATACAAGAGGTCTGTTATATCCCCACCTCTGCAGCTCCTCCATACCAAGTTGTCCTTTCCACCACAACTCTCTTGCTTTTGTGGTTTCCCTCATAATCTTATTGTTTAATTCTCGAAACATTCTCCTTCCATATTCTGTGCTACCCTGCTTCCATCTTCACCTCCCTTCTATCGATTTAATAACCTCTTCTGTAATTCACGGCTTCTTCATTTTATCCGATTTTATCTTTCCTATCGTTCTATCCGAGCTATCTATGATACATGCTTCCACAACCTCTCACCTGACCTCAACAATCCCTTGTCTACCACCATTTTCTATGGCTTGCCTAACAGTCTTCTGATAATCTTTCCTCTCTCTTCCCTTGAGCGCTTCTAAATCTTATATCGGTTATCGATTCCACTTCAATCATTTTACATTTTTTTACTAATGAAAAACCAACGCAGGAGACAACGGTGATTTGACTCCATTACGTTGGTTTAAATAGATTCAACTGTTTTCTGTATAAAACCTATTCCAAGGACTTAAAAGAGAGGCTTAGAGATTCAGACTCGACTAGACTCGGGCAATGTAACGATACCCTTTAAGGTAACAGAAAAGAGCACTCAAAAAGGAACTCTCTCGAAAAATGGGATTCTAAAAATTAACTTCTTGAAGGAAAACGCAACGTAAGAATCGTCTCGATGAATCTCACCATTTTAAAATTGAGTTACGCTCGACCTCTTTCATTAAAAAATATTTTCTCAGCTTTCTAGTTTCTAGGGCAGTGGATTTACCCTTGTCGCCATTCATTTTTACGAACTATCAGAGCAACCTAGTCTAGGAGACTGCATCCAGTAATTTAAACGTCAGCACAGAGTTTATCCACATTTCTGTAACGTTCTACAACCATTTACTATAGTTTCAACGAAAACGCGTGAAGATAACATTAAGGCATGAGTGGATTTTCATAAATCTGCGCAACACGCAATAATTTTCGAAGAGTAACTGTAGTTTATAAAAGCGAATTCAGAAAAGCTTGCAACCCGCCGTTTAACTTTCAATTTAGAGACGAAAAACGAGATTTTTTTCGAACCTACATAGCATCCTCGTATACGACACTATTCCAAACAAAAGAGAATCGCAAGATTAACTAAGATAAGACGGAAAAGTCAGAGAGAGAGAAATCCATCTCGCTAGCGAGAGCTATACTCGAGAAAGGATTAAGAAAAATAGGTTAAACACCCAAAAAAAGCATCACCTCTAGAGTTTAGAGCCAAAATTTCCGACAGGGAATTCTGCTCTAAGATGTATGGGACTGAGAAATTGGATCGACTTCGGCATGCCAAGAAAGGAAATAGAGTGAAGAGATGGAAAAGAGACAATGGGAGACGAGGATTGCAAGCTGAATGAATACTGCGTAAAAAATGAACGAGAATGTACACCGCAAAAATAGAACAGTAAAAAGCAAATGGAACTAGAGGAAAGAAAGCAAGATCAAGGTGGAGAGGTAAAAATAAATTATACCGCGTAGAGTGAGCAATTCTTGTAAAAATAGTAAGTTATAGTACGAACCAAAGAGAACTAGAATAAAGAGAGGTTGGTAACATTAAAAATAAGTTGAATAGCGCTAATAAATAGTTATGGTTTAAGAAGACTACTTATAAAGACGAATGAACAAAATACATTACCAAAAAGAATAAAAATAATAAGTAAACGGAAGCAAGGGACACAGGAGAAGAGAGATAAAAGAAGAAAAAGAAGAAAAGAGTAAACAAAGGCGTAATTACTTAGGAAGAAAGCATAGAAATGGATATCATGAAGCGGAGAAAAAGATGGACAGCACAGTGAGAGAAGATAGTAAGAAAGGTAAGAAAAAAGAAAGCATAGAGATAGGAATCGGGAGAAAGATGAAAGAAGGATAAAAACACAGAGAAGAAACAGAATGAGTGAGAAAGGGAAGTAAGAGTAACAGAGAATAAGAGTGAGAAAGACACCTCAGACGAGAGGTGAAAGGAAAGAGATGAAGGAAGAGAGATGAAAAAGAAAGGGAGAGAAAGAGGTGGGTCGGGAGATGGAGACGTCTTGGCCCGGAGATTCATCGAAAGAGGCAGGGAAGGAGAGTATCACGCCATTGAAGCGAGGAGCGGAAGAATGCCCAGATTAATGTCGTGAGGACAGAAAGGAGAGGATGGGTTTAGGAGTTTTAAGAGGGGGCGAGAACGAGTAGGAGGTAAGGGAGAGAAGGCAGAGAGTGAGATCGGGCGGTAGAAAGAGCTATTAAAGCCTCCGAATGAGGAATAGAATCGTATAGAAATGGGCGGGAATATAAAGTTTGGAGGAAGGAGTGGGAGGAGGACGGGTGACAAGGCGCCCAATGGGTTGGTTTTTGAGTCGGTTGCTGGTTGGAGCGGCGTTAGAGACCCCCCACCCCCTTCATTCGGGAGTGGGGGAGAGACAGAGAAACACAAATGGATGGGCGTGAGAAGGAAAGGATAGAGGTTAAGGAGAACGTATTAAAATGGATCTAGCGAGGGGAGGAGAGGGGAAAGGGAGGAGGAAAAGAGGATGGGGTGGTAGCAACCGTGGAAAAGGAAGGAGGGATCTTTATCCGTCTCTAGCGGAGAGAGTTGAGCAACGGGCATACTTGGCAAGGTTAAGTTTAAAGGCATTCTATCAAGGGAGGATAACCCCTCCAAACCCGCCCACCATCGCCCAGAGAGAAAGAGAGAAATCCTCGAAGATATTTCAAAAGAGACAAATATAAGGGAAGCAAGGGAAGTTTTGAAACAAAAGAATGGAGAACGGTCTTTTCAAAATTAAAACGTTTTCATTTCGCATTTCCACGACTGGAGGGAGGGAAAGGTCTCCCATTTTTTGTCATTCCTACCGCGTCAGGATAAGTTGTTGTTCTTCCCTCTCTTCCCCCATTGCTTTCACCGCTAATTCTCCGAAGGAACGAATGCAGCTCAATTAAATTAATGGATCTTATTATGTCTCCGCGATTTGCGAGCCTCTTGTCCCTATTAATGACCGGATGAGACCATTTTAAATAGGCTGTAATCATATTTTTAGCGTAATACTCGGGGAATTCTTCCTCCATGATGGATCACTCCCCGCTTTTTGAAAATGTCTCAGCGTTATATCATGAGCAACTGGATACGTGATAATGCTGTAGCGCGTAATTAATTCGATCTTGTTATCCGCGCCCGAAACCAGTGTCATCTACAGCGCAAGCAAAATTTTTAAATGGATTAAATGGTGCGGTATTCTCAGTCGCGCGTAAATGCAAATATGTACGTCCAAAGGTTTCTCCCAATATACGATTTGTTCTTTAAGTATCGCGACAGACTCCTAGCGAAAATTTTCAAGGACGAAGCTAATCGCGGTGGCGAAGGCCACCTAACCGACGCGGCCCCTGAGAAAACGCCGGAAAGAAATAAAAAAACGCCTCATAAAAACCGCGATATTAAGCGTGCCTCGTTACCCACAACGCATTCTTTCAAAACGATTACCTCCCGATTCCTCCTGAGAGGACACGAACATCGCTAACCCGTCGATGTTAAATCCCTCCTCATTGGGGGAGAAAAAAATACAAAACACGGGCGATTTTCTCGACAAAAAAAAGAACCCAAGCGATTCCGCGAATAAGAAAAGATCGCCTGATCGCGCTCCGAGCGAGTTTTTTTTCCTCTAAAAGGAACAAACAAAGCGGGCGAGAGAAACGAAGAGAGGACGGAGGGAGAGAAGAAAAACAGGTAGTAGAGAAGAAAAAACAGGAAGAGCGAGAAAAATGCGAAGAGGAGAGAGAAAGAGAGAGATAAAGGATGGGGAAGGAGAAGAAAAAAGATGAGACTTTCAAAAACTTCTCGAGTCCTCCCTGGGAGAACAAGAGGGGAGAGGGAGGTAGATAGGACGAGTGGAGTGAGGAGTAAGGGAAATAAGTAGAAAGGGCGATAAAGACGCCGGGCGAGAGAGAGAGTGAGGTGACAAATCGTCCGGGTAGACGTAACTCGCTCCAGAAACAAAAGACGCCCACCGGGATAGAGGACGAGTGAGGCGTCTGTGCGGAGTGTGTGTGCATTGGAGGAGGAGGGGCGGAAATCGGAGGGGACCGGTAATGGGACCGTGAGGGATGAGTAGGTAAAAAGACTTCGAGCCTGGTAAACTGAGAAGAAGTGGAGGGAAAAGGCCGAGGACGCCGAGAGAGAGGAATGGGACGGAAAGAGAGATAGAAGAGGATAAAGAGGGGGAGAGGGAAGAGGGGGGATAAAGAGTTGAAGGCGATTAATGGCGGCGCCATAAACAATGGAATCCACGAAGTGTACCTTCACCCTCCCTCCAAAATGGGGCAACTCCCCACCACAGTTACTGGGCCTCCCTGCCAGGTGGCGCTTCCAAAAAGGCTCCTCAAACCTACAGCTCCGAAGGTCTTTAAAATTTTATCGCTCCACGCCATCTCGAGAGATCTCACTCCCTCTCTCTCCTGCCCTCTCTCCCTCCCCCTCTCCCTCCCTCTCTCGCTCCTTCCACCCTCGATTTCATCCTCCCGATCCTCGCTTCTAACTATATCCCTCCTCTTCCCCTTTTCTTTCATTTCTCTGCATTTCTACTAAGCGAGATTTCCCCCCGATCCCAATCTCTCTCTCACTTTTTCCTCTTCCGCTATCCAGGAAAAAAGCCCTTTCGAAAACTTTTATTTTTATTTTCGCTTGGGTGATTATTTTTAAGCGAAAAGTCGTGTTTTCGGAAAGCCTTTGTTGTATCCGCCACAATGCCTTCTATGTCCCGCGCTGTTTATTTATTGTTTTATTGTTGTAATCGCTGCCCGTGTTTAATTTGCCCCCGATTGTCTCCCATCTTATTAAATTATCAAAACGGTTACAGGTCAAATCGTCCACTGAATAATGTCCAATATACAATAATGTTCACTACTGAAATGGCCAACGCACAAAATCGTTTAAATTATTAAAACGTCCACATACAAAATGTCCAATAAATAAAAATACCCAAAGAATAAATGTCCAGACTAGTGTGGAAGAAAGAAAAATAAAAGAATAAGCTGAGAGACGAATAACTATTTATTCAATGTTAATATCTACATCAGTTGTCTTCTTCACCTTCTTGGAGAGCCTTCAACGATGTTATTTGTCCGATGTTCTTGATTTAAAACCAATTCATAAGCGTTTCAGACCGGCGGAGGGAAGCGTGCTGGTACAGCTCTTCTTCGCCTACGAGCACGCGACCTTTTACGTATACAGCTTCAATGTAATTTGCGAACTCAACAAGTTCTTCTGTGATGGTATCATATAGTAAATCAGCAGTTTCTTCTACGTCCGCCAAAGGTATGAATGGCAAGGCCATTAACTCCTACATCTCATGCCAAATTATTGGGTTCTGTAGATTTCTATATCTCTCACTAATTGTAAGTCCAAGACTTATTATCTTCCGATACACTGATTGGCAGAAATGAAATACACAGCCTTGTATAAAAGCATTAGGAAAAGCAGTCCTGGCTGCGTTCATGTTAGCACATTCGAAATCCATCATTACGGTTCTTGGTCTCAATTGAAACCCATGCTCGATGGCATACTCGGATAAAAATTGATATATTCTGTTAAACGTATCTTCATTTTTCCGGAACGCTAAGCAAAAGACTAACGGAAACAAGTACGTCTGTATTTTCCCATGTATTGTGAACGGTTGAAGAAACTCTCGAGTAACAGTTTTAAATGTTCCATCGCTAAAAAGAATTTCACTTGCACATAGGTGCTGTATATTTCTTGTTGTTGCAAAGATAAGCAACCTTTCTTGATCATTCATGCCAGAATCAAATATTAATAATGGCTCATTTCGGCGAGTTAAATTATACGGAGGTATAACCTCAAGGTGTTCCAACAGATGGACATTCTCTGGTCTGTTTCTATTCTGCTCCCTGTTTATTGTCCTCCTCAAGTTGTTCCTATCTGGTTCTCGAGCCAATGCCTGTTCTTCGCTTACATCCCCCATTATGGTTGTGGGGAACCGGTGGTGTAGTGGTTAGAGTGTTGGCCCCCACCGTGATCTGCTAAAGCGACAACCGGTTCGAATCCTTTTGAGGATTTTTTCCGAAGGACGCCCGGTCCCCTATTTGTGCGTGTTGGAACTAAGGCGACGAGGACGAGCCAATGAGAAAATAGAAAATGAGGAGCGCGCTCAAATCAACACTCCGTCCTTCGGAAAGGGACGTTAAGCCGTTGGCCCCCTTGGTGCTCTTCGTTAAGAGCAGGCTAAACGTCAGCACCGGGTTTCTCTCCTCCCTTCCTATCCGGCTATTCATTGCACTACATCTTAGATACCCATTACGCGCGTAGGCAAGAGGCGAATCGGCTGAACTCTAAAATCAAATCAAAGACTCCATGACGTGAACTATGGTTGTCAGGATTATTAACGGGGGTTCAGAAGGATGATCCGCGGACCTCCTTTTAATGGTCGTCACCACTCGTTTTACTTCAATATCTGTTGTATTAGCTTCATGGGTATGTTTTACTGTGCCATTGCTGCTTATATGAACTACTTCCATATTGCTGGTTATTGTGCATCGAGCTGAACAAGTGCTCCTTTCAACACATCTCCAGTACATTCGATCTCCGTTCTTACTTTTGGAATGAAGGTGGTACATAAATGTATTATGGACCAGTATTTCCCTTCCTTTTTGTGACTTAATAATTATGGCCAGGGTCAACTATCACTTGGAAATTTAAATATGAAGGAAAAATGTATAACCGTTCCTTAGCAACTATGTGGTATTGTTGCATTGTAAATATAAAAGTGGCTATTCAACAATCGACTTCATACTGAATTTCTATTACGTATCTAAAAGATTTTATTAAGTTGATATGTAAATGTAAGGGACGTTTTCGTAGCGGACATTATGAATAGGACTATTTTGTAGTGGACATTATAGTATAATGGACATTTCAGTAGTGGACATTATTTTATATTGGACATTATGGAATGGAAGATTTAGTAGTGGACATTATTGTACATTGGACATTATGCAGTGGACGATCTGACTTATCACCCTCAAAACATTATTGAAGTAGGGAAATGTTAACCCAGTTAAATCTGCACGAATACCTTCATGTTCTCATATTGCGTCTATTGTTTTTTTTAATACCACGAAAAGAACTAAAAATGTAGAAAGCCTTCCGGGGAGCGGAGAAAGTTATTCTTTCAGTCGTTCCATAGAAATTCGATATATATTCGTCCTACTGTTTCTCGAAAACCATCTTCTTTGATATTCGGCATAATTTTTATGAGATGGGGACACGTTATGGACTAGCCAATTCTTCTATCACTCATTATTATAGTCGAGCATCAAGTATCCGAACCTCAATTCTACGAAGCATCTATTAGTCAAACAAACATCTTTGTCTTAAAAAAATAAAATTCCAAATTCGGCTGCTCTTACTTAAAATACTTCACTCTTTAGTAGTTAAAAAAACGCCGATCAAGTTTCACAAAAAGTTAGATCAATTTTTATTTTGAAGTAAATGTTACCAATTTATTCATTTTTGTTTGCTGTATTACATTAAAAAGCGTGAACGTACATTACCTAAAATACAATACGGTTATGCGTGGATATATAGCTAATTTATCAATAGGTTCCATTATTGTTCAGCTTCTTGTACTAATAGATGACCCGAAATGTGCCCACCGGCAATTAGTCCGGATACTCGATGCTTTACTTCATAATTTTAGCGTGAGATTATTTTAAAATGATTTCTCTCGGTAAAAACAATTTTTCACCCTAATCTACGGAAAGATCTCTTGACCTTTTTGCATTTAAGAACCAGCTACCAGAGTGAAATATAACCACGGACCACTAGAGTTCATATTTTTCTATTTGAAGTCAAATTGCCGATTTCCGGCTATTAACCCTTTTGGACCACTGACCCATCTCCATCACTATCGCTTCCACCTTTTAACTTCGTCTACAATCACTAGCGAGGACTTAGGGTAAAGAATCTCTCATCTAAAGTATATATATATATATAAAAGACATTTACAGACTAAAAAAATACCTATTATGAAGTGCTCATAAATCGAAAACAATTTGAATAATGAGAATTTACAACAACTCCTAAACCGTACGAATCTCAAAAACTTTTCGTGAGACGCATAAACTACCAGACGTGTTTGAGATACCAAGTCCCTGCCGTGAAAAAGATTTTTCCGTAAACTTGATATTTTAATTGTTCCCTCTAAAATTTTTTTGAGATTCGTACGGTTTAGGAGTTGCTGTAAATTCTTAATCTTTCGCTGTAGTCTCCTTTCTCTCATATACCTATAACCTGAATAGTAGGATAAAGGTACGTTCACACTATATGCATGTATATGACAAATCCAAATACAAGTATGAAACTTGTCCTAGATATGTATACGATTTAGTATATACAAATATAATACAAGTATAAATTTTTTAAGCGTTCACATTTGGATAGACAAGCCAGTAGACAACGTGTCTTCGAACGAGGAATATCTGTTCATTTGTGCTGCTGCAAATTATGTAATTAACAACAAAGAAGCAAAAAAAGAAGAAACGTCGATGGTGGATAGGAAATTTTTTGTGCAAAAGAAGTACCCACGGTGCGTATAAATCAATAATGAATGATTTAACAAGATGATCCAAACGGAACATATGATGCTTACTTTTCATATAATTATTTATTTAATACTTACATTGGCATTAATAGCTTTAAAATCACCGCGGTTGAGTTGGACTTAGTGTTCCCAAATTTCATAGTTTAGCGTTATAAAATAACGCGTGTATGTACTATAACTAGACTATACCGAATCTGAGTCCAACAACAGTCGTTACGATGGCAACACTCCCGTAATGTGTGACAAAAACTGCAAAATAGCAAGTATTTATGCGAAATTCGAAAAAATACAATCGACAAGCTAAATTCTACGAAAAAAATTAAAATCTCCATTTCTTTTATCAGAGAACGGTACAAATGTCGCTCCGAGATTACAATTCTAAGATATTTTAATGTGCAAGAGAAAATTACCCTGAATGATGGATTTCAGATTTCTCATGTAAATCAAATGGAAAGGATAGTTCCTGGAGTCGAACCCAGAACTTGCAATCTTCGCAACAAAACTACCGCACGTAAACAACGTAGAGTGACAATGACAGATGATTTAGGTTCTACAGCGCATGCGCGAGTTGGTGGATAAATACAAGTTTCCAAATCGGTGCAGAAGCTTCAGATTTGTATAATACTTGTCTCACACAATATAGAACATGAAGAAATCTTGGACTTGTCTTCTACAAATCTTATACTATTCCAGTTTTCTATTTATACATGTATAAGATTTGTATGTATCATACATGTAGGCACCGCCGTAACTAGCTATTTTAGCGCCCGGGCAAACTACCAAATATGCGCCCCCTCCATAAAATATTCTCTAATACCTGAATTTTTACTATATGGATTTTGGCTGAACAATTAATAAATGAAAATGAACTATAAATGATATAATTTCTCACTATAAATGTACGTAATTTAAATACATAATTATAAATATAATTACAAGTATAGTAGTGAAATCGCCCCTGTCCTTGTGCTATGCAACCTCGCACAACTTGCCATCAACAATTTTTGCGCCCCTTCTTTAGTTGCGCCCGGGGCAGATGCCCCGCTTGTTCCGCCCTAGTTACGGCAATGCAATTAGGTATATAGTGTGAACGCACCTTAATAGTAAACAATATCTTTTCCGTCGAGTTTCGAAGCAATTTAAATGAGTTGAAATGAAATAATTCACGAGTGTAATTAAATAAATAGCTGTCACTGAATAACAAATAACGAATTAAGAGATAAAAGCATAAAATGCTAAACTTACCAGAGAGAAATGTCAGTTTCAACCTTAACCTTTTCTAATTCCCAATACACATCGAAAAGACTTGTGATTATGAGGTGTATGTAGTACTCACCTATAAGAGAGAAAAACAGTATAAGTACGACAAAATAGAACAGAACACTTACAATGTGACGTTTATAAAATAGTTTGCAATAAATTTAATCTAGCAATTACTTAATGTCGGAATAAAACTATTATAACAACCGCATAAGTGCTCTGTTGGAATATTTATCTATACTTCGGAATGGTATCCTATCTCAAGTATTCCAACAAGTACAAGAACCCATGCATCCATCGAGATCAAATTTGCCACTTTAGAAAATTGATCAAATTTACATAAGCACTATATTCTCCGCTAAAATATCCTACAATTGAAGTGAAAAAATAGCGTCGATGGGAATATACCGACGCGAAAGACGCCGTATATGGCGTTATCTTATCTTATGGAAACAAATATCTCCTCGGAATCAATCTTGTGTCAAATGATGACATGCCATAAAAAGAGCATGATACTGATTCATCCAGAAGGAGGTTTAATTTCGAGCAAAATTAAATCTTCACTGCAATTCATGACCGAGCTCATGATTCATGGGTATGTACCATCGGACATAAAAAAGCCATTCATGTGGGGATAGTAACATAAACACCCAAGAAACATCAATCTATATTGAATGTTTTATGCACACATTAACAGAGAAATATAAACAATTATTAAATACTAAACATTAATAACATGACAGGAGTAAAAATAAATCCGGCGGGATACATGTACAATCATTACATTCATAAATGAAAAAACTTCATAGCGGCAATAAAATCGCAGAGAAAGGAAAATTTCATCGCAGGCCCGCCTCGTAGAAAAGGGGAAAACTTAATATTAAGCATTAATCCCCGTCGTAAGCAACAAAGAGATCCAAAACAGCCATAAAAGGCTCCGACGAAAAAGAAAATTTAATTCCGAAGGATTCAAAGCGATGGATTACGAGAATATGACTGAAAGCGTTGTTTATTTATTAATCATCTTCTTCTAAACACCGTCGTAAATGCCGAAAAATGGGGAAGAAAGGCAAAAAACAACATCAACTCGAGCATAGGCCTATATATTTCTTACCCTCCGATTTAGAAGTTATTGGGTATTTTTATTGAGACATAACATCCGTTTTATGACAGCTGAGGTTCAATCGTTAAGATGAGCTAGTTTTTTATGGGTCAGGATAAACGGGCCGAGACGTCAAGCGCACCCTTTGCCTAAAGGAAAACTTCCAAACCATAGTGCATATGACGGAGACATTGGCGGGTCCAAAGGTTAAGCCATTAAGCGATCGAAAACTATCGGAATAAAATCACGCCCGGAGAGCGTCCAAACCGTAAATCTTCTATTCCAGACGGCGTGCGAGATTTTTAGGAGAAGCATAGCTCACCTCATAAAGGAATTTATCTTAATCGCGGGCGCATAAATGATTTCTAGCCTACCACGCCCAGCGGCGGTAATAACCGAAGAAGAGAGACTGTAACATCTTAAGTACGGATTGTAAGGATGGCTTTTTAGTAGGAGGGGGAAGCAGTAGAAATGGAAGTTAAAAAAATGAAGCAGTAATCTCTCCACCTGTTTAAGTGACCCAGAAAAACATCTGGAGTTCCAAGTGGGTTCCGGAAATTCGAGTTCTACTCCTAAATCGACCTTCGCTTCCATCCAAACGGAGAGCTCCAGAAATTTGAATTCATGCTCGCGTAAATATTTTACTCCCGGTTGTCCGTCCCAGATTTTAACGAAAATCTCTTTAAAATGGACGTTACTATATTATACAAACATCATACGACTTCTTACAGGAAGCTTTCTATTACATTCATGACAGTCATAGAATGTTATCATGCCGTTAACTGAAATACAAATTGAATAAAAAGGTCTCTACTGGAAACGAGTAATTTTAAGTGTGTATTACATGTATGATGGCAAACAACGTAGTAAAGTTAAAGATTTTTCAGCAATAATTCGATAATATGCTAAGAATAAGGATATTTTTTCATCATTTTTTAAGATATGGCTAAATTTTTATCAAGCGGAAAATTCATAAACCTGTATGCAATTAAATAAAATTTTATTTTACGATTCAAATATAAAATAAGCGAAATTTCAGGTGCAAGTGTGGAGACAAATCATTAATTCGCTTACCTTTTTTCGCACTTTAATGTATTCCACGGCATTTATGCAATGAGCTGGTAACAAATACGAGAACTTACGTCCACGCCCGCAAGAGCGCAGGAACCCGCAACCCTTGAGTTGGGAGTCAGACACGCTAACCACCCTTCTACCAAGGGACATCAATAACTATTATTTCTTTTAAAAGAAACTGCGTTATGGCCCGCGGATCGAAAAATAATATATCGAGAGAGAGCCACGCAAACTCTCTCTATAGCACGACCGGCAATGATGAAATTGTCGAAGGGCGCAAAAATATTCAGAACACTTAATAAAATACTAACACGAGCTCTTTGGCCGCGGCGGTTTTTTCCCTTTATTCAAGAGAACACCCGTCTAAAACAAATATTCCGTGAGATTACTATGAAGATAAGGGTTAGGGCACGACTCCTCTCCTTCGGGGAACGAAAGCAGAACACAGAATGTTACTTCACACAGGGCCGACAGACCGTGTAGGCAGGAAAAGTGAAAACGGGAGGTTGGAGAAATAAAAAGAGAATCCTTTTATGCCGCGATCTTTCGCGAAACAAAAGAGATGATACACGCGGAATGGGAGAGCGAGAGGGATAAGTCTGGTGCGCGCACAGACACACACATACGCAAGCCCTTCTGGTTCTTTCTCTCTCGTTCTCTCTCTCTCGTTCTCTCTCTCTCGTTCTCTCTCTCTCTTTCTCTTTCTCTCTCTCTCTCTCTCTCACACACACACACACACACCCTTACTCCCCGGCTAACACCCCAACTACTCTCCCTTAACACCCCCTCCCAGCCATCGGAGAGCGAAAGGGAGACCTCGAGTGTGTTTTGTTTCTCACGGTCTGGCGAGTGCTTGCGAGAGGAATGGAAACCAAAAGACAATGCACGCGATGAAGGGATTAAAGGGTGTGTACAGCTCCTCATTCCATTGTCACGTGGAAGGAAAAACGGTGGATGGGGGAGGCGTGGGAGATTGAAGTGGGAGGAGGAGGAGGCGAGAGGGTGGGGAAACCCTTACTCTCATTGTAGGAAACCGCACCATATACAGCGCGTGAAATACATCGAGACGCAATCCGATATTATTTATATATGGACAAAACTAATACACCTAACTCACCCGTGATCAAACTAAAAAGTTCGCCAATAATAATGCTACCAGTCTATTTATTTATTACTGCGCGAATAACGTATTGACCCGCATGATACTCGTGCTAACACAATGGACGTAGCTCTGCTTCACAGTTGAAAAAGTGGAATTGTTTCCGTACATCAAATTTTCCTAGTGAGCGTTGAATCCGAAGTTCCAGAATGAAAAATTCAAAAATCTAAATAAACACCGAACAAATCATATTCCTGGACGTTAACTACAGAGACGACTTCAGCAATATAAAAACCTTGGAAAACATTCGTCTAAAATACGAACCGACTCCTCGAAATGATGAGATAAAGCCAAGGAGTTAGAAAAAACAACCATTAATTTTGTTTCTTGTAAAAATTATTATTGTCATTCATAATTTACAACAGGGGCAAGCAGCCTGTTCAACGTGGAGAACTGCGTCAATGGCTGCGAATACCTCGGTGGGCCGGAATACAGTTTAAACCGGAAGTTACCTAGAGATTGTGAGATATAATTTAAGTGAAAATCCAGTTAAATGAGGATTTTTAGGGTTAACATTTCAAAATGAAAGGTTTTATTATCACGATTTTACTAAAATAGGAAATAGTGCGTTAAATTTTACGGATCGCTTTTTCATCATAGCTTCGCGGGCCACATCAAATGCTCCCCCCAATTTACACGAACTCTCTCACCCATGACACGTATGTTAAAGCGGGAATTATTAGCAAAGAACCGAGAGAGCGGGAGTCAATAAGTTCCCGTTTCGAACCCCGCAGAGTCTTCCGAAATCAGAATGTTTATGAAGCTCACAGTTTGCGAGGGCTTAAAAAAAACATCCGCTCGACACGGTCGGAGGATTTTCTTGCCGCCAACTTCCAAGCGTCGAATGAATAATGTCTCCCGTTTGAGCCCCGGTGAAACTTACTCGGAATTCCTTTTCGATTAACGACATACTAACTCGCGTTGGAATCGGTCCAGCGGTTTCAGAAAATATGAAGGGACAAAATGATGGAAAGGAGCATTCTCATAATGTAAGTACTCAAATCCGAGTTAATGAATGGATGTTAGAGTTTTTAAAGCGTGGTTAGTGAATATCGACACACAATCAGAATCGATGCCAATTGAATCGACATTCCTTTAAGTATATGAGTGAAAATTTATTCCCAGCTTCTATAAAGGTGGGTCTTTTTCCGTTTTCCAACATGCAAAGTTATTTTTTAAACATTTTCAAGCGAACACCTGCATCGTGATTTATGTCACACTGTAGAACAAGTGACTAATAATAAAATAATACATAATTATAAAAATCCTAAATTGATTATTTATTTTTAATGATCACCGAGTCTAACAAATGCATTTAACCAATAAAGAGATAATTTTTTAAATTTATATTTCTATTTTTTCGATAATATTACGTCATTTATAAGCTAGTTTTGAAACATTTTTTCACGCAATAGTTGATGAGAGCAACTAATTAACCTTACGTTACGATAGAATTACGCAAATTGCGGATACTTTTAAACGTATTAAATATTATTCTCCCAAAAACAAGAGCGTTGATTACGCCAGGAGCAAAAGAAAATGTGGATAATAACATGCGTGTGCTGAGAAACGACGAAGAGTCTTGGTCTCGTGGAATGAATGAAAGATGACCCACAAGCAAAAACTATTACGCATTCCGAGGAGATGAGTGGAGCAGAGGCAAGGGAATGGCTGAGAAAAACTTGGCAACGAATGAGGCGCAGTTAAGAGAGGTGAATATAGATCGAGTGCATAAGAGCAGGAGCACGAATGAGCCCTTGGTCGAAGAGATGTTCACGCCCTAAAGCTGAGGAAAGATTGAGTCACATTGTTTTTCTCGCTTGAATTAAAAACGAGCATTAAATGCGCCTGAAACATCGTTGACGGCACTGGGTATGGATTTCATAGGCTATCCTTTCTCGTAGGAGGAATCGCAAACGTGGGTGACGCAGAGTTTTAGTATTTAATGATAAAAACAGAGAGAATACCATTGATGTGCATGAAAAAGAGAATAACGTGAAAACAAAGTGCGCCAAGAGCTGTAGAAAGAGATTAAAAGAGCCCTTTTTCTGTCTACGGCTCTTAGAATAGTGCATGATCATACAGGTGTAAGAAAGAAGCGGTGAAAGTTACTCCTAATAACGCTGATAAGATGCATGGTAGGCTGATGAATACTGTATTTTTAATATATAATCGTTGGAGCAGAAAGAAAAAACGGGATAAATCAATCAAACTGGAATATCTTCAACAAAACAACGACACCAAAATTTGATTGAATTTAAGTTTAACACGGCGGTAAACAAATTGTGAGTCGCGATCCAATTTTCGAGGGGAGACGATACCTTTTGTATGTATCTTAAATATTTTAATAAACCCTGACATTTACTTTGTATATTTTATATTCTATATTTATTTGCGTTCATTTTCATATATTTTTACATAAATCTATATAATTCCATTCTGTAAAAAATCAAGCAAAGTATGTTTATTTCAAATGGGAATCGCACAGAGGTTTCAGTTGAGTTTGGGGTCGCCATGCAAAAAAGTTTACACACCATTGGTCTAACATATTGCCAACTCTAGCAGAATAGCACATCAAGAACATAATGGGAAAATATTAAATTATTGAAAGCTCACCATTTGTATGTTGTTACTTTCAAGCATGAAAAATTTTCATTATTTAGTCATGCATCCCCTCTTCTCGCCTTTCATAAATCACGTAAATGTATTTTCGATCAGAGTTCTCCCACAAGAGAGTCATACCATGATACTTAAATTTCAAGGCAAAATGTCCCAGAATAATACCGCAGTTTGAACGCACGCTTTTGTTAGCATAATCGATTAGTAATAACGCTAAAATAATGCAAATATTTCTTTGATCAAATAGCCTGCTCTTGGATTATTAAGAATGTCTCAATTTCCACATGAAATTTTATCACCAGTTGTAGATTTACAAATTACTGGATTCGATCATCATTAATGAAGATTTAAAAGCAAAGATTTAGTTAAATTACCGATAAATATTTGATAAACCAAAATTAATTAAATGTATACTAAAAAGGCTTGACTTGTCTCCGAATTAGAAAAGAATTTGAACAATAGTTCCTTCTGAACATTGATATCGTATTCAGTTGACAATCCAACGTTTAACTCTATCATCAGAACATTATGGTTCTCTGCATTTTGTGGACATCTGCAAATGTCTATTTTCTATATCAACACAACTCTTTTCGCATTTTAACCTTTGATTTTTTATGTTATACCGGATTCCATAATGGTAGGCTTGCGTTTATATTTGTGATAAAACACGGGACAGTTAGGAAAACACCAATCACAACAGCGCGTAACAACCAGGTCACTAACTAAAGTAAACAACAGAAATACTAGATGCACACGCCGGATAGACTCGGCAGAGAAACCGGTTGCCAAAGCGAGTGTTCGTATTACGGGGAATTGGGAATTCCGATTAAACGAGCGTGACGGTTGCCCGAATGCCGGATAACAGGTTATTTACTGTACTTGGCGGATATGAGCTACGCGCGTCCCGTGACTTCGAAAGGGAAATAAGGGCAGGAGATAAAAGCTTTGGAAGGGGAAGAGGAGAATGTCGAGAAGGAAGGGCAGCTAAGTAGCTAAGTTGAGGAGAAGGCGGAGATATGAAAGGTGCAGAGTGAAAGTCTCGTTCGAGGCCGCATCAAGGACGTGCAACCACGCCCTCCTCCCGCTCCCTTTCGTCACGGTATGTCTTTTGTTCTTTCCTGCCCTCCCGCCCTCCCCCGTCCTCTCGCAGCCTCCTAGGATGAAAAGAGCTCTCAAACTACCTTCCAACACCTAACTCGAGCGACGCTAAAGACTCACCACCGTCCACCCCTTTAGGCAACATCCTTCGCTCGCAAATTTAAGGGGAACTCCCTCTCCGCCACGATTCAAACGAAGACAATAGCGTATTACATTTCCACGCGTGTTGATCGAAGGTCCAGCTATCTACTGCCTTTTGCATTTATTTGAAAATTCGTTTATCTAATATGAGATGTGACCGACAGAGTCCAAATCTGGGAAGGGTACTAACTAGGGACCACAAGATTTTAATATGATATAAGGAAAAATGTAATTCCTCGAGCCTTTTTGCTCCATCTTTACACTCTTACCGCGTATATACTATTTTGGCGTGTAATATTAGACTACCTTCACAAAAAATGCTTCGCTCTTACATCAATTTCGACCTATTCGATGGAACTTAAAGCCGGTAAATTATCAGCTGGCCCGCAAACAGAATAGTTAGGTATATTTTCGTACACATTCATTGCAGTTATATCTAAAATAATATAGCCAGACTACGATTTAGCGCCTCCTATATAGTTCCACACGTGCATACCGCCCATGAATCGTGGTGAATAGAGCTTCCACCTTATGATTACATAGAGCAAGCATATGCCTCGATACACCACCACCACCGCTGTAACGCCAATGTCAGTGATAGACAAACGGTGGCGCGAAATCGGGGTTTGACTGTGCTTCATGAAAATGTATTTCCTAATAACGTGCGTCGTGAATGAGCACCAAACTGTGCCAAATATAAAAGAAATTGACTAACATAAAACAGAGGAAGTGTTTACCCACATTGTGTTTTTGAAACCACGATTTCTTTCTCGCTTTAAGTGCCTCACTTATATCTGTCAACTGCAAAACATATTTATTTCCTCAAAACCGATCCCAAAAACTCATTTTGCCATCTTCGATGGTGACGTATTGCAAACGCCGCTTTCTCGAAGAGTGGAAGAAAACCAGGATGCTCTGAATATGTATAGCCCACAAAATACAAAGATATAAACAAAAACATTAAAAAACAGCGTCATTTTCTCCCACTGTGCTATTGCTAACGCTGATACACAGTTTCGGGGCACACCACCACAGAGACCCCCAAAAAGATAACCACACACGGGATGCGATCTCGCGACCGCTACCGGTGAGTAGGAATAAGAGCAGAGCTAACCACCACGTCTAGCCAGACTGTAAAAAACTTCTCTCCCGGTTTTTCTTCCACCCGGTAGAAAAAAACCCCTCTCTCCCGAAAACTCACTCTCGACTTCCGAAAAAAAATACACTTCGCCGACTCGGCGCTCTGTCCTTGAGAGCACTAGGGATAGGAGCCCGCCCACGCCAGGGTTTCCATTCCCTTAAGTGTCTCCATACACTCGGAACTTCGATAGTAATTATTTTTTTTACCTTTCATTGAACCGTCGTATACTGCTCGGAGACTGAGGGAGAATATATTCGTTAAGAGGCGGAAATGGTTGGAAGCCGGGTGATTACCGCGAAAAGTCCAAGAGAAAAAAGTCGATCGCAAAGCAAACATCGTAAAAAAGCAAACCAAATAAAAGATTCAGATGTCTCAATAACGACTACTATTATATTTACGTTAAAACAAAGTTCTGGGGCTTAATAATTTTGAGAATTTTCAATAAACGTTTATTGAATTAAAATTTAAAAATTAAGTTAGGTATTTTCGCAGGTTACTCTTCATGAATCAAGGGGTATCAAGGTTAAACATGATGTAAAGTGTAGATCATAAATACTACGCATGTGCTGAACTATGATTTTATCTAGAGAGCGGTGGAAAAACTTTGTCTCGACCTTGAATCGAACCCGGATCTTCCATTTGCCGGCAGAAAATCCCGACTTGTGAGATTCGGGTTCGATTCCCGGTCAAGGCAGAATTTTCCACCTCTTTCCAACAACTCTTGACTTCTAGGATTGCATAATAACGAGGAAAAGGTGCATTTAGGAGGCAATGAGTTGAGAGAGCAAATGTAAAAATGCAGATCTTGATTTAATCAAAAATATTAGTTAATTTACCAAGATACGTAAGGTAAAGGTTTTATAATTTTTAAAATTATTTTTAAACACGTCTAATCCATATTGAATGATGAAAAATCGTACTTCCTCAATTGCAGTTCTCGCTCTTTTTAATGTATCGACACACATACAAAACTACTTTGTGACCGCTCCACTTTTTTGTCGTCCATACTTTGGATTAAGTAACCCCTCGCATAGAGTAATGATAAGTTTTCTAATATTCATTTTCGAAACCCATATTTTCCTTACGGCCGTTAAACGCGGGCATAATTATTTTCCTGAGACGAGAAAAGCAGTTTCGGAGTAGAGTGACGGGAGAAAGATCCCATAATGCGCTCATTACATTTCTTCATTCCCCCCCCCCCCCCCCGGGAACTCTGCGGTGCTTACCGCTATTTTTTTAATGGGCCATTTACTTAAATGTGCACGTCCATTTTTTATGGAAAGAAGAAATGAATATGCTGTTCGATAATTTCCGCAGAAATTGTCCGTTCCCCTTTCATAACCTGGATAAAAATTTAAGTTAGCGTTAAAAAGTAATTCTCCATGCGAATAAAAACATCGACGTTTCAGCCTGGAATCCGAATGAGAATCTTTTATATCTGTAAAAAAAATCCTTAGTAATTGCATAAATAGAAGACGGAATGCTTAATTAGTTTTCCCACTGCATGAGCGACTGTATATAACGCAACACAATTAAAACGAATTGATTTTTCGAACAACAATCCAGTTTATTTATACTGTTTTTATACGAGTGTAATGCATCCGTTAAAAAATTTAATTCCGCGCTAAATAATATGAGAGGTTAATCCGTGGAATGATGTTTTTTTAATCACTCAAATATAATTCTCCGAAACATAAATTAATAAACAATCCCTCATAAATTAAAGAATTCGAAAACGTTGACAGCAACGCGAAAGCGAAAATTTAGCATTTAAACTGTTTATGCGGAATTAAAAATAATAAAAGAGTAAAAGAATTTACGTGGCGCGGATAAAAAGTAGCGACTTTTGCCATTCACCTCCGAGAGATATGGCGAGCGTCCCAGTAACGGTCGGAAGAGATTAATCGCCTAAGTATGTTCGCATTCACCTGCTAAACATAAACGAGAAAGCAGGTTTCTGCACGACGATTGCCATAGGAGAAGCGATTTCCAGGAGTTAGAAAGTAAAAATAACTCTCTTGAAGTTTCCCCGTTACTTTCCTGCGATTTCAAATAATTACAACTAACGATTCCACGCGACTAGAATTCTTTTAGGCTCAATTATCAGGGCATCAATACTCTCTAAGAACTTTCCCTATTATAAGGGACCACACGGATTTCGAGCAATTTATACTTACATTTGAGTTTTAGATAGATAAATTTGAAGTTACCATTCTACTGTCAAAACTATGCAACTTCCTAATCTAGACCGCATGAATAATTTCTCGATCCCCATTTCTCCCGGGCAAACTTTCCCCTCTGCAAACTTGGAAAATGGCAGTCATATTTAGATCATTCGCAGCGCTCACGTCTGTACCATACTTGCGAAGCCGGAGTTCTTACAGCGTTACACTTTTTAAACTCGCTTTTTCGAGAGAACTCTTTCAAATCCGTCCCAAAATGAACTCCTACTATTTCGGAGACTTTTCGTCCACTCCACCGACCAGCTTGCCGTATTTCGTTTAAAGTCGATTAAGGTCCGTACGCCACGTAATGAGAATCCTCAAAATGATAGACTTCCCTCCCCCTTTTGCTGGAAACTACTTGATTCTACTACTTCTTTCAAACTCATCGAGACATTTTCGCGTCCTTCCAACTTTCCCAGTTCGTTCCCGTCGTCTCTCTCCACGCGTCGCAACCCGTTTTTAGCCTTTGCCAGCCTTTACTTCTTCCACCCCCACCATTCTCTTCCCAACCTCTTGAGGCGTTTGCGTAATGTGTTTTAGGCAACTCTTGCAACTCTCTCTCTCTCTCTCTCTGTCTGCTCTCGGACCGTGTGCCCCACCCATCTCGGTATATAAGAACACATCCTGCTGGACAACACACCCCACCCTACCCCTCCCGACTCACCTTCACCACACCCTTTCCTCCACGCCCCTCCGACCTTCCCAACAATGCGCTAAGCACTCTCCTCAGAATTCGTCTTTTGTCAGAGGTCATACTGTTTTAGAATGCGGTTACCGAGATCTCTTTTTTTCGGCGAATCTGTGCGGAAATCTCATTTCCCTCGTTAAAATCTCCCGTGCGACGAGATTGTCGACCCTATGTTCCCCTCTCCCCTACAATACTCGCTCGCTATGGTCTTCTCTCGCTCTCCTCTTTCGTTCCATTTCCGGTCGTCGGAGAAGGACAAAAGAAGCAATCTTTCGCAGCGTTGACCATGAAACGCATTTGCCCGCAGTTTTTCCTCCTTTTCTATTCCGTCCGTCTGTACGGGTCACCTAACTTCCTTATCGCATGGGAGAAGTGTGCCGCATTTTAAATAAAAAAGAGCAAGAATCGGATCGTTCATTTCTCAAACTACTACTACTACTAGAGTTGCGTAATTCTTTTGTCGGACAGTCTTTTCACCGAATGCAATGTAAGGTTCTCAAAAGTTTTCTCTTGAATAACATGATTTAATTATATTCGCCGCTTACATAGTCGAGCCGTTATACTCTAAAAAAACATAATAGTATACAATAACAGTGGCGTGTGTGTCTTAAAAACGGATATAGGTATTTATGAATGCAGTCGTACGAGAATTAAGTGATTTAAGCTTGACTTATCAAAGATCTGCGTGACAGAAGAAACTAACAACTTCTGTATCCATCATATTAAAGAGATAATTTTCTGGAGAAATATGAAATTAGAAAGTCCTTAAATTTTTAATTATCTAATGACGTGTTTCAAAGCAACAAAATTTCATACAATTTTCTGCCAAAAATGTTTCGATTTACACACTCGAACTTAATGAAAATACGTAACATTTAATTCTATAAAGAAAAAAGGAAATGCTGAATTTCATTAAAAGTTTTTTGAAATTAGATAGCGATTTAAGAAGTTTTTTAGCTTAATTTTTATTCTCTCGTAGTCACGCAAAACAAACTTAATGTTTCCTTTGGTAAATTTGACTTTACGTACACCAATTTTAATTAAATATTTTTATACCTTGATTTATAAAAGATGCTCCGTCAACATTCAGTAATATAAAAAAACATTCTTCCCAAGTTAATTATTTTACGACCACGTAAAAAAATGTAATATAATTAAACTATCATTATAAAAAAGTCATCAAATATATTATGAAGGTTTTTCTCATCAAATACGCGTAATTTAATCAAAAAATATACGGCGGAGTATAACGAAAGAGCCCCATTGGAGTTTTCTGCATTTGTATTCGCGTATTAGGAACTGGAACATTACACGTACAGACTATCCAACGTCATTCAGCTTCAGAGCGTTTTTAATGACAAAATGGCCGCGTGCTTTTCATTAAAGTCCATTCGTCCGTCCAAGAGTCGACATGTAGCGGCGACAGGTAGGGAAAAACAAACAGGCGGAAATCTCTTGCGGCCGCTGGGTATTTCGGCGAACATATGCTAGGAAAACACGAGCCCCAGAGATAAAAACTGCGGCATTACATCCCGACAATTCAAACTCTGCAGCGAAGCATGCGAAATAAGAGCGAAGCACATTTAAGCTCGGTGAAGGGATACAACCTTCCGTAAAATTCTTAATTTCTAAGAATTTCGCCACCAACCGACACGCTACAGAGAAAATTTTACGGTGTGGGTTAACAAACAATTACTCGTTAAACCTAGACATGTCCTACTCGTTAAAAAGTTCATCTGCATTACCGGCATAATCGCCGTGCGTGATGAGATAACGTCATAATAAATGAAACCTTTGATTAAAAAAATTTTGAGATACCAAAGATTCCCGTGATATAACGATCTCTGCGAAAAGCTAAGCAGACTAAAGACTAAATTTTTCGTTTTTAATGCATTCCTTACAACTGACACTTAAGTTAACGCGAAGAATGGAGGCATTTTATCGCCGCTTAAGTAATACCTCACTTTGAGTTTAAGATCTCATTCTTGAGAAGCTATTCTCAAGTGCAGCCACCGTGGCAGCATGCGGCTGCCAGGGAATTTCAGTGCGGCCACAAATATCTTCCCATTCAAACGAGAGCTCCTCGATCCAACCACCATGTCTCATCTACCAAGTGCATTAACTCGACACTCGGAATAAATAAAAACTAATAAATAATAAAGGGAGATATGAGCCAGATGTCTTCCTATTAATTTTTAAGAAAAATGAGGAAAAAGAGAGCACGAGAGCAGATTTAAATTTTTCACCACCTCCAAAACGTAGCCGTGATTTTTGAGCGGAAAAAAGAGAGTCCATTACAGATTAAGGGGAAAAATACTTGGGAGTTTCTAAAGCCATATTCGTTCGAGAATATAATAATTTGTGCGATATGCAATACAGAACTTTGCTAAGTAAAAACATACGGTGCGAAGCCGTCTCAGCATGCAGGAGTGAGAAGTAAAGAATAAATATAGCGATGTGACTTCGTGCAGAAAAATTGTGAACACAACTCGGAACGAAATGATTCGTTAAAAGAATCAATATGTGTTCCTTTCCCGTGAAGATGAGCTACTCTAAGCTGCATTAAAAGCTTGTTAGTGCACTGGCCAGCAAAAATGTCCTACGTGCGATGACTACCCCACATTAACCTGTCACTTCTCCGACCGTCAGAGCGTTACGAATCAAAGCGGGAAATAGACAGCCAATCAGGACGCCGGAACCACCACTCCGTTCTCCCCCGCCTCTATGGAACAACGACCTAAAACGCACTATCACAGTAGTACAAGCGTGAAAAAAACTCTTTCAATAGTAAAGACCAAGAAATTACACGTAAGATATATCTGCTATTATAAAGGACTACCCCTGAACATAACTAAGCATAAATTACCGATTTTAATTTGCTAACAGACGAATCTAATTGCATTTCTGCCGAAAAATACCGAAAATATAACAAGTACATTTTTAATCATTTTTTCTCAGCGGGCACGTAACTTCCAGGCAGTGCCGGATTACCAAATAGGCACACTAGGCACGTGCCTAGCCCCTCCCCCCCTTATATATAGTCGCTATTATCGAAAGAAAAAATAAATAAAAAATGAATGAGCCTCCAAGGTTAGCGGCAAGACCGTCTCTAGGACGGTGCGGGGCCCGGGGCGATCAGCATTTGCGGGGCCCTAAAATCTAATCTAAAATCATCGAGGTATAATTCGCGCACTAAAATTATTTGTAAAAATTTTGTATATTTTTTAATATGTATATTATATTGTATAATTTAAATATACATATATTTCTTATTTTGTTTTTAAAATAAGAAATCGCTTCCGGAGTACAAGAACAAAACCAAGTCCTCCGTTAGAAAACCAACAATAATTTCATCATTTACACCTGATTCATAATGATCTATGCTCGTTATTCTGTCGCAAATGGCTCTGGAAAACTGCATGTATACCATCAATTTGGATATGAATATAAACATACGAAAATATCAAATGAATGGCAACATACAATACGTGAGGTCAACTTAATACTAAAGTAGAATAAAAATACTGTTTATTTCTCTGCCTACTTTCAGAAATTCAACTTCCTCGGCTTTCTTGCAGCAAACTCCGCCATCAGAGCATTGTAATCCAAATCTGAGGCTATTTCTCTCTCGATAGACAGCATAGCCAATCCACTCAATTTCTCTTGGGACATCAATGTCCTCACATAATTATTTTATCATTTTAAGTTTCGAAAAAACTTAGCTCCGCTGATGCCACTCTGACCGGAATTGATAAGAAAATCCTATATGCTATCTCTGTATTTAGGAAGGAACCATTTAATGACCTGAGAAACTCGAGGATTTCAAATGCACTTTTCGGTCATTGGGGGATCAACTGTCGAAGCTCACGCAGTTCTAAGAAAAGGTCTGTACTGTCGATGTCGTGTGAATCTTTATCACTCAATATGTTGTCCAAATTTATACACTGCTTTTTACTCGATCCATATACGAAGTATAGAGAAAGTATTGTTTTCATGAAAAAATCGAATTCGAGATTTCAACTGAAATACATGTTTTAAGGTCCCCTGAAGACGTTTTGACTATTTTCTCGATGATGTCTGCGGGTGTTTGTGGTCGGGATTTTGTGGGTGCTCTAACTAAAAAACTATTAATCAAATCAGCGTGAAATTTTATATTTGAAATTTTTGTTAAAGGAAGACGTGCTGATTAGTTTTTGGTAAAAATCAGTCAACCGGAAGTGGGTGTTTGCGCTCGTCACATCCGTTATTTTATATTTGCTTTAATATTTAATAAATTTTAAAAAGTACTAGAATAGAAGTTGTAGTAAATTTAATTTTATACCACCTTTGTTTGAAACACTTTCTAATATAATGCATTGTTGAAGAGATATTGTAAAAACTAAATTCTTTAGCTGCCACACCACCTACCAGCGACTATTGTAAACTTTTTACGCTCCTTTTTATTTTCTTAATTGTTGGAGCTTCGGGACTATATCCAATATCAGAAGGCTACAGTTTGAGTTTATTTCTATTCTTTATAAAGTCTTTAAATTTTTCTCGCAGTTCCTTCAAATATTTATTATCATTTAACCTATTTGGAATTTTTTGAAATATTACAGGTATGGAGAAAGTCATGTGGTGGACAAATCAGATTTTTCTTTTCTTCTTTTAATTCTCCAACTTTTAAAAATCATATAGGAAGTCGAAATTACCCGCGTACTCTTCCATTTGTTCGAAACACGTCAGTGACATGAGAGCCTGATCTACGATGACAAAGAAGTAGCTAGTTTCAAATGCCTTTACAACCGAACACCATGAGTGTCGTCCACGCTTAGCAGCAATCTTCATCTTGCTGCTTAAGAGTAGGCCAATGACGGCACCGGGTTTCCCTCCTCCCTTGTGTGTGTTCGGTGTGGAAGGAGTAATAGCTATAATAATCAAAAATGTTGATTAGCCAGAAATTCCATACAAACAAACAAAATCGTCTTGCTGCTTAGCGCGGGGCCCGGGGCGACCACCTCGATTCGCCGTACCCTAAGGACGGTCCTGGTAAGGGGACTCCCGTAGGTTGACTGTTATACAGCCAGTATTATTGAAAGAAAAAATAAATAAATAAAATGAATAAATACGTAAAAATAACGTTTTTCTTATTTTAAGATATCTTTTCAAATACAGTAATTGATACAGTAATCTCTGCAAACTACAAGGAAAGGCCACCAAAATCTTAGTGCCTAGGGAACCCAGAGGGTCATAATCCGCCACTGCTGCGAGGAATATTTTGATGAGATGGTCACGGCTACGCGGCGTTGCCAGACTTCCAAGAACGTAAAAAATTGTGCCTGCGGTGGGTAAACTTATTAGGATGTGAGCCGCTTCAGAGTTGCGGGCTCTTAAGCACGCCGCATTAAAAGATGCAAATGCTTCGGCGGGCCTTATTACGTTCCACATAGGAAGTTGAGAGAATGCGAAAGACATTATTAGTGAAATAAATAACAATATTTAAGCTTCATAAAATCATTAAAAGAGGTTTTCCGGTTATAGTTTTCACCAAAAAATATGAAATTATCTGCATTGTTTAACGGTTCACTTTCATAGCATCGTGGGCCGCATAAAATGCTCTTGCAGTCCTGATATAGCCCGCGGGCCGTAGTTTGCCCACCCCTGTAATAACGATAAAAAATGCAAGAACAAATTATGGCAAAAAAATTATAAATAACTTCAGAATGGATAATATCTTCATATGCATTAACTTAATTTTATTTACATTATACTAGGTTACATAATTTACAATATTTACATTGAACTTTGGTGAAGCTCGAAGTCTTTCTAGTTCTGCCAAAACACTTTGGTTACAGACATTATCCCACACGATTTTATTGTTCTCTAGTTCCGATATCTCTACTCCATCTAAATAATTCTGCTAAATCAGCAACAATGTTGTTTCCCCTGAAGACGTAGATTTGTTATAAAAAACGTAAAATTTTCGTGATCAAAAGAAATCGGTGCATCAAATTGACGCGTATTTGAACATCGAAGGTAGGAAAATGAGTTTTCACTTTTTAGGCGTTTTTCGGGTCAACTCCGAAGATTGTGCGATTATTTTCAGTAATTTTAAAAAGCAAATCAAAGATATGATGCATCGATTCCCATTTTATTCAAAAAGAGGAATTAAATGGCCCTGGAATCAAACTCTGGTTATAATATTACACGGTGACTATTCCTAAGCCTCTTTAGGTGCAAATCTATTTGAAACTGAAAGAATGGGTGAAACACATTTCGAGTTATTCAACTTTTGGAATTTTTAGTCTACTTTACAGAATGTAAATGGACTTATAGTTTGTCGAAGTGTCTGTCTGTCCATCTGTCTGTTCGTCTGTCTGTCCGTCTGTTTCTCCTCCCTATGAACTTTTGAACTAATGGACTGATTTTCATGGCACTTGGTGAAAATCTCTTGCTACTGGGACCGAGCTCCCGAGGATAGTTTTTGTTACGAAGATTGAAAGTCTCGGGTTCGATTCCAGGGACTATCCTTCCCATTTCATTTACATTGGAAATCTGAAATCCATCGTCCAAGGTTATTTTCTCTTGCACAATAAAATATCTTGGAATTGTAATATCGGGGCTGGATATGTACTATTCTCAGAGGAAAGGAATGGAGATTTTATTCTAGAATGTTGCTTGTCGATCGTAGTTCTTCGAATTTTGCGAAAATACGGTACCGGCATTTTTGCAGTTTTTATCACTCATTATGAGTGTGTTGTCATCGCAACGACTATTGTTGGGCTCGGATTCGATATAGACTACTACATACACGCGTTATTTTTGCCACACAAATATGCATGATCCATTTAGTTTTCCGTTCGAATGTATTTATAATATATAACACAAAATTATGAAATTTGGGAGCACAAAGAGCAACTCATCCGCGGTGATTTTAAAACTATTTAAATCTATATAAGTATTAAATAAATAATTATATGGAAAGTAAGTAGGTATCATAATTTCCGTTTGGATCATCTTGTTTTCAAATATATATATATATATATATATATATATATATATATATATATATATATATATATATATATCGTGTTTTGCGTGTATCTTCGACGCCCCCAGCAGCCTGCCAACTTGGTCCCCAACTTGGCAAGCGTCCGCTGGGCTTCCTTCAACACCTTGTTGCCACCCTCATCACTACCTTTCTTTTCCTTAAGTTAATATATATATATATATATATATATATATATATATATATATATATATATATATATATCGGAGCGATCTTAATATAGAAGTTATTAAAAATAAGTAACTCGCATTGGTCTTTAACATGTGACATTGTTTAAACCGGTAAAAATGACCAGCCCTGAGGGTAAGAACCCCGTCCGAATGGTCAGCTCGCTAAGAGTTAAGCTTTGAAATGAGTGTCCAACATCTGTGTGAACTTTAAGGTAAAGTAATGACTTTGCTATCAACGGATCTTGTTCAAAAATTGCTAGACAGTGTTATGCGCTGCTGTATCTTATTCTTGAAAGACTTTTTACCAAAGTTTAGTTCAGTAAACGGTCAGATTCAAGAACTAGGCTTACCCATATTTGCGATTCTGTTTACATAATTGAGCAAATTCAAAACACGATAACAGGCATGAGTTTAAATGTGAAAGAAGAAAATGATTTGACCAAGTTTCCTATGCTTTCCAATTTCCTTGAATCGCAATCACCAGCAATTCAAAATAAAATAGACAAAAGAGTAATGAGGTACTTATACAGTATCTACTAAATTTGAGGAGAGATTGAGCAAGAAATTTCTTTTTAAAATTTTAATTTTTTTGTCAAAACCATTTAACGGAATTAACATTCAACATCATAAAGAAATTTAAGTTCGTTTATCACCTTATTACTCTGTGGCTTCCTGGGAGAGGACAAATATTAGATATTCACTATTGGAACTTCGTCAAAATGAACACATGAAGCGTCGTTTTTATGACAATAATGCAACCGTTGAAAAGTTCCGGTGTGATATTTTCAAACATTCCAACAATTACGAAGATCTGGCACATGTGGCTCTTTTAGTATTAACTCACATTCCGACAACTGTGATGTGTGATCGGACATTTAATGCAATTCGCTTTCCGAAAAGTAAACACCGCAACAAACTGAAGGGCAAACGTCTTGAATCTCCTATTAGCTATAGAGGAAGGGAATGTGGACGAATTCCCATTTAATAAGATTCTTTAACCATCAAAGGTATGTATTTTCACTAGTAATTTCAAGTTAATAACTAAATTTCTGCTCCGAGAAACTTTTTAAGGCGTCTATATTAATATTGTCCAAAAATTTACAAGTGCGACCACTGCAATTTTTTTCGTGTGAGCCCCTGTTCTTGAGGATATCAAAATATAATGTTTTCACTAGCTCGAGTTTCTTCTTCTCATTTTGATTTTTCGCAAACAATGAAGGACACTAAGTTGTGATAATAACGTGAAATCGACGCATCCACACAATCCATATTTTGAATAAGGACTAACAGGATTACTTAGAATTAATAACATATACAAGCATTTACAAAAGAATAATCTTACTTTATATATGTATACATAGATTTATATTATTTATAGCGCTAAAACCCAGCAATTCATAGACTTAAAATCGCCAATATTGTCTCCTGGAATTCTTATAAACACAACTTTCCATTTTCCTTCTTAAGCTTGGATGCCTTTCATTAGCTACAATAAGCGATCTGGCAACTAGAACAATATCCGCGAATATGGCAAGCCCCAAAAAATCTTCAACGACACCCCAACTAGAATATAATCCATAACGTAATATGGGAAGCAAAGCAAACCAATTTTCATCGAAGAGTGCCATCAAAGTTAAGCAGTGGTCATAGAGTAAGCGATTGTTTTCTCTGAAGAACTCTCGTTTCCTTGTTTATCTAGTCCTTTCACTGCTACAGCGAAGGGTTTTTCGGAATACCCAACGCTCACTTTTCCGTCCTGGATAAAATTGAAGAAAAGAGAACGTATAGAAACGCTCGTGCAGATCCGAGCTGAACAGAGGAATTTCGAAACACTCGTATTTATCACCAGTTGCTCAGTGACCCGCAAGTCCAAAGGTCGTTAGTTTTTTAATGCAAAATTTATTATCACATTAGCGTAACTTCGTTACTACTCGAACTTTTCACAGCATAATGGTTACTAACATACGTATATTGATGATACGATACGATGTCATGGCCAAATGATGACACCAAATGTCGAAACCGATCATGTTCCCTTTATTCTCCACGTTAAGAGTAAACGAGCAATAAATAGTTTTAAGTTGGATCCAATTTTCCTTCTTTTCATTGGTGTTCCAAATCAGTGTTTCTCAAACGGTGAGCCGCAAAAAGGAGTTGTTAGGCCGGGAAATGTTGAAAAAATTTAAGATCGGTTAAAAATGCTTATCAACTGTCGCAAAAGCCTAGCGAAAATACATTATTAATATTTTGTAAATAATTAACGTTATAAGGAACCAATGAAAATCGTAATAAATTGCTTTATATGTCTAAATAACCTGCTTCTTTTAGTCAATAATATAGAATTTTTTCCCCATACATTCACCTATTGATAAATAGTTGGGCAGCGGAAACTTTGCTGTTGCTTAGGCGGGTCGCGGGAAATTTTCTGTAGCGGTGGGCCACATTATCGAAAAGGTTGAGAAACGCTGTCTAAATTACTTTGGATTCCAACCTAGCGAGATATATTTTTCAACTGCATTCAGTTTTAACAAATAAACGGAACAACTAAAATTAAATGATCCGTTTAATGCATTTCACTTTGTCAATCGTCTACCTCTACCCTATAAATCGAAAATCGACAAAAAATGCCGAACATATACCGCAGGATAATAATGTGTGCAATGATATTAGAGTTTATAGTCATACCGGAACAGGAGAATATTTTTGTGGAATTGCCAACAGGTTCCACAGCTCAATGCCGACACGCACTCATAAAAATACAAATATATTTCGAATAAAATACCTAATGGAGGAATAGAAGAGTAACGCTGCTGAAGTGATTTCGCAGACGTCTTATCTGAAAGTCAGCAGACAAGTTGAAGGGCGCGTGAGAGGAAACTTACATCACTTAGTAAACACGCGAAAAGGGCTGTTTATTGCACGCCTCTAGAAATAACCATGTTTGAGACAAAGATAAACTTATGAATCAAACAAAAATGGCTGCGCTACACAGCAGAAAAATACTTTTTTAAATCTTTAACGATGAGCGATGCTTTACGAGTATTCATGACATATAAAAAATTGAATTCGTTTCAATTTTCTTTTATTGAAAAATCTTATTTTAAGTACAGTAACACTGACAACGATAGGCTTAGGACTTTTAAGCCTGTAAAAGACCAATAAGTAGTTCTTCCTCCGTCTTACTAATTCGAAAGATTTAACGAAAAATTTTTATAGACGCTTACAATGGTTCTCGATTAATTTCTCTCAGCAATGCTGCTACTCTTGTCTTGCATCATTCAATCCCACGTTAGTTATGCAAAACATACATTAAAAATACCCTTAAAATATTAATCATGTCGGCAGTAGTTCTAGATTTTTCTTTTATTCATCACACTCTGGGGATACCCTTCTAGGCAACACATTGAGGCCAACGCGAATACATTGTAAGACATGTTAGTCATAATATGCCCAGAATCGATTCATATATTTAGATTTAGTAATATGAGTGACCGTACTTCAAACATATAATAAAGCTATATAGAGAACCAAGTAGCTAAGGACAGTAGTTATTCTAATTCGTAGCTAATACCTTTCCCGTTACTGATGCTGATTGTAAAAATACTCAAGTTTTTTAAGATGTCACCAACGAAATTTTTAATGCTGGGGGATATAAATTTTCAATGGCTCCGCGACAGGTGACCTTTATAGTCTTAACCCCGCTTTTCCTGAGTGCGCCATTCATGATAAATTTGCCTGCAATATACGAGTCTTGGAAATTAGCTAGCTTCCTGGTATTATTAACCTTCGCATATCTGGTGGAAAACAAGCTATCATCTTTCGTTCTGGCAAGCATAATTCCACCTATTTCTTTCAAAATAATTATGGAAGCCCAATAAATATTTTCCCTCCTATTTGAGAAAACTGTTACAAGTCACTTCCTAGACCAAAGCCATTTCTTTTTTTTGCTTAATCCGAGACGATACTCATCCGATTTACCAACCTCCATGACGTCCTTTGTACGTCCCCGACTTTTCCACATTTACACCTCCCTTTCGAAGTGGCTTTAAACTTTCCGTTAAATTATTCGGGCCTCATAGGGTCTATCTCCCCCAAAAGTCCAGGCCCTCCGCATATATTTGTTTCGACAATAAGGAAAAGGGGGAGGTTCGGAAATTTTGCGAACACGGGGGACCTAGGGTATGGAACGATGGAACGAGGGGATATAGGGATCACAGACGTATCGCTTTTGCAGGACATGATGCAGCGGGGTTTGTGTGTTTTAGTATATTACCTGGCATGGCTTTCGGATTGGCCAATAGCCGAGGTAGATTGACCTTTCGAATGAACTGACGAAATCCCTAACATAACTGAGCGGCAAATGACCACCAAATTCAGCTCCGCGACATGTAACTCCCTCCCTCTTCTCCCTCTCCCTCCTTTCTTGGTCTCCCTCCCGAACAAAACACTCCCGCCCGAACACCCGTTCCCTCACAAGGTCTGTTATATAACCCACTTTTTCACACACGCGGAACACATGCAATAATTATGTCTGACCGAATAAATGGCACATGTAAACACACACACGATCGCATTTGGTATGCAATACGTGTACGCGTGCGCGCTGATTCACATCCGAACGGAAGGTCAATGTGGACAGAATGGACACTCACCTAACCCGCACGATTCCGTGCACATTCCCAACGATGAGTGATGAATTTCCACGTCGATTCCTATCTGCAGCGTTGAAGCAATTTGCATCCATACGTTATTTTAACCTGCGCTTGGCAGAATGAGTGAATTAACGATCGGTTCAAAAAAAAATAATTGACCCATATACACCAATGACTTCGTCGATGTATCTTTGAAAGGGGTAGGCTCCATTACGCGCATTTTTTTAACAGGCGATACGGACAGAAAAAAGGCGAAAGAATGGAACGTAATAAACTGCTCTGCGAGATGTGGTCAGAGATTTTAATTTTGGCTTCAAGCCATTACGAAAGAAAAAGAAATATTTTGACGTTCCCGATTGAAATTTCGAAAATTCTTTCATAAATCGGATGTTTTACGCAACAGCACTTTCATTTAATCAATACTCTTGATGCAATTTAAGCAACTAATTAATAACGGGTGGTCAACGGAAAAGGCCGTCTAAATAATAGTATGAATATTTCTTCCCTTTTGTAAAAGGGATCTTAAGTGCAATGAACAGCGCGACGATTTCTATTTGCACACTTTATGGCATTCGTCTTGTTTCTCGGCGTGTGCGTCAGTGGCCAGAATGAGAAATATCATTGGTCAAGAGTTGGAATCGAACCAAACATTCTATTTGGGACGAGGGGATGATACCATGGCTATAACGCAGAGGTGTCACCCTTCCCTTTTAAAAATGCATAAGCTACATCACATTGCATCCATTAAAAAAATCGCAAATTAATTATCCATAAACGCTTTAAAAAATACTCCAGCATCCCTAGAACATTCCAGCTAAACGCCAGCCTTCAAAAGAACAGGATTCTTTGTCGGTTCACCGACCACATTTATTACGATGCGTTAGCAAATAGGTCGTTATGATTATCATTGTGCTCCCCTGCAGCGCAAAGCAAGAAAATATTAGCAATACGCCTAATTAATACCAACAACATCAGAGGTTTATTGCGGGTTTAGTTTCAAGTGAATCTTGATTCGCTCAAGCAAACATGCGCATTAATTTCCAACTATACTACTTTCAACCTTACCCCCCTCCCTTCGCTCCATACCTCACCACTTGTTCACAGAAATACCTTTATCATCATAAAGAGAGGCTAATAGCTAACGTAGCCATTTGCAAGCGAGCCCAATTGCGTAAACATCCAGACCGCAACCAATCCTCCCCCGTCTGTTCTCAAATGAAGGATAAACAAGGCAGACATTTACACCGAAATTGCAACATCGGCTCGCCATTTTCAGAGGACGCAAACACCTCAGGCTAGCTGGCAGACGTGAGGGCCTAAACGACCGAAAGTTCGCGTTTCTGGGCGTCGTTTCCGCAAGAGTTAACAATTATAGTCGAACTTTTTTTCTTTTTAGGACACTAACACGGAGATTTTGTAAGAAAAATACGGGGCTTTAAGCATAAAAAATAATATTAAATTCCACATTTTTCACCTCTTAAGCAATAATGGGCTATCATAAAAACAAATGCACTGGTTCAATTAATACCATTTACAAAAGACAGAATCGAAAATGCGGTCGCCAATAATTTGCAGAGAAGCCATCAGTAATAAGTTTAATAATTAGATCAGTGATTTAAGAAATTTGTAAAAAGTACATACAACTTTAATGGAAACTTTCTGACTGAGGTGAGTGTTGTGGCAGCAAATGAAACCCTCGGAATTAAAATTCAGACAAATATTCGTTTTTAAAATTCATTAAGAAGAACGAAGAATTTTAACTGTCATCATTTTCAGAAATGCTAGTGTTACATCTAGATACTGATTTGTCACTTATTACCAAATAATTTAAAATGGCAGATTTTCATTGAATAAAATTGTCTATGCGACGCCTTCCGCAAATGAGTACACGCAAGTCCGAAGACATTTTTATTGCATGTGGTATGGGGATGTTCCGAGAAGAAGTTAATGATTACTTCAAATTGCTCCCATCCTAACATAGGCGAAGTTATTTGAATAATAGTATAAACTAATTCCAAATTTTTCGTTATTTCCGTGGAAAAATGAATAAGGGAGACAATAACTACAAAAATAAAAATGCTGCTGAAATAACGTTTTTTGAATGCCAATATTCAAATTATTGCTACTATAATAACAGTAAACAAAACTTTTTTGACAGTTCATTATATTCCCTTCACATACTGAACGTGAATTAATTTATTCAGAATAAAAGCCTGTTTGACGCAAATAGCCGCAGCCTGCGGCTCGCAGGTACTATTTTTAATTTCAATTGAGTGAAATATTCTGCATGTTCGACTTTCAAGCATCCAATCTATACTCAGTGATTACAACAATTACGATAACATCACTGCTAATAAAACATATTGAAAGGAGAACGTTTAACAATGTTAAAAACGTTACTCCTAAGTTTGAAATTATAAAATTTAAAGTTTATGTACTTGTGATAAAGATAGAGATTAATATGTAAAATTTGACCTCGCAGAGAAAGGGAAAATGTAAGGATAAAAGGTAAATGTTGAGAGATAAATGCTATAGAGATTTGTTAATAAATGAAATTTAGACGAGAGATATGGTGAGAGGTATCAAACGGAAAAAGAATGGAACACAAACGGAAACTTCGAAATTTTTCTCTTATTGGGATTCGCGTGTCATAGTTGTTCCCACTGGCTACAATAGACAGTAGCTCACAGTACTTGAGAGTCAATTGCAAGAACCGACAGGTGCTTCTTCTCGAATTCGGTGAGGCAGGCTAACAGAATTTTTAATTCCCTGGCATACGCTTTTGGCGGCTTGCATGGTAATCAGGTAAATGTAAAATGAAATAGAGAAGATGACGGAAGCGTATAGTTAGAAAGGGGAAGAAAAAATGGCAGCGTAGGAAAATAACATGATAGTAAAAGTAGCAAAAAGAATAGGAAAGCTCTAAAAAGAATGGCCAAAAACAAAAAGAAGCGTACAACAGGGAGTTAGAGAGAACGTAGCAATTAGTTTTAGAACATAATCGTTTAAACTGGAAAACACGGGTCCCTCCCCAACAACCCTCCCTCTATCTCTTTCTCTCTCTCTCTCTTTCTCTATCACTTTCACTATCTCTTTCTCTATCACTTTCTCTTTCTTTCTCTCTATTTCTCCCTTTCTCTTTTCCTCTGTAATATTCTACCTCTCTCTCTCCTAAAACTTCCCATTTCTCTTTCTCCTCTCTCTCTCTCTCTCTCTCACCCTACTTTGGACCTTGGAAGTTGCTCGAGTCGGCTGAGGAAAAACGAAGAGGGGACATTAAACTCTCAGGACTCCACGGGAGAGTTGGGCCACGCGCACGAGATCTGTCAAGAAGACTAAGGTTTTGTGTGTTTTAGAGATGATATAAGATGGAAGGGGAAAAGGAGAGGTAGAGAGAGAGAGAGCTTATTTAAATATGTATGGCCCTCGGGAGGGAGAGGAACGGAGGCAGGGAAAAGCGAGAGAGGTAGGGAAGGGTTAAGTGAGGGACAGGGAGCAGAAAGACAAATAGGACAGGTTCATCACTCATTAAGGATCCTAAGGATGCCACGAGAACTTTGGCACCACCTATCGCACAGGTTGTCACCGTAGCCGAGCCCATGCTTTGAAACCGCTGTGCCTTGAAGGCACCAAATTGGTTGTTCTGGAAACTTACGGTATTTAAAAGTTCTCCCGCAATAGTTTGGAGCCCTTAAAGGAGATGAATAAATGACGACATAACAACAACATAAATACTCAACGTGGAAACCCACAGCCATGGCGGATAATCTTAGTAGGGAAGGTGAGAAATTGTGTGATAAAATTCTAGCACATGCATCGTTTCTAGTCTCGATGCCAAAAAATAAAGTAGATTAAATTTTTATCGAATTTATCAGCCTCACAGAACCGAAAATTCAGAGGTTGCCACAAGTGTCCATCAAACCTAAAAAGAATCAAAACATAATTAAAGATAATTAACAATTCGTGGCACTTATATTTTAATTAGAGTTAATCGTATAAATTCCATCTCAGAAAGTTCTTAGAAATTGAAGACATTCGAGATGCCATTCAAAGACAACGTAGAAGTTATTTTTTTTATATTAAGTCAACTTTGATGTACAAACACAGAAGTTAAATTTAATGGAGTTTTTCCAAGAGAGAAAAAATTAACAGAGCATTTCTCGAGTCACTGTTTATATAAAACTTGACAGAAGACATGGTAGGTTTCCGAAGTACCTAGATAAAAATTGCAACCACGTCAAGAGGTTCGATATTAGCAAATAACTTATAAATCCGAGATAACAACTCCTATTGATTTAGAACTGCAAATGCTTAAATTCGGCGCGCCGTCATTCTACCACAACGCAGAAAAAATGCGTTTTCCCCGACAAACTGATGTTCCCGTCTTCAAATACGTGCTTGTCATGAGTATGCACAGATATCGTATCGCCGCTGCGAATTTTAAAATAAACAATCGAAGACGAAGCCTTTAAACAACAGAAGTTGTGAATGACTCCGAAAATGACGGCTCCCAGCTTCTGTTTTTTTTTTACAATCTGATGTTTTTCAAACGCAAACGTCATTCGCCCAAAGCGGAAATTTTATTTATCTCCACACGCTATATCTCCCGGGAGATATTTATTAATTATGCCGATTTAATAAATTTGATTGATGATTTCGTTAACGCGAGGTGATCCAGGAAAGCTTTCTCAAACAAGAAGTTTAAGAGCGTATTTATAGGAAAAAATTACGAGAGAAAATACAATAATTGGATATTCATTCACAACTAGGCAATTTTTCAACAATAGCTGATTCTCTTCGAATTGAGACAATTAATCTTATTTCATATCGTGGCCAATGCTTTTCAATCAAAAGCAATTTTTAGTGTTTTTCGTCATTGCTGAAAAGCACTATTATCTTCGCGATGTCTGTCCGTCCGTACGCATATATCAAAGAAGAATTGGCTGAACCGATTTCAACAAAATTTGGTACATAAAATCTTCACATCAATACAGGACCAAAATAGCATATTTCGACCAGATCGACTAAGCAGGGGTGCCACAATTGCAAAATTAAACCTTTCGGTGATAATGAATTTGGAAGGAATTGGCTGAACCGATTTCAACGAAATTTTGTATGAAGAAGGTGTGCAACATTAAAAAACAAAATCAATATTTTTAATGTAATATATAAAGTAGGGCTGCCACAATACAAGTAATAAAAACATTTCTTTTTACAAGTATTTATGTTGAACTGTTCACATCAATTTTAACCAAATTTAAAATTTGTAATGTACACATATATACAAAACCATAATAGCCTATTTGGACCGGATCAACCAAACAAGAGTGCCACACTTACAAATTATATTTATTCAGTGATTACGGATTTGGAAGGAATTGCCAGAACGGATTTCAACTAAATTTCGTATATAAGATTTGTACAACATACCAGAATGAAATCAAGATGTTTAAAGCGGAGATAAAGAGCAGGGCTACCACAATAAAAGGTAAAATTATATTTTTACACGTATTTTATAGACAACGGCAGCATGAATTTAATCCAATATGGTACATATAATCTTCATATAAATAAATAAACAAAATATCATACTCCAACCGGGTCGACTGAAGAGGGCTACCACAATATCAAGGTTAGAGTTTTCTGTAACTATGAGTTTGGAAGGTATTAGCTGAACCGATTTCAAAAAGAAATTTCGCTTGTAGGGCGAGTATAGAATAGCAAAATTAAATTAACATGTTTACAACGTATCTAAAAAGCAGGGCTACCACCATATAAGGAAAAATAATTTTGATTTAAAAGCAACTATATTAATATATGATTATACTACGACGAATTTGACGAAAAGCACTTATGTACCATGGGAAACCCGTGCACATCCCTACTTGTTAAAAATACTAGGCAAAAACCAGTCAGACAATATAAAAACAGCTTAATACGGATAATAATATTATACGAGGTTTGAGCCGATAAATTGCTGCAGTCATATTTTTCTTTTATATTTATACTCGTAGGACGCATTTTCATTCCTAATTTTTTAAACGCTATTCCAAATTACCGAACTAATGGCTCGCAATATGTTTATCAGTTAAATGGCTTTCAACCTAATCTAACATATCCGAGTAGACAAAATTAATGAAGCTATACAAGATTCTGACTTTAAAGATTACTTAAATACTGACTCCGTTTGAAATGCCGGTATTCAATGAAAATGAAATAAAAATCAAACCAATTTTTATTGCATAGGAACAAATGGCCAATATTTATATAGTGCGGGTCTGTACGCAAACATTAAGGCTGCAAAATAAATATTTTCACGCAAAATGAGACAACTCATAGAGCAAAATAATATTCAATGCGGTGTTATGGTACTGCTTTATCAGCTGTGAAGTCCTTCTCGACCGCAAAGCTATTTTTTATTTCTCAACTATGCAAACAAATCAATGACTACGGAGAGTAACAGCATAGCATTGAGAAACGAACTATAAAAATGGATCATTGCAACAAATAAAAAAAGAAAAACGTACCAACAATTCTTTAGCCGGAGAAATCTGGCCCCAAGGTAACAATACTGACGCTGAAAATGAGATTTTTCGGAAATCAAAGAAGAAAATACAGTTTACCGACAAATTCCGACTTCGGAAGATAAATAAATAAAACTGGCGAAAGAAGAGAAGGCGAAGGGGGCGGAGAAACGAGAAAAGCGTGGGGAAAGATAAACAGAAAAATTGGAAAACTCTGGAAGAAAAGAGGATAGGAGACTAGAAAGCTTCCTTTCGCGGGAAAAGAGTGAGAAAGGGAGAGATTCTTAGAGACGGAGAGAGAGTGTGAGAGAGTGTAAGAGAGATAAGGAGACGAAAAAAATCAAGAAATGGAGGCTTAAAGCGTGGGCCGAAGAGGGAACTTGGACGCGAAAGTATTTTGGATTGGAGGAAGGAAAGCATATCCCCGAAGATAAAGGGGGGATGGGGAGTTATATCCGCTAGCGGTAGGAGGATAGAAGGATTTACAAAAAAAGATCCTCGCGAATGGTGTGCGGGGAAGGCGACCCTCTCTCCGAATTTCGTGGTATTAGGTAAAATGGGTATAGTTCGGGGAAAAGGAAGGAAAGAATGATTCGCGTATTTGGGATTTTGCGAAGGCTGGAATGGAAGGGGGTCGTCACTAGTAGATTGTAATAGAGAGAGAGAGGGGGGACGAGACGGGACTAGAAAAGGAGAGAATCTCGAGAAAAGGGAGTGGAAATCTGAGAAAGAGCATCTCTGGTCGGGAATAAGGTGGGAAATTGAGCGGGAGCTGATAAAAAAAGGACTTGGAGAAGGGAAAAAACGCAATAGGATGAACAAGAGTGTTAGGGTTCCTTATGCGCGTTTTTATGAATCCGTGCGTATAATAAACGTATTATTCGTATACGTAAAGACAAAGTCGCATATATGCAAAGGTAGATTCCAAAATAATAGGATGAAGCGCAAGCTATGCGGTAGAGGAAGAGATAAATCATTAGAATGACTTAAGAGCTCGTCCAAGAGCAAAGATTTCCTTATTCTTTCTGCGATTTCCGCCTTCTTACAAATCCCCTCCCTAAAGCCGTCCGAAAAGCTGTTGAGATGAAAAAATTGCCGCTTTCATTTCCAAGGTTAACTACCTCAGCGTTGCGAAATGCGAATGATAAAAATACTGCAGGATATGGGAAAAAATAACAGTTGGATTTCAACTTATCGACAAGGAAGTCTGGAGAATGGAAAATGCTTCTAAATTTCACGAAGCATTCCGGGACCTATTCGCCATTCATGGCACACCCAATAAAATTTCGCGAAAACATTGAGTTGAAAATTGTCATTACTACACGAAATAGCAGAAGATATCAATTTCACATAGATAAACCAAATAACAGTCAATTCAATGCGCTTTCGAATCGTTCAAATATTTCAGTAAGCTTACAAAAAATCAACGATAGAAATTACTGATTGTATAACTAAGAATTAATGTGATGGCTGATTAAAGTAAATAAAACAGTGACAAATGTTGAAATATACTATTCATTTTCAGTATTCGTATCTTGATAACAATAAAAATAGCAATATTCTTCCCTACAACTCCAGATGTACCGCGTCACATCAAGTACATCGTCGCCGCGGCACACCGGTGCACCTACACAAAAGTACAAAGATTACACGTATTATCGAATATTAAATAAATAATAATGAGAAATTCACATAGCATGAATAAAACGGAAATATTGGTAACGACATGTATTGAAGCGTTCTTTGAGTGACCCGGTTGATATTGGTCGGAGTGGGAGAAATCGACTGTTGGGCCAAGTCAGGCGAACGAAGAATTTAAAAGCGAACAACATCTGTCGATTTCCTGCCCCTTTGGAGGGAAATTCCCGATCCAAATACAGTCGACCGTGAAGTGGAAGCTAAGAATACAGAGGGGAGGTTAATGGATGAGAGGAACTGAAATGTGGCCGAGGATAAAGCCCTCTATCGAGATGGATTTGGAATAATACGACGTCGAGCTTGGAGAGGATCTTCGCAGCAAAGATTGCTTTTCCAAAGGGATAAGGACTTATGGGCCGTTTCACACTTGGAGACTTAACAAAAATGAAAGGACTAAACATTAGAATAATGATAAATAACTACGGGTGTAAGCGCGTATAAATATGCGTCCGCACCGCTTAATCCACGGACATATGTACTTGTATTAAATTACAATTAATTTATGTTGATGAATAAACTTACGAATGAAAGGCTTTGTCTTGACTGCACTTAAAGAAAAAAGGTAAATAGGAGATATCCAATTAGAATCAAACTAGCTGGTACCCATGCGGGCTCCGCACAGTAGTGTCGTGAAATTAAATTCAGAAGTTCTGAATATAAACGCAACGAATCCTTTATAGTACCTCCTTGTATACGATGGTGGAAGCGTATTTACTGTTCGGTATGGTTTTTATTTTTAAATTGTCCAAGGGACAGAGCCAAGACCAAATTAAGAAAGCACTGGCGCACAATTTTTGTAGACCACCTCCACACAATCCCACACTGTCCGGGGCCTCTAGGAGGCCCCTCTACTCATACGGACCTGGTGCACCTGCGCCACTTCTCACCGGTCAATCCGACATTGGACAGAGCTACCTATAACTGTCCACGAGTGAATACGGATTCAGGCAGGTATAGGTCCATCGTCACTAACGTTTGTCCCTGTGACTTATTAATGCTCATCGCAAACGCGAGACCTATGGGGAATAACCTGCGTTTGATGTATACATCAAATTAATTAAATTTACATCAAAATTCACACAGCTCCCAGATACTAAAAACAGTACAAAATGATGTACCGGAGAAAAAGCAAACTTTGAAATGCCAATACAACGTTGAAAAATACAATTATTTAATCTCAAACTGAAATATTTAAATAGGTTTATAAATATAATTTGACATAGGAAGATTCAAGATATTTATTTCTCCGACAACATTGCTTTAGACTTGAGCGACAAAGAAAACTAAAGACAAAAATCTGATGTGGCCACCAGATGACTTTCTCCATATCTGTATTATTTCTAAAAAATTCCAAATCTATTATAAATAGCTGCTTCTTAAGGAGTATATATATGTAATATAAAGCCTAAGGTACTTCTAGATATGCCACGGACATGAAATTTGGCGGGATGATAGGTTATTAGGTACAACCAACCAGAAACATCGAAAATTCCAATTTTTTTAATTTTTAGGGGGGTATTTTTGACCACAATGTTCCATTTCGATATTCCATAAAAAACATGGAAATCTGTGCAGTTTCGTAAAGTTGCATTTTTTAAATAGTTAAAATTCAGATAAAAACTCGAGACGAAAACAATTCTATAGTTAAAAGAATAAAGTTTCTTATTTTTGAAGACTAAATTCGAAGAAATATGTTTTTAATCGGAAAAAGCAGATGCTGAACTATAAAGAACTTCAGCTACCATAGCACCCAGGACAATGCTTGCAATGGGAATTGGCAATCCGTATTATAATAGCATTGCTTTAATGCTTTTTAATAGGGAAATTCTTATTGTTCCATTGATTTCAACCAAAGACGGTATACATATGATGACGTCATAATTTTAAAACGCGATATATGTTATTAAATAAAAGAACGTTACTCCTTTCAATTATGGGGGTTGATAAACTGTATATAATAATAGCTTTAATTTAGTGCTTCTAAAGAGAATCAATTGATTTAAAACTACGGCGTAAACTAATAATGACGTCAAAATCCAAAAACAGGAAATATTAGTGACGTTATGGACTTCCTGATGCACTGCATCCCCTCAAAATCCTACTTTCGATATGGACTGAAATGCTTGCTGAATGCAAGCACCAACTACTTGTAGGTTCAATGATAATAAATATTTTAAGGAACTGCGAGAAAAAATTAAAGAGTTAACAAAGAACTGAAATAAACTCAAACCGTAGCCTTCTGATACTGGGTATAGCCAGAAAACTCCAACAACTAAGAAAATAAAAAGGAGCGGTACTATGAAGTAACCAAGCGTAAAATTTTTACAATATTCACCGGTAGGTGGTGTGTTTATGGCAGCTAAAAAATTATATTTAAAAATATTTCTTAAACATTATATGGGAAAAGGTTTCGAACAAAGGTTATAGAAAATGTAATTTCCTACAACTTTTATTCCAGTACCTTTTTACGTTTATCAAATACTAAAGCAAATATCTCAAAAAATCTTATGTGGCCACCACATGACTTTCTCCATACCTGTGTTATTTCTAAAAATTCCAAATAAATATTTTAAGGAACTGGGAGAATATTTTAAAGACTAAAAAGAACATAAATAAACTCACCCTAGCCTTCTGATATTGGATATAGAAACGAAGCTCCAACAATTAAGAAACTTTAAAGGAACGTTACTAAGACGTAACTAAGCGTCAATTGTTAACAATAGTCGTCGGGAGGTGGCGTGATGGCAGCTAAAATATTTAGTTTTTAAGATATATCTTAAACAATGCATTATATGGGAAAATGTTTCAAACATAGGTTGTAGAAAATTAAATTTCCTAGAACTTCTATTCCATTACGTTTTTACATATATCAAATATTAAAGGAAATATTTCAAAATAACGGATAAGTGACAAGAGTAGACGCCCACTTCCGGCTGACCGATTTTTACCAAAAACTAATCAGTTCTTGTGATTGTCATAAAAATGTTAAATATAAAATTTTGCGTTGACCTGATTAATAGATTTTGAGTTAGAGCACCCACAAAAAAAACTGACACAGACATCGCCGAGAAAATGATCAAAACCTGTTCAGGGGACCTCAAAACGTGTATTTCCGATGAAAACTCGAAATCGATTTTTTTCATCAAAACAATACTTACCCTATACTACGTATGGAGAAAGTAAAATGGGAAAATTACAAGAGTAAACACCCACTTCCGGTTGATCGATTTTTACCACAAACTAATCAGTTCTTTTCCTTTTAACAAAAACGTCAAATATAAAATTTTGCGTTTATCCGATTAATGGTTTTTGAGTTAGAGTACCCACAAAATTCCGGTCACAGACACACACAGATATCCAGAAAATAGTCAAAACGTGTTCAGTGGACCTTAAAACAGGTATTTCCGTTGAAATCTCGAATTCGTTTTTTTTTCATGAAAACAATACTTTCCCTATACTTCGTATATGCAGAAAGTAAAAATAAAGGAGCTGCTACAAGAGCAGGAAACGTTCATAAAGATGTTTAAAACCTAAAAGTTGGGGTATTGCATGGACAAGAAGGTCAGTTAATGACAATACCGAAATGAAAGAAAAACGAGTTTCCTTCTAAATATTGAAACATTCCGTCATTAAAGATAAGCAGGAGTCAGATCCAAGCGGGAAAAAATAAAAAACACGCAAATACGATATTTTCTAAGCAAAAACAAATAAATACATAAAATCAATGTTTGATAATCATCGATGGTTATATTTCAAAAATTACGGAATAAATGTTTATCGGGTAATCACACAGTGAATTACAAAATTTCGGTCTATCGGCTGTTAAATTATAAAACTTATAAATCTCGACAAAATTCTTATCTATATTCAATGCCTATCGTACTATAAAACGCAAAGTAGAAGATTACATTTCAATTCCGTAGATCAACACCTTACTACAAACTGCTCTCCTAAATATAATCAAATTACACTACATACATAGCAATAGAAAGTACGTAACTTACACATTGCAATAATTACAGCCACACCTCGCTTTGCACGACCCCGTTTTAAGCGGTTTCGTTTAGTGCAAAGCAGACCCGCGCCTACCAGGCGTTCAAAAAACAAAGGCGGCCGAAAATTTAGGCGGCCTAGCCATAAATGTATTATAGGATTCCATTTTTACAGTCTTGTGGATTTCAGTATAAACGTCTCTGGATTCCAATTTTGGGCCAGGGTGTGGCACACCCATGCTATAAAAGAATGCCACAATACGGCACACAGTTTTTATCACTCGATCGACGCTTAATTCGTCACCTGACTTTTCAAATAAAATTTCCTAGTTGATTTATTTAGGATTTCATTCATGCAGAAAATATTTACATATTTGCCTGAATATTATGAAGTTTTTAGTTTTCTATACGCTATACCATTTAAAAATCACTAATGAAAATAAGTTACTGAAAAAAGTAAATATTTGCATTTGGCGTTGATAGATGGAAGCCGACAAGAAGCTGTTTTTTTTCAGGTTAACGGTGAATTTTTATTAATATTACACTATAGTTTTCGCGTCCGTGGAACCTATCCTCATTGACATAATTACCCCGTGTTGCGCGAAATTTTCAGGAACCTATCTGTCTCGTAAAGCGAGGTATGGCTCTATAGATTTTGAAGTCTATTAAAAAATCGATCGCTAATATAGAAGATGTTTCTAATAATGTCTCCTTACATTTTCCATAAATTTCCTGCGTTCAAGCAAATGCACTTTCTTTAAATATTAAACATGGGCATCAATTTGAGTGACAAGCGACACGCGAAAATGCATATTTTCACGATATGAAAGCATTCGACACACCAAAGCCATTCTGAGCAAATTCGTCGACGATAAGGTGCGCCTCGAGTCTTTTCTCTTATCTCAACTACTTCATTCGACAGGAGTGACAATGAGAGCAAGAATCTCGACGGTGACCTAATTAGGAGGCGCACGAAGGCATGCCGAGACAAATGAATTGTTATGCCGAATTAATTGCTTTCTGAGAATTATTTTAAATGCAAGAAAATGCATTTCAACACAAGTGTTTTTAGAGCCAATTTGTGCTGAGGTTAATAAAATCTTTTTTGATAATTTTTAAAGGGTGATTATTAAAATAATAATTTGAAACTTGAATTATTCACGTCGTTTATTCTCCGAGATGCTTACATACCTATGTATTGTACAAATGCGATCTAAATGGTTCTTTAGGACGGTAATACATGAAAAACGGCCCAAAAATATTATAAGTACTTAAATACCACAACAATGTGGGCGCCATTAATTATTTTGTGATACAATAAATGAAATTCATAATTTAAACATTTTAAATTAACTTTGCTAGAGCCAGTATCAATTAAATATATTTCTTCATTTTGCATATGTTGAAGATAAAAATAATATCGAACACGAATAATAACAACTTGAACATTTTAAACATTTTCACATTCAAAATATCAATACTTAGGATGAATATTTTGATTGGTAGTTGCTTCCCGTTTTTGCATTTGGCACTTTCACCGGACCAACCTTTCTTCCAAGAGGGAATGAGATAGTTCGGTGCGGCTAGTTCGGCGCTGGCTGCATACCAACTCAGTCCCGGGATGTTGTTGTACGAAAAGGTCGCATAATAGCTCAGTCCCGCGGTTGTTAGATGCATAGTTGGTTTTTCGACCAATGCAAACTTGGAACTTTTAATTAGTATGGATACGATTTTCGTTGATGGCACATTTAAAAGTTGTCCAAAATATTTCTGTCGGCTTTTTACTGTCCACGGCACAATGGACGGCACTTATGTACCTTTGGTATTTTTCTTGCTTCCTAATAAAAGTGCTGAAGTGTATGTGGAAGCTTTTCAATATTTAATATCCGAATGCTTTTAACTCCAGGTAAATTTTTCACCAAATATAGTGTACATACGCGGGTATCGAGAAAGCTACATTTAGTACAGACAGTCCTAAGTCTGTGAAAAATGGGAAGGAAAATTTTGTTTCGTGGTGGGACTGAGTTAGTATGTCCTGAAAACTCGGGGACTGAGTTGGTGTTTCTTTGACCGCCGGAGCTCACAGGTTCATTTTCGCTAGCCAAAACAAATTCACAGCAAATGCCCAAATCCGACACTGTATCTCTAGTTTGGTTGGGTTGAACAATTCATGGGCTAAAGTGGATTATACGCCCCCTCTGGATTGGGTTGGTGGGTAGGTTAATACAACTTTTGCCTCTTGTTTGAACGCCCTTCGGGTTGGGTTGGAAGGAAACAGTACCTAGTATATCTCAGGAAAATATAGAGAATAAAATTTTAATATCCTACTAACAAATTTTATTTACAAACCGAATTCGTTCATATTTTGTTTTTAACAAAAAATCTGCCTGAGTTTACCGCGAGAAAAACTAAACTAAAAAAAATTACCCCTATTTTGAAATGGAAAATCTGGAAAACTATTTTAAACTTCACGAAATAATCAAATATGAAATGAAAAGATATTATTGTGTTTTGGCAGATGTTTAGGGTTGGGTTGTTGTCCTGCGCCGAACTGTCCTACACCCCTTCCAAGAATATCACCTTCTTTAAGTAATTAAGTGTAAAAATATAAGAGATTGCTAAGGAATTTGTAGATGCACAAACATTATTGTGATATATATATATATATATATATATATATATATATATATATATATATATAATAATCCTGTGAATACTGGTAAAAACCATAGATTTCGAGTTAAATATAAAAGAAAAATGCAATTGCGGTAAGGTTATAACCAGGAGGGTTTTTATTGTAAGTAGAATATAGACATCCTGACATAGACTTCAATAAACCACAACCCTTTTGACATTGATCAACCCGAATGTCTTTCATAAGCTACAAACTTGCGGTAGTCATAAGTCCGAGATAATAATATTCTGGAACAATTTCTTTCAAAAACAATCAATAGAAGAAAAAACAGCTTAAAAAGTTCATTACCAACTGCCGTCACATACGGTGTCCTATCGCGAAATGAAAATTTTCTTTCGCTTCGCTTGCAGAAATAGGCTAAGTAGGTCGGAATAAAACAAATGAAGGAACTACTGCGTAAGTCCCGATAAAAGAGAAAAATGCACCGTTCGCTCGGATACGCGATGCGAGTCTTTGGGAGCGGGCCAATGATGAAGACGCAGGACGCAAAAACCTAATATCGCTAGGAGCGTAGTAAGAGATGTCCCGGAGGGGAGAGAAACAAAAGGAGACTACGGGGAGAGAAAAAGAGAGAAATATAGAGAATGAAAAGGATTCAGCGGATCCTTACATGGAAGGAGCTGATGAGACAGCACGTGGATCCTTTTTTTCCGAAGCATTCAAGGCTTCATTCTCCATTTAGCTCTCCACTTCGCTGATTCATCAGCTGCTAGCTCTAGGTTCATACGTAAATGTCCACCGAATCTCTCCCATCTCTATCAACATCTTGTTGACTTCAATGTATAACTCTTCCATTTCCTATTGTGTGCCTTGCGAGGAAACGACACGCCACCATTCAGCGAAAAAAGCGAGTCAGGGATTAGGTCTTTTTGACACGTCACGATAATTGCTTGAAAGGAAAATATATTGACCATGGGTGAGTATCTGTTCCACTGCATAGAATTATTATGAATAATTACGGTCATTTATTTTTCTTTTTATTACTTCGCCAATTTCAGCGGTTAAAATTTTTAAAATTGCTCCATGGAATGTCAACATTTTTCTCTTACTCGCCAAAATAACATGGCATGAATCGCAACAAAAATCTAAAGTGGGAACGATTCTAGGTACACTTCATTGCTTTGAATATAATTGAATTTAATATCTACAAGGGTTGAGTTATTGCAATAAATATTAAGCTCAACTTTTCAAATAAAAAGATAGGAGTAATTACTCAAAAAATCGCAAGTTCTAAAGATAAATATGGGCTAATTTAACACAAACCATTTTTAGTGAATAATCAAACCTTTTTCAAGCAATATGGGGGAGTGACGGCAGAGGAAAAGATAACTTTTCAATTTTAAACTCCGCTATTATAAATGGATTAAACGTGAATATTCAAACCAAAACATTCCGACAAATTAATTTTTCCCCATTCGTACAGGAGGTAGTTAATTCCTCGCAGAAGCGGGAAGGGAAACCAACTTTTTAAAAAAATTAAATGTGGGACGACAGATTAATCAAACGGATGCTTGCCAATTAGAGGAATTCCCTCGGCTTATGGAATTCAAATTAAATTGATAGCGGGAAATTTTTCGTTAAACCTTTAACTGGCTTTGGTACTTCCCAAACGAAAGGGGGAGAACGAAATAGAGATGATGGAGTAGAGAGATACACGGGAACGAGAAAAAGGATGGAAGAGAATGGACAAAAAAATAAAAACAAAAGAGCATCGAAGAATCCCATCCGATCCCGCGGCACGCATAAGATCGCCCAAGAAATTATTTACGTTCCCCGAGGGGAATGAGGGAGCCGCAAAGAAGGAAGAAAATTAGGTCTCGCTACAGAGTGATGGGATTGGATGCAAAACGATAATAGAGTAGATGGAATTACCATCTACCTCGCAGTCTCCCATTCTTTTATTCCTCCTCCCCACTCCGATTCTTTACTACCCACGTTTTTCCCTCTTTCTCATCATCCTCCTTCTCTCTCTCTCTCTCTCTTCATTACCTTAGTCTCTTCATCTCTCTGCTTATATCTTCGTACTTTCAATTACATTAACGCAATACAAAAACTATCCGTACTTTTCTATCACACGACGAACAAGTTAGGTAAATAATCCGTTACATGAAATCCATTTTCAATTTTTTTACCTCGTGCGCATTTCAAACTGAAAACTGCACTTTAATATTTAAAAAGTTGACGATTTATATATTATTATGACATTGTGATATTGAAACTGGGCAACAAATCATTTCGTTAACAAAACCAAGATTTTGGCAGAGCTTCATTTAAAACATATTTGGGAGTTTTCAGCCAAGGCCTAACTTGAATGCCAACCCAATCCTCGCGTTGTCTTTACAATAGCAAAGTGTGAATGATTTTGTGGCACAAAATGGAACTCATGGGAGTGACTATCTCATTACATTTTGAGCCACGCAAAACTTTACCTCTAAAACCTATTTCCATTCGTAATTTTTGACCATGAGAAAAGAGGTTTCGTTAAACATTACTTCCACATCTGTGCAACTTTTAATGAACGCGTCTATTTCGTATAAAGGGAGAAACGATTTAACATTTTCTCTAGGATTTATTTCATGTCTTATATTTTTCATCATTCTCTCTCGCCATTACTAGTATCCCGTTATATATTTATCTCTCCTCCCCTATTTATTATCCTCCATGTCCTTTCTTCTAAGTCCCTCTCTACCCTTTCCCCTCTTCCGTCGCATTTTATATTCTCCTCTGTCTTCTCTTTTCATTCCCATCGCTCCCACTTACAGTTCCGATAATCCGAAGACGATCTTATATTTCGAGTTTCGAAAAAACTCTGTACATGAGATACTCCGCAGCGTACACATCTCCATCGAGCGTTCTTAGGTTTCGTTAGAGAGCGAGATCTTGGCTCGTATCTCCAGCGCAAGTGCTTCCTTTCACCCTTGCAATCATTAGGGAGGAAGATTTGCAGGAAAGGGAGAAAGCGATGGGATGAGGAGGTGCGAGATTTATTTCCAAGGCGCCACGGTGAATTGGAATACTCGAGCGAGACACTAGTCGAATTTATTCCGCTCAAAAAAAGATTAAATGAAGCGTTAAAAGAAATACAGGAATTTATTTAACGGAGTTTAAGAATCTCCATCTATGAAAGAAGACGGAAAAATCTTCATCAAAATAGTCTACCTATCTTAAACGGGCTCCATCAACGTAGGATTCAAGTTTTATGCCTATGATAAAACAGTTATTTATTAAATATTAATATAATTTCAAAGAATGTAAAATTATAATTAACATATCTATTGATGCAAAGTAATATCAGATATAGCCAAATACCTTCTCAAGGCTCGCAAATACCAGGTTTGTTTAAAACTCTCCCAATTATGACGCATGAATAAATTATATTCGTATTAAGCGCAATTATTTGTGCATCGAGAAAGGGTTTACAACGAGCTCAGCACTTCATTCTGAAGATGTGATGTTGATGCGTGTTTGTCCTTGGCCCTTGCCGTAGCGAGTTTGTTAATTTAAGTTACTCACTTCACTCTACATGTGAAGGACTGATTTAATGTAATGACGTTCTCTCCTTTTTCAAGTGACTGCTGGCTTACACATACATGGCTGACATACATTTACCATAAAAATATCCGGGATGTTTCACGAATAAAAATCATCTCTCTCAGGTAAAATCACATAAGAAATGATTCGTTCGTGCCATTTACAATTAATCCTTATAACAAGGTAAAATCATATGCGAGTTATGTATATTTTCAATCCGTCAACCTTTCAGCTGGTAAAATCGCTCGCGGAGTGAACTATAAATGCTATAAATAGGGAGTGCAGTGAAGTAACGAAAGCAACAGAAGGAAAATTAGTACATGCGCCACGGCAGCTGATGATAAATAAATTTGTCCTACTCAAGAAATATCTGTTGCAATCAATCAGCACAACTACCCGGTTGGTTCTATTTTCATTTCTCGATATTACCTTCGTCATTCAGTATTTTGCGTTTATAATATGCATGACATTATTATATACAAATATATATGAAGAATCTTTTCCTTTTTATTGAAAAAGAGTACAAAATTTAGTCTCACTCTTCAAAAATATTAATTAAAGATGTTATTCCAAAAAATTCCAATTATTTGCATTCATTATAGCATTTTAATGTTTTCATTTGATTTTTATTTTACGCTAACCCCAACCCTTTCTGAGAAAGAAAATATATTGTTTGAATTTGTGTTAGTACGCATTTTATGATAGTTTAATTTTTCTTTATCAAAATTTTTGTGCATGTATTATTGTTTTACGAAAAATAGTCGTGCTAAACCTTAAATATATGGTTTCTCTATACATGTATTAAAACGGTTCGTTTTTGCTTGGGTTTATCAAGAATATGTCTTGAAAGCCCGTAGAAAAGCAACTTTTGCCTTCCGATATATATATATAGCTTCATAGCAGTTGTAATTATATTATGAAGCTCAAATATGCTACAATCATTCGCTTGGGTAAAACTTAATGTTATCATAAAAGCACTATGTACGAATAAAATCCTATACAGTAAACGTCGCATGTTAAGAATGGGTGAAAAATAAAGAAACGTGACTGTAAATCACTAATGTTATTTGCAAATATTATATATTGAGGTAGTTAAAGATGTACATAGTTTAGACGTGGCGCTAAAATAAAGGAAAGATGTTTCCAATTTAATTTTCTCCAAAAATTATAAATTAATTAAAAATTATAATGTTTCCAGCCTCTCCCAAAACAATAACTACCGAGCCAAATTCTAATTGCTAATTCTGATAACAAACGTGGGGCTAACAGATTGTATATTTTTCTAATTTATCAAATTGAACTTTAAAAATACGGCACACAGATAAATAAGTGATCCATTTAAGATAAATTTGTTCCGTCTGTATTTTCCTCTTCACTGACTGAAAAATATTTAAAGGTTTAGAAATATTTATGATACATCAAGTACAGTCGTACTTCAGTGAACGCGAGCATATTCGTATCAATATATAGCACAGCACGAAACATAATTTACCGAGTCCAAGAATAGTGTATTCAGTTCATAATTTTGCAAGGTTATCAGACAGAAGGCAAGTCTATGCATAAGGAATCTAAGCCTGAGTCTTCACATTGCTCAAAGTCATTCGAATTCTCAATAGGCATCTCAAATCGTACAAAATAATAGCCCCAGAAATCTTGGTATCACTCAGTCAAGTGTTTACCGTTAAAAATCCCAATTATAAGGTTGCAGTATGAAGCCAAATATGCACTTTCTTTAAATTCAAAATACTACGCAAGCACTGCTCAAATGATAAAAAGAAAATTTTCAAATTTAAAATAAATATCGCAAATTTAATTATCTATTCCAATTAATTTATTGAATCCAAAACGCCTGCTCAGTCTTCATTAAGTGTTAATAACTAAATAATTATCTTTCATATTTTCTCAATCACATGAAATGAAATTTAATGATCATACTATAGGTATTTGTAGGTAGAGTTTATAAGTGAAACAATAGTTTTGCCAGCATAATTTTAGTCACAACACGGATATACGGATAGGTGGAAAGAAAAATCGAAAAAATTCGAAACTTTTAAAATGTGTATGTCATAAAAATATTCTTTTTAACAAAATTATTATTCAAGATGAAAAAATTGCCGTATACGAATCATTATTCACTGTTACATCATCGCTTCTACTGTCACCTCCATGCCGTAAAGGTTGGAAATATAATCCAGAAAACTGTGACTTAAACACAATTATTAATCATCCGCAAAAAAAAATAGAATAACCCGCTGAAATTTATGTACCGATGCCTCCATCGCTCGTTACTCGAGTTTTCAACAGAGCATTGAAGCCTAACTCGATGGCAGGCGAAAAGCAATATCTTCCTTCCCACAAATATTCAGGACCATAAACTCTCATCTTCGGCGCAAGTATTCCCATAATCCAGCAAACGCCAGATCATCCACACCCTCTCTCCATGTATCCATAGCATTGTTGACGTATCATCCAAACATGGCGATAAATCCGTCGGAAAAAATACGTTAAACTGCCGAGTGAAAAAGAGGGAAGAAATACTGACGGATGGAGAAATGAAGGAGGCGATAGAGAGGCAATATGAAAAAGCGCGTTTTATTTATTGAGGTTTATTCAGAATTGTAAAATGAAAATTATTTCTGAACCTATTAATATAATTATACGACAAAGTAAATTATTCAATTTTAATTAAAAAGACTATATTCATAATAAAAGGATAACTTTGTAGTTTCCACAACTTTTTTAATTATAATATATTCATACTCTTCCACGTGTTAGGTTTCTTATATAATGTCTATTGGCTAATGATACGAACATACTACATTACAAAAAAGGACCCCCCCCCCCCCCTACGCTCTGCTATTTTTACAAAAAAGGGCTCTCCTGGCGCTCCCCGGAATCTCAAAAAACATTCTTTTGCAGCGATATAGATGGCATTAACGTTCACATAAATAGTAATAATTTTAACGTTCTATCTATGACCAATTGTTCAGCATTTTAATTTGAACATTTTGAAGGCAACCCATGCCGCCAACCGATTTCTCCAAAAAAATCATGGTCATCGTAATAAATGGCATCAAAGACGACATGCACCCAGAAAATTTCAGCCTTTATATCCCTTACCGTATACTTGCTATTTTAGTTTAATTCATTGCACAGACGGATAGGCAGAGCGAAAACATAAGCGCGGGTGTTTGTGTGTGTGTGTGAGTATATATATATAATAAATCACGCTAAAAATTGAAACAAATTTCCAATGGAGGAGGTAAAAAAATGTTAGCGCCAAATTGGAAGAAAAAAAATAAAAGAGGTTACGAAAAAGAGGTGAAGTGGGAAGGTAAAAGCCCAAAAAAGGAGAGAATGATATAAGAAGACGGAAAAGTAAGATTCAGGATTCCATCAACATGTAAATTGGCACAGACTGCGGGGTAGCGGGAGTGGGGACGCGTAGGATAGCAGGATGAGCATCGGGTGGAACTGGAGGGAGAAAAAAGGAGTAAATAGGGGAAAAGGAGAGGGAAAGTAGGGGAAGGAGAGGTTGAGAGAAATTGTAAGAGTGAGTGGATGGCGGAAGGTTTGGAGTGGAAAAGGCGAGACGTAATGCGAGGAATATATATTGAAGTGGGGATTCATAAGACTGTAAGGTGTTAATGGAGACGATTAAAAGATATGACGCGAAGCAGGTCAGTTTGTTGGACTGGAAAAAATACTCTGCGCGAATCGTTTTATAATTCTTACTGAAGTAACGAAATTGCGACAATTGTCATGGGAGTGAAAGGTGTTACAGAAAAACCCCGATTTAGCGCTCTCGTTTATAAGATAGTGCCACCCTCCCGCACGCCGCCCGTGAATCGATGTGAACAGAACTTCCATTACAAGGAGCAAGCATATACCGCGATTTACCGCCACTCCCGCTTTAACGCCAACGTCAGCGATGGACAAACATTGGCGCTAAATCAGGGTTTGACTGCATGTAAATAAGAAACACGTGCATAACTAGAAAGAGGAAACGTTTCACACTTTTTCTACATTAGCCATTTAATGAGCATATAAACGCTCACCAATAAATTTTGACTCGTATCAATAAAGATTTATCACGCGTTTGCAGCTATTTCGGAGCGAAATCCATTACACTTATTTGCAACTCACATCCCTAAATCTTTTAGCATTGATTTTTTATGAATAAAGAATATGCGAGAGACTTTTTACATTCAGGCAATTTTTTTCGATTGAATCCGCTAATTAGGGTTCTGTTACGGAAGCAAAGAAACGACAAAAAATACCTTAGTCTAGCGTAAAAACATTAAAATCCGAAAAATGAAGCCCCTACGTCTCCTATTTGGCATCCCAATAATGAAGGTAGCCTCTCTTTAAGAGAACGATATGGAGCCAGGCATAGAATGGAGGGACAAAAGCTAAAAGAGGATATTAGACAGCGCAGTATATGTAGCCGGTACGGATACTCCAACAGAGGAAAAAAGTAGCGAACAGTAATCCCCGACTAGCGAGGAAAGAACGCCCGGATGGTGAATAACGTAAAAAAAACTTTGGAAAGCGATTTCGACGAGTGGGACATAGCGGGAAGAATAATGATGGCGTAGCTGAATTTTAAGAACGGTAGGTGGGAGTGGGGGAAGGGCGCGAGGAGAAAGGACGGAAGAAACGAGTAGAGATAGAGAACAAAAAATATTCGACGTGTCCTATTCTGTGCTAACCGAGGCAGCTAGGACTGTCCCGTAACCCTTTCCCCGAGACCGATTCTCCCCCTCCCCCCCCCCCTTCACCCCACCGTTCCCGAAGTAACTCCTCCCCATTTCCATGAATTAGCAGGCACTGTCGGCTGGAGCTGACGGGTATGCGGGCTCCCTACGCGCCAGGAGTAACGCTCCCCCCCCCCTCCATCCCTTACACTTCCGCGGCTCCTGGTCTGAAGGAGAGAAAGGGAGACGAGCTGAGATGATGGGATGGATGAATGGAGGAAGGAAGGGGGAGATGGAGGATGGGGGAGGGAAGGATGTCGGCGGTGACGGAGCGGGAACAAAGTGACAAACACAGAACGTCCTTAGAGCGCGGAAAGGGAGTAAAGCACTCGTTTCATACATGCGGTGTTTCATGCAGAGAAGAGTGACCCGATCGATTATCAGGGGCGTAGATGAATAATTGCCCTGGAAAAGCAATTCGTGATCCAATGGAAAAGGAAAATTATCAGGGAAGTGTTTCGTCTTCGAAACGATCATAATCACCCTCATCACGATATGAGGCAGTAAAGTGACCTCTATCGACTAACTGTAAAAGTAAGCAGAAAACAATCCTATTCGAATATCACGAAAAGACGGTTCTAGGTTTCTTCTCTTCATTTGGCCGGAAAGGGAATAGACGCAACCGCCATGCTGAAAATGATTTTTCTTTCTTGCCATCACTCAACACTTAAGTCGCCTATCGTTAACTTGTTTGCCATTTAAACCATTTTAAAGCTTTGATTACTTCAACAACTAATACCTCTATAGAAAAATATGCTTTAGGTATTCCAAAAACCGAAACTGGATAGAAAAAGTAGAAAAAAAGGTAAATAATAGCTTGAGGATTATTTAAACATTTTAAGCGAATCGAAAAAAGGTTTTTCATCACGGCCGTCTCCGGTTTCTTTACGATTTCTTAAGCATTAACTCGCACGCTTCTTTCAACACAAATAGGTAAAAACAGTAATTAGAGCTAGGTAAAAGATAATTTTCAGGTTCACGTGTTTATTTTGCTATTTTAAAAGAGTTTGCCCACATCAACCCCAATATTGCATCCAGTGTGTCGATCGAACTGGATCAAAACTTAAAATTTATATCTTGAAGCATTCTTAAAATAAATATCTCATATGATTTTTAAAATGCCATTTCAGAAGAAATTAAAATGTCTACATGAAAAGTACTGATTTCTTTCTTCAGCTCGAATGTTGTCGGTAAATCAGAAGACAATTCCGAATTATCTGATAATAAAGATATGTATGTATATACTAACTCATGATCACCATTACTAACAACATTTTTAAATTGTGTACAAATATAGAATAAAAAGTTTATATTGAAGACGTTAAAACCTATATATTATAATAACGTTAAACCTCATACAAACAGGAAATGTCGTCATTAAAATATTATAAATATTTCGCCTTCTATTGAATTGCTTCTACATAAGTTCTAACTTTTCATACGTTCTTGGACACATCAAACTTCCCAATAAATGACATAACGGAGTCATTACCAATATACTATAATCACCAATCAGTGAATCACTATTTCTTAAATGGTTCGCATCTGGTTCATTCGAGCGTTTTATGGCCACAGGAAATACTGCGATCATCACATTGGAAACGGCATGTACGTGGAAACAAATTATTTCCGACCAATCAGTTGCATAACTGAGAAAAACGTCTTCACACAATAGTCCGGAGACCATAGAACGAGGTCCCCTGCGGATTCTTCTTTTGCAATAGGACGCCGCCCTTGAGGAGAAATAGTAATTGACTCAGCGGGAGAAAGGAAATTGAGAGAAAGGGAGAGATAACCGGAGAAAGGATAGGAACAGGACGAAGAAAAGGATGCCCTGGAGATGAAAGTGTGATCGTGGAAAATTGATCGGTTGATTAGCTTCCATTTGCAGGCAATTTTCCGGGAGAAAGTGATAAAGGGAATGCTTTAAACGCCCATTTAATTGAACGTAAACTAAGCTAGAGATGGCACGACTAGATTGCCAAATTGAGAAGATTATCGAGATAGAAATTAAGGAGGAATAAATTTAGTTATTTTATGGGGTGAAAGGAAGAAGTAAGTACGCGCCAAGGGGATATATCCTCGGAAATTTCAATTCCATCTTGAAATGGCGAAACTATCTAATAAAAGCAGCCAGTGGATTGAAGATGGGACGAAAATAAGGCGAACAATACTGTTTTAAGAGCATTTTAATCACCTCTTTCTAGGTGAGGTAGCGCGACCAAGTATACTATTCTTCTTTAGTAAAGTCTATCCTGATTACACCCTTCGGTAACCAAAATTTAAACAATTAAACAATTTCGATTAAAAGTCCCTTCGATAAAAAATACTTACTGTGGAAAAGTTGCTCAAATATAATCAAAGCCTTTTTCATGCTATGGCAAAGTTTTTCACTTAACCAACATCTTGAATAACAAAATTTACCGATTGACTAGTTCCAGAGATAAAAATAATGCTCCTTCGAAGCAATAAATATCAACACGTACGAGCTGAAATGAATAATACAAGACAATAAAGGGAATTCATTCGGTATCGTTTACTTTTTTCAAGTAAATTATTTAATTTTATAAATGCTTCCATAAATAGGGCCACTTAATGCAACATATAGAAAACTTTACCCTAACAAAAACTTATAGGGCGAACGTATTGAGAAAAATATATAAAAATAAATAAAACAACAGAAACTTCAATTTTCCCATTAAAACTATTTTAGTTTATTTTCTAATCAAAAAACTGATTGCTGACAATTTAAAGTTGATAGTTTGAAAAATATTTCGGTGGAAAAAGGTGAAGATTGCACTGTAATTTTTATTTTTCATTACTAACCTATTCAAAAGTAACAACATTATACACAAGTGCGACGCCCAAATTCCTGCGAAACTTCCAGATCTTTTTCGAGAAATTTTCTCCGTAATATTCAAAAGAAGAAGCATCCTACCAACTTGGGAATTGATAAAAAATCTAAACTTTCGATAAAGTCATTATTATTCAAGAATATTCTACTCGCTACCTTCCGCCTTAACTTTTTATCACCTCAATGAGAATACGTAACAGCCAATTAATTTTTCACTCGGAAGCGAAAGGATGAAGACGATCCGGAGACGAGGAAACAACGTCCCACTTTCAGCTAAATAAAATTATTTTTAAAAAGAAACAACTTCCGAGTTTTCCTTCCAAGTTTTAAAGTGCATTACGGTGACACGCACCAGACAAACAATTTTATAGATTGTGGCAGGAGAGACTCCGGAAGGAAATGATAACTATGCTAACGTACTTCAAAAGCTAAGTAAGTTAGCGCGCATTGGGAAAAATGATAAGCTACATAAATATCTACTCGAGGAATTCTATAACAGTCATCAATTCGCTCCCCCCAGTAAATAATGACAACGAATGCACGCACAATTGTCATAAAAAGATTATTGGCCTTTGGCCTACACAGATATATATACATTTTTTTAACTACCGCTATCATGATATATCATCATCATAGGTAGTCTGTCTGTAGATAGGTCCGTGATTATTCATGGTTAAACCTGGTTCTCCATATACTCCTATTTTCCGCTGTCCTCTTTATATCTTGATAACTCTCTTTCCCTTTCAAATCGTCTATCAGCTGAAACCTTTTCCTACCTCTTTCCCTTTTCCCATCTAGTTTTCCTTCTAACACATCTTTAATCATACTCTCTCTTCTCAGGTAATGTCCAACCCAGTTAGCCTTCCTCTTTCTGATAGTCTGTATAATCATTCGCTTCTCTCCTATTCTTCGTAGCACTTCATCGTTTTTCATCCTATCTGTCCATTTTATCTTCAACATTCTCCTCCAAGTCCACATTTCAAAGCTTTCCAAGTATTTGATGTCATTTTTCCTTAGCGTCCATGTTTCTGCCCCATACAATGCTATACTCCATACGTAGCATTTTATCAACTTCTTGCGGATATCTTCCCTTATATTCCCTGTAAGTAGTTGTTTCTTTCTCCTGAAAGCCGCTTTTGCTTTTCCTATTCTAGTTCTGATCTCATCCGTACATTTTGCTACTCGTGTTATGATGCTTCCAAGGTATTTATATTCTGAAACTTGTTCTAAAGACTTTCCCCCAATACTTATGTTCAGATTATCTTCTTTACCCGATATTCGAATGACCTTGGATTTTTCTGTATTTATTTCCATACCGTATTTTCTACCTGTTATCACTAGTCTATTTATCATTTTTTGTAGCTCCTCTTCCTTTCTTGCTAGAAGTACTTGATCATCTGCGTATTTTACTGTTCTTATAATCCTTCCTCCAATTTTGAAATCCCCTGTGCCTTCTAAAGCTTCTTGCATTAGACTTTCTCCATATATATTGAATAGGGTTGGCGATAGGCAGCAGCCTTGTCTTACTCCTCTACCGATATTTATTCCGCAGGTGTCCACATTCTCAAACCTGACCTTTACAACTTGATTCTCATATAGATTCCTAATCAGTCTCCTGTCTTTCCAGTCTACACCTATATCCTTTAATATCTTCATCAACTTTACCCAATTTACTCTATCAAAGGCCTTCTGCCAGTCTACGAAACATGCGCAGATAACTTGACTGTATTCTATTGCCCTTTCTGATATGATTCTAACTACTCCTATAGCATCTCTAGTTCCTCGTCCTTTTCTGAAACCGAATTGATCTTCCCCTATTATTTCTTCTGCCTTTTTCTCCAGCCTTTTATTAAGAATCCTCGTGATGATCTTCGATGTGTGTGACAGAAGGCTTATAGTTCTGTAATCTTTACACTGCATTGCCTTTGGCTTCTTCTTTAGAGGGATCATTGTTACTTCTAGGAAATCCTGAGGCCACTCTCCCGTGTCGTAAATCTTATTAATTAATTTCGTGATCGCTTTTAGTCCTTCTGATCCTATGACTTTAAGTATCTCAGCCGGTATTCCATCGCTGCCCGTGACTTTCCCCTTCTTTAGTTCCACTATCGCCTTTTCTACTTCGCTCTCCATAATACTTGGTCCTAAGTTGTCTTCTTCAATGTTTTCCTCATTTTCCAGTTCTATTTTTGCCGCTCCTGCCTGTTTGCCGTATAATTCCTTAATGTATTCTTCCCATACCTGTGCTACATCCTTTGTTTCTGAGACTATCTTCCCATCCGTATTCATAATTCCTTTACCACAAATTCCATTAGACTTCTTATCTTCTAATTCCAGTGCCCTAGCGTACATCATATCGTACCGTCCTAACTTCTCCATTTGATATATATATATATGATATATATCGATTCCTCATCTCGAGATAATTCAATCAAAACTTAAATATCTGCGCAGAGACGAACTCAAACATAACAGTCAAATGCATATATACAAAAAATATACACTCATTAAACTTGTGGAATTCTTCCCTTAAAACAATTTCATAGAAAATTACCATTACTGTAAAATAAGACAAGATAAGGAATACATAACTTTTCATTCTAGATACAAATGAAAGTACGATAAAATAATGTCTTACTGAAATAAACCGAAGCAAAACATTGTCAATAGGAATAAAAATGTGGAAAAGAGCGTTAATCAATGTTTTATAATCATTGTCGTTAGGATAATGACTACCTTGCAGGTAGAAGCCTCTATTCAACCAAGAGAACAAACGCCAATTCCCAATCCATAAACAGTAATTCAATACTAGGAGACATACATTAGCTAATATATCAACAATACCGGTCAGACTGAAAAACAGGCAAAGCTCAAAAATTAACTAGAGAAATAAAAGCTACAGCGGATTAAAGTAGAAACACAATCGTTGGCCTTTTTTGAGTGACATCCGCGAACGCAAAACTGACTTTTCGCGATCATAGAAAGATAGTACCAAACTAGCATCCCAGTATCAGAAGAGAACAAAAATAAAAGGATACACCGAAAATAATCCCACTTTTTTATCAAAGACAACACCTCCTCCTCAGCCGTAATTTCCTTGCGAAGAGAATATCAAAAGCAGATGTAAAACCCACATAAATTCATTTTTTCAAAGACTCGCGTCCTCGAAGAGGAAGAGAACGTCACACCCATCAATCTCGAGGTCCGTGCCCATTTACCGAACGCATTATCGATGGAAAACTTTCGATGAGAGAGACAAGAGGGAAGCGGAGCAAACAGCATAGCAATCACAGGAACAGAGGGGGACAAGGAACAGTGGCGACGGAGCTTTGAGATAGCTCTGATCGACTAGGAGGAAGTCGCATGGATGGAAAGAGACTGGAGTGGCTCGGGTACATAGGGAGGGAATGACACAAACCTCTCTCTCTCTCCCTCCAGTCCTACTCAAAACCTCTTCCTCATTTCCATTTATATGGAATGCGCAAGAAGGGAGAGAGAGAGAGATGCTTGAAGGAGGGACGTTGCGAGGAAGAGAAGGGGGAGAGGAGATCTGAGGGAAAGAGGAGTGAGGGAAGGAAATAGAGAGGGTAATAATGGTATTAGGTAAACTTCACTCATCTCTCCTCTCTCTCTATCTATATCTCTCTTCCACTTTCTTTCTCCGTCCCGCCACCGCATCCCCGGACAATTGGATTCGAAAGCAGAAGAGGGAGGAGGGGAGATAAGAAAAGAACGCCCCTGCGGCAGGAGGATTTCGGGAAGGCGGTGGATGAGGGTGGGCAGGGTGTTAAGGCCGAACGAATAATCCACTTGATTGAGCGGAACGAGAAGGGTAAAAGAGTTGAAGAGGGACGGCAGGGAGGGTTTGGAGGAAGACAAAGAGAAATAAAAGAAGTTTGGGAGGGAAGAAGAGATGTCATCAAAAAGGGTAAGATGTATAATATGCGTTCTTCCTGGCATACATATGCAAGCCTCTCTATAATAATGAATCTGAATGAAACCCTACAAATGGAGAAGACTATTTAAGTTTAATAGCTACACCTTCAAAATGTCTCAGCTTGAGCTTTTTGCAAAACCCATTGGAACATATTCCCCAACCTTTAATATATACTACATATCAGAGGCGGTAATACGGAAAAAATTAAATTTAACTAATTCTGGAGGGCATTAATACATTTTATGCTTAATAACTTCTACTATTATATAATCCCATGCTGGAATTTCACATGCGAATTTACTGTACATATATAGGTTCTCATGGATAAATAAGTTAACTAGCATTTGATACATTTGTAATCATATTTGTCCCACAAATAGTTCGTTATGGCAAATTAAAATTTTAAAATTGTAAAACTCTGCAATTTCCTACTGCATAAATAGGCGATAATATTGCGGCATCAATCAAATTGCCCATTAAAGCGTATTTATGAACGCTTAACAAAACAGAATCATTGTAAGGACGCAAGCATAAGCACATAGCACAATTGTTAAAGCTAAAATACTGATATTCTCTTCAAATAAATCGGGTGATAAAATAAATTCCCCTCAGTACCTAAAAATATAACTTCCTTTCAAAAAATTAGGAATTATTTGGACTACTACTTGGACCATTACACTAGAACGTCAATCTAATCTCTTCTACGCCTTATAACATCTTTATATCCATTTATGACTCTGGAAGATGAATAATGATCAAACAAACATCTATATTACGCAGAATAAACACGGCGATTATGGACGCGAGAGAAGTTTGGAGATGGAATTTGGCTCCGTTTCATTATACGAGACTGATAGCTCATTTCCTTCCTTTCCCCATAACTAACATATTCGATTTCGTGAAAGGAAATAAAAGGGAGGAGGGTGGAAATGCCATTCAATAACACGAATAAACCCAGATCGTAATGGATTCCTGCCAGGCGTAAAAATGGAAATCAAAAGAATCGCCCTTGGAAAACAAAGGACATTTGAGCCATACCAAACAAAGTAAAGCGGTATATTCCCTTTATAACGAAATTCGGAGGGTTTTTTGTAATTAATTTCGCTGTATTTAAAATTCGTTCTTGCGGATATCGGTCAAAATTACTAAAAAATATTTAATAAACTCTATTACATTTTTAACACAGTAAAAACAACAAAAGAAAGAAAATAATTGTACAACACACGTGTCTATGACAGTAGATATTTCAATAGTGTAATCGGTCGGGGCTTGGAAATATTGTCGTTACAACGGTATTCGTATTTCACTACAGCACAATCAAGAACAATGCAAATACAGATTTCCATCGAAACCAAATATAGAAAGCAATGCCTTTAAATGAGCCGTAATATTCGTATTCCTTGTTGATTACATGATCAACTGACACTCCACACGACGTAAATCAAACCAAACAGTGCCATCGTTTCGTAATACCATCAATTATATCTCGACGTAATTAAGAAACAAAAATATTAATCGGAAAGAAGAAATGTACCATCCGACAGCAAATTAACATGTAATTTCACAACAATTGAAAAAAACTGGAATTGTAAGCTATGTAGTAAGTTTTTCGATTGACAAATAAACGACGGAAAGATGCAGAGGTGCCTTATCCTTGGACCGAGGACCGTAACCTGAAAATTTAGTTGTTCTAACTTCATCGGTTCGGAAGATATCTTCTACACGGCCAACGAGACCGGCGAAGTCAAAAATCCAAAATTCTTTCTATTTTGCCTTTTCATAGGCGAACACAGAAAATCTAACTGCTCTAGTCCCGTTATTTTGGCAGATCCCATATACAAAAATACTCATACAGGCCGAAAACAAGATGTATTTGAAGCGCTGAAGATAAGTCTATTCAAAATTCTATATATTTTTTTCAAAATTAACAATACGGCTTCCACATGAATAACTAGAAAAATGGATCCCAGCACGAAGCTGCGAAAGCTCATGATTCATCAAAAGTAGCACGGAAAGAAAGTAACCACGCACCGCTTTCCGCTGACGTTTTTATATATCGAACCTACATCATGTCTTCTGTTTCCAATTATCCAGGAAAAATAACAATCATCCATTTTCTATTACTGGGTCAAAACCGTATCACATCTTCCTAGCTCCGAGAAGAAAGACGATACTGACCTACTTTCTATTGTTCAATGTAAGATAAAAGCTCTCACGCGGTACCCCTATGGTGAAAAAGATACTTAGAAATAAAAACACTATACGTTTAACAATAACAGCAAATAGAAAATGGAATGAACTTAAACCGGAGATTACGATTCGGATCTACTTTCTAAATTCCAGTGTAACTTTCTACTTAATACAGCTCAGCATCACGAACAATAGTATGCCTATAATAAATCAGGATTCGCCGAAAGCCAAAAATTGGTTGTGAAAACCAATGCGCGTTTCGGTAACAGGACGACCTTCATCAGCGGTAATTTACCGATAGTAGACTCTAGAAATAATCTACAGAGATATCAAGAATCTACTATCGGTGAATTACTAATGATGATGGCTGTCTTGGAGCCAAAATACGCATTCAGTTTTTGCAACCATTTTATGATTCTCGGAAAATTCTGATTTATCGGTTTGAACATAGCAGCTAGATAATTCTTTGAATGAAATGCTTGATTTGCCTCAATCTAACCTGGAATATAAACAAAATATAGAACGCCAAAATAAATAAACGATCATGTTTCAAAAATTATCCCTAACTTTCCAGCTTATGCCTGTTTGCATAGGATGTAATGATCAATTTATTCCAACAATTTCAAATGATAATACCATTATTTGTCATTAAAAAAACATAAGCTTCCTGCAGTCGGATGACCGTTAAAAGCACTATCCTAAAAATTCACGTTCCAGCGTCTATTATTAAAAACACAAACCCCTCGCAAAAAAATGTCAGCGTGTTTAATTTTTTTGACCGCACAAGATAATCACAGCTCCAAAATGAATTTTTAGCCCTCCAAATTAACCTTTTTTCCTCGCACGACCTCATTTTCACGCAAAATTCAATTCGCCGCACGCTCACAAAAATCCCCACGATGATGCATACATTAGCGTCAAACGCATTACCTAATAGCACCTCCGGCGACAATTTTAACGATGAGCCAATAATAGGACTTAACGACGCTTACATACAATAAAGCTGACGTTCCAATACACTCCAGGAGAATGGGGGAGGGCATGAAAAAAAAATTAAAGACGGAGCAAGAAATCAAAAATCGCTCGCCGCCACAAAAATGCACCTCTCCTTTACCCGCCATAAATATCCGACCTCATTAACTTCTTGAGAGGAGGGGAGAGGGCAAATTTGAGAATAAGGGAGGGTCTCCATATTGAAAAATAAAACACGTCTTCCCACGGCTCCAAAGGTCCCCACCAATAACAAAGCCTGCGAGTGGGGACAACCTTCTCCCTCCTACATCCATTTACCCTCCCGCTTTCCAGGTCGATCTTCTTTTGCCGTGATAGTGAAGAAGGAGATGAAAAACGTAAGAGGTGGGGGAATGTGGGTCCGAGGAAGGGGACGGCTGCTTTAAGCCTTTCCTACCTGAGTTCTTTCTCCCCTCTCCTCCCCCAGTTTCCTCAAAAACCTTCCAAGCAGATGCCAACAGGTTGGATGAAGGAAAACCGTGATTGGAGACGAATGCGAAAAGATTTAGATGAAGCAGGAGAGAAGAGGAAGAAGAAACGATGAATGGTGAAATGGTAGTAGTATATGGGGAATTTTTCTTTGGTCTAAGGAGATAGAGGAGGGATAGAGGCGATATGAGGGCGCGAGGAGAGATGAGAGAGAGAAGGTATGAGAGAGAGAAGAGATATGAGGGAGAGAGGAGATATGAGGGAGAGAGGAGATATGAGGGAGAGAGGAGATATGAGGGAGAGAGGAGATATGAGGGAGAGAAGAGATACGAAGGAGAGAGATATAATGGAGAGAGAAGATATAAGCGAGAGAGAGAAGATATGAGGGGGAGAGAAGATGAGAGGGAGAGGAGATATGAGGGAGAGAGGAGATAAAGGAAGAGAAGAGATACGAAGGAGTGAGATATGAGGGAGAGAAGAGATACGAAGGAGAGGGATATGAGGGAGAGAGATGTGAGGGAAAGAGGAGATATAAAGAGAGAGATATGAGAAAGAGAGGAGATATGAAGGAGAGAGGAAATAAGAGAGAGGAAACATAAGGGAGAGGGGAGATGAGGGGGAGAGAAGATATATGAGGGAGAGAGGAGATGAGGGAGAGAGGGGATATAGAGGAGATATGAGGAGAGGAGATATGAGGAGGAGAGGAGATATGAGGAGGAGAGGAGATATGAGTGAGAGAGGAGATATGAGTGAGAGAGGAGATATGAGGGAGAGAGAAGATAAGAGGAAGGGAGGAGATTGTAGGGACAGAAGGAATTTTTCCCTCACGAGCATTGGTTGCGGAGGGCTTCGGAAGATGGGATAGGAGAAAATGACAGGATGGGGATAAAGGGAAAGTTGAGGAAGGGGTGGAAGGTAATAGGGTCCGAGGATGGATAGAGAGGGAAGAGGTCAGAGGGTAATGGGAGAGGGTTCAGAGGGTAGAGAATCTCTCTCTTTCTCCGTCCCACTTCACATTCGGGTGCGTGATTGTCATTTTTCGGTCGTTCGCACGTTTTACAGCATCCCCTTTCGATTGGCGAGAGGGAGGTTATTGGAGGAAAGAGATGGGACAAGCGAGGCGAGAGCAGAGGACCGATAGAAACGGAAAGTGAGCGAATGAAAGGGCGAGAGGAAGGAAGGCCCTGGAGGGTAGAATCACGACGCCAGGCATCACACGGTCAACCATGTTGAAATGATTTTCGTTCTCCCCGTCCCTATCCCTGCAGGATCGGACGACGTGCAGGCAGACCTATTACCCAAACATTGGACGCTAGGGTGCAAAGAGTTCGACAATGGGATGGTCCGATACAGAGAAGCTTCGTGACAGCAATTCTCAACGGATACATTCACAGGACTTTGGGATCTAACACAGCTCTGGGAAACTGCATTGAGCGTATCAATTGTAAAAATTACGAAAACATGCACCGATGCTTAGAGGGGCGTTTGGCTTCGAGACCTGAAAGTTAAGTGGCCGATAATCTACATATACTCAGTTTACTAAGGCTGCACGTGAATAAATTCGTCAGACGCCATGCCATTTGCATGTATTGATGGTACAGGCTAAAAAGCGCCTACCTATATGTAAAAAAAAAATTTTATCTTCCAAAAAATTATGGAGATTTTTAGCCAAATCAGGAAATTAATAATATGTAATGAAGCCATAACTAAATTTTAACCATTTTACGGAATATTTTAATTAAAATTTTCTCGATCTTATCCCACCAATGGAAATTACAAACAAGAAAAGGGAAGTTAAAATTCATGGATGCTAAGATAATACTGAAAACGGTAGCTAATTGATTCTTTATTCCTATGCTATCAACCCCTACAAGACTAGGCACGTAATGGAGTACAGACAGACCCAGATTTAGCGCCACCGTTTGTTCATCACTAACATTGGCGCTAAAGCGGGGGTGGTGATAAATAGATATATACTCGTATGCTTGCTCTATGTAATCATAAGATGGAAGTTCTATGCGGGGCTGGCATTTATAGGGAGGCGCTATATCGGAGTCTGGCTCTATAAAGAGGGCATGACAGCTACGGCCCGCGGACCACAACCGACCCACGAGAGCATTTTATATGGCCCTCGAAGATTTGATGAAAAAGCGATTTGGAATTTAATGCCGATAGTTTTACATATTTTTAATTTTAATTGTAGTCTTAAGCAGGGCTCTATAAATCTCGGGTGCCAGGTGGTCATGGCGCCGTAGATGTTCATGCTGGAGCCTAGATTTAAGCATTCACGTTCCAGAAAATAATAGTGCAAATTTATATTCTTGTTAATAAAGTACGTTTTCAGAATTTCGTTCGACTTTTTCAGATGTATAAGGCTCATTTTATTATGTTTTGCTACATGATGTGACAGAACTAAATGTGTATGGCTTAATTATCATTGCAGATTAGGTCTAAGTCATTATACATTTATTTTCCTGAAGATGATAAAAAATATCTGAAAAAGTATGTAATGTCTGCACTGACTCCTAGGTTTTGGAGCTGGCGCCTAGATTCTGAGTAAATTTGTAGAGCTCTGCTCTTAAGTATAGTTTGGAGAAGTTTAAATGCTGCAAAATTGTTAAGACTTAAATTTCTCTATCATGATAACACGCAATCCAATGAGTAAGTTCTAATGTAAACTCTTATCTAAGCTTTCACAACTTCTAATATGCCGCACACAGTTGCATACCCTGGAGTGTAACATTACAGTAATACCTCGATTAACGAAGTAGATTCGGTCCATGACATCACTTAGCTATCAGAAATTTCTTTAATAGATGTATAAATAACATAAGAGACATTTTAATGCTCCCAGGACTTCAGAGAAGGGGAGATACAGTGAAATATCACTGAATACTATCAAAAATAACATCAAATGTGGTTAAAAAAAGAAACATTAATTAGTTATAAAATTCAGTAAATCTATTAGGTAATAAATAAATTGGTCCTACTTAAGTCTTGCTCATCCGAATTAGCAGCGTCGACTTTCTCGGCACCCACTTCCTTAGTTATTTGTGCGACACCAGCGATAATAAGATTTTACTCTTTTTCATGGTTTATGAAGCTTTTTTTATTTCTCGATTTTTTGCAAAAATATTGAAGACTTCATTATAAAGGAGCTTCGTTCCCAGAGGGTTACTGTAGTGAAAACCATTCAACCGTGTGATGAATACAGGTAAATGTACTGTACGGCCATGCAAATTTCCTCTTTCGAAACGAAAATATCTCATAACTCAACCTCGTATCTCGTAAAAAAAACAAATCTGTGCCAAGAATTTTATTTTAACCAGAAGAAACTCATCGTATATTTATCATCATCCTCGACTCGGTCCCATCTCCGCAAATTTTCCAGCTCCACACGTCATCTTAGCCACGACGCAATCAACGATCGTGGAGAGGAACCCCCCTCTTCTCCCCTCCCGTCTCCACAAGCACCCAACAAATTAAATCGGAATAAATCACTATATAGGGGGGAGGGGGGCGCGAGAGAACGAACGTAAAATAACAGGTTCAAAAGGCGAGGGCGCTGTGTGTGATTGAGAGCGATGTTTTCCCCGTATTGTGTTTTGGAGTGTGCGTGATAAGGACAGAGGAGAAGTCTCCGGGACCTTAATAGAGGAGGAGAGAGAGAGAGAGTCGCTGAGGAACTCATTCTCGCTCCCGCCGCGAAAGACATGATAGCGAGAACGGGTGGCGAGATGGAAATTGCAGAGGAGGAGGAAATGGAGATAAGAAGCGGAAGAGCGCCTTCGAGAAATTGGCAGAGAGAGAAGATGACGATTATTTTGGGTGTAAAAGGGATCCGTAAAACGAGACAAGGTATATAAACCTTCGCGACACAGTTTGGTCTCAAATCGAGAATCGTGCTTAAATGAAGCGAGAAATGATATTTCCGAACAATGACCCCAAGCTCAGGCGAAAAAATTTACCCATGAAAAACTATACAGTATATTTGAATATTGAAAATAAAAATACTTAGTTGGAAATTTTACATCGCTTCAGTTGAAGCTAAAAGTCGCATGGCGACTACATATGGACTGCTGAAAAAACAATACTTTCCTCTATACTACGTATGGAGAAAACAAAAACAAAATGATTCCAAAGACAAAATTTTCACAGATTTAATTAGTGCTATGAATGTGTTTTCCAATTACCTATTTCAATAAAAACAATAGCTTCAAAATAGTCTGCAAAATTCCTCATTCTGAATAACTTTCATAAATTAAGGTGAACAATAATGAGTAGATTGTAATTCTTTCCAGCATTTTTAAACTAATTTTGAATTTGCTATAGAATTTTCAGAACAGAACTGAAAACGCAGCCATGGAAACCACCATGAAGATGCAAATCCTTATCTTCCAATATACAAAGCGAAGTTACGACAAAGTTTTCCGAAAAAGAAAACTATAAATATATAAATAAGTAACTTTAAATTAAAAACCAAAATTAACCCTCCGACTCCTTCACTATCCATACACGATAGATCGAAACAGAGAAAACTAAACCTAAGTCCGTTAAAATGCTAAACAAAAACAAAATTAAAATAAAGCAATAATAAAATTCACAGCAGTGGGCCTAACCTTGTAGAACTGTTCCATGATGAACAAATAAAAATATTAATTTTGTATTTTCCACTGTGGAAAATAAAAGGTTCCTATTTTATTTGTTCATGATAAAAGTAAAACGTTGGTTACTTCTAACCAAGAGGTCGGTGACCCTGGCTATTGAGCCGCATGCTGCTTTTTGCCTTGGTGTCTCTCTAAACTAAATCTTTCTATCAAATAAAGCACCTGGAACGACGCTCGCGACATAAATTCCCAAAAGTACACATGTATAACTGCGTTCTTAAACATCAAATGACTTTCTTTAAATAAATTTTGCCTTACTCACCTGTACTGCGGCTCTGCTAATGTTGAGTTTTGCTATGAATTTGAGAAAAGTGGCTACCCTTGTTAATTCTGCATTAGATCCCTACTCAAACCCTAAGGCGTATAAGATTACTTATAGGACGACTCGTGTAAACCCAACACCGGACAGCGGGGAAAACGAGACAGATAAATGGATATAAGCGAAAGGAGTGGTTAGGGAGAAGTAAATGAGCTTATTGGGGACGTATCGAGAGGGGAAGAAATAAGACTCCAAAGAATCACGAAAGGGAATTCGGACAGGGCGGTCGGCGTGTGAGGAAAATAATGAAAGAAAGGGAGAGTCAGATGGAGAGAGAGTGAAGAGGGAAACAAGGGTGGAGAACAGCTCGAGACTAGAATGAGAGTGAAAGGGAAAGAAAGTGAGATGGAGAGAGAGAGAGAGTGAAGAGGGATACGTGGGTGGAGAACAGCTCGAGAAACTGAAATGAGAGAGAAAGGGAGACAGTCAGATGGAGAAAGAAAGTGAAGAGGGGAAAACGTGGGTGGAGAACGGCTCGAGAGCTGGAATGAGAGAGAAAAGAGAGAGAGAGAGAGATGAGATGGAGAACCTAGAAAAAGAAACGGGAGAAAGAGCTGGTGAAAAGGAGAGAGAATTGGCTCAAATCGGAGTTAGGGTTTTGGAAGGTATGCGCTAGGAGGATGAGCGTCTCGAAAAGAGAGGCGCCCGTAGAAAAATCCAATAGGTGAAAAACGAGATGAAAAATAAAAATAAACGGAAAAGGATGAAGAGAAGAGGGGAGATAGAGGGAGACATTTCTCTCCCCCCTCTCTATCTCTATCTCTCTCAAAGGAAACGTATTTTACGCTTCGCTCATCTCGCGGCGTCCTCGGCAAAAGGGAAGAGAGGAGGCCAAACTTCACCTCTTTCAGTATTCCCTACGCGCGCTTTCCTCCCAAAATCCCCACCCCATCCCATTGCCACCCGCCTATCTCCCAAACCCTCCTCCTCCCTACTCCTCCTTCAACCTATTCTCACTCCTACCTTTCGAATTACTCCCTCTCTCCGATTCTCCCTTTCTCGTTTCCCTTCTCAATCTTAGCTCCTATCACGCCGACACTTCCAACCTACATCGCCCCCACTCTCCCCCTACCCTATCATTTCCATCCGAAACCCAACCTTCCAGTCCCACTTGTTCCTTATCGTTCTTATATCCGCCGCCTCCCCCGATCCCTTGCTTTCCTTCTCTCCCTCTCCCAAAACTTCAAATCTTGCCAGGAATTCCGCAACTCTCTATATTTTTTGCGTCGCTATCTCCCTCTACCCCATGCAAACTAACTCTTCCGTTCCATCAACCTCATCCCAATTCCTAGGTAATTAACCCACTTCCACTCCACCGTCCAGCCAACCCATCCACGCCCAACGCTAAATCAAACCGTAGCTGATCGTTCGCATCTATTATCACCTATCCATATCCCTCTACCGCGCCATATGCCATCCCAAAAACCCTCTCAATAAGCTCCTTCCCTATCTTCCGACACCTTGCCACCTCGCCTATTCGCCGATTCCGCCATATTCCCATCTGATCCACCGCACCGCAGGGCTCCGCCTTAACTTTTCGACCTCATCACCTCCCTACCTGGGCTTCCTTCCTTCCCCGAACCTTTAAAACTCTTCTTTCAACCTTACCGACTAACTTCTCCGAAACCCACCTGCAATCCCACACGCCCAACAGACTACGACCTCTTACTCAACCTCAAATCCGCGTTCTTTATCCACCTACTTCCTTATTCGACCGCCGAACACCTCTCGCTTTTCCGCCCCCCTTCTCTCGCCCCCTCCCCCAATCTATTCCGCTTTCCTTTTCGCGGTCCTAAAAAAATCAAAGACTTCCATGCAAAACTCGATTCCTCCGCCGCTGAATACTTCCTTCGCCCTACGCCGACTACTTTTTACGGTAGAGGAAAGGATCCGAGATCATTTCTTTTGTCCCGATTGATACATTCTCATGAAAAACAGTCGTAGAATTTAAGGTAAAGGCTCCGGCGGAAAGCGTTAGGCATTTTTGCGGGAACGGAGAAGAGACCCCCGTAGAACTGCTCTCGAAGGATTTATTCTGCCAACCACTCACCAAGATGGGCGCTTGCTCTCCATACGTTGTACGGAAAAAGGAAACGATATCGACTGTGAATAATTTTTCCGATGTTATTCCTTCATTTCTTCATGAGAACTACATTAGAACTCGCGCTGTGATATCAACGTTTCAGAACTTAATTTCCGAATACTATACATGAAAAGCTTCAATAAAGACGATTGAATGACCTGAATAAGACACGCAGGTTTAGTCTTCCAAAATAAGAGGAGTATTCTGAGGTCCTTGGCGAAACCGTAAACAATGGACTCCGATATTATCATTGATGTCGACACAATAACACGAGTAATTATAATAAAATAGCAAACGAATTTTTAATGCTACATAAAAAATTCTAGTGTGTTCACAGATTGAGCGCCATTTATAGTTTATTTACACGAATATGAACATTTACGTTTTAGATTTTAGGGACTCCTTTAATCTAGAGCTGTTGACGCGTGCCTTTTGCGCCTATGATGAATTCTCCATTTCTAAAACTAAATTATCTTTCTTAAATGTATGCTAACAAGAATGCTGGTTCATTTAGCTCGGCGGCCATTACCTAACAAAATTATACTCAAGTGCTCACGACCCCTTAGCTTGGATAATTAAAACTGCCATAGGACTTAATGGATTGATTGAACATGCGCACGGATGCATTTTAATTACCATTTAGTAGCATTTCAGCCTTATGAAGTTACGAAGCTCTTTAGATAAGAGGACTGCATATAAAGGAAATTTCTAAAGCACAAAACAAAGTAATTACGCGATATATCCTTATAAAAACAATATCTATCGATAAAAAGTGTTTAAGTACAAGATACCATGAAGACTTTACATATAATAAATCCAACTCGACAGAATATTACCGAAAAAGAGTTATTCTATTAAATTCGTAAAAACGCACATTAGCATTAGATACTGCAAAATTAGAAGAATTCACGAATTTTAAAATTTTGTCAAAATTTTAACTCTAAACAATAAACCGCAAACCACTTTAATCCGCACACCCTAAAAAATAATTCACCACCAAAAGCGGTATGAACCTAGAAGGGCAAATCATCGTAACAAAATTTTCCCTGTCCCTCTCGTTTTATGAGATTGGAAAAAACAAAACAGAGAGAAAGAGAGAGGTCCCATCTCTTCCTTCCCAATTTCGACCTTTTTTAACCCTCCCTATCACCCTCCCGTCCGCCAAATAACCACCGCGAAATTCATTGGTTTTGTCGAGTGTGGTTCCGTTAGATTCCCATGCCTCCTCCCTCTATGCGAACACACTCCCGGGCCGCGAGGCGCGGGGGTGGAGATGGCGGGGACGGGGGGAGGAAGGGAGGGAACGGGAGGGATATTTTGGGGTCCCGACACCCGATGAAAACGGTCCAACCCCGCTATTCCTCCCCCTCCACACCCACACCCTCTACGTGACCTGAGATCGAAGTGATGAGCTGCAGACCGAAAAGACGGGAGCCAAGGAGAGAAGGGAGCAAAGGGGAGAAGAGATAAAGAGAGAAATAGGAAAACGTAGCGAAATATGGGATTAGAGGGGAAGGAAGGGAGAGAGAGAGAGAAAGAATATCGACACGCCGACGGAGGTTCCACCCTAGCGATTCATTCGACGTTATGGAAACACATTGGGATATCAAACGTCATTTTCACGGCGCGAAGAATCGACAAGGGCGAAGCGTTTGCGGTCACCTTTTACGTGTAGAAGGGTGACCCATGCATGGAATGCGACACCTGGTTACGCCCGAAAAATAGAAATGCGAGGGGAAGATAATTCCCGTAACGTTTGATTGTTTCCCCCAAACATTTGGAAACGCTTTTTAAAAAATCTTCACTGTAGAAGCTCAAAACGAAGGTCGCTACGCGTTCCAACAGGTTATAAGAGAATTTGTAATTAACTCTCGCCCAATATAGCAAAAGCCATGTCAAGAATCCCTCCTCGAGAATGCAGCTATTTTTTTAATTCGATAAATAGTAAAAGTAATTTGACGATCAGGTTACCATGATTCCTCGAGATTGTAATATTTCTCGCTAAAATTCACATCCTTTCCAATTCTCAGATCTTAGCTAAGAAATGATGGTATAACTAAACTTTTTGTGAGTTTACAGTAAAATTAAAAATATACTGATATGAAATCGTATATATAATAATAAATAAACGTGCAGCAAAAAATATTATCTTTCAATAGAATGAAACGATATATTTCAGAGCTTTAAAATATTTTGATCTTAATTGATTGGTTCTGTTGGTGCCATTTCGGAATTATTGTCGACAAATTACTAGATCACGCTTTCCAAATTTATCTGTTAATTTATCATTCGCGTGTTTGAGGAGGAATATATCATTCCTAAGAACGAATATCATGATTTAAAAATCTTTCGGCGCATATCTTAGGAAACGTCAAACCGAATTACCATCTTTCATTTTTGCGACTGATCAAGTGAAATTGAATTAGAATATATAACGGAATGAACAAGTCAACTACACACACCGTCTAAATGTAAAGAAAATGCTTAGTTGAAAAATTTATCATTACAAGCATGAGAGCAGGAGAAAAACTACATTAGGTGAATTTTAACCTGGAGTCCTCGAAAAATCTAATTTTATTAACATAGTTCTGGAATACAATTTAAATTATCGATAAAATGCGCAATCTTTTATACTACAGAGAAAACAACTAATAATTCACGATCGTCGCGAATAAAGTAAATCCCTCCGGAAAAATGCAACGACAATCACTCGATACGAAACCACGGAACATTTTCAATCGTCAAATCTGATTTCACCGATAATCGCAGAAATTTCCTGCTAAATCGGACGGGGCGACGTCGTTTCGAAGTATGCTGCGGGCTGCAGGGGACAAATGATCGATCAAAAAGAGCTCGTGTGGTTTGAATATTCGGAAAAAAAGCGTTCCCCGATACAGATTCCACTCGCCCAAGAATCTAAAAGATCCTTTCTATTGCGCGCTTATTTATTTTTCCGTCCTCGTTCTGGCAAAAAAATACTAAGAATTTTATTACCGCGCAGTATTTCTGTTTTGGTTATATTCCATCCATTTCACACTATTTTGATTCGCGGAGGAAAAATTTACGCGCGATGAGGAAACTCCAAAAAACAATTACCTGTGCTCTATTTAAATCTTTATATTGAAAATAATATAAAGGCTAATTTAAAAATTGATAAAAAGGGTACGAAAATTTATTTAGCAATGCTGTTGAAATTCTTTTGCCAACCTTGATCATAAATTGCTACGGAAAATTCTTGAAAATTATATTCCATTAATAATGCTGTTTAAATAACAATTCACATGAAATGAAAACTAAGAGTGTAATAACGACTACACCTACGAAGACTAGGGATTTTACTAATTTTAAGAACCTTTTTACGAAGCAAGTATGTATTACTGATAACAATGCGCTGCTAAAGCGAAGGTAAAGGAGCTTACAATACCTCTCAATTTCCTTATACAAAAGAGACGTCTACTGCATCACTCACCTGGAAAAAATAAGAAAGATCACATTAATAAATGCGTAATATTTATTCATTAATTGTTCATCTTAGTGTAATCTTAAATATTATCAGATAAAATTTGGCTATGTCTGTGGCCCTTTTCAACGAGAATACAAGGTCAAATCCGAAAAAATTGGCACTGAATAAAAGCTTACGATCCTAAGAGGGTGCAATGGTAACTCCTTTTCCTATTGAAAAGATAGTTTCAAAAATGAAAATTCGTGAAGACGTACACATTTTAAATCAATATAATTGAAGCTTTTATTATTTCGAAAACGTAAGTTCTATATATGATGTACTTTACATCAAAAGAATAGAATGCGCAGTGACTTTGTGATATTCCATAATTAACAATTCAGTAGAAAATGAGACAACTTTTCAAAGTACGATCCACAGGATCCCGTGGATCCCACTTTGAAAATCTGACTCATTTTCCACTCAAATATTGTATAAAAGTTTTTAATTGAAATTGAATTCCAAGAGGTTATTATGATAAACTAAAAAATCCATTATTCCGACCCGAATTTTGTGTCATTAGCATTCAGTTGTTAGCTAATGTAAAACTACAAATCACATATAAATCACACCTCTACTGGTTTTCAGTAACGGATATTTTCAGAGGCAAAACATTTTCTTGCCATGAATTAATTCGTATTTATAAGTAAAAGAACCTAACGCGGCGGAAGGAAGGAAAGAGTTTGAAACTGATTCAGCCCAAACTAAAATATAACTTACAGCTTTAAGCTGGTAAAACCGTTTAAAAACTTTAGTAACACCGGTATAACATAATACCTATTCCCCTATCTCAATCGATAAATAATTGAGATTTCCAAATTCTACTTAGCCAGTCCCTGCATCTACGGCGCTTAAAATTCAGATTCGGGGAAGAGAAGCAGATTACTTTATTGAAAACCGATTACGTGTTGATTTACGGTCCATGAGCTCAGGAAGGTAATATCTGAAGGTTCTTTATGCGTGGTACCAAACCAGTGCTACGAATATATTTTCTCCAGCTCCAATCCCAAACACTTTTCGAGGGTAAAAACGAACGAGAAAATTTTATTATTTAATCCGGTTATTCGGTTATTTATAACTAGCATTTAAGCAGAAATATATAAGAAACTCTGAACAAAAATTCTCGAAATAAACCATTTCCAACTCGGATGAAACAACTCGTACAAATTGGCCGAATTTGAATGCACATTTTTTGAACGATAAAGCAATTATGAGATTGCGAGTAATAAAGAGGCAGCCCCATTGCTAAAATTAGAGAAGGTATGGTAACTAAAACCCTGTCTTTGTTAGCCACATATCAATCTATAAATTCCTCGTTTTGGCTACTTTTTTCATTCGCATATGAACGATCACTTACGTTTAAGCAATAAAATCTCTTTTTCATTCACTAAATTCAACTCTTTATATGATTTAATAAGTTGGTAAATATACAATTATTTCACGCTACCGATCCACACATATTACTTAGCAAAACATTTAATGCTAGATGAGATTAACAAAATTAATTTTCCATAAAATATTTGTAGAATAATTATTTTGCGATTTTCTCGTAAATATTCACCAATGGAATACATTATATAGTGGATTATAACAGAAAACAAAAAAGTAGAGTAATATTCCGTAACGGCGAGAATTTTTCGCAAAATTAGTGAGTGTGCTTCCTTATATTGTGTCGCCATCGGTTGAATTAATACCCAATATTCAAGCGCGTAACTTTTTTTTACCATTCAATTTTAGTGAAAAGAGTTTTCAACTCTTATGAAAAAAAACGTATGAAACATTCAGAAATGTACGAAAAATATTCGTTTCCATCTATAAAAAGGTTTAATTGAATATTTAAAGATTAATTGTATTTATATTAAGTATAAGTAATTTTAAACGTATTTGAACAAAATATTTTTCGCGATATCTGATCACAACAATCACGACGGTAGCAATGTTATAAGAAGAGAAATAAAAATATATGCCAAAGTTTGCGTGATATTTTCCCGGTTCAATGATTTCCCCTTTTTGTTAGTATAAACGATTCAAGTATTTTGCAGCACCAGATAAAAAATCTAAAAACAAACCGAAAAACTACGCATTTATGCCTCAATGTGGCGCTAAATATTTTTTTAAATGCTCAAAACTATTATATACAAATATAGGTAATTTAAACTAAATTTCAAATAATTACATCGTGACATCTACACATTGATAAGCCCAGCTAAAACCAATCTCCGTGGCAAATTAATTGAGCGCATTCATTAATTCGAAATAATAAGATAGCCTTTGATAAAAAATACACCCACTTGCAAAACTCATGCAGAATGAGGAAAAAAACATTCCGCTGCATTATGTATTTACCACGGATGAGCACATCATAAAAGTAAGACCCCTCTCATCATTATCTTTCCTTTGAAACAGTTCTTGGCTTTCTTACAAGCGGTTTCCTCCAATGGCAGTAAAATTTACAAAGTAAGAACAACTAACCACCATCTACTCCGTTCGAAAGGGGAATTTTCTTACACGCAACGGTCCCACTCCCCTTTCGCAACGAAGTTTGCCACAAAAACAGATAAAAGGGTCGTGTTTCCCCCAAAAGGGGTTGTTTATATCTAAACATGAAGGAAAGAAAAAAAGAATTCTTTTGATGTTCCTCAGGGTCGCCGCCAACATCATATACAGCGGATAAGAGGGAGAAGGAGAGACAAAGAAAAATGCTCAATGTTATGCGACTTCCCGGATTCCGGAAGTCTATACAAGGAGAGGTTTAAAAGGTATTTGGAGTGAGTGTTGTGCGCCAAGGAATTCTGAGGAAACGCGAAGGAAAGGGGCAGGGACGGAGATGAACGAAGAAGGCATGCTGGCGAAGTTTGTGATTGCGGCGAAAAAACTTCAGGAGTCGTCACCCAACTTCCCTTCGTCCATCTGTATGCGCACCGTAGGTTGCTCCTATATATCAGTAAAACATGAAGTGCCATGTTGGGATCATTGTTCGCATCAGTCAAACCCCGATTTAGCACCACCCCCGCATACCGTCCGTTAGTCGTAGTAAACAGAACTTTCACCTTATGATTATTTGCGGGGGTCTTCCTGACCAACTCCATAAACTATACGTTAATATCCATTTAATACCTATCATTTCATGTAAAATTCCCATCCATCGTCTTACATTTACTCGTTAATACAGTCGGGGCTCTATATAGCGCCCCCTATACAGCGCCATCCCCCCATACCGCCCATGAATCGTTGTGAAGAGAACTTCCGCCTTATGATTGCATAGAGCAAGCATACACCTCGATTTACAGCCACCCCCGCTATAGGGCCAATGTCAGTGATGGACAAACAGTAACGCTAACTCGGGGTTTGAACGTAAGCGGTAGAAATGTCTCCAATAGCTTGAATATGATTCAGTAAATAGTAAAAACTCCCAGTATGTAATATAAAGTATGAGTCATAAGCGTGATTCATTTTTAATTTACTCTAGATAAGTGGTCCGTAGCAGAGAATATTTTGCCCGTGGCCGCTATTACGGCCACAGTCAGATTATTTCGGCCAAATTTTCCAAATTAGGCACTTAGACACTTGGTTTTAAGTTCGTGGTACCTACGGTACCCTTATGAGCAGGTTAATAAAAAAGTGAAAAATAGAATAAAAAAATTTCAATGAAACCATTGACTTTTGTTAGGATTAGATACGGTTTGCTGGCCACATCAAAACTGCCTGGTGGCCACATCAAAACTGCCTGGTGGCCGCATTTGCGGATCGCTGTTAAATCCAGATGGTCTCTTCCAGAGAAGTGGGAGGATTTAGCAGAGGCTTTAGGAATAAGTGAATCCTCGACATAATCAGAAGACACGATCACGATGAGGAAATACATAAGATGCATTGCGAAACAGGTTCGTTTGTTTCTCAGATCAATAAGGGATCATAATAGAAAATCCAATCACAAACCCTGAAAAAATGGACGGAGAGATTGGAACTGAGAAAAAAATTACGAAGAGTAGAGCTCGAATAAACAACTGTTAAGAGCGAGGAAGGAGCACCGGGTTCCAAGACTCCATGACGTAAGATGAGACTGAAGGAAAACTCGCGAACAAATGAAGAAGAAGGAAAATATTTTCATCCGGGAGACGGCTTAAAAAGGAAAAAGAGTTACCAAGAAATGGCGAAGGTTGCGAGGGAAAGAAGAGTATAGGGAACCCGGTTTAACATAACAATCACGGACCTGTCGGCGGACAGATTACTGATGCTGATGAATAGGAGAGCCAAGAATACAAGCGAGAGTTGTTAGGAACGTTTTGGCGAATAGTGTTGCGCCCACCTGCCTTGGGAATTGCAGGGTAATACGTAGATGTGGGTGTAATACCAACGTCGACCCTTGAATAAACGCTGGGAATGGCTTCTCCCCATGTGAAATACGCAGGCAGTTTACTCAATCGTTTAACGACCACACGAGCCAGCTGTACCATGCATTATCATATGCAAGTTATTCAAGAATGAGCACTTAAAAATTTTTAAAAAATGGAAAAAGTACTTATTTTGGGTATTTTCAATTTCCACGACAATGTTATAATTGGAGACACCTGAGATGAGTGTTTTTTTAAGTGCTTATTCTTGAAATTTTCGGCCATAGGTGAGTGAATACACAGTTTTAATATTTGTACATATTATATCAATCAATTTAAGTGTTATTTTGCCCAATAATTGGAGAGAAATCCTTTAACCCGTAAACAGGCATCAGAAATTGACGCGCCAACACAGGCATGCGGTCCCTCAGACTCCACGCCAAAAATAAATAAATATGTGAGAAGAAACAACACTATAAAGTTTTATTATGTTTATATTTGAAATAGGTCTTGGTGAACAAACACAAAAATATGAAACCATAGTATACAATATATTCTTAGTAAATATGAAAATGAAAATTTTTAACAAAAAAGTAATGCCCTAATTTTCGATAGATTACTTTTTTAATTTAATACAGAAACTTTAGTATTTGCTTTAGTATTTTGCTGATGGTTTGTTTAAACACATGAATATAAAATATTTTTTTTTTAAATGAGGATCCTAAACTTCGTCAATTTTCACTCCGGCGCATGTTCCTCAAGCGGGTGCTGAACGTTCCAAACATATTGAACAGCTACAAATAAAACATTGGAAGGCAATTTGGGTTTTATTTTCCGGACGTGTAACGGTCCAGGACGGTTTAACCGCGGCATATCTTCAGAAATTTCCAAAACCGTGAAAAAGAACTGTCCTGAAAAAATTACACGAACACAGGCATGCGGCCTCTCAGACCGGCAACGAAACTAAACACGCTCTAGTACGCATGTGTCCAACGCTATAAGGCAACTGCCATATAGAAAACAAAGCCACCTGTAGGATACAAAGGTAAACAAAATCTCAAAGGCGTAGATGATTCACGAGCCCCAAATGAGACTGAAATTATACGTGCGGTCTGAGAGACCGATGCCTGTGGTTACGAGTTAAAATATCAAAATTATGCTGCGCAAACATTTTACGTGTCAGTCAAAGTATAATTTATCGATAAAGTTGCCGAATTCGTTATACAATAAAAACTAAAAAATTCAAATGGGCCATGTCGAAAAGATTTTTTTTGGGTCATTCAGCCACGTCAAGTTAATTAAATACGAAGAAATGGTCGAAAGGAGAATTGCAAGAGGCCTTCCGTTTAGCTAGAAATTAATGGCAGAATATGCGACCACAAGGACTTTTACAACTTAATTTCACTTGTTTACTCATGTTCCTCCCGAAAACAATTGCATTCTGCCAACAATACGTACCGGTCAGGAGGTGATTGAAGCCGTATAGAATTCCATTAACAGAATGCTACAAATTCTGTAGTAGATTACGCCACGCCTTCTACGCGGTTAAGTTCCAATCAAATTAACATTATCACAGAGAACGTGGAAAGGTCACGAGAGCAAATACGGCGAAAAAAGTTATTGAACAGACTGTTTGGAAAGTGTATGTCAATGGTCGCGTAATTGTCCCAGGGTTCAATTCTCCTTTTCCTAGCAGTCTGACCTTTTCCTCCTAATTTACTAGCCCCATTGGCATAACTCATCACAGTTAAGTGGTCTGGTAACTTCACTATAGGGTAAAATTGCACGAAATCTAGAAAATAAAAAGTTATCCCCTTCAGATGAAAAGAAAAAACTTTGTCACTTCCACAAATTTATTTAACACGACCGGTTTCGCTACGATCATCATCAGGTGAAAAATTATATTCCATATATATAGGGAAAAAAGAGAGACAGAAGGGGTTACACAGGAAGCGATTGGATGGTAATTAAAGAAACGGTTAGGAAAAGGAAGGGGTTGGAAAAGGAAGGCGGAAGCAAAATAAAGTTACAAAATGTATACAAAATTTTGGTAAAAAGAGCCAAAGACACCAAAGTTACAAAGTATTTACAACATCTTAGGTAAGCCTAATAGAGAAGAATGATTGTGAAAAGGGTATTCATTTAAGAGAAGCGAGTTTTTACAAATAATTATCTCTAGCTGTTCTAGAGCACCCAATTTTAAGAAACCGGTCGTGTTAAATAAATGTGTGGAAGTGACAAGTTTTTTTCTTTTCATCTCGATGAGTAAATTCCGCAAGGTTGAGCCTGATCTCATTAATGATAGTTATCCCCTTGTTTGTCTCCTCTGTTTTCAGTCGCGCACTTGGTTTTTCCTGAAATTCTGAAAGAACACAAATTTCGCCTAACAATCTAAATGTTCCTGGCATACCATATTTTATCACAACGTTGAAAGAAATTTTCGCGTGATATGACGTACACAAAAAATAAAAACTATTTTCATTTCACAGAAAGAAATATTACACCGTGTAACAAATTTTTATTTATTTTTTGTTCCTGGGTAGTAAGTGTTATTTCCTAATTGCTTATGCCTCAAAAGTATAGAAAATGGCTATTATTCCCCACAAACTTTGCTTTTGTGACCAGGACTGATATTTTGAAATTTACCTATTTTCCAGAACATTCCATATAGATTCAGTGCTGAGTAAACTTGGAGTAACTTCTAGAACTTTCCAGTAATATAAATACAGGGGCCTTAAGCCCACCAGTTCAGTTTAGTTCCAGCTGACTAAGTGGATACATATCTGCATTTTTCTGAGATGGCATCGAGAGGCTGCAAGCATCCGGTAGACGCATTTTGCTATGTCTGCGGCCAATTTATCAAGACAAGAGCGAAAAAGTGCTCCGTGGAAGCATCTGCTAAGATGTGTGAGGCCTACAAGGCATATTTCGGCATGCCTGTCGGGGATCAAGACAAACCCTGGGCACCTCATTTCACCTTAGAGCACCGCAAGAAAACTCTGGAAGGTAAGATGGACAATTGTTGCTCGGAATTTTGTTATAAAATTCTTTAAAATTTTCAATGTTATTGAAAACATATCATATATGAAAAATGTTGCGAGAATCTCTTACACATTAGTCATGGGTGAAATAAATTTATTTTTTCAATATTACAATTTTACTTTGTTCTTTTGTAGGATGGTACAGAGGGGAAAAGATATCCACGAAGTTCGCTATCCCAAGAATTTGGCGGGAACCCACTGACCACTCAAGCAACTGCTACTTCTGCATGGTGGACCCTTCCAAACGTCGGACTGGCAAGAACGCACCTGCTATCACGTATCCGGACCTTCCTTCATCCATCGCCCCGGTGCCACACTGCCCTGAGCTCCCCGTACCCACTCCTCCGGAGAGAGAGCAGCCGTCTTCAGAAGAGAGCAGCAAGTCAGAGAGCGAGGAAGACGTTGTAGATCCAGATGACAATTTCAGAGGTGGAGGTGAGGAGAGAAACCCATATTACCCCAACCAAAAAGACCTCAACGACTTGATCTTGGTCTCACCAAGTCCAATGCCGAGCTTTTGACGTCTAGGCTCAAGCAGTGGAACTTGTTGGATGAAAGTGTGCAAGTCGCAGATCAGAGGAAGCGTCACCAAGCTTTTTCCAGCTTCTTCACCCGTCAAGATGGGCTCTGCTTTCGCCACAATGTGACCAGTCTGTTCGAGGCAATCGGAATCGCCTGTAACCCGAACGAGTGCGCCACTACAGCTCATCCAGGAGCCTCAAAGTCGTGCTGCTTCATAATGGGAAAAAGTACCCGTCTCTTCCCCTGGTTCACTCGGTGCACCTCAAAGAGGATTACAACAGCATCAAGCCGTTGCTGGACGCTTTGAAGTATGATGAGTACGGCTGGGAGGTCATCGGAGACTTCAAAATGGTGGCATTCCTGATGGGTCTCCAAGGCGGTTTTGCCAAGTTTCATTGCTATCTTTGCCTTTGGGACAGCAGGGATACCAAGGCGCACTACCACAGGCGGGACTGGCCACAGCAAACCGAGATCTCTGTGGGGAGGAACAACGTCAAGTGGGAGCCACTGGTGGATCCCCGGAAGGTGCTGATGCCACCACTGCACATCAAATTGGGCCTTATGAAACAATTTATCACAGCTCTAGATAAGTAGTCGGCAGCCTTTAAGTACCTCCAAGACGTCTTCCCTAAGCTCTCTGAGGCAAAGGTCAAAGCCGATGTCTTCGTCGGACCACTGATAAAGAAGATCCTGGTGTGCAAGGAATTCCCCAAGAAGCTCACTAGGAAGAAAAAAGCGCCTTGGAACAGATTTGCCGCAGTGGTTCGGGGCTTCCTGGGCAATCACAAGGTCGAAAACTATGTGGAGCTGGTTGAGACTCGGGTAAAGAACTACAGCACAATGGGCTGCAGGATGTCCCTCAAAGTCCATCTCCTTGATGCTCATCTTGTTATATTCAAGGAGAACATGGGAGCGTACTCGGAGGAGCAATGCGAGCGCTTCCACCAGGATATACTGGACTTTGAACGCCGCTACCAAGGACAGTATCACGAGAACATGATGGAAGACTACATTTGGGGGCTGATTCGTGAAAGTGATTTACAGTATAATCGTAAATCTCAAAAAACTACTAAATCTTTTGTGGCCATTTTTGTATAACTTTAGTACAAATACATGTTAATTTTGATTCGTATGTTGCTTTTTTCTGACTTTATGTGAACGAAAAGACGCAAATTCGCCCGTTTTCTCATTGGAAATACGTAAATTTCAAAATATCACTGTCCTGGTCACAAAAGCATAGTTTGAGGGAATAATAGCCATTTTTTATACTCTTTAGGCATAAGCAATTAGGAAATAACACTTACTACCCAGGAACAAAAATTGTGATACATTGTGTTATCCAGGTAAAACCGAGCGATTCGAAAGTCTTGGTAAATTCCCTCATCCGATTGAAGCAAGTCGAGCTAACTTATAACGCATGATTTCAAGGATAGAACTTCATCACAAAAATCAAAACTCCTTTGATAATTAAGCTTAAACCGTCTTTCACAACGAGCTTCACGAATAAATTCCATTAATGTTGTATTATGATAATCATTGTTGGTGCTACATTATCATAGTCATGTTGCCTAAACTGTTGGGTTTTGGAATAGCTTCGTGAGAGCTGCCATTCATCATGGAAGAATTGAATATTGTATTTATTTATAAAATAATTTTTTTAGCCTGCTTTCCAAAAAATGGAAAGTAGTCTTGTGAGATTGCATGGGTGCCCGTATGTGTGTGTTCGTGTGCGTGTGTGTCCGTATCCGTGTGTGTGTGTCCCCTAACATCTTATTCATGAATGCACCAATTTCAACTACATTTGGTACATAGAATATGCACATACATTAATCACCAAAATGACATATTTGGACCGGGTCGACCAAGCAGGTGTGCCACAATTTCAAAGTTTAACTTTTCGGTAATTATGAATTTAGAAGGAATTGCCCCAACCGATAGATTTACCGGTAGAAGTACAATTTATCAATAAATATAACCATTAAATAGATCAAATGCGATGTAACTTAAGGTAAAAAAACTTGAAATTTTTGTGTAACTCAATACTTGACAAAAATTATCAACGCAAGTTTTCAAGATGAACCAAGGGATATTTTGACGCAGAACTCACATTAATTGGGATATTTAGAATAGCGGTACATTTTAAAACTCTTTCCCTTTAAAGCAGCACATTTTTTCCTTCAAATAATGACACTGAAGAACACAAGCGCCGCAACGATAAAATCTTGATAAAAATGTTAGACCTACTGAGCGAATCCAAAAATATCGCGCCATTTTCAATGCCTTTAGCCTTTTTGAGGGTTTTTTTGGGTACGAAATTCATCGACTTGTAAAAAGAACAAAGACTTTTTAAAGTCAAACAAGGTGCATCATGAAGCCAGCGCTCATTTCTCCCCTCCCTACATTCCATACACACGCACACATGAATACACATTTGCGTCATAAACTACTGCTCTGCCTTCATAGAGCGATTGAGGCACGTGGTGATGGAGAGAGGGAAAGAGAGAAATTCAGAGAATGGAAGAAAGAAAAGAGGGGAATATGGAGAGGATAAATAGAGGAAGGGAAAGAGGAGGATAGAACAAGAGAAAAATGACAGGAGAAATATACTAAAAGAAGCATACTGAGAGAAATATACCGAGATAAATAGAGATATGGGTAGAAAGAGATAAATATACCGAGAGAAACGACAAAAGGAAATAAAGATCAAAGATAAATATGCAAAGATCAATAGAGATGAAAGAGAGTAATATACCGAGAAATGAAAGAGATGTGAATAGATAAGAGAAAATACGATTGAAAGAAGCGATTTGGAATACACCACCTTTGAATAATTGGTCCCGGAAAACTGACGCAAAATGGAAATTCGCGAAGTGCAAGTCCTCTTTTCCCATAAGACGCAATGGTATTTTAAGAGTATAGTTCCCAGTCAACCTATAATATCACTTTATCATAAATAATGCAGTTTAACAGAAAATAAAAGTAAAAGTAACAGCAAATGAAAACCTAGCATCATAAAGTTAAAACAATTATTTCAAATATCTTCAAAATAGAAAATGAAAACTCAGCATTTCAAAGAGGATTTTCGCATGTGATTTTTTATCTTCTTTGGTTCATTCCAAGGAAATTCTTAAATTTAAATTGATAAACTATTGAAATAGTATGTTGAGTACGTGATCCATAGATTTATTCTTGGGTACTGCAACAAACATTTCCAAGCGCCAAAAAAGACTAGCATAATAAAGTGGTAACATTTCTTTTATTAATTACGTTCGAAGTGCGTAACAGAAAATCAAAACCTGGTATAAGAAAGTGAACAAAATTCGTTTAATGGTTCAAAATACGTCACAAAAAATGAAAACGAAGCATTAAAGTGGTAACATTTATATTAGTAATCGCGTTCAATATACGCGGCAGAAAATCTTACGTTACAAGATGATAGCAATTCTTCGATTTACATTAAAAATTCGTAATAAAAAATTAAAACCTAACAAAACAAAATAACATTTCCCTAAATTACGTTCAAAATACAACGATAATAGTAAATGAAAACCTTACATTTCAAAACGATGGCATTTCTTTAAATTTTAAACTAAAGTTTCATTTTGAAAATAGCGGCGTTGGCGGTGAAGTTCAAGCTGATCTAAAAAATAACAAGTTGAGAGTTATCACGTTTGTTTACTTCGAAAATTGCTAATTATGAGTATTATAAATAAAATACAATAATGATAAGTGCTTTTCTATGGCGCCAATGTTTAAACTGAACTTAGAAACAAAAAAGTAGAGGGAGTTCCGCTAGTTGGCATCTCAAACGCATGACGAAAAATGCAAATAATCGGCGCGAAACAAGTAATAGTTATAAAAAATTTTGTCGCGAAGTGCAAATTCGCGAACCGCAAGCACGCGAAGTTCAAAAAGGTGATGTATAGGATATAAGGAAGATACGGAGCAGAGAAGCATAAGAACGGAAAAAGTCACGGTAGATAGTGAGATGAAGAGACAGAGAAGAAAAGGGGAAGTAAAGAAGATGAAAGCTGAGAGAAAGATGCGCAAGAGAAAGCCGAAACAACACAGTGAGGGAAATGTAGAGAGAGTTGGAGTAAGTCTACGCAGACGACTGAAAAGAAAGATCATAACACGAGAAATAAAAAATAATTCTCCCTCTTCGACGACTGAAACGCAAGTCGAAAGAGGGAGGCTATAAGGGAAGGGGCGGAGGCGTAGAACACGACGTCGCATCTTCTTCACTCGGAGAGAGAGAGAGACCGGCTCCTTCACTTCCGGTAGGAGGATGAAGATAGTCCGGATCGGTCACAAAATGAGAGAGAGAGAGAGAAGTGCTTCCCAATGAAAACTCATTAAAAGTGCAGAACAGACTAGGCGGGTGAGTCGGAGAGAATTTTCGCGGGAAAGAATGGGGACAAAGGGAAGAGGAAACAGTGAAAAAGAGAGAAACAAAGAGACGGAAGAGAGAGATTATAAAGAAAGGGGCAAAAGAGACGTGAGGAATACGTCCCGCACGTTCATGATCTCTTACCCACCCCCCCTTTCTATTCTATATCCCTCGACCGCCTCCACCCACCACCACCACCTACGGGTCCATTTTCCCATTCCTCCTTTCAGAAAATCCATCCGCCCCCACCACGTCCTCTCCTCTCCCAGCCTTTTTATCAGACAGGACTCCACTAGACAACCTTATCTGCATGCATTATGTATGCACTACCTCATCTAACACTCGCGTCTCCGACTCTTCCCCAGCTTCCCTCGCTCGAAAACCCACACCGCATTCCTCCCGTCCTCCCACTTCCCCCAACCCCTTCCCCCCTTCCAACCACTCAACCCATTTCCCCCTCCTCCTCCCACCCTCTCTCGCGACGTTGCCCCCCGCGCCATCTCTCCAAGCTCTCCCTCACGTCGAGTTTCATAGCGATGCATGCGGGCGCCGTTTTGTGCAAACGGAATGCGCTCCTCTCTTGTTTTCAACTTCCGTCGACGCTCTGAAACAGTATGTCTTCTAAAAACACGCCGTCACGCAAGAGGGTCTCTCTCCCCCCCAGCAAACCGTAACGCTGCAGCTGCGCTGCTATACGTGTCTCTCTACTTCAAGGTTTGCCCCAGCGGAAGTTGCGTAACAGTCACGTTATCATGTGTCCTGGGGGTAGCAATCGAATGAAGGCACATCCACACAAGAGGCAATATGGAGACTGTGGCCGAATAAAGGAAGCTAATGAGATGAGTTAGTCACATGTTATTTACGACAGTGGACCTTTCTCTCTCTGTCTCCCCGCCTTCAAGGGTAATGAAAAAATGTTACGCAAATTTTCAAGGTGAATTATTTCTCCGAATAGCGAGAAGAACCCAAGAGCGCCGCACGCGGGGTCGTTTCGTGCATAACGCCGACGCCCCAAATATTTCTTTTTCCGTATTCAAAATTCTGCGGAATTTTTGTCTATATTACAGCGGTTACGCATATGTAAAGCGGTTTAAAACGATCGAATCGTATAATATTCAGAACAAAGACATTTTTCCTTCGATATAGCCAATATTTTAAAATTACATTTCACGAAGGCTATTAATACCCCTAAATGTTCGGCTCTCAGTTCACCGCAAAATTTTTCATTCTGGCAAAAAATGAATAAAATATTTAATCGGGCAATGGAATTGTTCGCCGTCCTGACCTTTTTAAATGTTTGGTACACGTTATCATCCAATTTAAATTTGAGAGGTTCATTTGCTTTACAGATTAATTTTCTCATACTCGTGAATCTCAATTATCTCTTAAAAGTAAAAGGTTTATTTAGAAAATCTTCCTATTCAATCCACAAAATTTCATCCGGAAATTTAGCTACTTAAAAAGAATTTTTTTTTTCTTTTTCGGAAGCGATGCTATATAAATATCGCAAATAAAACATAAGGCGAGGGCTGCAAGTCCTGAAAGGCTAAAAACACATGTGAACATGAAATTTTAAAAACTCCTAAAAGCAGGAAATAACCGTTTTAATAAAAAACGCTTGTTTAGAGACAAGTCGGGTTCTTTATACAAAAGTCAGCGTACCATAGGCGCATATATTTTGCACAATACGAGGATACCCAGAAATTCATTTCTATTTTGTGGTAAAAAGGAAATATCGCAAATTATTACTAACATTTCATGCTGACTAGTACTAATCAACGTCCTCTGCATAAAAATTTGCCTTCAATACCAACGGATTTGATAAAGACAGCAGAAAACGAATGCAGTTCTTAGGGCAGGATATCCGAAATAAAAGAACAAAGCAGCATGCAAGGTTGATATAAAATTTAAAAGATTTTTTGAGACACAAAAAATAATGATATGTTTGCCATCATTTGGAAAGTCATATCGGGAAAATCTTTCGATTGTAAATTAAGTGTACCAAAAAATTTTAATTATGCTTTCTGAAATATGTTTTTGCTAAACATTCCGTTCAAAATAATTCACGAAAACCTTGTGTGTATTACTCCACCAGTTATCCAGGAAGGAGAAAGGCAATCATATTGAAGAAAACTAAACATCACATAATAAATTCTCAGCTATTATAATGCTGCAGGTGTATAAACTCTTTAAAAATACCCAAAAAAAGTGCTTTTATAATGTCGGAATCGATAGGATTCGAACTCGGAACCGTTTCGGGTAAATAATTACATCCCGCCTCCCGTTACCCAAGTTTCGAGGGATGGATTTGCCAGAGAAAGAAAGTTTCATGAATATTCGCCAGCGATTTCTCTCTGTAAACTACAATACACTCTTGAAAACATAAAAATGAAAATCTTGAGCAAAGATAAGGTTGAGGGACAAATCCACTTTCAAACGCAACACATGCCGGCATTCTAGTCGCCAAAAATCCTTCCCCCGGCCACTTTACCCTTTCCCAATTCCTGCCTCATCTCTTTATCCCCCTATCCCCCTCGCATTTCCTCCAGCAGCTCCCATTCTCTCCCCTCCACATTCTTTCCTAACTCTATTACCCCTTCCTCTATATCTCTTCCTCAGTCCTTTCTCTTCGCAATTTTGCGTTGTACGCTCTGCCTCCCGCACTTTTTATAAAATTATCTATTCCTGTATTTACTGCGATAGGCCACTTTCGCCTTAAATTCCGCCCTATCACCCTGCGTGCACTCCTACCCAACCAAACTCAAAAATCCACAAGAAATTCATCGAGGTTCAGCGGTAGCCATCTTGGGCAACACTATCTCTTCGTCATAGAGGACTGTATAAACGATGGAGGTTCTCAGAGATAAATATAAAGACAGCATCAAACCCATTGTATTCCAGTAATGTATCGGGTGTTTACATGGAATGCAGAAATAAATGCTAGATGACGAATATGATTTATTTCCAGTATATTGCTTTATACAGAGAAATGCATCTACTGCCCAAAAGGCAATCAAAGCATATAATATACTAGTAGAAGGTGCTTGCATACTCCAAGCATTTCATATCTCACCAGGGGTACTAATGCTACACATTTTTGCCAAATTTTAAAGTTGTAGCACTTCTAGAAGTGAAATAACATTTATCTAATTGTTAAAATTTAAATAACTTTTAACGGCCGCAATAAAATTTCATGTATACATTGAAATGTTTATTCGTTTCTATAAATTAAACTCTAAATAACTTAAAACTTTCAGCTTTCTAACTCACCCCGCAGTATCTAAACATATACCTATTTGTTCAAACTTTAAGAATTTTTAACTGCCAAACAAATTAAAATATCAAAATTTCTATAATCTCTATTTCGTTTTTTTTAAACACTACCTCTAAAAAAATTTCAGCTCCGTAGCACATTCGGTAATACATAAACCTCAAAAATATGTTTAAACAATTGCAAATTATTAGTGGTCGAATTTTTTAACTTTTTCAAAATTTCCTTTTTTTCTATGTATAATTTTCTACAAAATGATTTCAAAAACTCGAAGCTACAGCATATAGTTTCCAAGATAAAAAATTTTAAACTTTAAAGTACAAATGGAGTTAAAACAACCCCTAAAAATAAACAATTTTGAATTTTCTATTTTTATAGCTGATTATGAGAATAATTGATTAATTCTGCAAAATTTCAGCTTCCTAAACTTTATAGATTGATCTACACACTGGGATAACTTTTTCCCATGCTAACTTATGGGAGATATTCCGGGGTATCTGGAGTCGAACCCAGGACACTGTAAGCAAAAGTAACAATAATTCTCAATAGATATTGCGGCCGTCTAGTAACACTGAAAATTTAATTTTTCTAGCTTACGGGCAAGTGCCCAAAATTAATTTACAAAAATGGCGCAATGCTTTTCTTATGGGAAAAAACGCAACTTTCGGAATTTCTGGAGTCGAACTCATGTAACTTAGGTGAGAAGTCTCATTTTATCTGAAGGTTTCTCCATCATATCTACATAATCGAAAACTTTCAGCTCTCTAGCTCTTGTAGTTTGGGCTGAACATTAGTATCCTCCTATATGTTATATATATCTATGTTATATCCTCCTCTGTAAGAAACGTCGATATATAATGATATTCTCTAAAATGTATGCTAAGTTAGTTTTAAGAGGGAATGACGATCTAATCATCTCAGTAAGTAATTTTAAATTAAACGTTGGCTAATTACACGTTGAAGAACACAGTATGATTATTAAATCAACTAATGACAATACATAAGAAATACAACAAAGCGATAAAGAATAAATAATTGATGGCATATAAAATTCAAATATTCAGTTACTATCAAAATATAAAGCTGGAACAAGGAATCTTTTTATACAAGTAAATTATTTCAAACCAAAAATATTTCAACATTCGCAGAGAGAGCAAAATAATTCATTCGAAACGCGTAAAATAACATTTCCTGGAATGGACACATAAAAAACTCCAGAAATTTAAATCAAATAATGATATAGTAAAAAAATGAATAGACAACTCTAGGTAAATTCTTTGGCTTTTCGTAGAGATAAAAACAACGCCATACAAAAAATTATTCAATCTGAATCTATAATGAAAATTACACCGTTCACATATATATTCACGCCATTTATTATATTTTTAAGTGAGCAAAAGCCACACATTTGAGTTTAATTTTTATGCTTTTAAGGAGGACACTTAGATAAACTTGATTAAAAAGCATTTCAGCTACAAAACAATGGAATGTTACGAGCCATTTAGGACATTTTGTTGGGAAAAAATAAAATAATAAATTAAATAGTCTGAGAGCAAAATATAGTAATATAAAATCTAAATGGCTCCGTGAGATTGAGATAACAATACTAAACTTATTCAAGGGAGAAATAACCAATGATCCAAATACAAATCAACTGATGAGAAATTTGATTAACGTTAAACATCATTTCAATTGCAAAGTATGCATGCATTTTAAAAAGAAAAGATAAACTTGCCAAATAAGAATCCCGAGGATTGCCCATTTTTAATACCAGCTGGATCAAGTGAATTACCACACGATAAATTATTTCCGGGAAAACGATACTTTTAAATTCAGAAATTCTATTTTGGATCTCATATAAATAATAAACTTCCACTGCTCATGAAACCTCCTCTGGGAGAGGAAAAAACTCATTTTCACCGTAAGTTAACAAAAATTTTTGCATTTCATTTGCTGCTTCACTCCTCAGCGACGATATTCTCTATAACCTGGAATGAAATTGATTCGTCTCTAAATTAAATATCATATATGAGAAAGGCGCTTCCATTGTGGATTAAAATTCAAATTTTTGACAAAATCCTTAAGTTTTGACACAATAAAATTTAACCCATAAACGATATTCTAACATCGGGGAAAATGAAAATAGATAATTTTATTCTATAAAATCGTCCACTGAATAGTGAGAGTATGTAATACACTCGGCCGTCCTTCATATGTTCCAAAGATGAGATCCTGCTATTAAAAAAATCAACTTTTACGCATATATAAGGACGTTGGATAGCTTTCACGTACCGCCAACATTAGCGAACCTGATAAAAATGCAGACGATGCAACGTTTAAAAAGGAAAGAGAGTGACAATTTTATTTTTCCCCAGCCTCCCAGAATTTATTTCCGGGCGCAAAATAACGGGATTGGTACAAAGCCGTAAATCACTCCCCCAAAAGACAAGGAAAAGATTCCTCGAGCGTGCCTTTAATTAAAACGAAGGCCACTGAAAGTTAAACGCTCCCAAATCCATTCGTGGTCTCATTCACGACGGCTCAGAACGATCCCCGCAAAAAAGTTTCTTAATAAGTTCACGGCTTTGAAAACGGGGTCGGAGGACACACCTTTCATTCCGTTTATATGGTATTTGGAGCGAAAGGAAAATAAATTCATCTCTCAAGCTTCTATATGAAAGTGAAGCAAGTCATACTCGCGACCGGTACCGAAAAACTGCACTTAAGGTCTTGGAAAAAAGAATGTTTCATTTTAATTGCGTTGAGCGCAAATTCGCGGCAATTAGTTTCGATTTCGCTATTTTAGTGCCGTCATCTGCTCGAGAAACCAAGCAGCAAAACTCTAAAGAAGAATTAAGCCGATTATATTTCAATGGAAAGTTTTTTCTCCAGTTTTAGAAACCAAAATTAACTATGCTTCGAAGAATTTGTTTGATATGCTGACCAATTGGTTGCGTTAATTGGTGCGGAAAATCATTTGTTCCAATTTGAGCGCAAAAAACCATCATTCCAGACTCTTACGATCGATATATTCCTATTTCCTTAACTACGCTATCAGATATATTGAAATAGACTGTAGAATTAATATAAACTAACACGCCTGTTGCAGCTAAACTTGCAATTAATTTGTAGTTAAAATTTACCAAGTAGCAGTAGAGGAAGAAAAGCGACCAAGAAGCTGTGGAGAATTTCGACAAGTTGGAAGAATTCATAGTGTGAGAGGATGAGATACGAGACAGGTCCCGCGAAAAAAATTGGCAAAATTTACTAAAAATAAAGAAATGCACCACCTTACGTAAGTACACCTATCACTATGTTCTCGTATTCTTTAAATTTTGTATCAGAAAAACACGATTTCTAGTGTTCCTTTCAAAAAAAATATTAATCATTCATTATGTAGTTCCTAGTTTGAGAATGCAAAATGTATTCATCATTTATTTTAAAATCTGTTCAACTTATATGGAAAAGTCCCGGTATTTATAAACGCTGAAACTGATACTCTACCCCAGTGTATTTCAACCGGTGTTCCGCGGAACACGTGTTTAGCTAGAATGGCCCAAGTATTTCGCGAAATATTCCACCGAAAATAATTTTTCTATAAATTTAGATTTCTTAATGAATTTAAAAATATAAAGTAATCTAATATTGCTCTCACACAGTAAGTCTATCTATCGGGGAAGCAGAAAGTAGCAGGTTACAATTTCTAACCTGCTGCAGTACGCATGCGCGTTCTCACAGCCGTGGTAAATATATATGCGTATGTATATAGGTGTTCCGCCAATCTTTTCTCCATCCAAAGTGTTCCGCCACTGAAAAAAGGTTGAAAAACACAGCCCTAAACTCTTGTTACGCCACCGAATGGAGAAGATTCATACACGGCTACATTACGTTTTTAATGGGTATATACTAGCATGTCTGTTGCAGCTACACTCGCAATAAATTTGTTGTCAGAATATATTAGTAACCGAGGAGAATTTTGTCAGGTTGGTAGATTTTACAGTATGAGAGAAGCAGAGAAGAGACGGCCTGTGAGAAAAAATTCCTTTCACTTCGATAAATTAGCAAATCACAAATCTATGTATTTTACCATTAAAACGTTAACTAAAGTAACACGTAAACAATTTTCTCTCCCACCTCCTACCTCTCTCCCTTCCTCTCTCCCCCTCTTACTGCCTCTCCCTTCCTCTCCCTCTCTCTTCCTCCCTCCCTTCCTCTCGCCCTCCCTCCCTCCCTTCCTCTCGCCCTCCCTCCCTCCCTCCCTTCCTCTCGCCCTCCCTCCCTCCCTTCCTCTCGCCCTCCCTGCCTCCCTTCCTCTCGCCCCCCCTCCCTCCCTTCCTCTCGCCCTCCCTCCCTCCCTTCCTCTCGCCCTCCCTCCCTCCCTTCCTCTCGCCCTCCCTGCCTCCCTTCCTCTCGCCCCCCCTCCCTCCCTTCCTCTCGCCCTCCCTCCCTCCCTTCCTCTCGCCCTCCCTCCCTCCCTTCCTCTCGCCTTACCTCCCTCCCTTCCTCTCGCCTTACCTCCCTCCCTTCCTCTCGCCCTCCCTCCCTCCCACGTGAAATTTTGCCGTGAAAAACAAAGTTGAGGACTGAGTCGACGCGCATTCGAAAATAAAGGCTAGTAAAATAGATTGTTATTCTCTTCGGCGTTCTTTGGTTCAAGTTTATACGATTATAAGAAATTTTAAAATGGTAAAGAAAAAAAGCTCGCATGCTACGTTTCAGCAAGTTATTCAATTGGAGAGAAGAAACGCTGCTGGAATCGAACTCATGGCGTTACCGAAGACTCTGAACAGTTTATAATTTAAAAAAGGTAATACCAACTAAATCTAGAAAGTATGATAAGTTTTGGAAATAATGTTCTCAGCTTAAAAGCATTTTGATGGACGAAAATATTAAATTTCAGTGTTCGGGACACGCGGAGATTTTAACCAAATAATATGATAGTAGATCAGTTAAAATTAAATTATAATTATATAAAGAAGTATGATATTGGATGTTTATGGTAGAATAGGCAGAACATTTTCAAACGAAAGTGTATCAATTCGTGCGTTCCAATTTTATTTCACGAGGCAAGCAATTTTCTACGAGTCATCCACACAATTTTTAAAAATAAATCTAAGAGCTATTTTAAAGATTCTGTATTGTTTACTCATGTTTGCTCAGCACTTAACCATGCACAATTATTAAAGCGTAAATGATTAAGGCGGCAACATTGCAAAAAAACAAAATAATGGAGGCGGTAATTAATGGAATAAAATATCGACGCATTTTCCGCACAATCGCACCGAAAAATAATTTTCCGCGTAATGTTAAAAAAAACCTTTTTTGTCAAACTTCTCCGAGTAAAAAAAAACTTGTGGGAATTTGGGAGGGAGGTACGCTTAAAAATAACCTCACGGCAACAGATGCGTGAAAAGCGGTAATTGAATCCCTTATTTTGGGAGGCCGCGATGCAAAGCGAGGCAGATATTTGCCGCCGGGGCCCTAAAGACCTGTTTTTTTCCTCCGTGGCGAGGCCTTCGTCGGTGATTGCTGCGTCAAACGTTAAAAGAGCGCTCGGGTAAATCCCCCTCTTTCCGCGAAAACAATGCCGAAAGATACGAGAAGATAGGAGCCTGCCGAGCTAAATTAGAGCGAAATTTGTCGCGCCGCCCGGCAAATTATGCACAGCATCCCCGGCTGATGCAAATCGCTTAAGCGAAGAGTGTAAAGAGGAACCAGTGACCGACAGCCATAGGTACTTTTCCGCTGGCCAGCCGAGAGAACTTGCGATGCAAAGTAATCGCTCTATTCCTGGAATAACGGTAAGAGGCAAAGGTAGAAAATTACAGTACAGAGGAAAACATATGGCATCCACCGCGGACCCAACTGATAGTTTGCCTTCAATAAGAGGCGAGAATTATTGTGCAAAAATTATCCACCGATTCTAATTCTCCCAAGTAGCATCTAATAACATTCTTAAACCTTCCATTTAGCGTCAAAATTTGTATTTTGATATAGATCCTGTTATAATAAATACTCGTACAAAGATTATTGTTTCATTATTTTATTCACCAAAGCGCTATAAAGTGTTGCTTTTTAAAATTTTTTTTATTATTCAGCTATTTGCGCCACATTTTATATCGGCTGATTGTGCAATGATTTTTTTATATTTAATGAGGTCAAACTGAGAAGAAAAAAAAAACAAATTTGTGCAATGTAAATATTTTTCCATAAAAACATAGCAGTGGTAAAAAATACGCATCCATGTATATTCGTGAACTTTTAACAGCTAAGATTGAGTATTTGATTGTATTATAGCTGAGATAGTAATATTTAGACAAGGCATCCTCATCATAAATTATTATTCAGCTTCGTTCTATAAAAAAATAATTCGCAAAATATCAATTGTATATTATTATCGGATACAGATTTCCCATTGCCATTTTTATAAACAGCGAAAAAAATCATTCTTCTCAGAATAATTTCATCAAATGGGAATTTAATTACAATTACTATTTTAGTAAATAGGCAAATAATCATTTAAAAAGATCACACCAGAATAAATTTCGAAAGTATGTAGTAAATTATATAGCTTAAAAAAACAGGATCATGATGGTTCAATTATTTATCGAAAATGAAATCGATAACATTTAGTTCCGAATAATTAATAAATTAATATGGACCAATAATTTTTCGAGACATACACGTGATTTTTCCACGAAAAAAATTTTAAAATCTATTTTACGAAATGCTTCCGCTCTAATTACGAATCAACACAAATGATTTCAACGAAGCAGTGAACTCTTCGATTTAATCAACCTATATTTTACGTCCTTCATAAAGTATTACGCACAAAATTAATCGAAATATCCTCTGCAAAAATAATGAAGCAATCATCATATACTATAATTCGATTCAATACACACTGACGGGTTGTGACCAGTGGCGTAGCGGACACCCCCGCAACCCCTGCGCGGCGGGGGGGCCACGGCTAAAGTGGGCACAAATTTTTTCGTGAGGCCTTAAAATTTTTTCCGGGACTTCAATTATGTTTTGGAGGGGGAGCCCACACATTTTCCGGTACGCCACTGGTTGTGACGTCACATTTGACGTGTCCTCCGAATCCTTTTAAGGAAAATCCAATTGATTTGAGAGGGAGGAAAATAATGTCCGTTTCAAAAGTTTCCAAGCCGATAGAGACTCCGATCCGTGACTTCGTTACTGCGATTTAGAGGAAATTAATTAAACAAAACACCCGAACGAGCGGCAGGGTGGGATGAATTGAATACAGTCTCTTAAACTTGGCAGATTTCTCGAAAAGCTAATGAAAGCAGAATTTGGTGCCTAAAGAAATCTTTAAAAATGCATAACCTGGACAAATTTTTCCTCCTCAAGTTCATTACATCCTTCCGCATACAAAGCAGAGATTTAAATCTATAATATGCGCGCGTGTGTTTGAATCGAGAGGGAGATTGATTAACTGGATTGATTAATTGGCAACTTTAGGCCCCGTTGGGCGTCTCTACCACCTTACTTCGCATCATATCGATTGATATAGAATTATTAATAAGTAACATAAAGACAATAAGCAAACTAATAATAAAAAAAATGCAAAGTATTGTGGAAAAAAAAACAAAAAATACAATAAAATGCACAATAAGAACATCAAAATCAAGAAAATATACACAATTATGAAGAAGGAATTAACATGATTCGTCGAAATACAGAGATAGCAGTGTCTGAAGATATTGCTACATAACTATATGGTAGTCAATACCTAAACAGTATAATATTAATATTGAAGTATGCAGAGGTGACTATAGCTTTGATAGATATTTCGAGACAAGCGATTTTAAGTAAGACAGACTTCGATATAAAGTCGGTAAAAGGCAAAGCAGAGTACCAATAAGACTACGCTTCTATTCTATGAATCGGGATAAGAACTTTGTCATTAGAACGCGTGCTAAGTTCATGTGCTAAGTTGAGAAATTTGAAGATACCAGAGAGAGAAGGGAGAAAGGGGTAGGCTTAGGTGAACTTTGTCAGTGGGCCACTAAGGTTAGAGGGAAGGGATAGAAGAAGACCATCCCTTTTCTTTCCTACCCGTCCCCTCACTTTTCTTTCCTCGAACCGCAGACTGTCTTCTCAAAACGTCCCTCCACGAGCTGATGAAGGAGTTCTGAGGTACTCTGGTCACGTAGGACCGGCGTCAGCTCCCGCATCCCAGCTCCTCCCATCTCACCATTCACCTTGCCCCTGCCTTGAAAACCCTCACCCTGGCACCCCATCACCTGCTTCCCCACAACATTCATTCTTACCCTCCTTTTACGCTCACTCCTTCTCTTACCCACCCCTCCTCTCCTCCTACCCATTCTCTCCCCTTCCCCTCCTCCCAGGTCACACTGTAACTCCCACCCTCTGCACCCTACCGATGACAACCCAACAATCAAAGGGAGAAGCTATACCACGTATCCCGTTCGCATGGGGGTTTCCATGGGTTATGGAACTATGTCTCGGATCTGGGTTGTTGGAGGACGCACTAGCGTACGAATGAATACCATTTAGGATCACATCATAGGCAGAGTTAGTAGTGCACATCCGATACTCCGGGAGCCGCAATTACAATGCCACGCGCATAAAGATACCGAGTGTAAATGTTTCCCCTGGTAAAATATTTCACACTATTAATTTTTGTCCCTGACGGAATAGGCTTTAAAACGGCCTGCTCTAACATAAATTTTAAACGCGTATTGCAGTTCCGCATAATGATAGAGAATTTTCCTATACGTAAAATTACACCTCATATATGCAAATCAGTCTTCGTGATATTTCTAGGATTTAATGATTTGTTTCTTTTCTTCGTAATTAAATTTTCCGATCCCTACTGTCTACATAATTTACCGTGGTTTTTGCTGGCTCACTTCAATAATGGATTACGTGGAACAGAAAACCACCTCAATCTCATTAAACTAATGACTATTAACGTAAATTTTCTATTCATGCGCCCTTCGACACTGATTCGATTATCGTTAATAATTTTCACAGTAAAATATGAATGGTGAGCCAGTATATTTTACGTCAAGAGCTTAATTTGGAAAATAAAGCGTCATTGGTATTTAAAATTGTCGCATAAAGCTTTAAAATGCGTTGAATTATTCGACTACGGCCGCGACGGCGAGGTTCAGCAGTTCGTGGACAAAGGATGGATTTGAATGGCACACTACGCATACGACGGCTAGTTGAATTTCCATTGCGTCTTTTTTTTCGAATTTTTCAGCGGGCGATTTTCAAGAGCCTAAAAAACTCTTCAAATTTGACGGGGTAAGCAGGCTTATCTGACGTTTCTCGCTTGTCCCCGAGAAGCTCAAAACATACCGTTCAATACAAAGTAGCAATTTAACTCGCACACACCGCATTCGCTGTTCCCTTTCGTCTAACGAACTTTTCTTCGCTCAGCGCTCATCTACTTGGATGGGCTACCTAATCGAATAAATTGGTAAACTTGATTCTTTCGACTGTTGAAGCAAGCGCAAACACACTCAAACCGATTCGTCTTCGACGCACCTCCCAACTTAAACATCCGGCAAACAAGACTCTGGTTTCCTCTTTCCAATATCCCCTTCTCTTTCACCGCTTGCTCCTATTCCTACCTCGCCCGAAGCATGTTGCGTGTTAGTACATTCAACGACTCAAATTCTTGATATATTATCCAAGTCATTCATCTAGAACAGGGGTAGGCAACCTACGGTTCCTGAGCCGCATGCGGCTCTTTAACCCTTAAACCCCGATATGGGTACATTTTACCGCTCTCTGTCTATTTTCAGTCTCCTCCCCCTTCCCTTTGCAGGTATTCCTCGAAACCCTCAATATGCTTCTACATATATAGCTATTGTTGGCCAAGACCGCACAAAAATTTCAATTTTTTATGAATTATACTATTATGAAAACATTTTTTTCCCAAGGTCTACGGGTAAAGGTTACCTATAACTATTCCGGTAGTCGAAGAACCAGATGCTGGCCGCTAGCAATATTTTATAAAATAGTTGACATCGCATCCAATAATGCTTACACATTATATTTACATTATAAAGGCAAAGACGAAATATCGAGATTCAAATTCACAAGAATCATATATTTTCTCGATTTCAAAAAATTTTCCTTTTCTCGACTTCAATAGATTTTCCTAAATTTTATCGAAATCACATATTCGATCATCTTCAACCGAGGCATAATTAATCTCTGATACTCCATTCTGTAGGTTTTGCTCGACCCTTCATGAGTTGGTAATTCTTTGCGAATATTAGGCCATTGTGAGTTGAAACAGCGGAACGCGTGCTTGTGTCCAGAGGAATTTGTCATTGTCAAAGAGTGAAAATCTACCACCGCTGGATTGCTGACAGTAGCAAAAAGGTACGTACGTCTAGAGATTGCAAATTTACCAACTTATTCATTTACCGGTAATTCGGAAAATGTTTTCCTAATCACCGGTGAACCGGTAATTTATCGATAATTTTCGACATTTTCACAAATGCTAATTTTTATTATAAAACTATAAATATATGTTATGAGCAATGTGCGTAGTCCGGGAAATGTACACATTTACCGATTTAACTTTTACCGTAACATATACATGTATTAAGAATTAAATTAAAGATAATAATTAAAACAAAAGTTATTGCCGCTGATTCTCTTTTATTTAATGTCTCTTTGGTTGTTAAAATAGGCTCCTAGAAAACAATTTATCCAGACTTTTGTCTCCTAAACGCGACCTGATTTTTGTGCATATAAACCCTGCCGTAGAAAACGATTTTTCTGGTTCGACACTCGTTGGTGGAACGTTCATTAGAAAATCGAAACCCATTTTAAAATATTTTCCACTTATTTTTTCTTGTTGAAAATAAATCATTTCCTTTCTCACGACATGTTTTAGGTCTTTCGTGTTTTTTTGTTTTTGAGTTAGATCTTCATAGGCTAGGTACATCAGTTTTTTTTCTTTATCGACAATTGAAGTTTTTCCGTCATCGACAATGCAGCCGATGTCAACGAAACATAAGTTGCAACATTCACGGAATCGGAATCAATGACTTCAGTTTACTCATTTGTATTATCTGTTTCCGTTTTATTAGAAACGCGTTCAAGTAGCTCCACGATTATGTTCATTATTGTGGATGTGCTGGTTTTATTAAAAATTCCGTAATCTACACCATTCGATTTCGTGGGATCATAAAGGTACTGTAGAACATCAGAATAAATTTCCTTTATACGGGCAATCAATGCTTTTTAAGTTCACCACTTAAAAGTGTGTTTTGGTTTGTTAGTTCATCGAACATAAATTTTAACGTAACATCAGCGATATACAGATTTACATTTTTGTTACATAGTGCCTCTACTGCAACTTTTATCGGTTGCAATGCTAATATTGTATTAGAGACCATTTCAAGTTCATTTTCTGTAAAATTTATTTCTGATTTTTCATCTATTAGACTCTTTCTAATACAATTTTTGACCATTGTGAAGCGCTCCAACATGACCAGCAAATTATTTCATCTAGTTTTAGAGTCCAATATCAATGAAAGTTCCTTGCTAAATTCCTCCTTTACGTGTTTTTGGAGTATATCATCTTTTTTGTTGGTGACCTGCGGAACATTTGAACTACTTTTCGTATCTTTGCTATCACAGAACTCAGCTGCACGTTTTGTATAGTATTTAAGTGAGAATCAATGGATTCGTCATACAGTATCTCTAAAGCATCAAGACCATAATATCTATTCTATCTCTTTATTGAACATAATAAATTATTATTCAGATATTTAGAGCTATTTAAAAATATATTTTACAAAGATAATTAACAGGTAAAATTATTAAAATGTACATGTTCTTCTTTTGCCGAATTACCGGTAAAAAAACGAATTACCGGTATATTTAGTAAAGAATTTCTGGAATTTACCGGTAAACCGGTTTACCGGTATTGCAATGCCTACGTACGTCATAAGAAATATTCCCGCTTTCACCAGATCTAGATAATAGTGTGCATATCGTTGTAGGGAATGAATACGGAGGGAACAAATCTTAGAAACCTTAGAATTTGCTATTACGAAGCTTTGAGTTAGAAATGCGAAAATTAAAGCGAAATAAAAGTAGTCCTTGCGAACAAATAAAATGACTTCATCTTAAAATAACTTATTAATGCCCCTACTGATAATAAAGCATGATAATAGTATAACATACCCGCCATGCACCATAAAACCGATGTTATTTTCATCTGAAAATTAACGAGAAATTCCTCTCTAAATTCTTAATGTACTTCCCTTAGTACCTTTTTTCGGTATAGGTACAATATCCCATTTGCCGTTCGACAAACAAGCCGTCCACCTTTCGTTTTGCAATCCTTGCCAACATGAATTTTTGATCGATTGATACTCATTGCTAGCTACGAATTTTCATGAATTATGTTTTAACAATGTTATAAATTAGATGAGTTGCTCTATTACTAACTTATTCGTGTCTCGTAGTCCACCATAACTGAGGATCTCGGCTTTTTTTCAATTTATCGTTCTAAAATTATATAAGCCAAACTCGTTGAAAAACATCTCTGCTTCAGTATATTTCATTCTTAACGTCGTTCAGTTACCGTAATAATGATTCGTGTTACGTGGGATATCCACCTCGGAAGGAAATTATTGCGCATACTTGTATATCCAATTACAGAATTTCCAATTATATATTACTCAAGACTTCGTTACAAACATTCAGAGAAAAAATTAAACACAAATAACAGATAATAAATATGTGATAAAGTTGAAGAGAATAACTATTATTTGTTGACGGCATTGACCAAATAACCTTCGCTGTCACCTTAGCTTCCGCTCCATTTCCTAGCTTTTTGATGTCTTTCAAAGTCAAATAATCACAACAAACACTGAAACGTAATTCGCGGCGATGAAAAATATATATATTGATAAAGGAATAAGCAATTAAAAGAGTTCTCGTCCGGAGCGAAATTAAAAAGGGAATAGCTGCCAAGAAGTCCAAATACCAACGAGTCCGAACAGAACGAGCAAGAGATTAAAGGCACGTAATACACGCCCGCAATTGCCCATTCACTCGCGTGCTGCGTAACAAACCCTCCCCGTCAACAAAGTAGGCAACTGTAAAAAACCCTTGAGAATCCACCCCATATGCGATTCACAAGGAAGAAAACCAGTCACAAGGCCACACACACTGCAGGACGGAAGGACAAATTAACTCTATTCAGTGCGCGCACAAATAACACAAAGAGCGGAAAACACTCCCAATTGTTTACCTGCTTTATACCGTGTATCTCTTTCCCCCTCTCCCTCAAACCCATTCCTTTTTTTCCCGAAGAGCTAAATTAAGAAACTCGGAAAACAAAACAACGCGCGCGCGCTCTCTCTCTCTCTCCCTCTCCCGTTGGATTTTTCGCGCGTATATAATAAATATGAGAGTCGGGGAGAGAGAGAGAGAGAAAGGATGGGAGAGATAGAGAAAAGAGATGAGATGAGGGAAGTAGGGAAGGTTGGAAAATAAAAAGGATAGGGAGGAAACTTTATAGGGAGGTTGTGGGGGGAAGAGGAGGAGGAGGAATGGTTGGAGGATTAGGACACGCCACTCGACAAGAGGAGAGAAAGGGAAAGGTAGAAAGGGGTAATGGAGATAGAGACGTAAGGGGGGAGGGAGAAAGGAAGAGCCGCGGGAAATTGGAGGGTCACAAGAGGGGATGAAAGAGAGAGGGGGATGAAAGGGAATGGCAGGGAAGGAAGGGGCAGAGCACCTTTTCGCACCGCTGAACGTCTATCCGTGCGTAATTGCATCGGGCTGTTAAGGGGCGGGGCAGGAGAGACCCCTCGGACCCCTGAAACCCACTCACTCTCTACGTCCCCTCCCTTTCTGCCCCACTCTTCTACCACACCCCTTTACGCGTGGCCCCTGCTATAACATAGGCGTGCCCTTCTCTCTCTCCCTCTTCGCCTCACCCCTCACGAGATTTATGAATTCGAAGGGGCAGAGGCGACCTCCGTGCCCTACCAACCACTCTGCCCTTCCTCCGCCCCCTCCGTAACCCCGCTCTGCCCCCCGCACACACACATACACGCGTAGCTGTGCGAAAATGGGAACGGTGTTGCTCCTGTCCTGTAAAGCGACAACATGATGAACCTCCAATTTGTCGATCTTTTTTTTCGCGAGACCTCCTCGGAATGGCAATCGTTTCCGCAACGATTTCGAGATGTCTCTTTCAGGCCTCCCTCTCCCTCTCTCTCCCTCTCTCTCCCTCTCCCTCTCTCTCCCTCCCTCTCCCTCTCTCTCTCTCTTTAAAGGGTATTCGACATGGGGATCGAATGAATGGTCTATAATCGTAATTCCTCGGAATGAGAAATATTTCTTTCGATACTTGATTCAGAAGAGCGTTCAAGCTACAGCATTTGCATTTTCCGTTGTTTCGCGAAATATAAGAAAGCATTCTATGAAATAAAAGGAATAAATTATGATTACAACCGTTTAGAATTATTCTCGTTGACACGAATCTAGCCTAAAAATTGCTTGCAATGTTTTAAAATGCGTAAAAATGTACTTGGCACATCACAAACCTAAAATGCTCCACCCTATCTCTCATAGACTTCACTGTGATTTATGTATTAACCCAAATTTTCAAAATTATTGCACATGAATGCCCACGCGTTTATACTTTAAATGTCCAATAATCTCTTGAGAATTATCAATATGATTTTTTTATAGTCTCATGAATGAATTGAAAAACCAACCGAGTGAAATTCTAAATATAGCAGGTAATTGAGATTTATAGCCAGCATTTTATCACAAGACTAATGCGTTTATCTTATGTAAATATCAGCGTGCATAAACAGACGAGATAAAATTAATGGATAGTTCACAAGGCTATGAGTAACTACTAATGGTAACACACCTATTAACAGACTTCGATATTTTAAATGGTACACCGAATACACACAGCGTAGCTGTTAGTAAATACCTCTATCGTAAAATATAGCAGATCAATGAAATTATATAAAAATAACGATTAGTACGACATAATCAACACGCGTTGGGTTAAACATGGAGCGATGACGATGAAATCGTTAATAAAAAGCTTAATGCGCCATGTGCAACTCGCAATTAATGAAACGGGAAATCGAACAGTTTTAGTACGAGTTTCGTACAAATTATTCCTCCCCCTTCCCTCCTTTGAAAGTCGGTCCAAAAGGTATTTATTATGACCGAACCCGCAGAAAATCTAACTAAAAACTGAATGTCTACGAGAGAAAGATCGATGTCGTTAATTAAAAGTTACAACTTTCCGCCCAAAAAGGAAGACAATTATCATGCTCTCGTCGATGCTAGCAATTAAAAGTTTTCTTTCGGAATTCTTAGCAGTTTTCTTTTCGCCCTCCCTTGTGGAAAAAAGAACGCACGTCGCTTTGCCTTAATATTTCATTCCATAAAGGAATTCCGTAAAGGAAGACATACCACTTTTTCCTAAAAGGAAGAATAAACTGGTATCAGAAATGAGCAAATAACTTTCTATTAAAATTTAAACTGACGAAACTTCAGTTCCATAGAGAATTATTTGAGTTTGTCATGAAAATCCACATGCGCATTTCGGCAACCAGGCAACCGTCATCAGCGGTATTTAACGATAGCAGATTCGAAAAGGTTATTTTAGAATCTAATTTCGGTGAATAACACCGATGATGGCTGCCTGATAGCCGAAATGCGCATACGGTTTTGCATAATATTGTTATGTCTACTGAGAATACGCGAGCAAAATACGGATTTTTTATTTGATTTTCAAGTGCTTATATTTTGTAATCTCCGTTCAGTTTTTTCCAGCCATTTCGGCGAAAAATTTAATCCTTTTCACTCCTCCGAAACAGTTTCTAATGGCGACCGCACATGCGCAACGAAAATTGCTCGCGGTTTTATATGCATAAAATATGCATCAGTATTAATATTCCGAACGTGATCCTGGAAGTGCTTACACCTTATATTTGAGCATTGCGCGGGACGCCATGGAAAGAATGTTCCTTCCCGCGCTACCAGTATCTCTTTTATTTACCTTTTATTACCATTCCTCCAGCGGAATATCTAGGCGGTGAGCTCGTTTTTACGCCGAATTTACCCCGTAGAATATTCATTCCTCATAAACTCCTATACGCTCAGAACGAATATTCCAAGCCACGGTTAAAAATCAATGCTGCAATGTCATATACTCAGGATATATATATGTACACACGCGTTTTTGTGCATTTATACTGCTCATATCCAGATATGCGCACATATACGCATACGCGCTGTATATATTCTATATTAACTGAGTGATGAGGACTGAAAAATATGACGCCGTCCACAAGTTAATTTTATTTGTAAAAATTTTCTTTCTAATTCCTTTTTATATCCGTTTTCGAATGCATTGGCAGTATTAAAATTAATTCTTTATTTATTATTGTTTGGTTAATTTCCATCGTAATTTTAAGCAATTATTTTTTTAAATGCATAAGGAAAGTTCTAGACATTCCATTTTTAATTATGCAATTTATACGAATCAAGATGATCCAAACGGAACTTATGGTACCTATTTTCCATATAATTATTTTAAATTGTATGTGGTGAAGCAATTCCTTATATTGGCTTTAATAGCTTTAAAATCACCGCCGATGAGTTGCACTTTGTGTTCCCAAATTTTATAATTTAGCGTTGTAAAATATTACAATTGCATTCGAACGGAAAACTAAATCGATCATGAGCATTTGTGTGCCAAAAATAACGCGCGTATGTACTAGACATGGGGTCTCAAACTCGCGGCCCCCGTGGTACATTTCTGCGGCCCGCGAAGTAAGGTAGTTTACTCTAGGCCAGTGGTTCTCAACCGGTGTGCCGCGGCACACAGGTGGGTTGCGAACATTTCCCAAGTGTGCCGCGAGACTTTGAAGAGAAATTGCTCATCTGCGCGTCTTCCACCGATTATATACACAGTTTTAACAAAGAAACTAAAACCCAGTATTAAGACTAGTTGAATCCAGTCCAAAAGTATCATTGCTTTGGAAGGCGCGTAAACAGTAAGCCTGACAACAACGTTGTCAGCATTGTCATAGTAACCAAATCCTTGTGCATGAGTCATAGACAACTGATTGGTTCTCGCTGCTCTCCAAGTCTCTACGATGTATGTAGCATGCTTCGCCTGCGGTGACCTTCCTGGCTGTCTGCGACTCTGGCGCATTCCTTGATCAAATCAGTACTAGCTTAGATTCGTGGCTGGCTTATACTATATTTTGGTGTCTGTGAACGTATGTTTCGTATGTTCTGTATAAAATAATTTTTTATTAAGTGTTTTGTGTAATACAGTTGGTAGGAAACTGTGTGATATTTGTGGTTTCGTCCAATTATCATTGCTAAAAATTATAAAACTTGCGCCTCTAAAAATGGACAGATTTATTACAAGAAAACGTAACGGTGAAAAATATGAAGAACATATTAAGGAAAAACCCAGTACCAGCGGGACCAAGTCAAGTAAGATTTCTAAGGTTTCTCGCATGTATATGGACAGTTATTTGAGTCCGGGCTTTTCTTGGTGTGGAGATAAATATTGTCCTGTTCCAATGTGTGTTGTGTGCGGTGAGAAACTATCAAACGAAGCCATGGTTCCCATCAAATTCAAGCGACATTTCACCACAAAACATGCACACCTTGAAGGAAAAGATTTAAATTATTTCAAAAGTTTGATGGAACTGCATTCTAAACAAGCGAGTTACTCACAAAAAAACGTTCAAGTGTCTGATATAGTTCAAATTGCTTATTATCAGGTAGCAGAAATCATAGCTCAAAAAATGAAGCCCCATATTATAGCCGAGTCACTTATTTTACCTGCGTGCCGTGCGATAGTTAGGAAAATGCTCGGTGATGAAGCGGGACAAGAAATTGCCAAAAGTCCGCTTTCTAATGATACAATTCAAGGTTAGAAGATGTCACCTAACATAGAGGAAAATGTTTCTAATAAGCTTAAAATGTCAGACTTTGCTTTGCAAGTTGACGAGTCGACCAATATTAGCGGCAAAGCACAACTATTAGCATTTGTTCTCTTCATTGATGAAAATGAAATAATTAGTCAATATTTGTGCTATAAATAACTCCCAGAACACACGAGGTCAAGATATATACGATACTTTGACTTCTTACTTAGAACGTTTGGAAATTTCATGTATGTGCAGGAATTTGTACCAACGGTGCTCTATCCATGTTGGGATCTGCCAAAGGCTTCGTCTCACTTGTAAAACAACAGAATCCAACTATAATAACTAGGTACCCATTGTTTTTTTTCACAGGAAAGCCCTTGTTGGTAAGACATTAAGGAGTTGATTTAAAGTAGGTATTGGACCAAGTTGTCGAAATGGTTAATTTTGTGAAATCAAGACATCTCAAGAACCACCTCTTCAAACAGCTTTGTAATGCTATGGATTAGCAGCACGAATATTTAGTTTTGCAGACAGAAATAAGATGGCTGTCAAGGGGAAGAGTGTTGGCTCGTGTATATGAACTTTAAGAAGAGATTTACTATTTTTTGAAACAGAGGGAAAATATCTTAGCTGTGAACTTTGGTACGCCAAATTAGCATATTTGGCAGATATATTTAGGTATCTGAATCGTGTGAACACTAGCATGCAAGAGCGGAATGAAAACATCCTCACTTTTGTGGATAAGCTACTGGCATTGTAGAGAAAAATAGTCATCTATAAAAAGAGAGCTAGAGAAGGTAATCTTGAAATGCTCCCTCTGATTCCAAAAACCCACATGAAAGAAATTGTTGCTCTCGTGGTGGAGCATTTAGCGACTCTAAAGCACAATATCGAGCGAGTTACTTTCCATCCTTGACTACAGAGAAATACGACTGGGTAATTAACTTCACACCAGTGACAACTGACTTAAACCTTTTTACTCTCTCCGAAGAAGAAAAGTTAGTTTCTCTTTCAACTGATCGCACTCTGAAAATCAAGTACGCCAAATTGTCTCTGAATATCTGCTAGAGAAGAATATTCAGAAATTGCGAAAAAAGCTTTGGCAGTTTTCTACATCATGTATGAGTTGGGTTCTCGACACTTACAAGCATTAAATGCAAAAAAGGAAACGGTTCAACTGGGTTGAAGATGAAATGAGAGTCTGCTTATCACGGATAAGTCCTAATATCAGTGCAATCATTAGAAAACGCCAAGCTCAAGTGTCCCATTAGGTAAGATTTAAAAAAAGATTATTTAACAAAATTTCATCATTTGTTCTGTTTTACGATATCATAACATAATTTGGTCGATTATATATACGATATAATATAATAAATATATGTATTTTTATGATAAATCCTAGTTCTTTATTCAAATCTAATTCCAGTGTGCCGCGAAAAAAGCTAACATCGAAAGTGTGCAGCGAGCAGCAAAAAGGTTGAGAACCACTCCTCTAGACGGCCAAAACTCAAATGTATTTCATATAAAATATTTCATGTAAATCTAAGAAATTTAAGAAGTATGTTAAATCAGCACTTTTAAAATATACGCAGTTTAATGCTCGTTCAGATTTATAAAAATTCTGCACAGGTGCGGTACTAAGTACTCGTATGTTCTTCCTGTTGCCAGTGTGTTTTGCGCTACAAAAGAACCTAATCCTCGAAGCCGAAACTACAATTTTTGCAATGAATAGGTTTAAGGCCCCATCATAGGGTTATAGGGTTGGGGCGATTTCTTCCTTGGGGAAGGGGAGAATGAATATCCAAAGAATATGAAACGGTGTGAGGACTGGGAAAGTTTGCGGCAAGTGAACTTGGCACGGTGCTACGGCCTGCGGGTTCGGTGGAAGGCCTTCATGCGGCCCGCGCACCGATGTGACTTTGAAACCCCTGTACTAGATTACACCGAATCCGAGTCCAACAAAAATAATTGCAATGGCAAAACTCTTGTAATAAGTGATAAACACTGCAAAAACGCCAGTATTTACGCGAAATTCGAAGAAATACTATCAATAAGCCACATTCTAGGATAAAAATTAAAATCTCCATTCCGTTTCTCAGAGAAATGCGCAAATCCAGTTACGATGCTACAATTCTAAGATATTTTAATGTGCAAGAGAATATTACCGATGGATTTCAGATTTCTCATGTAAATCAAATAGGAAAGATAGCTACTGGAATCTAACCTGGGAATTTCAATCTTCACAACAAAAACTATCCTCGCGAGCTCTGCCCCAGTAGTAAGAGATGTCCACCAAGTGTAATGAAAATCGGTCTATTGGTTCAAAAGTTATAGAGGGGACATCAGACGCAACGAAGAAAGTAGTAGTGGAAAGTAGGCTAAAAATTGCATTGAAACCTCTTAGCGACCATTGAAATACTGTTTCGAAGGACGCATCTCCATGTGATCCATGTAATATTGCCCCTATTCAACGGCCACTCCTCTGTACGACCATATTTTTCTGAACTGTTGGTGGCCGCTTAATATTTTCGCTTTATATGAAAGACTACATCAATAAAAACACTAACGATCTGAAGTATCTTACAACAAGTAATTGGAACAGTAAAGATGCTAGAAATAAAGCATAAGGTGAGGTCTAGGTCATCAAAGTAAGTTCAAGGAGAATATAAAGAGCAAAAAGGGATATATGTATAATACAATAAAGGAGTTTTATAGGAAAAGTGATGAATTAATGGGATCGATACGATCACGGCGCCGAATAGTGGGAATTTATCGAGAGGACGTGAGGAGGGAAAAAGACAGCTAGATCGGATAGTTTATGAGGGTTAGCTCAAGACATTTCTATCGAGGTATATCTAAAGAAAAATATAAATAAAAAATCCAGCTAAATTAATTAAATTAAAATCCATTCAATGACTCACTAAGTAATCCTAAACGGGCATCCATTATAGCATTATTCTTCAATATTGAGCATATATATTAAAATAAATAAAATTGTAGGGCATTACAGAGACAATTTTCCCTTTATAAAGGTTTTTTTTCCTTGTAAATTTACAGTAAATTCAAAAATATATTAATTTTCGCATAATCTTAATGTAACTTTGTAAAAGAAGGTGAAGGAGTATAAGAATAAAAGACTAATTTGCTATTTAAATTTTAAGCTTGGCTCATTTTTCGCGGATTCTTGTTCACTTTCAAATAATAACAACATTTACAATAGTTTAGGTCATTTCCAATTAGGTTATCTTTTATATAAATTGGGCTGAATCGAATTAACCATTTTGTGGATAATTTAAATAAATGAACAAATAAAATAACAACTTCGTCTTTTGCATTCTTTTAATATGCCAACACTACGGTTTAATATGCCACGACTCCGGTTTTGATGTGATATATCATCTTCAGGTAAAAAAAAAACTGAAAATTGTGTGGTTTCAGAGATAAAGAGATTATATATATATATATATATATATATATAGGTGCGAACAATCATCCTTCAATCTGAATGGCCGTTTATGTTCGCTCACTCTTGTTTTAAAATTTATACGTTTGTCTGATATAGGAAGCATCACAGCTATCACACGAGAGCTTGTATAGTTGTATTGAACGCTTACGAACCATAAATGTGCGAACTGCCACGTGTTGTAGGGGAAAACGTTTAAGGGGAGGGAAAGTGAAGGGGAAATGAATGACCTTGGGATTCAGCTCTACGTGTAGATTCAGCAGAGAACGACGTAGAGTTTTACCCTCTCTCCCGCGCAGCCCGCGTTTAGAGAATAGACTCTTCCAGACCAAAATGGGTTTCTGCGCATGGTCCATAAACTTTCAACAGAGCTATACACTCCAAACTTGTCTTACATTTTCAATTTTTCTTTAGAATTGACGAGTAATTTCATTAAGGTTAAAAGAGGAGTAGAAAACTTCATTGAGGTTTTTTTGAGTAAATTAGATAACAAGCCTCTTCCCCACATCACTCTTAACCCATTTTCCAACCTTTCCCCTACCACCTTCTTTTCCCCAACTACGCCCCGTCATAGACTAACTATATATATATATATATATATATATATATATATATATATATATATATATATATATATATATATATATACACAGGGTGTCCCAAGAAGAAAGGTCAATATTCTGGGAGGTGATAGTATAGGTCATTCTAAGAAAAAAAAGTTCGTATATACAAGTGTCCTATTCCAAACAGTTTCCGAGATAGAGCAATTTGAATGTACAGTAGCAAAATTATTGATAATAAAGAGATATTACGTACAACAACTAGAGAATGTTCCTTTGGCTACACGGATTGCCATGTACTTTCAGCATGACGGAGCCCCTCCTCATTATACCCGAATTGTGACGCAACATCCAAATGACACTTTTCCTAATCAGTGGATTGGTCGTGGTGGTCTTTTTCTTAGAATGACCGATACTATCACCTCCCAGAATATTGACCTTTTCTCCTGAGACACCCTGTGTATATATATATATATATATATATATATAGAATATATAGAAATGCTTACAGTGACTATATATATATATATATATATATTTATATTTATATATTTTTTCGCAGATTTTCCCTAAGCGATACAAATTCCGCGTAATAATTTTTCTAAACGCGGTTTCTCGTTTATAATTTTACTAATTTTACGTTAGAAGGAGAATTATCTATCTATATTATTATACAGGGGGTGCCGCTGGTGTAGTGGTTAGGACGTTGGCTGCTACTCGCCCGATGCTTGAAAAAGTCATCGGGTACGAATCCTGCGCGAGTAGGATTTTTTCTCAAGGTCATCCGGCCCCCTGTTCGCGTGGTTTGAGGAGACCGCGCAAATTCAGCTGTTCCGTCCTTCGGGAGGGACGTTAAGCCGTTGGCCCCCCTGGTGTTCTTCGCAAGAGCAGGCAAAATGCCGGCACCGGGTTTCCCTCCTCCCTTCTGTGTGTGTGTCCGGTGTGGAAGGCAACGGGAAACCACCACACCGTGTATGTATATTCCCTAGTCAAAAACCAATTAAGTAATTAATTGGTAGGACCTGTCGTAAGACAGAACACGAATGAATATATATATATATATATATAGTCACTGTAAGCATTTCTTTAACCGAAGATGATGTATCACATCGAAACCCGGATCGCATTGAAATATTAAAACATTGGAAAATACAATGTTGTTATTTTATTTGTTCGTCATGGAGAAGTTCCACAAGATTACACCCACCACCGTGAATTTTAATTTTGCTAAAATTCGTCATTAATCCTAAATTCATAAGTTTCAAGAATAAGCACTTCAACATAAAAAAATTGAAAAGTAAATACTTCATTAGCAATAGCAAGCCTGTAAAAATGGTTTTCACACCCTTGCTATGGCTACTGGAGATACCTCAAGCTTACTTTTTAAATTTTAATTTGTATTGAAGTACTTATTCTTGAATTTGTATTCAGTCATGAGACGACCTTAATAATTCTCTAGTTCATTGATAATTTTCACTAAGCTGAGTGGGAACATTTATCTAAGGAAATATTTAAAAATATTACGACACTTGGGAATAAAAATAAAACAAAAAATGTATTATCAAAAGATATACTGGCGATTTATCGCAAGACTTTTAAGTTGGTCGCTGTAGGATTTTCAAATAAATGTCGCGCTGATGTTTATGCAGACTACTCGTATCTTTGCACAAAGTTTATCAAGAATGTTACGGAAATGTATCAACGTTTATCCAGTGGAAAGCTGACTATAAAAGCCTGTACTATAAAGGTATGATATAATCGTGACGGTATTATACTGACGAAACTTCGGTTAAGTAAGAATTAAGTTAAGTAATTCGTTCCCATTCAGCAAAGATAATAATTGTCTCTCAAATTGATAAATAAACTGCGTCTTATAGTTTCACTAGGTTGTACTTTTTAGGTAATGGTGGCTGAAATATTTCTACAAGGTAAAAAGGTTCGTACATAATTTTGTCAATAGGCAATAAAAATTACGATAACATGGAAAGTTTTATCCCTGGTAATATTTTATGTGAAAATAATTAATATTTATAAAGGGTATTAAAATTAATTTCCATGATTAGAATGATGAGCTTACATTAAAAAATATTGTCTATTCTGCATCATTTTTGCCTAGACATAACTCAACGATACTAACATGACCGTTGAAAATTAAAAATGCGCCCACATCTTATCAAATAATTGTAACTCTAGATATGGCTTCATGAGATATAAATCAAAATAATATTACTTCATCCCATCATTCCATTTTAAATGTATCCATTTTATGCATCACGATTGATCGCAATATATCAACATAAAAAGGAACTATTCTCCAACACCGTTAAAAAAATGTGATGGCAAATACTAACACGAATTAATTTAATAAAAACCTAGGCGCGCGTTTTTCCTATAAACATACCATTTCTACAGTCATGCCCTGATGCTCGCATCAAACGGGAGCGGATTCAAAATCCTCGACTTAGCGAAATTTCAGAGATTTTTTTTCCTAAATCCCTTGGAAGCGGAAGCGTTTTAATTTATTGCCGCCGTGTTTCAGCTCGCAAAAGGCCTTGACCTATATACTGTAAACCAAAACCCGTTCTTATTGCATTGTTTATGGGCCCGGAAAACATTTACTAACTTCGATGCATCGTATGCAACGGGATCAGCGTGATGCGCGCAGACAAATCCTGCAAAATATAGGTAATAATTTTGTAAGCATTTATTACGAGAGGACAGATAATTTAATAGTCTTTATCGATATTCAGCGGTCGCCATGACTACTGCCACAATGACCAAGGGTATTAAGTTTGTTCCACTAGGTCATTAGGTCGAGAGTTCCAAGTCCTCTCTATACTATCCAATGACAGCGATTATGACACGAGATTAAGGTACCTTGTTAAAATTATCTACCTGAAATGTTTTGAAATTCTTCTATAAATTTATTCTTACGAGAATTGTGCGAATTATTTAGTAGACGTGACTTTACAACACAAAGAATGAAGATTATGGTGGATCGGCTATTAATGACTAAATGAGACCAAAAACAATCGCCAAAATGCCTATTTGCCTGCTAACCCTTCATGTCCCATTGTTACTTCAAGATAACATTCAATGCATCGGTTTTCTTATTCCCCATGGTCGACTGCCACAACTTTGAATTGTAGCCTAAAATAATATCAATCTAACCATTGCATTGAAAAATATTTTTCGTCATTTTAGAGCGAAATTTGTTTCCCTCGGAAACAATAATTTGGGTCAAAAAAGGAGATAAAATACGCGGATATGTTGATACTGGGTATCCGATCTGGATACAATATTTTTAAAGCTGGCAATTTTTGCTGAAACCTAACTAAATTACAATAGAAAACTCATTAATAAATCAACGGATACAAATTACGCCAAGTTAATATGGAATAAGACACATCTAGCAAGGCTCAAGTGTCCCAGGTAACACCAGATACCGCATCATTTTAAGTCACAAGAGAAGGATGTAAGTAAGCATATTACACCAGCAATACTTACGAAAAAATATCGATGAAAAGCGCAAAAAGTAGTCATCTGACAAAAATTTCCCTGCCAAAGAACTACCAACGCATCAAAACGATATACGAATCTTCAACCTTGAAGACAATTTTCAACAAATTTCACAAGAAACCCTCTGCCTTTCTCGGCACGAAATAAAACGAAAAATAACCGACGAATAAATAAATCGCTGACTCCGCATGTCTCAAAAGAGGAAAAGACGAGAAGGAGCAGAATCAGCGAAAGGAGGTGAAAGAAGGAGCGTGAGACGGTACAGAGGAGAGAAAGAGGGGGGACGAGTAAACTGATCAGGAGTGGAGGAAAATATGAATGCGGCATAAGTAAGAAAATGCGGGGATGAGAGGGAAAGAGAAATAAAAAAGTAAAAAAGAACAAAGGGGAAAAGGAAAAGAGAATGCCACGAGGAACGAGAAAGATAAATCTTTGCTCTTTCAATCCTTCCCAACTTCCTCCATCTCCTCTCCGCCTCCAACTTCTGGGACCTTGATAACAGCAGCCCCACCTTCTCCTCTAACCATCCAACCCCACTACACTTGAGCCACTCCAATCCCCCAATACCCAGGCAGCCCATCGGAACGATTGTGCCACCAATGCGAATGAAAGTGTCAGACATTGACACGCCTCCGGGCCAAAAAAGGGAAAAGAACTGCAAGGAAGGGTTTCAACAATGCCCCCGGGGAGGGAGACAGGAGAGGGTGTACTTTCTCCTTTTCCTCATATCTTCTCACTCCCTCTTCTTTTAAAAAAAGTCTCTTAGCCGCCCAGCGTCCCCCTATATATCCAGGGGGAGCGATGGATGGGAAGGGGGTTAACTCTCGAAAGGGTTTGGTTTGGGGGATATTCGAGGAGAGTTAAAAAATAAAGCTGGAAAAGGGATCGAAGAAGAGGAGAAAGATGATTAAAAAATGATTTGAAATACATGCAAAGTGCCAAATAAAAGGTGCTGATGTAACTCATTTACATTGTTCCTTCTCCTTTCGATTTTTTTGAAGTTTGAGTAAGATATCAAAAAAGAAACTGAAATAAAAAAACTTGTTAAGGATTTCTGAGGCAATATAATCTCGGAGAAACGTACCATGAAGAATACTAAGTCGGATAGTAGCAGCTTAGGGTATAAGACATAATAATTAATATCGTATAAATAAAACAGCGAAGTAGTGGGATAAAGTAACATTTATCTAGTTTGCTCTTATGGTTAGACACATTTTATTTCCAATCGCCGCTAAAATCGTAGGTTTTAGAGAAACTTAGCCAACAAAAATTATTTTTTTAAAAGCCTTATCCAATGTAAAGATTATTCGATTGCACATTAATTTCTTTATAAAATGGTCAATAACCACGTTTTAACTCATGCAATATGTCAAAGATTCATATTATACCAAGCGAGTATCTAATGCAGTTTTCTAACCCGTTAAATATTTCAACAGATTTAGCAATAGGAGAGAAGAAATCCAAACTTAGAATCCGTTACCTCATCCTTTGTTGCAGTCCCAAAAGGCAGCGAGCGAATATCTACAAGCGAGTCAGAAAAATAACCGAGGTAGGAAAGAATGCGCGGACGATAAAAACGACCAACTGTTCTCCCAGGGGTCAGACGAACCAATGTCGCGCGTTAGATAAAAACTTTATGAAGGCGAAATAGGTGGAAGAAAGAGGGGAAAATGTGCGTGAAAAAGAAACGCGAGAAAAAAGGAAGGTGAAACCCAAGGGCATCCATAAAGCGTAATTGGCGCCACCAGATTACCAATATATGGCTCAATAACAGTTTGGGAGAAACGAGAGAGGATAAAAAAATAAGGAAGTTGGAAAGCATTGCGCCATATCGTTAAAGAAATATGTGTGGTTTTTCGAGAAGAATTTAGCTCCATTGATTCAATGATGCATACCGCAATTGCTGTCATTCCCCCCGTCTCAGAGTGGTGTAAAGATTGATGGTTAAAAAATAACCGATTACATAACTTCGTAACGCAGAAAACTCCAAGATCGCAAAAGGAACCGTAAGAATTGTTTATATTATAACAATCCAATGCAGAAAGACTTCCGAGAAAAATACGCCCCTAGAATTGATGCAGTTTGAGATGATGACTTGTGAAAAACAGCAATATCGATTAAAATTCGAATTATATGGCACGTACAAAGCTGTGACACACGAAGTTCATACCCCATATTTCTATGTTATCTTTATATGAAATCCGCAATTTTCTATGATGATGACTGGTATTCCCCGTAAACATAATTACGAAACATTAGCGAGTAACTGTTAATTAAATGGGAATAATCCAAGCAAAAAAGAGAGCGGCTCGATCAACTCCAACCTCCTAAAAAAAAGCCTTGAATTTCTCAAAGCGAATAACATTTCATGAGATTACTAAAATCGATGTGGATCGATCCGTCAAAATCCAAAAGCTTTAAGCGAATGGAAAAAGGGTGCGCCAAAAAAATATTCCGTGATCGGCACCGAGAAACCAGTATTGCTTCATGTTTTAAAAAAATAAAATAAAGGAAGGTCGACGATTCGAACCTATCGGGTCATTTCGAAGCGTCAGCGATAGAACATTTATATTTTTTTACGAAAACGAAGAGGGGCGACGTAGAGAGAGGGGGAGGAAGGGTTTGGGATGGGAAAAGGTTTTTTTAAGCTCAAAGACACCCTGGGCAACTGAAAAATTTGTCCCTACCCTTTCGAAAACTTCCGCTCTCCCTCTCCATACCAAAAAACCTGCCCAGTTCGTAAAAAAAACACTTATTCGAACCAGCTTATCGGATTGCAATACTTTCGCTTTCGATGGCGTAATCCCTTTCCGGTTTGGCGAGGGAGGAAATCTTCAATGCAAACGCTCTTTTCCCCCTTACCATTTCATTTATACACCAAAGGCTCACCTCAACCCACGCTCTTTCGCTATTCATACGTCATCTGGCGGGAGGAAAACAGAACTCGCCCATCTTTTTCGGTGACGTTTCTTTTATCGCGTGGGCAAATGAACATCGCAGTGCAGTTCAGATCCCGCTTTTTCTTGTAAAAGGATCTCGCATTAAAGCTTGTTTGTATGTATGTATGCATGTAGGCTCCGCGTGTAATAAAACCGGTCGGATTTTGTGGTCCGGTTATAATGTTTGAAAATAAAGGTCGCGCTGGCGATATTTTCGCATTGTCTAAATCCTTTGATCACAAACAATACCGTCGCATAAATGACACTGGTGTAATAATACGCGCGACAAACCGAAATGATTTGAATTTCAATTACACCAGAGAATATTCTGTTCACATTTCCATTTTTTTTAATGACACCTCGAGTGAGATGACCGTCGACATTGAAGATAAATTACAAAAGTATAAAGAATCGTCGATCATTTTTATGTAATTAGGCGTAAAAAACTGAAGAACTTTTTGATTTACCTACTTAACAACTTCTAGCTTATTAACATGGACAAATGATCTCCAATTCTGGAGAAAAAGGAAACTAAGCACTTAGAAAAATCTTAAGCTTATCGGATACAGTTTTCGTTTATAACCAGAAACGTTGTGGACGTTTCAATTAGTTCGGCTCACTCGTATGCTACAACGAAAAAACATAAAACCTAAACTTTCGCTTTCCGCCATCATTCTTGAACTAACTTTCATTTCCCTGAGCTTCAATTTTCTCACTCCAATTATGATCTTCTTTCCAATTTGCAGGGTATAATTGAGACCCAAAGTTCAGTAATTGGATTAGAATGAAACGCATCAGCTGAAGAAGTACTCTTCGGCCCAAAAGGTTTTAGTTCAAAAACTTCATTATCAGGTTGTTATAATTCCGAGACATGTTATTCTTTCTCAGAGAGAACTATCAAACAAAAAAGGCACAGCAGTTCACATCAACTACGGTTGAAGCAATCTTTAATTATATAACAAGATTTCTTCTGACGCGTGCATCCTTGACTGTTGAGCTTTCCTCATTCATCGACGCTTCACGTGTAAATATCGAAGCAAGGTATTTTCCTATTAGGCATCGTATCCATTCCGAGTGCAGAGAGTTCACGTTCTAGAACCTTCCCGAGCACATCCTCCAACATCCGTCCCAGAAAACGGCGTTCACGCGATACCGTTCCTAAGCGCCAGGAGGCGAAAGGAGAATTTGCAATTTCCTCTCCAGATAGACTTTAGCCGCAGACATCGCTTTTGAGTGCTCCTTTGGTTGAATGCGCATGCGAAACTTTTTTCCACCCATTATGTTTGTCTCCTGTGCAATCCGACAAACCTATTCTGACTGCAGACATTAAGAGAATTTGTCCAGGCGTCATAGAGAAGCAAATTAAAATAATTACGCTCTCCATCTTGAAAGAGCGAGCTCCTTCGAAGCAGATATTTTTGCGCAGATACTCAACCCACGAGGTTTCTTTCCGAGTATCTAGCCATAAATACTTTGACGTTTTCTCCGCAAACTCGGCACCTAACGTACCCTTTGCGATTTCTTTTGTTACCTGGCGGGTCGATGTTCTCTTTTTTATAAAAAAAAGGTGAGGTACCGCAGCGTATTATCAGTGGACCACGAAATTTTTTCTTTCACGTCGTACGACTCTTAGCACGAGAATATTACTCCGTTTGTAGACCCGCCCATCCACCACCTAAAGCAACGCGAATGGCTGCCCCACACCGTGTCTTAAAGCAAAGAAACTTCCCTTGCACGCGAAATGAGTTTCCGGAATTCGAGAAGGAAAGGAAAAAACGAAAGTGTAACGCGAAATATTTTCTATCTCTCGCAATGGATGGGAGGAAGAGAGGGAGAGAACACAATATAAGGGCTCGAACGACATGAAAACTAAGTCTCCTCTCTGGGTACGAAAAATTTGAATATAAAAAAATATCGCGAAAAAATATCGCCACGGACGAGCCATCCGTCTCTTCTCGCATTTCCGTTATCCCGTTATATGCGACAGAATACCCACGAAACGAGGATGTTTCGAATTAAAATCCTCATCCGTGCGAAAAATCTCGAGCCCATTTTATGTATCTCGTGCCGTCTTCCCGATAAGAAAAGGCTCGCGAGATTAACGGAGCAAGTAGCTTTCCACTCCGCCGAAGAAGATATCGCATCCTGGATTCACGCGGCGAGAGCGGAAAAAAATCGATAAATCGATCGACTACGATTCTCGCACCGAAAAACGTAATGAATGGGAGCGGGAAAATTCTTGCGCGCACTCACGCACACACACACACAAATATAGGGACCGTTGTCGTTGAATCGGAAGCTGTTAAAACGCTTTACCCCAAGATGGCCCAGTAGCGTGGGAGGGTTTTCGAGAGATGTAAATAAAAACATCCAAATACTCGCCGAAAGCGTTAAAAAAATTGAGGAAACCATTAAGAAAAGGAGTTAAAAACCAGATAGCGCTTCGAAGATAAAACTAGTGATTATAGAAAGAGAAAAAAGTGGGATGGGGGAGTAGGAAGAAGTGGGAGAAGAGAAAGAAAAAACGAACGTCGGAAAAGACAGATAAAGTTGAAAAAGTTGGATTTCTCATATGCGGGCTCCGTTGCTTAGCAACGGGATAGATAACTCCACCTTACGAAAAACACTCTTTTTCTCTCTAGAAGAAGAGGGGAGGGTTCCTCGGTTGACCGCGACTCCCACAGGCACTAAACACTTGAAGACCCCGCCTGATAGCAAAATCTGTCAGCTACGATGGCCTACATGCCTTTGGTTCGGTCGTAAACCATAACGTAACACAATAAAAGAAACATCGACATACCCTTATGGTGCCGTAAAGGAATCGTAAAGAAAACTGAAATAGCATTCACAAAAGTCATTTTTGGACAATACATTTTGTGATACGTGGCCCCGAGAAATGAAAGGAATGGAAATATCACAGTAGAATGTCCGTTTACGTCTTATACATCTATTTTGGTATATTTTATGTATAAGAAACTTTTCCTTAGTATATATAACAAGCCATTTTTAACATACTTCTGTAAGAAAATCCGTATCTACAAAAAGAAAAATTTTCCGTTATATTTTTAAATAAACTTCTTTCTCTTAACTTTTGTTAGGTAGTTAATTACACAAATTTTCTGCAAGTAATTTGTACTTAATGAGCGCATATGTATGGGCGTATCATTTCGATTAGTAAGACCAGCTTGCTAATTCCACAATAAGAAAATTTTGAAACCCTAATATTGTTGTTTTTGTCCACTTTAAACCGATTTATCGCATCACCTCACATAAACTGATGATGCTTAAATTAAAACGTGCAGGATACATATTTTTAAATAAAGATTCATTTAAACGACGTTTTCCGGCTGTTAAAAATAGCGGAAGAAACAAGGCTATCGAGGAGAAATGATTCGTACATTTCTCGTAACCTTTTTGTAAATAAGGCTAGGAAAAATAAAAGTGCATTAATACTACCAGCTTATTTGGAAAGCTGTTTTTAAAATCGATCCCGTAGAGTCTGTGCCTGTTACTAATGCATCCCCAAGGAATGCACGCAAGCAAGAATTCCTTCGAGACTAATTATATCATGTTTGTAAACGACCGATTCGCGGAAAATATTTCTGCACGAAAAACCTACGCCCTATGGGCGTTGTGGAGAAACGAAACACGATAAAAATGACAAGCGCATTAATTTACTCATTTTCCGATACCAAAATGGACCACAAACTCATTAATTTTATCTATCAACCACAAAATGCTTCAACTTTTACATTTTCCCCAAGCTTCCTCGCGATTTTCATTATTGAAATAAGCTCCTAAATCCGCATTTCAGCGTGGGAACTAAATTGGCCATTAAAGATTTATCATGTTTATATTTTTTTATTATAAGAAACAAAATTACAGCTCAGAAAAAAACTTCTGAACTCCTAAAACCTACACATACTAATGGAAAAATATTTTGAAACCAGTGTACAAAATTGTAATTATAAACAACAACGAACTTCTTACTTATGATTCTACGAAGCAAATGTATTAAAGTGATCTCACAATCAGTGGATCTACAAATTGTAGACTACAATAGTTTCAACCGCATTTGTTAGGTATGCAATCAGGGCAACAAAATCTCGCTTATAATAGAAGCTACATACTATATCCAGACGATGCTTTAATATTGGAAATGGATAGCCAAATATTATCGACTACATTAAACGTAACCAAGTTGTTTTCTCTTACAAGAAAATTTCATAGCAGATCGATCGTTTCGTGTTCCCGACATTAAATTTTAAGCGGTAACAAAAGCCCACACTTCGATATAATAGAACAAATAGAAGCGGAGAACGTTCGTCTCCCTACCAGTGAAACTCGACTGCGAGTGAAAATCGCGCGGTAGGTGCGCCCGCCAAGAGAAAGTTGGACTAACCGCTTTACGGCATTCTCCCCGAAGCCTCTTGCCTACGGGTGCAGAACAGCCAGTGAATCAAGACAGCAGAGAGGAGGGAAGGGGGGAGGGGAGAGGAGGAGGGGAGATAACGGTCTCGCAGGAGGACAATCAGCTGCGATAGAACTTTTCGAGCGCACTGGTACTAATAATGGAAGTCCAAAAGAGACGTCCCAAAAACGGCAACCTACGTATTTATTTGTTTTTATAACAAACACCTCCAAGATCTTTTAGCCTGAAAAATATTCATTTTAAAACATTGCGATAAATTTTAAGAATATTAAATAATTATGCCGAAGAATGTTATAATAGCGTGTTGAGAGAAGCCGGAGAAAAGAGTAGGTTAATATTTCAGTGGGGTAAAGCGAATATTTTGAGAAGAACAAAGATTTTGCGAAAACATTGAATTGAGTACAGAAGATAAACGGGAAAACAGCGAACGCTTGTCGAAGGAAAAGCGAAAGTTGAATGAGTGAAGGAGGTTAAAATGACGATTACGAAGTTATGTTTTCTGTTATTGTTGCTCCTTTTGTATAAGTTCAACCGTTAATGGAGTCATCAGCACAGCAAAACCTGAATAAACAAAAATATGTTTCCGAATGTTGCGTCAGACTTGCTCACAGATTGCTATCATGCCAATGTTATGATCATTTCCAGAAGGTTAATGAAGAAAGTTTGGATTAGTTGGCATCGGAGTGGATTCCACAGCATGGATCATGGATGTGAGGGAATGGGAGAAAATAAAGGTGATGACATAGCTATTATACAGGAAAAAAACGATTGCGCAAGGAATGAAATCTAAGAATTTTTCAAGCGGCAAAGATCACTGCGATTTTTGCAACGCATCAGCACTACATGAATTTCGAAAAGCATTTAAATAGGGAAATGATACTTCTAAGCGTACATCAGCAACATTTAACAACAATATAATAGTTTAGATTCCAAATCATTAATTACATTATAAATTCTATACATAAGTACACAAAAATAATGTTTATACAAATATATAATTCGGTCAAAGCGATAGCTTTAAGATTTAGATTTCACTTTTAGCAAGTTGGAACACTATAATTTTACCGCGAAACGAAAAAAATTCCCGTGATGTGTAGCTAATCAAGTAGGTTAATCAATAGATTTGACTGAATCACACCCATTGAGATCCAAAAGTTTTATCCAACAGCCACCAACCTCAGTGTAAGGGTTTCAGTAAGTAAATAGGTACCTAAGGGTAATTCCGAGATTCAATTCTACCTTCGCATCTCACTTCTCGAGAATTTTTCACTCATCTTCTCGCAACCACCTCAATCCTTCACTTTGACTCAAGTCTTAATTCTCCCGTTCCTATTTCCATTGCGGCCTTTTTACACCTAACATGATTCATTCCGTAACCTCTTTCAAACAACGCAATCCCTCCAAAATCTGATCCAACCACCTCGTCTCCTAGAAAGCACTCAAAAACCTCTTTATACTCCTCCAATACTCCAACACTTCCTCCAAGTATTCTCTGCTCAACCTACTTCCACTTTGACACCTATACCTTCGAAAGCTTTTTTCGCTGCTTGAAACTTTTACACTCGAAGATCACTTTTGACGGTAACTGAGATGTAAACGCCCAGCAATACTCATGATTTTAGTGTCTAAATTTATAACTACAGCTTCCATAGTGGGTTTTTATATTTAGTTCAATTAGTCAGCTGGGTAACGTTATAAGTAAATTACGAAACCGAAAAGTGATGCTGAGGTTAAAAAGAAAAGCTTAATAACGACACCAATGAGGTACACAGTTTGGATTCTCAGCTTTTTCGCATCCACTGACCACCAATCACAACAGAATATGTATAACCATGGCCCAAAATCATTCGTATTATAATCCACTAGGCAAGCCTTAATTTGGTGAAATTCCATCTTAAGGAAATAAAACGATACTTGGACAAAAATTCCACTCTATAATCGAGAAAAAACGACCTAGGTTTCAACGTGGCATAGTCATCATCGTCGCCATGATGACGTTGTCACGTTGAAACCTAGATCATGTTTTCTCGATAATAAGAGTGGAATTTTTGCCAAAGTTTTGTTTTATTTCCTTATCATTCGTATTGTTGTAGTGATGAACTAATATCGCTTTTCAGTTATAAAACTTTTTTAATTATGAGTCACGTCCCATCTTCATCTACATCTACATATTACCCTGCAAGTCACCTTGACGGTGGATGGCAGGGGGTGCCGCGCACCAAGTTTCTAACTAATTATTATTCATAGTTATCTATTGTGGTCACGTATTGTCCTAGGGAAAAATGACTCCTTATACCTCTCCGTCCTACTATCTATTTCGCGAATCTTGTCCTCATTATCCCTCCGTCCGATATACGTTGGTTGTCGAATAATATCTTTCAATTCATTTACGAATATCTCCGACCTATATTTATCTAGAAGTTTAAGTCTCGCCTGTAATCTACGATCTTTCAACGATGGCCAACTCAACTCTTCAATGAGTAACGTAACGCTCTGTTTTTTATCGTAATTCTTTTTCACGAATCTAGCTGCTCGCCGCTGTATTTTTTCTAAATCCTTTATGAGTCCCCTCTGATATGGATCCCAAACAGCTGCTGCGTATTCCATTTGAGGTCTAACTAAGGATAAATAACAGGAATCTCTCACCTTTTCCGTGCTTTTCCTGACTATTCTACGCACAAAAGCCAACTTCTTATTTGCCGCACCTATCACTCGTCTTATGTGGGTGTCCCAAGACAGGTCACGATTCAAGGTTACCCCGAGGTATTTCACGGATTCCGAGACAGGAATGCTCTCACCATCTATCGAGTAGGTAAACACGAACGACGGGCTTCTAGATTTCCAAAAGTTTAGAACGTTACTCTTTTTCTGATTGATTTCTAGCTGCCATTCCTTGCACCAAACAGATAACGCATCCAGATCATCCTGAAGCTGACGATAGTCGCTAGGACCACGAATTTCTCTATAGACTACGGTGTCATCCGCAAAAAGCCTGATATTACTTTTCACAACTGAGCTGATGTCGTTTATATAAAGCAAGAAAAGCATAGGTCCGATCACACTATCCTGCGGCACTCCAGAGACTACATCTGCCACACTCGAGGTGGCAGGGTAACGTCCTCGCCTGCCAATCCGAAGGTCGCGGGTTCGAATCCCGCCTAGGTGGGTTTTTCTTCACCTAGGGCATGGATTTTTGTGATAGTCCTTGTTATTATGTTAATGAGCCCCTTGTAAAAGGCCGATTACGGCTGTTTAGGGGCCGCATGGAAATAAATAAATCGACGACTACTTTTTGTTTTCTATTCCAAAGGAAAGCGCGAACCCAGTTTAATGACTTTAACATTAACGCCAAGATTTCCCAATTTTAATAACAACTTACGGTGGGGAACCTTGTCAAAAGCTTTTCTAAAATCAAGGAACACTGCATCGACCTGCTTATTATTTTCGCCGCATGATAAAACATCATTCACAAACAGACCGAGTTGGGTGTCACAGGATCTACCTTTTCTGAAGCCACGTTGACAGCTGACTAAGAGCGATCTACTCTCGAGATAACGCATTGTGTTGCTAACAATTATGTGCTCCAAAATCTTACATGATAATGATGTTAGAGAGATCGGCCTATAATTTTCGGGGTTTTCTTTGTCACCTCCCTTATGAATGGGTGTGACGTGTGCTAGTCTCCAATCATCAGGAACCTCACAGAGGGTAAGGGATTTCTCGAATACTATCCGAAGGAAGGGAGCTATTTCTTCTGCTAGTTCTTTTAATACACGCGCGGGAAATACTTCTGGTCCTGGGTTTTTGTTGGGCTTTATCGCACCCAGTTGCTTCGCTATTCCTGCCTCAGAGATTTTAATATTATCCATCCGAGTACATCTATCGGGAATAAGATTATCTTCAAGTCTATCTCCACCTGCCGTGAACGCCTTCGCGAAGTAAACGTTTAGTAGATTAGCTTTATCCTCCCCATCGTGAAGGATGTCTTCGGAATCACACCGCAGGGAGGGTATTGAAGGACCCCCTCCCTTGACTTCTCTTACATAGGACCAGAACGCTTTTGGATCCTCCTTCAATTTTGTATTTAATACCTCATTCCGGAAGGTGTTAAATGCGTTACGTCTTCAATGAAGCTGCTTCTTGTTTTAATGTTTTTTATAATTAATAACTATAAACATTTAAAGCGTGTTCGCGGAACAAATAATGATCAATGATCTGGCGTGCTTTATCGCCGTGAAGGCGACAATTTCTTTCCTGAGAATGTGCTTACACCAAGTGAAATTGTTGCCACTTACTGGTACCTGGCCTACGTCTGCCAAAAGCCAAAAACTAACGCCTAATTCCTAGGAAACATATATAGAGAGAGATAATTCCAATGGTTTAATCTTTCTTTTCCCGTTCCAGAAGCAGCGTGGCTGTGGTGTCCCCATTACAACTCCTAGGGCGGAACCCTCACTTCCCTCGCCTCCTCTTTCAAGTTCGTCCGTCCCCATTGTGTGCCGTAAATAGTTTATCATAAATCTCCCTCTTTTGATATCCCCCATAGTCCAACATTGTGAAGTTATGTGGTGATTCTGTGACAAATAAGTGCATAAGTGAATATTCCCCTTCAAAAAGTGATGTGTTAACCGCTTGGTACGGTAAAATGTGTTTCTGTGCAAGTGTGTTCACGGTTTTATGTGATGAGGTGTGTGTTTGTGGATGTGTGTTCAAGAGGAACTCGCCGTGGGAGAACGGTGGTCTTGAAAAGGTGTACGTCTCGCACCACCGGAAAAAGGTAGGGAAACGCCGGTTTTTAACAAGAAATTTCTGAGATTCCCGTTTGTTTCAAGTTTCAGTAGCTTTTCTCACGTTCGCGGTGCGGACGACCTGCCTATTCAGACGGGTCAGAGTGACCTAATGGTGGGTTAACCCTTTCAGACCTGGTGTACATTATCATGTAATACATTAATTTCAAACGTACTTTTTAAATATTCTTTCACATTATATTTTATTAAAAACTTGCTGAGCACTTAGTGTGACGTTTATTTTATCCATTATTGGCACTGCCATCTATTGCAGACTAGTTGAAGTTAAATGACATTAAATACAAGATGGTAAGAACTGAGAAGAATTGCTCCAAAGAGGTCAAATTTATTTTTTTTGTTTTTGTCTTCAAAACATCACACGATGATATTAGTTTCTTTGAACTTAGATAATGAAACCTTCTTCTTTCATAAATAAAATAATTTTGTACCTTTTTTGTTGATTTTTTATGTTTTAAAACGTCGCAAAGAAAATTTAAAAACTTCCTTAAAATAAAGATTTTTTCCAAATTTCTTTTTTTCTATTCTTTTGAATCCACTGAAAAGAAAATTTTTCTCCAAAGAAAAAAGTCAGGTCTGAAGGGGTTAATGTTTCCACTCGTGCCCGTCATGTACTTAATTCGTAATCTCCGAGATGAATTCTCAACCCTTTTGCTTCTACGGGCTACCCACAAGAACAAAAACCAACCATGAACCACCATCAATCACAGTTATGTATCACGAGTCCATTACCGATTTCCAAATACTAACCCTGTTAACTTTCGTCGTGACCGCGACTAGTTTTTAATTTCGTTATTTTTAATCACTCGTGCGAACCACGTCCGCGAAACGCATCCAAACAATTACTTGATAAGCTAGAATATGAACAAATACCTATCTTTTTCATTGAGTATAGAATTAAATCAAATGAGATGAAAGAAAGGAATCCGTAAATGCAATGAAAGAAGTCACAATCAAAATATCATTGAATGTAATTATTTAGACATTCAGAAACGAAAAAATAAAACACTGTACTTACATGAGTGCACTATCATTTTTAAGCTTAACTTCTCCAATTTACACTCCCCCTCGAAAAGGTTTTTTTGATTTTGAAGCGAAGATATAACTCACCTAAAAGAGAAGAAAACAGTATAAAAACAACGAAAAAAATATATCACTTACGACAAAAGGGAACATAAAAAAGGCTAGCAATAAATTCACTGAAGGGAACAATTTATGGAAAATATTACAACAATCACTCTATAATTACATAAAAAATTTATTTCTGTGCCAGAAGGGGTCTCTCTTCATGAGAAACACTAAAATTATGAATTTGTATTTCAGTATAAATACCAATGGAGACGATAATATTTTCTACTAACTACTTACAATGTCAAAATCATAATAATAATATCACTCGTTTTCATGTGATAATTAAATATTACGATAAACCTTTAATAATGGTTACAGAGTAGGGGAGGTCATCATTAATTCTTGCACCGGAGCCCGCGCAGCCACTGCGCCCGTCCAATTAAAATGCATCCAAAGTCGAAAATTGCCATGCAGGAGGATATATAACCGAAGAACCCGGACGCGATATTTTTTAATTAAAAATATAGCAATTTTAACCCGAACGGGTCGACCGCTTTTAATCAAAGTTACCGTAAAAAGAGCCATAATGGAAAAAAGGGTATGACTCCGGTGGTGTCATCTAAGAAGTGAAAACTGCGCCCCTCTCGATAATCTTTCCGCTAAGCCCATCGGGCTTATAAACTGGATGATCACGTACTAATCCGATTATTCTCTCCCGGAACCGGACTCATAAACCGTAATAACGCGATAACTAGGCTTACGGGTTCGAGTGTTACATTTTCAAAGGGTTAACGAATCGATGAATTTTTATCTCCGCCTGCCGTTTTTTTCCCCGTCAGATAAAATATTCCTTTTGATTGAAAAACCGCATCTTTTCACTCCAGCGATGTGTTTTTTATCCTGTATGGAATTGCATGAAAGATATAAAGAATATATACGTCCGTTTGAACACACGAGCAGACAGGGACGGCCGCCATTTGCTTGCATACTCTAACGTACCTACGAATGTATGAGTATCTCTGTAATTCGAATATAACTCGGTTTTCGCCAAATCAAAGGGGATACTTATCCCCATTAATATTCCTATATTCAAAAATGAATTCTCGAATTCGCCTTATCACTGGATTCCAGGTGATTAATTATATATATATATATATATATATATATATATACACACACACATATATATATGTGTGTGTGTGTGTGCTAGCTACAAAGCACCCGTCATCAGCAGTGCATCAGTAATAGATCCAAAAATAATGACCTAAAACCGGTTAATCGCAGCTGATTACAGATACTTTAAAGCCAAAAATCGTACCTGGTTTTTTCAACATCCATTTGCCTATTAAAGAAATCAATTTATCAACACCGTTCTTATATGTTGATATTGAATACAAATTTTAATTTCTATCACTCTTATTGTTTCCCTTCAGAATCGCGTTATAGGAGTTTTATTGGAAACTCTAAAGATCTCTCTGGATTAAAATTTATAGTCAATTTTTATTGAACGCATTAATGGCCACTCCAAACATCTGATGACAATGGAATTACCATAATATAACTTATGTTTAAATATGAAAACAACAAGAACCTGGTAATTTCAAGCCAAGCGTGTCGTTTCAGACGCCAAAAGCATGATGAAACACTTCCTGGAGTGCCGTTTCTTATGTTACATTTTCTCGATCGCTGACCTGATTCCGGGGATCGAGGCGCTCGTACCTATCACTTTCTTTTCCTTGCGCGAAAACAAATACAATCGGCAATATATATATATATATATATATATATATATATATATATATATATATGGTCCAATGATAAAAAATTTTGCTATGTGCAAGATTTCATGATCGTCAAACTGAATACGTTTTTAAATAGGCTATTACAAGTTTTATTTCAACAAAAATCGATTGCACTTCCGTACTATGCTTACCATCGCCAAGTATAGGAATAGCAGTGTATATAAAGATTATGTTCGAAAATAGTCTCACAGGGGCGCCTAGTGTGTATTCGATGTGCACCGCGTGAGGAACTCTGGAAGAAAAGCTTCTAAGTTGCAACTTCAACTTATTTAAAATATAGCAGGGGTGCCAAAATTACAAAGTTAATCTTGTCAGTAACTATGAATTTGGAAGGAAATGGCTGAACCAATGAAATCTTGTAGGAAGGAGACGTGTAACATAAAAAACAAAATCGAGATGTTTAGTATAGATATAGAAAGCAGGCTGCCACAATACAATAAATAAATAAATTCTTTTTACACATATTTGTGTTGTGTTGAAATGTCTGCATCAATTTGAACCAAATTATAATATTTATAATATACACATAAAACCATAATAGCATATTTAAACTGAATCTGCCAAACAGGGGTGACACAATTACAAATTAAATTCTTTCACTAATTATGGAGTTGAAAGGAATTGGCCGAATGGATTTCAATTAAATTTTGTATATAAGATTTATACAACATACCATAATGAAATCTATATGTTTAAAGAACTGACGGCATGGATTTTAACCAAATATTATGTATATAATCTTTATATAAATAAATAACAAAATTATTATATTCAAACCGAGTCGACTGAACAGGGCTACCACAATAGGAAGGTTAGAATTTGTCTGTAACTATTAATTTCGAAGGTATTGGCTGAACGGATTTCAAAGAAATTTCGTTTTTAGGGAGAATATAGAATGACAAAACGAAATGAACATGTTTAAAACGGATTTAAAAGGCAGGGTTGTCACAATACAAGGAAAAATAATGTTCCGATTTCAAAGCAAATATGTTAGTCTACGATTATACTACGGCGAATTTGACCGAAAGCACTTCTGTACCACGGAAAACCCGTGTACATCCCTACTTGTTTTAATATATCTCGGCAACGAATTGACCGATATCGACGAAACCTTCACTAATATCAGTGTTTTGATGAGATACATTTTCTAGCCGAAAATGGACAATATCGGTAAAAAGGATCAAAAGGTCATAATATAAGGGCCGGTACAAATTTCGTTTTTTAAAACATATCTCGAAAACGAATTGACCGATTTCGTTGAAACCTTTATTAACATCAATGTGTTGGTGAGATACATTTTTGAGCTGTAAATAAAAGGCGTAAACATCTTTTACTTTTTCTAAACCATCGAGTGATAATCAGAACTTTAGCCTTTTTTCGTAAATTTATTTATAAGTTCCTAACAATCTGAATAGATCTTCCAGATTTTCTCCAGAACTATTATGCAGCTTCAGGTTGACCATGAGAGTTGCAGTGCTAAAAATAATTCAAATCGGCCCGTGGGGCCCCATGGAACGGTCGGTCCAAATTTCATTTTTTTATATCTCAGCAACCAATTGGCCGATTTTGATGAATCCTCCACCAATATCAATGTTTTGATGAGAGACATTTTCGAGCCAAAAATGAATTACTTTTGGTAATTATAAATTTGGAAGGAATTAGCACAACCGATTTCAACGAAATTTTGTATGAAGTAGGCGTGCAACATAAAAAAACAAAATCAAGATTTTTAGTATATGTAGATATAGAAAGCAGGGATGCCAAAATGCAAGTAATAAAAAAATCTTTTTACACGTATTTGTGTTGAAATGTCCACATCAATTTACTTACAATATACACATATATACAAAACCGTATTAGCATATTTAAACAGAATCAGCAAAACAGGGGTGCCACAATTACAAATTAAACTTTCAGTAATTAAGAATTTGGAAGGAAACGTCTGAACGGATTTTAATTAAATTTTGTATATAAGATTTGTACAACATACCGTAATGAAATCAAGATGTTTGAAGCGGAGTTAAGAGGAGAGCTACCACAGTAAAAAGTTAAATAATGTTTATTTTACACGTATTTATAGAGAACTGACCTAATGGATTTAAACTAAATATAGTCTATTTAATCTTCATTTATAAATAACCAAAATATCATATTTCAACCGGCTCGTCTAAACAGGGCTACCCCAATATCAAGGTTAAAATATTTCTGTGACTATGATTTGGAAGGTATTGGATAAACCGATTTCAAAGAAATTTCGTGTGCAGAGCGAGTATAGAATGGCAAAAAGAAATGGACGTGTAAAGAACGGATCTAAAAAGCAGGGCTACCACCATATAAGGAAAACTAATTTTCTGATTTCAAAGCAAATACATTAGTATACGATTATACTTCGGCGAATTTGACGAAAAGCACTTCTGTACCACGAGTAACCAGTGTACATCCCTACTTTTTTCATAATTTTATTTATAAGTTCCTAACATTCTGAATAGATCTCCCAGATTATTTCCAGAACTATTATGCAACTTCAGGTTGATCATGAGAGTTACAGTGCCAAATATAATTTAAATCGGCCCCGAGGTCGAGGGGTTGGTCAAAATTTCTGTTTTTTAAAGATATCTCAGCAACCAATTCACCGATTTTGATGAATCTTCCACTAATATCAATGTGGAACCAAGAAACGTACACTTAAAACTTAGTACACATACTAAAGAGACGTTGAGGATATGCACCTCGGTGCCAGAACTTTGATTTCTTAGTGGGGAGGGAGGTGTAAAATTTGAATCAATATTTAATTTGTTCACACCAATTAAGGAGGAATATTGGTGACTTATCTAGAGAGCACCTTGAGTTTGGATGAAAATATTAACGAGAGATACGTGCTTGAAATTTTTGAAACTCTAAACCTGGGCAAATTCAGGGTAATTATTTAGTATATGAAAAGAGAGGGTTGCGAGACACGGTGAAACAACACAAAATAAATAACAAAAACTCCTTCGCCGTAAAAAGGAAGAGAATACACACACGCTGCTGGTTGCTGGTAAACACCGTCGCAGGACCTAAGTCAAAAGGAGACACACGCACACGCAGAAACATCGAAAAGCCACTCAACAGTAAACTCTAACAAAAAATTTAAAACTAGACACCGATGTTTCCACAGCTAAGCTGTAATCTACAGTAGTGGTTAGAGTTTACAGTGTGAGTGACTTTTTTATGTTTCTGCGTGTGCGTGTGTCTCCTTTTGACTTAGGTCCTGCGACGGTGTTTACCAGCAACGTGCAGCGTGAGTGTATTCTCTTCCTTTTTGCGGTGAAGGAGTTTTTGTTTATTTATTATAATTATCTAATGTATATATATATAAACTTAAGGAAAAGGAAAGGTAGTGATGAGGGTGGTAACAAGGTGTTGAAGGAAGCCCAGTGGACACTTACCAAGTTGAGGACCAAGTTGGCAAGCTGATATATATATATATATATATATATATATATATATATATATATATATATATATCCGATTTGCAGATACAACAAAGGATTCTTTATAAAAATTAAGTCGATCCGAACCACACTAAACAGACTCAAAGAAAAAGAATCGGCGATCCCGGAAGAAATAAATCCTTCCCACGAAATTATTCCATTAAGAAAAGAAATTCAGCTTGCGTAATCTTCAGGTTACGTTTTCCTTCCGACGACCAGCGCTTCCGGTAATTCATTAATAGCGTAACCATCGAGGAATTTTTAATTCGACTTTCTGTCGAGAACGAATTTAGAATCGCTTCTTTCAAAGTAAATACCTACATACACACATTTCCCGCGAGGCAACTCACAGTTCCCTGAGCAAACTCCCACACGAATGTTGGGGAAACAATTTAGTCAATAGCGGAACTAAATAAATCCTTCAGCAACTCTTTATCCATCGTAGTCAACGTAAGATAATCTCGACCTTAAGATAAACAACAGAAAGCGTCTAGAGAATAAACTTCAAGATTCTGGCACAAACTTTCGGTAAATATGTGTTTATAAACAAGATAGAAGGTCGGTAAATATTTTTAACTTTCCAAGTTGAAATTTTATCAATTATGCCTCAGCATACCAACCTCGCTCAGCTAATCATTTGTTTAGCGAAACCAGCATCAATTTTAACTACGATTATCCTATCCGACAATTTTCGGATGTGTAATTTACATGAAAGATAATTAGGTCCCATTAACAACTATTTCGAGATCGCATTAGGTTGACAAGGAGAATTTAATCTTTTTTCCCCATTCTTATTATGATTGCACGTTAGTCTTATGCTGACAGTTAATTACAGGTAAATTAAACACAAGGACATCCTACGATGTAATTTACGCAGAAATAAGCTAGCTTTTTGCAATTTGACGAAAAACGAAGCTGTCATAAAATGTCTACTTATCAAACGTTGGAGCACAGGGTTAAAAACCGTGGCGATTTTGTCCTACCGACAATCCGTTACCCCTCCGAATAGAAAAGCTACTGCTATGAACGAGGCAATTCGCAATTAGAAAAAAGATTATTTTTTTACTCGGCGAGAATAAATACGGGTCGGATTAGATCCACCGTGGACAAAATGGCACACACACTCACACGCCCTCTCGATACAGCCTCCCCTTCGGAAGTTCCCCTCAATTTCTTCCCTTCTCCCTCCCCCCCCCCCCACCCACCGTCCCCCTCCTCCGCCTTGACCTGGATACCACGAACACGGTTCTCCCCACAGAGAGAGAGAGGAAGACGATCGTGATCTCGACGCCACGTAACCAACGGTAATTCGTTGCCCGTGACAACCATTGGCTGCGAGCTATTCTCCCCACGACACCCGCAAAATAGAAGAGTTACACAACCCCTTTTGTTTCACGGTGCACAGCATCTTTCACGAGAAACAAGGGCCTGCGGTAGCAAGGAGAGGTTTTCGCGGAGCGGAGGGGAAAGGGCCGCCGTGGAAATTGGGAAGTTTCTTAAACTCGTGACTCGAATCCGGATATCCTGATAGCAGTTCGCAATAATTCGTCTTAAAGCCATTACGCTTCTCTTCTACCGCGGCCGCTATTCGCAAATCACGTCTAAATAATGGCGGCACGGCAAAGACGATGACCATAAAGTAATTACAACCTCCTATTAACTCCTCCTTCTGGGAAGGCTGCTGGACATTGGTCCCAGGAGAAAATTCGCTTGACCCAGTATAAAGTTTCCATTCGAATTTGTTTGTGCTGGGATTGGTCCGACGGTTCTTTATAATGTCAATGGATAAATGCCTTCCAATCGTGGAATTTAAACCTCAAGTTATGACACTGTAGATGAAGTCTCGTAAGCACGTTATAACAAATCGAAATTCGTAGATATCTTCTCGCTTGGAACAGTTCAACCGAATGTTTTTCAATTCGGAAAGTACGTAACCCCCGTAAAGACGTAAGCGAGGCGTATTCGGTTAGGTAGCATAAGAAGATCTGCCATAAATATTTCCGACAAAGCGCAAGTAGAATGCGCACCCAACCGCCACGTAAAAAAACAATCGTGCCAAAGATTCAAGTTTAAGAAAGGTCAATCTCTTACATCCAATTCCGATTGAAGTGCATAGTTGGCTTGGGGAGCGAGGAAGACGGCTGTTAATAAACAGATGCAGATGGAAAGCTCGAACCCCCGGGGGCTAGATTCGAACCGGATCAGGGTCCTCGAGGAGTCTTGCCTCCCTAGCATTTAACCCATTTACTCACTCCGTATCGTAATTTCAGCTCCCGAGATTACTTAAGCCGCTCGCTCTAGCCTGAACGCGCGCGCAATTTACGTAAATATCGTAAAACGAAGAACACTCCCTTTCCCCTCCTCCCGCGAACGTCGAAGGGGGAGCACGCGAAGCTCGAATTTGGCCTAAGAGGTAATCGGTGAATTAAAGTGCCGCGTACAGCACCGAAAGAGGTATTAAGCCGAAGATAAAGTGACCTTAAAACATTGGACGGTTTCGCCAACAACAACAGCGGAGACGCCCTGTCACGAATGGGCATAAAGCGTTTGTAAATTGTCCTTCGGGCCAATTCGGCGAAATTTCGTTGGCATTCCCGACGCCTGGGACATCGATAAAGAGTTAAACCTCGATTAATAATTTCTACGACTTCTACTTCTGCGGCAACCTTTCGTGTGGCGTCACGCAACTCAGGTTTTAGACTTACTCTTTACAAAAAATTCAAAACTCCGGCACTTACGCAAGGTGCAGATGGGCGACACATTTGAATAACATTATTACACGTTAAACATCACAAGGTATTACGTCAATCATAATTACGACCATTCGCTGACAGAGTTTAAGAGCTCAAAATAGCGTTCGAATTGCATTTAATGGAGTTTAATTCCACTGGCAGGAAAAAAGTAATGTTTTCTTTGCTCGAACAGTTTTGGCTACCATCCAAATCAATTTCCAGAGGAATTTTACTTCCCATTAAAACGTTTTAATACGGCCGCCTTTATATACCCATATACTACCTACATATTAATCATATAACTTACCGATCGAACTTTGAAAGTCAGTAATGTAAAACATAGCTTAAATAACCTACGCAACAATTAAATCACGGCAAAATATACCTGTTAAGTATCGTGCGATGCAATAACAGTGCTAATATGTGTGACCGAGAGGGTATGCACGACCCTGTGTCATAAACATACCCGTTCTCATGCTGTTAATATCAATTTGAGAAACGCGAAGAGCAAATAACAAAATCTACAAATAAAAAAATAACTTCGCATTCGCTATCGTATGTGAAGTATTCTGAAGGATTTTCTCTACAAGAGAGCGAAAGACATGCATAATCAAAAATGACAGCATAAAAATAAAATCACTTCTAGTAGAGCAGACAGGAAACATTGAAATATCAGAATCTCTCGAAAAAATTAAACCAATCGAGAAGTCGTTCTAAGGCTTCGACAGAGATTTCGAGCGGAATAGTGTAATTCGCGCCTCCCCTACACTGCCCCAAACTCTATAAGCGAAACACTACACGCAAAGAGACCGTTCTGCTCACTTGATAATTCAAAAAAGTTTGAAAGAAAAACCTATAGATTACGAAGCGACATTTAAGAAAGTACGGTGAACTCGGCTTCTGGCGATCAAAAACGCAAGCCTAAAAAATCATCAGGAATAGTGGTTTCAACTACTTAATCGTAATTCTTATTACTACAGGCGGAGCGATTCTATTCATGCAAACAGTGTGTGCTGCATCATGAATGCAGAGAGAAAAACCTGAAGAACGAGATGTAAATCAATTCATGATTTAAATATTCATTTCTAAAACAGCCACCCACCTTAAGAGAAACACTCAAAAGTGTCCATTATAAGTAAAAAAGATCTATCAGTACTGCACCCTCCTACATTTATTTCGTTTTGTGTTTTGCAAAATGGTATCTGAAGGGTTTTGTGTAGCCAGATCTGATAATTTGCCGAACGTTGATTCGCACATGTTTTTGCGGTACATTGGAAGTCGTAGGGAGCAATATTCAGATGTTGAAATGCGTGGAGTGAAGGCGGATAGGTTTGTAATGCATTTAATTGATAAAACAAGTTCGATGTAGCGTTTTTATTTTCAGTTATTGTAATGGTACTATTATTTCGATTGAAACGCAGAAGATATGTAAAAGATAGATTGACGTCTTAAAACAGCTTTCCCATATTAAATGAATAAAACAACTCTATTTTTAACTAATATTATAGAATATTTATTTATGTATTGTTTCCCATGCTGCCCTAGTATCTAGTAAGTAAAATATAGTTAGATAAGTATACAAAAGTATACAAAAGGTAATGGACGAGGCCGAGACTTCGTGAAATTCCGCAATAAAATAACACGAACAATGCTATTTTTATAGATAGTATTTTTATTTATACTAAACTTTTGCTAATTTCCACAAAATATATGAAATAAAACACGACCGGTTTCGGTGAATAATCACAATCATCTGCCTTTACAGAATCATCAGGACAAATATTGACAAATATTATATAAAATTAATGTGAATAAACTTAGTTTCCGTGTGTCTTGTCTATAGGAAATGTGATGAAGTTTGTTGTTTTAAGTGTCTATCTGCCTTAGTTATTACCTATACTTGTGAAAAGAAAAACTGTAGAAGTGTTTGTAATAACTACATGTCTCTGTTGTATATGTCGCGAATTTCATCGTTGCTTTTATGGCTTTTTTCTCCCTTTGAGGTCAATGAGGAAAGACTATGTTAGTAATGTCGTTTGATTTGTTAAACTGAACCGAGAAGGACAAATATGTATTATTAAAGGCATGATTTGCCCTGAACGCAGAATAAGATAAAGAGGTTATGAAGTGAGTGTAGTTGTAGATGAAGAAGAAGATTTAGTCACGCCTGTGGAGTGTCATGACTGCCCTTATTTAGCAAAACATGGTCCTTCAAACTACCATGCTGTCGTGGATATTATGGGAACAAATTTATTAAAATATTTAAATTGCAGAACTAACTTAATATGTAACATTTGTAAAAGTATTTGCTTAAAAACTTGGTACTTAAATATATGCACTGCAACAGTAATTATTTGCTTAATAAACCCATAGCCCAATTACTTCCGTAAGTTTGATCTTACGTATTTAGAATAGGTATATTACATTATGAAGATTTTGTTAAAATATATATGCTAATCTTTGAAACATAAAAACATACTCTTTCAACGTTCTCCAGAAATATATGCATCATGTCAATGTAAAGCTGACATAAGTCATAAACTAAAATACGAAGCAATAAAATTACGTACATACATATAACTAGTGCTTACATTAAAATGATCTTCGCAGACAAATGCAGTTGTACGTTCCGATGTATCAGATGCGTATCTCATGGCTTTCAACCACAATATTCTCCTCTACTTATTTCTTCCCAAGGAGCTCGGTAGCGTGAAGAACACTTTTCTCAGGGTTTTAATCGTTGTATTTAAGCACTGAGGTACCAGACAATACTTATAGCCCTTCTTAAGTTCCATATTCTCCATTTTAGCTACGATTTCAGGAAAAGTAACAGGACGAAGTAGCAAAACCGCGTGCTTTCATTACGGTCATACGTTTAAACGATTGGCATGCGATGACGTCACGTACCCCTTACTATCTCTCCCACCAGGATGCCGTTTTCGCGGGATATTTAAAAGATTTATTTTAAATATTTTTTTGCATGATGAAGACGATTTAACAAAAAAATGTTCAATCAATTACGAAGAATTTTTAATAAACATAATTAAATATTTTGACAGTCCCATTAGTTGTGGATAGCAATAATGAGAGCAATGGAGAGTGATTTGGAAAAACATATACATTAGTAAATTCAAAATCGTTCACAGCATCATGGATTAAAATTTTCAACTGTTCTAAGATGTCTAATCTGTTGCCCTTTGATTCGAAGTGGAGAAATTCTGATTTGAAATAACTGGAATGACCGTTCTCCAAAAGGTGCTAACCTAAGGGTGATGACGTGTTTTGTAACTAAAAGCATCGCTTATGTTCCTCGATATAATACAATCTGTGCTCATTTTTATAGATTATTTCATCTTAGCTTTGCAAAACGCGGGTTACCGACCTCATCAAATATTTTAACATACTCAAAACGCGTTATCTACCGTGCACAAACATGTGGCTGTAAAATTATTTTCCAGGCAATTGATTATCTTCCTCAGATTAGGCATATCAGGGAGGATCTTTTTCCCGACTTAATTCCGAATCAAAAACCCCGCCAAGCAGTAACCGTAAGCACAATCGTACAATCGCGACAACAGGACGCGGAAGAAGATGAGAGCCCTCTGCGAAAGGGCAAAAGCTAAGTCCCGACGAAAGGGCGATTATTTTTTACGAGAAACGTCGCACAATTGTCGTTTTTTTCGCGGGAGAAGCGTGCTTGTCCCATGAATATTTAGGAGTCGACGAGCTGAGAGCGTCCGTTATGGTGGGGTGCTTAGGAAAGGGAGGAATGAAAAATTATTATGCAATTAAGTCCCTTGAAACCGCTTTTTTTGTTTCGCTTATCCTTTTGCTCGTCTTTTTCTCGTTCCCGAACCCCTCGTCATTTTATCTTTGAGAAAGCGACAGAAAGGGAAGACGGGAGAGAAAAGTAAGGAGGGAGAGAAAGGGTGAAAGAGAGAGGGGAAGGAGAGATAAATGGTGAGGGAGAGGAAATAGGAAGATAAGGGGAGGGGGAGAGAGGGAAGAGAGGGTAGGAAAGAAAGAGGGAAGAGGGGGAGGGGAGAGAGAGGGAGAGATGTGAAGCGAGGGGAGAATGGGAATAGGGGAATCGAGAAGGGAAAAAGGAAGGGAGAGAGAAAAGAGATGGAGAGAGGAAAGAGAGGGAGAGTGGAAAGAGAGGGGGAGGGAAAAGAAAGAGAAAGGGATGGAGAAGGGAAAAAGAGAGGGAGAGGAAAGAGCCGGAGAGAAAGAGAGGGGGAGAGAGAAGGGAAAGAGAGAACGGGGAGAGGAAAGAGAGAGCAAGGGAGAGCGGGAGAGAGGGGAAAGATGGGAGGGGAAAGATGGGAGAGAGGGGAATGATGGGAGAGAGGGGAAAGATGGGAGAGAGGGGAAAGATGGGGGAAGAGGGGAGAGAGAGGAAAGAGGGGAGAGAGGGGAAAGAGAGGAGAGAAGAGAGGAGAGCGGGAAAAGAGATGAGAGAAAGAGAGGGGAAAGGGGAAAGAGAGGAGAGAAAGAGAGGGGAGAGAGGAAGAAAAAGAACGAGAAGTCACTTTGAGTAGTGTGGTTAAGAGAGCAGAGCCAGAGAGACTGAATGGAGAGATAGCGAGAGAGAGAGAGAAAAAACCGAATACCCTTAATAAAAAAACCGTTCGTGCCGACTAACGGAAACCTTTCTTCTTCTAATTCTTTTTCTTACCCTTTATTTTAAAAAAGACAAAAAACGCTTTCAACCGAGATTGTCCCGAGGATTAAGTGATGCGCTGGAGTAGATAAGCACGTCAAATTTAACCCCCGTCTCTTCCCCATTTTCCCACATTCCCTACTCTCTTCCCCTTCACTCTTGCCGTCTCTCTTAAAGTTGGAATCGATTCGGTTGGGCAAAAATCTCCGAGAAATGATGGAAGAGGGCTTCCCTACTTATGTGATATTCCTGGGAAAAATTACTTCGTTCTTCAGTTCACCGTACTCTCTTAAAACTAAATATAAAAATTACGTTACATGACATAAATTCGATTAAAAAATCTTAAGTATATCCGATGCAATGCATTTATACGCGGTCCAAAAATTACGCATCGAAATGAACGGATAGTGATTGGTAATCAAATTTTGAAAATATCAAACGGAAATATTTGCCTGATTATCTCATGATTTTTCGTCTTTAAAAACTGAAATGACATCAAAATTCGCTTTTTATTTAAAACCTTTAACAGATTACGGTAAAAGTTATTAATATGTAAAATCATCGGAGATTGGCGCAATGTGACAGGTAGCTAATTATATTGATACTAGTGTATTCAATTAACGTTTCCTTGAATATCGTCATAAAAGAAGCAATAACACACAGCTAAAATAAAAAAACATGACTCTTCATGATAAAAAATATATGCTTTTAAAAGGGTTTAGAGTAAAACAGCCCATTCATCATCTATTATCTTCATCTTAACCTTGCGCTTATTAAACTTGATAAAATCTTCGTAGACTACGTTAATATTGAAACTATTTCCACACGAACAGAATGAAAAGAGAAACGCGCATAATGCATAGATTTCGTGCACCAAAAGGGTCCCTCTTTCAATCGAGAAACCAAAATAAAAGCCCTCCCAAAATGCATGCGATATGAACATAAAATAACGTAATAACATCGCTCTCTCCCAGAAATACCTGCCTCTCGGTGGTTTCGGAACGAGAGGACCAAAAATGTAAGACCACAATCCCACCCGGATAATGGCGTCTGACCACCATCCATCGATTAAAGAGTATATATTTAAAATAAAACAAATAAAAATAAATTTTTAAGTCAATAACTTTTATAAAGCGCACGAAAAGTGTAAAAGTAAAAATATAAAAATTTTGTTATTAATTACTTATATAAAACGCAATGAATGAAAATAATAATTTAAATTATTGAATTAATAGAGATATTGAATACATAAAAGTTATGTTGCAATTCTAATAATTAGTTCAGAAGTTTTAAAGAAAGCAACATAACTTTTATATATTCAATATCTCTATTACTTCTATAATTTAAATTATTTTTTTCATTCATTGCGTTTTATATAAGTAATTAATAACAAAATTTTTATATTTTTACTTTTACATTTTTTGTTCGCTTTACAAAAGTTACCGACTTAAAAAATGTTATTTTTCTTTTATTTTTTCTTTTTAGCCTTAATGTGAAATACATGAATATATTTATATATTCTTCAAAAATTACTTAATTAACTAACTAGGGAGATGGCCGTTGAAATTCTACGGGAAAGTTTTTAATTAAAATTTCGTGAATAGATTATCCAAGTCTATGTTACCCAATTACACGAAACCGGCAACAACGCAAATCACTAAGAATGCGTAAATTTCTCGCGTTAAAAACTTATCTGTTGATCGACTCGATGCATATTCAAAAATCGATGACAGGAAAACACACTTTAGTTCATTTAGGAGTTCGTTATTTCAAGTCTCGACCTCCTACGATGATGCTAAGTAATTTTAATATGCGAATGATTAATGTTGTATCTGATGTAGCGAATGTAACGAATGATTTGACTCTCCTTCCTTCTCTCTCTCGTATTAAAGACATTCAAAGCACGTTTTCATCCATAATGATTGAAATAACAATACGTTTAACAATGTGCTTCGTTGGCAAGGCAATATTCCGCTAAAATGGCAAGATTTTCTGAAAATATGAAAAATAGACGTTTAACATGAGGAATTTGGAACTGTAGGCTGACAAAAGATGGACAGACTAAGAAACTATAATTTTTTAAAAATGGTTCAAATTCGAAGATCGTAGGTTAATTCTTTCTAATTTAGATCTCAAAAAGAATAAAAGCCTGCACGTCGAAAAGTCGATGTTTACGTGATATTTAATGCAAAATGGAAACGTCTTTCTTGAAGTCAAACCAGGATCGTTTTTCCAAATATTTTTTCGTAAATAACTTTTAATATAGTATGAATAAAGCATTCTTGCCAAATGCAGATTTTCTATTTCGATTCTTTATCGATTTTATAGAGCTTGATCAACAAATATATTGATAGATTTCTCAATTGTTCTTCATGCTCACCGTGGCGTAGTTGTTTTAATCCATGGCTCGTGAAAAACAGTACAAGCGTGAGGAGGTTCGAATCCTGCTAAAGGTAAGAAATTTTCTGATGTCGATGGGACTTGAATAAAAATATATAAACCTATATATATAGGGCCACTTCACCCAAAGTATGTGTATATATATATATATATATATATATATATATATATATATATATATATATAACAACTTACGGAAAAGGAAAGGTAAAATAGATATATGGATGTCAACAAGGTGTTGGGATGAGGAAACCCAGTGAGCACTCACCAATCAGACGACTTCAGGTTGGCGAGGCCCCGGGGATGTCGAAGCGACACACGTAAAATAACACAAAAACACAGAAACATCACAAACGTAAAGCTTTCGGAACTACTCCTTCTTCAGCTACAGAGAGAGAACTGTTTTTGTGTTATTTTACGTGTGTCGCTTCGACATCCCCGGGGCCTCGCCAACCTGAAGTCGTCTGATTGGTGAGTGCTCACTGGGTTTCCTCATCCCAACACCTTGTTGACATCCATATATATATATATATATATATATATATATATATATATATATATATATAATGCGATAGTTCCAATGACAAACAAGAGCATCCAAACAGAACTTATGTCTACTTTCCATTTAATCATTTATTTAAAACTTTTATTGGCTTTATTAGCTTTAATGTCATCGCAGATATGTAGCTCTTTGTGTTCCCTAATTTCATAATTTAGCGATATAAAATAGTACAAATACATTCGAACGGAATATTAACGAACGAATTCCCTCGCTTGATGATTTGCTGGTTTCCGCCCTGCTAGCGAACATCGGCAAACGAACGAACTCGTTCGTTCGCTGTCAATCACCGTTCACATTACAGTGAATCCATTCGTCCGCTTGTGTTCGTTCGCTCGTGCTCGCATAGTGTAAACGCACCTTTAGAATATACCGAATCTGAGTCCAACAATAGTGGATGCTATGGCAACACTCTCGTAATAAGTAATAAAAACTGCAAAATCGCCAGTATTTACGCGAAATTCTAAGAAATACAATCGATAAGCAAAATTCCACGATAAAAATTAGAATCTTCATTCCTTTCCTCAGAGAATAGTACAAAACTCGCTCCGATATTACAAGTCTAAGATATTTTAATGTGCAAGAGAAAATTACCCTGCGCGATGGATTTCAGATTTCTCATGTAAATCATATGGGAAGGATAGTTTCTGGAATCGAACCCGGGACTTCAATCTTCGCAACAAAAACTATCCTCGGGAGCTCGGCCCATGTAGCAAGAGATTTCCACCATGTTTCATGAAATTCGGTCTAGTTCAAAAGTTAATAGGGGGGATGGACAGACAGACAGACACAACGACAAAACTATAAGCCTATTTCCATTCTGGAAAGTTGGCTAAATAAGACCGATTCCTGGGTTCGATTTCTGGAATATACTTAAAACGCAAATAACTCCATCAAATATGCAGATATAAACTTGAAATTTGGCAGAGATAATCTACTCCGATATAAAAATGCTATGATGAAGAAAATTTTACGAAAAGAATCCAGGGTTCGACTCCAGGGGATGGTTTACATTCCCCAAAAGATAACACGTAAGAATCGACTTTTTGCCGTGCAGCCTTTTCTTCTTTATGAGATTAAATTAAAATAATGGACTCACGACCTTTAGATCTTAACCATTTTAAAGCATAAGTTAGAAGGCTTCTTATTCTGAATTGTTTTCGCCTACTGTTCAAAATCCTTCAGGTTAAAGGTTTAATTCACATATTTTGGGAAAATCTTGCCATTTTAACGGGATGTTGCCTTGCCTACCAATTACATTGTTAAACCTCGAGATCATATTGTTATTTAGCGTGCTTTGAAGGCTTTCAATACAGGAAGGAGAGAAAGACGGTAGGAGAGGGAAATGATTTTCATAATTCGTTGCGGTATTTACGAGAAGAAACACCTAAAGAGGGGAAATGAGTGAGTGTCAAGTTATTAAAACGCGAATAACTCGATCAAGGATGCAAATAGAAAATAGAAATATGGCAGAAATTTATATAATGAGCTAATCAGAATTTGTTTATATAGGGTTGACATGGTAATTGAGGAAATAAATGTGCGTTTGTGGCGCTATTGTGAGAGGAGATATATTGCACTTCCTTCGAATAAAACTAATAAATTTTAATTTAATGAGACAATATTTTATGTGGACTGAAAATTAAAAAAATATGTAATTCAGATTATAGTATGTTCTAGAGACTTGAATTCTATTCTTGGCCTCATATTCATCTATATACATTTATATTAAAATAGAGCAGTATTACCAATATAGGTCATTTAAATGTTATCACATAAATTCCAACTCGGCTTATATCAAACGGATTTTCATGACATTGGCGATTAGCATTTCCTGTGATATATAATGATAGGAATGTTTATATTCGTGAATTTTTTGTATGAAAAACATTTCACGTGTAGACGAAATAAACATTAATGTTTTTGTCTGCTTTTTACAGAAAGCTACCTCTTAAATGTATTTTTATAGCTATGGCATAACTCAATCCTTGCCTCGGTAAAATAATCAATTTAACAGCGGCAGAGGCTCCGGATTTATCATCACAATTGATTACTTAACAAATGTTGAACAACAATAGCCGTAAATAGGAACGTATTATTTACCGCTCCAGGATCTAAAAAGATATACAGCAATAACGAAACAATAATCTTCTCTGGTTCTTCTCTTCATAAATTTTTTTTTATTTGTTTGTGCCAGAAAAAGTCCTAATTACCGATTGCTTACCAAAGTTTGCAAGATTTTAAATTTTTATTTCAGGTAGACTTCTTTCGTTTCCAAAATTCTATATCTAGATAAAATTTATGTATTTATTTTAAGATAATAATTTTCAAAGAAATTAAACAAAGGTTTTAAAATATGCAAAATGCCAAGTTGACCACAGTGATCATTCTCAAATCCCGACAGATTAAAATATAAGAGAATAACCACAGCAGGAGAGGCAAAGTCTTCTGAACAAGTACAAATTCGATTTCGATCACAACGACTTATTGTTAGACAAGGGCAATCTTAAAGTTGCAGCTGTTGAATTGTCTAACGACTGCTTTGCTCATGGACAATTATATATAGCTACGTCTAGAGAAAGATGGGAGAAAAAATTATTTATTTGAGAAAAAGATGTGAAGACAAGAAATATTGTATACCAACAAGCATTACAATAAAAATTAACTTGCTTTAAATACATAATATATTGGCAAATCTTTAAATTATTTTGTCTCGATTTAAAAACCGGAGAAACGCCGGATATATTTGCTAGCCTAATATATTATTACGAATAGGCACTTGGAAAGTAAGAACTATGAGAAAGGCAGGAAAGCTAGAGAACGTGAAAGGAGAAATGAGAAGAAATAGTTGAAATTATAGGCCTGAGCGAAACTAGATGGGAAGGAGAAGGACAGTTCGACTCGGAAGAGTTCACGGTACTTTACTCTGCAGGAAATAGTGGGAAAAGGGCAGTAGCTCCGGTACTTAGGAAAGATATGATAAAAGCTTGACGAAGATAATAGAAACGAACGATAGACTGATGGATATAATAATGGGAGATTGGAACAGCATAGTCGGAGATGGACAGGAAGAAAATGTTGTTGGGCAATACGGACTTGGGAAGAGAAACCGAGGAGGGGAAAAACTGGTAGAATTCTGCATCAATAATGACCAAGTAGTGACTAATAAATGGTTCAAAAACCATAAACGAAGGTTATACACATGGAAAAGTCCAGGAGATAGAATGAGATGCCAAATAGATTACATCCTTGTAAAACAAAGATTCAGGAACAGCATCAAGACCGCCAAGGCATTACCAGGAGCAGACATTAATTCAGACCACAGCCTCTAATAGTTGACGCAAACACAAAGCTCAAACAAATAAGAAAAACTATAAGAGAAAGACTTGGGACCTAGAAAAACTGAAAGAAAGGCAGGATGTAGGCAGCATGAAGTTGGTAGATCGCATAAGGAATTTGGAAAACAAGCCAAAGACCGTGGATATAGAATGGAAAGAAATTAAAACCAGTATCAAGGATACCTTGAATAAAGAGATTGAAAAACAAGAGAAGAAAATCGGAAAGGAAATGCTGGAAAAATGGATGAGAGACGAAAATGGAAAAACCTTAACAGTGAAGAAGGTAGAGCCAACTATAGACGTATAAACAATGAGTTGAGAAGGCTAACAGATAAAGCTAGAGAAAATTGGATAAAAGAAAAATGTGACGAAATACACCAAATGGAGAAGTTAGGATGGTACGATATGATGTATGCTAGGGCACTGGAATTAGTAGATAAGAAGTCTAATGGAATTCGTGGTAAAGGAATTATGCATATGGATGGGAAGATAGTCTCAGAAACAAAGGATGTAGCACAGGTATGGGAAGAATACATTAACGAACTATACAACAAGCAGGCAGGATAGGCAAAAATAGAACTGGAAGATGAGGAAAACATTGAAGAAGACAACTTAGGACCAAGTATTATGGAGAACGAAGTAGAAAAGGCGAGAGTGGAGCTAAAGAAAGGGAAAGCCACAGGCAGCGATGGAATGCCGGTTGAGGTATTTAAAGTCATGGTATCAGAAGGACTAATAGCGATCACGAAATTAATTAATAAGATTTACGACACAGGAGAGTGGCTTCGGGATTTCCTAGAAGTAACAATGATCCCTCTAAAGAAGAAGCCAAAGGCAATGCAGTGTAAAGATTACAGAACGATAAGCCTTCTGTCACACACTTCGAAGATCATCACGAGGATTCTTAATAAAAGGCTTGAGAAAAAGGCAGAAGAAATGTTAGGGGAAGATCAGTTCGGTTTCAGAAAAGGACGAGCAACTAGAGATGCTATAGGAGTAGTTAGAAACATATTATAAAGGGCAATAGAATACAGTCAAGATATCTGCGTATGTTTCGTAGACTGGCAGAAGGCCTTTGATAGAGTAAATTGGGTAATGTTGATGAAGATATTAAAGGATATAGGTGTAGACTGGAAAGACAGGAGACTGATCAGGAATCTATATGTGAATCAAGTTTTAAAGGTGAGGTTGGAGAATGCGGACACCTGCGGAGTAAATATCGGTAGAGGAGTAAGACAGGGCTGCTGCCTATCGCCAACCCTATTCAATATATATGGAGAAAGTCTAATGCAAGAAGCTTTAGAAGGCACAGGAGATTTCAAAATTGGAGGAAGGATTATAAGAACAGTAAAATACGTGGATGATCAAGTACTTCTAGCAAGAAAGGAATAGGAACTCCTGAAAATGATAAATAGACTAGTAATAACAGGTATAAAATACGGTATGGAAATAAACACAGAAAAATCCAAGGTCATTCGAATATCAGGCAGAGAAGAGAAGCTAAACATAAGTATTGAAGGAAAGCCTTTAGAACAAGTTTCAGACTACATATACCTTGGATGCATCCTAAAAAGAGAAGCAAAATATACGGATGAGATCAGGACTAGAATAGGAAAAGCAAAAGCGGCTTTCAGAAAATAGAAACACCTACTTACGGGGAATATAAGGGAAGATATCCGCAAAAAATTCATAAAATGCTATGTATTGAGTATAGTAATGTACGGGGCAGAAACATGGACGCTAAGGAAAAATGACATCAAATACTTGGACATTTTTGAAATGTTGACTTGGAGGAGAATGCTGAACATAAAATGGACGGATAGGATGAAAAACGATCAAGTGTTACGAAGAGTAGGAGAGAAGCGAATGATTATACAGACTATCAGAAAGAGGAAGGCTAACTGGGTTGGACATTACCTGAGGAGAGAGAGTATGATTAAAGACGTGTTAGAAGGAAAACTAGATGGGAAAAGGGAAAGAGGCAGGAAAAGGTTTCAGCTGATAGACGATTTGAAAGGGAAAGAGAGTTATCAAGATATGAAGAGGACAGCGGAAAATAGGAGTATATGGAGAACCAGGTTTAACCATGAATAATCACGGACCTATCTACAGACAGACTACATATGATGATGATGAATATATTATAACCGCTGTGTCCTTGCGTGCGTCCCTGCGTGCGTCCCTGCGTGCGTCCCTGCGTGCGTCCCTGCGTGCGTCCCTGCCTGCCTGTGTCTGAAGCCTCGAGCAACGTCACTTTCTGGTATGAACGCAAATAAACCAGGAACGGTCTGCTCGATTTTGACAAATCTTTCGCCTGAATACTCGGCGCAAACTCCTGCAGGTTTTAAGTGGGTATTCGTCCCCCGGAAAGGCATGAGTTCGATACCAGGATTGTTTTCATTTTTGATTAACACGTAATTGGCTAGAATACGATGTGTAGATGTTTATTCTTTAACATTTTAAAATATCGTACGATCGACATTTGACTCGAGATTTATATCATTTCACGCAGAAAGAAAAGAAATGAAGATGTTTAATACGTGTTTGCTCATATTTTAAGTTTATATTCAATTCGCTCTTATTTTTTAACATTTCAAAAAGGAGTTTCCTAATGTTGCTGGCATTGTTGATCTCAGAATTTCGCCTTGTTGCACTAGTGCTTCCAGGTGAATTTGCACTAATCTTACAATGAAACAAACGTATCAAGGACAAAAACCGATTGAAATTTCTGTGAATAGTTTAACGTAAATATAAAACATATGAAACACGTAAGGAAGAAAATTGAAGTCAGAAACGGCTCCAATGCATTGTAATAATGGAAAACTGAACATTTCAAATAGGAAGATATTTCACGCTTACATTGAAAATATCGTTTTGTTTGCAAATTTTATTGGGCAGTTTAAAGCAAATTATTGTTGATAGTGTTTGTGATCAATTTCTTTCGTGATTAAGAAAATCTTTGACGAGAGGCCTGTGCATTTATAGTGATTACTTGATATTAAATAAATCACAGAACATACGATTTGCTGTACCATCAGAAATAGCGAACAAAACAAAAACTGTTGTGTATCGGTAAGTGTTAATCTAAATCATGTAGCACAATGTTTTTGGTTATGAAAATGGTGTGAGCTACATGGTTATTTTGATAAGGGCAATAAAAGTGGTTCAACTAATAACACCCTGCGTAACAATTTTTAGCCAACTTTCCAGAATGGAAATAGGCTTATAGTTTTGTCGTTGTGTCTGTCTGTCTGTCCATCCCCCCTATTAACTTTTGAACAAGACCGAATTTCATGAAACATGGTGGAAATCTCTTGCTACATGGGCCGAGCTCCCGAGGATAGTTTTTGTTGCGAAGATTGAAGTCCCGGGTTCGATTCCAGAAACTATCCTTCCCATATGATTTACATGGGAAATCTGAAATCCATCGCGCAGGGTAATTTTCTCTTGCACATTAAAATATCTTAGACTTGTAATATCGGAGCGAGTTTTGTACTATTCTCTGAGGAAAGGAATGAAGATTCTAATTTTTATCGTGGAATTTTGCTTATCGATTGTATTTCTTAGAATTTCGCGTAAATACTGGCGATTTTGCAGTTTTTATTACTTATTACGAGAGTGTTGCCATAGCATCCACTATTGTTGGACTCAGATTCGGTATATTCTAAAGGTGCGTTTACACTATGCGAGCACGAGCGAATGAACACAAGCGGACGAATGGATTCACTGTAATGTGAACGGTGATTGACAGCGAACGAACGAGTTCGTTCGTTTGCCGATGTTCGCTAGCAGGGCGGAAACCAGCAAATCATCAAGCGAGGGAATTCGTTTGCAGTAATGCTCGATTCGTGTAAACGTTCCTTCCACGAGCACGATCGGTGGAACGAACGTTAACATAAAAGTTATTAAAAAAGAGAGATCGCAAACTTCAAAGGGAATCCCTCGTTGACATCTTCTCTAGTGAGCCAAAAGAAGAGTACCTAAGGGAATGGACCGCCAACCCTTTCTTCCTCCCAAAAGAGCTAAACCTCAGGATGCAAAAGCGTCGATCTTACATCCGTACATAATAACCAGGCAGGAGAAAATATCTATTACTGTATTATAAGCTAACACCTATCCCATACGTTACATTAGGATGCGAATGAAATAACCGCCACGGAAATATATTTCAAGAAAGAACAGGAGAATGAAAAAAGAGAAACATTTGATAAACAACACGAGGTAATTTGGCGTCCGAACACGTGCGCGAAAATAATATTTCCGTCTGCGGTTTAACGGTGTATCGTTGGGTCTATGTGACCACGAGTGCCGTAATGTCTGAATGTGTAATGCCGGGTCGCAGGATAAAATTTTGTTGACCTCGGTTATTTTTTTCCCTCAGCTTGCCTTCGTTACTCGCATCCGCCGTCTTAGAGATTGGAAAGGTGTACTCCATGTAGGAGTACACCGATTTTCCAAATGCGTTCTTTGGGATTTCACAATGTTCTTATTATATTTCGCTCAGATGAATATTTAACGAGAATCTAGCGAGGTAAGTTGTAAAGTACATGTAAGTCCTTATGTAAAGTTGTCGTTATTATTGTCCGATTTTAACCAAAATTGGAATCGGTCGACCAATTTTAGCAAAACTCCCAAATATCAAATTTAACTAAAATACGACGGACGGACGGAAACGACCCCCCCTATATGCGTGCACTTCATGCAAAGAACGCATAAAAACGTAATTTTTTTGAAAGAGATATGAGAGATACCGAAGAAAATCGAACTACGAAAAAGTCGTTCTTCGCACACTATTAAAACTTAGAAAATGTTAACGCTTCTCTTTGATAACCACGCACTATTAAAACTGAGAAAATATTAACGCTTTTATTTGATAAACGAAACCGTTCCTAAATATATAAGACCCTGATCTACAGCTGTTGTTTCATTCTTAAATCAAAAGTCGCAAATAATAGGAACATAGCATGCTTTATTTCAATTGGAAAGGTTCAAAGCAAACACAATTCCATCAAAAACATTCATAGGAGAATTTATATTATATTAAAACCCTGCATAACTAATTTCGATAAGCAGAAATGCCAGAAAATAAATGAGAGCAAATAATGTTCATTTATCCCGATTTAATTCAAGTTATATATGATGAGATTTTCCAGTTACGCTTTGTCAATTAAACCGGATCAATTGCATTTAACCTGTCAATATGTGTTATCTCCCACTCTTCAACGGTAGATCCATTTCCAAAAATGTGAATTAATCAACTAATTGAGAAAACCAAATTTTACACATGCATAATATTATCGTGACACAACATCACTGAAATCGTATTTCCCTACATAAACACAAAACTATTTTAAAAAGGCATTCCGGAGTCTATAGCCGCCAAATAAATGTTAAAAATAATCGCTATTTCAAATAAAGTAATTAATTGAAATTGTCCTTCCCTATTTTTGATAAAAACCCATCTAATCCCCATAAAAACAATCGCATTAATATAATTTTCATCAAAATCTGGAACGAAATTAATTCTAATTTCCTTATGTTTTTCGATTTTTATCTGTATTTGCTGGCTTTAGTCATGAGGAACACCAATCAATTCACATTTATTAATACCTTAAACCCACCGCTTAGTGCAATAAAACATTTTCAAAACGATTGCAGGACATAAAATCTTTAGCGACTAAAAACTTTAAAAATTAGTCATGCAAAACAATCTCCGACACGATTAAAATACAAAAGCGTCCTTGATGGAGAAAGAAATATTACGAATATTATAAGGATATCATTGCAAAAATAACCGAGACAGTTCGCAACTTGGATATTTTTTTCACCTATTCTAATAAATCGCAGGACGTTCCCTTCGCATACGCGAGCATTTTTATTTATATTACGACACGATAGTTATTTCCAGTTACTCAAAACAAAGAAAAATCTCTAAATGAGTTTCTTGCTCCGCAAAAAGAAAGCGAGCCATGATGAAAAACCCAGACCACGAACCTTTTTTTAAAATCAGACTTAAGGGCGATAAAAAATATTTTTAACGGTCTTGAGGTTAGAAATTTCGTGAAGAAACGCTTTCTATTCCAATTAAGCTAGTGTTAGGGACCCATTAGTATTTCCGAGAGACCCTTGACTTAAAAAAACACCCTCGAGAAACACTCTTCTCATGATCCGAGTTTCAAGAGTGCTCATGAATACAAATTAACGACTCCGCATTTGGTTCGCGTTTGACCCGGTCGTTTTTTTTAACGCTCGCCAAATACAACAGAGGCGTTAATGATTAACTATTTTCGTTCACCCGCAACACTCGAGAAGTTTAAACCCTGTTTTTGAAATTGGGTTTATTTGCGTCCGAACACAGGCAAATTTCGTTGGATTTGTTTGAAGGAATTATTACACCGTCTCGGGATTGGCAAAAATAAGTAAACTCGCTTGTTTTCCTCGAATACAATAATTCGTTAAGGATGATACGATGGGAAAATCAACACAAAAATGAGCTGCTAATTATCTGTGGTGTTTATTACCATGATATCAATTCCACACGGCTCAAAGCAGAAACAGTATCATATCAGAATTATTCGGGCCTTTCAAATTCTATCACTGATATATTATTTCGCTTCAACTGAAACATCAGACATGCATGAAAGGAACGGGCACGCCACGCTAACCCTCTTCAAATTTTCTTCTTTGTCAAGACAAACATTTATACGAGCAAAATGTATGAAATGTGGAAAATAAATGAACTCGTAAATACGTATTTTACGTAGGATAGTACTGATAACCTAATACAAAGCTACCAAATTTGAGAAAACTTATACTTCAGTAGACTAAAATGCTGCTACGATTACCTGATAAATAACTTTCAAAACTGAGATTCAATTATGGATCTATATTTTGTGACACTATGTATTAAATAGACAAATTTAAACAGAAAAATGCTATAGAAACCCAAATATGATGGACTACAGAACAGCGAATATTTACTATCTAAAAAAACACCTGAAGAAATAAGGGACTTGTTTTCCATTCAGAATAAAATATGCATAACTAGCACGAAATCAAATTACATATCAATCAAAAGATAAGTTCAACACACACCAAAATACAATTACAATCCAGATTGGTAGAGATTTTCAATTGTAAGTCAACTTTCTACAACACAATAATTTACTATTTATTTCCTTCAAAAATTAAACATTTATAAACCAATAGAGCGGAAAGAAATAAACGCAAAGATCAAAAACTCGAATATTAGGCCACAAACATTCCGATCGCCAGATACTTGAATCAGGAAGCGAAAAAAAACATCCAAAGATATACCGGAAGATCGGTTCGAAGATTTTATTTCTTCGCCCTTCCACTTCTCCCCTTCCTCCTCTCATTATTACTCCTCCTTCCTTTCCTTTCTTTTATCCCGTCCTTCCACCAAACTAGATTTTTTATCGAGAAGCTGTTCATTTAAAAATAAAAATAAAAAGAGAACCAACCTCTTGAAACAGTTTCGGGGCCTGAAGAGGTCTTCACTTTCCACCAACCTCTCTCTCTATTCACTTTCCATTTAACCCGTTGCACTGCCTACCCGTTATACTTTAAACGAAATAAAACGGTGACGTTAAGGAAAGGGAAAAAATTAAGGAACATGGGTCGTTAAGTCCTGCAGGAAATAAAGCCGGCTCCTCCACTCATTCGAAAGAGAAAAGGAAGAGAAACAAAGACGGACGGAGACAGAAAGAGAGAGAGAGGAAGTAGAAGAGAAAGGGAAAAATGACAGAGAAAAAGAGGAACCGGGAGAAAGAAAGAAAGAAGAAAAGGAATGAAGAGGGCAATAGGAAGATACAAACGTAGTTGAGGATAAGAAAGAGAATGGAGAAAAGGAAATACATTGGGGACTTGCTATAATCTGTCCGCCATAGCTCGGAACTCGGTTTTGGCCCCCCGTCATGGATCCCTAAATTCTTATTTTAATATATTCCTTTCAGAAAGAATTTTCTGTCTTCCCCAGGATTGTAGGCGATTTTTTAAGGTTAAATGCCAAGAAATGGAAAACACCAGATAATACATCTCGAAATATGGTATACTACCAAAGGCAGGGGTGAAGAGTAAATATAAACGATTAAACATTACTGACTATTGTGTGCAGATGAATCAAAATTTCTCATGAATCCACTATCTTCACCCTGTTACATCAGATCAGATATGACAAAGTTTAATATGATGCGAATTATTTTTCATACTGCTTGCTTCTTTTGAAATTGTCTCATTATAACGCGGACTCGAGATTTGTACCGCCTTTACCACGTTATAGCGAGATGCCAGGTCCAGTCATCTTAATTTTGGGGTGAGATTCAGATTATAGAATCCATTTTCCGTCTAATGGAATGACGAACATAAATATCCATGCCACTGCTGGGATTCAAACCCTTACCGGCAACATATATTCAACAATCTACCAAGCAAAAGATGTTGAGAGTAAACAGAATGGAAACGACTGACTTTTGCGATTTCATTCTTCCATGTAAGTTGGATGAAGAAATCACGTTACGCTTAGTCACTCACGTCACCAATCTCTCCCGTTATGAAGGTTTTGAAAACCACAGACATAATAAACAGACTTTATCGGCGATAAAGTCGATCCTACAAGATACTGCAATCCTTTCACTCTCTAAGATTTTGTCTTGGCAATTAATATATCCAGTTACGGACTCGTGAAGTTTATTACTACGGAAGAGAACAGTAAGACCCGATTTCACCGAATCGTGAACATTTTATCTCGACGGTTTTCTAAAACGTTTACGCTAGGTAAATATTTTCCATTTTCAAATAAAATTGCAAATTTATGCCAAAATATTTGGCACGTTATAAGTTTTGATAAATTTGCATTTAAATATAAATATAGCATTTAAATTGCGTTAAATTCCCATTTTGAATTTAAAGACGATTCACCTTTATCGTAACTTACATATTTACGGGCTCCGCCATCTCAATTTATAAAATGTGTTTGTGTATAACGCTGAAGTCATCAATGGCACTTTTTAACGCGTTTTTAACAAACTTCCCGCTTAGCTGGAAGGTTGAAATTTCACAGAAATGTTTGATTCAGATATAAAAATTAAATTACGAAAAAAGATGAGGGTTCGATTCCAGGGGGGCGATTTTCATTTCCCGCACGATAACACGTAAAAAGCTACTTTTAAAAGTGCAGGTTTTTATTTCTTTGGAAATTCAAATTAGAAATAATTGACGTACGATATTCGAATTTGAACTGTTTTAGGAAAATTAATGAAGTTTCTTATTTTATTAATTTTTTTCCGCCTGCCGTTCGAAATCTTTCATATTAAATATTTAAATCACATATTTTGGGAAAATATCGGCTTTTAAACGGGATGTGTCCTTGCCGACCACGTCATTGTTAAACTTCAAGAATCAACTGTTGTCTCAACCCGCATACGTGTAATACCTATACACAAGTGCATAGATTGTCTTAAATTATCGTAGGATTTTTCGCAAAATTACGTAATCCTAATGGGACTGGAATTTAGTTTGGATTCTTTTGCTTATCTAAACGACTATAAAGATGTAGATCAAGAGAGAGGGGGATGTGGGGAGAAAGATAGGAAGGAAGGGTTATAGAATGGAAGGTACATAGAGAGCAAGGGAGGTATAGGATTAAAAAAGGACGGTAGAAAAGAAATATAGAGGGAGACGGAGAAAAAGAGGGAGAGCTATGGATTGGGACAAGAGGGAATGAGGGAGGGGGGCAGGGAGAAAAGGAAGGGAGAGAGAGGGAAGGAAAGAGAGAAGGGAGGGAGACAGAGGGAGGGAGACCGAGAGAGGGAGACAGAGGGAGAGAGACAGAGGGAGGGAGACAGAGGGAGGGAGACAGAGGGAGGGAGACAGAGGGAGGGAAACAGAGGGAGGAGACAGAGAGAGGAGAAAGAGGGAGGGAGACCGAGGGAGGGAGACAAAGGGAGGGAAACAGAGGGAGGGAGACCGAGGGAGGGAGACAGAGGGAGGGAGACCGAGGGAGGGAGACAGAGGGAGGGAGACCGAGGGAGGGAGACAGAGGGAGGGAGCCAGAGGGAGGGAGACAGAGGGAGGGAGACAGAGGGAGGGACACAGATGGAGGGAGGCAGAGGGAGGGAGACAGAGGAAGGGAGAAAGGGACGGCGAGAGGGAGGTAAGGAATATTATTATTTATTTATTATTATGACTTCATTTTTGACATGAGGCTCATCATTGGAGAAAGAAATTCTCCCGAGTCTCTATTTTGGCAAATTTTATACCGGCTCTTATTCAATAATTACAAATGTTATTATTCATTTCTAAGTTCTTCGTTGAATTTCAACGGGCAGTACACTAGCTTTATGTTAAACATCGAATGGATCATATATTTCATTTTTTAAATACAATATAAACGTCACTCTAAAAACTTTAAGAATAAGAATGCATACGTAATTAATGTTAACATATATATGTATGCATGTATATATTTATATATACACATATACATGTATGTATGTACATTCCAGAGAATCCTTTACCACAGAATGAAACGTTTAATGAATTGATCTTCCGGCAAGTCCGTCTGCATTGATTGGCTCAGCCAAGCACACATGATTTCATCCCTTTCCAAAGCACTTCGTACTTTAAATATGAAATTGGTCCCACCGTTTTTCGAAAATTGAAAAAAATGCCGAAGAAGAATGTCTCGTTACACAGGGAAGGGACAATTAAATTCATTCAAATTGGTTCCGGATTAATTGGAATAGTGATTCGATTTTTAAAAAACGTAACACGGGAGATTTTCCTGCGTAGGTAAAAATTTCAATTCGTCGCCGTAAATTGGTCGTTGTTGTCGGTACGGATGGAATCTTTTAAATTTTCGCAGCCCACAGATTTTGCGCTGATAAATACGATTCTCGTTCGCTCTCACGTGGAAATTTAGGGCAAATTCATATTTTTATATAAAAACTTTAATTTCCTATTCGTGACGGTATTTAGAGTAGACTGCACGGGAAAAACGTAGTTTTGCGTTTACTTTACGCCGTAGCTAACGTTTTGACATATTTTCAACTAACTACACTCGAAATGAGTGATCACTACATTTAAAATGAAAAAAATAATGATTGGATTTTTATTTTACTACAAGCTGCTTTAATAAAGGCATAAAGAATAAATTAAAAGAAAGGACAATGCCTTTTTAACGCCCATAGCCTGAATGAATCTGCGATATTAATAAAAATCAGAACAAATAAACCGCCTACGAAAAATAACCAAGGTCGTGGAATCTCCTTTAACGCAATAACGCAAAGCGCATTTACACTTCCAAAGCGTTATCGTTCGCCTTCGCACAAGTTTCATGGATTTTCCATTTCGCGAGAGAACTGTTGAGGATGTACCGGAGCGAAAGGAACCAATAGAAATCCCAACCGTGCATAAGGAAAGACATTCTCTTCACACACATCCTTCCAGTGGATCGTCTCGGAAGCAAACAAGTACATCCACGCGCACATACGCGACGAAGTCTCCGACAACGAACGCACAAACACATGCGTAAACACAAAGCACCCACATAGTAACCTCGAACTCTAAATCCCTCCTCCCTCCCTCATCTACATCTTCCCTCTCTCTCTCCTCCTCCCTATCCACTCCTCACCTCTCCTCTCTCTCCCCTCTTCCCTCCTAGTCCCTCTCCTTCCCCTATCCTCCTCCCTCTCTACTCCTCCTCCGTCTCTCCTCCTTAAACTCCACTCCTCACCCCTCCTATCTCTCCCCTCCCCTCCTCCCTCTCCCTGTAAGGAAGGCTATGTAAGAATGAGGAAGAATGGACCTTATGGTCCAAATTTCGCCCAAATAAAGACGATTATTTATCTATCTATCCCTCCTATTCCCTCACTCCCTCCTATTCCCTCTCTCCCTCCTATTCCCTCTCTCCCTCCTATTCCCTCTCTCCCTCCTATTCCCTCTCTCCCTTCTATTCCCTCTCTCCCTCCTATTCCCTCTCTCCCTCCTATTCCCTCTCTCCCTCCTATTCCCTCTCTCCCTCCTATTCCCTCTCTCCCTCCTATTCCCTCTCTCCCTCCTATTCCCTCTCTCCCTCCTATTCCCTCTCTCCCTCCTATTCCCTCTCTCCCTCCTATTCCCTCTCTCCCTCCTATTCCCTCTCTCCCTCCTATTCCCTCTCTCCATCCTATTTCCTCTCTCCCTCCTATTCCCTCTCCCCCTCCTATTCCCTCTCCCCCTCCTATTCCCCTCCCCCTCCTATTCCCTCCCCCTCCTATTCCCTCTCCCTCCTCCTCCATCTCCCTCCTATTCCCTCTCCCTCCTCCTCCATCTCTCTCCTCCCCTTCTCTCCCCCCCTTCTCTCTCCCCTTCTCTCTCCCCTTCTCTCTCCCCTTCTCTCTCTCCCCTTCTCTCTCCCCCTTCTCTCTCCCCCTTCTCTCTCCACCATCTCTCTCCCCCTTCTCTCTCCTCCTACCTCTCCCCTCCTCTCTCACTATTGGTCTCCCTCCTCCATTCGCCCACCTCCAGCTTAAAATTATCTTATCCAGCCTTTAGCTCCGCACCAAAGTGAGATTAGGGCGGTCCCTCGGATCATATACTCTTTCTTAGGCACATGAGAGCCATATCCTTTGACTTCCAAACAATGAGTCCTTAACAGTCTTTCGATCGGTTTCGCTTCTATTCACAGCGCGTGCTGAAGAAACCAAGCTAAGCTAAGACTTTTTAATTGTTTCATCTCACGATCAAAAGAAACTTGTAAACTCGCAAGCTTGATATCAACAATGGGAAACTTTTTCAATGCTTCCGAGCTTGTAAAAAAGAACCTTTCTTATTAAACAAGGTCAAATGAATTATAATGAAGAGAATCATGCGGATGTGGTCACATTAACAAGTTCCTTATCGGTAATGGAAATTCGTTAAAGAAATTATGTTACATAACGATGGATATTTTTTGAAGGAGTTTATTTTACTCCATAAAGCATGGCACAAATGGACGATACTTCAGTTAAATAGGATTCACATTCACTCGTACAAAAAATTAAACTTAGGAGTTTGGACACTTCCTTATCTGAGCACATGAGAACATTCGACATCAATTAAAACAAGGAAGCAAAAACAATTATTCATCACACAACTTTTCCCGCATAATATCCGCTTAGATGACAACGAATATTTGCCTAGTTATGCCTCCATATTTAGCATTTAAGAAATCTATGGTTGTAGAAATCCAATTTCTATCTTGATATGACTAATCTATAATTCACAAAACCAGACACAAGCCTGCGTACATTTAACAAAATGTGGTATTTAATATTTGCGTAATTAATCTCCGATCTGTAACATAATTCTGCAAACCCACAAATGGTCAACGCAAACAAATGATCGGCAAAGGTACAAAGTTCACGTTCTAAAATCCCTTTTGATTAATTATTCGCCTCTTATGTTCATCAAGACCATTTAACCAATATGGCGAAATGAATGAACAGGAAAACAAGTTCAAGTCCAACTTATTTGCCTTATTCTCTTTGAACAGAAAAAATAACGTTTAATTAAAATAACGGATCGCGTGACATGAGGCAGCCATGGCTTTAAAATTTGATGCACATCCCTCATTACTTCAGTTCCATTAGCCGGATTATCCGATTACAGAAACGAAATGATTGTGAAAGTTTTTATATGACAACACTGTAATGCCTGGCGTGTTAAAAATTATTAGTGCAACGGCTCTTATAAAAGTATTATACTGTTCTGAGACGAAAAGAAATTGCAATGAGGAAAATAAAATCAAATTACTAAATATTGCAACTAAAATATTTGAGAAAACTGATTGATTTCAATGATTAATTAATTTCCGAGTACGAAGCAAAATTAATATTAACTACCAATCAACAGATTTGTTTACACCCTTTGAGTGCATGTAGTTAAATTTCTCGCGCAAAACTATATGATATTCATTAACAATTAAAGAAACTATTCGTGGCATATGATATTTTAAAATAATATGTTATGTAAAATAATAATAATATCAGGTTACAATCTTATTGCGTAAAATGTGACTTATGTTCGATCGTTACATCCATAAAAACAAAAAGATTCATAAAACTAAGACAATATCCCTTGGTATCTTTGACACTAAAAATTTCATCGGGTATGGAAAATTACCTCAGGGGATAGGCTTCCTACAGAAGGCTAATAACTGCAACGATATTGAGCGAAGGTAAAAACCCAAGGTCATTTTACATTTCATTCATTAAAGCAAAGAAATCTATGATTCGAGATCCTAAAAAAATTTGAATCAATGCAAAATTACAAAACCGTGGCCTTATAATTCAATTACTTCGAAGCTACCAAAGTACTGAGGCCACTCCCTTTTCAAAGCGCACTTTTAATGAACCCTAGAAATCAGTGTGGCGGATTCGACCCCCAGTACGGTCACCGAACACTTCCTCGTTACAAATGACCGCATCCCCGCATCCACCATCCTCATTTACATGCCATATATACACCCGAGCGACAAGAGACCCGGGGAAAAGGCACTTAAAAAGCAAAAAGGAACGTTTTTAATCAACCCCGGAAAAGGGGAAAGGGTAGCAACCGGACTTTTATCCCGATGAGGGAAGCGAAATTGGCGTATACGCTCACACGAAAAGCAGAAAATAAACCCGAGCTCAACAGTTCGAGGAGAGGCGGAAGTAGATCCATCCAGAGTGAGTGGTTGAAAGAGAGAGATAACACCCTGAGTACTCCTCTGTGGTCGAGCACAGTATGGAGACGTAATGAGGGGTAGTTAAAAGGTCTTTACGTACTTCCGGCAATTCTCCCTTTGATTAAGTTCTGGCCTATAACGCGTCTCTACGTCACAACGGTGATATTAGGACAGGTTAGAGCGACGTCGGACGCGGGCGATGGAGGGGCGAGAGGAAAGTGGTGGAGGAACCGGCAAGAGAGTGGCGTTCGCACGGAGACAGACACACACACACCGTCCCTTATCGACGTCACGGCGGCTTGTCGGCACCGTAGTGTGACATGGCCTATCACACTTCCCCTACCCGCCCGTCCCTCTTCCTCGTCCTCTAATTGGATTCCCATGAGCACCTTCGGCGACGGACGCCGGCAGCGATGGTAGCGACGGCAACAAGCCTGTCCGTCCCTCCTCTCTACAAACGTGCCAACCGTTTCCCTTCCCCTCCCATTTCGCTCCTCACATTCGCACCACTCAATAATGTCCAAAACCACCCTCAAGTTCCGAGCGTTCGAGCCGACAGTAGGGGAGTAGAAATGGCTGAAAGATGTCTTTGCCTCTCTCCGATATCCTCCCCCTCCCCTTCAAACCCTCTCGATAAGTGTAAGTTCTCTTTGCTTGCATGTAGGCGTTGATGGTCGATTAACCGAGCCTACGAGAGAGGGATTAACGGAGTGAACACTAGGTGTTAAATTACCGCGAGAGGAGGAAGGAATGGCGTGAAATGTTTATAGTACAGGGGTCGGCAACCTTTTCTGCGTCTCAGGCCACATTCGTAGTTGTGAATGGTTCGGAAGCTTTGGCGGACCCTGTGAGTTTTTACATCAAAAATTACCCAGAGATTCTGTGGTCTCAAACAAGTAAAAATCAAGTCTAAATAATTTCTAGCCTTAAAACTTCACCTGAAAAGGTTTTTAGACCATAATTTTACTAAAAATGCTTAGCTGTGTGTGTGAATTCTACCGATCACTTTTTAATCATGGCTTCGCAGGCCGCATGACACGCTATCGGGAGCCGCAGGTTGCCGAAGCAGTTATAGAAGATCGAAATGACTGTTTCATGATAATCAAGCATTAAAGTTACCATTTCTCAGACCACTAGGGTTGCCAACTCGTGAGGAGTTGATTCCGGGAGATTTTCGCTCCATGAGTAGGAAATTTCGGGAGAATCCGGGAGAAGTTACTCAAAGGTAAAAAACTCTTAAGCGAACTATGAAACTTGTATACTTATATTGATGAGAAAACATAACGAATAGTTAATCTTAATTTTATCTTTTACTTTCTCCATATACGTAGCGCAGAGAAAGTATTGTTTTCGTAAAAAAATCGAGTTCGAGATTTGAACGGAGATACACGGTTCCCTGAACACGTTTAGACTATTTTCTCAATGATGTCGGTGTGTATACGTGTGATAGTTTTTTTCTGAGCGCTAAAACTCATAAAATAATGGTCAGAGCAACACAAAAATGTATATTTATAATTTTTATTATAAGTTTTGGCTGAAATCGGTTAACGGGCATTGGATGTTTACTCTTGTCATTGTTTCGTTTTCGGCAAATAACTATTGAAAATCTTCATTAATATAGATTTTACTTATTATAAACGTTATATAAAATATTATTCTCTAAAATTTTGTATTTAACAAATTTTCGTAGAACGTTTTATTTAGAAGATTATTTTACGTTTTTCCGAATAAACAGGGTAACACGTCGGGGAAATAAGATATAACAGAATTTAACGGGAAAGGAAAGGGTTCAGCATGTAGCATTTTAAAATTATTTTCAATAATCGTACGAATTTGGCACTTGAAACATAGGACGCATGAAGCAATGGTATTTCACTTTCCTATCATCGATTTTTGAATCCGTTTCAGTTCTTGTTACAAATTCGTTTTGGTGACAAATTTTGTTCGCCATGATGAATTGCATTGTTGCAGATTTCTTTTCTCTTTTATGTAATTCTCTTATTACTGATTCTCCTACGAGAATATCCTTTATAAAGTAATTAATATTAATTATAATACTGTTATAATTAAATAATATAATAATTAATACCTATGAATAAAGTCAGATTTTTATAGTACTGTATAGACGCTAGCGAACCCTCCATATTCAATCAATGGAAATACAAAGGTGCATGAGACCCACTCGACCCCTTGGTAATGTTGCAAACTCTTCAACAAGGATGGTTATGTTAAAATATAAAACCCGCATGGCGATCACCTTGTTATAGGTGAAAACGGAAGAAAGGGGCCTCAATCCGGGAGTCGGGAGAATTTCTGGAACCTTGCCCTATTCCGGGAGACTCCCGGTGAATCCGGGAGGGTTGGCAACCCTACATACCACCTATATAGCATGAATTTCTTCCACCACCCAAACAAAATCCAAAAAATGATATTCGAAACTACTGTAATTTCGGCATACTTTTATGAAGAGTGAAACAAAAAATGTAACGCGTACACTTCAAGATATAAAACAACAAAAGAAATACAGTATTTCATTATTTTCTTTGCAGCACTTTCACGGTCGATAAAATAAAAAGGGGGACAATTTTTTTATCTACAAAAAGACAGAAGATGTTGCACTAGAAAGTGAATTATGAGAGCCACATAAAGGTTCCATTAGAGACAGCGAGAAGCTCTTAACTTTTCCTCCAGCAGAAGTGCTTGTATAATAAAACTTTTCAAAAACTTAATTTTCCTTCCACCAAAAGCTACTACAACTCCAACGGCTCTGCATCATCCCTGCACCCTATACAAAAGATTATGGCCCATCAATCTTCCAGCTGATTGTTTCTGTCGCGTAAAATTTCGATTGAACATTCCGCGAGCAAATTCTCTTAAGTATAACTTTTCTTAGGAACGTCGTTTTTCAAGAGCTATCATGAGGTCGATATGAGGATAAATGAGGACAAACTATTAAATCGCTCTCATGGCAAAATTATAGCTACAAATTAATATGTTTAGTTTTGTAGCTTTGTAAATTTTTAAATGGAAATAGGCTATTTATATCATCACCACCTTTGCCAATGAAGAATTAGTTTAACAGTCCAAAGAGTCGTTTGCACTCCTGTCTGCACTGCATGTTCTGTTCGATAACAAGAATTAAAATTTTTTTAATCGATATGGAGCCTCTGGTATATAAATTTGGCGTACTTAGGAGGTTGATGATGCAGAATATTTAATGGCGGGCTCAAATTAAACGAAGTAGTCATGGGAATTCAAATTACCATACAGTACAAAGTCCAAAAACATATAACCTTGGAACTCAGAGGTCATTGTATTTTCCGGATTTTGGGTCATATATTTATCTGGCCGGAGTACCCGGCTTTGCCCGGGACCATTTTAAGCCACCACCAAGAGTATAAAATACTGGAAATATAATCCAATCATCGCTTAAGTTTTATCTATCAGCGTTGCTTCAGAAGCTTCATGTTTTGTAATTGAAGGTGTTGCAAAGTGCGCTCAGACCCCTTCCCCAGTAGAACTTTTTTCTCTTTTTTCTAAAATGTAATTTATTGAATGCGCTTAAAAAACAATAATCTGATACATTATATTATGAAGTTTCTAAACATATGAGATTATTCTGACATAAATAATTTTCTCGACTATAGATGGAAAATAGCATTTATTGAATTAAGCCCCTCTACCACCAAACTGTTTTATCGCCATATAGCCTATGTTACTCGCAGGGTAAAATTATGCACCTATGCGAAGTTTTGTGACGATATCTTCAAAGGTGTGGATTTGTATAGCGAACAAACAAGCATAATTTCAGATTTATAGATATAGATATATTTATGTATATGGCCGAACCATGGATTATCATATAAAGTTTATACGGAGTAAGAAAAACAAAATACAACATGAAAATATGGAATAATGTTGTTTTATTTCCTTACCAAAACGTATTATTCTTTTCTTACAAATTAATGTATACAGGTAAGAGTTATGTGATGATAATTGAATTCTCGTCGTCGCAAGTTTAACTACTAGCGATTAGATTGCAAATAAATGAAGAATTACGTTACTTTTATTGTTTTTTTCTTAAATGTCTCCTAATTTCAGTTGTCATGTCATGTACATGGACATTCTGAAATGTTTTTCCTGCCTTTTACAAAAAGTTAATCTCCTTTTCAGCTTTTAAAATGATTCTTTTGGATAATTCCGGTTATTAGACTTTGTACAGTAGTTGGTCAGAAAATAATAATAATTTATTTTCACAGAATACTTTTACAAATATTTAATATGTATTAAGACCTCAAAAATAAAACAAAACTCTTTTTTATTGGACAGACCTACCAGTAAGTCCTCCGGCATTATATCCGCTTTAACACAAAAATAAATCCGCAATGGATTTTGTTGGCTACCCACATACGCTATGTTTTGCGTAACAAGGCGCTCTTACATACCTCGTGACAGATGAAGATAACGGCCAGACAGACGGACATGACTAAACACAGGCGCTACCGCATTGCTGAAAGAAAAGCGGCTAGAAACGGCATCACTCCTCTTTCTATCTCGGATATGTTTTGTGGAAAAGGGTGCTCCAGCCATACCGAACACAAGCGAGGGAAAAAATGCGCATAAACCCCGGATAAAGTTGGCCAATAAATGTGGGAGAAAAGAGATGAGATTGTGAGAGGGAGGGAGGGGGGGATGAGTAAGTACGAAGGGAGAGAGGAAGAGGGAATGACGTGACGCAGCTACGATATAACGCCAAAGGGCAGTCCCTGAAGAGATCGATGTGAGGAACGAAAGAGAGGCGGGGGAGGGGGAAGGAGGGAGGGAAGAGGAAGGGAAGGAGAAGAGGGGGATGCGACTAATGACCCACCCACCTAAGCGCCTCCACCCGACCCATCCTTTCCCACCATCTAACTTGCTCCCCTTCCTCTCCCCGCCCTCCTCCTTTATCTCCCCCTCTATCTCCCATCTCGGGAACTCTTACATCCCTCCCCCTCTCCCTTTTTCTCAATCCCTTCCGTCCATCTTAATTTCCCTCCATCACCAGTTACAACGATTCAACCAAATTAGATCTCCTAAGCATCGGCGTAGAAACGCTGCCACCTCGATTTGATAGCCACCCTTTATTTTAGACATCCGGGAAGGGCAGTTTAAAACAAACCATTTCACCAACAGAAAAAAATCACGACTTATTTTCACCACCTTTTTACTTCCTCGTGCAAGGAGTGTATAGAGACAATATTTGTGATCGTGAAATAAATTGACTTCGAGATATTGATGGATATCCGCGTTTTAGGTTTTCGGGTTCGATAAAATGATTTTTGCAATTTCGTGTATCAGTAGTCTCCCGTCTGTATGCGACCACAGGGACTAAACGGTTCGACATAATCTGATGAGATCCCAAATTTATGTAGGGTATCACGGGGAATACGAGCCCTGTTGAAATGAACGATATCGCGCTGCTATGGAGGGTATTTTATTCTAGGCTATATTTGTAAATGCCGATTCGTTCAAAAACGGCAGAAATTGTTTTATTTAAAATTCGTCTACTTACAGAGCTTAAAACGTAAGTTATATTTCTCAAAAAAATAAATATATAGCGACCAGTGACCTCATAACATATCGACTTTTACGCCCAGCTACCGCCAAGCTCTTCCCAGCAACAGCAATGTTGCTACGATTCAAACCACACGTAAATATGTACATATTAATGTAAAGTGATGTTATTGTGTGGACCAAAAGAGTAGAGAAATGAGAAAATTTGAGCAATGCATGTCGCGCCAATTTTTTTCCTTAATCACAAAGCATAAATGACAGAATTTAAAGCCGCTTTTGATGTTATTTTAATTATCAACTGTCCTAGTAAACGAATGACGAAGGAAAAAATATATCACGATTTTTTTCTGAAATCTAGCAAAAAATATAATTAAAATTTTATACTCCACGGCCCCTTCGCATTATAACTCCCCCTACTTTCTCTCTTTCCATATTCTCTTCCAAACAAACTACCATAGCTCCCTTTTCGCTACCTCCTCTATCACACGCACTCATCCTATATCCCGACTCTAAATCTCACCATCTTTCTAACTCTCTCCCTCCCACACAAACTCTATCTCTCTCTTTCTCTCTCTTTCTATCTCTCTTTCTCTCTCTCTCTTTCCCTCTCTCTCTCTTTCCCTCTCTCTCTCTCTTTCCCTCTCTCTCTCTTTCTCTCTCTCTCTCTCTCTCTTTCCCTCTCTCTCTCTATGTCTCTCTCCAAGCCGCACTCTTTAATATTTCACTCTGTATGCTTAACCCCGTAATCCATCAATCCCTCTCATGTTCCCTCATAGGCATTAATATCGTCTCCTTCTCGGCAATTCCACCTAAACTCCACCTCTCTCTCGCTCATTCTTCCTCTCAGAAATTTCCCTCGTCACTTCAAACATTCATTTCCCCCTCCCCCACACGCATTCGCTTCCACCTACTCCCCCTACCCTAATTAATTTCCTATCTCCTCCCCTACACCTCTCCCGATATCTATTCCTCTTTTCATTCGAATCCTTATTTATTTTCCCCTCTCTATCGGCCGCACGCATCAGCACCGCACATAATGACCGCCTCTCTCCGCACGTTTCTTCCTTTTCTCCTCGACTACTTTATCTTGCTTAATTATCGCCCTCCCCATCACCTCCTCCCCGTTTCATTATTTCCCTATATATCGATTCGGCTGTTTTATCTCGCTTTATCATTAATCTCCCGCATCTCACTTTAAAACTCTCCCGCTCTCACATTGTTGCCCGTCGCCTCCAATTCCCATCTACCCTTCGATGCCCACCTGACTATCTCTTTATATTCTCCCTCTTTCTGCCTCCACATTTCTCTCCTTTTGGCTTCCGATCGCACCTTCCAAATACCTCTGCGGATTACAATTCGTCCAAGTCTTTCTTTATCTTCCTCCTGCCTTCCCTTCTATCCCTCTTCCTCTCTCTCTTTCTCGCTATCATAACTGATCTCATTGCTTCTCCTCCCATCCTTTCTTCATTTCCTCGTTTTCCTCTCTTGAAATTGATTTCTTTTCCCTTTCTCATCTCCTTTATATTTCCTCTCTACCTAACTATCCCTTCTTTTTCTTCCCTCCCTATCCTCTCCTATTCCTCTCGCTTCCCTATATCCTATCTCCTCTACCCTCTTTCTCCTCTCTCTCCTCTTCCCCCTCTCCTCTCCCTTCTCTCCTGTCCTCTCTCCCTCCTGTCCTCTCTCCCTCCTGTCCTCTCTCCCTCCTCTCCTCTCTCCCTCCTCTCCTCTCTCCCTCCTCTCCTCTCTCCCTCCTCTCCTCTCTCCCTCCTCTCCTCTCTCCCTCCTCTCCTCTCTCCCTCCTCTCTCCCTCCTCTCCTCTCCCTCCTCTTCTCTTCTCTCCCTCCTCTTCTCTCCCTCCTCTTCTCTCCCTCCTCTCCTCTCCCTCCTCTCCTCTCCTCTCCCCTCCCCTCCTCTCCTCTCCCCTCCCCTCCTCTCCCTTCTCTCCCTCCTCTCTCCCCTCTCCCTTCTCTCCCCTCTCCCTCCTCCCTCCCCTCCTCCTTCTCTCCCTCCTTTCTCTCCCCTCCCTTCTCTCCCCTTCCCCTCTCTCCCCTCCCTTCTCCCCTCTCTCCTCTCCTCTCTCTCCTCTCCCCTCTCTCCTCTCTCTACCTTCTCTACGCTCCCTCTTTTCTCCTCTCCCTCCTCTCTCCTCTGCATTCTCTCCTCATTTCCTCTCTCCGCTCATCCCTCTCCTCTCCCTTCTCTCCTCTCCCTTCTCTCCCTTCTCTCCTCTCCCTTCTCTCCTCACTCCCCCCTCTCTCTCTCCGCTCCTCCCTCTCTTATTCCTCCTCTTTCCCTCCTTCCTCTCCCACACCTCCCTCTTTCCATCTTCTATCAATCCATATCCCTTCCCTACCTTTCCTTCATCTCCAACTTCCCTCTCTGCCTCCCTCCGCCTCCCATTTCCCTCTCACTTCCCCTTCTCCCTCTCTCTCCCTCTTCATCAGTCCTTCCTCTCCCTCTCGACTTCTCCTTCCTTCTCCCTCACCGCCTCTCTCAGTAGCCCCTCGTGTTACGTCCGCACTCTTTGACTCCCTGACCCTACACACTCAGGGGCCAAACTCCTCCTCGCAACTTCTCTTGCATACCCTACATGCCACTCTCGCATTTAGTTCCACCGCCCTCACCGTTAACAACAGTTTCCCCTTCCTTTCCCCCTCTCCGCCCTTAATTCCCCAACCTCGTAATACATCTCCACGTCTCTCTCTCTCTCGCTTGGATGGGATGTTGTACTTTACCTTTTTCCCGTTCGTCTGTTTGCTTGTTTACGAACCTATTTGCGATCCACGCACTCTCTCCCTCTGGCTACAATTCCGAATATCTTCCTCCTCACCTCTCTCCCTCTTCTCCTTCCCGTCTCTTTCCACCTCCACATACCGCGCCCTCTTCGTCATGATCCCTGCTTCCTCATTGTTGACTCGTGCTTCAAATTCCATGTATAGCATTTCCTCGTTGCCAGGCTTTTTCTCGATCGACGAATCGTTAGTTTTATGAAAGGCTGCCTTACTACCGACGAGACGCGCTGATAGTTAAATGCGGGGTCGGTTTCGCGTGCGTAATCGCTTGACCTTTCGTCTCCTGCATAGATAGGGTCTTTTCATTCGAGTTACAAACCAACGAAAAAAGAAGGAATTCTCTTACCCGCATAGTTCTCGTCTCCCAGGTAGTAAAATGGAACGGATCTTTATTAACCGGCATGTAAATTTTCTCGGTCATTGCACCCAAGCTAATTTTGAGGAATGGAAATAATTTAAATGGAGAAAAAATGTTTGCTTATCCCTCCGTATTATGTAATTGCGCAAGGTAAAGCATTCCTTAGTTTTAAATACTTATAGGAAATGTGAAGAACTGAAGCAGTAGCAAATATGAGCTGCTATTATTTTAAAATTTTAAAGCTCTTTTGCCCCAAATCGAACCTCTATATTAATAAACATTTACTGACTCTTTTAAAAGCAATAAATAATTCCATATTTTCCACTGAAAGCGTAATATATCCATTCATTTCAATCCTCACAAATTAAGACTCCAGGATTTTGAGGACGAAGAGCATTTTTCATAAATGATTTAATTCGAAAAATCCGGTGATCCACCGATAGGCAAAAACGATTAATTTTGGATATTACTATTATCGCAAAACAAAGGCTGAAATACGCCTCGGCCTGGAATATAAGGTAAAAAATGACATCCTAAACTGCGTCAACGAACGGGAATCGCTCTCCGACTTCCACACACGATCGCACAAGTTCGAAGCTTACTGGCGTACGATTTTTTTCCGCCGCCAGTCATCAGTCTTTCCATATCGCCATTTTTTTAACATCTTCGTCTCGCACAGATTAAATCTAAAGCATTAATAAAGCGGACTATGTGCATTGTTCGGTAAAAAATCGTAACAAACGCGCAGACGAGAAGGAAGAGAGAGACAGAAAGGGATAAAAAAACAAAAGAAAATCAATCCCTCTCCGATTCCCATTCCTCATGTTCTCCCTCCACCTCCGCTCCGCCTCTTCGCCCCGCAAAATACCATTCTTAACTTTCACTCACCCTCATCCCCCCCCTTATCCCAGATTCCCTCTTTCCCCAGCCAGAAATAATAATAAAAAAAGACGATCAATCAAACCGTACTTCTCCTCCCTCCACCGTTCCCTCTCTCTCTCTCTCTCTCTCTCTCTCTTCCATCTCCCATTTCTACCCCACTACTCCATCAAACCCTCGATCCCCTTTCTCTCTCTCTTTCCCATCCGCTTCTCCCAATACTTCCCTTTCTGTTCTACCGACCGCTCTGAAAACACCGCCAAACTCACTCCCTTCATCCCCTTGCTTAACGAAAAGAATATATTTTTGTTTCGAAAACGCGTTATTTCGTTCATCCTATCCACCCACACAGGAGCGAATAAAATTCCTCGTACCCCCCCTCCCCCACCCGCACCCTCTCCGCACATCCTCCCGCGTCAGATGACACACACACACACAGGCAAACAAAGGAGATCTCCCCCTTCCCCCACCCCCTCCCTCCAATAAGAACGAGTGCGTGAAGGTACCATCAAAGGGAGGACGGAATATTCCAAACAAAAAAGACAGAAGACGATCGCTTCCGTCTCCGTGAGCAAATCGATAAATCCCGCTATCACTTTTTCGAATGAAACACGCTCCTCTCTCTCTTTTTGAAATAAAAAGCAAGTCCCCTTTTTTCGCCGAAGTCATTATCGATTGTTTTATTGGATTTCGGATTACGCTTCACGATACCCGGAGATATAATTTTGGAGTATGGGAGGCGATGGGATTCTTCGACTAATGTTTTAAAGCAAACTTAAGGTTTTTGAGGGGAGAGTGATATTATTTGTAAAAGAAACGACACTGCTAAAACGCAGGGCATTATGGATTACTGAAAGGAAGAGATGTGGAAATTTCAGTGAAGATAGGTTTTGTGTAATGTTTTCGAAAACAAAATCCAGCATTAAATTAATCGGATTACTCCGAGCATTTGAATGCCTAACCACACAGAGAGAAAAACCTTTCGCATCAAAGGAATAAATCATATGCCTCGAGTGAAGCGAGATGTGGTTGCACAATTTCTATGAACTACCCAGAACATCCAAACATGAGGGAACGTCCTTTTTCTTAGACGTCACAAATTTGAAAATGTGACATCCTTACAGTGAAAAATCGTACATATAGAAGTAATGAATGATAATAAACAGAAATTCCTCAGGCGAAAGCTAGGTGTTATAGCTCTTTTTTATGAACTAGAATATTCTAAAAGGGAAAAACTTGAAATCTTCCTATATGTATCCACCACAAGCCGCCGCGCCAAATTTTCAATGATAAGAAAGCTGGTCCTTTCCTCTGTTAGTGGACAGTGAGGGTCGACCCTTGTATCAAATAATGAACTATAACAAGTCTTGCGAAATAAATAAATGCTTTTAAAATTTCATACATTTTAATTTGCCTTCATCTATCTTCCATAAAAGATAAAACGTGGGCTGGCAAATTCTAAGGCGTGAAAACTAATTAATACAAAATGACTGAAGAGCTTAGGATCCATTAATGTAAGCACATTCGTACGAAAATAAGCCAAAAATAGATAAATAACATAAGAAATTGACCTGTTTTTTACCCAATAGTAATACTCTTCCCATTAGATAAAGTAAACTTGTTTCTAAAATATACGTCAATATTTTGCAAAGGAAATTTTACTAAACGAGACAAAAATTACGCTAAGATCATAAATAGAGTAAATGAAACTTGCCCGTTCATTTTCGGGTCACATTCGTTGATATCCTAAACCAGAATTATGGAAATAGTAAGATAATTGTATAAAAGTACTTGCATATCTATGGCGGGTTCAATGTCATTGAAAGCGGGTTTTCCCGAGGAAAAGTTTTCTATGATTATTTACAAGCGAGTATGCTCTCAGATACGTTTCTTATAATTAGTCAAGACGAAAAAATCAACAAGAATTTCGCGCTCAAGGCTTGCCGTGATAAAATAACGAACCCTCCGTTACTTTAAATCCACAAGTTAAAAAAATAACAGAAATTTAAAAAAAAGATGCATGCAATCTTATTCTTATCTAAAAAAGAAAAAAGTGTGCCCTATTTGAAATTTAAAATTTTCTTTCATAGATAATAATTAGCAAAGTAAAAAAGCTAATAGTTGCTCCAAGTGTTTTGAAACACTCTATAGCACATTGCTTTGAAAATATGCGATCTTCTTATTTATGTAAAACGTGTAGATAATTTAATATCTCACTAGTTTCACACACGCTAATTGCATTTTCTAAACTTGTTAACGATTTTTGGCGTTATTTTGATGCCTCAAAAATTCATAGTAAAAGAAAAATTCAGTAACTGGGGAATATTTTAACATGGCCGCAAGGTTCCTCATTGTCTAATTATATTTTCGAACTATCAAACGAAAGAAAATAATTTGGGAAAGATTTTGGAGAATACTTGACATTAGATATAATAATTAGATATAATATTTAGATAAGATATTAGACGAGATAATTTGTTAAAATAGCTACTCAATCTACAATCAGAATCGCCCAGTCACAAATTCAGCTAGATAAATCGCAAAGTTTTATTTTTAAAGATGAAAAGTATTGGCGAGAGAGGCACTTACAGCTAAAAGTAATAGAGAATGAGCATTTTTACTATACCATTTTAAGTTTTTTTGGATTCTCATTGGTTTAATGAGCCATCAATCAAATGGCACTGGCTAATTCCGATAATTTTAAACGCGATCTAAACTTCACAACAACGCCGTACCTAGATTAGAACTTTTCTCCTTGAATTACCGCGGCATATAGACAGAGATTACATTCCTTTACTTTTTACATTTTTTTCGAACTGTGAGGACCAAAAGTCGCTCGAACACTCAGAAGAGTGGCTAACTAAGCTACCTCACTTATTAAAGTGCGGGAGTGCCCCTTGGGACTTCCAGTTGGCCAGAACGACTTGAGAGGCCCTCATTCCCCAGTCTTAGGGGTACCCAAGCACCTATAATAACGGACGATAATGGTTTCGCGGAGATGTGTCCCGTATATCGGACCCAGGACGAAACTAGGGCACAGGATGACATGGCACAAAGTCATGGAAAGGGAGAGAGGATATAGAGGGGAATGTGACGAGGTGGGTGGAGTGAGACACGGCGTCGAGTTAGGCAAGGGTCGCAAAGGGGGACTTTTGAGAAAGGTAGAGAACTCGTCGTCATGAAAACTACCCTTGAGAACAATCAAGACGCTGGACTAAAAATCGTAAGGTTTCTGAAATCGTGGCGGGAGACGAAAATGGGAAAAATTAACATTTTAATTTTCAGAGAACGCATCGTCGATTAAAACTGTTACGGCTCCATTTTTATCACATATATATACATACCTGTGCAAATTTCAATCATCGCGAGAAAAGTTACCATTATTACCTCTAAAATGAAAAAGGAATTTCGCAGACATTTTTGTGCGATCTAAATTTTGAAAAATCTCCCAATTTAAAAATATTGCATGCAGCTCAAAGTAATTTCTCGAGAATTTAATAACCTAAGAAAACTCCAGTTCTTAAAAGAAATATTATGTAGGTCAAATGGCATTGATAAATGTTCTTTTCTACGGTATGGAAGCCAGTTTTCGAGTAACTTAACAAGGAATTTTAACGTTTCCTTTACATAGTCTACATACGCAAACTTTTCCGAAAACTCTACCACAGAAAAAAACATTTGTTCATAAAATGCCATCTAAAAGTCCAATAACTTCATGATCATTTTTGACCAGGTAAAAGAAGGGAGGATATAACAAATTTAAAAAATAATAATAATGAATAAAAATAAGCGGAAAATGCGTATTCACAACCGACCATTTGACTTCCGATCCTTTCCCCATTTTTATAAGAGGGCTCCGAGAAATTTTTTAGAAAATTTCCCGTAGGATGGCACTTAATACCCAATATTGTGGAAGTTCCGATAAATCCAATATCCCCATTCCCTGCGAGAAAAGGAATGTGGAAATGAGGAAAGAGACCTCCCCAAGAAAAAAACCGGCGGGCTCACAGATAGGATTTTTTTCGAAATCCTCCCTCTTTCTTTCTATCTGTCTGTCTCTCTCTCTTCATCGCTCGCTCTCTCTTTTTGCCTCCGAATCTTTCCCCTCCCTTCGCGTAATGGCGCCAACTGACGCAGCACATACGCGAACAATGCATTCTGGGATAGCGAGAGCCCATCCAAAGCGCGCGCATTCTCCTCGCAGAAATGCAGGCAATGCTCTACAGCCTCTTCGTGCTTAACTACTCCCTCGAAGCCTTATAACTTCTACTAACTCTCCTCCTTCCCCCTCCCCCAATTTCCTCCCTCCCTTTCTCTCCCTCTACTCCTCATCTCCTTCCACGCCGATTTTGAGCGTTCATAATTTCGCATCCAAGTTACAATTACGCGATCGCAAGATCTAAGGTAAAGCCTTAAAATGTCTCCCTTATCGTAAATGGCCTTTATCTGGTGGAGAATAATGGGAATTTTCTCGTCTCGCACATTGCTCAAGTTAATTATATGGACCTGCATAATCTGTATTCCAAGAGGTAGGGGCGTTCCGTAATTAATAAAATAAGACTGTTTGCAGAGATTTTTTTTAAACATTCAGCAAGTACGCCATCGTTAAAACCACGCACATCCGAAGAATTGATCTAATAATTACAAATTAAAACGATCATTTGATAGCTTATTTCCGCTTTTTTTGCGTATACAAAGAGTTACATCTGAAAAGTAAAAGAATTATTATAAGTTAAAGAATATGAAACGACCAATTTCTCTCCATAATTTACTGAAAGACAAGCGTTTTGTACTCGTGCAGAAAATTTAATTATAATTAACGCCTAATCCCTATGATGTCAAAAGTAGCCAATTAAGATTTTTTGCGAGTCCTTTCGCCAATGCCACCGGGAACTGATCCCTTTCCATGTTATCTCCGGCAAACGGCCGGATTAATGCATTTAAACTCCATAGTATCCGGGCGTTTATCTCAAACATGCCTTTCACGGATGCAGACTTAGCCCGGTCGATGGTCATCAGTGAGTATTTAGCCTTCAAAATTTAGGTTTAACAACATGCTGAAAAGCAATGCACAATAGGATAATGGCGTTTTGTTCCTCCTAAAATTAGGAAGAGATACCTGCAATCCGATCCTTTGTGTGTAAGCGCACTGCTGTCGTTAATGATACGCACGAGATACCTTTTTTCGCAAAACTCGTTCCACATCCGCATCAAATTTTACGGTCTATCACGCGAGCTTACAAATAAATCAAATAATGATCACAGTTGACATTTACTCCAAAAACTAAATATTTAGTATTAATTTGTGAGTGGCCCACGGTGATACAATGCTCAATTAATTTATACAAGCAATATTTTGGGGATAATTGAGAAATTAAATTAATTGCGAAAAGAATGGATAAATATCTATCAGAATAATTTATCAGACAGAAATAACGACTATTCAAAACATTTTTCAAGCATGAAATTGGCAGAATAACTCTTGATTCAAAGTCTTAATTTTAGGTTTGAATTCACTTGGCTTTTATATCGCTTTGATCTTTTATATAAATTATGAATATTCATAAAAAAGCAGAAAACGGCACTCGTATTAAGTCTGAACCAGGCGATGCTAGCGCATTTCGCCAAATTCGACAAAATCCGCAATTAATGCGATTTTTCCGCACATCTTCGGTTGCATCCCATTTTCTGCTAAACAAAAGAACTCCCTAATTCTTAGAGATCCCGCTCTTTAGCCGCCCTCATTCCACAGAATTCGAAGTAATACAGTCGCCAGGAAATAAAACTAAATTACAGAGGTACTACAGTGAAGTAAAAAAAACTAAATTCATACAAGAGACGCCTGGAAGGCAAAGGAATAACTCCATTACCGAGGACACGTATCTTAGCCTCGGTAAATTCTTGATGACCGGTTAGTTAGCCCCACTTCCATAACCCCTCAGGTCACCACGACCATAGAGTTATTCCTCGGGGACGTCCCCATAGCCGTATTTAAACGACGGGGCTTCAAAAGGCAGCCCCTTTCCACCACAGACTCTTTCGCTCTCCCTCCATCTCTCCTCCCAATTCCCCATTCACTATTCCGAACAGCTCCTCAACGGAACAAAATAAAAAGAAATCCTTCCATATTTCAGATTCTACGGCGCACCTTTTCGAGGTATTGGACGGGGAAGGAATACGTAGTGGTGGTATTAAAGGTCTGGAGGTATAAAAAGAAGGTAGTGCGAGCTGGGAGGAAGAGGGTGGCGAATGAAGAAATATGGGAGGCACACGGATGGCCGGGGGGGAGGGGATGGAAGAGGGGTGGCTAAGGGGACAGGGGGCGAGAAGAATCGAAGGGATGGAAAAGACATGGCGCGTGGTAAAAAAAAAGCCGAGAAATCTTTTCGGGATGGCGTATAAGTGCGGCAAATGACTTATTTAGGGAAGAAATCACGAGTGAAGGGAGGGGAGGAATTTTCGACGCCTTATTTCTCTCCTCCCTCCCCCCTTTCCGTCTCAACAGGTAGGCGATTCTCGGATATGGATGACCGCACTTCTCAATCTCTTCCCATTTCCTGTAAACCAGTTCCACCGGTATCCGCAGTCATTTCTTACTTAGAGTTCCGAAATAACGACTTACCTCACGAGAAACGAGCATGAAAATGCGAATGAACGGCTAAGAAACGCGACGTGTAGGGGAAAGTGGTGCATAAAAGTACCTATACAGATATACAGACTGCGTTAAAATAAACATCTGGCGAAATGTTATGAATAATAAACATTTAAGTTAACCAAAGTGATTTTCAAAAATGTAATGACCGCACAGCTTTTATATTTTATTTTACGACTAAAAAGGGATTTTATACGCAATGTTATTAATTTAACGTTAATAATTTTTGTTAAACGTGCCCGTCGCAATTAAAACACATTATTCCGAGTAATCAAACTGTTGCATTCCTATCCATGTTAACGCAGCTAAATGAAAAATGGCGAAAATAAATTGTTGCGTCTATTTATCAATATTTCAGCCTTCCTCAGGAAATATTCCCTTTATAGTTAAGAAAATAATAGTCAAGTCTTCAAAAATATTTTGAAGCAATAAGCTCACAACAACTAATCTAACCAGGCGTGACTTCGTGGAAGTAGGCAATATTATTCATATTAAATGATAAAGTTTGTATCTTTCCATAGACATTTATTCTTGGGAAAGGTTTAACACGCGATATGTGCCAGATAATGCCATTCCACGTGCGAAAACGGTCGCAAGAATAAATATCTGTGGAAAAGTACAAAGTTTATCATTTAATATCAATAACTCACAACAACTTTCGTTTTCCGTGATACTGTTAAGGACAGCGAAATTTAAGACGGATGTTAACAATCCGCGCGCTTCTTCTCGATACCATCTACGCTTACTTCAGTAAACACATCTTTCCACTCAAAACCGTTATTGTTACGTTCGCCAAATACATGTAAGAGCCTTGGGAATATTTTTCTTGGCAATATAATTATAACAGTCGCCTATTACGGAATAGCAAGAAATATTTTAGCTAAGTGCAATGAGACAACAACCGTTACTGTAGAGGGCGTCTGCCATGTATTTGTAAGAGCATTTGGAATATTTTCTTTGGCAATAGAGTTATAAAATTAGCCTATTACAGAGTGACAAATATTTTCGGTAAGTGCAATGAGACAAATCGTAGCAACAAAAAACGTGTTATCAGTCTCAAAAATTGAAAAATTATATAATTTGTCATAGGTATCTCTAATAGATATAAAAAGGTCTTTTATAACCTTGTTATGGTCATTGGAGATACGACAAGTAGGTACTAAATTTTTCAATTTTTATACTAAAGTGCTTATTCTGAAATTTAATAATTTCGTGTTTCAGATACAAAAAATGAACGACTGCTACAGCACTCAACAATTCCAAGAAAATCGTCGAGCTCACCTCTTGGCTAAAATCAAACTAAAAACTTTCTCCAATACCATTTCACAAGTACCGTGAAATACTATGCTGATTTAAATATTCTGGACTGTGAAAAACTGACACCATTTGATATTGTGGCAGTTTACCAGAATCTTGAGTAACATTATTGAATACCAAATATTGCTAAACATATCAAAATAACAGTCGGATTTTAAAATAATTTTTACACTTGGTTGAACAATAGTATTTTCTCACCGCAAATTATTTCCCAACCAATTTGGGGAACCATTCTCTCGTTAAACATTACATATCATAGTTCAACGTACATATATCACTTCTATTATGATTTTGAGCCTAATATGTAATGCTTTTTATCATCCGTAGCTAAAAAAAAGGATCGAATCCATCAATACATCTACCGTATAAAATGCATTAGAAATTGTGCTAAAACACAAATGACAGTAAATTTTAAGGGACTTTCAAAACCTCGATTCCCTTTGTTTGTTTACACATAAAAAAGGATCAATTTTCAAACGCAATCCTAGCCCGATTCGTTAAGTGGAGAAAAAGAAGAAACGGGGTTTTTTCGCAAGGAATTCTAAGCGACCCGCACCACTTCTCCGACGTTCTGTAAGAGCGTTGTCGCCGATAATGCTATCAATTGTCACAGAATACAAAGGGAAGCGGCAGAAAAAAATAAAGAAAAAAGGCTCTATCCGTCGGTCAATTTTTTTCTTTTTCACCTCGCTGCGATAACGAACGCTATAGAAGACACTGGATCACGTAGGCCAAAAAAAGCGCAGGGGGAATGAATTGGAACGAATTAACCCAAATTCTCAAAGGGGTAGAAAAAGGAGGGAGAGGATGTTGGAGAGAGGGGGGAGGAATGGAGAGAGGGATTATTGGATAAAACCTCGATAGAAAAGATAAGAAGCAGGTCTAGATTGGAAGAGCGAGGAGGAGGAGACGGTGAAGAGGATCAGGTGGCACTAATTATCAAATGTATGACTCAAGATCCGGAGTTTGTTACCCTTAATTTGGATAGACAGGAAGTGTGATAGGAGCAAGGAGGCGGGTTAAAAGGATAATGCCTTGACGGAACGAAACGACGTGAATCGAAACGTGGATGGGTAAGGGTTGCCATCAGAGCGAGGAGGTGAGGAAAATTCTGAGTTATTAGGGATGTAAAGGGTAAGGGGAGGGGGAGAAGAAGAGAGGAAGGGTAGAGAAGGTAGAGTGGGGGACATAATCAGATTATAACACCCTTATTTCAAGTCGGCTGTTACTTGGACGGCAGAAGTGTCACCGAAAGATTTATCTCGCGTAATTCTGACGTGCCGGAAGGTCTGCAGAAGCAATTCTCGAGTGCGCGAGCGAACGCAGCGACCGAAGAAATATAAATCACCAGGTGAGAATTATTAAAAGTATAACCTGAGCTTGACATTCCAAGAAAAGAGTAGCTGGATTACTTAAAAGACCATTTAATCCACGTTATCTATAATTTAAAAGCTCAATACAACTCGCTTCAACGCGGTATGCTTTCTCTACGAATTTCAAAATAAGAAAATAGTGACCGCACTCTTTTATATGAATTTTCATCAACACATATTATAGCTATTACAAGCATATTACGGTAGAAAAATTTCGGCAATGATTTTATTGCTGAAAATATCTTAACAAAATTTAATCCGGCATCCATCCTTGGACAACAATTCGAGTCAGGATAGAGTGTAGATATATGCACCTCTCCACCAAAATAAAAAGACATTATAAACATCTACGATGCAGTTGGCATAAAAAAAACTCACAATTTCGCCTTCATAAATTACTACATCGGTTAAAGGAGATTTTAAGAGGTCGTAGCGAGTCAAATTTTTTACGAAGAAATTCTCCCCAAAAATCTTTCCACCGAGAGCCTCGGCAACCTAATATCAACGTATTAAGAGGTAAATAGTTTAAAAATTTGCCCCGCGAGTGGGAAAATGAGAGGACAGGATGAAGGGAAGGCAATAAATCTCTGCCCCGCCGAGGGAAAATGAGGGTAGAAATAAACAATTAGTAAGTGCCCGAGGAGGAGGCTATTTTTTCCGCAGCACAGAATTTGGACGGGAAAACCCACTCATCCTTCACCTCTCCATTATTCTTACACCCATATTAGCGCGTGGGTGAATGAATGAAGAAATATATTTATTAACTAAGGCGAATATAGAAATTTTGGCAAAAATACGAGGACCCATTTTCAATTTATACACCGAACTACGGCAAAATTCTATTCTACCAATTTAGTATCGCCTCATTCGAAATCACAGCGGATAATATAGGAACGTAGGCGAAAATGAAACAAAAACTTCATTTTTTTTAAAGCTCACGGCAAGAAAAGTTGCTCACGCAACGCATATACGAATTTATAATTATTTTCTTTTTATTCCTCGATAGAAAAGGAATGCCACATTAACTTCCGAACATTGTTTTTAAGCAAGAATATTTCGGTAGGTTTGACGAGGACTTTTAATTGGCATGTAATTTTTTAGGTTGAAATTCAGGTTTAATAAGGTAGAAGCTGTGAATCATTTGCAGTAACTAACTGAGCTAAAAGAAATCAATTGCATAGCTGATTTAAATTTAAATATATGGTAAAAAATCCATATCCGTAATTATTGGTAGATATGCAATACCTAGGTAGGCATATGCACAGTTATATGGATTTTATGGATATACTAGCGTAATTGCCCGTCAAATATGACAGGCATGCAAATTTAGGCACTTCCCATTTTTCTTCATTTTCTCCCTTCGTCTCTCCCATTCTCACCTACTAGGAAAGTTTGTTAAAAATAGCATTACAGTCAGTCATAAATAGTTCCCGATTCCCCCACTCTTTTATAACGGACTTTTAAGGGCGATGTCACAATCGAGCGTGACAGAATGAACTAGCTCATTATTACAAAATGTTTGAAATGCAACACGATCTATGGCAATCCTGAGGAAAAATGAGGTGCCTATACAAAATTTGGTTGACCTGGCTGAAGAAACGGCTGAGATATTGAGCGTTATGGACGAAGTGACCAAGAGAATAATGGTTTTACCGAGCTTGATTATAGCAAAATATTAATCAATATTTTTAAATTTCGCTTTTTTCTCTAAATCAAACGTTGCAAATTAACACTCTTATTTTGTAGATTTAATTGTACGAACTGCTCATTTATTAAAATAAAAAAACACTCAAAAAATAAACTTACGAATTTAATTCGTTCATCTTTTTACATACATACATACCTCCTCCTCGCCGAAATACCAACGAGTAGTGCGCCATTAAAAATATCGACGAGCCATGCGAGAGAAACGAGACAGCCGAAATAACTCCCCCGGCATTTCAAAAGAAACGAAAATACTCCAATAAAAGAGCAAACGGGGTGGATTCGAGTATTGATGGGATGGGTGAAGGAGTCGAGGTAATGGCGAAGCTAAGGAGAGCTAGCGTGTAGCTTCCTACACTGCGCTGGATATCTTCCCAACCGCCCATATATCCGCCCTCTCCCCATCCCTTCCCTCCGATACCACCGTGCAATTAGCCGACGGCCGGGCACAACCGAGGCAAGCATAGGTACCGGATCGGACGCAGAGGTTCGAGAGAGAGAGAATTAGTCCCGGTCTGTCACGTATCATTTCCCGTCGCATCCTGTCCCGCTGATCCAAGCGGAGGTATGAGAATCCCTCTTGGGTGAGTGAAGAACGACAGAAAAAGGGGAGCGAAAGAGACGGGGGAATGAGAGGGAGGAGAGAAATAGAAGGGGATAGAGGTCCGATTGGGGAAGAGGGATAATGTAATGGATAAAAATACATTACCCGGATGCGAAGCAGGCTCAATTTACGGGCGTAACATCATCATCGTTTCAAAGGAAATACTATCGAAAGAATATTCATATAAATAATAAAAATTAGATAAGTTACATTTTTTTGAAACTTTTGTTGCGAACAAGATATCGCGCATGAGATTTTGTGAAAAAATACAGTTAACAGCAATTTTTGGAACGAATCGCGAGAAAATTACCATATACCAGGTACAGAGAATTTCTGTGGTTTTATATTTTTACTGTGAAATGCATTACAAAAAGTGCCTTGCTCTATGTAGGTTAGCTCAACGTAGATTCGTTATTGCTTAGCTAGCTAATTTCTGCCGTAACTGATTAAACATAGTGCACTGCCCAAGCATAGCGCATTATATGACTATTCAGCCTATTCTATTTTGAAAATACTTACTTCGTGATAAATAGAAGAGGAGACTACGGCGAGTAAAACTATGAACTGAGGATTTGACTCCGACCGTAAATTCCTTTTTTGTTTACGGTCGGAGTCAAATCATCAATTCATACTTACTTCGTGTACAGTCAAAGCCCGATTTAGCGCCTCCATATATTGTGCTACCCCCGAATACCGACCATTAATCGTTGTGAATAGAACTTCCATCTTATTATTACATAAAGCAAACATATACCTAGATTTACCGCCATCTCCGCTTTATCGCCAATGTCAGTGATGAACAAACGGCACTGAATCGGGGCTTGAGTGTATTAAAGCTTATTTTGATCAAAACGTAGATAAACTAATTAATCTTCGATTGTAGGTTTTCGCATTGATTAGTGACGATTGATGGCGCTTTCGAGTAAAGCTGCGTAGAGAACGTATTTAACAAAAAACTCAACTCGCCCGCATTGCAGCGAGATTCTTTTCGCAGCAAAAGCGCCATCAATCAATCTTATTAATGTTTAAATGTATGTGCAATATGTTATAGGCAGAAATAATTGTTTGAGGACGCACCTTTTCATTACGTATGAACATGACAAAAAAACCCTTGTTTTAGTAACACGGTTTTTAGGAACATTTACCACATTGTGTGCGTATACAGCTCAACAAATAAACATTTGTTCAACCAAGAATGTGGCTGTAGCTCATGACATACCATCAAGATTATTAGCGATTGTAAGATATTCCCGTTAAACTCCAAAATAAAAACTCCCCATTCCAACCAAAGTCCAAGAAAAATTAACTAATTGACTCATTGGCGAAGATCTTCCGATTTCAAACTGCTGCTCTCTCTTACGCGGCACAATTTCCTTTTGAAGTAGAGATTTCTTCATAAAGGTTAAAATTTTTATTCCTCTCGCCGAATGTGATGCGGAATCAGTAGCATACGCGCAGATGAGTGAATTAAACATATAAACTCGTCCCAATCTACACTTTAGATCGGTAGTGAGAGGGCTTTAACATCCTGCTCTCTTTATGAGCAAGGTACCCGAAAATCTCTACCGAAACGTTACGAAACCAAGTCTAGGTGACACTTCCCTATTGCGTCTAGTAAATAGAGCGTCGGGGAATCTTGCCGTGAAAGTTTTTTTTAAGCATTCAGAGCAAGAAGACGCAATGGGGGTATTCACCGCTTTCCATACGGCATACCATTAGCATTACTACTCACAGGAACGTCTTTGAACGAATACTTGACGGTAAGTTTAGGAGATAATTTCATCCACTCTATTGCTGCGGCAAATGGAGAGCATGTGTGTGTGCGTGTTTGGTGACGTCAGTGTCTAATAAGCGTTTTGAAGTTGTCAGGAGCAAAAAAAGTGTTCGCAAAGGTCGCATCTGCAGGAATTCTAACAGCTGACGCATAAACTTTAAAAATTTTCATTTCACCATTGAAAGCGTTTCGTGTGGTCTTAAGTGTCATCGTAAAACTATACCTACACTACGAATCACACTAAAGAATATGCTTTTTCAGGTTTAGATTGACATCACGATGTGTGTAAAATGAGCTCCGGAAGTGGATCTTTAATTAGGTTGATTCGTTTCGCTTCCTTAGCTCTACAAAAACGTTTTACATTCATACGGTACGTGTCATGAGATAAAAAAGTACTTCCAGTACTCGTCTGAACGCTTACTTTTATCACTATCTTAATCGCCAAACATAAAATATCAGAGATCATTCAAAGTTGATGATAATTATACACTGCCATCTCTTTTGGTGGTTTCGTATTACATGTAGTCATCCGGTCATTATCGCCAATCGGATGCATTGTATTTTCATTAGTAGCCAACCGAACAACATAATCAGAATGACCGTATACATTTAATTTCAATTTTTATTTTCCGATTTTTCTGTGTTCTGCTAAAAACCAATATTTGGCTAAAACACCCAAGAGTAAAGGTTGGTCTATAATCTTTCATGTCACCTTAAATACTTTTATAAGCAGTCATTCATCTCATCGAATCATCTCTTACATAGAGTTTATACGATCTATAATACTCAAATAAATATGATGGCAGAGGACAGCGAAATTTATGCCTAGCAAGCTTCGTTCTCCTTGTGCTAATTTTCAAGGTTGCACACAACATCTCCAAAAATCAGCGAGTTCTAAATAAATGGAGTCCTCGAACATTTTAATAAAGATTTTAATGTTCAGATTTTAAAAAACTTAGGCATTTTCAAAAGCATAATTTCAACGTTAACTTTACACGATATTATAGTAAACGCTTGACCAATAATTCCAAAGCTTTATATATATTTCTTCTGAGATGCATGAAAATAATGTAAGCCGACCTCTCTATCACCGATTTAATGCGTTTTTATTACCACTCAATCACCGTCGGCTATCCTAAGAGTTCCAAAAGCTTCGTCCATTTCCTTATCGTTTTTAATTATCAGAATTCTTTTTACTCCATCCTTCCTTCTCAAGTTACAGATAAGTTGGCTCGAAGAAATAAAGCAATCAAGGAATCTAATAGTCTTCATGCAAGGGCTGGCGTTAAAAATCAAAACGAAAAATATTAATGTCGAAAGGAATATGGTTTTGCTTCGCCTCTAGAGCGCATCTAAGCTTCCTATAGCGTGACACAGAACGGCGCAAAGGCATTGTATCCTGACTCACTATGCAAAGTCGTCGACGGATAAGTTAAGTGGGTTGCATGCGAGCCCAGGGGCACACTCTGTGCATGTGGTACACTAGCCGGAAGCGAGGAAGAATTCTGCCATCTCGACCAAGGTACCAAACCGGTATGTGTGTGTGTTTGTGTCCATACATACACACGGTATCCCATAAAACCTCGGCACACGGGAAATCACGCGATCCGTGATAGCGCCCAAAACTAATGGCTTTGAAGGACTTCTGAGGCGAAATGGATTTTTCGCGTTGTTTACCTCGCTTAATAAGATCATTTGCAATTAAATAAGATTTGTCTCGCCGGGTTTAAGGTATCCATGGTATACGTGCACCTTTGAGCATAGGGAAACAAAGGAAATAAAAGTACGGAAGTTATTTTTCACCGCTTCAGCTTCAAGCACACGATTTAAGTCACGCAAATTTTCCGGCCACCCTTTGTCGACAAGATTCACTCGAGTTATCGAAGTAAAATTGCTGCAATTAAATGTGAAAGGACAAAAATAATAAATCAAGTATTCATGAGATAACCTTTCGAAAAATTTAAATTCGTCGAACGAGCTTAAAGGAACAAAAAATTATCGAATAAAGCTATTTTTAAAAAAACTTTGTTACGTGTTTAAGCCAATAATCGATAAAATATTTCACCATATTGTAATCCTGAATATTACACAACATGAACATATCTGCTTCCTATATGCTGACAAAATATTTGGCAATGCACATAGTTTTCCAAAGAGTTGATATAAAATGTATTTTAAACTTCCATTTAAAACCGACAAACGAAAACATTCCCCGTTTAACGATTTCAGCTCGTATCGCGCAAAAAAAGAAAATTCCTCGTGGACACGTCCACGAAACGCAACACAAAAAATTCGCTCCCACAATTTTCCAACTGATGTAACTAAACCATACTCTCTTTTTTCCGGAGCGTTTATGTGTCCCTTTGTCACCAATGACCACCGAACGAAAAGAACCCCGCACGACAATATCAAAGGACGTAAATTCCGACTGCTTTTACCTCAGTTTTCCACCTTCACTTGATACTCCATCTCATTCTGCCTCTCTCTCTCTCAATTTCCCCTTTCTTTATCCTCCTCTTTCACATCCGTTTTCTCCTTTATACCACGGACCGCAGACATAACCTCCCTCAATTTCACGCTACGAATCTTTCTCTCCCTATGAGAATATTTCGCACCGCAGGCTTCGCGAGACAGCCTGCGGCCAGAAGGGTGAGCCAAATGCGATTTCAGCGCGGAGGTCACTCTGTCCAATATCCTCAGACCGCCCTCGGACCTCAAGAGGGAGGACGGAGAACGAGAGGGGAGGAAACGTGCAAGGAGGGTAGAAAAAGAGACGAGAGCAGACCGCAGGGGGGATGAAAATGTGACAAAAAGAAAATCTTCCAAGGAATGGAAATTTTCGGCGGGAATGGAATGAAAAATACCTCCCACTTCCCGGTTGGGCTCCTTCCACAAAAGCCTCTGAAGCGATGACACAAGTCTCATCTCTTCCGGATATCCTCGAGGGCCACAAAAGAAACCTTGATCGCTTTTGTATTCTCAAAGGAATGATGTGAACGAATTGGAGGGGGGAGTGAATGTCAAAGAAGTAATTCCAATATTAGGTACCTACTAAAACAACACGGGAAAACCTCGTACAAAAACTCATTTCACCCGGACAAAAATCGAAATTTGCAAGGTTAATTACACGTGCCCCTCTGTCATCAAAGTATGAAGTGAAAACTTGGAATTTTATGTCTCAAAAGTCCCTTTATACCATGTGTTAAGAGTGAGTGGCAAAAGAAAACACTTGTTATTTTTATTGTTATATTTATCTCTTATTATTGTTAAATTCTCGTACATTCATGCCTCATTTAGTCATTACAGTTATTTATAATAATTAATAGCATCATAATGGTAGTCTCGAAAGTACCTTTCCCCAGGGTGTAGTGAGCTTCAGCTGGGATTTTGTTTTTTTTTTTATTCCCGCTTTTTTCAGGAAGAAGGTGTGTGACCAGAGTTCGTTTTAAAAAGAGAACTGGGTGTTTAACCTTTGCTAATGTCTTAGCAATTGGGATAAAGGGAATTTCGAGACGTTCGGTAGAATGATACAACTATTTATAAGACCAACTCATGAGTTATAACTGAGCTAAGTTATTTTGTGGACCAAAGTTGTGTCTCTCAACCGTTTTATGCTAAATGAATTAAGTGCACAATTAAAAAGTACGTGTTGTAAATTAATGCTACCAATTAATATAACGTAAAAAAATAAATATTAACTTTTATAAAAAATATAAATTGACGCTTAAAAATCTCCAGCATTCTGAGGTACGAATCGTTATTTACGAAAAGATATACACCAAAATCCCTTTTTTGCGGAGCGGCTTGGGACCGAGTTCATTCCGTATGAAAGTATTTTTCGTTAAACCGGTACTAGGTAATGTACCTATAGAACTATAGAGAAATATAGAAAAATATTAATAATCTTGGAAAGCAACAATTGTTAAATCATGATTATAAATTTACAATACTAAAACAATACAACATTATTGCACAAATATATTACGTTAAAGTGCCAGCATCGCTTAGTGACCAATTTTGAAAATATAGGGAGCCAAATTCATATTCTACCACTTAGTTTTTATTTTTCATTCCGTAAAACCGGCATTTCCGGTAAAATAGTACTGCCTAAAAACGGGATTTTGGTGCAACACAAAAATGCAAAGAATACTTTTAGGCAATTCTTACAGAAAACCAACACTATGTCAGGAATAACAAATGCGTATATACACACGCACTCAAGATATACTTCCGGATGGGATGTCGGAAAATAATTTATATATTCTAGGCAGAGATAAATCACTCAAACACAAATTTAGTGCGAGATACACAATATATAAACGTCAATTCCAATGTAACAAGCGTAAATGACCAAATATAACCCCAACCGATTTGTGATTTTGAATATATTTTCAATCTAGTATACTCAGCTCGTTCCCATTCTTTCCGAAATACTATTCAACGGTTTTTAATCTTCGGAAGACTCCGCCGCCTGGCAACAAGGCAGAAATCAGATTCCATTCGATTCCCAATGAAAACGCAACATTTTTACGCGTCCTTTCTAAATTTTTTAATATCGCAACCAGAAACGCTATACATTCCTTGCCGCTCATCGCTAAAGCCCTTTTTAATTTTTTTATAAGATAGCACTGCCAAAGAAAACTACATCTAAATCCGTACGCGATAAAAAAAATGAAGCGCCGCGAAAAAAAACCTCAAATTCCCGGTTAGCCGAACAAGTTTTTTATAAAACACCGCGCGAGACAAAAAAATTTCTCCTCTAACGCGAAAAGATCCGAACAAATCAGAGATAAATCGAATCGAGGGATTTTTATAAAAAAAAGGCTCTCCCGCCACGAATGGATTTTACGCGAGGAGATTATTATTTTTAACGGGGACGCGAGGGAAGAAATACGACGGGCTAAATCGAAGGAGTATCCTCCAGTTACCTGCGGTAGGTTAACGCCCGAACGCCCGCGATTCCATTGAAAAGAGGATCAGGTGTTGAAAACGAAGACAAACACTAGTGGAGGAGGAGGGGGAGATAGCGGAGGAGAGGGAGGAAAGATAAGGAGGACTACATGTGACTGGACCTCCATCAGACATTTTCAAAGAGGATTCCGGAAAAAAGGAGCAACTCCTTTTCGAGAGAGGAAAAGGAGGTGAAGAAGTAGGGGGAGGAGGGAAGGTAGCGGGAGGAGAGATGGGGGTAGGGGAGGAGGAGATCAACGGATGAGCTCCTCCGCCGGATAGGAAGTTTGAAAAAGGTTTGAACGGCGAAGAAAGGGAGGGGGAGTATGCGAGGAGCGTGTGAGATGGGAGGGAGAGGTAGGGAGGTGGAGGAAGAGGGAGTGGGGCGAGAAATATCGTAGGGGTGCAGCGTAGGGGAAGCGAGGAAGGGGAATCAAGTGTGTGGGAACCTTAGGGTTCGGAAACATACGGACGAGATGAGAAAATCGACCCCCTCCCCATCGCAAAAAAACCTCCCCCACTACCAACCTTGAAGAAAAAACGTGAGATATTGAAATCGTGCATCGATTGGGATTCAAGTTGAAAGAGAGCTCGCCACCTAACCGTTCCTTTTCATCCCCCCCTCCTTATACGGCCATCTCCACCTTCCCTACTTACCTCGGTCTAACTCTTCTCCCTCTCTCTTACCTCCCCTCCATCCTAAAATCCCTCGGCGCGCAAAAAACTACCCACCTCCACGATTCCTAGAGAGAGAGGGAGATCTCCTTTCCACCGCCCAACTTAGAGCTTTGCAGATGCCTTCCGTCTCTCTTTCTCTTCCTCTCTAGCCGCTTAAACTCGCATGGAGAGAATCCATGGGTTTTTTTCACGACGGGGGAAAAACTCGACGCTCGCTAACATACACCCAACTCCTGGCGTGGAAATTCTACTTCCGCAACGTCACGGTTAAGGTTATTTCTCGAAGACGTCAGCGCGAATTGTTTTCGAGACTCTCCCTTTTTGGGAGGGGTTATTACTTTTGATTCTAAGCTTTTTACGGCGCAAATAGGCAACGGGACGATTTCGTTCCTGCGTAGGAGGATGAACCACGCTCGAAGGAACTGATGTCGCTCCATCATAATTACGTTAACTTTTATCTGGTGGATAAAATCCCCACATGGAAGAAACGATTGGATAAAAACTTTGATGCCGAGGATTGATTTCATAAGGAAATAGGACAAACAGAGTGAGTTAGGAGAAGAGACGCGTGAAAGGTATACATTTCTTGAGCAATTTCCGCGGCGAGTGAAAAATGTAATTTTATTTGCGCTACGTGAGTGTTGGAGGAAAAAATATGCATCTCTACGAGTGAGTGATTCAAGAGTTTTCAAATTCTATAAATTCTCAAGTCGCATGAAATGAAAGCTAATACTTATAATATCCAGACGGGTTATACAATATATTAATTTCACCATGCGTGTACTAAATAGCCTTAAGAAAAAAATTATGGAACTTTTAAATAAGTATCGACTTCCATTAGAACCAATTCGTCATGAAGAATAAAATTTAAACCCGCAAAGGTTCACTGATGCGAATATAATAGTTTTAACGATAATTTTTCAAATGAAGAAAATATAAATTTACGATCATATAGATGTTATTATCATCAACAATCGATAGTGATCATCGATGTAGATTGAAGATTCAAATCATAGATAAAAGGATGATGTTAAAGCGACTGATATAATTAAAAATGAAATTCAAAAATTACATTCAAACAAAATATCTTTCGTAAAAACAGCAAAATTCATAATCTATATAGAATATTCCATCCTTAAACATATACGCCATTGCCAAAATTATGATACAATCCTGAAGACAAAAATAGCAAAGATTCGATAGATTATAGAAGCCTGAAAACTGGCAGAGAAAATATAGCGACATATGATATTCCTTTCTAGAGTCATTGAAATATCAATAAACTTCTCGTTTAAAATAGAGATAAAAAAGTCACGCGAGGGATTTTTCAGAAATACGAGAGAATTGACGCAAAAATCCACGAGTCACATGACACTCCTTCCCTCGACCAAACGCAGCAATTGTCAGCCGTTTCACGTGGGTTTCATCGGAAATGCACGGAATCCCGCACGTTACAACGGTAAACCATCGCCAAATTGGAACCGCGACTTCCGTGTCCGCCGAACCTAACATGACATATAACTAACCGCGTCGAATGAAATTGCCGCGAGATACGGAAGCGGATACCTGAATAATATACTCTGTGACGTATGCCGAGCTGAAGGTCGCAGATACTGGAAAGGGTTGAAAATCGGTGTGCGCGGTGCGTAGAGAGGAATTTTTGCCACCTGAAATTTTGCCACCTGAAACGACTGTGCGAATAACTTTTGAGTTCCTTGCGCAGACTAAACCTTTTATTTAATATGTTATTTTTAAAATCCAAAGGTTGTCTACAAAAAATATCTGCAATAAACAGAGCGTTTGATGTAACTTTTATATTCAAACGAGAATATAATTCGAGAAAAGCACGCTTAAATTTTTGAAGGAATCATAAACTTCAAAAAATAAATATCTTAAACTATTTGGCCTAATTGAATTTCGGATTAAAAATGCATACAAAACATATTTTTGTAATTTCTAGCTGATATGTTCTTTCGCCGATATTAGCGTGCAAGTTGTAAGAACAATAACACATGTTAAATACTTATCTACCTAAAAATGAAAATCATCTCGCAGGATGTAATTAAGTGACCAAAATACATAACTCGCTAAATACCTTGGCATATTACAAGTAAAAATTCTTCCTTTGTAATTTTCGTGAAATTAAAAAAGAGAAGTTTTAAAAAATTTCTTTTCGGAAAACTAAACGTGTATCGGCAATTTAAAAAGAAAACAAAATTCTCCTAAATCAAATTACTACGAAATGTCGTGAACTTTGTATTTAACATATCACAACGACCAACGTTTGTCAGAGATATTCTATTCCAGATCAAATGTAATTTCGATTTCAGCAGTTTCGTTCCACCGTGCTCACCTAAGTTCAAAACGTTAGATTGGAATGCCCATATCGTGAGAGAAAAGTCATGAATATAAGCGCTAGAGGCCGCAAAAAATAACCGCTAACACCAGCACGTGAATCGACAGCATGAAATCTCCATAAATGCCGACTGCTATGGATATGACCTAGAGCCGGTCGCGACGATTAAAAAGGAGTGCGATAAAACTTTAAATTACGATTTCAACAAAAATAAATCCGAAAAGTTATTATTATTACCTCCAGATAAAAACGCGTTATTTTCACGACGCGCAAGCGTTCGCGGCCATTCAAAAGGTTATTTCTCTCCTTTATTCCCTCTTTGAGAAAACAACACTCATCACGTACACTTCATGCGTTATGCAATTTTGCGATTAACCAGCTTGGAACGAAATCGGATACGAGCGAGGGAAATGCAAGTTCAAGAGAGCGTAAAACGCCACAGCGCTTCGATTCGGTTACAGTTTAAGTCTGCCTAAAGAAAAAAAATCTCGGATTCACTATCTGCGAACTTGCTAGCTAGCACGAATGAAGTTCTTGCATTACGATCCTGCATCTTTTATATATTGTCTTGATTTCTTTGAGGAAGAAAAGATCTTTCTCGCGTTATGCATGATCAAGCAAAGACGTCGTTAACATTAAATAAGAGTTTGAAAAATTATCCGAGATCAAAAGTCCAAAATAACCAACTCCACGACAGGAATAAATTGGACTCAACCGAAACTTTGCACTTATTAAGTATCTCCAATATTTAACTATTAGTATGATATATTAATTCCTAACTTGTCATACCTATTCGATTAAAACCTTGTACAAGATTCTCCCTGCCAATATTTCGTTAGAATCCACTTTATCTTCCTCCTAACGCAATTTTATTAGGTAAGATATAACCAAAATTTCTTCTGTATCCGCAACTGCGCCTAGAAGGCTTGAATTTTCTTGTAATTAATTTTAATTTTATTTCCATAGGTCGAAAATAGAAGTTCATCAAGGTACCCTTTTAGTACAACTAATTTCATTAACTATCTGGAGAAATTTACACCATCCCGTCCCATATTCTAATCCTTTATTTCTGTTATTTCGCCAAATCTGTCATAAAGTTTAAATATCATGAAAAAATTAAGACTTACTACACTAATACTTGAGCAACACAGAGGCTTGGAAACTGGCGACAGTCACGTTTCTGGAATGAGTAGGTTGCGACACTAACGTCTTGGAGATTCTATCTCTTGGACGATACGAGAGGAAATGAACGGAATTTTGTTTTTTAATAGTGAGCTTAGCCAAAGATATCGGGAGAGATATCTTCGACACGCCGACCACATGTATAAAAGCCACTCAAGCAAAACACACCGTGCTCGAACGGTAAAAAAATAAATTCGAGGCCGAACTACTTCCGGAAAGATATGAAACTAGGTTGCGTAGTGGGGATGGTATGATCTTTTTTAAGGGGTTGGTTTATTACAAGAGGCGACAAAGACCGGTCTTCTCCTCCTCAAGGCAGTTGGCAACATCGCTTCTTCAAGTTCGTGGACGAATAATGCCGATTTTCTTTCACGCGTTTAAGTTTCCGAAGGCAAGGCATGGATCGCGTGACACCTCCCACAGCACAAGGAATAGCAATTACCACCTTTAAGTCGGCAATGCCATTAGTCAATAGTGCGTGAAAATAAAATATCAATGATACGACCAAAATCATTTGTTTTCGATATACAAATAAAAACAATTATGACTGGTAAGATGATGAAGTGTCATCGGTCCCCTATTATTCCTCATATACATAAATGACTTAGATAAGGTTATTACAAGTAAAATCAAGTTATTCGCGGATGATACGGTAGTTTACAGAGAGATTAACAGTCCTGCTGATCAAGCATTAATTTCTAACGACCTACATGCAATTCTCGAGTGGTGTAAAGAGTGGCAATTAGAGCTGAACTTAGGTAAGTGTTCCGTCATGAGATTCTGGAGAAACAAAGAAATTGAGGCGATGAATTACAGTATAGAAGGCGTATATCTAAAATTAGCCGAATCCGTCAAATACTAAGGTGTCATTTTAACAAGTAACCTCTCGTGGGACACACACATACGAAATATATCCGGGAAAGCTAAGCAGAAACTAGGATTCATCAAACGGATAGTAGGTAAAAGCGAATAAAAAGTCAAAGAGACGTTACTTTTCTTTAGTTAGACCGCTGCTAGAGTATGCGTCGAGCATATGGGATCCGTACGAGAAAGGATTAATCGCCGAGTTAAAGAAAGTGCAGCGAAAAGCTGCTAGATTCGTCAAAAATTGTTATGATATAAATAAAAGCGTTACAGGCTTGATACAGAACTTAGGATGGGAATCACTAGCTGAGCGCCGATCACGTGCTAGGTTAAAACTTCTTGAAAGATTTAGAACGAGTACTTTCTCCAGCGACGTCGAAGAAATAATAAGAACTCCCACCTATATCGGTAGAATGGACCATCCTCGTAAAATAAGAGAGATAGCCTGTAGGACGGAGAGATACAAAGGCTCATTTTTCCCTAGAACGATAGCTGAGCAGAATAAAACTTGCGATCAAAAGTAACCTCGCGTAGGGGCGTAAACACAGACCTAATTTTGGAGTTTTCCCCTTGGTGTTAATGCATCCCCTGCCACACACCCTTGCGGTGGCTGGCAGGGTAAATTGTAGATGTAGATGAAAAAATAATTGGCATATCGCACTTTTTTGTTAGATAACAAAAGGTTTGCAATTAACTATTTATATCACCTGCAACATTCTAAAAAGAGAACAAACATTTATTCCTGTGTTTAAGAATATCTCGACGACTTCGTACGCTCTTTCCATAGCAATGATGATTTCTGGTTGCATTTTGTTTGCCATTATAAGTGTGAAAATAATTCGAAAGAAGCGATGATACTTAGAGTTCTTTCAATTTCATAAAGATAAAGTAATCAAACAAAGCAAGTTAATTATGAACGTACACAGACTGAAACCTCAATATGAATTACACACTATATCTATTTAAAATGAAACACTACTCAATTTAAAACAAAAATTTTGTAGACATTGATAAATTTAATGGTGTGCTCATGGCGTCCATCAAATCTATGAAGTTGCTTCTTATGTTTGACAACATGTAAGTATTAGGTGATTACCCAAGCAAACTGGCATGGAGTGCCAACGTTAATTTAACAAGCGTAATCGATTTGTCGGAAAATAATCCGATATAACAGAAGTGCAGATTTAGATTTCGAGAAATTTTAAGTGAAACGCCGTACAAAAAAGATAACATTCTCCATTAATGAATTACGTTAAAATCTCTATATAAGCATTTCTTTTACACACCTCCAAAAATTCGGCGTATTACAACAACAAAAAAAAGCCAAGCAGCACTTTCAATGTAGAGAACCCCGAAATCGCTCAATAGTAGCTTATTTAAAATAAATAAAGCAACACGTCAACTGAGAGAAATAATCGAAACCGTTAATTGGGCAAAAAATAGCGACACTAATATAATGATTATTATTATTGCACAGCATTAATAATTTCAGTAAAGAAGAATAAAAACGACGAAAAATAATAACACGAAGGGAAAAAACGAAAAACAATAACATACAAGGCAACCTCGACTGAAACGAAGGCAACTGCTATGAAGAGATAGCAAAAAAAAACGATAAAATAAATAAAATGACCGATAAAAACAAAGGAACGCGATAACAGAAAAAATAGAAGACAAAAGCGACAACATCAATGACAGCCACAACGGCAGCACCGAAAATAACGACGGCAACAAAAAGGACGACAAAAGGAAGAAAGTTTGCTGCAAAAACATCAAAAGAGCCGGAAACATTAACACTGCCAACGAACAACTACTACTGAGCAAGGCTGTTTTGCTGCCGAAATTCGCATCTGGTTTTCTCAAACGCTTTATGGATTAGTCACCTTTATTATCAACTTGATACCAGCCGTAAGTTGAGCTGGCGAGTTCATTCTGAAACAAAAACGGCGGCAAATAAAATTCAAAAACCAAGGAAAAGACAAACGTAAGCATCAAAAAACGCCAAAAACGTTACTCATTTTATTCTCACCCTAACGATTCGCCCGCTTAAGAGTGGCTGTATTTTTTCTTTTCGCTCATGTACTTTTCTTCGAATATTTTAATTAATAATTAGCTTATCACGCATTATAAACTGACTAGGTCTGAAATACTGCTTCTAGTTTACAATAAAAAGGTAGATTTATGATGCTAATAGGAGCTACCAAAAAACTTCTTAGAACGGTTGTACTATTCGCCACTACAAATCAAAAATATCGGTTAAACATATCTTAAATATTGTATATTGTACACCGATAAAACATAATTAACCACAAGCAACCCAGATGACGATCGATTCGTGATCGGTTTAGAAGAAAATGACCTGAATCACATAGTGGAGAGTTTAAATACAAATGCATCCGAGAAAAACTGAATGAGTTATGTACAGTCAAACCCCGATTTAGCGCCACAATTTGTCCACTGACATTGGCGCTACAGCGGGGGTGGCGGTAAATCGAGGCACACGCTTGCTCTATGTAATCATTAGGTGGAAGTTCTGCTCACAACGATGAACGGTCGGCATGCGGGGTTGGTGCTATATAGGAGGACGCAAAATCAGGGTTTGACTATATTAAAACGTGCTCTTTTTAGATCCGTCAAGAAGATATTTTCTGTTTTTTCCAAAAATCCTTATTAAGTGTACAAAAAAGAAACGGCTACGCCACCGATGTCACTAGAATTCATGAATCAACCCTCTTCGCAAACTTTATGTGAGAATTGTTTGCCACATTAAAAAAATCTGTACGTTTCTCACACACGTGTCCGACACGGTAAACTCTTACCCGGTATGACCGACCATAAAACAAAGCTTACTAAGGTCGAGCGGTCACACGTTCTGACATACAGAGGAGCGGAGGGATGCGAGGGAGTATTTAAAATGATTACCTTGCACAGTAGACTGCTTACGCGCGCGTTCCCAAGTCCAAGGAAATAGGGTAGGGGAGGAGATAGGATGGGGGGAATGATGGATAGAACGTGGAGAGAGGCGTGGGTGGCAGGAGGTAACGCGAAAGTTTTCGTTGCGGGGAAAGAACGAGTAACAGTGGCGGACGGGTTTAAAAAGGGGGTCACCGTCACATCGTATATACCTACAAAAAGAGCAGAGGAGAAAAAACGGCACGTTAAGATCGGAGACGGCGGAACCGACTTGTACGAAGCCGAAAAGCATAGTAGAATCTTAAAATGCCGCTTTAGTAGGGTATAGCGCGCACCCATTAAATTTAACGGTCAAAAATTACGTGCATAAACAGCGATATTCGTAATGGCGCGTAATTCTTCGTAAGCTGTTTGCGGAACGAAATGTCTTCATCGAAGTGCAAGAATGTTTGTTTGCCGAAGCATAATGTGTTGACCATTACTATCAACCTTATGGCCAACCGACCAATGGCAATGATAGGTGAATTGCTGGCAAGCGAGAAAATTACCGAGGAGTGACTTTTCAAATTAACGTTCCAACGTAGCTTCTTAGACGACAACCACGTAAATATAAAAGCAATGTGGCATAATGAAGAAATCAATCTATTTCTGCAATAAAATAGATTTACTTTTAAAATATCAATGAAAATATTAATCATCATTTAGCCCTTATATGCATGATTTTTTACAACTAGACTCCTCACGTCCTTTCGCATTTGGAGATTATTTATATGAGAAGCTGAAATAATATTTCATATTTCCAATCTAGTAGGTAACTGACTAAGGAGAAATAATGAGGTCATATATATTGGAGGAGATATGCAACCAAAGCGAAAACTAGCGTAATCAATACTTAGTATAAAAATAACCATGTGTGTCTAGTGCAATAAATGTCTCATAAAATATTATAAAAGCTTAGAAAGATAATATTTTATAGTAAAAAGTGGTGTTTTATTTCAAAATTCCAACATGTGGCTAGTTACATATCTATAAGCGAATTCAAAGTGTGTTTACATGTAACTCTTTCACACTGTGCAAATGGAAGTAAGGCAGAGCTCCTGACATTAAATTCATCCAGTTTCTCCAATTAAAAAGCACACATAAGGCAAGTCACATTAATTGAACCTGATTCCTGAATTTCGAAATAAAATCGAATGAAAGCAGCCATTTTTTAAAGTAAAATCACACATTCGAGAAGAACCTATTTGTTTACATATCGTTGTGTTTATTTAAAGGGATTTCGATCAACTTGGCATCCGTTAGTTATCCGCAGAAAAAAGATGAAAAAATCAAACTGCGTGTTGGGCCAAAAAATAAATATATATAAAAGTGATAACGAATGAAACTCCCGCGGGTATATCACATAAAACGACAGTCAAATTTATTTCACTTGTTTTTCTATAATCATAAAAATGAGAGAAAAACTTAAACTGTATATCATATAAAAATATGCTATATCAATTTTGCCTGAAAAAATATCAATCTTGTTCACCTTCATTTGTGCAAAGCAGAATGTGAACGAGGCACTGAAAAAAGAAACATTTCTCCTGATAAAGGTAACTTGGTTATTCCAGCAATGATAACAATCTGCTAGTATAAAAATCATAAATAACGTAAATATTCTACAAAAAACTACAAAAAAAAAAACAATTTAAAAGTGCATAAAGCATAAACGTACAAAATTCGTAGATTACAGTTTATTTAGTTGTCAAGGTAGGCGTGTAAGTATGATTCCGATTATCTATAATTCAAAGTACTTAAAATTATGCGAAGGAGATGTCTGCGTCTTTCAGATCACCTCTCGAGTCCTACCGTTGACCAGCCTCTGACCATATTAAATTCTGCACGCTATAAATCACGACTCAAGAGGCCTTTTCGTATCAAATAGGTCCTTTTCTATCGTGCGATTCTTATACGTTGGTTGAAGAGAATGAATATTTGAACATTTCGAGATTTTCTCATCATTTAGAACGAATAAGAGGCGCCAAGAAATTCTTTTAGAAGAAAAGTCCTAATTTCTTTTTTGTTCCAATATTTTGTCCAAATGTAGCCTGAACAAAATGGGGTTCCTCGCGTCGCTCTCTTCGACGAGCAAATTGACCGTGGCGATGAGATGACCTAGATAAACACATTGACCAGCTCGAGCAAACGTCCATTTCGACTTTTTCCTGTGGTACGAAAGAGTTCAATATGACCTTGGTCTCCCGGGAGGTTCATTTTTAAATATATCCTTCATGCAGGCCACGCTAGTTCATTCAAATCCCTCATTATTTTCGTTCTGTGCTTGTAAAAAAATAACTAAAAATTACAAGTGCACGTATGCATAAATAATGTGTAGCTACAAAAAACAAAGGCATAAAACGGGCTGAGAGAAAAACATAAAAATAGTAAATATTGGGCTGGCGTTATTTCCCCAGATGATTTTCAGTTTCACCGCACTAGTACGGATAATATCGGAGAATATACAGTTTACAGAACCCTGGAAGATTACGGCCTATGCACCCGAATACCAAAACATGACGTATTCGGAACGGCTGAAAAATAGAAAGCGGCGGGCGAATCCACGAGAGACTGTTCGACACCGACAACAGACCTCCGTCGACCCACTGAGAATAAGGCGGTCCGTTTCACTTCCCCACTCCCCGCCCCCAACTCCTCCACCTCCTCCCCACCGTCCTTCACCAGCCTTCGGCCACCGCCTCTCGGAAACCCCTCACCCCACTCGAAGCCACATGACGAATTCTCAAGGCCTAGAAAGATTCAAGTCCGCTCCAACATTCCATTCAAACACGATTCGAAGCGGAAGTGGAACCAGCAATTAAAGATAAGAATGGTTGCGAGCGTTCTTGAGGAATAAATTATCTACGTTAAGTTGAATGCGAGCACGTATGTTTTCGAGCTTGAATTACGCTGATCGCCTTACAGTGATCCGCAAGATCTAGTGAATAAAATCTACGTGAGAAAATCTTAGGTCTAAGTGATTTTAGCAAGATGGTAAGCCGAGAAGGAAACAAGTGCTAAGCACCGTGACCTAACTTATCACTCGGCGTTATTGTGATTTTGGCAAACCTCAATTTTTCTGGTTAAAAATATATTTCAATCACGCGAAACCCTTCCATTGCATTCTCGCTGCATATAATTAAAAGAAATTACGTTGCTAAATGCCTTGCGTAATGTAAGCAGCAAAATATAATTTCTCACCTGTTTACATTAATGCCGAACTGTTAACTTTGTTAATCAAACAAGTTTATATAACAATATAAGTTTGAAAATTTCAACGGAAACCATCACCACCAGGTACATAACGCCAAAACTCTACCAACGCATTATTTTCCCTCCTTGTTCTTCAGAATTATATTTCATTTTCGGTACTCTTTTAGTCGCACTCCGCAGAAAAATCGTAATATTTTCTGCCAACAGCCTCGAGTTATCAATCATGTCCACCGTTTTTTAACATTCCTAACATCAGGGTTCATTTTTTCAGGCAGTCACGATAACGCTAACGAGCAAAGACTGAGAAGGAACATCTCATCATGTTCACATATGCATCTGCATGTTTAGAAAAGGAAAATGTGACCTGGATGGCAGACGAAAGGCTTTGTGTGGCATATTTCCCTTCCGGGGGGTCATTTCATGGCCGTGTCCTAGTTTCTCAATAAAATTCGCATTACAGAACACACAAGACGAATGAGTGTGAACCAATACCATGAACTAGTGTCGTTAGAGTTAGAAAAATTACATTCCCTCCATAAAATGTAAAGCTCACCATAAATTAAGTAAACTCGGTTTAGTCCTATTTGGCCCAGGCCTCTAGAAATAAATCAATAACAGCGCTAATTGCTAATTAGAATGGCTCTATAAAAGTTAAAAGTATCGTTTTAATATAAATAAGGAAATTCCATAGCTCATTTACGTAAAATTAAGATTCAGTGCGCTAACTTTTTTCTCTTTTTGGAAAGTAATGTAGATTAAACGACTTAATTCATAATTTTTTATGCTTCACCGACGTGAGTCATCAAAGCTGTTCCCAGTCGTAATCTAAACTTCGATAATTTATGGAATTTTATTTATTTCGTGGTATCTTCGCGCTACAATGACGGTGAAACTCCGGTAATCTTACTCTACTAAACGTCACTTTTAAAATGTCTCTTAAAAGAATGTATTTAATGGTTTCCGAACCTAGCGTGTATTCCTGCCGGATTAATTCTCAGCCCGCTTCATACCGATACATTGAACCCTAAACAGAAAATCCAAAAAGAAGACCAAACATATTTCCACCCCCCCCCCTTGCCGATGAGTGGCGAGGCGGTTTGACTAACGCGCGAAACGCACCAACGCGACATCAAAGGGGTGAAGATCTCACTTTTTTCGTCTCGCCGCGGAGAAAAGAAGGAAAACTACCGACGTCGTCACACGTTCGGAGCAGAACGAGAGTTAACGGGACGAGGCGGCAACCAGTTCCGTTACGCATGGGTCAGTTACCCTCTCGACGCCCGAGCCACGTCTTCGGATCTGCCTCATCATTTCCTCCCTCTCTCTCGCCTAACACCCCCACCCATTCGCTGCAATCCCCCTTCCTCCTCCACCCCCGTACGAATACTCACCCTTTGCAATAACGATGTCCCTATTCCGGGAATCACGTCCTTCCTATGCTTCCCCCTTCAACAATTTTTCCACCCCGATTTGACAAAGAGGAAGAAAGCATCCCCTCTCTCTCTATCTTTCGTGTCGCTGTTACAGTGAAAGGGGATGTGAGGGAGGAGTTATGGAGGGAAAGAGGAAAAGGTCTCTCGCTAGTCCAGTTAAGGTGAAATTGGTTTCGTCGGCGACTTTTACCATAAAAAACGATGAGACTGAAATGGAACTTTAAAAAGTTGCCTCGTTTACGGCAAAGTTGTTTCCCCACATTCCTTTGGGTAAGAATTTTAGCGATATTAAATGGTAATTTGTTTAACGTAAACCGAACCTAATTTCACATCCAATTTTCATCTTCTGTGTTTTTTTATAAAATTCGAAATGAGAATAAAAGCAAAATTTTTAATAACATTTTCTAAATAAATATTTAACACATGTCTAAGGAAGTGGTTCCAAATAATTTTAGGCGCGGCACTTTGCCAAAGATAAACAGTACAGGTAACTCTCGTTCAACGAACGTTCGTTGAACGAATGTTCGCTTTAACGAATGAATTGAATGTTATAGCTTTATTTTTCGCCGAAAATTATGTCCACTTTAACGAACTAAATAACATGTATCCAACTCAGATCGAAGAAACTCGGATGTTTACGATAGCTCTTGGAGCCACAAAGACCGTCTTGTTTACCAATGGATTCTTCTTGTGTCCACTTTACCACGCATTTTTCCTATCGCCTGCATTTCTAGAGAGGCTTAATATGACGTCACCGAACGTTCTGTTTGTTACTCAAAATATATTCACAAATATCCACTTAGACTTGAAGGACCTCTTGTGTACCCATAAGGAGAAAGTGCACTACGCAGTGTTTCCCACAGTATCTGGAGTTTTAACGGAGAAGTCAAGGGAAAAATCATGATCGTTCAACGAATTTCCCGTTTTACAAACGCTTTTCAGGAACGCATGTCGTTCGTTGAACGAGAGTTGACTGTATTTCGCGGCAACCATACCTTGAAAACAATATGGTATATTTATACACTCATGTTTCACAAGGTTGGACGCATTTATTTGTTGGCACTACATCATTATCAATTTATTAGAGCAAAATGTATTTCCAAAAATACTATGCAAAATTTCTAAATCGTTCATTTAACGTTTTCCGTGGCACCCCTAAGAAGCAGCTGCGCAGTGGCGTATCCACGTGGGCTTTTGGAGTTTAAATTTCTCCCACCATGAGGCAAAGTTTTTTATTTTGATTAAGTTTTCCTTCCACGATAAGATTCTTTATTCATTGAAAACAGTGATCAAGAATTAGTTATTTTTAATGTGCGATTCCCTGTTTACCACTTGAATTATGCATGCTTCACTGTTTTCTGAGCAGAGTAGAAGTACGTGTCCATGCATGCGTTGTGAGAGAGGACAACTTAGACCTGGCCGATTCCATAAAGTCGGCGAACTAATAAAAAGTAAGTTTGCTATAGTAATGCGCTCCACGTATATATGTCTTTCACTTCTAGTTTTTCAGTCTCTAGGGACGTCCTTCATGATTAACTTCTTTGATATTGAATTATGAATTTTAAACCCTTTACTAATTTCTACATACGCCACTGCAGCTGCTGTATTCAGTTTTGGAAACATTGGTCTAAATGATGGATAATCCCAAAAAAAAACTATTTCGCGCTAAAACTTCTAAAATCTAATATTCGTGATTCGATTACGATCTGTTATTTTATCATTCTCAAAATAAAATGAAGATAAACTGACGCGATTACGCTACTCGTAACGCGATCGAAATCGTTCACTAGAGAATGTTATCAGATTGGAGAAAGTAAAAGCAATCTCGCGGCTGATGCGCATAATAGACTATTAAGTAACTGGACTGTTTTATAAGAGGGGAAGTCGGAATATCACCCTTGGGAGCCTCACTCTAAACAGAACTTTCGTTTTGGAAAAACGAAAGAGAATACGGACTTCTAACTACTAACTGTCAGTCAGTGTCTACTTCACGGCCTATCATCGAGGTTAATGCTTCCATGATTAACGATCTACGGTTCGTCAGACTGTTAATCCGATGATGAAAACACGTCAAGAGAAAAAAATCCTTGCCGCTGGTTTGCTGCCGTAGCTAAATCATTTATCCAATCGGAGGAGGGTTGATTTTAAAAATCGTAGGTCTTAACCGCAACGTCAACCAGACGAGCTTCGAAGACCATCAGGAAGTTTGTTTAGTATTTTAAAAATATTTCGTGAGTTGTATCTATAGTCTCCAATCTATTTTGGAAAATAAAATATTCTCGATTGCTTGGCAGATAAATTAGCTCGAATTTCCCTTTATTTTTTTCTTGTAGCTCATTCATATTAAAATACACCAGATATACCTCACTTTTCCAACTATACACAAACGTATTTTCAAAATAAATTGAATTTTCTCGGAAAGAGCGAAGGGCAATAATTTCGGTACGGAGAGAAATGCCACTGATGACGGCTGCCGGGAAGCTGAAGAGATCATATGCTTTTTCACAACCTAGTTATGTCTAGTGGAGTTACCCGAGTTAGTACTTATTTTTCCAATTACAGTAAAACTTTATTTTCCATGTCAATTGGAACTTGGGCAGGCACGAATAATTGAAGAGCACGGATAATCCGAAACCTTAGGTTAAATTTGGTATAATGCCTGTTAAATGCCGTACAAATTCGCTGCGAATTTAAGACGGTTCTTGATTTATAACAATCTCTCTATAATAAAAGGTAAAACAAAAATGATAGGTAAATCGGTTTACATTACATTTTTCGACAAAAAACTCTCGTCAACTTTCCCTTTTACTGAAACGGCTTTTGTTCGGTTGATCTGATAAATCGGCGTTTGCTTAATAAATCACTGAAGTGCTTGTCTCCTTCATTTATTATAGAAGCGGGAAAATTCAAACTCGCAGAAGTGACAAAATCCTTCCAAGCGAAACGAATAAAAAAATACATCACGACACGTTTCGAGCAAGAATTTAGGCCGCTTCTCCGCGCGAAACCAATTCCAACCTCTCGTCTTCCTCGAAATTCGTTCGCCCCGATTCGGTGCGACGGCGACCTCCCCGATGGCCATCGGGTCGGATAAAAAGGGCGTCGGGGGGTAGAGCGGGTCGATTTTCCCATTTCACGACCGTGCATTATTCCGCCGTCTAGAACGGTCGCGACTGTATTCGGAAAAGAATGCGGCGCCCAAATAAGAGTCTAGAACACCGGATCCGCCCAAAAGTACCACTCTCAACAGATGCAGCGACTCTTTTATCTCTTAAACTGCATCAGCTGGACACCATTCCGTCGATTGAATACGAAATCCTTGGAGCGAGAAAAACGGAAAATTTCCCACCCTGAAACAATTACAGCAACCCACGCAACTGTGGGCCTTAACCAATGACCTCGTTTCAGGTGGCACTGTTGCCATGCGGCCCGCGGCACCTCGATCGTCCCCGCCAACGCGCGCACAAAAATGAAAAGGGGCGAATTCTCTTTTTTTCAACAAGGCACCAACCGCGGGAAAGAAATTCGCCTCGTAAAGTGACACGGCCGAGTAAAAGCTGAAAATTTAAATTTAAGATTCGGAATTATTCGAGTCTCAGCTTGTACGCTACACCGCTTGTCATGAGTGAGCCGTAAAATGAAAAGAGCATGCGAGATCAATCAAGATTGAAAAATCTACTTGCATTTTCATTTCCGTCTTGTTCGAGTTGAGTATAGTAACAAGGAATAATATTAAGGTGAAGAGCAGATATATATGTTACCGTCACAAGAATATGCATAAAAATTTCGCGTGCCGATTTGATGTCCTCAAGCACACGCGTTACTATCTAAACCAGGAGATGGCAACTTTTTCGGCATGGTGGGCCACATTCGCAGTTGTGAAGACTTCGGAGGGCCACATTGGAAGTCAAAAAAACTCTCAGCGGACCGGATGAGTGAATAAATCGGAAGTTACCTAGAGTTTCTGCGATCTCATAGCGAAAATGAAGTCCACATAATTTACTGGCGTTAAAACTTTACCAGATAAGGTTTTGAGACCACCATTTCACTGAAAATTTTGAAATAACCCATGTGAAATTTTCCCGATCACATTTTCATTACACCTTCGCGGGCCGCATAAGGCGCTCTCGGGGGCCGCATGTGGCCCGCGGGCCGTAGATTGCCGACCTCGGGTATAAACTATGAAGCATTAAAAGATTTACGTACATCTATGCCAACCAAAACAGGAATTTTTTCCGTCACGTAATCAAGATTATGACAAGCGACACTTTTTACTAAAGAATGTATGCAAATTAGAGATGCCAAACTGAAATAGTTTGACGGGGAGAATGTGAAATTCATAATTTATTTCATAGTAAACGTTAGTCTACCAAAGAAATACGTTGAAAAAATACTGCAATACCCGGCATATAAATTAGTAATTCCAACTCGAATTTAAGCAAATTTTACCGCTGCAATTATGTGATTAAAATTATTCCAACTGAAATAGTTATAAAATTATTATCAAGTTGAAACACCGTTTACGTGAATAATAATAATAATTTAAATAGTCTCCAACCTCTCCTATTTAGTCGCTAAAGCATAAAATACTAGTTTTTATCGTTTTCTCTAGTATGAAAGCAAATTTCAAAGGAAAATCAGCTTTTAAAAAAACTTAACTATATTCTGGGCCAGAAAAAAAATTCGAATGGATACTATCCTGAATTCGATAACCAGAGGATTTACTTATTAAATAGAAAAAGGAAACCAAGGGAAAGCCGATCGGAAAAATAAACTCGATAACTTTCTACGCCGCATTTCCGAGTCGAGAGTAGTCCGATGTGAAAACGCGACCGCGACGAGCACTCTATGTCCAGCAAACGATGTCGGCTCGCTTAATTCGAGTCAATAATGAAAGCGAGCGAGCAAGCGTCCAACGAGAAGAATGACAACTGCCATCTTTCGCTTTCTTCCTCCCGTCAATTTCATCATCAAACGCTTTCCTCGCATAATGACACAACTCATCCATTAACGAACGCTCAGAGGCGGGGAAAATGACGGAGCGAGAGATCGAAACCGGAAAAAGAAGTATGGATCGCCCATCGACGAGGAATTAAGCGCACAACGTGGAAAGTTCTCGAATATGGCCAAGGGCCACCCCCGTCTTGAGGGATGCAATATCCCGATAAATTATGCTTCGTTAAATGGGACCCGCCATTGTAAGGTGAGAGAGGAAGTACGGCGGGCATGCAAATAAGACGGCCTCGTAAAAAAGCTAATTGAGCTTAAGAGGAGTCACTTTAGCCGCCCATACGGGGATAGGGAGACCAATTGTTAAGCCTCCGGTCTCCTATGCCTCGAATTGGACTTTACATTCAATTGCTCCGCTCCGTTTCAGGCGGCCATCAAAGATCGTGTGGAGAGAGAAATGTTGACGTTAGCATCTCTGCGTGGTTGGAAAAAAACAAGCACCTCGGGGCTTCCCGAGGGCAAATGCATGCATTTCTTTCCAGCCAGACTAAACAAACAATACGCAAACGGCGGAAATTCGCGATGAAAAGCCTATCTCCTCCTTCCGAACGGAACTGCGGAAACCAACAAAAGGCAGATATTACACGGCCACAACGGAACGTGTCCGTCAAAAGGTCGATCTAAAAATATAAATGCATATTTCATCAGTTCGTAGACGGGTTCCATCGTTTCAATTCAATTTGTAAGATAAAATTTAAATGGCCAGACAATATAATTCGCTTAAGCCTTGAAATTAAATCGGTTGAATTGTTGAACCGTTTGATTCAACCTTTGCATATTATCGACGAGATTTTTTCTAAATATCAATTCATTTTCTTGAGAAATTTGAGATTTGGATATACTTATGCGCACATTAATTCGCATTCCAATTTCAGACTGATTTAAGCGTCAAAAGTTTGGTGATGGTTCCTCCAACTAAAAGTAGATTCCAGAGAGCTGGATAACCCGAAATTATTTAAATGATTCGTGTGCAATTAGAGAAAATTACCCTCCGCTGAGAAACCTCGAGTTGCTGACCCAGTAGGCCACCAATAATACGGGAGATTAGAATCGAGGCAAATGCGAAAATCAAACTGATGAGAGATAATTAAACGCCCGCTAGAACGCAGTAACCGACAATGAGGAAGACGTGCGATACCGCCGTAACCCCCGCAGAGGCGTAAGTGAAGATATTGGCTCAACTAAGTTTGTCGATAGGAAGCGACCTCGATGGCTTTGTACGTTCCTATCACTTGGACTATAATTGGCGATCAAAACGAACCGCAGCGGGAGATCTTAGCTGGACGATGAGTTCTCTGAAAAGAAATTGAGATGATTGCTAAGCCAACACTAAATTGAAGACACATTAAGGAAGTTCCTTGACGCTTAATAATGGACCTTGGACTGTCACCACACGGCAACTTCGAGACAACCTCTACGGTAAGCGTAAATCGAAACCCAATGGTATGCGTGCCGCTATCTGCTGACACTAAGGTCTTTATACAATAAGCCCTCAATAAAACTAAACTCGAGCTCCCTTTCAGGCGATTCTTTTGAAGGCGATCAAATTTCAATCCGCATCATACGGTAGAAAACTTAAACGAACACGAGTTATAAAATAAAGAAAATGGAAGAACTTCGCTTGGATATTTCGCAAGCCTTAAGTTTCACCGGCAAAAACCGGAGGATTCCGTGTACAGAATTTTCGCCAAAGCCAAATCCATCTAATTACTTCAAGTAAAAACAGCGTTTGAGCGGAAGGGAAAATATCCGATAAAGAACTCTGCTGCCTGTACAAATCAAGATCGCCTTACTTCTCTCCAACTCATAATGCTTACGATAAACATTGTTAGCGAAGCAAAAACAAACAAACAAAAGGAGACTTCAAAGGAAAAGGACAAATAACGATTGTCTCGACAATAGGCAAAAAATAATGAAATAATCCACGAAATAAGCGTAATTAATTGCAACGGACGTTTTAAATCTCCCTCGAAAGGATAACCGTGATAGTAACGAGTTGGCCAATTAAAGGCAAGATCTCCTTAGACGCGAATCGCCAGAAACGGCAGAAAGCCGGGAGAAAACGCTGGGCGATCGGAAACAGACCTTCATCGTTTGCCACGCCAGACCGACGTTTTTATCTCAGATTCATCGCCGCCCGTTTCTCGATAGCTCCAACTCCGCGCCCGATTAAAACTCGCCCTACTCGGACCGCGAAATTTAAAAAAAAAAACAATCTCCTCTCAAATTGACCGTTGCGATTACCAAAAAAAAGACGCCACGAATTAGGAAGCTTTGCGAAACGGCTCCGATCAGATTATTTTCCCGCGGACAACAAGTGAGGGTATGATTACCAATAATGCGACAGCGCCCACACACGTCCGCTTTTTTTATTTATTCCGCTACCCAGAGAATTTGGGTCGATACATTAAAAGAATCGGATAAAAGTTAAGTCGTCGCTCAAGCGTCAAACGAGACTTCCGCTCTGATTCCTCCCGACGCCATACATTTTTTAAATACGGCCATTGCGCGGTGATGAAATAAAAGAAAATGAGACCCCCTCATCCGATAATTTCGACCCGCGGAGTATATAATTTCGGCTAACGAAATGAATAAACGGAATCTATATTTTTATTCGCTATCGGTCATGTACGCGTTCAAACTAAATGCAAAAATCTATCGAGGAGCTGTTGGCGTGATGAAAAAAATCTTTCCGCGGCGAATATTTTCAATCGGGTGTGGAAAATTGCTATTTTATGAAAGTCTCCGATATATAATCGATTATTTCCTGTACTTTTTTATCTCGAGTTCCGTCTAAATTCTAGCCGACGGACCGTAATTGTACTACGATATTAGCATAGAGAACTGCACTACTCATTCGCTGCGTCGAAACAATATCGCTCATTATTAAAAATTTGAACGTTAACACTGGCAAAAAGTTCGATGGAAATCATTCTATAAAAGTAAAAATAGTAATTAGCCATATAAAATGAGAAATGTCAAATTTCCACACCGATTCACCCATGGATTAAGTAATGACTAACATTTCCGAATTGTTCAACCAATCGGCGCTTATAAGAGATTACTCGGAGAAAGATAAATAAAGCTAAAACCTAAAATAAAATATGAATTAGCCACTTCAAACGTAAAAAAGAAATTAAGTTTTCCCCGACAAAAATTTGTACTATAACTTTCTTACCCGAGTTGTTTAAATTTTCGCCACTTAATAGCGTGGGATAAGACGGATTTCTCAATTTCACTTTAGATTTCCTAAGAATCTCGTACTTGGAGAAGGCAAGGAGAAAAGATTTTAATTGCCATTACAGTAACGCATGAAATATATTACGCTTCGCTGCTCGTTGTCTTCGCCCAATTAACGCTCCCTGTCTGGATTTCCTTTCTAATACTTTCCCTCCTCGTGCGAAATCAAACTGTTAACTTATACGATGCAACGCTCTTTCTCACCTGCATCCAGGCGTTCACACTTGGCTGCTTTAAGAGAAGAGTAGCATTCTAAAACTCGATCTTAGCTGCACTTTACTCCTCTTGGCAGACCTTAAATATCTCCTGCATTAAAATTTATAAGACCGTTGCTACCCAAGCTTGTGTAAATTACTTAAATAATTAAAACTTCGCGCTAAAAGGGTTAATACAACCGTTATAAGTACGCAAGGCGAAGTTCAAAATTAATTTAAACGCGGTTTTCCTAGTAGCGATATTAATTTGACAAACGGGTAGCAAAATGTGAGATAAAAACATGAAAGTTAAAAGCACGAGAAGTGACTCGTAAAATTAATGTGTAAGAAAATGTTTCACGCAGACTAGAAGGGTTTCTCAGATCATTTAACGCGGCGGGACACCAAAAAGAACCAACGCGAAGTACTATTGAAAACAAAACTTTGATATGTAAGCACACTCAGATCAAATAGCATAATAATATCTGCTAAATCCTAATAAAATAAAAATCGATTCACTTACATCTTAGGGAAACGAAAAAAATTGTTGAAGAACACGTTACAACAACTCAATATTGGCAAACGTATAAAATTATAGATTACCTTCTATCCTATATGGTTTTATCACCTCTTCGCAAATTCTTTCATATATTACGGACAGTAGCAAATATTGACAATTAAATTACGAAGTTCCAAGTTGCTGCGACATTTTACAAACTCTCCGAACTAATAAGTAGTATATAATTGAATTAGGTCTCATCTAAATCAGAAACAAACGACCTAGGTTCTAGATATTTTGTAGTTATACTGTAATATGATGACTTATAGTTATACTATAATTATACTGTGTCAAAACAAGAGACTTTCAAATTATATGCAACAAACATCGATTCTTGAAAAAGCATCAACAGTGACACTTGAATTATATGCACGTTTTGGTTGACTAAAAATACCAAAAAGCACAATTTTGATCACTGATATATTCCCCACAATGGCTATACTTAATACCGTGCATTAATTCTTCACCACGATTTTAACCTTATCGAAGGATATAGCTAATCCGCGTAAAAGTCGAAAACAATAATATCCAGCCAACGAAAAAAACTGGGAAAGCTCACGAAATCCCCTTCCTTGCGTCAAACCCACAAATTTCCCCAGTAAACGCTCCCTTTCTTCCAATTACGAGATTAAAATCTATATCCCAGCGCATAAAATACAAAAAGATATATCCTTCCCCCTCCCGATATTCCGATTTTCGCCATTCCAGCCCGGCCCAAACTCTCAAAATTATTTCCATGATAGAAACCGTATATTCCAGAATAATCTTTTTTTCTTCTTTTGTATTAATCCGAGGAAAGAAAGTTGACTCGGAAAAAAGGACGTGGTTTAAGTAAATAGGGTAAGAAAATAGGGTACAATAAATGGGTCATACGGAGAAAAAAGGAAGGAAAAATAGTACTGGGATGAAAAGGGAAGGGAAACAACGCGAAATTCAGCTTTTTTAATAATACGCCAGCGCGAATCAACTTTCCGATACTATTCCAAATTTAAAATAGATTGAGAGTGATTTCGACGAAAACGCAAGCGGCAAAGGGGATAATTTATGCATTCTCCGCCTCTCGAAATAAGACAAACGGGGAAATTGTTACAAACAATTTTTTATCGAATAAAAGTTTTCCTATCGGAAACTTGAACTTTTGTCAGAGGTTACTACGAATTATATCCCGAAGAAAGTTATTTTCGTTACGATTGCTGCTAAAATTGATCGCCAACGGAAATGTACAACGGTTCGTTTATTTTTTGCGACCGAGAAGTTCTTTATCTAAAATAAAACCGTCGGAATCACATCTTCAGCCCCAAATTTAAAAAAATAAAATGTATATATTATAAGCTCGCCACGAAAATTAAAACAACCAACTTCGTCAACGAAACATTGAGACTACTTGGACTTTTAACTTTAAAGAAAAAATCAGATGTGACCGTCACATGACTTTCTCCATATCTGTAATATTTCTAAAAATTCCAAACAGGTTACATAATAATAAATATTTTAAAACTACGAGAAAATTTTAGGCTTTACAAAGAACAGAAATAAACTCAAACCATAGCCTTCTGATATTTGATATAGCCACAAAGCTCCAACAATTAAGAAAAGAAAAAGAAGCGTTGCTAAGACGTAACAAAGTATAAGTGTTAACAATAGTCAGTAGGTGGCATGGTGGTGGCATCTAAAAATATAAGATAGCTCTTAAACAATGCATTATATGGGAAAATGTTCCAAACAAAGGTTGTAGAAAATTAAATTTTCTACAACTTTTAATCCAGTACATTTTTACATTTATCAAATATTAAAGCAAATATTTCAAAATAACGGACAATTGTCTAGAGTAAACACTCACTTCCGGTCGACCGATTTTTACTAAAAACTAATAGTTCTTGTGATTTTCATAAAAATGTTAAATATAAAATTTCGTGTTGACCTGATTAGTAGTTTTTGAGTTAGAGCACCCACAAAAAAGCTGTCACATATACACACACACATCATCGATAAAATGGTCAAAACGTGTTCAGGGGACCTCAAAACGTGTATTTCCGTTGAAATCTCGAAATCGATTTTTTTCATGAAAACATCCTTTCCCCTATACTACGTATGGAGAAAGTAAAAGAACTTAAGTTCTGTCCATTAGATGAGACTATAATGCGAACAAGGAGAAGTGCCCTCGCTGAAACAAGATTGGCGTAGCACGTTGTCTAGGTGAAAGACTGGTTAAAGCCTCCCATCTGGTTATACAGACATGCATGCCTTAATTTGTAGGAAAACTTTTGAGATCTCTTGAATTAAAAGTTATGCAAAAAATACCATCTTTTGAATTCTCCAAGTCGACGACTAAAATGCAAAAATGATATGAACTCGCCCAAAAACTCTAAAGCTTTAAAACTAAAAGGACTCATCCATTTTTTTAATCCAAAAGTGTTCTTTTAAAAAAAAACTGAGTGAATACGGACAGGAGGTAATTAGAGAGAGACAATAAAATAACAGGAGGAGGTCTTAGTTAGCAACTGAACGAGCTATCTGCGCAAATTCGGTGTTCATTTGAATGGAAACTTACGTTTATGAATTCGCGGTATATGTTCGGAAGGAAAACATTTTCCGCCGTTTAATATGACCTTTAAATCCAAATACCTGAAGTAAAATTTTAAGGAGAAAAGTGAAATAAATTAAGATGTAAATCCGCGCAATTCGAGTATAAAAAGCATTGAAGCATTGTTACCAACGAAACCACAAAACAGGGCATGAAAAGAAGGAAAAGAACCGCCTAGTTTTTTTAAACCAACAGCTGAGGGAAGGTTCACAAAAGGCAATTTATCTGGCAAATTTAAATTCCAAGTATGAAGCATATGTATCAAACAAAACTCGATACATTTCCAATCTTCCGCTTTAATGGCAGCTAATTACGAACATGAAAATCCTGATGAATTAAAGCGCTTGAACCAAAGCATGCTGAAGATCATAGTCAATAACAGACTGTTCCCGCAAAAACAGAGGTTTAACATTAATTATTCACTTAATAAAAATACCGATCATTCAATAAACCTAAACTGATAATAAATATCAACCAATAACAAACAACCCTTAACCGATATCTCCGCCCATCACACGAATCGATATAGATAACGTGTCTATGTGCGTGCCTAAAAATACACAAATATACTAAATAAATTCGCGTGGCACTTCAAACCCACGATCAACCGACGGAATAAATCAACCGAAATCAAATACGCTTTAGTCAAGGATCCAATTAACTCGATAGGTCATCAAGGATCGTGTGCGCTCACGCACTAATACTCTTAGGTTTCCGGGAGGGGATCTGTTATCCCTTAAAACCTTCACCCAACAGAGAGAGAGAGGAGAATGACGCACGGCTGACATGCACGACGAAGGGAAACCCATACCTGCCGACGTTAGCCTCCTCTTGAACGAATTGCACCAAGAAAGCCCGCACGTCCGCTCTAATGACGGAATCTCGCTGCTGCTAATACCCGCGGTACACGCGAGTGAAAAACGAGGCAAGAGTTGGCCGAAAAAAAGATTTCCATCGGAGATTCGATCCCGGGCACGCGAAGCGGTAAAGCGCTATCCGACTGCTTGCCCCTTGAACAGCCCCCAACCCTCTCCTCCACCCCGACATTATATATCGACTGCCGAAATGATGCATCGATGCAAATAACTTCATTTTCTCCATTTTAATTTCCGGCGTTGCGTCGAACGATAGGAAACCATATAAGCTTCCATCGTGACGTGTAGAGAGATAAAGCCGTATTCGGGAAAGGAAATGAAATTTGCGATGACAGGGATTTCTTTTTTCGTCGTTTTGTTTTTTCATAACCCCGACGAGAAATTTTTTCCGTCCCTGAGCTCAATTTCTTCCAATAATATGTACTCGCATTACGCACATGTTCAGTTATGCTAGCAGAGAGATGGGGATGGAGGGCATTTGCGCACTCGAGCCAGACATGCCCTGCTCGTATCACATATTGTGGGCGTTTCCTCTGCTAGCTTCCATGAATTCGCAGTTATATTTTTAAAATGAAAGAATTCCAAACAGTGCGGTGTTTCTCAATCGGAGGGATGCGTCCCACTAGTGGGGCGCGAAGGTCGTGTAGGTGGGACGAGAAGTTTCGAAAATAATCATAAATAACTTTTTTCTCAACAAAAGATCACAATATTGAAGGATCTTAAAATTTCCACTGATGATTTATATAATAACAAAATGCATTTAACGTAAATATCCATTTCTTGTATGGCGTTTTGTTTTTAACATACTGGAAACAGGGAACCTTCAACGTAGGTTTAAACCAGCGGTTCCTAATCTGTGGTACGCGTACACCAGACTTCGTGGAGCTTTATAAGTGGTACGTAATAAGTATTAAAACTGCTAGTTGTAACTATAATTTTGTTATTTCGTGCAAATAGACTAATTTTACTTCTTACATATTATAATTTGTTTTGCTCATTTTTTAATAATACTGCCACAGCCTTTGGACCACAGTTAAAAAAGTACTTAATAAAGTTCTGCAACATTTTCGAGGCACGTGATACAGAAAATCGTGCAAATTTTGGTGAGTGGGGCGTGAAAAAAACGTCTGGTTGAAATTACATAGACACAAATGCCAGGAAAACCAATTTCGTATAATACTTTCACATTAAATGCCGTTTAAGAGAGATTTCTACCAAATACATTTCCATTTTTCTCTCTCAATAATTTGGATTGAGTTGGATTGAGCTGGTCGGTTAATTTGACGGGTTTACTGGCTTGGAAGTCTCGGTGGATTGACTTCGGGGTGTTTTTAAAGTAAAAGAGAAGAGCAGTTTTCGACCACGAAAGATATATATCTTCACTGTCGGGTCAGGGTCGACATTCACCCAATCCCTTCGGTATCTTCCGCTCTTTGGATATTGCTGGCCTCAGGGGTGGTGCCGACCCTATCGACCCTAGGGCCGAGCTTTAAACAATTGTTGGTCTAATACACTGGTCTTCAACCTGGTGTACGCCTATGAGCATTTTTTAAACAATCGCGGATCGCTAGTATATTTATAGGTGATAGTGAAGTGTGTAATACTTATATAAATATAATCAACCACGTCTATGAACATAACAACAAAATATGTGATAAATTTCAGATTTTAGTACCTATTTCCAAAACAGTCAAATTTCTCTCGTTTAATATACTACCGCGCCTAACCAAAGTAAAATGAACGCAAAGTGACGATAACGAAAATGGCAGCAAGATACATTTATGTATACGATTCGACCCTATTTTCTTAGAAGAAACGGCAAATTTCTACTCAATATGATGCACGTTCAAAACAAAATTGCGCCTTTTCTAAATCGACGAAACATACCCGCACGTGGGAATGATTTGGACTACGCGTTAGGTTTCCAACCGATAGAATTTCAAAAGATTTCCACCATCGGCCTTTTCGAGAGTCCCACTTCACTAAATATTTAACCGCAAAACGCATCCATAACCCCAAAATTTCGCCTCCCAAAACGAACATTCCCGTACTAAAGCAGACGAAAAAATCTCCAGAGGGAGCTCTAACCTGACCCGGTTTCGAATAAAAAAAACACGGCAGTCGGATTCTGAGCTATGCCTATCACTTTTAAAGGGAAAAATATACATTTCATCCACACACGTTCGCCCAACTCTCCTTAAGCGCTTTGGTCCCATCCCTTTAGAGGTTCCGTGGGGCACCAGGCGACAGTGATTACATTCCACTGAGAAGGGAGACTGATAGCTGTGGAGGTTTTTGAGGGTGGAGTTAGAAGAGGTCAGAAGAGGAATATGCCAGAGGAAAAGAGAGAGAAAAGCAGAGACGAATCCAAAAGGATGCTGACGGGAGAAAGAGAGAGATAGAGAGGAGAATAAGGGAGAGGAGAGATATATGTCTAATGGTAGGGTCTTAAAAAGCGAAGGGGGTGGGCGTGACCGGAGGCGCCTACTCGTTCGGGGATTTTTCGGAAGGACAGATGAATGGGTATTCGCGCAACTATTGGTGGTGGATATCCCTCATGCGAATCTCCGTCGGAGGTCGAGGGGGGAGTTGGGGAGGGGTGTAGGGAGAGGAGGAGAGAACGGCGGGTAAAAATTGGACGGAAAGAATTCCTCTCCACGGTGGGAGACGGATGAGAGTGGACGTAGGGCAAACTATTTTACGAAAGAGAAATAATTAAAGGACTGGGTTCAGGTGGAATTGGAATTTACAGAGAGAAAAGGAAAAACGTAAAGAAGGAATATACATACAAACATGCCGAAGGCATTTATAATGCATAGCAATTCAAATGTGATATTTGCTAAAAAAAAACAAACCAATCTAAACCTTTAATAATACAACGTTGAAAATATTAACACGACAAAAAAGTCCTTAACCACGGCGGTATTAGAACTCGCGACTTTGCATTAAGTGGCAAACTACTAACAACCAATGCCCGCAAATAACGCAGTTTACTGTGTTTAGCATTTTATATAGCGTAAAAGACGATTTCAGCCGCGGAAACATGAATCGCTTTAATTCCTTCGACTTACCGACTCATAAGAACGTTTTATATTCAATTAGGAGAACTAGAAAATCGATATACTTCAAGATTTACTGCAATGAAGGCGCTAATTAGTTCGCATAAAACACGAGGAATTAGGGCGATGGGGAAGAGAACATGAAGGTAGATGTCATAAGATGAGATAACGAAAGGAGTAAATCAAACACGACTTCACGCGAGATGAAGAACTTTTGATGCAACGCGTAGCGAGGAAATATAGCGTCGAGAAAATAGTAGCGTAATAAATGAACTAGCCGACTTCTTGCGGGGAGGAAAGAGGAAAGCATCAAAACTCGCCCATAAAGTTTGGCTTTTATCTTCGTAATGGTTATTAATTAAATGCCTTAGATGCATATTTAATAATAATGAATGCAGCTTTAGTGACTTGGTAACTTTTTAAGTTTACCCGTATATCGCATGGAAAAATTAACTAATAAGAACATATTTGAGGTTATTTTGATATTTTCCATCGTCACTTGGCAATAAAGGTCCGAGATTCACAACGCTTTCAAAGACACTAAAACGGTCTTTTTACGGAAGCAGATTATGCAGCATGAGAAACTTGCAACATTAATCATAAATAAAAAGGAAATTGTTCTGCAGTTTCTGATAAATCGCCGCTTTAAGTCTCACAATAGCTAAATCCCTTTTCTTGCTACAACAGAGAATTATGGAGCTCGTCTTATGGCTGCAAAAATTCAAGAATTAAGTACTTCAAAATAGTCGCCTCAGGTTTCTCCAATATAAAAAAACCAGATGCGCGTTTCGGCTACAAAGCAGCCGTATTCAGTGGTAATTCACCGAAAATAGATACTAAAATCTCTTTTAGAATATATTTTCGGTGAATGTTTTTATAACCTTGTTGTGGCTATTGGAGATACCTGAGACAAGTATTTTTAAGTGCTGGTTCTTGAACTTTTCTCTGTTCTTCCAAATTCCATTTTTTTCTAATCACATTTTCTCTAATCATACAAAGGCCAACTTTACATTAATATTTGAAATGAGAAATTATAATAAGGTAATTCCGAGCCAGAAAAACTACTACAAAAATCATCCCCGCAAGACGATGGGGAAAAAATGTAATTTCCGGGCAAAAATATACCATTTTTGGGGAAGGGTCAATCGTCACGTACAAAAAATTAGAACATCACCGAGTCTCATTTCTGCCAAAATAAACCGTTTGTGGCTTATTGTTATGAAAAGGTGAGACAGACGACTTCAAATAAATTGAAGGATAATGGAAAACGACCGCAGTCGCATTTTACGCTTCCAGGAGAATTTTTCGACGCAAGAATGAAATAAATGAGAGAGGCGAGAGTTCGGGAGCGTGAGGACTGTTTATAACATCCTCAGTTGGGCGTGAAATAATCGTCAAAGTGAGTGCACGGGGTGGAAAAAGAGAAAAATAAAAGTGGAAGGGGAAGGGAAAGGAGAGGTGGTGCGATAAAGGGGCGGGAGAAGGAAGGGAGCCAGGAAAAAAAGAAGGGAAAAAAATAAAAAGACCTTTGCGCAAATTCTCAGCGTCCGCTCTATTGACTACTATCAGAAACGCACACACTCATACACACAGTAGTCAATCGGACCCGACCGATTTAAAAAAGAAAATAGAACTTCCCTTCAACTCCCGAAAATAAAAACGCCGAAATAATTGCCCACAGAATGCATTATTTACTTTAGCGAAGTATTCCACGTTTCCTAAAAGTCATTTTTTCCCCTACCGCGGGGTAAAAATTTAATCGACCGGTATATCCACTTGACGTAATTCTCGATCTGTAATGGACACCTTATCTCTGTAATATCCAGTCAAAATGTTAAAGGGGAAATCGATTTTCAGATGTTCATTTGAGTGTAATAGAAATGAACCGCACGTGATAAAATAAATCCACTTGGGCGATAAAGCCTGATGCAACGCTTTAATTGCGGAAATATACGTAAATGACCTTCCAAAACTGACTTATGAACTAGTACTTTGCCTGTCATCGTTTGTTATTATTACAATCTTAACCCTTTTATAACCTATATATATATATATATATATATATATATATATATAAATTACATGTGTTGGCAAATGTCCTTCCGTGAATTGTACGCTGAGATACGACAAAGCTGATATCACGCGCTTGAGCGTTAAAAGCTGATAAGCCAAGACTTATCATTGGAAAAAATTCAAAAGTTCCGTAATTTTATTTACATGTCTTGAGTAAATCCTTAAGCTACCGCCAACCGCCGAGTTTTAAATCCAAGAAGAAGATTAAAAACCCTCAGAAAAATAGTTATATATATTCTTGAATCACATAAAATATTAATCGCTCGTTTAAAAAAGTTTAAAGCTAGATTTATACGAACGTATTTTAAATAAAATTTTACGGGAGCGTCCACTCCACGAAACTCTAATAACAAACGAAAATATGTTCGGATATTATTCATCTCATTTCAACAAATCAGCACATTTTAATATACGAGTTGTTGGTGCTTGCATACTGCAAGCGTTTAAAAAATCACCATACACCAAGATATAAACTCGTAAATAAACCAACGCGACAGCATTTGAACTACACAGAGCCCATTTATATAAGATAATAGTTTTAATTTTCTGCGAAATTAAGGCATCTATCCGGAATTTCTAAATTCTCTGTCAATCGGATTTGCGTCCAAGTTTTAAGCAAAAACTATAATCATCATTAAGACAATAGCTTAAATGTTACACTAAAATTTATGTGAAAATTAGGATATTTTGTGTGTCAGAATTATGGTTTCATCATCCGTGCCTTTTAGTACGTATCTGGATAAAAAATTTAATTTAAAATTATCACGTCATCATATGTATAGGTCGTTGGCTGAAATCAAATAGATGATAATGCAGTCTAGGTATTAAATCAATGCCGTTGAAGTATGGATGATCAATTCCCATTGCAAGGCAATGGAGTCGTTGCTATGGTAGTTAAAATTTTTCACTGTTGAAAATCTAAAAACATTTCATAATTTTATGATTAAAATCAAAAAGCAATTTTATATAGCCCTGCACAGTTTTCAATTCTTTTCCTATGGGTTTTTAAAATTGGACATTGGGGTCAAAAACACCCCTTAAAAATAACATTTTCTGGAATTTCGGATTTTTCCTGAGGTTGTACCCAATGACCTATATTCATGCCAAATGTCAGCTCTGTAGCACTTCTAGAAATACCTTAGGTTTTATATGATATATCCTGTATATGTAAGAAGCAGTTATTCATAATGATATATATATATATATATATATATATATATATATATATATAAAGAAGAAGTTGGGATAAGGTACATAGCAATTTTTGTTGTGGGATTCTATTTGAATGCGTGGTCTCAAGCTGCACTTCCAACTGCTGCGCCTTTAAATGACCTGATGCTGTTGAAGAACCTCCACCAGTACAAGACTACAAACTCAATAGTTGCGAACGCTGCTCTGAAGAAGCTTGCTCGTCATATGTGGTACCTCAGCGAAGAGCTGGTTGCCCTTGCTTTCTTTGATAAAAAAGTATCAATAGATACAAAAGCCAAATTGATTCAAGCTCTCCAAAATGATGGGAACTACATTGCCACAGAGAAGTGCATCAAGTCCATCAATTGCATTAACGATACGGCAGAACGCGGAGTTGCCCTGATCGAGGAATACAATCGATTACACACCCAGGGTGAACAGCAAAAGCAATTTCTTCTGCATGTTATCAGCGATCATCGCATGAGATATCCAGACTTGGCGAAGGGAACACTTGCCACAAACAATTAATATACCACTGTCAGTATTGTTATGTTCATAATGTGACAATGTAGCATGGAATTACCAACTCTAAATTTTAAATTTTTGTACTGTATTGCATTTTGTTTAAAATAAAGAAAACTTAATGTTTCAAACTTTGGTAGCAACTTAAATATTGGAACAAGATAGGCTGGTGCCCCTAATCAAAATAAAACGTTTGTTTTTCCCCCATTATAAGGACCACCCTAATATATATATATATATATATATATATATATATATATATATATATATATATATATATATATGTTTAAAATTTTAAGCTTATGAATGAATACATGTCTTTGTAGACAATTTTTAATGCACCTATCGAATGTTTCAGACCGGTAAAACGCCCAACTTTTCGACTATAACGGACTTTGAGCGACTCTGGGGTTAAGGACTGCGCGGACCAACTATTACGTTTATTCAGCGAATGTTAGTCGTAATTCTGATGACATGGCGATAAAAATTCGAGAGTACACGGCCCAGCCTTAGTTTAACCATCCAAAGGTTGACGCGGGCAAGTTTTTCCGATTGATGGCGATAAAAAATGATGCAGCGGCATTTCGCTTATCTCTCCCCCTCCCCCACACGAACAACCGCCCAGACCCACCCACCCAATTACGTCGTATATCAAACGTCAGAACAGACACGGGAAGGCATGGCTCAGAGCTATCCCATGTTATTACAAGAGTCGGGATTGGAAGGTAAAAATGAAAACAAGAATAAAAGAAACAAAAGTAAATCATAAACGGCAGACACCGATCATTGGGAACGCGGTTCTTTTGTTTTTATTTTTTCCTTTCGAACCGTGGCGTCAAGTATTGCAGTATGTTTGATTGAAGGGATGGAAGGGAAGATGGAGGGGATTGCAGGGTTGAGGTGAGGGATTATGTGTGCAGGGATGGAGGGAGAGGGCGGTGCCCTTGGGATGAGGTGGAGAGGGGGATGAGGGGAGGTAGCGGGGTTATATATAGAGAGAGATAGGGAGAATGCGAGGGAAGGGTTGATGGGATGTGAGGGAAGGTCGTGAGAGTTTGTGGGACAAAAAAAAACGCAGACCGTGGAAACAGATGGATTTCTGTTCGTATGATCCTCCGAAAACTGAAACATGAAGCGGCTATTTTTGTGGAAAAAATCCAAATCGTGGAAAAATACATCGAAGGTTTTGAGCGCTGCGAAACGTGACGATATTGCGGGATAAAGATAAATATATCTTATGACAAACGAAGTTCAACATGCAGTGATTGAACCTCCTTTAGAATACCTCTTAATTGGTTACCTCTGACGAAGGTAATCTCTAGTTTCTTTAACTCTAATTATCGAGAAACAGATTCTGAATGACATCCATCGAACTACGTTATATTTTTCAATTTCAAGTAAGAAAAATATTAAATCTCCGACCGTATTTTTGTATAATCGCTTCACGTTACTGGAGTTTGTGGCATAGCATTTTGCATTTACATTAGCATAAAATCGGTTTATGTAGATTTAAATGCTGCTTCGAAGATAAACCCCCTCGGTAGAGGGGGATCGCGGGTTCGAATCCTGCCTAGGGCATGGTTGTATGTGATCGTCATTGTTACCGTTATTGAGATAATTGTAAAGGCCATAAACGGCCATTCATAAGCAGGTTAAAATAAAAATATATAAATGTAGGTACCCCGTTATTCAATGAAGACAATACACAGGAAACAGCAGAGGGGTGGCTTTTTATAAACTTTAGAGGTAAACTATTTCAACAATTCCTACGGTGTATGATAATTTACAGACAAAAAAATCGCCGACCTTTTTATCGCGACCGGTGGGTGCCACATCAATCGATAAACTTGCATAGTTTGTTCGGCAAAGTTGGCGTCACCTAGGAGAGGAAGACTGCACTACGAGCGCTCCACTAACATCGCTAAGCTTGAAGGAAGAGATCGAATAGTTAATATTGAGGTTAGGCGTTAAGACGAAGGCTCGGGGTGCCCGCGAGGGGTTAACAGCGCCAATCTACACACTAGGACAGGGGTCGGCAACCTACGGCCCTCGAGAACGCTTTATGCGGCCCGCAAAGCTGTAGTGAAAAAGTGATCAGGAAAATTTCTCATGGGCAATTTTATATTTTTTGAGTAAGATTATGGTCTCAAAGCCTTTTCTGGTGAAGTTTTAACGCTAGTAAATTACGAAGGCTTGATTTCGTTCAAATGAAATCACAAAATCTCTAGAAAACTTCCGATTTATTCGCTCATCCGGCCCGCGGAGGCCTTCTTGACACCCAATGCGGCCCTCCGAAACATTCACAACTGCAAATGTGGCCCGCGATGCAGAAAAGGTTGCCGACCCCTGCACTAGGAGAACGGTTATGGTCAGCTCATGATGCGCCTGGTTGAGGAGTAAAGAAGGGAAGGAGTGGGAGAGGAGCAGACGAGACCGTAAACTCGACTCATTAGTCCTTTTTTTACGACAAAGGAAGACTTAAAATGAAAATGAGGAAAGTAGGGAGTGAGAAGCTGGAAGTTAAAGAGCGAGAGTGGTTTTTCCGATAGGACATTGAAGCTCGGTCGAAGACTAGGGCGATAGATACAGGAGAAGTTGATCTCGTTTGTGACAGGAGACTTGAGACAATTTTGTGAGGACAAGCGCAAATATTAAGGCGGTGAGGGCGACGGCTAAAAAGAGAATAATCCTTTGTGCCATATTATCCCCAGCTTCAGTTTTTTTACGGTTAATCGCACGCTACCGGAACCTCTACCTGTCTCGGTAAAAATGATGGCAAAAGAAACGGCGAAAACGAAAGAGCTCTCCTAATGGCATACGCATCATCGGCCTGACGCGACGTTTTATAATGAAACGTCAAAAAAACGAATATAAAAGGAAAGCTTACTTAAAGCAGATACTTTATGGAAGCTGAGAATGAAAAAAGGTTAACTTAATCTCTAACAATATTTCGCTTATGCCTCCTCTTTTGAGAAGCGTGGGATGTGAACCTTACTAAGAGCGCACGAAATATCAAAAACAGCCACTATTTTCACCTCAAAATTACATACGCAGCATTAACTAACTGTCTGCGTGAAAATGAAAAAGGAAAGTCTTAAGCTTAAGTTAAGGAAGTAATTTACCATCTGCGGAGAAAGACGCCTGAGGCGCTGACAGCACTTACGACTTTCCCCGGCGATTAAAAAGGCAATTAAAAAGATAATCCACGACGAAAGTTTAAAAACAGGCAAAGTGAGACAATTACAATGCTACAGACTCGAAAAGTTACGATTGAAACTAAACAGTGAAATTTATTTGACGATGACGATTAGTTTGATGGACTTGTTTAATGATAAATTTCGATATACAGTCAAATTGATTTGGTTATCGCAACAAACCACGCATATGCACTGGAACGGCACAATAAAAAACAATGAAAGTAGTATATGAATTATTTACAAGGATTTGATTTTAGCATCGATATAAAATAATCAAGTCCCTCTGTGGTCATATATTATGGAAATAAACCACGATATTCGCCCAACCTTAAATAAGATTTGTGCCATAACAAGTAAACTTAAATTTTGCCATTTATTTAATCCTAGCTCGAAGGCTATTCTACTAGGTGTAAATAAACTTCCGAAGATAAATATCTGTCATTCTTGAATATTGAGAACCTTAGGCACACAAACACGTGGCCGCTTTCCAGAGAACAATGCCGAATTTCCGACATTTGTTTAGAATCTACGTCACATTTACCGCATAAGAAACCTTCGGCACAGAAATTCCTTTTAGAGGCATATCCCTTCATACGAGTCAAAACTACGAACGGATCCTTAGCTCACCGAAAAGATCGGCAACAGAACGGTCAAAAGGAGGAGGCCATGTCGCATGTCGAGGACGGGCAGCAAGAAGTTAACTCGAGGATCGATAGATGGCAGACAAATGCAGCGCACGGTGCGAATCCCTTGTTATCTGGAGACGACGTGGCTGGCCACCCTCTTCTACTCTCCTCCCTCTCCAATAAAACCTCTTCCACCCTCCCTCCTATATGTTTTTTACCCGTGCACGCGACCGAGAGAGTAGTAGGAAAAGTAGGAAGTTGAATGCAGCGTCATGACCTTATGTAGGGCATCGTGAGAGTACGCTCGGTTGGAAGGGAGCTGGCGTTTTAAACCCGGGCAGGACTCGGTTACACGCACCCACCTTTCTCCGTCATCTGCCTCCTCCCTCTTACCAACTCCCCGACCCCATCTACACCTGACCCGGCTTCACGAAGATTCAAAAGTGTGTCGGCGTGAATCTCTTAACTTCGATATTATATGAGACTTGGCCAATCGCGTGACCAAGTTACGAAGAAAGTGGAGGCAAAATTTTGAGCAGGAGGTGGTTCCTTTTGTGTTTTACGGGACCTATTCCGCAATCATTTCCCTTAACCCTCTTTAAAGCGTACACTGATGGACGAGATAAGGCATCCCTCGACTCTGTAAGCCTGGAAACTCGCAGATACGCGAAAGCGTGCATGTGTATGCGTGACTCACGGAGAGCGGACGAGGACTGAGGAAGAGAAAAAATCCGAAACCTTGGATCATCCTTCCAGCGCACTCATCTCGTTGCATTGACCTTCTTTACGATTTATCTCGGTGCTTTCGGAGTCTTTTCAAATAACGCCTTTTTACGATCTCTAGTGACCCGCGAGTTTTAACAGTGACGTATATAACCGCTCTAGGGATTTCAACACGTGAAGGAAAAGTCGTCATTGGCAGAGGAGTAATTCTGATGGTCGAAAAGGATCAATAAAACGATTCTAAATGATGTAGAAAGGCAAGGCCTTTCAAGGTAAAGTCATAATATAAAACTTCGAGCAGGTTTCAATAAATCGACGAGATTGCGCTGCTCAATTTAAAGCTGAAATTGGAATGTAAAGTTTATATTTTGATTGTGCGCATTGTAGAAATAAATTCATGCATCGGAAGGTTTTATTGCTCCTCAATATATACATGAAATAAGCACTAAAGATAGAAAATTATAAACATTCTCACAACATATTAGCTTTTAAAATGTCTTCTACGGATGTTCTTAGCATTTCTAATTAAGATTTACTTTCCCACAGAAGCGCATTCAATCTCTTCAAATATTATATTGGCACCGAAGGGTGGTCATCTTTAAGATTTGATATCGCTCGCCGCTGTTCAATCGCAGGTGTGAACGCTAACTTACAAGCTTAGAAGAATGACGGAAGCATACGCGACTTTGAACACGTATGCCGCGTTTCGTTACCTCACTATAAAGCGCAAGAGTTAAGACTGGTAAGAAAGACGCCAGAAACCTCATATTGCTAACCGTAATTCGCGAGATAGGCGCGGGAATTATCTTTAAAAAAAGTCAAGATTGATAATTTGTGCCTACGAGGTAATGACCTCGACGACGGTCGTTTCAGGTCCTGGATCCGATGTTTCCTACGCAAAAACATATTTGCAAAATACTTGGAGAGAAGTACCTAAAAAAAGTTGAGCCTATCTGTAAATGCATTTCATCATAAATTCCCACCAATAACCTATTAGCTCTAAGAGAGTAGTCTGACCGTTAGTTACCTAAGAGTTAACTTTATTATCAACATTAATAACTTTTAAAATTTAGCTAAATTCGCTTATAATTTTAAGACGAGCCTGAATACTCGTAAGATAAAATTGAGGAATTTGGGTGGCAGAAGAATTTAGGCATTAATGGTGGATGGAACGATGAAAGAATTTATAGCCAACATCTGCGATTCCGATTAATAGAATATTTTGATTTACTAAGGATACTACCCGCATTGCCTGATAAATGAAGCATTATTTTGAAAATAAAATGTAACAGCACCTGCTTCTCGAAAAAGTTAAAGCGAGGGTGGCGGTAATCGTGGTATACACTTGCTCTATGTCAGGGTTTCCCAAACCTTTTTCGTCGCGTACCCCTATGAGCCTTATCAATAAAATTAATAAAAATTGCTACAAGTTATTTGCGTCAAATTAATGTTATTTTTCACAATTAACATCCATCTTCTTACTGGAATAAGCGAAAAAGGTTGAGAACAACCCCTGCCCTACATAATAACATAAATAGACAAAAGGTTTCTAAGTGTCACACATTTCCACTTTTCATGATAATTTGCAGTAGGACTCTTATGCCAGGCTTCATTTGCTGTGTAACTATTCTGTTGTTAAGTGTTGATTGTGTGCCAAGATTTTTAGCATTTTGGCGTATTTCACTATTTAATTTATTGAAGGAGTGTAAGTTTAATCGCCATATACTTTTAACTTGAGGTTCTGATGTACATTGATTCATGGGCAGTATGCGGGGTGGCACTATACGTAGATGGAGGGACACTAAATCGAGGTTTGACTGTGCTATCGTATTTAATAAGGTTGCGAATGATGAACTACTTAAATCTTATCACTACAAGCAAAGAGAGAATACCAAAAACTTTACCATCTAAGTTTTTCATAAAATCGACCAACTCAAATTTTATCGATCCGAATGAGCGTCAGAATTCATATTTCGTACTCTTTTCCATAAAATAACACCACACTGAGCCGGTTGCATGCATTTTCGATCTCCGACCGGACGCGCTTTTCGCGAAGAAAAGCTCCAAAAGATATCGCTTGCAAATTTCGATGCGCTTTTATTCGGCCAAACGCGGCGACCCAACACCAAAGGCTCCAAAAACTGCAAATGGTGAGTGGGTAGAATATTGAGGCATGTAGATAGGGCAGGAAAAGTTTTTATTTCTTGCGAGCCGAACCTGGCAATCATCCAAGCGGTCCACTTCAAAAGCTGCCAAGCAGTAATACGAAATTCGACGAAGGGAAGTCCGATACGCTTGCGGGGGGGCAGAGATGGCAGAGATAAAAATTTTTACCATGGCAAGGCATGGCGCGCGTGATGATGAATCGTAAAAAACTCTTTGCACGACTTACGCGGCCACCGTAAAAATCTTCCATTAAAAACGAACGTGCATAATATTATGGGGCCTAAACCTCGTCCGTTGACGCGCACGAACTGTGACGCAGAAATATTCTCGAGGAATTCACTTTTTTAGGAGAAAACGCGGTTGCTCGCCCTGTTGAGTTTGCCTTTCCATCTGCACCTCTAATCTGTCGATCTTGATAAAAACGGCAAGATATATTACATAAAGGTCTCAAACCAAGACCTTTCTTTCCTCCGGTGGCGATTAGTCGGCTGTGCGGTAATTATTTTGCCTACCAAAGACCAAAATTAAAATTCTCCGAGGTAATTATACCGTTAAAATGTTGTGCATGCGTTTACGGGAAAACGGAAGGTTTCGAAACTAGTACCCGCGTATATATTGCTCTATAGTTGCACAGAAATTTAACAGTAGAGCAATTTATAGGATAATCGGAAAACATGACAGCGAAAAAAGTTTACCAAAAAATTCAATGATAAAGTAAGAACGGTAATATTTTTAGAGATAAACAAACCAATCCGCCACTTCAAATTCATTCGATTGCTATACGATCCACTTCGAATCAGATGAAATTTTGCGTAACCATTCTGAATTTGACTACGACAAATCTTATTCATAACAAGAAATGACAACACACGATAATTTTCCACTATAGGTGAAATATAATTTTAAGATCTAGGTTTCGATACTTAGCGTCATCATCAGGTGTTATAGAGTATATTATTCATAATACATATTTCCATTTCCTCCAACCTCAGATTCGCGTTCATTCTTTCAATTAGAGTAGTTAAAAAACTAAGCTCAAACGAAACAGCACAATATGAACTTCAGTAAGATAAAAATTAAGCACCATGAGAATTTACCTTCATTTTGATGTAAGCATCATATCATCGCAAATGCCCAAAGTGTATATAAAAAGCTCTCCATACGTGCAAAATAAAATAATGGCATTTTCTTACCAGAGCTTACCATGTGAGTTTCCACGCCAAACAACCTTATATCAGATGAAATCTACATAACAGTCACGAGCAGCTAGTAAACAAAAAAGCTTTTACCACCACGCGTAATCAGTTTTTGGGGGAATTTATCTCTGCAATTCCGTTTCGCCGGTAAAAACTTTTCAAGACAATTTTCGAACGAGGATCCATTATTAAACAAAACTTTTTCGGTAAATCTTATTCGCTCTCAGACAAAATTGCAGGAATTTCAACTAACTAATAAATAATGTATCTACAGACTAAAATCATGATTAAAAATTAATAAATTCCTTTAAAATGTCTTTGTTTGGAAAGAAAATTTGAAACTTAGAGAAATACAAGATGTCTTAAAGTATATTATGTGATCGTTTAACGAAGCCTAACAAAACTTTGAATAGATTCGACAGCAACGCGACAAGAAAACTCGCCTAAAAACGCATAAAACCTCATCTGTAGAGGATAATAAAAATTCCTATTCCTAAGAACCATGGCTGCACCTTTCCAGCAAAAAATCACAGCGCTATCTACCGTGAAGACGTAAAGCCCGACGATTACAACTGTAACCGAACTCGATCAATAAAAAAGGCGCCGAGTGCACCGTAAAACACACCGACAAACGTGAAACTACACACAGATCAATCAATATTCAAATCTGAATACATGTGTTTATGTCAAATGAGTTTATGTGTGTACTTAGAATCGGAGTTTTCTATTTCTGGAACACTTTTTCCTTCGTCCTCAAAATCCTTCCGGCTTGTAGTCTCCAATTTTCCGCGTTCGCCTCCATGGCACGACTACAAACCGCTGACTAACAGGAGGACGTTGATCTGCTATGTGCTTGCCATTCACTTTTACTCCCCTTTCCCCGGATACTCGGAGTACATACTAATTCGCGCTATTGCAAACCTAGACAATATCCTCGAAAATGTGCTCGATTCGTTGGAAAAAGGAAAATTATCGCTGCATGCGAAAAATGTCGATTATATTTTAGGCTCGATTTAAATTTTGATTCCCGTCACCAACTGGTGTTTACATAAAAAAACCGAAAACTAAAATTTGGTTTGTTATCCTCTTTATATTTTATAAGCTCGTTCAGCTATTGGCAGGTATGCCCAATAGCAATTATATGAAACTAAACAAAAAATACTAAGTGTTCTGATTCGAGTTCCAAATAGCTTTCCTAAACTCCTTCAAACCTCTATAAGCATCTAATGTACCTATAATCTCAATCAATTCAACATTAAATACTAAATAAGGGCTCTTAAAAGCTTTTGTAAGACTCAAATATAAATTAAATGCGAGAATTCATAATTGGGCGCGCTTTTCATCTTATTACACAATAAACCATTTTTACGTCCTAAAAGAGTTAATTTATACACTTATTGAACAGTAAAATTACTATAATTAACCAATTTATTAATAAACCTTTCTAAAAGACATTCTCTTTAATTCTTTCAATACTCGTTTCCTCGGTGTAATAAAAAGACAATCAGCATTTTTGGATATCGCTTTCGCTCCCTTCAATCTCCCCCTAGCCATATTCACATATCCATATAATTCCTATAACATCGTCTAGAATACGTATTCAACCTATGATCATCGCATTCAACATTCCCTTCCCCAACTAAATGGGCCGTAACCACCATTCTTTCCGACAACTCGCAATCACGTAGATTAAACTTTTATCTTCTCGAGTCATACTCCACGCTGACTCATTCGTACTCGCAACTTGCAATCTCTAACCTAATGTTCGATGATATGTAGGAGGCATCTAATTCAAGTGCGTTATCTTTCCTGAAGGCGCAAAAGAAAGGATTTGATATAAGGTCAGCCGAAGTACCCGTTATCCGATACAAAGGTCACCACTTCGAATCCTAGTTGCGTGCATGTCTTCATATTTTCAATGCGTTTACTTTGTGTTCTATAGCATAAATAATAAATGTGACTGATATGGACATAAATCAGGGGTTCCCGAACTTCTTGTAGCCGTGGCATCCTACCAAAAATAAACAGATTTCGCGGTTATTTCATGGGTATTTAAGGTCAGACCCCGATTTAGCGATCCTCTATATAGTGCCACCCACGCATTCCGCCAATGAATCGTTGTGAGCAGAACTTCCAACTTATGAAATTACATACAGCAAGCGTATACAGTAAACTCTTGTCCAACGCAGGTTTCGTCTACGCGGATTTCATCATAGGCGATGAAATAAATGCGATGTATATTTACTCAACATGCATAAAGGATAATAATACGCGGTCCAAAATTGGGCGCGCGCCAATATTTTTCCTTCTATATCACGTGATAAAGCTCATAGCCTATAAGAACACGTGATTTTTTCATATGGTGTTGAATTTTCGAAGCGCGGTTTTGCCCAACGTGGCCTTTTCCAGGAACATAACCCTCGTGTTGCGCAAGGGAAAACTGTGCCTCGATTTACCGTCACCTCCGCTTCAGCGCCAATGCCAGTGATGGGCAAAAGGTGGTGATAAATCCAGGTTTGACAATACATTAAGGTATCAAATTCTTTAGACGCATCCATTTGTTGATTATAAATCGTAATCAATTAACTGGAGCAAATTTGCCGGCCTAATGATCTACAAACATTTCTAAATAGTTGATTTATTTACTTAACAAAGTTTATGTCGACACCCTTAGAAATCAACTGCGGCACCCAGTTTGGCAAGCGCTGACATAAAGGCTCAAGTAAAGATCAAACATAAATCGACTGACTACAAAGTATATCGTAGTTTATAAATGGAAGTCTATCGTTTATGCTTATTTTAACAGCCATAAGAATTTCAGCATATTCATTTGCAATAAACTATAAAGTGAGCACGAACCGTTTTTGAAGCCTTAACGTTCCGAATAAGTCGACTACTTGAAAAAATCAATTATACAAAAAGGAATAATCGCATCAAAACGCAAACTCCGAGAGCGCAAGAACTTCAGAGCAGCGCGAAAAAGGGACCCGCGTGCACTTCACTCCAAAAGCGAAAGCAATACAACCGCGAGACGTTTCGCCATATCCCACATCCGCTATCTATACCAAGGAAAGCGTCCGAGGGTCCGCGCGAGAAAGGAGGGATTAAAAGAGGCGGAAGTCGCAGGAAGTGGTAAAAGGAAAGATGAAAACGCGAGACGATCGACTGGGCCGGCAGGAGGAGGAAGGAATAGGGTGCAAAAGAGACGACGGAGCGCGTCGAATAGAAGAGAGGAGGAGGAGGGGAAGAGGAAAAGATTGGGGGAGGGCGAGATAGGGAGGGGGGGAGGGGAGAGAGGGAGGGGGAGAGAGGGAGGGGGAGAGAGGGAGGGGGAGAGAGGGAGGGGGAGAGAGGGAGGGGGAGAGAGGGAGGGGGAGAGAGGGAGGGGGAGAGAGGGAGGGGGAGAGAGGGGAGGGGGAAAGGGAGAGGGGGAGAGGGAGGGGAGAGGGGGAGAGGGAGGGGGGAGAGGGAGGGGGAGAGGGAGGGGGAGAGGGGGGAGGGAGGGGGAGAGAGAGGGAGGGGGCGAGAGGGGGAGCGGAAGGTAGAGAGACGGGGTAGGGGGAGTGATAAAGATGAAAGGGGAGGGGGGAAGAGGAGGGGGAGGGGAAGGGGGAGGGGAAGGGGGAGGGGGAGGGGAAGGGGGAGGGGGGATGGGATGGGGGAAAGGGAGGGGAGAGGGAGGGGGGAGGGGATGGAGGGGAGAGAGGGAGGGGAGAGAGGGAGGGGAGAGGGGGAGGGGAGAGGGGGAGGGGAGAGGAGGAGGGGAGAGGGGGAGGGGAGAGGGGGAGGGGAGAGGGGGAGGGGAGAGGGGGAGGGGAGAGGGGGAGGGGAGAGGGGGAGGGGAGAGGGGGAGGGGATAGGGGGAGGGGAGAGGGGGGAGGGGAGAGGGGGAGGGGAGAGGGGGAGGGGAGAGGGGGAGGGGAGAGGGGGAGGGGAGAGGGGGAGGGGAGAGGGGGAGGGGGAGGGGGAGAGGGGGAGGGGAGGGGGAGGGGGAGAGGGAGGGGAGAGGGAGGGGAGAGGGAGGGGAGAGGGAGGGGGGAGGGGATGGGGGAAAGGGAGGGGAGGAGGGAGGGAAAAGGGGGAGGGGAGAGGGAGGGGGAGAGAGGGAGGGGAGGGAGAAAAGGAGAGAGGAAAGGAACGAAGCGAGCCTCACGCTGGCAAGACGGTATTTACCCCGTGGGTGGCTAAAGAGGCGCCCCCATTCATCGGGCGCGAGAAAGGGGTGAAGGTAGAGCGAAGGAGAAAGACTCGTCACGAGGAAAGGAGGGTGGAGCTGCGACGCTGGCGACGCGAAGGGAGACCGGTACTAAAGGGGGGCGGAGAGAGTTCGGAGAGCGAAACACATCGGGGACGGATGTTAATGGTTGCCAAGGGTCATTTCGTAGAAGCAGCGCTTTAATGGAAGCGGGGAAAAGGATGGACAAAAGTGGTCAAGAGATTATTAGGGGAAGATAACACGGGAGAATAAGTGATCGTCGCCTTGCGCCTTATTGGATGGAGGAGTCTGAGATTACGTACCTCGCCCGAGGGAAGGCGTTCCAGACGCGCCCGATTTAAGAACCTCGGCTTGGTGGCGAATTACTTTATCCCCGCAAATTTGTAATGTTCCCCCACAATTATTGATGGGCTTATTTAAATGCATATATTCGCGATTTATCTTACAATTTTCGCAAGTAAACGGAGCTGAATTTGGGGTATTGGCACAGTTCACGATGACAGAAATAAAATTTAATTCGAACGCGTATCTCGACGTGACTTATCTGACGATGCTGTCGAGACTGTAACTAGTTATAAAATTTCTTTGACTTGATCAAGTCATTACAGATGATATCCGTTTAGAAATATTTAACGGATTTTTAAAGTTGTCTGAAGGATTTTGTACCTTTTAAATTTTGTTCATTTTTCAGCGAAACTTTTTTTCAAAAAAGGCTTTAATTTATTATTCTTTATTAGAGCTTTTAAATCAATTTCAAGCGTTATAAAAATTCAGCCTCCAAAAGTGACAAAATGTTTCGTTCCGCATGCTGAACATTTATGAATATCCACCGTACAGTTAGAAATGATAACCCCGCTTCATTTGGTGTCGATTTTCGCGAGCAAAAAACTACTAAATAAGATAAACATATTCAGCTACGATCTTTCAAATTTCTTTCCATCGATTGGTTTAAAAATTACATAATATACACAAAACTCTCCACATTATATAGACATAAATGGAACAATAAAATAAGCCACCATGAAGATAGTGTGAAAAATAATGTAAAACCGTTCGTCTGAAATAATAAAGCAGAAATACAGATGCGTATCAGTGCTTAATTCTGTTCCTTTGCAATTGAATGCTCAACCGAGTGCAACGAGACAAATTAAGTAAACTTGCATCACGAAGTCCGTAAATTGCGGTGCTATAAAAGAGAACGTCTATGTTGGCGTGAATTATTATCATTCATAAGAATTTAAAATGAACATTCCATACATCACATTCTCTTTTCATTTCTTGCTCGTGACGATTTAAATAGCAAAACAAACTCCTCTTGTACAGTAAGATTTTATAATAATGCCATAATTACTCTTATCTCGAACGATATTTCGCTTTAAGCCGATCTTTCAATCTTCTATCCATCAGTACACAACAATAATAATACCTGCATTATTTCCATGTATTTCAATTTATATAATTCTTAATTTATTACGATTTTTGTCGTAATTCAGCCCCATTTAATTATTTCTCCGAGGTTCAATTTAATTTCATCCGCGGTTAAGATAAAGACTCACCCCCGAAAACTCATGCTAGCTCACCCTGAAACTTTCTACGGTGAAAATCAAAACAGAACACATTACTGTCACGTTTCCTTGCCAAACAAAAAATAAATATAACGAAAAAATCTCCGTCACAGACACAACCACAGGCACACACACACACACCCACATCATCGATAAATAGTCAAAACGTGTTCAGGGGACCTTTAATATGTATTTCCGTTGAAATCTAGAATTCGATTTTTGTCATGAAAAAGATACTTTCTCTATACTTCGTATATGGAGAAAGTCAAAAGCATCAACACGACCGAAAAATATCGGGCAAGACAGAGAAAAGAGAGGAAAAAATTCCCTCAATTCTTAAGTATACAAATAATACGGTACGCAAAGAGAAAAAAAATGAGCAAACGATAAAAAAACGTTAAATCACTGCGAAGGAGAGACAGTGGGGGTGGACGGGGAGAGAGGAGGAATGAGAAAACTGTGCATGAAAGCCTTACGTAAAGGACGAGAAAGGATAAGCCAAGAGGAGAACGGGAAGTCGGACAAGACAAAGGGTAGGAAGGTGGGAGTGAGCGTGTGTGAGGGAGCGTGGAAGGGAGGAGGAAAGGGACGGGGTGAAGGGAAGAGGGAAGGGACGGGGTGAAGTGAAGGGAGGGACGGGGTGAAGTGAAGGGAGGGACGGGGTGAAGTGAAGGGAGGGACGGGGTGAAGGGAGGGACGGGGTGAAGTGAAGGGAGGGGGTGAAGTGAAGGGAGGGGGTGAAGTGAAGGGAGGGGGTGAAGTGAAGGGAGGGACGGGGTGAAGTGAAGGGAGGGACGGGGTGAAGTGAAGGGAGGGATGGGGTGAAGTGATGGGAGGGATGGGGTGAAGGGAGGGCTGGCGGAGGGAGAAAGGAGATTGGGTGAATGCGGGTGGACACGAGGGAACGGAGGGAGAAAATAGGAGTGGGAGGAGAGGACGGAGGAAGGGGAAGTATGGAAGGAAGTAGGCAGAGAGAGGAAGTAGGGAGAAAGGAGATAAAGAGGGAATATGGAGGAAGTAGGCAGAAAGAGAGGGGAGAGAATAAATAGGGAGAAAGAGTATGGAGGGAGGGAGAGGAGACAGGAAGGAGGCAGATAGAGGGAGAGAGAGAGGAGGGCGGCAGAGAGGGAGAGGGAAAATAGAGGTGGATGGAAAGGAGTGACGGTGAATGGAGAGGGGGAAGGAAGAGGGGCGGATAGGAAAGAGAGGGAAAGAGGGCGGGAAGGGCAGAGAGAGGGGGCGGGAGGGAGAGAAAGAGGGCGGGAGGGGCAGAGAGAGTGGGAGGTCGGAGGGAGAGATGTGGGAAGGGAGAGAGGAGGAAATGAGAGAGGGGGCGGATGGGAAAGGGAAGGAGGAAAATAAAGGTCGTGTGGGAAAGAGAAGGGGTAGAATGAGATAGGGGAGGGAGACAGGTAGGGAGGGAAGAGTGAGAGTCGAGTAACGATGGAAGGAGGGAATGGATGTGGAAGTAGAGAAATGATGAGTGGGGGAAAGGGATGGGATAGATATCTAGTTAGGGTGGCAGGGAGAAAGGGAGGGAGGGAGGGAGGGAGGCGAGAGAGAGAGATAGCAAAATGGAGACGGAGAGGTGGGAGGGAGAAGAGAGAGAAGAAGCGGTTGTATTAGCAAGGGGTGTAAGGAAGACGTGGGTGTTTCACGGCCTGTATAAGATAGGAGGTGAAAGGAAAATACTCGCGACGTTGGGGACAGAATGGAACGGGGAATGGGAGTGGAGAGATAGAGGGAGGGAGGTATAAAAGGAAGAGACCTCGGGATGCATAAGACCCTATTTAGATTAGGTGCAGAACGGGGTAGGGACTAAAGGGACGAGGAGACCTAGGAAGTAGATAGATACCCCTATCACCCCCTCTCCCCCGCCCATCTCTCGGCCTAGCTCCAGGACGTGAATCATTAACACGCCCACATTATGGCCATTAGTTCTGTCCAGAGTCTCTTTGGGCTTTGATTTCTCTACACTAGACTCGCGATTTAAAATTTATTTTACGCTTCCCGAAACAAAAAATGCATTATTAATCTCGGCGGAGTAGAAAAATAAAGCTTGTTTCCGGGTGTATGTGAAATGTAGCTTTTATTGGAAATAAATCCCTATAACGTGTGTGTCGGTTTTTGTTCAAATTGAATCCCAATGAACTGAAGGAAATTTTTTGAATGGATTCGAACCCCAACCTTATATTTTGTTTTAAATTAACATTTTATGAGAAACAGGCAACACAGCCCCTAAAAAACAGTTTCTTATTCATAATTTACGACACCATACATACGTTACGCAATTTCTAGCGATATCCCACAAGAAATAATTGGTTCCAAGGTATCCAATAATATATTGTTTCCCAAAAACTAAACTTAACGAAGAAAAATTTTTATCCTAAAGAGATTCGAAAGAAATGTTTTACATATAAATCGGCAAATCCGACACCTACCCGATAAAACAAAAAATTCAAAAAAATAACACCCAAAATTCTAGGAAGAAAACGCAACGAAAGTGAGCAAACGAGCGCACGCATCCGATTTAAGATGATAAGATCTCAAATCAACTTTCGCGAGGCCGAAATTAATGCGTGTCGAGGCAGGCAAACACTTCTCGTGCAGGATGTCATTTCACGCACATTTATCCCCCTCTCGAGGTACTGTGAATGCCGCGAATAAAAAGTACACTATGATGTTATCGGAACAAACTTCCGTTTCCACGTCCACGGCGTCATTCAGCAAATAACGGAACCACGGGTTATTCATCACGCCGGATTCGAAAACTTTAACCGCAGTTCGCCATTTCAGTATCGACGATAAAAAGAGACGATGTTCCTTCCCCGAAGTTTAGATCACGGAAATCGAAATCCGAAGAATATCAGATTGAATTCATTTTAACATTAAAATTATCCCAAGCTTTAAAAATCTGGTCCTAATTTTAAACAAGTAAAGCAAGGAGGTGGAAGCACGTTCCCTTAGAATTTTTCAGGGTTCTGGTTTTGCCTCCTATCTTCAATGTCCGGTTGGCGAAATATATATAAAAAATAGACCAAGTGTTTCAAAAACGCATTAGTGACCTCCAGAGGTACGTGGGATGGGAGGGTAACTCTCGCAGCCTCTTAAAAAGGATATTTAATTCAATTTAAAAAATTTGTCCTCCTTTGGTCTCTTGAGATCTACACAGTTCCGGAAAATCCCAGACTTAGTGATGACCCGGTTCCTGAAACTGAAGCCACGAACTCGGAGCCAGGGCCACAAAAGACGGATGAGTAAGTCCAGTTTGAAGCCGCGACACGACCTGCGGTCACCTTCCAAGAACCCTGGACCTTTCTGACAATACTTTGAAACGGAACACGGGCCAAGATTTTCTTCGCAGGACAATACAGGGAAATGCCATTAAGGCGATCATAGTTTTCAACCAGATTGCCTTTTCCGGACCGTGCTTTGTTTTCTTTACCCCTTTTCAAATATAACAGTGGATCGAAAGGGTAAGAAATTTCTTCCCGTTAATCATTTGTTCTTTCGCGTTTCAGCTTTATAGGCTGATTCTTATCGATTAATCCATCTCTGCTCTCCGACACTTGCTTTGTGGTTGACTTATATAAGGAAATGAGCCAATACTTAATTTAAGGATGGTTTGGCGCAATCTCTCCAAATGTGTGCCTTTAATTCCGAAGTGTGTCAATTCGATGATGCGAAAACTCTCCATAAAGAAGATTATAAAATCATTTCTTTCTTACATAAAAGAGAAATCAAAAAGTACGCCAGAGTTGCCTTTTAAATAATCTGATACGGAATACAAATGGTCATGTTCGAATAAAAAAGAATGGCTGGAGGAATTACAAAAGAACTGTTCTCATTTATATTTCTTTCCAAAAGTGCGCATTCCAAAACATTTTCACCACGTGTTGATGGAACTGTGAGCATCGGGCTACGTTGCCAAAAATTTTATTCGTAAATTCGAATTAAGCGTAATTTATATTCGATAGAGATATGGCACAAAAGGTAGGGGGGACACTATAAAGATAGAAACGCGATAGGAGTCTTCAGTTCTGCGATTTCCACCAAAATAGTCTACCCACTTAATGAGAGAAACCGTTTCCCTTTCGTTTTCATAATTAACGGGTAAGAAATCGCGGTCGTCTCCGCGGTATAGTGCTTCAAGATCAGCTACGTCGTTCGTGAAAAAATCTTCCAGTTGCGCTTGATACGAAAAAGCGAGAAAATGTACTATGTATTAATTGGTACGTATTCGGTTTTACTCACTCTTAAAGTAGAATAGATACCACACACCAAAGAATCGACTTTTGAAAAAAAAAATCCTCCCTTTCCACGCACAAGAGATCACTTATACCTTTGAGAGAAGGAATAAATGAACATTTTTCTACGAAGAAATTCCGTTTAAGAGTCTTACCAACGCGTAAGCCCCGAGACGACGAAAAATCCGACCGATATCCGCAAAATTTTCCGAATCTTGATGAGAATTTGAGATCAAGGCCCATTAATAGCGCGATGAAATCGACAGCTCTTTGTTTTACGGAACCACTTTTTTTCGGTAAGTCACTAAAGCCAAGGGCAGAAAAAAGTATCTTTTTTCCGGGCGAGTGAAAGTCGAAGAGATTGAAAACGTGACGACCAAAAAAAAGAAACGCAAGTCAGACAATTTTTTTAATCCCTCTTTCTAATGGCCAACGGCTACGCCCATACGTACGCGAGCTCCGTTCTGACGCTCCTCGAGCTCGCTTTACATGGTAAATCGAGAATGAGATGAAAATGTATGTCGTTCACTTTCTAGGCGACTCTCTCGCCAGGAGATCGGTTGTCGCGGGCCGGACGAAGCGACCGCACCTCTCTCGTGTCCGAGTGCCCGCTCCCCGCACCGGTCAAGTAGCATCGCAAAGATGCCACGGACTACGATGCATGTCCCCGGGAGAAACTCCGGAGTGCGTGTCATCGGGTTAGGTGGAAATGTTACGGAACCGACGCTCTCACGGACGACCGGGCGAATTATCGAACGGAAAAACCACTTCGAATTAACGGGTAGCCGTCAAGACGGGTCTGGTTTCACCCGATTTCGTTTATTTTTGACGTCCAGAAATAATAATGAAATCGGCTTTCGATTTTCATTCCTGCCGTCGCTCGAGATTCTGATCCACCTTCCGTACACGCAGTCGCGTACACTGGCAAGTATCTTATCTCGTTAATACTGCGAAAGAAAGCGACACTTAAACGATCTTTCGAGCGAGCATCTCCATTCTCGCCTAACTCCAACGCAACACGACCAAAGGGCATTCGCGCTTTGATCTAATGTCTATTTACCGATAAAATCAGGTCAGCGCTACGCGAAATATTCTGTTTGTTCGACACCCGCCCAGGATGCTTTAAAATACGTCTCGCGAATCGTTTCTTTCTTCTTAACTGCATCGTTTGTTTTTATGGTATCGATGCATTAACTCTCCATCTACGCAAAAAAGGGAAAAGCTTCGAAGTGATTAAGTCGCGCGTAAATATTGCGAACGCATGACGGAAAATCGAGCCTGGTGGTCATTCTCCAACGTAAACTATACCAATATGCACCTAGTAACTTCTGACAGCTACACTACGGAATGAAAGCGTGTGCTTATCTAATACATTCACAAAAATCTACGGGCATACACCTGTCAACTTGTCGAAAGGATCGGTTAAACAAACGCTGCAAGTACCGTTCAACAAAATGTACGCGAAAATTTATATTTTTAAGGGTTGCTGTATTTGCGAAAGACTTCGCGAAGCAAAGCAGATATGACGCAAGTGAAATGCGTAATTTACCGTGCCGACGAAGTACCTCCAAACGATCCCAAAGGATAACAGGTCCGTTTACTACGTAAAGATGCGACATTCTTAAGGGAGATTTTCGCCAAACATTTATAATGGACTGCAAAATTTGTAGAAACGTAAAATAAGGCATCTCTAAATGAATACTGTACATTTTTATTTATTCGCCAAAAGTAGGGCTTTTGAAACGACGACTGCTTGCTTGGCAGCGACAATTATCACATTAATTACGTCACGGGTGTAAAAATAGTTCTACGCGGAAGGTACGAGCGAACAATTTTTCCTATGACTTTATTACGAACTCAACCAAGCCTTTTCGACGGAGCGGTCGGTCTTTAGTGCAGAAAATAAAACCAATTCGATGGACGAAAATGAAAGCATGTCTTTCGCCCGCATCCGCCAGCTTATCTCCATAAATACTCCATAATACATCAAGGAATACCGCGTCCATGCACGCGTTCTTGTCACACGACAAACGCGGAGAAAGGGGCGTAATACCAGCACGACTTCGAATTCTCCTTTTACTACGAGCAGCCGGAGGGGCGTCGAAGTCACGAGCAAATTAAGAACATTTCTCCCACAAGATCATTTTTTTTACGGCCTGCTGATTCCCCCGGACCGACGCGCAATGGGTATCTGAGAGGTAGTGCAATGAATAGCTGGTCAGTTTAAAATTTTAGGAAGAAAGGTTACTTCCCAATTTAATCTAGGAGATCATTTAATCTTCCCTCAAGAAAACTTGCGTCGACCAACGAATAAAATCGAGGATAAATGTTTTGAATTTTTTTTAATCGCCGCAATACTGCACTAGCTTATTAAGGATTAATTTCTCACGTGAAACGAAAAAATGAAATGCAATTAAAAGATAGGATAACAATCCTTTCTAGCATGGACCGTTACTTGAACGATAGTAGGGCGTCAGGAGCCCGAGCGACGGTACGGTCCTCTTCCCGGCGTAAACACCAACAACCCTGGGAAGATGCGAAGTGCCGACGTGCGGATATAGCATGTCAAAACAATGTCGCGATTAGCTAATTTATTGTAGTAATAACGGTCTAGGTGAAGCTAATCCTTGCATTTAACTGTAATGAATGTTACGAGAATGAAAAGATAAGAAATATTATTACTCTCACCTGGCCGAGATTCTTGAAGCCATATTTCGCAGCAACCCTATCCGCGGCTTCTTGACCACTTGGTACATAAACGGCGAATTGGTTCACATAAATAGGAGGCTGTCGACACTGAACAACCAAAAAATTATCATGAAGAAAACACAGGCACAAAAACCAGCACAGCACTTCTTGAAAACTCATGATGAATGGCAAATCAAACTAGGAACGGAGTTCTTCCAAGAGCCAATTATCTGAAAAAATAGTTTAAAATAATTTACATAACAATTGTGGAACACAATACCATTTAATAACCAAATTAATCTCAAATTATGCTGAAAAAAGTTAACTTTAGCAAAAGGGATCAATCATAAATTTAATATAATAAATAACATCCAACTTTTCAAAACAAGCTCCTTATAATGTAGCCTCTAAAAACGAGATAGATTGAATTATTCTAATAGTTTTTGGATAAAACAATGCTGTTATATCATTTTAATAGAAAGTGGGTAACAGTGACACTTTTTAATATTAATAATAAAATGATTCCTTATAAAAATATCAACAGTACTTACGTAGTTTAATTTAAAAATAATCAATATTAAGAGCGATATCCTTTGTGATAAACCTAAACAAGGATGCAATAGCCTTTACTGACAACGCCCACAGGCCGTTCACTCTATCCCACAGGAATCAAAACTAACTCAAAATGTAAAATGTTTAATATTCTCACTGAATCAGGAGATTTTACTAAGAAGAAAACTTATTCGTGCTGCGGGAGACTGATATTATGGATAGGTAGTTTCAAACTTGCGAACGCTGTCCATTGATAATATTATTCTCACCGCTATGATTCCGAACGAATTCTAAATCACCGAACAGATGACAACGAGCTTAACTTTATATTTGAAATCAACTGAGATGATAGCAGCAAAACACTTCAATGATTCGAAATATATGTTAGCACTCAGTAATTCACCCTGTTCCTGCAATGGTCATGAATAGAAATGTATCCCCTATTTATTTGTCCTCAACAACATCTTGTGCAACGGAAGCAAATGATCATGACACACGCTCACTATTGGTAACTACGAGTGAGAGCCAACGTCCAGCTTCACCGACCTCAAGCCGAATGAAGCTGTGTCGTCCGCTTTCAGCTTTTGCGAATAACAGCACATTTTGCTCGACCGTACTGCTACCTTTAGTAAAGTCGACGAACTACATTGCAACTATCGATAGCTTCGATATGGTGATATGGTCGATACTTCATGTCGAGAGAGCAACCGGAAGTGCGTCTTCAGCCCGGATCCGTGTTCGTGAAAGGACGTCATAATGGTGAGCACGTTGTTCATCCGTGTCTATATTTGTAATCTTAATAATTATCGTTCTGTTTCGAGCTGTATAATGCACTGAATTCATCTGTTGTGCTATTTTTTATGAAATGATGCCGGTATGGACAATTAGATGAACCTTTTCTTACTGAAATTTTTGTCTATTCGTTTCTTTTAGGGTCGTGTTAGGACTAAAACCGTGAAGAAGGCGGCTCGTGTTATAATTGAAAAGTATTATACAAGACTTACTCTTGATTTCCATACCAATAAAAGAATATGTGAAGAAATAGCTATTATTCCAAGCAAACCACTTAGAAATAAAATTGCAGGGTGAGTATCGATTTCAACTCTTAGAACTAATTTCTTTAAGTATTCCTGAACTTTAATTGGGATTTCCACGTACTTAGTACAAATTTTACGTTTCATTATAGACATCCACGAATCTTTAGTGATATTGATGCCAAAAAATGTGATCAATATGCTATATTTTTGCAGGGTTGGTTGTGGTTTACGATTACAATATTCTGTAAAGTATTTTATAATTTCGCACTATATTCGGAGTTTAGCGGAACGCTTAACATATTAAAAGACTTGTGTACGCATCGTTCTGGCCATGACTTATTTGGAGCAATAATTTTTTGTATTTAGGTTTGTGACTCATTTAATGAAGAGATTGCGGCAGAGTCAAGTGAGAGGAATTTCCATCAAACTGCAAGAAGAGGAGCGTGAGAGGAGGGATAACTTCGTTCCAGACATCTCTGCTCTGGAACAGGACATCATTGAAGTTGATCCTGAGACTAAGGAGATGTTGAAACTATTGGTATGTCACCAAACAAGTTAATCATGTTTCTGAGTTTTGCAGCATTTTTGTAGTATCTTTCAATATACATGTATGAACTATAATTGTTAAGCCACTTGTTCGTATAAATTGATAAAACAAAGTTGATCTGCCCTTCAGACTTGGATGACATTAGATTTGACAGCTGCTTTGGTAAATTCAAGGCTTTTTACTTGAGTCATAAAATGTTGACAGGCACACGTTTTGATTTCATTTATTTTTGTTCATAATTTTTTTCGGTTTGATCATGAATGCTTTCGTTTGTGTCGTCATAATATTTTGGTTATTTCTTGCTGGAGATAAGTATTAATCTTCTATCTTGGAATCTAAAGTAGCCTTAATAGTAATATCAGATATTTCGAAAATATGCTTTCTAAGCAATGCCTTCAATATAAGAATTGCTAAAAAAAATCGACGGTTATGCCTGAAAAGGTTGTTAAATCACCTTTGTAATTTGTTTGCAGTAACTGTATCATATTTCATTTTGTCATGCAGATAGTTCGTTTCCTTTGGCTCACTCTCTCAATATGGAAAGACAATGTCCTATGAATCACTTTCATAATCTGTCGATTTACTAATCTATCAGTACTGTAACTAGGGTGGGGCATCTGCTCCGGGAGCAACTAAGGGGTGCAAAAAATCCAAATAGTAACTAATTAAACTAGAGAAAATAATATTTTGAAGGGGGGTGGTTCACATATTTGGTAGTTTGCACCAGGTGCTAAAATGGTTACTTGGGTGCTGCAACCTATAATTCTCATTTTCACTCCACCAGTATATCTTATTTTCTTAAATGATAAATTTATACAGAATGTTTTTGTGCAAATATACTTAAAAATCCAACCTGGTTTATAAGAAAAATAAATGAAACTCAAAAATTTCATGATTTGGTCCAATTAATATTGTTGAAGAATCTTAGAACTGAGAGTCAGTTGTTTTTCCTCTGCACACGAGGCAAAATTTTCTTAACATCCTTTATCAGGCATTCATTATATTGAATTTGGGCTGTCAATCACACTTTGTTACCTTAGTAGGGAAAATATACCAGAAGAAGAAGTAGTCACCCCTTAGCAGTTTCCATGTTACAACTGTTGAGAGTGGAATTCTTTTGTTTGAAGTTTATGAAATGCGACAACAAGCTATAGTATCATTTCCATTTCTCATATACGTAGTATATAGAAAAATCCTCAATGGTTGAATGAAATCGAATATTTCCTATTCAAGCATACTATTATCCAGAATAGAATATATGAGGAAATGAGCAACATAGTGCAACTATAAGGATAAATGATTTTTACGAAATGTTAATTTATTTTAAAATGGATTGAACGATTATGATTATAGAGCTTGGCACCCTGAACAGCACTATATAAGCCAAATTTGTCCAAAGTAACTATATTCATCCAGTGATGTTATAATATCAAGTTTTAGTATGTTTGACTCCTGTGGTATGGATGTTTTGGTGAATGTTAAGAATGTAATTATCACTGCTTATTAATTTTATAGATTTACCAAAATGTACGATACTTCAACCCTGATAGAATTTCCTATTTTAAAAGTTTTTACAACTTGAAACGTTAAAATTTGATACATTATGTTACCATGTACAGCATATAAGAACATTAATCCAAATGCCAATGTTTAAACGAAACTGGTGTATGTATTATCATATTCTTCAATTTACTTGGTGAAAGTTTTTCAATTTGATTACCCTTCTTAGGATGTATTCAAGGTTTTTACTTATTAGCAAGTTAGGAAACTATAAAACTGTTTATGAATAAGCATAGTTTTGTTAATACAAACGTGAATCATTTATATATTCACATCAGTGCAACTTGATATTTTGCTTAAATGAATGCAAGTTTTTCATAGCGTATTGTTCTGTATGTTGACATTTTTTTATTTTACTGAACTGCATTATAAATTTAATGTTCACATTGTAATTGTAATGCTTATTTTTTGTCTTTTCAGGAATTCAACAACATAGCTGGCCTTCAGCTCATCCAATCTGGAAACCAGGGTTACGTCCGTCGCCCATGAAACATTTTGTACATCTCCCAATAAATATATGGTGAAAATATTGTTTGCTTTTGTTCATTCCTTGCAGTTCTCTAGCATAAATATCTAACAATATCTTGATGCTTTCTTTAATTATTCTACTGCTGTTTCAAGGTTTACTATCTATTGCTCTTGGTTTGGGTTTTTTTGGGGATGGCAGTGGCTGAGTGGTTACAGCGTTGGCCTTGCATGCAGCAGTCCCAGGTTCAAATCCGACGGAGGTCAGATTTTTCAACCTGGGACCTCCCATCCCTTAGTTGCGGTTTGAGGACGGTGTGCACGTAAGCATTCTGTCCTTCAGAAGGGACATTAAGCAGTTGGCCCCCTTGGTGTTCTTCATAAAGAGTAGGCTAATGCCGGCACCGAGTTTCTTTCCTCCCTTGGGTGTATGGTGTGGAAGGCATTAGGGCTTGAATAATTATAGGTTGATTACCCAGAAATACAAATGAACTTCATTTGGGTTCTAGAATTCATCATTATCCTTGTTTCTCACTGTCTATAATAATAGACTGTGTGCTTTGAAAAAAATCCGTTAGAATCATGTATTCAAGTTCATGTTTGGAATTTTGAATCCTACAACGAATTTAATTTCTTGCTCTATAAAGATCGGAACTTTTGATCTATGGATTTTGTTTTTTATTTTGATTTAATTGTATAAAACTTGTGAATGAACATAAATGATTCAAGTGACTCGTTAAATTTACATAGTAGTAATTGGGCATTCAGTAATTCTAATTGACAAGTCAATTATTACTGTGAACTCGCACTGATGTGTCTAGTTTACTTGCCTAATTTTATCGCTATATAAATCACTGATCTGATTGGAGCCATTTCATCGAAATGAAACCTGCTCCATCATACGTTCGCCAGGAAATAAGAAGTTACTGGTGTCCCTGCCTGATGAGGAACATTTACATTTCTATATTAAGGCTACTACTGCTTTTAAAAATTTTGGTTCTCTAATGTTCATAATCACAAAATACTGCTGCCATCTTTTATAGTTTCTTAGCTTTATTACTTGTAAACCAGCACTAATTTGAGTTTGGGCTTTGTACAAACTTCATCTTGACCCAATAAGCTTCTGTGCAAAGGCTACTGCTGGGCATTGGAAAATATCACCCAAATGAGTATTTTTCTCTATAAAGCTACCCAGAATTTCCTGATGATATTGTACTGTCTTGAGAAGGCCAACCAGAAGTGGATGTGTCGACTATAATCTTACCAAAATACAAAGGTGTTGGACATACCTCAAAATAAATATGCATTCTTGGGAAAGTCATGGAAGGGATAGATGCCACTTTGGCTATATGTCTAATACAGATGTTCCAAAACTGGCCTGCACAAGGATTTCATCCAGCCTCTTTTGCCACCTGGTCAATATCTTCAAAACATGCATGATAATATTGGCACCTGAAGTGAAAGTTATTAGAAATTTTTATAAAAAACTGATTTGTATTCTGATGTAAACATTTCTTACATAACCTTTATATTGTTACAAAAATTTGAAAAACTAGACCACTAAGTTGTCTGTGTAGCTTGCACAATTTTAATGCTGTAGGTGGGCCTTTTCATCTCGAGTATGGTTTTATGCCCCTTGGATAGTGTTGCTGGAGGTGGTTGTATTCTTGTCAGTCAATTCATTACAAAACTTCATCTGTCTACAATATACACTCAATGCTAAGATGGAAAGAGGCATGACCAAAGGTGCTCCAAAGCTTTCCATTTAAGGGATCTATTCAAAGTAGAGACAGGTACATTAAGCAATTTTGAGTTGATTTTTTGTAATAAATTAAGTCAATTACAGTGAATTAAAGGTAATATTTTGTATTAAATGCTATCTAAAAAGCCTAGCAGGAGCAAAATGGGCCATCCAACATCCAGCAAAACTGACCAAGAGCCATGTTAAATCATCAATTCCTCAACATTATTCGGTCTCAAGTATAAAGGTACAGCACTCTACTAGGTATTGGTGTACAATTCGCTACTGTGCTAAAGATAAATTTTGCATCAAAGAGAACTACTTACACCCTTTTTATCTCATTTTACTACTATGTTTAGTTACAGAGTAATAATTACACAGCCATAAAATAGGTAATTAATTACCAAGTAACAAAAATTTAACTGAAATAGAATTAAACCCTATGGCCCTCAAAAAGTTTCAATATGTCTCAGAAAACTACAAAATCCAATTATCTCTCCACAGAATTTATTTTAAAAATATTTCATATAATCACATGAATGTAAAGGAATGACTAAGTATAATAATATTATATTGTGTAGAATATACTTTGCAAAAAAGAAGGCGTCATTAAGTACTACATACTCAATGACTAAATACTAAGAAAACATAATATCTTAAAAACCAAGGATTGGTGTACAAAAAGCATTCTAAAAAGGAATATTTCAAGACTCCTCCTTGAAATTTTATAAAAATGAAACCAAGTGCAAACAGACTGCATAAATAATAATAATCTCAGCAGCAACCTATAAAAATTACTTTTTCCAACAATCCTTAGTTGTTCAAATATTAACGACTTATACCTACTTAGTTTGAATTTCATTTTTTACCCACACCTGAATTGTTTCTTTTACCCATAAATCCACTAAGTATTTTAGTTTTTAGGCCACCATCTCATCTTAAAATTATAAAAGCTATTTTTAACTATTATGTCTAGGTTTAGCTACTTAGTCTTGGGTTTTAATATTTACAATGTAAGATATACACAGACATTTCAATTTTTCCACAGCTCTCACACAATATCTATCCTTCCAACTTATCACAGATATAGCTACAGTGTTGTAAAGTGGGACATAATTAAGCATTCATCAATAATTACTGACTGGTACCTGAATAAAATTTAACTAATGCTGCACTCAGGAAGAGTATGATGAACTGAGTCGTAAGCTTTTAGATGAAAATGTAGGGATAATAATATTGATAATATGCTTACAATAAGGCAAATAATAAATATAATTGCATGCTCATACATTTATAATATAACGCACTTTTGAAGTAAAAAATATTAAATGTTATAGATATAAGAAATTTGAATGGTATATGCTTTTCCAATTATAAATTGGGAAAAGCACTGAAAAACCGGGACAAAAGTATAACTTAACTTAATAACAAAATTCTCTTAACTGCATATTTCATAGCTAATACTGAAACGGTGACAAAGATAACAATATAAAAAAGTATCGTCATATTTATTCTTAAATTAAAAGCCGAGTTTCTTCACACTCTGGCGGTATATACTGTTTGCAGTAATATGAAATATTTTATGCTGATCAAAAAATATTTATAGTTCATTCAGTAATTATCATTCTGTTTCGGATTATTCAAATGTAACTAGTTTTTACTAACAAAATATTGGATGTTGGATTATGCCGTTAGTATCAGGGAAATATCAAAAGTTCATTTGAAAAAATATCATCATGAAATTCTGTTCTTAAATGTAATATAACGTAAACATTCGAAATTGTTTACCGTATTTCTCAGAGCAATTTCCGATGATTTTTTACAATCAAAGACAAAATCCGGAATTATATAAACTTATGAAAATTTTTAAAAATATAACCAATTAAAATTAATTAATACAGATACACACGTAATTACAATTATGTGAACTCTTTAGAAGATACAGTCAATTCAATCTAAAAAAAATACGACCAAAGAGAATACAAATTCAAATCTACTACTATACCGTCTACAAATCTTTAAAGAATTTGAAAGAACATAAAATACGCAATCGTCTTCAATACATTTTTTTAAATCACTGCCAAGGACCATTCACCCTTATTTTACCTTAGGCAAAAAGTAATATTTGTTTTTTACCCTACAAGGACAAACAAGATGTAGAAAACGCCATCGACTGCAGCGACAACTGGCGAGTGGTAGGGGTATTACGTTGTCTACAGATTGGGTATAGGGTTCACTTATTACATTCCATGTAACTTTCATGTAACCGTGGTTTTTATTTATTCCATAGACAAGCAATAAATTTTACCTTGATTTTCAACTGACTATGATCGTTTCCGTGATCATAGGAAAGTAGTGAGGTTTCGCTGGTGTATGTTTTTTTCTGACAGCTTTAGCAATGGAGTGCCCCCACCTCGCGGACAGTGTTAAAATAGATTGTGCTCCTCAGAAGGGGAAAATCGATGAGACTAAGGACTGGGAATGTGCTGGTAAGATATAATTCTTTTACATATTAGTGTATCACTCTTCAATTCCTCTTTATTGCGATTATTTTATCGATTCGAAAGTGCGTAAATCTATCGAAGACAAATCAATATCCAACAAATGATCTATCACCAGCGTTTATTTACAATTGTTTAAAATGTAGGATTCAAATTTATTTGTACATTAAATTATAAAATTGCAAAGTTAACAATACTTAGGCAAGTCAGGGACGCTCTCTTCATGATCAATATTTACTGATGTATATTTTCAGAATTTTATTGTTCCGTAAAATACATGGATGATTGTTAAATATGGTTGATTCGGTGGCTAAAAGATTTATTTTCCGACTATGCAAAAGTACGCTAGGAGGATGGTATTTTACATTCGATTAGTAATCTTCTCTGGGTCCAAACAACTTTTCCACTGGAACGATGACTGCATATTTTTATTGTTTCTCAATATTATTCATTATGGTTTCTTATAAAATTAAGAATAATTTTCATTAACATCTCTTAAGGTATGTTTCATCAAAGAGTATAAATTAAGACATTTCATTATTAATGATTGACTCGCAATAAATTCATGAAATATATGGAATATAACTCATCAGTGAACGCACTTGTCTGTCTTGTATCACAGCTAAATTTATCAAATTGACCCTACCATTCTATGCCATAAAATATGATTCAGCTTTTTTTGCATGAAGATAATTTTTCTCGCAGATCGTGACGTTTTAAATGTTATCTTAATAATTGAATGCTGGTTGGTAAACACTCGTTTGTATTAATCTATATCCATTTTTTTATTGATCATTACTTTTTGGTTACTTATGGTTACCAAATGTAATGTGTAAAATTGCAAATTCCAATATTTGTGCATATCGCGAAAATAATTTTAATTTAAGGTCCATAGAAAAAATCAAATTGACGAATTACTTTAGAAAGTGTGCAGTTTAAATCAATTATGTGTCGCAAATATTTCTTTGGTATCATCAATACCATATAAATGTTATATATTTTTATTATTTTTCTCGAAAAGGTAATGTAGCCACGCATCTTAGTCCTAAATATTCAAATACATATGCACTTATTTTGTGGACGATCATGAAAACGCATTTCGCTTTGAGCAGTCATGGATGTAAAACGAACCATCATAACAAAATGATTGTTAATAAAAATGACCTTTGGATTCATGGTGTAAAAGAATTTGAGTAATTCAGAGTTTATATTTATTTATTGTGAATTGATTATCGGAATTTTAATGATTTGATTCCATCATTATTTTTTTCCTCCAGTATGTTCAACCACATTGAGTCCATGGCTATGCCTTTACTGTGGTGAAATAAACTGTGGAAGATACGTCAACGGTCATGCGAAAACTCATTCCGATCTCTGCGAGGGACACAATGTTTGTATGGACTGTGAAAGCCTTGCAGTTTTCTGGTGAGTTAATTTGTAAACATTCGTAGTAATAATTAGAAAGTACATCTTAGATATTAATAATATTTGAGTGGGCTTTTTCATAACCTTCTTCCGTATTTTCGGATAATATATTTTTTTGTTTAGGAATGATATATTTTGACGTTTTTAAATCCATTTCTCAGCCGAGTTTATTTTAAACTCCTATGTTGTTAATTTTATTTGAAGCCATAACCTTAAATGCGCTAAGTTTGTTCGTAATAAAATCATTTGGTTTTCGCTCTTCCACTAACTTCTCATCAGACGCTTGTAATTTCTCTTTAATCTGATGGAGTGAAATGAAGTTTTCTGTTTTCATTTGGGTTATATGCTCCACATTTATCCTTAAATCTCGGTTTTACATGTATAAGTTCATAAATACTTAGAATTAAGCAGCCTACACCCCTAAATATCCATTTAAAAATGTTTTAGTGTTTGAATTCGATATTTGTTTTTGTGATGAGGGTTTCTCTTAAAAATAGCCATATCGTTGCCTTGCCAAATATTAGCTATAACTTGACATTTTTGTTGTGTTTACAGTTACAGTTGTGACGAGTTTGTGATAAATGACACTGAAGATGGACTCCTAAGTAAAGTTCGACATGAAATGTGCCATTCTGTAAACAATGAAAATTTAGACAATGAAGATGCGAGATCTTCATTGGGAGACAGTGAATCTTGGAAATCAGATTGCTCATCTAAAGAAACAGCTGAAAATGGAAGAACATTGCGTCCCAGATCAAGAAAACGGTATACATTGTTCTGTTTGGATAAATTTCTTGAATATAAAGATAATTTTTGTGTAATTTTCAAAATATCTTATTTGGGAATCTTATGGTTCTCATTAACATTGCTTTGATGCTATTCATTAAGGGTAATTCTTTTAATTGATAAATAATTGTTGGTTTCTTATATTAATTGTTATGTACAGAAGATGACACTATTGCTTAATTTGTATCTACTTTCCAAAATAATTAAGATATGTATTCAAATCTATGATGATGATTTGTTTGTTAGGTCTCATTCCCTTGACAGTGGCAGTGCCGAAAATATCCAGTGCAAGAGAAAGAGGGCTTCAAAGGTCAACGGAGGAAATTCCAGGCTAAGAGAAAGGAAAGTGGTTGGATTACGGAATTTGGGAAATACATGCTTCATGAATGCTGTCCTCCAATCTCTTAGGTATAAAAATATTTGAATGAATGCTGAAAATGATATGATTATTTCATCGTTAAGATTCAGATCTTTGTTTTAATCATTGTATTTTTGTTATTCAAAAAATACGAACATTTAACCCTTTCACTCCCAAGGAGCTGAGTTATCGGCTGTGTCAGCTTGACTCAAAAAACCAACATTGTGGTTGATTTTAATCTCAATTACATTATGAAATATGATACTCCATACCTTCCAAACATTACAAGATGAAAAATGAAACTTAACAAAACTATCAGAAGAACATAATATCATATATTGTATGATAACCGAGTTTAAAACCAGGGCCATCGGTTCAACTGCATAGAACTTTCAAATCATGGTCAGACCCCCTAGCAGTGACAGATTGAACTATTACATGTTCATTAATTATAATTAACATATGTAAGATTTCCTCACTTCTGGAAGTTATATTTTAAGCTAGCTATAATCTAAATGTATGCTTTTTACATTATGTATACAAATCTTACAATGTTACGTGGCACATTTTCCCACTTATTTATAATAATTTCAATAAAAATTCGTAGTTTTGGAGTTGAAACTTTTTCATTTTTCCAGCAATATTCAAGAATTCTGTGGCTACTTCAAACAATTACCATCATTAGATGCTGTAAAAAGCAATGGTCGAAGAGTCTATCATTCTAGGAGTTACAAAGAAATTGATGATGTGCTCATGACAGAGGAGTTAAGGAAAGTGATGATTAGTTTAAATCAGGGAGGAACAAAGGGTGCAATATCACCTGAGTCTCTTTTCACTGTAATATGGAATGTGGTTCCTCGTTTTAGGTAAGCGGTCAAAATTATTTGAAACCTCTTTGAAGTTCTTATTTTATCCTTTTTTTAGGTATTGCATTGTTTGACATATAATATTGCCCATTTTCATTCAGAGGTTACCAGCAACAAGATGCTCATGAATTTCTTAGGTACATGCTAGATAGGTTGCACACAGAACTTTTGCATCTATTACCTGGCTCAACTCTTCGAGATAGTCAATATATTTCCTTGGGATATAAAGGAAGATCTTCTATTGTTTCCAGTGTTTTTGGAGGAACTCTCCAGAGCGAGGTAGATGGATATCTTATCCTGAATGTGTTATTTTTCAATTACTGAATCTTAAACATTAAATTTCAAATATGGCTGTTATTGGAGATTTAGTTAGGAAACTTAAAGTGATCTTAATAATAAATACTTATAGTTTTCCCCAAGATACATTTAGCTGATTGCATTCTCCTATTTTACCAACAAACTTATGTGCATTTTAACAATCCTTTGGTATATAAATGTGGTATATTATTATAATTAATAATTATGGACTGTAAATTGCATCAAATACTGTCAGATAAAAAATAGAAAATATTGTGAATTGTACCCTTGAATAATTATGTATCACTCCAACTCCAAGCAAAAGTTCATCGAAGATAGAATTCATATTTGCATATTTCTTGTGATGCCTATTTCCTTTTGCCTTGTATTGCAGGTTAGTTGCCTTAACTGTGGCATGGAATCGAAGAAACATGACCCCTTCTTAGACTTATCCTTAGATATTCCTGATAAATTTCTAATTAATAAGAAAAGTAAGGAAAATGAAGAATCAGTCCCTCCATGTCAAGTTTCAGGTATGGTTATTTTAATGTTATTTATGATTAATCCTTGAGTTTTAATGGATTATTTGTTTTCCTTTGTTATTATTTTATTAATAATTATTTTTTATTTTCTGAAGATTGTTTGAGTAGTTTCATCGATGTAGAAGAGTTGGCAGAGTCGGAGCTTTATTATTGCAATAATTGTAAAAGTAAGCAGAGGTCAACAAAACGGTTTTGGATTAGAAGACTCCCTAATGTATGTATTGCTTCTTGCAGCTAAATATTTTTCAGTTTCAAATAATTCTTGTATATTTATATCATATAAATTGTCGTATTTCAGGTTTTATGTCTTCATTTAAAACGTTTCCGGTGGAACAATTCATTCAGAACGAAAATAGATGCATATATATCATTCCCTGTGACAGCATTAGATATGTCAAAATATGTGATATCAAATTTGCATGAAACTAGAAGGTCTGGAGTTGGAAGTAATCTTTATGACTTGGCTGCTGTCATCGTTCATCATGGTTCTGGGTAGGATAAAATGTGATTTTTTTTGTTGCTGCATTAATTGACATCAAATTTATATAATATTACCCTAAATTCCCATGTATAACGTGCGCGTTATACAAGTTTTTTTTTGTAAAAATTTTGGAATTTCTTGGTGCGCGTTATGTATAAGGAACATCACTTTTTAAGAAAAAATAAGATACGAGATAACCTTAAAGTGAGCAGCCTATTCCATCTTGTGTTCACTAAATTGCTGCCATCTATAGAAACCTGAGTTAGAGCTTCTCAAAAGATGCGTTAGCTCTGCAGATTTCACGGAAAAATTCGATGTTTTCAATGTACAAAGCAAACTTTAAGTTCGAAAATACTTTTTCGGCTTAAACATGCCCTATATGTCGCATTAAATCTTTAATACGTAATAATCAAGCAACATTAACATGGTTGGTTGGAAAAACAAATCAAATTCCTCTCTGAATATGAAAACAAAACTCAATACAAAATGCATACACTTTCCTTAATTAAAAATTAGCAAATTGTTTACAAATTTTTGTCAATAATCAGTTATGAATCAAAACCATCAAAATCTTCAAATTCGATCTCTCAATTCAAACGAAAATCATTGATTTCATTTAGAAATTATTCAGTTAAATTTTTAATTGACAAATCATTGCTTTTATTTGAGGAAGAATCACTATCCCCCCCCCTCTCCAACACTTTGAAAATGAATTCCAGCGTTAGAAAGAAGACATGTTCTTAACGATCTATACAAAGAACAACTCGTTTTGGTTACGAAAGAAATAAAACAGGAAAATAAATCAGTAGAATGATTTTCGTCATCAACTAGCAGAGCAGATTCTATAGCCGTTGAAGTCTTAAATATCATTTTCGGGAGAAACTTGCGAAATACAGTAGTATGAATAAAAAAATTTTTGAATGATTCACTATTCAATCAGTGCTGCGCATTATACATAGGTGCGCGTTATATTAGAGACTTCGGAAACCTGTGGAAAACGGGCTAAGATCGACCTGCGCGTTATGCATGCGTGTGCGTTATACTTGGGAATTTAGGGTACTAAAACTAGGTCTCATGAGATTTGCTCTTTCCATTATACAATATATTTTACTAGTGATAAAGCTAATCCTATTTAGCACTTTCATTTGATTGTACTTAGATATCAGATTTCTCCAACCGACTAATGGAGTTACAAGAATATTGACCTAGTATGATAGGTGTACTTTATTACTGAAAATTAAAGCGTACTTAATAGAGCAAGAAAAAGCTATTTGGATAAAGCTTTTGCAGAAATTAGTATAAATCTACATTTAAATAAACGTACTTTTTTATAAATTGACTATTTATACTTTTGGATTTATCTGGTTTCTTGAGAAAAATTACTGTTCATAATTAGGAACAATTTTCTTGAATACAGCAACTATAGTTATCTTAACTCATATTTATTTATTGGTTGATATGAAATTAATCCAATCATTTAATGCTGTTTCTTTCAGGGCTGGATCGGGTCATTATACGGCGTTTGCTATTAATGATGGTAAGTCATTCAAAAATGATAGAATGGAAAAGATAATATATTGTTCTACATAAGTGTTCACTGGTGTTTCATTGAGCACTAGTGTGATTTATTTATTTATTTACATTGGGAAATTACCTTATTGGATAAATTCTACAGCATTTAAAAGTTTTTAGAAATTTTTAAAATTTCTATTATTTTCATCCACTCGCATAGTAATATCATCAAAATGTCAATATCTCAAAACAATAGGTAAGATAACTTTCATATATTTAATAAAGCTGTAATTATTGTCTTCAGAATTCTGTAGCTATTATTTTTATTTTACCTCTTACAGGGTAGAGGGATGGTTAGCGTTTCTGGCTCCCAATGCTAGGGTCACGGGTTCAAATCCTGCAGAGGGCATCGTTGTATGTGTTCATCTATGTTATGGTTATTACACTTCTTGTAAAAGGCCATTAACGGCTGTTTATGAACTAGTTGAAAATAGATTTTACATTTGGTGTCCAATAAATCTCAAAATAAATCTTATGGAAATATTTTTCAATACCATTCTGAATCAAATTATTCTCTGATATCATTTAGAATTCTGACCTTACCAAGATTGTGAAAGGAATTGCCGTATGTACTCATGTATAACACGGTTTGAAGACTAAATTTTTAGGTCAAAATGTAAGGGCGCGCACTATACACAGGTAACACTTCTGTGCAATTAAAATCTAAAATTAAAGTGTACCTAACTTGCACCAGATTCTCACTTTTAGAGTGACTTAAGGGAAAACACAAATTATTGATAATCCAGCTTTTATATGCCCACCCAATTCTTACCTCTTCCTCCCATCAGTCCCTCTTTATCAACCTTTTTGCCAATCCTCCGCTCCTCTCCTTCCGCCGGCCCCCAAATTTGGGAAATATCTTGTGGAGGAAGGATCTTCCCACTTCTACCACGCTTCTTGCAATAGGTTCCCACCCCTGCGGAAAACCTCACTGCCTCACTTGCCCTATCCACCTACCATCATCTTCTTTCTCGAGTCCCTCCACCAACATCACCTACCCCATCACTTCCAGAAGCAACTGCACCACCAGTAACGTCATTTACCTCCTCACCTGCACCCTTTGTCCCGCGTTTTACGTAGGCCTCACCAGCAATCCGTTAAACATCCGAATGAACGGTCACTGGAATAGCGTTTCTATCAGACGCCCCCTCCCAGTTGCATTACATGCTAATACCCACAATGTTCCCTTTAATAGTTGCTACAATGTTAGGATTATTCGCGCTTTACCCTATGACACTCCTGCCCCCCTTCTCCGACACTGGGAACTAGCACATATCCATCTTCTCGACTCTTTCTCTCCGCCTGGCCTCAACCTCCGCTAACCCTATTAGCCCCCTTACAATGTTTCCTTGTTACTTTGTAACTATTCGGACTCTACCTCATTACACTCCCTCTTTATTGGCTATCCACCCCTCCTACTCCCCACCTCCTCCAATCATCAACCTTCCCACATCACCCTGTCATTCCCCGCCCAGTGTGTCACTTTACGTTACTCTTTCGCTGAAGAAGGGCTTAGGCCCGATAAGCTTGCGTGTGTTTTTGTGTTCGTGTGTTTTACGTGTCTCTTCGACGCCCCCAGCAGCCTGCCAGCTTGGTCCTCAACTTGATGAGTGTCCGCTGGGCTTCCCTCAACACCTTGTTGCCACCCTCATCACTACCTTTTCTTTTCCTTTAGTTAATATATATACCGTGCTTTTTTCTCCTTTTTCGTCTATATCTTTACGTTTCTTTCCTGTCGTCTTTTCCTCTTATCTTTCTCTTCCACCATGGAACTGACCCGTCTCCGTTATCATCTCCGTAGACACATTACCCTCAACTGCCAGATTGAATTCCTCAACTCCTGCCTTGCACTTGGACTCACCCCCAAATGCCTCACCATCAGAATTCCTCTTTCAGGTCTTCCTCCCCCTATACGCGCTTCCCTAGCCCTCACGTATCACCTCACCTCTATCCACATTATCCGTTCCACCATACACCATTATACCACCCTCTCTAACTCCCACTTCGCTAATTGTAAATCTCTCGTTCTTTATCTTCGTCATTCTTCGCAATCCATATCCGACCTTCGTGCCGCTTTCCTTCAAGCGGCTAATGATATCACCGCACATCGCAACAGACTTCTCCGTAAACTCTCTCTGCTTTGCGTCCGGCACCTCAAACTTGGTCTTCCCCTTCCGTTCATAACAGCTGGCGAGGTCAACAAACCACCTCCTTCCCCGCCACTCATCGGTCAAACTCCCTGTCTTGCGGACCTCCTGGGATTCCCAACGCCACCATCACTTCATATCCTGAAAAAGACCCACACTTTCCTAACCCGCAAACCTTTGAAGCGCTCATATTTTTTGCACATTCCTGCCACCACCTCTTCATCTTGCCAACCAGATGAAGTCTTGAACCTTTCCTCCCACGTACTTACACCTGCCGAGAATGAACTCCTCTCACGCGGCCTTTCCTTTTGTCCCACCACCAAATTTGATCATTTTCGCCTCCTTGCCGACGTCCAGTCCTTTGCCCGCACACTACGTCTAAAAACTAACCCTCCCAAAGAAGACTCTCTCACCTCTGCCAACCCAAAACTCCCTCCCGGCCTCCCACCTACCTTTTCCATCTTCAAACCTCCTTCCCAATACATTCCACCCACCCTTCCTTCCCTACACCCGGTCGAACAATACCTCAATTATATCCTTTCCAGAATCTCCCAACCTAACTTTTCCGATCTTATCGACCATACAGATAATCTTACCAGACGTGAAAGGCATGCCATTTCCACACTCAAACATCTTGACCATATCATCATCCTCCCTGCCGACAAGGGCACCACCACGGTTGTGATGGATCGCGCCAAATATAACGAGGAAGCCGAGCGCCAACTTTCTGACGAAACCTCTTACCATCACCTTACTTCCAACCCCACAGACCACCACTCCTACCAAATTTCGTCCTATCTTCATTCCTCAGGCAAACAGGAAGGCCTTTCCGATTCCGCCATTGTTCTAATGATCCCCAACAAACCCCGCACACCCACATTCTACCTTCTCCCTAAAATCCATAAACCCAACATCCCCGGCCGCCCCATTGTTGCCAGCTTTAATTCCCCTACAGAACGCATCTCCGCCTTCGTTGACTCCCACCTACAACCTCTCATTCGTCAATTCCCTTCCTTCATCCAAGACACTAACCACTTTCTCAAACGTCTCAAACACCTCCCCTTTCCTCTCCCACCCAATACCATTTTGGCCACTATCGATGTCTGTTCCCTCTACACAAACATCCCCCACGATGATGGACTCTCTGCCCTTAGTAAACTCCTGGACTCAAGACCACCCGACGCAAGACCTTCCTCCCATTTCTTATTAGACTTGGCAGCAATGGTGCTCAAATTGAACAACTTCTCTTTCGATGGTCGTCACTACCTTCAAATTAGAGGCACTGCGATGGGCACCCGAATGGCGCCTTCATACGCCAATTGCTACCTTGGAGAATGGGAAAGACTCTTCCTCAACGTTCCACTCAGACCACTTTTGTGGCTGAGATACACCGACGATGTCTTCCTCATTTGGACGCATGGACCTGACTCTCTCCTTTCCTTTCTCTCGCGTCTCTCCTCCCATCCTTCACTGTCCTTCACCCACCAATCCTCTACCTCCCACATCACATTCCTGGATGTCGATCTTTACCTTCAAGACAGCCAAATCCGCACCTGTGTTCACATCAAACCCTCCACTTTGATAGCTGCCATCCCCTTCATACCAAAACCTCTATCCCCTATGCCCTTGCTCGTCGAGGATGGAGGCTTTGTTCCGATAGAGCATCCCTTCTAGAGTATTACTCTGTCCTCGAGGATGCTCTTCTCAAACGTGGTTACCCTCCAGTCTTGGTCCGCGAACAGATCCATAGGGCGATGACGCCTACCCACATTGGATCTCATCCTCACACACCCACTATTCCTGCATCTACCCCTCCACTCACTCTTACGACACTTTTCCATCCTGGTATCCACGAAGCTCTCAAAACAATCCTTCATGCTGCCCACCCAATTCTTACCTCTTCCTCCCATCAGTCCCTCTTTATCAACCTTTTTGCCAATCCTCCGCTCCTCTCCTTCCGCCGGCCCCCAAATTTGGGAAATATCTTGTGGAGGAAGGATCTTCCCACTTCTACCACGCTTCTTGCAATAGGTTCCCACCCCTGCGGAAAACCTCACTGCCTCACTTGCCCTATCCACCTACCATCATCTTCTTTCTCGAGTCCCTCCACCAACATCACCTACCCCATCACTTCCAGAAGCAACTGCACCACCAGTAACGTCATTTACCTCCTCACCTGCACCCTTTGTCCCGCGTTTTACGTAGGCCTCACCAGCAATCCGTTAAACATCCGAATGAACGGTCACTGGAATAGCGTTTCTATCAGACGCCCCCTCCCAGTTGCATTACATGCTAATACCCACAATGTTCCCTTTAATAGTTGCTACAATGTTAGGATTATTCGCGCTTTACCCTATGACACTCCTGCCCCCCTTCTCCGACACTGGGAACTAGCACATATCCATCTTCTCGACTCTTTCTCTCCGCCTGGCCTCAACCTCCGCTAACCCTATTAGCCCCCTTACAATGTTTCCTTGTTACTTTGTAACTATTCGGACTCTACCTCATTACACTCCCTCTTTATTGGCTATCCACCCCTCCTACTCCCCACCTCCTCCAATCATCAACCTTCCCACATCACCCTGTCATTCCCCGCCCAGTGTGTCACTTTACGTTACTCTTTCGCTGAAGAAGGGCTTAGGCCCGATAAGCTTGCGTGTGTTTTTGTGTTCGTGTGTTTTACGTGTCTCTTCGACGCCCCCAGCAGCCTGCCAGCTTGGTCCTCAACTTGGTGAGTGTCCGCTGGGCTTCCCTCAACACCTTGTTGCCACCTTCATCACTACCTTTTCTTTTCCTTTAGTTAATATATATATATATATATATATATATATATATATATATATATATATATATATATATATATATATATATATATATATATATATATATTGATTAAATGTATCAAATACCTAATTACTTCCTCACAATTGTATTTCCATCCTCAAAATATTCCACATTTCACTAGCTAATTAGATGATTGCTGTAGTCTCCCACAAAATGGCCAGGTAGACTTCCCGCAAAACATGCATTGAAAACACAAAACCTAGTATATACGCAAATTGAAATAGTTAATGAATATATTATATATAATTTAAAACCCATAGAAATCATCTTTACCACCAAATAACTAGGTGAAGAAGGTGACCACGATACACAATACAATTTAAGATTTTGTATTTAAATACTGTCATAAAATATCTTTAGCCATTCAATATTCTGTGTATAAGTGTTACATGTAGTTTGATAAATTTAAAATAAATTAGTCATGTTCAAACTTCATTCAACATTTGATCTTTAAGTCAAGCATTTCGCCTCATAAGCAAATTTCCGCAACTCGGAATTTTCAGATTTTATAAAGTAATTTTCGGAGGTTTTTATGTAAAGCTGGTTTTGCATAAGTCGAGTCTTACGTTACCCGGAACAGGCCTGTATTTATTTATTTATGGTACTCTAGTTAATACCTAACATGACAATATAGTTCTAAAATTTTGTTCTTATATGTCCCAAGATCTAGGGTGCGCGTTATATACGTACAGGTTTCCCTCTCTTTATGTGGGGGTTGCGTTCCAGGAAAGTGATGCATAAAGCGAATTCGCATAAACAGAACCCATATTTACATGTAAAAGATAAGGATATGTTCCACAAGCTATCCAAACTCCTCTCCAGGATGCTATTCTTATGCTCCATAACATCTTATGCGCTAAATACAAACTTAAAACAATTAACACTAAGTTAAACTCACCAATAAAAGGAAGCAGAGGAGCACAAGGGGTGGTTGTTGTGGGTGACATAACAGTGGAGGTTTGAAGTACTGGAGGGCTGTCTTGGCCCAACACAAGTTCTGCTGGCAAGGAGACAAAACTTCTCAAGTGTGCTCAGACAGTATCACATGAAATCACCCGTTTCATCTCCACTCTACAACATCCACTCCACTCTTATCTCTTTTACTCTAATATTAATACGCACACCATAAGAGACAATGGTCACCTTGTGGTGTAGTGAAGAACTTGCTCTCATTTGTATTGCAATGGCTGCGTAACTGCATAAAAGCAAATCAAAGATAAAAAGAAATTCCAGTAGCAATAAGTTTGTCGCATAATAGCGAATTTGCATAAAGCGAACCTGCATAAAGTGAGGGAAACCTGTATACCGAAAAGTCAGGATTTTTTTTCCGAAAAAGTATGGATGCGAGTTATACAAGAGTATATACGGTAATTTCTTTTTGGATTTCTTAACCTATTAATCAAGATTTGAGCAATTAATATCAATTGAATTTGGTGTGAATTTTTAATTATTAGTAATTACTATATTTATCTGACTATAAGGCAACCTTGAAGATGATCCCCTATCACAGAAGCTATTTTGAAGAAAAAAGTTTTATAAGAAGCAAATGAATTAAATAAGATTGGAATTATTTTTTATTTAAAATTTGTTATCACAATGTATAGTGCAAAGATAAATGTTATTGAAACTATGCCAGACTAGTCATAGTCTCTGCTATTTATTTCTTTCTTTGTTCACATATTAAGAAGACTGCCAACTTTGGTTGAAAAAAAAACTGAATAAAGCTTGTCTTATAGTCAGGTAAGTGTTTGAAGTGAAAGAAAAAAGGAGTGGTATGGTTTATGAAACTTTCAAATGCTGAAAATAATGTGACGTGATGGTTTGTGAAATTCATAAATTTTAAAAATAAAAGAAAAGAGATCAATTTTTTTGTATGTTCTTTTAGATTGATTCGACATATACCAAAGTGAAGTACAGGCCATTTAATTTTTATTTATCAAATAAATTTATAATAATCGAGATGAACTTAACTATTAGTGACAACTATGAGTATGTTACATATGTATATACTATTGTATTTAATAATCATAAAGTTATGTTTCTACTTTAGTGGTGAGACAAAAAATGTATGTCATACTCCACCGCATTGCACAGCCTAAAAAATTATCAATACGCAAGTCTTCACTTTGAGAAAAGGCATTCTTGTTTCTTTCCATAGAAAAATATACTGTATTTCTCAACATATAAGACGCACCGGGGTGTAAGACATCCCAGTTTTTTAGAAGATTTTTCAGGAAAAAAAGTATTGTGGTTCAACAAGGCATTTAGGAAGGGCCACGTTGTATCATTTCCAGCCATGATTAAGTCCTTATCCGGCAACATTTACTAAAAATATTATGGCGTGATAACAGATAAATATAACATTTTAGATAAAACTTCATTCGTAAAATAAATAGGAATGATCTAAAACATATATAATTACTTCAAGACATGTATATCTAAATGTGCCCTATATGAACTCGGCAGTCATATTAATTAAAGCTGTTGGAGTGCGCTGCACACGCCGCATGTATAGATACTCTTTACCAATAGTACTTACTTAAACTTAAGATCAAGATGATATTTTAATATAATGGGATAAATAATAAATGGAATGCATATGCAATAACGATATGTATGCTCAGCTGGTCCTTTTGCTTCTTCAACTCTTTTTGCCTCACCCATAATGATTTCATCTGTTCTGCTAGTCATCACTTCCTCTTCTACTTGTGGCCATTTAAGACCAACCTTACAAAGACTTTCTTTTATCCCATCAGCTTCAGTTTTTCCTCGTTTTCTCCATTCACATCATTTTTTTCCGTGAGAGGTGGACCGAAATGACGTGCTGCTGCTCAGTTTCCATGCGTTTTTGCATATTGAATTGTCAGAAGCTTATAACTAATAGCGTTTTTCACTTGTGTAGTCATTGAGATCTCAATACACTTAACGTTATTTATCCTAGATATGTACAAAATATTTATGGCATCTACTTGAATTCTATTGTTCCGTGGCATTAATCGCGCTATTCAACGGACTCATTAGGAACTAAAACATTGCAAATGCACCACAATTGTAATCGCTGTGAGCAGACATGTATTAAAGCATAATAATGAAAATGCACCCTCAAAATTCACGTCATAAGTTATTACTGTAAATATTAACAAATTTTTCACTATTAATTATTAATAATGTATATTTTGTTTTTGCAATGAATGACTGCCAATTATTCCATTTTGGGAAAGAGTTGGCTCGTTAGTGTCAGTATTGAGAACAGTAATAATCTTAGCTTCAGCATATAAAATGCAGGCTAATTTTGGGGGTAATTTTTCTGGAAAAAAGTGCATCTTATATGTCAAAAAATATGGTATATTATTACATGATCCAACCGCAGGTAAACTGTAATAGAATCAGCTAATAATGTTTCATTTTAATGAGGCTAGAGTTGTGTAAATAGAATATTTTTCCACGGAAAGAAGCAGTGGTTTTTTTGTCAATATTATGTCTTCAAAAATTAAAAATGCATCTTCCTATCACGATTACAAACTGCGCAAGGGAAAGGTTTCAAGTGTTATGGCATGAAAATTGATGCAACCAAAGTATCGGTATATTTTCAACTCTAATAAAAGGTGGTGCAGTGGTTTCTGACACTCCTGAGAAGAACTACTATGGCATCCTGCCCCATGCCATCCCACTTCAAGCACTGAAATACAGCATATGCTGAAATTGAAACTGCTTACTAAACCTAACATTCATATCAACAACATTTAGCTTTTGGGTCAATTAAAGATCATACTTCACAGCATAATTCCGAGTTGTAGAAATTTGCTTACAAGGCAAAATGTTTCAGACATAAAGATCAAATGTTGATAGGAGTTTAAATGCGTCATTTTTATTTTTAATTTATCAAACTATACGTAACATTTTACAAAATACTAAATGGCTAGAGGAATTTAATGACAGTATTTAATACGAAATCTTAAATTTTGTTGCATATCGCAGTTGCCTTCCTTGCATAACATCAGTGTGTATTGCAGCATCTTCATATCTTGTTGTGTTGATTGTGCATAACTCATGTTTCTCGCAAAATACATAACTTTTTCCCTTGCATTCATGGCTGATAAGGGTAAAAGTGATTCTAAAGGTGCTAGTGCTACGAAGAAGAGACGTAGAATTACACTTGAGTAGAATACCATCGAAGTATATAATATGACAAACACATTCTTATGGTAATTTCCAACATAAATAAAATTCAACTTTTGCAAGTGTTTGCGGAACTGAACCCTTATGTAAGTCGGGAACTGTCTGTATTGATTCGAACAATGGTTTAAGTTATAGTTTAAAAATGTGTGGGTTAGTGTTGAAATGAATAAATTTAGCAAAATAACCTTTTGGTAATGACATCTATAAAGAAACTGAAGATCAAAAGATATTTTGCTTAAAATATTTTACATTTTTTGTCTTTGCCTTAGTAAAAATTATAATGGATTCCATCATTTAAATGAGTACCTATATCTTGTTCTGTAGAAGTAGGTTTCACTTGCTAACATTGCATTTTTTATTAATTTTAGGTCAGTGGTTCCATTTCAATGACAGCACAGTGAAGCTCACAGAAGATGAAGTTGTGGCCAAGTGTAAAGCGTACATTCTATTTTACATTCGGCGTGAATTTAGCCTTCCTCGTGTGAGTTTGTGACGGTGATACTATTCATTCTAAAATAAACTATGTAGTTACACACTACATATATGTCATCAGTGGAAATACTCTTAAATTATGGTATTCAAATTGTGTGATCCAGAATTAATGGTGGTCCTTGAGATTATTTGGTAGAGGGGGGAAAATCTTGATTCAATCCAACTTAATTTCAGCTTTAAAATTCTTAATCTTCTTTGACATTGTTGTCTAGTGAGGAATACCACAATGAGATTTAAAAGAAAAACTTTCATTTGGGCACGGCCGTTTTCTATTATTATATGTTCCTGTGCATGGTTTATCCTTATTCAGTTTAAAAATGTAAAATTATTTGTATTGTTTTCACCAATTTTTTTATGGATACCTTTTTTGGTTATCTATCATTTTAAGTAACATTTATGGTGCTTTAATGCTGCCCAAAGATTATTTTCATTTAAACGGTTATTAGTTTGGATCTGCTTATACTATAGATCAGAAAATATTGAATGTACATTTTCCTATAAAGCTTGATTTCTATCATCATGGTGCTCAAATTCAATGCTCGTGCTAACTGGTTACTAATGGAAAAATCATTTTGATAATACTAGTGCACGGTCGTGCCTAATAATAGCTTCCAAGCAGTATCTATGGTAATGGTGCAGTCGCTGTGAAGTTGCAAAACTTGTGAAAGATTGGTGCAACCCCTGTCCCATTAAATTTCATTTGCATAGTCAGTAAAGGATGATTCTAATTGAAGTTTAAGCTTTAATGCAAGACCATGATAAATTAAACTGAAATTATCTGGATTATAAAAGCTTTAAATTTAGCAATTAATGTAAAGGGTTTCGCAAAAAGGAATAAGAATCAATGTAAACTATATATAAACTAAATAAAATTCCCTCTGGATAGGGCCATTTATGTCAAAATTAAATAACTCATAAATGCAGGCATTTTATTTATATTATGTGGTATAACCTTTTGGCCAGGTGCAAATGTTTTTTACCTGTGAGATTTTGGAGGAAGTTGTTTGCTCAAATTTTCATATCATTTTTTTAGATTATTCATAACTGAAGATTGTTTTCTTTAATATGTAATAGCCTTATGACATGTAAAAATACAGATAATTTTAAAATTTCTGGATAACATTCCACTTGCTGATCTCATATTTTATTGTACTTGGTTTTCTTTCTTTACACTTGTAAGTTTTTCATGTTTTTTATGCTTTTGCAATTGATGATGTGTGAATAGAATATTGCATTCTATTATTTATTGTGAAATTGTTTTCATTTTTTGCTATCCAGGCATTTATGCTTTGAAAATAATGAAGATATTCCTACCTATTTTTTGTTTATTTATACTTTGAAATTTAATATACTGTATTTACTTGTGTACCCATGCACCTTTTTTCCCAAAATGTCAGTAAATAATTGAGGTGCGTGTTTTACATGAAGATTTTTGAATAGGTTATATTAATTGCGAGTATTAATAGTAAATTCACTGCAACATTGTCTGTTTATACTTGCAGAAGATGAAGAATTCTACGAAACATACAACCAAGCAATCTTATTATAGCACGAATTTATTTTTTCCCTCTGAACTGGCCCAAAAATAAGGGTGCGCATGGTACATTAGTAAATACAGTATTTCTCACAAATACTTTAGAGTTAAGATATCGTTACACAAGATTTGTTACACTATTGACATTCAAATTGGTAGTTATTTACAGTTTATTTATTGGACTGTTACACTTAAGAAATTCATTGCATGCCATAGCATTATCAGTATAATCAAATACAGAAACTATTAATAAGATTTTTTTTGAAGCACAAAAGTTAAAATTGCCAAAAGTTATTTACATCATCAGGTGTACACTTCTGAATTGAACAAAGTTTTCTCTTCATTAACATGAGGGAGTTTCACAAAGTGATGTTAACCTTATTTTAATCCCTGAATAGTTTCACTCTGTCAGGAAAGAAAAAGAATTTTTCTTTACACTAGAATATTGAATAATTCTGACAGAAAGAGAGAAACCACAGCTACTCAAAATTTTGCCAGACAAGGAATAAAGTACATTTTGTAAAAGAAACCTTGTATCTATTTCAAGATACAATTAACTTAATGATTAAGTACAGTAAATTTGGGGATGCTCCCCAACTTTTTAAATTCTGTTCATGATATTTGCAAATTTTTGTTGAATAAGCGTCGTTGACGATATGATGTGTTAGCTTTGTCATTTGGAACTAGTGGAATGTTAAGACAACAAGAAGTCCAAAGCAGGACTAATGCAGGTTGGTTTCCCAACAGTGATGTCTCGAATTAATTACTTATGTTGACAGGAAATGTGACAGTATGTGTTAGTCATTCTAAGGAATTGTCATACCATAAATACCACTTGTAGTTCATAGTTTATCAATGATAGAGAAAAATTGGAAAACAAATTAATTTATCAGTTTAAAATACTAAACAATGTCAAAATATCTCTGACATTTTGCATGTATTTTTTAAATAAACGAATTTAATAAATGTTACTGTTTATACACTAATATGTCTGGATCAACTGTCCATTGCTGAAGATTAGTCGAGTAAAATAGAAAATAATCCATTTGTTCACTCGTCAATGCTCAAGCCGAATTTGGTAATAATGGTCTCCATGGCAACAATCCGATAAAATGCAATTTAAAATGTAAAAACACTTTTAGTAGAAATTCAAGAAAATACGATCAGTTATCAAAGTTCGGTGATTATAATCTACATTCTTTTCCCCTTAGAACAGTAGAAACCTCGCTCCGATATCATAATTTTAAGATATTTTAATGTATCAAAGAAAACATCTCTGCAAAATGGATTTGAGATTTCCTATGTAAAACAAATAGAGAAAAACATTCTTGGTATCGAATCCGGGACTTCAATCTTCGCCAAATAAAATATAGCCCAGATGTGGGACATGGTAGCACAAGCCTCATACCATGTTTCATGAAAATCGGTCCATTAATCCAAAAGTTGTTAGTAGGGGACACACAGACAGGACCATTTCATAAGGCTGTTTCCCTTGGAAACCAGCCTAAAAATGATCACTAAGCAATGGGTTGAAATTGTATAACCATTTAGTTAGCATGATATTTGGTGGAATAAAGTGATCCGAAGATCCTATGCAGACAGGCATAAGCTGTAAAGTTGGGAATAATTTTGAAACGAGAAAAAAGTCTGCTATGACCGGGAATCGAACCCGGGTCTTCCACTTGCCGGGCGGATATTCTACCATTGAACTATCGTAGCAGATCATTTTTCTCGTTTCTGAACGTGGATGTTTTCTTGGTTGGGACGGAACTAGCCAAGCTAGTATCAAACTGCCCCAACGGATGTCCTTGAAGAGATACACCGAAGAAAACTCCTCCCTCTCCCTCCTTCCATTTTTCTCATAAGCATTTTTACTACACTACAAATTTGCCATTTTCTGCTGTAATAAGACTTTTTTAAAGAGCTTGTGAAATACTGATATTTTTGTCAATTTAATGTATAAAGGAGATGGAATGAGATTATCCTGTAGTTTTTACATTTTAATGCCTGAATAACGAGATCATTCTCAATGGTGCTCGCATTGTTTTAAGCAGCACAGAAGATCTAATTCATTAGTAATGCTGTCTTAATAATTTGTGATTTAAATAATTTTCAAACATTTTTATCTGGTTTCATTGAAAGAAATTGTTGAAACAAACTAATGAATTAACTTTTTTTGTCAGCAGATTAACAACAGTCTTAATAAGGTTTTTATTCTAAAATTGTTGTATAGTTTTGATTTTACTGTTCTCTTTATGCAGAAGCTCATTCTTTGTTATTGGCAGATTTAATTTTCACTTTAAAATAACTTGAAATAGCTACAAATTAACAATCCTACCTTGAATGAAGCATTGTCCTTTCCTCTGCAAGTCATTTGCAACAATATTAATAAAATTTCAGGCTGTTTCCCAGATATTAATTAGACATCCTACACTAACCAGTACAGTGCCATTAAATGCAGCAATGCCAAACAGTTTAAGCATTAAATGCAATAGACATAGTTGAAAAATGAGTAGTCTGAACCTAATTTATTATGATACCTCTTTTCTAGTATCAGGAAATATAAAACGTAACATATATGTCACACTAGGCAGAAATGGGTTAACTAACATTTTAATGACCACTTTGTCATTTTTTATATTTTTTTACAAATGGCAAGTTAGGAGCACCATAAATTCTGATACTACAAGAAGCATGAATGGTCACGAAAGAAATTTACTGCTTGAAAAAAAGATGGATGCAGGCTAATAAATGTAATATAAGGAATATAACATCCTTGAGGCCATATTCCTTACATTATTAAGATTGTTGTATTGTCTTAAGGCCCAAAAAATTAGCTTTGAATGCATCAAAATGATAAATGAACACTCGTTTTAAAAATATTTATGTGCATTTGAGTCATGAAAATTTGATAAAAATAGTTTAATAGCCATTAAGACGAACTTAATTGTTATTCTCTCATTGTAATAATGAAGGAAGTAGATTTTTAAAATTATTGTGACTTCACAAAGGTTCACTGTGTACCTCTCATGAAATCATGATCACATATGCATTAATCCAAAGAAAAAATTCCATTACAAGAAGTAATTAACAGGGACATTTAAATAATTTATCTTGATCATTCATAGGGCACCATTAATGAAGCACAGTAAAACTCAGATTATTTGCATGTGGATTAAGCATGAGACAGACTTCTGAAGGATGTGAATTTTTCCTGATAACATCTTAGATTTATTTTTTTATGAACATTCTAACCCTTTTTAAAAATTTATTGTGATTTTATCATAAGCTCATACAAAATAATGCCAAATAGTCTCAATTACTTTGTCACTTTTTTGTGTCTATATGAATCTCAAATTACATAAATAAATTATTCTGCTTAGACTTATGGTGAATATGGCATATGACCTTTTTATCGAATTTTATATTAACTTTGTTTGATTAATACAGTATGGACGAGAATAAAGTATACTAAACTTTGGCAACACTGTGTGTAGCAAATGTTTGCAAGTGGACTCCGTAATGATGTTGTAGTGTGAATTTGGTCGTGTAAGGTTGTGTTGGTTGTTGATACATAATGGCTCTAAGTATTTGTGAATAGGCTTTTGTTGTAGAGCATTATTTTCACTCATATAGAGAAGGCAGGAGAGGTGAACCCAGTGTGAAAAGTTTGTGTGAACGTTTCGAAGAAGAATTTAATAAAAGCGAACAGTGTTGTAGTTAGCGAAAGATTTCAGGCAGACTGGATCAGTTTTGTGCCAATGCAAAAATCGTTCCAAAAGAAAAGAGTCATCCACAGACAATGCACATATGGGGGTAGTGTTGGACAAAATCCTACAATCACTCACAAAAAGCCAGCAGCATATAGCTAAAGAACTCAGTATTATGAGAACATCTGTTCAAACAATAATTCATGAGTTGAGAGCATTTTCATATAATCTACAAGTCAGTCACCAGCTATGAGTGCCTGATGTTTTGCAAAGACGTTTGTTCTGTGCCCACACTCTTGCAAATGTGTACGAAAATGAACATTTTCTCTGCAATGCTTGGTTTTCTGATGAATGCCACATTATGCTGCAAGGTTATGTGAACAAGCAAATGACACGATTTCTTGGTTTCGAAAGACCAGATGAGGTTATTGCACATCCACTGCAAAGCGAAAAGCTCACTGTCTGCTGTGCCATTTCAGGCCGTCTCATTGGACCCTATTTTGTTGAAGACGAGCAGGGGAGGTGTGGTTACTGTGAATCAGGAAAGATTATCTTAACCTTTGTGCAAGATTTGAAAAGATTTTGTCATGCTATAAATGTGCCTTTTGGTGCACAGTGATTTCAGCAAGATGGTGCGACAGCACACACTGCTAGGGAAACATTGCAGCTTCTTGAACAACACTTTCCACAGTGCCTCATCTCAAAGGGAACATTTTCCGTTCCCTCTGAATTCGGAATTCGTCAGATCTCATACCCCTGATGCTTATTTATGGGCATACTGAAAGAACGTGTATGTATACTGCGACCCAGTGCCTCATGACATTATGCAGTTGAAAAACAACATCAGACGTGTGTTACCATCAATTTCACAGGACCATTGAGGGAATGTTTAATAACCTCCGTCAATATGAAACATTTCTGGAGCATGATGGTTCATACTTAGAACATGTGTTTATGTAATGTGTTATGTGTAATGTCATGTTTATTTTGTTGTTTTACATAGGTATGTATTAAACCACCCTGAAACTTGCCTCTTTTTTCAGTATACTTTATTCTCAGTCATACAGTATATATTCAGTAAAACTCTGTTATAATAACATTCAAGGGAGTGGCATATTATTGCTGTTGTAACTGTCATAATATCCAAATCTACATGGAAACAAAATTTAACAGACCCCAAAATCAATAATTTATAGTATAATCTTAAATTTCAACATTTAACTCAGTCCATAATAAGTACAAAGTATTAAGCAAAGCAATAAAATATTTTTAATGGTTAATAAATTAATCATATCTTTTTCTGTGTCATATATGCCGACTTGAAGTTATTTTGAGGTCGGCTTCAAATGCAAAGAACAAGGTTTAATGTCTTTTCATTAGTCTCATTTGAGTGGGAACTGGTTCTTTCAACTCTTCGCCTTCTTCTTCGTCACCGAACCTTCCTTGCTGTGACGTCCCTCACAATGTCTAGATCCGTTTGAGCATCTGTCATTATTGTCTTGGTCGATTTCTGGATATAAGGTGATGTCTTCACAACTTTTACAATTTTCTACATTCATCTCCACCAACCATTATGTTATTGTTGTTTCATTAAGATTGATGTCTACTGTCTTGGTTTTAGAAAACCGGCATGGCTGAAACAGGTCTTAATCATTTCCAGTGTCACTCATCTCGATGCTATATCTGATGTTCCAATGGTGACCATTAATGAAATTTTGTAGTCTTCTTTATTGTCAATACATTCAATCATTCAAAGGAGAATTAATTTTTTGAAAATGTCACTTTAGACTTCTAATTATTCCTTGGTCCATTGACTGAAGAACACATAGTGTTACAAGCCAGAAAAACAAGCTTAATGTTGCTTAACTATGATCCAAATTTAGAATGAGCTGAATAATTATCAGTTTATAACAAAATCTTTGTTTTGAGAATCAAATTCACAATCTCAACTTATTATAAATTCTTCAAAAAGAGTTTACACCATCCAAGCTTTTTTGTTTTACTGTTCTCGAACAGGCAAGCCTTTATCCTTTTTAAAGCCTCCATGCTTTTTTGAATTTGCCAATCACAAACAACTCGCATTTCTCACTCCCATCCATATTGGCACAAACAAAAACTGTAATCCTATCCTTGGATAGGATCATCTACATCACACTGCACAGGTTGGATTCTTTTCACACTTCAATTTGAACTATAACAACTTTTTCATGTCAACTTATACTTTTATTTTTAAAGTCAACATGTTTCCAACTCAAGATACAGTTTATTGATGGTGTGTAGGGACCCAAGACGTCATTTGGAGTAACTACACTACAGTGAAAGGAACAATTCAGGGAAGTGAGTCATCATAAAAAAATTAATAGTACCGTATTTTCTGGTCTATAATGCACGCATTATCTATACAAAAAATATAAAAATCAGGAAAAACATCGTGCACGTTATACAAAGGAAAATAAAATTTTATTGAAATTAATGCATATTAACTTTTACAATTCACTCAAAACCATAAAAATCATCACCTAAGTCAATGTCAAATGATTCAATAGCACTCATAATTTGGTCAGGCACATTTGAAACTTCATTTTCACAAGAATCACATTCATCATCTTCAAATTTTTCCATATCTGTCATAAGTGTATCACTAAGAGCCTTTTCGAAACAGTTTTTTACACAACTAGCCATCACAGATCCCCAAATCTCAACAATCCATTTACACATTTCTGCATAGGATGGGCTTTTCACTTTCCCGGTGTTAGTATATTGATGCACACCCGCTAACATCCAATCCTCCCACTTAGCTCGCAATTTTGATTTGAATGACTTGTTCACGGACAGATCTAGTGATTGAAGTTTTTTGGTTAAACCACCAGGAATGATAGCTAGCTTTTGAGTATTTACCGACCACTTTTTTAATTTCAGGCATCACATGACAATGACATGAATCCATGACTAACAGTGACTTCGGATTAAAAAAGGCAGATTTTCGCTTTCTCCACACACTGTCCAACCAAACCCTCATCATTTCTTGGTTCATCCAACCTTTCTCATTCGCGGTTACTACAATGTCCATAGGAAAGCATTCTTACGGCACAGCCTTTTGTTTAAAAATCACCATGGGAGGAAGCTTAGAACCATCAGAAATTGCACATAAAACAACTGTAAAATTTGACCTCTCATATCCAGTAGTTGCTATGGAAACATCTTTCACCCCTTTAAGGTTCACAGTTCTAGCACAAGGAAGAGCAAAACTCACCAAAACCTCGTCCATATTGCCGATATGCATTGCATCAACTCCAGACATGTTTTCTTTTATATATTTTCTAAACTTAATCATTTTCGCCTCCCAGTCCATCGGTAATTTTTGGCCGATGCTTGTCGATGTACGAACACACAAATTGTTCCTCCTCATGAAATGGAATCCCCAGGAAGAATATGCTTTGAAGTCCACGATGCCCATCTCTTGAGCAATGCATTTCGCTTGCAATAAGACCCTCATTGTTGAAATCCTAATCACCCACTCCTTCCTCGAGTTCTGGCCAAAAGCATTTTCTAAAATGCATCGCTCGTTTTTTCTAATGCAACTTTTTCAACACCAATTCGCCTTTATGCCATTCTTGTACACTTGATTCCCCTATGTTAAACTTTCTTCCCGCTTCATGATTTCCTTTTTCTATAGCAAATTTTACGACTTCTAATTTAAACTGCGAAGTGTATGATTTTCGTTTTTGAATATTGTCGTTTTCCATGGTAAATTAAAAAACATTTTCAATACCGACACCAAGCTAATTCAAGACTCAATAAGACCATGTGGTGTACAGTGAAAACAACTGAATAACAGAAAGCCACAGCAAATTTTAATTGATTCATTTTTTTCAGGAAGTGCTTGTTTTAAATAGATTTTTTTTACTGTGCGTTATCTATACATTTGTACCAGGTTTGAAGAAAATCACTTGCGTGTTATAGACCAGAAAATACGGTATTAATATCAATGTAACCTTCCACTGCATTTCTTGGTAAGGTTTAGGAGAACAAATATGGGCAGTTGGAATCATGATCGAGTTCCAATTTTAAATACACAGGCACATATTTCGGTTACAATGTATAAGAAAGAATTTCCAGTATAGAGCAGAAAGATCCATTATCACTTACTGTGGAGTTGTGGTGATGCCATTTAAATTGTTTCATTGTGACAATGTTCAGGAAAATGACTGTGATTGACTGCCCTGAAAGAAACGTTTAAGTTTGCTGCTGTGTATAATACACACTCTAAAATTCTGATTATTTGTTAAAAATGCATAATATATATATAAGAGAAATTATGTTACTTATTAACTTTTATTGTCTTTGTAATCGAGTTGGTTATCTGAGGTGAATATAATGCATTTTTAGGAAACTGGGACAGGACTTATAAAAGATGTCATTATAACCAAGTTGTCGTATTAAACAAGATCTTTATAACCGTGTTCTACTATGTGACAAGAAGTTGTTGCTGGCAATGAGATATTTCCATTTAATCGCAGCACCCCTTATCTACATATATAATTAATTTTATAACAAGTGTTGAGCATTGACTGTCAGTTGCCACATGAAAAGTGAAAGCTATCCTCTAGCTCAGTGGTTACCAGACTTTTCTCATCCACACAAACTCCTTATAGTCTGAGGATCCCAAGTTGGGAATCACTGCTCTATCTCAAGATCTATCTCCACCTCTCTTTCAGATGGTCTTAATGCAGGTAAATGCATGAATTACATTGGGACCTTTTGAAAATTTGAATATAGCTTATGGACTCCCAGTACTACTACTACTTCTTATGGACTCCCAACCTCAGTTGGGTCTCTTTCCTGAGGTGGACTTCCCAACCTTTTCACCACCGCATACCCCTTACAGCCCTGGGACCCCATGTTGGGAACCACTGCTCTATCTCAAGGTCTATCTCCACCCCTCTCTTTCCCTCCCTTCTCTTTCTCTTCCCCCCCCCCCATTCATTTGCAGCCACATGAAAAGAAATAACTAAATAGAATTGGTTATTCTTATCAGATACATAAAATTAATAAATAATAAGAAATTTTAAAACAAAACTAATTTTTGATTTCTTTGCAAGTGAAACTGCAATGGGCATGTTAGTATGAATTATAATAAAAATGCCTTAGTCTTTCCTTATAGTACTTATGATCGAAACACCATCTATCAGTTAAAATGCTCGCCAACCCCTGGCCTCTGCTTGCTCCGGTGTTCTCGGACCTTCGGGCCTTGCCCATCGGCGAAGTATAGGTCATACCTGGCATGTGGTTGTAGTACCTAGGCCTTAATGATGTCAACAACTGCACTATTTACAATTCGTCTGTGGCCACATAAAGAATTATCAAAAACGTCAGTGGGCAGCACAGTCTGCTTTTTTATGTAATAGAGAATTGATAATAGCTCAATAACTTTCGCTAAGATTAATAAAGGTGAAATACTCCTTTAGCCAAACAATTAGATGGTCACAAAACCCAATGCATTTCGCCCACAAGGTGGGCATCATCAGGGGTAAAACCTGTTTCAACAGTGACTGGGAGTCAACTGCAAGGTTTGAAACGGAAAGTATTAAGAAGACAACCGAGAAACAAGTGAAGCGCGGAAAGATTTTTCGGCGTGTGTGTCGTTTAAATCTGTCAGTTTGTATAGGGTCTTGTTGAAATCTGTGTCTGTGTTCATAAGTGTATCGCGGTTTTTGTAAATGTGAAGGTTTTCTAACGAGTTTAGTGAGTTATTGTCTGAAGTTATCAATGTTAAATCGTTTACGTGTATACTATGACCTGTTTCAAAGATGTGGTTGGCAACGCTTGAATTTTCAAATGATTATATTTATAGTTAGCCATGTGTTCCTTGAAGCGTGTTATTAGTTTCCTTCTTGTTTGTCCTATGTACTTTTTGTCGGAGTGTGAGCATTGTATTTTATAAATACCGGACTTGTTCAAAGATTCTGTTGTGTCTTTTGTACTGCCCAGTAAATTTTTCAAATTATAAGGATTTGTATATGTTATGGTATAATTCTTATGTTTAAAAATTTTTTTCCAGCCTCTGTTTAATGGTGGAAAATAAGGCAATTTTACATATTTGTCCTCTTTTTTGTTGTCTAATTTGAGGGAAGTGGCATTGGACAAGGTTTTATTAAAGTTATGTTTTCTCACTAATTTATTAATTAAATTATTATTGTATCCAAGTTTAGCGGCAATTTGTTGTACGTGTTTGAGTTCCTTTGCATATCTGATTTTATTGAGGGGGATGTTACATAATCTGTGTGTTATGAACACGGACACAGATTTCAACAAGACCCTATACAAACTGGCAGATTTAAACGACACACACGCTGAAAAATCTTTCTGCGCTTCACTTGTTTCTCGGTCGTCTTCTTAATACTTTCCGTTTCAAACCTTGCAGTTGGCTCCCAGTCACTGTTGAAACAGGTTTTACCCCTGACGATGCCCACCTTGTGGGCGAAATGCATTGGGTTTTGTAACCCTCTAATTGTTTGGCTAAAGGAGTATTTCACCTTTATTATGTAATAGAGAGACAATATATTTTGTGTCTTCTGGAAATTTTTCGTAAGATATTCTTCTATTTGAAGAAATTTCATTTTTTAAATGCCATTTGATATGAAATCCTTCAGTAAATTTAATTATATGAATTGAAAAGCTTTTTTAATAGTCATACAAAAAGTACTTTTTATTAATGAAAAGGAAAAAATTTAAACTAGTTTTTAAAAAAATTTTAATCCACTTTTGAATGCAAGACAAAAAATTAATATGGAACCTAAGAATCATGCTCATTATTCAGAAGTTTTAAACTTGTAACTAAATCTTCTAAAAGTTATGGCTGAGTAATGATTAACTCAAACCATTAACATTTTGCTGCAAAATACTGAGCCATATAATTTTTTTAAGGTAACCCTCCAACTTTAAGTGCATTCTTAGTTGATTTTTATGGGTTATTTTTATAAATAAATTGTACATTTACAGTATATTTCAACCCACTCTCTCAAAAATTGTATTTTTCATGGTTTTTGTTAGTTTTCCATTCCTACATGAGCCTCAACCACCCCAACTAACTCAGATATTCAGGGTTTTGTTTTTTTTTCAAATGTGTATTGGTTGGTAATACTACTTTCTTCATAACCCATGGAGATTATGCTTATGCTATGGTCAAAAAAATTGACAGGTAAGGGCACTATTATTAGCCTTGTTTCACAATGCACACATTCATGTCAACTTTTTTTTAGAATCAATCCTTTGAACTACCGTAAATACCCACGTATAATGCGCACCCTCGTATAACCCGCAGGGGGATTTCAGCCTCGTAATCTATGATTTTTCTATATACCCGCGTATAGCACCAACAGATTTTTTTTAGCGTTACTGTTCCAGAATAAAGTAGATGGTGTAATGTGGTCTAAAGCAATGATCGAATTATTGGTATTATGTATAGGTAACATAATGAAAGTGCGAAATGAAATTTTCGAGTAACGTTCCAGAAGAACGTCAGATAACTCAATCATTACATACTCTGTTTACTTACAAGGTGATATTAGGATATACACAATAAATCCAATTATATTAATTTAATAGTATGGCATATGACATTGTTTGGGCTAATAAAATGAAGGAATGATGATAATCCTATGTCGAAGTTTTTTACATACGTTTTAGTCATGCCTGAGGTGGACGGGTTCGCCCAACTTCAGTTTTGCCCTTATTAGAACACTCTGGAGCATGTAAAAACGATAGCAAATAACCATAATTAACTACAGACTCAAAGAATCAAGAATAAATCACATATGAATGCTGAGAGAAAAGTAGGAAATTATAACTTGATGGTAGTTTCTACAAGAAGCACCAACTCCCAGCGTACTCAAAGGCATCAGCTGCCATTGTTTCTAATTGTAATTAGTACCCGATAGTACTCACCACCAGGCCGGGTGCCGGTGTAGGGCGACGTCATGCGTAAGATGCCGATTCCGATAACAACATCGAAGAATGATCCAGTGACAAAGAATTTCTTGGTTTTTAAATTGAATAAATACTGAATTCATTCTTTTCATATCTAATTAATGTATGTTTATATAATTAGTTAATAATTTTAACTATTATCTATCTTACTTTTCATATAAATCACCAATAAAATTATGAGGACACCTGGGCAGTAATTAATACGCCGAAATTGTGGAAATATGGAGTCAAATGAAAATAGAAAGATTATGTACCCTTGCATAACAGGCATCCTAATTTTTAACTCAAATATTTCGAAAAAAGTGCACATTATACACGGGTATTTATGGTAAGTAATCATGTGCCAAAAGTGTGCTGCATTTATTGAGTTGGTAATTACAATAATTCTATCACATAAAAATCAATTGTATTGAAACAACAGCAGTTTAGAATAACAAAATATTTCATTGTCAACTGTACAGATAAGGTAACTTAAGTGCAATATTATAGTTATGATACAATTTGATCTAATACTTATCACAAAAATATAAATATATACTATACAGGAAATCAGCAAATTTTCTCTCAATGGTTTTGCAGAATCTCAAAAAATGTATATATTTACTAAAAAAGCTTTTAATACTTAATTCAGAGAATGGCAGAACGATCTGTATATTGATAAGCAGTGAAGTTGCCAATCTTCTTTCCTTTCTTATAATTGAAGGACTTGAAACAATCATCACACATGTAGCATACATTGAATGGTATCCTGCTGTTATTCTGGCAAATCCACCTGCAAGAAAAGCTATCATTGCTCATGTTCCAGTAAAATTTTCCAAGGCATTATACATTTAATTATAATAGTAAGCAAAATATTTTACATTGTTTGTTTGATGTCTGTTCTATGATGTAATTCAGGGGTCCCCAAACTATAACCCACAGGCCATATCTGGCCCACACAGTGATTTCATCTATCCTGCCTTACCTCAACTTCTAACGCATGCATATTTGTATATTTGGCAGCTAGAGATGCCATTAGATATCATTTATGAAATCTAACCGATATTTTTTTAATAGATCAATGCAATATACTTTTAAAATAGATGCACATTGCACAACAAAACAATTCCCAAAGCTAGTGGTTTAAAATTTACATATGGTTTAATCAGTCATTTGAAAGATTGTATGTGGCCCACATTATAGTATACTAGTAAAAGATGCTTGCATTCTTCATTCATCTCACCTTGAAAAACATTAATTTTTCAGAGAGATATTTCATCATTAGAAATATTTTTTTATTCAAAAGTTTTCACCTCTGCACCGATTTTCATTCTTTCCTTATGGGACAATATTGGAGTAAAAGCAATCCCTAAAATTTGAGATTTTAAGAAGATTACTTTTTCCATTGTTGGATACTAATATCACACATTTCTACCAAATTTTAATGTTGTAGCACATCTAGAATCTCTGTGATATTACTCATTGTACTATTTTCCTTCTTATATTTGCATCTGGCATTTAACTTCTGCCTTTCCCTATGGTAGTTCCATTTCTCGTCACTTTCTCGCCATCGACAGCACTACCATCACTTTGTTTACCTTCCATCCAGTTATGGAAACAGTGCCATGATCACTTCTCCAGACATTCAATTTGTGTTAAGTTTCTCGTGAACCAGTTCTGATTATTTACTATAGTTTTAACAACAATGCAAGCCCAAGCTTTATTTGATTAATTAATATTTTCTTAGACTCATGTGTCATTAAAATCAGAGCACTATATTTCATGTATGTCAATTTTTTTTAAATACTCAAATGGTTGCTAATACAATGCCACATTATGCTTTTGGCAAAATCATTATTTTATTCCATGCTTTATGCATCTGACTTAACACGTTCATGCATTTTTCTGCTACTGAAATATGCCAAATGATATATTATACTTTAGTAATTTTATGTCAAAGATATACAATGCTATTTTAAAATCTTTCATCAGAACAATGAGAACCTGATTACTTACAAGAGGTCAAAGAGATTTGCTGAGGTTTTCTATTTATAAAATTAGCACAATTACAACTGCTGTTTGATTATTTAGCTTAATGCATGTTTTTTTAAGTGTTGTTTCCAAAAAAACTGCTTCCAAGGTTATGAAAATAAATGCAGAGCTACTAGGATAATATTTTAAATATTTAACTGAGTTAAAAGAAGGAAAATGAAATTTTCTGAACATAATGATATTTTATTAGTGCAAACTTTGATACTATCACCTGAAAATTTATCTAATGAATAATTCCACATACAATAAATTATGTGAAAAGCTAATGTGAAAATTCAAATAATTCCTCCTTACCATCATAAAAAAGGAATGCTTTAAAGAGCAGTGCATAAATTCAAAATGATTAACAAGGTCACTATTATGAATGCAAAAAGATATGAAATACTAATGAAATATGATTGAATTGCAACCTGAAATCTTCAAGACCACTTGAGTGATTTGCCTTCCCATAAACATTTGCAGAACACCCACTTCAGTTAAATACCCAACATTAACAGTGTCTATATATCTTAAAATATATCATATGCTAAAACTATTTTAATGATTAGGACACCCTTTCAAATATAATGTGAAGAGATGCTAACGTAAAAGACTTTTAGTTCTAAAAAAACAAGAAAAATGTTTGCATATGTAACTTGGCAAGTTCATCTGACTTACTCAAGCAGAAAAGTATATCAACAGCAAAAATTTTCCCAAAGATAAATAACTTCTATAACTATTTCTTAGAAAAAGGCAGTACACAAATCCAAAAAATAAAAATCCCAATTATGTGAAGGTCCCAAGCATTTGAAATCCAACATCATGTCATCCATTGAGAAGTTTAGTAAGAAAACTGAAAATATATTGTTGCAGATTTCTTTGGACAAGCAGATGATAAAAATTAAATATGTGCAATATGCAAGCGAGCCTTACTGAAAATAAAAATTTGGTTGTTTTCATAATCGGACAAAAGGTAAACAAAGCAATGGTTGCTCTGTCGATGGTGAGAAAGTGATGACAAATGGTACTAAAATGCTAGCACTACAGCTTATGCCTCCTCAGCCCCCAGAGTTGGGTAACGTTGGTTGGATTGTGTTGGTTTCCTTCCCATGTTCACTGTGGTCCCCCCCCCTTGGGTTGGGTTGCATTCATCTTCATTTATATTACAGGTCATTTCAAAATGCTTCTTATATTATGTAAAATGTTGAAGTTCAGCTTTTTCGCCTTTCCCCATGGTAGTACCCTTTCTCATTATCGAAAGTGTGACCATCGCTTTGTTTACCTTTGGCCCAATTGTGATAACAGAACCAAAAATTCTTTTGGCAAAGTTGCAAGTTAGTCATTCCAATCAATGAAGTATTCATTTGTAATTTTAAATAATCTGGGATTTTTAATCTTTGTAAGATTTTCAGTTGTAAATAAATGAGCAAATATTTAAAAAGATTAACATGAAGGGCAAAGAATGAAATTTAGCTCACTCTGATTTTGGCTCATTATTTTATTGCAAGCCCAGCATAATTTTGGACTCTGCATTCTAGTATATGATCCTTCTTCAAATATTCAAAATAAATATTGTATCACTTACCTAGCAACATAATGTCCACATATCATGCAGTACCTTGAGTTCTGATTACAAATATTTAACAAAATGGGATAATCAATCGTTGACAGTGATTCACTTGGATTAATAAATCTGGAAATGTTTTTAAATCTGATTAATAACGGAATAAAGACTATAAGACCAATTTTGGCATTTGAAATTACATGCCTGACTTAAAATATTCGTAATACTTCAATTTTTTTTCAATAAAGGCCAATTCCATAATATCTTACATTATATATCTATATATATTTCTAGATATGTAAGTTACAATAACATAAATTAATATAGATTAACATAGTATTTTGGTACTTAAGCTTGACACTATACAGGTAACTCTCATTATACACGGGACATGTGTTCCTGAAAATTGCCGTGTATATCGAATACACGCAAAACAGGAGGCTTATAGTTTGTAACAATTCAACTGCAAGGGGATTTGTAGATGCTGCCTCTCCAGTCAACATTAGAGTGTGGAATGCATTTCAATTCTTAAAGTGGTCGAACCACCCAGAACTTGCAGAAGAAGGCGTAGGTTTTTTTGCATCTTTCACCAGAATAAAACTACGTATATACAAAAACGCATATAATGAAAGCATGCAAAGCGAGAGTTACCTGTATTCAATAAACATCATACCTTGCATCAGAAAACAAAATAAGGTGTTCACAATTCCCTTGATGTAGATACACATAGGGATAACCAAGTCGTATTGGTAGATCTTTAAATTTTACTTCATTCATGTGAATTGATTTGGCTGAACCTATTTTCAGTGATCTAGCTCGTGCCCATGCTTTAATAGGCTTACTGTAATCCTTGCTATGAAGTTTGCGTATGTCTATGTAGAATTTATCCTCAATGAAAAATAATCCAGATGGATATATGTCCTATATATTTGAAAATATATTAGTACCAAACCAGGGGCAAAATCACTAACAAGACAAGTTAAAAAAATTTCGAGTATTGGTATTTTTTGTCCATGATGTGATAAATTACAACATTTTACCTTAGCCTTCTTTGCTGGAATTTCATCAACTTTTTCACTCAGATCTCCTGGATAACTTAAATCATTTACACATATGATCTTATCACGTAAGCAATCCAAAGTTTGATGGCCTAACACCATTACTTCCTGGCTACATCTTGGAGGGCGATGACTGTGGTCATTACAGAAATTAGTTTTTTTTTAGTATATGATTATTAAAAATTATATTACTCATATTATTACACTCATCATAATATATATAAATAATATAGTAGTGTCATGTATTCCTAGGTTTAGATTGGAATTAGGTACTAGTAAATTTGAAAATATTATGATTCTCATGTTTAAGTTATAAAACTTACCTTCTTGCTCCATAAACATGCTTAAATGGATGATATATCCTAATAACTAGAACAAAATGATGCCAAGGCTTCAAGTCATTCATTTTCATACCCTTGCCCTATAAAAAGAGTTGCCATTCTTTCCATGATTATCTTATATTATTGATGATGAAAGTCCTATTTCCATTTAACTTTAATGTGATTTATATTAAATTATTCAAGTAATTACACTTTATATTGTCACCATGAGACAATTGATTCATAAATGCCTTAATAACTAATTAGCATGCTAGCAATTTTTCCAGTCTTGAAATAGAAAATATTTAGCTATAACCTTTTAATGATGCTCTTACCAATAACATTAAGCAAATAAGTTTTTTATACTCACCACCAATTTGCGATAACTATGTTTGGGAATATGAGTATATTCTTGCTCATTATTTCTTGTCACTAGCATCTGTAATGTCTTCAGTTTTTTTTCTCCATTAGGTGTTACAACAGGTACATCATATAAGACTATGAAAAAATCAATTTCAGTATTTCTGAACTTTAAAATTCAAAGTAATTTCATTACAAAAATAATAACCTGGACGTTTTGTTGAAGAATCCAATTCGATAGGCTTCAGTTCTTCAGGAAAACTATACTTCTGTAAACTGAGTATAATTTCATTACATTATTGAATATATGTTATATACACACAATTCCAAAGCAAGATATAATTAAAGAGAGTATGATGTTGATTGTTATCAGCTGCTGAATGTATACATTTAAATGTAACCCAATGTGATCACATTTAGCGGAATCCACTCTATATATAATTGCTGTCATAAATGGCATACTTGCAGTATGATGATAATTCTTCATAATCACTATTATTGAGCTGAAGAAATTTAAGCATTATCTCCTTCGAGTTTTTTGTCCCATTTGCTTCATAGGGAGATATTAATTTATGATATTTTTCAAAGTATTCCTCCAAGTGAACTTTCTCAAAAACCAACTGCTCATCAGCAGTAGCATAGACATGTTCCATTCTATTTTTTAGTAAAAGAAACCTGAAAAAAGAATGTTACCATGTTGAATGAAATATTAACTTGTATTCTGCCATTACATGTACTGGCCTCAAGAAATTTGTTTCAGGTTTAGGAGCCAGCCTTAATACACAGGAGTTATAACTGATGCCAATAATATTGGGAATATCATTCGGTAGTTTAGAATGTGAGAGTGACACGACTTTGGAAACACCCATTGCACTTTGCAGCAGTAGTGTAGCGAGGGGGGGGAGCGGAGGGGCGTAGTTGCCCCCGAACGCAGGACTGAAGGGGCGCAAATGCATGGACCGAAAATTAACGTTTCTGTTTTTAAACAATAATAATATTATAATATATGCCGAATTAAAATACTAGTATAGATGTTTGGGCTTCCATCACATTCACCACATTACATTTGTCTGGAAAATTGTATAGGGAGCAAAGGGAGGGGGTGCATCTATGTGATGCCCCCAGGCGAAGGAGAACCTAGCTACGTCACTGCTTTGCACACACCTCCTACATAACTTATGCAGCCTGTGAAGCTATAATCAAAAGCCATACTCCCTCTCTCTTGAATGTTTTGGTAAGTAATTTTACCACAAATGTGGGCCGTCCCTCGTGGTAACACCCACGTTTCCGGGCGGTCAGAAAGTGCTCAATTACAATGGGGTTTGTATTATAAATTTACTAGATATACTAATAGTGTCCTCCGAAGCAGTGCTTCCCAAACATTTTCGCGTTCCACTGCACACAAAATATATTGGTGGTACACATCCCTCCATTTTCCAGAGTAGCTCTCTCACTTGTCAAATTTCCGCGGTACACCAGTTCATGTCTGATCACGCACTTATTGGGCTCTGAAGGAAACTTGCCATGCGGCTTTTCAATCCGTGTTTGACCTTCGCCGCAGCAGTCCCGTTTTGGAATGTTGATTTAGTTGTAATTTTGAAATGAATTATGCACTCAATGTAAATCTGCAAAAATCGTATCATTTACGTACCCACCAATCACTCGACCAAAGATGCAGAACTTCCTTCCAATCTTTGCCTTTGTTGTGACGTTCTGAGTTGACCAGTGTGACGTTCTGAGTTGACCAGTAAGCAGCGGTACGTAGTGAATCCATCCAGATCAAGCACTCGAATGAAACTACCCGAATTTCATCTTTTACCAGACAGGTTTGAAGAAATTTTGTTACATTGTATTAAAGACAACATGTCGCTTTGGAGATCAAATATCCAAGTTGGAGGCGAGCTTTCTCGACCAAATGAAATTTGAGTCAACTTGGACGGAGGTGAGGGCAGATCATATTACAGCGGGATCCGCTATTCCGAACTGCTGGTCTTTAACTCCTTTACTTTTTAATTAAAATAGCGAAACCAAAACTATTTGCAGGCGGAAAGTTAAATTGGCATCAGGTATTTACCTAAGTTGACCAGACGTACTCCTTTCGGGAGTACAGTACTCCTTTCAGCGAATTTTTACTCCTGAAAAATTATGTACTCCTTTAAAATGATATAATGCAAACTCGCATTATATTGTCTCGCATATACTCCACATAGGGGCGTGCCGATATCAGTTCCTTTAAAAAAAGGTTTAACCCTCGAGCGGTAGCGCCCAATTGTAAAACACCATCGGTTGCGCTTGGTACAAAGTGCAACATTTGTCATAATATAAGTAAAGCCTCTCGTTATAACTAAATTCGATCGAGGTAATCATAGAAACTTACTATAACTAAATTTCTTTTATTAAACAGTTGAGTAATTCAATATACATGTAAAACAATGGAATGGTACATTATTTTATATTCATTCTGAGCCAAACGCAAGTTTATGTTTAAGTTAAGTATAGATACATTGTAGTGCGATTTGCAAAAATGAAAACTTTTGCTCTCTTCCTAATCGACAATCAAAATGTAGAAGTCCCTTCAAATTACTCTACATTGTCTTTAAAATAGTAAAACAAAAAATTCTTTTGAAGGGGGGGGGGGGTTAGGATGCGACAGCCCTGCCCTAGTCTACTCCTTGCAAATTTTGAAAATCTGGTCACCTTAATTTACCCTTCTTAGGCTTAATACAGTATATTTCAGCTAATCGGGTTACTTATTATTCCTTTGCTAATTTGAAATCATAATATTTCCCACGAATTTTAATTTTATTAAGGACCCGCCAAACGGGTTTTAAATCAACGATAGATGTAAATGAAAAAAAGGAAATTGTATATTTTTTCTTTTTTCATTTACATTATGGAATATTTCCACAAAGTGGAGCCTTCCCAAGTGGATAATGTAAAGACAAATATCAATAATGAGGTCTGGCTCAACTCTGTGGAATTTACTCATCATGACAAAAAGGAACTTAGTTACTTCCATAAATTTAATTTTAAACGACCGGTTTCACTACGATCGTAGCATCATCAGGTGTTTAAATACATCTTGGCCTTAACTGCTAAACTAGCACCTGATGATGCTACGATCGTAGTGAAACCGGTCGTTTAAAATTAAATTTGTGGAAGTAACTAAGTTCCTTCTTTCATGAGAATGTAAAGACAGTTACAACCTTGTTTTTGAGGTCTTTCGCAGTTTTATTATTTCATTGTTAACTATACTTTTACACTATAATTTTTACATTTGTATTATAACCTTGCAAATTGTTGACACCGTATGATTATCGCACCATACCTAAAGTGACAAACCATATTGATTTATTCAGTACTTCACTGATTTTGACTGTACTGTACTGATCCACTTCCTGTGCTGATTTACGAATATTATAATTCCTTATTTGATATATTGCCTTTAACACGTTTACATAGCTAACTTAGAGATATTTTGAAATCTTAGATTCCTGTCGCTATCATTAAAAACCCCGTTTTAATACCAATTCAAGTAGTTTACAATGTGCAGTGATTTACTGAACTTTTAGCAAAGAATATTCGTAAAAATAATACAAATATTTAGATACTAGGAGGAAGGACATTGAAAAGTTGATAATCAAACTATAAGCAAAAGACATTTGTACTGACTTGCCTCATTTATGCAGGCAGTATTTTCAAATATGCGGCTTTTTATTAGAAAATCATGCCGCAAGTATTGATTATGACTCGGAAAAATATAGTCATTTCAACCATACCTAGACTAACAAAAATCGCATCCCATTGCATCTGCGAAAAAGGACCAGCAGGATCGGCCATAGGAAAATTTAAAGGGAAAATTGTTGGAATCAGATGGTTTCATGAAAATTTTTTAAACACCATCACAAAAAAATATTAACAAGTAAATACTGGTGATAATACACATACACCTATCCGGTTTACGGAAAATTAATTCTCTCCAGGACCGAAGTATGTATTATTCGTGCGAGTTTGCGCAAACTCACACACAATGCTTCGGTATGTGCGCGCGTGTCCGTGCAAGTGCGTGTGTGTTTTATTATTATTATTATTCTAAGGGATCAGTGAGGGTTGTACTCTCTCCGTCACCTTATTTATTCATTATTTTCTATTACTTTGAGGACTCGCTTCAGGAGATTCTCATATTTTTCTTACTCTGCCAAGTAGCCTTTTCCGTAATGTCATTCATTGATATTCATGAGTATATATATTTATATAAAACAAATATGTATATGAGTAAATAAATAAATAAGTTAAAATAACTGTTGTATATAAAATATTTCCTCCGCTTTAAAAACATGAGGGAGGTGTTAGTGTTTTTCTTTCTTTCGCGAATTTGAGCACCAGCTCGTCATTCTCTAAGTTACAGATAATGCCTCCAATGCACCAACATCTGCGAAAGATATCTACTGAGTTTTCTTGGAGGTGGTGTACGTATTCCCGGAGAACTCTCCTTTCCAGACACGCTTTCAGCTCATTTAGGTAGTCCACGTCTGGAATCTTCCCTTTCTGGAAGAGCGTGTATTGACGATATATACACCCTTTTGTTAACGTCATAATATAGCTCGCCAACCGCGTCGTCGATCTATCGTTCGACGTACGAAACCCGCAGTACACATCCTTCAAGTAAACCTTATTCCTATTGGTGAGTGCTTTTACTGTCGATATCGCGACCTTCCACACCTCCGCTACTTTCTTACTCCGCATGATGATGTGCCACGCTAAAGCCTCGATCCCTGGGCACCACGGGCATCCACTGTCCGGCATGATTCCTGCTCTCGATAGGAAGACTCCGTCTGCTAGCCTGTCCAAGGCGAATCGCCACGCCACTTCAGCGTCCTTGCCGAACGATGGTCTCTGGTGAAAGGAGCTCCAGAAGATGCCATTCTCATGTCTTCCCCGTAACGGCCACTCTCTTCTGTTTAACGCATACAACACCTCGCGGTACGCTTCTCTCTTTCCGAGCGGTAGATTTGCGGTGCTCACTCCCGACGATCTCCAGGAAAGCAACACCGAGCTGTAAAATTCGTCCACACTTTTAGACGGTTCGAGAGGAAGCCCATTGAGGAACAGTTCTGCAAACATACCCAGCCCCCGATACCTTGATAGCCTTCTCGCCGTCATTATTCTCCACGGGGAACCTTGAGGGCCGTACAAAAACCTTTGGACGTATAAGATCCTAAACGCGGTGATTCTGGAGGCTACATCGACCAGTCCCAGACCTCCTTCCCTGAGCGGAGTCGTGAGCACTGCACTTCTTACCCAGTGTTTCCCCTTCGCCCATACGAAATCCGCCTGCAGTCCCTGGATTAGCTTTATGGAAGATGTTGGCGGGGACATCGACTGAAGAGCGTGCCATAATCTTGGAGCCAGAAATTTGTTGGCTGCCTAAACGCTACCCCTCAAAGACATCGGCCCCACCCTAGCTTTCCACTTCTCGGAGCCTTCCTTCACCTTCTTCAGGAGGACCTGTAATCCGTGATTGACAGTTTTCCCCTCGTCGTTTCCCAGCCAGACGCCGAGAAAGTCGGAGCCTTCGTTTCCCCAGCCGAAATCTAACGGTGTATCCGTCCTATCCTTCCAGCTGCCGCACCAAAGGACCTTGGACTTTTCCGCGTTTAACCGTGCGCCAGAACACGATGTGTAAACCTCGAAAGATGTCGTGATCCGTGGAAAATCCTCTTCCGCCTCCACGAAAAGACACACGTCGTCTGCATAGTCGGATACCACCAGTCTCCTCTCCGTATACCCGGGCAAGGATACTCCCGATGATCTTCTTCTGATGAGATGCAGAATGGGTTATATGGAGAGTGGGCAGCCTTGACGGATTCCCCTCCTCAGCCTGATCGGCGCCGTCAGAGAGGACGCTACCCTGACGACACAGTTGGCCCCGTTATACAAGGGCTGCAGCTTTCCCGTGAACCCCGCTCCAAAACCCATTCGTTGAAGGGTTACGAACAGGTGTCGGTGTCAAACCATATCGAAGGCCCCCTTCTGGTCTAAAGATAGAACGGCCATGGGCCCTCCGCTGTCATTCTTCTCCCGAATCAGGTACCTGATGAGAGCAATGTTATCCACGATCGTCCTCCCTGGAACACTGTAGCCCTGCTCAGGTGAAATGACGGACGACATCACCGCCGACAGTCGTTTCGAGAGTGATTTGGCCAGTAACTTATAGTCCGTCGTGATGATGGATACGGGTCTCCAGTTTATAATTTCCAGCCTATCCCCTTTCTTGTATATTAAACCCACCACTGCCCTACTCATAGAATATGGCAGCTGTCCTGTCTGAAACCTTTCCTCCATCATCTGCAGAAAGGGTCCACAAAGAAGATCCTAGAACTTGAGGAAAAACTCCGTTGTGAGGCCGTCTATTCCGGGAGCTTTCCCTTTATTTAATCCCTTCAGGCTCTCGGTATCTTGGCTGCTGATAGGATCGTAACAGCCCCTTCTTTCCGGATCCTCGAGTTGTTGTAAGCCGTCGTAGATTTCCTCATCGGCGACGGTGGCACCCTCCTCCGCGCTAAAAATATCTGAGAAGTTACCACGGATGTAATGACAGAGTTTTGCGGGGGAGGTGCTGGTCTGTCCGTCCACCCTGAGCGCCGTGAGTGGTCTTGGCCTCGAGCGGATCGCATGTTTTGCGAGGCTGGAGCATGCAGGAGCGTCTGTGGCAAGCATCCTCTCCCACCCCACATTGGCGAGGATCCTTTCCCCTTTCCTCCCGTACCACTCTCGAATCTCGTCCATCTTGGACGCCATGGTTTCGCCGCTAGCTGTGCCCATTTCCGCGGCCAAAGCCTTAGAAAACTGTGAAATCTGTGCAGTATCATTAATTCGGCTAATCTTCTCCACCGACACGGAGAGCCCCCTGCCTCCCAGTACACTCCTTCCCTCTGAATCGACAACAGCGCCAGGAAAGAATAGACTGGGATAGACCGCTATGGGAAAGAGCCGAAACCTTGCCCTGCGTCGTTCCACGAGCGGACGAGAGGACGGGGGAGGATGGGCGCCCCCCAATCCCTTTCCTCTCCGCTCATAGCCTAAGGCCAAATTAGCGAGGTAAGCGAGCCAGCGTGCCTAGCTAAGGACTCGCACGCAGGCTTACGGCGCGGCGACGCCACGTGAACGAAGGCACACTCAACTCAATATAACGAAACAACAAAAACGATGCAACAAACAACAACAGGGAACAAATAACAACCACTCACCCAAAACTCAGAGGGCAGAACCTCGGATTTACCACAAAAACGAAAGGTTAAACCGGAGCTCGATGATAGCACGACTGTCCGTAAAAAAAACTCTCGTGTGTATGTGTGTGCGCGCGTGCGTGATTATTATTTTTATTATTAAAGGGAACGGTAGGCTGTTATACTCACAGTCTTCACCTTATTTATTTTATTATTATTATTATTATATCATCAAATTGCCTTTTATGAACTTTGTGTCCTTTGCATTTACCGTACCGTGTATTTTATGATTCACGGTCCATGATGTGTTATATTGCATCACATTCCCTTTACATTGCGGTCTGAGAAGGAGAGAGGTAATCAGTTGAAGGTCCCTGCCGAAGGGGCTGGTTACCGCAACCTTGGGGATTACTCCAACCGGCTCACCGTCTCCGTTGTGTGATCATATTAAAGCCATAACTAAAAACACTAACCTAGTACAATGACCGAGTAAAAGTTTACAAATAAATAAATAAGTTAAATAGGAATATTTATCTGCATCTTTCTTGATGCCCTCATGTTAGATATGCACTATCCAGTATCAGCTCTCCTTGATCAACCCAGCAAAGGATGCTTTTATGACCCCAGAAATTCGTGAATACTTTCTCCCTGCCATTAGCTTTATGCTTGGTCCATTCAAGAGGAATTCTTTTTTTGATCGCTTTTTTAAAATCTTCCCAAAAGTCAATATTAGTCTTCTTTCCTTTGCAGTGCAGGGTAAAACCTTTTTATATAACACTTTTCCCTAAAGTGATGAGGTAGTTGGCAATTCTAAATCCATTAGTATCAAAGCGAGATTTTTGTTTTAGGCCTCCGTACAGATCTTTTAAATAAATGACACTCTCGCCTGTTAAAATTTTAACCATTTTCACGTTTTGCCACAGAATCCTTGTTTTGTCACATTCGAATGCCAGATGCCATGAATCCCCGTCTTTATTTGGGCACCAAGGGCAATTCCTTGTGCTCAACACGCCGGTTTTACTCAGGAATATAGCGTCAGCTCACCTATCATGGGTCAATCGCCAGTAAACGTCGGTATCAGTGCCAACACTAGGCTTCCCCCTGATCTCGAGCCAGTTGACCTCATCCCCGGAATGTTTCCCCGTCATGGGCCACTGGTTTTTGTTAGCGGCGTATTGCACTTCTCGATACACATCTCGTTTAGGCAGAGGTAAGGTTAAAACTGTCCTCAGTGTTTTGCTGACTATTCCGATGGCTGGGATCGGGACGGGAGGCCGCCAACCGGTAGGAAAAAGTCTCCCACCGCTGTCATTTTTTACGTCGAGAATATGCCACGATTCCAGCAGGGATGTATAGAACGCATCTACCTGCCAAAAATCCTTAATCGTGCTGTCCAGAAAAAGTTCGACAGTCATGTGTTGGTCCCCAACCCTTTCCAAATTGCTAGCCGTCAATATTTTCCACGGCAGATCCGCTGGCTCGGTGAGTACGCGGAGTATTCTGAATGCCCGGAGTTTATTCCTGACGTTCACCAAGCCTAATCCTCCTTCCTTGATTGGGGCGAGAATTTTGTCGGCGGATACCCAGTGTTTTCCGTTCATCCAGATGACGTTGTTGATGACGCTCTGAAGGCGATTGATTGATGGAGTCGAGGGAGTGACACACTTGAGCGCATGCCACATCCGTGGCGCCAAGAATTGGTTTGTCACTAGTACCCTGCCTCTCAGAGACATCGTGACAGTCCTATGTAGCCACCTATCCACCCCTTTACTGAGTTTACGCTGGACTTCTTCCATGTTGACAGAGTCTTGTTCTGCCTGGTCGTTTCCTAGCCATACACCAAGAATTTTCATACCTTCGTCGCTCCATTTAAAATCGAAGGGGGTCTCTTTCCTTCCCCTCCATGCACCGCACCATAGCCCAGTAGATTTCCCCGTATTGAGCTTCGCCCCAGCGCACCCTGCAAATTCCTCAAACGTGGGCTTTATCTGAAGAAGAGAGTCGTCGTCGTAGACAAAGACGGTGACGTCATCGGCGTATGCCGATACCGCCATCCGTAGGTCCCTCCCTCCTGGAACAAGAGCGCCTTGGATCCTTCTCTTGATCAAGGACAGCAAGGGTTCTATGGCTATGGAAAAGAGCTGCCCTGATAATGGGCACCCTTGTCTTATACCTCTCGTGACCTGTACTGGTGCGGCGATCCGTATATGACACCTGGCGTTTCTGTATAGCAACCTGATTCTATCGGTAAAGGAGCGGGGGAGATCCATCTTCTCCATGGTCTTGAACAAGTGGCTGTGGCGAACTTTGTCGAACGCCCCCTTCTGATCTAGCGAAAGTACGGCTCGAGGATCGTTCCTGTCGTTTTTCAGCCTAATGAGGTCTCCCATAAGGAGGATGTTGTCAAAGATAGTCCTTTCCGGGACGCAGTAACTTTGTTCCGGGGAGACCACGGATCCGACCACCCCGCCGAGCTTCGAGGAAAGAGCTTTCGCCACGATTTTGTAATCGGTGTTCGTCAGACAGATGGGTCTCCAATTACTCAGATCCAGTTTGTCGCCCTTCTTGTGCAGGAAAGCGATAACGGCTCGTGTCGTAGAAAACGGTAATTGTCCGTTTTTCATGCTGTCATCCATGACGTACTTGAAAGACTCGCCCAGGACCGTCCAAAATTTGAGATAGAATTCCACCGTTAGGCCGTCGATGCCCGGTGCTCGCTTTTTGTTAAGGGACCTCAAGGCGTCGCCGTAGTTTTGGAGTTCGAGCTGGAGGTCTAAGGATTCTTTCTCCACATGTCTTATCTTATTTAAGTCGGCATAGCCGTCGTCTGTCACCCCATTGTCACCTTCATCGTCTTCAAAGATCGCTTAGAAGTGCTGATGCACGTGTCGGCACACATCGGCGACATTTTCCAACACGTTGCCATTCACTCTCAGGCTGGTGAGTGGCTTCGGCATTACCCTGGCAGCTTCCTTCGCTAGCCGCGACCCGGCTGGTGCATCGTTTGCCACCAAGTTTTCCCATCCGACCCTGGATAGAATTTTGACGCTTTTCCTGGAATACCAATCCCGAATTTCGTTTAGGCAGAGCTGAGCTTCATCCTCCTCACACGGCATTACTGCCATGGCCTTTTTCTCCAACCTGGCGACTTCCTCCTCCCCTTCTTCCTGGCCCACCGCCCGAATCTTATGGTGGCATGCATGATTTCTTCTTTCATCAGAACCCACCATTTTGATGGATTTTCCCGCATCTTTTTGCATTCTGCCAGTGAGGTGATGAGAGTTCCCACCCCAGGCACATACTCGCTGTTGTCTAATAGAGTTGTCTAGCCTCCAGTATGGACATCCCATGCTCACTTTAGCATTGACCGACAGGCTGGTCAAGAGGGCCAAGTGGTCGGAAAAGGACGGTATAGGTTTCACCTCCTGTAACCGCGCGGCATGATCGCGAGAGACATATATCCTATCAAGACGTACCCGACTGCCGTTTGGTTGCAGCGTCCCAAAAGTGTAGCCCGGAGAGCACCCATACATTTCGATTCAGGCGTCCTCTAGCCCACGAGTTACCATCAGTGTCTTAAGTGCCTCTGCAACGCGAGGATTCCTTTCTCTCCCTCTAGTTCTGTCCTCCGTGGGCGAAAGAGTGGAGTTATAGTCACTTCCAACTATGAGGCATTTCCTTCTGCCTAGATTGGACGTATTAAAACGAGGGATACGCTCATCCAAGGCTTTCACAACGGCCAGCGCGGTTGTTGCTTCGTGAGGCATATAGACCGAGATTATTAAATACTCGCTCGGAGGCGAACCAAAAGCTAACCTGGTCCCCTGAGCATGGCCATCGTATATGACCTCGTCACTCAGGTGACGTATGTCCAAGTTGCTTCTCAGCCCGATCGCTGTACCAGAATATGGAGTCCTGGGAGCGTTAAAAGTAAAATCATATTCGGGAAGCGCATTCGAAGGCAGGATTTCGGTGTTAGTTTCCTGTAGAAAGCAAATCTCAGGTAGCCACCGTCTGAGAAATATGGTCAGTGCTAGTTTACCTTTGCTTCGGACAGATTTTACATTCAAAGATATAATATTCAGTTTAGCCATCAGGTCAGAGCGGAAGTTTAAAATTGAGCAATAAAATACTATGTGATATGGCGAGGTTGGTCGCCAGTCTGCCCACGCCCGCTCGGAGGGCTGTTTCAACTCGAGTACCGTCGATTAGCGAGTCCTTGTCCTGCGTGTATTTGTCGACCACAATATTAGGGTTGGAACTGCCTCTCGCTTCACTGAGAAAACCCTCGAACCTGTCAAAGGATAAATTGGTAAAGCCTGGATTATGTTCGAAATAATCTTTTATTGCTAGTAGACTTTCACTAATAGTTTCCCTTGTTACTTCTACCGTCCTATTTTTTTCCGTCGGCCCTCGCTTCCTCGCGGGTGAAAGAGCAGCGTCTTTACTTCTTCTCTCTTCCGTGTTTTTTCTCTTTACCGTCGATCTCACCCCTTCCACGGTGGTCGCAGCACAGGTCATCTCGTCGTTTAGAGGGTGAGAAGGGCTACAGTTAATAGCCTCATCGCTAGCGCGTGAGGACGGGGCGGGGGCTGACAGCAAAGAGGATAGGTAAGGGGCGGAGGTGGACGGGACAAAAGAGGGGTCGGGGGCAGAGGAAGGCGTGGAAGGGATCGGGGAGGGGGGGGACAAAGGAAGGAAGGGGTTCAAACGAGGGGATGGGGTGGACGGAGTGGGGGAGGAGGTGAACGGGGATGAGGAGGCTTCGGCAGAGGTGGGTAAGGTCGAAATGGCTTCGCTCGAGGGTGAGAGAAACTCGTTCGCATCAGAAATGCCTCCCGAAGGCACAGATTGTGGATGATCCGACGAGGGGGGGGGGGGGAGGACTAAGTACACTTGTGGGCAGTTCTTCGATTGGTGGTCCTCCGCGCCACAAGTAAAGCACCTCATGTCGTCAAAATTAAGGAAATTGCGGTGAGGTGTATTCCCCAACTCGACCACGACGGTGTCAGGGATATGCACTCCCTCTCTCCTCACGACATACAATTGTCTTCTCCAGCCCCCTATGTGAGTGAAACCCTCACGACGAATGCCAAAAGACAGCGTCTGAATGGGACTCACTATCCTCATCGCTTGGCTAAGGAGCTCGATGAGGTCAGACTCCGGGAATTCCGGCGGTATATTTGAAATAACGAATCGGTAGACCCTGGTCGTCATTCTTCTAGCGGGAGCAAAGGTGCTGCCGATATTAACTCCACCGTGCCGCGACATGAATCGGTTCAGTAGCTCCTCCGATTTTAAATATACGCAGATTCTGTTGTTGGCCAACCTGGTGGCATGCGTAATTGCTTCCCCTCCTTCGAGAGTATCGCCAACAGCATATACATATTCGGAGATAGGAGTGGATGGGAAAGCTTGCAACATAATCGCCGTCTTTTTTGAGGGGCCGTTGGTTAAGGGAGTAACCTTTTACGTGATAAATTTCATCACGTTTCGCGGAGTTTCGGAACCCATGGGTCGGGTAAAACTCGCCGTCCGTCCCCCAGCTATTCCGGCATAGCTAGCGACTACCGAATGGGGAACCTCCACTTGCATCCACGTCGACATCAAATGGTCCGGCGTTCGGGAACATGCGAAAGGTGTCGGAGGAATAACATCGGGAGAGCGAGTAGGAATCCTTTCTCTGAGGGAAAGAAAGAAAGAAAAATGTCTTTATTGGCGAGGTTGAGGCTAAGTAGCCCCCTCTTCCACCTAACCAGGGAAGGGAAAGACAGAGGAGGGGTGGAGAATAAAGGAGCGTAGGTATTAGGGGTGGTGGTAGCAGGAGTGAAGGTAGTAGGGGTGGAGGTCGTAGGGGTGGAGGTAGTGGGGGTGGAGGGCATTTCTCTCAGGATATCAGTAGAGGAAGATTGAGGAACTGGTGAGAGGGGAGGCGCAAGCGCGACGGGAACACACTCGTTCGTTTGCATAGCACGATCAGGAGAGAGACTGGATTTCTCTAGTGATTTCACAGTGAGTTCGCCATTCTGACGTTTTAAAACAAATACGGAGTCTTCGGATCGGTGGTTGAACGAATTCAGTGGAGAGCTATCATATAGTCCAGCAAAAGTTGGATCACGAGAAATCGCTGTGGTAGAAACAAAGGTGGGGAAAGCAAAACCCGAGGAGAGGCGGCGGGGCCTCTTCTCCTCCGAGCCGATCATGGCCAGGCGACCTGCCAACGCCGCCAGGGGAAAAGGTCGACTCCGGCTAAGACCCTCTCACCACCCGACAGATAGGGAGACTCGGCGGAGCTGTCGGAGAGGACAGACGTGTTTACGAGGAGCTCCTTACCCCGAGAGCGAACCTTAACCCGGCCGAAGGCTGCTCCTTTAGCCGGGTGAGCCGAGCTAGCCGTATCGGTGTAGTGTTTTGTTTATTAGCTTGATGAAGGTATTCTACCGCTCTCTTGGACTACGATTTTCGGAATACTTTTAGTGACCGCGTTTGATTATATACGACCCGGCCTGCTTGGACTCTAACCCATCGACATGTCCTCGGACATGTCGACTCCCTCTGCGTCTCTTTCGCCGGAACACTCCGTTTCGGTTGACAGCGAGACTGATTCTGCCTATTCCCCTGCTTCCCTCGACCCCAACCCGGTGACTGCTGATGACATCCGACCCGAAAACCTGGAGAGAAGGACCATTCAGGAACCATCAACCACTGCCGCAGTGGCGGGTGAAGTCTCGGCCGGTCGGCCGCCGTGGGACGTCCCCTCAACCTCAAGACAGCTGAATTCAGTGAGTCACGGCTCGTCCTTCACCTCCCCCCAACCCATTTTACCTCCCGCTGCTGGAACCGTCAATATAAATATCCCAGAAACTTTGCTTGATAACCCGAATTTCATTGCATTAGTATGCGGCGCTGCCTCAAACAATACAACTCTCCCACAAACGAAAGAAAACGATTTCGTTTTAGTTCAATCACGTAAAGAAAAACGAAAAACTAACTCGCCGCAACTTCCGAAAAAAGTGATTGTTAGGGACCCCATTCCAACTAAAAATTCTTTCGCCCCTCTGTCGAAAGAATCGCAATCGATGGATATAGATCTCGCCCCGTTTGACTCTTCTAGCAAATGCAATCTCCCTCCGAGGCCATTAGTGAAAAAGACGCCGCCCAATGATACCGCTACTAATCCTCAACAGCGCAATGGCATTCCGCCAATATTCCTTCATGAAAATATCAATTGGCACAAACGCGAACCGGGTATTATTAATGTTTGCACGATGAAACCGGTGGTAGTTATGCAGGCGAAGCAACTTAGAATCCAATGCTCCTCTATAAATGATTTCCGGGGGGTTATCAATCACCTCAAGGAAAACAACATAGAGTACGTCACATACAGACTCCCTGAGGAAAAGAAACCAGTCCTTGCAATCCGGGGTCTGCCCATTGACTACCCACTTGATGCCCTCAAGCGTATTATTGAACTGAAGAATATAACGGTGGAAAGCCTACGTCAAGTACACACAACAAAACCTACCCTGGAGATGTTGGAGAAACGGGAAAAGGAACTGCAACTATACCCTGACGCCTTACCGTCACCCTTCCCGCTACGACCAACTCCAATATTCCAAGTCATTGTAAGCAGTGAAGATGAGGCGCAACGCCTTTACAATAATCCGTACATCGGCTCCCTTAAAGCATTAATTACTCCCTATAAGCCATCCCAAGGACCTCCACAATGTACGAGATGCCAAAGATTTGGCCATACTTATAAATCCTGTGGTCTGAAAAGGCGTTGTGTCAAATGCGGTGATTTTCATGCTGCTGCCGAATGTACAGTGATGAAACCGGAGCCAGCAAAATGCGCAAATTGTAGTGGCGCTCACCCAGCAAATTACAGAGGCTGCCCAACCTTCAAATCCTATGCGGATAAGCTGAGAGGGAGACGCCAGGACGCGGAGGCCGCTAAAGCACCATCTAATTTTTCGCCCTCTGATTTTCCCTCCCTTCCATCTCGCCAACCCTCTCCCTCTCCATCAGCTTCTATCCCGCCTCCAAACGCTCATGCTTCCTCCGCTTCCACTCACTTCTTTCCCTCTGCTCCCTTAGATGGAGACGCCCTACACTTCCTTATGTCGGCAGTCAAACGTCTATTTGGACTCCTTATGCGGCCTCCTCCCCCAGGGAAATCAAAGCTTGAAATCGTCCTTGAGGAAATTTGGAACATTCTTATCGGATACTTCAATGGCACGTAGGAATCTTAAAGAGAACCTCATGATTCTCCAGTGGAACTGCAATGGAATCAAATCGAAAGAGGAAGAACTCCGAGCACTCATCGCTGTTCACCAACCGGATATAGTCACCATTCAGGAATCAAGATTATTGCCTCATCATTCAATATTCGTCCCAAACTATCGTCAATTCAGGGTGAATAGAAGGGCAAACAACGGTGGCGGCGTCATTATCTTTTCAAGGAAAGGGATAACTTGCTCACAATTACCTAATCCACCTACAACAACGTTAGAGCTAGTTGGCCTCAGCGTGCGCACCGGCCGGGGACAATTCACAGTTTGGTCAATTTACCACCCCCCCTGGCAACACATACCCAAACAAAGATGGAAAAGCAATCCTCCAAATTTTAAAACAAAAATCAATATTAACAGGAGACTTCAATGCAAAAAACACTGCATGGGGATGCTTTGTCAGCAACCAGCGTGGCCGCCGATTACACCAACTACATCAACGTTATAATTTCTCAATATTTTCACCGTTACAACCCACCAGGGTTTCTCCTAACTCAATGGATATTTTGGACATAGTCCTCGCAGCAAATCTACCTCAACCTCCAACCTTTGTGGTTCTTGATAACTCTGCCTCAGATCACCTGCCTGTGTTATCCACCTACCATCTCCTACCTTTACTGGCGGACAGCACACAGTCAGCAATCAATTGGAACTCCTTTAAAAAAGCTACGTTATCATTTCTTCCAACCCTTGTATCCCTACCACTAAATTCTCCGCAAGCTATCGACATTGCGGTAGAAACCCTTACCACCTCCATTCACTCCTCCCTCCAGTTATCTTCATTCCCTGTATCATCAAAATCCCCTGACCAGATGCCTCCAGAAATAATCGAAACAATGAGAAAAAGAAATTCCGCAAGAAAAAAATGGCAAAATACCAGATCCGCAGAAGACAGAAGTAATTTCAATGCACTAAGGAACCGCGTCCGCTCCCTCATCAAGTTACACCGACAGAGCTCATGGAGCAATTATATAAAAGACCTTTCACATGAAGATTACTCCGTCTGGAAATTAGCAAGAAGCCTTAAAAACAAAAAAACCACGCCTCCACCATTGTATCTGAATGGAGTCACGGACACTACGGATTCCCAAAAATGTGCTATGTTTGCTTCCCATTTGCAGCAGTCCTTCTCCAATGACGCTCCCTCGCCTCATGAAGAAGATGTAAACCTATACATCGAAAATATCAGTCTTACGCCTACATCTAAACCAAATTTGACCTCGTCACTGGAGATTTCCACCATTATCAAACAAAGTAAAAGAAAGTCGGCTGCAGGTTTTGATAAAATCTCCAATAAAGCTCTGAAAAACCTTCCTGAAGAATACCTACATTTCCTGACTAGCCTTTATAATTCCTGCCTTATACAAACCTACTTTCCCACCGCATGGAAAACTGCCATGATTAAAATGATTCCCAAACCACAAAAAGACCCCACCATTCCCTCTTCTTATCGCCCCATAAGTCTGCTACCCACTCTTGGAAAACTTCTGGAAAAAATACTAAACTACAGACTACAACAATTTCTCCGAAGCAACAACATCACTATTAATGAGCAAGCCGGATTCCAAGCAAGCATGAGCACTTCTCACCAGATACTCCGCCTTGTTGAATTCATGACGGATGGTTTTAACAGCAAACAAGTCACAACTGCGGCATTCCTCGACCTTGAGAAGGCTTTTGATAAAGTATGGCCACGAGCAGTTATCTACAAATTCGGAACTTACTCCCCGCCAATTTACCTTCTAAAAATTCTTCACTCATTCCTTTCCTCCCGTCAGTTTTTTGTAAGCCTAAATACCTCGTCTTCTTCCATATTCCAATGCTATGCTGGCGTCCCTCAAGGCTCTGCTCTTTCTCCAAACCTTTTCAATGTTTTTGTTAACGACATCCCGCGCTCCGAAAACACCCAACTTCTCCTTTATGCGGATGACACTACGATAGCCGCAAAACACCGGAACGCGCACACGGCTACGGATTTCCTCCAAGACCACCTAGACGAAATCTGAGACTGGATGAAAAATTGGAAGCTTAAAGTAAACCCCAGTAAATGCGTCAACTTGGTGTTCTCAAGACATCCTAAAATAGGCGAAGGAGTCCCGCTGCAACTTTACAATACCTTCATTCCACGACATGAAAAAGTGAAATTTCTAGGCGTCACCCTAGATAAAAAACTTACCTGGAACGCACACGTCAGTGAGACTATAGGGAAAGCAAACGCCGCGAAAAAAGCACTCTACTGCATCCTAAATAGTAAGTCCCCAATGGCTCTCAAGACCAAAATATTGACGTTTACTGCCATGATCCGTCCCGTCTTAACATATGCCTGCCCTGTCTGGTCATACTGTGGAAAGACGAAAATTAAAAGGCTCACCGTCTGCTAAAATAAAATGCTACGTCTCATTACGGGTGCCAGATGGTTCCAAAAGAATGAAGACATCCATAAAGACTTAAAAATTCAACCGCTGCCGAAATATATGGAGGCTATAAACAAAAATTTTTATAATACCCTGAGAAATTGTAATAATCCGCTAATACAGAATTTATGGGACTATGACGTTCCAGCAGCACCACACAAAAAACCCAAATTATCCCTCTCCCATCCATGACCCGCCAATAACTGAGCCGTGACTATAAACAGTGAAAATATATATTATCACTGAACTCAGCAGGGAACAGCGTAGATACGCTGGGTACTGCTTACTTCGCCCTGGCAGGGGAGAGTGAAGTCAACCAACCAACCGACAGATAGAGAGCGAGCGCTCGGGGTAAAACAAAAGACGATCGCCCAAACGAACTCGCGGAGCGAGAGAAACAACAAAAACAGTAATAACAACATAAATAACAATAATAACAACAAACAAACAAGCAACAATAACAGCAACAACAGGATAACCTCACCACCTCAAAACCGGATGAAAATCCGCCGAGAAACACAAAAAACAGCAGTCAAACACAGAGAGCGGAGGCAAGCGTCCGATCGGTTCGACGTCCAAAGTGTGTGTGCGTGCGTGTGCGCGCGTGTGTGTACTATCACCATTTACTTATTAATATTTTTTGGCGTATAAGGTGGTTAAAAATTTTTCATTTAACTTCACACCAAAGGCAGTTCGCGTATTTATTTCTACAGATGGTTTCATATTTGAGATAGCTCCATTTCCATTCATATATTCAGTTTTTCGTTAGTGTAGAGCAGTGCTATTCAAACTTTTTTTACATGTAACCTTTTGAAAATTTCATCATCTACCTGGTACCACGAAATGTTTTCGTAAAAAGAAATTGATCTGAAAATGTCATCAAAATCATTGCGCCGATGTGGGAAAATGAACACTTATTCTGTAGAGTTATTCAATAGTTTATTTAAGAAATTTAATGAAAGTGAAAGTATAACTAGATGAGGGATTATGGTATATGAGATATCCAATTGTAAGATAATACCAAGATTTTGCTGGTACCATTTCAGATCTTTCTGATACCACCTTGAGTATTGGTACCACACTTTGAATGCCACTGGTGTGGAGTAACAACGTGATACATAGGTGCGTTAATCATACATGATTTCCCCTTTACTCTCTAGTAGTAGGGTCACCAGACGTCCCAGAAATTCCGAGACAGTCCCGGATTTTGACAACGTCCTGGTGTCCCGGATTTTTTGTTTCTGCTTCAAAAAATCTTCTCGCTGCTAAATTTCATAAATGTGTTGAATCGGGACCGAATTATATTGGAAAATGCCAAATAAGACGTGACTCCGCATCTTTAATGAACCTTGTAATAAAATCAATTGTAACTGGTGTTCGTATCCGCAAAATGCCTCCGACGACGTCTTTGCCCAACTCTTCGTTGCTCTTTTATCTCTCATCCGCGCAATATTTACCAAATTGTATTACCTTGACGCTACTCCCATTACTTACAACTTGGCTGGTTTCGTCATGCGTCAGTCATCACTCTCGCTTCAACTAACGCGAGGAGCGGGTGCCTCTATCCAGCGCTAAGGCAGCACCAGTATTGTATGTGGCCCCAAGTTTTGGGGCGATGTGGACCCTCTTCGGTCCTAGGTCCTCCTATGCTTGGGAGGAGGCAAGTCCTCAGTCTCTCCAGTGGAGGAGCTCGGACGCATGTGCCTGTCCCAGGGCTGTGGTTTTGAGTCCGCAATGGCACGGAGCTCCTCGGCCGCTTTGTCTCTGTTGCTACGAAGAACCGCTTTGCACGCCGTTTTAGCTCCTCAGCAATCGGTGCTATGGGGAGCTCTTCGTAGATGTCCTCGCTCCTCTGCCCCCATGGTCGACCTGTGATCTAGCGGAGGCAAGCTCTTTCAGCCACTCCGAGTCGATGATGTCCAGCAGCGCTGAGCCTGCCACTTCAGGCCGGGGACGCGTACGCCAGGCTTGGGAGGATAATGGCGCGTTAGGTATGAATCTTCCTCTTTATGGTGATGTGTCGGTTTCGCAGCAATAGACCGAGGCGCAGCATCAAACCTAGGGCGCGGTGGGTCACCTGCAGCGCATGTTTCTTGAAGCGAAGTTTCCGGTCTAGGGTCACACCAAGGTATGTGGCCTCATCCTTTCACTCCGCTTCCTCGCCTTAAATAAGGACTCCATCCGGGTCCGGAGTCATGCTGTTCGAGAAAACGATAGTCTGAGTCTTCCTCGGGTTGACCTGCAGCTTCCATTCCTCGAACACTCCAGGAGGACATCGGTAGCTCGTTGGAGATACACCGCCGCCATCGCCTTCTTCGAGGATCTGCACAAAAGAGCAGCATCATCTGCATTGAGTGCCGTCAGCGTGTTCCAGCCAAGGTCAACCGGGATGTCCGCCGTAAAGATGTTGTACAGAGTGGGTCCCAGGACTGACCCCTGTGGAACCCCTGCACTGATCCTCCTCGCAGCAGGTGTTACTTGGTGCCATGCCACACAGAAGGTGCGCAACTTGGCTTGAATTTGAATTTGAATGCCAAGCCGATTCGCAACTTGGCTGGTAATTCACCCATGACGTATAATTCCGAATGCGCGATCCGTAGCGGATGCTGGCTACTAGGACAGCAGTATCATTCATGTAATGCATATTGTCCTTTAGTGAACAAGTGATAAATTATTGCTGGCACGTACAGCCACGCCACGAGTTATATCAATTAGAAGAAGGAGATTTTTTATATTTACCATGGGTAAAAGGAAGTGTGGTTTCAGTGACAATTTACAAAGAATTTATAAAGAAAAGTAAGCATGATGAGAAAGTTGAGTGCTCTGTGTGTGGTGCTGTATTTGCAATTGAGCATGGAGTACGATCGGATATTAATGGTCATTTAAAATGAATAAACACAGAAATTCGGTGCAGTTTCAAAGCTACAAACAAAAACTCACAAGCCTGAGACTGAAGAATTACAACTTGCTTAAAATGCGAAAAAAAACGATTACGGTGCAGGACGTGGGATTCTCAGCTTATGTTTTGTATAACGCAGTGCGCGCTGAAATCCAGAGACTGTTATGATTTGGAAGTATGTAATAGTTTTAAAAATATTATCATATCAATTTATACGATACGAACTGCGCGAGTGAAAGAATTTTGTAAATATTCAATATGGAATATTATTGCTCTATTAGAATACTCGTTGGTTAAGTTTATACCTAGCGATTGAACAAACGCTGAAAACATTTGAAGCGCTAATGGTTTTTTATTTCAGACGAAAAGCTGCCGTAATTTATTGTAATTTTTCCACACAAGCGCACTTGCGTGTTACGCATAGTATCAGTGGCGTACCGGAAAATGTGTGGTACCACCCGCCAAAGAAGTCCCGGAAAGAAATATAAGGGCCTCACGAAAAAAATATGGGCCCGCTTTGACCATGGGTCCCCGTGGGTTACGGAGGTGTCCACTACGCCACTTCATAGAATAGTTGTTTTTTTAAAGAAACACTCAAAATAAAAAATATAAAAAATCATGAAACTATATAATAGAAGTAATGATATATGTAAAATAGACGATTGATTTGATTAAAGTACGAAATGAAGAAAAGAAAATTTATACCAGTGTTAAAATATTTTAGTTGAAGACTATATTCCAGAGAAAAAATTGAATCATTTTCAGGTGAAGTATTTAAACCCTATCAAACAACCCTGGCCTATCTGAAAAAAACTGGCTGAACCATTAAATTTATTCAAACACATGAAATAGATGCTTTCAAAAACATTCCATTTTGGGAAGAAATACAAACTGAGTGCAAATAAATATAAACAATAGATCTCTTATAAACCACATTAAATCATGTTTAAATGCCGATAAAATGACATTTCGAAAGATTAAAGAATGGAGAGTAAACTGGCGTAGTAAATCTTTTTACGATCGGTGGGCTTCTTATTTTTCGACATATGAATTTCAAAAACAGGCCACAGAGATTGAAAAATTGTGTTGTTTTTTGTTGGTGTTTCAGACATATAATACACACACGGACAGTGTTTCGAAAATAAATTTTGTATGGTCTTACGAACGAAACAACCTTGATGTTAAAACAATCAATACCATTATGCTATGTGTGTTCAGAGTAAATATAAGTATTCAAGAATTTTACGATTAAAAATAATAACAATTTAGATTAGATCGGCAGGCGTAGTCTAAAATATTAATAAAAAATATATAAATTGATATAAAATCAAATTTAAACCATATATAGTGATTTTAATTTATTTTTTACTGTTACATACGTGTGCCTCTTACGCTATTTGAACGATCATTTAACTTTATTATTTGTCCTTAAAATAACTTTTACCTTTGAGTCGTGATATATTTTGTTGTAAGACTTTATTCTGAAGATGAGACAGAGATTGAGTCAAGTGCGACATAATATAATAATAATAATCGGAGTGTTTGGAGAAATTAATGGAATTTATTATGAAACCTGATGATGTGCAAGAGACTTTGTTTAAATCATTTGGCGATGCAGGACTATATGACAATATTACACAAAAAGATGAAACAAAAGAAAATTTCAGATAAAGCAATAAAGTAGTGTTAAAGTATAATCGTCTTATTTTCTTATCCCTCTCCGCTGTACTCACGGGTATTTTCAGTATACCGTACTTTCAGTATAAAGTATAAAAATTCATACTCCGTAGAGATACGTTGTATCAAAGTTTTACTGTATATTATATTTTAAAAATCTGGTGTGGCCACCACATGACTTTCTCCATATCCGTAATATTTATAAAATTCCAAATGGGTTATATAATAATAAATATTTTAAGAAACTGCGAGAAATTTTTAGACTACAAAGAACAAATAAACTCAAACCATAGCCTTCTGATATTGGATATAGCCACAAAGCTTTTAAAATTAAGAAAAGGAAAAGGAGCGTTACTAAGATGTAACAAAGCGGAATTGTTAACAATAGTCGTCGGTAGGTGGCGTGGTGGTGGCAGCTAAAAATATAAGATATCTCTTCAACAATGCATTATATGGAAAAATATTTCAAACAAAGGTTGTAGAAAATTAAATTTCCTACAACTTTTATTCTAATATATTTTTACATTTATCAAATACTAAAGCAAATATTTCAAAATAACGGATAAGTGACAAGAGTAAACACCCACATTTGGTAGACCGATTTTTACCAAAAACTAATCAGTTCTTCCGACTTTTACAAAAATGTTAAATATAAACTTTCGCGTTGACCTGATAATAATTTTTGAGTTAGAGCACCCACAAAAAGCTATCACATACACACACTCACACAAACACCATCGAGAAAATGGCCAAAACGTGTTCAGGGGACCTCAAAACGTGTATTTCCGTTGAAATCTCGAAGTCGATTTTTTTCATTGCCCCTATACTACGCATAGGGAGAAAGTAAAAAGCAAAGCAATTTACTAAAAATTTCGTTAATTATTTACTACGTTTGATGTTTGCAAAGTATTAACTTTTTACTATAATTTTACGACAGTTTTTAAAAGTTTTTAACCTATCTTACACTTTTTTAAAAATGTCGCTGCCCACCTTAACTCTTTTTGCGGCCCACCGGATGTGAACACTGCTCTAGATTCTAGAGCAGCGCCTTTCAAACTTTTCCATGTTTTTATTGGATAGTTTCATCAATTTCATGGCACCAGCACTCCGTTATCCAACACACGAAATCAACTTTGTTGGGTCACCTGTTACCAATTGTGGTACCGGTATCACACTTTCAATGATTCTGATCTAGAGACACTCAGTTCATATCATTTAATACTGTTGTCACGCTTTGATTAAGATCATATTTTTTTTTACGAATCTGGTTGCTTTGGGTTCGACTCTTTAACTCAAGTAGACTAAACTTATCATAGAATACTTGTAGAAACTAATATAAATAGTTTTATAGATGAGATTTGGTACTGATTCGCTCATTTATCGAGATATTATTCCTGAATTTACTTTTTCTCATAGACAATAAATGACAGTTGTCAGTTTGCGCTTGAAAAAAATGGTCGCTTTATGTTTGCCTAAAACCTACCGAGAGGTATAAATCTTAGATTGGTGCTGATATGAGGATGAGGTTGGACACGTATTTGTCTGGTTTTGATGTCCCCAGTGAGAAAATGGATTGTATTGGAGTAGTGGAGCGGTATCATACCAAAGAAATGAGAGGGACATATTACTCAACCTTAGTTATGCCGCATGCCGAATTCGCGTTAATCACATCTGATCCGTATAATGTCCGCACATTAAATTTGGAAAAATTTTCGGCTCAGATCAGCTAGATTTTATAAAACAAACCTATGATTCATAATAATGCGTAACGTAAATGTTGGTAGATTTAGTTTGGATTTCCTTAGCTTTATCTGTTCGTTGCACCTCCTGCCACTAACCAATCGGGTGTATTACAGGATAAAATATAAACCCTGAAAATGTTTTCTTATTGAAAGGGAAATAGCGGCGTCGTACCGTATTTGCCCGATTAAAGAGCGATCTGGAATATAAGGCGACCTCTAATATCAGAAACCACGCAAAAGAAGAAAAAAATCGAGATATTGAGACAAAATTTTTATTTCAAAATACCTGATATATTATTCTTAATTTCCTATGCAAATATACTATGCGATGAGAATAATTACGATAAATCATGTACATTTATTGGCTACCAGTGATCTACATTAAATTATTAGTTTTATTTCTTAAACCGCTGAATACGGGACGAAAACATAAGCAGGAGAAATTTGGCAGCTGCGCGCGCCATAAGCGTAAAACTATCCTCAAAGGGTGGAATTGATTATAGAACATAGAGGAATGAATTGTAGTGGGGATGAGAGGGAGAGGAGGAATAGAAGAAATCTTTGGTCGCGATTATAAGGAGAGTATGAATTTTTTCGACTTAGAAAAAGCATCGCCTTATAATCGGGCAAATACGGTAATTCCCATTCGTATAGAGACAGGTGCCGTGTTACCAACGTAATCACTGGGAAAACCTCAAGGCTACGCCATTCCCAGCCTTTCTGAGATAAAATTGATGACCTTTGAGATATGAAGCCTGCACTCGTTTCAGCAGACACTGTTCCGAACCAAATCTAACTAGATCATAACATTATATAAAATAACAAGTGCGTACATAGGTATCGCTATTTATAAAAATCAAGGAAAATTTGATTTTCATCACCAAACAAACTTCGAGAAATACTATGTACAAATGTAGTCAACCGCAACTCCTGCCCTTGCTCCCAATTTCTTTAAAAGACGACAAACTGAAATGGATTATGTCTATATCTAAAAGTCTTCAGAAATTAGTATTGGATGTTTTAAAATCATTTACGCCCAAAACTCGACTTTGGATGATTTTTTTTAGTATTCATCCATTAACTTACTTTTTCACGATGGAACTTTCCATACAAATTATTTTTTAATGTAAGCCGTGTTTTAATGTGGAGACACGTGATTTTGTTTACATAAACCCTCTTCAATCTCTCTCCCGTTTGTTTTGATGTGGCGAGTGTGGTGACTTGAGGATTCTTCTCCAACAAACAGTCCAGAGTTCCTCACCATTCATGAATCCTTGGATACAAAAATATTTATATTTACGATAAGTTTTCATATTAATTTCTGTTTACGTACTCCAATGAGTATCATTCTCTCTGCAGTACCAATTCCATTTTGAGGGTAAGCGCCAATTGAATGACACACACAATGTATTTTCTTCTACCAAAAACCCCGTTATTTTTTATCCACAGAAGGAAATTAACTGACGAGTTATTCCGGGGTGTTCTCAGGGTGAAGGTGATGATCCGAGAAAGCCAATACACTCAGATCCCTCATTTGACTCTAGCCCACGGTTCTACCGCAGTATGTGTGCTAGCGCGATCTTTCCAAGTAAGATATTGTAAAGCTCGCGCGTACGGACACCACCAAGATTTCCCTTTAGAAACTGAGGTGAAAATATTATTTAGTATAATGCCGACGTGAAGTTTATTTCGCATAGAATGAAACTGAATATACTACTAGTAAATTATTACCTATACATAAAAGCCGATTCCGTATGTCCGTTTCCGGGCTCTAGATCTTTTCCCCGACCTCCTAAAAAGTCCATCATTTTCAAGGAGATGTAAGAGCCTCTCCTCTCCTATGCAAAAATCTTAAAACTTGAAAATTCGAGTTCAAGGGTCCACAAAATAATAAAAATATCATTTAACTGCTGTAGATATTAACAAATAGATATACGGTTTCTTAGAATGTGAATCAAAAGTTTCAATTAGTGTAGCGGTTAGCGTGCTTGATTTATATGCGGGACACCAAGTATTGAGTGTCTATTAAGGCGCCTTTTATTTCATCATTTTTATTTTTACTTTACTTTAGAGAGAATAAAACTTCACATGAAGTTATTCATCCGAAGTTATTGGATGTTTTTTCTCACTATCTCACCTATATATATTTTCCGTCATTTTTGACGGGTTAACACCTAGTCATTACATAAACAGTAAGCAGTTCTCCGAAACCAGAAAAAACATGCACATGCTTCTAGAGAGATTTAAACCAAATATTCCTTTAGGATGTGGGTTGAGTCACATTTGGTCTTTCCTCCAAACCTTAGCAATAGGAAGATTTCGATTTCGATTTCGGTCTACGGCCAAGCGAAGGAAATCTGCGGCCTTTTCTTCTTCCCCCCTCATGCGCTTGAGTTTTCAAAACAACTACCCACACCGCCCTTCCTCATACTCACTCCAAGTCAAATATTTCCGACATAAATATAAATGGACGGAATTATTCCGATTTTACCCACAAATCTAGATAAATGAAATGAACGCCCAAAGAGCCTCCGAGTGATACGCGTTACACAAACAAAAACATCGGGACTCTTGGGAGCTACAATAGGATTTGAACCCGGAGCTACCACATCATTCGATAGCCTCGGTCTTCTCCTACCATCTGTGGTTGTTTTAAGTTTTACATGTGAACTTGGTTTGAAATATATTTATTGTAGCCGCAATTGTAAGTGCTTATTAATGAAAATATGGTTGTTCGTACAAGAAATTTGATCACGATTGCTTGATTATTCGCGAAGACGGAAATTTGTGAAAGCAGGTTTACCTAAGGATTTCTCCATGAAATTAAATTGCATGGGATGTAAAATAAGCACAAAATGCACGCAGAAAAAATGATCAGGGTCGTAGTACCCTGGCCTGCAGGAAAATGAAAGCATACTTTTTTTACTCTCAAAAAGGCGACACGCTATAAGCACAAATTAAGATTTGGTCGTAGAGGTTTCTTATTACAGGTATTTTATTTTCATATTCATTCACTGAAAAATATCGCAACTATGAAACTGAGTATTTAATATCCGTTTATATTTATGCCGCTTAATAAATTGTCACGTTCGTCTCTAATTTCTTCGCTTCTTTGGGTCTAAATAGGTATATATTGCGTTCTACACAAAAACCTTCGAACTACGCAGCGCAATTTTTTAATTCATTGCTTTTTCGATTTATTTAAAAAGGTTGAACGAAATATACCACATTACTATTTGAATTTCCCTCGTGACAGTCGTGACCCAAGAGTCCTATACAAACAGATACGAAGCTAAATTCTCCAGCAGTCCGAAAGTGGCGCTGCTCAGTTTGTCGATCGACTTTTGAAAGTGACTGTACCTAGACTCATTGTCAGCTGAATCCAAGGTATCTAGAGCAGGGGTCAGCAACCTTTTCTGCATGGCGGGCCACATTTGCAGTTGTGAATATTTCGGAGGGCCGCATTGGGAGTCAAGAAAGCCTAGGCGGGCCAGATGAGTGAATAAATCGGAAGTTTTATAGAGATTCTGTGATTTCATATGAACGATATCAAGTCTACGTAATTTACTAGCGTTAAAACTTCACCAGAAAAGGCTTTGAGACCATAATCTTACTCAAAAAATATAAAATTGCCCATGAGAAATTTTCCTGATCACTTTTTCATTACAGCTTTGCGGGCCGCATAAAGCGTTCTCGAGGGCCGCGGGTCGTAGGTTGCCGACCCCTGATCTAGAGGAAGAGGTACTCGCAGCTGTTTCGGGGATCGGGGCGTGACGTCACAAGGTTCCCGACTCGGCAAAGGGAAAGCGCTGTTTAAGTAGTTACGGCGCGCGAGTATTGCCATATAGCATTTAAAATCGGGATTTTTACCGCTGTTGTAGATGAAAATGTATCTAATTAGGGCTTGTTAGCACCTCGTAGGCATATGCGATTAGAATTCCATTTTGTATTGCTCTTGTGAGAAAAATATAACTCCTGCGTAAACTTACGTTCTTCAGAACATTTCCGCTGTAAATTTCTGGACAAATTTTTAGTGAGTGAATATTGTAAAGGTCTAATATTGCGAAACAAAAATTTTATCATTTAGCTTCCATCATTCTCATTAATAGGATATTTGACGACAGCACGGCGATGAGGAATTCATTCATTTTAGCAATCTAACCAATGAAAAAAATCACCATACACCAAGATCTTAGCTCGTAAATAAACCAACGCGACAGCATTTGAACTACACAGAGCCCATTTAAATAACATAATAGTTTTCATTTTCCCGGGAATTAAGGCATATATCCGGATTTTCTAAATTCTCTGGCAATCGGCTCGCAGCCAAGTTTTCAAATTTCAAGGCTCAGATCGCCCTTTTTAAGAAGTAACTATAATCATCATTAAGACAATAGCCTATATGCTACACTAAAAATTATGTAAAAATTAGGATATTTTGTGTGTTATGATTATAGTGTCATCATCCGTGCCGGATAAAAAAATCAATTTAAAATTATCACGTCATCGTATGTATACGTCTTTGCCTGAAATCAAATGGATCAGGATTAAATCAATGCTATTGATGTATGGAAAATCAATTCCCATTGAAAGGCATTGGAGTCGTTGCTATGGCACTTAATATTTTCATTGTTGAAGACCGAAAAGAATTTCATAATTTCATAATTAAAATCAAATATTTACGCAAATTCGGCATGAATTTGAATTCTGTATTCAAGAAAAATAAACTTCATTCTTTTTGCACAGTATGGTGCATGTTCCAACTTTGTTCATAATTTTAAATAATTTAAAAAACCAATTTCATATAGCTCTGCACAGTTTTTAATGCCCTTATAATGGGTGTTTAAAATTGGAATTTGGTGTCAATAACACCCCTTAAATATAACTTTTTCTGAAATTTCGATTTTCTCCTGAGGTTGTACCCAATCACCTATCTCCATGCCAAATTTCAGCTCTGTAGCACTTCTAGAAGTAGTTTATTTGGTCCAGAGATCAAGATATACAGAGATATAGGACAAGTCAAACAGGAGAAATTAGTAAAACAAAAAATTAAACATATTAAATTTAGAATAATAAGTATATGCCAAACATTGACATTATACAGTATCCATATAATCCCCTACATTATAACACATTCTGTTCAACAAGAACTCCTTTTCCTTATTTTTTAAATTTGAAATAGTTTTAACAGTTTTTAGATCATAGGGATTTTATTATATATGTAGTTGTAATACCATTAGTCTAGTACCAAGAGCAGCTGATCTTGTACGAACAAATGGAATATGGAGGTTATTACTGCCTCGGGTATTATGACTGTGTATACTACAATTTTTATAAAAATCACATAAATTTCTTTTCATAAATACTAATACTACAAGGATATATACTTACACATGGTAACAGAATTTTGAACTTTTTAAAAATAGGGCAACAAGGTGCGTCATGTAGTTCGTTTGCAATAAAGCAAACAGCTCTTTTTTTAACTTTGAAAATATTAATAGAATGAGGGGAAGAACCCCAAAATAAAATACTGTAAATTACATGTGAATAAAATTCGCCATAATACAAAGTAAGAAGGACACCAAGAGTTGCGGTATATCATAAACATCTTATAAGAAAACGAACAGAACTAAGGTTACTTGACAATTTACAAAAATGAAATTCCCATGAAATACGAGAATCCAAATGGATTCCCAAAAATTTAGTATGACTCGCCTGATTAATAGGTATACAGTTAACCTCGATTATAAGGCTTTTATGAGTTTTATTAATGTTAGCAAAACACATCAATTGAGATTTGTCAACGTTCAGGATTACATTATTTTTACACCAATCATACAAATGTTGACAGACTAGCTTGCCATTGTCTTGTAGCCTAAACTATAGGATCACACAGCGACGGAACACCTTTTTCCTGGCATTTCTGCTTCAGTTAAGTCCCCAAATCTAATACGCAAAGCGATTACACTTTAAACGCACGCTGAACTGCGCCGAACTACTACTTCAATACAAGGGTTTACACGAGGTCCCTCACGGTATCCAGAAGCCCGAAGAACTTTGCGATGTCACGCATTCGCACCATTACTTTCAGCTGAGACCACCTCTATTCTATTCACCTTGGACACAAGGGACACAAGGAACGTGTGGCGCTGTGGTGATGTGGTAGAGAGAGAGAAATAGAAGGAGAAAGAGAGAGAAATGGCTGCGACTGCAGCGCATTTGGTGGCCCCCGTATCATCATAGTGAACTACGTGTAAAACGTGGGTATCTATTCTCCCATAAGAGTTTCATACTCCTGGAAGCGTCCATAAAAAGTCTGTCTTAACGGCAATTTCCGTTACGTGAACCCATATTTGCCATGCAATTACATGATTATATGAGGATAAAAAACAGTTCTCCTCAAGACGTAAAAATCCACACTCAATCGGTGCAACATGCATTGCGGAAACATTCTGATATCCATATGCATTTACTACACGCAATTATGCCGCAGGTCACAGTAATTACGTATTCAGGCCAGTGGTGAATCCAGGGGGGGGGAGCGATTGCGCCCCTATAGCTGAAGCAGAACCGAAAAAATATTATTATTGTTATATATGATTATATTTAGGAATCGACCAAGTAAAACTTGTAAATTGTAATTTCATTATAATCTTATTTAATTTAATTGTTTTGTATCAAATGAAAAAGAATTTATGTGAATAACTTTTCAATTACTGTGAAAACATGTATGTAACTGTTATATCGCTCCCCTTAAAGACATTTTCTGGATGGATCCAGGCAGTTTGGCGCGTAGCAACAATGCAGCCGCTGATAATGGGGAGAGAGATTGGCGGTAGCTGGGCGAAAAACTCGAAATGTTACAATGTCAATGGACGCTGTGTGCTTATTTTTAAGGAATACAGCTTATAGGCAGGTATGGATATTTCGGGTTTTACCCGATTGCCCTTTTCTAAATTTCGGGTACAACCCGAAAAAATCCGAAATTATTAATTTTCTTTAAACAATATTTTTTAGATTTGGTCACAGAATTTCTATACTGTCACTTGTAGGCACCTCAGCACTTGAGTGCAGTCCGAGATGTTCGTGATGTCTTTTTATTCTCTGTGTACGCTTCGTAAGCTTACCTTGTAACACAATCTTAATCCCCTTGGTTTGCTCCCGCCACGAATAGCCAAGGACCTCGCCTTAGCTAGCCGCTGCTAGATCTTTGATAGGATACGGAAAAAAGATCCCAAGTGTCTCTTAATTGAAATCACTACGTAAAAAAATTATTTCTCTAATATCTGGTGTATTTTCAAAAGCAGTAGAAAGGGAAGAAAGATATTTGTGCAGCCTGCGATGTGTTTCTCTCCACCTGGAGGTGTTTAACACAAGATATCAACCTCTCAAACATACTTAAGGTATAATAAAAAGTTTTGATTGTTGACGAAAATTACCCGAGATTGAACCTATTTTTAAAACCTCGAAAAATCTTTTACTTATTTATAGCCGATTTTAACCCGAATGACAAGGAAAATAATAAAACCTGATATTTACCCTCCAAATGAATTTTTTTAAACCCCAAAAATCCATACCCTAGGCCAGAGCGAAGTTGTGATGTAAAAGAGATCCGTAAAATTTGACAAAATTCATATTTTTATTCAAATTATGACAAGAAAGCGTTTAATATTGAAATGGTAACCCTAAAAATCTCATTTTGAATAGATAACATGATACCTCAGAATCTCTAGATAACTTCCAATTTAAACACTAATCCGGCCCGCCGAATCATTGGCAACTTCCAATGCTGACCCCCGAAACATATATTGCCTACTTCAGTGAATTCCAACCTTTTACATTTCGGGCCGCATTCGTAGTTGTGAATGCTTCGGAGAGCCGCATTGGAAGTCACGAGAGCTTCGGCGAGCCGGATGAGTGTTTACATTAGAAGTTACCAAGGGATTCTGTCGTCTCATATTAGCGAAAACCAAGTCTAAATAAATTACTAGTGTTAAAGATACACCAGAAAAGGTTTTGCGACGATAATTATACTGAAAAAAATCTGATGTGGCCACCACATAACTTTCTCCATACCTGTAATTTTTCTAAAAATCCAAAATAGGTTACATAAGAATAAATATTTTAAGAAACTGCGAGAAAATTTTAGACTTACAAAAGAATAGAAATAAACTCAAACCATAGTCTATTGATATTGGATATAGCCACAAAAATCCTAAAATTAAGAAAAGAAAGTCTGATGTGGCCAACACATGACTTTCTCCATATCTGTTATATTTCTAAAAATTCAAAATAGGTTACATAATAATAAATATTTTCAGAAACTGAGAAAATTTTAGACTTTACAAAGAACAAATAAATTCAAACCATAGCCTTCTGATATTGGATATAGCCACAAAACTCCTAAAATTAAGAAAAGAAAAAGTAGCGTTATTAAGACGTAACTAAGCGTAATTGTTAACAATAGTCGGTAGTTGGCGTGGTGGTGGCAGCTAAAAATATATGATATATCTTTAAAAATGCATTATATGGAAAAATATTTCAAACAAAGGTTGTAGAAAATTAAATTTTCTATAACTTTTATTCCAATACATTTTTACATTTATCAAATACTAAAGCAAATATTTCAAAGTAACAGATAAGTGACAAGAGTAAACACCCACTTTCGGTTGACCGATTTTTACCAAAAACTAATCAGTTCTTTTGACTTTTATAAAAATGTTAAATATAAAATTTCGCGTTGACCTGATAATAATTTTTGAGTTAGAGCACCCACAAAAAGCTATCACATACACACACACACACACAGACACCATCGAGAAAATGGTCAAAACGTGTTCAGGGGACCACAAAATGTGTATTTCCGTTGAAATCTCGAAGTCGATTTTTTCATGAAAACAATACTTTCCCCTATACTACGTATGGAGAAAGTAAATAAATGAAATGGTCTATATCAAATTTTACCGATCACCATTTCAAAATAGCTTCACGCGCCGCATAGAGTGCTCTTTGGGACCGCAACCTTAAAGGTTGATTCACACTTAACGACAAGGCAAAGACATGGGACGGCAACGGCACGACAACAGGAAGGTATAGTATTCACACATAACGACACGGCAAAGACACGGGCCGGCAAGGACACGAGAATTACCCAGTCTCTTTTCGTCTGTTAGCGAGAGAACCAATGCACCCGTCGACACTAGGATGGCAACGACACGACGCGCCAGGCACGCGACAATGCTCAAAAAGAATCCGCGGCCGTGTCTTTGCCGTCCTAGTGTGGACGGGTGCATTGGTTCTCTCGCTAACAGACGAAAAGAGACTGGGTAATTCTCGTGTCGTTGCCGGCCAGTGTCTTTAAGTGTAAATCAACCTTTATGCAAGTGATGCCAAGGAAATATCGAATTTTTATTCAATGATTTATTTTCTAATCATTTGTAATTAATAAAACAATTGACAGTTATTTAAAACATACCTCACTCGATTAGTAGTAATGTAATCTTCATAATCACATTCATTCCTCCGTCATAATTAAACTAATTGGATATTTACAGCAGATATTGTTTACTTCAGTTGTCACGAAGATTTTTTTCGTTGACAGCAATTAAAAAAAAAAAACAAGGAAAAAATTTTCTAATCGTAAATTCAAAGTGATTTACGACTTTCTCGTTTCATTTTTTTTAAATCGGCTACTCCTTCGATAAAATGCACTGAACAAAACATGCTATTTGACTTTTGTAGTTCTACAATTTTCTTTGAAGACTTTTTTGCTATAAGTAATCTTTTATAAGATATAAAGAAAAGTTCATTTTTTGTCACCAGAAAAGTGGCACTCCCGGTTAGATCACGTAAACATTTATATCATTTTCTTAGTTTCATTTCCCCTATCTCCTAAATACTAAATTTCACCAACATCCGCCCAGTAGTTTCTGAGATGAAACATGTGGAGGGACGGACGTACACGACTTGACCATAAGGCGTTCTTTTTTATGCGTTCTTTGCCAACGCTCGAACTTCTCTGCCACCCCCCTGATGTCACTATTGTGCGGCTGGTTTTCTCGATTGCAGTAATCTGGAAATCCCTTTCTATTGTCCCATTCAATGGAGATAAAAACTATTTATTTTACATCAACTGTGAAAAAATAAGCGAATTGAAAAAAGTCGAGATATCGTAATAAATAGTAGCTTAATCCACAAGAGACTTTAAGTAAACACTTTAGCATCTTATCCAGAGGCCTAACTAAACAAGAAAAAGGAAAATAAATATAAATCAAAAAGCACAGAAAAACTAAGGTTTTGCACCAATCCAGCTCTGCTCGAACGAGATTATTATAACACTGTACTTGCCATTGACGTACACTGTGAAATAATGTTTAATTATAATAACGATATAAATAATACTAATGGTAATTTGTCATTCATATTAATTAAAGTAAATAATATTGAAGTCTGAAATAAATGTTAGCTCAGTGTTTAACCTGGTTAATTTAGTAAGTGAATAAAAAAATTTCGGGATATCTTTTTTTTAATCTTCACCTTGATGGTGTCCTTTTGTTCCTTCTCCCGCCAGGAGCCACTCGATCCTATATTATATACGCTAGTGATCTTATCTATACCCATATCTCGAACATCCGCGGATGCTGTGAAACGATAAAATTATCAAAATACCTACTGTTTTTGCTTCTCGATTCCATTCCACTGTCTGGTTAAAATATTGCCACGTTAGACAACATATCACGTGAATCTTAAGACAATGAAGATAAACGTTAAAGTTTACCAAACTCAAATAATTTTATCTTTTCTTATAAGTGTCAATCTCTTTTGATGTCGCTGAAGTTAATCAGATAAAGTTTTTCTTTGAATTTTAAAATTTATTTTTAACACTAGCGCGGCATCAAAAATATTTTCTTTTTAAACTGCCATACTGTTACTTAATTATCCAACCCGGTCCCTACTTCCCAAACATTTTAATGCCACATAAAAATTTTAAATATAAGTTTCAAAATCTGAAAAATAAAATAAAAAATTAAATGGATTTATTTAGAATTCATTACCGACAAATAACTCATATTTCTATCCTTCGTAAAGCAGTTTCCAAGCCGAATATGTCCGCGCCCGACAATTTAAGGGCCTAAATGGTCGTGAAGTCCGTCATTAAGGGCTTGCTAAACGTAGACGCGTCTGATTATATTTTCGTCTTTACAATGTCTTCTTCATAATCCCAAATTTTAACCAAAATTTGAGTGTTTGTAGTGGCAAACTATGAAAGAAATTTATATTCCCGAAATATAAAACAAAATTATCGTTTGATACTGTTTCCCAACGATCGGAAAATATGGTATTTACTTAAAGCGATTATATAGTTCTTTGAGCCTTACACTTTTCGACAAAGATTTTACCAGCTGGAAGATATGTATTGTTTTTATATTTCATTCCTTGTTATATATTCCCTAGGTATCTGTCCCGTCATATTACTTTCTACATATACGTAGTATGAGAAAGTATTGTTTTCATGAAAAAAATCGAACTCGAGATTTCAACGGTAATACATGTTTTAAGGTTCCCTGAACACGTTCTGAATATTTTCGCGATGATGTCTGTGTGTCTGTCGGTCTGTATGTGATAGATTTTTGTGGGCGCTCTAACTAAAAAATTATTAATCAGGTCAACGCAAAATTTCATATTTAACATTTTAATAAAAGTTAGAAGATCTGATTAGTATTTGGTAAAAATCGGTCGACCGGAAGTGGGTGTTTACTCTTGTCACTTATCCGTTATTTTGAAAAATTTGCTTTAATATTTGATAAATGTAAAAATGTATTAGAGTAAAAGTTGTAGGAAATTTAATTTTCTACAACCTTTGTTTGATACATTTTTCCATATAATGCATTGTTTAAGAGATATCTTATATGTTTAGCTGCCACCACCACGCCACCTACCGAAGACTATTGTTAACAATTGACGCTTAGTTACGTCTTAGTAATGCTCCTTTCTCTTTTCTTAATTGTCAACCGGAAGTAAATATTGACAACGATCCCAGAGCTAACAACATGTAATTTGCCATATAAATATGGAGAAAGTCATGTGTTGCCCTCATCAGTTTATTTTTCATTGTATTGTAAAGATTTTTTAATGGAATACAAATGATATTTTTTTTCACAAGTCACCCCCAAGCTACCCCATTGCTGTCGAAACTTCTAAATTCCTATATCAATAAATGCTGCTGCAAATAATTGCAAAAACTGACTTACATTACTGATAGTAGCAACCCTATTGGAATGTGACCAGTTAATCATAAAATTATAGAAAGATTAAAATTTTTTTAAATAAAAGCTTAAGCACCGCGAAATATGTTTTTCATCTCAGAAGGTTAAATAAGAAAACTTCTATAATTATTCTTTAATTTAGACCAAAATTTATAATCTTTAACTCTTTCTCCCTTGAACATCTATATGTACATTTTGCTTTCTTTTCAACTGAACATTTGTATGCATTAATTAAGCCAATTGAACTTATTACATTAAATCAACACTTTCAATGTCTTACTAACATACTTTTTATCGCCTAAATGGATTTCAAAGTCCGGGAACTCATTTTGTTTCATAGATTTGACTATAAAATATTCATGTAACAAATAAGAACCACAAAATCAGGCTTTGCATGGGATAACGTATGGTTAAGCCAAATTTGAATATATCTTCAAATGTGTTTCCACCGGTTGCATCCCTAGAGCTTGCAATTCCTGCCCAAGTTTTTAATGATTTTGAGATTCATGACCACAACATCATGCAGTTTCTTCTATGGATCTTAATTCGAGTGATATAACAATATTTAAAAGTGATTCCATCAATTTTTTATTATGACTATTTGATAAAAAATACAGATGCCAAATTTATCGGTAAAGGATGCAGGAAAAATTAATTTATTTGAGCAAAAGATGGGAAGACAAGAAATATTGCATACCATTAAGCACCACAATAGAAATTAACCTGGTTTCATTAGTTGGTTTTATTCTCATATCCACCTCAATATTTTTTGTCTTAATTAAAAAACCCAAAGAAACGCCGGGTGATTTCAGCTAGTCTGAAATATTTTCCAAGCTGAATTACTTATCATTGTCTGTATATTAATGAAGAATTGCCCTCCCTCACACAAACACTACTGCTATTTTGAGAAGTTTAAATTATAAAAAATCTGATGTGGCCACCACATGACTTTCTCCATACCATACCATAAAAAACGTTTCTGGAATTGAACCTGGGACTTCAATCTTGGTCAGATAAAATATAGCCTGGAGGTGGACTCTGTCAGCATGAGCCTCATACCAAGTTTCATGAAAATCGGTCCATCGATGAAAAATTGTTAGTAGGGGACACACATACATATGCACAGGAACATTTCATAAGACTAGGTTTCCTTTATAAACCAGCCTAATTCCACTTGTCAAGTACTTAGAACATATGGTGCTTAAAATTTATTTTGCTATACAAGAAAAATAGCACATGGGGAATTCTTATCTTAAGAAATATATTTCTAATCTTTTTAATCTTACTGAAAATTCACAGCATGTAGATAAAGTGGGAAATCCAAATTGAAATCATCAATAAAGTGCTATTTAAAACTTCAAGATAAATATTTCCCACTGATATCTTGAGATATTTATCAGCTTAAAGCATGATCTATAACCTCATGATGTCATTCCCATAAAATTTTCGTTCTCATCACATCAATTTTTTTTTCATTTTCATATATTCTGCTGATAAAGAAACATTTATGGTCCATTGTTCTGAAAAAATTTGTGAATTTTAAAAAAATAATCAGTGATTTTTTTTTAAGATTAATTTTGGCAAAGTATAAAACCTGTGAGCTATCTTCTCGATTAGTCCCAATATTGGAAACGATGAAGACTATTCTGGCAGCTCTCTTTACCCTGGTGGTCTGTGCTTCTGTTCAGGTAAGAATTTGAACAAGTGCAGATTAAAAGGAATATATTCTTAAGAATATAATTTAAGAGTACAGTATGTTTAGTTTTATGCCACTTTATATGCTTAATTGAATTTTGATTTGGAGTATAACATATAACAAATTTAGACTATATTTAAAGACATAGAACTATATAACTCATGAAATTTTATAAACTTAGAAAAAATTGTTATTGGAGTTCAAAAATCTGCGAATTGGTTTTTTGAACAAATCCTATAAATTTCTATCAATATTTAAAATGAGTCTATTATTTCATTTTCAAAGTGATTATAATTACACACATTTTAAGCACACTATAAAGCCCATAATTATATTACAGATACAGATTTAATGTTAAACAAGTCCCCCAAAAAATACTACATTAATTACAGAAAGTATTTAAGCAAAAAAATATGCTGAAGCCAGATCACATAATAAGACAAAAATTTGTGTAACACTTATAAGACTTGTCCGTTAATAATACTGCAGTACATAATTCCCAAAATACCACCAGTTACCTATGTTGCAGATGTTCTTTATGTCACCCATCAAATACATTAAAACAGTGTTCTAATGTAAAAGTTGATAGTTATAATGCAGTGTATGTTAATGCTACAAATTACTATTACAATCATCAATTATTATAAAACACAAATTACATCAAATAATAAAATCAACTGTCATATTTCCAGGCCTCCATTAGCTGGTCTCAGCTACATCCAGTATTGAGGCGTTTGCCAGAACAGAGGGTAACTGGAGAACAATATGATGCCAGGTTGAAAAGCATTAAGAAATGTTCGTAGCCATAAAATAATTTTTTTGTGTTATGACAATGAATAACTTTTGTCTTAATTAATCACATCAATCATTTTAATATAATTATCATTTATAATAATTTTTTGACCTTAGGGAAAGAAAGTGTAAAACCTAGGATTGTTGGAGGTTCCACTGCTCAAGTTGGTCAATTTCCTTACCAAGCAGCTGTGAATATTGATGCAGGATATTTCTGTGGTGGTTCTCTAATTTCCAATAATTATGTCATCACTGCAGGTCATTGTGGAGTACTGTAAGTCTTCCTTCATAGATTTAATCGAACAATTCAAAATTAAGTTCTCTTTTACAATAACCAAATGTATACAAAGTATTAGATATATCTGAAATTGATAGTCTTTAGCGTAACTAAGTGGAATGATTCCATCATTATAAATCAGGGAAACGGAAGAACAATGTGTTCTTCTGTTTCCCTGATTTATAATTAGATATTTCTTTCAAGTATCATTGAATAAAACTAGATGACATGTACCTGATTAGAAAAACTAGAAACATTTTCTTCAGTCAATAAATCTTATTTTTACTTATATTTCAGAGGAAATTCATTCACAATTTACCTAGGAGCGGTTGCTCTTTATGACCCTACAGAACCTACAAGGCAGACTATCATTTCACGAGAGGTGCATGTTCATGAAGGCTATGATTCCAACACACTTGTTAATGACATTGCCATTTTGAAATTGTGGTCAAGTGCCGATTTCACTGGTGAGTACATGTTTAGTTTCTTGTTAATTTACATACACTAACCACATATTTCCTACAATCCCTTTATTTGCACTGAATATAAATACAAAATTTAATCATTTTTATTTTTTAATTTGTTTTCCATTCAGACTACATAAGTCCTATCAGCCTTCCCACACGTAGCCAGGCATCTGATTCATTCACTGGCCAGGAGGTTACTGCCAGTGGATGGGGAAAGACATCTGATGGTAAGTCTATTAAGCTTCATTAATTTAAATTTTTACTCACCCCTATTCAATTTTATCTCAACTATAATGAGCAGAACAGTTCTATTGTTCTAAGAATGTAAGGTAATCTTTTATATATTTAATCTTTACTATATAGATGCAGGTGGAGTAAGTTCTACTCTTCAGTACACCCCACTGACTGTGATAGAGAACACTGAATGTGCAAACTACTATGGTGACATCATAACTATTTCCCAGATCTGTGCTGTGGGTTCCAATCGTCAAAGTACTTGCAATGTAAGAATCATAAATCATGTCATAGAAATTCCTTTACTATCTAGTTATAAAAATTTCAGCAATGGAAGTTTCATACGTATTATTATTCTTTTACTCAATTAAATTTTCCTGATATATAGTTCATACGCTTAATGTGATCACTTTGGATTCACTTTAATCAATAAGTTTATATGGCCAATAAGAATATACTGCAGCCTTTCACAAAGTAGATTTGGTTTTTTAATCTTAATTTCAATGAGCTGCTGATGACAATAACAAATGATATTATTAAACAGCCCCTCCATTTACATACCTATATGAAGAGTTTGGAAGCAATTATTTTGCTAAAAATATATAGAATAATTTTAATTGTCTGATTTCAATGCAACTGCAATATTCCCTGTCATATGGCAGTGGCAAATCCTGAGATTTTTTTATACGAAAGCAATTAATTATGAAAATCAGATCATACCTTGTTATTTGAAATGCAGAGGAATTCCTCTTTCCACCTTTAGAACACAGGCTTTTGAGAAAGTTCCTTGATGAAGGCTTTTTCGATTGATAGAAGTGATAATTTAGAGTCTTGCTTGATTTGTGGAATTCCTCACAAATATTTTGATGTTTGAGAGCTGAAAAACTCCATTCGGTTGAGGCACTGGTCACAGGTATTGTCAATACTAATTCACATAATATTGCGACTTAATAGTAAGGTTGTGTAAACCATTTTCTATAATAAAATTATATTAATCACTAATGCAGTTTTTATCAATATCTTCTATTTGATATATAACCGAAAGTCCAAAACGCAAAGCAGTTATGTCAAAATAATTTCCGTGACCATTCTTGAGGGAGTCGAATGCATCTTGTTTAATTTTTTTCAGTGCGACTTGGGCAACACAATAAATTAAATCTTTCTGTATTGCACTGAACATGCCACAAAAAACTGTGGAATTTTCCAAATTTGTCGTATTTAACAACCAATTTGATCAAGTCCACGTAATTACTTACCTTAATTTACAGTCACTTGATTCATCATGACCATGAAAGCCAAGTTCATGCTCTCCCATGAAACAAACAATATCAATGTCTTTTTAACATTTCCAAATTTTTCTTTACTGCTTGTTATGCTGGCAATGAATAATTTCCAACTGCTTATCCAAAACATGTTCTATTAGAGTTCTTCCATATATTTTTTCTTGAAGAATTGACTGCAAATGTTCTTTACTTTAGCCAACAGAAACATTTGAGGCACTCGGTTCATTCATGTTTGCAATTTTAAAATTGCTTCCATTCTGTACTTTATTACATAGAGAAAAACCATGACATTCATCCTATCTGAGCCAGAATGTTTGGAAATAATATCTGTTAATGCACTACTATAACACAAACACTTCCATAAGCATGAAGGTTCACGTGAAACATCAGAATTGCGACTTATTGAAGCTAAAATAATTCGAGTCGACACCTAGTCTCAGACTGTGTACTACAGCAAATGACTCATTGACGTGTATACATTAATATTCTTGCTTCCTAGTAGGATAGTAGTGTTATTTATGGTCATTGTGTGGTGCCAGGTCTCAAGGTGAATTTTTAAAATGTCGTGCAGTCACACGCTTTTACTGAAGGTGTGCTTCTAAAATTGCGCTTGTGAATGAGTAATTTTTATTTCTTATTTGGAAGCAATGCTTCCCTTGCTTCCATGGAGGATTCGCCCATGATAGGGCCAGGCAGGTCTGTGCTGGACACATTCTGTGATCTAAAATTATTCTGCTTTATTTTACAGGGAGACAGTGGTGGTCCACTGGCCATTTACAATGGCAAAAACTCTCTTCTAGTTGGAGTCGTTTCTTTTGTGAGTGGTGCTGGTTGTGAGAGTGGATATCCATCTGGATACACTCGTGTTACAACTTTCCTCGATTGGATTCAGGATCACTCAGATGTCAAAATTCAGCCATAAATTATGACAATATAATGTAAAAATACAGATCCATTTCTGAAAATGTTTCATAACTGTCACACTTTAAAAACATATCTCTGATTTCCAGCTTCTTACAACCAAATAAAAATAATTATTTAAATGAAACCTTTTTCATGGTGTTAACATTTCTTTTTCCCATATATATTTAACCTATAGTAATGGCAATATATGATTTTATAAAACATTAACTATCAGAAAGGTTGAATTAAATTTTAAAACTTCTAATATAAAAATGAAGAGATAGAGAAGACAAACTTTATCTTCATACCAGTTCTTGTACTAATTAAAGTGTAATTTTTTTTCTACTCTAAATGTATGATTATAACACTTGAAGTTGGCTAACTGAAGGATAAGTGCAGAAAAACTATTCGTGTGGGTAACTAATCAGAATTAATAATGAAAATGGAGGAAAAAGGACCCAGCCTTTTCACTAGTTTTGTTTCTGCCCCTATGCATATTTTTAAGGTTTTTTTTATCCTAATTGGTTATGTATTCTGTTAGTTTATCTATGCATCTTGTTGAGTTTTCCAGCTTTCACATTATGATGACATTAAACCATGGACACTTTGGTCATGATATTTAATGAATTTGAAGTGGAATTTTTATTTTTTTATTCTTAGCTCTCATTTAACACTACTGAGAACTTTTTGATTACCTCACTCAGAATTTTGCCTTGGTGAGATTTTATGTCCAACTTCTTCAAAAATACATAAACCTCAATTGAACTCTAAGGAACTGACATAACTTAAATACTCCAATGCTTTGAAGTGTCTCCAAGTGGCACCAGGAAGCAGAAGCAGCTTGCATTTACCATATTTTTCAGCATTTAAGCTGCACCTTTTTTTCTACAGATAATCCCTAAAATTTCATCTGCATCTCATTGATTGATAGTGCACAGGTGCCCAGGTCATACAGCCAGCATGACAACAGGTTCGAGTTAACTAATTACTCTGTTAGAAGGAGAAAAAGTTTCCTTCACTCTTGATAGTTTAGAGAATGCCAAATGTGTGTGTGTATTTTTGGCTAATTAACCTCTAGGATTATTATAACCATAATTCCTTCCACACCGAACACAATTATAAGGGAGGAGGGAAACCCAGTGCTGGCATTAGCCTACTCTTAACAAAGAGCACCAAGGGGGTCAACTGCTTAACACATTCAGTGCGGGTGACTTCATATAAAACCATGTGTACCCTCTGCTGCTGGCGGGTGACTTCATGTGAAGTCATCGGTCTAGGGATGCTATTTACCTTTACCCTTATGCTCGGGGTGAACTTTTTTTACTGCAACACTCTTAGCTGTTCCCTAACCATCGCAGAGGAAGCAGCCGTTTCATTGCCAGCTGATTTTTTTGGATATCATATATAACTATGATAACTATAGCCCCTTAACATCTATGCTAGCAAAATTAGAAAAAATACCCCGTCACTGGGAATGGCAAACAAATTTGCGCCCGCACGAAATGTTTTAACATCCCTTCTGAATGACAGAATGCTGACTTTGTGCGGTCTCCTCAAACCACGCAAACAGGAGGCTCGGCAATATTGGAAAAAATCTTACTTTTGCAGGATTCATGCCCACTGCCCTTTTGAGCAGCAAGCGAGTAGCAGCCAGCATTGTAACCACTACACCACTGGCACCCCCACAATGCCAAATTACTTCATTGAAAAAAATAGTTGAAATGGATTTTGTGACAGCATGTAATAATATTAGAGCATACTTAAGAAGTTGATACATTGTAGTATTACAATAATAGGAAGATAGCAGAAAAATTCCTAAGCAAACATTAAAATTGTTTCAAAGGACTAACATTTCATATTTAAACTATAAAATAACCAGTCATGGAAAGTAACAAAATGGTCCCCAAGTAACTGAGTTATGTAATTTAAACATTAGTTAAGAAGTCACAAATTTCTCAATGAGTGTGCTTCCATTGTATGCTCAGAAATTTCCCATTTTAACCACTCAATATTTCATTAGTGGATGCCTTGTCTGAGGTGCATGTCATGATTGTTTCAACAATTTGCTGTTTCATGTGAGTTTAGGAACTACATCTGGTTCTATGATAAATAAACAATGTTTTAATGTGAAGTAAAATGTTGTTATGAGCTAGTTAAAAATAAATAAATAAAATTTTAAACTGACAAATTTATCTTAACATCTAGGCATTTATTCTTAACCAGAACATACAGTATTTACTTGAAACAATTATATAAGTTATTAAGACTAATATAAAATTTTCAAACTGGAAGAAATGCACTAGTTTCTTTATCAAGATATCAGAAAGTAACTAATTGATCATTCATAAATATTTCTCCATATAAGCTGTTTTGTTTTTGTTAGGTGAATATAAAAAACCATTACATATGTACACTTTTAACACAGATTGTGCTAAATATTTATTTTGCTATTCAGAAAAATAACACAATGGGAATGCTTATCTTAAGAGATATTCCTAATCTTTTTAATCCTACTTAAAATCCATAACATGCAGATAAAGAGGGAAATCCAAATTGTAATCATCAACATAGTGCACTTTAAAACTTCAAGATAAATACTTCCCACTGATAACACAATCTTCAGATATTTATCAGCTTACAACATGGTCTATAGCCTCATGATATCTTTCCTATAAAAAAATTATTCTCCTTATGTTGCAAGCCTTTTCCTTATATCCTCCTGAAAAAATGCCTATTGTTAATTTTTTATATAAATTTTAGATTTTTATAAAACATTTACTATGATGGTAGTTTTTCAAGATTTACCTCAACACAAACAGTATATAAGATCTATGAGCTATCTGCTAGATTAGTCCCAACATTGGAAACAATGAAGACTATTCTGGCTGCTCTATTTACCCTGGTGGTCTGCGCTTCTGTGCAGGTAGGCATTTTAGCAAGTGGGGAAGAAAATTAATAGATTTTTAAGAATTTATTTTTATAGCATGTTTTATGTTATGACATTTTAAGTTCATTTATATTTTGATTTGGAGTACAAAAAATACATTTTAAGCATATTCAAGGAGATAAATATCTTACGTAAACTATGAAATTTTATAAAGTGCAAGTGAAGATATCTATGAATTGGATTGTATGACAAAGCATATGATTCAAAATCAACATTTGCAATCATATTTAATAATTTTAATTATGAAGAAATATGTACAATGACTTAAAAATAATTACCAAGAAGTATGCATATGACATTTCCAATGAGAATATACTTTGATAAACGGCGCAATATACATTGCACAAACTTTCTCATATATGTTTGGTTGACTAAGTACGCTTATAAAAGAAAAATGATTATAAATCAAAGTTAAGTGTAGTTTAGCGTATATTTTAATGCCACTGGACAATATATAGTAATTTTTTGGGACATATGGCTTAGTTAGTATTATTTGTAACATCAGGCTGTATGATTGGATGGATTTTCATGAAAATCCTTATAGCCATTTTTGATTAATCGAATTTTGTTTCAAAATATCCCAGAATAAAGTACCCTTAATTATTGTGCAATACCGCTCATCTCTTCCGAGTGTCTATTATGAATGATATTATCCACAAATATGAGATATCATTTGATTTAGTGTAATTGTTTAGGCTGTAGTAAGATTTTGAGTGGATGGAGGCGGAGTCATGATGCCATAGGGTTTAGGTAAGGTAGCATAGCATATATTGTAATGCCACTGGACGCCATATAGTGATTTTTTGAGACGTAGCTTACACAGTATTATTTGTGACATCAGGCGCTACAATTAGATAGATTTTAATCAAATTCCTTAGAGCCAGTTTTGAGTAAATCAAATTTTTCAATAAATCGCCAAGAATAAACTACCCTTTATTTTTGTGCAATATCATTTTTTACAAAAAGAGTCTGCAAAAGATGATATGTTGCATAAATACGAGATATCATTCCATTTTATGAATGCGTTTGGGCCCTAGAACTGCAAATTGACAGATGGACAGATGGCATGGCAAAAACCACTTTATGGACACGGGGACACCTAAAACATGTATTTCCATCAAAATCTTGAAGTAAATTTTTTCACTATTACAATACTTTCTACGTAAATGAGAAAGTAAAAAATAGGAGCTTCATTTGCTGATGCAATATCAAAAATTGTTTTATTTATCAAGGTTAATTTAGAATTGTTAACTTAACATTTATTATAAATTTTGTAATATAATTATATGACAAAGTAATTTATTCAATAATTAATTTAAAAATTTTAACTTCCTATCTATAACCACTTGATCAGAATCTTAATTTGAAAAATCTGAAGGTGCCCCTTACCGCTCACTGATTTTTTAAAAACATTTCTTCTGCAGTGCTATTGATGGCTTTAAAGGTCGCACAGATAGTGAAAATTTTTAACTTTCTATCTAAAACCATTTGCCCAGAATCTTAATTTCAAAATTTAGAAGGAACCCCCAGTCACTCACAGATTTACCAAAGAAATTCTTTGGCAGTGTAATAAATACATACACCCAACAAATTTCAGTTTTCTATTTGTTATTGTTTACTGGCCATTTCAATATAATTGATTGCACAGATAGGCAGGCAGCAAAAATATTAACGTTTTTATAAAATGCTCTAAAACATTTTCAGATAATAGATAATTAAATAAGGTAATACAACTTATTATTGATTAAAAACCAATAAAATTCATTTAAGAACAACTTAAACCTGCCTTAATCATTTTGGTTGTAAAGCAGCATTATTGTATATAAATTTAAAAAAATACTAGCTGCAAGTACCTGGCGTTGCCCGGGTGAAGTTAGCAGTCTCCATTTTGATTCAATACAGTACACTAAAATGCTAATCTTATATGAACATTTTTTCGGCATCCTATACTATACAATAAAGCTAAACTCGTAATGTACAACTTTATCTATGTAAATATCAAATCAAATCAAGATGTGCAACGTTACCTGTGTGAACTTTTTTTAACCTATTTTTTACTATCGTGAATATGAATAAAAAATATATTGAAAGCACGATAACATAACCCCAAAAATTTTTAATACCAAGGTAATACGAATTTTTAAAATGGTTGAAAGCACGATAACAACCTCAGAGTGTCATAGTTCACATTGCTACTATTAGATGTCAGCAAAAATACTAAAATAATCACTTATATGTAATTTCCTTAATCACAGTCCCTAAACAGAAGGGATGTAAAAGTAAAAAAAATACACCCGAGGTACACACCCTCAGGTTTCCCTAAGTATGCATGCCAAGTGTCAGCTTTCTATGTTTATTGGTTTTGGAGTTACAGTTTTAACACACAAACAAACAAATTCACATTGTTATTTATATGATTATAACATCGGAATTATTTTTCTCAAAGAAAAATTGTCTTGAATCATTCATATGTGATCAATATGCTAAAAAATATAACATCAAGGTAGACCTGGAAATGATGTAAATTACTATTCATATTTATTACTTAAATTATTATAAAACATTAACTATATTGGAAAATAAAGTCTACTGTCATAATTTCCAGGCCTCCATTGACTGGTCTAAGGTACATCCAGTATTAAGGCGTTTGCCAGAACAGAGGGTAACTGGAGAACAATATGATGCCAGGTTGAAAAGCATTAAGAAATGTTCGTACCCATAAAATAAATTTTTTCTGTATTATGGCAATGAATCAATTTTGTCTTAATTCTTTAATCTGCCATACTTATATCACATTGGTTTATAAATTGGTAATCACATCTATAATTTTTAAATAATTATCATTTATAACAATTATTTGTATTTTAGGGGAAGGAAGTGTAAAACCCCTAATTGTTGGAGGTTCCACAGCTAAAGTTGGTCAATTTCCTTACCAAGCAGCTGTGAATATTGATGCAGGATATTTCTGCGGTGGTTCTCTAGTTTCCAAAAATTATGTCCTCACTGCAGCTCATTGCGGAGTACTGTAAGTATTCCTTCAGTTTTAATCAAACAATTCAAAATTATGTTCTCGTCTGCAGTACCCAAATTCATGCAGAATGTTAGATACTTCTTTCAAGTACTATTGAACAAAACTAGATGACATGTACCTGATTAGAAAAACTAAAAACACTTTCTTCAGTCAATAAATCTTATTTTTACTTATATTTCAGAGGAAATTCATTCACAATTTACCTAGGAGCAGTTGCTCTTAGGGACCCTACAGAACCTACAAGGCAGACTATCATTTCACGAGAGGTGCATGTTCATGAAGGCTATGATTCCAACACACTTGTTAATGACATTGCCATTTTGAAATTGTGGTCAAGTGCCGATTTCACTGGTGAGTACATGTTTAGTTTCTTGTTAATTTACATACACTAACCACATATTTCCTACAATCCCTTTATTTGCACTGAATATAAATACAAAATTTAATCATTTTTATTTTTTAATTTGTTTTCCATTCAGACTACATAAGTCCTATCAGCCTTCCCACACGTAGCCAGGCATCTGATTCATTCACTGGCCAGGAGGTTACTGCCAGTGGATGGGGAAAGACATCTGATGGTAAGTCTATTAAGCTTCATTAATTTAAATTTTTACTCACCCCTATTCAATTTTATCTCAACTATAACAAGCAGAACAGCTCTATTGTCCTAAGAATGTAAGGTAATCATTTATATATTTAATCTTTACTATATAGATGCAGGTGGAGTAAGTTCTACTCTTCAGTACACCCCACTGACTGTGATAGAGAACACTGAATGTGCAAACTACTATGGTGACATCATAACTATTTCCCAGATCTGTGCTGTGGGTTCCAATCGTCAAAGTACTTGCAATGTAAGAATCATAAATCATGTCATAGAAATTCCTTTACTATCTAGTTATAAAAATTTCAGCAATGGAAGTTTCATAAGTATTATTGTTCTTTTACTCAACTAAATTTTCCTGATATATAGCTCATATGCTTAACACGTTGGACGTGGCGGGTATCAATTGATGCCCAGTGCAGTGCAGTCGGGTGGCAGTGGACATAAATTGATACCTGAGTCCCTTGTCTTTCCTATCGGGATATCATGGGGAAAGCCAGCGTAAGGCATTCCCTTTTCCTCTCCAGTCATCAGTTAGCACTCCACCTTTGTGCCATTTTGAATTTGAACCCACTGTTTTATTTTTCAGCATTCTTTTAATGTGTGTATTTTGCAACCAGTTCTAAGCACAATTCATATATTTTTATATGCATTGTGCATAAATTTTACACTATTATTCGTTGTGGGTGTTGTGTCCAATACTCATCATTAAAAATTTGAGATTTAAGTTAACTATTTTTTCTTATTTTATTTTAGTTAATAATTTGTCTATAAAGCTACAGAAAAGTTTTGTTATTTTATAATAATTAATACCAATAAATTTACTTGTTACTATTTTTTTACGTGTTTTGAAGGTGATATCAATATGATAACACAGAGACTGTGCATCAATAATTTAAATAAATTAAAAGTTAAAAAAAAGTCAGTCACTGGTAAAAATTTTAAAATTTACGGCAGCGTTCAATGTGTTAATGTGATCACTTTTAAGTTCTATATCAATACAACTGCAATATTACCTGCCATATGACCAGGCAGGTCTGTGGCAGAGTATATTTTGTGATCTAAAATTATTCTGCTTTATTTTACAGGGAGACAGTGGTGGCCCACTTGCCATTTACAATGGCAAAAACTCTCTTCTAGTGGGGGTTATTTCCTTTGTGAGTGGTTCTGGTTGTGAGAGTGGATACCCATCTGGATACACTCGTGTTACAACTTTCCTCGATTGGATTCAGGATCACTCAGATGTCAAAATTCAGGCATAAATTATGACATTGTTACATGCATTTCTGAAAATGTTTCATAACTATCAAATTTAAAAACATCTCTGATCTCTACCTTCTTGTAAGCAAATAAATTTATGAATTCAATTAAACCGTGTTGTCATGCTGCAAAACCAGTCCTGCTACATGACTTTTGACTGTTTTATTGCCTGTGCCATCATCTATATTATTTTTATGATATGTCATTTAAAAAATCTTTATCAAAGCTCTCTTAATTTTCAGAAAAATAATTTTTCTAAATTAGCCAAAGATTTCCATAGTTTTGATACTGCATTGAAGGAATTCTCTTCTGCCTGTGATTTCCTGAAATGTGTGAAAAAAGAAAAATTCACATACAGAAAAATGTATTACACCAAGAAAGGAATCTGACCAATCAGTAGCACAAGTCTCCAAGTTTTTTTATCATCTACCACGTTACAATATGGGCACCATTCGTAGCTCGATACGTCAAAATGATATTCAATCTCGCACCATGTATTCACAAGCATAGCATCTGTCACTGTTGCAACTGCCTCTCTGTCGCTGTGTCGGAAGGCCCAGAATTTTCTCTTGGTAGACGATGTTCTTCACATACCCCCAGAGAAAACAGTCCAGCAGTGTTAGGTCTAGTGACCTTGGGGGCCATGCGACCACCCTGCCTTGTCCTATCTATTTGTTTGGGAAGCGTTCATCTAAAAACTCAGGGACAATGTTTCTAAAATGTGGCGGTGCACCATCATGGTATATCCATGCCTCCCGAGGAAATTGTGGAACTGTACAGTTCTAACATGTCCAGGTATGAATGTCTTGTCATGATAGCTTACGAAAAAAGGAATGGTCAAATGATTTTATCTTTCATCATGCCACATCACACATTCACTTTTGGCATGTCTCTCTAATGTTTGATGAGTTGATGAGGTGGCTTGCTACCCCAGATTCTGCAGTTATGACTATTCATGATACGATTAAAATGGAATGTTGCCTCATCAGAAAAGCATAGAGTTCAGGAAACCCTCATCACTGTCAATTTTATGAAGCAGTTTTTCACAAAATCTCTTCCTGGCAACATGGTCTGTTGGTTTGATGTCCTGCAGCAACTGCAATTTATACGCACGTAATCGTAAACGTTTGTGCACAACATTGTGAATGGTAGAGCGGAGTAGATGTAGCTGCCTGCTTGCCATTGAATAGACTTGCTTGGACTATAAAGAAACACTTGTCTAATGTGTTCCTCATCTTCGTTGGATGTTCTCGGATGTCCCAGAATCATTAAGAATACTTCCAGTTTCCCTCAAATGTCTATCCCACATCTTAATGGTGTTGTATGTTGGTGCTGAACCTCCATGCACTAACCAAAACTTATGCCGAACACGTGTAACAGATTTCAACTCCGTAAGCCACAAAATGCAGTCCACCTGCTGAACTGTGACCATGACTAGGTGCAGCGATTCAAAGAAATGATGCATGCGCTATAGATAAACCATTGATACCAATATATGCTTTTCTCTGTGCAACATATTTTTTTGGATGTGAATTTTTTTGTTGTTTCACACCTTTCTCGGACACCCTGTATTAGTGAAATCAGATATCAGAGATAATATATCTCAAATCTTCCCTAATTTATGATTTTACAAGGTTTTATTAACTTTAAATTTAATAATAATATCATTAATAAAGTCAGGCTCAACCTTGTGAAATTTGCTCATTATGAGATGTAATGAAAAACTTTGTCACTTCCACACAATTTAATAAAAACGATCGGTTTCGCTACAATCGTAGTATCATCAGGTGAAAAGGTGTATAAAATAGTTCATGTATAGGGAGAAAGGAAGGGTTACACAGAAAGCGATTGGATGGTAATTAAAGAGATGGTTAGGAAAAAAGAAGGGTTTGGAAAAGGAAGACGGAAGCAAAACAAAATTATATAATAAAATATTTTGGTAAAAAGAGTCAAAGACAACAAAGTTACAAAGTATGTAAAAAATCTTTTAGCAAACTTAACACAGGAGAATGGTTGTGAAAAATAAATCCATTCAAGAGAAATGAATCCTAACAATTAAGTATCTCTAACTATTCTAGAGCATCCAATTTGCAGCCTTTTATTCCTAAGTGGAGGAATTTAGGGTTAAAAGAACTGTGATGATTCAAGTTTAATAGATGTTTCATGAATTGAGAATTAAAATCATTTAACCAGAAGTATCGCTTATGTTCATGAATCCTCTTTTCAAAACCCCTCCCAGTTCGGCCAATGTAGGCCGCTCTGCAATCATTACATGAAAGTTATAAACACCACTTCTTAAGGACATCTGTATCAGGTCTTTAGTGTTAAGGAATAATTTAGAAAAGGTAACTGGGGAGTAGAAAGCAGGTTTGTTTAAATTTAGGAAAAAGGTTGGACAATTTATAAGAAAGGTTTCCTAAGAATGGGTCTCAATTAGAGGTTTGGAGGTGAGATTAGGAAGAAAAGAAATGATTTTTTTAAATCTATAAATAAACGTTTTTAGTGATAATTTTATTGATTAAACCAGTGTTGTAGCCATTGTTGATAGCAATCTGTTTAATGGTGTAAGTTCTATATGGAAATTCAATTAGAAAGGGGAATATTACGAAGACGGTAAAGCATAGAATGAAAAGCATTGTGTTTGTGAGAAAAATGATGGGAAGAGTGATTGGGGATGATATGATCTGTGAAAGTGGGTTTACGAAAAATGGCAAAGGAAGGTGTGTTGTTCCGCAGGGACAAAGTGAGATCTAAAAAGTTAAGCAAACCATTGGTTTCAGATTCAAATGTGAAAGAAGTAGAACAGTGGAGGGAATTTAAAAGGGTTAAAAATTCAGAGATTTGGTCATCTGTACCACCCCAAACTCACAAAATGTCATCCACATACCTACCCTAAAACTCCAAATAAATTAATAAAGGGTGACAAGAATAAAAATACATTATTTAAAAAAATGTTGGCAAGGAGAGGGGAATGAGGGGACCCCATCGCAAAATTGTCAAATAGAAAATAGTTTTTCTTCAAGTAAATTAGAAAATTCACTTACAAATTGATTGACACCAACTTTGGAAATCATATCTATGGCTTCTTTAACAGGAACTGAAGTAAAAAGATTACATACATCAAAAGAGACAAATTTCGAATTGTTGGGGAAAATTTTTCCTTTTGAGGTTTCGATCAAATCTATGGAATTTTTAATACCAAATTTGTTGTCTTTAGTTCTTTTTACCAAAATATTTTTTTATACACTTTGTAACTGTTTTGCTTCTGCCTTCATTTTCCAAACCGTTCTTTTTTCCTAACCATAGCTTTAAATACCATCCAATCGCTTTCTATGTAGCCCCTCCTTTCTCCCTATATATGGAACTGTTTTATACACCATTTCACCCGATGATGCTACAATAATAGCGAAACATGTCATTTTTATTAAATTGTGTTAAGTGACAAAGTTTTTCATTACATCTCTTAATAATAATAACTCAAATTTCTCAATTTGCAAAAGATAAAATTTTGATACACAATCAAGAGGGGATATACAGCATTTCCTTTTTCTAGAATTTATAAATATTCATACATGCAACAATTAATATGCTGACGACCAATAAAAACTGCAACAAAGATACATTAAGCAAACTGTATACTAGCGAACATACCTACATCATTTTCTTTCTACATTTATTTCCTCAATTAGAACTTATAAAATATAATTCTAACACCAAGTTTCACTACAAATATATTAATATTATATGGGCAAAATTTATGTACAAAATTTCTGATAGTGCAAAAAGAGTTTTCTCAAGGAGGAAATCAAATGCCTAAAAAATTAACAAGATGGAAAGTTGAGGAGATGACTTTTTATGCATGTCTGCATAAAGCTTCAACAGAAATTTGGCAAATGAGGAGAAAAAATCCTGTACTTGAAGTACAGTATTTTTTCTCCTCATTTGTCAGAATTTGCCTAAAAAATTATCGAAGCACATATAGCCAATACAACGTATATAAAGTAATAGCTTTTACTAAATACTTAAATGAGTATACAGTGGAAACCGCTTAACACGAAATGTGGGGGACCAGCGCAAACATTTCGTCTTAACCGAATTTCGTGCTAAATGAATTTCATGATAACCTTTTTTGAGACTGATTTGAGATATTGATATAAGCTCGTAAATAAATCTTGACATAACAAATATGCGATGGAAACAGCACAGTAATTAGTTATAATAATGAAAACCTTATAATTTATTCATTACATTACTACTACTATTACTACTATTTTCATTTTCTTTTGTTGCACTTGATTTAACAATGTCCACAATGTCACTGTCTGTTAAAAGTGGTGTAGTGGCAATATGGTCATCCACTGCTATATAATCATTCAGCGTGATTTCAGTTGTCAATCTCATTACAGACGACACGCGACCGAAGATATCGCACAATTCACTTTCAGTAGATGTATTTACCCTAGTTTCCGTAGTCGATTCAGTTTCATCCTGTCCAGAAAACCTATCTGCTATTGGCGAAGAGGAAAATCCAGCTGTAACTGACCTCCAAGCGGCATACAACCAATGTAAGGAATCCAAAAGAGTCACGGGCTTAATTTCCTCATTTGATTCAATACTAGATAAATATTTCTGGAGTAATAACTTCCGATAGTGGAATTTTAGATTTTTTATAATAATCTGGTCACATGGGTGCAATACGCTTGTTGTATTAGGTGGCAGAAAGATCAGTTTAATTGATTTCAGCTTTTCCACTTCTGGATGAGCAGGGCTGTTGTTGATAATTAAAGCTATTTTGCGCTTCTGGCGTGAAAAGCGCTTATCCAATGCCCTAACCCAGTCTGTAAAAATGTTTCCCGTCATCCAAGCTTTTTTATTTGCAGTGTATTCCACGGGAAACTTCTTTACATTCTTGAAGCAGCGAGGATTCAGAAATTTACCCACAACAAACATCGGGATTTTTTCAGAACCGTCTGAATTGTAAGCCACCATTACCGTAATGCGTTCTTTAGATTTTTTTCCACCAGAGCACTGCTCATATTTAAAAGCTCAAGTTTTTTCTGGGAGGCAGCGAAAAAAAATCCCGGTTTTGTCAGCATTAAAAATGTCCTTAGGCGCAAAGTCTGTTAATAATTTAGGCAAGGTAGAAGTTACCCACATGTCATATCACGGGAGACGTCTCCCGACTCGCCGGAAACACTCTTAAAAATTATCCCTTTCCTCACCTTGAACCGCTCCAACCATCCAGGACTAGACTTGAATTCAATGCCCAATTCTGATCCCAAAGCGTCAGCCTTTGCCATCAAAACAGGACCAGAAATTGGAGCATTCTGGGCTCTTGCTTGCTTAAACCAGATGATCAGCGCCACTTCCAAATCCTCGTGCTTTGCGTAGATGCTTCCGTTCCGGTTCAAATATGCTTCTCTCAAACACAGATGTTATTTTATCACGATTTTTTATAATTGTTGACAAAGTTGAAAAGGGAACTTCGAACTCTTTGCAGATGTCCGTTTTGGTTCTATCACCATTATCAACCGCTTGTAGGAGCTGCATTTTCAGTTTCAGCGGTATTGCTTTTTGCTTACGCAATTTACCAGCCATTTTTATGAGGGTCTTTTATCTTTTATAAAAATATAAAATCACAACTGAAAACGATCCCGAAAAAGAAAGAAGAACTTCGCTCACAGATTTGTTACACATTCGCTAACCATTCCACACGGAAATTCAGAATCAACGGAATCAACTGAGTAGAACTGTTCTGCGTAGGGGTCTAGAGACGAGAGCAAGGGAGGAGTTGAGCGTATTGAAAGACGGGAAAAGGGAAGGTACAGTACAGATAACAATATGCACCTCCAAATCCTTCCTTTCATTTGAAGATGGTAGTTCCCAGAATTTAGTTTATTGCTGCCAAGGAAATCTCGGTAGCAACCCTCTCAATGGGGGCGAGTGAGTTTCTCTGAGGTCTACTAATGACCATGCCTATTGAAAGAGAGGGGGAAGGAGGAGGTACAGCTGTGGTTGTGAGATTATTCATACTTTTATGTTAAGAAACGAGTGGGTCGTTTCGTGTTATCCACATAATTTGATGGGGATTTATTTTCAGGGGACCGAAAATTTTTTTCGTGTTAACCGAAATTTCTTGTTAACCATTTCGCGTAAAACGAACTAATATACATTGAAATGTATAGGCACCGGTAGGGATCGAGCCTGCATTTCGTGTTAACCGATATTTCGCGTTATCCGTTTTCGTGTTAAGTGGTTTCCACTGTAGTTAATAATTAAAAATGACAATTGTTCAATTGTACAATTTTAAAACTATACTTTCACTTGTTCATTTCTGTCATGAAATGAGAAATTCTTCATCAGTTCGAGTCTTCTCTTCATGCATACACCCCTGATAATTTGTTCAAAATTTGAATTGTTGAAAAAGAGGGACTCTAATTGCAGTTTAAAAGAATAATCACATTCACCCACTCTAGACAAGGAGTGGCCAACTGGCAGCTCTTTGAGAGTTGATATACAGCTCTTGGAAAACTTTGGCTTTCTGATATATACAGCAATTTCCTGATTTTAATGTGTAAAGGAATAGTTGAATTCAAAAATTACCAGAAGTTCCACCAAATAAAAGAGTAAGTTTTTGTTTTTATTATTATAATATGTGTTAATATATTTTATCCCAAAAAGCAAACAATATCAATGTCTTTTTAACATTTCCAGATTTTTCTTTACTGCTTTGTTATGCTGGCAATGAGTAAATTCCAACTGCTTATCTAAAACATGCTCTATTCGAGTTCTTCCAAATGTTTTTTCTTGAAAAATTGACTGTAAATATTCTTTATTTATCAAATGTATCTTTATTACCTTATGAAGGTTATTTAACCGATTAGGGACGGAGCACCACCACGGTGGTGTTAGGGTACCGTCCTCTTCTGACCTCTTGTGTGGGGCGTGTTTATTACCTGTAGTTCCTTCTTTTTGCTAGCAGCTTACGGACAGTTTTAAGTTTCATCCTATGAAGTTGCACGTGTTTTTCTTAAGCAGTTACAATTTTACGTGTTTTTTTAACTTAGCCCTTTTTTAATTTGACAATGGCGACCAAGAGAAAACGGTGTGACGATCACAAACTGAATTTATTGTTTTCTGTACCAGATGATGGAGTAAAAAGTGATGTATCCTCTATCGATAGTGATATCCAAGAGGAAGAAGTTCCTGAACCATGTAAAAATATTTCACCTCTAACTTTAGACGATGAATCCGATGGTGAAATTGAAGAGACAGTTGAACAGGCTAATAGAAGCAGATTGACTTGGTCCAGAAGAGGTTTGATAAATTTAGGCACTAGTCTCTCTCAGTTTACACCTGGTCCTAATACTTACCAGAAAATTCTTCACCTTTAGATTATTTTGTTATTTTTTACGGGCGATATGTTGGACCATTGCGTCAAGTAGACTAATTTGTATGCTTCGCAAAAAATGTCAACTGCGGGCGGAGGTGGAAATATTTGGGAAGATCTTACATTAGATGAGTTGAAAGCTTGGTTAGGTGTAATTTTTACAATGGGATTTCATGATCTTCCAAGTCTGAAAGACTATTGGTCCACAGATAGGGCATTGAATGTACCAGGTGTATCAGAAATCATGGCAAGGGATCGATTTTTGTCAATTTTGCGGAATTTTCACGTAAATAATTCACGGCAGCCTCTACAAGATAGCTTAGATTTTGATAAACTCTACAAAATTAGACCTATTTTGGATAGTTTAAATTGCAATTATAAAAAATATTATAACTTTTCTGAGTATCAGGCAATAGATGAAGCGATGGTGAAATTTACTGGCCGCTCTTCAATGAAACAGTATATGCCAATGAAACCCATCAAAAGGGGATTCAAGTGGTGGGGAAGAGCAGATGGAACATCGGGATTTGTTTTTCATTTAGAATTATATACAAGGAAAGGGACAATTCAAAAGAATAATTTGGGTTTGGGTGGAAAAGTCGTGATGCAACTTGCAGAGCCTCTCTTTGGGTCAGGCTGCACCCTTATTTGCGATAAATTTTTTACATCGCCAGATCTATTTATGGAACTCTCCAAAAAAGGTTTGAGAGTCATAGGAACTGCAAACACCAACCGTGTCAATTATCCCAAAGAATTGGTAGCAAACACAAAGGACTGGAAGCAAAGTAACCAAGGGGACTGTGAGTGGCTCTCCTCCGCCCCACTCGTTTCCTTAGGCTGGTGAGACAAAAGGTCTATATTCTTTTTGTCAGCAGGTTACAATTCACCCACATACCCAATGCAGTCTGTGAAAAGGAAGGAGAAGGATGGGTCGAAGGTGGAAGTGTGCTGTCCTGAGATTGAGAGGTTATACAATCAATTCATGGGAGGATTAGATCGAAACGATCAATTATGTAGCTACTACAGTTTGCACATTCCTTCAAAAAAGTGGTGGCATATACTGATGTTTGATTTAATAAATAGAACGGTAGTAAATTCTTATATCTACTACAAACAAGCTACCAATAAGCCAACTTTTCCCCTTAAAAAGTTCTATTTGAATATAATCAGAGACCTCATTGGAGGCTACAGTAGCAGAAAGGCGCGTGGACGTAGAGCTACAGTTCCTCCTTCACATAATTTTGGAGAGTGCCACTATCCAGATCAAGTGAAAAGAAATGATATGAATAAACTTTTGCATAAAGAATGTGTGGTATGCCGGGGAAAAGGAATTAGCAAGAGGACAATTTTTGTATGTTCTGTTTGTGAAAAAGGGCTGTGCATTGACACTTGCTTCAGAGATTTCCATCAGAATCTCCAATAATTAAGGAATAAAAAGCCTCGGTAAGTACTTTAATAGTTAATACAGACCCTTAGTATGGGCCAGTGAAAGTTTCAAGAAGATTAGAGTTAACATTCTTTTTCTATCGTACTTTTCCCAAAAAGGTAACAAATTGGCTATTTTCTGGCATTTAATTCCATCCCTAATGGGTTAAATCAGAAAATCCTGTTTTAGTCCAAACATTTTTTTCGTTCGAAAAAAATAAGTATGGCCAACAAAATAATTTTGCTTTGCTTTCACATCCAGTCAACCATTCGACAATGTTATAAATATCTATGTTAAAATGTCTTGTGCATGATTTAATTTTAATATTTAAATTTAGGTGAGGTTTTGGCCTACCTGTTTGGATAATTTCACTCTTTGCCTGAAAATTGTTCTACAAAAATCTTTTCATTAATAAATTACACACTGCACACATGAAACCTCACCAGAGCTGCTTGAAAGCACAACAGAAGCATTTGAGGCACTCGGTTCACTCATGTTTGCAATTTTCAAATTACTTCCATTCTGTACCTCATTACGCGGAGAAAAACTGCGACATTCATCCTATCTGAGCCAAAATGTTTGGAAATAATATCTGTTAATGCACTACTATAACAAAAGCACTTCTATTAGCATGAAGGTTCATGTGAAACATCAGAATTGCGACTTATTGAAACTATAAAATAATTCGAGTAGACACCTAGTCTCCGACCGTGTACTATAGTGACTGGCAATGCTTCCCTTGCTTCCATGGAGGATTCATCCTGATAACCCGCATCATAGGGTTGTGGCAATTTCTTCCTTGCGGAAGGGAAGAATGAATGTCCAAAGAAAATAAAATGGAGAAACTGGGCAAGTATGTGGCCCATGGACATGGTACAGTGCCTCAATAAGGCCTGCGGATTTGGTGGAGAACCTTCATGCGGCCTGCACAGCGATGTGAGGTTGAGACCCCTGTGCTAGATGGTACTTACTACATGTTTGACGAGCTCAAGATTATTAGGTGTTATTTCATATAGTGTCTTGCATATGTGTTCTGCTATGCTGGACTTGGGAATAGTTTTGAATCTGCTATGACCGGGAATCGAACCCGGGTCTTCCACTTGCCGGGCGGATATTCTACCATTGAACTATCGTAGCAGATCATTTTTCTCGTTTCTGAACGCGGATGTTTTCTTCCCAACTTTACAGCTTATGCCTGTCTGCATAGGATCTTCGGATCACTTTATTCCACCAATTTTTTATGCTGGACTTGTCAAATCTGTATGTTCTTTGAAACATGTTTTTATGTTTTATCTTGTTTGCCCTATGTAGTACAAGTCACATCCATTGCAGTTTATTTTGTAAATGTTTTTTAACCCTAATAATTTCTTAATAACCAATCAGAAATTATTGTTTTTTAATAAAATCTCTTCCATCTCATGCAAAAAAATTATGAAATTTTCAGCTTTGATGAACTGTTTTCCATATACAGGCTTCCCTCTCTTTATGCGGGTTCACTTTATGCAAATTCGCTATTATGCAACAAACTCATTGCTACCGGAATTTCTTTTTATGCGTCTTTGATTCGCTCTTATGCAGTTATGCAGCCAGTGCAATACATATGAAAGAATGTTCTCCACTACACCACAATGTGACCATTCAGTCTCTCATTGTCTCTTATGCTTTGTGTATTAATACTGCAGTAAAAGAGATGAGGATGGGGTGGATATTGTAGAGTGGAGATGAGAGGGATATCTTGTGTGATACTGTTTGAAAAGTTTTGTCTCCTTGCCCGCAGAACTTGGGTTGGACTAAGACAATCCTCCAGCAGTTTAAACCTCCATTATTATGGCACTTACAATAGCCACCACCTGTGCTCGTCTGCTTCCTTTTATTGGAGAGTATAATTTAATGTTAATTGCTTTGTTTGTATTTAGAGCATAAGAAGCTGTTATGGAGAGTAAGAAGAGCTTCTTGAAGGGGAGTTAGGATTGCTTGTGGAACGTATCCCTATCTTTTACATGTAAATATGGGTTCCATTTATGCGAATTCGCTTTATGCGTCACTTTCCTGGAACATAACCCCCGCATAAAGAGAGGGAAACCTTTAGTTCCATCTATCTGAATCAGATGTTTGTATGTGTACAAATAAAAAAATGTTGAATTTTACATTATCATTAACTAGGAAATACACTATTTGAAAATATAAATAAATCTATATATTAAGTGCATTTTGCCAGTGTGCCAGAAAAAGAACAATGATGCTGCAAATCTATCAAATGAAAAGGTCACAGGTGACAATTTACCATTACCTTTTGTCCCCGAATGGTTATTGGACAACATTGATCCATGGCCTGTTAACTACATTATTGAAATTTCAACAACAATGTTTTTAGTTTCTTTTTTGGTCACAAATATCACATAAAACATTAAAATAAAAAAATACAAATATCTCATAGTAGCATTTGTTGCAAAATGTATTTTGAACAGAAAATGTTGATAGAAAATATTTGTCCTGCATTTTTGTCTTACTGTCATCTCTCTGTCATACAAGGAACTTGTATCATTACCATGCTGGGAGACTGTAACCACATATTTTATTGATGCTGCAAGCAATGCTGCAACATGCAGCTAGTTATTATAAATGCATTAGCAAAAAATATAAACATATGCATAAAATATAAGATAAAGGCAATAAATGAGTTCTCTAAAACAGTGGTTGGCAGCCTTTCTTGATGGTGGGTCGATTAATAGCTTTTGGAACATGCGCTGGGTCAATTAAAATTTTTGAACAAAAAGAAAAATCAAACCTGGATGTTTATATGAACTCTTTTTATCGATTGAATTGCTCTTTTATTTTCAAAACATAAACCCTTTTGAAATACTCCTTTAGTCAAACAATTAGAGGGTTACAAAACCCAATGCATTTTGCCCACAAGGTGGGCATCGTCAGGGGTAAAACCTGTTTCAACAGTGACTGGGAGCCAACTGCAAGGTTTGAAACGGAAAGTATTAAGAAGACGACCGAGAAACAAGTGAAGCGCGGAAAGATTTTTCTGCGTGAGTGTTGTTTAAATCTGTCAGTTTGTATAGGTCTTGTTGAAATCTGTGTCCGTGTTCATAAGTGTATCGCGGTTTTTGTAAATGTAACCTTCTGCATGGAGACCAGTGATGTGTGACAATAGCAAGCTCCTTATTCTACAGAGAGCACTTAAAAGAGTCAAACACATTCTTAACATTTTCATGTATTTGTAACAGAAGAATTTATTTATTCACTTGAAACATTTCTAAAATATCACCCCAATTCATTGGCTTCAGAAAATGTTGCAATCAATATTTTTTCTGAATTTGATTTGTAGTTTGGATAATTGGAACTCCTCTGTGCTAAAAATAAGCTCTGAATGCTTTCCATATTTTGTAATTTAATATAAATCATATAAGTCGATAACAATACATATCATCAAGAATGTTTATATATTAATAAACTTCTACTAGAATTATGTATTTAATAGAAGTTGTGATTACTCAAGAAGAAATTGACTATCTAGATCAGCAGTGCTCAAACTATGGCCCATGGGCCATATCTCGCCCATCCAGCCCACGATGAGTTTAAAAATTATGGAGAAAATGAAAATAGGAAATTATAAAATCAGTCTTTACCTCTCTATCCACATAATAGATAAATACCTTTAAAACAAATGAGGCAATAGTGACCCATAACTAAATCCTTTAGCTTTCTTAAGTTGTTCTTCAAATGTGTTTTTGACTGTTTCTGGCCTGTGAAGAGTTCGGAAGTGCCATGAGTGCAGAAAAACATAGGCCCTCAAGCCAAAAATTTGTTTATCACTGATCTCGATAATAAAAGTGAAAAATAATAGTAAAGAATACAGTTAAAGGAATAATTCACATATTATCATATGAACAAACAGTTATATAACAATGAATGAAGAAACCAATTAAGTACTTTTCTGTTTATGAAATTCCTATATTATCAACACCATCAGGCCATCCAATATTGCTTTTACATTAGATATTAAAAGACATGGATTTCCCAACTAAACCATCACTTAAATGTTATCAAGGTCAACAGACTTAAGTATCCCAGATAACAAAATATCACTTATCATATCACTTGAAACCACTGCAGATAAATAAATTGACATACAATCTTATTTGATCTCTTAATGTTGAAGTTCAAGAGAGAAAATAAGTAACAGGACATGGGGATTTCTAAGATTGATAGGGATGAGGAACAAAAATCTTGAAAATAAAGGAAATTTCTTTGAGCAATGCATCTATGAGTTACTGTGTCATTATTTGAAACAAAGACGTAGAAATTGAAAAGCACTGCTACACATAAGAAAGCATATCTAGACCAATACACTCAATACTCCTATCAATACTGCAAAATATTTTAAACTCTGGGTATCCTAAACATTAAAATCACATAGAGAAGAATAATAAGTTATATCAAAGAGAGCAAATCTTTTATAATTGAACAAGTAACTTAGTTGAATATGAAAAATCTCATAAGTTTATACTAGTTTCAACTATTAGCCAGTATTCCCAACAATAAGTACAACAATTTTTGTAACACTCAGGTTTAAGTTAGTAAACATTATTGCCAAGTAGTTTCAACATTTAACAGGACATAAAGGCGAAATGCATAACAACACAGAAAGTGAATATCACACAACAAATAAAATATAATATTAAAGAATCATACCAATATAATTTTACACCACTGGATAGTAAGCTAAAATTTAGACCATGTGGACACAATATCACCAATCCTACATTGGGTTGCCAGATCTCTTGAGACAGAAAGAAAACATTTTCAGCTTTTCATTAACAAAAAGAGACTAGGCTAGCTCATCCCTCATGTAAATAAATGACAGACAAATATGTTTTTGTAAAATTTTAAATTTTCTTCAGAGAACTTTTAAAAATTGCATAATTAGTGCTTATGCATTCATAGACAAAAGGAAAAAGAATTCATATAGAAAAAAAATATTAAAAACATTGACTGATATGAAAAGTGGTAAAAAGAGAGCATTTCTTGAAAAGTTATGAGTAAAAAATATTTTAACTAAAAAAGAGAATGCTCCCTCTGGCCACCTTAATCCTACAGCTAATCCTGTCAAAAATAACCAAGTATCACTTTATATTCTAAATCAGCAATAATGTGACAATTGACTGAGAAACTATGCATGAAGTATTGTTATAATTAACATACCAATATCAGTAAGTAAACAAATACTCATACAATTTTATAAAAACAATGCATAATTTTGAAACTATCTACAACAAAGCAGAAATTATCCTTATCCCAAGAAGCATTTTAATATTCAATTTATTATCCTGAGTTGACATTTGATGCTTGGACTTGGTACTACCAGCATCCAACAAATATCACTGCCATTTTACATAAATTGTGCGTCAGGTCTAATTAGGAATTAAAAATCACTTCATTTTCACTTTTTCAAACAAATCTTAATGACTAACCAAAAACATAGATTTAAGGATGAACAATTATATTGGAATTAATCGGTATATTCCCCTTACCACAAACTGGGACTACAAATGTAAATTTTTGATTTTCTCATGTCATAAATCCATTTCCACTAATGAGATTAATTATTATATCAATTTCATCACTATTCCATTATTAAAGATATGAAACGTTTTGTAAACTTTTAGCATTTACTAATAGAATAATTTAGTATGGATTTCTTTCCATATACTTTTTATGCTGATACATTTTTGTAATTCTGACAAAGTAGAAATCTAAAAACATTAGTTTTTGAACTTCGCTTGTTTTCAGATCGTGAATTCGCGACAAAATTTGTATGACCATTACTTGTGTTTCGCGCATATAACTTGCATTTCGCGTCATGCGTTTACGATGCCAACAAGCATGAACTCACTCTGCTTTTTTGTTTCTAAGTTCATTTTAAACTTTAGCACCCTAAAAAATGGCATTAATACTATATTATATTTAAAATGTTCGTTATTAGCAGTTTTCAAAGTAAACAAACGTGATAACCATCGACTTAATTCTTTTGTAGACCACAATCAGTTTAAACTTCACTGCCGACGGCAATATTTTCGATAACAGTTGAAGTTGCAGGCACCTATCAGCCAAATTACAAATTATTGGCTAATGGAAAAGCGTCCTGAGCGTTTAGTTTTTCACAACTTTTACGAATATGACATTGAAAATATTCGTCCTTCGCGTATGAGGTTGCTGGTTTTTGACCGAAATATATAATGATTTAATGCTATAATCTTTGTTTGTTTAATGTAATTTTAGGAAATGTTGTTTTGTTACGTTTTCAGTGTTTATTACGAATTTTTAATGTAAATCTAAGAATTGTAACGTAAGATTTTCTGCCGCGTATTTTGAATGCGATTACTAAAAGAAATGTTATAACTTTCTTAGCTAGGTTTTGATTGTCTGTTATGCATTTCTAACGTAATTAGTATAAGAAATGTAACCACTTTTAATGATAGTGTTTTTGCGGCTTGGAAATGTTTGTTGCAGAATCCAGGAAAACATTCGTGCATGATGTACTCAACATTCCATTTCAGTAGTTCAATTTAAACAGTGGCGGCTCGTAGCTAAAATTAGTGGGGGTGCTGCTCCAGAAAATTTTTAGCCTTTGTTTTAAAATTGTGTAAAAGGAAAAAAACATGTATAAAAAGAAAATTTATTCAGGAACTTGATAAAATCTTAACAAAAAAAACCAAACATTTTTTACTTACTTTAACTTAAATTGTTACAGTTCAAGCTTGATCTATTCATTTAAAAATGAAATCCATAAAAGAACCGAAAAAAATGAATCAAATAGAATAGCTGGAAGCAGAACAATAATCTAATTCTACACTTTATCACATTCAAGAATATGGTACACGGTTTTTAAAAGCACAACACACGCTGAGTAAAAAAAAACTTCCTTCCACCATCACGCCAGAGCCGGCACTGCGAGAGCAACAGTGCTCTCTCTACCTGGCAGTCCCGCCTTCCTCCCCACCCCCCCCTCCTATGTGCGCATGCGCACAACAGTCAAACACCAAGTCGGTGGCACTGTGAAGCGCACAGTTTCATACAAAGATTTTTGTATCTTTTTCATAAACTGGGGGATGGCTACTGAAGTACTGACATTAAGCTTAAGGAATATATATTGTACTACAAAAATAAAGAAAGAATTAAAGAAAAAAGGACTCATATTAAATGTTATCGATAATATCAAGTGGAAATAGGGGGTGCTGCAGTTCCGCAGTGCCTATACACGAGCCGCCACTGAATTTAAATTAAAGCATTTCCTTCGAATGAACAAAAGAAGATCGAAAATCGCATGGGAAATTGTGTTGAAGGTAAACTGCACAAGTGCGAAAAGAAGTTTAATCGCTTTTTTATGCTTGATTTTCATTTGCTATTACGCGTTTTGAAGGTAATTACTAGTATTTTTTCACTTTATAACGCTATGGTTTTAATTTTCCGTTACGTTTTCTTTTATTTTCAGTTAAACTGCATTATTTATGATAAAAAAGTGATATTATAGGTTGACTGGAAACCATACTCCCAAGATAACATTGCGTCTTAGAGGAAAAGAGGACTTGCACTTCATGAATTTGCATTTCATGTCAGTTTTCCGGAACCAATTATTCACGAAGTTCAACTAGGTGGTGTAATTATAACTAAAGAATAAAGAAGCAATGAGAAAAATGACAATTCAGTGAAGTACTTTTCTCTATGCTTACCGACTATTTTGAATTATATATTTACTATTCATTATATGAGACATAAAATAAGTCTCCTCAAAGGTAGAATCGATTATATAAGAAGAATTCACAACAATTTTAAGTTTGTATTGCTTGTAATCCTATTGCATTTATTGTAGCAATTCTGTATTTTTGTATGAAATCATTGGATATTAGCCTTCATAAAATTTACTAGTAAATTAAATTTATTAAAAAATTTCCAATGTTGAATTGGTGTAATAATATTCAATAGATAATTATAGTAGTATATGAATGATATGCCAATAATTATTTTTTATGATATTTCGCTGTATTATTTGTTTGCAGTCAAACTTTTTAGATGAGTAAGAATCAACATTGACATTTAGCGCTGTATCTGCCAGTTATGAAAGTAGTTAACAGCTTTAGGAAGATATTACATTAATCAACAATAAGATGCAAACCCTCCCTGCAATCATAATTACGGGCACCAGCTCAAAAATTGATACAATGGATACAAAGAATGGCATCATGATGCAGATGAAAGCATGTTGCATTAGTGAAAATAAAGCACATCAACACACATTCACTTTCTTAAACTTCCCAAGAAATTCCAAAGCTCAAAAACTACCTAATTCTAGTATAATTGGAAAACAATCAATGGCAGTATGTTTGGCTGGTGAGCATTCAAGTTTAAATTTTGCTAGGTGCAATTTTACTACATTATATTCATGTGCATTGGTGTATAACAATAAATAACTTTCAAGAATGCATTGCAATCCAAGACTGATTCAATAATGCATAAGAGGACCCTTAATTTATTTTTGGTTTGTAAAATATTTCATAATAACTCCTTGTCCACATCAGTTAACCAATGTGAATATCCATCCCTTAATTAGTGCTCTTAATTGGTTCCTGAAAAACAGAGCACTAAGTGAAACTGAATTAAGGGAATTTTTCTCATAAAAATTAATGAAAATAGATTTAATCTGTACTCACAAATTATTCATAATGCTAATGAATTCCCAATACAGTAGAAATCCTTTCATCCGGTACCTTGTAAACCGACACTTCCAATGATCCGGCACTTCCAATCTCTAAAATCTATATCCCTATCGATAACCTGATAATTTTTTTCATCATAATTTCGTAATTCATCTTCTAGCTGAAACTGCTTGATTTCTCTTTTCTCTCGTATATGGTGCTCTAAACCAATTGTCGTCGTCCCTACTTGCTTATGCTTGTGCGTTTATGCTTCGTAATTGTGAAAAACTTTATTTTATTATGACCTTAAAAAACAACCCTTCTACTAGTGGCATGCTGAAAAGGAAGCAAGTTTTGTTGACATTAGCACAGAAAATTGATATTTGTAATAAACTGGATAGTGGTGTCAGTCGCAATATAACAATGTCAGAATATAATATTGGTTCATCTACACCAGTGGTTCCCAAAGTGGGTGGTACCGTGGTGGTGGGTTTACCTAGGGGGCGCAAAGAAGCAATGGGGCGGTAGGGGGGCATTTGAGTGTGTTTATCGCTTGTTTTCTATTGTTCAGGTTAGTGCATAGCACGAAAATTTGTGCATGTTTGTTAAGTAATTACACAGGGTGTCCCATGAATGGTGTACAGAACTGATAAGATTCTGTTCTCAAATTATAAGTGAAAATCACACACCCTCGTCTGAGTACAGTGGTTTCAGGAACTATCGTCCTTAGGAACAATGGTCTCCGCAGCATTTTTTATTTCAAGCGTAAAAGATTCTTTTACTTTCATTTGCATGCCACGATTCAGCATAATTAATGAAAAATAATTTCGATAAAATAACCAGAAATAGACAGAAATATTCTACTGTGGCAATTATATAAATAAAGAATCATGCAAACCGTAGATGTATTTTCATCTTAGAAAATGAAATGAATATTTTCGTTTTGTACATAAGGAAATAAAACCCACAAGCTCACTCACGCTTCTTATGGAACCAATTACAGCAACTTCTTTCTACCAAGGAAACACACCACACTTTCCACCACAATAATTATTGAATTAAATTGTTGGAGTAGCAATTGACATTGGAGCAATTGTCGCGTTATTGCTTGACTAATTGACTTAATAGTTTTCATTTGATATGCTTAATTGTGGCAGCTTAATTAAAATTATGTATTTAGTTAGATGTATAACGATCACGGTAGAAAGAATCTCTCTCGAAGGATTAGTTCCATTTTGGATTTTGTTGGTGACCACATCGTAAATCTCTCTGATGGTGTTTGTATATTTTGTGAACTGAATACTGAATAATTCGAGTGAAAATACGTCAAGGTTGACTTTAAGTTCATTTCTACATATTAATGTCCTTTGTTTGATCTTGAAATTTGAAGTTTAACACAAGTGTTTTCTACAGATGAAGAAAACAGTGATAAATTTTTTCCTCGGCTACATTTAAGAAATAACCGCTTTTGAAGTACCATATCGGTCGTGATTGGTAAGTAAATACTGATTTTACAATGCTGAAGTTCTTTTAATTTTCATTATTAAAGATAAACTAAATCAAGAGACTGACATCATTAACAGAAGCTGAGCTTGAAAAGTTAGGATCATGCGTAATTGATAATACTATTTGTCCTTATCTTAATAATAATAATCAGTCCAGCTGCATTTGATAAATAATTTGTAAATGTTAATTACAAGAATGAGAAATGGCTAGCTGCCATAATCCCCTATTAAATGCCCAAAACACATAAACACATTGTTTTAATATTTGTCATTTTTTAATTTTTCTATTTTTCATTTTCTTTTATAAATTCACCAGCTTAAGATTCAAACCCATTTCTCTTCATTTAATACACACACATTCTTTTTATTAATATGGATAGATTTTATTTTATTCAAATTCAATCATTAAATAATTGTTCCAGAAAAAGAATGGCAGAAGCAGAAAAATCAAAGAGGAAATGTAGACAATATAGTGTGGAATAGCTGAAGTATGGATTTATACCAGCAACTACAAACAAGCACCTGCCAATGTGCCTAATATGCAAAAAGGTATTTTCTAATGAGGCAATGAAACCTTCCAGACTTATTGAACTTTTGAGGAAGGCACATCCTGACATGACAGACAAGAATTTAACATTTTTTCAATCACTTCGTGACAAATTGCAAAATCGGCCAACACTGTCAAGTATGTTTTGTAATGCCTCACAACAAAAAAATGATGGTTTGCATGCATCATACAATATTTCATTGTTGATTGCCAAGTCTGGAAAGCCACATACAATTGGTGAAGAACTCATCTTACCAGCAGTAAGTGAGGTTCTGAGTACTGTTTTACGTAAGTCACCAGATGAAATAATTAAGAGTATTCCTCTAAGCAACAATTCAGTTCAAAGACGCATAGATGAAATGGCTGAGAATGTGGAAGATAAGTTGTGTAGCATACTAAGGACTACAGAATTTGAATTACAGCTGGATGAGTCAACTTTGCCAGGCAATACATCTTTGCTTCTAGCTTATGTGAGCTTTATAAAAGATGAAAGTTTAGCTCAAGAGTTGTTGTTTGCAAGTTAGTTAGAAACTGATACTAAAGAGGAGTCAATATTTCGTGTTGTTGAGCAGTTCTTCAAAGACAAGAAAATTCCGCTTGCTAACATACTTGCCTTTGCAACGGATGGAGCTCCATCAATGACTGGTTGCTCCCATGGTTGTGTTGCGTACTTGAAGAAAGTTGTACCAAATGTCTTTACCATTCACTGTCATTCATCGCCAACATCTGGTTGCAAAAAACCTCGGTGATCGCCTTCACAAGTCATTACACACTTTCATTACTGGTGTTAATAAAATCAAAGCCCATGCTCTCAACAATAGACTATTTCGGAAGCTGTGTGTTAAGAATGATGAAGATTTTCAACGTTTGTTGCTTCATACTGAAGTTCGTTGGCTATCAAAAGGCAACTGCATAAGACACTTTTACAACCTTTTTGACTCTGTTGTGGAGTTTTTTGAAGAGAAAGATGCTTTTCTCACTGATAAACTTAAAGATATCAGGTATGACGTATATTTGTCCGAACTATTTTCCAAGTTCAATGAAATGAATTTACAGTTGCGAGGAAATGATATCAACCTTATTAAGGCCAAATCTGTAGTATCTACTTTTATTTCCAAGTTAACTCTATTCAAGCGCAATAAAGGCTGTCGCGAGCTAAACCAATTTCCCTCTCTGTCTTAGCTAGAAGAGAAAGGTGGGATACAGGATGATGATCTGCGAGTCTTTTGTGACCATTTGAATACGGTGCATAAAGATATGTCTGAACGATTTAAGGATCTTCTTTTGATGGAAATTCCAGATTGGGCGATGAATCCATTTTCAAATATTGAGGAAGTTGGGGTATTAGAGGAAGAACTAATTGAGCTGAAATCGAAGTTTAAGAAATCTTATCAAGAGTTTTGATTACAGAAGAAAATTTCTGATCACTATCTTGCACTATGGACATTGGTTAAGAAGCTAATTGCATTCCCAACTTCATATTTAGTGGAATGTGGTTTTAGTGTGGTCATCCAACTCATCTCCAAGCAAAGAAATCGACTCCCGATTACTGAACGTGGTGATTTAAGACTCCTTCTAAGCGACTTTAAACCGGCCATTGGGAAACTGGCATCATGTCATCAAGCCCATCCCTCGCATTAAAAATTCACAGAAAAATAAACTTGTTACTAAATGTAGTTCTAAGATTTTTGTTAAATGACTGTCAGATTTTGAAAAGCTAGAATCACTAGTTCAGTAATTTCAATATGTTGAATTAAATAAAATTAAACTTTTATTGGATTTGAAATTAATTGCAATTAATCTTTACTGTTTTGAATTATATTTTTTTATTATCTTCCTCACTGGGTCGTGCAGTCTACCACCCTGAAAAATATTTTTATAGGATAGGATTGGGGGGCGTTGGGGATGCATTTATGGAACCAAGGGGGTAGTGCCTCGAAAAAGTTTGGGAACCACTGATCTACACTATGATATTAAAGCACAGAAAAATGAAAGACGTGACCGAATTTACTTGCAACTCCAGCTGCAATTACTAGTGGTATCAGCGATAATCTCAAAAAATAAATATTATTGTTTATTAAGGATTTTGTTAACTTGATTTTGTCTGGGACTTTATAATGCACTTAAAATCTTTTAGTGTTATCTAAGTACGTACGTACATAGCAGAAATAAATATTGAAATGTTTTTTCATTTTGAACATAACAATATTGTTTTTTAAAAGAAGTTGTGAATCTTTCTTGTAGGTATAAATAGTATAAATATTATGGTTTATTAAGGATTATTTATTGTTTTCATTTTATTGTTATCCAATGGCAGTTATTTTTATATAATTAAATATCATTATAGTTACTTTATAATTATAAGTAAATGTTCTCTCTAAGCTGTAACAATGATGTGTACAAAATGGCAGGTTTTTTTTGACTCCAAAAACTTGCTTGCATCCGGGCCTCCGAAAGTACATGGCCGGCCCTGACCACACCACTTCTTTTTTTTTCTTCCACTTTAAGCACTGGTGTAAACTATTACAATATAAATGTATTGGTAAATCAATATAGCAGATTACTTGAATGGTATCAGTATAAAAGTATGGAAAAGCTAAAAAATGTCAGCCAGACTCAAGAGAAGCCAAATGTTCATATATATTTTTAACTTAGTCTGAAAGTAATATGGCAGATAAAAACACAATGGTTTCTTCATATTTTAGAACTTGATAAGTACAAGCTTCTTTATGAGGCACATCTTTAAGTGAAAAATGTATTTCACATGTACCTGAGATGGAGCCAAGTCTATATCTTAGTGACACTTCAGTTACAATTGTCGCTGTTTCTATCAATACAAAGAAATCTGCACCACTATTAATCATAAAATTTTTCACAGCAAAATATCTTTCAAAATGGCCCTGGAAAACACATGAATAAATACATTTGACAAATGAGTATACTGTAGGCTCATCACTTTCTGATATAAAAGAATTTCATTTATGGCAGATTTGGAATAAAACAAAAAATGAGTTTTTAATATCGAATGGCCAAATATTTAATTGAAAAGTTTTATAAATTCTCTAGGCAACTGATGTTACCATACAATGCTCGAGTGGACCAGAAGTGCATTTTAATTATCATTTATTACATGCAACTACTTAATGGTTGCTGGAGTTATCCATATCATCTGTTGGATTCAACCCATAACTAAAATAATCTATTTTTGTATGAAAAAATTGCCACATTAAAGAGATTGAATAAGAAATTTTTTATTTAGCTAAGCCAGGGGTGCCCAACCTGCAGCCCATTAAGCAATTTTGTGCTTATGTTTCATAATTTTAAAAACTATTTTTTTAGCACTTGTTTGGAAAGAAAAAAACGCTTATGTATTCGGTTTGTCCGTCCATCCATGTGTTCAGGCAATATCTCTGGAATTCTGCAACTTGGAGAGGCCAAATTTTCAAAATAGGGTGGTCTACATGAGGGCTACACATGGTACAAATTTTTAGGATTCAGAGTGAACTGCTGAGGAGGAATCAATTTTTTTTTCAAATCCCTTTGTTTCAGTTCTACCGTCCATAAGACAAGCATGATATTGGTGCAGGGCACTATAAATTTGCATTTTTAAATTAGTTAAAATTAAGACAGGAGCTCGGGACATGAAAAGTTCTGCAGCTGAAAGACTGAGGTTTATATTTTTTGAAAACAGAATTCAAATCCCCATCGAATAGGAGTAAACAATTCTTTTTGATCAGAAAAAGTGACATTTTCAACAATCAAAAATATCAACGGCAACGAGTACAATGCTTTTAAACAGGAAACATATTATTACATAGCATTGATATAATGCTTTTAAATGAAATTTATAGACTATATTATCAGGCCATCGATCTCAACCAAATATGTAATCTTAGGATGACATCATACTCCTAAAACAAGAAATAAAACTCCATATTTAATTTGCTCTGAAATTTTCCCTCACTTAAATTAATTATTAATTAATTAATTAACTTAAATTGGGACACATTAGTATACACTTCTCAATTCAAATAAATTCTTTGTAATGTCATTTTTAATCTTTTCTTAAACAACATACTTCTAAGATTGAATTCCAACATGATTTTTAATAGCAAAATGTTAATCCTAAAAACCTAATTTTAAATTGATTTTCATCTATGTGGTGCATCAATCTTTAGGTAACATCTGATTTAACTCTGATCCAGCTCCCTAATTGGCAACTTCCAATGCAGCCCGCCAAAGGCTGCAGTACCACCAATGCGGACCACCATGCAAAAAAGGTTGCCCACCCCTGAGCTAAGCCATTACAAGGATAACTATAAATTGTTACAAAATTATGTTAATTTATTTTATCCAGCAAATTTGTATAACGTTTGCCTTTCAAATTTCAGCTATAAACTGTAGGTTTCTCTTTGCTTAAACAGTATTTCTGCATAAATAGCACTATCCAGATTCCAATGTGCCAGATGAGGAAGCTATTACCAAATAACCATTTGAATTTGAAAGCCTTATCACAGACTACACTGAGCAGATTATTAACTATAAAATGATTTCATATATATTCAAAGTTTGTATTTAATACAATGATAATTCAAGTTTATACTCCAACAATGGTAAATACACCACCTTTTTGAACTTTGCGTGCTTGCAGTTCACAAATTTGCACTTCGCAACAAAATTTTTTATTTATTTGTTTCGCGCAGATGCATCATGCATTGGTGATGCCAACAGGCAGAACTCCCTCTACTTTTTTTGTTTCTAAGTTATTTAAACTTTGGCGCCCTAGAAAAGCACTAATTATTAATACTGTATTTACTCGCATAATTGCCCCATCTGAACCATTAGGAGGAAATAAGACTTTTTTCTGATTTGGCCACTTTCATAGGATAAGGGAAAACCGCACATTTTCCCCACCCTTTTTGATGCAAAAAAATCGCAAAAAAATGTGGGGCAATTATGCGAGTAAATACGGTATATTATATTTATGTATAATGCTCATTATTTGCAGTTTTCGAAGTAAACAAATGTGATAACTCTTGACATAACTATTTTATAGCTCATATTGAACTTCACTGCCAACGGTGAAACTTTAGTTTAAATTTAATGAAATGCTATAATTTTGGAATGTAAGGTTTTCATTTACTGTTATCTTTGTATTTTGAACGTAATTTAGGAAAATGTTATTTTGTTTTGTTAGGTTTTCATTTTTTATTAAGAATTTTTAATGGAAATTAAGAATTGCTATCATCTTGTAACGTAAGATTTTCTGCCTCATATATTGAACGCGACTACTAAAAAAATGTTACCACTTTAATGCTTTGTTTTCATTTTTTTGTGAGATATTTTGAACAATTAAAAGAAATTGTATCACTTTCCTAGGCTAGGTTTTGATTTTCTGTTACGCATTTCAAATGTAATTAATAAAAGAAATGTTACCACTTTATAATGCTAGTGTTTTTTGCAGCTTGGAAATGTTTGTTGCAGTACCAAAGAATACATCTGTGCATCACGTACTCAACATTCCATTTCAGTAGATCATCAATTTAAATTTAAGAATTTCCTTGGAATGAACAAAATAAGATCAAACATCGCATGTGAAAATGCACTTTGTAATGCTGGGTTTTCATTTGCTATTACCCACTTTGAAGATAATTAAAAGAATTTTTTTCACTTTATGATGCTAGGTTTTCATTTGCTACGTTGCTGTTATATTTTCTTTTATTTTCTGTTAACCTGCATTAATTATGATAAAAAAGTGATATTATAGGTTGACTGGGAACCATCTTCCCAAAATAGCATTGTGTATCGGAAAAAAGGACTTGCACTTCATGAATTTGCATTTTGTGCGAGTTTTCCGGAAACAATAATTCGCGAAGTTTAAAAAGGTGGTGTAGTCTAATTGAAAAATGCAAAGATTTCTTAAAAAGCTTTCAGGAAATAGCAAGTATACATAATGCAATTAGTGATATTCTTATTATTCTTAAATAAAATTTAATGTACACAAAACAAATGCAAAGAGCAATAAATAATTTCCAGGAATAATTTACTGTGGGTTATATTAAAAAAAAACAACTTTTTAAAAGCAGGCAAGAAGTTGTTTTCAAAGTTCATAAACAAAAGTTGCATTATATACACAAGTAAAATTTGACGAATTCTAAGAACCCAAGCACAAAATAAATGGTAGAAAAATTTGTCATTAATAATAATGCATCTTAGCTTTTTTCCATGCTTTTTAAAGCTTCTTCTGCTAGATTAAGGCGAGCCAGCTCAGCCTTTAACTGTGATAATTTTTCATCATTGGCCATACGAACATCTTGTGGGACTTTATATTCATAGTCTGGTGCTTTGGCAGCACCCTCCAAGCGAGAAGCTTGTTGATCTAATTTTTCCTTTTTCTTTATCAGCTTCTCTATTTCTTTTTCTGGATCAACCAGCCCCTGTTTAAGAAAAATTACATCAGAAAAGACTCACCATGTCAGTGATGACATTAATTTACATAATAAGTAAAAGAAATTACATTTTAAAATTTCTGAATATCAATGAATGACTAGAAAATTCTATGGGCAAGTTTTATTTCTGTAAAACCAAGATTCTGCTTAACAAAAAGTTCATGCGTTGACATGTAACAAACACATTATTTCTTGCAGAAATTACTGTGTCATTAATAAAAACCTACTATAATAGAGATAAATAAAACATTTACCATATTTACCCAAATCCAAGACGAGGATCTTTCCAAATTTCAGCTTGCGAAAATTGGGGTCATCTTAAATTCAAGTACGAAGTCATATACCATCAATACATCGCGGTCAATTGTTTGACTCATCCCACGTCAATTAATTGCTAGGCAAATTCGTCACGTGAAAATTTCATAGAACCATAGGATGAATGGTTACGTGCTTAATCAATGTTTTTTAAACAAATAAAACATAAGATAAAATAATTGTATTTTTCATTGCAAACTTACGATCTTGAATTCAATAAATAGTCTTAATTTTAAAAATACATTTTTAAAATTTTTATTTTCAGAAAAAATTGTTAAAAAACCATTTCAATTAATGAATGAACTAGTTTATCTATACTGAATACGTGTGTTCGAAATATACACCAAATACAGTCAGTGATAAATTAGGTCATAAAATCTTTTTTCAGTTTTGACAGTCTGTTGAAAAGGAGGGATTCAGGTAAATATGGTATTTCATTGTTTTTATTGAACTGCAACTTTCATTAGGCCCAAAGAAGGATAACTTCGTTGAGTCACAGCTGATACAAACCAAAATAAAATTAGAGACATTAACTCAAGTTATCCCAAAAGAAGAGAATAATTTCCAGCTCATAAATAAGGCAGTTAGCAGATCTTTCTCTCTGCACAACTCACAAAATTTGTAAGGTTTCTTTTAAAGGGGATTAAGAGGATTTTATTGACTACTGAGGGGACTTCAAGAAGGAGGCCACAACTACCATTTCTCTTTGGACCCATTGCAAAAAAATATCACCATGCAAATAATGCAAATTTAATAAAAATATGTCAATCCAAAACACTTTCCCTGCCCATATAAGGCATTCCACAGCAACTGGAAAAGTGCTACACAACAGTTGCATGTGAGAATCATCTACGCCAGTGTTTCTCAAGTGGGAGGGCACGAAAGCTGTCTAGGTGGGAGGTCAAGTTTCAAAAATAATTGTTATAAAACCTTTTCTCAACAAAATATAGCAATATTTAAGGTCCATAAAATTTCCATTGATGATTAATATGTATACAGAAAGTCTTTGATTTACGTCGACGATGCATTCCAAGGAAATGTGAGGTAAAGTGAAATAACATACAGAAACCAGATTTTCCGTGACCATAACAATTCACATATATACAAAGATGATAAATTCTAGGGAAATATTTTGTGCCAAAAGTTGAAGAAAATATTTAGCAGGCTCTTTCCTATGAGGTTAATAACATAATGCACGCCCAATGTCAACAGCTTGCTCTCCAGCACAAAAACAGCCTAGCACCTCTAATTTAACATCCAAATTGATAGTTTTACAAAACCTCTTCATTGAATTACTTTCTGCACGTCTTTCAACCATATTTAAGGGTTTTTTTGCTACTTAACGAATTAAAAAAAATCGACCGTAATTACGTCGGAATACATTCAAAACTAAACAATGGGCAGGCCTTTGAGCTTCCTTGATGGAACAAGTGATGCCAACGAGGAGAAAAAACTCCAATTCAATTCATGTCCCGATCTGTTTGATGTTACATTTTAGTAGATTTTGTGGGCGCCATCAAAGAAGAAATGCCTACATTGTATTTCTTCTATGATGATGGTGCTTTCCCATTTAATGAGAGGGCTCATTCAGGTGTTTCTGTTGGATTAAATATTAGCCCTCCCTCTACTTCGCCTTTGCCTGCTCCTAGACTTTCATTGACCTAACTTACAGATACAAAATCAATACATCTGGTAACAATTTTAAGGACGAAAACATAGGTACTTCGCTTATAAATATCAAGACATCACGTGAAACTATTTTTCCAATTAGGTAAATTTGATCAACCGTCTCATCATGTTGTCAATTGTAACAGCACGAAATGGTGTTAAATCAAAATAACAAAAGAGGAAAAACGTGGTAGAAATAAAGTAGATATCGACTTTCATGTTAAATGAGCCGATATTGTCCAAGGACAGGAGAGGCTAACTTAGCAAATATGACATAGACAACTGCCCTCATTTGTCTAATAAGTCGCAAACAAATTTAACAAATTTTGAGGAAAAATATAGCCAGAAAACTGTAAAGTAAGATAATTTATTTATAAGTATTTTGCAGTGATGTTTTTGGTGCATTTTTTATTATAGCAACGTTTGAGGATATATTTAGCTACATTAAGGAAATTAAGTAGTCACTCTGTGTCATTGTAAATAGGTCCTGCAGCACAATGTAGTGCTGTGGGGATGGAGGGAACATTCAGCAACGATGTTATATCAAAACAACGTAGAGCAGGACAACTTAAATCAAGGACTTACTGTAATACGAAAATGCATTTAACCTAAATATTCATTTCTTGGAAAATATGGCATTTTGTTTTTACCATGGTGGGACTCGAGTTTTTTTGACAAAACAGTTCGTGAGATGTAAGATGTAAAAGGTTGAGAACTGTTAATATATGCAGTGTTTTTATCGTGCCTTATTTCAGCACTAAGTTAGGGTAATGATAAATCGAATAATCGATGACATAAATAGAAATATAAGTAGTAATTTTAAAATTACATTAATGTGAATCAATGTTAATTGAGGTGATGTTAAACTTGGGACATACTGTATAGAGTTATGAGGAATATGAAGAAATTCTGATTAGAGAAGAATAAGGAAAGAGGTCAGCAATGTTTTTCTTTAGGCTGCCCCTCTTTCCCAATATTAAAAATTTATAACTCTTCCTGTGTGCCACCCTTAATCCGGCAGTACTCGTGCACATTTTGTAATGTAAGACACCCCACGGGTATTATTGTTTAAAAAATTATTAATTGTTGATTTTCAATAAATTCTTCATTTTATGTTTCTTGATATATTTTCGATTAATTGAAATTAATTTGCCGTTTATTTAACAAAACTGGGAGAAAAATAAAAATTGTGGAAAATATGTTTGTTCTTACTTTTATGAAATTTTAAATTTTGTAACCAGTAAAGTAACTGTTCAATAGTGATCCCATATTATAAACAACAACACCAACGATGCACATAGTAGCAATAATTTCACAATAAAACATATAAACCACTCGCAAAAATAAAAAATACGGAGATTTCTGCACAATGCTCTACCACACCACCAAAGAAAAATGTCCAAGCTAAAATAATAACGATAGGATACTAGTTTTGTTAGGCGAAAATGGTTGTAGGAATGCGCCACTCCAGCTTGTGAAGGGTAGGAGTCATAAAACCTAAAAGTAAAGGAACCCTGTCATAAAACAGGGCTGGGGTGTCTACAGCACCCCACGTGACCACTCCCAGGTTAAACTCATTTTCTCAGTATTGATTATGAAAAACAACTCTTATAATCTAATACACCCTTAATGTCATTTGGTATAATTACAATATGTAATACAATTATAATAAAAGTATGATTCTGTTAAAAATACATATTTTTTCTTATTTCTCTATGAATTAAAATGTTTTGTAAATTCCCTTTGGCATGTGTGTCATAGATTGCCACACATGATAATTTTTGTATACAATTTAAATACATTACTATGGGTAACATTGTGTTACAACTTGTAATAACTATTAAAGTATGAATTTGGAATTAATTATACAATGCTATATACTATAGCTGATGTCCATAACTTTTTTGAGTTAATTAAATATCTTTATTCAATTACTATATCAAAAATGTAGCTTAATTGCTAACAAAACAATTCAGTGGCATTTACCACAATGGCTCAGGCTGTGTGTTGATTATTAACGAAGACATTATTAGCAGTTTCATTTTGTCTTGAAACTCGCCACATTTCCATCATTTCATAACTGTGCATATTCCAAAAAATAAAGTAAACACAGAACTGTAAATAAATGTAAATTTAATACTGAAAACAAAACAGTACTGCATTCAATTAACATTAATGAATGTACAATCCAAGTCATAAACTGTTTAAATAAGCTAGAAAAACTATGAAGAACAAACAAATGGATTTTTACCTAACTAAAATTTTGCAAAACGAGGAAAGAATGTGAAAACATAATATTACGCAATATTATAACGAATATCAAAATGTATCCAATATAATTACTGTATTTTTCAATAGATAACGCACATCTCAACATTTTCACCGTTGATTAAAATGTATACATAACGCACAGTAAAAAGTTTTCTGCTAGGTATGATTAAACTCACCAAAAACGTTGAACAACTAAAGACAGGCGTAATTTATTTACCATATTTCCTCGATTCTAAGGTGCAATATTTAATGTTTCTAAAATCGGGGTGCATCTTACATTCGATGGCGTCTGTAATATTTTTTTTTTCGAAAAGCTATTACTAAATCAAGGGTACAATCGATGGCGTCTTAGAATCGAGGAAATACAGTAATCAAGTTTTCAGTTTTAGAGATCACTGCCTAAAGAGTCCTTTAGTGAATTGCTATGTTTAAAACTAGACTATGTTTGAATACAGAAGCATTTTATGACTCAATCTGTATCGTATGGAAAAATGTGGTATTTCATAAATAAGTTGTCAAGATGGCAAAAAGTGTCGCATCGCTAGAGATAAATAAAGTTTTATTCACTTTTAAGGTTTTCATTTTTATTTTATGTATACCGCGCATGATCATTTTGCCAAATTTTGAAATGTTTTCTATAGATAATGCATGCATACAGTACTATGATAAATGTAATGGGCAATTTTAAAATGATAAATAAAACGGATATGATTCCAGTATGGAAAGAATTGTATGAAAAGTGTAAAAATGCATTTCCTTACTTTAAGCAACAAATGAACCTCACATTCTCCAGAAACGGGAAGAATTGCACAGCCACTTGAAGATGGCTTCACTTCATCAGTACCTCTTATAACTTCTATCTTGTTACAATAAGCTAGAGTGGCTATTACTTGAGAATACTTTTCAATGGTGCATGCAGTAACATCATCTAGGCAGCACACATTTGCTGAAAATGTAATTTAAGAACAAAAAAATTTTTAATACTGAATCACAAGTTTAACTTAATTATCACAATTTAACATTATAACAAACTTTAGTCACTAAATAATCCAGTAAATATATTATTTAAAGTAAAAGGCTATGCATATATATTCAGAAAAGAACAGTGGAATAGTAATTAATATTTTTAAACTTTCCTTAGAGATTACGAGAAAAAATAACTATGCGATAAAGCAGGGTCCACCCAACCTTTTTTAAAAGGACCTCATGAGGCATTATATACTACTACATATGCGGTCCAGATATGATTTTTTAAATGCCATGTGTAAATTTCAAAGAGAATTTTTTGAATGCGTTATAAGTCATACTCCCATATTTCAACAATATTGTTCAGAATTCGTAAATGATATCTAATGACACCACTTGCTGGAAAGGGTGTGAATATGCATCTTGAAGAAATTAATTAAATCATTGCATGGGCCCAGATATGGCCCACATCAAGGGCAGATCCAATCTTCATCTTTGGGGAGGGGAAGAATCAAAGACTACCGTAAATACCCGCGTATAATGCACACTTTTTTTTCAAAATATTTGAGTTAAAAATTATGATGCATTTTATGCGAGGGTACATAATCTTCCTATTTTCATTTGACCTCATATTTCCACAATTTCGGCACATTAATTACTGCCCGGGTATCCTCATTATTTTTTTGGTGATTTTTATGAAAAGTAAGATACATAATAGTTAAAATTTATTAACTAATTCTATAAACATACATTAATTAGATATGAAAAGAACGAATTCAGTATTTATTCATTTTAAAAGACAAGAAATTCTTCATCACTGGACCATTCTTCTTCGATGCTGTTATCAGAATCATCATCTTACGCATGACGTCACCCTACACCGGCGCCCTTTGAGTACGCTGGGAGTTGATGCTTCTTGTAGAACTACCATCAAGTTATTGTTCCCTACTTTTCTCTCAGCATTCATACGTGGTTTATTCTTGATTCTTAGAGTCTATAGTTAATTATGGTTATTTGTTATTGTTTTTACGTGCACAGAGTGTTCTAATAAGGTTAAAACTGAAGGTTGGGCGAACCCGTCCACCTCAGGCATGACTAAAACGTATGTAAAAAACTTCGACATAGGATTATCGTCATTCCTTCAATTTATTAGCTCAAACAATGTCATATGCCATACTATGAAATTAATATAATTGGATTATTGTGTATATCCTAATATCACCTTGTAAGTAAACAGAGTATGTAATGATCGAGTTAGCTGATGTTCTTTTGGAACGTTATTCGAAAATTTCATTTCGCACTTTCATTGTTACCAATACAATACCAATAATTCGATCATTGCTTTAGACTGCGTTACCCATCTACTTTATTCTGGAACAGTAACGCTAAAAAAAATCTGTTCGTGCTATACGCGGGTATATAGAAAAATCGTAGATTACGAGGCTGAAAACCCCCCTGCGCGTTAAACGAGGTTGCGCATTATACACGGGTATTTACGGTATTTGAAAGTATATCTTCAAAAGCATACAGATTTTAATTTATAATATAGAAGGAAATAGATATCATTTTGTGCACAAAATAAAAATGGCAAAAAATAACATCTCTCTGATGTTATATTATTATTTTTTCGATGCCTTGAAACCCCTCTTTACCCCCTCTCCTTCTGGATCTGGCCTTGGCTTGCAGGCCATAATTTGGGGATCCCTGCTTTAAAGCATCCATTACTTAGTCTTAAGATTGTGCCAAAAAACTGTAACTGAAATAAACAACTAAAATACAAAATCAAAAGATCCAACTCATCAATAAAAAAGATATTTTAAGCATGGTTCTTCTGTCTTACCTGAAAAACATGTAGTTGTTAGAAAGATATCTCTACATAAAAGCATCAATAGTTTCTTACCTTCAGTTTTTGTTTTATTTGGAAGGTTATAGTCTGACCTAGCAGATCTCACTACGTGAACTAATTTTTGAACAAAATCCACATCTGCCTCAACCTCGATATTTTGCCATGGGTACTGTAATAAGTAATCATAAGATATTCAATTGCAGGATGAGTAATAACCATCAAAATCTAAATTTTAAACAGAAAATGGGCAATTTTCATACAATTACATGATAAAACTATGATAAACAAACTATGTGGATTATTTCATACCATTCCATTCACTGATATTCTCATAATTGAAATATGCACCAAAATTTTTCTGATAAACCCAATTTTTCATTCGCTCTATTTACTGAAACTGCTCTAAAAATACAGTTACAGACAATACAGTAAAAATATTTTAAAATCCAAATGTTAAATTAGCTTACCTCATCAGTCTCAGGGTATGGGGCAATGCATATAGAAATAGGTCGAGTGCTTCCTACAATGTTAGGAAGCCTCTGGAACAACTCTTCAGTAATGTAGGGCATGAAAGGAGATAAAAGCCTGAGACCAACTTCAAGGCATGTTACTAGAGTATGTTGTGCTGACTGTGCTGCTTCAGTCTCTTTGCTCCCTTGGAGAATTGGTTTAAGATATTCCTAAAAAGCAGGATTTACCTAATTAACAACTTGTCAAAAGTAAAACATCTTAAACCAGCAACTTTCAACTGCAAACACCAGAGAATAATTGACAGTAATTTCCCAATATCATAAAAAATATAACTGTGGCCATGGTCTCTTTTTTGGTAAGAGTACCACAGTCCTAAATTCAAAATAAAGGGATTTAATGAATCATTGCAACAATTCCTATTTTTTAAAAATGACAAATAAAATTAAAGGAATTAATAATAAATTCACAAGAAACTATCTTTAAATAATGGGTACAACAGAATAAGACATACAGGTAGAAAAAATTTCAGCTTTCCAGCCCATTTTTTCTTTTGCAAATAAATGTTCCAAATTAGCCACAAAACAGGAGTTTTAACCAAATTATCAAGATTTAAAAGTGCTAGAAAGGAGATATTTACACTTCTTTATGAATTTATTTACAACTTACCAAATATACATCACAAAGCTCATATAGCCAAAAGTTGTAACATGCAGTTGTTGCCATAGGAAGATCATACGTTTCAAAACCATCATTGCAAGCTTTAACTGCTGCAGCAAGGCGGCTGAGGATCCACAAGTCCATCGGAGCCTTGTTGGCATTTTCCTTGAAGATCAAAAGAAACAAGACAGCTGCATTATAGCAAAACTGACAATTCTTAAAGAAAAATAAAGTAATATGAAAAGTAAAAACTGAAAACACAAATCTACTGGAAGCAATATAAAATAACAGCACACTTATCCATACAAGCTAAATAATAATAAAATTTATCCGATGGTAACATAAAATAATATTAAATGAAAGATTGCCAACATAAAATGTATAGAGAAAGCATAAAAATGTGCTTGAGTAAAAACTATTAATAAACAGATCATTCACAGCACCTGAGGCCTGCTCATGGCAAACATGCTGGCCTTTGACTTGCTGCTCATGCCAGTTGAGTTGAAACTTTTATAATGTGTGTTCACATGCCTAATCCACCTACGTAGATGCATGTACTTATCTTCTTGCAATACAACACCACCACCAACACTTTCACAACCTTCAACACATTCACAACCGAGTGCTTCAAAAACAACAATATCAGTTTGAGAGAGACAGTATCCTTCCATGTAGCTGTGTTCAGCCAAATAATTATCAATCTCTTCAAGCACTCTAGCAACTACAAAATGATCAGTCCATACTACTGCTTTGATAGAATCCAGGTGAGGCCTGAGACATCCAGGTTTTTCCATATTATGTTCAACATTACAAGATTGTACACTTACATTTTCTGAATCACTTGGTTTGATGTCACTATCCAAATACATCAAGGCAAACCTAGTAGCATTCCACAATTTGTTGCAAAAGAACCTATAACCTTGCACGCGCAATATGTCTAAATTAATATCCCGCCCTGGAAATATGAGAGACAAGAAAGAATTAGCTTAGATAATGTGACTGAAAACATTTTTACGAAATTTATTTACTTCTCACCTTGGGACATGTAAGCACACAAAGCAAACCTCAAAGCATCAGTTCCACATTCTGGGATGCCATTTGGATAATCCTCCTTCTGACCTAGCTTGGCTTTCTCTATTTCTTTCGCATCAATATTGCTTGAATACAGTTGATTTTGTAAATCCTATTTAAGTGGATTTTGGAGAAAAATAAAATAAATTTATGACAATAAAAGCATTTTTCAATTTCTTATATTTTTAAAACAATAAAAAAATAACAATACATACAAATTAGAGACTTTGTTATCATCCAATAAAATCACCAAAATTCAATCCTCATTCATAGTCAAAGTTAATGTAAACTTTTTTGCAATAAGGTTCGAGTATATGATGCTACCAAATGAGTAGAATTGTAAGATTTAAGCAGGTCGAGGCTACACTACTTTTTCATAAATTACACTACACAAAAATACCAAAACCATAATACAGCAAAACCGTGAAACCCTGATTTAAGAGTCCTGCATTTAATGTTTTCTGACAAATTGAGTTTTCATTTTTTTGCAGTCCCATCAAACACCTCATTTAAGCAATGTAAAGTCAACTTTGGTTATACCGGCCTCGGTTATAATGGATCTTCGGATATAACGGATTTTTTTTCATTCCCCGACCATTTTACTATGTTATATCACTGTAACTACCTCAGTTATACTGGTCTTCCATATAACGGATCTTCTGTGGCATTTCCTAACATTAATTTTCCTTGGCTATAACGTTTTTGACACAGGAGTTGTGGAATTTTCCCATGTCCCTCTTCTCTGGCCTGGTTCACCGACCTCCTCCTTTCTCTCCCCACTTTTGTGCCGTCTCGCGCCCCGCAACTTGGGCGCCTGTGGAAGATTCCATGAGGGCCGAAATGAATACGATGATGTGGGCTATAACAACCATGGTGGCATCCATTGAGAAGTTCTCGGGCTTCGCCGAGATAATGAATGGCCTCCAGAACACCTTGGAGGTGCAGGCCCTCGCTTCCTGAGCGCCTCCGCATCGGTCCACACGACTCCCACTCGTGCTATGTGCAATGCGGGAGTAAATACGAAAAATATCACGCGAAACAGAGTTAGCGGAATGGACCAGCCACTTCTCCAGAATGAGCGTGAGGTGTGTCCTCCGGAGAAGAGACAATTAAACTGTCGGTGTGCACCGCACACGTCACACATATAGATACCATTTACCGATAGTACTTACTTAAATTGCAAGATGAGATTTTAATTTAACGGAATATATGATAAATGGAATGCATACGAGGTGCTGCCCAAAAGTTCCGGGAATTTGTGCATAAAAAAATTACTTACACTGTCCTAATTTCCACCGTCCCCTTCAAAGTAGTCCCCTTGGGCTTTTATACAGCGTTTTTTCCATGATGCAAAGCATCCTTGGAAGTTCGCAGGTGTGAGCGTGTTAAGCACCTCTTGCGATTATGCTCGGATCTTCTCAATTATGTCAAAACGTCGCCTTTTCAGCCGGAGTTTCATTTGAGGAACAGAAAAAAGTCACAGGGGGCGAGGTCAGGAGAGTAGGGGGAGTGGGGGATGACTGGCATGTTTTTGGAAGCCAGGAATGGCCTAATAACAAGTGACGTGTGGGTGGGCGCATTGTCATGGTGGAGCACCCAGTCATTGTTGTGCCACTTGTCTGGGCGTTTGCGTTGGACGTTCTCCCTTAGCCACTTCAAAACATCGCAGTAAAACTTTCCATTGACAGTTTGACCAGGAGGGAGGAATTCTTTGTGGATGATCCCGTCGACGTCAAAAAAAATGATCAGCATGGACTTGATGCGCTTTTTTCGGCCGCGGTGAATTTGGCGACTTCCACTGGAACGACTGCTCTGCTGCTTTCTCAGGGTCATAACCATAAACCCAAGATTCATCACCAGTTATGACCTTGGAGATGAAGTTGGGGTCATCTCTAACTTCATTTTGAAGCTTGCTGGTCGTTGCTCAGCAGTCCCGGAACAAATTTTGCAGCAATGCGTCTCATGTTCAAATCCTCGGACAAAATGCGTTGACACATCCCATACAACAGTCCGATGATGTCACAAACATCATGGATTGTTTGCCTTCGGTCTGCCAAGATAGCCTCACGTACTTTTGCGACATTTTCCGGAGTTGTGCTTGCCGACGGTCGACCAGAATGCTCATCATCGTCGACAGCCGTTCATCCGTCCTTGAAACATTTGTACCAAAGGAACGTTTTGCTTTGGCTTTAAGCATCATCACCAAATGCTTGTTTAAGCATTCTGTGTGTTTCTGCTGCTGTTTTGCCAAGTTTGAAGCAGAATTTGATGCAAATTCTTTGCTCCTTAACCTCAGCCATTTCAGTTCAAAACGAATTCGCAGAACCACTCAAACACAACGTTACAAAAACGCACAGAACTTGCGAACACATGCACTCAGCTAGCTGCCACATTGTACACTTATTCACAAAGGATACTGCCAGCTATTCAAATTCTCAGAACTTTTGGGTAGCACCTCATATGTAATAAAAATACATATGCTCAACTACTTTTTTTCTGCAACTCCTTTTGTCTCGTACATAACGATTTTGATTGATACAGCAAATCCAAACTTCCTCTGCTCTACAATCCATCATTTCCTTCTCTAGGTGTGGCCATTTAAGACTATGCTTACGAAGAATGTTTCTCTTTTCTCGTCCGCTTCAGTTTTTCCTCATTTTCTTCATTCACGGATTATTTTCTGTAGGAGGACCCAAATGATGTGCTGATGCTCGGTTTCCCTGCGTTTTTGCATACTGAATCACCTGAAGCATATCTTTTCATTCTTGTAGTCATTGCAATCTCAATATACGTAATGTTATTTATCCTAGATATGTATAAAATATTTATGACATCTACATGAATTCTACTGTTCCATTGCATTAATTGCACCATTCAAAGGGCTCATTAGGAATTAAAATATAGCATATGCGCTGAAATTGTAATCACTGTGAACGAACATGTATTAAAGCGCAATAATGAAAATGCATCCTTGGAATTCACGTTGCATAAGGTATTGTTGCATATATTAACAAAATTTTCACTATTAATTTTAAATAACGTATATTTTAATATTTTTGCAACATATGGCTGCCAATTATTGCATTTGTTGATGTGTTCATTAGTGTTAGTATTGAGAACAGTAATAATCTTACCTTAGGCATATAAGACGCAAGCTGGTTTTGGGGATAATTTTTCTGAAAAAAGTGCATCTTATATGCCGGAAAATATGGTAATTTCACTGAACCTTGGACATTATGGACTTCAGTTATAACAGATTTTTGCCGCCCACTCCTGGCGATCCTTTATAACTGAAGTTGACTGTACTATTTTCTTGGAATTAATTTTCCTCGATTTAGTGTTTTACTTAGATTTAGTGTGATAAATTTACGACCACTTCATTAAAAACCTACTTCGGTTTAATGCAAATTGGGGGTTACCACCACAATCCTTAGGTTATGACCAAATGATTGTTTTTTAAGGTCAAAGAGTGGATGGGAAAAAAACAGGTAATGGATCCAATGTAAATATTGCTAGGTAGCCAAACATTTTCTGTCCGAGTAAACAAATACTGCGTCTCTGGGTCTCCTGCAATAGATCACAACAACTGCATTTTTAATACAAATTTTGGATGCAACTGATTGGCTATATGAGGAAATTCTCCTCACATGGGCATTGTTTTGATTTCAGGAATGGCTGTCATGCGGGATGAGTTGAAGAGGCAACTGCCTCAGGCATCACTTTTCTAGGGATAGCATTACAGCAGAGTTGCCACCAATCTGCACCTATATGTCATGATTATCTTACCTCTGCAATAACTTAATAATTAAGTGATATTTGTTTTGAACTACTCATACAACTTTATATAAAATTTAGATAACATACTTCTAATGATATTCCAGTAATGACATCCATTGGATCAATCACATTTCCCAAAGACTTGCTCATCTTCCTTCCATGTGCATCCCGGACAAGAGCATGAAGAAATACTTCCCTAGAAAGTTAGGAAAAAATAATATTATAGAATATATGCTATAACCAAAAGAGAAGAAGAGATGGTATGACTAGCATACTTAAAGGGCAGCTTATGCATTAGCTTTTGACTGAAGAACACCATTCGTGCAACCCAAAAGAACAAAATATCATGGCCAGTTTCCAAGAGTGTGTTTGGGAAAAATGCTTCGAGATCTTCAGTCTGAAATGGAAACGTATGAAAATGAATTTTGCAATTGATGAACTGCACCAAAAAGAAATAATTATATACACTATGCTTACCTGATGTGGCCATCCAAAAACAGAAAATGGGAATAGAGCAGAAGAAAACCAAGTGTCTAAAACATCCTCATCCTGCTTCAGCTTAAGCTGAGGAATTGTAGTCCTGAACTGATGAGAGGCTCTTATCAAGGCATCATCTAATGTACGCCCACTCACCCAATACCTGTTATCCAATTCCTATATGGATGATCATAAAAACAGTTTAAGCAATAACAGAAAATTCCCTTTTCTATCTACAGTATTTAAAAGAAACTCAACTACAAACATAGCTGAAAATATAATTTCATCAAAACCACTATACCAACTCAAACCAAGCAAATCAGTGCCTGTCTCTACAATGAGAACTTGGATAATATGTTGGTTGACCAAATTTTGATGAAGAAAAACCAGGACATAACAGTAACACTGTGCAATTTTTAGTTTACTGTTGGTAACTATCTTTATAAACAAATTTTGCATAGCCTGGTAATAGTTTTATTCTAAAGGTAGCAAATAATTTTACAAATTCAAGACAAACATATTCAGTATTATAACAGAATTGATCAGTAAATTAATGGGACTACATATTTTAGGGTCACATTACATACAAATTACCAAGATAACACTGTCATACAATGATTAAATAGTAAAAAAGAAAATATTGCAGCATTTTAGCTTCCTACAGTTTTTCCTGTCCTCCATCAGTTTTTCGTGTGCAAACGCTTGAATGACTACATATGCGCATTTCCAGAGTTTCTACCTACAGACATTAGCCCATAAGAGAACACTACAATCATGCTAATTAACCAATAAACTTCCGTGAGAGAGAAGAGAGCAAACCAAGAGAGTTCCAAGCTGGCAATGTTGGAGAGCGCGACGTCGGAGAGACGAGCAGTGAGAAACAGCGATGGTCACAAATGGAGGCAGAGGCTTGAGGAGAGAATACGTGGAGAGACTTAAGCAGAGAATCGCAGGAACTGGTGAGGAAGCCGAGACAAAGCACAGACCAGTCGGCAATATTCCTACCCGTATCCAGCTGCAATTTTCATATCATTCATTATCCTTCCAAAGTGAAGGATTCTATTGAGTATTTCTCTTGTATATTTCTGTTATGCATTATTTTGATTCCAATATAATTGTAATCATTATTCCTGTCACGTTAACATTGTGTAAAATTCGATTGTCTTGGGTCAGCACCAGTGTTATTTAAATGGGTTGTATCGTTTGTTTAAATCTTAAGTATCTTGTGAATTACAAGAGAGTAATGTGAATGGGACAGCCCATTTCAATATGATATCCCAAAAGATTTTTTGGGACAGTGAGATATAGTAATCAGAACATTTGCACACCTGTAAATGTGGAAAATGTGTCGAGATTCTTGTTGCATTCTTCCTTCCCTTCTTCCTCCATTTCGGCACCAGAAAGTTGCTGAGAATGCTAGCATCAGCAGTCCTTCCTCACATTACCCTCTTCCACCGTGTTCCCTCGTCCCTCCCTGGCAAACCCCATCCTAACAAACCATCGATCAACATTTTTTCTGGCCAACCAACCAAGAGTATTGATGCATTTTTTTAAATAGTGGAGCAAGTTGCTGAACTTGGTGACTAGATGAATGACGATACGCTCAAGGCGGCGAGATTGCGGATAGCGGGCGAAGCGGCAGAGTTTTGCCATAGTAAAGTAGAAAGCTGAGCCGCCACCGACTATGCAACATTTAAGGAATGTTTAGTGGGGCGGAACTGAACAAAGCGGACAGCTCGCCTTTATAGGGAGCTGTTGGCGATGATGCGAATGGATCTGCAAGAGGACGTCGAGGCCTTTGCAGAGAGTGTGTGGCTCACCAATTTGCACACATACGACACTACCGGGACTTCAGAACATGTTGAAGCTATCTGGTATAAGGCAGACCAGAGCGCCCTTGATGGGTTTTTGCGGGGTCTTCTGGGTGAGCTGGGAAGATTGTGTCGTTTGGCAATGCCGGGATCCTTCGACATCACCATTGAGAACGTGGTGAGGATACGAGAGGTAGACCGGACACCTAGGCCCACGTCACCGGCAAGATGGATCTTCCATGCCCCGGTGGAAAGGTGGTGCTACGAGCACGGAGAGACAGGCCACTTCGCACACTCCTGTGGTAACGGGCGACAGTGCTACAATTGTGGGGAGTGGAGACATTTGGTGCGGCAGTGTCATAGACAAACACCTGGAAGGAGGGCCAGTCCTTTAAATGGTTGCGGGCTCGGGGAAGCCGCCCCTCCCGGGCCCCAGTAAGGTTGGTACTCCCACGTGTCGAATTCGCGCCGCAAGGGAGAGATTTAGTGGCAGACGTTAAAGTGAATGGTGTAAAATGTAGGATGCTTATTGACACGGGGGCTCAAGTTAGTTTGATTATTCATAGAGTAAGTGGGGACAAGGGACTAAGGGCGTTCCCTTTTAGGATTAAAAGGGATTTCTGGTAGCATAGTTTGGAATTATGGGGAAAAATTAGTTGATATGGAAATGGAAAATTTTTACTGTAAAATAAATATGCAAGTGGTAGAGACACTAGAAGGATATGAAGATATCCCGGGGCTGGATTTTCTTAGGAGAAACGGGGGGGTTATTGATGCGAGTGCAGAGATATTGAAAATCTGCAATGGTGTTGTACCGTTGTGACCTCGGAACCAAAAGGAGGATACTAGGAGGGTGCAAAGGGTGGGGGCGACCCAGTTGCCTCGCGAAAAAGTATGTGAAGTCCCCGTGTGCCTCATGAGAGTTGAAGTGATTTTACGTGTAGAGGCCCTGGTTACTAGCGTGGATGGACAACCCCTGTATATAGTAGGAGTACCATTAGAGTTAGAAAATATTAAGATTCCTCAAGCGTTGTGTGAAGTTTTAGAAGGTAAATTTATTTTCCTAAAGGTTGCAAATTTTGGTGAAGTAGTTTTGCTGCAGAAGGGAACGCAATTAGCATTGATGAATGAGATCGACTCGGAAGAAGACTATTCGATGGGAAAAGCATGATTTGTTAGGGCGACGACTGAAAGTGTGAGCGATTTGGACTTGGCAGGAAAGTTAGGGCATTTAAATGCAATGGAGAGGGAGAAGTTATTGTCGATACTAAAGCGATACAAGGACTTGTTTTGTAGCCAAGTGATGCCACCAGCCACCAATCTGATGTCTCATCGAATTCTTATGGGAGACACGGTGCTGATTTATAGGAAAGCCTATCAGGTGCCGTTTCACCAAAAGCCTCTGGTGGAGAAATTTGTGCATGAACAGTTAAGTTCAGGAGTGGTAGTACCCAGTGCTTCCCCTTGAGCTTCCCCTGTCGTTATTGTTCCCAAAAAATCATTGGACGGAAAGTCTAATTATAGATTTTGTGTAAACTTTTGTGCTCTTAATGCAGTAACAGTACCAGATGTTTACCCATTACCTAACATTAATGAAACTCGCGACTATTTAGGAGAGTAAATATTTTTCTATGCTAGATTTGGCAAGCGGCTACTATCAGATTCCAATGCATCTGGAATCCCAAGAGAAGACCACTTTTAATGTAGACAGTGGCCATTACAAGTATACTCATATGCCCTTCGGGTTGAGAAATGTCCCAGCGAGTTTTCAATGCATGATGGATGGCATTCTCCGAGGGTTAAAGCCCACACAATGCTTGGTGTACTTGGATGACATCATAATATTCGGCGCAACTATACAGTGGCATGCGGAATGTTTGGAAACTGAGGGACGTGATCTTATTACTGCAATTCAAAAAGTGCCATTTTGCAATGAAAGAGGTAAAATATTTAGGACTTGTGATCAGCCGGGCCAGCGTCAGTCCAGACCCCGATAAGATTTCAGCTATGAGGACCTTCCCTATGCCGAAATGCACCAAGGAGTTACAATCTTTTCTTGGCCTTGCCAACTATTAACGCTGGTTTGTTGGCAATTACGCTGTAGTTGCAAGGCCTCTTACCCGGCTGCTCAAGAAGGGAACCGCTTTTATTTGAACCTCTGATTGTGAAGAGGCAATGGAAAATCTGAAAAACGCTCTCACCCAAAGCCCTGTATTGGGATATTCAGATTTTAAAAGATAATTCATTAGGAAAATAAAGTGTGTTGAGGTATTCGAGGAAAATGATCTAGCGAGGGCCCAAAACAGCGATGGTGAATACAACCGATGGAGGACAAAGAGGGGATTTGAGGAAAGAGATAATTTACTGTGTAGAAAAACTAGTGAAGGGCTTAGGGTTGTCATGCCAGGAGACTTGAGGATGACAATAATGCGACAACACCACGAGCACATCCTTTACAGACACTTGGGAGTGAAGAGTACGGTTAAACGGATTTGTAACCAATACTGGTGGCCTATGATTAAGCGAGACGTTGAGGAGATGATTAAGAGCAGTGTTCCATGCAATCAACACAGCCCTTATGGGAAGTTTAAGGCACCGATGCAAAAATTGCCGGCTAGTGATAGGCCCTTTGAGTTTCTCACGTTGGACGTTGCTGGACCGCTCCCTCTGACAGATGAAGGAAATTGATACATACTTAGTGTGATCGATCACTTTTCAAGGTACATGGAAATGATTCCTATTTCCAAACAATCCGCTGATACAGTGGTGAATGCTTTTCTTAGGAGATGGATTTTAAGATTTGGGTTCCTTGATTACGTACTCTCAGATCAAAGGAGCAATTTTGTCAGCATTGTTTTGTGACCAGTGTAAGGAATTGAAAGAGATGAAGTTGAGGACATCAGCCCTGCACCCTAGTGAATGACATCCCAAATATTGAGTCATTACGTTAACTGTTGAGACAACGATTGGGACTAATACCTTTTGCGGTGACAGCTTATAATACTAGTTACCACAGTAGTATTAAGTATAGTCTGCACAAATTAATATTTGGGTATCAAATGAAGACACTGTTTCACTGTGTTGAAGGAAGGGCCCAAGTGAAAGACAATGTTTACACCACAGACTTAAGAGAAAAGTTGAGAGGTATGGGAAAAGTGTAAATGAAATAGTAAGAGGACACACAAGGTGCAGGCGAAACAATAAGATAAGGGAAGTAAAAGAGTTGACTATAGACCAGGGCAGTATGTTTATTTGAGTGACTCCTGTGTTAAAATTGGGAGAGTGAGTAAATTTCACAAACTGTGGCGTGGCCCATATCAAATTATTGAGGTCCTTCTCCCCTGCAATTTAAAGCTTCAATTGGGGTTTCGGATGGTCATTGTACATAAAGATCATGTAAAACTGCATCGGGGTCGATAAATGCATCTTCGAGCTTTGCTGATGTGAATACCGGGGAAAGATGGCGTGGTCACTCATGCAAGTTAGCACATCACACAGATGGGTTGGAGGAAATAGTGGAAGCAGAAGGGCTCCCTCTCCACAAGGACACACAAGGCAGATTATCACAAAGATGAAAGGAAGTTGCACCATCATGCGAGATGCGGAAGTCAGCAGAAAATATACCAGAAATTTATCGACGGAGGAGTAGGGGTGCACGATGGCCACTTTACCCTCCCCTCACCTCCCACTGAGGCACGTAGAGAGGAAGATTCCGCTGATAACCCAGAAGCTGCAGAAGCACCGGTGACATCACCAACACCTGCTGCACCTTGCTTACGATCCCCTTATTTTCTTCGCCCAAGGAGGACCCCCGACGCAGGACAGGACGAAGTCGGCCCAGCTGAGATTCCTCTTCCCCCCTCACCCCCTTGTCATCAGGAACTGATCCATCTCAAGCAGTTTTCCCTTACAATTTGAGATCCCGCCCATAGTGATGCGAAATGGTGATTAGCATTTTGTTGTATGTGATTATGAGTGTGGTATTCGCCTTTGCTGGGGGCATACCATGAGTGACCTCCTTGAGTAATGGAGTTTTGTTTGAGAGGCAGATAGACATGATCATCTCGGAGCATTCGTGCTCTGTAGTGGTTAACTTTGATCTGATAAAATTAAAAGGGGAATACAAGAGGCTAGCTCAGGCCTTTGATATTGTTGGTGAAAAAGAGGGAGTGCCCTCGAGTGAAGGGTATCGAATGGCTGTTAAGAGAATGTCTGTAGAGTATACAAGAGTAGAGGAGATGGAAATTTTGGTCGATTTATTGGAAAAAGGGTGAGTGAAGCGTGGTTGGACAAACACTGGGGGATTGCTATTGAAAACCGTGTTTGGTACACTAGACTCCCAAGATTTACAAGCGATAAATAATAGGATTTCTGCTATTGAGAGAGAAGGGAATAGCGTGAGAGCGGAAGTAACCAATCAACTTATTTTGTTTGAGAATTTAGAAGACATTGTGGCCAATAATACTAGGTTCATTCATAACTTGCTTATGGAATTGATGAGTTACGGCAATGAGACAAGAGAATTTGTTCAAAGGGTTAAAGATCGGGGCAATAAGTTTAGCCGATCGTTAGGAAATGAGGATCGTTTGAGACTGATCAGCTATGCTTTAGTGAATTCATGGATTAATTTAGTAAATCTGCAGCAAGCTCTTGAGAATAGCATGAATAATAAATTGAGCAGTGTTTTGATTCCCCCGGGGATGTTTTTGGGAATGCTTAAGAGAATATGGGATAACATTAAATTACCTTTATATATGGTGGCGCCGTGCGAGCATAATTATCTGTTTACTATCAGATGTCAAAAGCTTCCGCTATTGTGATTGGGAGTCAATCAAAAATTATAATAGAGGTACCCTTAGGGAGTGAGGATAGCACCTTCGAAAGATATTTGGTTCATGCATTTCCTGTTTATCAAAGCAATTTACATGTTTATTTCGATGGAGACTGGGACACACCCTTTTGATTAGTAACGATCAAAATTACTTTTCCATCTTAGAGAAAGGTGACATGGCAAAATGTAAAGCGGGACCGCTGTTGATTTGTCCTACAACTTCTACGTTAATTAATAGAGTGGCTGGGGTTTGCAAATATGATATTTTTATGTTCAAATCTGTTGTAAAGTGCAGTAAAGCAATAGTTAAGCTGACCTATCCCTTTTTTAAGGGGTGGTTGTTTACGTCGCCACGAGCGACACACATGAGCTTTTTATGTCAAAATGGCACTCTAAGTGAGTGCCAAATCACTATGCAAGTTAATGGGAGTGGCCTTATGGAAAATATGAGTCATTGTGACGTTTTAGGTAGCGATTTTAAATTAATGGCAGCATTACATGGTCGAATTTATGCTAATGGCAGTTTTTCGGAGTTGATATTTCCAGATGTTCATGTGTTTGAGGACTAGAAATTTCTCTTGAATGTTAGCAATAGCACTAACATGGAAAAACTACAAGATGAACTGAACAAGAAAAGTAATTATTTTAGGGGTAGAGCTGAGGTAGCTCAACTAATGGGCAAGATAAGTAAGCCACCAGAACTCAGTAGATAAGTACTACTTTGGATTTAGAATAGGATTACTAATTTTTTTAACAGTAATGGGAATGTTTATTTGTATAAAACGGTCATGTATTCAAATTAGGCATTTGTATTCAAGGAGAGTGACCAACGAACCTAGTGTAATCGAAGCCACTAATTTAAGGGTGGTGGTGATGTGTGAGAAAGGATAACAATTAGGGAATTTGTGAACATTTTTATGTAATTTGGAAATAGTGGTTTTTATTTTTATTTCTTTTAACTTATATTATGTACTACAGTGGAAATTTTTATGTACTGTGTTGTTGAATTTTTGGAAAAATATGTAAGTGATTTTGTTACTTTGATTAATTTGGAACTTGTGCTCCCTTTTGTAACCCATTTAATTTTTTGTTGTTTTGTTTTGGGATTTTGGTGTATGCACATTCATTTTATTTGTAACAATTGAATAATGATCAATTTTTGTTTTGGGGGAGTGGTGTAAATGTGCAAATGTGTAGGGATTCTTGTTGCATCCTTCCTCCCCTTCTTCCTCCCTTCCAGCACCAGAAAGTTGCTGAGGATCAGCATCAGCAGTCCTTCCTCACATTACCCTCTTCCTCCGTGTTCCCTCGTCCCTCCCCGGCGAACCCCATCCTAACAAACCATCGATCAAGCGATCGAAGGGTTACACACCCTAATTATCTGACATGACTGCATAATACATAATGCTTTGATTTCTTTTTGTACGCACTGAACCTTAAATAAGTTGTTCAAAACTTCACCATTCAAATTTTCTTTAGCCCATGTCATTATGTAAAATTCTGCATTGCAGCCTTGTTTGTGGAGCAGTTAGCTTCAAGTTTAATAATTCTACAAAAATCAGAAATGTCTATTATACAATCAATACAATAATGACTAGTGAAAATAAAACATTATCTCAAAATAATTTAAATGAATAAGCCTGAAAATAACAGTGGAGCATGAAGACAAATCACTTAAAAATAAAATCATACAAAGTTGGGCCATAATTTTAAGTTCAAATCTTACATTTCCGCGTGGTACAAGTGGATCATTAATATTGATATAATATGCTGGTATCCTGTGCCCCCACCATAACTGTCTTGATATACACCAGTCACTACATAATAAAAAAAGTAAATACGATCAACAATCAAACATTAGTCCAAATACTTCAGAATCAATATCTATAATCACTAACTGCACTTACACAACCAATTGATTAGTCTAACCAAGTTATTTTTATAAACTATATAAACAAGCAACATTAGAATCTATCATGAAGATTAAAGAAGTCTTAAAGACTGAAAAATATCCCTTTCTTACCGCATATTTTCCATCCAGTGAAACCAAGTTTTTTTATGATGTTCTGGAATGATTTTCAATTCTCCAGAATTTACTGCATCCATGGCATCTTTAGCCATTTGTTCACAATTGACATACCTGGAAAATAAATTTAAGTTGCAATACTAAAATTAATGTAAATCCAAAAACAATGAAAAAATTCAGAAATGTTTTTATTAGCTTGCACATTAAGTAGTTATACATACTACATTATACATCTAACAATAAGTAAGCTACAATTAAAAAGAGGTTAAAGTTAAAATGTGAAATAGCTTACCACTGTGGTTTTATTAGTGGTTCAACAACATCCTTGGAACGACTACAAATTGGCACAACCATGGGGTTGTCCTTAGTGTCACGGTACAATTTTTTATCCTTAAGAGCTTTAAGTACAGCTTTCCTAGCTTCAAACCTCAGCATTCCCTTAGATGAACAAAGGGGTTATTAGCGAATTAAAACTTTATACTTCAGAAGCAAAGCATTCAAAGACTATTGATCAATGTTTTTAATAGATAATCATGGAAGTAAGAAATAAAGTACACACAGCCTATTATGTTCAATTTGGATTCTAATTAAATGATAACATTAAGTGGCTGATAACTATAAATGATAGTCTCCTTAAACTAGACTTGATTTTGGAATTGAACATCTGATTACAATAACTGGCAGATTTAAAAAATAATAATGATATTCATTCAAACTAATATTTTACATATTAGTATTGCAGAACAGCAAAGAAGCTTCCATATAATATACATTTCCACTATATGATATATATTTCAACTATATAATTATGAAATAACAAAAAATAAGACATTAAGGTCCTGCAAAGATAATATAATAATAATCAGCATCTCCAACCATAAGTGATAAAGATACTAAAAAAACACAACAAAAATAACTTTTACAATACCACAAATTTAATTTACAAAACTCATGACCCAAGTTTCGCTTAACACCATCATCAGGTGACTAAGGGATCAAAAACACGCTATACAGGCATGCCTCGCTTAGTGCAAGAGAGGTGTTCTGAGACGTGTGCTAACTGAATTTGTGCTAAACAAGCAGTTTGTAACAGCACTTAACCCAGCTGATTTTTACTTTTCAGAAATTTTGCTATTTTTATCTTGCAACTTATATATATATATGTATATATATATATATATATATATATATATATATATATATATATATATATATATGTATATGCCATTTTTCTATACTAATTTAAATCTAAGAAAACAAAGTATATGAGCATTATTTTAAATGCCATATTTTCTGGTAGATAATGTTTGAATCGAAATTGAGAAATAATTTTTTTTCATATTTGATCTTGAACTTTTGAGTCTTGCACATGCCTAGTAATTACTACACTTTCTTTGTTTCTCACTTCTGCTGGAGATATAAAAACCTTCCTAATCAGCTAAAGCAAAGAATAGAGGTCTGCATGGGCCTGGATAAATATGCAATAAAATATCACACATTTGGGCCACTTCGGGCCCGAGTGGGTCAGTTGGAGTGCAACTGCTAATCCACTTTTCATCCTAAGTATCAAGCAAGTCTAAATCATCAACACATGTGAGCTAGAAGTGATTTTTAATTGCTTGACTCTAATCCAAGGCAGATCTGAGGAAGAAGAAAATTCAAAACTTCATGATAAAAACACACAACGTAAATAGAAGAAATGAATTTGAAAGCCATCTGCTAAAGAGCGATTAAATCTGACTCAGAAAGATATGACCCCATAATGAAGAAGATGATCCAAACGGAACTTATGATGCCTACTTTCCATTAAATCATTTATTTAATACTTATATTGGCTTTAATAGCTTTAAATTCACTGCGGATATGTTGCTCTTTGCATTCCCAAATTCCATAATTTAGCATTATAAAATATTACAAATACATTTGAAAGGAGTATTAAATTGATTACGCATATTTGTGTGGCAAAAATAATGCGTGTAGGTATTAGACTATACCGAATCCAAGCCCAACAATAGTTGTTGCTATGGCAAGTCTCGTAATGAGCAATAAAAACTGTAAAAATGCCAGTATTTACATGAAATTATAAGAAATAAGATCTGTAAGCTAAATTCTATGATAAAAATAGAATCTCCATTCCTTTCCTCAAAGAATAGTACAAATCTCGCTCCAATATTATGATTCTAAGATATTTTAATGTGCAAGAGAAAATTACCCTGCACAATGGATTTCAGATTTCCCATTTGAATCAAAAGGGAAGGATAGTTCCAGGAATCGTACCCGGGGCTTCAATCTTTGCAACAAAAAATATCCTCTGGAGCTCAGCCCAAGTAGCAAGAGATTTCCACCAAGTGTCATGAAAATCAGTCTATTGGTTCAAAAGTTAATAGGGAGGACAGACAGAAAGTAGCATAAAAATACAACTTTACAGCCTCATGATCTCAAAAACACTCTTGAGGGGTTAAGGGGACTAACTTGAGAAAATCACTACTTGGATTTTTTGGTTTGGGTTTTCTGTTAAATTCTGGCTGGATCGTTGGTGGTCTACCGGATCTGAACCTCACCTCCATGTGGTCCTTGTAAATATTGAGATAAAGATGAAGGGAGTAAGAGGGTTCATATTTACCCAAGAATGTTTTTGATAATTGAAAGACAGCATGGATATGGGAAAGATGGAAAGCACACTCCTTTGGTAAAAAGGAAAAGGAAGTCGGGAAAGGAAAAGGGACGGTTCCATTCTTAAAACAAGGTCCCTAAGTGGGGTGGAGGGATGGGTAAACAAAAGGCATTGGTTGAAGGGTGTGAAAGAAATTAGTTACAAATTACTGTGGCAGTGGAGAAAGGGAAAGTCTGTTAGAATGGCCGCATTTAAATGCTTCTGCATCATGTGGCTAAATGGTGTTTAACTACTGTCTTGACTATAATTCTGCTGCAGAAATTTCGTTTGAAACAGCCATACAGTTTCTGGAATTTGTAGGAGAGGAAGAAATTATAACTCCAAGATGTGCTACAAAGTGATCAATTTACCACAATAATGTTCCTGCTACTTCCCCTGAGGAGTATTACAGACAATCTATATTTTTACCATTTCTAAACGATTTGATAGTGCAAATAAAACAAAGACTTAAAAAACATAATAACATTTTAGCGAGATTTGGTTGCTTGTTGACTCAAACTTATGATGACGAAACAGAAATTGATTTTATCATGTTAGAAGAATTTTATTCAATCAGTGATGATATTTTTTGTGACAGTAAAGAAAGCATGCTTAGTGAACATAAACTATGAAAACATTCAATAAAAAACAAGGTACTACTTTCTGCTATTGAAGGGTTTGTTTATTGTAACAGAGTTTATTCCTCATATTAAATGGCTCCTACAAATACTATGTAAAGGCAATGTCTGCTGATCAAACCTCTGCTTATCGAACATGCGGAATATTGAACGTTCAAATGCATCATCGAACATGCTCACTTAGCATGGGCTCGGAATTGTGTAGCGTTGCCCAGTCAGTTCAGGAGACATTCAATACAGTCTGCCTTCCGAAAGTATCAGCACCATCTATCGGCTTTAAGTGGAAGTCTAGGGGCTTTCAGTGGAATCAATCAAAATGCCTCTAAAGTATCACGAGTTGCCAGTCGGCAAAGAAGCTTGCGTTGTTTCTTTGATTGATATATATTAAGATGAATGCTACCCAACCCAACAGGGGGAACACAGTGAATGTGGGAAGGAAACAAAAACACTTCACCTAACTTATCCAACCCAGTGGGGCCGAGTACAATGTTCCTTCATGTTCAAATTTCCCATCCCAGATCCAGCAGAGTTCCAATGGACTTCCATTTTTTGTCGCTGTCAGTGCTGGCATTGCTGTTGTGACCTTCTCCCAGTTATTGCAAAAGTACCAGCTATTCTTTTTGTGTTTGTTCAATTTGAATCCTGCACTAAATGTTTCAGAGAATATATCACACGTGAAAGACATGTTTACAGTTTACATCACGAGCCATAGAGTAACATGAGCTCTGCTGTCATCATGAGACACCTTGCTGCTTCCATTGAAAGCCACTAGTGTTTCCACTTAAAGCCGATAGATGGTGCTGATGCTTTTGGAAGGTGGCCTGTATTTAACATCTCCTAGTCAGTTCCAGCTACCTGCCATTGTGTTTGCATCTAATATTTGGTGTTCAATATTTTTTGGACATTTTTAGCTCTTATTTGTAATTGAAATGGCTGATAAGAAAGAAAATAAATCTAAGGATGCAGGAGAATCAAGTTATAAAAGTGTGAAAAAATGCAGGCTTTCATTTTATGAGAAATTAAATGTTTTAAAGCAGTATGAGAAAGGTGAGTCATTGACTGAAATTGGATGTTCATTGGAACTTAATCGGTCAACCATTGGTACCATAATAAAAGACAAGAAGAAAATTATGGAGCATATAATTAGTAGAGGTGTGTGTCTATATTGGCATTACATTGTTGCACGGGAGACTTTTGGCACCATATATGTGAGTAAAAAATTTGGTGGAAGAGGGACGTGCAATTCGGAGAGTCTCGCATGGGCACCTGAAAGTTTCAGATCCATTTGAATAATCTTGTTTTGAGGATGAATTAGCCTTAGCCTATTTGGGCTATGTTATGAACATTTGTTCCACAGTTTATTAACCCCTTCTAACTAAACTAGAAGGGAATGAAGGACTTACATGTGAAATTTATGAATTGATGGAAAAATAAAGAAACAATTTAAAAAATCGAAAAAAATTAAAAATTTTTTTAGTTTGATGGCACATTCTATTTTAAAGAAAAAAATAGTAGTGATGCAGTGAAACTTATTAAAATTGATGCTGACAATTACATTGATAGAAGCATTAAATATATATTGAAAAACTGTTTAACTTTAAAATTAATATTTTTAACCAGTGACGTGGAATTTTTGTAACACTACCAGTGATGTGAGGTCTGAGAGACCGCTAGTTTTTCAGTGCTTCTCAAAAGAGAGGAAATTTTTAATTCATTAATTTTTTTCTTCATGTCTCTTGCACTCGACCGATTACGAAGATAAAATTTATCAAAATATAAATTTATTTCTTAACGATTTTTAGTTTTTTATTGGATGGTGACAAAAAAATAAAGAAAAATTATAGTTTTGAAAATTCGAATTTTATTTTAAAATGTTAGTCAAACTGTCCAGAAAAATTATCAATTTCTAATATTGAATGCATAAACTTATAAACAAATGCCAAAATTATAAGTAGAACATGATATTTTTAGAAAATTGTAAGGGTTGAAAAGTATATTTTTTGAAAAATTCCCTATGCTTCAGTTTCTACACATTCATTACAAAGTTTTTTTGTGCATTCCTTTACCCCACTACTCCCTCTCCTACTCTCTTTGTCGCCAACCCTCGAACTTAACAGCTCTACTCCCACATTTTATGGGTCAATTGCACCAAAAAGAAACAAATGACAGATGTGAAGAAAACAGCACAATGTGTGTGGCGATCGGGAATCCAAAGGTTGGAAAAATCCAGGAAAAGGCAGGGAAAAAGAGAACGGAGAAGGCCTGATCACCGCCCCTTGCTATCTTTTGCATTGTACCCACGTATTGTATTATGAAAGATATAGCCCACATGCAACAAAGTGAGCTGTAATGTATTCAATATGAACAGCTTTGTTTCACTAGTACCTATGTCATTTTTAGTTGGAAACTTATGGAAAGTTTGAAGAAAAATGCAGGAATAAATACACTGTAATAGCAATCTACAACTATCTATGTGCATTACAACAACTTTCTGATCCACATATGTAGGATCAAGCACAAGAAAAGAAATATTTTTTCTGTAACGAATGGCCAAAATTTTCTCCATTCATCTCCGATTTCCGAAGAGGGGTTACATGTAAAATTTATTTATTAACACCATTAAATAGTGAAAACCTTTAGCTAAATGACAACTGATTTTGATTTCTTTCTCTAAAATTGTTCGGCAGCCAAGTCTATTAAAACTGCTCAAGTGCATTGGTTGGCTTTTTCCGGAATTAGTGACATGAGATCTCACAGACCGCTTGTCATATTTATTTCTCTTTTAAACACATACTATGATACCTGCAACAAAACTGAAATTGTTATTGGATTGTTCTACATGATAATGGAAGGTAACATACATAACATTTTTTGGAATGGGGATTAATAATATTTTTACATTTTTTCATTCGGAGTGCTCTCAGACCTCACATCACTGGTTAAGGGTAAAAATAATAAAACCCATTGCATTAAAAATGGAACCAAATTTTAAGGATTTTGAAGAAGTAATTGAAAATTTTCACATAAGAAATGAGGACTTGGACATTTTGTTCAAAAATATTTAAAAATTTAAAGTGTTTTTCTCTGAATCATGTTTAAATAAAAACAATTGCAGAGAAATGAATTAAATATTTTAAATTAAATTTAGATGCAAATGAAGTTAAAGTCGTCAGTTTTGTTTTATCATTAGCACAGGAATGAAGCGAGTGAAAGAATATTTATTTTGATGGCTGTTGCATGGATAAAAGTGAACAAATTATTGCTATCCAATTTAGAAGCTGAACTTATGTTTAAGCAAAACTTTCAAATGAATTGTAAGGAATTTTGATTATATCTAGATTAGAGGTGCACCCATTCCATATTATACGGGATTTCCCATATTTTTAATCTCTTTCCTGCATCCTGTATGAACTCGATGTGGGTGCTGTTTTCCCATATTTTAAATTATACTTTCTTTTTTAACTGGCGTGTTACATTACCTAAGAATGTATTAAACAGTGATCCTGGTTAATATGGATGGAATAATAAGACTCCATTATATATTTCTACCTAGTTTATTTACAGATTACATGCTTCTACAAGGGCAAATTCACATTTAGCTATCGAACTATTAATATTAAAACTTCAGATTATAGTCACTAATAGATAGCTGGTGACATGCCTTTAAACACTGCCACCAATACTGAAACTGCCTCCATTGAATGAGTGTAGATTAGAATAAAAAAGGAAATTATTTCATGGATCCATTGAATTGGATTCTATGAGTTAATGAATGAAGGCTATTACTGTGATAATTTTAAATTACTTTATATTTACTGAGTCAAGAGCACATCTAAAGAGGGGTTAGATGTATCCACATTGTATAGCGTTACTAAGAAAGTGTTGATCATATCCACGTCTATTAATGGTGATATGTCATGTTGTCATTTTTTCAGTTTGTATAAAATGATGTAGAACTTTCAACTGCAGCAAAATCAGAAAAGAAGTACATGTGAAAATATAAATGTGGTTGGTTTTATTATTTTAAAATTTATATTTCTGATATTTGTACACATTTATTTAAGAAAAAAAAATTGAAATAAAAAAAATCTTAAAAGCTCTCCAAAAATACTGCCCACTGCAGGACCCAGAGATAAATGCTCAAAAGGCGGATCTCCATCCTTGAATAACCATATTTTAAATTCCCAAATAAATCAGCTCCTCAACAGCAATCACGACGAAATATGACACCAGGTTTTCCTTTATAATGAGTGTATAACACAGACGGGATTGGATTAGGGCGGCCCAAAAAATTTGAAAGTTTTAAATGTTATGATAAATCCTCCTAAAAAGTTTCCTTTTGATGTCAAAACATCACCTGCAAAATTTGAGCGAAATTGAACAATATTTACAGGTCGCACATCGCTCTCAAAGTTTCAGCGTTCGACTTGGGCACGTCGCGCATTGCTGTGTGTACCCTCACCTTTTATATGACAACCGCTTTTCGAATTTTTCTAAAAATTAATAAAAGCATTGCATCTAATATCCAAATGGCAGTGGTAAGAAAAGTAATAATGCTTAACGGGTGGGTTCATTCTTTATTATAGTAGGTATCACATACCGCATACACAAAAAAACACTCAAATCACTCAGAGCATCCCTCATTTTCTACTTTGAACTGCATTTCTATCTGTAATATGCCATGTTCAGGAGCAATGCTTGCAGCTGATCTTCATCTTTCACAAGACAGTTGTAGTACTGCTTTGTTAAAGCAACGCCTCTTTCAGCATTGTCATTAATGACCCTAAGGTCACTGACAATTTTGAGAACACTGCAGAAGTCTTCTCATTTACTCCACTCTTCAGGGTCATAAGTAAAAAAATCAGTGGAAAGACTCTTGGAATCGAAAAACTTAAGCATATTTTTTGACGCTCTAGCCACTCCTGCTATCAGTTAGAGTCTGTGCAAGTTTCTGTCATTACCAATCCTTTTCTTTAATTGCACGTACCATTTCTATCTTCACAATTCATGGCACCTCACTGTCAAAGATAGAGAGTGCCACAAACATTTCACTTACATACCACAAGTGACCTAAAAGTTCGTTCAGGGAAGCTTCGGCAACATGCTTGTCAATTTTTTCATAATCCACAATGTGCTATAGCAATTGAAGATCATGTCTTGGTGCCTGGACTACCTGTGAGGCAGTGTACCAGGCTCTCATGTACAGTTTGACGACGAACAAACACACATCTACAAGTCCTCTCTTCTCAGCAGCTGTGAGCATGAACTGCTCAGCGAACATAACAACTTTTAGAGAATATATGGCTTTTGCCATCCATCGAGTGGGCGACATAGCACAGAGCGCTTGGAAACGCACGCCTCTTGGTGGTACACATCCTAGAAAAATTATAACGAGCTCGAGGAATTCTCTATAACCATCCCTGGGTTGGCTCTCCTAGAAAATAACATTTGGATGTGATTATTACACACAAGCTTTAAGGTCATACCCGACAATGTACCACGTTTCTACTCCGCACTGAAAAGTTGCATATTTCAGGATAGGCTTACCTGTAGGTGATGTTCAGCAAATTGCACTATTGAGTCCAATTCTTTCTCAACTTTTGTTTTTACTCTTTTTATGGCAATGCCACACTTGTATTTTGTGTGGTCAAGGGAAGTCCACCTAGCTTGAAATGTCTTTAAGAGAAGAACTTCAGGATTAGTGGTAGACCCCATGCACACTTCAAACACCTCTAAGAATCACTTCTAGGATGTGATGTTGACAGGCAAGGTGAAGCAGGTTTTCCCCCAATGCATTTTCCACATACATGCATGCCCCGTTTCTGTCCTGTGTGCTCACCGCTGTGTCAAAACAAATGCCGCCAATCCGCTGCTCCAGACCCCATTCTCTCATGGCATTCTCCACAGCCTCACCTTGTGCCTTTCCAGTGCTGCCACTGATTTTAGGCACCTTCAGAAGTTGATCAACACCAGTTACAATCACCACAAGTCTATCAACCATTTCTAGTACACCCAGATTTGTGGTATCTAGAGCAGCCAAAAAATTTGGAGTCAAATCTTTTCCTTGTACATGTGGTGGTAAAGTTGGTTTGGATTGTTCAGAAGGAATACACTTGAAACTTTCTTCATCACTTGCGACTGGTGCGCTTCCAGATTCACTGTCACTTCCAGAAGATGCCCCATCGGTACAGCTCCTACTCATTAAAGTGCATTTTTTCTCAAGCAGTAGTCTCTCCTGTAACGCTCGTTTCCTTTCTTGAGAACGAGTCTCCTTTTCAGCACGGACAGTTTCAAGACCTGACCCCAAACAATACACGTCATGATTGAATGCGACCAGAGCAGGTATTGACATGCGAAATATGAGTTTGAGCATCCAAGTAGACAACATGCTAAAATTAATCACTTTTTAAAATCATACCATGTACCTTTCATGTAGCCCTTTCAACCTTTCTGTCGCTGAACCTCCAGAAATTCTTTGTCTTCTGGGATATGTATCTTCTCCATAGCAGCAGCGTGCGCTATATAAAAGACATCATCCAGACTGTCTGAAAACCTCCTTTCCTCAATTTCAGGAGCAGATCTCCTGCTTGCACTTTTCTTAATAGATTGCCACTCTGAATGGAGCTTCATTATTTTGTCAATACATCGTTGGCTATCCCTTAAGGGAATCCCTCCTTTCTTCCAGAACTCTTCGACGTGCCAAAACACTGTCCATGCACTATCACGAATAGTTTTCTTTTCAATTTGATGATTGAACATAAAAAAACTTAACACTTGTCGTTTGGGGGGCAGCTTTGGTCCTGTTATGTTGCACTCCTCAAACCCCACGAGAAATATCTCCACTTTCTTTCTAGTTAGTGACATTATACTGAGGATATACACTGGCACCGCTCACACAACTCTTCTCCGTGCAAGTCTGCTGGCGAATCCAGTGAGAGGAGGGGGGGGGGGGGCAGTATGACAGGTTCAAACATGCAAGCGGTGCGAGTGCAATGTGCGACCTGTAAATATTGTTCAATTTCGCTCAAATTTTGAAGGTGATGTTTTGACGTCAAAAGAAAACTTTTTAGGGGGATTGATCGTAGTGTTTTAAACTTTCGATTTTTTGGGCCACCCTATTATGCATAAATATGACAAAAATAATGATAAAAATCTACTGAAGGAGATACACAATAACATAATATAAACAAACAAATTTAAATATGGCCATAGGCGACAACAAAAAAATATGCTGCGCATGGGGATTGAAGCTGTGACCTCAGGTTGTAAAAAGAGTCCAGTACCTTTGGCCGCTCGGCCACACCACTTCCTTGCTCAGGATGGAGATTTTTGGGGGATTTAAATAGTCAGCAGGTTTTTCGTAACCTTTAAATGTTAATAACTTCTGAAGGAGTGGCCATTAGGAATATAAGAAAAAATACGTCTGATTAATTTTTATGTTCTTTCATCCCAAAGTGGTTTCGTCTGGATATCAGAATACCAATTGTCTAACTCTCCTTGTAAGATGACCCCTGATTTTCAGAAGCTGAAATTCGGAAAAACCCCTCATCTTGGATTCGGGTAAATATGGTAAATCAATCCTTTTTCCTTTAATTATTGATATAATTGTGTCTTGAATTTTATTACATAGAATTTTTCCAACTTGTCCCAAATTAATATTTCAAAAATGCTATTTAATGTAAATGTCCTGATCTGTGATTAAAAAAATCTGGCAACCCTAGTATTAATACATTTTTTGTTTATTTAATTATGTTTTTAATCACAAGATAGTTTCATTTTAATATTTGCTACAATGCAAATCTTTTAAGCAAGGACCAGAAACTGAGAAACTATTACTTTCAAAAAGAAAAGTAAACTCACTTAAAGTATTCCAAGCAGGTTTTTATGTATAATCACATTCATTATAAAGAATTTTGTTGCCAGACCCACTTTCTAATATAGAATGTGGATTAACTGGAAACCTGTTTCATTGACTTCAAATAGCATAGGTATCGAGAATATAAGATGGTAACACCGTTTCCATGAGAAAGACATTATTTCTTACTTTCAATTTAAAAAACTTACGTTGCCAGGAGACAATATAATTGACTAAAAATTTTTTAAAACTTTTTTTAAGAGCACGCGTCACAATTGTGTTCAGAAATTCAAAAGACAGCTGTGATTTCCTACCTTCTTTTATCTATTATTTAATACAACATTTCATCGATCTGAATTTGAAATCCATCGTTGAGATTCTAATTAAGCTAAGAATATTTATTACAAATGAAATAGTTTAAAATTCAATGCTTAACCTTTTGCCGCCGGGATCAGTACGTGGTACGGACACAGGTTTCTTTCCTTCCCGCCGGGATCAGTACCTCGTACGGACCCTTGCCGCTTTAAATTTGCCGTATTTCGATTATAAACATTTCCTATACAATGATATTTTTGTTTAACACTGAGGAATGATTTATTATTTGAATTTTATAAATAGAATACTTTTTGTGAACTCTTAAATTGACTTATATAATTTTTTTAGTGTACATGAATGGAAAACTGCAAAAAAACTCTTTCTCACATCTCTTTTTTATTCTTTACTTTATCAGTTCGTAATATTTTCTTTTATAATCACACGGATAATTTCTTATATTTATAGGAATTTAAACAATTTCATTTGTTCATCTGGCTCTTATTAACATTATAAAAATTTATTTCGAAAGTTACAATTTTAACATCCAATTTTTTGTCTCCTTTAAAATATATATTATATTAAAATATAACTGTACTTTCTAAAAACTAAACGGACAGATTATGCAAATAACTAAATAAACGTGCATATATTCTTGGAACACAGCTGCACTGGAGTAGGCTAGTATCGTAAAGAGGCAAGAGACGAAATGAAAACGGATCGTTCTAGAGTGTCTCTTTCTCGGTGATGGAAGGGACCCTCCGTGTTTTCTTCGTGATATATCTTCTCATATCTCATCGTGCGTGTTTTCATTCGAAGGAACACTTCATATTCTCAAGACTAAATGAACTCGAGAGGCAATAAATCATTGTATATTGGTGCCGGCTCGGTGAGACCTCGAGGAAGTAATTTCAGTGAAGATTTTGTGAGTTAAGCTAAGTGGTCACGGAATGGACGATAGGAATACAATACTTCTCTTTGTTAGGCATCCAAATGCGATAACATTCTCTCTCTCTCTCTGAGAGCAAGAGAGAGAGTTAATAACCAGGCATAGGCTCCAAGGAGTCGGTGTTTACAAAAAGCCAAGGAAGCGAACGCAGTAGACTATTGAGTAGACCAGAGAAGCGCAAGCTAAGACTATACAGCGAACTTCAGCGTGTGATATCACAATACATCGAATATGTCGATGACTATTTCCGAAAAAATTGCATTCAGGAATCTGTAACACATTTCAATTGGCATGGTCTTTCATCTTCAGAGGTTATTAACGTAAAAGAATATTAAGATATTATCTTGTAAATTTAATACTAAATGCAGAACACTATACAGCCGTTGGTTTCAAGATTTCATTCATCTAACATATATAGATGAAAATTTATATTTTTTTAAAGATGGTACTTATAAAATCTGATATTCTGTTTAAATACCAGCCGGCGTACGATACCGTAGGATTTAAATACCTCCCATCGCTGACGGGTTAATCATATTATTGAATAGTACAGAGAATAAGAAATTGTTGAGAAAATGTTTGCAATTCTACTTTGCTAAGCCACAAAAAATTTTAAAACATAACTATAAAAATATTAATCATATATGTATATCAGGTTAATAAAAGTAATTTATAAATCTTGTGATGTTCCAAATATCAACGAAACTTACATTACATTGATTAAGATTAATGAACATTTCGGTATTAATTTCAAGTTTAAAATATATAACATAAGCACTTTAACTTCCTGAGACATTGGTGCAACATTTTTATTCAAATAAGGCTTTAGATATTACCACATTAGATACAAGGGAGGTTAAATATGTTAATTGTAGCACGCATTAGATTTTAAAATTCACCAACTTAAAATTTAACCTTCTCCAAAAAATTAATAAATTTTGTTCCACTCTTGAAACAATAGCGTTTGCAGCAAACTATCATGAGCCACAAGAGAAAATTAGAGCAACTTACGGTGAATTTCCCACAGTCCCCAATAATCCTGCCTTCCTCATCCAAAATATTGATCATGGGCAAATCATGACGTTTTCCAACATCATAGTCATTATGATCATGGGCAGGTGTTATCTTAACAGCTCCTGATTGAAATAATGAAATGAAAATATTGAAATAAATAATATTTGCTGGCCAAAAATATTATGAACCTGGCATCTTCAAATTGAAAGTCCCATTATACTTGTATTTCAATATGTCAATGCAAATAACAAAATATTAAAAATATTTTACCTTATCACCAATAAAAGCTACATTTCTGTCCCAACAATCTAGACCATAAAATTTTACAATTTCTTTAAGTAATCAGTCTGTCTATTTTTAAAAAATTAACCTAATTTTTTCAATTAAATATTTTCGGCATATCTTAAGCAAAAATATTATCTATGGATATTTTTAACACACCTGTGCCAAAGTTCATGTCCACAAAATCATCACACACAATTGGCAGTGTTCGTTTACAAAATGGATGAATAACTCTCAAGCTATGGAATTGCTTATATCGTGGATCATCAGGATGTACAGCAACAGCTGTATCACCCAACATGGTTTCTACCCTAGTAGTTGCCACCACCAGCTCTGCATCCTCTTGACCCTCCACCTTGTATGCAAAAGACACCAAAACTCCAAATTCAACCTTATCCTTGTGTCCAGGAACTGATAGAAGAGTACGACCAGTAAGCTCCACCTTATCCACCTGTAATGAATCATCTTAAATATTATAATTATTTTATTTTTTAATATCCTTATTATTATTAAAAAGGATGGCTCCTTCAATAACCTACTTAGAACTTAATATACCGTAAATACCCGCGTATAATGCGCACTTTTTTTCGAAATATTTGAGTTAAAAATTAGGATGCGTGTTATACGAGGGTACATAATCTTCCATATTTCCACAATTTTGGCACAGTAATTACTGCCTGGGTATCCTCATAATTTTATTGGTGATTTTTACGAAAAGTAAGATAGATAATAGTTCCAATTTATTAATTAATTTTACAAACATTCATTAATTAGATATGAAAAGAATGAATTCAGTATTTATTCATGTTAAAAGCCAAGAAATACTTGGTCACCGGACCATTCTTCTCCGATGTTGTTATCGGAATCAGCATCTTACGCATGACGTCACCCTGCACCGGTGCCTGGCCTGGTGATACGAGATTTATTCTTGATTCTTAGTCTGTAGTTAATTATGGTTATTTGCTATCGTGTTTACGTGCTCCAGAGTGTTCTAATAAGGGTAAAACTGAAGGTTGGGCGAACCCGTCCACCTTAGGCGTGACAAAAACGTATGTAAAAAATTGGATTATCGTCATTCCTTCATTTTATTAGCTCAAAGAATGTCATATGCCATACTATGAAATTAATATAATTCGATTTATTGTGTATATCCTAATATCACCTTGTAAGTAAACATAGAGTATGTAATGACTGAGTTAGCTGACGATCTTTTGGAACGTTATTCGAAAATTTCATTTCGCACTTTCATTATGTTACCAATTAATAATACCAATAATTCGATCATTGCTTTAGAACACATTACACCATCTACATTATTCTGGAACAGTAACGCCAAAAAAAAATCTGTTCGCACTATACGCGGGTATATAGAAAAATCATAGATTACGAGGTTGAAAACCCCCCTGTGCGTTATACGAGGGTGCGCACTATACGCGGGTATTTACGGTATATCATAATGCCACCCATAATTAAGTAGTAGATTCTAAAAAGATAAGAAGGATACTTACATCATCACAGAAACCATGTGTTCTTTCACAAAACAATGACTACAAAAGTAATTTTCTTTCACAAGCTTAACAGCTATAAGGTCCCTTTAAATATTTTTGTGTTAAAATATTTCAACTTTTACCTCAATGTCAGAAATGGCTGACTTAAGACTGCAAGACCAATTGACAAGACGTTCACTTCGGTAAATGAGTCCTTCACTATGCAATCTAAGGAATGCCTCAGTAACAGCCTCACAGAGTTTTGGTTCCATTGTAAAGGAGGCTCTATCCCAGTCAAGAGAACATCCCAACCTTCTGAGTTGATCATAAATTCGATTTCCTTTCCTATGGAGAAAGTAAAGAAAAATCATACATTTCAGAAAAATATAAAGTCACCTTTATAAAAAAATCCTCCAAGAATGTCAAATGGTATATACTGAAATACAGGTTCATATATTTTGTTTCACAGGTTGAATGTGTTCCTGAAAAATGTTAAGCAATACAGGGAAATATATTGTATCAGCTTCAGCTTAAAGTTTAATGAGATACTTAAACAGTTAATCTCTCTATCTAATATAAAACTTTTCTCCCTTCCTAATGTGGAGGGATGGAGGAGAAGTATGTGTGCACACATCCTGGTAGGAAGAGATGGGATGGAGGGGTGAGAATTGCAACAGTTGAGAGGGTTAGGGGATTAACAATGAGAGGCAAAGTAAAGGTATTGTCAAATAACAATTGAGTAGCGAATGTAATACAAAGTACCTATATTCCTGCCATTCTTATACTCTGTTGGTTATTTTGTTGTTTGTTCTTCGTTTGCTGTTGTAGCAAAATATATATGCTGAAGTTAATGCACATTCTGTAATAAACGTTTATGAATCTATTTCAATGTAGTAACATATTTTAAAAGAAGCACATACTTTTAATGAGGTTCTGAAGTAGAGGAATTTATGTACAAAATATTTGCAGTCTCTCTGCAAAACATAAATGCAACTTCTTTCTTGGGAAATCAAATTTGTTGTTATATCTTGCAGAATGTTTTCCTTCCTCAGTTGTTCACTGCAAAACTTTGGATATGCTAATTTGCATAATAGTTATTCTCATGATCTCCCCTCCCCTTCTTTTCCCTTTCTTAAGTTTTGAAAGTATCGTACGGAGGTGGACTCGAGACTTCTTGATGACCCGCAGGCCAAAAAGGACTCTTCTAAACACAACCCGTCGCATGCGGACTATGGTGGGTTGTTGGGAAAATAGGACGTATGGTACTCTTACTGAGAACATATAGCTTAATACCTCTGAAAGCGCTTGGGTGGGAAACATAACATCGGGTTAAACTTAAATTCACGAAACAAAAAAGAATTTACTATACAATGAGGACTGTACATCAAAAAAACATGCTTCTCATGCATAAGAGACAAGCAAAAGCATTACACAAAATGCAGAAAAAACAAAGAGAAAAATAAACACAAAAGCAAAAAAATACATTCAATGAGCGAATGAGCACATGCAATGGGCAAATGAGCAAATACAATGGCAAATAAGTACTGCGATGGCAAAAAGGCCAATTTAATGAACAAATTTAGAAAGTTCAATGAACAATTCTTAGTAAGTACAATGGCAAATAACCGTCTAACGCTATCTAACGCCGTTAGCGATTGCCGAGTTTTAATGGACTAATGGCCGGCGAACGGTGCCGTGGCAAAAGGCCAATTTACTTTTCGGTCACGCCTTTTATAGGTCCCCCTTAGTACCCGGGGATCAAGTTAAAATAGGTGGCGTCTCAATGCCACACATTGCTCTGGTCCCACTAGCGGAGGGTCGGGGAACCTTTCTACTTTGGCGGTGTTTTTGAACATTGCGAATTTCGTTTGGTCACAGTATAGGAAAAAATGCTAGATTGGCACCGAAATAAATGTGGCTGGTCAAGTTTTGTCAATGATAGCCAATGAAAAACTATACTGAGTGTTTATAAAGCCTGTGTATACTTTTAAACTTTAATAACTTTGTATGCGTACATGATAGTAACATTTCGTAAATGGCATATAAAAGCAAATTTAATAGTTCACATATTTAAGGTTAGTAACAAATGTTTTTAAAAATGGAAACATGAAAGTGACTCCTCTAAATCAATGTCTGGTATGCTTTAAAGAAGTTATGCATAATTGGTCCTTGCTTATTGGAAGAAGAAACAGTAAATTACCTCACAATGCTGCAGAATTATTTCATCCCCAAACTTGACCAGTTACTGTATTAGCCCGAATATAAGGCGACCTTGAATATAATGTGATCCCAATATTTTGGAAGGATTTTCAAGGAAAAATGTAAACCAACAAAAAAATCGATAACTTTTTGCAGCAATATATACACAGTTTCATAATAGTACATCAGCATCGGGGAGACTATCTACAAAAAATCTAAAATATGTTCATAACCAACTCCTTCCTATTTGGAGCGAGAACTTTTCAGCCTCCCTTCTTATTAAAAATCACTAGTCCTCAAATATAACGTGAGCTCTAATTCTCAAATGGAATTTCAGGATAAAAACAACGTTATATTCAGGCTAATACGGTAAATCTCTCTAATACCAACTTTTTCAAACAACAAGGTGCTCCGTGCCATTCTGTGTGCAACAGTTACTGAATGACTGGAGAAGTAGATCAGCAAAGGGGGATCAATTGCTTGGGCTCCTCGTTCACCTGAACTGTCACCATTAGACACTTTTTAAGGAAAAATGCTAAAAGTGTAGTTTACACATCAAAACCAGGTTACCTAAGGACCAGGATTGAGAATGCAATTCGTGAGGTTACTCAAAGCAATTGGGGAACATTCAACAAGTTGGAAAAATACATGCCAATGGTTATGTTGAACTCTAGAAATTTTTACAGTGATAAAAATTTATTCAATTTGCTTTTATGTATCACTTACAGATTGTTTCTATCATGTGTACATACAAAAATATTGCTTTATTTTAATTATTTTTGGCTATTCAATATGACATAATTTCCATGTAGCCCCCTATATGGCTCGCTGAGGCACCTGCAACTGCCCCTGGAAAGTGTGTCAAAACCAAATCTTAGTGTGGTGGGATTAAAAAAACCCAAGTGCTGCTTTTTATTATCAGTCACTGGGGAAATAGAAATTAGAGGTTTGCACTGATACCGATTTTCGCATCTGCATCTAAACTTGACCCTCTGCATATTTTCCCATATCCGGTAGATATTAATATGTTGTCCACTTCATTGACAATGAGTTATCAGACAAACGCAATTTGAGCCCATAAAGTGCCTTATGTTAAATCGGCCTATGAGACTAACTCATTTGCCACCCCCAGAAAGGTGCCACCCTAAGGCGGTGCCTTACCTGCTTACCACCTAGGGACGACCCTGCATTCATCTTCTTGGTTGGCACTTTCAAAAGACCTTCGTGTTTTGTCGTCTGACTAAAACTGTGCATGTAAACGGTATATGGAAGGAATGAGTATGCGCTTGTATACAGAAAACAAATGAGATGAAACTATTCCATTTACACACGCATTCCTTCACCTACGATTGTGTGTGCATGTGTTGGATGGCAAATCAGCCTCGTGGGCTATTATCACCATACCCTTACTATCACAACTTATTCATTTCCAAAACTGGTCTATCACCTACGATTGTCTTCTCATAAATCATCTACGTTCTTATCATCCCTTTCAAAATCCTCTGTCCCATCCTTTTTCTATGCAAATATGCACACACTCCATTGCTCGCAATTGGAATGAGCCCTTCCAAAATCGCCTCCGCGTAAACCCTGCTAAGATTATTGCTGCTACTTATAGACATGTGTTGTTGTATAGCATCAGATGAAAATAACATAATTTTCTGTTACTATGTTAATATTATAATGTAATTTATTTCTGTATTCGTATGAGTGCAGATATACGCCGCAATTATATCCAGTTGCTAGAATTAGGTAGATTGTTATATGATTCACTAGATTCGTAGGTAGTTGCTGTTGTCTTTTTTTAGGCAACAGTTCGAACCCAAAGTCACTAAATCTAGCTAAAAATTCGCTAGATTGGCAAAAGTGGCTGGGTAGCCTAGTGGGGCTACCGCATTACAACCCACGCCTTGTGTTCTTCCTCTGCACACACATTTAGTTCCCGCTTACTTACGAAAATTGCTAACGTAAACTTTAACGTAAACATAACGAATTCTTTTTAGTAATTTATGGGGCCGTTTACCTAAGTACGGGTTTACGTAAGTCCAGGCTTACGTAACTCAGGGAGTGTCTGTAATTGACTTCCACAAATATACAATGGGGGGAGCAGGATACATTGCCGATGCCACCAGGTGAGCCTACACGGTAAATTTTGAATCAGGCAACCTTACAATACTAAAGGTCCCTTTTTCTTCATCTGGTATTGACACAGATAAAACCTTAACCACTTCTTAAAAGGGCTTTACCACCCGAGTATCTTGGACCTATTTTAGATGACTTTTTCAAGAAGTTTTCATTTATCTAATAGGCCAGGAAATACAGTAACTTAACCAGGATAATAGCAATCATGCATTATATCTTTGTGTATTACTAACCCCTCAACACCGTCAGGCGTACTATTACGTCCTGCAAAAACTGTCCAATCGGCCGTCAGGCGTACTATTATGTCCTGCGGCAGCCCTAATTTATTTTATCTTTTGAAGCTTGAGACTTCTTTAAATCTAAATAACCTATATATATATATATTTTGAAAGAGGAAGCTTTGTACTTCATATCTATGTTTGTCCAGTATTTTTTTTCTCTTTAAAAAAATATAAAATCAACGTTGAATTTTGCGATAGAATTTTTAATTTTGCTATGATATGATGGTGTTTCTCCGTATAAAAGTCGCTTTTCAATGCAGCAAGGAATCTTTCCTTGGTGTTTGAAATGCAATGTAGAAACTGTGTATCATTTCAAAGGAGAGCACGTTTTTTCTCCTCTTTTTTCCTGGTGGAGATATTTGGCTTATGTCATGAGACAAAGGTTTTCGTCGGTATGTAAAGAAAGAAAGAAAAACATCTTATGTCTGTCTATGCACATTCCCTTCCATTACCGCGCGATCCTTCGTTCATCACTTCATAGGAGAGCGTCAACGTCAAAACAGCTGATTTCAAAATCCAAGGCCGACATTCTTCCGATAATTTAGTGCCATGCCTCAAAGAGAGGCATTTTGTGAGAAGGATCTGTCCTATAATTTTCAAAACCTTTAGAATTTTATTTTAATCTCGATGAAAATTGCGGGGAATTGAGTATATCTATTTGTAAGTATTTGTTTACATATAATATACGTTTAGTTTTATGATAGAATTTTAGTTTGGACCTACGGATTTTCGGTTTCTAAAGTTGACCCACAAATACCTGAGGAAAGGGAATCCACAAAATTGGGTTCTTTTTCTTTGACACTTGAAAGAAGACGAGGTCTGTTTTCCTCTTCAAATAAGTGCTTCGCTGTTGTGCTAGCAGGGCCAAAGTAGCGATGAAGCGAGTAGGCAAGAAGAGGACATGCCAGCAAAAAATCACGAAAAGCTCTTCCATATATTTACACAATAGATTAGTAGAAGTATTTACTAAGCTATAAGGCATTTCTTGCTGAATCCAATTACGCATGTGTAAATTTTCTGAAAATATTTGGGAAGGACATATAACCTAAAGTTTTCCGTGTTTTATACAACATCATATCTCCCTTTTCATTGAACGAAAAGCAACCATTTCTTCTATGTGACTTCTGTAATGACTAAGAATGATGACTGTATAACTAAAACGTTTATATTATAAATAAATCATCTTTTAATAAATCAATAAGACTACATTTACTTAAAAATTCCCAGTCAAGACATGAAAAAGTTGAGATATGTAAAACTTTTCACCTAATTAGTTTAGATGAATAGACTTGCAGAATGATATAGCTACTAGTTTAAGCTATTTTCTTATTAAGATTGCACATCAATATCTTCTATAGATTTTCCGGTGCTGAATGTTATATATAAAGCGCGAATGCACGCCGGAAAATTAGCAATTGGTGTACATTCTCTTCTACTCCAACAATCTTTGTATGTAAAATATTATACGCAAAATAGATATTTAAAAATTTCATGTTTTTCATAAATCCACAAAAAAAATCAGAAAAATCAAGAGAAACTTCTCAAGTTATGATTATTTTAATATTTTCGAACGTTTTTGCAATGCAATCGTGAAAATTTAAAAACCTAATCCGGCCGTACGGGTGGGATTTAATAAATCTCCTCCGGGCTTGAGGGGTTAATCAGACCATTATATGTACTTCATATCCCAAAAACAAGCAAAGCTGAAAATAAAAACTGCACTACTAAAAAAGGCATCATAATAGCTGTTATAATGGGAAAACATACCTCTACAGCAGCATTACCCAAACGGTTGTTTACATAGCCCTCGGGGTTCATGAAATAAATCTGAGGAGTTAGCGAGAAATATTTGGTAATGGCATCTTTTTCATTATCTTGGTTCTACAATTCTTACCAATATATGTATAAACTTTTTATTTTTCATGAATTAAACGCATTCAAAAAGATGTTTTTACAAAATTTATTCTGCATTATAAGGAGTTCGCCGCCAAAACTCTTGCAACTCAAGGGGTTTGCAAAGATAAAAGGTAAATACAATGGGTTTACAACAAGAAATATGCTAGCTCAAGGGGTTCGCGAAGTGAAAAAGGTTGGGAACCTGCTCAACAGCAATATGACATTTTTATATGCATTGCAATAATTAATTTAACATTCATGGTTTAACATCAAGGTTTAATAGACACAAAATTTTAATTATGCTGTCAGAAAAAATACCACATTTTTGTATCTTGCATGTTGACCATTTAAGCATTTCATTTGAGGATATTCTTCATAAAAATTTACCAACAACATTACATTCTTATATTAAAAAATCTGACGAGGCCATCAGATGACTTTCTCCATACATTTAATATTTCTAAAAATTCCAAATAGGTTAAATGATAATAAATTATTTAAGGAAGTGCGAGAAAAATTCAAAGACCTTACAAAGAACAGACATAAACTCATACCATAGCCTACTGATATTGGATATAGCCACAGAGCTCCAACAATTAAGAATATAAAGGAGCATTACTAAGACTTAACTAACAAGGGAAGCCCCCAAGGTGTGACACTCGCATCAGATTGAGACTTTGAGAATGAAAGTATATGTAAAATAACGGACTCCTATTTCTACCTAGGTGCCAACTCGACGTCGTTTACGAGAAAATGCCCTTAGAAATCGGGATCCGAGAGTCAACGTAATAAGAACATTAAAAGTCTTTTCTTTATTATCTAGGAGCGTTGGTCTAGGGAAAACGAGCTGGTTTACAAATATTTTTGTCGGGGTTTGATTCCCGAAGGGACCAAATTTTTTTTCTGATTTTAATTTTTTTTTCGCAATTTCCAGCATATCGTCGATAAAACTTGCACAACATTTTTTAAAAATTTATTCCATGCATTATGACTACTATTTTCTTAATCGCAATGCAGTTTTTATTGACCCAAAAACTGAAGATCACTCGCAAAACACGAACAAAGACAAACTATTCCAATCGCCACTCCAAAATGTGCCTTCGAACAATAAATCGCTCGGCAATATTCTGAGGTTGACTGTGGTAGAGAGACAAGGACGTCTGCTTATAAGGCCACGAAAAACTGCGTCTAGTCATCTTATAATGTTGTTATTAAAGTTACGGTATTGTTGTTAAAGGGATTCGTTATCATTTGCAGGTGTCAATTATTGTCATTATAATTATAATTGAAATTATGTCACAATACTGTTGGGTTATTTCGATGCATTGTTCTTTATTCCTCCTTTCAAATCTCGTCATGTATTGTTCATTATGATAAATCGGTTGCTGGTGTCAACTATTGCCATTATAATTATAATTGGCATTATGTCACAATACTGTTGGGTTATTTCGATGCATTGTTCTTTATTCCTCCTTTCAAATCTCGTCATGTATTGTTCATTATGATAAATCGGTTGCTGGTGTCAACTATTGCCATTATAATTATAATTGGCATTATGTCACAATATTGTTGGGTTATTTCGGTGCATTGTTCTTCATTCCTCCTTTCAAATCTCGTCATGTATTGATCATGATGGTAAAGCGAATGGGTAGTGATCCATAAAATTATGTTCGTGAAGAATTACGGTGAAGAATTACAGTGAAGAATTACGATGAAGAATATAGTAGTTATAATGCATGGAATAATTTTTTTTTAATGTTGTGCAAGTTTTATCGACGATATGCTGGAAATTTCAAAAAAAAAACTTTTTAATAAAAAAAAATTTGGTCCCTTCGGGAATCGAACCCCGGCAAAAATATTTAAAATCCAGCTCGTTTCCCCTAGACCAACACTCCTAGATAATAAAAAAAGGACTTTTAACATTCTTATTACGTTGACTCTCGGATCACGATTTCAAAGGGCATTTTCTCGTAAACGACGTCCAGTTGGCACCTAGGTAGAAACAGGAGTCCGTTATTTTACATATACTTTCGTTCTACAAAGTCTCAATCCGATGCGAGTGTCACACCTTGGGGGCTTCCCTTGTAAGCATAAACAAGTGTGTGGTGGTGTGATTGCTATAAAATATGGTTTTAAAAATATTTTATATATAACAACTCAAGATCTGTCCATCTCCCCTTTTATCTCTTGTACAGTTTTTCATGGGGAAATGCTGTAAATGTCATTTTGTTTCTGCCAACTAGGAGACCTGGAGAAAACTATTTTCGGTTACAGAAGTGTCCCAGGTTCAACTCCTGGAGATGATTATATTTATAAGTTTTACAAGGGATTTTCAATTCCTCAAGGTGCAAGATTTTTTCCTTCATTCATTAAAATACATAAACATTAGGGGTAAGCGAAGAACAATTTTTTTCGAATTTCGACCAAGCCTAGTGTGGAAAAGTTGCCTTTTAGATAGCCTAACAAGAGGGAAAAATTCTTTTTTTGATCGGTCAACATCTTCCGATTCCCCTTGTTCTCAACCATTAAGATACACATTAAACGGCCCGAGGGATGCAGCTCTTCAGTTGTTTCAGCCTTCTGTGGCCCAAACAACCCAGAATTCACCACGGGGAGGTGGCTGTTCCACCCGTGTCCAACCCAACCACCCTATCATGTGGACACGTGGATTTGCGTCATATTGTTTCTTAGTAACAAAACTCGGCATTGTGTGGCAAGATTCTAGTCGACCTAGAATTAATCCTTCCCGGTTCTCTAGACCACAAACTTTCACTGATGCTTCAGTTAGTAATTTTACATGTCTCTCCACAGCCTGAGTATGGCAAGGGAATTGTGTGATTCCAGAGGGACACTCCCTATTGTTCACGCATTCCTTGATCTCTTAATCTGTCATTCGTTGGGTGACTGGTGGCTCCGATAAAGAGCAGCAGACTTCCAAGTTCACTATTTTAATGTAGTCTTTAGCTTTGAAGTTCAAATCGGTTATTTTAAAGTCATGAATAAGGGCACTGCTCTTCTGTTGTTCTGCCTGCAGCATGTAGTTCACTCCACGTTGTCTTACACTCTGGCATTCATCATAAATCATTGGAAGTAGAATGTTTTTGGGATAGCCGAATAACCCATTGTGCTGTATCACTTTATGTATAATATTCCTGGTCTTCAGTCTCACTCGCCAAATTTTTCTTCTGTCCACAACGTTTGATAAGTTTTCTTCTGTTACGATGCCCAAATCTTCCATTGTGGCACTTCCTATAAGCGCTCCAGCCATATCAGACACACCAAGCATGTCATAAGCAGTAGCCAACTTTTTAAACTTAGGTTTCTTTCTTTCATGTAGTGCAATGTTTACTTTCAATCGTCTCATTGTAGGCTTTTCCTCGCAGTCACTCTCAGATTTGGTCTCCAAACCGGTAACCAGAGCTTTCTTCATCTTGCCAAATTTGTACTTTAGTCATCTTTCTTTTACAAATATTTTGAGCTTTCCCTTTCCTCTGTTCTCTTTTTTGTAGTATTTTAGTGGTAGCATGATCAATTTACCCCAGAATTCCATCTGTAAATGCAAATATATCTTCAATTAAAATGGGAAACAATCCAGTTAAACTGTTAGACTGTTTCGTCAGGCATCTCTTGATTGAAAGGGAACCGCGTTAATGCACTGCCCTAGAATAAATAAAAGAAAATGTGTATTTGTTTGTGTGCTAATGCTGTATCTCCAAAATCAAGAAACTTCGAGACTTAAAACTTGGTACACTTACTAATGGGACCATGAGGATGTGCACCTAGGGGCCAGAATTTTGATTTTTGTGGGAAGGGAGAAGTGGAAGGGGGTGTCATTTCTCATAAGATAACACATAAAAATAGATTTTTTGACTTACAGGCTTTTACTATTTTGAAAATTAAAATTAGAAATAATTGACCTACAATCTTCAGACCTGGAATGTTTTAAAGAAAAATAAATAATGTTTGTTACTCTTTATCGTCAAATTTTGCCTACAACACAAAATTGCAAGTTTTATGTTTAAATCATATTTATTTGAAAAATTTAAGCTTTTTAATGATATGTTGCCTTGCTGACCATGTCATTGTTAAACTGGAGATGGTATTGTCGCCTTAATCCTTATACTATATGCATAATGAATTTGTGCTTTGAATGCTTACTCAACATTTTTTATCTTGACTTAAAAACCCGAGCAACGCCGAGTACTTTCAGTTAGTACTAAATATGGAATCTTGGTTGTGGAAATTAAATATACTCACTCATTTCTCCATTCCCAAACTTTTTCAATAAATTTTTCTCTGCCAATATCATGTCGTGTTTTGCCTTCCTCCTTCCATATTTTTTTCTCAACTACTACTTGAGTGGCAATTCCAGCATGATCACAACCAGGAACCCACAATGTTGTTTTACCTTTCATTCTGTTCCTAAAATTATTAGCAACACACAGTACCATAAGCATTTTGAAGTTCTTATTATATATTCAAATGAAAAAATAAATACGAGTCCACAATATAGAAAAAACCAACCTATTTAAAAATGTGAATAAAAGTGACTACAAAATTCAGAGTAAAACCTACTTACCATCTTGTTAGAGCATCTTCCACAGTGGAAGCTAAGGCATGGCCCAAGTGAAGTGATCCTGTGACATTAGGTGGAGGTATGACAATAACAAATTTTCCTTTAGGATTGGGATCCAAGATGCTGTTTCTCTGTAAACAAATGACAATATCCCAAGATAGTCCATAGCAAGTTAAAAATTACTTTTCATTGTTTTAGAAAATAATTTAAGAATATGTATTACTCCAATACAATATTAGAGCGAGATTGTGATTGTCTAAATATCGCCCTCAATAAAGACGGATTATTATTATTAGGTATATCTCACAACTTAGTTTCACACAACATTTATCATTAATAGATATAAATATAAAATACATGAAATAACTACTGAAGAGAAATACAAAAAATAATTACATTTAGAAGAAATTAAAAGTTGAATAAAAGGAGCCTAGGACAACTTCATAAGGTGTGATAAACCCTTTTGAAATATTAAATAATACCTTAAAATTAAATTCCAGATCAAGTGAGAACATAAGTCGATTAACGATCATTCAGATTCTATCTTACCCCATATTCCGGCTTGAAAAACTGTTGTTTTTCCCACCAACTGTACCAAGCAGCTTCAACGTATTTGGGACTGTATGCATCCGGCATTGGACAGGACGTATTTTTTTTCTCACCAGGAGAAGTATCATACGTATAAGTAGCCGATTCTTTCGCCTCTTTTTTCGGTTCCTTTTTCTGGGAAAAAATCAGAAAGCAACGAATTGGGATGAGGTAACAGATGAAACAATTAAGCGATTACGAATATTATGCTCAAAATTAACATATACTAACCTCTGATTTTTCCTTAATAGGCTGTTTGGTGTCCTTTTGTTTATCATGTTTTTGTTTGAATTTTTCTAGTTTAGCTAACTTCTTTGCTTCCTTCTCCAGCTGTTTTGCGGTTTTTACCACTGGTGGTTCTTTTACATCGGTGCAATTTTGTACATCACCCTGCTCCACGTCAGAAGACATGTTATGATTCAAATTATTGTTCAATACCTTAATTACGAATTAAATGAGAAGGCTTGCACGTCAACAGTTCAACCTGACGACCTAACTTAAACCTTCCGTAGGTCACAGGCACCCAATCAGCTTACCACCTTACACGAGGCAACTCAATTTTGCGAAAGTAGCGCCGTCAATGTCATGCCTCGGGCAATTGGAACTAAAGTTGAAGTGCGCGCATTTTGATCAGATCAAATGTTTGATATAAATATTGGTATGGACTGTAAAAATATTCCATAATGGTCAATGCTAAAAATCATAATTACTATATGCATCTTTTTAAAAGAAAAATATTTTACTATAAAATAGATTAAACAGCCTTTGATAAAAGAAAGTACTTTTATCAAGAAAATGTCCATACTGCTACTTATACGTACAATTTAATGACTCATTCAGGTAGATTGTATAAATTATGATTTATTTACAAATTTAATATCTTTATGGTTGGGTATAAATGTTTTAAAAGAACGCGAGAATTTATTGTGTTCTCACTGACTTAGAAATATCTCCTAAGAATTTTTTTAGATTTGTAGTACCGTTTGAAATGGAACTATAATAATTGACTTATTGGCTTAGCTCTCGAATAACCCGTCAGATTTTCCCGATCTACTTTTGTTGTTTTGGGATATTTCAACATGGAGAAATATTTTCTAGCCCAGGGGTGGCCAAGCCTGCTTACCCTTAGAGCTGCAAGACAAAAATGTATGAACAGTAAACATAACTTGTATTTGAAGTAATACAGAGAGACTGCATGTCCATTAAGCATCCCCAAAACGTCTCGCACTGCGGTATTACATTCTGACGTGATAAGCCTTGATACGACCTTGAGTTTAAATGAATAAGAGCCGCATGCGGCTCACGAGCCACGGTTTGGCCACCCCTGCAATAAAAAAAAAGTATTTCAAATGGATTGGCGAGTGAGGGGGAGGTAGAAGAGAAAGTGGATTGGGGCAAGACACTGAATGAGCCAACAGGAAAGGAGGAGCCTAAGCCATGGAAGAAGGAGAATTCGCTAATTCTCTTTAAAAGCCAGCCAAACGTTACGCGTGACCCGGTGTAGAGTTGGCAACATCTAGCTTGAGTTTCTGCTAGGAGGCACTACCGTCCCTTAGCAGCGGAGACATAAGAGCGGTCCTGAGTACACCCGAAATCTCACTCGCCAAGTCATTTGAAATAGACTACGTTGACCATAAGTCCCATTTTTAACAGGATCGTCCCGGACTTTAGTTGAATGTTCCGTTGTCCTGATAAAGTTAGAATGGGACGCCAATTGTCCCGTTTTTTCCGAGAGGGCCATTTAATATTGTCATAGTCACAAGGTGGCAAGTCTGTTTGGTAATCTGGCGAACAAATACGAAAAGTATAGACAAAAGAAGGGGCTGACGCATCGTGAGCGAGGTTGGCGGCAGTGCGGCCACCACTCTGTAACTTGTACGTTTTTGCGAATACCTAGAGGTCAATAGCATCGCCGACCGTAGCTGCCTCCGTATCTCGGGTTTTATTGTCAACTTTCCATAACTACCACTAAAATGTCAAAATTTCAGCTTCAGTAATTTAAATAATAATATAATATAAATTTAACATAGTTATAGTCTATATATTCATATTGTTTTTCACGCATTTCTTGGTGGCGTGGGCATCCCTCCGACACTTGTACGTTTTTGCGAATAACTATAGAGGGTAGTAGCATCGCCGACCGTAGCGGCCTCCGTATCTCGGGTTTTATTGTAAAATTTCCATAACTACCACTTAAATGAACTGTGGTAGAAAACTCCTTCAGCCAAAAATTATAGGATAAGCCCTATGCATTTCGCCTACTAAGTGGGCATCTTCTGGAGAGAACCTAAAATGTCAAAATTTAAACTTCGATGATTTAAATAATAATAATATTAATTTAATATAGTTATAGTTTATATATTCACATTGTTTTTCACGTATTCCTTGGTGGCGTGGGCAGGGAATAATAGGAAGTGACAGTCCCATAAGACCTATAAGAATTCGTTTTATGCAGAGCGCTCTGGCGGCTCGGGGTGAAGCTATAGCGAGGGAAACTCAAATCCATTTGATGTAAAATTTATTGTACGAAATATTCGAGGGAAGCTATAATTTCAAAATTTTATTTAGCGAATAAGAACGAATTTGACGTAATTACATCATCTTCTGTTCGTTATTGCAAAATAAATATTAGAATTATAGCTTCTTACAAAAATTAATCAAATGCCATTTAGATATCTTTCATTAATCAGAAATGCAATCTCAGTAATTGAAAGTACAACCTAGATTTTTGTTAACGGAATAGCTAGTCACAAGAGAAAATTAAATTATGATATCGCTTCAGATGTAATTAGAACATATTTTCAACTTAAATAGTAACATTTTAATAAATTTAAATAATTTTATTACGAGTTATGATCGATTTAAAACAATCCTGTATTAGAATTTAGTGAGTTATAAAGGAAATAATGCTGCCAAATAAGAACACTCAAAGTCAATAGAATTTCATCATTTAAATAAATGGCAAAACTTGAATGAAAAAATAGAAACAACATCGATATAATACACCATATCATCAGGTTTTCAATGAGCTATCTAGAAGACTATTAGTTATAATAATCTTTATGACTAGATCACAGGCATTTAAAAAGAATATAAAAATAAGAATTCGAAAGAAGATGGATAGACAAAGTACATATAATACAAAATGTTTTCTTATGACACCTGTGTAGTAGACCTTGCGATAGTAGTGTCCTCCTTCGGGCGAATGATCGACTAATGTGTTAGGGTAATGCGGTGTGTTCGGAATCCTTTGTTGAGTGTTTACATTTGAATTGTCACAATATTTTGGTGTCATATCAAAGTTATTCTTCCTGAAATGTGTTGATTTATCACCTGCAAAAATGAATGGTGGCTTCAAGGTCATGGTTCATGAGATATCCTCAAAAATATCTAGGGTAGGTTTAGTTTTAAAGGAGCCGGCGTTTTTTTGTTTGTTTTGATAATAACTTAAATGAATTAACATTTTCTTCAGGCCGATTTCAGTGATATATTTTTTAAATATGGAGATATTTCGACATTGTACATCGACGAAAGAAATGTTTATGAAGGAAAAAGATCGGGTTATGTGGTATATAAATCCAAAAGGTATCCTTTGATTATATAAAAATGTTAAAATGTAAAGAATTTCATGCTAATTCGCAAAAATTACTTACAGGGCGTGTTACCGAGCTATATCTGAACTGAATGACCGGCCACCTTTTTATATGCGTTTGAAGTTTTCATTTCTTGATGAATGCGAAGGAAATAATTTGCAACAAAAGAACGGAGATGCTGAACGACTTCCAGCTCTAAATGCTCAACTTGGAGAAACGTGCAAAGCGTATGTTCAATATTGTTTACTATTTGTGCTTGTTTTTAAAACGGAGAAAGAAATCCAGTGGTGGTTGTATTGGCATAAGTTACTGAGAGTAAGCCTCCATGAATGGTTTAAAAGAAATTATATCCAATGAAGTTGAATTGCAAGTTTGAATTATTGACCTCAGGAAAAGTCATTAATGTACATCAGTTTCGTTTTACAATATTGCTCCATTCTTATGCTACCGAAATGCATTGTGAAATTGATAAAATATCTCTTCTACCCAGCTCTGTTAAAATGAAAATCATGCAACACTAGATTGAAGTTACCTGCATTTTTATTATTTCAATAGAGAAGGTGTTTTTAAAAAACGAATTAATGAAGTCGTATGGTGTTTATTGATGAAAAATGGTTAGTTTCATAATTCATTCCTAAAGTTTTTTTTTCATATATAACATTACAGAAATGTGCGGCCAAATGACAAACTAGATTTCAGACCATTAATTCCATCTCTGTTGAAGGTATGTATACTTCTGCAACACATGTTTACTTGACTGCTCATTTGTAGTTGTGGTTGTTGTTTTTCACTTAGAGCTGTTCTTGTAGTTTCATTTTTATATAGCCTAGAATTGAGACTCGAGAAATAAAATTTGTTTGAACGAATCCTTAATTAGCTTAGAACTTTAAAATTCCTATTTCTATACCTTAATTAGAACTAATGAGCTTGATGCAGCATTTAATCTAACAATCTCATTAGTTACATTTATTTATGACATTTTCAAACATCTCTGTATATTTGGGTACTGATGGATTCTCATAAATAAATTCACTGAGGCAACTTTTACTATACTCAGTATTTGTAAAAATTACTTTAAATTTTAACTTAAGAAGTAACAAAATAGTATTTGATATTTTAAAGATGGAGAATTTAATTAGATATAAAATCAAGGCATACATGGGGTGATGTTAGAAAGCTAAAAATTAATGTGATGTAAATATATGTAGTTATTTTATAACTAAAGTTGCATGTCACTCATCTTGGATAGAGTAGTGGGTAAAATGTCTGGCTCCGCTTTAAGATCATGCTTTTAAAATTCTTCATAGGCATTGGCTGCTTATAATTTGTGTTAAGTGTAAGTATTATCTGTTACAGTTGGACCCTGATTTAAGGCCACCATTTATCCATCACTGACATTGGTTTTAAATCGAGGTATATGCTTGCTCTGTGAAATCATAAGATGGAAGCTCTGTTCACAATAATTCATGGGCAGTATGCAGGTGGTGGCTCTATACAGGGTGTTTCTGAAAGGTCTGGTTAAAATTCAGAGCAAGTTCTACTTGCCAATAGAATGAAAAAATTCATATAAACATAGGTCTGCAAATGCTTCCCTTCCAAGTTACAGCCCTTCTCAGTTTTCTGAAATGATGAGGGGAAAAACACCTCTCAGGTTGAAACAGTTCAAAAAAGAGTGAATATTTAACAGCAAAATTAATTTAAATCTAACTAATGTACATTAGTTTCAAAGCACGGCACAGCTCTTCAAAGGCAATTAGGGAACATGGTAAGGTTTTTGCTGGCTTCCTGATGTTTCCCCTTCGCACAAGGTGCTCAAAATGTCCTCCTTTAACATTGATACAGGCTTAAACATCTTCGCATTGATTGCAGAATACGCTCAAAAGTACCTGAAGTACTGCAGGTTGTCTGTCAGTTATCCACAATGTGCTCTTGGAGACTCAGGGCATTGAGGACTGGAGTTGAATACATGAGCTTTTAAATGTCCCCACAAATAAAAATCCAGTGGATTTAGGTCAGGGGAGCATGGAGGCCATGCAGTCAGCCTCCCTCGACCTATCCAACGAGCAGGATATGCAGCATTGAGAAACTCATGGGTAATAATACTAAAATGAAGAGGAGCCCAATCATGCATAAACCATATGCATGCTCGCACCTGAAGTGGAAGATCTTCCAGCAATGCAGGCAGATCGCTTTCCAAGAAATCTTTGTAATTTGGCCCCCTGAGCCTGCATAGTAGTGCATGAAATCCGATCAAAGAGTCACCAATGATACCGGGACAAATGTTAATGGAGAACTGTTGCTGGTGCCATGATTCAACAATACTGTGTGGATTTTCATTTGCCCAAAGGTGTTGATTGTGGTAATTAAAAATACCGTCTCTGGTGAACAATGCCTCATCCGTAAAAAGCACTAAAGAAATGAAGTTAGTGTTAACACACTGCTTCAAAAACCAGTTGCAGAACAAAACTCGTGCAGGAAAACCGTCTGGTGAAAGTGTCTGCTCCCACAGCAGAAGGTATGGATAGAGCTGCTGCTCTTTCAGCACCTTCCAGACGGTCATGTGTGAAACATGATTTTACTGTAATGCTAATTTCCTTGTGCTGCTTCCAGGATTCTCCTCAATCATGGTCAGAATCTGTTTTTAAAATTCAGGGGTGCAAGTGTCTCTTCCTCTTCTCCAGTCAGCAGTAGCAGGCAAGAAAGACCCCTGTTCTCTGAGACAACGATCAATGGCTACAGAAGTTTTCTGATCCTTGGAATTTCTCCTGGTATAATCGCCTGGCTTCATGGCCATTACCATCTGCAAGGCCATGCCTACATTAAATGCATGTCTGCCATCTCAGCATTTGAACAAACAGCCAAGGTTAACACTTCACTCAAATCACTTGAACCACTTTAACAGCACTACCGACGAAGACAAGGTCTGTACTAACAACGTTCGAAGGACAAACATGAATGTCTTCTATCACATCATGTGATCAAACGGTTCCAGACTGTGTCATTGCAGCCTGGATCAAATGCAGTATTTCATACATTGACGTAAAATTGGTTTTCTGTTACCTATGTTACGCATTTTTTCCTCAACATACCGAAAGAAGAAGACAAACAGACAGACAAACGACTTTATTAAGGGCTGTAATTCAGAAGGGAAGCATATGCGGACCTATGTTTATATGAACTTTTTCATTCTTTTGGCTAGTAGAACTTGCTCCCGAATTTTGGCCAGACCTTTCATAAACACCCTGTTTATGGGGAGCACTAAATCAGAGTCTGACTGTAGTTATAATAAAAATAAATTAATGAATCTCCATTTTATAAAAAATTACATGGAAATTAATTTTATAGCATAAATTGCTATTTAGTTTTCTCATATTCTTCTAACCTGAAAAGTAATAATTAATTAGTAATGAAATTTGTAATTATTAATGTAATTAGAATAAATAAATATATGTTATTCTGGATTGTGAAATTTTGAGAATATTTTTTGTACATAGACATATGACTTTATATAGGATATAAAAGTTCTATGAAATCCAAAAGTTTTGTTCTATTTTACAGGTTAAGTTTTTTTCTAAATGCAGAAAATGTAAGAACTTTGGTGACAAAGCATGTAGCGAATGTGGTATTTTATATTGCTCTGAATCATGCCAACTTAAGGATTGGGAACATCATAAAAATGAATGTTTTTTCTTGTAAGTAATTAATGTTATTTGGAATATTTTTTTAAGTAAATATTTATATTTGGCTTTTTTGCTGTTTTAATAAAAAAATAATTATTATAGTAAAAACTCTTCCTTAGGGAGAGGTAAAACGGAGAAATTTCTAGCAAAAATTTGTTCACTGATAAGGGGGTGCCGGTGGTGTATTGGTTAGGATGCTGGCTGCTTCTCGCATATTGCTCAAAAAGGCAGTGGGCACGAATTCTGCGCAAGTAGGATTTTTTCCAAGGTTGCCCAGCCCCCTGTTTGTGCAGTTTGAGGATATGGTGCAAATTCAGCATTCTGTTAAGCCATTAGTCCCATTGATGCTTTTCGTAAAGAGTAGGCTAATGCCGGCACCGGGTTTCCCTTCTCCATTCTTTGTGTACATATGTCCAATTGATGACAGTGCAAAATTACCATAACCATTGGCGCACTTAAAAAATCAATTACTACTACTTGTTCACTGATAAGTAATTTGCATTGCTTGATTAATTTTTTTCTCTTTCATGACATGTGTTATTCAAGAAAGTGCCTCCCCTCAAAATCGCCATGTGATAAAATATCTTCCAACATAAATGATAATCAAATGCAGGATGTTGCAAGCACTAACAAAATTTCGCCAAAATGGATGAAATTGATTAATCACATCGAAGACAAGGAAAAGAGTTGTGCTTCAAATTTAGCATCAGTACAGGCTAGTGAAGAAAGAGAACTGATTAAGGAAAATGGTGCAAAGAAAAGGCAAACTGAGGAGTTTTTTAGAGTGCCTATAGGCAGAGGTAAAACAATTATTGACGTTACTGGGAGAGGTAGAGGAAATCATAATAAGTTGAATGCTGGTAGAGGTATCTGGAATTTTGACATTAGTGAAAAAGATAGCGGAGTGTGGCAAAACCTAGTTGATATGAGAATAGTTCCAAAACTTCCTGGTAACCTTGGTAAAACAAACATTGATGTTGACAATCACATTAAATTGGGAGGTGGTATCCAGGTGAAGGTAGACAGTGATAATGTGGCTGGTGGAGTTGCACAAAAAACAAATTGCAACGTTTACAAGAATGAAACAAGAGAAAGAATTTCTGAGCGTAAAACCAATTTGGCAAAAAAAATAGTTCCCATGCTCGAAAATTCATCAGCTAGTGGACAAAATGTTGATAGAAATGCATTTGGAAGGTTAACACAAAAAGAAGAAAGGAATTTCTCCATAATGCCTGAATGTTCCAAAAGATTATCACAGGAAAGAGTCACAGAAGAGGTGAGAATTTATCTTCATTTAGATGTAAGAATATGAATAATTTTCCGCCCATTTGTGGTAGATGGCTGACATTCTGATTTTTTTTAACCTTCATTCAAAAATTTTCTGGTATGATTTTAATAACACTCCAGGTCATTGTCTTATTATTGTTGCATTCTTCTTGAACAGGAAATAAAATCCTTCTATAAATGTATGCATTTCTAAATTAGTGTTAGTTTTTGATCATTTACTTCAGTTTAGATTTCGTTCTAAGGTTAAATCTTTAAATCAAATTCTGTTGCAGGTTTTAAGTGCAATATAAATGTTGGACAAAATGTTAATTTTATGAATGTGTATTAATCTTCATCTAATTACATCTAATGATGTCTCATAAACTGAAATACTTTTTTATTTTTATTTACGTTTAGGTCATAAAGAGCTGCAAACAGGAAAGCATACCTAAGTTTTCTGACACTTCTGCAAATAAAAAGCTAGTTGACAGCAATTTAAGATATGAACCCAATTCATGGGATTTGCTTTCTGATAATCCAAATACCCAAATTATTAATTATGATTTGTGCACACAGCATAAGAAATTATCTTTCGATAAATTCACAAAGGTAATATTTTGAACTATGAAATTTTAATCAGTTACAGAGGTTTTCTATGTTAAATTATCTTTCAGTTTGTTCTTGGTAAACCATTTTTTTAATAAGTAAGCCTTTACCTCTCAACCGAATTTAAAATGAGTTACCTTCATGATTACCACAGAATGCAACTTTTGTTATTTTAATTAAAGCAAACAGAAAATATTTGTATAGGTAAATTCATTAATCCAAAGAACCTAGATAAATTGTGATTGTTGGTAAATGCTTAACACATAAAGGAACTGTAAAAGTGGTTGCTGCACAGGATGATGTATGCCATTGTATACATCTGAGGGATTAGTAGTATGGCTTTCAGATATTTTGTTACTAAATTTTTGTGAGTATATTTTAATATTTTGTAACAACATAATTTTATGAGAAGGTTCAATTGTATCTGTATCTCAAAAATTTCCAAAAAATTTGAATAAGTTTGGTCTATTAAGTGTCTGTTTTATGAACAATAGTATTTAATGATTTAGGCATAAAAATCAAATGGTTCATATTTTATTTTATTAATAACAGTTACCTGAAACCAGTGCATTTCTAGAAAGCATGATCATTTATTTGATCTTATTAAATGGATTTTCTCCATAAATTTTACTTCCCATTCTAAAATTTTGCTGATTGTAGTCTAAGCAGGCAAAAAATTTCTTTAAGTACTTGGGGCCAATGATGTGCTGTATACTGCTGTGGCATTGTAAGTTTCTGTGTAGTTCCTTAAATTTCTTCAATATGGTAACATGGCTTAAAATCCAAATTGAGAGCTTTTGAAATAATTGGATTTCATTTTAAGCTTAACACTCTTTAAGGTAGTTCAAACCTAAAAAATTCTCTTGTAATTAATATATAACTGTCTTTAGTTAATTCAGAAACTGTTAATAAATATCTGGTATAGCTAACTTGAAATGAATTTCATATTTCCAATCATAAATTGAAAATATTAATCAACGATTTTTCTCATACTCGCTTTAAAACATTTTATCAAGTAATTTGTTTATTATTAATGATTTTTATTCCTTTACTGTTGATTTTTGTGCTCTGGTGCTCTATTATTACCCATTGCAATGGAATAATGTATTATTAATAATTCTACTCTCTCTAGCTTATGTAGCATCTAGAATCATGTTTTTAATGTGCACAGGTGGCAGTATATACCTGTGTGGCTCCTGATGAGTATTGGGTTCACTGCAGCAGTGATTTAGAAGAGTTGAGAATGATAATGAGGTTAATGATGGATAAAGTACACCACTCTGCAGTCCCTTACAAACCCTCACTTGGCAACTACTGCTCAGTTTTATTTGAAAACCAAGTGTGAGTAGTGGAATTTTAGTGGTACAGGGTTAGAATCCCACTTTTCTGTAAATGATTGTATTAACTTAAACATTGGTTATATATTTAAATGCCAACATGCGATTGTCCGCAGAACTCCTCTTAGGGTTCTCAGCGGATTGTGTCAGTTCAGGTGTCATTTGACGAGTATTCACAACACGGATTGCACAATTCAGTAAAATCTGTGAAAAAATGTACACAAGGTCTGATAATGGCCAAAAACCGTGTCCAGGAGGTGCTTATGCCTGCCCAATTAGGTCACACTACTGTGGTCAGCGCTACTGTCACCAAGTTAGCCGACCGGCCACCTTAATGCAATGCACCTACTTTAGTCATGCCTACCTGTCATTTTGAAAGACAGTTCCACTAGTTGGTTATTACTTTCTCCATATACGAAGTATAGAAAAAGTATTGTTTTCATGAAAAATATCGAATTCAAGATTTAAACGGAAATACATATTTTAAGGTCCCTTGTACACATTTTGACTATTTTCTCGATGATGTCTGTGGGTGTGTGTCTGTGTGTGACGTATTTTGTGAGTGCTCTAAATCAAAAAATATTAATCAGGTCAACGCAAAATTTTGATTTGACATTATTGTTAAAGGGGAAAGAACTGATTAGTTTTTGGTAAAAATCGGTCAACCGGAAGTGGGTGTTTACTCTTGTCACATCCATTTTTTTTTAAATAGTTGCTTTAATATTTACTAAACATAAAAATGTACTGGAATAAAAGTTGTATGAAATTTAATTTTCTACAGTGTTTGTTCGAAAAATTTTCCCATTGTTTAAGAGATATTTTTAAAACTAATTTTTTTAGCTGCCATCACTACACCACCTACCGATGACTATTGTAATCAATTTATGCTTGGTTACATATTAATAGCGCTCCTTTTTAATTTCTTAATTGTTGGAGTTTCGGGGGTATATCTAATATCAGAAGGCTATGGTTTGAGTTTATTTCTGTTCTTTGTAGTCGAAATTTTTCTCGCGGTTCCTTAAAATATTTATTATCATGTAACCTATTCAGAATTTTTAGAAATATTACAGTTATGGTGAAAGTCATGTGGTGGCCACATCAGTTGCTTTTTACTTTCTCCGTATACGTAGTATAGGGGAAAGTATTGTATTCATGAAAAAAATCGACTTCAAGATTTCAACAGAAATACACATTTTGAGGTACCTTGAACACATTTTGACCATTTTCTCGATGTCTGTGTGTGTGTGTGTGTGTGTGTGTGTGTGATAGCCTTTTTGTGGGTGCTCTAACTCAAAAACTATTAATCAGGTCAATGCGAAATTTTATAATTATCATTTTTATAAAAGTCACAAAAACTGATTAGTTTTTGGTAAAAATCAGTCAACCGGAAGTGGGTGTTTACTCTTGCTACTTATCCGTTATTTTGAGATATTTGCTTTAATATTTGATTAATGTAAAAATGTATTGGAATAAAAGTTGTAGGAAATTTAATTTTTTACAACCTTTGTTTGAAACATTTTTCCATATAATGCATTGTTTAAGAGATATCTTATATTTTTTGCTGCCACCATCACACCACCCACTGACGACTATTGTTAACAATTAACACTAAGTTAGGTCTTAGTAATGCTCCTTTTTATTTTCTTAATTGTTGGAGCTTTGTGGCTATATCCAATATTAGAAGACTATGGTTTGAGTTTATTTCTGTTCTTTGTAAAGTCTAAAATTTTCTCGCAGTTTCTTAAAATATTTATTATTGTGTAACCTATTTGGAATTTTTAGAAATATTACAGATATGGAGAAAGTCATGTGGTGGCCACATCAGATTTTTCTGTTTGTCTTAATTTCCTACAATGTTCACTTGAAATATTATTTCACTAAAAATAATTAAACTTATTTTAAAATTTGATTTACAAAGTTTTTATAATTACGCTGAAAATTAATGAGGGTTCTCTTAAAGTGTATCTTTTATTTCAGATTTCAAAATGTTGTTGCTGTACTATTTACTAATTATTTATTGGTATTTACCATATTTGCCCGATTATAAGGCAATGTTTTTTACTTTCTCCATGTACGAAGTATAGAAGTATTGTTTTCATAAAAATCGAATTCAAGATTTTTCTAGAAATACATGTTTTAAGGTCCCTTGAAAACATTTTGAGTATTTTCTCGATGATGTCTGTCTGTGACTGGAATTTTGTGGGTGCTCGAACTCAAAAACTATAAATCAGGTCAATATAAAATTTTGTTTGACATTTTTGTTTAAGGCACAAGAACTGATCAGTTTTTGGTAAAAATCAATCAACCGGAAGTGGGTGTTTACTCCTGTCACATCCATTTTTTTTTTAATATTTGCTTTAGTATTTGATGAATGTAAAAAAGTATTGGAATAAAAGTTGTATGAAATTTAATTTTCTAGAAAACATTTTCCCATATAACGCATTGTTTAAGAGGTATTTTAAAAACTAGTGTTTTAGCCGCTGCCACCACACCACCTATCAGCGACTATTGTAAACACTTTATGCTTAGTTACGTCATAGTAACGCTCCTTTTTATTTTCTTAATTGTTGGAGCTTTGTGGCTATATTCAATATCAGAAGTCTACGGTTTGAGTTTATTTCTGTTCTTTGTAGTCTTTAAATTTTTCTCGGTTCCTTACAATATTTATAATCATTTAACCTATTTGGAATTTTTAGAAATATTATGGATATGGAGAAAGTCATGTGGTGGCCACATCAGATTTTTTTCTAAAATGTAAGCTGAAAAATTCATACCTTATAATCGTGGCCAAAGATATCGTCTATTTCTCTTCTCCCTCTCATCCCCATTAAAATTTTCTATAATTTTTCATTACTCTTGTCAGGTAATTATATTAACACTGGAAATTAAGTGTAACCAATCTGATATTTTGAGATAAAAATTCAGCATCAATAGCTTGAAAAAAACTTTCTTTCAAATGGCTTCTGAAATAGGTCTCTTTATATTTGAGGTCGCACTATAATCAGGCAAATACGGTAATACAAAATATATATTTGGTCATAAAAATCTGTCATTTTAATATTGTGTTAATATAGTTAAATTGATTTTCATAATGAAATTTATTTAATCGGAAACGATTTGCTACATGTTAAATTATTTTTCTTGGTAGATACCGCTCCAAAGTGCTGTTTGTTGAAGAATCAAGAGCAAAAGTGTTATTTATAGACTTTGGAGTATTTAATTTTTGTGAATTCAAAGATATGTGTGAACTTCCATCCCTGGCTAAGAACTACTATGCCCAGGTAGTGTAATCATTTTCCTATAGTTTTAAGCAATATTCTTATGCAAAAATTTTATTCTAAATTTATGAATATTATTTGTAACAAATTATGTTTTATCGGGGGTGCCAGTGATGTAGTGGTTATGAAAGGGCAGTGGGCACAAATCCTGCGAGAGTAGGATTTTTTCAAGGTCTCCTGTTTGTGTTGTTTGAGGAGACCATGCAAAGTCAGTGTTCCGTTCTTTGGAAGGGACATTAAACCATTTGGCCCCCTTAGTGCTTTTCATAAAGAGTAGGCTAATGCCTGTACCACGTTTCCCTCCTCCCTTCTGTGCGTATGTCCAGTCGATGACAATGCAAAATGACCATAGCAGTCAATGCACTTAAAAATCAATTACTACTACTTCTTATGTTTTATCTAGTGCCAAATGATTACTTACTGTCCTTGCATAAAGTCTAGATACCCGAGTTTGAGGTGGTATATCTCGAAAACAGCTGTAATGATTTTAATGGGGTGAAAAGTAACGGATAGAGAATTTATTTCTACATTAATTGATGTACAGATTAAATTTTTAGTTTATGTTTAAATATTTTACATTGGGCCTTATTTGAAGAAAATCACTTTTTTTAGCCCTGGAAATCCAATAAGACCAATTTGAATGTTTACAACTCAGAAACCCTGCAATTTATCAACTTGCAATTTTAATAGCACTTACCTAAAACTACTAGATATAAGTATTTGGAAGCGTTATTTTATAACTGCAACATTAATACCCGATTTTGTTACATTTCTGAAATTCGGCTATCTTTGTCGTTTCTGGGTTGTTTTCAGAGTTAGAGGTACTGTTGTTACCAGACAAATGCCTATATTACTAATATGTAAAAAAGAACATTAGAATATTACTTCCCAAAATGATTCAATTTCATTCTGCCTCCACCTTATAGCTACGTCTGGTGTAGGGAAACGGCGGGAGAGAAGAGGAGGCAGCATGCATTGTTGTCACCTCTTCTATATTCTTTGCATGCCTGGTCATGTAAATGACTCACTAACTTAGAAGTCATGGCAACAATGCATGCTGCAATTGCTACTTTCTTCCTCTCTCCCACCATTGAGTTTCTTTGCATTGTCAAAGTATTTGTATTAGATTATTGATATAACATGCTATTCCATATTTTCTAGTGCAAAAAATGTAATTTTTAGAGCTCTTACAAAGTTATATTAGTTTATTCAACACATTATCCACAGCTCATTGGAGATATTTCTTCTAAAATTATTATCTATAGTTGATGATTAATATGATAAAATTAATTGTTTTTTAGGCTATTCATGTAAAATTGGATCCATGGACACCTGGAGAATATCTAAATCTTAAAAAAGATAGTAATCTTAGCTTAAAAGCTGTCCAAGTGGTAAGACTTTTCAATCATTACCTATAACTATTACCTAATAGTAATGTTGTCTTTATTGTTTCATATATTATTTTAACAAGTTGACTGCTGAAGTCCAGTTAATTAGTGATCACACACACACCGTTTATTTTCCATGTGACTTATATTGATACAATATGAGATTTTGCCTCTGGCAAATCCCAGCATTTTATTTTATGAAATTGTTTTGCAATCTGCAGCCAAATAACAGGGTTATAATAACCCACTGTTGGTGGTAGCTGATAGGTATGGTGATGTGGCAATCATGTTTCTGCTATCTGTCATCTTGGCTTTTCTAAATTTGCTAGTTATTCTCAAACAAGCAGCTCAATAATCGCGAGTAATTTTATTAAATATATGGCTATTTTTGGAACTAACTAATTGATTAACTTATTACAAATTTTATCAAAATTTCCTCATATTTACAATATTTGTCTTATTAAAGAGGTTAAGGGAGGAAATTTTAAAGTAAATTACTATACTACTTTATGCATTTCTGTAAACCTAAAATTAAAAACTTTTAAAATAATCCTGTTTCCATTTAGATTTGGCCATGCCTTATCTTTATATGTGCTTAGTGGGTTGTCTTCTATAGATTCATTAATTTAAAACTGTAAATAATAATGTACCAAGGGGATACTTTTTTCCTGCCACCACTTTTGTTGTGCTTCATAATGCCATATTATATTTTTTGTGAAATTTTTATCAGTTTTGATAGATAATCAGAGAACATAACTGCTTATCATTGTCAAGGCTAAAGATGCAAGTATTGTGCATATGGATGTTTCCACTTTTGTTTCCATTAGCTCATAGTAATTGACTGTATGCACTGTGTGTGCGCTAATGGTACATATTTAATTTTCTTCTGTCTTCTTTAATGCTGCGACAATAAATATCATATTTTGTTGGGATATGGAATTCACTTTTCTAGAAAGCAATTGTTGTCTTAACGTCAAGAAAAATTATTGCATAAAATATTACAGGGGTCTTTTTTCTCAAAGGAGGACTTATGTAAATTGCTGTTTGTGAAATTTGTTACTGCGCAGAATTAATTATAAGGTTATTTTTCATTACCCGGGTGAAGGTAATGACAGCAACAGTGGTGCTGTCAATGGCGAGAAAGCAATGAGAAATGGTACTATTATGAAATATACAAATGTATTACAGAAATTTGAAGATGAGGAATTATGGCACTTTAGGGGATTCTCTGTCCTCCGTTGCCTCCTGGGTTAGGATGGGTTGGTTAGTTCTGGGTTGGTTTCCTTTCTAGGCTCACTGTGCTCCCCCCCCCCCTCAGGTTAGGTTGCATTGGTCTTCACTTATATTACTCGCCGTTCGTTTCCTATCTATTTTTCATTACTTCTGCTTCAAATGCTCCTCTAAAGTATCATGAATTGCCAGTCGGAGAAGAGGCAATTGTGAAGTTTCTTCAGGAATATGGAGTGCTTCACAAGTGAATGCAAGTGCGCCAGAGGCGACCCAATGCATCTCCACTTTGGCAATGAATTCCAATGGCTTTGCAGTGGAACAGGATGCTGCAAGAGACTTAGGATGCGCGTGGGAAACTGGTTCGAGGGATCAGCATTTATAGCGCCATTGTCATTGTATTGAAATGCATCCTGTAGTAGTACCATTTCTTGTCAGTTTCTTGCCATCGACAGTGCCACTATCCCAGTCTTGACCTTCACTCGGTTAATTCTAAAGAACCAATTATAATTATTTTTTTATTTTAGGTTGATGGTTTGACAAAAGTTCACGTAGAAGGGGTGCTTTATGCTCAGATAGCTCCTACGCCAAAGCTTTTGTTACCCTCAGCTCCATCAGATAATCTTACTCACAGTGAAACCTCAGAGAATAATACTATGCAGTAAGTACATAGTTATTTTAGCAGATTGCTTTTAAATTTTTAGGTATAATTTGAATTACAATTCTGCCCATTTGTTAAGGAAAGCTGATTAGGAAAATATTATTTTAAATATTACTAGAATGTCAAAAATGAGAATTTTGAATGTAATGTTGAGGATTCATCAAAATTTAAATGTATTTATATTTATATCAGTTAGCTACAGAACTCATACATATTCTTGTTGTAATTATTGGATAATATTTTTTGCCTAAGATGATGAAAGTTAAATGTATTTTTAATTTTCTTGCATAATAGGATTCAGTGGCCGATATCAATTTTGAGTCTCCTCAAAGAGGGTTATTCAGCAGCTTGCACTGTTCTTAGTGTTTATATGAATGCAGATGATCAGAAGGATGAAATAGTTTTAGCTATTGCCTTTGATGATATGTCTGATGATTTAGAAAGTATCTTAATTGATTTTCCCAATGAATGCAAGAATCTACCACAGGATCCCAATTTCAAGTAAGCTTATTCATTGAAAACTATTGTTGTACTTTATGATATCTAGTAAATTAAAGGTAAGGTGCATTTCAGTTCCAAATTATGTTCTTAATATTTATGGCATTTTTCTGATTTTTGCTGCTGTGATGCACCTAATAAAAAGCTTCATTTATAAATTTTTCAGAAAATATTTTGTTTTATTATTTTTTATAACATTAACATAATTGATTGATATATTAGATTGAATGCCACAATGAGCATGTTTTCCATGGTATTGTCTTATTATAAAAATTTGCCATTTATGGATTGGATTGTATTGTAAAGCTTTTATTATAATTAAAAAACTTACTTATATTGTTAATGTTTTTTGCATGGCAAAATAGAAAAACTGCTTCATTTATATTTAAAATTATTTTCTCAGCATGTAGCAGTTGTGCTGAACTGTCCAATTGAGAAATGTATAGTTTCAAGTAAAAGTTTTAATTTAATTGAATTTTGGCCTTATATTTTTTAGGGTCTGACATCAACTAAGGTTAAATAAAATATTATCAAAATTATAAGCAGTCAAATTTATTAATGTGCTTATGTGGCAGCATATATAAAATAAACAATTTTAACCCTTAAATGCTGGAATTTTTATCCTTGTAGTTTATGCTTAAGTTTTTATTACATTTGTGATAGAGACTTAATGCATCCCAAGTAAGCATATCATTCTGTCTGTAAATGTACGTATTAATGGAGAAATACAGACTGTGACCATATGGTCACGCTAGGCTCTTTGTAAACAATATATGGTCTTTAAATGGCTGATTTAAATGCTAATTCCGACACTGGATTCCCAGATATAAATTGCTTTATGTACATTCATAAAAATTGTTGTATATCCTAAACTGTCATTGGAAAATATTCAAATGAGAAGCATTTTAACCCTAGAACTACCAAGTGATTTTCATTACCATGAACTACCAAAGGGGGCCTCAGGGGCCCACCGTCTAAAATACAATAAAAAGTCATAGTAACGTTTTGAACTTATTGTTATATATTTAAAAACAACATAGAAATACAGCTATACAATTTTAGTAATTTATTTGAAATTTTATGTACATAAAGACAAATATTTACATTCGAACAATTCTTTTACATTCTTCCTCATTATGTTTTCAAGATCATATTTATATTGCAGTAAGAATGTATTTACAGAAATAATAACAAATTGATTAGAAAAATGATTTAATATGATTCATTTGACACAAATGTATAAATAAATAGCGTGCTTCACACTGTGCTTTCCACGCTTATGGTGCCCTAAAAGTTAGGCTACCCACATGTCAAGGCATGCAACCAATGACTAAATAGTTTGCAGAAAAGTGAAATATGCATACATTGATGGGAAACTTCAGGTAATTATTTAACACAAGTCTCTGCACAATGTAATAAAATATCCAGACTTTTCCTTTATTATAAAAGTGAAACATACAAAAAAATAAGTTGTGGGCCTCAGAGACCCCCCTTTGTAGTTCTAGGGTTAAAGGAAGAAGCAATGATAAATTACTCCATGTAATGGTTTTTATGGAACGATATTTTTTCACTTTATAATTGAGACCAAAATGTAAAGATGACAAATATCCCTTGTATAGCAATCCCTCGCATAATGACATTAATTCGTTCCATGAAAAGCATCGTTATGTGAAACGTGGTTATGCGAATATTAAAAAACCCATATGAACAATGTTATATTGGATTAACTGGTACCTGGCCTAAGGTTATTGGACTGTAAATTCACAAACAAATGTGGTAAATTTCAGGAAGTAGTAGTAGTATGTGCAGTAGATGTACAGTACAGGAATCCTTTGTTTAATGCTGTTGATGTGTTCCTAAAAAATACCCCATTACTTAAGCACACAACAAATGAAAATGAATTTCCCATAAAAATAGATGAATGATAGGATGCATTTCTGGCAAAAAATTACTGCGCATATAAATTTTATAACATGTTTTATGGTGTTAATAAATGAAAATTGTCAAATATGCATTGCTATAACGTACCTGCAACTGGTCGCAATAAATGAAAACTTCCGTTATGAAAATGCTTCTAATATTTAACATGCAATTTGTGTTTTAATTTATTGTCAAATATGAAAATTAAGAAAGGAATTAAAATAAGAAAATAAACATGGAACTGACCTAATCAGCTTGAGAATTTGGACTTGTAAATCCTGCTGAAGAGTTGAGCTGGGCACAATTTTATTCTCTGCTTGAAGGGTCTGGTTGAGACTCACTGACGGGAGCCCCCGGTGAACTTTTAAAGAATTGGTCTATGGAAAACTGCATTGTTGCTTTTTAGGCACGTTTCACTTCCAGCATAAGTACCTATTAGCTTCAGTTTGTCCGTCCACATGTTCGTTCTCAGATGGATTTTTATGAAATTTGATATTAAGGACTTACAGTCAAAGACAATAAGAAAATCAAAAATCATTTAAACCAGTCAGGGGTACCACTTGAGACTGGTGACAAAAAATGAACTTTCCATTATATCTCGTAAATATTTGGTTATATCAGAATAGTTTTCAAATAAACTTGTAGAACTAGTAACGTAGAGTATTTATTTTCTTATACATTTTTATCATAGGAGTATCTGTTATCAAGAAAATTGAACAAGAAAGTTGTAATTCGCTTTGAACTTAGAAAAATTCATGCATAACTATCTAATTATTTTCAACATAAATAATCTTATTGGTTACTGAAGTAAGATCTGCTATAATTACAAAATACATTTAATTCCTTACATATGCATGACATTTTGTAAGCGGACTAAAATGGATTATCTATTGTGAAGAAAAGAACGTAAACATAAATATTACAACTACTGAAGTGAGATATGTTTTAAATAATCTTTGATTGTTTGGTTGATTAAAATTGATTAGAAAAGAAATCAGTAAATAAAAATTGAATATTTCCCTGGCATTATTTCTGATATATCGTTTTGCAGTATATAGTCATTAAAATTACGTAATATATTTATTGATGCACTAACTAAGGGGAGAGAAGAAATTTTTAATAGAAAGAGATATAATCAGGTCATGATGTTATGCTGTTTTATGGTGTGTTTTCAGTCAAATGATATCGTATAGTTTCAAATACTCAGTCGCATGAAATGCGCCTATTTGTGATACACTGTACACTTTCCTAACTTGTTTTTCTGAAACAGTAGAAATAGTCTGCTACAATAGTTCACTGGTGGAATGTTTGCATGGCAAGTGAAAGAACCAGTCTTGATTCCCAGTCATTGCGGAATTTTTCTCCTGTTTCCAAATTATGCCCAACATTCCAGTTTATGCATGTCTGCATAGTGATCTTAGGATCAATTCTTTCCATCAATTTATGTTAAAAATTACCATATTTCCCAGCATATAAGACTTCCCTAAAAGAGGGCCATTTTCCAGTTTTAAAAATTTTTTACTCATAAAAACACGTTTGGATAAGGACATAAGATTCGTCAGTGGTTAAAAAACCACATAAAGTATGCTAATTATTGGTTGAAAAGCATAGTTTAAGTGTTCTCCACCAGGTGTCACTGTAGTATTTTGACATGCATTTTTTTTATTATACCCATGTACATTCTTGATTTCCATTGCATTACATTAATGTTGTAAAAAACATTGAATTAAAAAGTATGAATATCTAATAGCAGCATTTGTCGCAAAACATAATTTGAACAGAAAATTTCGATAGAAAATATTTATGCCGTGTATCTTTCTATTACTGCCATCTTAGGACCGAACATGAAACTGGTATAAATGCGGGACCGTCGGAGATAGTTGAAAAGTTCTGTAGTATTTTGGAATACATTTCTAAAAATAAACCCACCCATTGCATTAATTTATCATGCCAGGTGTAAGTAAGCATATATCTTATTGATGCTGCCAGCAATGCTGCATTAAGCAGCTAGTGTTAGTGAAAAGAGCTGTACTTGCCGAGATTTTCAGTAATATTGTTCTTTGTATCCTGTGAAGTAAATATATTGCTGATTGGTTACAAATAATTCTCTGAAATACTTTATTATTATAAATAATATCAACAAGAATTCTACAGAATGAATGCAGGTGTTTGAAGTTTTATGTACTGCATAGAAAACCTCCTCTATACCAAAAATGGTGCCATGAGAATTTGAAAAGTATCTAAATTTTATGTGAAATATCTCGTTGGCATTTAAATATTTATTGTATAAGACATAGCATGCTTTTAGGACAAAAGAAGTACATCTTATATTCCAGGAAATATGGTTTATCTCCTAGTGAGGGAGGGTAGTTTTTCTTATCAGTTTTCACAAAATGTGGATTTGCTCAAAAATAGCTGTAAAGATTTTAATGAAATGTTGTGCAGTTATGAACTTGATGACATCAACAATACTACATAAGCTGTATGTCTCAAAAGTCAAATATATATAATCCATTGACATTGTGATGTGTTAGTTTAATGCTCAATAACAGCAAACTGTTCCCATTCCACTAGCTGCAGCATTATTGCTATGAGATGAAATGCGACTAAATATGTATTAGTATTATCAGTGACAATTGTATGGGCTAGAATGGTATGGGTATGAGAAAGTGGTGGAATGCATGTTGAAATTATTTTTTGAAAGAATGGGCTGTTTTTGAGAAAATGATTCTAAAATATTTTCTGTTACATATCTCTGTTGTAAGGCTATTGGCTTTTTATATTTGAGACTTTCCTTAAAATTCAAGACTAAAGTGGCATATCTGACAGTCATAACTGCCAATTTATTCTTTTATTTAAATAAGGGCAAACATGATGTACTCATCACTCATTCAGTTGTTTTAATACCTGAGATAAAATCTGAAATTGCTTTTCCTTAATCAAATGCTAGAATTTCATTAAATTTTATATTAATTAATTTAATGAAAATAAAACTAGGTGATAGCTGACACCTTACTGGAAATGAAAATTTAAATTGCAATGCTTAAATCTACTGAGAGAAATGCACCTAATTTATGATAATGCTTATAGCATGCATGACTCTTACTTGTTTTCTGTGTTCATTTCCCTTTCTCTGAATGAAATCCTTCACCAACTGGAATGAAATCCTTTACTAACTGATCATAAATTTATATCTAAATTTTCATTAGTTTTAGATGGTATTGTGAAAAATATAAACTAAAGGCTGTAGTTGGCTGTTGTGTTTTATCATCTGTGATGAGTGCCTTAGGTATTACTTGAAGCATATTCTGATTTGTTCATTTTAAATAGATCATCCAGACTAGCAGAATCATTTTTCAACATCTTTTCAACTTTTCCATCACTAATGAATGCTTTTGTTATGGTTTTTACCATCAAAAGCAGCCTGTTCTTGTGAAACAAAGTCATAAATTTTGTAGTTCTCATAACACATGAAAAAGCGTTGTCATTAACTGCATGTTCTTTTAAGCTTTTGTTTAGATACTGTTGCGATAATTATAGAGTTGTATGTTTTAAAATATATTATTTTTCTTTGTTTCTTGTGTGGAACTGGTTGTTACTTAAAGAACTTAGCTTTTACCTCAGTTATTCTCTCAAGAGCCATATTAATTGTACATTAAAGTACTGTATATGATAGGCTAGAAAAATCATCTGCCTCAGGCTTCAAAGCAATCATCTTTCACACCTAGCTGTAGTGGAGATAAGTTTGTACTACTAATCAATGAGAAGAGCATGTCAGCATCAAGGCTTGCCTTAGTTCAATGAATTTCATCTTAGATTTGGTTTGTTTGAGAATATTATGGGAATTATGTTTGTTTAATTATCTGCAGCATTGTTCTACAGATTGTTCTGTGGCTCGAAGTAGGGTGAAGGGGTGATTGAAGAATGAATTTGAAGTTTCTGAGAAGATGATGGAAAAGGTGATTCCATTTATAGCTTGCTCCATTTGTATTACTAAAGGATTAACTAATATTTTCATTACTTTAAATATTCCTATTACTAACATGAATGGCATAATCATACATGCTGTTTTATGCATAATATTTAATCTATCATGTATGAGTAAAATGCTGGTTGTGTTGCTTTCAGCATACCTTTTCAGTGTTGTATCAAATTTGGTGCTTGGAGCAATATTATAAAATGCTACCACAAGCTTGATTTAATATAAAAAGAAATTTCTTGCTAAATAATAAAACATTACATTTATGACCATATATGTACAGAGTTACTATTTGATGACAATACTTTTCAACACATTTATAATGAAGTATTATCTCCTCTGTTGGCACAGCTTTGTTTTAGTGAATGGAGTGGTTGTCCAAATTGTACCTCAACTACTCGAGCACTGTGCCCTTTCAAAAGAAAAATTTTTTGTGTAGAAATAATGTCTAGTAAAGTATGTTCATTCATGTTTTATTAATTTTCTAAAGAAAATTTTCAAAATACAGTAGGTCTCCGACTTAAATACATCCGTACTTAGGAACGAAATTCCATAAGGTATTAATATTTTAATAAATCGGGCATATGAACACCAACCCGCATGTATGAATCAGTCATCGCCCACACAAACTACTGGAAGCATCAGAGCATAGCACCCACCCTCCACAGTATATTCTATTTCAATGCGGTCCATTACAGCCTTCTTCAGTTACTTGTTTGTTTGACAATCGGGACGATAATCAAAGATAAAGCTAGGATTTTTAACAGTATTGTTTTCTACTATTATTCATTGCAAACCTATAAAATTTAAGCTTAATTGTGGGTTACATAGTCTTTTATGTTCTGGCTTAACCACCATTTATAAAATTGAGTCCCAAGTTCCAAACAAAACACTTGCGAATGAACTATTGAAACACAACCTGTTCATAACTCAGGGACCTCCTGTAATCATTCATAAATATTAATCCCAGTATAAGTCATGAATCTTGTTTTAACTATTGGAGATACCTAAGATAATTACTTATTTTTCAAGTGCTTATTCTTGAATTTGGAAATGAATGTGGTTGTCAATACATGATGCCAATAATTATCTGAGATTCTTGATTGAAGTGTAATATTTAGTAACTTGTTTATAGAACATAAAATGTGTTTAATTGGCACCAAAATATCCACAAAGTTGAGTGACCTTGCAACAGATCTTAATTACTCCTTTAATTAGTCCATCTTAAGTATTAAGTATTGCACCTTGTTAATCTCTTGTTTTTGTGTTGTTTCTACATCTTTTATGCCTGTGGCAACATTTATAGAAGTTAATTATATGTAGCTTTTTTGTTTCTGTTGGTGGTGCATACACCCACATTTCCTAGATGTTTATAAAAATATTCATTCTGTGCATGGAAAAAATTACAGTAAGTTTTTTCCCATTAATATGTTTGGTGAAGTGGTAAGTTTTCACCATAGAATAACTATAACTATCAGGCTTCAATACCCTCGGGCAAATTTGCTAGCAAGTTAAGTTTGATTATGAAAAATCTCATTAAAGAATCAACAACGGCTTACATTTTTTAGAATAGTTTAGGTTATTACAGCCAAAATTCATTTAGTGATAATTGAAAGTAAATTAAACTGAAACAATTGACTGGAAGGTGGTGTTGTTCTTGATTTTCAGCCCTTCAGTTGGTGAATTAATTGCAGCCTATTATAAGGCTCGTGAAATTTGGGTGAGGGCAGTGATTTTAGCAACAGAAAACAACCGTTGGTTAGTAGCATGTTGTGACTTTGGAGTCATTTTGGAGGTCACAGATATAAAAAAATTACCAACTGGAAAAAATTATAGTAAAATGCCTTCTATAACTGCAAAGTGCCATATCATTAAGTCATTGCTTCCACAGGATGATCTGTTTTCTGATGACCGAATCAAGGTCAGTTGTGGAACATTCTGTACTTGCATTTTTTTATTCTGTACCAATATTTAAGTTTAAATGAAAAAGAAACTTGTAAATTTCATCAGATGCTGTAACAGGCAAAACCGGTCATATATTAAAATTGTTAGTGAAAATTTACAAGTTTCTTTTTCATTTAAATGGAATCTTTCCACAAAGTGGAGCCTTCCCAAGTGGACTTTGCCAATATTTTAGAGTGATCCTTATCTTAAATTTATCAAGAAACCATGGCTCGCTTATTAATTAAGCTCTTAGGGATAGATTTGTTTCTAGGATTAATTATATACCATATTTACCTGACTAGAAGATGCCCCTTTCTTTTCAGTAGCTAATTTTGTTGAAAAATGTGTCATAGGGCATACCAAAGCTAATAAATCAAACAAGATTATTTCTTAGTTATTTTTTATTTTAATAATTAAAAATTTTCATCACAATGCATAGTGCAAAGATAAATGTGATTTAAATCATGCTAGACTCGTCATAATCACCGTTTTTTTATTTATTTCTTTGTTTCACGAATATTAGATATCTTTAAATGAAAAAAAACTCAACCTATAGCAGGGTAAATGCAGTAAATTCATTGTTTTAGCTGACATGAAATGTTTCTTCAGATATTTGTCTCCATAGTTCAAAGTTTATCTTTTAAATTATAGTGGATGATTGCTTTTAACTTATTTTTTTAAACATAACAGCCAACTGAATTGATCATTTGTTTCTGAGTAGGAAAACTCAACCCTCTATATGGAGGTTGGCAAAAAGAAGAATGATTTATTTGAGTGCAAGTTGGGACTAGATGAAGGCCCTCCATTCTGCACAATTTCATTAGGAGTTTGGATTCCAGAATTTGATAAGCCACTCATTTGCCATATTTCACAAATTCCTGAACTTGAGTATGTTCATTTGACATCCGGTTCCAGTGTGAAAATAGTTTCATATTACATATCCTTGATCATGTTTGTCCACCCATATGATATGGAAATCAAGAGGCAGATCGATGAACTTCATAATAATATTTCTGCTTATGCTGGTGAGTACAAAGAATACATATGGTTTCTATTATTAGCCTTATGTCAACTCAATAGATGATTTAAATTGACGATGACTTTGTGGAAACATTTTAGGTGTTATAAAGATTGATTATTGAATAGATTTATGGTATCATTATTTTTATCAAAATCTCAAAATATTGTTTAATAGCTTCCAATTTAAGAAATTATGTGGAAATGGAACTCCATCGAATTTATTCAGTAATTACTATTCTGAATTAGGGATGATTTAATTTATTGATGACCTAATGGTAATAAGCTTATAATATATTCTAAAACTTTTTGAAAATTTGCAATGGTTCTATGAAATTCTTTCTTTACTCACCTTTGATCGAGTCAGTCTTTAAATTAAGGCACATTTACATGGTTCGATGCCATTGAGTGAATTGATTGAATCAGCAGCATTGAACTTCCACATTGAAATAGAAGTAGTTTATATGAATCAATGAAATTGATTTCATCAATTCAATTCAACATGGTGCCAAATGAAATCGTTCGCATGGGTATTCACATTATTTGTGATCATTTAATACATGAGTACTCTAAAATACTATCAAAAATTAAAAAAAGAAAAACTCTATGTTTTTGGATGAGAAGATGGATCATGAGATGAGATATTTTAGGAGCATCGGAATCTTTGTTGAGGGAATGGGGTTTTCTCTGGCATTCATGATTTTATAATCACTGTTTTTGCTATTCCACGAGCACTTGTAATTTTTTATCAAGTCCAAAAACAATGTGTATGGTCCTCTCTCCACTTAAAAACCATGATTCTTCTGTACAATTCCCAGAATAAACCAACACAACTCGCTTTCTTCAGTTCACTTGTCATTCACGGCTTAAAACCAGAGCATCTGTGATATCTTGAGACGAAAATGCTTTCAAAGCTATTGAAATTCTTTTTATACTAATCAATCATCATTCAATGTGGGTGATTCATTTCCATTGCTTCCATGGAATTGAACAAAAGTAGAGCTCTACCCTACTTCTTGCAATGTTCAATGCAATTGCTCAATGACATTGAATTCCTTTTTAGACTTTTCAATTTTTTTAAATTTGGATTATTCAACTAGATTGTTCAATCAAATTGAACCATGTAAATTCACCTTTAGTCTCTATGTTTGTGATATTTTGCATTTTATGGTGTTAATTATTTTATTCTGAGGTTAGATATTTTGTAATCCTCATAAAACTTTTCTGCTGGTATGCATTTTTCCTTTGAAGTTGACTCTTTTTATGATGTAATAAATCAATAATATGAAGTAAAACAACAATTTTCCATTATTTTGGTTATATTTTAACACAACCCAGGTTTTGACAGTGTCGAAACCTAGGTCATGTTAAAATTTACCAAAATAGTGGAAAATTACATTGTTTTATTTCATATTATTGAATTATTCCACAAAATTATGCCATCAACAGTTGAGATAATAAACCAATATTATGCAAGTCCAGCTTTTTTGGCTCTTTTTCATTACTCTGTCTGATGTATATCTATGCAAGGGTTATATGGAAAAAAATAATTAAAATAAATATAATTACCTATCTCTACATTTTTAATATCAAAACTATTATAGCAGAGGATTGTTATCTAGAGTATGTGCTAGATAGGTAAAGGTGGAGACTATCACGAAATTGATGTTAAATGAGAAATCTAACTCCTTAACCATAAAGTTCAAACTTTATGGTTAAAGAGTTAGATTTCTCATTTAACAGAGAATGTGCTATGTTCATCTAGTTTTTAAGTTTTGTTGATATTTGAAAAATTATTTTTGTTCTAGAAAAATCTGAGCCTGTGAAAAAAGTACCAAATGTTGGGAAAATGTATATATCCTTATTCAGCGGAGATATGAAGTACTATAGGGTCGTGGTAAAAAGAGTGAAAAGTCCAGAAAAAATATGTGTGACATTTATAGATTTTGGTAATGATGAAGAAGTTTCATTATCAAGCCTGTATGATATACCTCCTGAATTGGAAAAGGTATGTTTATTAGAGCTTTTTTCTTAAAAAATTTCTTATGCATTCAGTTTGTCTGTTCATCTGTCTGTCCAGGCAATATATCTGGAATCTTGTGACCTGGAGAAAAAAATTGGTGGATCTAGGATCAGCTGCTGGGAAGTAATTGGTGTCTTTCTCTTACCCCTTTGTTTCATTTCTAACCTCCCAAAGAAAAGCATGAAATCAGTGCTGGGCATTATAAATTTCCACTTTTAAGTTAGTTTAACTTAAGATAAAAGCTCAGGACATCAACAGTTATATAGCTAAGGTTTATATTTTATGAAAGAATTCAAATGTGTCAAATGAGCATGAACAATTGTTTATAATCCATAGAAGAGGGAAAATACCAACTGCCATGGCAATGAGTCCCCAGATATTTAATGGGAAACGTATTATTATATAGCATTGATATAAAGCTTTTAAAGGGAATTTATAGGTTATATTATGAGGCTGTAGATCTCAACCAAAGATCTTACGATGATGTCGTAATTCTAAAACAAGAAATATATGGTATTTCAACTAATTAACCGTTTAACTGTTATGCACATTTAAAGATGTAAGGTGTAAGACGTGCTCCCACTGCTGTACACACCTTTAGACGTAAGGTTGGAGTTGTGTCCCCACTGCTATGCACGCGTAAAGAGGTATCTTAGATTTTCTCTTAACTGCTATGCATGTTTTGAATCCTGAAGCAGTGGAGGGATTTTGTGGACTCTCCTATAACTTAATGAAGCAATGAATTGGGTTTGCTCCCAAATATACTGCTACTTTCAAAATACAATGTAATGTAAGTACAATGTACCCTTCGTTTGTCTCTACCTTTTTGCTTGTATTTTGACTTAAAAGGCACTTCAGTTGATAGGAAACTCTTTGATGAGATTTATATTTATTTTATCTTCAACTAATAATAATATTACAAATACATTGAGGATAAATATATTAGTTTATAATCAATTAAACATTCAATATTTTAATTTTTAAATAAATAATTATTATATAATCAGTAAAATTAATAATGATTATACAATTTTTTGTTTTCCCTTGAAATTGATGAAAAAGTAGATACAAAGCGAGAAGCTTGAAAAAAAGTATTCAGCAGTGGGAAGCATATTGAATGTGTTAGCCTATAGCACTAGCAACATGGAAAGGAAACTAACAACATAGCAGTTAAAGGGTTAAAGCATAATGAATGGACTATTTCCGAAAAGGTTGTAAAAAAAATTTCAATTGCTTTCAACTACTGGAAGAATTGAAATAAAAAAAGCTCTTTATGTGATTTGCTCTGCAATTCTTCCCTCATTTGTTTACTTTAGTTTGTGTCCTAGACCTAGTAATAGGGTATTACCATCACCCGGCTGGAAACCCAAGAAGATTTCACTGCAGTCATTCGCCGGGAAAACCTCAAATCTTCCTAAATGATATTTTACTTTCCTCACTTACAAATTCACTAAAACGAGCTCCAAATGAATTTTGCAAAGTTTTATTTTGGTGATATATTTTGAAAAATTGATTTCTCTTTTTTTTGCTCTACATTTTCAGATGCTCAAAATGATATAACTTTTTTTAAGTAATTGGAAATCAAACATCCATAACTTCATTTTAAAAGTAGAAATTTCACTCACTATGCTAGCAAACAATTTATTCCTCCCTTTTAGTTTCAAATTTAAATTATTGAGATAACCGGTTATGTCCACTAGAAATGCTAAATCACTGTCATGTAAGAGAACCCTCTCCTCAGGTAATTCACATTTATTTTTTAAGAAATGATGTCTTTTAATTTCCAAAAACCTTCCCTATAGAGAGCCAACACACATCAGAATGAAGAATTAGATCATATTCCTCTTCTAGCAAATCACAAAAATCTTTGAATTCTCACCTGTATAATCCTCTTGCTCTAAGTTTATTCATACATTCACACTACCATAGACATAACATTACTAAGATTTAAACTTTTTCCACAAAGATTTCTGGTGTTTAATAAAGTGATATTTTTGTAAAGGACGATTTATAAAATTTTCAAGCAAAATTGAGCATCCAACGTTTTCACGGACCATAGCAGGAGATCCCTCTGTCCATAAGCTATCAAATTTGTTTAAGTCAAATATAATGTTTTCTAAGCATGATTTTAACTAATCAAAAATTTCCAAAACATGCACCAAGAGCTTGCATATGTGTTATTTAGTTCAGGATGAGTTAATCTGAAAATTGTTTTTGGGACAAAAGTTACTTTTTTTGAAAGTTAATAAATATGTAATTGATACAGCCAATACTGAGATTTTTAAATGGTAAGGAAACTTTATGAAAAGTTTGAGATTGAGGGCTCTCAATTGACAAAATTTATTATTCCTGAAGTATTGAGTACATTATTAGAAGCTTTCTTGAAAATACTTTTAATTTAAAAGAAATTTGACATTTGAAAAGGAGAAAAAATCCTGTACTTGACTGAGAATTGAACCCGGGTCCCCCACTTGCCCGGTAGGTGCTTTAACCAACTAAGCTATCAAGCATTCTCCATTTTCGAATTGGGGTATTTACTTTTAATTTACTCATTTTGTTAAGAAAATTGGTGTTAGTTAATTTAAAATTGTATTTTTAGCTATGTGAACATTAAAATTTGACTACATTTTGGCTTTTCTCAAATAAAATAAAAACTTGCTGAAATATTTTATGTACATCAAGTTATTTTTCTCATTTTAATAATCATACTTGACCTGAAGGCAGTTGTAAGACCTAGAGTGTGATTTCTCCTCAGTATCTTAGATATATGAATGAATATATGTATGAATTCGCTGCGCAAACCTGACAAGCAAATATACTTATAGCTACTTTTCTACCCCAGCCTTGATATTTTATGTTGATGGGCTAAGAGAATATAGGGAACCATCTTAACAAGTTTTTAAGTTCCTTGGATTTATGGCTCTCTATTAAAAAATAAACATTTCCAGAGGGAATTGATGGAATAATAGGAAACTATGCAGAATGGCATAAGCTGTAATTTTGGGAATAACTTTGAAACAGAAACCCAACTAAGAAAAACACCCGCGTTAAGAAACAGGAAAGATTATCTGCTAAGGTAGTTCAGTGGTAGAATATCCGCCCGGCAAGTGGAAGACCCAGGTTCGATTCCCGGTCATAGCAGAATTTTTTCTGTTTCAAAGTTATACCCAAAATTTCCAGAGTTTAGATTTCATACTTATTGTATCTAGTGTCATGCTTGTGAATTTTTTGTAATTTTTGTACCTTCCCTTTAAAGATACAATGCTTTGGTGTGAAAATTGAGCTGAGGAAAGATTTTGAGAAACCACTCACAAAGGAGGCAAATAAATTCCTTTGTCGCCTCATCCTGGAAAATACAGAATTAACATTGGTGAGTTACATTTCTCTCTATAATTATTTATTATAGTTTTGTAGTAAATAATGGTGGAGACTGTGGTGAAGAATAATATGGTATATGATTACTTCTAAACACTGTGATTCATTATTTAGAGAAACATTGAGAAAGATGGTAACAAAAGAAAAAGATAAAACTGCAAGGTGGAAAAAAATGAAAATAAAATGAAAAATAAATAAATAAATTGAACACTTACTGGTTTACGGGTATATTAATCCTCACCAGGAACCTGTTGCCACTCACACTCATGCATACAATCACAACTAAATCCTAATGTTGGAAAAAAGGGGACTCAGATATCACACAATTGTTAGGAGATTTGTACATCCGATCGACCGTATCAGGGACCTACTGAACCACACTAACCCGCACAAACACACAATTAAACAAAATAAGAAAAGAAAGGAAGAAATAATACTTAGGTTTACAGGAAATGATTCCACACCAGGGACCTAGTATCACATGCAATTGTTTAAAAGGTGTCTTCCAACAGTGACCTTTTAGACAAAACTCACATGCATGTACAGTCCTGGCCAAAATTAACGCAACACCTCTTGGCGTTCTACGGCGGCATCCGCGCGAACTTAAACAAGCAAAGTCTCTTTCGACGGAAAGGCAACCCTGAACAGGTGCAGGAGTAGGGGAGGATCCAAGCGTTGAGGGGGTGAGGAAGCACCGACAGTGTATTTGATAAATTCGGGGTATGGTTTAAGGTTTAAGGCATTTCAACCAAAAATCGATATTATTTCTGGTAAATTAAATACAAGTTCACACTACAAGTATAGTTCACTACCACTAAGTTCACACTGGAAGTATGGTTAACTGCAGTTATGCGGGTGATACTGAGGGCAGACGGAGTTCAGCAAGCTTCTTGGAAGAATCACTCACGAACGAACTACACACATGCGCGCTGATACAAATTTGCAACCTATTCTCCAAACTATTAGTCCGAATCTAAAATGTGCTATTGCGCATGGCTATGACGTAGACTTTCACCTTAAAGGTTCCCCTCCCAAGTCTATCCCTTCCACTCTCACGAGTCGCCAAGTGCCACCACAAAACGAACGTGCAATAACTGCCCAACTGTAACAATGTATGATAATTGAAACAGGCGAACAATAGTGAAGGAGACGGCTTGATAATATACAAATTATGACTGGAAAAATGGGCCTACATTTAAAGAGGCAAGTGAGTATCGATAACAGCTTTTCAGACCAGAAGAAAAGGATCGGGAATAGGTATGGAAGGCGGGAGGAAGAGAGGAATGTTACCAGAGGCCGGCATTTGCCTGCTCTTAGAGAAAGACGCCAAGGAAGGGGAGTACGGTCCCATCTGATAGACGGCGCACTTAAGGTTTCTCCTGAGAATATCTCAAGCCAGCCGCCTCGTTTGTTTCAACCTCAGTGGTAATTCAGGAGTTTATTAAGGCAGAATGGGATAGCATAAGCACTGGATCATGCGGGAACGTTCTTAAATCCATGCCGAAGAGATTGGAACTAGTTATCCAGAACAGAGGAGGGTTGATTTATTATTAATTAAAGGTATAATATAAGATTTATCATTTTATTTGTATTTCATTCGCATTACATGGGCAAAGGTTTCTGTGATGATTATAAATAGCATTTAGCGTTTTTTCTCCCTCGACTTAATCTCTCTCCGTGCTTTCTAAATTGTAAGATCGCTTCCTGAGTTCCGACAGTAGGAAGCTCAGATGCAACGAGAAAACTTCGCTACACAACCGAGAAACTTTAAACCATACCCCGAATTTATCAAATACACTGTCGGCGCTTCCTCACCCCCTCAACGCTCGGATCCTCCCCTACTCCTGCACCTGTTCAGGGTTGCCTTTCCGTCGAAAGAGACTTCGCTCGTTTAAGTTCGCGTGGATGCCGCCATAGAACGCCACGAGGTGTTGCGTTAATTTTGGCCAGGACTGTACTTGAAGTCACTTAATACTTTAGTTTTCTTTGCTTCCTGTAGTTAGCAAATAATAGTATTTCAAGTTTGCATTTTGTATACAGCTGCAGAAAATGCCAAGCTTCAGTGTGTGATAGTAAACATTGTAAATGACTGGTTTTTCATAGGCCTTCATCTTCCTATTTGTTCAGAATGACCTCATAATTAGTGAAATAGTAAAACAGGGTTACAAAATAATTCTTATCTTTGCCTATTGGGAATTTCCTTTGGTGGATGAAGTCATTTGCAGCTACGCATGTGGAAAATGTGATAAAATGCTTTCTATTGCTTATTCAGCTGGAACCTCTAGGCCAAATTGACTAATTATATGTTAGCTCTGGGAAAGGAACATTAGTTATGGCCCAGTTTTTATGGATAGATATTATGGAGCAGTGAAAATGCTTTCCCTTTCACAACATCAAGTACTTAAGTATTCCTGCTTCAAATTGATTACATTAACTACAGTTTTTTCTTGCACTAAATTTATAATAAAAAATTATCTGGGTCAATTGTCATGGCTTTGAATGTTTATTGTTATGAAATGTATCTTTATTTGCAGATTTTTCCTGATCAAAATTTAAAAGGCTGTGAACTTATAATGAAAAATGGTTATCTTGTCAATGACATACTCAAGAGATTAACAGACCCATAATCACCAGGAAACTACAGTAAGGAAGACATTTCAGATATTTAATGCTTTCATTATAATTTTATAACAATACAAAGATCTTGTTCTGAAATAATGCATTTATTTTATACACTTTCAGACTAAACCAGTTTGAGGAGATCAGCTGTTAAGGATAAAATAAAGCTGAAAATTGCCATATTTTAGTATCTCATGTGCATGTTGAGCATTGAACCCATAATTTCCAAAGGCCTGCCTCTGATGCCAGTCTGTAACCATGGTAACAAGTAAAAAGAGATGCTGTGCTTTTATTTAAATCCTCAACTTGAAAGTGAATCATGTACTCACTCATAAATGAAACAATAATCTGCATTTGGAGTAACATGATTAGAGCTATAAAAATGAATCTTGTTCCCAGGGTGTAGAGTTGTAGTGATTTGTTTAGGAAGATCTATCCTAAAAACCCACAATTGAAGATATTTTATTGTAGGTGATGTTACTTACTATAAATGTCATTGCACAGTTTACCTTATACCAATGTAATTATATTACCATTTTTGTAATTTTATAATCAGTAATGAAGCTATTTTTCTTTAATCCATTGAACAACTTGAGCAGTAATTCAGTTAAATTTGTATTTTTTCTTCTTAATAATTTTAAATTTTGACTTTTTTCCAATAAAGGAGAAATTTCTAATGTATATTTTAATAAATCTGCATTTATTATTCTTTTAAAAATTATCACGCATGATTTATACAATGTATTTTAGTGAGATACTGGGAAGTGTTTGCAGTAATAGTATCATTTGCAATCTTTTATGCGTAAAATCTATATTGCAATTGTTAAAGTATATTTCAAGTTATGTATATTTTTAGATTTAAGTTTTTTGTCATTATTACTTGCAAGAAAATGAAGATGATACGAATTTTTAGCTAAAACCACTTTTTATGTAAATATGAAAAGCATTGCTGAATTTAATTGATTTATATAGGACCTTATGCCATATTTGATTGGCTTAAAATTGAAGTATTTTATCCTTAAATCAATGTATTTGATGTTCACAAATATCATATAAAGTGGCTTCATTGATGATGCTTTCTCTGAATATATTTTTAAAAATCATTTTAGCCTTGCCATCAAAATGCAAATAAATGTAAGTTGAAAATATGACTTTTTGTATCATTACTATAAAGTATTGAAAAATGGCAATGAATTACCAATCATTTATTTGTTTAATTAAAATTTGTGTATTTTAGCATGTTTTAAAAACTAAGTGTATGCTGTTGAATCAGTTTCACTTGAAAATGAAGTATCATTTGTTGTTTTTACATCTCATATATAAAGCATTAGTGTCAAATAACTACCTACTTATTTTCTTTTGATCGGGTATTTGCTGGCTGTGCATTTTATTGTGATGAATTTTGCTTGACTAATAAGTTACACACTAGCTACAAACTTTAATTCTTGTAAATAAGTTTTCCTGAAATTTGTTCATTTTACTTGGCAGCAAAAATGTATATAAATAAATATTCTATGTATGTTTATATTAATGATGTAGTTTATTTTGGATGTATATTACATTCATAAATCAGTAAGATAACAAAAATTTAGAAATAAGAACGTCATGGCGAATTAGTTTCTTAATGTCAATTGTTTGTTGCTCTTTCTTGACAATCTATTTGTAGTGTAATAGCTGATTCCTTATAGTTACTATGTATCTATAATTTTGTGTAAAGAGCAAATGATTCGAGATATAATAAAATTGTTTTTAAATATAACGTAAATCTCCATGCTTTATTAGCGATTTATGAGTAAATGTTTAAGAAATCTTGGGCTGATTGATTGATATTAGGCTATTAAAAATTATTGTGAGAACAATTTTCTGCTGCTGTTTCAGCTATGTACCCCGGGAAAGTATAAAATGTAAAGGCTCGATAAAAACAATTATGGCGGTGTTGGAATAAAATAACCTTATAATTTATGATTATATTTAAAAAGTAAGTCATAAATAGGTCACTTTACTGTTCAATTTTTATTCACATAATGGAAAAATACTTTAAATATGCCAGTTGACTTTTTACAGCCAATAAATATTCCGGTAAGATGTGTAAACATTTAAATTCCAAGTAAAAAGTGCTAGAAGTTAATTCTCTTGCAAATTTTGAGTTAAATAAATAAATCGATGAAGATATCTCAATAACTCTTCCTGGTTAGAACGCAGAGGAAAAATAAAACATTACTCAATGGTTTCAGCAGATGAGAACTAATGTCACTTTAAATCATTGACTCTGCGAGTGACTATCTTATAGTTTATTCTTGAAAGCAGATATCCCATCAACAAATAATCATTCCCTATAAAATTTGGGCTTGAAGTTTTATCACGCACCAAGACGAAAAATCTCATAAGAGCATGTCCAACTCTCAAAGAAAAAGAGTTAAGTTGGTGCCCTTGAAAACAAGTGCCGAATCGTACCGCGAATTTAACGACAGACCTTCCAGACGTTAAAGATAGACTGGTATCCTGGTATGGTCTATAAAATTTTTCTCTAATTTGCTGTGGCATTAATTTTTTATTTGCTTAAGTTGAGGCTAGTTCTGTTGTAGCTAAGTTTCCAGTCAAAATATCACGTGCCACTAGTTTTAGAATCAGTAAATCACAACTCTCGGCTTCAGTGTAACTACATCTGTGACTAAAATTAATTTCATATTGGAAACATTTACCCTATAGTGTAATAACGTTGCACTACGCATTGTTTCAGTTGAAGTATAGAAACCTCGTGCACAAATTCTGATTATAATATTTTATTTGATGAAATCAGTTAAATGGTAACAATTTTTTTTCAGAGAACTTGGAAATGAAAATACTTATTTAAAAATGGCTATATTTAACATGAAAGCACTTGGAGTAGCGGCTGCATTTTGCGGAACTATTGCTTTGGGTTACATTATTTATGACAGACAAAGAAAGCCTGTAACTGGAAAGAGGAGTTTGAAGTCGAGTAAGTCGAGTCTTCTAGGTACCTGTAGCCCGTTAGTCTCAATTAATGTCCGATATGCAAAACTTGATATTTAAATGAAGTCGCTAATAGTGCTTAACTTATGAATTGAAATTGCACTCTCCTAGAATTTTGCGAATTCCTTATCCAAAATTTTGATCCGAAATAGGTGATTATTTTAAATGTCATTGGCAGGCTACACATGAGTATCTCACGGTAAATTATAGATTTCTAAGTTACGGTGAGGAATTGGTGTAATTGAACTTTTCCGCTGGCTCGTGGGAGAACGTTTATAATTGTTTTGAATTTTTTGATACAGTACGGTTTATTTTTAAACATTAGAATTACTCTTAAATGTAGTCATTATTAGGTTAAATTAATGAAAATTCTTCAAAAAATTGCTACGGAAGCAATATTTCTGTTATACTAATTTATGATCTTTGTCTTTTATTTTTAGAAGGCTTCGGCTCCAAGTCTGGCTCACTAACCATTCCCGACTTCAAAGATAAATATTCACTCCAAAAATATTTTATCGAAGAGGTAGGTAATTATTCAATGACACAATTTGTCAATAAGAAACCCGGCGTATAATTTAGAATTTATAAAATTACAGATTCAACGTGGTGAAGAGTTACTGAATGAAGGAAAGGATCAAGAAGCCGTCAGTCATTTCATTAAAGCTACTGCTGTATGTAAACAGCGTGATAAATTCCTTCCAGTAATTAAAGGAAAGATTTCAAAACAAGCTTATGCTATGCTACTTGAAGGTCTTGCTGAAGTTAATGTGTCAGTTTGATGTGTTGCATTGATTGTTAGTCATGCTTGTTAAAATCCAGTTGTACTTCGTTTAATAGAGGTCAACAGTGTGAAGCATTTGGTCGACTGTTTCAAATTTAGTCACCACGAGCTACCAGAAAGCTGTGATTCTTACGAATACATGAATGAAGGCACAATACTGAAGTTTTATTAACTTCATAAATAGAATTACAAGAAAGGAGCTTACTTGAACCCCATGTGTATCAGATAAGTTAATGAGGCAGAAATGTTTTATTACTGCACAACTAGTTTTTTTTAGTTGAAATTGTGACCTTTCCTCATGCTTCAGGGTTGCATTTTCAACACCAAGATTAGTTTGTTGTAAAGCTTTTTTATAGTACTGCAAAAAACGAGAAATTATCACAATATAGAAAATAATTTGTAAATGTTTTCTTAACAAAGTAATTTTACCAGTAAAACAAAGTGTTTCATTCCAGTCCCACTTGACCTTTGGTAAATCATATGATTTATCCAGCAATTTATGAATAATGGTATATACTCTCTAAGGGATGCAGTCAATATGTTAGAGGGGTAATAGAAGAAAATCTTCATTACGTACCTTTATCTCTCCATTAATTAAAAATCTATCTCATCCTTACAGAAACAAAAATTACATCATGGCAGCTGATAGGGATGGTGGAGGATATTTTATGGTGCTTCCAATGTTAAATTTTGCTTGGGTGATTTAGAGAAATTTTGCATACGTTTCCATAATTGCTTTATAATCATTCAAAAATGCTTGGATAATACAACACATTTTACCTTTTAGTCAAAAGGCATTAATACTACTATTAGATAATAAATGAATACTGTAACTTAAATATCCAAAAAGAAATTAAAATCCGTGGATGAAGCCATTACTTTGTGGAACTCCATTGTAAATTAAACTAAGTATAACTTTGTATAAAAGTTCCCCTTTAATAGTGAAAGACGACTGGTTTTGACTAAGAACTAGTCATCATCAGATAAGGGAAACAAGGGGATGATCAAGTGGTGAGGTTGGAAAATGAAAGTAAGGTGCCAATGAGGATTCAGGGAGAAAAAGGTGATGGAATCATATAGGAGGGATGGTGGTTGGGAAGAAACAAAGTAAGCAGGGTGGGGAAGAGGAGCTTGTTAACGAGGTTCACTATCCTGTCTTTGTAGAAGTATTTCTAATTATTCAAAGTTCTTTAATCTGGAGCCTTTTTTTCCAATTGTATAAGGGAACTTCACTTTTCGGTCTCAACTTCCCCTTGCATTCCCCCCTGCTTGCTTTATTTCTTCCCAACCACCAATTTTTTCCTGCTGTGGGGTTTTTTACATGGATTTTATTATTTCAGCAGTCCTTATATTTCCCCACAAAAGTGCATATTTTCTTTTCCAATTCTTGTATTTTTATTACTTGTATTTACATAAAGTGCTATGTATTATTATATGTTTCATGACGAGGGGTTAGGTGGAAGATGGGACTTCTAAGTCTCAATCTCACCCCAAATAAAGACCGTAACAATCAATCAATATGACTCCACCTTCCTCCCCAACTTCTTATTGGCCTCTTACTAATCTCCCAACCTCTTTATCATCCCCTCTAAATTTGTGTTGCTTTTTGTTTCCTTTACCTAATCATGAGTAGCTATTAGTCAAAGCCGGTTGTCTTTTACTATTAAAGTGGAGCTTTTATACCAAGTTTTACTTCATATCATTTCCAATAAAGCTTGGCTATCATCGAGGTGAATATTCTTGTTAAAGTAATATTATTTTCTTAAGCTATTACAGAACCTGTGTAAAACTTACTATATTATAAATATGAGAGATTTGCACTTTCTCAGATGTATAATACATCTCTCATGTCACTACTGTCAAGTCCTTGACTGTGATATATGTACATATATGGATGGATTCCATAATGCTCATCAGAAAGAAAAAACTAATAGCTCATTAAGTTTTCTAATAATTACAAGAGCCACATAGTTATACATACAAGATTCATTTTGAATGCATAAGATTAGGCCCTGACTGTTTAAAAGAATGAAAAGTCACTAAAAGGATCTTGATCAACTTAGGTAAAACAAAAAAAATCTTTTGGATAAGAATGCTATTGAAAGTACTATGTTGGTATTGCCAATGGATATAATCCAGCAATAATTTCCAAACAATATGTACAATTTTCTGAATCCAATATACAATCATCATAATACACCCAGCAAATGTTGAAAAATATTGTTTCAACAACAAATTACCCATATACAACAGCTTTTATTTTTCAAGTCTCAAGATGTAGTAGGTTCAAGGTTCATAGATATACACCTCATTAAAAATGCTATCCTCTATAAAATTCCATAGCTTCCAATAAAATTTACTTAAATTGATATAACTACAGAAAAACTGGAACATTGGGTAAAAAGGATCTTCCTTTATTGCCCAAAGTTATCCTTTAACGCATAATAAGTAAGAGTAATTTACTATGTACAAGAGCTCCTCGGAAATAAATTTTCAATTCCACATTTGCCTCGTGACTTTTCTGTTTTATGTTAATATAACTATGATTATTATATACAATGCCAACTAGATAAAAATGCAACCCTGCCACATAATGGCAACACTGTTTTCAATAGAGGTGTAGTGACCAAAAGAAATGAAAAAAATGGCTAATAAAATAGTAATTGGGATTCCTTTATATACCAAGTGAAAATTCCTCAAGCAATCCTCCATGGTGAGCAATATGATCACTACAATATAAATCACGTTAACAATAAAAAATCTTTCACAAGAACAAAAATGAAATTGATCAATGGCTGTTTAACCAGCCTTAGTCTTCTGAGGAGGCCTAAATGCACCAACAACAACAGCATGATCCCTCTCATAAGGCTCCAAAGTTAATTGTTCTTTAGGTTTCAATTTGTCAGCTTGTAACTTTTTTAACTCTCCAGCAAAAACTGCCTCCGGCTGTGCAGTAGAATCTATGCAGTTCGCCTGAATGAAAAACGGAGATGGTATAACGGCACTGCAGGATCAAACTTGGGCATCAAAATAAAAATTTCCTATCATACAAACCTTGATTGAAATCACAAAATGTCCACCATTTTTCAGGAAGTACTGAGCATTTAGGGACACAATTCGAGCCTGGTCTGGTTGGGCTACATCAGCAAAAATTGTGTCCACCATACCTACAAGCATACGATACTTATGTGGATGACGAGCATCTTCAATTATAGGAATGACATTTGTTCTCTTTTTTGCCATATTTATTAAGTCTCTGCCAGACCTATGTGAGAACTCAACAGCATACACAAGTCCATCCTGTAAAATTATCCGAATAATTACTCCCAAAAACGCTTAAATTTTAGACTGTTTTACATAATTAAAACTAGATTTTAAAACAGCAAAATGTGAATATAACTACAAAAGCGCATTTTTTGTAAATCATCCCTATGTAATGTGTGGACTGACGTATCCAAACTATTCCGTTGGATAATATCAAATCAACCGTTAGTATGTCACTTAGATCTTTCAACCATACGATAGCATGACAACTTACTGGTCCCACTATATCCGAAACATGAGAGACAGTAGTACCAGAAGCAGCTCCTAGGTATAAAACCTTGCTGCCAGGAGGCATGTGAATTTGGTCCACTCCTCCTAAAATAGCAGCAGCTAGTTTCGATCTAAATGGATTCCAAACTCTATATTCAACTTTCCCATTTTCGTTCTGCGAAAGAAATACAATCGATGTAACATCCATAATACGAACATAATTCTGATTAATCATATGTTCATGTAAATCATAAAGGTACAATCAAGGGGTTCGGGAAAAACATTACCTCAACTGAGATTCTTTTTTCTGCATAAACAGATTCACCCACAACCATATTCAATGTCACTAACGCATCTTCTTTTCCTCTAGCAATGAAAACTCCTGGATGCCTGTGGGGTTCAATTATGACACTCTTCCCTCCTCTTAGACCTAAAGGGTTGTCAGATAATTATTAAATATAGAATCTTTAAAGAAGTAGGTAAATAAATTTAAATCCAATGTATTGCAACCTCCTCCGCGTCCTCTGCTACCGCCTCGACCTCCAGGACTCCTGAATCCACCACCACCACGACCACCTCCTCCTCGACCACCAAATCCTCCTCGGCCACCAAATCCTCCTCGACCACCAAATCCTCCTCGACCACCAAATCCTCCTCTTCCACCACGATCTCCTCCTCTACCCCCACGGCCGCCTCGTGGCGAAAACTCTGTACATAAACAAATTTATAAACACAAAAACTAAATCAATTCCATTACTACCAAACAAACTCATCTTATTCCGTACCTGGCCATCCCATATTCGTTTACAGAGGATATCTGCCTCGTACTATACGGAAAATAACATCCAACAAACGACATAAACAAATTAAACGCTACTCAGCCGGGTGACACCATGTGCTTTCTGTCGCTTGGTTTGCACGTTGTGCTGCCCTCTTTACTTAAAATAGTAAGTTAGTTGAGTAACGAAAATGATAATCTCAGATTGCGTAATTTTCTAGGAATTTAAATAATTATGAACTTTTATGTGTATGGAAAGTATGAAAATATTTCATTAATACGTCTTTTATTAAAACTAAGATTAAAGTATACTGCAGAAGCATTTTAATTTACTATCACCTTTAGTGAAACTTGTTCTTCTTATCGAGGTCAAGGGAAAGTGAATGGTGCAGAGTTGGAACAATTAGCTGATATAGCTATGGATTTTTATTGGACACGTAGTATCATTGTAAGACTAAATAAAATTTGCCACTCAATAGATTCAGAAAAATGGGTATTGTGCTGAGGAGTTGTTTCATAACGTGCGTGTAGACTTGATGTTATATTCGCCGTAACATATGCCACGTTCTCTATATTGATTTGTCGTGTTTCAAGGTGGGAACGCGTTTAATTTTTGTAATATTAGTATTAAACTATTTATTGTTCCACAATGGAAGATAATTATATTATTAAAGTTGGTTCCAGGAAGAGTCAAGTAAGTTCAAGTGTATTTGAATGAACCTATGCATATTGAGTTATAAGTGCGGTGGATTTTTAATTTAATATTACATTGCAGCTAGCTCTAATACAAACTAACTACGTAGTGGATTGCCTGAAAAAATTCCATTCTGACAAAACCTTTGAAATAGGTAAGTAATTCTCTAATTATACTTATAGTGCTATCCATCCACCACAATCATTTTAATCTGTAGGTCTAGAAAAGGAAAACTGCAATTTGAATTTATGTAAAATTAAGAGAAAGACATTGCCTAAACATGTCTAACTAAAAGTCATAGTCAAAAGAAAACTTTCCTCGCAGACATACCAAGAAGTTCATGATCGCATGATGTAGTAATAGTATTGCACGAAAACTTGAGCATGGAAAGTTATCGAGTCTGTTTTTACAGCCATGAAGTAATTCGACTGAATTGAACGTAAATTAATTAATTTCCTGTGGCAACCTTAACTACAAAACTAACCCTAAATTACCTATTTTGATTATTATATGAAAATATGTTTGACAGCTAATTTTTGTTTTCCATTTTACTGAAAACTAAACATTGAGACAGAAATAATAAGTAATTGGATGTCATCGTACAAATGTCTCCAACATACGAAACAAATTTCCATTTATCCCCTTTCCTGAGCTGGTAGCATGTTATTTCTGGTTCAAAAATGTCTTTACGATGTAGTTTGTAGATCTGGGTTTCAAATAATCTATATCAATCAGGTTTACCATTCGAAAATAGAAAAGAGTTATTATCAGTACTTTTTTTCTGCCGGAACGCCGTTCCGGAACCTTCAATGCCAAAAATACTAATTTGCATAACTTACATCAAATGAAATGTTATTTGCAATGTAATGACTTTTTACTCATATTGTTCAATTACACGTATTCTTCCGCTGACAGTTTACATTCAGTTTTTATTTTTGCACCCACTCACCTCTTTCGCGTTCCGACACCGTTTGTTTTGGAAAAACAGCACTGCTTATTATTATTCGTATATCAATGGGAATTTCGATATCCATTCTCCTCCTATTTAATAATGTGCTTATTGACCATTACTTGAAAGTACTTGGATAAGACAAATATTTTTTTTCATTTTAGTTACTATGACTACAACTGGGGATCAAATATTAGATAAGCCCTTACCAAAAATTGGAGAAAAAAGTCTTTTTACCAAAGAATTAGAAATTGCCCTAATAAACAATGAGGTTGATTTTGTGGTTCATTCTTTGAAAGATCTGCCTACCACTTTGCCAAAGGGTATGACAATTGGTGCCATTTGCAAGTAAGTCTTTGACTATATATTTGTAACCTAATGTTCAACAATGAAAAACTTGCCATTTTAAATTTAATATGCTAATCATGTTAAGTTAAACAAAATTCAATCTATTTTATTTTTCATGAATTAAGGCGGGAGGATCCTAGAGATGCTGTTGTGATTAATTGCAAATATGAAGAGAAAACTTTAGCATCATTACCAAAAAACAGCGTCATAGGTAAATTTTGTGCTGTACTGAAAATCCTTCACTCTGCTAGTTTTAAAAATTCTAATTTCATATTTATATTTTTTCTAATTCAAAGGTACAAGTTCTTTGCGAAGAGCTGCTCAATTACATCAGAAATTTCCAGATTTGGTCGTTAAAGATGTCAGAGGAAATCTTAATACAAGGCTTAAAAAGTTGGATGAAGGTGATACTTATGCTGCATTAGTCCTTGCCTCAGCTGGATTGTCACGAATGGGTTGGCATAAAAGAATTTCACAGGTGACTTATTTGATAAATTAAAGTTTTTCAGTTGGTGTTTTTAAACAGCGATTCTTCCTCAAATCACTACATTTAGTCATCACAAGATTGACTACCTAATGTTTTTGAATTTTGAAATTAGCTGTAGTTCATTTTGTGGATCTTGTCTGTTATCTGCCACCCACCCAAGTTAATATACGCAGCGCCCTTCTGATGGCGGGATATGACTGTTCGGGCTACAATATACTCCTACTTACCCCCCTGGGTTGGGTAAGTTAGTTAAAGTGTTTTGGTTTCTTCCCACGTTCACTGTCCTGCTCCCCCGAAGGGGGGTGGCACAGTGAACGTGGGAAGAAACCAAAAATACTTTAATTAACTTACCCAACTCAGTCGCAGTTGTATCCCACCCGCTTATTCTTTTTTTCTGCAACTAACCTCCATGCAGTTCCATATCTTGGCACTTCATTCCATTAGGTCGCTGTGTATATTAACCTGGGTGGGTGGCAGATAACAGACAAGACCCCATTTTGCGGTTCAAAAAGTGTCATCTGTATGTTTTCCTGATAATCACTCATTATTTAAGTTTTTAGATGCTTCCTTTAGTAAAAAATATTTCCTGAACTGCTAGAATTTTATTGTATCAATGTAGAGGGATTTGCAGATTCTGGGAGTCGAAGTGCAAACTCAAGTTTAAGTCCATGTATGAGCAGTCCTGTTGACATAATTATATAGATAATTTAAACTTAAATACCATACATGACTTTCTCTCAATATGATGCAATTTTTCATGTGTTTACTATTTGTGAGCCCCTTAGAATGTTTTTGTGTATTTATATTTTAGGGTTAAATTAATATTCAATTTGCATTTTTTACATTTACATCCTTTAGAAATTAAATGTACAATGTTGTGTTTAAAAAAGTATTTATGGGATGATTCTTTAGTATGGTTTTCTCAATCAATGATCCTTAAAGGTTTGAAAAAATTGATTAATCTTATGAAAGTTATTTAGTAAACTTCTTAGTTCTTCTTAATTTGATAGATTTAAAATTCTTTGATATTGTCATAAACCACATAACTGTTTAGTGGTTATACCACAGAAATCCAAAACATTTCACCTTTAAATTTATTAATAAAGATTTATACCCTTATACAGGCTTAATACAAGATGGCTGTAATGCTTATGACCACAGAGTGAATATTTATTATATTAATATCTGATAAATGTCAAAAATATACAAATAACTCATTGTTAGTATTATGTAGATGATTTTATTCAAACATTTGTTGTCGTTTGTCATGAGTCTATCAAATCTAATCACCTTAACTTTTTTATTTGGAGGTACGTCACAATCAATGGCGTACCATAAAATGTGTTACTCCCCCCTGCCAAAACAAATTTGAAGTCCCTGAAAAAATTTAAAGTCCTCACAAAAACAATCTGGCACGCCTTTGGCCATGCCCCTTCTCCCCCTCCCCATGTGGATATGTCCGGTACACCACTGGTCACAATATCAATGATTTATTCTATCAAGCAGATTTTAAAAATGTATGCAAAATGCTATCATTGATAACTTCTTCAGTCATTGAAAGTTTGTATAAACCATATGAGCATTCAATCAATAAATTATTCATCCTCAATTGTAATTGATAGATAATTGAGAAAGAAACAACTTAGTTACTTCCACAAATTTATCTTGCACGACCGGTTTCACTACGATCGTAGCATCATCAGGTGATAAAATATAAGAATCGTTCCAATATATAGGGAAAAAAGGGGAGAGAGGGAGACAGGAGGGGTTACAAAGAAAGTGAATGGAAGGTAAAAGAATAAATGATTAGGAAAAGGAAGGGGTTGGAAAAGAAGGCGAAAGCAACATAGTTACAAAATGTTACAAAAACTTGGTAAAAGGGCCAGAGACAACAATGTTGATACAAAGTATTTACAAAATATTCGGTAAGCTAAATAGAGGACAATGATTGTGGAAAAGGTATTCATTTAAGAGAAGCGAGTCTACACAAATAATTATTAAAAGTAAAGTACTCCTTTAGCCAAACAATTAGAGGGTTACAACACCCAATGCATTTCGCCCACAAGGTGGGCATCTTCAGGGGCAAAACCTGTCTCAACAGTGATTGGGACACAAAATGTTGATTTTATAATCAGGTTAGCGTTTAGGCATGAACTCAGTACTTGAACGAAGGTACGGCTGAAACAATAACGGTTTCACCTCGGTGATATAATTAAAATGCGTTCCGAGTGACAATTGTACTGTTATCCGACAAGCGCGTTTTTCACTCATTCTTCCATAAAAATTTGAATTATCACGACAATTTTTGTCCCTAAAGCGAAATAAATAAGTCAGCATTTGGTAAGACTATCCAAAGGCTCCAATTCAATAAAACTAGAATCTTTTCTTATAGCTTTGAATGTTTATTTAAGAACTAGACACATTCCAAGACGTTCTCAATAATCGCTTCCGAGCTCTCGACCCAACCAGAGGAGAATTACCGGTTTCGTCTCAGGCGGCCCTATTTTTAAAGACCCGGATAACGGGTGGAAAAGAACTTTCCATTTGGACACAGCTGGACTCTTCAGGCTGAAAGGGAATGGACACCGCGATAGCTGCGCAGTTTCGCTTATGCGCGTGTGCTAGAAAAAGAATGAACTATTTTTTATCGCCGGGTGCATTTAAGTTACGCTCGAATAACCCCAAATGTTTACTTAAAGTCAGAATAAGGCTAAGAACATTGTAAAGTGTTTTTTTTATGATTTCCGCAAACGATGATGATAGCCATGAAACGGTCGAATGAACAAAATTTTTATTTCAGCGTCGAAGTAACCGTACGCTGTGGTAATTCGTCAGTTGTTGATTTTAAAAAGATTACCTTTTAGAATCGGAGATTTGTGGATTTTTCCATAGAGAACGATTGATTTGCGACCGAAATGTTTGTCTGGTTCGCTCATCAAATTTATAGTGATAGGGTTTTATCTTATCAATTAGAATGTACCTATACTTCCAAAAATGAAACATTGAGATCAAATTATTGCTGGAATCCTATTGATGACTTAGATAACACCATTCGCCGCAGATTACGGTTAGGTAAACCAAATTGATTGGAATTGTTAATTTTAACCTCAAGCAGTGTTGCCACTTTTGAATTTGTCATTATAAAATAGTGCTGCTTCTCGTATTGAAATAAATAACAGCATCTGTTCAGTTCGCTCAATAAAGGGTTTATTAATAGAAATTTTGTTTATAAAAAGTTAAACTTGAAAAGTAAAACAATACAAGACTTTCTGTTAAATGGGTAATTAGTATAAATAGTTTTCTTTCAAATAGTCACGAATTTGGTTTGCTAATCATGTCATTCCAGGATGTTTTTTACATTTCATTTTTTAAGCCAACATCATTATATCCGACGAAAATTTTGTTATTATCGCCAAGGGGAAATGGTCGGTAACTTCCCAGAGTAGAGAAACCGACTTGTTTTTCCACGAGTTGCTTTATCACTTAGCACGGTTTTTCGTTTTTTATTTCGTCTTGCACGCGAGTGTTTTGAACCTGAAACCTTGACGCTTAAAGTCGTACATTCGAGAACTTCCTTTTTTATATCCTAAATGCGATTATAATTATCAGAAATGTTTAAGCCGTATATTTGGTATTATTTGGTAGCAACTGCAATTTTATTTTAAATAACTGAAGAAGTTAGCCTAACCGTAATTACACGAAAGATATCAAGTGATTATGATTTAACTTCCTTAGAAAAGGTTTCAACTCTTGTATTTCCCGTAAATACGAATAAAGATTTTATTTTGAGCTTAAATTTCAGATTCAATGGTCGGTTCACATCATGTTATATTTAAAAATGTATTTTTTATGATTTTTACGCTACAAAGAAAACATTTTTGAAAAGTAGCCGAGGACACTTTTATACACATTTATAACTCCTTACGTAATACGTAGAAATTTGCAACTATCATTATTAACATATTTTTGCATTAAAAAAAATTGTTATTAGTTTGATGATAAATCTATTTTAATAGTTTCACTTTGAATTATTTCACGGAAGAAGAGCGTCATAAATTTTAACGATGAATTACACAAAGCAAGATATTTTGCCGCGTTAAATAAAAATTGGGAAGAATAGTGAAATATCTGGCATGAAAAGATTTGTCAACGATTTTTTCGTATAATTCGGATGTTATTGCGGTCCAGCTATGCTAATTACACGTATTTTATATTATAAATCGAATGGAGAGCGTCATTGAATGGGAGATTACAATGAAAGAGTATCTAGCTATAGGACCAAACTTTATAATGATAGTACCTAGTGCCTTTCTCCTCAGGAGCGACTGCGCTGCTTTTTCTTTGTCAACCCCATTTTGATTTCTTCTTGACAGTAATTAACGACTAATACCGATGGTACACCGGGAATTACGTACATTCGAGTCGCGATTTTATTTTATTCCTTAAGTGACGACTCCCAAACTGTCCTGCAAATCTGTGACACTGGGAAGTGGAATTTGTACATATCCCGTATAAAGGCGTCCGTTTTCCACAATTTTTATAGAAATAAATAATCGTAGCCCTTTGCAAACTCAGACAACATTGAATTGAATTTTAGTAAACTCCCACGTTCTTCCATTCCAAAAACAAACAAGTAAATAGATCCAAACTCTGAACTACGTACTGCACTGCTTCTTGCCTAAATAGGTTATCATCAAACTTGTTGTTCCTCAGTAAAAACGCAAAACAATTAAATAAACAATTTCCTAGCTTTGGCATTTGCACTAAACTAAATGCACCACCTCTTTGAACTTCGCGAATAATTGGTTCCGGAAAACTGACGCGAAATGCAAATTCGCGAAGTGCAAGTCCTATTTTCCTATAAGATATGTTATTACGAGAGTGGTTCCCAGCCAACCTAAAAAATTCACTTTATTATCATAAATAATGCAGTTTAACAGAAAATAAAAGGAAACAACCGAAACTAAAACCCTAGCGTTATAAAATTAAAAAATACTTTTAATTACCTTCAAAATGTCTAATAGCAAATGAAAATCCAGCATAACAAACCGATTACACTTCTTTCCGCACTTGTACAGTTTACCTCCACGAAATTTCGCATGTAATTTTCGATCTTCTTTTGCTCATTATAAGAAAATGGTTTAATTTAAACAGCTACTGAAATGGAATGTTGAGTACATCATGCACAAATGTTTTCCTGGATTCTGCAACAAACCTTTCTAAGCCGCAAAAAAACACGCATTAAAAAGTGGTTCCATTTCTTTTACTAATTACGTTAGAAATGTGTAACAGAAAATCAAAACCTAGCGTAATAAAGTTTACATTTCTTTTAGTAATCGCGTTCAAAGTACACGGCAGAAAATCTAACGTTACAAGATGGTAGCAATTCTTAGATTTACATTAAAAATTCGTAATGAACAATGAAAACCTAATAAAACAACATTTCCTTAAATTACATTCAGAATACAAAGATAATAGCATTCAATCATTAAATATTTCGATCAAAAACCAGCAACCTCATACGTGAAGAACGAATATTTTCAATGTCATACTCGTATAAGTTGTGAAAAACTTAACGCATAGGACGCTTTTGCATTCGCCAATAATGTCTAATTTCGCCGCTAGATGCCAGCAACTTCGACTTATCGAAAATAGCTATGATGACGGTGAGGTTTAAACTAAGCTACAAAAGAATTAAATCAATGATTATCACGTTTGTTTATTTTGAAAACTGCTAATAACGAGCATTATAAATATAATAATAATGTACTTTTCTAGGGTGCTAAAGTTTAAAATGAACTTAGAAACAAAAAAGTATAGGGAGTTCACATTTGTTCGCATCGTAAACGCATGGCGCGAAATGCAAGTAATAAGCGCGAAACACAAGTAATGGTCATAAAGAATTTTGTCGCCAAGTCCAAATTCTCGAACGTCAAGCACGCGAAGTTAAAAATGGTGGTGTAATCTGTTCTCACACATTTTAACTGTTTTGGAAATGCTCACAAACCTCATTATAATGTATGTACCTATATTATACAACAATATTGCTAACATACAAAGCCTTTTTAAATGTATGTTCAGTTTTTTAAATTCATTTCAAAATGGCAGGTAAAAACTAATTGTTGATACCAATTTTTAATCGTTTTTCTAAATTGAAGTCTATTTTTTTATTGTTGGACAATATAAAAGTGCATACATTAGTATAAGTTCCTCTAATGGCATCTTGTACTAAAATTGTTATAAATGTAGCATAATCGTTTATTAGAAAACTATATGGTAAAATCATGATAAACACAATAAGTCAACTGATATATAATTCACAAATGAAACACATAGCTGGTAATTGTCCTGTAGCAGCCAAACTAACTTATAATTTGTAGTTTCTGTTAATAGCAAGATTGTTTACATTCGTTGCTATGAAAATGTTGGCTATTATCATAAATTCATTCGGAAATCAACAATATAACAAGTAGTTCTGGAAAAAGCTAATCCACCTACTTTCCTTTCAATACAATTTTAATATATAACTACCACCTTCAAAATTAACAAATTTTCATGTTAGTAGTAGCAGTAATTTTTATTCCGATAGGTGTGAATCGACCTAAGGGTCGATTGTTACCTTGATAGCTATGAAAGTAGGCTAAAAATCTTATTTTGCTTTCCCTAGACCTTATATAATCTGTAAGGTATCGATTAAAACATTTATTCTGGTAGAGGATAATATTTGCTTCAGAAAACATCTGTAACAGCATGTATCGATAACTTATAGTTTCCAAGATAAAAATTTGATAATGTCCTGACAAATCCCTTCCATACATTTCTTATGAGAAACAGAAATTGTGCAGAGGTGTAGAAAAGAATCTCATACAAAATTAATTTTATAGAATTTTTGGTAGAAATTGATATAAATAAAAAGTGGAAAAATCCAGCTATTTGTTGTTGCATAACTTAAAAACGTAAGCTAAACAGCAGCAGAGCACATGCCATTTGTGTGTAGAGTATAACACTTACAGGTTGCCAGACAGGAAAATCTAGCAGCTTCCATTTTTATATATAAGATGTTATCTATTTCTATTATGAAATTCCACAAAATAATGGTTTCTTTAATGAATTATAAAGTGAACTGAGTTAATTCTGGATGTGCTGTTTAATACTTAAATATTACTTGTTTAGGTGTTGAATCCAGATGAAATGATGTATGCAGTTGGACAAGGTGCTCTTGCAGTTGAATGCAGAGAGGGTGATCGTGTGACATTGGCTCTATTAGAGCCTCTGCATGATAGAGATACAGCATTGTGTGTGCTCGCCGAGAGAAGCTTCATGCGGACACTTGGTGGAGGTTGTAGTGCAGCAATGGCTGTCAGCTCTGAGATCAAGATCCAAAGTGAAAAGGAGGATAGTAGTAATGACAAGGAAATAGAGAATCCCAGATCTGAATCTAATGAAGGCCATAAAAGTGGCCAGGTCGGGAAAGGTGCCAATAACAACAACAACAGCATAGGAAATCTGGATGCTGCTTATGACCGAGTAATTGAGACCCTCCACTTAGCGGGAGGAGTTTGGAGTCCTGATGGGAAGCAGTGCTTACATAAGAAACTTTTTAGAACTTTACCTGAAGCTCATGGAGCTTATGATAGGCCACCAGCAAGGAAATGTCCTTACTTGATGGCACGTCTTTACTGTGGAATTACTGGTGGTGGGAATCGGGGTACAGGAAGGGCAGAATTAGAGGTGGCAGAAGCATTAGGAAGGGAATTAGCTAAAGAAATGGAGGCGGAAGGTGCTGTAGAGATAATGGGTGGTGCTAAGGTAATAGCATCACAATCTATCGGATTACCAGCACCAATAAAAATCTAGAAGCCTCTAAAAATAGGACTTACAAAGTATGTTTTTGTGATAAATGAAAAAAGTAACAATTGTCACACACTGGAGAACAGCATGCATTATATTTTTCAAGAAAATGTTCTCTTTTATACGTCTTTTTGGCTCTCACCTCACAGCATATTATATGCCTGGCAATTCACTTGCTCTTCAGCAACTGTTCTTTGAAGCTGCTGAAGATGCAAATCTATGTTTCATGTGCGTCAAAACTAGAAAGAAACATATTTAACAGAAAGGATTAAAAATATTTAATAGTGCTGATGGGAATTCACCAGCTTTGGTAATATAGCACTGTTAGGACTATTAGAAATCACAAGTATGTAAGATATTGTATATTTTAGTAATTAAGAATTTTCTTTGTCTTGTGAGGATAAAATCGCTTGTATGGTATCTGATTGCAGCAATATCCTCAGTATTGTAGATAAGAGTTTTTTAAGTCTTAGAACCTCAAAACAATAATGTTAAAATGGTCAGAACATTTGCAGCGAAAGAAGGGTCAATGTCAAGAAATAGTCCTTTTGGTTAATGTAAAGTTTTCTGTTACTGTTACAATAGTTGAATAGTTGTGCCATTGTCTATTTTATGAATTTTATACAACTGAATTTGTTGGGAATAAAGTTTAAAACATAAATGGTTTCATCTTTATACTAATTATGTGAAAGATTTGCATCAGTAAAAATTTAATTTCTCCAGGTTCTAACATGTCAAAATATACTTCTGCTGGAAGCAGTTTTATCAATATAAGTTTCAAAATTCCCTGCCAATTCATATAATGTTTGTGAATTCCATTTCAAGTACATGGATTTCATGCCAGCTCCTTCTCCAGAATAAATACATAATCTACACAGGGCATAATGTTCATGCTGGGGTAACCCACCTGTTGGTCCCTGGCCATGAGGGAAAGAAACCCAGTGATCCATCATTGAGTTGTTGATGTTATTCCGGGAGATCGCTTTAGCATGAATGTGTTCAATTTGACATTTTTAAAAGTTATACTTTTAAACACCAGATTTATTTTGGGTTATTTAAAGTATTTTTGTTTTTTTTTTCTAGAAAATCTTGCATCTCATGAACAGTTGGTGGTAAAAATGTTCAAATAAATAGAATTTTACAGTATAAAATAATGAAGAATACTACTGCTCTAGTTGAACAGCTGAATAAGAAGGCTCACAAAATGCAAATGGAAGAAGAAAATAACTGGAGAGCATTACAGATTTGGAACTCATTCTTGGGGTTATGCTTAGGGCTTCTTGACTGTGAAAGCAAGTCATAGAGCTTGAGTCTAGATTGATGGTTCTCAGAGAAAAATTCGTCATGGCCGCATTTGCAGCCACCTGCCATGTTGTGGTGGCCACATTGTTAAATTTAAGGTCTCTGTGATATTTGGTATTCTACGTTAGGCACCTAAGAAATTTACTGAGATAAAATAACAATGTGCTGAAATGTTTATGAATGTTTAAATTGATATTTTCGCATCGCATTTCAAAACATCTTAATGGCAAAAATATATATAAATCACAATAACTAAAAGATATGCATAAAAATACAAAAAAGTATTTACAAATTATAGTAACTTGTTAAAAGGAAAATTGCCTACACCTATCTCTTCCAAAGAAAGTCGCATTGCTGCCTCAAGGTTTCAATGAGTGAGTTTCTTTTAAAATTCGTTTTTTTTAAGAAATGCTACTAAATGTAATTTTGCTGGTGGCCGCATTAACATTGGTTGCAGCATGCAGCTACACTTGAGAATCACTGGTCTAGATCTAGATAAGTATTTGTTTACTGTTTGTCTGAAGTCTCCTTTTCCCTGAGCCTTCGACCTTGAGCACCCTTTCCTTGGTCTGCTGAGACTAAATTCTTCTAGGGTGTTCTCATCCCAAGTTCCTAACTCCCTGTCAAATATGACCCCTGTAAGTGGTCTCAGAACTAGGCAGTACATATATGGCACGCTCAGCAGATAAAGGTTAAGATTTATATCATCATCATAGGTAGTCTGTCCGTAGACAGGTTTGTGATTATTCATAGTTAAACCTGGTTCTCCATATACTCTATTTTTTGCTGTCCTCTTCATATCTTGATAACTCTTTCCCTTTCAAATCGTCTATCAGCTGAAACCTTTTCCTACCTCTTTCCCTTTTCCCATCTAGTTTTCCTTCTAACACGTCTTTAATCATACTCTCTCTCCTCAGGTAATGTCCAACCCAGTTAGCCTTCCTCTTTCTGATAGTCTGTATAATCATTCGCTTCTCTCCTATTCTTCGTAGCACTTCATCGTTTTTCATCCTATCTGTCCATTTTATCTTCAGCATTCTCCTCCAAGTCCACATTTCAAAGCTTTCCAAGTATTTGATGTCATTTTTCCTTAGCGTCCATGTTTCTGCCCTGTACAAATCTGTACTCCATAAATAGCATTTTATGAACTTCTTGTGGATATCTTCCCTTTTATTCCCCGTAAGTAGGTGTTTCTTTCTTCTGAAAGCTGCTTTTGCTTTTCCTATTCTAGTCCTGATCTCATCCGTACATTTTGCTTCTCTTGTTATGATACTTCCAAGGTATTTATAGTCTGAAACATGTTCTAAAGGCTTTCCTTCAATACTTTTCAGATTCTCTTCTTTGCCTGATATTCGAATGACCTTGGATTTTTCTGTATTTATTTCCATACCGTATTTTCTACCTGTTATTACTAGTCTATTTATCATTTTCTGGAGTTCCTCTTCCTTTCTTGCTAGAAGTACTTGATCATCTGCATATTTTACTGTTCTTATAATCCTTGCTCCAATTTTGAAATCTCCTGTGCCTTCTAACGCTTCTTGCATTCGACTTTCTCCATATATATTGAATAGGGTTGGCAATAGGCAGCAGCCCTGTCTTACTCCTCTACCAATATTTATTCCGCAGGTGTCTGCATTCTCCAACCAGACCTTTACAACTTGATTTACATATAGATTCCTAATTAGTTTCCTGTCTTTCCAGTCTACACCTATATCCTTTAATATCTTCATCAACATTACCCAATTTACTCTATCAAAGGCCTTCTGCCAGTCTACAAAACATATGCAGATATCTTGACTGTACTCTATTGCCCTTTCTTATATGATTCTAACTACCCCTATAGCATCTCTAGTTTCTTGTACTTATCTGAAACCGAATTGATCTTCCCCTAGCATTTCTTCTGCCTTTTTCTCAAGCCTTTTATTAAGAATCCTCGTGATGATCTTCAAAGTGTGTGACAGAAGGCTTATCGTTCTGTAATCTTCACACTGCATTGCCTTTGGCTTCTTCTTTAGAGGGATCATTGTTACCTCTAGGAAAATTCATGGCCACTCTCCCGTGTCATAAATCTTATTAATTAATTTCGTGATCGCTTTTAGTCCTGATCACATGACTTTAAATACCTCACCTGGTATTCCATCGCTGCTTGTGGTTTTCCCTTTTTTTAGTTCCACTATCGCTTTTTTTACTTCGCTCTCCATAATACTTGGTCCTAAGTTGTCTTCTTCAATGTTTTCCTCATCTTCCAGTTCTATTTTTGCCGATCCTGCCTGCTTGCTGTATAATTCCTTAATGTATTCTTCCCATACCTGTGCTACATCCTTTGTTTCTGAGACTATCTTCCCATCCATATACATAATTCCTTTACCACGAATTCCATTAGACTTCTTATCTACTAATTCCAGTGCCCTAGCATACATCATATCGTACCATCCTAACTTCTCCATTTTGTGTATTTCATCACATTTTTCTTTTATCCAATTTTCTCTAGCTTCTTTATCTGTTACCCTTCTCAACGCATTGTTTATACATCTATAGTTGGCTCTACCTTCTTCACTGTTAACATTTTTCCATTTTCGTCACTCATGCATTTTCTCCAGCATTTCCTTAGTGATCCATGGTTTTCTGATTTATATATAAACCTATTATTTGCCTGATGTAAAGCTACAATAACTACATTTAGTTTTACTGGTGAAGTAATTTAACCAGTGGGCTGTTAAGGGCAATATTCAATTCTACCCCTTAATGCCAGAAATTTATTTCTACAAATGTTGAAAATATAAAGTAGCAAATAGTTTTTTGGTGCAGCAAAACAATTGAACAATTTCATTTTGTCACAACCCCATGTGCAGTAATAGTTCATATTACTGCAAGTAGAGGTTGAGAGGTCACTGCTTGATTGACATAGCTGAGTGAACTTCATGATTGAAATAATCAAGGATGCTGTAACTTTTTGGAATTAAATTTTCAAAAAAATTTGATATACACAAATAATCTTCCTGGTTTTACAAATTCATTATTAAAAAACTAACAAAGGTACAGTGAAAAGCAAGCTAGCCTAATAAAGAAAAATGCAAAAAGTTTGTTTTCAAGCTATTGAAGTTCAATATGAGCTGTTTGTGGCTCTGGAGATATCAATTTGGTATCCTGTTTTCTGTCATACATTTCACAGCATATCACACTGAACTTCCTACAGCCTCGCATATCCTTTCCTTCATATTATTCAAAGTTGTTGGCATTAGTGGAAGATAAACTTCATTTTTGACATAGCACCAAAGAAAACAGTTGAGGGGGATAGATTGAGCAAACAAGCTGGCCAAGGAATGGGCCCTCCACCCCCAATCTAATGATTGTTCATTCAAGAATCTTGTAACCTCATTGTATAGAAAGTAGCAACTATCAGCTTGAGCAAAACTTATTGAGTATTGCTTGCTTTTTATTGTATCTTTGTTAGTTTTTTATAATAATTTTTTTAAACTTGGAAGATTATTTGTAATCAGCCTACATAATAAAACCTTGCACAAATTCAACAGCAGAAAGATGCATTAAGGGTCTTCATTTTCCCATTTCAATATGCACCTAAAGAACAGCCTATCCTGTTTTTGCCTAAAATCCTCCACAAAAACTAATTTAAAAAATTACCTTATTTACCAGGATCCAAGACAACCCCGAATCTAAGATGAGCCCCCCTTTTAGCAGATTGTCAAAATAGAAAAACATTATATGACCTATTTTCTTACTGTATTTGGTGTATATTTCGAACACAGGTATTCAGTATAGGTATACTAGTTCATTAATTAATTGAAATGGTGTGTTACAAATTTGTTCTGAAAAAAAATGTTCTTAAATGTATTTTTAAAATTAAATCTTTATTTATTGAATTCTGGATAGTAACTTTGCTCTGCAAAATACAATTATTTTATCTTATGTTTCATTTGTTTTAAAAAAACATCGATTAAACGCGTAACAATACTTCCTACGGTTCTATGACAACTCGTCGCGATCATTTCGTCACGGTGAGTTCGTCGTGCGCCAATACATCGCACGACAAACTCATCGTGCGTTAATTCATCTCTCAACAAATTCGTCATGGTGTCTCGCAACAAAATTGTCACGCGACGAATTTGCCTAGCAATGAATTGACGCTCGATGAGATTGTCGAACGATGTATTGACACGCGACGAGCATATCGTGTGACGAATTGAAGCGCGGCGAATTGATGCGCGATCAATTTACCGCGATGTACTGATGGTATATGACTTCGTACTCGAATTTAAGACGACCCCCGATTTTAGCAAGGTGAAATTTGGAAAAAAAACCTCGCCTTGGATTCGGGTAAATTCGGTCGTTGCCCAGTAAGTTTCACATGCAAGTTGACAATGAAATTGTATGACAAGGATGTACATATATATACTCGTATATAATGTGCAGTTTGAAGACTGAATGTTTAGGTCATAATGTAGGGGTGTGCGTTATACACAGGTAACACTAAATAGAAATTGTGTCCTTTCACAAATGCATATACGACACCTCTCATAATTTGCTAGGACAAAGTCAAACTGGCTCCTTGTCCATACAACTAAGCCAACAGAAGGGGGAAGGAGAGGATGAAGAGCTTCCTATAAGAGAAATGAAGACAAGCGATCTGTGCCGCATCCTTTCAGTCATGGAGAACCTCACTGAATAGCTCTGTGAGATTGATCATGACTGGTCATGAGTGTCATGGCATCCATGAGCACTTATTATGAGATTGTGAAAGAAAGGAAGAGGAAATCACGACAGTCAACACTGCATGCATTCCTCAAAAAACCAGGAACTTCGTCAGAGAACTAACCGCTGCAGGCAGGCATATTTTTTTAATTAAATTAACTTAATTTTATTTAATCTATATGTACTTGATTATACTGGTTTTACAATCATAACCATTATTTCAGAGCTTTAAATATAGTAACATTATATATTGCTTATGTCAACTTTTGGGTGCCTGGAACATAATTCATTGACTTCCCCTTGTCTTCCATTATAAAATGGTTTCCATTTACACCAATTCTAATTGTGCCACTTCCTCCAGAAACACAACCCCGGCCCAAACCGAGGGTTACCTGTATTAATGACCTCCCAAACTGTCTTGACAATGACTTTTTATGTATGCAAACGATACTAATCATCTAATAAAAAATAACAGTAATATATAGCTAACCATTGTCAAAAAGCCACTGACAGAATGGTCTCCTGGTGAGAACATAACAATGTACTAATAAATTATAAAAAATCATGTTAATGCAATTTCCTCCATACCAAAGAAAGGTACCCTCAACTCCTCTACTAACTATATCTCACTCCAATCTCCCCTCCTCACCTGTGATTAAATTTCTTGACATTTTCATTAGTATTGATTCCATTGGTTTACATAATAAACATGGAATAGGTCAGCAAAATATACATAGGATGGTCATAGAAAATTAGTAATAATATACATATTGTATATACCTATGCCCTGTTACTATTTTTGTAAATACTCATCAACACTGTAAAATCCATTTTTTACAAGATACAATTTAACATATTTTTTAAATATATGTTGTTTATGTCTTTTATTTCATTGGGTAATGAGTTAAAAAGTATACAACACATAACACTAGGATTGTTTTGTTGGGGTTAAACAGTACCTTTTTATATGCATGTCACTTTTATTTCTTGTCGAGTAATCATGTATGGCAGAATTTCTGATAAAAAGATGAAGAGTTCTCTTTTAAAAATACTACTGATTCATAAATGAATATACAAAGAAGAGTCATGATTTTATTTTCTATGAATTTTGGTTTGCATAATAAGTCCTTAAACTGGAAAGTTCATGTTAACTCTATATCCTCCCAAGTTGCTTCGGAATGCTACATCTTAAGAAGACTTATTGCCTTAACTGATATTAATATGTCTTTTTGTTTACTATGCATACATTTATAGCTGACTAAAATATGGGATAGTTGGGACCATTCTCCTCATACAGCTCACTTATTTAAGTTATAAAAATGGTCAGAATCATGGTGAGGGCTAATAGGTACACAAGCTGCAAAAGTCACTTGAAGGCTCTTCGACTTCTCACACCATCCTCAATCTACCTATTACATTCAATCCTGTTTGTTTTTGACAATCATGCCCTCCTAGAGCTGGAAAGAAATAGGGTCATAGCCACAACACTAGAGGTAATCTCGACTTTAGGACCTCACATAACCTCAACATATTTAGTCCTAGTCCCACATATACAGGATCAAACTTTATAACAAACTGTGAAGGAACAAAAAATATTAGTAGTCGCATTCTATTTATAAACAAATTAAAAGAATATCTTATTTAAATTTGTTTTTATTCTATAGAATTCATATGTAAACAACGTTTTTGTTTAATCTTTGTAATTTCCTTTTATGTTTTTTGTGTTTATTTCGTGGTATATCTGTACATCTTCAGTAATACTTTTGACTGACCTGTCCTATACATGTATTTAAACATGTCCTGACATCAATAAAAATTTATTAATTGTTAATTATCAAACAGTTAAGTTTAATGGAAAAAATAGAGGACATTTTAAAATCAAGAAACATTTATATATCTTGAAACGAGTTTTATTTCAGAAAATATTATTCAGGAGTGAAAACATGTTAACAGAATATAGAAACAACATGATGCATTCAAAATAAATATAGTTGAAAAACGAAAAAATTTACATTTATCAGTCCGATGAAGGAAGATAGGTAGTTCACGTTAGTCTGCATATCCAAGGCATGAGGTTAAGTAAATCCAAATAATAAACATGTTATTAAAGAATACATAAAAAGACAAAAAATGGAAATTCGATAAATGCCTAACCGAATGCCGAATAATCAACCCTTCTGAATAATTGCCCTCATTCCCAACTCAAAAGTGCACATTTTCACTGACTATTTTGAAAAATAATAGTAATCATATATTACAGTGGTGAATGAAGGACAAGTGAGAAATGGAAAATTTTCAAAATCTCTATGTGCTTAATATTGCTACTAGGCAGCCAGCTACTTCTATTCCAATTCATCTTCAGCAAGCAAGATCTGCGGCTGATTGCCCTGAGAAATGATGCGCTGTAAAGGAAATAGATTCCTTAATCACAGTCTTTAATTTTTAAAATTTCATTATAATAATATAATTCTCATATATTTAACCTAATTGTTTCCGAATATTACCTGACCAAGTAGAGGCAGCCTCTCCAGTAATAAACAAAATATGGGCCTTGGTAGGGTCTGTTGTAAAACACGAAGAAGTTGTTGAGGTTGGCCACAGACGGCAACTGCAGCGCAAAGATGCTCCACGCCACTCTCTACATTACCAGTAGCGAGTGCTTCTTCTCCAAGTTGAACCTAAAGTCAGATTAAAAAAATAAGTGGCTAGAAAAATGTAATTCGGAAACTAGTCATGTGAAAACAACTACACTTAATAATACTTTTAAAGATATTAAAAGTGGAGGAAGAAGTACATGCGACATTAATCAATGTTAATGCTTCAAATGCAATCCCCAGTAAAGATAAGAATGTTTTTTTGCCATTTATAGGACGAATAAAATAGTCAAATTAACTGTTCATAAAGAAATGCGCGAAAACAACCTTGCAGAATATGCAAACTTAGGATATAATAAAGAACTTACTTCTTGCAGGAAAAATTCTTGGACTGCTGCTGCATCCTTTAAATCTGGCATTACGGTAGACGGGCCTTTGCTTAATTTCTCTTGTTTACGTCCTGGAGGTCGATTATAATGATACAATAAGCATATGTCGTTTGATGACGAGTAATTACATTGAGATAACCAACAATAGTATAAATAACAATTGAGTGTGATCAAATACTCACTGTTTTTCAGCTTCCTTTTGAAATTTGGATCCGACCTTCTCTTATGGTCAAAGTATACACAATAGCCTAAAAAAAGTGTGCCACATACGCCTGCAGCAATCCCTAAGGCCGTTTTAGTGGCCAAAGCCATGTTGTTTAATGTATCTTTTTAAATATGAAATCAATCACGAATTAATCATTCTTTAAAAATTTGACCGACCGTAAAACATGGCAACGGAATGCTGCAAGCAGTACGGAATGTAGAGGGCTACACTTGAGGGCGATAATTTTACGAAAGGAAGTTGTGAAAGGTTCATGAGGCTTTTTTATTATAAACAGATACAATTAACGAAAACTACTTTTAATCAACATTAATTTAAAAAATAAAAGTTTTACAAAACTGTTATATAATTTTATAATTACTGCTTGGAATAAATGAATAGCGATATAACTCGGTCGATGAAATTAATATTTTGAGGTGTCGAGGTTTAACGCAAAGTTTCTTTCACTAATTTGACGGAAATTAATTAAAAGGTGGTGAGGAAAAGGTATGATTAAAACGAGTATTTCATTTATTGAGAAACACTTCTTAAGCTCTAGAGTCAACCATTTTCGTAGAAATGTGAAAATAAGCCCACCGGCAATTTCTAATGATTAAGTTCATTATGTAAGATCTGGTGCTAGTTTAGTTATACTCATAACTGTGGACAAATACCGTAAGTGGGATTTATAAATGAATATCTTATGTTTTAGACCAGTTTCTCAAACTGTGGGCTGCGGCCCCCGAGTGGGCGGCAATATTATTTTTGATGCAAGGTGAAATGTCGAAAAATTAAGTTCTCACGAATAATAACATTTATCAGGGAATTTTAGGAAATGCGATGTGATAAACGTTTTTAATAGTTGCATAGAGTGAAGAAATTTGCAATCAAGTTCTTATTTTTACTATCTGCAATTCCAAGGGGGCCGCGACAATGGAAAGTTTGAGAACCAGTTTTAAACATTATGCTGCATTCTTTATTTTACCATGTGTGAATTAGTTTTTGTGTTGGCTATTTACATAGATTGAAATCCCTTATATATATTACTCTGGTACCTAAACATTTTTCTATTTGTTTCTAGTCACTAGCGTATCTGGAAGTGCCTAATCATAGCATCAAGTTCAAATATATAAACCTGTGCATCGATTTACATGCATTTCTTATGGGGGAAAATGGGGCCAAAACAGCCCCTTAAAATATGAATTTCCCAATATCGGATTTTTGTTTGGTTGTGACCAAAATCCTATCAAATTGTCTCCAGGAATGTTTTAATTTAAAATATTTCACCTCGGCACCAATTTTCGTTCTTTCCTTATTAAACAATATTGCAGTAAAACATTTCCGAAAATTTATTTTTAAGAATATTATACTTCTTCCATTGTGGGGTACTAATGCCACATTTCTGTCAAATTTGAAAGTTATAGCACATGTAGAAGTGAAATAACATCTAATTGTTACAATTTTAACGGCAGCAATAACTTAATGGAGATTTTCAAATGTTTGTTTGTGGAATTGCACTAAGCTCTAAATAACTTGAAAATTTCAGCTCCCTAGCTTGCCCCGTTGTATCTAAACATCTATTTCAACTTTAATGTTTAACAGCCAAACAAATTAAAATTTCTATAATCTCTATTTCGTTTTTTCACAAATTCTACCTAAAAAACAGCTTTGCAGCACATTGTGAAATACACAATCCTTAAAAGTTTGTTTAAACATTTCCGAATTTTCAATGGCCGCATTGTTGAACTTTCTTGAGATTTTCTAGTCTGCTTTGCATAATCCTACCCAGATAAAAACATTTCAAGTCTCCAGCTCATCTGAAAGTGCCTAAACATTAGTATTCTCATATCATATATATGTTGTCATAAGAAGCAGCTATATCAGTGGTGTCCAACCCCATTGCGAATTGATGCTGTCTTCTGTAGATCATATTTTGTTTATCAAATCACATCATGCTAAATTTATATCTGGTTGTGCATAGAATGGCCTTTTCCCAGCATTATAAAAAATATAGTTTTTTATAAATAGAGCTTGACACAAAAACAAGGCTACAGTAATACACAATAATGATTCATGCCTTCTCACCCCTGGCTGCCACTGCTGTGGATTCTATGCCAAATTTCTGTGCACTACTTGGACAAATCACATTAAAATTTAATGTTTAAATATAAAGATTTGACTAATAAATAATTTAAATCATTATTGTGTATCACTGAAACCTTTTATTTATGTACTACTTATAATATTTATAGTTTTATATGGCAAAAAGGCTGATCCATTCGCCACAAATGTGACGAACCTGAAAATTCTATTGAACACCACTGAGCTATATAGAATGATTAAGCAGTTGGCCCCTTTGGTGTTCTTCATTGAAAGTAGGCTAATGCTGGCATCAGGTTTCCTTCCTCTCTTGTGGATGTTTGGTGTGGGAGTTATGGCTATAATAATCCAAGAGGTTGATTAGCCAGAAATTCCATGTAAACAAACAAAATAAAAATGTCTTGTGCAGCAGTCACTTTGACAGTTGTTACATTATCTGCCTATCTTCATATTGAAAATGAAAGAATAATTTCTATCTTTAAGGAATATAAGTTATCCCATTTATGCATTTTATAGTCAGCTCCTGAGCATCATAATCTTGACTGTTTAAATCAGGATACATTTTTGATAAGGTTCCATTCATCTCAATTGTGTTACTCGGGAATTAATTCTGCATGCAGTAACAATTAAGAGGGAATTATTCAATAAGGTAACTAATCCTATTTAAATTTAGAATAGTTCCGAGATTCAAAAGCAAACAAATTTTAAGAATTATCAATGTCCATTTCCCATTGTAAAATAGAGAATAATGAGCGACAAGTGAAAATATTTTATTAAAATCCTTTTCATATATATATATAGTATAATCATCCCACTATCAGCACCTGTATTATGGGAAACATGTATGGATTTTTCAGGCAAAATGGTAGCAATTCTACCATTCCTCCAGATGGTTACTTATTTTTTGTTTATGTCTACAGTATGTACAAGTTAACAACTTTTGGAAAACTATTAGGCATGGCATAAATTTAAATAAATAAATCACTTGGCCAAAAGATGTGATCGACCTGTACAAAAATTTAATTTTTGATTCTCGATTCTAACAAACATGAAATAAACTGTGCTACATTCTGGCAGTATGTAGTATCACCAACAGACCCAAATATATTGTAAACAAATAACAGTAACCTGCCATGCCTTTAAAAATATATATCATAATAACACATCAACATATTTATGGAGAAAATGGAGTGAAATCTCAGTTTTTGTGCTGCAACATCAGGCATAGCAACACTCCAGACACAATCTTCCCATCAAAGGAATGCACTCACTATCCACTTCTGAAATTCAACACAGATGGTGGCACAGATGTTACTGCACTGGCTGTGTCGATTGGCAAGGGTAAAGTCACTTGCAGAGAGCAGCTACGATTGGGATTTCTTAGCAAGCACAAAACACTTGCTCCATTGTTTCACTACCCTCGTTGTTCATTTCAGCTCTTTGAACTGACATTCAAGAAAATAATCACCCAATGATGATCTAAGCTATCTCATATTTCTCTGCGAAGAAAACTGTTTTAACAGAAAATTTTACAGGCGAATCATCATCCACCAGCATAACCTCTGATATCTGAAAGAAACAAAAGTAACAATCATTTTCAAACAGCTAAATTAAATAGAGATGTATCCAAGCCATTTTTACGCAAAATATGGCATACAGTTGCTATAAACATGCAATAAAAATGAGTACAAAAAGTCAACAATTGTCTTTTGACTGTTTTAACTACACAGCACTAGCCATCATCGCCATTATATGCACAGCAATGGATATGCAAAACTAGTTCATTTGTTCTTGCACAACATCATTCAAAATGACAACAGAGTTACACGAGCTGAAATTTAACAATTACCTTTAAGTCTGCATAAGGCTGTTTGTATGCAAAAGAGACATGAAGTGGGAAGAATTGGTCCGGATGAGTGTTAGGTGCAGTAAACTCCAGCGTTCCTGATTTGTTAGTGGCATCAATAATAGGAAGGCTCCACAGAATTTGTCCCTTGCGTCCTTCTACAGTATATTCACCATCACATTCCTTTACAATTGGTGTGTTACCCACTCTGTGAAAAGGAGTGACATAACTTATACATATCAGAGTTGGAATGTAATGCATTGAAAGAGCATTGGCGAATGACTGCATTCAAGAATTCAGAGAAAAATTAAAGAGCTTACAATTATTTTCTTTATAATCATAAATTACAAATTTATCTGTATGTCTCAAGATAGAAGGTATTATAGTTTACATTCTAGCATTGAATTTTTATAAATACAATTTTTTATACGTAACTTGCCAATATATCATTAAATTTGGAGAGAATGTGGTGAAAATAGGTAATACCTGAAAAACATGTTTACCAATTAACAAATGTACTTGAGAGTAAATAATTTCAAAATATACTCACGGCAAAGGAATGGTTATGCACACATCATTCAGTTCCATATGCTCATGTTCCAATTCATACTCTATGTTGACATCACAGCCACCTTGTCCATTATCCGATGGCCAACAGTTGACTGAAAATTACAATTAATTTATCATCTATTTCTCAAACTATTATTTTTCTACCATAATGCAATACAATTTATAATGATGCTACATGATGGCTAACAGTTGACTGAAAATTACAATTAATTTATCATCTATTTCTCAAACTATTATTTTTCTACCATAATGCAATAAAATTTATAATGATGCTACATGTACACTAACAATGATTTAATCACTCGAAAAAGTTAATTTTTCTTTTCTTAGGTAAAGAAAATGACTTTTCACAAATTGAGAACCGAAAAATCATCAACAGCTTTACTTGGTCGAGGGGTGGTTAATATGTCAAGTGTTGCAGGTTTGAATCCTGCTAAGGAGATAGTCTTATGTCTTTGTTTTATATCATTGTTACACTCACGGTAAAAGACAGCTAAGTGCTTTTAATGAGTTGCAAATAAATAAATGAAATAAAAAAAGGTGACCATTTGTTAAGAGCTTGGTACAATACTCATTCTTTAACCCTTATATTGCTCATTCAAAAATAATGCCCCTTTCTGGGCATGCAAAAAATAAAGGCCTTGAAAAATCAAAACTTCTCTTTAGAAAAACGTAGTAGCAGACAAAAAACACTGAACAATTGAAAATATAAAAATGAATTTTTATAACCAACTTTTATACAGCCAATACCTTAATATGAATAAACACCATAATCATATAATATAATGAGCTAGCTGATCCTGTCATGCTTGACCATGGTGCCTACCTTAAAAGCCATTATAAAAGTGGGAGAATCTACAACTATTTATGACTGACTGTAATGCTATTTTTAACGTACTTTCCGAGTAGATAGAAGATTGAAATTTGGTAGGAATGTTTAATTCTTATAGTAAAACCCATGAAAGGGAGGAGAGGATGGGAAGAAGGGAGGGAGAAAGGGAGGGAGGATGGGAAGAAGGGAGGGAGAAAGGGAGAGAGGATGGGAAGAAGGGAGGGAGAGAGGAATGGGAAGGAAGAAGAGAGAGGGTGAACAGGAGGGAGAGAAGGAGAATAGGAGGAAGAATAGAAAAGAGTATAAGAGAGAGGAATGAAGAATGGGAAGTACCTTAACTTTAATAATTAACCTACACACGCCCATCATATTTGATAGGCAGTTATGCTAGTATAATAATTATAACCTTTCTACTTTCATGGGCATAAAAAGCTGCATAGCATCTACCAGACATTGAATGGCCTTGGAGTCTTTATATTCTAAGCTTGAACCTTTTTACAGTTGAGAGAATGGTAGGCAGAAGTAGACAACTCAGTGGTAAACGTAGGAATGTTTGGTATATAAGTAATAAGAAGTTGGATTATATACTTTGAATATCTTGTTTCATTAATGAAAACATTGATTTATATATATATATATATATATATATATATATATATATATATATATATTCAATTTTTTCACTGGTATGTTTTTATATGGGCATGCATCCAAGATTCTTTTGTAAAAATTACTGTCTCCATCTGAAGTTAATTTCATGAAATGAACACCGTATAGCTTTTCACTTTTGCAGAAGCCTTCCACAATCACGGCTGCTTCCATACTGGTGGAACTTTGATGTTCGTCCCAGTTTTTTAAGCACTTATGCTCTGTTTTCTCACATTTTTATGAAGATGAACTCATGCACATTACACAGTACTTATTTTTCACCCCTAAGAAGAGCAGCAGCTTCCTTGAGTAGTAACCCATGATTGCACCCTGAAAAAAATGTGCTCATCAACACAGGATTTGTACATAGTTTTTGAATATACCCTATAAAATGCATGAACCGTTGCATTTACCAAAACAGAGGAAGAATTGTAATTAGTTCAGTAGGACCTTTTGCACCAACTGCCATCTGCAATCACGGTCAGCAAGGGTGTGCCATTGCTATCTACCTCTCCTTTAGAGGTTGCTATTTTATCCTCTTCTTTTACCGCTGCCTCTATTTCTTCATGCGCAGTCATTTCCCAAATTTTGCAGTGTCATGTTATTTTTTATAGCTGTTACTCGACATGCAAGGAATGTTCATAGCTGTAATTATTTCTTCCAGTTGACTGTAACCACCACCAGAAGATATAACACCAGACACTGCAGCAGTGTTAACATCAGTGGTAGTCTGACTAACATCCCCCATCAGGTTTTCTTTCAATCATATTGCACACTTTACATTGGAGAGTTATCAATGATTTCAACCCTTCCCTTTTCTCCCATATCACATCCACATCATTGAATGGGCATCCGAAGGGACTATGCATGCAAAGTTGTTTAATAGACACAAATAAATGATTTATGTCAACTGTTCTTCTTCCCTCTAAATGATGCTGGCCTGCTTCTTTCACCTATTCGGTAACAAGAAGTTGACAGTCTTTCATTCCACCATTTTCTTCTAACTTCTCAGAAGTTTCATTTATTTGTAGAAATCCCTCCCTATTGTTGTCTCCAGAGATCTGGATGCTCGAATTAACAACAAAAATAAAAATAAGCAGAAAATTTTAACCAAAAAAAAGAAATGAGAGCGATTTTGACATTGATTTCTTTCGGTCAGCCAATCACATTTGGCTAGTGGTTGCTTTTCACTAATTTCAATCAATTTGTTATCTTCGGCTTCAAAATAAAATTACAACCATTACTTCCAGTTGGCAGGCTCTGCCTGCCCTAAAAAATTGTTGGTATACTGGTATCAGAGAGAGGAAGTTTTTAAAAAGGCTCTCAAAATCAGAAGAGGAGATACAATGCATTGAAAGAGAAACAACGCTGCAACATGAAAGTGGGCAGTGGAAGGAAACTTCTCACAGCTTCATATTTTGGAAGGTTTTGCAACATGCGTCCTCAAACTAGTTGTGTGACCTTAGTAAAAAGTATTATTTACGACAATGGGCAGGTGGGAGAATGAAAATTTAGGAAAGAAAGACTTCAAAAGATAGACCAGACTTTTAGTGAAAAACTGCAGCCTCCCTATTGATAGAGAAGTGCCATATTTAGCTGCGACACCGAATGGTTTAATTGGAGATGATGGTCTCAATGAAATTAAGAGTCTAGCCTCAGCCAGATTAGTCTCATTATTTGGTTTTAAGAAATGAACTAACAGCAACATCAGTGCCTGGTATAAAATTGTTCCGTAATTAAACTAATGAAGTATTTGAATAGCAGATTTCACATTTCCAAAGACCACCTTATGGCCGCAACATTTCTTGATTCAAGATTTAAACTCATCTTATTCACAGAAAACCAAGCAAATACTATGAGGCTAATTTGGAATAATTCACTTCAGATTTAGAATATGCATTCCCACAAGAAGGAAAGGACAAAGAGTTAATTGTAATAGATCAAGGTTCTAATACTGGATGTATAAAAAGCGAAGCAGAAAAGTGCAACCTTTTGGATAGTTTATTTTAAAAAATTAATGACTCACCAAAAGAAGCATCGTCAAAAATGGATGAAATGTCCTCGGATTTTTTTCCAGAGGTTGTAACCAATGACCTATATTCATGCCAAATTTCAGCTCTGTAGCACTTCTAAAAGTACCTTATGTTTTATATAATATATCCTATAAATGTAAGAAGCAGCTATTTATAATGACAAGTAGTTGGTGCTTGCATTCGGCAAGCATTTCAGTCCATATCAAAAGTAACACCATAGGATTTTGAGGGGATGCAGTGCATCAGGATGTCCATAACATCACTAATATTTCCCGTTTTTGGATTTTGACGTCGTCATAAGTATATGCCGTAGTTTTAAACCAATTGCATTATAATACAATCCTTCTCTTTAGAAGCACTAAATTAAAGCTATTATTATATACAGTTTATCAACCCCCATAATTGAAAGGAGTAATATTCTTTTATTTAATAACATATGTCGCATTTTAAAATTATGACATCATCATATGTATACATCTTTGGTTGAAATCAATTTCCCTATTAAAAAGCATTAAAGACATGCTATTATAATACGGATTGCCAATTCCCATTGAAAAGCATTGTTCTGGTTGCTATGGTAGCTGAAGTTCTTTATTGTTGAGCATTGCTTTTTTCCGATTCAAAACACATTTCCTCACCAATTAGGCACCAATTTGAATTTAGTCTTAAAAAATAAGAAACTTTGTTCTTTTAGCTATAGAATTGTTTTCGTCCTGAGTTTCTATCTGAATTATAACTAATTTAAAAATACAAATTTATGAAACTGCACAGATTTCCATGTTTTTCTTATGGAGTTACGAAATGGAACATTGGGAGCCAAAAATACCCCACTAAAAATTTGGAATTTTCGATTTTTCTGGTTGGTTGTACCTAATAACCTATCATCCTGCCAAATTTCATGTCCGTGGCATATCTAGAAGTACCTTAGGTTTTATATTATATATATATATCCATCCGAAGCAGCTATTTATAAAAGACTAGCAGTTGCCTGTTGATAAATCCACTGGTTGGTTAGATTAAATATTGTCTTGGTAGTTTGCTTACTGTCACATTACCATGAAGGTCAGCGACTGCAAGGTTTATTTCCTTTTACTAATGTACACTTGGAGTGCCACATTATTTCCTACAACATCTCATGTCTGCTAGCAGTGCCACCTTAGCATCAACCACTACAATTACATATGTCGAGCAGAACTTAGCTGGTCAAAAAAAACCTCAATATCTCGCCAACAGTTTGAGCTATTTCAATTTTATAATTTTCCTGCAAATCTGCAGGTCAAGACGTTTAATTTGATGCATTACCCATTAAGGTGACTGTTACTTTCACTTTTAAAATTTTATTTTTTTACGCTATTAATATATAGATATAATTGATTATCATACTTACTATTTATCGATCATTTCAATTTGAAAATGTTTATACTGAAAAAACGACAGTATGGAAACAAAATAAAAAGGAAATATAAGTGTATACCTCGCAATACACTTGGGTTGCATCCCAAAAAACCAGAGCATATAGCGAATCAGCGTATTGCGAAACATTTTTACATAAGAGCAATGCTATAAAAAAGATATCTGTTCCTAAATGGATTAAAATCTTGGGTAAGCATGAAAAATATATTCCTAAAAAGGGTCTTCTTGTGCGAAATCATGCTAAAAAATGCAAAAATCCCATTGAAAACAGTGTCAAAGATAGGATCGCTTTGATTTTTTATGCTTGCAACATTTCAAACTTATAAGGGTAAAAACTCGAGCACAAATTCTATGTGTCACCATCACGATCTCGGAATGAAAACCGACTGTGGTCCGCCAAAACACTACCTTGGACACAGAGAAAGGATCTTCGTTCTCTGGGTTTTGTAAGAGCGTGTCCGAATCAAGTGAGTGTATTGAGAGGTAGAGTCAGAAAGTGTAATCAGCCTAAAACCAAAGAAAACATATCAGAGGTGTACCTGTATTGTTTACACTTGGAACAAAATAAAAAGGAAATGTGACATGTGCATTAAAAACAGTAAAAATTCATTATCGTACTTACTGTCCCGATTATATCAATTTAAAAATGTTTATAACGAAAAATGTCAGTTTGGAAACAAAATAAAAAGGAAATATATGGTTGACATTTGGAACAAAATAAAAAGGAAAAATTAATGTGACATGTGCATTAAGAACAGTTATAATTCATTATCATACTTACTATGTCTCGATTACTTCAATTTGAAAACGTTAATAATATATTAATATCAGTTGTATCGTGACACAAATCTTGGTAGTAAGCATTCTTGTTTAAACTTGAAATAAACACATTACTATGAATCTCAGCAACTTCTATTGTCCGCTAGGGCCACGTTATTTTCTACAGTGCCATCTTAACATCAACCATTACAACTACGTCGAGCAGAGCTTAGCCGGCCAAGAAAAATCTCAATATCTCACCAACAGTATGACAGATTTCAATTTTATCATTTTTCTGCAAATCTTCAGGTCAATATGTTTAATTTGATGCATCACACACAAAGGAATAAAAGGAGCAGCATTGTAGTGCATAACTTTATTAATGTTCTCAACAATCCTATGAAGTACTTAAAAATCATAATCAATTTTCAAAAAGACCTCCTTCCGAACGTATGCACGCTTTAGTCCTTCGTCTTAAGGACTTCCTGATACGCTCAAAGAGGACAGGTTGTGCTGCAATGGTTTGACAAGCATTTTGAGTCCTCTGCCAAAGCTTCTCTCTTGTGTTGACGTATTCATCGTAAACCATGGTCTTTAATCTCCCCCAAATGCAGAAAGCACATGGATTTAAGTCTGGAGATCTAGCTGGCCAGTGTGTTGGGCCTCCTCGACCAATCCACCGAACTCCGAAGATTTTATTAAAAAGTCCTCGTACCATACAGGTGTAATGTGCTTGAGCACCATCATGCATAAACCACATTGTGATTCTCAGTGCAAGTGGAATGTTTTCTAGGAGAGTTGGCAATGCATCCTGTAGAAACTCAAGGTAACTTTGTCCAGTAAGACGGTACAGGCAATTGATATGTGCCGATTAAATGATCATCTACAACTCCTATCCATACAATGACAGAAAATTGGTGCTGATGGTAAGCGTGTCAAGTTGTGTGAGGATTCTAATCACTCCATACATGAGCATTATGGGAGTTGAAGATGCCATTCCTGGTAAAAGTTGCTTCATCATTGAATAGCACACTCGTGGGAAAGTCCGGATCCGTTGCAAACTCTTGAAGTAACCACTGACAAAAAACTTCATGTGGCTGAAGATCAGCTTCGAGCAAACTGTGATCTCTCTGAAAGTGGTACGGATCAAGCTGCTGCTCATTAAGAACTGACCAGACCGTGAAGTATGATGCATCAACAGCAGCTGCTATTCATCTGATGCTGGTCTCAGGATCGTCTTCAATTCTTTTCAAAGCTTGATCTTCCATTTCAGTTGCACGATTACTAGCTCGCCTCTTGTCAATATTTCTCAGAGCTAGTGTACCTGTCTCTCGCAATCGGCGATCCACTGACAAAAACGTTTTGTCAGTAGGCATACGGCGATTTGGAAACTTCTCACGATATCGGCGAACTGTGGCTGATGCATTTCCTTCCATTTCACCATCCACTAAGTGCAAGTCTGCATTCTCTTCAAAAGAATAATCCATAACGATGACCCTACTCTTAAAGAGTTCACGAAAGTACGAGTATTATCCCTAAAGTAACGAGACAAATTCTTATGCATGATGTGGCAACACTGCCCCCTCCTGCTCCTTACCATTGTTTAAAAAAGGGTGTGGGAACTTGACCAGCCTTATCCAACAACTGCCAGGATGTGAGCAATCCGATGAGAATGTCTTAAGAGAATGGTTTGACCAAGATGAACAGTACAAAATCACACGATTCCATAATTGAGATGGTGAACAAAGAAGCAGACAGTGAAAACAGTGATGAAGGTGAACTATATGACATCAAAGAAGACAGGGTGCTTCATAATGAAGGACTAGCTGCCCTTGAGATAGCACTACACTATATAGAACAGCAGGAAGAATCAACACCAACTGATGTTCTGCTTCTGAAAAGATGGTATGATTTTGCAGCAATGAAGCGATCGCAATTTCAAAAGCAAACAAGTCTTAAATTTTTTTTGCATGTTAAATTAGAAGGAAGTTTGTTGATTTTATTATAATGTAAATAAATATGCACTATATACTATTATTAATTAAATCATACGCATTGTAAAGTGTCTTTCTTTTTTGGGTATATTCCGTATAGTCCGAGCTTTTTGGTAATTCGAGGTGACCTCAGCCCCATTCACCTCGAACTATCGAGACTGCACTGTATATGCATATAACTGGCAAAGTTAATAGATGTTGGTAAAAAACAATAAGTTTAGAATTATGTGGCATGTTTAAGTAGGTGTATGAACAATGCAGGCAAGCTTACTGCAACAAGCTTGATCTAAGAGTCTCCAAGATTCACTTCAACAATTTCATATATTTCTTCCTTGCCATTCTCATCTGAATAAGGTATTAATGTATACATCATAGTCACAATATTCATCCAACATTTTCATAGCGATTAGGCTATGGTGATGCTTTCACCTTCCTCCATATTATACATTAGGTAACTGATGGTATTATCAGACAGGAAAATGCTGAATTACTCCAAGCCGAATTGATTGTGCAGAACTGTTCATAACTCCTGCACATATCCCCCGCTCAAACCATTGAATCTTACGAGAAAAGCTACTTCGATGATTTACATCGCAATTATCAAGAATGCAGGCTCGACGTAAATAGGGTTATACCTGTACTTTTAGGTTACTGTAAGCACAAAATATTGAGCAAAATGTCATTACTTGAGGTCTTCCAGTAACACTGAAATCATTAGCATTATTTATTCAGCAAAAACATATACAGTAGATTAATAAAGGAGAATTACAGTATAATGATAAAAAAATAATAACTTACTTGATAATGGAATGAAAGTTTCATCTTGTGTTTGGAATCGCCACTTAAGCACACCAACTTCAGTATTCAAAGGAAATGGTTTGGCAGGGTTCTTCAGGCCAACAAGTGATTTCATTTTAAATAACTCCTTATCCACATTAGGATGAGTCTATCAATTAAGAAAAATAGTTAAATTAATATTCATTTAAAACAATTACATATTAAAATAGCCTTTTCATTCACCACTACAAAAGTTAATTGCTTTTAAACAAGCTGAATCGGTCTCCAAAATCAAATAAGAATGACAATTGATAAAACAAGCCAGGAAGCGAGTGGTTAAAATGATGTTTTGCTATGTAATTACTCTCAAATCTGAGTGACATAAACTGATTACCCATAAGATCTTTATTTTTTTGGAATTTTTTATTTATTTTTATAGTGGACATAGCAATAGAACTCAATAAGAAACTCCATTGGAATAAATTTTCCTCAGCCAAGGATCATGCAAAAATAAAAATAAGCAGTCTTCAATAAATTATTTCTATTTAGTTAAAGAACTATAATTATCTATATACAATGACATACTAAATATATTTCTAGAAATCAATTTCCTAAACAACTTTCCGAGAATTATACACAAAAAATAACTTCCCACAACCGATGGCATCTCAAGCAGCCACAGCTGATCATCTCCTTTTAAAAGCATTACAATATAACATTATTATACTGTTCTGGTGAAACTACAGTGAAACCTCGATATAGAGAGAATTTATAAAATTCATAAACATAATCGTTCTAATGAGTACTTGTAATATCTTAAAATTAAATTCCATACATCCGCATTCAGAAATTAAAGAATTAATCTGCTATGATAGATCAGTGGTGGAATATCCGCCCAGCAAGTGGAAGACCCGGGTTCAATTCCCGGTCATAGCAGAATTTTTTCTCATTTCAAAATTATTCCCATCTGTATATGCAATGAAAAGGAAGGAAAATGCGAGCTACACTGGCTACTGTAAAACTGTAAAGTGAAGTCAAGTCTCCGAAGCCAGTCAATTAGGATAAAACCCGGATAAAAAGCTGGATAAAAACCCGATAAAAAGCTGGATAAAAACCGGATAAAAAGCTGAAGAAAAACCGGATAAAAAGCTAATACGTATTTCAGTTACGATGTAATCATCATCATGGGCTAAGGACTTGAGAGCGAGCAAACTGGTGGAAGGAAGAGTCCAGTAGCATGCTCTCAAGTGGCTGGTGAGGGCTGTGCATGTGCATTTATACCTGGAAGGTGGGGAGGGGATATGTAATATTAAGAAATTGATGGTGTTCAGTATATTCTGTACTCATTCTATCGAGGTTACTCTGTACTTATATTTCAATATAGTCAACTGTTTTGGCCATTACTTTGTCGAAATCCATAATTAAAAATTCTGATGTGGGCACCACGACTTTCTCCATACCTGTAATATTTCTAAAAATTCCAAATAGGTTAAATGATAAATATTTGAAGGAACTGTGAGAAAAATTCAAAAGACCTTACAAAGAACAGAAATAAACTCAAACTGTAGCCTTCTGATATTGAATATAGCCAGAAGCTCCAACAATTAAGAAAATAAAAAGGAGTGTTAAGTGTTTACAATAGTCACCGGTAGGTGATGTGGTGGTGGAAGCTAAATAATTTAGTTTTAAAAATCTCTCTTCAACAATGCATTATTTGGGAAAATGTTTTGAACAAACATTGTAGAAAATTAAATTTTTTACAACTTTTATGCCAGCATGTTTTTACATTTATCAAATATTAAAGTAAATATTTCAAAAAAATGGACAAGAGTAAACACCCACTTCTGGTTGACCGATGTTTACCAAAAACTAATCAGCACTTCTTCCTTTAACAAAAATATCAAACAAAATTTCGTTTTGATCCGGTTAATAGTATTTGAGTTAGAGCACCCACAATTCTGGTCACAGACACACCCACAGACATGATCGAGAAAATATCCAAACCTGTTCAGGGGACCTTAAAATATGTATTTCTGTTGAAATCTGGAATTCGATTTTTTTCATGAAAACAATACCCTTTCTATACATGGTATATGGAGAAAGTAAAAATAAAGTAACATTGTAAAATTTCTACAATCCTTTTATTAGAGGGACTCAATCTAGATTTGTCATTTTTACTTTCTCCATATACAAAGTATAGAGAAAGTATTGTAAACAATTCACGCTTAGTTACGTCTTAGTAGTGCTCCTTTTTATTTCATTAATTTTTTGAGTTTTGGGGGTATATCCAATATCAGAAGGGTATGGTTTGAGTTTATTTCTGTTCTTTGTAGCCTTTAAATTTTTCTCGCAGTTCCTTAAAATATTTATTATTATGTAACCTATTTGGAATTTTTAGAAATATTACAGGTATGGAGAAAGTCATGTGGTGGCGACATCAGATTATTGGTATTTATATATATTTAAAAAATTTACACTAATTAAAAACAAATATCTAATCCCAATGGAAATTGAAAATTGATATTATTCTTATTTGTTTCCTTTAAACTTATGCCTTACATCATCACATTTATTGAATTCTGAAATACATGATAATTTAATGAATTTCATGCCACTACAATAGCCAAGGAAATTTAATATGTATTTACAATCTCTTTCAAATCTTGTGCATAATCTAATTCTAATTAAAATATCAATTATTACAATAACATGGCAAGCATTTTCATGCAACATGTAAGAAAACAAGTTGAAAAGATTATTTGCATAGACAAAAAGAGAAACAATACTTTCCAGATAACAATCAATAACAACAAAATTTACAAGGAATACTTTCAGTAACCAAGAATGACATTCACATGTTGTCTGCAAATTAGCAATGGTGGCAAGCTATTTTTTACTTTCTGATTAGCACATAAAGTATTGTAATTGCGAAAAAATATTGACTTCAAAATTTTGATTGAAATACATCTTTTAGGTGTTCCAAAGTCCAAATAAGTGGTTTTCACAGCCTGTGTGCTGCTCTAGAGCCTAAACAGTTCAATGAAATCGAATGATATTTAGTATTAAAGCATATTAGTATTCAGAATAGAAACCATATAAAGGTTAAAGATATAGCGCAATAATGAAGAGTAGCTTCTTGTCGACTTTCAGCTAATATTGATTTATTCTAAAATGTCTCGAACAATTTTGGTTAAAATTCACTCAGTTATAGATCATCGAGTCATAGACAATACTGCATAAGCCATATTTCTCAAAAAAACTATTCTATCCAGTGGCATTATAATAAATCAATTTTTTCACCTAGCTCTCCCCAGTTATTTCAACAATCTTCATCCAGCAATAATGCTTCAGTGCATGTGTGACTGCCAATCCACATAATACTTGATATTTATGTATGTTAAAACTATTTATCAAGTTTGATTTCCACATATATAAGGTTATCAATATATTAATACCATTTACATGCAGAAGACATTTTCTATGGTTTGTAGCAGTGGGAGTTCCTTCCAGTCAGGAAAGTGTGTAGTGAGACAGTATGCATATGAGAAAGTTTGTTTTATGTATATTGTACTGATTTAATTTAAATAAACCCATGCAAAGTCAATGAGTTATTCTTTCTTCCCAGAATAAGCTATCAGCTTGAGATAAAAAATATATTGTAACCCAAAAATGTTAAAAAGTTGCAGGCAGCAGTTCCATAGTTAGATCATACTCATTGGAACTTTCTTAACTTATGGGAATTTTATCTAAATGCAAATGTCATGAATATTAAAAATATGAAGAGAATTAAATAACCAGCTTTCCTCTGCATGAAAGCACATGTCCATGGTTTCATTTGAACCCATAAAGAAAAATGTGTACCATATCCAACCTGCTACATAAATGTTATCTGACCAATAATAAACTAAGCATCCTCTTTAGCAATGGTTTAGATAGAATGATATAGAAATCATAAACCCATTAATCTATGAACATGAAAGAGAAATTAGGAGACTAATATTAATGTTACACATGGCAGATGTTATAAAAGATTTTAAAGCATGCTTAACATCAATGGATAAATAAATGAAGATGACATCAGCTGACCCATTTTGAGATTGAAATGGACGTATTTGGTTGATACTTACATTCCACACACCCTGAAGTATTTATGATGCATCAAATATATGGAAATATATTATAAATTTTGGAGATTTTGTTGATATTGACATGCAAAAAAATAAATACACCAAGTATTAAACATGTAATGACAGTTGATTGAAAATGATAACAAAGAAATGATAGAAGTATTACCTTGAAAAAAAATGATACACAATGATTGACTACAAAAGACTACCATAATCATGATGATAGAAAAATGATAATGAATGAATAAATCAGCTAATGCAACCCTATAAGATTGGAATAATATTTTAATTGAAAATTATTTATACTTTTAGGCAGTATAAAATCAAGGTTATCATTACCTATTCCAGTATTTAACAATCGCTTCCAACAAAACAAAAATTAAGCAAAGCAGGATAAAGTTTTGTTTTTGTACAAGGCTGTGGTCAAGTAAATAAAAAAAATGCTTGAGTAGACACTAAGTCAATGCTGTAAAAAACATTTTGTATCTCCAGCATGAGAACGAGACACTTAGTAAGAAAAGAAATTGATGCAACAGAATTGAAAAATACATTCCTACATGATGATGTCAACTGATATCAATTGCGATGAAAGCACTGCAATATTTAAAAAGTATTCTACAAGTTAGAGGAACAAAAAATTATTATCATTAGGTCAAAAGCAATAAAGATTGATACTTGTTCATTGTGAGGAATAAATACATGAATGCAACATCAATTACCTGTAATTGTATACCACGAGTATCCTTATTCTCCAACTGAACTCTTATTCGACCGAACTTTTCGTTTGAAATACGCAAAGTGACCAAGCCATGCAACTCAAAGGACTGGAGACCACCATCCCTACCTACTCTCAGGTGAAGTCTTTCCTCTTCCCTCAAATGGACACTATGTAAAAATAAAAGTTTTATAACGTTAAAAACATTTGTTTAAATATTTTTTACTAACATGAAATTTCCTGTTTTTCTACCCAAAACAGAAAAATTGACAGAGATACAAATCAGCAACTTTAGAAATATATCTGGAGTCATCAGTAGTGGATTTAAAATAAGGCCCGAGTAGGCAATGGTATAGGGATGGCGAAGTTTTGAGGCGGCAATAAAGGTAGGATTTCAGGGCAGGAATAAACAAGATGGAAAAGTATACTCCATAAATGGAATACACAGAGATTTCAAAGGCGATCAATGTAAAGAAAATATGCCATGTTTTACTAGGGATTTTCTCGAATTTTTATCTCTGAAACTATAACTCATAATTATGTGGCCTCACGGACTTTCTTGTATTAAATGTTGCTCTCTATCCGAATAAATTTTTTAATGTATACCTTACAGATCATATAAGAGCTAGGGAGAGAAAAGTTTGGTATTTCATTGTTGCTTGATGGATGATATTTAACGAGATATGATAATAAGTTTATTAAAGTAATTATGTAAAGTGGAAGTTCTAATTGATGGATTAAGTTAAAAATCACAACTGGGATATAAATTTTAATAACGATCACTCACACTAAATTAAATTAAAATCTGTCCAGCGGTTTAGGAGATGAAAGTTATGTCGGACAAATGGACCAGATGTGCCCATAAGGTGTTCCGCTATTACAGCTTCACAGGTAAAGAATGCCTCAAAATTAATATCACACAGACTTTTGATGAATTAAACTATGTATTATGATTTGCAGACCTATGGATGGACAGACAGGCCACATACATGAGCGATTATTTTAGGAAAAATTCCAAAAAGGGGCGGAAAAATAATTTGGCCTCAGGGTGGGAAAATTCCAAATCTGCCACAGGGAATCGTTCTTAATATTTACAACATTACCATTAATATAAGAGGCAATCAATTTAAACATATAATTAACAATTTGAAGAAAATTTTTTTAATAATATAAATACTACCAAGAAATTTTAATTATACACAACATGGTTTTCACTTACGAATTCATCATCAGATGGTAATAGACAATGCTTTATCCCAAACCATGGTCATGAATAATTGAAATTTTAAACAGAATTTGTACTATATGAGAGAGAGGAGACTACTGTGAAAAAATGAAATTTACAATTAAAATTTTTTAAAATGTAAATTTTAGAATTTGTCAAAAAATAGATTTTTAATTTTTTAAATTAATTAATAATATGCAATTCCATAAGGTTTTGGCACTCTGCATTGAATTTATGCAAAGAAATTGCCATAGCTACAATTTGAATAATTTTTAAAGAATAATTACCCCTTTTTAGCATTATTTTAATCACCATACAAGTTAAATTCTAATAATGTTAAATATTCCAGTAACTTGTATATCTGTAAAATGATAAAAAAATGATAGAATCTCTTACTACTACAAGCAATACACCACATTCTCCGACTATAAGACAAGGGTTTTTTTTCTTTTTTCAAATCAAAGGTTGGGAGTCATCTCATATTTGCAAACAAAAAATAAATACATGAATGGTCGTAACGGTGGTTATGACTGATCTAGCATGATTTATCACACCTTTGCACTGCACATTGTAAAGACAAATTTTAAAGATTTAAATAAAAAATACCTCCAATAATCTTGTTTATTTCCTTCAGAATGCCTAATAAAATTTTTGGTATTTACGTATTTTCCGCAGGACTCACGTGGCGCTGTGAGTGACGGGAAACTGAACTACGTGGATCTCTGCTGGCACAGAGAGGATGGCATTCATTTCGGCAGGGAAATAGAATGAACCCACCAACCTAACCTAACCGAACCTGGTTTATATAAGTAATTTAAAGTGTTCATTTTATTAACAATTTTAAAATGGAAATGGAAGGAACCAAACTTACCCAACCCGGTTGGAGAAATTTGCAACCTCCAGCAGTTCCAGTTTTTTAATATAACGTATTCATTTAATTAAACTCTTTGTATGGAAATAAACCAAACCAACCAAACTAACATTACCCAACCCAGTTGGAGAAAAAACAAATGTTTTTTCTATAATAAAGTGTTCATTTTATTAAAAATTTTAAATGGAAATATAACAAACCAACGTTACCTAACCCAGTTGGAAAAAGAACAACCTCCATGGGTTCCCGAAGCAGAGCAAACTCCACGTAGTTCCAATTCCCGCCACTCACGGTGCCATGTAAGGGTCCTACGGAAAATACTTAAGTACCAAATTTTTCCCCTAAAAATTAGCTCCTGTAAAGGGGTTCCATCACATACTTGAAGTTGTCTTATTGTCAGGTAAATACGGTATATGTAGTTATGTTATACATAACTCCAACTATCATGTTACTTTCAAGTTAAAATGCCACCTCACTGAATTAAGTTAGTCCAAAAAATCTGAATAACTTCTGGCAAGTCCACAAAAATTTCCTTGAAGTTCCAATGAATATTTTATTACACTCAGAAAAGTATAGCAGAAAATGGGAAGGAAAGGATAGCAAAAATCTGGCAACACAGTACTTTCCTTATGAGCTGTCAACTCAAGAATAGAATATCTAGTCATTATCAACTCAAGGCCATATGTCATGGAGATAATAAGTCTGGTTTTAAAGTTACTGCCATTGTAGAATATATCTTTAACAAGGAAACCTGCTTAGAAGATAAACCTGCACATAGTTGTAATAAACCACTGCTACTGGAATATAAGAACTAAAATTTATACATAAGGCATAAGATCCATGAGTTTAAACATACTTGAATATATCTGAAGAATTGAATGTTAACTTTAAATTGTTTCAATTCTAAATAGCCCATGTTTTAATAAAGATACTCATCAATTGCCACCAACAATGATGATTTTTAAAAATAATTCTGTAGAACAATTTATATAAACAGGAAGTTATGCAGGATTATTTAGTATCAACACAAAACCACTGCAGCAATCATAACTTGAGGTACTGTATCTCAATTGTGAATGGCAGTCGAGGTTTTTAAACAACAAAAATACACAATATCCGTGAATAAAAATGCATCAAGACATTCACTCTTCAAAACATTTTGGAAAGGATACTTATGTGAGCAATTTTTTCTACGTATCTTTCGAGATACAAAATTACATTAACAGATTTCACATTTTAACTTTGTTATAATTAGTGAAATTTATCCAACTATTGTAAAATAAATAATTTAGGGTTTAAAGATATTATTTGTTACTTACTCTTCCATAATCTCTGTAGACAAAGGCAGTTTGGGTGATATGATTGGAGTTTTCCCAACGTTATTGCCCATGCCACTAGAGTTGACATTGCCAACAACCTCTCCTTCAGACTTCAACTGATCAACAAATGTCTCCACATCACGAAACTTTCCTCCCAATTTCATAGCTTTGGTGGAAAGTGAATTTGACTTACTATAAAACAGAAAAGGCAAAACAATGATTGACCAAAATTTTTTTATAAAGACATATAATGTCCATTAAATAGATTTCAAGATTATGGTTTTTGTAAGGAAAATTGCTTTAAAATAAATTTATATAAATAGTTTTATTTATTACTCTTCTATAATAGTAACATCACTAGGAAATAATGCAGTATAAATTACTGGCATACCCATGGGCACATAACCTTATTACTTCAAGACAACAAAAATAAAATATACAAAGCTGCAGTCCACAAGGCTTTGTCAATACCAACCGTTTCCAACATAATGATTAATTTGCTATTTACATTTAGGCAATTAATTGATCGGTTAGGCCAAAAAAATATTAATTTAAAAGTCTGCATTTAAAAATATAAAAACAGTAAAAAAAACAATTGCGGTTGACTGTTACAGCTGATAAATACGAAAGTATGTGATGCAATACTAACATAATATGAAATCATAAAATACACAACTTTCTCCGTCCAACTTTTATAAGCTATAGAAATTATGCCTATTTTCAACCAAGTTCATGAGTACATTTAAGATAAATTTTGTGCATAAGGTAAAGAACTAAAACTATTACGATAACATTGCTTAAAACTGCTTAGTTTAAATCATTTATTTCTTTCATCTATGATTTCATACACCAAACTTTTAATTCCTATAAAAAAACTCGTACATATCTCTAATAACTTTGTAAGAGTATTACTTACGGTAGTGAGGAGAAGTTGGGCTTTGAATCTGATTGTGAATTTGCTAGGTCACCTACTACTGGAGATGGCACAAAACCTGAGTTACTACCAAATCCAACACCACCATATCCTGGACCTCCACTCTTCCCCATGCCACCAACAGAACCACTAACAACTGCCACTCCACCCTTTTTAGCTGCCTCCATCCTCTGGCGCTGTAGCTCTTTCGCCTTTTCCCTCATTTTATTCTTCGCTTCACGCTCCTGGGTCTAATCAAATTTGAGCAGTGAATGCATTAGTATTTTGGAAAACAAATCATTATAAATATCACTTACTGAAACAATAACTTACCATTCTCACTGCTTGATATACTTTCTCTTCATGAGAATCCATTTCAACGAAGGTTCTGATTTGAGCTAGATTTACACTTTCTCGATAACCCAAAGCCACTATTTCATCAAAAGCAAATATGAGATTGAAGGCATTCTCTACTATTTCCGATTCCTCCATACTACGGCAATACTCCGGAATCTAAAAATTGCAAAATAAAGAGTGAATATACACATGTGCGAAGCATTATCCTCGGAAATTGAGTAGAGATTTTAATACTAACCACTCGGCTAAACAGACGTAATGTTTCCAGGTCTTCCAAAATATTACTTGCTTTTGTGGTTATAAGAAGCATGTAAAGTTTTTCCAATGGCTGGTATACATATCGCACCGATTCTGTCTCCACGAATGTATGCTGCTTTCCTGTTGACATCAACTTAGGGAACGCAGCAAGTAATCCTTCAATTCTGGCTTTAGTCATTTCAACAAATTGTCTCGATACTATCGCTGAAAATTATAAAAACAGTTAAAATTTACATGTAATTTCCAAGAAAATTATACCGCACATGACATCAGAAATTACCCTTTCCGGCTTTAGTACAAACTGCAGCAGCAATGAGGACCTAGAATATGAAAAACATACTTTATTATTGAAATGCAATCTATATTCCAGGGTCTTTTGCCTTATTTACTTCTAGACCTACTACGTGAAATTCGTAAATTTGAACAAATATATGCGGTGCTTGTTGTAAACAAATGAGTCACAATAATTTCTACAGGTGAACAATGAATACATTTTAACAATTTGTAATAGTGTTCTCATTTTTGCAACCAGGCTGAGATATGTGAAAAGTGAGAAAAAGTCGACACACAATTTGTCTAAACTAAAACAACATAGATGTATATTTATATTTTCTTAATAAGATTACTATTTACCATTTTGAAAGCGTAGGTCCTTATTATAGTTTAATAAACAATATCGGTTACGCCTCAGCTTTCCGGCATGTCAGTACGCAAGTGCCCTGGTGACGTGGATTATTGCTACCACCAGAGGGCCTCAGCTTCCATGAGACATATCCCATAAACACTTTCGCCGACTTAGCGGGACATTTGCATTGCCAACAAAAATATTTTCAGATAACCATTAAAAAAACGTAACTTTTATAAGGTTTTATTGAAATAAAAATTAATAATTTACAAATTAAATTCAAATATTACATAGATAAGGTCATACAAGTCTATTTTAATTCACTAGTGGCAGAAAAAATTATTTGATATCACAAAGCAGTGCTACACCCCTTAAAATCCAATGTTCAGGTGGTTTCAATGTGTTAAGCCATAGTGGTGTAATATAAGTTAAGTCCGTCCTATTCGGCTTTTTATAAACCGGGCACTGAAATTAAATTAAACTTATATATCACATTTCTAGCTTTTTGAAATCATAAAGTCATCATAATAATTTAAAAAACTACCATGTAAAGTTTAGGATCCTTGGGAGCTGTGCTATTTATAGCATATATGTGTACTACAGGAAGATTTACAAAGAGAACTTTTGGGATAGATTCCATCAATCGATTGTTTCTTCTGTCCCAAGCAGCTCCATCAAGATATAATCCAGCCACATAAACTCCTTCCTAAAAAGTATACACAAATCCAGCATAAAATTATAATAGTAGAACAGAGCAATTATGATTATTTTGCAGTTTCACAAGTCCTGTACCACAGGTGGAGCTCTGACATCCTCTTTGTTAAATTTCGTCACATCATTATGTATTGTAACTGAATCAAGAGCCCATCCTTTGTGTGCTCTAGTAACTTCCTGTCTCATTGCAGTCAAAAATCCTACACATAAAACAAATTTACAATTAATCTAACATAGGGTGAAATTAAAACATAGGTACACTTTCTTTACAATATTTCAATTAAATTGTGATGGCATGAAATAAAATATTATCATTATTATTTATTTGCTGATTGATTAAATTTTGTACAAGTAAAATATCTGCTAATCATAGAAATAAAATTAAATTAGATGAAGCATTATAATAATATCTTAATATAATGGAATGTGTGTTTTCTGTTGAATGTCTGTTGGGCTATTATTGAGGTATAAAGGAAACTATCAAACATTTATGAATTGACCCTTTAAATTCATTGAATTTTTCCTAAACATTCATTAAATTAAATGTATTAAAACAAAAAATTTGTGGAATATTTTCCAAAATAACTCCAACACAACAATATATAAGGAATAAAGCAAGATGAGACTCAAAGCTTTTTTAAAACTATTCATCCCACCTACCTTGAGGATTAAAAAATCCTGTCATCCAAAATACATTAGGCCGAGATACATTAATCCATGATGCAAATTGTTTATTTCTATCAATGAGTTCAGTAAACCAAAATCCAAGACTTGATGAAACCCAAGATCCTCTCTTCCATATTTCAGGTACTCTAGCATTATAACAGTTATCCAAGGCATCACGAAGGTTCTACAAGATGACATTGAAAATGTTTACCACCATAACATTTTTGTCAATTGTTGAATTAAGTAATCCTAATGTGCAATATGTTTACTAAAATCAATAATGACAAAGAAATTACATAGTTGAGACACATTAATTCTTATCCACACACAATATTCTTTAAGTTTAAAAACAAACACACACACATATGTGTATATATATATATTAACTTAAGGAAAAGAAAAGGTAGTGATGAGGGTGGCAACAAGGTGTTGAAGGAAGCCCAGTGGACACTTACCAAGTTGAAGACCAAGTTGGCAGGCTGCTGGGGGGTCAAAGAGACACGTAAAAAAACACGCACACAACAAAAAAAACGAAAGCTTATCGGGCCTATGCCCTTCTTCAGCGATAGAGTAACTGAAAGATTTATATGTGTGTGTATATATATATATATATATATACATATATATATATATACATATACATACATTATATATATATATATATATATATATATATATATATATATATACACACACATACATACATATATGTATATGTGTGAGCTGGGGAGTTTTATATATATATATATATATATATATATATATAAACTAAAGGAAAAGAAAAGGTAGTGATGAGGGTGGCAACAAGGTGTTGAGGGAAGCCCAGCGGACACTCACCAAGTTGAGGACCAAGCTGGCAGGCTGCTGGGGGCGTCGAAGAGACACGTAAAACACACGAACACAAAAACACACGCAAGCTTATCGGGCCTAAGCCCTTCTTCAGCGAAAGAGTAACGTAAAGTGACACACTGGGCGGGGAATGACAGGGTAATGTGGGAAGGTTGATGATTGGAGGAGGTGGGGAGTAGGAGGGGTGGATAGCCAATAAAGAGGGAGTGTGATGAGGTAGAGTCCGAATAGTTACAAAGTAACAAGGAAACATTGTAAGGGGGATAATAGGGTTAGCGGAGGTTGAGGCCAGGCGGAGAGAAAGAGTCGAGAAGATGGATATGTGCTAGTTCCCAGTGTCGGAGAAGGGGGGCAGGAGTGTCATAGGGTAAAGCGCGAATAATCCTAACATTGTAGCAACTATTAAAGGGAACATTGTGGGTATTAGCATGTAATGCAACTGGGAGGGGGCGTCTGAGAGAAACGCTATTCCGGTGACCGTTCATTCGGATGTTTAACGGATTGCTGGTGAGGCCTACGTAAAACGCGGGACAAAGGGTGCAGGTAAGGAGGTAAATGACGTTACGGGTGGTGCAGTTGCTTCTGGAGGTGATGGGGTAGGTGATGTTGGTGGAGGGACTCGAGAAAGAAGATGATGGTAGGTGGATAGGGCAAGTGAGGCAGCGAGGTTTTCCGCAGGGGTGGGAACCTATTGCAAGAAGCGTGGTAGAAGTGGGAAGATCCTTCCTCCACAAGATATTTCCCAAATTTGGGGGCCGGCGGAAGGAGAGGAGCGGAGGATTGGCAAAAAGGTTGATAAAGAAGGACTGATGGGAGGAAGAGGTAAGAATTGGGTGGGCAGCATGAAGGATTGTTTTGAGAGCTTCGTGGATACCAGGATGGAAAAGTGTCGTAAGAGTGAGTGGAGGGGTAGATGCAGGAATAGTGGGTGTGTGAGGATGAGATCCAATGTGGGTAGGCGTCATCGCCCTATGGATCTGTTCGCGGACCAAGACTGGAGGGTAACCACGTTTGAGAAGAGCATCCTCGAGGACAGAGTAATACTCTAGAAGGGATGCTCTATCGGAACAAAGCCTCCATCCTCGACGAGCAAGGGCATAGGGGATAGAGGTTTTGGTATGAAGGGGATGGCAGCTATCAAAGTGGAGGTATTGGAGGCTGTTGGTGGGTTTGATGTGAACACAGGTGCGGATTTGGCTGTCTTGAAGGTAAATATCGACATCCAAGAATGTGATGTGGGAGGTAGAGGATTGGTGGGTGAAGGACAGTGAAGGATGGGAGGAGAGACGCGAGAGAAAGGAAAGGAGAGAGTCAGGTCCATGCGTCCAAATGAGGAAGACATCGTCGATGTATCTCAGCCACAAAAGTGGTCTGAGTGGAACGTTGAGGAAGAGTCTTTCCCATTCTCCAAGGTAGCAATTGGCGTATGAAGGCGCCATTCGGGTGCCCATCGCAGTGCCTCTAATTTGAAGGTAGTGACGACCATCGAAAGAGAAGTTGTTCAATTTGAGCACCATTGCTGCCAAGTCTAATAAGAAATGGGAGGAAGGTCTTGCGTCGGGTGGTCTTGAGTCCAGGAGTTTATTAAGGGCAGAGAGTCCATCATCGTGGGGGATGTTTGTGTAGAGGGAACAGACATCGATAGTGGCCAAAATGGTATTGGGTGGGAGAGGAAAGGGGAGGTGTTTGAGACGTTTGAGAAAGTGGTTAGTGTCTTGGATGAAGGAAGGGAATTGACGAATGAGAGGTTGTAGGTGGGAGTCAACGAAGGCGGAGATGCGTTCTGTAGGGGAATTAAAGCTGGCAACAATGGGGCGGCCGGGGATGTTGGGTTTATGGATTTTAGGGAGAAGGTAGAATGTGGGTGTGCGGGGTTTGTTGGGGATCATTAGAGCAATGGCGGAATCGGAAAGGCCTTCCTGTTTGCCTGAGGAATGAAGATAGGACGAAATTTGGTAGGAGTGGTGGTCTGTGGGGTTGGAAGTAAGGTGATGGTAAGAGGTTTCGTCAGAAAGTTGGCGCTCGGCTTCCTCGTTATATTTGGCGCGATCCATCACAACCGTGGTGGTGCCCTTGTCGGCAGGGAGGATGATGATATGGTCAAGATGTTTGAGTGTGGAAATGGCATGCCTTTCACGTCTGGTAAGATTATCTGTATGGTCGAGGTTGGGAGATTCTGGAAAGGATATAATTGAGGTATTGTTCGACCGGGTGTAGGGAAGGAAGGGTGGGTGGAATGTATTGGGAAGGAGGTTAGGTTGGGAGATTCTGGAAAGGATATAATTGAGGTATTGTTCGACCGGGTGTAGGGAAGGAAGGGTGGGTGGAATGTATTGGGAAGGAGGTTTATATATATATATATATATATATATATATATATATATATATATATATATATAACTCCCTAGCTCTTAGCTCTCTCTATGCTATGCACTATGTTAATCATGAGCCTACTAGACTTACATCTTGTCTGGATAATGTTGCCACCTGCTATCCGAAAGAATTATATAAAGTTAAAGTGATAGACTCATGTCTATCCAACCATTCGGCATTAGAATTCCATGTTAAAACTAAAGCCAGTAATAGTAGATCAAGGAACAATCCCTTCACTCTCATGAGGCCTATCACTTCTGAAGGAATAAACAATTTCAAATTCTTGCTCTATAAGGTCAACTGGTACAGTTTGCTCACTAACAAAGATGGAAACCAATTTTTCAATCTTTCTTGAAGTATTTATAAGTACCTATGTTTGAACACTGTTTCCTCAAGAAATTAATAAATCAAACTTATCAACTCATCAATAAGAAATTTAAAAACAAATGGTTCATTTCTGAGCTATTTAACCTTAGGAATGAGTTGATCAGTTCACGTAAATGTTATAAGATGACCATGAATGAATCAGATAAAATTGTTTGCAATAAAATTAGACAAAAATACAACAAAATAAAACTTGCTAAAAATAAATCAAATAACGATTTCATTAATAAGTCTATGAATAAGTGCAAAGCAGCTTGGATGGTGATTAAAGGAGAAATGGGCCCTGTTTATACTACCTCTGTAATTCTTTTCACTCTCCATGATCGAAACAAATTTTTTATCAGTTCTGTTGAGAATATTATTTCCAATATCAGAAGCCCATTAGAAAAGGCATATGACATCCTCCAGAACTGCAGACCGAACAGAGCCATCTTCAACTGGAAATGGGCCACACCAAGATATTGTAAAAATTGTCAATAATTTTTAAAGATCCAAAAGTACAGATATTTATGGTTTGTCCAATGATCTAATCAAAGAGGTCATTGAAATAATCTCTGAGCCCCTAGCAATAATATTCAATTCTTGTTTACAATCTGGCACTTTTCCCAGTGCCCTCAAATACGCTAAAACTGTGCCTGTCTACAAAAAAGGGGACAAGGAATTACCCTGTAGCTAATCTATTGTCCATATCACAGGTAAAATTTTTTAAACCACAATTAAAAGCCAATTATATATACTTTTTGAAAGTAATAACATCTTTACACCTTCCCAATTTGACTTTCCCATGGGTAAATCAACAGTTTTAGCTGTTGATCATATGGTCAATAAAATTCCAAATGCTTTTGAAGAGAAATCCTCCATTTCCATTACTGCACGTGACCTTTCCAAAGCCTTCAATTGTCTCCTACTCCATCCTTCTACAAAAACTTGAGTACTACAGAATTCAAAATTTGGAATTACAATTCCTAGAATCTTATCTATCTGACCACAAGCAAAGTGTTGATTTTAATGGCAACCATTCACAAACTCTTCCAGTCAAGCATGGTGTTGCACAAGGCTCTCTCCTTGGCCCTTTACTTTCCTTAATAATGATCAATGACCTGTTTTCTAATACCTCATCTAACTCATTACTCTATGCTGATGACACAACCTTCATAGAAATATGCATTGATACAAAGAGTGCTTGTAATTTGTCTAATGCTGTTCATATGCAAGCAACAACTTGGTTTTCGGCTAACGGACAAAAAAACAACACAACCTGTAGCATCAGTGTCATAAGTCAACCAATATGGAAACCTTATAAAGTTACATGGTTTCCTAATAGATAAAAAATTAAGTTGGGGCAATCATATTTCTATGGTCAGGAATAAACTATCCAAAGCTCTTTTTATGTTAAGAAAGCTTAAACTGCTCATCCCAAAAGAGTATCCTTTGTCCATCTACTATGCTTTCTTTCACTGCCATCTCAACTATGGTCTTGAGCTATGGGGACAGGCAGCTGGCATTAAAGATGTTTTCGCCCTTCAAAAAAGGGCACTTAGGACCATTGCTAATTCCTCACCCAGACAGCATTTTAGACCTATCTTCATTCATTTGGATATCATGACTATATATTGTTTATATATTTTCAAAACCCTTCGTTATGCCAGGGAAAACTTAGAAAGTTTCACAACTCTATCTGATGTGCATACATATGCCACAAGGAGAAAGAACGATCTGAATGCAGCTCAATGCAGACTAACCAAATCATATAACTCATTTAACAGAATTAATAACCAACTGTTTAATGTGCTGCCTCTGAAGGCTTAAGCCATTGGCCTCACAAGGTTCAAATCTGTGTTACATTCTTGGGTGGTTGCTAAGGCATTCTGTTCATTTGATGAATTTTTTGATAGCATAGCAGAAGAGATAAACTTCTGATTCATGGTTGTTCTTTATCTATATACAGTAAACTCTTGAAATAGCGGAACCATTGGGGATAGGATGGTGCCACTCTTTCAAATTTTTCGTTGTTTCAAGAGTTTTTTTTTCGAAGGCGGATTAAATAAGGAATGGGTGTAAGTGTGATGCAGAACAGCCTCATTATCTTACGGCTAAAGATAGTAACACCCCCAGTGGGAAAATGATATACTCCATACTCACTGAAATGCTGAAATTAACAAAAAGTGACAATATAAAAAAACAAGAGTAATTGCCAGATTAATCACAGTAAATACTGAAATATGTTACAAAAGATATGTAACAAATAGAACATTCCAAAAAAGTGTTTGAAGAAAAAAGATTACCCTTACATGCACGTTTAAAAAAAACATTTGAAAAAATAGATCGCATAACTTACTGTTAGCATATCTCCAAAGATAGTTTTCACTATAATGTGTAATAAAAGAATTATATAAAAAACATTGTTTAATTGTCTTCTAACAGTTCTGCTTATATCACCTTGTTTGTTAATCATTACGTTTTGCAGCATGTGTGCCTGCATAACTTCTTGTGCACTCAAGTTTGGCTTTTGTTCCATAAACAATAGTACAATTTCTATACATTTTTTGGCCACAGCCCAAGATATCTTCTTTTTCGGAACATTTTCATCTTCATCGGAACCATCAGAATCATCATTTACCTTCGCAGGATTAATAACACTGTCGAAGATTTGTTGATCAGAGAAAGATTGTGCTATATCTGCTTCCTCATCAACAGCAATCCACTCTTCGATGTCTTCAACATTTAGATTTTTTATAGGGACATCATTAAAACCTGTAAACTCTTCATCATCAGATGATAAATTGGGCGAAATCAAATTTAGCCACAATTTCTGCCAAGCTCTCGTCAGAGTTATGGGAATTACTGCATTTCAAGCTATCGCTATTAAAAACAGAGCATCTTTAATTGTAAAGCTTCGTGGAAAGTCCAGAAGAGGGGTGTCTTTGTTGATCATTTTTTTCATGAAATCGTTTCTGTAATGGCATTTTAAATTTTTTATAACTCCCTGATCCATCGGCTGTATAGGAGATGTTACATTAGGTGGCAAATAGCAGCAAAAGATATTCCCACAATTGGATACCAATTGTGATTCATGTGGGTGAGTCCTACAGTTATCCAAAAGTAAAACACACTTCGAGTTTACAGGTTTTTTCAAATTTCGAAAGTTCTCTCTAACTGATGGAATAAAATTGTAAGTGAACCAATCAAGAAATATGTCTTTATCCATCCATGAATTTTTTTGAGATTTATAAATAACTGGTAAATGAATAAGTCCCTTCAAATGCCGAGGACGAGCAAATTTGCCAATTACTAAAATCTTAACCCTGTATTGGCCAGAAGCATTAGCGCACGCAAGAACAGTTAATCTTTCCTTATTCTGCTTGAAACCACTAGTACTTTACTCAGTCCCATCAGCCAGAGTTTTGTTGGTAAACACTTCCAGTAAAGCCCAGTTTCGTCCGCATTGTATATTTGATCAGCTGTCAGGTTATTATCCTTAATATGCTGCTCAAAAGTAATACTAAATTGTTTGGCTGCCTCCACATCAGCAGATTGTTTCTCACCAGCAATATCCAATTTTCTAATTCCATGACGGCTCTTAAAATTAGATAACCATCCATCATAAAATGTACATTCGGTATTTATTCCCATTTGTACTTTAAAATCTTTTGCCTTGGCAACAATCATTGGTCCTGAAATAGCAATACCTTGTGAGCGTTTTAATAAAAACCACTCGTACAAAACTTGATCAAGTTTTTCTAACTTTGGCTTATGAAGACTTTTTTATCAGCAATCATATTGTTAAGCTCAGAAGACTTAGTAAATTCTAAAAGTCTTTCCTTCAAATGCTTAATATCATACAGTGTTGACGATCCAATATTATAATCTCTCATTAAAACATTCCTACTTACACCCCGTTCTAGTATCTTAACTATTTCAAGTTTATCACTTAGTTTTAATGTTGTTCTTTTCTTCTTTGTAGAATCAAGTTTATCGCGTTTAGGAGACATACTTAAGGGGTAAATAACTTATTTTTAAATATTTAAAACAATAAAGCAACTGTGAATCAACAAGTGACACACATTCCGTACGGGACGGCAGTGAAAACTTAACTGTCACTTATAGCACTGATATGCACTTACAATAGCGTTTGTAAAAAATGAGTTGAGTGTCCGTTTATGGCCACCACGCTTTAGTGGCGCTTTTTTAAGTGGTGGGAGAAGTGCCGTTATCTCGAATGTGCCGTTCTTTCAAAAGTTTACTGTATATATACTGTATATATATATATACTGTATATATATATATATATATATATATATATATATATATATATATATATATATATATATATATATATATATGCCCTGTATCCTGCATTTTCTTTTCTTTCATTTTAATAGTTTTTTAATGTATTCACCAGATGATGACTATTTCATTGTAATGTGCCTAATTTAAAATAAATATTACTGAAAGGGATACTAAAAAAAAGCTAAAAAATCAATATTTCCCAAAGAAATATTCATATACCTGTTACAGAAGTTGAACTTATGTTTAATCATTAACACAATAGAATTGTAAATAAACTATTTATTTGCACACCAGTAATGTAGTGAGGGAGGGGAAGTTGACCCAGGTGCAGGACTGAAGGGGTGCAAACTTAGGTGCCCAAAATTACATTTTTGTTTGGACTTTATTTAGATCGTGAACAGTATTAATACCGTATTTACCCGAATACAAGACGAGGTGTTTTTCCAAATTTCAGCTTGCAAAAATCGGGGGTCATCTTAAATTCGAGTACGAAGTCATATATCATCAATACATCGCGGTCAATTAATGGCGCGTCAGTTCACCGCGCTTCAATTCGTCACATGATAAACTCGTCGCGCGTCAATATATCGCACGACAAACTCATCGCGCGTCAATACATTGCTATACAAATTCGTCGCGTTACAATTTAGTTGCGAGACAAATTCGTCGCGAGACTTTCGTCACAAGAAAATCGTCGCGAGACAAATTGGAAGGCGAGACACCATGACGAATTTGTCGAGAGATGAATTGACGCGCGATGAGTTTGTTGTGCGATTGGTGCGCGACGAAATGACCGCGACGAGTTGTCATAGAACCGCAAGAAATATGGCTACGCGTATAACAGATGTTTTTTAAACAAATGAAATAAGATAAAATAATTGTATTTTCCATTGCAAACTTACGATCCGGAATTCAATAAATAAAGGCTTAATTTAAAAAATATATTTTTAAAATTCTTTTTTTTTTCAGAAAAAAAAAATTGTAACAAACCATTACAATTAATGAATGAAGAAGTATACCCAGTAGTGAGCTTTAGTGGGCTCGCAAGAGCCCATTGTGAACATTTTTTAAATTTGCAAGCCCATTGTTAAAATCTTATTATTAATACCGTAATAAAATGAGGGTTTTAAAGCGGAGGTAACAGTCACCTTAACGTGTAATGCATCAAATTAAACGTCTTGGCTTGCAGATTTGCAGAAAAATGATAAAATTGAAATCGGTCATACCGTTGGCGAGATATTGAGATTTTTCTTGACCGGCTAAGCTCTGCTCGACGTAGTTGTAATGGATGATGATAAGATGGCTCTGTAGGAAATAACGTGGCCCTAGTTATCATTTATTAGGCGTTCTTTACCAGCGAACCGGTAATAGCGGAAAGCCTTATGAGCACGTCTGGTCCGTCCGTCAGTCGTAACTTTCATCTCCTAAACCGCTGGACGAATTTTAATTTAATTAAGTATGAGTGATCGTTATTAAAATTTATCGCCCAATTGTGATTTTGAACTGAATCTGTCAATTAGAACTTCCACTTTACATAGTTACTTTATTAAACTTATACTCGTATCTCGTTAAATGACATCCGTCAAGCAACAATGAAATACCAAACTTTTCTCTCCCTAGCTCTTATATGATCTGTAAGGTATAGATTAAAAAATTTATTCAGATTGAGAACAACATTTACTACAAGAAAGTCAACAAAACCACATACGAGTTATAGTTTCAGAGATAGAAATTCTAGAAAATCCCATATTTTGTTTAGATCTATTAAATTGTATGGAAGTATCAAAGTTTTTTCATTACATCTCATAATGAGCAAATTCCACAAGGTTCAGCCTGACTTTGTTAATGATATCGCATATTTTGTTAACATCGATCGCGAAGACGTTTCTCTCAGCAAACAACAATTAAAAGTCCATATATTTCTCTCCCATGCTCTTATATGATCTGTGAGATATAGATTTTAAAAATTATTCGGATAGAGAACAACATTTACTACAAGATAGTCCCCGAGACCAGATAGTTATGACTTATAGTTTCGGGGATAAAAATTCGAGAATCGCCCAATCTTTCGATACTTTTTCATACGTATTTCCCATTAAGAACGCCTTTGAAATCTCGGTGTATTCCATTTATGGAGTATACTTTTCCATCTTGTTAGGCGAGTTTCGCTTTCAGCATAAGCGCCTATTAGCGCCGGTTTGTCTGTCCGTCCGCATGTTCGTTGTCGGCTTCTAACGAACGGATTTCTATAAAATTTGATATTAAGACTGACAGTCAAAGACAATAAGAAAATTACAAAAATAAATCACGTAAGCCGATCAGGGGTACCACTTTACTTGTGACAAAAAATAAACTTTCCGTTATATCTCATAAATTTTTGCTCAAATTAAAATAGTTTTTAAATAAACTTGTAACGTAGAGTATTTCAGTTCCTCTACTATTTTAATTGAACCAAAATTTTTCTAGATAACGGAAATTTCATTTTTTGTCACCAGTAAAATGGTACCCCTAATTGGCTTACGTGATTTATTTTTGCGATTTTCTTATTTTATTTCACTGTCAGTCCTTAATATCAAATTTCATAAAAATCCGTTAGGTAGAAGCCGAGAACGAGGGAGGAACAAACCGACGCTAATAGGCGCTTATGCTGAAAGCGAAACGCACCTAAAAATGGGGGATCGAAAAAAATGAGAGCCCATTATTAAAATATTCATAGCTCACCACTGAGTGTACCTATACTGAATAAATGTGTTCGAAATATACACTAAATACAGTCAGTGAGAAATTAAGTCATAAAATCTTTTTTTTGGTTTGACAGCCTGCTAAAAGGGGGGTCATCTTGGATTCAGGTAAGTATGGTAATATTCATCATTTAAAATAATGAGATGAATAATAATTAATTAAAGTAGTTTATGAACTAACAGCCAATAGAAACAAATAAGTTCCTTCTGCTTAATTTGGTGCCCTCCTTGGCTTCAGGGTCCCAGCAATGGGCCAGCATTCATTATTTTCACCATTTCACATTAACCTATTAAGAAGAGTGTTCAAACCTCGATGGAAATAACTGAAAAAAATTGCCAACCACAGTCAAGCATGAGTCTGAAACACAGAGTGCAAGAGTGGAGGCTAATAAAGCAATTTATCATGGGATTAATGATATATATTGTACTACAAATTCTTCTTACCATTGCTGCAAACATTCATTCAGCAAATTGAAGCCTATTCTGTCTTAGCTTCAATCAACAATCTGGCCCTTCTGAGAGTGGAAAGGGAAACACTTGAGAAGAATGATTTTGAAGATGTAATCGATCAGTTTATGGCAGTAAAGGCAAGGAAAATGAACTTTATTTAACAATTATTAAAGTAATCTTATCAAAAGTAAGTTCCTAACATTGGCTGCATTGTTTTTAGATCACTGGGGCCTGAGACATGGAACAAATTACTACAAACTAGTTCATAGAATTAGATTAGAATACTGTTCTTTGTTTAAATGGATGCATTCAGTCATACTGTATTACTCTTAAGTTTTTCCTGTCACTGGTATTTTGCAGTGAATTCAAGTTATTCGACTGTATTCTAAAATTGTAATTTTCTCAATAAAAAAATTAAATGTTTGTTCATTTAAACAAACATATCAAAGTTCATATTGTATGTTTACAATGTCTCTGACACAGAATTTTCAGTATAAAAAAGAATATTTTGATATATGCCAAATGCTCTCAATGTGTGTATAGTATGCGTGGAGTTCCACCCAATCCCCCATACTACAATTGGGCCTGAGGACACAGATTTTGTAACTGGCCTCTGGATACAGAAGACCATAGTTACACCATTGCTGCACAAATTCTGACTTAAAGTGCTTTCTTATTATAAGCAAAATAATTGTCCAAACCTAGGGTGACCAGATTCTAAGGAAGAAAAACTAGGACAATTGCAGCAATATGTGATTTTCAGTTTTTGTCATTAATATTCTATTCAAACAAGTTATGTGTAACTCTGCGTGTATTTCTCATATAGGTATGTGTAACTTGGTTATATTTTTCTTCAAAAAGTATGAAATAATTTTACAAATTCAAACAATATGTACAATTATTATTGCAAAATTTATCATGAAATTGATGGGGATAAATATTTTAATGGTCATATTTGCTAAAACTTTCAAAGATGTTATTGTCATGGAACGAACTCAAATAATACATAGTTATACCTTGGTTAATGAATCCTCTGGGAAAAAAGCTCCTTTATAATGAAGTCAACAATATTTTTGGAAAAAATCAAAAAATTAAAAAACTTCTGAAACTTCATGCAAAGTGATTAAAAAGAGTAAAAATCTTATTATCACTAATGTCATAGAAATGGCTCAGGAAGTGGATGATGAGAAATTCGACAACATGGAGTACCTGCTGGATAGCGAGGGATGACACTAATTGGCCTGCTCCCAGTGTAGATCCTGCCACCTCAACTCCCGCTGCTGCCAATTCAGATGAGCAGGACTTCAGTAGTAGATATTTATTTATTACCTAATAGATTTACTGTTTTTTCAAACTAATTATACTTAATTTTTTAGGAACATTTGATATTATTTTTGATAGTACTCAATGATATTCACTGTATCTCCCCTTCTCTGAAATCCTGGAATGGATCCCAATGCCTCTTATGTTATTTCTACCTCTATTAACCCTTTCTGCTTGCTTGTAGGGGCAGCCCCGACAGTAATTTTCCAGATCCACTTGTATGTCAATGTATATCTTTCTATCCCCTAATTTTTGTCACTGAAAATCTCAATGTGGTTGATTCTTAGCAATTCTCTAATACATATTATATCTGCTATGCCTTCTTTACAGTAAAATAGTAAGTAACAATAATATTATAAAAATACAGCATAGTCTGAAAGGTCAGCTTGTGATTTCTACATTGCAGTATTCTTGTGAATTCCTGATTAAGTTCATAAAATATGGAGTTAATGTGTTCTTAGTTGTCCCATGTAAATTTTTTCATAATCTACCACTATAATATAATAATAATATATTTTATTTGTCCAATGATCATATAATATGATATAGGATATGTCAGAAAAGGTGATATACAGTACAATGAAATATCGATATACAATTAAAAAATATATAAATAAAAAAATAATACTACCATTGCTGAAATTGGTCCAAAATTGAAGCATTGTACTAGTGTTATGTTTTATCTTGTGAGTTTCTGAAATCTATTCAATTCCAACACATTTCTATATTTTTCAATAATATTATTAGTTATTACCATATATACAGGGTTTGGGCAGAATGATGCATCGCATGACTGACAATGAGATATTAGACATTTTTTACAACATATCATCTGAGTTGAGTGATTATGATGAGAGTGATACTGCTGAATTTGCCAGTGAATATTTGAAAAGTAATAATAACAATGATATATTGTAATATTTTAAACAAGACTAAGCAATTTTTCTTTAAACTTGAAAATGGTGGATTTTAATTAAAGCCAGTGGGAGAAGAAGCACAAAATATATTCAAAGGGGAAAGGGTTAATGAAGTTTCTGATAACGAAATGATGTCATGGACCACATCTACTTGTTAATCAAGGTATTTCTGTATAATAAACAAGAAGTCCAAACCAGGACTACTGCATACTGGTTTCCCAAAGTTGACGTCCTGAATTGATTACTTTATTGACAGGAAATGTTTCAGTATGTGTTAGTCATTCCAAGGAATTCTCATACCATAAATACCACTTGTAATTCATAGTTTATAGAGAAAAACTGGAAAACAAATTAATAGAGCATCATCAGGTTTAAAATGATAAAAACAATGGCAAAATCTCCTTTTGACATTGTTTTGCATGCATATTTTTAAATAAACAAATATAATAAATGTTACTGTTTATACGCTAATATGTATGGATAAACTGTCCATTGCTGAAGGGTAGTTGAGAGGAAAAGAAAATAACCCATTTGTTCATTCATCTATGCTCAAGTAGAGTTCGGTAATAACCGTCTCCATGGCAACAATCCAATAAAATGTGATTTAAAATGCTGCTATGTTTTAGTAGAAATCCAAGAAAATAAGATCAATTATCAAAATTCTGCGATAAGAATTAGAATCTACATTCTTTTCCCCTTAGAGCAGTACATACCAAACTCCAATATCACAATTTTAAGATATTTTAAAGTATTAAAGAAAACATCTCTGCACGATGGCTTAGAGACTTCCTATGTAAAACAACTAGGGAAAAACAATCTTGGAATCGAACCCAGGACTTCAATCTTTGCCAAATAAAATGCAGCCCTAAGGTGGGCCCTAGCAGCACAAGCCTCATACCAAGTTTCATGAAAATCGGTCAATTGATGTAAAAGTTGTTAGTAGGGGACACACACACAGACAGGACAACTTCATAAGGCTATATATTTCCTTTGGAAACCAGCCTAAAAAGGAAAATACGGTGTACCTACTGAAAAAACTATTCAGGCACTTGGACATAGAAATGAAAACCTGTGCAAATCCCAGAAAACTAGGACATCTTAGCACCCTATACAAACCTGTATTAATTGAGCTGTTATAGAAAAAGAAATAAATAATTTATTGCCAACAAACCTCATTCATGATAATTGTTCCCTCAATTGCTAGCAGAAGATCAACTAAAGTTAATCGGACCAATGTGATGACTATTTGCATCCTGTCAATTTCTTGTCTCAGAAATATGTTCATTGAATTCATTGCACCCATTAATTTTAACCTGAAAATAATGAAAAATATACAGAGGTGATTAAAGCAGTTATATAAATTATCGTAATAATTTTTTTATTCAGAAAAGCATTTCTTTATATGATGTGAAGAGTTAAACATTCAAGCACTATTTAATCTTCATGCATTAAAAATTTTGCCGCAAATGCTTGAGTTATAAGATTAAATATCCAGATTACTGAAATCTAATTCATCTTGTACTAAAATCAGATGCAAGATACATTGTGCAAATTTTCTTATAAGCTCAGGACTGTGGCAAGGGAATCTATCACCATAGAGCAGTGATGGCGAACCTATGGCACGCAGAACAATTTTGATTGGCATGGCACAAAATGGAATATGAAATAAAATGTGCCACTCGTTAATACAGCGACGTGACAAAAATTACCCCAGGAATCTAAAACGCAAATAACTCACTCAAGGATGTAGATAGAAAATTGAAAATTGATAGAAATAATCTATTCAAATATAAAAATGCTTTTTCGAAATGGCTCATTTGTTTATCTTGACAACCGTTTGCTGTTAGAAACAAAATCAATTTAATAATTATTGTTAAAATTTTAATTCCGTTTTCTTTATAAATTTGAACCCGTCATTTTTGATGGGCAATTTTGCTAGTTGAGTAGTATATATTTCTTCATGTGTGGGAAAAGACATACTATATGCTACATTCTACTAATAGACACAAATAAGATTTTTTATGATACTGGCACGCCAACAGGCAAATCTTGTCTTATTAGGGTAATTTTGGCACGCGAGCTAGAAAAGGTTCGCCATCACTGCCATAGAGGAAAAGAGAAAATGCAGCCCCCATATCACAACACATAGGTACAGATCAGTGCCACCCTTACAAAAGATTGATCATAAAATTTTCTCTATGGACTTCATATATAAAAAAATAAAAATGCCAGTGTGATTAGGATAACTGAAAATAGAATGTTTAACTGGAAAAGGCCATCAGGAGGCCAGTGCTGAGGGCTATGGGATGAAAATTGAGTTTGGATTATAAAAGTGAAAAGATATACCGTAAATACCCGCATATAATGCACACTTTTTTTTTTAATATTTGAGTTAAAAATTAGGATGCATGTTTTGCGAGGGTACATAATCTTCCTATTTTCATTTGACCCCATATTTCCACAATTTCAGCACATTAATTACTGCCCGGGTATCCTCATAATTTTATTGGCGATTTTTACGAAAAGTAAGATAGATAATAGTTAAAATTTATTAACTAATTCTATAAACATATATTAATTAGATATGAAAAGAATGAATTCAGTATTTAGTCATTTTAAAAGCCAAGAAATACTTCATCACTGGACCATTCTTCTTCGATGTTGTTATCGGAATCGTCATCTTACGCATGACGTTACCCTACACCAGCACCTGGCCTGGTGGTGAGGTACTGGTAATACTTACAATTAGAAACAATGGCAGCTGAAGCCGTTGAGTATGCTGGGAGTTGATGCTTCTTGTAGAACTAAATCAAGTTATCGTTCTCTACTTTTCTCTTAGCATTCATACGTGGTTTATTCTTGATTCTTAGAGTCTGTAGTTAATTATGGTTATTTGTTATCATTTTTACGTGCTCCAGAGTGTTCTAATCAGGTTAAAACTGAAGGTTGGGCGAACCCGTCCACCTCAGGCATGACTAAAACGTATGTAAAATACTTTGACAGGATTATCGTCATTCCTTCAATTTATTAGCTCAAACAATGTCATATGCCATACTATGAAATTAATATAATTGGATTATTGTGTATATCCTAATATCACCTTGTAAGTAAACAGTATGTAATGATTGAGTTAGCTGATGTTCTTTTGGAACGTTATTCGAAAATTTCATTTCGCACTTTCATTATGTTACCAATACATAATACTAATAATTCGATCATTGCTTTAGACTGCGTTACACCATCTACTTTATTCTAGAATGGTAATGCTAAAAAAAATCTGTTCATACTATACGCAGGTATATAGAAAAATCATAGATTACGAGGCTGAAAACCCCCCTGTGCATTATACGAGGGTGCGCATTATACGCGGGTATTTACGGTAGGTATGCTAACAGGAATGAAATGGATGGCAGCATCATTTGGGAGTGGCTGCATGGATTAAAATACTAAATATAAGTGAATCCAAGGCAGTAATTTTAGTCATACTTTGTCTTCGATAGTAAGCAATTTATCCAATTGATACTGAGATCATATTATATTTATTTTGAACAATAATCATTAAATTAAACATTGACTCAAAATTTATCTTTTAATCAGCATTTAAATATATCTTTAAGCCAACAAATTTACCTTTCCTTAACAAAATGTGGGTCATAATTGTTGGGTAGTTTTTCAAGCATGTCTTTTGCCAGTCTAGTAACCACAGATTCCCGTGACTCTCCACCTCCTGAGCCTGATTCTTTTGGTTGTATGGATAATATAGTATCTAATAATTCTGTTGTGGTATTGGTTTGGTATCTAAGAGAAAACAGAAAAAAAGAAGTTTTCTAAAAATATTTGCAGCTACTACTATACTTTGAATGAAAATTTTAAATTAAAACTATTAAATAATAACACAATATATATGATATGTAAAAATATAGATTTCAAATTAGAGAGTAGTATTACGTAATATCAGCATTGACACTAAGCCCATAAGCTTGAGGTGGATCAATAGCTGACATATTTTCAATCCCTTCCATGTATTCCTCAAGGTTATTGTAACACATGATTGGATAACCTTTGTAGAAAACAAAATCTTCCGCAAACATATGTTTTCCAAACCAAACTTTAGCAAATGTGTTCAATAAACGTTTATCATAGTCATCAGTCACCCTACCACCATACTGTACTTCTCCTAACATATACCTAAGAATACAAGTACAGTTAGTGAAAAACACAACTTATCATACATAATTTATTTAAATAAGTTAGAAATAATATTTTAAATAGATGAAATTTATTCAATACCTTACTGTGGGCCAGCTTACACCTCTTTTAATGTCTATTTCATCAAGATGGTTCTGAATAAAAAGAATAGAAGCATACCAGTCAGCACTGTTAAATTCATAAGGAATATTCCAACCTAGTGGACCAAATTTTCGTCTTTCTTGAACCACAGTATGAAGGAATGACACAGCATATAGCATAGGCTTATACTGTGGGTAATCCGAATAATCAAGCATGTCTTCAGAAATACTTGCATATGTCCTTTTTAATCCTGCTCTTATGCCTAAAAATTTTTGATTAATTATCAATATTTTTCTTCTCCTATACAAACCATGAAAATATTTTAATAATTTAGTCCTGAATTAAAGAGTATGTAATGGCTTCATTTCACTTCTAGAACTTAAAAATATGTATTGAATGGGAGAGATTTCTAACCTTGAGGTGGTTCATTAGTAAACTTTATTGATTGCTGAAGTAATGAAATTGAAAATAAAGGGTGAACCTCAGTTGTAATCCATATTCTACATTGCTCATGAATATTTTCTGCAGCAAGGAGTGTTTGGTTCAGTTCACTCATATATGCTAACCCCAAGTGACAATTTTGCAATAAAATCCAGCTTCCCTATAATGTATTAAAAGTCTTTTGAATACTTGATTAAATTTTTAGAAAACTTCATTCTTAATACTTTAAGAATAACTTACAGTGTAAGTTGCCATATATTTCTTTACATTCTATTTAATTAGAAAATGAAAAAGTATTCCTAAAAGAGTTATGACAATTTTTAAAAAATTTAAGAAAAAATACAAAATTATAATGATTATTATTATACACAGAACTTTGAGCAAAGAACCCATTTACTGAAAATTTTAATTGTCAATAAGGAATAGTTCAAGACTGTTCATATTTTCTTAATATTACCTCTGTCATGGACTGAGATAATAAACTCCGTGCATGGACTTCTTGACCTTGTCCCATGGAAATTGAATGCACAGTAATACCCATTTTTTTCCCAAGTGCCTCAATTTGATTGGTAGGGTCAGAACCCATGCTCAATAGGCAAATCATTGGTGTATCAGGATGTGACTCAAGAAGCATTTCCTCCAAATTGAGAATCACTGGTTCGGTATACTTTTGCCCCATTGCTGCAGCTACATATTTACGGGATTGTGCTATTGTTCTGTCTGGGCACCAAGCCCTATTTAAGTTACAATTTTTGGAGGATTAATGTGATTCATACATTTATAAATAACTACTTAAATCTTTATATTTCTAAAAAACATTAATAATAATAATAAATAAAGTACCACTTCCTTTAAACAAACAAATGAGAAATAATCAAATGTAATATGATAAAGTTGCTACCCAATAAAAATATCTTTATAATGCAGCCATTAGACCATTTATTATAGGAACATATCCATATCTATGACTGTTTTTATAAGCAGATGTTCTATAAAGCCTGACTTACAGATTTTGATATTCATTCATTGATTAAAATGAGAGAGAACAATCTTATTATTTTTACTTGAAAATTAGTAAAAAATAACTGCAATAGTATATACTTCTTAGGTATTAAAAAATGATAGCATTATATTGATGATGTTTTAAAATTCCTTCTGTTCAATTTTATTGAAGGTAGGAAGAAACACATACCTTATGAAAAGTGTTTTTCGGAAGACATCCAGAACCTTATCATAATTTTCAGGAATTGGTTCTTCTTCTGGTGCTTCTTTGTCAAACCATAACTTCCACTGTTTTTCATTTTGTGAGACCTTTCATTTACAAACAATTAATAATGAGAAACTTAAAAAATCATTCAATACCATATGACTAAACTTTTAGAATGAAATTAAATCAAAAATAATTACTCAATAGGTAATTAGGTTTCACAACCTCTAATATTCTGTAACCCTGAAAACTGAACTCATCATTAGAATATGTACCGTATCTGCCCGAATAGATGCCGAACCCCCAAAAATTACTACCGTTTTTTGACAAAAAGTAAATTTTGTAGATTTTATGCTGAAGTGTGCCGGACATGCATGCATGGCCTAGAATACATTATTCGAGATCGAAAAAAAGTGGGAAATGGTTCAGTTGTTGGCACAGGCATAATGCGTTCCTGAAAATGTGTACGAAAGTCGAAGAATAGACTTACATGTTATAAGGGGGTTCCGTTCTCAGAGAGGTTTTTTTACCCCTGAGTGTTATACAATGTATACATGGTTATATAAAACGTTAAAAACATAGGTTAAACATTAATCTTTATCGACCGGATTTAAATGCCCTAGCGTAGATTCTATCTGCTGGATTTATTCTGGGGTATTTAAAAAATATTTGCTTACATTCTGAAAAAATCGCGTATCTAATAAACTATTCGTGATAAAATGTTCAAATAAAATGTATTCTATAGCTAACATATTGCTGAATTGCACAATGCTGCTTGTTAGAGCAAAGAAACATGCCGAAATATAGCATTGGTATTCAAATTTAGATCAATGCAATAAAATGCAAATTCATTTCACTCGACCCGGTAGTAAAAGGGTGCACACCGATGTTTCGTCTTTGGCCTTCATGTGGAGATCTCCAATTAGATGAATCGCCACTCCTTGCCCAGACATCTTTCTCAGGCTCCTTCTCGCCATCGCTGCCGCTTTTCGCACTTTCTTCTTCGTACGCGTCAGAATCGGAATCGAAAATGATTTCTCATTTTACGTTTAGGAGACATTTAAAAAATTACGGTTAATAATAATAACAAAAACAACAACAGAATAACAAAGAGGAAACAAAAGTAGAATTACTAACAAAAATAAAAATATTACGAAAATACAAAAATGGAAACTTCGTTAATCGCTCACGCCTTAGCCTACTGCTGCACCATTTTGCGGTCTAAAAACGACTGAAGAAGCAGAATCATAAAACATAGTTGTACGAAGGGAAGAGAAAAATAATATAGTCTTTGGTTGGAGCGTACTAATGGTTTGTTTTTATTGCATCTCGAGTTCAGAGAAGGCTTCCGAGCACCTAGGCCAACATCTAGCGAGTAAACACTTTTCAGAAGTACTCACCCCCCCCCCCCCCTCGACCAAAACCTTTAAGCAATGGTCTTAGGGATATTAAAAAGAGATGAAATACCTCCTATCCTCCTAATCCCTCTATGACAAGTACTTCTGCAGAGGCGCCCAGAGGGGGAGGGGGCAAGTGGGACAATTTGCCCCAGACCCCCACGAGAATGTCTGAAGTCTGAGACATGGAGTGCCAGAGTAAAGCCCACCGGGGACCCTAGGCACATATATTTTGGGCCCCCCTCATAGATTTTAATGGTATTAAAAAGCAATTAAAATGCAGGACATTTTATTTACAAAATGCGAAAAGCTAGAACTACTAATATTGTTCTTAAAAGTTAACTATTCTAACCTTTCCGGCGGCAAATTTTTGTACAGACTAAGTAAAATGAAATCATTTAACAAAATCACTTTCAATGGAAAATAAACTCAATCCATTCAGGCGATAATGGTGCATTGTAGGCCTTTTGTCGTTTTTTTAATAAATGAAAGTTTTGAAAATGATTTCTTTCGCTTTCCAATACCAAACACGGCATTTAAAAAAATTCTGAAAGTAATCGTTTAAGTCCCCATCGAGGTCACCCCGCACTCATCTGGTCGCATACTTTCAGCAATCACGACAATGCATTTTTAGTCCATAGAATTACATATTTTTTGGTTGGGATGCATGGGCTCACTCAGTTTGGGGTCCCCTAGGCACGTGCCTATTGTGCCTAGTGGTTAATCCAGCACTGGAGACAAGGGTCAAAAAATGTTGAATATTTGTATCCAACGTTTGCAACTATCACCAAGTTTACCAAGTAATCTCAGACAGGTCAAATAATAATAATAATTTCATTCATTCCGGGACATATACATGTATGTATAGGATAGGTCAAATTGACTATACAGAGTAAATGATAATAGAAAAAAGTACAAAACAATTACATGACAAGTAAACATTTAGGTACGACAATTTAAATTGATAACTCATAGAATTACATCACCATTTAGCCATAAATTCATTTATTGAGTAAAAACAATTTTCTATAAGGTATTCTTTCAAATCCCTTTTAAATAGAGTAGGGTTATTAATGCTTTTTATTTTGCATGGTAGTTTATTATAAAATTTTGATCCTGCAAATGCAGGACTGTGTTTGTACATGGACTATGGAAGAAGGTCTTAAAGTCAAGTTTACCTCTGGTATTATAATTATGTGTTTTACTATTTGTTTCCAGATCCAATAAAGTTTGATTAATTACAACAAATTGAATTGCAAGAAATAAGTAGATGGAGGGCAAAGTGAGTAATTGCAAGGACTTGAAATATTTTCTGCAACTTGTAGTCCTATTGACTTTTACCATAATTCGCACTGATAATTTTTGTAATTTAAATAGTCGGTAAGCATGTCGAGTGCCCCCAGACTACATTTCCGTATTTAAGTCTACTACATATATATATATATATATATATATATATATATATATATATATATATATATATATATATATATATATATATATATATATATATATGCATAATAAACAGATAAACAACTTTCAATATTTGTTACATTTATAATTCATCGTAGAATATAACAACCAACAGCAACTTTAGAACTAATTGAGTTAATATGATTTTTCCAGTTAAAGCTGTTATTGATAAGTATGCCAAGGAACTTGGTATCAGATTGAGAGGGAAGATCAAGATTAGAAATATGTAATGAGGGAGATATGGTAATCTTTTTTTGATGTGGATGGAATTGCATGAAACATGATTTTTTGTAATTGATTTGTAACCTGTTATAATCACACTAAGAGACCATTTTAACAATTGCTTGTTGACAGTGGTTAGTTACATCATTACTGGTGCTATTAATGAGATGGTTGGTATCGTCTACATACAAAAATAGTTCTCCATTATCAAAGAGGTTGGGGAGATCATTAAGATATAACAGGAAAAGTAGGGGTCTTAAAATGGAACCCTGGGAGATACCTCTTGCTACTCTTTGAAAGTTAGAAGTCTAGCCAGTACAATCTGACTTGGATCGGTTTGGTAAACCAAGTGAACTGACCAGAGCGGCCTGCAAGCGAGTTGACTCAGCCCACTTGAGAAGCCAGTCAGATCTCAGTCCGATCCGTCTAATCTGAGTAGATCGGTCTGACTGGTAAACAAGGTGAATTGAAGAGCATGGTTGTGCACTTTGTCTGTTCTTTGTTTGCAGACAAGGGCATAAACAAGACGGCATTACTTGTTTTGGATGATGTTTTTGTGTTGTCGATCGATTCTCCATCAGTCTGTTCAGTCTATTATTCGCCAAAGGTAATAGGAAATGCTTCTTGATGTTGCCAAAGCATAAAAAAGTGATATAAAGTAAAATTTACAGCAAACATTTTGCAAGATATTCTCCCTCCTGTGCACAACGGCGTGACAGGTACTTCAATTATTTATTCATCCAAGGAACCAATACAGGATATAAAAATATGCCTATTTTAATTTCTGTCACAGTTCAAATTGTTCCGCAACACACTGGGTACATAAGGAATTTATCAATTAACTACCAAACAAAATGAAAGATACCAAGGGAAATAATTTGCATTCAAAGTTAATTGAAGTTTTGCAGAGTAACTTGTATTTCAGAGTGGAAGAATTCCTTGATAACAATCTATGAATGTTGATTCTGTATGCCATGCATAATTAGTGTCTGTACATACATATTTACGTATCCTTATATATTTCCTATCCTATTTTTAGGGCTAAATAATTAGAGCCGTGTTGCTGTTTTTGTTTGCAGGTATCATCACATAGTATATGATCGTAGGGGTTAGAAAAATGAAATGTACATATCTTTCAGGATTTGAGAAGAGAAAGCAGAAGAAAGCTAGACAGATGCAAGAAGAAAAGGGAAAAATAACTCTTCACAAATTTCTTCAGGCACAATCCAAGTCAAGTCAGTTGACTGAGTTGAGCGATGCTGACAATCAAGGCTCTTCAGAGGTGGGAAGTGAAAGTGGTGTTGTAAGAGAAAAAGAAAAGGCGGTGTGTGAGGAATCCAAAATATTACCACATTCAGAAAACAATGTTATAGTTGTTGTGGAGGAAGAGAAGGAAATCCAGTCTCTTTGGATAGACAATGGAGAACACCGTGGTAACACTGCTATAACTGAGAAACTGGTACAGTCGACTAGTTCTGTTGCTGTAGATGGGAATGACAAAGAAGAGTTGAGCAGTAATGACCCAGCCTCTTGGAAGTACCTAGATATAAAGAAAAGAGATCTCATTGTATTGAAGGGTCTACCACATAAGCTGGAAACCTTTCTTTGTAATTCTTTTGGCAGGACATTGCAGATAACCATTTTTTCTAAACATCTGAGTAATGACGAATGTGTTGAAAGAGACTGGATGGTGTGGAGTAAAGATGCTGCAGCAATATTTTGTTTTCCCTGCAGTCTCTACAGAAGTGAAACTCAAACTAACCAATTACATCATTTGTCGAAGGTGGAATTGCCGATAATTGGAAAAAGATTTATGAAAAAATCAAGAGTCATGAAGCAAACGCTTTACATTTGAGCAATTACATTAACTGGAAGGAATTATTTCAGACACTCAGTGATAAAAGTGGCATTGATGCAGCATTAAAGCATAGTATTAAGCAGGAGGAAAAGTGGTGTAAAATATTAACTGCCGTCGTTGACAATTATTTTCCTAAAAAAGAATAATCTGCCGTTTTGTGGTAGCCATTCTACTGTTGATTTTTTCTTGTCAACATTGAAGCTTGTGGGCAGGTACAATACTGAGGTGAAACAACATCTAGAGATGGTAGCTCAATGCAGAGAGTCTGGTCGAAGAATGCAGGCTCACTATCTGTCATGGCATAGTCAGAATGAGTTCTTGAAACTGTGGGGAGAAAGTTTTAAACTATTCTTGAAGACATAAGAAAAGCCTGACATTTCAGCATTGTTGTTGATGGTATATCTGATGTTTCACACACAGAGCAGTTAGTTTTTATTCTCAGATATCTGATGCAAAGAAACGGAAATTGGGATGTGCATGAAAGATTTGTTAAACTAGTAGATTTTGAAAAGAAGACTGGTGCAGATATAGCAGAACAGATAAAGAGGTTTTTAAAAGAATGTGACTTAGAACTATCTTGGTGCCAAGAGCAGGGATATGACAATGCCTCTAACATGTCAGAAAAATTTCAGGGAGTAAAGACAAGAATTTTGGAAGAAAATGCCCCAGCCTATTTTTCTCCATGCAGTGCTCACACGCTGAACCTCTGTGGCACCCACCCTATGGAAACCAGTGTAGAGGTAAAAGCATATTTTGGAAATGTTCAGAAACTCTAAAAAGTATTTGCTCTTAGCCCTGTGAGATGGAAAATTTTGCAGACCACTGCGAATATATCTCTTCATTCTGTATCTAAAACTAGGTGGAGTGCAAGAGTTGATGCTGTTCACCCTCTAATCAAAAATCACACATGCTTGCTGGAAAGTTTAATTAAAATTGAAGAGGAGCTTCATTTACCTCCCAAAATCCAGGCAGATGTTGACTGTTTGAGTAAGTGGCTTAAGTAATTTGAATTTGTACTTCTTACTACAATATGGTTTTAAGTGCTTCAGTGTATTGATGATAAGAACAAGGTCCTACAAAGCTCCAAATTAACAATGGAAGAGGGAGCTAAACATGTGAGCAACTTAGTCAAGGAAATTCAAACAATGAATGATTCTTGGTCAATTTTTTTGAAGAAGCCAAACAAGTCACTTCAAGCCTCGGCATTGACCCAAAAATGAAGTGACTCAAGGATCAGGAAGAACAAGCAATTCTTTGATGACCCAGGGGATGCAGACTATATGTTTGACTCTCCCGATATTCAGTTCAAAGTACAGGTGTTCTTCCCGACAATGGATTTGCTTCTATAAGAGCTAGGAGGTCTTGGCGAAAGAATGGCTGAAGTCTCAAATTTATTTTCACCCATTTTGTGTCCGCCAGATAAAGTGGATGAATCTTCTATAGAAATTTTGGTTAACACTTTGGCCACAGCAAATCCCAAAGACCTCCCGAGAGAAGATCTGAAAGAGGAACTTAGAATCTTTCACAAAATAAAACAAGATTCCAACTTAAGAGTTGATGGACATATAACCTCTACACTTACACTTCTTAATGCTCTCTTCAAAAAAGGGTTGGAAAATGTGTTTTCACGGATTTGTATTTGTTTACACCTACTAACAGTGTTGCCAGTGTCGGTAGCATCGAGAGAGCATGCATTTAGTAAGCTAACATTGATTAAAAATCACCAGGGAAGAAAGGCTGAACTATTTGCTCACTTTGAGCATAGAATATGAAATGATGACATTATTAATGAGTTCGCCAAAATGAAAGTGAGGAAAAAAATTTCAGCTGTATAATTAATGTTCAGAACAATTTGTAAAAAAACGATTTCATAAGAAGCATTATGTAATTGCAAATGTATACATACCATTAAAGCCATTAATGTTTTTAAACAATGTATTTCATGTATTTTAAAATTATTAAAAATTTATTTTTGAATTATTTCACTGGTTATTTTTTACATTTCCAAATACATGTTACTATAGTATTGCAACTTTTTTATGGAAGGGGCTCCCGAAATTGCTTTGTCCCAGGCCCCCTGAATCCTCTGGGTGGCACTGTACTTCTGTAGGAATTTTTGGACCCAGAGGGCCAATATTGGCCCATTTGTTAGAGAGCGGGTATATTTAGTGTGCCAATATTATAAAATAATAAGGGCAAAATGTGATAAAATATCCAAGAACAATTGCACAAACAAACACCATGTGATAACTCGAAATGTTTGTTCGTCAGCTGATGTACGAAAGTCCGAATTCGGCGTATGAAAGGGGGTTTAGGGATGTCAATGTATAATGTATGAAAATGTGGGTTGTACAAAAGTCAAATGTATGAAACTCGAGGACCGTCTGCATTTTGAAATATTACTCCAATTAATAACTTCGCATTGTTGAATAATGTTCCACATTCAATGACGACAATTATTCATCTTCATTTTTACAAAAGGTCAAATAAAGCAATGGTGACCTCACCAAGATAATTTTTGATCCAAGTCTATTTCCAATGAAATTAGCAATTACATTGCCTTAAGAAATTGCATTTTTAGCCTACTTTCAAAAAAATGGAAAGTAGTCTTATGAGATCGCCTCGGTGTCTGTGTGTATGTGTCCTTAACATCTTCATGAATTAACCAATTTCAACTAAATTTGGTACATAGAATATGCACATATATTAATGACTAAAATGACATTTGGACCGGATCGACTCAACAGGCATGCCACAATTGTTAAGTTCAACTTTTCGGTAATTATGAATTTGGAAGGAATTGGCACAATCGATTTCAAAGAAATTTTGTATGAAGTGGGCATACAACATAAAATAACGAAATCAAAATGTTTAGTATAGATATAGAAAGCAGGGCTGAGACAATATAAGGAATAAAAAAAATGTTTACATGTATTTGTATTGAACTGTCCACATCAATTTTAACCAAATTTAATAGTATAATATACATATATATACGAAACGATATTAGCATATTTAACCCCTAAAGCGCGGAGGACATTTAATTAAGTCCCATTTCTGACGTCGGAGGAGTTTTTTAAAAAACTGCGATTTCGGTTCCTGAAAATTGAAAAATTTACAACTTTTTTCGTTTTTGTTGGATTTGTCTGAAATTTTTTTAGGATTTTAGTAGAACATGACATTTATAAATAATAGGTTTTACACTTTCTTACGTCAAGCGCACTCTTTGCAAGAGAGAAGAGAAATAATCACCCAGATCACTAGCCAGTCAAGCGCGCACCCATGCTTAAATATATCTTTCAATATTGTAAAATCTATTAACATTATTGACACCTACGCAATATTTTTCAAGAAAATATTTTAGGTTTTATAAATATTTCATTCGCTGGATGTTCCTCTTTAAATCAAATAGGAAAAAAGTTTCTCGCAGGTCAACTTTTTCATGTCTTGACTAAAAATTTGAAATAAATTTTCCGTTTCGTGTATTGTTAAAAGACATTTCATATAGCCTATAAAGTTCTGAGTTATACAGTGGTCATTCTCCATCATTACAGAAGTACATGGTGAAAATTGTCCTATTTCGTTCAGTAGAAGCGGAGATATGACGTATATATCGGAATGTACACGTAATAAAAAATTAGAAAAGTTTTTTTTTTAACTTTTAAGGCATTTGCTTTACCCAATTTATCATGAAATTTACTACAAGAAAATATCATAACTTCAATGAATTATCTATATTGATTTTTTATTAGCATTTACTTTGCTTGCAATCAGTTCGATCACACTCAAGGGAGTCCTCACTTCGCCTACTCACTCATCACTTCCAACTGCGAAAATTTCCCTTTGTTCTTTGTAACTTGCCATGCTCTCCCAAACAAAGTTTTCTACACTATCATTCACTTGCTGTCATTGTATGTTAGTACATCGACTTCTGTACGATCTTCAATACAATTATCCCTATCGCTGTCTGAGGTAATACTATCCTCTGAGTCACTTTTCATTAACGCTTCCGTCTCTATTTCCTTACTCGGTTCAATTGACCTTTTCCTACTCGTTGATGATTATTTAATTTCTAAAAATTAACACTACAAAACACAAATAAAATTGCCTTTGCAGAATGCAAAGGTTACCTTCAGACTTACTTCTTTAGAGCGACCCGAGCGTAAGGACCCGTGCACTCGCTCCGAAATCATTTTTGCTCAATAAATAGCAGCAGACACCATCGAAGTGGCTTATTTGTAAACAGACCTAGGGCACGTGCAGAAGTTTCTCTCTCTCTCTCGCATACTATATTGCTTTCAAGAAATGCTAAAGCAAGCACATGGCCCTAAGAGCCGAACAATAGTGCGGCTCTCATCTTATAACTCTAAATCGCTGACGCATAGGAAAAATCCTAGAGAAAGAGAAAACTGTGGGCAGATAAGCAGAGTCAAAATCTCCTTTCAGTTTGCAGTAGCATACGTGTTGAGATACGGTTCGTCTCAGCATTGGATAGGGGTATTTTAGAAGACGCGATTCCCGTTGCTACGTGAAAAATCAATCACAAAATTTAATGCATATTAAATGTTATTAGAAAGATAATAAAAATTGCAAAATTACGATAAATACTTAGGCCAAAGGTCCCTCTTTTGAAATATATCAAGATTATCCAGATTTAAGAAAATTCATCATGTCAAAAAATGATGAGCGATGACCGCGACGTACTGAGTATGTCGGTCGACGGCGTATGAAGTTTGCCCCCGCCGTACTCAGTACGTCGCTCGACGTTGAAGGGTTAAATGCCAGTTTGGTGGTATACGATTCAGAGGCAAAACTGTAGGTTTTGTGTTTAAGGGGTTAAACCGAATCAGCCAAACAGGGGTTCCACAGTTACAAATTAAACTCTTTCAGTAATTAAGGATTTGGAAGGAATTGGCTGAACGGATTTCAATTACATTTTGTATATTAGATTTGTACAACATACCATAATTAAATCAAGATGTTTAAGGTGGAGCTAAAGAGCAGGATTAGCACAGTAAAAAGTTAAACAATATTTCTTTTACACGTATTTCTAGAGAACTGACCCAATGGATTTTAACCAAATATAGTATATTTAATTTTCATATAAATAAATAACCAAAATATTATATTTCAAAAAGAAAATATCCAATAGCATTTAGAAACGAAAGAACAGGTAACAACGGTAACAAAACACAGGTACTGCTAAATTCAATATTCTAGCTTTATTATTTATTCATTAATATTCATCGTAGGTCAAATATTTACTTTACGAAAAATATAGTAGGTACCAAAGACTAGTACCCTTACGTAGGTACTATCATTTGAACGCGACGGGAATGAGAGATGTGCTGCCATCTATGGGCGACTACGAGACAACCCTAACCCCCAATTTTTTTTCTCGGACGCGCATTTAAGCCGAGGGGTAATTTTTTCGCGATAGATTTTGACAGAAACATCGGCTTGTATTCGGGAAGATACGGTAATTAATTTTGAAGGAAAATGAGGCCATTCAAGATAAGGTGACCATATGTACCGGTTTGGCCAGCACAGTACCGGTTTTGAAGTGCTTTTCCCGGTGTCCCGAAAGACTAAACGAAAATAGTTTTTTGTACCAGATTTGGGATTTTGCTTCAAAGGTTTCGGTAATTCTATCAATCCACAAAAGCGAATATAGGGAATATTTGACAAAGATCAATGGAAATAAGTAACTATAGGCATTATTTTCTATATATAATTAGCCGATTCACGGGTGGTAGATGATCTGGACGCTTAGCTGCGCGCTTACGGCATATTGCCGAGAGTGTGGTAGGACTGCACGGGTTGGGAAAATACCGGTAAGAGAGGGGGATTTCCAAACGTTTGTGGTAGGGAGGAGAGGAAAGCGAGAATTGATGTAAGTATACTATTGCAGTGTACTATGGTGTACTGCATTGTAGCTAACTGGCCTATCGGAATCTCGAAGTTTTGACTCCACCATTATTCGTTGGCCATTTCATTTTTTGTTCTTTTTATTCCGCAGAATTCCCGCGCGTTCGACTAGTTTGAGGGAAATGAGAAGTGAGGACGTAGTGCCATAACGAGGGTATGGCGAAAGTGGGATTTGTCATAAGCACCGCCTGCAAAACGTGCCAAACGTTACCGCAAAAATGCCGAAAGTTATTTTCCCAAAAAAAATATTAATTTAATACTCCAATATTAAAGTCATTGTTAATAAAATGCTACTTACTATTCACTTTTAAGACGCAGGAAAAATAATATTCTAGGTAAATAAGGTGTTTCCTAAACTTTTGCCATTGTATTCTGTAGAGAAAACGTTAACAAGCCTCTGAATGGAAATTATACCATTGGTTTAATATTTGCACATATTTTTTTCTGTATTTATTGTGAGGGCAGGTAGTACATTGCCCATTTACCTTGAGTACACAACTCTACTCCACCTCCAATCAATGGGGGATCTACTGGAAGGGGGAAGGAGAGATTAGATCCAAAGCCCTTACATATGTAGTGGCAGGAAATTGCATCCTTTGAGGGAAAAGAGAAGGGAAGTTGTGTAGAACTCCTTAAGACGAGGGTGTCCAACCCCTCAATTTATCGGAGGGAGCAGACACAGTAAATTGCCTACACTCCAGGGGCAAGCAGAGTTAATTCCTGTTTTGCTGATCTGAAATCTGGCCACCTTAATTCAAGAGGGAGTTAAATGTGTCTATCACTTTTAATTTTAAGATTTTCCATTCTTTAATGATTACAAACTACTCTGAATTGATGTGGTTCCATTATGTGTGTATGCAGTGGTGAGCTCTCAAAATTTTAGCTACTTGTTCTCTAAAAAATAAACTTTTTTCTTTTTTAAAAACAAAAAAGCTGAATAAAAACAAATTATTTCAATAAAAAATTAACTTAGTACTGTTAGAGTACAAAAATATTTATTTCAGTTAAACATTTGCTTATTGTTTAATAATAGGAAACTTGCAAGTAATTAAGTAGCTAATCCCCAAATGGGTTCTTTGTTTTAATTTTAAATTTTGGCTCTGAAGGCTACGTTAATTTTTCAATAGAAGTTCACAAGATTTTGCAATACAGTTAACTAACAGCTCTAAAACCTTTTCAAAATTTAACTACCGGTTCTTGCAAACCAGCCCAAACTCAGCAGTGGGTGTATGTGCATCTAATGGACCAAAAGCAAGATAAACAAGTAAGGAAAGAGCTATTGAAGCAGACAGTAAACAGCATTTTTTTATTTTAGGTAGAAAGATGGACAAACCAAGAAAACCTGCAAAATGAGACAATACTGAATCGATTGACAAAAAAACTTAACCTCTATCTGCTGCCATTAAGGAGGAGTTAGCATGTCGGAAAGGACAAACCAAAGGCATAAACAGATTTAAAAAAAAACACTAAAAAAGATAGGAAAGATAAAGTTAGCACACCATGGCCAAGTATATACTTTAATATCCACATTCCAATATTGAAATAATATCCATTTTATCCTTACCATTCAATTTTCCCAATAACTACTATTATATTCACACATAAAAAAAGATTTTAGTTTAAACTCAACAAAATAAAAGTTTACTCACTGTGGCCGGAACTTTCTCAAATATTTGAAGAGATGAAAGTTGAATAAGGTTCAACCATATCATATCAGTAATCCACTTGGCTGTTTTCTCTGGACATGTTCGCAAATCAAGAGCAGCACCACCTTTTTAATAAACATGATTAAAATGCATTTCATTTGGAGAAAAAATATACATCAGAAAAATTAATAAATTAAATTGACCTTTAATAAAATTTTCAAATTCCTCATGGCTGACATTCCCTCTTTGCATGTCAATTTTCAGAGTCATAAGAAGTGTAAAGAGATATTTATGGCTTTCATACAATCCTCGGCATGTATATCTAAACACTTGATATGTGAGATAGTCAATTATAGAAGCAGTCCTTTTCGCAGAGACAGGAGATTTTACTGACCTGGTAAATGCAAACAAATTTATCATATACATTAAAATTCATAGTAAGTGCTTTAAAATGATTTAGGATATCACAAATTAATATGTTATGGTATATTACAAAGAAATTGGAATTAAAAATTGAGGAGTCAGAATCAATTGAAACATAATGGGAAAATCTATTAAAACTGTGATAATATTACCATTGATTACTATACCTTAACATAGATAAGTCAAAAATCTCAAGAAATTGGACCAAGGAAGTTTGATACATGCAATTGACCATTGACATTTCACAGATAAGGAAATAGAGTACACTGCCTTGTTTAGCTACTCGTCTAAATTCTTCCCTGGCATTGTTGATTTTTATTTCTGTTTCAGCAGCAACCTTTAGCTTTTCTCCAACTTGTATGGATATTGTTTTATTTGAGTTTAAAACTTGTATTACTGTCACATCATCAACAAGGGAGCCCTTTACAAAAAATCCATTAATTAATGGACATATTACGAACATTGGATAAGTTTTAGTTCTTTTTTAATCCAGAAATTGCCATAAATATACCATCTGATTCCAGAGATTTTAAAATTGATATATTAAAATATTTTATTTATAATCCTAAAAAAATGTGGATTTGATTGTTTCAAGTATCAAAACTAAATGGCACCAAAAATTAAAATGTAATTTTTACTAATCCAATTGACAAAATAATTACAGGTTTCCCTCTCTTTATGCAGGCTCGATTTATGCAAATTTGCTATTATGTGACAAACTTATTGCTACCGGAATTTCTTTTTGTCTTTCATTCGCTCATATGCGGTTACATGACCAGTGCAATACAAATGAAAGAAAGTTCTCCACTACACACAAGGTGACCATTCAGTCTCTCACTGTCTCTTATGCAGTGCGTATTAATACTACAGTAAAAGAGATGATAGTGGAGTGGAGAGGATATTGTAGAGTGAAGATGAGACGGAGCTTTCGTGTGATACTATTTGAGAACACTTGAGAAGTTTTGTCTCCTTGTCCGCAGAACTTGCATTGGGCCAAGACAATCCTCCAGCACCTTAAAACCTCCACTATTATGTCACTCACAACAGCCACCACTTGTGCTTGTCTGCTTCCTTTTATTGGCGAGTATAATTTGGTGTTAATTGTTTTAATTTTGTATTTAGCGCATAAGAAGTCATTATGAAGCGAAAGAAGAACGTCTTGGAGGGGAATTAGGATTGCTTATGTAATGTATCCCTATCTTTTACATGTAAATATGGGTTCTGTTTATGCGAATTCGCGTTATGCATCACTTTCCTGGAACACAACCCCTGCATAAAGAGAGAGAAACCTGTAGTTCCTAGTCCATAGACCCTTTGATATTATTAGTGATAGTGAATACTGTTAGTTCAGATTCCAATGAGATTCAGAAATAACTACCTAATCCTCAGGCAGTACAGAGGAAGTCTTCAGCTTTAACAATTACAAGTAAAAATTTCAAGGGAGTTTGGGTGGAAATTAGAACATTTCTAATGAGGATTTACCTGGACTGTAGTTAATTTATAGAGTAAATTATCTTCTAACTCTTGCATTTTTCTTTTGTTGTTTGTAACATCTTGTATAAGATTAACTCTTTCAGCCTCTAATTCTTTCTTTTCAGTCAGGATGACTCTTCCTAGTAGTTGATCCTCAAGACCTACGAAAGAATAATTTAATTGAAATTCCATTTTAAGGAAAAATTATTCAATTCATAACTGCTACTTATATTGTATTTTTATATCATGGTGCAAAGTTAATATCATTAAATGGATAAGTATATATACAGTGCAATATAGAGGAATTTTTATGCTCATATCAAGAGCAAAAGTGCTGTCCCAAATTATAATATAGTAAAAATAATAATTTTGTATGCAGAATAAGAAAAACATTACATTAATTATTAAATACACAAAAATTAAAATTCAACATTTTTCAAAACATTTATAGGAAAATATCAACTTGCCATCTCTTAACCCTCTGCTTCAGAATCAAAGGAAATTGCCCTGCTTGTACCTCTAAAGGACCATTTATGGCTTAAGTAATATTTCTAAAAAATTTAAATAAAATTATAATAGCAAAACTCACCCTTCATAGTCACTGTAAAGTCAATTATTGAGGTTCTAGCAGATATTTCAGGAGTATATGCAGGATTTGGAAGTTTTGTAGTTATATATAAACAAAAATCCTTATTTATGTCAACTTCTTTATCTCCTACTCTAACCTAGAGGAATAATTTTGAAAATTTAGTTCTCTAAAAGTTAACTTCCAATATTATATAATGATTCAAAATATAGTTTCAATTATGAAAATTCTTAAGAAGCTAACCTTAAAGCCTAAGCCAGATTTGATGAAATTTTTTTCCAAAACATAGTCTAATACTGGGTCCAATTCTTCCCCAATGTCTTGTATTAATAGAGGCCTCCCAAGTGATATAGAATCCTCTAAATGATTTCTAAAATATTTGTGGTTCAGTGAAGTAACCTAAAATGATAAATTGTAGAACAAAATGTCTTATTTCACCCTTAAAAATGCTGACAGATGTTTTTAGAGATTTTACCATTTCAAAATTTCAATACAAAAAAAGCGGTAAAATTTTCTTCCTGTCATATTCTTCAAAAGACTCCAATAATGTAGTACTTATAATTCCCTGATAGAGTCTAATGATATTTGATTTCAACACTTTCGAAAATGTGCCAAAAAGTTGAAATCAATGACCAGAATAACAAAATAACTCAACCAATTCACCTGAAACTTGACTACACCTGTCAAAATTTAACTGTAAAACTGAAATCAGCAGTGCATTTTGTGACTGAAATTTTTTTTATTCAAGAATTTCAGTCACAAAATGCAAAAATTTTTTCATACATACTGTTAACTCATTATCTTTTTCCTTATTAAGTATCCATTGCTTCCCTTGGATTTGAGGATCTATAAGCAAAGGGTACCTGTCAGCTTTTGTGACAATTATACCATTTTGAATGGACAGATCATCACTTGGTAAACCTTGAAGATTCCATTCTCCAATCTACAATAGATAGAATATGTGAAATGTGAAATTCTCAACTTATGGACAAAAATTCACAGTCGTTTTAAGAAGTCAACAAACCGTGGCAGTATCCACTAGATTTTCAATTATACTCAGATTTTCAGAAACTGGTATTTTCCTCCCAGCAAGTGCATTTTCCCAGCTCTTTTGCAAAAGAATTCTATACTCTTGGTTGAATGGCCCTAAATGTGATTATAGAAAAAATTAATGTTTTATAACAGAGAACTTAAATGAAGAAGATTTTATGAAATATTGGCGATTAAGGAGACTATTTTATAATACAGTATTTTATTAATATTAAGAGAATCTCAAAATAGATGCAATGAAGTTTAAATTTGTTAAAATTTGGCCAATGCTAATTCCATTCAATGGCTTGATCATAGTATGGCAGAAATCAGCATGCTCATTATTATATAGGTAATTATTTTACAACATGGCAATATGCCCCTAATCATATAATAAAGTTTTAAATTAAAAAATAATTAGAATTACCATTTTTGAAAAGAAGTTATTCGTACTTTTTCTTTGGGAAACGGGAAGTGAATCATTCTGTCAGATTGAGATGGTTAACTATGCTTTATCATGAAAAATCTCTAGTTTTGTCAAAATACTATTTGGTTTAAAATTTCCAATCAATAAGGCCTCATTTAGAAAACTATACATTCAAGAAAATTCTACCAAATAAAACCAAAAAGTAAGTTCTAGCACCCATTCAGAAAAAGTAAGAGTTTTCAGGAGATAACAAGAAAAATTAAATTTGACATAGAACATAGAAAGGTGTACAAATGCAAGGACAGATGGACAGACAGCCATATAGATAACATAAGCACTTAATTTTAAGATAGAGTGCTATAATATAGCCATTTCATTTCTTACGACAAAAAGACAAAAATTTATTTTGTTTCTTATATTACCCAAATAAGACAAAAACCCTGTTAGAAGAATTACATCTCCTACAAGTCTTTCAGTCATCGCTTTGAATAAATGTGATTGTTTTGTCCATCTCTCTCTTTCTCCTTGTAAACCCTCAATCAACCTCATTGCAGCGTCTGTTTTATCCTGGAGTTTCTGAGCATCATCCATCAACAGCTATAATGGATGTTGATTTATAATAACAGTAATTAAAATCATGAAATATTTGAGTGACTTAAATCAAAATAGTCTTTATGTAATTTATTACTAATGTTCAATTTTAAAATAAGGCACATTACCTGCTTCTCATGCATTGCTTGGTCAAATTTAGCTTGAACAACATCAAGTTCCCTTTGTTTTTCATCTAAAAGTGCTTGCGCTTGATCTAACTCTTTGGTTGCATATAAAAGTTTTGCCTCTTGAAGGGCTAAGTTAGTCTGTAAATAGATAAAATGTTTGAAGAAGATGAAAAAAAATATTCTCATTTATTTGCTCTTTGTTTATATTATCCAAATTATAACAATGTACTTAGCATAAAAACACACATATAGGATGCACCCATGTATAGGACCCAGGGAGGTTTTTAAGTTCAAATTCTAGGAATATTTTATGTAACCACATATAGGACACATGCATTCTAGCTAAAGATATGTCACAAATATTTTATCATTTGACGATGAAAGTGATAAGTTGATTATTGAATATCTTTGTAATATTAGAAATAAATAAATTAAAATTTATGCCATTTGTTTTGTAATTCCTTCTTTGGACTACTAACTTGAAGAGGTAGAAGAGCTTGAGTGTTCCGTAGATCTTGAGAACTACACTGGCTAGAGAATTTGCTCTTGATAAGTTCACCTATGCCAATACCGTCAATAGGTAGGGACCAGACTTAGAATAGTCCACTCAGCATCTGTATCTCAGTGAGGCAGCAGCTAATGGCATTTGTACCCAGTGGGTTGGTCTAATTAAGTGATGATGTCATGTTAAATATACTGTTGAGGAAGGCAATGGAAGATCACCTCAATTATTATTCCATGCAACATGGGAAAGTTAAATAATAATTTGATTCATGACATGTATGGAACCATGCCCATTAGGGCTGGTGTTGTGTTCGGCAGTGACGGAAGTACGTAAGGCCATCTTGGTAATCATCTCACAAAATTCTTACACAACTCATGTCAATGGAATGATGAAGAAAAAGAAGACTTTGGAGAAACCTTTGGATATCAGGATAGAAACTTGGAATGTCAGGATGATGATTAGGAAAGGCAAGTAACAAAATATAAAGCTAGAAATGAAAAGAGGTAAGATAAATATCTTAGGTTTGTGCAAAGTTTGGGGGAAAGAAGATGGAGATTTTTGGAGAGATGATTTCAGAATAACATAGTGGGGAAAGGAGAGTGAAGATGTGAAGTGAAGTGGCCAAAGGACTTTACTAGAAAAATTTTGATATGCATGAAGAAAAAGAATAAATTGAGTGATTGCCAGCCAGCTTAATTCTGCATGCAGTGAAAGTTGTTCTCAGGATTTTGAACCGGAGGCTTGAAGCAAAAGCTAATAACTATCCAAGTGTAGATTAGTTCTGGTTTCAGAAAAGCCTTGTCACTAGGGATACCATAGGGATGATGGGTACATTCGTAGAAAGAAACCTGGAGCACAGCCAGAATGTATTTGTATGCTTTATAGATTTCAACAAAGTTTTATGGCCTAAGCTGATGGAGGTGTTGAAGAAAATAGGGATGGATTGGAGAGATAGACGTCTAATCAGAAATCTGTATATGAACCAGACTGTGCAGTTAAGAGTAGCAGATTCAGATTGGCCAATGCTAGGAAGAGGTGTGAGAGAGGGATGCCCACTCTCACCAGCATTGTTTAACATTTATGCCAAAGAAATGATAATGGAGGCATGGGAAGATGTAGAAACAGAGATAAAAGTGGGAGAGAGTCTGGTTAAATCAGTTAGATATGCAGACAACAAAACATTGGTGAGTAATTCTGAAAGGAGCCTTCCAATGTTAGTTAGTTCCTTAAATGATAAGGCAGAGGCATTCAGGATGAAAATTAATAATAGGAAAACTAAAGTGATTAGATTTTCCAAGAGTGGAGGTAACCAGGTCAATGTTACAGTGGATGGAGTAAAGGCTGGAACAACTGGAATTTTTTACTTATTTAGGAAGTATTCTGTCTCAGGATGGAAGAAATATGGAAGAGATCAGGACAAGAATAGCAAGAGCAAAGGAGGCATTTGCGAGATGGTGAGAGTCGTTGGCCGGCAGTCTGAATAAAGATATTAAAAAGAGGTTAGTTAAAACCCTGATATGGAGTGTAGCATTATATGGGTATGAGGCATGGACAATGAAAAAAGAAGATGTGAGCAGATTAGAGGCATTTGAGATGTGAGTATGGCATAGACTAGAGAAAATTAGTTGGACCAAGAGGAACACAAATGAGGAGGTTTTGAAGATAGCAGGGAAAGAAAGGGCCTTAGATAGAGTAATAAGGGACAAACAGAAGAAATGAGTGAGAGAAAATTTGAGAGAAGTCTATTGAAAGAAGTCATAGATAGAAGAATGTTAGAAAAGAGGCAAAGAGGTAGGAAGAGGAAAGGTATATTAGATGAATTAAAAGAAGGAATCAACTTGAAGATGAAAGCTTTGGATAGCAAAGATTGGATTGGGTGTGACTAAAACCTACCAGAAGGTAGAATTGCTATGATGATGTCTCGTAATGCAGTGTTTCTCAACCAGGGGTCTGCATGTATTTCTCGGGGATCCACACAACTTTGATTAATACTCATAGTTCAAAGCAAAAAATTGAGATAATGTATGAAAAATGCATGAACTTTTCATGTGGAGAAGAAGAAGAAGAAGAAATTGAGAGATTTTGTAGAGGGTTCGTGGCTCCAGAAAGGTTGAGAAACACTGATATATGTAATAGACTAGATAGCAGTGAATATAACATACTATGGTAGGATATAAACACCATGATGACCATGACAACAGAATCTAATGCTTCCAAAATAAATGACGATTTTGACCAGTACGACAATGTCACCTAGGACGACTTGGACAATAACCAGGACTTTCTTACTTATTAATTAGTGATTTTTAAAAATTCAATTCATTTTCATTATATTTAAATATCATCTAATGTATATACAGGGTGTCCCAGGAGGAAAAGTCAATATTCTGGGAGGTGATAGTATCAGTCATTCTAAGAAAAAAAGTTCGTATGGACAAGTGTCTTATTCCAAACAGTTTCCGTATTTGGCATGCTGTATTTTTCTTCCCTCCTGCCATAATGCGCCACTCTCTGAAGCATGTGAATCGGTGTTGAGCATCAGTTGGCTGTTGTGATTGCTCATAGAGACATTGTCGAAGTGTACTATGGTGTTAAGCATCTGTTGGCTGTTGTGACTGTTGATAGTGACATTGTAGAATTGTTGTTAAAAATGCCACACATCTTCACAAATGTTGAATATGCAGATATGCTGCAAGTGTACGGTTCCTGCGATGGTAGTGCCACTGTTGCTGTTGAAGAATACCATCGACGGTTTCCTATGCGCAGAATTCCGGATTGAAGAGTGTTTTCCAAGGTTTTCAATACATTGCATGAATGTGGTACACTTCCCAGTGTTCATGTTTCATGTGAATGAGTACATCAACAAAATGTGGAGGAACAAGAAAACATTCTTGAAATGGTAGAGTGTAGCCCTACTACTAGCACACGATGACTTTCTACATGTCTCGGTGTTTCACGAACACGTGTATGGCGAACATTGCATGAAGACAGCTTGTATCCATTTCACTCACAGCGTGTGAAAAATCTTCACCCCGAGGACAGTGCCATGTGTCTAGAATTTTGTCATTTGTTAAATTCTAATCGTTGATTGCTTCCATTAATACTATTCACTGATGAAGCTACTTTCACCCATAACGGAATCAACAACACACATAACTCTCATCGGTGGTCTCATGAAAATCCACATGGTACTGTGGTAACAAATTTTCAACATCATTTCTCTATCAATGTGTGGTGCAGTATGATCGATGACATGTTGATTGGTCCCATTATATTAGAAGATCGTATGACAGGACAAAATTACCTAGAATTTCTGCAAAATGAATTACCAGAACAACTAGAGGATGTTCCTTTGTCTACATGGATTGCCATGTACTTTCAGCATGACGGAGCCCCTCCTCATTATACCCGAATTGTGATGCAACATCTAAATGACACTTTCCCTAATCGGTGGATTGGTTGTGGCAGTACCATTCACTGTCCACCTAACCAGACCTAACTCTGTTAGATTTTTGTTTATGGGGTTGAATGAAGAATGAAGTGCACACAAGAAAAGTGGATACATGAGACGAACTGCTCGATCGCATAATGGGTGCTATTGCCCACGTAAAGGAACGTCAAGATGAACTCAAACGAGCAACACGCCATGTTCTCACACGAGTTGAAAAGTGCATTAATGTTGATGGTGAAATTTTCAAAAATTTATTATAAACTGTAACAAATTTTTCACTTGAACAATAAATATTAGCAACAGTACATAATATCTCTTTCTTATCAATAATTTTGAAACTGTACATTCAAATAGCTCTATTTCAGAAACTGTTTGGAATAGGACACTATTTTTTTAGAATGACCGATACTATCACCTCCCAGAATATTGACCTTTCCTCCTGGGACACCCTGCATATGTAAGTAATCAATAAATAGTAATTTACAATTAAAAGATTTTTTAAATTTTTAAATCAACTCCTAAACCATATGAATCATAAACTTTAAAATCTTTTAATTGTAAATTAAAATTTTTCACTATAATCTCCTTTCTCTCATATATCAATAAATTGTAGTTTTCTATTTTTTAATTTTTTACTGAAGAAAAACAAGAAGTATTATGTAGGATGTGTATTATGTGTATGCACTGCTCAAAATGAGCCTGAACGTACCTGAACACCATTCTGATTTGTCACATGTGTTGGTAATATCATTCTGTCTCGTCAAACATTTAGTAATATCATGCCAGAAAGTTAACTAGATCATAAATGAACTATATATTAATATATTATTTGATACTAGCTGCACCAGTGCAAAGAGTACACAGAATATCGCCATCTATAAACAATCACTGGAAATTGTTCGAGCACAGATCCTCTATTATGATTTTCAGCTATTTCAGTATGCAAATTTTGTGTCTACTGCCTTCGATTCCACTACAAGGACAATCATTCCATTTTGTAGTGTTTTACATTTTGAGCACTGTGTATATGAATAGGATGCACCTCATTTTTAAGTCCATAATTTTTGGAAAAAAGTGCACCCTATATGCAGGTCTTTATGGTATCCAATACTATTTATGTTACTGATTAATTGAATAAAGAGCTATTATATTTTCAATTTAATTTTGTTACTAGGACAAGTAAAGGGGGTAAAATATGATAAAAAATTAGGTACCAATTTACCATTCATTAAAAGTATTTCTAATTATAATTGGAGACAGAATAAAACCTTGTAACTTAAGCATCGAAGAATGTGGATATAAATTTAAGCTAGAATGGAAATGTGTTTTAAGAAGTCCCTTTTACTGTAAAAGTATTATGGCATCTAGAGTTCATCTGTTTCAATATTTACTAAAATATTATTTGCATTGAAGTAAATAGTTCAAAGATTATTATATAGCAGGTGAGAAACACAGCAATATGAGTTCACAAAAATGACTATTGCCCGCACCAACTAATAATGTTTCAATGGAATACCAAACTGTTCAGCTCCATTTTGAGCACTGGACTTAAATAAAAATTGATAATAAAAAGACTAAATAATTTTGGTTAATATCATCAAATTGATAAATAACGTTGTTCTTACCTTTAATGGCAGCACTTCCTTGTTTACTGCATAAAAGGAAGTCATTGAAATGGTCCACTGGATTAAACCAGCTACATTACCACAAGCTTGTTTTGCATTTTCATAGGTATATAAATAGTAATCTAAATATGGTTGCATTAAATCGACAGTTTCTCCATTTATTTTGTCCTTATGAAAATTTTGCAAATTATAAAGAAATTTAGTGTCTGCCATAACCTGAAAAATAATTTTGTCCAAATTCAACTGAGAATTAAAAATATACTCATCTATTAATTCATATCAAAATGCATCAAGAATTTTACTGTTTGTTATAATCCCTACATGCATGTGTATGTGGATATACACACACACACACAGTTTTAAATTTTTGAATTTTCTCTAGCAAAGATAAATTTCAGAAAATCCAAGTTTTATTAAATTCTTCCACATGCTCAAATTAATAAGAGTCATTAAAATAATGAAAACAGGAGGCTGAGATACAGTTGTTATCCAGTGAACATTACAAACAGCTGTATTTATTAAAAAGCCAGGCAGTATGTGTAATGAAAGATGTTTTGAGTATATCCTACTTTGCAACTATTCACTCTAGGACAAGGCAGTGGTTCTCAGATGACCCTCTCCCCCATCCGAGTGTTTGATCATCATGATCCACCAAGATATTTGAGTAGCAAAAAAAAGGTTTTCCGCAAGTTAATTAGTAATAAGAAAATTGTTTTAATTTTTTTGTCTTTATAAATAAAATATTACTACTATAAATTATGTTATTTACAATTAGTTGTGTATCTTTAAATCAAAAAACTAATTCAGACAATATGTAGTGTATAGTTAAAATTTTTAAGTACATACATACTAATCATTACTGAGATATATTAACTTTTTTCTTATTTACTACATAAAAATAACTCATTTGTTAAAAAAAGCTTTTGTGTTAATAAGCTATAGAGTATTTTTTAGTTTTTGAACACAACAAGTTGATGTGGGGACACATCTTATTTAATGCACAACACAATTAACTATCAACATCTATCAACCTGTTTCTCGCTTTAAACTTAATTGAAATTATACTAGGAAATACAAATTCTCAAAATTAAGTTGTGGGAAAAATCACTAAGACTTGTGTTGCACAATTTGAAATTTTTTGATTAAGATTTTATCAAACATAAAACCATGATATATATATATATATATATATATATATATATATATATATATATATATATATATATATATAAACAAACATGGATCTTTCTCTTTCCGAAGATAAAGACCTGGGTTCAATTCCCAGATGAGGCCAGGTATATTCACATTCTCTCATTCCATTTATTGTATTTATGGTTTGTGCGATCTTCACAAAATTTTCATAGTAACACATCTATAAATTAAAACCTGCAGGGATATTAAAACCAGAATTAAATCACTTTGCTTAACAAAGACTACTTGCAACCCCCAAAAATCCACTTGCAACCAACTCCTCTAGAATCTCTTATGAAGTTCAAGCATGGGGTCATTCTGCAGTGGGAACAAATGTATTTGCCTACAGAGGAGGGCTGTAAGAATTATTGGAAGTCTTGGTTTCAGGCAAGACATTAGAAAATCTTTCAAGAATCTTTCTATTATGACCTTTCATGCATTTTTATTCTTGAATGTATCAAATACATACACAAAAATCCAAATACATACCCTGAAACAAACACTGTTCATTCATGTAAAACTAGAGGAAAAATAATGTTATCACCAAATATGTTAGACTGACAAAAGCTCAGACTGGAAGAATTTACTGTGCAATAAAATTCTTTAATTAAATACCAGTCACAGTAACAAATCTTTCTTTCATTAAATTTAAGTTGTTCATGAAAAATTATTTAACTATCAAACAATTTTACTCTTTTGATGAATTTTTAAATTGTGATCTTAATGATCCAAATTGTTAAATACAGTGGAATCCCCATTTAACGTTTGCCTGGGGGACAAGTTTTTTGTAACTTAAATCGAGTAATACCTTATATGGAGAAACCTTAAATCGGGATTCCACTGTATATTAAATTTTTGCATCTCTTCAGTATTATATTGTATTGTTCCTTAGTATATAACTGTATTGATTTTTATGATCTTGTATATAATTTGCCCTTGACAATGTAATACTCAATGAGTGACTACCGTATATACTCATGTATAATGCCCAGTTTGAAGGCCAAATTTTTAGGTGATAAAGTAGAGTTGCACGCTATACATGGGTAACACTTTAGTGCAGTTAAAATAAAAAATTGTAATGTACCTACCTTGCACAAAATTCTTACACATTATACACGAGAGCGCATTATACATGAGTATATATGGTGTCTATCTATCTGTCAAATAAAAGAATGAGAACTTAGAAATGACGATGGTTAGATGTAGTTCCAATCAAAATGATATGCCCTGGATAATCAAATAACAACATAATATACCAACAAAAGGCCCATTTTAGAATATTAGTAGAAAGTGCTTACACTCTGGAAACATTTCATCTCACCTTGAAAAACACATTAATTTTACAAAGAGATATTTCATTATTGGAAAAACATTTTTTTAATTCAAAAGATTTCACCTATGCACCGATTTTGGTTCTTTCCTTATGGAACAATATTGGAATAAAAGAAATCTCTAAAATTTGCAATTTTAAGAATATTGTGGTTTTTATATTGTGGGTTACTAATGCCACATATTTATGTAAAAGTTTAAAGTTGTAGCACATCTAGAAATGAAATAATATTAATCTAATTGTTTAAATATTAAAAAATTTTAACTGCCGAAATAACTTAATGGTGATTTTTAAATTTTTATTTGTGCATCTGCACTAAATTCTAAATAACGAAAAATTTCAGTTCCCTAGCTCGTCTCTAAGTACCTATAAATTTATCTATTTGTTTAAACTTTAAGAATTTTTAACAGTCAAACAAATTAAAATTTCAAAATTTCTATAATCCTAATTCCATTATTTTACAACTTTTACCGTAACAAACATTTTTAACTTTGTAGCACATTCAAAAATACATAAACCTTAAAAATTTGTTTAAACATTTGCAAATTTTTAGCTGCCGCATTGTTTAACTTTCTTGAGATTTTCAATTTTTCTAGTCAGTTTTGCACATAGTCCTACCCTTATAAAAAATTTAGTCTCCAGGTCATCTGGAAGTGCCTAAACATTAGTATTATTATATCATAAGTCAGAAGCATCTATGTATAATAGATATCATAAGTAAGGAGCAGTTATATAGTATACATAGCAGGCATGTCAAACTGGTGGCCCAATAGCTAATTTTTGCCTCAAGTGAATTGTATGAGATTTCATAAAAATGCTTTGTTTTAGCAAAAAGAAGATGATATTTTTTTCATAGTTACTGAATGACAATATAACACATTTTCTAGATTATTGTTTTTAATTGAAAAACACACGTCCAATTTTCTAGCTAAAGTCGATCGTTCCAACTTTGGCTCTCATTAAACAACTGCAGCTCTTCTCTATCATCTCTTGCTTTAATGCTGTCCTATCGCTTTAATGCGGCCCAGATGCCTCTTTGAGTTTGACATGCCTGGAATATAGTATTGACAATTAATATTTTATAATACCTTGAGTGATTCTGACCAAGATGGTGTGAGGAATTGTCTTTCTGGATCTGGCTTTACTGAATCTAGATGTTTTTGAAATAGTATACTTACTACATCCATTATAAGAGTTATTAAATAGGGTGGCTTTGCTAATTTTCTTACAGTTGAAATATCTGCTGCTTTTATTGTCTGAAACATCACAAAATTACTTGATAGCTTTACGAGTCACTAGCATCAAACAAAATGAAGAAAACTTCTAGTCTGAATACATTGAACAGAAATAAGTACATATCTCCTATGAAATTTGTAAAACAATCTTGCCTGTAATGCAGATTCTGCAGCTTGTAGGGCAGGCATGGCTAATTCTAATTTTTCCAGAGCAGCTGCTTTTACAATAGCAATCTCATCTACTAGAGTTTGTGCTTTGTCTTTTACTATTTGGACTTCAGCTTTGACTTTTTCAGCTGCTTCAGCTGAAACAGTAACTTCTTGCAAGACCTATTTTTTAATGAGAAGAAGAACAATTTATAAAAGGTAATAATATTTTTTCTAGTCAGAACCCAAAATTCATAATAATACAATTTAGGCCACACACTAAAAATATTAGAACTAGATAATATCTAAAGATGTGTTTTCAATAAACATTCTAAATAATTTTTGAAGTACAGGGCTTTGCACAATGAAGTTGTAACACAAGAAACAAAAAATGAAAGAAACTAACTTTTTCAGCATTAGTAGTAGCCACAGCAATTACTTCTCTTTTTACTTTAAGCTCTTCACATAACTCATCTACACTTTCCTGAGCTTCTACAAGTTTATTCAGGCCAGTGCTCATACGATTCGACAGTACTGAAATATTATCAAACCTCTCAAGATAAATTTTTTTATATCCTTCTAAAAATGTTAGATAGGATTTTGGTGTCACATGTGTTTGACGGCGATATCTGTAACCAAGATTTGTTTGAATTCAAAGGATCTATAAATTTGATTATTTCATTTGAATACTAAGGTGGATCTGCACTTATTCAATACTAGCCTAATAAAATAATTATAAAAAGCTGCCAAAAATAAGTTTATTTAGGGCTGCCAAACTACTAGGATATTTACCTGAATATAAGGGACATGAACTTTGATGATGATAAAATTTTAGATTGTGAATTGAATTACAAAAGAAAATATAAATTGAAGTTTAAATATTATTACTACCTTTCAAAATACTGGATGCATTTTTCAGCAACCCCATCTTGAACATCACCCATAATTTCAATGAGTTGAATTTTCACCTCTGGACTGCAGCTAACTTGAAAATCATTTAAGAAATGCTGTGACACTGCCACTAAAGCATCTTTTGGCCATCTTGAAAACCAATCCATTGTACAACCGGAAATGAGACCAGGAAACTTCAAAGCTCTGCTTCGAAACTTCTCACCAACCTAGTAAAGTGAATTTCATTTTCAAGAAAATTATAACAATATCAGCATGCTATTAATAAAATAATAGCTGGTAATTAGTTAGAAGTTATTCACTCATATCCAAATTATAATGAACAATATTGAAAATTCTAACATTTGATTTATAAAGACATTTTAAATAGGGTATCCTCGATAGAATGAGTATGATCTATAATCAGAACTCCATTATAGGGAGTGAAAATACCATCAATTTATTAATGTTATATATACAGAAAAATAATGCATAAAACAAGGACTGTTTTTGAGATAACTTCAGTGTAACAAGCATATCCTAACTTGCCAATACTTTTTTCCTTAATATTTATGCAGAAGTGCAGTGTTTTTCTGGTGTATAGAATACATTTTAGTAGCTATTAATACTATAAAAATACAGTGCCAATTGTTTACCTTGTTCAGTTAGTAATGATCTAAATTTGAAAACATGATCTGTTGTAAATAAACTCAAGCAAGTAAACATGCTGTTTCGTGTGTGTACATATATGTGGAAAAAGTGCTTAGGTAAGTCTGTTTTGCAATTCTGACTTTTGCAGCTAGAATACATATCACGAGATGAGACCTGTGAAATGAGTGGAATGTCGTATGTGTGGGAAAGCTGTAACTACAAGTGGTATGGCTCCCATCTAGGTATTTTATGATGAGGCTTATTTTTACAATGAGTGTGGAAACTTAAATGTGTGCATTTGATTTGGTTACAAAATTAAAATGAAAAATTACAATTGGTTCAAAACTTACAGGCTTTAGTTTTCTTTTAAACATAGTGCAGCCTAATGATATATGTACAAAGAGGCTATGATATGCACTTCAAGATTATTTTAACGAGAATGAATATTTTTATGAATCAATAACTTCTCGCTATATTGATGTTTCACTGTACTGCCATAAATGTTACATCAAGCAGAATATTTTCTTGATCTACATCAATTGCATTACAATTTGGGTAACTTATTGATCTTAGTACCTATATAACTAAGTTTAATGAAATTGCCAAATTTGTAAAAATTAAGAAATTACTTGAATAAAAAGATATCAAACCACTTACTGGAGAAAAGCATAGGACACAGTGAAGATTATTTCTAGCCCGAGATATAAAGAAGCTATAAAGATTGTCATTTGTTGGTGGAACTTTAGGCTGAATTTTTTTCATCACAGGTGCTAATTCTGATTGAATTTCATCTATTTCATCTTTAGCAAATAAATTGGCAACCTTTGGAAAAAAAAAGAATTTACAGATATTTTTTAGATATAAATTTGAGTTAATTATTGATTATTTATTTCATGATAAATTTATGCAAAAAGAACATTCCTGATTATTACCTCTCCAGAACTAAGGACATTATTCATATACTCAAGAAAAGCTTCATCCTTAATTTCATTGTCAGTGAATATAAAAGTGATACCATGACCCTCAAATCCAGAAACACGATAAAGATGTTTCAGATCATCCATCAGATTTGACACATTGTAAGATCTATTATTTTAAGAAAGATGAAATTATAAATATTGCCAGCCAAAAATAATATAAAATATCTAATTTGGTTAGCTGTGACTTTGTGGAGTTTAATTTCAACGAAAGAAAAGTAAAAATAAAACTTTGTCAAAAGCCCCACCTTCTTATGTAAGATGGCATCTTAGATTTCAGTGTCTTCAAATGAAGATGATATGAATATGTGGAAACCTGAGTCGTTATTGCACATAATAAAGTGGGGTTTTTTACAAAATTATATTTTTGTTTCTTTCATCAAAATATCTTAGGTTTTGAACAAGGGCAGATACAGGGGGAGGGGAGTAAAGGGTTTCAGTATACCAAAAAAATTAATAAAATAATAAAAAATACCATATTGAAGAAAAGTTAATTTTTTGCTGTATTATATATTTTGTTGCAAAAATGCTATCTATTTCATTTTTATGAATCCTTTTTAAGATATTTTCATATAGTTTATTTTTTCATCTCTGATTATGCCCCGAAGGATGAAGCCTGGATCTGCTCTTGGTTTTGAGTAGAAAATAACAGAACATTTTCAGTTTAAACTCTTATGTATTTGTTGACTAATATAATGACCAACTGAATAAAAAATAAAGAATATTACATAAAAGTAAATGGCCATAGAAGGTATTTTTTATTGATTTCATGAACAAATAATTTATAAAATACTTAGGTGAAAAAGATATTATTATTTATTATCCACTCACCTAGTCAAAGTTATTTGGTAAATCTTGTAGCCAGCAATGAATGTAGCTAATCTTGTAAGTGACTGCTTTCCAGAACCACCCACACCAACTAAAAGTGCATTACCACGGGGAGTACGTATTATTCGTGATATTTTGATAAGATGCACTAAAGCATCATGAAAGAAAACAATATCCATATTTGCTCCACGAACTAACTCATTATAGCCAGCCATGTACTGTAGAACTTTATCAGTGACAAATTTAAAACTTTGAGGAGAACAGAATGTAAGAGAAGAAAAAGTTTAATGAGTATTAATTAAAGGATAAGTGGGGAAATTATTAATTAAAAAGAATTTTGTTTTGAACAATTACCTAGGTATTTCCTCATATATTTTTGGTGGTTCTAAAGATACATCTTCACCTTCTTCACCAGTTGGCTCAGGGGGTTCTCTCAAGAAATCAACAAAGTATGTTGGTTTATCAGGAAAATGTATAAAATTATCTCCCAATAATTCTTGTGCAGTCTCTACTAATGCATTCTCAAACCATTTTCTGTCATCATCATTAGTAAACCTGGAAAATGAAAACTTCTTAGTCAGAGTTATTTAGAATTTTTCCTATTCAAAGCTTTTAAATGATGGCACCATAAATTTACTCATCATCAAAATCAATTATACCGGTCAGCAATCACGCGACAACACTCATGCCTCCATAGGCTAAGGAAATCATAAGTATTTTTACATTCCTCTCCTTTTATATATAGAATGCCTTCCCAAATTCTGGAGAGATCTCTCAAATTAAAAATGTAGTGAAATTTAGCTGGAGTAGGAAGCATCTTGGCTTTTACTTTCTGCCATAAGACTCTTGTGATAGGGACCAAAGTGCTAGTCAATGAAACAACTTCTTCATTGAAACGTTCGAGGCAAAAATATCCTGATGCAATGCCACCTATACAGAAATGAATCACAGATAACAAAACTAGAATACAACATGTCTAACAAATACATAATAAAATTCTACCCTTTACAGATTAAATTGATCCCTGCAAAACTTTTCTTTAAGCACAAAATGTCAGTGATAGAATTTTTACCAAATATTTTGTCCATTGAAATATTTGATGGAAGAGTACAGTTAAAAATATTGAAACGTCTTTTCAAACGTGGAGGTATATCATTCCTTCCACCCCCTGGATGAATCATGGCTGCCAAAAACAGAACATCAACGATATAAATAAATTCGCCAGGCTTATCCAATGAATAAAATCCTCCAGCCTCCATCAGCTGTCTAACTATCTCATTAGTTACTTGGTCACCCCACTCATTAACCACTGGCATATTTATGTCATCGATGAAAATTGTCATTTTTCGACCAGATGGAGGACCATATGTTGTTCCAACTCGTTTATCTACATAACTCTCGATGATGCGCTGAAATTACATAATTTATGGAAGGAATTAGAAATTGTTATTGTAAAATGTGGTTTTGCCTCATGTCTTTTCTTTACAATAATTAAAAGTAATGAAGAATGATGCAGACAAATGGACGAGCTTATTATTTTATTGTTCTTATTTCTACCAACCTGAAACATGTTTGGTGTAGTTGCAGATGAGAAGTTAAAGCTTTTACTAAGATGAAATTCTGGGTCATAATAGGACATAAAACTCTTCAACATTACGGTCTTTGCTGTACCTTGTTCACCAATTAAAAGAACAGCCTTTGATTGCTTGGAAATAATATTGATTAAAAATGCAGTACGGACATTATCTACATTTGGAACTAATATTGATGAATATTCAGGAACTGAGTCAGAAGGATACATAAACTCTTCTACATGGAAATTCCAATGCATCCAGTTTCCATCAGCATTAACCATATACTCAAATATGGTTTCTGTGGACTGCACCTACATTGTATTAATATTATTCTTAAAATATTATAAAAACATAAAAAATATAATTAGCTCACAAAAACATGACTAAAATTAATAGAAATTAACATTAAGGTGTAAATTCATGTGCCGAGTAATTAACTTTAATCTTTTTCTTTAATGGTTCATAGTCCATCATAGGGGTCAACAAACTATTGTTTGTGTGCTTTATCCAGCCCCAACAGAGATTTCACATTGTATGCCAGTATTTTCAAGTTTATGCAACCATGTATACACAGACATACCTAGTTATATTACTAGAGTATTAATAGCAAAATTGACTGAGTTATTTAAGAGAGCAGACAAAATGAATATGGAAGAAAAATCCATTTACAATAAAAATTAATTCATCTGTATACGAACAATATTTCATGGTAAAATTTTCCTCGATTTTCTTAGATTTTTATGATAATAACTAGCCTATCCTATTCCTCTGTTCACTTCCCTTGTCCCAACTTGCTCAGCACTTAATGCATTGCCTAGGAGTTGTTAAGGTTTCCAGGAAATCAACTTGTGCATATAAAAGAGAAGTTTACAAAATTTTCCATGAAGTAATCTATCAAGTGCATTTTCCATGTTATGACCAAATTTCTCATGTAACCATACTTCAATGGCAAGCACCAGTGGACTTTGGCTATGTGCCACTGTGCACACACCTCCTCACCACTTATGCAAGGGGTGATGAGGGGATGAACGTGAGCAGAAATGCATTCCAAGTGTCTTCTTTGGAGCACATCCTTATTTTTTATTTTATAGTGATGACAATAACTTTATAGTATGTGTGTGACATAAGTAGAAATGATCACCTTTGGCCAGTCCAACTTGGAGGGATGGCTCTTAACAAAACTTTCCAATTTACTCCTATCATCGAGTTCTAACAGAGCTCCCAGGCTCCACATTAATGCAAAAAGAAAAAGACGCTCAAGATGCTGAGCTGATATTCCTCCTGCAATATATAATAAGACATTCAATGCATTATTATTGATAATTCAGTGATGTAATGGTCCATCTGATGTAGAGTTTTAATACGTATAAATAGTTTACTATATAAAATATTCAAAAACATACCGACATCTTCTGAAGGAATAAGACCATCAAGCAAATCTGCACATTGTCTTATGTAGATACTCTCCAGAACTTTCATTTTTGGATTAAGCTTTACTTGAAGGTATATATGCAAATCATTGAATATCCTATCAAAGAGATTCCATAAGGTGTCTGCTTCTTGAGCTGGACGAGTTTTAAGCCAACCCTATGCAAGGAGAATGATAATCTTTCATTTAGAATATAATTAACTTTTATACTGCTCCACCCTTCTGTGGAAATTTCTCTTAATAATGACTAAATTTCCACTGATAATTGTTTCCTGCACAAGTTCTTCACAAGTGTAAAAGAGAAAATTTTTTAAAATAATGTTTTGTCCATGGAATGGGACATCCATCTAAGATAAAGCAGCAGTGTAAGAGTTAAAACACTATTTTATAGGATTGCTCATCAAGAATACAAACTATAAATTATTTAAATTTACCTTAACGATAGGTTCCCAACTAAGTACTGAAGAGCTCATAAAGACCATTCCCATCCTAGATACTGTTGCAGGAGAAGCATTATCTACATTATCAGGTTCAAATAAAATTTTGCTATTTGGTGCCATCACAATACGGTCACCATTTGCTAATGTCAAAGTTTTATTGTCATCCAAGACCGAGTTGAGATTTTCAATCCATACAGCATCGACAGGACCATCCAAAACTAACCAGACGTATTCATTTTTTTTAACCTGATTAAAGATAAAGGAATTAAGCATCACAATTCAAACAACAACCGATATTGCAAAGGATTACTATCAGCCTGCATGTATAATCTGTCAGCAAAACTACATATTTGGATATTTTTTCCTCTACTGAATCTTTTTATTAAATTCTAAGATTATTTATCAACTATAGTGAAAGTCTTGAAATAAACATTATATAAAATATGAATATTAGCCTCATAGGGTAATCATCACATTAACTTAAAGATTAAAATACCTTCAAGGTCTTACGCCACAGTGTTGAAAATATTCCATCTGTCCAGTCATTAGTGGCAACATCAAGTCTACCAAACATTTGTGGAGCAGTTATTGCCTAATGAATACAAAATTATTAATGGAAATATGAGATATAACTATTTTAATTAGAATTCAACAAAAATTCACAAGATCATAAAAACAATTTTGCCGCCTAAAATGATAGATCAAAGTAATAGACGGATCATATATTTTAAAAAAAACAGTGCAGCGGACCACCACGTAACGACCGGCTTGCATGGTGTGATTTCGCGTAACGAACGACCTCCCATAGGCCCCCATATGTTCGCATAACGACCGCAACCTCACATAGTGACCAAATTATGACAGGCATGCAACCACCAATTTCAGCCAATTGGAGCACTCGAAAGTGATCTGAGCAACCCTCAGCCAATCAGTGATGCCCATTCATGAGTCTTAGGACTTTGTTTTCAATGTTTGTTGTGGTTTGATGGTGTTCAGAGCTCTGTGCCAGTCTTAGTGTTATTTCATAAACTCTTTTATACCAGACTAAATTGTGTTACAATGGCCCCTAAAAGTGTAAAGAAAAGTAGAAAATGAACAGAACTGAAAACTAAGTTAGAAATTATCAAAAAGCATGACAAGGGTAGCAAAACAAATGAACTTGCAAATGAGTATTTATAGCCCATGCACAGAAACAAATTTTGGTCTGGAAGAATCCATTCTTGAAAAGCAGGTTGCACAGGATAGAGGGTAAAATTCTATGTCATTCTCTACTGAGACTCCATGTGCCTTCATTGCCAACTGTTCCGCTGTGCTCTTAATGCTGTTGTTTTGTTATCATAGTTTTTTATTGCTGTTTGGTTATCAAGTGTTTGTTATTGCATCTTTGTTAGCTATTGTTTTCTTTGTTAATAGTTATTGTTGATATCATTATTTGTTATAATACCATTAAATTTGTTAGTTTTATTTTTTGAAATTTATGCCTTTACCACTTTGGATAACTTTTTAATCGTGAGTTCTATAAGACTATGAGAATATTTCTTCTAATACTCTGTTAATAACAATATGTGCGAGTTAAATGAAGTACATACTTAAGTGTAACATACCTGCTGTATTTCTTTTAATCCTTTAATGCTCAGAGTCATTGAAGGTGCTTTTTCCTAGATGGCCGGTGGCTATATATCTAACTTATAAATATATATTTTTTAAAACTATGATAATTCATTTTTAACTTTTACTAATATTGTGTGATCAAATATTCCTCATTTATTCTTCAAAACTTGATCAAAATCCTAGTAAAGAAACAAAATATGTGGCCCTTATTTGTAAGGAAGGCCAATCTGCCGAAAAAGAAAGTGGGCATGAGAAAATACTGGTGGCTAAATATTTAGCCTCCAAGCATTAGGGTTTAGTTGGCCTAATTGTTGAGCTGAATCCTTAGATATTTCATTTCCCCTTCACTTTCCCTCCCCTTAAACATCTTCCCCTACACCAAGTGGCAGTTTGCACATTTAGGGGCCATAAGCTTTCAACACACCTATACCATGTTTCTATCTCTATTTATGCTTTATTGTGTTTAGAATAGGTTTATCTATAAAAATTCAAGGTTTAAATGTTATAAAGTATGTTTTTAAGGGTGAATAGGTCCCATTCCGGGGCTCCGAGAATGGATGAAGGCTTTAATATCTAACTCCTATATCCGCATAGTGACTGATCCGCATAATGGCCATCGCTGCAGATTGGATCATGGTCGTTATGTGAGAGTCTACTGTAAATTGCACTTCATCACATAAAAATGCATATTTTCCATAACTACTTTAAAAACTGAAATATTATGTACAAAAGATGCTTTTGTTAAAATATTTAATTTAATAATTTTATAGATGTTCACATTAGAATGACTTATCACTTTCAGAGGAATGATTTTTATCAATTTTTCATAAATTCAAATTTTTTTGAAACAATATCTTGCAGTCACTTTAAATGACTTAACAAAATCAGTATGTTTCATCATTTTGTTTGAATTAACAAAATATACTGAACAACATATATGAGTTGTAACAAAAGTCATCTATTTATAAGCATTACCTTAGGATTCATTCTCATTTCTTTATGAGGAAGTCCAATTTCTGTCAATGCTTTCATAAGGATGTGTATACAGGAAGTTTTTCCAGCTCCAGTTGGTCCCATTGTCATTAAGCCATGGCGCACTAATGATGTTTCATACAACTAACCAAAGATGTATAATAGGTGAATAGAAAATCTCATTTGAGCACAGAAATAACTTCACAATGTTCTATAATATTTACCTGAATGACTTTAAGATTCCAACTTGGATGATTAATTAGACCTGCTGCATTAACTTGGTGGCCTATTGCAACTTGAAGGGCATCATAAGATGCAACTGTTAACTTAATGCCAGGGAATAGATCTTCAATAAGGGAGCGGAATAAGGGTTCATCCTCATCAACCAATTTTGACATATTCATATCCCTGTGTTTAAAGACAAACAATAAACACATAATTCTAAATTAAAATTATTTTTATATGACTACCTCAGAAGGTAAATTTAATCACACCATTCAATTGCTAAAATGGCCTTTTTTAAATCTTGACATCAGGCATCAAGGGAGTTTAGAGTATATTAAAGTTTTAAAGATAGAGAAAAATACTAATATTTTTCTTTTGCTGTAATATTATCACTTTTCTGCTTACTTTCAATAAACACCATATTGGCCAAAAATTACCAAAAGTTCATGTGAAAATATTACAGTTCTAAGCAAAGAAAAAGAATTTAATAAGTTTTAAAATGCTTACTATCAGTTACTCAGATTTCATTGGTGAGTAAGAAAAATGATTGTTTAAGGTAGATACTTCTACTTAAATAATGCTGGTTTTGGAAAATCAATAACTCAAAAAAATCATTAAATGAATATGCTGCCATTAAATTAATTTCCATTATTTATAAAAACATGATTGGTATTTGTTATGATTCAATTAATTATGTCATCCAAGTTTATGTTTAGAAGTTATTTTATGAACTTCTATATTATTTTACAACAAAAACCATAGACAAGTTAAAAATGAATAACAAAGCAAAATAATTATGAAATCCTTGGATCTGCATGTACAAAGAAGAATATATTGGTTTAATTTTCACTACAAATATAGAGTTATGTGTTACCTGAGAACTCGCATCACAATGGTTTCTTCAGTTTCCCCAGGATGAGCTCTTTTCTGAGCACCAAGAGTCCTCAGAACAGACAAAATATTGCGAAGACCAAAATCATAATGGACTTGCTTACTCAACTGCTCCTCACACAACTTGTATAGAGTAAAAAATTTCCTTGCCAAGTTGATGTTGTCTTTGAATCCACAACTTGCAAGCTTGACCCTCATAATTATCTGATATTTTAAAGAAACATCAAATGATGATACTATGAACTTATCGAGAGAAATTATAATAACAATTATTACTAATAATAATAAGTAGGTACATAATGCATATAATAATATAAATGATAAAAGTACAAAAAATATAACACAATTTGTAAATAATATATGTAATAATAATTAATATAATAATAATAATAATTAATGCCACATTTAGAGTAGAATTTTTTGAAACAGGAATTTGGTGATGGAAATAGAAAATATATCCTAAAATTTGATAATAAATAATATCTGAAATAATTTTTGAATGAAAGAATAGAAAGAATTAGATTATAGAACTAATGGTAGCATATATCGATTTTTTCCATTTATTTATATAATAGCATCATTAAAATTGGTTAATTTTTATAATTAAAAATAGCAATGATTGATCTACTTAAAAATAATCAAACCTGTCTGTCAGGCACCATCATTGCAACACTTCTGAACATGACCTTTAAGTTTTCTGGTAGTTCTTGCCGGCCAGCATAACCAGGATTCATGGTGATAAAAATACCAAATTCTGGGTTTAAAGAAACAGTATCACCATCACTGCAACAAATTTTTATTATGTTTGGATTTTAAGAAACCTAATTTTCAAATATATTTTTGGCATGACCAAAAATGTAAAACACTACTTTCAGCAGAGCATCATTACAAAACTCCAGATAACTTGTAATTTCTGCATTTTTTATTTTTGAGAAATAATTTTTCATTTATTACATTAATTTTTATCAGTCTATGGTAATATTAAGTCAGGGGTACTACTGAAAAATATAATAAAAGTAATAATTTATTTAACACAAGCAGGTTTCCCCCAAATACATGTTATAATAAATTTATGACAAGCACATACGTCTATGCCCTCGGCAGGATTCAAACCCATGACCCTTGTATTGGGAGCTAGACATGTTAACCACCCCTCTATCAAGAAAGGATAATATCTTTAATCTATGGCAATATCTAAATTAAACTATAATATAATAATCAAAGAAATGAGTACCATAAAGATCCATGTTAAGGATGCATCCTTGTATAGGATGCAGGGAGGTTTTCGGCTTAAATTCTGAGAATTTTCTATGTTCCCGAGTATAGAACGCAAGGTTTTCTCTTAAAATTCTAGGAATAAACAATAAGTCAAAATAAAAGATTCATATCCATTCTATTAGATGATTTCCGTCAAATATAATTTCTGCTAAGTATGACCTGAAAAGTGAATTTACTGAAGTATTTGTATTACAAGATTTACCTAGGTATGTCGAAACTACTTATTACAGGATATAGTAAAACACTTTGGAAAGCAATGTAGAAGATAAAATGTAGCAGATATAAATCTCCATTGAGATTTATACATTTTTGCCAACGTGAAATTAGTTTTTTATACCACCTTAAAAAAATATTGTGGTATATTGTGCAGCTTTCCAGACCGCTTTTTGATAAGTGCTTTACTCAATGGCTCAGAAAGCAAATCTGAATAATATTGTGCATTAATCGTAGAACCCTTTGGGAGATGATCTATGAGAATTATTCCTTTGCAATCCCAAAAAAACCGTAATCATAACCTTGCCGAATAATGGCATAACATGAGCTTTGATAGGGGATCCTTCTTCTGCTTTCCTCCATTCTTTGGATTGACTTTTTGTTTCAGGATTAAAGTAGGGTATTCAAGTTTCATCGGTGGTTATTAATCGATGCCAAAATGTGTCGCTGTATGCTTGCATTAGGTCTTGCAATTGTCGACAAACATTTACCCTATAAAGTTTCTGTTCAGGTCCCAACAGTCATGACACCCAACATGCCGAAACTTTGGTTACTCTCAAATGCTTATGCAGAATCTGATGAACCTGCCTGGTACCAAACTTACCAATTTTGTGAATTGTCACATGCCTGACTTCCATTACAAGTTTTTCAACTGCAACAATATTTTTCTCATTAACTGCAGTGTTTGGTCATCCATTGCACTGATCGTCTTCTAGGCTTGGTCATCCATTTTTAAATCGGTCAACCCAGCGATAAACGGTACTTTTTGATTTCACAGACTCACCAAAAACTGTTTTCAAGCACTGAACAATTTCTGATGATTTAACACCCTCCTTTCACAAAAAGAAAATGATTGCTCTTTGCAATTTTACAGCGTCTTCCATGGTTACAATTGTAGAGTTCTTAAAGTAGCTGTTTATTTACCAAGTGGCGGAAGCAAACTTAATAGCTTTGTTGCTATGGAATGATAAACATGTATGCAATTGTTTATAACTCCTATGATTCATTACGTACTTTAAATTTAAGCAGCAGAACCCAATTCCCAAAACTTTAGAAACACCCCTCATACAAAATGATTGTTTATTGTAGACTTTGGTTAAATCACAGCATATAGAGATAGAAATGGCAAATTTAATACAACATCACAAAGGGAGAAAACAGGAGTAAATAGCATTTTAAAGTTTGGTTTCCAACCACTCTTTCATGTGCTACATCAATGATTATGAGATATAAAATGGTAAATGCAGAAAATGTATCCATCAGAAAGATAATATTTTTTCACAGTCATAAAAGATATATTAATGGTTTTTTATTATCTTATGATGTTTATGTTTAAAAAAAATTATATATCTTACCTGAAGAGAAATGAGGTTTTGTGTTCCCTTTTTGCAGTCAGCACAATGTTTATTTGTTGAGCAGCAACTGAGAGGACAGGAAGTTCTATACGATTGAATTCATCAAAGCATCCCCATGATCCAGATTGAGCAAGACCCTTATATATCCTACCCAACCCTCTGAAATCCATTTGATCAGAGCAATTGAAAACAACAACATATTTTGCCAATGCTTTACCCATGTCTTTTGTAGTCTCTGTTTTACCAGTACCAGCAGGTCCAGCTGGAGCTCCACCCATTGACATTCCTAGTGATAGAAGCAATTACATTAAACCATTCAGCAGTATTCTTGCATTTGAAATTCAATTAGAGAAACTTTATAGTATGGAATCACACACACATTTTAATAAATTTTAAAATAACAAAGCTGACTTTTGATGATGAATTTCACATGTTAGCATCAAAAATTAAATTAAATTGTTTCCTTTTTAATTTTGGGAGAAAGTTGGTCAAATAAACAGGAGTATTTTACCATACCAAAGGATTTTCATGCAACTATAAAAATGATTTTCCGTTCCTATTTACAATTAGGTGAATCCTTCAATTATATAAACTAGTAGATTTCTGGCACTATAAGCCGCCAACTACTAGCTCCTGTGTAAGGCTTGGGAGCCTTCGGCCCAAATTGATCAGCTTTCTACTTTCAATTCTAAACTACAGGATGTTCATTTTATTGCAAGTCCACTCTGATGGACTAATTTGAGAGCAACACATCAGCAGCTGTGTGTGCTCTGCACGTCAACAACCTTGAGTGCACCCATCATTGTTTCAGGCTGAATCTGCCCCTAAGAGGTGAACCTCAGCTCTCAGGCAGTTTGTATCTTTTAAAGATGCTGTTGGACATATCTCAGCTCTTCGATCATGATGCCTGAAATTTTTTGATGAACATTTTGCTTCAATCTTATTCTAGGAGAGGGTTGCTTTCATACACTTTGTCTCCCACCATATGAAACTAACCATCCTTCACTAAGGACAGACAGCCTGAAACAACAACCAACAGACAACATGTTTGCTAGCAGGCACAGTGCACTCAGCTGCCGAGATGTCACAATCAAAGTAGTCTGTCAGAGTGGGGCCCATGACAAAACGAACACCTCATATAAAGCCTAATCAAAGCTCCTTATATGCAATAGTAAAAATTATTGCAAAAATAACATGCTAATTTTACAATATCTCTTTATGGACCACATTATCCATGTATCTTCCATCTTTGTGCATTTACAAAGTCTTCTGAGCAAGAATCTTGATGGCTTTGCCAGATCCAACATGTGAGTTTCCCATGTAATATTGTCCATGACTAAAAACGCTAGAATGGAGGAAGATTCCAATTTTCTTTGGTGTTTGTCCTTGGCTCTTGTTGGCAGTGATTCCAGCAAGAAGTCCAAACCAGGACTAATGCAGGCTGGTTTCCCAAAGTTGACGTCCCGAATTGATTACTTATATTGACAGGAAATGTTGTAGTATGTGTTAGTCATTCCAAGGAATTCTCATACCATAAATACCACTTGTAATTCATAGTTTGTCAATGATAGAGAAAAATTGGAAAACAAATTAATAGAGAATTGTCAGGTTAAAAATACTAAAAAGAATGTCAAAATCTCTTTCTGACATTATGTTTTGCATGTATGTTTTTAAATAAACGAATTTAATAAATGTTACTGTTGTACACTAATATGTATGGAGCAATTGTCCACTGCTGAAGGATAGTCAAATGGAAAAGAAAGTAACTCATTTGTTTACTCATCTATGCTCAAGGATTAAAGAAAATTTTCGAGTTCCTATGTAAAACAAATAGGGAAAAACGTCCCTGGAATCGAACCTTGGACTTCAATCTTCACCAAATAAAATATAGCCCAAAGGTGGGCCCTAGTAGCATGAGCCTCATACCAAGTATCATGAAAATCGGTCCATTGATGCAAAAGTTGTTAGTAGGGGACACACACACAAGACCGTTTCATAAGGCTATGTTTCCTTTGGAAACCAGCCTAAAAACAGGATGAATTGGAAATTTTTTTGTCGTTGAGACTGTTTATATCTATTCAGCTGGTCACAGAAGAATATTTGGGATACAGAGTTTCTTTTTGTAGTGAGGACCTCTTTCAAAAATGGCTTCAATAATGTGACTGCCCATTGCCAGGATGATATAGTCTACTCCATTAGAGGAAAACATTTTTCATCAGAAATTTCCATATCATTGGCTCTAGCAGCATTCAAAGTGCCTTGAACTCGATGTGTCTTTTCATTTTTTTAACCAATTTTTCATTGTTTGTCAGTGTCTTTGCAATCAGGCTTGATATTGCTCTTCTGTTTCATTTATTTGATGTTGATCTATTGATTGGCGCACTTGTTCCAACTGAACATGTCTCTGATTTTGTGTTTCATTATGAAGTCAAGTTGCTTTAGCTGGATTATTCATTTCTAAGTGAGTTTGCCTTTGCTTTTCTGTTTCATACATTCAATGATGTTCCAGGGATTAACATACTTGTTCCAGCTGGCTTTGATGTTCAGACTGCCTCTGACTTTTCCATTGCCACTTTTCCAATCTTTTCCTTGGTACATACTGCTTTATAAATTGGAATAGTTGATAAAGTTAATTGCATATAGCTGGAAATCCTATTCCCTGTTTTATTACTTTATTATTCCCCAGGTCATGTTTACATTAGTTTGAATAGAATCTTTGGGATGAGATAACTCAAAACTTTTGGAATCTAAAGTATACGATCAACAAGCACTGGCAGAATTGGAAATCATCTATCATATAATTTGTCAACTAATCGACATAATTGATGACATTAAAATAAAAAAATCCAAAATATGAATTTCATGTAGAATATGTACTTTAAAATTGTCATTAAGGCATTTGTAAAACATGAAAGCAAAAAATAAATACAAAAATAATTTAAAAACATTATTCAAATACACTAAAAAGTATAAAATAAATTTACATGCACACCTCAACAAATTGACTGATTTGTTTATCTCCAAAATTTGTTATCAATCAGAACTATAAAGGATTTCCATTCTGGTTAGTGTATGTAGAAAAGTTTTATAACACAGACTCTCTCATTAATATTGTTGAGCATCACAAAACTTTTCTGCAAGCAATAAACAGAACCAAAATCCTTTATGGTTGTTAAAAGGGCCCTCCCTGATTACAAATTTTGGAGATAAACTAATCAATGGAGGTGGTGGTGGCAGAGTGGTTAGAGCAATGGCCTTCCAGGCAGCAGTCCCAAGTTTGAATTTGGTGGAGGTAGGATTTTTCAACCTGGGATCGTACTGTCCCCTACTTGTGTGATTTCAGGAAACCATGCAAGTCAGTGCTACATCCTTTGGAAGGGAGGTTAAGCAGTTGGTTAATGCTGGCACCAGATTTCCCTCCTCCCTTGTGTGTTTGGTGTGGAAGGAGATGGCTATACTAATCCAAGAGGTTGATTAGCCAGAAATTCCATACAAACAAACAAATCAATTGATTTGTTGAGGTGTAAACATAAATGTATTTTATGCTTTATAGTGCATTTGAAAAGTTTATATTTTTAAATTTATTTTTTATTTGTATTTATTGATATTTGCTTTTTTATTAAATACAAAAGATCAAAAATTGTATCACTCTAAAAATATTAATGTTAATTAAATTGATTAAACAACTTGCCAATTGCTTGAGCCAATGTTATGTAGCATCTATCAGTTAAAGGAGTAATAACCAATCGCTCAGTACATCCAAGAAATTCATTCTGGTAAATGAAGTTCACATCTGTAATTTTTACCAAACTCAGGTCTGCATCTTCATCAAAATAAAAACGTGCTTGTTTCAGCCATTCAAAATCTAATAGAGATTTTACATGTAAAACACAGAGATCGTCAAAAATATCTCTGAAAAGATGAGTATATTCTTTCATTACAACTTTTATAAGAGTGATGATATATTAAATAGTTTAATAAAAGAATTCCAGCTTTAATAACTTCAAAATAAATTTTACAAACAGAAAAATTGAATTATAATTACATTACCTCTGATGAACATGGATTGTGACTAAAGTTTCATATTTAGTTCTTTCAAATTTTGTTAAATCCTTAGTTGTTTGTTCAATCAGGAGGTTTAATAAGTCAAGAAATTTCTGATTTGTAGACTTCATGATTATTTTATCAGATCTTGCTGATATTAAAGCTATTTCTGCATCTCTTGTCCATAACATTTGAATACCAAGAAGACCAACCTGTAGTATATATTAGATTCATCAAATGCTTTGAATGGTAGCAGAAAATACAGAAAAACCACTGAACATGGGCATCTTTGGGACTAAGAAATTGCCAGTTTTCAGTATCTATCTTTGGTCTCAGAAATATACTCTGATTAAATAGGTACCTTTGAAAGGTTAGAATAATTTCTTAAGTAGCAAATACAGGAGTATTAAAATTTAATAGAATAAGGAAATATAAAATCTCTCTTATATAATAAAAGGAATAATGTTTTCATCAGATGCTTTTCTTAAGCCAGTGTGAAACTCTACTGCACAGCTCCTCCTCACTCCTCCAGGGTCCAAGGCCAGTCCATTTCACAGTTGACACCACTGTCCTGTATTAGTACTCTTTAAAGGCAGATGCATCAAAGAATGTCAAACGGCCCTTATTTAAAAGAATCATGTTTTCGTCAAAGGAATCATCCATAAATTATATCATGCTCTAGGGAGGAGGGGAGGTAGAAATTTTGTGATGTATCATAACAAGGGAAGGGTATCTTTTGAGAATGTGATATCCTTGGTTTGATGAAAAAATGACTTTGTTTGAGAGTTTAATGTTGCGGAAAGAAGGGTGAAACATTGTCTTGAATCGATATTTAACTAATACATAGTGGGAAATAGACTTCCTTGGTTATAAAATCATGAGCGAAGCAAGCGAAATGCATTTGGCTGCAAAGCGACTGACAAAGGGAATGGGCAAAGTGCCTTGTGAGGCTGTAGGCCAGAGGGTTGGGCCGTGAAGCTGTCATGGGGGTGGAGTCCCCCTAGTATATAATAACAAGTAAAGAAAAAGCATATTCATCATTTACTGTCTTCACTCACCTGAGCAGGAAAACTATCAAGCATTTCCAAGATGCTAAATTCTGGCTCACTTATATACATTGCCATTTCTCGAATTATATCATGTAGAGATGATTGCTGAGATTTTAAGAGACTGTTTAGCCAAATTTCAACACCTCCGGTACACATAACGCTCTTATTCAAAACAATTTTTTCATTTTCTCTTGATAAAACTGCTATTATTCTATCATATTCCTTAGCATCAAATTCGACCTTGATGGAATTAAAAGCCAATAAATGTCAAATACAAAACTGCTAACAACTTAAAATTCTATAATTTTAAAAATATTTACCGCTGCCACATTGTCAAATATACCAACAAGATGAGCTTGAATAGTATGGGAATCTGATGCTTGCCCAAGGATTTCTAATAGTGCTGGATCAGAAACAAAGAAAAACCGTGGGAATAGAAGCCGTTTCGATTCCAGATATCTGTAAACAAATTCGGAAATATTGAGTATACATTTGTATTCATCTAGATATTAATTTTTGAGATAAATACATTGCCTCACCCAGTCAAAGATTTCTGACAAGTTTCCAACTGTTCCAATAGGTGGGGAAGTAACTGACTCATTGTCTCATCACCAACACAGCATTCTACCACATTTGGTTTATCATGAGCCCTTCCCATGATTTTAATCCAAGTTTTGTCAATGCCCTAAGAAATAAAGGTTTATTTAAAAAAATATACGCCAAAAAAGATTTTTTTAAAGTTTTCAAAAAGCTGCTGTTTCTTTGGCAGCAATCTAATACAGTATTTTCTCATTCCGTCAATTGAAACAACTTGTTCCCTTTTCTTTCACTGTTTTGATGTGCCTGCTACATATACAGCTCTGTCTCAGCTCTTACATATTTGCCTCTGTTCCCCATGCTTTAGGAATGTTCTGAAGAACATTTTGTTAGCAATAATGATGTTGAGGCCTCTTTGAAACACTGCTTCTATCAGCAGAGCACATTTCTATCATGATGCTATCATTAAAATACTTTTAAGACAATACAGTACTCAATCCCTTATCTGGAAAACTAGGTCGTTAGATTTTGGAATTTTCCAGATTTAAGGTTGAATGGTCAGGTTAAAAATATTACTTGCCTGAAATCTCTTAGCCTCAGCTGGTAGCTGCTTTGAAATATCTCCCCCAACAAACACAGCCTCCAGGTAGACCCACAGATTTTGAACTATAAGCCAGCTTTCTAGAATTTCAGAGGTATTGCTTAAATTGCTCACCCAAAGCTGAATTGACTTTTTAAAAGGAACATTATACCTGCCAAAGATATCCAAATCATGTTTTAACATTTAAATTGCATATTCTTCATGATTTACAATGACTTAGAATAATTAACTTTTGTTCACCTATTTGAAAGCAGTGAGCCAAGAATCATCAAACTATCTTCCAATGTGGCAATGATTTCTTGAGTTTCCTGTCCTTTAAGAAGAAGCTCACCCCTTGTCTTAAAAGGCGAAAATTGTAAGAAAACTCCAGACCAGTCCACAATTACTTGTTTCAGTTTGGCTTCAATGTCTTTCTCTTTTACAGAACTTATACATATATCCTACAAGTTATCAGAAAAATAGAAAATGATATGATTTCTATAATTTTATGAAAAAAACCTTATAAAAATTACATACACTTATCTGTATATTAAATGCTAATGCTGTTATATTGTATTAGAACAGTGGTGATCAACCCCATCATCACTCCTGGCAAATCAGCCATTGATATGTGGTGACTTGATGCCCCCAATCTACTGTCTATTATTTTTTATTAAATTATTAAATCACATAAATTAAATTTGACATACAATGGCCTTTTCACAACACAATAGAAAATATTTTCTTTTATAAATAGGGCTTTACACAAAAATAAGTCTTCATTGATACACAATAATGATTCACTGCTTCTTACTCGTGGCTGCCACTGCTACTTAGTGTGGATTTTATGCCAAATCTCAATGCACTACTTGGACATATGAACTGTCAAGTATCACATTAAAATTTATTGTTTGAGTTTAATGATTTATTTGACTAATAAATAATATAAATCATTATTATGTATCACTGTAATCTTTTATTTAAATGAAATCCTACTTATAATATTTATATTTTTTAATATATGGCACAAAGGCTGATCTGTTCAACACAGGTGTGGCAAACCCGAAGATTCTGTTGGACGCCACTGTATTACAAGAATCTCAAGTCTTAAAATTATTAAAATGACTAAACAATATTTCACAGTAAATAAACTGAAGTCCAGAGATGGAATTTGTACTCTTAAATTTATTTATATCATTAAGTGCCTGTCAGTCATATAAGTTTAACTTTGAAAACCTTAATTGGCTGCTGGTAAGTTCTAGTTAAACAAACATTGCTATCTGCTTTGGTATATTTTTAACTATGAAATTGCTATCAGAATATAAAGATACCTCTTTATAATTAATAAAATTCTAAATAAATGTATAATGCCAAAATATTTATTAAATATTAATAGATAAACATACTGAGACCAGAAGATATGGAAATAAATTTTACATGTTGTTATAAACCTAAGTTAATACTGAAAATTGAATTGAAAATGACAATCACCTCCACTTCATCTTTGTACTGCAGTAATGGAGCTTCCATGACACTACGTAAAGTGAAATTTTCAGACTCAATGTCAAATTCATGATGCGTTACAGCAGCTATTCTTTCCCAATGCCTTTCTTTCATTGATTTATTTGCCATCATTTCCAAGAGAGGACAAGTTTCATTGAAATCATCAATCTTCTTCTTCAGGTCAAGATATGCAGGCCATTCTCTCATTCCTTTTGGTAGTTTTCGACAACTAAATAAAATTTGAATATCATAACCTATTTATGCAAGACATTTACAGTCTATTCCAAGGGAATAATTGAGAAGCAAAAACACCTTTCATAATCATAATTTGCTATGATGTAGTGTTGTATTATTTCTAACATAATATACAGGATGTACCACTTACTATATCCACTGGTTATTGTTATCAGCTAGTTATTGTAATCAAACTCTGAATTCCAAAACCAGATCTAGTTTAAGAAAGTTTGATGATTACTGTTATCAGCCACTTACTCTAATCATTTACATGTAACACAATGTGATCACATTAAACAGAACCCACTGTATAAATTTACAGAAATGTAAAAATATGCAATAACATTTCTTGAATGCAGAAGGTAGATTTTATTGTTCTTTTGCATAAGCAACATAAAATTACTAATTATTTTTAGGGTAAAATAAATCTATAAAATTTAATATTATTAAGAATTGACAAATTATTTATGCAACTATTTAAATATCAACAAAACATTTAATATAAATAACAACATTATATTATTATTATATTTAATGAGCATGATATTTCTACTCTTTAAAAGGAAATAAATTTTGGTTCTGTTTTCATAACCGGGCAAAAGGTAAACAAAGTGATGGTCGCGCTGTCGATGATGAGAAGGCGACAAGATATGGTACTACTACCATTGATGCTGCTCATGGAGAGAAAGTAACAGTAAATGAAACTACTACAGCATACGTACATATTACAAAGATTTGAAGATGATGAATTATGGCACATAACTTTAGGGGATTCGCTGTCCTTGGCCTCCCAGGTTGGGTCTTAACTGTTTTTCATTACTTTGACTTCAAATGCCTCCTCTATAGTATCACGAATTACTGGTCAACAATGAGTAATATAACTGAAGATGAACGCAAACCAACTCAACTCAAGGGGGGAACACAGTAAATATGGGAAGGAAACCAACACACCACAACCGTTACCCAACCTGGGTAGCTGAGGAGAAGTAGGCTGTAGTCATAGCATTTTAGTAACATGTCTCATCCCTTTCACGCCATCGACAGTGCAACTGTCACTTTGGTTACCTTTCACCCAGTTATGGAAACAGAACCTAATTTTTAGGCTGGTTTCCAAAGGAAACTTAGCCTTATAAAATGGTCATCTGTGTGTGTCTCCCCTACTAACAACTTTGCATCAATGGACCGATTTTCATGATACTTGGTATGAGGCTCGTGCTACTAGGGCCCACCTTTGGGCTATATTTTATTTGGTGAAGATTGAAGTCCCAGGTTCGATTCCAGGAACATTTTTTCCCTATTTGTTTTACATAGGAAGTCTCAAATTTTCTTTAATACTTTAAAATAACATAAACTTGTGATATTGGAGCGAGGTTTGTACTGTTCTAAGGGGAAAAGAATATAAATTCTAATTCTTATCACAGAATTATGACAGTTGATCATATTTTTTTGAATTTCTACTAAAACATAGCAGCATTTTAAATTGCATTTTATCAGATTGTTGTCATGGAGACGATTATTACTGAACTCGGCTTGAGCATAGGTGAGTGAACAAATGGATTATTTTCTTTTCCTCTCAACTACCCTTCAGCAATGGACAGTTTATCCATACATATTAGCGTATAAACAGTAACATTTATTAAATTCGTTTACTTAAAAATATACATGCAAAACAATGTCAGAAAGAGATTTTGACATTGTTTTTAGTATTTTAAACCTGATGATGCTCTATTAATTTCCAATTTTTCTCTATCATTGATAAACTATGAATTACAAGTGGTATTTATGGTATGAGAATTTCTTGGAATGACTAACACATACCGAAACATTTCCTGTCAATATAAGTAGGTAATCAATTCGGGATGTCAATTTTGGTAACCCAGCCTGCATTAGTCCTGATTTTGCCTTCTTGTTTATTCTTCAGGCGAAGGTTTTTGTAGCATTGTGGTAGAAAACTGGCATCAGCTTTCAGTGTCTGCTGCATAGGGTGGACCATTGTCTCCAATGTTTCACACCCATTGCAGATGTGCATCTTCAGGGATGAAGTGATGATGAATGTCTTTTGAAATTAGATGGGTGCTTTTCAATCTCTAAGGAACCTATAGGTACATTGATCCTGTAGCAAAGTTTACATTGGGAAAACGGGACATTTGATCTTGTGTAGGCTGAAGAAACATTGAAGGGCCAGGAATAATGTAGAGTTGAGAGAGTCAGCCATGGCTGAACACATACCCACAGAGGAAGGACACATAATATAACTGGAGGAGACCAAAGTTCTCACAAAGGAGCCCATTTATTTTCCAAGACTAATCCGTAAAGCTATAGAGATTGTAAAGCACCCATCTAATTTCAATCAGGAAGATGGATACCATATCAGCATTACATGGAAAAGGCTTTCTTAATGGAATATGGAAAAGGCTTTCTTAATGTAATTTGGAAAAAGGAGGGGAAATAAATGCTACTATTCTCTAGAAAGATCTGATGCTTTCCTGGCAAATCGATGTGGTGAAGAGTTCCCAGGTTTCCAGCCAGGTGAATATGGTGTCAACCGACGTTTCGGCACCCTCCTCAAGTGCCATCTTCATGGGTCTCCTGAGTGCTGTACCATTTTTCTGTCCTTGTATATATACTGGCCAGGTGTTGGTGGCTCGTTCCCCATTGGCTGTTGAGTCGGCCTATGGCATTCCATAATTTTGGGGAGTATGGGATTCCACACCTCGCTGAGTGGGAATCCCATGTCCCTGTTTATGTTGTTTTCCTCGATTCTGATCTCAATGGCTTCTTTCACTAGCCTATCCCAAAAACCATTTGCCCTGGCAATCACTTTGGCCTCCGTGAAGTTAATGCGATGGGCTGAGGATATGCTGTGCTCAGACTGACGACTTCTCCGACTGATTGAGGCGGATGCATTTTACATTTTCTTTAATCTGCGTTTCTATTGTCCGTCCTCTTTGGCTGATATACTGCTTACCGCACGAGCAAGGGATTTTATAAACTCCGGCTGTTTTGAGGCCTAGTTGGTCCTTGGTCTGTGGTAGGAAGCTTTTGAATTTTGGTGGCGGTTTGTGTGCCACCCTGTTGCCTCGCCTGCCTAAAATCCTTGAAATCCTCCCAGAGATCATAGACAGGAAGGGTATACATGCCGTGGCTACAGGTTTCTCCTCCAACTTTTTCTTCACTTTTCTGAAAACGGCCCTTTTCAGGGCCATGCCGATTTCCCGCTCTCCATGGCTGTTCTGTCGAAACAAGAGGCGTAGGTTCCTGATTTCTCCCCCTAAAGTATCTTTGTGCAGAAAAAATAATATTCTACATAACTAAGATGCTTCCTAAAATTTTGACATAGGTGCCATATCTCCTAACTACGTTTCTGCTATAATGTAGATAATTTATTATTCCTTTATAAAAAAATAACAAAATGATCCATACGGAACTTATGATGCCAACTTTTCACAAAATAATTTTAAATTAAATGTGATGCAGCAATTATTTATATTGACTTTGATAGCTTTAAAATCATCATGGATGAGTTGCTCTCTGTGCTCCCAAATTTCATAATTTGCCATTAAAAAATATTACAGACACATTCAAATTGAAAACTAAATTGATGGCATATATTTGTGTAGCAAAAATAACACGTGTATGTACTAGACTATACTGAATCCGAGTCCAATAATAGACGTTGCAATGGCAACACTCGTAATGACTGATAAAACTGCAAAAACACCTGTATTTACGTGAAATTCGAAGAAATACGATCGATAAGCAATAATCTATGATAAAAATTAGAATCTCCATTCCTTTCCTCAGAGAATAGTACAAATCTTGCTCCGATATTACAATTCTAAGATATTTTAATGCGTGAGAGAAAATTACCCTGCGCGATGGATTTCAGATTTCCCATGTATATCAAATGGGAAGGATAGTTCCTGGAGTCAAACCCGGGACTTTCAATCTTAGCAACAAAAACTATCCTCGGCAGCTGGGCGCCAGTAGCAAGAGATTTCCACCAAGTTTCATGAAAATCGGTCTATTAGTTCAAAAGTTAACAGGGAGGGACAGACAAAACAGCAAAACTATAATCCTATTTCCATTCTGGAAAGTAGGCTAAAAAATTCTCCATGATATATGAAAATCATCAAAAAGATATTTTAACCTTGGATGAGAAATTATCTAATTTAGGTTCTTACCGAAGTTGAAAATCAACAAGTTCAGCATTTATGGCTTCAATATCCACATCAGTCCAAACTATATCATAATATCCATCAATAGAATGCATTACTGCATTGTACAACCCATAAAGTTTTTGAAGAAGATTAAATTCTTTTTTTCGTTGTATCAGAGTTGGATACTCATTAACTGGAAGACCAAATAATTTCTCTCCTCCACTATAAGTTTCATATTTTTGCCAAAGCTCATCAAATTGAGCTTGAAACAATACCACCCTGTGAATAAAATAAGTAAAAAAGTTATTTTTATCAACATATTAACAAAGAATGATGAAATCCTAAATTTTTACCTATCACTGGCTTCTCTTGCAGGAATTCCTTCTACCATAGGACCATTTTCACCATAATTTTTATCAAATTCTGAGACATCTTTACAAAATTGAGCCACACATTCAAATAATTCTTGCTTAAATGGCTCTTGGACATCAGTCAATTCCTCTTGTGTCTGTTGTGACTGAAAGAATAATTTTGCATGATGCACTCCCATCATATAAATTATTAGGAATATTCTCAGTACATAATAGATATCTTCTGTTGTTGAACACTTACATTTTCTACCAACTTTTGAAAGGAATACCTCAATGTGTCAACTTTCTCAGTATCTTCTTTTGGGACATCGATATTGAATTTGTTAAATATTGCATAAACCTCTTCTAAAGGTCCTATATCCATATCAATTTTGAGAAAGTTCTCCCTAATAGCATCCATGCATTGCATTACACAACGCACATCTTCTAAATCTTTAATTGGTTTCTGTAAAATACTGCTTTTCTCCCCAATGAAATCAACTGTTTTGTTTAAAATCTCTCTGTAATAATTATTTAAATGTTTACCCAACAATTTTTTCCAGGCTATAGCTTCAACAGTCAATGCAAGCTTAAAGTTTTCTGAAATAAAAAGTAGTAAAAAATGACAATTATTATTTTAACAATAAAAAGCCTTTCAAATGGCTAATGTAGCTGAAAAATTACATAATATAAATTGAAAGGTAAAAAAAACCTTTTCTAATAATTTCAAAATGGGAGAGAGACAGCTAATTCTGCAGTACTAAGCAGTAAAACAAAAAATACTGGGTTAAATAAAAGTTTTGTGGCTCAAAACTTAGCATTCCTTCAAAGAATACATTCTTTTATAATATTCACTTAAAAAACAATATATTTCTGTTGTACATCGCTCAAAAGAAGAGGCCATGCAGCATAACACCTCAAAATCGCTAAGAGACAGGCTTTCCTAGCTAATGCTTTCACAAAGCATAGAATGAAGGTTGTAAAATAAAACCATTTAAAAAGAGTTCTTAACAACTTCAGCTTCCATTTGATACTAAACTTAACCAACTTTTGCAAGGAAATGTATCAGTAATTAATCAAAGCTCCACAGTAACAAGTCCTAGCACTGTACTAGTACAGCGGCACACTTGGGAAATGTTCGTGGCACACCAGTTGAGAACCACTGCTCTAGTCAGACAGTGTTGGCATGTTAAATTATGAACAATGTAGCTGCATCCCTAAAATGGGAAGTTCTTTTATAAAAGACTAAAAGAGCTGCTCTATAAGGAGAAAGAGCTGCATGAGGTTTGCAAGCCACATTTTGGCCATCACTGCCATAGACAAACAAGAAATTTTCAAATCAATTTTAAACTTATTATTATTTTAAAAAGGCCTTCTTTGTATCCTAATGGTTTGGGGAATAGAAAATACAACTATATATTCTAAAATGTGAATAACAAAGGATTTTAATTCTGTAATCAGTAATAAAAGACCAATCATGTTGTCAACAACTGGAAGGAGACTGAAGCACCCCACTTCTGTTCACTTTGGTTCGTGGCAGAGTTGTTAACTGTGTATCAACACTATGCAAGACAGCTGATTGCTACCATTAATTTTATTATGATTTATAGTAATTTATGGTGAGTTTCATTCTTTGTTAACCTTACTATATTGCTGGATTAATAGACAAATAAATGTAAATAAATTTAAAATTCTTACTTGTAAATACTTTCAATGGTCCTATACAATGAAACTCAGGAATATTATTTATTTCTTCAAAAAGACTATCATACTTTTGAAATTCCTCCATAATTACTACTACAATTGGCTTTGTATCCACAAGTTTTTTTACTTGCTCTTCCCTATCTTCTTTCCACAAGTATGAATAATGACGATAGCTCTGAAAAATAAATAAATAAATATATATATATGTACATCAAGTATGCATCCAAATTTTACTTTCACTTATTCATGAAAAGTTTAATATAGAACTAAAATTATGGCAGTAAACCCTTGAAATTTGCTGTTTTGACAAGCACAATTTTGATTAATCACAGGGGGTTTCTGTGTACACTGATTTCATATTCACAGCAGATAAACTTGACTATTTGCAGATTTAAACCACTACATCATGCATAAGCTGTTGCTGTAAATATATAAGCAGAGGAATTGTAAGATTCATGGATTTTGTTTGCGGTGATTTTCAAGAATGTAACCTCAGCAAATGTTTAAGGCCTGCTGTATTTATTTCCTTTTCCACCAATTTATAGAGTTCTACAAAGTGTTGGCTTGGATATTGAGGTTATAACATCCTAGTGGTTACTTGGCAGAACAACTTTTCACCAACATGGTACTGTAATACAAACATTAAAGCATATCAACCTCAAAAATCAGCATCCGATAGGACAACACAGCAAAAGCCTTTGCCGGTAAATCACTTGTCGGTTGATGAAAATAATAAACCACAAACTGATGGGAAATACAAGTTGATAGGAAAGCCGGTAAGTGATGCATCAAAAACAAAGCAACCTTAAAGCATGTTTGGAGACTTCTGCAGGATACTACTGAGGACCAAGTTCTTTCATACCTGAAAGGAAAATTCCTCAGAGATTTTGAAGTTGTAAAATTGGTATTCAGAGGCAAATATGCATTCTTCAGAATATTGGTACGTGAAAACTTTTGTGAAAAAGTTATGGAACCTGCAATCTGGCCTCAATATGTTATAATAAACAGATATGTATTTTGGAGGCAACATAGCTCTTAGGCAGATAACAAGGACTGTGATACTAATATAATAATAATGCGGAGAGAATGAACCATGATAACACTTCGACTTAATCTGTAGTAAATACATCTTCCACATGTGATAGAGCGATGCACTCAGCCACTGGCGACTTGAAGCCTAGACTTACTTGATTAGGAGGGCAGAAGCAAGAGTGTTAATATGTGATATGTGAAATATCTACAACTGGTCAGAAAAATAACGGTATTTCTGATTACATATGCATGTGTCATATAAACATACAGGGTATTTTAAACAAACTTAATGAAATTGAGGATTACACATTCAAAATACATATACACAAAATACATCTATATCAGAACATTGGCTGAAAAGTGAAGAGCTGAAATGTGTCAAAATTGAAGGATACAGTGTGGAAAGTGTTTTTTATAGGAGTGAAAAAAGAGGGGAGAAACCATGCTTTAAAGGGACATTAAGCCATTGGTCCCCTTGGTGCTCTTCATTAAGAGCAGGCTAAAAGCCAGGACCAGGTTTCTCTTATCCCTTCCTATCCAGCTATTCATTGCACTACCTCTAAGATACCCATTGTGTGTAGGAAGAGGTGAATCAGCTGGGAACATACGATACACCATGCTCTATGTAAGAGATGATATTTGTTTTGAACAAGTCAATTATGTAAATGCTCTACAAGAGAAAAATGTTTTTGAGGTAGTGGCCATATCCTTAAATAATTGTATTGTGATATCATTGCATAGAATTCCAGGTATGCTTCATGATAAATTTTATGAAAATCTGTTTGACGCACTGCATTATGTCAGCAGTCTAGGTAAAAAAATGTTTTTAATGTGTGATATTAATGTTAATATTTTAGATACAAAGGCCCCTCATGTAAATTGTTTGTTAAACATGTTGGGTATCTTTGGCCTTAAACCAACAGTTTTGGAAAGTACCAGGTATGCTAGTGAAGGATGTATCAACAACATTTTTACTGATGCAGATGATTATGTACCATGTATGTTAACTTGTTTTAGCTCAGATCATAACGGATTCGCCATTCAGTGTGTAGTGTAAGTGGTACTAAAGATAGTAAAGTAGGATTTTGGTCTAGAGACATAAATAATCCCCTTCTTAGGGACAGGTTCTTCCTTGAAATTTCCAAAGTATACTGGACAGATCTTACAGTGTCATCTGACCTGCAGGAGGCTTTGGGACTTTCTGAGAAATATTTTTGTTGATTATTCAACCATATCTTTCCAGAACAATATAGAAATAGGACAACTAAAAAGAAAAGGGACAAACTTAGATTTAGTAAAGAATTACAGGTCCTTAGAAATAGGCTCCATTACATATTGAACCTTAGGTCTTACAGAGTTGATGTTAATTTGGGTTCTGAAATTAAAAAGGTTAGGAAACAGTATAAGTGTGAACTAAGAAAAGGCAAATTATCTAGAAACAATGACAGAATACTGCAGTCATCAAACTATTCAAGGGCAATTTGGAACACAATTAAGGAATGTAGAGGTGAAAACACAAAGATGGTCACGTTCTGAAATTTCTGCAAACATTTTTAATAACTTTTTTATAAATGCTCCCAAGGAAATAATTAGTAATATAGGCAGAAGTGATATGGTATTCAAACACTTTCTCAGAAATGCAGAGAAAGTACATAGGAGTATGTTTGTGAAACCTGTAAATGCTACTGAAGTATATGACATATTAATGTATGTTAGAAATTCATTTGCAGTAAATTTCTATGGTATGAGCACAAATTTAATTAAATTTGTTGGGTCCCAATTAGTGAAACCATTGGTATTGTTGATAAACCAGGCATTTCAGGAAGGGTCTTTCCTAGAAGTGTTTAAAGTAAATATAGTGGTTCCAATCTATAAAAGGAAAGGAGATACCAAGGACACTGGTAACTATAGACCCATAACTTTAACCCCTATTATGTATTTAAAAAATATTTGAAAATACTTTTAAATGAAGGTTGGAAGACTTTTTTGAGGTCCATGGGGTGCTGTCATGCACTTAATATGGTTTTAGGAAGGGTCAAGGAACTAATGCTATGTTGATAGATATGGTGAAATACATCTGAGAATGAGGAAAAAGTATAGATGGTATGTTGTGACCTTAGTAAAGCCTTTGATACTGTTACATATGACTGCCTACTTGAGAAGTTATATTGGTATAATATTAGGGGAAATGCCTTGCAGTTCTGTGAAAGTTTTCTAGTCAATAGATACCAAGCAGTGTTTTGGGAAAACCACATTTTAGATTTGAAATCCATCTCATACAGTGTGCCACAGGCTCACTGTTGGTGCCCCTATTTTTTATCATTTATGTTAATGACAGGCATTGTGCTGTGACACCAAATATTAAGCTGAATTTGCAGATGACACTTCCTTAATGTGTTGCAATTGGAATGCAACTATTCTTGATAATAGGATGCATTTAAGCTTTCCACAAATAAATGACTGGTTCAAAACAAATAGTTTACACTTAAATGAAGACAAAACTCAGGAGATAGCTTTTATACTAAAAGGATCTTCCATTAATGACCAGGTACCATGTAAGCTGTTAGTTTTTTAATACTACAAATATGTGATACTATATCATTTTAAGTTCTGAGAATTATATATCTGGCCTTATTTCAAGGCCTTGTTACATATGGTATATTACTCTGGGGTGGCTCATGTCATCTTAAGTCGGTGATGCTAATACAAAAGCATTGCATCAGGATAATGACTGGTGTTAAAAAGATAGAAAACTGTAAACCACTGTTCGCAAAGTATAGAATTCTCATTATTGTATCATTGTATATTTTGGCATGTTTGAAATATGTGGGAGAAAATGTTGATAACTTAACACAGGTAGATGATATGCATAGGCACAACACTAGGCAGACAGGTAAATTATTCCAGCCCTGTTGTAAGAAAGCTAAAACATTGAATAGTTTACTTGGGTTGAGTCTGAGGTTATATAATGCTCTATCTGAAAAAGTCAGACTGAAACCAACTGATCAATGTATTAATATTGTTAAGGAATGGTTGTTATGTAATCCCCTGTACTCCGTTGATGAGTTTTTCTTATTGGCATATAAATTGCAATGATGTACCTCATTACTTTTGAAGATGTATGACATGTTCAGATGTTTTAAATTGAATAAATATCTTATCTTATTGGTTTCTTTGGCATATATTATTTCTACATGATCTTCAAAAAATATTGTTGAATAATTTGCACTGAGCAAGTGATTTTATGTTGTAGCACTTTCCAAGAGGAAAAGGGTACTGATGGCACTGCTCATTAGAACTAATGTGATCTAAACAAAGACTTCATAATTGAAGTACCTGGGTACTTTGGTCTATAAGATGCAGATCAATTTTACACTTTTTCCTGAAAAATATGGCATCTTATAGACCAGAAAATATGGAATATGTTACTGCAGCTTATAGATTATTGGTATTAGATGCAAATCAACCATTACAAAGAAATAGTCAGAGTTCTGTCCTTCGGAAGGGATGTTAAGAAGTTGGCCCCGTTGGTGCTTTTCGTAAAGAGTAGGCTAATGCCAGTGCTGAGTTTCCTTCCTCCCTTCTGTGTGTATGTCCAGTTTATGACAGTGCAAAATGACCATAGCAGTTGACGCACTTAAAAAATCAATCACTAGGTACTACTTGAATCCTCAACTATTAAATTAAAGAAATAAAAAAATTCTACATTAAGATACCATGCTTATATGACATATGTATTATTAAGTGTGCATAAAAATTACATAAAACTCATACCTCACACAAGGAAGTAACATCAGATCTAAGAGATGTAATTTGACCTTGAAGCATCATCAAAGCTCTGACAGTTTCTTTGTGATCTGCAACACTTCGATAGTAGGTGTTTAGTTTTGACTTTGGGTTTTGCCCTATTGATCCTATACAGTTTAAAAAAATTAGTAAATTTGTTAGTTAAGAAGAATAAAATTTACTTAACTTATTTGTAAAATTTCAAATTTTTACCACTCTTGGAATGCGATTTTTCATCACGTAGTTGAACTGAATCATTCGACTTTTCATCTGTTGCATCTGCAACCCTCTTTTGACCCCATTGAACTACATTTTTGTGAGTTTCAAGGATGACAGACATTAAACGATTCATTCCTTGCTGAATGTCATCTATGGTTGGTTGCACAATAATATTTGGGATTTGAAGAATCATATCAGTTTGTATTAAAGAAACTATCTCATCTGGATCTTGCTCTCGTATTATGCTACATTAAAGAAAATATGCCAAATATGTTGGATCAATTAGTGAAAAATAAAAATTAATGTCAAAAGCATGCAATATGCAAAAGTAATAATTGGAATTAATTCCATAAAGCTAACCTTGCATACATAGTTCTTCTTCTTAATTTTTCTAAAGAAGTTCGAGTAGCTCTTACAAGTGCTTCCAAATTTTTTTGACCAAAGTATAAAAACAGCTCCATGCATTTTTGATGAATGACTCTTAATTCATTATTTGCAGCATTACTCTGTTCTGATTCACGCTGTGATACTAAAGATAGAAACTTTAATTCATATATATCATCATAAATTAAAGTCATAATTTATTTAAGAATTAATAATATATGTATAATAATTTAAGAAAATTAGCTGAATATTAAGATTTCAGTTCAGCTTATTTACACATTAGTGAAAGAGAGAGCAGAAGAATGTTGAAATCTATGGCATGAGTTATGAAATAGAAATGCTAATATTTCATTGTTAACATGATTGGTATAATGATAATTTAGATAAATATAAGGTAAGGTGGGGTAAAGGTATGCACCTAACGTTTTAAACATTTCTGTGGCTTCAGTTATCGCTATTATGAACTATTTTTTTTTCTCTGAGTAGCTTATTTATTAAGGAATCACATATAAATAGTTTGATTTTTCTGTACCCTACTCTCAGAAAGAAAAAAATTATTTCTTGAAAATAGTCAAATGCGTATCTTTGCCCCAGGGGTGGGATAAAAGTATGCATAATTAATAATATGAGGAATTAATGAAAATAGAAGCCCAAAGCTGGAAATGCTAAGAAATTGTAAATGTATTGCTTGAATTACTAAAAAGCTTAACCAACACAGTTTGAGCATACATAAAGGTCATACTGAGGATGCTTCACAAGAGCTTAACAAAAGCCACATACAAATGGTCCACATTCATATGAAGTGCAGTCTTTATGCTACCATTATTTTCACAGATTGCACTGAATCCACTCTTTAGCAGGGGGCTCTTTATAAAGTTCTTCACATGCAGGACATCTAACCTGAGAATTTGGATTCATTTGCTGTTCACCAACTTTTTGTTGTTATTTGGTTTTAGTTACTGAAGCAACTTTATTTGTTGAAGAAGCACATGTTTGTTTAGAAGCAGTGCTTTCAGTGCTACTTTTTTCAGCATTTTTCTTAGCTTCAAACAATGCTGTCTTCATCTGTTTTCTTTTATCATCTGCTTCTTTATTGTCTTTCCTCTTCTAAATGCATCTTATGTGGGATTCCAGTTAAAATGATAGATTTGCACCCCCTTCTCTTTCTTTTTCAAGGCTGGTGCATTTTGGGAAGAGGTATGATATCAGCTGTTGAAGCATGACATGAGGTTGCCATTGGAATTTGAGAATTGTTGTCAGTATTTCTCATGTCTGATACCAATGCATAGGTGCTGGAATCACTGTAATAATTAACTTCCTTGTTGGCTGATGTCACAGTCGAAACTATTTGTAGGTGATTTATAGGAGAAGCAGATGTTGAGGGTTGCTCTAGAGGCAGTTGTTGTTGAGTTAAAGCTGGCTCACACTAGAAGGACAGTTGTGGCTGGGGTGTGAACTGAGCAAGGACTCTTTTTGGGGAGACCATTCAAATTTGTAGGTTAGTCCTTGGTCATGGCATGGTCACATTCTGGCCCCCACCTAGAGCATGATATAGTTTATAGATGCACCTAACTAGCAGAAAGATTCAAGCTCACTTCGGCTGTCACCAAGGATTGCCAATAGTAACCGAAGAGGCTCGGACTCAAAGGGGTTTGGGAAAAAAGTTGCCTCATCGAGCGACCCAAGAGGTTCGTACTTAGGTTTGATTGCATCCTCCCCTACATGTGTGAATGCACTTTGTCCTTCCCCATAGAATCCCCATTGAAAATAGGATTTGTATATTTGGTCTAAAATGTCCCAACCACATCCTGTCCATGGCTGTTCATCAATTGTGAACCAGCCTTTAAAGCACATAGACCACTACAGGCAAGAGGTTGCTCAGGAACTGCCAAAATTTACTTTTAACTGATTTTCAAAATCTGCATTATATTCTTGGTATGTCACTTCAGAGGGTAAAAAATCTTTGTCATAGAAGATAAATATGTTGAAATTGATCAGCTCTCTTAGCCTCTGGCTAAGTTCACTCTTCAGTAGCTTCTATGCCTTCTCCAAAAGCTCATGTCATTGGTTGAGTATCAGTTTTCCTTTTGAATGTCCTAGAACAAAAAACAAAACAAAATTAATTCATATGCTTTAATGTGTACCTTTTCCCCCGGATCTTTGCCCCCACAGCATGCACTCACATAACTGATCAGAGCTGCCATGTGCCGGCATTCTCACAAATCAAAACTATGTCCGAAATGCCTAACAATGATCTGTTTCTAAGATTACACTGTCACTATGTGACAAAACATCAATTTGAGCATGCATAATTATCACTGTACTCAATAAGTTGCATCAGAGGTGAAAATAACATAACTTACCTCATAATTTATATTTGGTACAAACTGCACGAAACTTCTTCAACTACAATTCGGCCATAACACCTTCTCAGGAATCCATCAGTCTTGACAACTGCTACCACAGATGTAGAAAAAAACCCTATGCAAACATTTACCCGGTGCATATCTTTACCCCCTCTACCCTATATAAGAAAAAAGTGATTAAATGAAAGAAACCAAATAAGTAATCAGGGGAGAGTAATTAAGGATTTCAAATGCAAAATGGTGAAAGAATAATGGAGTATGTGTATTTTTGGCTAATCAACCTCTTGGATTATTATAGCTAAACTCCTTCCACACCAAACACACTCACAAGGGATGAGGGAAACCCAGTGCCTGCATTAGACTACTCTTAATGAAGAGCACCAAGGGAGCCAATGGCTTAACATCCCTTCCGAAGGATGGAACACTGAATTTGCATGGTCTCCTCAAACCACATAAACAGGGGGCCAGGCAACCTTGGAAAAAATCCTACTTTTGCAGGATTTGTGCCTGTTGCCTTTTCAAGCAGTGGGTGAGTAGCAGCCAGCATCCTAACCACTACAACACCGGCACCCCCGAAGGAATAATGGAAAGGTACGCTCTTGGAAGGAAGTAAATATTATAAAAACATTACCATTTTCATCATTGTGTACATTTATTTTCTGTTGTGAAACTGCAGGTGCCTTTTCAGCATAAAGCCAGTTGTACTTTAACTCGTTTTCTTGTAAATCAATTGTTGCCAAAAATTTATCTATCAGTTCAATCGCCGCCTCTTCAGCAGTTTGAGATTTAATTTCCAATTCTTTGGCTGAATTTTCTATGTATGAAATATTTTTACTTATGAGATCTGAGATAGTCAGTGTTTCATCTGAAGGTAGATAAACTAGGTCAGCAACAGCAATTGCGTTTAATATTTGATTTATCCGAGCATCTTGAAGGTCTTTCACCTGTATCATTGAGAAGGTATTTTTTCATTATTTTCACCACCACATAAAGAACAAAAATGGTGACATACACATAAGATAGCAATTTGTTTGGGAATTTTGTTGGATAATTTTCTTTTTTCACTAGACTCAAAGAAATAATGTACATTTTCAATGAAATTTGGACCAGTTTTTGTCTGGATTGGTAGGAAACTAGAACCATGACATAGAAATCTGCTGCCTGCGATGGCAGAATAAATGCCATCCCATACCACAGAGTTGTAGATTGATGGATTGATATGATCTTAAGATCCTTTGCAAACAGGCATAAGCTGTGAAGTTGGAAATAATTTTGAAACGAGAAAAAATTCTGCTATGACCAGGAATCTAACTCTGGTCTTCCACTTGCTGGGTGGATATTCTACCACTAAAGTATTGTAGCAGATTGATTCTCCCATTTCTGAACACGGGTGATTTAAGCCTAATTTTAAAAAATGGAAAATAGTCTTATGAGATTGCCTCAGTATCCGTTTGTGTATGTGTCCCACTAACATCTTTTTCATGAATGAACCAATTTCAACTAAATTCGGTACGTAGAATCTTCACATAAATTAATGACCAAAGTGACATATTTGGACCGGATTGACTAAGCAGGGCTGCCACAATTGCAAACTTAAACTTTTCAGTAATTATGAATTTGGAAGGAATTGACAAAACTGATTTCAACGAAATTTTGTATGCGTGCAACATAAAATAACACAATCAAGATGTTTAATATAGATATACAATGCCACAATACAAGGGTTAAAAAAAATTATTTTTCACGTATTTGTTTAGAACTGTTCACATCAATTTTAACCAAATTGAATTCTTATAATACACACATAAATACAAAACCATATTAGTATATTTTAACCGAAGCAGCCAAACAGGGGTGCCACAATTACAAATTAAACTTTCAGTAATTAAGGATTTTGAAGGAATTGGCTGAACGGATTTCAATTAAATTTTGTATATAAGATTTGTACAACATACCATAATGAAATCAGGATATTAAAAGCAGAGTTAAATAGCAGGACTACCACAGTAAAAAGTTAAATAATATTTCTAGAGAACTGACCCAATGGATTTTAGTCAAATATAGTATATTTAATCTTCATCTAAATAAATAACCAAAATGTCATATTTCAACCGGGTTGACTAAACAGGGCTACCATAATAACAAGATTAGAATTTTTCTGTAACTATGAATTTGGAAGGTATTGGATGAACGGATTTCAAAGAAATTTTGTTTGTTGGGCGAGTATAAAATCAGAAAATGAGATGAATATGTTTAGAACAGAACAAAAAAGCAGGTCTATATCAATATGAGGAAAAATAGTTTTCTGATTTCAAAGCAAATACATTACTACACAATTATACTATGGAGAATTTGATGAAAGCACTTCTGTACCACAGGAAACCTATGAACATCTCTACTTGTTATATATAAAAATTGTATTGAAAGGAAAGTAGGCAGATTAGTTCTTTCCAGAACTACTTGTTCTTAGTTGGATCTGGACTAGACAAGCTAACATCAACCAGAAATGGAAGAATTAATCTGTTATGATAGATCAGTGGTAGAATATTCATGCAGCAAGTGGAAGACCTGGGTTCAATTCCCTGTCATAGCAGAATTTTTCTTTTTTCAAAATTATTCCCACCGAGTTGTAGATTAGTTGTGATGACTGAATGATATCGCTCATAGACCTGAGGCAGTCTCTAATGCAGTTCACATAATTTTCAAAGTTCAAACTTCAATTTCAAAGCCTGCATTAGTACCTAGCTCTTATCTATTAATGAATTTAACTTTTTGCATTACTAAAACATGAATATTCTTTATTCAACATAACCAATGTAGAATCAACAATCAGATGTTGGGAGTAGTATGAACTCTGAATTTCAGACCAAAAATTAACCAGTAGTTGATAAAAAAATCTTTTTTTATTAGTTTAAGGAAGTCTAATGCTAAAAAATTACAAGACCATTCTTAATTGCATTTTATTTAAATTCAGGAATATGGATGCCACATAATAAATTAGAGTAATCTGCCTCTTCTAAGAAAAAAGTCAATATTGAGCCATATAATAATAAATTAAAATTATTCCTACCTCTTTCAAAAAGGATTCTACTTCTATCAAGGCATTTTGCACATTTAAGCAATATTCTTCAATATTAGCTGAAGTCCAAGTTATTGTTGATAGACCTGGCAGAAAAGCTTGCTCAATTTTCATTACTTGGGAATGCATCAATGGTTCAAATAACTCTGGAATGCCTTCTTTTGATTCTTTTACATTTTTTTCAACAGAATATAATTCTTCCAGTATGCCTTGTTGCTCATGTGCATATACTGATCGATCCTCTTTAAAGCAAAGTCTATTATTTCTTTCCACGAGAGCTTTCACCTTTTCCACTGTTTCAAAAAGTTGATTTTTCTGATAAGTTAGCACCTGAGCTTCATCAGGAACTTCCAATCCTAACTTCCACATGCACTCTGTCTCACGTATCACTTCCTTGATATACCTTAAGATAAATGAGAATAGATTTGAAGAAAAATGGTTTATATTTCTTTTTAAAAATGAAAATGGATTCAGCTTATTTCCAATGAAATAAAAGTATTTCAAAATAGTTGTCATTGAATGTGAATAATTTTTCATGAGCCATAATTGCTATAAGATGGCAAATAAGAAAAATGTATGTTAAAAACATGTCAGAACTTACGGATCAAAATATACATGGTTCTTTTGTGTATTAGGATTCTTAACTAAAACTGGACTCCTAAGGCGATTTCTCACTTTTTTAGCCTCTTTGCACCATGCTTGATGATACCGAGTTTCATAATGTACTAAAACCATTGCCATAGCATTGTATAAGCGGACAACTTTCTTGCTTTTTGCATCGCTAAAAATACCTTCTCTCATCTAGACAGAAAGAAAATCACAAAAGGTAGTACAAAGAGTCATAATAAACAAGACATGATAGCAACAAACAGGTAACATGACATATGTAACAAAATGGCCAATAAAAATTACGGAATTTTCGGCATATAAGACGCTTTTCCTGAAAAATTACCACAAAATTAGCCTGCGTCTTATACACTGAAATAAGATTCTTACTGTTCTCAATACAGGCACACCACGGGTTATGTGAGTAATGTGTTCTGGCACCCATTACGTAACTGGAAATCTGTGTAAGTCGAAATTGACTATGGAATGTACAGCAGAGGTGGGGAAACTATGGCCGACGGGCCAGATCCAGTTCCAGAAGGTGTTTATTTGGCACGCGAAGCTGTTTCGAAAAAGAGATCTCTGAAAATTAAAGTATGTATAATTTACTGCATCAGTAAGGTACAAGTACTCGATTAAAATAGAGGCATGTAAATGCAGTGGCAAATGTGAGTATAGAATATAGTTAACAGAAAACGGAGCTTACAAAGAAAATTGAGACTAATGGTGTATGAATTGAAAGATGAATAAATGAATTCTCGATGTAAATCAATAATATATTACACAAGGTGAAACGCCGGGTTTTACTAAGTGCAGTTTGCTTTCGCAGTGTCCAATAGATATTTTCTTGGCAAACAAAACATAGAATTAAAAGTGAAATACTCCTATAGCCAAACAATTAGAGGGTTACAACACCCAATGCATTTCGCCCACAAGGTGGGCATCGTCAGGGGCAAAACCTGTTTCAACAGTGACTGGAAGCAACTGCGCAGTTGACTTAAACTCCAAGAAATTTGGATGAAGTAACTTGGTTTATCTGAACATCACCCGCAAATATGTTCATGCCATCATTACTTTTACCACTTCCTAAATGAAAAAGAATAAATTCTGACTTGGATTCATTGACTGAAATAAAATTTTCATTGAAAAATTGAATTACAGAGGTAATATTAATATATGCATTGACTTCAAGAGTGGGTATTGATGGACCAGCACACATTAAAGCAGTGTCATCAGTGTAAAGTACAGATTTGCAATTTGGCAGCTTTGGGAAATCTGCAACATAGCATAGAAACAAGAAAAGCCCGAGGACAGATCCCTGTGGGATTCCTTGTAGTACTTTCTTGAAATCTGATTGATGGCTATACCTCACATTATTTATATTGGACTCAATGACCATACACTGAACCCTGTTACTCAGGTAGAATTTTAATAGGTCATGGGCAGCACCTCTTATACCCCAGGGATAAAGCTTGCTTAAAAGTCTTTTGTGATTAATGCAATCAAATGCTTTTGTGAAATCTAAAAACACACCACAGGCATTGAACCCCTTTATCTAGACAAGACATAATATTCTTAACAAAATCAGTTATTGCAGTTTTGGTGGAGAGACCCAATGTAAAACCATGTTGGTTATAATTTAAAAAAATGATGCTTGCTTAAGAAATCTATAAAACGATTCAATAAAATTAGTTCAAAAATCTTAAAAAATGGAGATGACAAAGAGATTGGTCTATAATTATTTGCCTCAGTGGCAGGGTCTTTCTTAAGAATGAACTTAACCAGATTGACTTTTAAACACTTTGGGAAAATACCTTTTTTCAAAGAATAGTTAACGATATGTAGTAATGGGGATATAATTTGTACAGCAATTTCTTTAAGGACTGTCATGGGTATGCCATCTGGGCCACTTGACAGTATATTCTTAAATTTATTTGTCACTAAAAGTAACTCAGTTTCAGTGACTTCCTTCAGAAAGATGGTTTCAGAAACATTTCTCCCAGAATTCGAATTATTGTTGCTGACCCCTGTCTTGCTGCCTATTTTGCTAGCAGCATTAATAAAATGTTCATTAAAGATATTTGCTATGATATCAGGGTTATTAAGAACAGTGCCTCCCTCAGTAAGTTCAATCTCATTTGATGTAGACTTACATGATCCCCTATACTTGTTAATAATATTCCATGCTTTTTTGGCAGTAGGTTGTGAGTTATTTTTAGACAAATCCTTACTATAAAATTTGGCTTTAGTTTCTTTAATTAGCTTTCTATACTTCTTCTAATTTGTATAGTAGATGTTCCAAAACTGTATTCCCCCAAAATTCTTACTAGTTATATAGTCATCCCATGACTTCCTTTTAGCCAAACTAATTTCATCAGTCACCCGCGAATTAGTCATAATACCTTTGTTTAAACTTATTTTCCAAATTGGACAAGCACAATTAAAATATTCTTTAAAAATGGATATAAAGCAGTTCCATTTGGAATAAACAGAATTCAATTGAAATACTGCCCCCAGGTTTCTGAATTCAAGAAGTTACTTAGTGCAAACAAGTTTGCAGTGCTAAAATTGCACCTGTGCTGATAAAAAACACTGTTATCTTTAAACTTAAAAATCCCCTACAGTTATTGATACATGTTGGGCAAAGTGATCAGAGATATTAGTAGTTAAAACAACAACAGTACACAGATGGCTATTTAAGTTAGTTATAACATGGTCAATAATTGAAGATGTTGATTCTGTGACCCTAGTGGGTTGATTAACCAAAGAAGTTAGATTATACATACCAAGAATATTGTTAAGAAATTTAGAATAGGTAGTAACCTTTGAAATGTCAATGTTTAAATCCCCAACAAGTATTAATTTACAACATGAATCAATTACTTACAATTACTTTACAAAAAACTTCACAGAGTATATAAAAAAACACATGAATATCACCCAACGGTGGTCTATATACTGCAATAATAATGTACCTGGCAGTATTACAAACTGTTTCAATAGCAGATCATTCAATTATTTTTTCAATGGATAGCCTAATCATCCATTCCAAGCACTACCATCTCAATGTACTATCAGAGAATAGAGCAACTCCACCGCCACAAGACTCTTTCCTACAAAAACTTGAAACAAGAGAGTAGCCACAAAAAGTTTTTAGCGTTCTTATCTCGGCTTCCTTGAGACCATGTTCCGTTACTGCGAACAAATTTGGAGTATTATGTACGAAGCAAAAAGAGTTGCAGAAGAAAAAGGACTAGTTGAGCATACATATTGTTATTGCATATGCATTCTATTTATTATTTATCCCATTAAATTAATTGGCTGAAATCAAATGGATTATTATGCAGTCTAAACATTAAATCAATGGCTCTTGAAGTATGGAAAATTAATTCTCATTGAAAGGCATTGGAGTTGTTGCTTTGGTAGTTAATATTTTTCATTGTTGAAAAACTGAAAAACTTTTCATAATTTTATGATTAAAATCAAATTTTTATGAAAGTTAAGCATGGATTTAAATTTTGTCTCCAAGAAAAATAAACTTAATTCTTTCATCCACAGTATGGTGCATGTTCTGACTTTGTATCTTAATTGTAAATAATTTTAAAATGTATTTTTAGAATACCTTGCACTAAATCCTATGCTTTTCTTATGAGGTATTGAAATGGAATATTGGGGTTAAAAATACCCCTTAAATATAACTCTTTCTGGAATTTCAGATTTTTTTCAGTGGTTGTACCCAATGACCTATCTTCCTGCCAAATTTCTGCTCTGTAGCACTTCTAGAAGTATGTTAGGTTTTATATGGTTAATCCTACTAGTAAATGCATTCTGCAAGCATTTCATCTCACCTTGAAAAACCATTCATTTTTCAGACAGATATTTCATCATTGGAAATATTTTTTTAATTCTAAAGATTTCATCTCTGCACCGATTTTCGTTCTTTTCTTATGTAACAATAATAGAGTAAAACAATCCCTAAAGTTAGCAATTTTAAGAATACTATACTTTTTCCACAGTAGGGTACTAAAGCCACACATTTCTGCCTAATTTTAAAGTTGTAGCTTATCTAGAAGTGAAATAATATTTATCTATTTGTTTAAATTTAAAAAAAATTTAACGGCTGCCACAACATATTCATCAAGATTTTCAAATGTTTATTTGAGCATGTGCACTAAGCTCTAAATAATTTTAAAATTTCAGCTCCAACACGTCATTACTTTTTTTCACAATTCTCTAATATTTCCTGTTTTTGGATTTTGACGTCGTTAGAAGTTTTTGCCGCAGTTTTAAATCAATTACATTATAATACAATCCACTGATTCTCTTTAGAAGCACTAAATTAAAGCTATTATTATATACAGTTCATCAACCCCCATAATTGAAAAAAGTAATGTTCTTTTATTTAATAACATATATCGCATTTTTAAATTATGATGTCCTCATATGCATACGTCTTTGGTTGAAATCAATGGGACAATATGAATTTCCCTATTCAAAAGTATTAAAGCGATGCTATTATAATACAAATTGCCAGGAGCAGACAAATTCCTCGAAAATCAATTCTTCGAAAACCAATTCTTTGCAGATCAATTCTTTGAAAATCAATTCTTCGAATGACCAATTCTTCGAATGACAATTTTTTCAAAAATATACGTTTTGACTTCTTTTAACTACAATACAAAAAATGATATTTTTCAACAATGACAATTGCCAGTTACCATGGTTACCTCACTTGCACATGCCGTAGGTAATATTAAGTTTACTCGCGAGCCCCTCGACGATATCAAGTCATTTTGTTTGCTTACTTTTGTTTGTTATGTTATGAAGAAAGAAGTTTAAAATAACTTAACAAGGTCACTTAATTTCCCTTATCACATTGCATAGAAAATAAAAAAATAGAACAAATTAATGAATATTTACATTAAACTTATTCTAAATCACCATAGAGGTTTATAATAAATATGAAAGGAAAACCTATTAATAATTTGTTCAAGAAAGAATGGGTGATGAACCCCTAAAGGACGAAAGGAATATATCAGAACGTAAAAATTGGTATTGAAAAAACCGGATTTTCTTTGAAGTCCACTAGGTACTACTACATTGTAATATCATTGTTCATTTTTAAAATCAAAATCAACTTAATGTGACAGCAAGCGTTGCAAGGCCCCTAGTTTAATTAAATAATTAAAATGTATCACAATTGAAATTTCCACACATTTCTATTATTGGAAATTAAAATTGTGATACAATTTTAAAAAATGACATTTTATTGATAACAATGTAAAAATACAACTTCACTTATATTAAAACCTTGTACATTCATTACAGTTTAAAAATACATTTTGAGTGGAAGGGTATCGTTATGGTGTTTAATTTTGCTTTGAGTGAGAAAGGAAACGTAAACTGCTACTTGATGGACATTTGTTTTACAAAGACAAGCAAGTTGAAGAAAAAATTTATTGGAAGTGTGAAAGATTTCAAACTACCAAGTACAGAGCGAGAGTTATAACGAAAACTCAAACTATTTTTAGTAACAGGTGCGAACATAACCATTTAGGGGATGCTGGTCACGTAGAAGCAGACAGTAAAATGGCAGCTATCCGTGAAAAGGCAAAAAACACTCATGAAATACCAACCCACATAGTGTCTTCCTTGTCAGTTGGAGTCAGTCAAGCTGCTGCTGCAAAACTACCCTCTGTACTGAACATTAAATGTACTATCAGAAATGTTCGTAAGAAAGATGCTGGACCAGCTATTTCAATTTCCTGTTGCGATATTGTGCTTCAAGAAGAGTGCAAGCGGACTGAAGGAGGAGACGAGTTTCTTCTGTATGATTCAGAACCTCTAGATGACCACATTTTAATATTTTCCACTAGGAAAAATTTTAATTTTCTTGGTCATTCCAAACATTGATATGCTGATGGTACCTTTAAGACTGTACTGACTCTATTTCAGCAGCTTTATACCATCCATGGGTTTGAAACTAACAACTCCATGCCTTTACTGTATGCTCTTCTACCAGACAAGAAGGAAGAAACATATACCTACCCATCTTTTGAAAAAGTTAAAGAATTCAAGCTAGCTTCTAACCCTCTCTCTTTTTTGACAGACTTTGAAATGGCAATGATTAATGCAGTAAAGAATGTGTTTCCTCTTGCTAATCAACATGGATGCTTCCTCCATTTTTACCAGTGTATTTTGCATAGAATACAAGCAAATGGTTTAAAGGAATTATATGAGAATGACACTGAATTTTCTTTAAAGCATTGTATGCTTCTGGTTCTAGCTTTTGTTCCCACTGCAGAGGTAGTGAACTATTTTGACTCTCTATGCAACAGTAAAATTTTTCCTGAAGAAGCACAATCAGTTATTGATTACTTTGATGACATGTGGATTGGCATTGCATGAAATGTGGAACTTTTATGAAAGCGTGCTTCAGGGACTGCCAAAAACTAACAATAATATTGAAGGATTGCACTGAGGGTTCCAGCAACAAATCGATGGGAGTCACCCTAGCATCTGGAAGTTCATTTCTGGAATCAAGAAAGAACAGAGCCTGAACGAACTATGCTTAGAACCAGAGGCGTAACTGGGAGATATGGCACCTATGGCAAAAATTTAATGAAACATCTTGTGTACGTAGAATATGATTTTTGCTAAATTTTTAAAAAGAATATTAGCATTTTTATTAACAATAACTTAAATATTTGAGTATTAAATTAATATCTATTTATGGGAAAATAAACTTTTGGCATTTTTGTGGAAACATTTGGTGCCTTTTGCAAGCAGCACCTATGGCAAATGCCCCCCACACCATACCCTAGTTACGGCACTGCTTAGAACAGTACACCAGTGGTCAGGAACCACCACATCAGCGGAGAAAATATTGGGACAGTGCAGAAAGGTTGAGGCAAGTTGTTGGTGATTGGGATCAAACTATAAACATTTGTGATTATTTATGTGCTGTTGCACATAATATTGGATATTGATAGGCTGATAAAATGTAGCGTTTCCTTCTGCTATGATGAAGTAGGTGCTGTAGTGGGGGGTATACGGTGGTATATGCCGTATACCCTCTGTTTTTTTCGATTGAATAGGGTATACCCTCTGCTTTTTCGAACAAATTGCGTATATCCTCGCCTAAAGAAAGTATACAGGTTACAGTTAATTACCCCTTTTTTGGTGGCACCTGCAATTCTTGAAAATCTTCAGCCTATGAAGAGATTTAATACCAATATCCTAATACTACTTTTGTTTGAAAATAAATACAGTGCTTATTATTTTTTAACTTTTTATATACATCACTTAACTGAAATCAAATTTTCAAAGAAATTCAAAGTAAGCTCATAGTTTTCTCTGGCCATCGTAACATTATGGTCATGTACTTTGCTCTTAAATAACTGGATAAGACCCCTCCTCTTCAAAGTTTTACTTCCGTATACACTTTGCTTTTTTTACGAATACAGCACTGGATAGTGTAGTATAAATGCTGCAGAAATTTGAATTTCTATAATTAATAAGAAAAAATAAATAATTTCCATACATATACCCAAAACTTGTTGTTGGCAATTCTTTATAACATACTATTCTGAGTGAAAATAAATAAAATGTGTCCTGTGATTGAATTTTTTTAATGATTTGAAATATATAATAAAGTAAATTAACCCTTGTCTGATGTATTTTTTCATTCTTACAAAATACTAAATATTTATTATTTAATTGTAAATACTTTTAGCTGACAAAAAAGTAAGCACAATCAATTTTACTTTTAAAATATACTTTAATGAAATAATAACTTTTACAATAATTTATATTTATTCAAATATTGAAAGAAAAAATGGTAATACATGACCGCTTGGATGCGATCTCATTGGACGAATATATTCGGGATAATCAAGGAAGCTGTTAATAAATTAAATACTTTTGAAATCAGAAAAAGTTGGTCGATAACTTAATTTCTGTTTAAGTTAACATTTTTTTATATAGTATTTAATATTTTTCCTAAATCTTATCATTTTTCGAAAAATTTGTCATTCAAAGAATTGATTTTCGAAGAATTGACTTTAGAAGAATTGATTTTTGAAGAATTGATCTTTGAAGAATTGATTTTCGAAGAATTTACATAAAACCCGGATTGCCAATTCCCATTGAAAAACATTGTCCTGGTTGCTATGGTAGCTGAAGTTCTTTATTGTTGAGCATCTGCTTTTTCCTATTAAAAATATATTTCTTCATCAATTTGGCACCGATTTGAATTTAGTCTTCAATAATAAGAAACCTCATTCTTTTAGCTATAGAAATATTTTTGTTCTGAGTTTCTATATGAATTACAACTAATTTTAAAATGCAAATTTATGAAACTGCACAGATTTCCATGTTTTTATTATTTAATATCGAAATGGAATATTGAGGTCAATATACACTAAAAATTTTAAAAATTGGAATTTTCGATTTTTCTGGTTGGTTGTACCTAATAACCTATCATGCTGCAAAACTGCAAAATTTCAGGTCTGTGGCAATACTAGAAGTACCTTAGGTTTTATATTATATATATATATGTATATATAATATAATAATATAATAACCTTACCAGACGTGAAAGGCATGCCATTTCCACACTCAAACATCTTGACCATATCATCATCCTCCCTGCCGACAAGGGCACCACCACGGTTGTGATGGATCGCGCCAAATATAACGAGGAAGCCGAGCGCCAACTTTCTGACGAAACCTCTTACCATCACCTTACTTCCAACCCCACAGACCACCACTCCTACCAAATTTCGTCCTATCTTCATTCCTCAGGCAAACAGGAAGGCCTTTCCGATTCCGCCATTGCTCTAATGATCCCCAACAAACCCCGCACACCCACATTCTACCTTCTCCCTAAAATCCATAAACCCAACATCCCCGGCCGCCCCATTGTTGCCAGCTTTAATTCCCCTACAGAACGCATCTCCGCCTTCGTTGACTCCCACCTACAACCTCTCATTCGTCAATTCCCTTCCTTCATCCAAGACACTAACCACTTTCTCAAACACCTCCCCTTTCCTCTCCCACCCAATACCATTTTGGCCACTATCGATGTCTGTTCCCTCTACACAAACATCCCCCACGATGATGGACTCTCTGCCCTTAGTAAACTCCTGGACTCAAGACCACCCGATGCAAGACCTTCCTCCCATTTCTTATTAGACTTGGCAGCAATGGTGCTCAAATTGAATAACTTCTCTTTCGATGGTCGTCACTACCTTCAAATTAGAGGCACTGCGATGGGCACCCGAATGGCGCCTTCATACGCCAATTGCTACCTTGGAGAATGGGAAAGACTCTTCCTCAACGTTCCACTCAGACCACTTTTGTGGCTGAGATACACCGACGATGTCTTCCTCATTTGGACGCATGGACCTGACTCTCTCCTTTCCTTTCTCTCGCGTCTCTCCTCCCATCCTTCACTGTCCTTCACCCACCAATCCTCTACCTCCCACATCACATTCCTAGATGTCGATCTTTACCTTCAAGACAGCCAAATCCGCACCTGTGTTCACATCAAACCCACCAACAGCCTCCAATACCTCCACTTTGATAGCTGCCATCCCCTTCATACCAAAACCTCTATCCCCTATGCCCTTGCTCATCGAGGATGGAGGCTTTGTTCCGATAGAGCATCTCTTCTAGAGTATTACTCTGTCCTCGAGGATGCTCTTCTCAAACGTGGTTACCCTCCAGTCTTGGTCCGCGAACAGATCCATAGGGCGATGACGCCTACCCACATTGGATCTCATCCTCACACACCCACTATTCCTGCATCTACCCCTCCACTCACTCTTACGACACTTTTCCATCCTGGTATCCACGAAGCTCTCAAAACAATCCTTCATGCTGCCCACCCAATTCTTACCTCTTCCTCCCATCAGTCCCTCTTTATCAACCTTTTTGCCAATCCTCCGCTCCTCTCCTTCCGCCGGCCCCCAAATTTGGGAAATATCTTGTGGAGGAAGGAACTTCCCACTTCTACCACGCTTCTTGCAATAGGTTCCCACCCCTGCGGAAAACCTCGCTGCCTCACTTGCCCTATCCACCTACCATCATCTTCTTTCTCGAGTCCCTCCACCAACATCACCTACCCCATCACCTCCAGAAGCAACTGCACCACCCGTAACGTCATTTACCTCCTTACCTGCACCCTTTGTCCCGCGTTTTACGTAGGCCTCACCAGCAATCCGTTAAACATCCGAATGAACGGTCACCGGATTAGCGTTTCTCCCAGTTGCATTACATGCTAATACCCACAATGTTCCCTTTAATAGTTGCTACAATGTTAGGATTATTCGCGCTTTACCCTATGACACTCCTGCCCCCCTTCTCCGACACTGGGAACTAGCACATATCCATCTTCTCGACTCTTTCTCTCCGCCTGGCCTCAACCTCCGCTAACCCTATTAGCCCCCTTACAATGTTTCCTTGTTACTTTGTAACTATTCGGACTCTACCTCATCACACTCCCTCTTTATTGGCTATCCACCCCTCCTACTCCCCACCTCCTCCAATCATCAACCTTCCCACATCACCCTGTCATTCCCCGCCCAGTGTGTCACTTTACGTTACTCTTTCGCTGAAGAAGGGCTTAGGCCCGATAAGCTTGCGTGTGTTTTTGTGTTCGTGTGTTTTACGTGTCTCTTCGACGCCCCCAGCAGCCTGCCAGCTTGGTCCTCAACTTGGTGAGTGTCCGCTGGGCTTCCCTCAACACCTTGTTGCCACCCTCATCACTACCTTTTCTTTTCCTTTAGTTAATATATATATGTATATATATATATATATATATATATATATATATATATATATATATATATATATATATATATATATAACTTGAAAGAAGAAATGAGAAGAAATAGAGTTGACATTATAGGGCTAAGCGAAACTAGATGGGAGGGAGAAGGATAGTTCGACTCGGAAGAATTCACGGTAGTTTATTCTGGAGGAAATAGTGGGGGAGTAGCTCTGGTACTTAGGAAAGATATGATGAAAAGCGTGACAAAGATAATAGCAACGAACGATAGACTGATGACAATAAAGCTAAAAGCAGTCCCAGTGGACATGCTGATAATCCAGGTATATATGCCAACGTCAGCTCATGACAATGAAGAAATAGATGAGATCTATGAGCAAATTAATGAAATTTACGAAGAAGACGGAAGAGGAAAGGAAAACTGCATAATAATGGGAGATTGGAACAGCATAGTCGGAGAAGGACAGGAAGAAAATGTTGTCGGGCAATACGGACTTGGGAAGAGAAATCGAGGAGGGGAGAAACTCGTAGAATTCTGCATCAATAATGACCTTGTAGTGACTAATACATGGTTCAAAAACCATAAACGAAGGTTATACACATGGAAAAGCCCAGGAGATAGAATGAGATGCCAAATAGATTACATCCTTGTAAAACAAAAATTCAGGAACAGCATAAAGAATGCCAAGGCATTGCAAGGAGCAGACATTGATTCAGATCACAGCCTTCTAATACTTGACGTGAATACAAAGCTCAAACAAATAAGAAAAACGAGAAGAGAAAGACAGACCTGGGACCTAGAAAAACTGAAAGAAAGGCAGGATGTAGTCAGCATGAAGTTGGAAGATAACCTAAGAAAGTTGGAAAACAAACCGAAGACCGTTGATATAGAATGGGATGAAATTAAAACCAGTATCAAGGATACCTTGGATAAAGAGATTGGAAAACAAGAGAAGAAAATCAGAAAACCATGGATCACGAAGGAAATGCTGGAGAAAATGGATGAGAGACGAAAATGGAAAAACGTTAACAGTGAAGAAGGTAGAGCCAACTATAGGCGTATAAACAATGAGTTGAGAAGGGTAACAGATAAAGCTAGAGAAAATTGGATAAAAGGAAAATGTGATGAAATAGAACAAATGGAGAAGTTAGGACGGTACAATATGATGTACACTTGAGCACTCGAGTTAGAAGATAAGAAATCTAATGGAATTCATGGTATGGAAATTATGAATACGGATGGGAAGATAGTCTCAGAAACAAAGGATGTAGCACAGGTATGGGAAGAATACATTAAGGAATTATACAGCAAACAGGCAGGAGCGGCAAAAATAGAACTGGAAAATGAGGAAAACATTGAAGAAGACAACTTAGGACCAAGTATTATGGACAGTGAAGTAGAAAAGGCGATAGTGGAACTAAAGAAGGGGAAAACCATGGGCAGCGATGGCATACCGGCTGAGATACTTAAAGTCATAAGATCAGAAGGACTAAAAGCGATCACGAAATTAATTAATAAGATTTACAACACGGAAGAGTGGCCTCAGGATTTCCTAGAAGTAACAATGATCCCTATAAAGAAGAAGCCAAAGGCAATGCAGTGTAAAGATTACAGAACGATAAGCCTTCTGTCACACACATCAAAGATCATCACGAGGATTCTTAATAAAAGGCTTGAGAAAAAGGCAGAAGAAATAATAGGGGAAGATCAATACGGTTTCAGAAAAGGACGAGGAACTAGAGATGCTATAGGAGTAGTTAGAATCATATCAGAAAGGGCAATAGAATACAGTCAAGATATCTGCGCATGTTTCGTAGACTGGCAGAAGGCCTTTGATAGAGTAAATTGGGTAAAGTTGATGAAGATATTAAAGGATATAGGTGTAGACTGGAAAGACAGGAGACTGATTAGGAATCTATATGAGAATCAAGTTGTAAAGGTCAGGTTTAAGAATGTGGACACCTGCGGAATAAATATCGGTAGAGGAGTAAGACAAGGCTGCTGCCTATCGCCAACCCTATTCAATATATATGGAGAAAGTCTAATGCAAGAAGCTTTAGAAGGCACAGGGGATTTCAAAATTTGGAGAAAGGATTATAAGAACAGTAAAATACGCAGATGATCAAGTACTTCTAGCAAGAAAGGAAGAGGAGCTACAAAAAATGATAAATAGACTAGTGATAACAGGTAGAAAATACGGTATGGAAATAAATACAGAAAAATCCAAGGTCATTCGAATATCGGGTAAAGAAGAGAATCTGAACATAACTATTAGGGGGAAGCCATTAGAACAAGTTTCAGAATACCTTGGAAGTATCATAACACGAGAGGCAAAATGTACGGATGAGATCAAAACTAGAATAGGAAAAGCAAAAGCGGCTTTCAGGAGAAAGAAACAACTACTTACAGGGAATATAAGGGAAGATATCCGCAAGAAGTTGATAAAATGCTACGTATGGAGTATAGCATTGTATGGGGCAGAAACATGGACGCTAAGGAAAAATGACATCAAATACTTGGAAAGCTTTGAAATGTGGACTTGGAGGAGAATGCTGAAGATAAAATGGACAGATAGGATGAAAAACGATGAAGTGCTACGAAGAATAGGAGAGAAGCGAATGATTATACAGACTATCAGAAAGAGGAAGGCTAACTTGGTTGGACATTACCTGAGGAGAGAGAGTATGATTAAAGACGTGTTAGAAGGAAAACTAGATGGGAAAAGGGAAAGAGGTAGGAAAAGGTTTCAGCTGATAGACGATTTGAAAGGGAAAGAGTTATCAAGATATAAAGAGGACAGCGGAAAATAGGAGTATATGGAGAACCAGGTTTAACCAAGAATAATCACGGACCTGTCTACGGACAGACTACCTATGATGATTATATATATATATAATGTCCCCTTCAAGAGTTGCTACAATGTAAGGGTTATTCCTGCCTTACCCAATGCCACTCCTGCCCCCCTTCTCCAACACTGGGAACTAGCACATATACATCTTCTTGACTATTTCTCCCGGCCTGGCCTCAACCTCCACTAACCCTATTAGCCCTCTTACAATGTCTCCTCTGTTACATTGTTGCTATTCCCACTTTACCTTACCACACTCCCTCCTTATTGGCTATCCACCCTTCCTACTCCCCGCCTCCTCCAATCATCAACCCTTCTACATCACCCTGTCATTCCCTGCCCAGTGTGTCACTTTCAGTTACTCCATCGCTGAAGAAGCCCGATAAGCTTGCATGTTTTTTTGTGTTCATGTGTTGTACGTGTCTCTTTGACACCCCCAGCAGCCTGCCAACTTGGTCCTCAACTTGGTAAGTGTCCACTGGGCTTCCCTTAACACCTTGTTGCCACCCTCATCACTACCTTATCATTTCCTTAAGTTTATATATATATATATATATATATATATATATATATACTAGTAATCGGTGTTTGCATACTGCAAGCATTGGGAGTGCCTGGAGTCGAACTGAGGACACCTACATAAGATGTCTCATGTTATCCGAAGGCCTACTCATGACATCTACAAACCCTGAAAATATCAGAGCAATATTAATCTTAGTATTGTCTGCGCACCCATATATGTTTCCCCTTTGCTTTTAAATGTCATGGTATGAGAGTGACCTCATGACATTAAGTTACTTTTCAGTTCATGGCACTAAGACATTGTTATAAATTGTGTAAAATCCCATTTTTATGCAGTAAAAATAAAAAAATTGGACTAATTCGGCATAGATTCATGTTCTACTTTCAGGAAAAATAATCTTTGTTCTATTTCTCATCTTCTAATTTAGGTCCAGAGTTTGTACCTTAATTAAAAGTAATTTAAAAATACAATTATAAAAAGGCTTGTACGGATTTAAACGGTTTACTAATGGGACTTGAAAATGAACGTTTTGGGGTGTAAAAGACCCCGTTGTAAGGGAAAATTTTGGAATTTTCGATTTTTCCTGATGGTTTTGGACCAACACCAAGGTTCCCTCCAAATTTCAGCTCTGTGGAACCTTAGCTTTTATATCATATGTGTATCCTACGTAAGAAGCAGCTATATAATATAGATATACATATATCCTATATACCCCACCTTTTTGAACTTCACGTGCTTGCGATTCGCGAATTTGGACTTCTCAACAAATTTTTTAATGAGCATTACTTGTGTTTCGCGCATATTACTTGCATATCGCGCCATGCGTTTACGATGCCAACAAATGTGAACTCCCTATACTTTTTTTCTAAGGTCATTTTAAACTTTATCACCCTAGAAAAGTACATTATTATTATATTTATAATTTTTCAAAGTAAACAAACGTGATAATCATTGATTTAATTCTTTTGTAGCTCAGTTTAAATCTCACTGCCATCATAGCTCCGTATTTTCGATAACAGTCGAAGTTGCTGGCTTCTAGCGGCCAAATTAGAAATTATTGGCTTATGGAAAAGTGTCCTGCGCATTTAGTTTTTCACAACTTATACGAGTATGACATTGAAAATATTCGTTCTTCGCGTATGAGGTTGCTGGTTTTTGACGGAAATATTTAATGATTTAATGCTATTATCTTTGTATTTGAATGTAATTTAAGGAACTGTTGTTTTATTAGGTTTTCATTGTTCATTAAGATTTTTTAATGTAAATCTAAGAATTGCTATCATCTTGTAACGTAAGATTTTCTGCCGAGTAATTTGAACGCGATTACTAAAAGAAATGTTAACTTTAGTATGCTAGGTTTTGATTTTCTGTTATACATTTCTAACGTCATTAGTAAAAGAAATGGAACCACTTATTAATACGTGTTTTTTTGCGGCTTGGAAATGTTTGTTGCAGAATTCAGGAAAACATTTGTGCATGATGTACTCAACATTCCATTTCAGTAGCTGTTTAAATTAAGCCATTTCCTTAGAATGAGCAAAAGAAGATCGAAAATCACACGCGAAATTTCGTGGAGGTGAACTGTACAAGTGCGGAAAGAAGTGTAATCGGTTTGTTATGCTGGATTTTCATTTGCTATTAGGCATTTTGAAGGTAATTAAAAGTATTTTTTAATTTTATAATGCTAGGGTTTTAGATTCGGTTGTTTCCTTTTATTTTCTGTTAAACTGCATTATTTACGATAATAAAGTGAATTTTTTAGGTTGGCTGGGAACTACTCTCTCGTAATAACATGGCGTCTTACGGGAAAATAGGACTTGCACTTCGCGAATTTGCATTTCACATCGGTTTTCCGGAACCAATTATTTGCGAAGTTCAAAAAGGTGGTGTATATCCTCCATAAGTAGCAGCTATTTATAATATATGTAAGAAGCATCAATTTATAATGATTTAACCGAAATAATACTTATACAACTAATTTAAGCCATTTAATTTAATAGCAATTAAAATGGAAAATTAGCTTTCTTAGAATTGACAAATACAGCCCGAATTGATAAAACTATGTGATCTTAAGATCTTATGCAAATAGGCATAAGCTGTAAATTAGGGAATCATTTTGAAACAGGAAAAAATTCTACTATGACTGGGAATCGAACCCTGGTCTTCCACTTGCCGGGTAGATATTTACCACTGACTATTGTAGCAGATTGTTTCTCCTGTTTCTGAACATGGGTGTTTTTATTAGTTGGATCTGGATTAGCCAAGCTAGTATCAACTAGCCCCATCAGATGTCCTCCAAGAGATATGTCGAAGAAAACCTCTCCCTCTCAAAAAGTGAGATTGCCAAGTTATAAATTGATAGAATTATGTGATCTTAAGTATCTATGCAGATAGGCATAAGCTGTACATTTGCGAATAATTTTGAAATGAAAAAATTCTGCTATGACCAGGAATCAAACCCGAGTCTTCCACTTGCCAGGCAGATATTCTACCACTGAACTATTGTAGCAGATTGTTTCACCTGTTTCTGAATGTGGGTGTTTTTCTTAGCTGGGTCTTGGCTAGCCAAGCTCCTAAGAAAAACACCCGCGTTCAGAAACAGGAGAAACCATCTGCTATGATAGTTCAGTGGTAGAACATCCCCCTGGCAAGTGGAAGACTTGGGTTCGGTTCCTGGTCATAGCAGAATTTTTTCATCACAAAATTATTCCCAAATACAGCACAGATAATTTATACATATTAATTATAAATATACCATTGGAAATATCTGGTTATGGATGATCTCTGAGATTTAAATAAGATAGAAACATCAATTTGGATGGTCACAATAAGGTTATTTGTAAAAGTTTAGGTCATCAAACTTTTAACTCAAAGGGCCACATGGGGCTTCATGATCCACTGTGCGGGCCACATATGGCATTTCAAATGACTGATCGGGCTGTTTGAAAATTTCAAAGAGCAAGTTTTGAGAATTTTTTTGATTCTGTAATATGTAATTTGCTTATAATAAAAGTAGATTTCATCCAAGTATTCGGAAAATGTCATTTAAATATTATAAATGATATCTAATGCATACTATTGCTGATAAGGCAGGCCGGATCACATCATTGCGCAGGTCAGATGTGGCCCGCGGGCCATAGTTTGGGGATCCCTGCGGTAGCCATTCCATAAGACTAATACTTACAACCAGTTTAAAAGAAACTGAAATGAATGCTTACTGCATATGTTTACTAAATATTTTATCCCATGGAATTATTTTTTGGTGTTGGTACTTATTTTTTATACTCTCACCTTTAAAATTTCCATAGGTTCTTCAATTCTCTTGAAGTAATGTCTCGCCCACATGATTCTACCAGCAACTGGAGGTGAATATCTGGGTATAGGAGGGTCACTTTTTTCTTCATGATACCTATACTGAATCATTTCTATTTCTTTTAGAAGTCTATCAAGCTGATCAAAGTATTGCTTCTCAATTTCCAAGCAAGGAAGATTCAACTTTTCAAACCTAAAAAATTTGATGATTAGCTTTCAAATTAATAACTACTTTAACATAAACTAGTTCTCTATGCAAAATTGCAATTTTTACCTCCTAAGTAAACGCAATGCTTCATGCACATCTGGAACTTCAGATAAATGACTCTGCAAGAAATTCCTGAGATCCTTTTCTACATCTCCTATATTACGCCTTACTTCAAGATAATCCTGATCAAAATATGGCTTACGATAGTCTAATACATCATATGGTTTTGAAGAAATTGCTTTATGCATGTCAGTGAATCTTTTAGTAAAAACCTGAATTCCTTCTATGCAAGAACTTTTAAGAATGGAATATTCTATGAATGTTTCAAGCAGGTCAATCAACTAAAATATGAATAATTTAGCTTTAAAATACACTCACAGCAGCAAAATTAAACAACAAGAGCATAACATCAACTCACCCTTTCTAAACGTATTGTAAAAGTTTCAAATTTACCAAAAATATACATCTCAGAGCAATCAAATAATTTTTCATCAGGACTGCATGCAACTTTCCGCTTTGTTTCTTGAAAACATGAATAATAATGCTTGTGTAAATTTAAACAAACCTGAAAAAATAAAAATGTCCCTTGAGCAGTCTTAAAATAAATGTCTTTATAGTAAAATAAAAATTACGATAGAAAATATCAATGAAATCAATAAACCAACCTTCATTTTAGCTATAACATCATTTTTGCACTGCTGCCATATTTTATGTTTACCATCATTTGTCAAATAATTTTTACAGCCTGATATCATCTGATTTGTTACCTTAAAAATAAAACCAATTCATTCCATATGTAGTGGTAGTAAAACAATGTATTGAAATATATTGCTACAAGGTAATAATTACTTTTACAAATAAAGCAGTCACTCTTTCATTTGTGTTGTAAAACCTGGATGTAGCGTAAATCATTCTTATAGTGTACATAAGACTCGGTAAACATTCTCCCATTTTCTTTGGATCATTTCCATACAGGGGCTCACAATATTTCTCCAAAGAATAAAGATATTTTACATTGTCCCGAGCTTCATAAAAGCAGTCCGTAATTTTCCTATCCAAAGTTTTCCATGTCTGAAATACATAATATAACCTCGAGATTTTCAAAAGTTCTACTTCAAAGTTAAACACCAGTAAACATAGTATACTGATCAAATTTCACTGGAAAACTAAAAAATACTAATAAGTTGAAGTCAATAATGAATTTCATAAATATTTTCTCAATAATAATAATTCTCAGAACATTTGATGCAATCAACTTAGAGGAAAAATGTGTATAATTACCACTAAGTATTTAGAATTAGCATGCTGTAAGCACTGAATAAATGCAGCACATTTAGGGAGTTTTATATGCTCTACAATAGAGCTGAACTTTGTCAGAAGTCTTCTCCAATGTTCTAACTCAGCTAGTGGGCCAACATCATCTGATTCTCTTCTAATTAAATCACTTCTTGTAAGGACCTTCAAAATAAATAATATGATATGGTTATTAGTTATAATTAGGGTATGAATTTTTCGGGTTTAACCTGATTTTCCCCTCTGATTACGATTTAGTCATTTCGGATTAAATCTGACACCGGAAACTTATATTAAAAAATCTAGTACATACAAACATTTTTATTAATTTAATTGTGCAAAACCAAAAGCAATTAAAATTGTCTCAATAAATGAAATGTTTTATTAACTTTGTAATATTTTAAAAATAATTTGTTATTCAAAATGGTATTTCAGGTAGTTATTTTTCAGCTTCTCTAATTGTGACCAACAGTTTTCTAATTGTGGCAACAAAAATTTATTAGGCTGAGTAATTAAGATGGTTGAAAGGTCATAAAAATAGAAAAGAGACAAAGACGTACTGAGAGTATCGCTTCATGTGAGCATCTCGCAAACCACTATCCCTAGTCGTCCTCTGTGAGGGTCACAGTGGCACCACCATTGTAGATACAATCTACGTTCTAGTACATACTATGTAGACAATGTATTTTTTTTATTTTGAATGGATTCTTGCCATTTCATGTGCCTTAGCGAGTGAGCAGTGAGTGCTGTGGTCGGCAAGCACGAATAAGTGTTACCTTCCGTGAACATTGAAAATTGCTACAATAATTTATGTGAATGCATGAAAACGCAAATGTAGAACCCGCGAATATGGAGGAATTACTGTAAGTTATATTTTTGTTTCTTGTTTAGTTTGTTGTTCTGAACTTTCTCCTCACTAAAAGAAAAAATATGTAAAATGACAATGCAGCGTTGATTGTCAGATGATGAAGAGATTATTTTTTCAATAAATTTCAGGGGACCTCAATTTTGTAGAATTTTGAGATATTTTTGCTTGTTGGCTTGTTTGTTTTCTTGTTTGTTCTTCTAAACTTTCTCCCGATGAAAATAAAAATTATATAAAGTGACAGTGCAGTGTGGATTGCCAGATTGTGATAAGATTTTTTTGTATTTTTTAAACAAATGTAAAATTTTTATTAGATTTTTTTAAATATAGGTAGGAAACGGAAAAGAGCTTCAGATTGGATATCAGATTACCCAGATTTTAAAGTGCTTAAACCAGAAGGTAATGGTGAAGAAAAAGCCATTGTGTGTAAATATTTTTGTTTAAAAATTTCTGTAGATGTTGCTAAAAAACCCTATGACAGAATATCATTTCTTTAAATTATACCCTAATTTATGAAATTTAAGGTTTTTTTATCGAATTGTACCCAAATTAACCCAAATTTGATAGAAAAAATAAAACCTGATAATTATTATTTATAACCCAAAAAATTCATACCCTAGTTATAATAGGATTAAAGAATTAATAATGGTCTATTTTTAATAGTCAACAGGTTTAAACAAGAGATGAATGCAGAAAATAAATAAATCTGAATTAGGTACCTAAAATAAGAGAGACAGTAAAATGTAATATGTATGGAGTATATATTAATTATGTATACAGTACACTCACTCAAATCCTGCTTCACCAAAAATACAGCTATTTTTTGGGTTTGAAATCATTGTGCCAATAATCCAGGGAGTTTATTAGAAAACTGGAAAGTTTTCAGTCTTACCATTTCGTTTGTTTTACACTCCAGATTCCATACTCAGCTGATGCCAGTTTCAGCTTTCTTCGTGAGTCATTAATGAAATTCTTATTTTCTCTGCCCATTTTAAATATATAATTCATGTACTTAGAATATGAGAAAATCTCATAAAGGAAAAGCCTAAGTATATGATCCAAACTACTTGGCACAATATCTTTAAAAAATCTACAAAGAAAAGTGCTGAACCATCTTCTACACCTATATATTAAAACTCCAAAAATCCTGTGACTTGCACCTCATCAACATCAAACAGCATGCTTGACACCTCAATATCATCTCTTCCAATATAAACATCTACCAACAATCCTTATACATCTCACTTTGAGAGTGTGTATGTATGTATATGGCTAATCAACCTCTTGGATTATTATAACCATAACTCCTTTCACACTGAACGCAATCACAAGGGAAGAGGGAAACCCGGTGCTGGCATTAGCCTACTCTTAACGAAGAGCACCAAGGAGGCCAACAGCTTAACGTCCCTTCCAAAGGATGGAACGCTGACTTTGCACAGTCTTCTCAAACCACACAAACAGGGGGCCGGGCGACCAGGGAAAAAATCCTACTTTTGCAGGATTCGTGCCTGTTGCCTTTTCAAGCAGTGGGTGAGTAGCAGCCAGCATCCTAACCACTACACCACCTCCTTCACTTTGAGAGCAGACACAGTAAAATAATTCTGTAAGTAAATAAAAATGCTTTATTCTTTATTTCATTGCATGAACAATAATCATCTTAGAATCTAATCAGCTTAGAATGCTGGCATCATTAGGCGCTATCCTGTGCTGTGTACATATATAAATTTTTGAAGAAAAATACCTAATTAAAAAAAACGGGAAACTTAGCAATGTCTTGAGCATCCCAGATTTGTAAGAGTGCAATATATAGGTAAGTGGTTGTGGAGTGGCTTGAGTGCTGGCCTTCCATGTAGTTGATCTGGGTTTGCAACCTGGTGGAGGTCAGCTTTATCAAACTAGGCTTGCCCAGTCCTGATTTGTGTGTTTTAAGGAGGGCATGTAGAAACAGCACTCCATACTTTGGAAGGGACATTATGAAGTGTGCCCCCTTGTGCCTTTTGAAAGAGTAGGCAATATGTTTTCCTAATCCTTTCTTGTACATGTTTGGTGTTATCCTCCTGAAAAGGTTGCAATATCATAGGCTGGTAACCCGTGTAAAAAGAAGATGCCTAGGAAGCTGTAGTGACATGGATGATGACAGCGCCATGTTAAGGGGGGCAACTGGGACATTTTGCCAGGATGCCAAAACACTGAAAGGTGTAAAAAAAATCAAATGTGTTAACAAAAAGTTTTTTACTACCTATTCATTTTAAAATATGAGAAAGTAAGCATTAACTGAAAAGTTTCTTTCCTGGTTTCCTCTAGGAAAATGTGGCAATTAATTTTTATGTATCTGATTTTGAAACTACATCTTGCTCAATTGAAAATGTCACTAGTCTGTTAGATCGTCCTCAAGTGGTTGTTGATCTCAAATAGGTTTTGTTCAGTTTAAATTTGAATAAACTTCTTTCACCATTAGCAATTGTCACAAGAATTGATATATACACACGTAATGCAACCCATGTGTTTGGCACTGTCCTGAAAATTGGTTTAATGAATTAAGTTCAAAGCTTGTAGAGGAAGCATTTTGGTTTCATTTTTTGAAAGATCAGAAAAATTTTGTTCATCATAGAATCCTTTACCATTGAAAATATTTTTGACCTATCTGCCTAAGTTGCGAATCATAACATACATGAATAAAAATATAAAAATCTTACCTTTTATGTAAAAATTCGTTATCGAAAAAAGTGTTTTTTAAAATTTGAAAACACTTAAAATAAATGGTGCAATATACAGGTCAAATTCCGGTATAACGAAACTTGTGGGACTATACAAATTGATTCGTTATACTGAAATTACCCTGGAAGCTATTCCATATCGTTCTCGAAACCTATACAGCCATCCAACACTTGCTTGAAAATTATCGTGCCCTAAAAGTTTCCCAAAATCTAATGCCTTTTCACATATTATTGGATCACTAATAGGGATATTTCTTGAACGAATATCTTGTAACCATGCAAAAACAGCATTATCAATGTCATCATGTAAAGCATTTTGAATTTTCTTTCTTTGAGGTCCTAATGCTCTCTCTTTAATCTTGTCTTCAATCTTTTTACGATCTTTTAAAATTGTAGACAATGTCGAAGGAGCAATGCCAAATTCTTTCGCAATATCGCTTTTCTTCTTCCCAGTGTCTATTATTTCCAAAATAGCCAACTTTTCTTTTAATGTGAATTGTCATCGTTTTTCGCTCTATTTGTCCATCTTAATGGTCTCTGTGAATGTATATGCTTTCATATCCGTCTAGTTTTCTGTGTTTATTTACAGATTTGAGAAGTTTTAAATTGCCCGTTGTAATGGGATGGTGGTTGGCAAAAATAAACAAAAACATCATTGCGAACAATGAACTAGGTCCTATCTCCTACTCCTCTCTTTATCACTTAACGGTCAAAAATCCCCGTTTACTTTTCCCTCCCCCTCGCCAAACTGACAATATGGGTATAAATACTCTTACTACCCAGAACAATCCTCACACAGTTGAAAGTGATGGCCTAGCTGTCAAAACACATGTCCTAATCCTTGGCCCTTTTCTGCTGACCCGACCGTCTTGCGACAGTTATAGGTGTTTACGTAAGTTCTCTTCCTCATTACGGTGATGTACCAACCTATCTATCACAGCCAAGATAAATGTAACAGTTGTTTTTTTTGGCACGAATGAAATTAATCTTATTTTAATCGCTGCTAAATGTTCGTTATACTGAAATTAGGATTTCGTTATTACGAGATCTGTTTATATATTTATTATGTGAATTTTTAAAACACAAGAAAATTGTTCGTTATACTGAAAATTTTGTTATTGCAGAATTCGTTATACAGGAATTAGACCTGTATATTGCACGAACTTTCTCATATACGTATACACGTTTGGTCTCACTACACTTTTTGCCCCGAAATTAACTCTGTGTGCTTGGCAATTCACTGCCAATTATGTTAATATTGCGTAGCAACAGAACCAAAGTCACTGACACCATCAACCTCTCACGTCTAATAACTCTCATTAATAAGTGCGTGGCGTTAAAAGAGAAGTACAGAATTTTAGATAAGAGAATCCCTGGATTCCCCATACCCTCTGATGCATGAACTGAGCGTCATGCACAGAAATAATGCCACTGGACGATATATAGTAACCTTTTTGGGATATATGGCTTAGTTAATATTATTTGTGACATCAGGCTATATGTTTGGATGGATTTAAATTGAAATCCTTAGAGCCATTTTTGAGTAAATCCAATTTTCTTTCAAAATATCCAAGAATAAAGTACCCTTAATTTTTGCGAAATATCGTTTATCTCTTCAGAATATCTTTTATGAATGATATTATCCATAAATATGAGATATCATTCGATTTAGTTTTACCATAAGGCTGTAGTAAGAGTTTGAATGGATCACGGCAGAGGCATGACGTCATGAGGCTTAGGTCAAGTAGCTTAGCATACATTGTAATGTCACTGGACATCATATAGTGATTTCAAGAGACATATGGCTTATGCAGTATTATTTGTGACATCAGGCTCTACAATTTGATTGATTTTAATAAAATTCTCTGGAATGAATTTAATAAATGTTACTGATTATACTCTAATATGAATGGATCAACTGTCCATTGCTGAAAGGTAGTTGAGTGGAAAAGAAAATAACCCATTTGTTCACTTGTTTATGCTCAAGACAAGTTTGGTAATTATCATCTCCATGGCAACAATCCAATAAAATGCAATTTAAAATGTAAAACCTATGTTTTAGTAGAAATTCAAGAAAATACGATCAATTATCAAAATTCTGTGATAAGAATTAGAATCTACATTCTTTTCCCCTTAGAGCAGTAGAAACCTCGCTCCGATATAACACGTTTAAGATATTTTAAAGTATTAAAGAAAATTTGAGACTTCCTATGTAAAACATTCCTGGAATCAAACCCGGGACTTCAATATTCACCAAATAAAATTTAGCCCGGAGGTGAGCCCTGACAGCACAAGCCTCATACCATGTTTCATGAAAATCGGTCAATTGATCCAAAAGTGGGAGACACACATTACCTGGCTATAATAATCCAAGAGGTTGATTAGCCAAAAATACACACACACACAGACAACCATTTCATAAGGCTAGGTTTCCTTTGGAAACCAGCCTAATAAATCAAATAGGGTTACAGAAAAAATGACCATGAAATTGTACCAATTAAAAAGACTATTAACAATACAGATTTGTGCATTTTAGTGATTTGAATCTGGGGATAAATGAATTAAATGGATGAGGTTGAGTTCAAAATGATGATAAAATAAATAAATTATCAATTGTTGGAGATTAGTGACTGCATTTATCTCACATTTTCAATTTCTTTTGCCCAGGTACGAATAGTAGCTTCAATTTTTCCAACCACTTCAGGATCTTGTGCAGCCTCCATAACTGACTTAGGCGAATTTAAATGCATTTGTTCTAGTTCTTTTGGCATTATAAAGAGAACTCTCCCTTCAAGATCTGATTTAGTATCTGCAATGTAATCATACCCATTAGAAGTCATTATTTGAAAACCATTTCAAGCTATAGAAACAGATATACTGTAACTTACTAGAAAGAAAAGAAATGAATGAATCATAGCCATCCAAAAGTTTCTTTTTAACACCCTCTGCATTATTTATTTTGCTCTGATCTCTTGATGAAAATTGATTCTCAATAACAGGCATGGAAACATTGGTTATAAAATCATAAAGTAAAGGAAGGGCTGTAAATGCAGAGTCTCCTTCCAATTCACCCAAATATGTAAAACAAATGTCCTAAGGATGTAATTTTTAGGGAAAACATTTAAATCAATTCTTCCCAAAATTATTCTCAAATTTATAGTCCATTGAATAGCACTACCTCCAAATTTCTTGGCTCAATTTCAATTTTAGTTTTTGTTCTATAGCATAAGATAGTATGTCCTTTCAGTCCAATATCTGCTCCATCAGATACAATAACTCTTTTTATTTTAATATCACGAGGTGTATTCATCATTATTCTTCCTGATTCTTGATAAAGAATGAGTGCAAGGTTTAGAACAAAAAGATAATCAGGAAATATAGATATTTCAACTTATTATTAAATACCAATTGATGGGTATTCAGTTTCTAGATAATGGATTACAACTGCCCCATGACCTCCTACTGCAAACAAACTATCTAATAGATCTATATGTGTTGATGAATCAATGATTCCTTCTTCTACAATACTTGTTTCGATCCCCAAAATACATGCAACAATATCTATTACATGTTGGTGGGTATTCCTCAAGTTACATCGTCTCTCCTCCCTTGCCTCGCGAAATTTAAGCTGCAAATTAACATGAATTAAATTAATTCACTCATCATATAATGTTATTTTAAAAAATTATCTTTTCCTTCTACTTTCAAAAGAAAAATAAAAACTCGAACCTGCTTTTCTCTGAAAGTTTCTTGCTGCTGTTGAATTTTACTTGTAGTTCTTCTCAATGTTCTTGTCATCTGCCTTTCTCTTGCTTGAGCAAATGCATTTGATTCGTCTCTACTCATCTTTGTATCAATTCTATTATTGTAATACCTCAGCTCTAAAGGCCACAAATTTATAGATATGACAAATATTTTACTAAAAAGTTCATATAACTACATGAAAAAAGTTTACAGGGATTGAAGCTCATATTTTTAATTGAAACTAATAGTATAAATATGTAACGGAATGAAAAACTTATAATTAGAATACTTTAGGGTATGGCTGTAATTTCTTAAAAATAATTAATGATATTTCATAGCTTTTGTCATAAATGAAATATCACCTTGCATTTTTCATTATCACAAAACATTTTAAATTAAAATGCAAAAAAGCACAAATAGGCTTAAAACTTGAGGAAATGAAGATTTTTGGCTAGTTAAGTTGGAGAATCACTGATGTACAGAGTGGTCCAGATGTCTTGTCACCCCCTATCATTCTTTTTCTGTTTTTAATAATGCTTAGTTATTTGTTCCAGATGGGTGATACAAGTTCATATAGTACTGAATAATGGTCTGAGGGGCATGCATTATATCTGAATTGCTTCGGATACAGGTTATGTTTTACTGTTTGTAAACTTATGAGCACAGAATATGTATCATACAGCTCTCAAATTTCTGAAGATTACTGTATGTGGCTCCAAGGTAAATAAGTTTGACCATCACTGCTATAGTGGTTAAAAAAGATTAAACTTTTTTTGGCTATCCAAACAATTAATTGGGTATTTATTGATAATGACTTGATTTGAGAATCTGAATGCAGTCATTCGGAATCAATAAAAGTAATATGTAGAAATATAACTTTCATGTTGATCTCACATCTATGGCATGTAAAAATGGCCGTTAATAAGTGAGCAGCAGCCCACAAAATAATCACAAATTTTTGACTGCCCATACTATAATGCTAAATTCGACTTTGTGAAAATTTCTGCATCTAAGAAATCCTCTAATTTCAAATTAAGGTCCTTCGCAATTCGACCAGGAGTTATCAAACATGTTAAATACGGACTGTCATACGAGTTCTTTTGCTCAAGTCAACAACTTTTCATTCTTTCGATCAATCCAATACAGAGGGATTCTTCGAGGGGGGACGTCTCCTATTATCTATGTGATTTTAATGATTTTTTATCATATATTTCTATTAAATGTTCTTTAAGGAGTAGAACGATTCTTTGTATACATTTTAAGAACAATAAGTAGGGAGAAGCCTATTTTGCGATTTTTTCTATTAACTAAAAAACAGTACATTTCTATTGTGGGCAATAAAGGCAATTCATTCGCTTAAGTCTCCTGTCAATACCATGTACTACACATATGTGAAAATTATTGATTTAAACTAAATATTTGAATGTAACATACCTTCATTGAGGCGTTGAGGCCAAAATCTTCCAATAATGGTATAAAAAGAACGCTACAACAATTAACAGCTCATTCATTGTGTAGTTCATAGAAGTATTCATTTTAAGGTTTTAATAAAATATTTTTAATCTACGAATAATGTGTTTAAATTGTACTTTTTGGGTATTTATGCTAAAGAGAAATTCTTCCACTCTATGGTTGAAATGTGCGCGCAAAAATGTTAGCATGGTATTTAGTAACTCAATTGTTTATACCAAGTAGTTATAACTAGCAGTAGATTTCTGGCTAATGTTGCGTTGGCAATTAAAAAAAATATGTTTACAGCATTTACTTAGCACTGTAAGATGTATTTGTACATAAATATCGATTAAACTTGTATTCTAATTGAGCATTTGAAATAAATTATATCGGCGCTACTCGCAAACATGAGAAATGGCGTGGCTGGGGGAAGGGCTGTCATCGCTGAGAGGACAAATAACGAGCTTCACTAAGGAAGTTTTGTCTGAAGGAAGAGAAGAAGATCGTGGTACGTGAATTAATTATTGAAAATAAGGAAAATTATATCAGGTTTTCATTATATTAGTAGATGTATTTTTTTAATTTATCTACTCCAGTCGGCCGAAATTTCCAAACAAATTTTAAGAATTAAGTTGTGTTTGTTACTGCTCTTTGAACAGGTCATGAGGTGAAGTTACGTGATGCTGAAGAAAAAATTCAGCAATTGGAAAGCCTTTGTACTGCGAAAGATTTAGAGGTAAGATATGTCAAATTTTTCCTTTTACATCCGATTACTTCTGTTTCCGATGTTTTAAAGTTGTTACGTCATTAATTGCAATAAGAAAAAATATTTTAAAATTTGTACGTTTTGATCACATTAACTTTTCATCATCACTGGTAATTAATGGACAGTTTCGTCCAAGTTATATGGTTGCTTTACTAGCAAGCAAGTTATCATGAATCAATGGAAAAATCTTGTAATATATTTTGTATATCAGATATTAAGCGCGTAGAATTCAAGATGAACTTAGGGCGTGACCAGTTTTTTCAATAATAGTTCGTACAAAAGGATTGTACGTGCAAATCAGCCGCCTTAGCCTTTTATTGCCCAAATTAACATATTTATATATTTTTCCATGTTAGTTGGTTATATAACTAAGAAAGGCACTTGGGGTTGACTAGTTGCCGTTTTTCATTCTTATACAACTATACGGGGTCTGAGGAATTCCAGAGAAGATTGTGAATTGTTGCATGACAATGAAAATTGTTTACATTCAATTAAATAAATATCACAATAACATTACAACTTTCTTGAAATAAAAAACTATGACATATCAGGCAAAAATTTCAAATAAAATTACTGCTTCAACTCCAAGTGGTAATGGCCATCTGGATGAGTGGGCATATAGATATTTATTCAGTTTAAAAAACATGTCATACATCGTCAAAAGTAATGAGGTACATCATTGCAATTTATATGCCAATTCCATGGTGCTATTAAGAAAAACTCATCAACGGAGTACAGGGGATTACATAACCATTTCTTAATAATATTAATACATTGATGAGTCGGTTTCAGTCTGACTTTTTCATGTTGAGCATTATTTTGCTTTCCCTTGACTTATCCTATTCAAAATGTAATGCTGACTTCGGATCAATAAATTATTCTATTACATTACCTCAGACTCAACCCAAGTAAACTATTCAATGTTTTAGCTTTCCTACAAGAGGGCAGAAATAATTTACCTGTCTGCCTAGTCTTGTAGTCATGCACATCATGCACTTGTGTTAAGTTATCAGCATTTTTTCCCACATATTTCAAACATACCAAATTATACAATGATACAATAATGAGAATTCTATACTTTACAAACAGTGGATTACAGGGCTCCCTTCTTTTAACCCTGTGGTACTCGCTTTAATTTTTGAAAGGCCAGTACTCGTGTGGGGTGCTCCTGACACCCCACAGATTTTTTTGTTATAAAAAATATCACTATTAAATTAATTCTTCATTTTGTTCTATTTATAATAATTTATAAGTGAATATTGAGAAGTTTCAAATGATTTTTTCATTAGTAATCTATTTTGAAAAAAGTCTTAAGGTAGACTTAAATGAATATTTTCAGATGTCAATCTGAGAGTCAGTTGACAATTTTTAGGAATATACTTATAATATCGTCAGTTCATTTAAAGAAATCTGATATTACCCAATAGAGCACAAATAATAATTGTATACTAGAGGAAACCATGTTTTTCACATCATGACCTCGAAAGCTATACTATACTTTATCAATTTGAATATACGTGCAATTCACTATAATATTTCTCTCTCTCTATTATGCATTGGTAAATGTTTACCAGAAATATCAGTTGCCTCTCGTGGTAGTTCTGTCAAATACCAGTCGGAAACAGTCTACTAGGAGCTTCAAAACAAAAACCGAGCTCTGAAATAATAAAAATCTACAAACCTTGTAGGATCAGAGTCAGTGAAGTAACTGTTGAGATGCAATCTCCAATTACAGGAAATAACACATTATACAATGGCAATCAGTGAAGAGACTGTTGAGGGACAATCTCTAATTATGTGAAATAACAAATGTTCTATAGATAGTAACAATAATTTCAGAATAAAATATGAGCAAAGTCTGCACAAAGAAAAAAAGCACTGATTTCCATAACGTACAGTGCAGCACTCTCTTAGAAAAAACATCCAAACACAAATGATTACCACAGAAAACTGAAAATTTTTAGCAGAATAGGTTCCAACCACATCATTCTGGCTACTTAAGGGTCAGGGTCATAAAAGGCCAAAGGAAAGGGACCCTGTCATAAAACGGATGCCTGGGGTGTCCACAGCACCCCACACAAGTACTGGAGGGGTAATACCAGCAGCCATTATCCTGATGCAATGCTTTTGAATTAGCATCACCAACCTGAGATGACATGAGCCACCCCAGAGTAATATACCATATATAACATGGCCTTGAAGTAAGGCCAGATATGTAATTCTCAAAACTTCAAATGATATAGTTTCATGTATTTTGGGTATATGAGAGAAAGGAGACTATGGTAAAAAATTGAGAATTTACAACAAACTCCTAAACCGTATGAATCTCATACAATTTTTTTAGAGGTAAACAATTAAAATAGGCATGCATATCAAGTTTACGAAAAAGTTTTTTTCATGCCAGGGACTTGATATCTCAAACACATCTGATGGTTTATGTATGTCACAACAATGATAGGGGCCAAACATACAGTTTAGGAGTTTGTTGTAAATTCTCTCTTTATGCATTTTGAGTATTAAAAAAACTTACAATCTTACTATATGTGTTTACGATGTTAAACCACTATCAAAACGGAGACCTAACAGCTTACATGATAAATGGTCATTAATAGAAGATCCTTTTAGCATAAAGGTTCTCTCCTGAGTTTTGCCTTCATGTAAGTGTAAACTATTTGCTTTGAATCAGTTATTTATTTGTGGAGAGCTTGAATGCATCTTATGATCAAGGATAGTTGTATCCCGCTTGTGACACATAAGGGAAGTATCATCCATAAATTGCATCAGCTTAATATTTGGTGTCACAGCACAATGCATATCATTAACATAAATGATGAAAAATAAGTGGCCAAACAGTGAGCCCTGCAGCACACCATATGGGTAGGAAAATATTTTTTGAGTTAAAAATGAAATCGCAGTCGGGGTAGTTATTAGGTTTTGAAAATTTTTCAACAAATTGGTTGAAATTGTGTTTTAATGAAAGCAAAGCAATTACAATTTTTAAAAAATTCGGACTAAAACATGTTTAATAGAAATAAAATTTTTAACCAGCATACATATTCGCCTACCTTAATTTATTGTTTACATAGAGAGTATCCTCGGTTGCTCTATTCCTCTCTGGAGTTTGTAAATGATGCAAATGGCTAAACAATTATTCCATATCAAAGCTATCTGCTGGCATACATAACAGTGTAAATGAAAAAAGAAAATTGTATATTTCCACTAACAAATTTATTATGACCGGTTTCGCCCTTTACAGCATCATCAGGTCTAACAAGTGAAACCGATCGTAATAAATTTGTTAGTGGAAATATACAATTTTATTTTTTCATTTACATTATGGAATCTTTCCACAAAGTGGAGCCTTTCCAAGTGGATTTTGTTATGCATAACAGTGTTAAGGCAGTCTAGCTTAGTGATAGGTATCGAGCTCCAGCATCCATCCAAAAGTTCAAAATATTCAAGTCTTGGCTTTCTGGTAAGGGCTCTTGTAAATAGGCTGGAAGTTCAGATTTGAATTGGTCTTCTGCTTCATAAAGGCTTAATAGCTGGTCATAGTTGTCAACATTTTTGACAAGCATAGATTTGTAAAATGGATCTAATATGGAAGCCTTCTTCCATATTTCTTTGATTGATGTGTTAACATTTGTTCATAGTAGCAATCCACTTTGAAGAAAGAACTTCAGAAATCTCTTTAAATACTTCAATAACTGCTGTCGTGTCCCAAAGTGTTTTCATAACAGCGGCACAAACACCCATTTCTATTGGTTTCCAGAAACATTTCGTTTGTTCCTTCAAGCATACGTTCACTATGTGGTTGATCCGATGTATGATTGGTGTGCTAGTTTCAAGCTACTTCTGAAAATTGATGGTTGGCATCCATCGCTCTTCTAAGTATAAGAGGAAAGTTTGAAGTTCATTTTGATCAAATAATTCAACAATTTCTTGGAGGTCAGATAGTTTTTTACCATCAGGTGCCTTTGATCTGACAAATTTGTTCATGCCATCCCACATTTTGATAGTTATTTTTATACTTGCATAAAAACTATCCCAATACACAGATACAACCGCTAAAGGCTTGACTCCAGAAATGTCTAAGCTGCCATATGTGGCTAAAAATTTACCGTACTATTTAGGTGAATGTTTAAAAACAGCTCCTAGCATAATGACAAATTTCTTAGCTGGAGTCATAGCTTGACAGTTAATGCCTTTATCATCAGCAGCATGAATTAAATGGGGTATATCAGAGAGCATGGTCCACTGTCATAATTCTGAATGTTTGAAACCAATGCTTTCATATATTCACCACTATCTGTTGCTATGCAGAGAACAACTTCCCATTGCCTATTTTTTTCATAACTCTCACTAGAACTGTGGCAATAATAACTATATTAGCAGCCATTACAAAAGAAACATCTACTAAAAACATTGATTTGTTTTACAGCTCCCATTGTTGTATGCCACCAAAGTATTTATGGCTAGTCACTCAACTACTTGACTAGTTTCATCAATAATGTAACTAATTTTGACATCTTTCATTGACACTCTTATTGCATCAAAGTCCTTGTTGAATACTTCAGGCAGATATTTTTTAACAGGATGACATACTTCGACATAGATTTTGTTGCAGGACAGTACTGCTTTACAAAGTCACCCACCAGACCATCACATTTCTTTAATCTCAAATCAGCATAAAACAGAATGAACAAAATCATGAATTGTGCTTCTTTTCCTTTTCTTTTTGTTTTACTTTCATCTCAATCAATGTTGACTGTTGGCATTAAGTTGAAGGTCTTATTCTTTTATTCTGCCGTAGAGCTTTTTACCTGGTTCCACTGAAAATTTTACACAGCAGTATTTACACACTACAGCATTTCCGTCGCTGTTGTTTTCATTACATTTAAAAACTTTGAAGTCTGGATATTCAGAAATCCAATCCAAAGCACTTTTTCTTTTATGACCCACAATAAAAAACACCCTCAAAAAATGTTGTTAAAAATACTCTAAAAACCAATGACCTTATCAGACGACTTTAGATGAACACAGCGTAATATATAAATCTGAAATTGTTTGTTTGTCCGCTATACAAATCCACACCTTCGAAGATATTGTCATGAAACTTCACATAGGTATATAATTTTACCCTGCGAGTAACATAGGCTATATGGCGATAAACAAATTAGGAGGGAGTTGCTATATTATAAGTGCAATGTGCATTACACTACAATAGACGTTAGCACCATCGGATGGAAGCTGTGTGAACTACATTAGCACCATCAGGCGGAGCCATGCAAACTACACTTGGCGGTGGCTTTAAATGGTCCCAGACAATGCTGGGTACTCCAGACATTAGCGCCATCAGATGAAAGCTGCGTGAACTACCTTAGCGCCTTTGGACGGTAGTTGCATGAACTAAACTTGGTAGTAGCTTTAAATATTCCCAGACAATGCCAGGTACTCTAGCTAGTACTAAATACAAAGAGAATAATTTAATGCAAAATATATGTGATATTGTGTTTTGTGGCATGCAAATGAAATTCCACATCTGTAATATTGTCAAACGATTAAGTTTTGTCTTGCATAAACTTTTCGTCTGCATTCTTCTCCATGAGATGTAACGTCCACATGAATAAATTACATCTCCATTTCTGTCTATTACTCTGCGTTTTTGAAATGGTTATAATTAAGTGATAAATTTGAGATTTTAAATAAATTACAGCCAAATCAATGAAGGTTATTTATATCAAATGTAGACGTGAGCTGAAATTGTAAATTGTTTGCATATTAAAATTGTATCCAAACTTCCAAGTCCCTAGTTTAATATTAATTATTTTATTGCTAGTGGAGCATTTTCGGGTTTTATCCAAATTGAATCGGGAGATAAAAAACGGGCAAAATCAGGTAAAACTCGAAAAATAAATTCCCTATATATGGGACAGATTTCAAATCTGAAATGTGGTTTTCCCAAAACACTGCTTGGTGACTAGGAAACTTTCACAGAACTGCAGGACATTTCCCCTAATACCATATCAATAGCTTCTCAAGTAGGAAGTCATATTTCACAGTATCGAAAGCTTTACTAAGGTCACAACATACCATCTTTACTTTCTCCCAATTCTCAAATATATATATTTACCACATCTGTCAACATAGCAGTTGTTCCTCGGCCCTTCATAAAACCATATTGAGGGCTTGTTAGCACCCCATGGACCTCAAGAAAACCTTTCTCATGGCTTCATCTAAATGAGTGTTAATTGCTTCTCTCCCTAGTCAGGAACATAAGCCACTTCAAAGCAATGGGATATCTGAGGACCATCAGTTTCTTAGTTTGAAAAAAGCACATTTTGTGCATGCTTCTGCTACAATTTCATTGTTTATGATATTCTTTTATGTTTATAGTATTAATTTAAACAATTCTTTTCTGTTGACATCCCTCCAATGAAGAACTTTCATTTGATCATGTTTAGGTGGTAAAAGCTATTTCTGTGATTTTCTCTACATTTTGTTGCCTTTCTTTTAGTGTAGATACATTTTGATGGAAAGGTAGCTATGGCTAGTTAAAATTCATGGATTTATAAATTTTTAGTATTTTGTAAGAAACTAGAAACTTTTTTCCTGAAAGATCAGAAATATTTTGGTTATTAATTTCACTTAATAGCATTAAACTTGTTAACTACAGTGTTATAATCACTATTTCTATGTTTGTAATAACAGATATGGTTAATAATTAATGAAACAATTGCATTTTTACTTTCTCCATATACATAGTATAGGGGAAAGTATTGTATTCATGAAAAAATCGACTTCGAGATTTCAATGGAAATACACGTTTTGAGGTCCCCTGAACATGTTTTGACCATTTTCTTGATGATGTCTGTGTGTGTGTGTACCTGTGTGATAGCTTTTTGTGGGTGCTCTAACTCAAAAACTATTAATCAGGTCAACACGAAATTTTATATTTAACATTTTTATAAAAGTCAGAAGAACTGATTAGTTTTTGGTAAAAATCGATCAACCGGAAGTGGGTGTTTACTCTTGTCACTTATCTGTTATTTTAAAATATTTGCTTTAATATTTGATAAATGTAAAAATATAGGGAAAATGTAGGAAATTTAATTTTCTACAACCTTTATTTGATTTTTCCATGTAATGCATTGTTTAAGAGATATCTTATATTTTTAGCTGCCACCACCACGCTGCCTACCGATGGCTATTGTTAACAGTTGACGCTTAGTTACGTCTTAATAACGCTCCTTTATCTTTTCTTAATTGTTGGAGCTTTATGGCTATATTCTTTGTAAGATCTAAAATTTTCTCGCAGTTTCTTAAAATATTTATTATTATCTAACCTATTTGGAATTTTTAGAAATATTACAGATATGGAGAAAGTCATGTGGTGGCCACATCAGATTTTTATAATAATAGTTCATAGCTGTGTATCAGATAAATTGGCTGAAAATTGCACATGATATTGTATTACTGCCACTCCCCAACTTACGTAAGGGTTCTGTTCTGCAAACCTTTACGTAACCTGAGTTTTACGTAAGTCAGAATTTGTCTACCCACACAGTTCAATACAGTAAATAAGTCATTGGGAAAAAAATCATTCTAATCATAGAAATTAAGGAAATTATTTAGACCCTGTGCTATCCCTCACTCGGAAAACAGTAACTGCAAAAAGTTCCAGCCTCGCGAGCAGTGAATGGCGGTAATATTCCCAATAGGCAACAGTTGACTGAGCGTAATGCAAGCACCTTGTGGGAGATACCATAGATTTTTAATGCATTGTTGCATTTAAGATCTATGGGAGATGCTGGCCGCTCAGACTCAGCCACCATACGCAGTATCTCTTCTCACACACCGGACTACCATATATACTCGCGTAATTTGCAACTTTTTGAGACCTATTTTTATCCATAAATTAGGGGGTCGCAAATTACATGAGTTATGCTTTTGAAACAGTGAAATCATCTCTTGTTCTGAACATATTTCTAAGCGTAGCCTTACCCATAACCTTGATCTGAGGCCTTGCCTTCTAATTTTTAGGTAACCTATTATTATGGATGTAGATTTAATAAAGTTCTCATATAACCTTATTTAATCTTTCAACCTCCATTATGAAAAGAAAAATAAATATCCACAAAATTACCAATAATTCATAAAATGAACGTAAGAATAAATGTTTGTTTACATGCAAAGACCTCGGTAAAATCAGGTAGCTGTTCCCGCAACACATTATAACGTTTACGGTATTAGACTGAGTTGCCAAGTGTAAATTTTTTAACCATATAATATGAGTAAATGAATTTTTAAAAAGAAATGAGAAGACCAAGGTAGAAACCATCTATGGAAACATTATTGTGCTACGATTGTATGATAGTTAAAGATGCACTAGTAGGTAGGCATTTGTTTGGCTCTTAGCTGTTCCGGCAACACAACATTCTTAAAACATTTCTGACTAGTGAGCGACGAACTGTGATAATTACAGTTATTCACCTTTTTCTCTTCATTAATACGTAAATACAGGTAATTAAAAGGTATTTTTTCAATTAGAAGTACAGGTATGCCTTTGAATGCTTTCTCTTTACTTTCATGAAGATAGAAATCATATGGAAACGAATTAAAGAAAACGCACAATATTTTAGGGGAACTGTAGGTTGCACTACCAGAACTCAAAAATTCCAACTTGCACACTACATGACACATAAGATAAATCGGTATCATTTTGGGAAGTAATATTCTGATGTTCTTTTTCACATATTACTAATCTAGGCATTTGTCCGGTGACAACGGTACCCGAACTTTGAAAACAATCCAGGAATGACAAAAATAGCCGAATTTTAGAAATGTAACAAAATTGGGTATTAATGTTGCAGTTATAAAATAATGTTTTCAGATACTTATTCCTAATAGTTTTAGGCAAGTGCCATTAAAATTGCAAGTTGATACATTGCAGGATTTCTGAGTTGTAAACATTCAAATTGGTCTTATCAGATTTTCAGAGCTAAAAACCGTGTTTTTCTTGAAATAGCCCAATATAAAATATTTAAACAAACTAAAAATTTAAGATATACATCAATTAACATAGAAATGAATTCTCTACCCACTACTTTTCACCCCATTCAAAATAGTTGTGGTTGTTTTCGAGATATACTGCCTCAAACTCGGGTATCTAGACTTTTTGCAAGGAAAGTAGAGGCATTTGTTTGTAGTTATTGCAAGTTTACTTTATTATGATGTTGAGCATTCTATTCATATTGGCATTTCTGATAACTTAAACCATACAACTTTTCAAACATCAAACTATGCAGCTAAGGTCTATACGTAACCATTTTAATATTTTCTTTTTTTTTACTTATTTTCTATTCATCTAAATGTCAACAGTACCTATTGAATAGGACTTGTCAAAAAAGGAAGTGCAAATCGTGATAATTACATAAGAACAAAAAGGAATTAAAAGAATAAAATAGAATTAATAAATATACTGAATTAATAAAATATATACATAAACTTCAGATTAATTATTCAAATCTGTCATTAAGGTAGGCCTGTATTAGTGTGGTATTGCTTAGTAAGCAACAGATCCTTGACTTTTTCTTAAGACTGGCAGCATTAGATATAGATTTCAGAGATGAAGGAATCTTGTTGAAGAATCTTCTGCCTATTGCTTATGGTCCCTTAGTTGATAAACTGAGTTTTATTAGTTATGTGTAGATTGTTTTGATATCTGGTACAGGAAGAATGGATGTTAAGATTTTTAGGGAAGGAGTTGATATTATTTTTATTATAAACTAAAAGTTATAAGATATAAATGCATTGAAGAGAAGATATTTAGTTCCATAAAATGGGAAGGCATAGGGTTGTTGTAAGATTTCCTTGCAATGATGTGGACAGCTCACTTCTGGAGTTTAAATATTTTGGTATAAAGAAACGGGAGTCCTAGAAGATAATGAAGTCATCGGTTCTCAACCATGTACCCCTGGGGGTACAAAATTTCTTCCAAGGGGTACAGAGTGACAAGGGTTCCAACAGAGCATCGATGCAGCAGGCCTGGGTAAATTTTTGGGAGAGATGGGAAATGTAAAAAAATAGCTTAAAATGGATGTAGAGTGAGTGAGGATCAGTACATATGACGGTCTTAGTGTACAAAGTTTTAAGGGCAGGGGTGGGTTGGCGAATATGGGAAAGGGAGATACATAAATCGCTGATTTATTTAAATGTCCTTCAGCCTGATGGGTGGAATTTTAATAAATATATTGAGGGTTAACCAATGCTGAGACTATTTCGATAAGACGTCTCTGAGAAGTGAAATGATATTTATGACATTTCTCCTCTCTGCCCACATATGGTTCTTCAGATCTGGTAGCTAAGCATTTTCATTCATGCATGTACATTTGTTGACACACACATAGTAAGAAGAGAATTGTAATTGTATGTTTGAAATATCAGACAGTAATATAAGTGGAGGTCTGTTTACAAAACTATTCACAAATAAGCCATTTCAAAAATATTTATGGTGCAATATCTTGACCATGGCTAGAGATTGCTTTTGAATACAAACGCTGCTAGCGCTGCTGAGGAGACGTCACCTGAGGCAGCATGAAACGACTCAGAATTTCAATGTCATCATTGCATGTGGTTATTTCATGGTTAATTGTACCCTCCTGACTCAACTTCATCGACTTGAACATCAAGTCCCAGTTATTCAATTAATATATTAATTTCACTGATATATAGTGCCTCAAAAAGGTTAAGTTTGTTTTAAAAAGGAAACATAATTTATTATATTTATTTATTTATTTAATAAGTTCAAAAACAGCACTCAGGCCTATTACATTGAACATTACAACCAATAAATAATAAATGCATATAAAAATATATAAAAAACAGTCAAATAAAACAATAAGGAGTTCAATGGTAAACATCAATATGAGGTGTCAATTTACAGGCTTTTTATATGGAATAAACAAATATAGAAAGGTGTACTCCATGTTGAAGTTCACAGTTTCCAAATGCATTCTTTGAGATTGACAAATTTTAGTAAAATTTCCAATACTAAATTTCATCAAAATACGTCCTGCGATTCTGGAGTTGAAATTACATTGTAAGCTACATATAGTTCTTCATGTAAAGTGGTCATAATTATCATCCAATTTTAACCAAAATTGGAATCCGTTGACAAATTTTAGTAAAACTCCCCAATACCAAATTTCATTAAAATATCTTCAGAGATTCCTCAGTTGTAAAATTTTTAATTAATTTTTTAATGAACAAAAGAACATCGAAAATCGTAAAATTATGTAAACACGCCAATTTCCCTTTATTTAAATTTATTATAAACGTTACATTTTATGGGAAAAGTTATTTGACAAAAAATGTATTTAATTATTTTATTGAACTTTTGTTCACTCAGATTAGTATTTAACGAGATGCTTGCGAGATACATTGTAAAATACATGTAGGTCTTCATGTAAAGTGGTTGTTATTACGGTCTGATTTGAACCAAAATTGGAATCGGACAACACATTTTAGCAAAAAAATCCATGTTCACATAATGATGTCGCCGCAACTTTCATAATGTACTTAGCAGATGATTTAAGGTCTAAAGGTGGATTGAGAAAACTAAGCACAACAAAATATTGAGTTCATTTAATGTAACAATACCCATATATGTTGCATCGTTGATGGATAGTGTGAATTATTGCATTACAACTCCATTAAATTATATATTTTTGTATCACATAATGTAAATGCACCTTAAATCGAGGTGATGTCCATCTAGGGATGAGAATTTTGTTCCTTAAATGCAGGCAATTCACAAAATCAAGAAACACTAAATTGGGTAATATAATACATTATTTATATGGAGCTTTGGTCGGGGCCACAAAAAACAACCTTAAATGCAGGAAAACCTTAAAGGAGAAACCTTAAATCGGGATTCCACTGTACATGTCCTCTTTGACAGCCTCTTCATTTTCAATTTTTTCCCATTTAAATGGATTTGAAGTGAACAGAAAAGCTGATAATCTGTTGGCACCATATCTGGTGAGTATGGTGGGTTCAGGAGGACATCCCATCCTAATTCCCTCATTTTTTGTTGAGTCCAATGTGCCACATGGGGACAAGCATTGTCATGGAGAAGAATGACACCTTTCCTATTGATTTGTGATGGATGATTCTGATGAATAGACTCGTTTAAACGATCCATCTGTTGACAGTACAGGTCAGAAGTCGCTGCTTTTTCTGAATTGAGGAGTCCAAAGTAGACCACTCCTCTCATATCCCACTAAATGCAAAGCATTATCTTCTGTGGATGGAATCTGGGTTTGGGAGTAAGAACTGGTGTTTGTTCGTAACTAAGCCATTGTTTTATACGTTTAACATTAATGTAAAGAATCCATTTTTCATCTCCAGTCACAGTCCTTTCTAGAAATTGTTAATAGTTTTGGTGAGCAATAAGAGAAGAAGCAATGCTGATGCGTTGCAGAAGTTGATTACTGGAGAGGTTATGAAGCACAAAGGCACCTTCTTTTAGGTCATTGCCTAAGGTGTGTTCACACAGTTTCATGAGAAACATTTAGTTGTGTTGCCATTTCACAGATATGTTGCCGGAGGTCAGACTCTACGAGTGTCTTCAAAACTTCGGGGTCAGTAGAAAAATAAAATGGCAGTAAAAAAGATAAACTGGCAGTGTTTAAGCAGCAGTAAAGAAATTGCAATTAGGGACACCAAATTTTGGCTAAGCTTCAGTATAAGTCACCCATGGCGATTTTCGTTCTTCTTTTGTTGGTTTGGGAAATTATTGCATAGAGGAACATTTTGCTCATCCTCACCGTGTTGAGTAGTTGGTTGAAGTGTTTTTCATTCCTCCTCAAAGGAACATTTTTTTTGAGAAATTATTGCATGGAAGAAAATTTTTTTCTTTCTAACCAGGTTGGGTAAGTTGGTGGAAGAGTTTTTCATTCATCCTCAAAGTAACATTTTATTTTTTACTGACATTTTATTTTTTACTGTCATGTTGCATTAAAATATTGCTAGTTTTCACTTTCTTTACTGCTGCTTGAATACTGACAGTTTTTCTTTTTTACTGCCATTTAATTTTTTCTACTGACAAATAATCCTTTTTTCTACTGCCAATTTATTTTTTACTACCAGTTTTATTCCATGTCATAAAGTATGAGGAGGACCTCAGTTCTGGTTGTATGTCTCATGTGTCATCAGACATAACAAATAGAACTAAGTTTGCTAGCTAGGTGGTTGATATGTGTATCCCAGGTAAGATTAAATGCCTATTGTAAAAAATGCTGCAATTTGGATTACTCTCTAATGCAGGGTTGTCCAACCTTTTTCAGTGAAGGGCCACATTTAGAAATTTTCAGTCCCCTTCAGGCCAAAATGTGACCTTCTTTTTTGTTAGGGATTCGATTATGCAGGCCGATGTCTATACCATATAGGCTATTTAAGACTATCATTTACGCTTGATGTTTTCTTTTTTATCATTAAAATTATTGAAGTTCAAAGAATAAAATTCACAAGATTCTCAAAGATTATTATTCATTCAATATACAAATAGGCAAATTACAATTTTACAATTACAAGGATTTAGTGAGATATTTGACATTGTTTTTGCTTGCACAAAAAATCAATCTCCCTCCCGTACACTTCACGTAGAAATATGAAGTACATTGCATAAATGTTTGTCTGTCAATAATGACCGTGACTTTGACGTTACATTTTTCATAAGTAAAAAAAGTCATTCACAACAATATGTGCTACCAAACAGTGCAATAAACCGAATGGCATGTTTCGAAAGATTTGGAAAGGATTCTTTGTTAATGTATTTCCTATAAAACGTGTGAATGTCAATCTCCACAAAAGCTCTCCTCAAGTGACTGCTGGCTTGAACTTCAATTAATTCTAATTGAGAGATATTTTCCACTTCATTAACATCTATGCTAAATGGATCAGCAAAAATTTTAAGCTCGAGACTATGATTTTTGAAATCTGCAAATTTCTTTTCGAATTCGTTACTCAGGCTACTAATCAATGTTGCGTATTTTTCAAATTTTACTGTCTTAGCACGTCTTGCTGAAAGTGTTGTGAAGTGGTCAGTTTTTTTAACAAGTAACTGCTTTTGAAACAGTTTTAACTTCTCGGTAAAGGCTGTAACATGCTCATATAATGCATTGACGAACTAATCCTTTCCTTGTAGCTTTATATTCAATTCTGCAAGATATTTGGATGTGTCAACTAAGAAAGCAAGGTCATTCAGCCAATCCTCATTGTCCATGATACTCACATTCTTTCCTTTGTTTCTCATAAATACCTTTATTTATTCTAGCAGAGAGTAGAAGCGCGCCAATGTGTTCACCCTACTAAGCCAACGTACATGACTGAAGTAAATTATATCGCCATAGTCTGATCCTAATTCTGCAAGAAAGGCTTGGAACTGTCGATGATTGAGCCCTCGTGACTTAATAAAATTAATTGTGGAAACAACAACTTCCATCACATGCTTCAACTGCAGTGTCTTTGCACAAATTTGCTCCTGGTGAATTATGCAATGATATGTGATAATTTCATGTGACAATGATTTTTGCATTAGATTTACAAACCCGATTAGCTTCCCTGTCATCGCAGGAGCTCCATCAGTTGTTAGACCACAAAGGTTACTCTCTTGGAGTCTAAATTTTATCAACAGACGTTTTACTTCATTGTAAATGTCTTGTCCCTTTGTTGTGCCTTTCATTGGACAAAGTTCAAGAAGTTCCTCAATTATTTCATAAGTGTCGGTGACTCCTCATACAAAGACTGCCGATTGAGCTGTATCACGCACATCTGTACTCTCATCAACAACTAAACTGTAAAACTTGCACGCCTTAATTCTTTCTACCAACGTATTTTTAATGTTAGATGCCAGCTCATCCACTCTTCTAGTGATTGTGTGATGCGAAAGGCTAATTTTTTGGACTAACGGCTTTTAATCAGGGCATGCAACAGATGTAAAAATGTCCAGGCAATCTTTTACGAATTCCCCATCAGAAAAAGGTTTTCCTCTCTTCGCTAATGTTTTGGCTATCAAGAAACTGATCTTGGCTCCTTTGCAGCTTTGAAAAAAGATTGTTGTCCAATAATATTCTTTTTCATCAAGGTAATTTTGTCGATTCTCACTTGACCCACGAGGCTGTCAAATTTACTGGAGTCTTTTGTAGAATAATGTTGTTTGGCATTGTATTCCTTGATAACAGCTATCTTCTCGTGACATATAAGACATAGTATGCCGTCATTATGTTCAATAACAAAGAAGTCATGGGTCTACAATGCTCTGAAGATACGACATTCACTTGCAATTTTTCTTGACTGAATGCATGTTTACCTATAAATATTTATTTTATTATAACCAAGTTAATTTCAATGAAAAATAACAATCTCTGCATATTTACATCCTTAATAAGAATTAAATTTCAAAATAATACAGTAATAAATTAATATCTGATATTAAGTTCTTATTGCAAAATAAAGGGAAAATACACAATAAAATAAAGAAATAAAAAGGAAAATCAAATCTAAAGACAAAAATCAATGTAATTCTTCCCAGTCACCAACCTAAGCTATTTTAAGAACCATAATTTCTGCTTCAATAACATGGGTAGATTGATCCTAAGTCCTATGCAATTAATATGCATTTATGAGCGTTATAGAATGAGATTCTTATTTCAAAATTAAGAAAATAAAAATCAATGCCCGATGTCGTATTTTTAAGATATTTTAATTTTGGTTGAAAAAATTATGTCATTATTATTAGATTATCATTCCTGTGTTACACAAGTTGAGAAAAGTGCTTCAAGATTCAAACTCAGGCCTCTTCTTTAAAAATGATACCAAATTCATAATCACAATTTATCCGCAAATTTCTTAATTCCTCAATTACATCATCTGCTAAGTTAATAACCTGTATTTGATCTAAATTTTTTTCTTGCAAAGTTTTGCAGAGCGACAATGATAAGCTGAAAAATTTTTTTACTACAAATAATGAGAAAACAAACTAAATTTGGTTAAGTGCACAAAGTATAGTTTAGCATTGGACAAAGTGTCCCTATCATGCTACTCAGTGATAATATTTAAAGATTCTAAAATTGAATCAAATAATTCTACAGAAGCTGTCATGGAATTATGTCTTTCTATCCATCTTGTGGCACACAATTCTTTTAATTTTTCGCAATTTGCAGAAGGCTCAATATTATTCGCAATTACTGATTTTAATACAACCTGCCTTTTTGAGGTATGTATTGAAAAAACATACACTTTACCCACAATTCTCATGCAATTACGTAAGGAGGCGATATCACAAGCATTGCTAATAGCTAAATTCAAACTATGGGAAGCACAGTGTACATACAAAGCTGTAGGTACAATTTCTCTAATGCATAGGGAAAGAAGGTGGTACGGAGGTAGAGTAGGAGGGAGAGTGGAATGGGTAGAGGGGGTGAGGGATGGAGAGAGAGAGAGAGGGAAGGGAATAGAGAGGTAGGAAAAGAAAAGGTGTAATAGAATATTTTTAACTGCCAATGTATTTAGCTAATATAGGGCATGAAATTTTCTTATAAATGACCAAATGGAAACTTATATACCAAATCAATTCAATGTGATTGCGATGCATGTCACAGGCTCTCTACTTATACAATAAAATTAAAGTTGAAAAAGCAGTGTTTTATAATCAATAAATAAAGGAAGTTTCATTGTTCACATATTTTTTTTAACTTATAAAAAATCTTCCGGAATATACTACTCATGAGGTTTTTGAAAAACACTGCCCTATGAGGCCAAAATTTAAAAGGATCATCACATGCATTTTAAATTAAGAAACGATTAAATTCAGACTATTATTCTAGCAGGAAGTATTTTTGAGACCTCAGTCATGTAAAAATACTTGAAAGAGGAAGAAGCAGAAATAGCGGATTTTGGCAAAATTTTTAAATATAAATCGAAACTTACCTCTTCGATTAAAATGCCGCAATAATTTCAATTTGCTATGTCCATAAGTCGCTAAGTAACACCTGCATTCGTAAACACAAAAACAGTCCAAGTCAATATTGATATAAACTGCTGAGCAAAGACAAGAAAATATTATTAAATAATTATAAATGAAAACACAAACCTGTTATATATTCACTATCTTGACACAGAGCTGCAAGAAGACCAAACTCACTCGACTGATGTTTCTTTGACAAAATGCTTTGTAGAACTTATGGGAGAGAAGGGCTAACGTATTTTGTGAAATTCCCAAATGCAAAATTGGTGGAAGAAGGGGTAGGAGAGAGAACTATATGAGTTCTCCAATGTGTAGGAACATAACGGTTTACCATCCCCCGTTCTCATTGCAGGCGTAGAAAGGGTGGTCATTACTAACAAACCACTAAAGACAACCCAATCGAAAAGAAGGATAATTAAGTGAATAATGCTAAAAGGACGCATTGTTGGGACCCTGTCACCATATGCAGCTTGTTATTTTATCCTACGATCATGAAAGAGAGAACCTTAACATCCTTTCTCGCCTTCACAAATCCCCACTGTTGCCGATGCTCAGGAAAATTTCATTCTCATAGTATTTTATGATGAGCTAATGACCACAAGGGGAGGAAAATGAGAGAAGTGGGGAGATGGCATATGGCGCTTAGGGAAGATAGAAAAGCAGTGGGCAGAGTGGGGAAAACCCAAGTCGAGGGCTGAGAAAAGGAAAGTGGGAAGGGACGAAATGCTTCCCCTTGAAATTGGTTGATGGCATTCCTTGCACCCGCGTTTTACAATAGGAAAGTATTGTGACCACTCATAAGACCGGGTCCTAGAGGCCCAGGCCTTGAGGATTTTTCCCCGGTATCCCCGCCCTCTCGGTGGCCCTGCGGTTAAGACTGCAGTATCAGGAATTGCGATAAAGAAGGAACTTTTAAATAATCAAAGACTGATAATTGAGAAAATGCACCTCAACACAGGCGCATTGCATATCCTTAACAAAGAACCACTTAAAAGTTTTTGTAAATTTAATTTGTATGCAATAGTTACAAAAAGTTTGTTAAATGGATGAATGCCTCTTGCAGGCCGCATGAAAACCTCCGTCGGGCCATATGTTGGACAACCCTGCTCTAATGGCTACTTCTCCATAAATCTTAAAACTCCCTCTGTTTTGCTTATCCATAAAAAAAGGCTCCCTTTTGAACTCGGAAGACTATAGACCAATTTCCCTTCTTTCTGTTTTCTTGAAGATATTTAAAAAGCTTTTTTATAATCGTATCATGCAATATTTGAAACACTTGGATATACTACATCATTCATAACATGGCTTCAGAAATGCCAGGCCCACTGCATCAGTGACATTTCAGCTTATAAATCGAATTTGCTTTTCCCTCAAAAATCAGCAGCATATTGTTTTTGATAGAATAAACCACTATATACTCTTTGACAAACTAATTAACATTGGCATAACTGGCAATACACTTTCCTGGATTGTCCTATTCCTTTAACTGACAGCAAATTATCCAATACACACACATAACTGTAAATGGTAACAATATTGCCAAGTCTAAACCTCTTGAAGTAAAGTCTGTGGTCCCTCAGAGCTCCATCTTAGGCCCACTTTTATACATTATCTTCATTAACGACCTTTCTAAGGAATTGCACAATAGTAATATAATTATACGATACTGCCATTTTGACATCTGATGGCAATATGTCTAATCACGTCAATCAACAATGCCATTAATACCATGTCTGAATGGTGTCATAACAACAACTTATAACTAAATAATGGTAAAACAACTTTTCTCCAATTTCACACCAAACAATATCCTCCAATTTCTAGTCTCTTTCTTAAAGTCGCACCTCCACAACTAAATTTTTGGGCTTTCAGATCATCGAAGACCTAGACTGGTCTTACCATGTGGATTCAAAAATAAAAAGAGTTGCCTCTGGCATCTATATTATCAGAAAGCTATATCAAACTGTTTCCAACGAAGTCTAAAAATGGTCTATTATGCAAATGTCTATTCTCATTTATCTTATGGAATAATATTTTGGGGTAATTCTAATGCATCCTCACAAGCTTTCTCAGTGCTAAAGAAAGCGGTTAAATCTATAGTCAGTATACTATCCAGAACTCCTGGCAAGCCTATCTTTGCTTCCCTCAAAATCTTCACCCTCCCATCTATATTCTAAATTGTGCTTTATTTGTCAAAAATAATTCCTCTCTTTTTCCTACAAATGCAACAATTGACAACAATCTCATACATAGACATGAGATTCTATCATATAATATATTGAGCCTGCCCATCCTGTCACACTCAACTGTGGCACTGCCCTTAAAAGCCATTATAAAAGAGCAGGAGAATTGAGAAATATTTATGACTGACTATAATGATATTTTTAACAACAATTTCTGGCTTTGGCAATCTCACCATTTGAGAGGGAGAGGTTTTCTTTGACGTTCTCTTGGAGGACGTCCGTTGGGGCTGGTTGATACTAGCTTGGCTAGCCCGGACCCAGCTAAGAAAAACACCTGCGTTCAGAAACAGGAAAGATTATCTGCTAAGGTAGTTCAGTGGTAGAATATCCGCCCGGCAAGTGGAAGACCCGGGTTCGATTCCCGGTCATAGCAGAATTTTTTCTGTTTCAAAAGTTATTCCCAAAATTACAGCTTATGCCTTTCTGCATAGTTTCTATTATTCCATCAATTTCAAGCAGTTTATCAATTAACTGGTTGGTATATCCATTCTTGTTGGCTATGTATTTGATGATCTTCAATTCTTTGTTAAAATTAGAGCTGGTGGAGCAGGGCATGAAAAGCTGCAAGTTTGTGGGATAATGGGTGGGAGGAATCAGCAGGAATTACTTGATCTGTATAGGTTGGTTTTCTGTAGATTTCAAAATGATGCTTATTATTATGAATTGTAATGCTTAGGTCTAAAAATTTTAATTTCCGGTTCGTTTCTTGTTCCATGATGAATTTAATATTTTTGTGAAATGAGTTTAAAAATATAAGAAAGGAATCTAATTGTCGATGGCTCCCGATCCAACAGCATAGAACATCATCGACGTATTTGAACCAATAAAAGATATTTTTTATAGAGTGGTTATTGGAATTAAATAATATTGATTCTAAATCATCCATAAAAATGTCTGCCAGTACGGGAGATAAAGGATCTTTTTGCTGATAAAATTTTCCTTCAAATAAAAAATAACTTTGGGAAAACCTAGGTCGTGTCCTAATAAAACAGTGGAAAATTACAAGATTTTTATTTAGTAATCAATCTGGTAGGAATGTTTGATTCTTAGAGTAAGAGCCATGAATGGCAGGGAGGAAGAGGCTGAATGGGAAGAAGAGAGGGAGAAGAATAGGAGGGAGACAGGAATAGAGAATAATAATAATAATCCGTCTATGAGGGTGATAATTGGACAATCATATCCATTCTTACATATAACCCTGACAAACACAAACATCCATGTCTGAGGCGGGATTAGAGGGAATGGGAAGGAGGATAAGAGGGAGGAAGAGAGAGGGAAAATAAGGGAAAGAGATAGATAGATAAATGTCTTTATTCGGGCGAAATTTAGACCATAAGGTTCACTCTTATATTTAGGAGAGAGAGAATTAGAGAGGGAGAATAGGAGGGAGAGATGGAGAATAGGAAAGAAATGGAGAATAGAAGGGAGAGAGGGAGGGAGAAGGGGAGGTAGGATGAGAGAAAGGAATGAAGAATGAGAGGTACTAGAGAATCCAAATACTGGGATTTTGAACTACCCAGGTAATAGAGTAATTCTTTTATGAAATACCCGGGTATTTCAGAAAAAAAATGTAATTTTTTAATACCATTTATTTTTTATTAATAAAATAATATATAAGAAATACAAGGTCATTTAAGGTATACATTTTTAACTGGTTTCGGATCTTAGTAATGAAGTTTGAAGCTATAGAGAACACTCTCTTGCTAGCTGTTGAAGTAGGTTGAATTGTTATCATAGCCTGGAACAATTTTTCTGTGCATTATCCTCTTTTGCCATGATTTCCTTCAATCAATTCTAGTTCCTTGTCCAATGCTGATTTTGTTGTAGTTTCTTTCGGAATAGCCATAACAGATTGTTTTGTTTTCTACAGCTCATCATACACAAAACTAGCAGAACCTTAATTTTCCATAGCTGGTTCTTGTTGCTCATTTTCATTTCCATCTTCACCAAAAAACCTCTCAAATGTATCTTTTGCTAATGATTTGATTACATTTGTTGAAGAATATGTAAAATGATCATTAAAGTGGGTGGAATAAAGAGATCTGAAGATCCTATGCAGACAGGTATAAGCTGTAAAGTTAGGAATAATTTTGATATGAGAAAAAAGTCTGCTATGACTGGGAATCGAACCCAGGTCTTCCACTTGCCAGGCGGATATTCTACCACTGAACTATCATAGCAGATCAATTTTCTCGTTTCTGCATAGGAGATTAATGTAAATGAGACAGTTGCATCTCAACAGTAAGCTCGATAGGTTGCAGAACTTCCGATATTTTCCTTAAAACATTGATATTTGTATCTTTAAATTTTTGCTGGCTGAACTCCATCAAAGCCTTGTTTATGCAGTCATTCAAATTTAAAAAACGATTCATCATAGGAATAATGGAGTTCGAGTTTTGCAATTAAGTAACAACCATAGTGTCTTGCCTTCTTGTGCCAGCACATGCTTATGAAGAACACTGCTTCTTACAGCAGATTATTTGAAAATTTTAATAATTTTTCATGTCTCCCCAGGATCTATTCCAATGTTTTTACGGGCTTGTGGAAATTCACTGAGAATCTCTGCTTCAAAACTCAAATTGCCATCAACAACAAATGTATCAATTTCACTATTACTGATATCCTCCTCATCCTAGCGTAATTATCATCATCTTGGAATTCTTCATCTTCATCATTCTGTTCTTCATCATCAGTGAGAGGCTGAACGGTTTTCTTATAATATACATCAAGGATACCAAGATGGATTCCATGGTTGTAGCATAACTGAGCCAATGCCAGAATATTCCTTCCATATTTTACCATTAATGCAGCTCTGCCTTGATTTGATCCGACAACATCAAAATCCATATCGATTCCAAACTCATAAATCTTCCTTTGAATAGAGCTATGGTGGCATTAGAATCACAAGAACCTTCAATAGGAACCAGCCCAAAAATGAATTGCGACATTGCTGCTGAGTGTACTGTAACATTCATGTATCTTCTTACATTTATGTTGAAGTTGAAGTGTTGATTTTTGCCTTCAATTGAAATTGCTAAAATTTAAATTTAAATTACATATATTGGAAAAATCTTAGCTTTTTAAGGTGATGTTACCTTAAGCCCCATTTAGACCAGGCAACCTGGGTAGTATGACATGGATCGTGCGACACATGTAGAAAGAGAAAGAAGTGTCTACGGTATAGACCAGTGGTTGGCAACCTTTTTTGCATGGCGGGCCGCATTTGTAGTTGTGAATACTTAGGAGGGCCGCATTGGGAATCAAGAAAGCCTCGGCGGGCCGGATGAGCAAATAAATTAGCTTTTTCTAGAGATTCTGTGATTTCATATGAACGAAATCAAGTCTACATAATTTACTAGCATTAAAACTTTGCCCGAAAATGCTTTGAGAACATAATTTTACTCTAAAAATAGAAAATTGCCCATGAGAAATTTTCCTGATCACTTTTTCATTACAGCTTTGCGGGCCGCATAAAGCGTTCTTGAGGGCCGCACGTAGCCCGCGGGCCATAGGTTGCCAACCCCTGGTATAGACGGTTCAACCAGAGTTGATTCGACAGTTCAAACCAAAATGGCGTCAACTGGATTACTTTGTGTGGGCATGCAAGTTATTTGTAGTGCTATAGGGGAGAAATTACGGAGAATTTTAATAAGAAGAATGGAAGACATCTGTGTACCAGGCAATGGATTTTGGGGCATAATGCTCTTGGGGCTTCAGAATGTTTGTTAAAAGAGCTTTCATCTGAGGACTCAGAGTCATACCAAAACCATTTGAGGATGACTGCTCCTCAATTTGAAGAGCTATTGAATAAAGTGATTGACAAACAAATATTTGGATTAACATCCCGGGTTCAAGTCCATGAGATCATTCCTATTTCTCCTAAGGTAACACGTAAAAATGGGCTTCTTGATGTGCAAACTTTTATTCTTTTGGAAATTAAAATTAGAAAAGTCTGACCTTCGATCATACAATTTAAACTATCTTAAAGAAAAATTAATAAAGTAACTAATGCTATTCATCTTTTTTTGCCTACACCTCAAAATCATTCATATCTAACGTTTAAATCACACATTTAGGGGAAATATTGCCATTATGGTATTCCTATGCGTTAAATACAAACAGAAAGTCAGAAAGAAAACTTTTAGGGATGGCCACCCAAATGCAAATATTCTTTTATACAATTATAAGAGAAATTTTGCTGTAAAAACATTTCTGTGATTTCAACAAAAACTTTATTCCCTACGTTAGTCAATCGTTGCATTAAATCCACAGCAATGAATCACTTCATCCTTAATTATCGCTAAATCCAATGTCCGCTTGGAATTAATTTATGGTATATATACAAATGAGACTTACTTCTTTCAGGGAAAATAGTTTGTTTCTTGTAATGGGGGTAGGTGTTTGTTATCCGCTCCAACCGACTACATTTTTTGAAAAAATAAGAATTGTATTAATTTCTGATTCTTCTTCATCTTTCATGAAACAGAAATTGTACAATATAAATATAAATGCTTCATATTTGTAATATATATGAGAAAGTCCTAACCTGTAACAAAGGATAATGGATATAGGGATATGTCTGAGAAAAGTTAAGCAATGTGTCTTCTGTTACTAGTAAGGAAAGACTGGCGAATGATGTGAACAATTCATTTGGAGAAGGGATGGACGTTTGTGGAGAGATTGCATGGAGTTTTTCTGCTCATTCAGGTACCAAGCATCAGGAAAACCCTTTTTATGGAATCGAGAAAAGAATATTTTCGAAGGAAACACCTCGGGAGGCTCACTGGGGGAGGATCGCTAATGGGACAGCTTCTGAAAGATCAGCAGCACATCTATTGGAGCTACCTACTCACTACCAAAATTCCTTTCTCCCTCACGACTTCCTAGAATTTTCAGTCGGTAGGATTCCATCTTTTCAGCTAGAGGAAGAAGACAGTAGATATTATCTTGCGATAGACAAAAGGGTGACCTTTGCATCCGAAATGGATTGAGTGACCTGAGGGTGGTGGTGGTAAGGAAATCCCACCTTTCTCTTATGTCTGTTATGAGAACCAAAGAAGTTTTGGGTTCAGAATTTTTTATTCCTTTAATCCTGCATTGAGTACGTTTAAGCCTTGCAGGCCCCTGCCTTGAAATAAATTTGTTTATATACAACTGTTTTATATACAATACCCATGTACCATTGTGTAATGTTTGGTCATGCAAAAGTTGTGTGGTGTAATCTTCAACAAATTACTCATCGTTAATATTTCTTTACCACACAAATTTCATACAACCAAAACAATTTTTACTTTCTGAAATATTCCAGCAGCATAATAAAAATTACACCTTCTCAAACAAATTTTGATGAAACTTAGATTATAAATTTTGCATGGTAACACATTTTTAACTAATGTACATGCAAACATTTATTTAAAGTATAAATTTTGGTTGAATATTTAATAAAAATGACATTTCCTATGGTTTTTGTTTAATTTTAGGAGCCAGAAATGAAAAAAAAAATTGAAAAAAAAAACAAGTAAAACCAAGTCTCAAACCATGTTAATCAAAACTAGCTGCATTATTTCGACCGTGTAATTCAAGTACTGTATTAATCGAGGGTTACCTTAAAAAAGAGCTTTCCATAGTAATAAAAATAACTTCATTGTATTGGATGCACATACATTTTAACACACAGTTTTTATCATGATTCTAAATTTTTTTAAATACAGATATAAATATCTTACAATTGTTTCTTTTTATATCAGATGAAGAAAAGAAATGCTCCTGTAGTTGAATCCTTGCTTTTAATGTAGGTGGAGATCTTTATAGAGAATGGTCTAGCTGAGTAAATGCTAAATGATTGATTGTTAATTTTAATTTTCAATGTTCATCTTAATAATTAACCAAATATAACTCCATTTCTGCTACAAAAAATGTTTTGCAAGCGAAAATGTGTTGTCCATCAACAAAATTGTATGTTGTTCATCCATTGACAAATGGTGAGAAAGAGCTATCTGTTGGGACGTCCATATATGGCAATAATTCATGAATTAGTATTGGAAATTACATTTCTTGCTTTTATAGACCTGGCATTTTCTTCAGATTCAAAATTATATTTTAAGCCAGAGGTCTCAAACTAGAATTGCATTACTAGAACTTTACTGTATCTTCCAGCCACATCTCTGTATTTTGCCCCATGCAACATAAGTTCAAGACCACTTGCTTAGTGCAAATGTCCTTGAAATTTTCTTACTAATTGTTAGCTTAGACAGACAAGTGTAATTTTGTTCTAAATGGAAGATTGAGAATAGTTGTAATTACAATAGAACATTTAGAAATATTTCTCTCAAAAGCTATATTATTATGTTAATAGTAGCAGTTTTATTCACCATAGGCAATACATTGCATGGTTTCGTCAAAAACATAAATTTGTTGCATTTCAGATAGCAAACAAGATGAAAAAAGTGCATTCATATATAAAGTCTAACACATAAATTAACAGTATAAAATACAGCATCAAGAAAAATGGAAGATACAATACAATCTTTGATTACAACAAACATTACAATAGGATTCTATATGAGAGTCGTTCATAAACTCAGTAACACTGTAGAATAATTTTTCGTGAAGGGCTCCTTAATCTTTAATTTAAATTTTTTCTTTTCTAGACATTTTACTGTATGGGGTAGTTTATTATATAGGAGAAATCCTCGGTGAGTAATGCTATTAAGGCTTTTTGTGGTTCTATTGTTGTTTAGGTGTAGTTAAGTGATCTTGTATTGTAATTATGAAAATCAGAATTTTTTAAACATACTTTCATTGCTGTGGAGGAAACAAACTCTTTCCAGTATGTAAATGCAGGGCACTGGTAAAAATTTTAGTTCTTTAAAGAGTTGTTTGCTTGGAGTCCTTAATGGAACCTGTTTCATAATTTTCAATATCCTTTTTTGCAATAATGATTGACGTTTATTTGTTAACCACCAATATCATTTTTCTATATTAATTGCAGAAATGCTTTCAGCTCTGTAAATTCTACCCTTGAATACATGATGTTTAACTTTCACCCTGCTTTGTTAAGCACCCTCTTTCATCATTGGAATATTGGATGCATCTGCGTTCTTGTTTGCTTTACACTCAAGGTGTGGCAGACTGAGAGTTTTATATACGCAATATGGCTAGGTTTTATCCCCTTCCCCTCCATTGCTTCTCATTTCTCCTGGAGATAAAGGCCAAAGGTTTGCTCAGCATATGGATACTACTTCAAAACTGTGTGTGCAAGGAGTTATATTTTCGTTAGATAACTTATTTACTGCCCATTGGTGCTTTCAGTGTTTATTATATATATCTCTCTATATTATAACCGTACTAATGTGTGTTAGAGAAACTATTTCTTACTTCCGTATGAGCTAGAATGCTGAAAATTTCAGGCTGATTACTTATGACTTATAAAGAAAGGAAAAATTGCAAAAACGGGAAATTTTAAGTTCAAGTGCTCCAAAAAAATTTGAAAATTCGAAAAATTCCCATAAGTAAATAAATAAATCGCTATAGGTCAGTCCGATTTCGACGAAACTTTAATCATAATACTCCGCGTGAGGTTTTGTATGTGTAAAAATATGCAGTTGTCTAACATAAGGAGATGGGTTTGATGCCAGGATAGTTTCTCCATTTGATTTACAAGTAAAAGAGTGTGCCATCTTTCGTTCACATTTTAAAATTACTTATAATTGTCCTAGAAATTAGAAACTTGAACAATCGTACGTGAAAAAGTACGCAAATTTATTTTGCTACAGTAGATTTTCCAATAGTATTCGAATTGACTCATAAAATTGTTTTGAAGAGGAAAATTTTAAGTTTTTTGTGAATAAAATATTTCGTTGCCAAGAACAACTAGCATTGTCGCCGTTCTCATAAAATTATAAAGGACTGTGTAGGGAAAGCTGAGGAAGACGAGAGTATGGAGAAAAGAAAGAGTGAATGATAGAAGGAAGATGAGAGAGAGAAGAGAGGGAAAGGGGGAGAGGGAATGATGGAACGTGGAAGTTTGGGAAAGCGGGAGGTTTGGTGGGAGGGAGGGAGGGATATAGGGAAGTAGAGAGAGGGAGAGGAATGGGAGAAAGGGAGAGGAATGGGAGAAAGGGAGAGAGAAGCCAGAAAATAGGGCTAAATATAATTTTCTACCTTAAATATATGCCGAAATGAGGAGATTCAGGGTTGCAAACGGGCAGCAGACGACTTCGCCTCATGGAGCAAGTGTGTGCGTCTGTGTATATATATATATATATACACTGATTTTTCTAAAAAAAGTTAAACAGTACGCTTATCAAATTAGCGTACCAGTTATAGTGTGACATGAAAGATATTAACCAGACGCCTATTGTATTAACCGGTACGCGTATATATATATATATATATATATATATATATATATATATATATATACACACACACACACACATATGTTATATACATATATCATCATAGGTAGTCTGTCCGTAGACAGGTCCGTGATTATTCATCACCTGGTCTCCATATATTTTCCGCTGTCCTCTTCATATCTTTATAACTGTCTTTCCCTTTCAAATCGTCTATCAGCTGAAACCTTTTCCTACCTCTTTCCCTTTTTCCATCTAGTTTTCCTTCTAACACGTCTTTAATCATACTCTCTCCTCAGGTAATGTCCAACCCAGTTTGCCTTCCTCTTTCTAATAGTCTGTATAATCATTCGCTTCTCTCCTACTCCTCTTAGCACTTAATCGTTTTTCATCCTATCTGTCCATTTTATCTTCAGCATTCTCCACCAAGTCCACATTTCAAAGCTTTCCAAGTAAAAGTTAATTTTCGGTCCATGAGTTTGCGCCCCTTCATCTCTGCGCCCGGGGGCAACTGACCCCCTCTGCTTCCCTCTCGCTACGCCACTGGGCGGCACTATTCTATGGCCGACATTATCGCAGTGTCGCTGCCGATATGTGTCATGAACGAACGAGGGCGGCATTTTGTCTTTTACCTCAGGCGACAGATTTCCACGCCAAGGCCCTTGGCTGAAACGTTTTTGTTTTATACGTATCGGGATCGGCTCCAGCTTCGAATCTCTATTCGCCCTAAAAAATACTCGGGAATATACGCAAACCACTTTATATCATCATTTTAGAATATATTAAAATCGACATTCGTGCGTGAAAAACAATGAAGTTTATTTTTCTCGCTGACAAATTTAAATCCATTCCCAAATAGCCCAGCTAATACCCAACTCCCACGGGCGGATTTGGAAATTTCCCGCCCATAGGCCAAATTATTTTTCTGCTCCTTTTTTGGTGCTTTTCCCTAAAAGAACCGCTCATATATGGCTTGTATGTCCATCCGCCCGTCTGCTGATCATAATAATTTAATTCATCAAAACTCTGCGTAATATTAATTTTTTTTCCCTCCCAGAAATCTCGTTTTTAATGCCTCCCCGAAATCTCGCCGCCCCTACTTAGACTGTATTTCAAATCCGCTACTGCCAACTCCGCATGGCGGACTCGCGGGATGATTCACGTAAACACCGATATGCGTCGCGTATGTCGAAAATGTTTCCTCAGGATAAGAATCGCGTACAAGCGAAAACACGTGAAGACGCGTAAATATTTGTACTCGGATTGAATTATTTTATTGTTATTATTCAATAATTGATCATTAAGGTATAATTTACTATAGTGCCTTTATCTACTAAATAAATATTACGCTTTAAAAAAAATATTGCTGAAAAGTTATCTTTTTAGAAGAAACTTCTTTTTATAATTTTTATTTATTAAATTATTTTCATACCAGGTGTTTGTAATATTTCCTTTCTATATTAATTTTCTATATTGCATGTATTGCCTAAGCTGTATTTTTTCATTATTTCCTTATCTTTTTCTCATATCCTTTATCTTATCATAGCTTTACTTAGTTTGTCATCATCTGTAAACATCCTTGTCCAAACTTTCATCTATCGGTTGTAACACCATTTCTTTCCTTCTTTTAAAATTGATCTGATGGAGCTGCTCCATGAACTTTTTTGTTTCTTCTTATTGAAAAATTAATTGGATAGTCTTTAGAAATGAAAAAAATTCAAATCATTATTTTTTAAGGCTTTTTTTGACTCTCAACTTTTTAAAATTAAATTCCAGGTTTGTTATTCAAACAGTAATTTTTACATTTAGCAGTGGTAAATGTAACATGGTGCAATATGATAAATTGCTAATTATTTCAGTTTATTGTCTCAGTAAAATATTAAATACTTTTTAGCTTATTGACTTGTTGGATTATACATAATAAGCAGCATAATTTAGTGAGTTCAGAATGGGTATTAAAGTTTTTATAAAATGCTTGAAAAATTTATGATGTTTGGTTTGTACATATCTGTTAACATCTAGATTCTACAGCTGAAGCATTTGTTATTCCTATAAATAGTAAACTATAAATCATTGTTTTTGTTTTGTATTTCAAGCTTGCATTGTGAACTACTTTTGTTCAGTACTGTAATAACACATTAAATATCTTCATGATCCTATGATGCTCAAATTGATTCTGAATGAAAAATATTTTACACTCATTATTGTAAATATTATTTGTAATTAGAAATATTATACTAAATTAAGCAATTGATGGTTTCCATTTCTTTATTGGCAAGTGTTTCAATCACACTGCCCTATTTTAAAAAATGTCCATAATCGTTATTTATAAAAATCTATTATTAATTTTTTATTTCAGATATCCAAACTTCGTGAGATCAATGCATCACTGGAGATCAAGGCTAATCAACCACAGTATGAGCATAGGAAGCAACAACAACAACCAGTTAGTATTTTTGATAGAACTTAATATGCATAATATTATAATAATTTTCCAATGTTGTAAGTTTTCCTGTCAACAATTAAATTTAAATACATAAGAACATTTTTTGCATTTTAATATTACTTTAAAATTTTCGTACAAATTTGTGACTTGTATCAAAGAACACACAAAAGAATGAAAATTCATCTTCTTACCATCGATTTTCAAATATGATTCAAGTCAGTCCACAAAAATGTTTTGATGACGAAAATTTTAGGCTTTTTGAGAAGAAAATCTTTCATTGCCAAGAGCAACCTGCATTGTTGCCAAATTCATGAGATTATATACATTGAATTGGATTGGGATAAGGGAAAAAGGAAGGGAGTGTGTGGGAAAGAGAGTGAGGGAGGGGAGGAGAAAGAGGGGGAGGGAGAGAAAGAGAAAAAGGAAGAGAGAGGGGAGCTTCGTTATTCTATTGTTTTATTTTTCCATTGCTGTATATTACCATAAAAATACAGAAGTGCTTCTCAATTATGTTGACTGAGCTTGCTAAGTTTAGCATGGCTAAATGTGAGGCACATAGCAGCGAAATCCCTGGAGTGAGCTGAGGGTGAGGTTGGCGTGCATAGGTGCAGAAGCCCTTGTAATATGAAAAAATTGTTGCAGTTTGAGAGAGAAATTATTCCATTTCTGATTTCAATTCAAAATTGGTACATAGTTAAATTTTCTATAACTTCACTGTTCACCAAAGTAACAGTGTATATCTTAGGGCAATAATCAGAGGATGGATTGAACTTTTTTGAGATAGTTGAAATATTTGATGAATGGTAGCATGAGCTCACTTGAGAATATCTATGTTTTTGTTTACAATTACATTTCCCCGGTATCAACATGCTTGTAAAAGAAGAATTTTCAAGGATTTTCAAAATGGGTTATCTTTGTGTATCAAACTTAATTGGAATTCCACCTCAAGAGAATAGAGGCTTATCAGTACCAATCTTTGTTTGTGGAAATAAATTTTAAAACTGATTTGCTTTCATATATATATTTTTTGGCGTTTTATATAAATTACTAGCGCAATTTCCTGCCAAAAATAACGGACTCAAATTAATAAAAAAATGGAATTAAAATTTTCAACTTTAAATAAATTATTTTAACAAACATCATTTATATTAATTTTGTTTCTCAGAGCAGGTTGTCAAGATACATAAATGAGCTATTTTGGAAAAAAAAGAATAGAATAAGTGACTATTATTTTTTCTTTAAAATAATTCAAATCAGATGATCGTAGGTCAGGTTTTTCCAATTTTAATTTCCAAAAGAAGAAAAGCCTGCATTAGTTGATTTTTGAGTGTTATCTTACGAAAAATGGAAATATTACCCTCGAGTCAAACTCGGAAATTTTTTCGTGAATTTTCTTTTGGCATAGCATTTTTATATTTGAATAGATTATTTCTGCCAATTTTCAATTTTCCGTCTACATCCTTGATTGAGTTATTCGTGTTTTAATAGCCTGACACTCAGACCAATGGATGTACAGCAAAGCCTTTTATTGTTATTTTTGTGATTCTTTTAAAACTCTCTCTCCCTATTTCCTAAACCGTCCTCCATTCTTCTACCTAACTCCCATAACCTATTGCACAATCCTTCACCCCATAAAATTTTTACATGCTCAGTTTGTTTATTAAAACTTCAAGCATATTCCTCAGATTTTCATACCCATTCTATTTCAATAACAATGAATTTACTTCATTATTACGATTTTTAATCTCTTTGAGTAATATTTCAGATTTTTAGGTTACCGTTTTTGAGATATAAATGGTTAATATCGGCATAGGTGCTTCAGTGGCGCAATCTGGTGGCGCATGGTTGAAGTTGTTACAGACGGAGTAAGAGAAATATATATAGGATTAATTACTCATTTTAGAAAGGAGTTTATCAATTGTTGAACGATATTGCTTTCTTTTAATATGGAATGTTTTTTCTTGGAGGATCAACTATCTTCACTTTTGGAGAATTAATGATTGTTTTTGCTTAGATCATAGTTCCTGTCCCATTTTATTCTTACAACAGCGAGGGAATGGGTGTAATTTGAAATAGTGGTTTTGTGGAAATTGTACCAAGTTTATAAAATCATGTGCAGTTTGCATTTCGCTATTGTGGAGTTCCACCAGGTATCAGTCTCTTCAGTGAATTATGTTATTCTTACGACATTTGAAGCCTACAGCTCTTATCTGAATCTCTCATATCAGAAATTTTATTGATTGGTGGTCTGTTATATAAAATGATTCACTGCAAACAACTTCTTTAGATTTCCTGTAAAACTTTTAAAATACCTTCTTTCTGTTTAATTTCGTAAATGTGTACATTCCTAAGTAATTCAGCAGATGATACTCATATTAGTTTATATCTGTTATCCATAATATTAACAGTTTTGGAATAGATCAATGTGTTATTTTCTTACAAGCTGTTTAGTGAGTGTTCTCTCCCTATTTTTAAAAACTCTCTTAGTTTAAATAAGTTTATAAAGGATCTGTTCTGAATGTTCTCCGAAATAGAATATGAACTCTTGTAAATAAACTTTGGAAATCTTTGTTATGTTTTTCAAACACTGCAATTCTCAGTTGCATATGGGGCCAAGTGTAATTGTTTGAGTGATAAGCTTTGAGATAATGCTAACTCACTTTTATATTCTTGGAGCTATCTGTTGAAATTCTTTATTGTCATCTTTGTGACCCACTCGGCTTTGATATTACCTTTGTTTGGCAGTATTCCTTCCATGTAATCAACAAGGATTATTAGTTTATTCTTTTCATCCTTATCTCTGTATTTTCAAAAACGTTAACCTTAAAATCAACCAACTATTGTGATCACAATTTTACCAGAAGAACTTGCTTAAAAATTTATGCAAACATTCTTTGTGTTCGCTTTTGTACTTACTGATAATTTGAGGGCTGGTTTAAAATTAGTGATTTTTTCCACATGTATTGGACATTTAATAGGTGCGTAATGTGTTGTCAAATGAAACGTTAATCCATTGGTATTTGCGTAGTAAATCAGCGACAACTCGATTGAAGTTGAGGTCTGAAATCGAGGTTTATGCCGAATAGTAAAATTTTCTCGTTAGTAAACTAAAGAATGACTGAAGACCACCACATGGCCGTAACAGACTTGCCTACGAGGGTAGAGTTAGCGTCGTTACACTTAAACTGCCTGTCAAAACCGAAGTTCGAGCGAAGATGTGTTTGTCTTCATCACTAAAACACTCGGAGAGAGTCAAAACCAGACATTCCAAACAAGTTCATGTACCGTAAGTATGGGAGTAGTATGGCATTCAATAAATGGTGGCCTTGCTAATCCCCAATTTGGTAATCAGCTAAGTTTAATTATCTTGGTCGAGTTTTACTGCTTGAAACGGCCGTATAACTGGATCACATTTTAATTTTTCTCTATTATCGCCGATAATTCGGCGCAAAATGTCTTCCGTCAAGCCTGATTCTACGTCTTCTGAGAAAGTTATCTTTAAGTATTTCCGCTGGGTGATAATGTCAGACGCAAAATCTGAAGACGCCGATATGTCGCTTGTATAGGAGCGTGATATGCCCACGGAGAACGTCGCGATGGAAGTCTCTGGAAATCGTTGTCCCTTATTTTTTGCACGGCTGTTATTTTTCAGATATAACTTTCGATTCGTCGCGATAAATTTCAAAAGTCCGTCGAGGCGATCCCGATAAAAACGAAGCGTCTCCAGACTGAGGGAGTCGGTAACGTTCATATTTCTACGAGCCGCAGCGTCGTGGCCAATAAAAAGGGTTCATTTTTTCATTATCGGTCTAACAGGAGGAACCTGGATATGGAAGGAAGCGTGACGAAAGGTGGAAGGGAGGCTTTGGAAAAAGAAACTCAAACAACGCCATATGCCGGCTTGCAGGAAGAAGACTTTTCCTGGGTGTTGTTGAACTGTTAGGGAGGGGATGGTCGGAGAGTGAGAGAGATAGGGAGGTCTTTTGAGCATACATAGGCGCCTCTAGTGAGTGTACCCACATCCATGATAAGGCGAGGATGTGAGTGGGAGTGGGAACGGGCAGGGTGGAGCTGAACAAATAAAGCATAAACCACCCCGCACACACACCTCACACTCCTCTTTCTCTCCCTTTCCGCCTCCCTCACCCTTCCTGCACGAAACTGCCGTATCATTTTTTTGCTCTCGGGAGTCTACGACGCGCCATGCTTTCACGAATCCACACCTTAGTCCGTTTCCCAGTATTACAATCTGTTCTCCAGCCTAGATTATCTCTCCCTTTCCCACAATGCTCTCCATGCGCGCGATTGCCCCCCGTGCGATATCTTACTTGCGTCCATTCTTGCAGGGGACGCGCTTCGTTCCCGACGTGGTCTCGTTGGTCCTTCGACCAGATAAAGAGGGTGGGGCTCACGGGAGGGGGGGAGAGCAACGAGCGGGAAGGGACTGGTCTGTTTCGTCAGAACACCTGCATACCGAGCCGTAGTCGGGTGCCGTCGGGGAGACAATTTTTACAATACGGGCTATTGTTTCGTGTTGTAAACGGTGCGGGTGAATCCCCGGCCTTCAGGAAATGCTTTCAGCGTTTGGCGGTCGAAATTTTTCCAAGTCTTATTCCGGAAGATTTCATCCGCTCGCAGAAGGAAGTGCAAATGAAAAAGGCGGGATCGCGAGCTGATGTGCCGTAATCATCGGCGTCGGTTATAATTGCGCAAAAGTTGGCGCTATTTTCCTCCTCTCTGCAGTGAAGCTCTTTCGCGTTATTTTATTTTCGCGTGCATCTGAAGTGAATACGTGAGTGAGATTGTAGTCCATGCGTAAGACACCTAATTGCCACGTAAGTTAATGTTTTAATCTAAATGGATTTGGTGTTTCTAATTGCAGTTGCTCTTCAATGTCGGAAGCAGCTCAAGTCTTGGAGAGTTTCCACGAGTGTATTCTTTCGAAGATCTCGGAAATGGTGCGTACATAACTATTGTAACGGCTTATGCCGTAACATTAAATTATAATAATACCAGGTCACGAGTTTGATAACGAATGAGCTAAACGACGCCCCGGTTTTTCTATTTTTAATTTTGTTATCAACCCGTTTAAAGTTGTCTATTTTGCCTACATATAATTTGTGTAACAACAATCTTTTATTTTCAGCAAAAAGAGAGGCGACGTATGATTTTTCATCCATGGAAACAGAGAAGGATGATCTGGTGGATTACTTGAGGGCGGAAATCAGAGCTTTGAAAATTGAAAAAGAAAAGGTAAGCAAGTGAATGATATTTTTATCAATCGCAAAACAACTAAAGTATGTTGATGTTGAAAAATTCGTCTGAACACTTTTATTTTCTTACGCTGTTTATAATAAAAGCTTCCTTGACTGATTTTCTTATTTCAATGAAAGGTTGAGAAGAAACTGCAAGCTTTTCAGAAGGAATGTAAATGCTCAGAAACCAGCTCAATGACATCAAAATCTGATTCTGTAAAAGATGGACCAAAAAATGTTGAAACTTCACTCACCAAAAACCCACAACCAGGTTAGACTCAGTGATACCTCTCTAAATTACAAATTTTCTTGTAAAGAACATACTATAGTATGGCAAAGGTGGCATTTACCATTTGTGACATTGGCAAAAGGAGCCAAACATTCCTGCAAAAAATTCCAAAAGTTTATTTTTACATAAATAGATATTAATTTAATAGTCAAATGTTGAAGTTATTTCTAAGAAAAATGTGGTTATTCTTTATTAAAACTCAGAGAAAGTAATCGTTTGCTAAAATTTGGCCAAAAGCTAGTGGCAGATCCAGGGGTGGGGGGAGGCAGAGCTGAAGCAGAACCAAAAAATTATTTGCTTACACATTTACGAATCGACCCAGTAAAACTTGTAAAGTGTAATTTCATTATAATCTATTTTATTTGTTTTCTATCAAATGAAAAAGAATTTCATGAATAATTTTCTAATTACTGTGAAAACCTGTAGGTAACTGGTATATCAACCCCTCCTCCCTCTAAAGACATTTTCTGGATCTGCTGCTGCCGTAAACATCATATCTCCCAGCTATGTTTCCGATTATTTAAAAGCTTCAGATATGAAAAGTTAGCAACAATTTGATTTATCAGATCAAATGTTGTTTTAGGTTACAACTTTTTATGATGAAATATTTTTATTGCATCTATTCCTTTGAAATGGATTTGTTTATGAACTTTTAATTAACTCTATATGAGAATGTTTAATATATGCACTCATATCATCTAGAAATGTATTAACAAGAAGATAAATTCACTTGGTGCATGTTAAAAATAGCAAAATTGTTGAGGCAATACTAATTGTACAAAATTCTGGCCATGTCAAGAGTAATAAAAATAAGTGAGAAAACTTGAAGTCATCATATCATTATGATGAATGTCTGTAACAAAATTAACAAGATGATCCAAATGAAACTTATGATGCCTACTTTCCACATATTTATTCAATACTTATATTGGCTTTAATAGCTTGAAAATCACTGTGGATGAGTTGCTCTTTGTGTTCCCAAATTTTATAATTTAGTGTTATAAAATATTACAAATACATTAGAACGGAAAATTAAATTAATATTGAACGTATATTTGTGTGGCATAAATAATGTGCATATCTTGACTTACTAAATCTGAGTCCAACAATAGTCATTGCAATGACAACACTTGTAATGAGTGATAAAAACTGCAAAAACACCAGTATTTATGCGAAATTCAAAGAAATACAATCAATAAGCAAAATTCTACAATAAAATTAAAATTCCATTACTTTCCTCATAGAATAGTACAAATCCCGCTCCAATATTACAATTCTAAGATATTTTAATGTGCAAGAGAAAATTATCCTGCACGATGGATTTCGGATTTCTCATGTAAGTCAAATGGGAAGGATAGTTCCTGGAATTGTACCCGGGACTTTCAATCTTTGCAACAAAAACTATCCTAGGGAACTCGGCCCGAGTAGCAAGAGATTTCCACCAAGTACCATGAAAATTGGTCTATTGGTTCAATAGTTAATAGGGGAGCAGACGGACGGACAGACAGACACAACAAAGAAACTATAAGCCTATTTCCATTCTGGAAAGTATGCTAAAAAATTTGCTTGAATATGAGAGGTTAGAATTTATATGTCAGGCATTGAATATTGTTGGTGCAAATCCTTGGAAATTTACTTTTTCATCGTAATTTTTGGAATTTATGTTCTGAAAATCATCAATGGAATAAAAGGTCATTTAAGTATAATTAGCATTTTTAGTGCATGATAAAAGGCTAAAATGTTTTTTAAATTAATAGGAAACAAACTTGATCAAGTTTCATAGAAATATAAAAATAAATTTAAAACTAAATATTCATAGCAGTGAAATTTGCGGTCTAAAAAATCCACCAAATAAATTTATTCATTTAGTTTAATACTTAATGGCATAATTTTAAAAGCTGAAAAATAAACAAATAATCAAATGATAATGTTCAAATGCATGTTTGCCCATAGATCCTACAAATTTTAAAGTATAAAAAGTATAACCATTTAGCTCAAAACATCACAAAACTTCTATATCAATACTAATTTAGGTATATTTTTCAGAAAATAGTGATGAATCATTGGAAACAGAATTGCTAATGCCAAACTCAGACTCCAAGGAACACACAAGCATCTCACAGGTGAGAGAGAGCCATGCAAGCTTTTAAGTGGGATTAGTTAATGTATATTTTCCTATCTTGAGTTATTTTGCCAGTTTTATGTTATATAAAACTTTCTTTTATGGTACTTAATTTAGCATTTTAAAGAAAATTAATGAAAGTTTCATAAAACACTTATTGGAAGTGATAAACAATGTGCAATTACTGAAAGAAAAAGGCAATGAATTTACATTCTATATAATGTTTATGATGCACTGGTGGTGTGTGTGTATATAATGCAAATTATTTGGTTATATAAGATTCAATTATTCATTAAATTTTCTTGCTGCATCTACAATAGGTGGACTCTCCTGATTTCATTGATCTCTCGGAGGAATCGTTAGTAAATTCTAAAGGTATGCAGAAAGCTCAGCTAATTCGAGCTCACCAAGACATGGTCAACAGGATCATTCAGAGGGGTGATAAGGTTAATATTTTTATCCTTCACATTTATATTAAAATATTTCCAATATACTGGGAAATTTAGCCTATTATAAAAAATCATGTAAAATTTTTCTAAATGTTATACTAGCCCTCAATATTAAATTATTAACTTAATAGGTAATTAATATAGAATTTTTATTTTATATTAAGCTAGGTAGTCCTGTCATGCTGTAATATGGCATATCGGCCGACTTCAAGAATAACAAAAATGCTTATAACTCAAAAACTTGTCATTCTTTTTTGTTAAAACTTTCAGGAATTACATGGCAACACCACTTTTAAATTTTAAGCTGTTCACTGTCCACATTGAATTCATGGGCTCGATTACAGGGGGATTTATTTTCTCCATTCGGTTAACGTGGGGATGGGTGTAGCACGTTAGTCATTTACATATTAAAATCTTAGAATCATCGTAGGAGTTTGAGACTTGAAACAACAAATGCCCTAAAAGAACAAAAATTTATTTTTGAATATGCATAGAATTCATCCACAGATTAGTTTTTAACGTGAAAATTTGTCATAATATTAAGTGAAATTCTTTCATTGTCAATTGCATATGATTGCCTGGAATTATAAATTTGCATCACATCTGTCCACATATTTCTATGCTGTTTTGAAGTTTACATAATATCTTGGGTACAATAAATAATATGAAAGTAATGAAAATAAAAACTGTTCAATCACTCATTGATATTGTGTTAATGAAGTCAGTTATAGAGATTAAAATCGATGAGGAGATTTTCTGTGGATGCTGAGAAAGTTTTTAATCTTTGACTAAAGCAAAAATAAAATTTATGTAAATTTATTTTTATGAAATATAACATTTTATATGCACTAAAAGTAATATTTAAATCTGAAGTTCAAATAATTCAATGCTCCAGAATGTAAATATAGTTATGGGCATTTAAATGTTGTGTAGCGTAATGTTTAGCGTATAAATCTTCATTGATATTTTCTTGCCATGAAGCTTCCATATACCAAAACTATTTTTACTTTCTGGAACATTCAATTATGTGAATTGTTTTTATTTGTTTACTTTTTAGTGCATATAAAAGTTGGTTTCCTTAATTTTGTTTAAATTTTATTTTAATTAATAACTCCCACATACCCATAACTTTTGATGGACGGTTAGTTATACTTGTAGAGAAATAATTAAGCTTATTTTTTGTGTACTATGTTGAAAAAAATAGTGATATTTTTTGTTACACTTGAATTTACACTGAGTCAATTTTTATGCATAGACTACTGGTAATTTATGACCAATTAATATATCATCAAACATTACACTATTTTATTGATTGTAATATCATTTATGTTATAAAAAGTGTGACATAACATTGTCTTTCTTTTCTCAGAATTTTGATGGTGATGTATGCTTGAAAAAATATGCTATGGAGAAACAACATCCAGTGCAGTATATGAATATCATCAAAAATCTTAATGATCCTGACCAACAAAACACTATTGTTCAAGGTAAGGCTCTAACAGCCATGTAAACATATTATATTAGTTTATGTTGGTTTTTTGAGTTGCTATTTAATGTTATCTCATTTAACTTGATTCGCTCCATATGAAACCACATGCAATTCACAGGATCCTTTATGTGCCATTAAAGCAATGAGCCAGTGACTTCCTTAAAATATTAAACCTAATATAACAAATTTAGAAATCTATATATGATTTTGTATGCACTGATGCAGGTATAATTTCAAAGAAATTAATTTTTGTAAATCTTCTTTTGATTTTTATTCAGGTACTCCACAGTATGTCTTGTATGCTAATATTTGTTTAAATTTATGAAATGTTATTAATTAATATTCATTTCTTACAATTTTAACTTGATCTTTAATTAATTATTTGTTTATCTTTTACAGGATCTATTTCTAGTTCTGAAAACAGGGTAAATATTTCTGAAGATATTGCATATCTTGCTGACATGGAGTCAACTGGTAAAAATTGGAGGATTGAGGTATGTTTTTACCAATAGATACTTTTGTAGAATCTAGTGCTAGGATATTCATTTGTTACATATGACTACTTATTTTTTGTGTAGGATGCTAGAGGTGAATGTGATGGAAGTGAGGAGATGCCCAGAGATGTGGTCAAGTTGATGGACCAGATAAGCAAGTTAACTGTTTCTTTGTCAGATGCTCAGCTAAATGTGAACCAGTTCCATGAAAAAGAGGTGAGGATAAGATGTTTTAGAAATGGTGTATCTCTAATATAAGTTGATGGAAATACATTCAAGTGGAGCTAGTTTTTTCATAAACTGCTATATTGTAATGTTTAAGTTATATTTGGTTGAAGCATTCCGTGATATCACAATTATTTTTCAGAAAACATTGCTAGAAGAGATAGATAGAATGAAAGCTCAGGAGGTTCGAGCTGAAGAGAATATAAGAAACCTAAAGGCACAATTAGAGGCTGCTCAGGAATCAAACTTTCAGTTAGAACAAAAATTAGAAGAGCTTGATAAACAGCATGCACAAGCCATAGGTAAATTTTTAAATTATTTTCTCTTGAAGTAAATTCATTTTCATTTATAGTTTTGACTATCATTTGCCTGTGTGACTTTGATTTTTTTATAAAAATTATTTTGATTTTTATGAATGTTACTTGCTGCCCTGTTTATAATGTAGAAACATTGATCACTATTTCAGAGTAAAAATAAACTTAAACCAAAAACATCTTTAAATATTAGAGAAGTTTTCATTAACTGGTCATTATTAGTGTTTAAAGCTGTAGTTTTGGCAACTGTTTGAAGGTTTGAGGATTATAATATCACATTATGGCAATATTTGTTGGACCATCTTAGACCATGACAATAACTAACGATATAAATTGTTGAAAATAATTTGAATCAAAATAATTAAGTCTGCAATAAGTTTTTTAATTTAATGTTTTGGTTATAATATCAGTTTTAATTTAGGTTGCAGTGTTCAAAACTCAAATTAACACGCAAAATAAATTAAGCAAGACTAATTTGAAATAAGTTATTGCCTTAATAATGTTATCTCTTTTGAAGAATTGACCCATTTATTGAATAAGAATAATTTACCTGCATAAATAACTTTCAAATCTACTTGAATCCTGTGTGGGATTTAATTTTTCTCTCTCTCCCTCAGATCAGTTAATAAGTGTAAAATCGTCATTGCAGCAGAATAATGAAGCCCTTCAGTCTGAAGTGAATGAGTTGCAGCATAAAGTGTCAGCTTTAGAGAATCAGCTGGCATTGTTTTCCTCAAATACTGATATATTCAATGCAAATGAATCTTCTCTGCGGAGAGAAATTGAGCTGGAGATGGAGAAGCAAATCCTCAAGTTCATTCCACCAGAACTGATTCCACGAGAAAGTAGCAGTTTGGGAGAATTGTCTGTAATGGTAGGTGCGGTGAAAGGTTTAGCAAAACTTTGCGAAGAACACAGGTGGAAGAAGGAAACAATTGAGAAGAAAATGGCAGAAATGATGAAGGAAGCTAGGGAAGCCAAAGCTCAGTGCCTTCAATTGAGGGCAGAGATTGCTCATCGAGAAAATTCCTCGGGGTTGAGAACTGAAGGACTAGAACCAATTTTGGAAACAGGGGAAGAGGAAGAAGAAGACGAGGACATATCCGACACTCCCACAAAAGATTCCATCCAATATGCCAATACCAGGGCTGCTATGGAGAGCAAACTTGCCGTGAGTAATGGGGACAATTTAAATCTACAGAAAAGATGCCTTGCTCTTGAAGAGGAAGTTAAGAGACTTCGTGCTAGAGAACGCAAGGAATCTGATTTGTATGATGAGGAGGATGAAGATGATGCAGATGGGATTGAAGAGGCTAATGACTGGACTTGGCAGGCTAATTTACAGCCAAAAAAGAGTGAGGTATTGGTTGATAATGAATTGGAAGAACAAATTATAGCTGTTTCTAATGACGTCATAGGATCTGGTGTGTTACAGACTAGTGAAGGAACCTGTGCACCAGTGAGGAATGACACTCCGACATTGACTGAGCAATATTTAAAAGAGAAAGTGAAGCTGGAGAAGTCGATTGAGGATTTGCAAGATGAGAAAAAAATGTTGGAAGTTGAGAAAGAAAATGCAGCTAGTACTATCATAAAACTGGATGATGAAATTAAGCATTTGAATGATGAGTTAGAAACTAGGATTAAGTCTTCGTTAAATTTAATTAATACCATAGAAGTTCTGAAGGAAAAAATTTCTTCATTTGAAACAGAACGAGAACTTTTGGAGAAATTTCTTGCCGAAAAAGATGACAAAATAAAAGAACTTGGATCAAATGTTACGTCTTTAAATCTGGAATTTGATAATGAAAGAAAAAAAAGTGATGACATGAGAAAGACTATTTTTGAATTAAATACACAAATTGCTCAGCATGAATTTGTGTTGAAAGATAAAGAAGAATTACTTAATAGGCATTTAGAAAACGTTAAGATTCTGGAAGATCAGAATGTTTCCCTCCAACATTCAATAAGTAGTGAAGAAGAGCTGAAGGAGGAGCAGACCAAACTCATCAAACAGCTTGAAGCAACAATAGAACAATTGAATGCTAAATTCACCAAAGAAACAGAATTAAAATATGAAGCTATCAGAGAGGCCCAGGAAGCTAATGAAAAATGTCATGATTTGGATCTAAAGCTTAGCTATGAAATCCAACTAAAGGAAGAGGCTTTAAACAAGCTGACAGATGTTGAGGAGAGGTTTAAAATTGTTGAGGAAGGTATAGACAGTGAAATGAAATCTAAGAATGAACTTACAGACAGAATTGTGGAATTGGAGAGGAGGCTGTTGGCTGTCCAGGCAGAGGCAGCCTTAGACAAGAGAAATAAGAATGAGGCTGTAATGGAAGCAAGCAAACAAGAACATTTGATTGCCGTTATGGAAAGTGAATTGTCAATTGTTAAGCAAAATTTGCAGGAGAAAGAAAATTCTTTGCAAGAATATCAGACTAAAGTAATTGCTCTGGAAATGGAGAGGGAAAGAATAATGTGTGTGGTTGGTGATAAGGCGAGAGAAATATCCTCCTTACGTTCAGAGAGACAGCGCTTAATGGAAGCAATGTCTTCAATGGAAAAGGCCAGGCAAAGGGAAATAGCAGTCGGTGATCCTCCCTTATTTTTGGGCGCTGGTAATGAAATAGGGAGACTAAAAGATGGGAGCGAACCAACTGAGACCCCGCCAGGAGAGAGGGAAGAGTTAGATGATGATGGCACCTTACAACTACTGGCAAAATTGAAGAGTCTTCAGTTGGAATCTGAGCAACTTGCAGAAAGTTATCGGCAAGAGCAACAAAGGAATAAGCACCTGCAAAATGAGGTTGGTATTTGGGCTTATTTTATAGTTATAATGTAAACATAACTGATGTTGTTATTACTTGAACATGTGGCTTTTAGCTACATTTGTTGAAATTCATATAAATATTATCTGGTTTTTGCCTTAAAAGATTGATTCTCATATCGTTAATTAAGCCAAAGAGCATTAGATGTTTTAAGAGATATAATGTTTAAATTTAGATATTTTTATAACTTTTAAGTTTAAAAATTGCAATTCAGTTATAATCGCATTTGAAATCCTATTTTTATTATTTCAAGCAAATAATTTTACTGTCTTTTATGTCATTATCAGGTGCATGAAATGATGGAAAAAGAAGCTTCTCTGCAAGATGAATTGAATAGGCTTCGCCAGCATTTAGTATCTGTTGAGGATAGATATACCAAAGAAGCAATAAATGCCCAAGACCACATTACTTTCCTCAAGAACAGACTGATTCAAGTTGAGGAACGACTGCACGCTTCCTCATCAGCCTACACATCTGCTAGGTATGTGCATAGAGTATTTTCTGCATATATTTTCTACTTTGAATTTTAATTTAACCAATTGATATTTATTTATCTTTAAAACCTTTTAGTCATACAGTCATGAAAATCTGCATAACATCTTTTGGCATAAAGCAGATGAAAGTGCTTTTCCATATAATTTTGACATAAACCATAGGTTAAATCTACAATTCCTTAATGACTCATCAAAGGTGATTTGTTTTTATTTTTGTTACAGTGTTCGCTGCAATCAACAGGTCGAGTCTCTTGAGAATCAGGTTCGGGCTTTGACTGAAAAAAGAGATGAATCCAAAAATCGATTATTGGCAGCGGAAGAACAATTGACCCAGCAAGCCAAGGATCTAGCCAACCTACAGTCTGTGCTTGAACAGTTTCAAAAAGGTATGGGGGTGATCAAAAATATTCGTGTTTAAGTGACAGAGATATATAATTATTTGTCTACGAATTGAAATATTCATGAGTAAACATTAGAATGCTCTGTTTTATTTTTATTTATTGACCTTCTATTATCTGCTAAAATATAAGAGCTTTGCTACTTATTTATTATTATCTTTTACATTATGATTGCATTTATCTTTCAGATAAAGAAAGAGAAATTTCTATAGTTAAAGATAAGATGGGAATGGAAATATCATCATTAGAAAGTAAATGTAAAGAACTTTCTGGAGAGATTACAAGCTTAAAGGTAATTTTAAATACTTATTTTATCATTTGGCTGAGTTTAATTTTAGAGTGATATACCGTGTAGGGTGTAAAAGTAACCTCTAGTGGCAAAGTGATGCATCTAGTTGAAAATTTGTTATGAAAATATATAGTGTAATTTGATGAAAACTAATTTGAAATATATGTACATTTAAACAAACTATGGTAAAGTGGCACAAATATGTCCAAATTTAAAGTATGTTAGTTTCGTAGTTACTTAATCATTAATTTTTCCATATTATTTTGCTAAAAAATTTAAATGTGGATATTTTTCTTTTTTCAATCTGGTAGGATTACATTTTCACTCCCTATTATTTCTTTTCGTTTTTCCCACCTGACCTATATATTGTGCGTTTTGTCAGAAAATAACAATGACTCACATTATCATAAGCAAAGGTCACGGGTAACCCCATCATGACAATATACCATTACCTTTTATGCCTGAATGGTTATTGGACAACACTGATTCTTGGCCTGTAAACTACGTTATTGAAATTTCATTAAAAGTATTTATAGTTCCTTTTTTGGTTGCAAATATCACCTAAAACGTTAGAATTTAAAAAACTAGTATCTAATATAATCAGTTGTTGGAAAACCTAATTTGAAAAGAAGATTTTGATAGAAAATATTATAGTAGTATAATTTTACCATAATACCATCTCTTGGTCATACAAGGAGCTGGTACAATCTTAAATGTGGGACTTTCGGAGATAGTTTGTGTAGTATTTTGACACGCATTTCTAAAAGGTATATCCATGCACATTCTTGATTTCCATTGCATCACATTAATGTCATACAAGACATTAAAATAAAAAAGTATGAATATCTAATAGCAGCATTTGTCGCCAAACGTAATTTGAACAGAAAATTTTGATAGAAAATAATTGTCTTGCATTTTTCTATTACTGTCATCTCTTGGCCATACATGGAACTGGTATAACCTTAAATGCAAGATCGTCAGAGATAGTTGAAAAGTTCTCCACCAGGAGAATCTGTAGTATCTTGGAATACATTTCTAAAAATAAACCCACCCATATTCATGATTTATCTTGCATTAATTTACCATGCCGGGTGTAAGTAAGCACATATTTTATTGATGCTGCAAGCAATGCTGCAATAAGCAACTAGTTTAAGAAGAAGGCTTTTTTGTAAAATCATGATGTAGTACATAAGAAAAGTTATTTTCAGTTTTTACCATTAATTGAATTGTTTGAGTTTCATTATTGTAATATTGAAATACAACTCATTTAACATTTAAAATAGCATCGATTTTTAAAAGTCGGAAAACAATTTTTAATGTTCTTTTGTACATGTACAGGACCAGTTACAGCAGGCAAAAGAAGGACTCAGTGCAGCTGCTCGGCTTAGTGAACAGGTGGACAAAAAATCAGAAATAATAACTTCTTTGAAGGCAGAATGTAAGTATTTGTGATTGAGTATTAATAAATATCATAATTTTTATGTTAACCTTGAGAAAAAATAATTATTCAAAACAATTTTAGCTATCACTTTATCTTTACTTCAATAACTGCTTCAAATTTCTTGCAATCTAGCTGTGGCTGCAGGAACAAATAAATTTGTTTTTACTGAAATTTTCAGACATATTTCTTAGAAGTAATATAGTATGATGTCATTTATTTTCTGTGTGGTTATTAAAGTTTTGGCATGTGTTTATCCCGTCAGCATGTTTGCAAATGAGAATGCATAGTATGAGAAAATTCTGCATAAACTAGAATCGTGTATAATTAGTTGACCTATGAATGATTTCCCACTTGGAGAGTACTTTTAAAAAAACCAATTGTGTGTTAAATGTGTTTATTTGTTCTTGTGATGATAGTATTTTTTTATGAACATAAATTAAGTGATCGTTTATACAAAATTTTCAGATTTTTGTTGTTGCGCTCATTTGTCAGTTTTCTATCTATTTACTACATTTTTCTGAATTCTCTCAAGGGAAATGATTTTTTTTAGCTTATAGGTGTAGCTGGCATAGCTGGTTTAATGGTCAAATATCAGCTGGTAAATCTGGGGTTGTATGATTAAAATACCCAGGATGCTCGCTGATATACGGCTTTTGGCTAGCATTTCTGCTGACATAAGCAGGCTTTTTCTGGGTTTGGAAGTAATCCACCAATGAACTGCCATCACCTTTTGTCTGTGTGATGTCTTTGAATGGAAGTAATTTAGTTGAAGTTTTGGGAAATGCCTGATGTAGCCAGGGTATGGGACTGGGATTATTACTTGTAGTCAAGTAGTATTTAGGCATGATTAATACTTATGGGCATTAAAAGTTGGTGCATTAATAATATTTTTGTGCATTATTTTCAATTTTGGATTATATAAGTTTGATTACCTAATAGAAATACATGCTTTATCCCATTTAGTTTTATAATAAAAAATAAGTGATTGCTTTATTTCTACATTTTTATGAATAAATTTCAATCTAAGAAGAGAATTTTTTTAATATGACTCATTCTGGGTTTACTGTGGCAATATTTAAAATTTTCATTACAAACTTTTTGATCAATTTATGATTATTGGATTGAATAACTTTCATCTATATTTGGCAAATTATTAAAATATTAAGGCCATTGAAGTGCTAGTTCATTTAGAGGATCTACCTCCAGATATAAGGTAAAAAGGAATAGTAGAGAAATTTCTACACCTGCTTTTTTGCAAATAAAAATAAATGATATTCTATCAGTAAAAGATTTTCTGATCAATGAATTTTGATTGTAAATTATTAAGGCATTTTTATCGCTGGATGCCAATTTTTTTTTCTGGCTTTTGTTTGTAGCTATGCATAAGAAGCTATGATGCATATTATCTATTAGATAACTCCATTAATTAGCTAGAGAAGTCTCAAGTAGCTGAAATATTTTGCAGCTTTTGAATGGTTGATATTAGTGTGCATCATTGTTCATGATATATTATTTAAGAATTAAAGATTTTTCTTCTTCAATTTCTTCATACATTTAATAATGTTTCTTTGTAATGGTTTTCCTTAGTATAAATTTTAGTCTAGCACCTGTAGAGACAAATAAGTTAATATTTATTTATAAATTGTATTAGTTATCTGAATTAAGTAGTGTGATTTTAGAAAGTATTTTCTTATAAACAATTACTTTGAATTCTAGGTTAGGGAAAACATATTGCACTCAAACCTAATGTAGATTTTTACCAATAACAACAGTAACAACAATTCAGTTATAAGTGAAATTTGCTTTCAAGATAAGGAAAAAATTATGACAATACTGTTATCATTGACTTTTAATCTTTACTATGTAATTTATTAGCAAATAAGCATTCAACTTGCTCATTAATAATTTATTTATTAGCATCATTAACGTAATTGTCATTAATATGTGTTTATTTTTATTGCATTGCAGGTAAGACAATACCTATTGCATTTTCTGTATCTTCTTTTGTCAAATTTGTACATTATCAATTTTATTAAATTTTCAGTATTATTCAAGGAAACATTCCAGCTGAAGATAGCTTCTTTAAATATATTTATAGAATAGGGTTGAACTGAAAACTGTTTACTTTCAGCTGTAGTTAATTCAATGTTGCACGCATATATGTTTGTGCATTTATTTTTTAATAGCAATGGACTTTAAATCCTCTGGAACTATTATATGGAGAAAATTTCATATTGGGGGATGCTTGTGTAATCTCATGTGGTAACTGTGAGTCTTATGTTGTAACTCAGATTGCCATGTGGGGTTTCACAGGTGATAACCTCAGTCATCTTGTTTCTGAATTTTTTGTATCTTGTTGATTTTACTGATTATGGAACTCAAAGAAAATGCGGGAGCAATAAAATGAGAATCATATTTTTTACTTCATTGGATTTGAAATGAAATTGCAAGGCTTGTTAACTGCCTTATGATGAGCACTTTTTAATTATATCGTTTTAAATCAGTTGCTAAAAACATTTTTTGATTAACGTGAGTGAATTGCTGGAAAGTTCATAGCTTTTTTTAATGGTTTAAAATTTTATATTGTTTAATTAATTGATGCATGCAAAAATCAGAAGTAAATATTAATTTTAAAGTGTGAGACAGGTATTGATATCAGACATGAACTTATTATTCATGTAAAATAATGTTGTAACATGATTTATGCATATAGATTGAATTGATTTTTTATTATTTTCCTAAAACAATTATAAAAATTTAGTTTTTACTCTGTTTAGAAGCTCTGTCATTTTTTGTAAATGAAATAATGTACTTTTAAGTATGACTTGACATGATTATGCATATATCTTTGTTTATTTACAAGGGTATTTATTATGTATTTTTATTGGAATGAACTGAATGAATTTTATCAGGGCATTAATTTAATTAAGTTAATCATTATTTATTTTTTGTTGTGCTTTTCTAAGGTACCCAGTAGTAACAATCTGATGAAGAAAAATATTTTGAAATAATAGAATTTGGAGAATTGACAAGATATTGTGATTATACAGTACAACCTCATAAATCCGGCATCCTTGGGACCTAGCATTTGATTTTTTTAAACCTAATACATGTGTACATAATATGAAACAAAAAATTATAAAAGAGGGATCATTAACATTAAATAATGAAATGGTATTTTAAATGCACACCTATCACATTATCTTTCTCATTTCTACTCCCAAACTTAAGAGTTGTTGTTGTTAGCAGAGGTCAAGAGGTTATGGATGAAGCAGAGGCAGCATCTTGTGTAGTACAAACAGAAGGCTAATTATTTTCATTGGTGGAAACTTTCTGCACCTTTTTCTTAGAAATTTTGTTAAACATATCACACAAATAAGCATGCTTCATGCACGTTTATTTTTCTTTTTAAGTTTACCCGTACAAACTCATAATCTTTTGGAAATCAGAAATTACATCTGTGACCAATGGCATATAGCAGTTTATTGAAGGTTTGTCTTTAACTATCTCATGATCAAAGTCACTTTCACTTCCTTCATTTTTCTTATGCTCAGAATTCAAAACCATTTCAGTTATTTTGGCATCAGTTAGCTGATGTACAACAGGTGGATCATAATGTTTCAATCTATTTCTCAATCTCATCTTCTGCCAATCTTTTTGCATCTGTCATTCCTTGAGCAAACTCCAAAAGTTCAGAAATCAGTCACTTTTAATTACTAACATAAAAACCTAGGTAATCTAGTGACAATTCATTATCTTCCTCAAATATACTTGCAGGTTAGGTTATGCCAAGCATTTTTCTATGTTGCAGTTGTTAAATCAGTCCATGCATGAGCTGGAATACAAATCGCATCCTTAATTTTGAACACCTTAAATGTATTATCACCTTGACTTCTTATTCAAGTAACGAGCAATTTCTGCATAAATTGTTTTCTGTGATAATATTTTGTGATCGTAAAATTCCCGGGCCAATAGTGTGAGTTAGAGACGTACAAATTGGCAGTAACTAAACAGCACTTACATTACCCAATGCCAAAAGGGAAGCATCAGGGTTGGCAGGGCAGTTACCTAATATCAAAATAATTTTGCAATCATCAGCTAGCCGTTTAAGACTTGCTATGCTCAAAAGCACAAAACAATTCCAAAACCAGTCAAATGTTATTTTCAAAGTTATCCATACACATTTGTTTGCACAGTAATGGACAGGAAAAATCTACACCCTTTAATGCAGGGGTGCCAGTGGTGTAGTGATTAGGATGCTGGTTGCTATTTGTCTGTTGCTTGAAAGGGCAGCAGGCACAAATCCTGCAAAAGTAGGATTTTTCCAAGTTCGCCCTATTTGTGTGGTTTGAGGAGATTGTACAAAGTCAGCATTCCATCCTTCAGAAGGGACGTTGAGCCATTGGTCCCCTTGGTGCTCTTCATTAAGAATAGGCTAATGCCGGCACCTGGTTTCCCTCCTCCCTTGCGAGTGTGTTTGGAGCGGAAGGAACTATGGCATTAATAATCCAAGAGGTTGATTAACCAAAAACACATCCTTTAATGCATGAGGGTTTGTGTGTTTACCATTCCCATTAATTTGAGCTTGTTCATGCCTACGCAAGGACCATCAGCCTCTACTTCAACTCTTTCACTCCACATGCAATGTCTTCATCATACCAACAAAATAGCTGTTTCATTGACATTATAGATTAGCTCAGCAGTAATATTTTTATCCACAATGAACTTGAAAAATTCATCAATAAATTTCTCTGAAGTATCAGAATGAGCACTAAGTTTTTCACCATACCCCACTAATTTTCATATAGGTACCATGGTGAAGTTTGAATCAATGTAGCCAACATTGAGAATAATTGCAGGGTTTACTAATTTTTAAGTCATCATAAAACTTTTTCATTTGGTCTATCAGCATTTGGTCTAACACAGGTACATCCAGGGCCGGCCAAGTGGGGAGTGCAGCGGATGCAAGGCATCCGGGCCCCCAAATTTTAGGGGCCCCTAAATGTTGAGTATAAATAATATATTTACATCTTTAAACAAATTTTTGTTTTTGTTTTTTTTTAAATTAATTATCATTATAGTTACTTTATAATTATAAGTACATGTTCTCTCTAAGCTGTAACATTGATGTGTACAAAATGGCAGGTTTTTTTATGACATAGGGGGGGCCCAAAAACTTGCTTGCATCCAGGGCCCCCGAAAGTATTTGGCTGACCCTGGGTGCATCTTCACTTCTTCATTGTCAAAACCATTTTAAAAAATATTCTATCAGCATCATTTACCCATGTAGTGTTTTACGGTCATTCATAGCTTTAGGTGTGTCGCTGTCTACGTAGAATTTTAATAATTCTTTTATTTGCTTTGTAGGCAATAGAACTACTTGTCATATTCTTCACTGAAGTTCCTTTTTCAAGCTTTCCTAGTAGTTTCACTTTTTTCACTCATAAGAATTTTATCTTTAGTTTCAGAACACTACTCATGGGGTAGTTTTCTGATTTTTTGTATGCGTTTCAAAGTAAATTTGAATGAAAGTACCAATAACATTATCAAAAAACATAATAACTACAAATGTAAAGATTACACTGAATATTGCTGAAAGTGGGCATAGTCTGAAGCTCATAAGTTTTTATTTATGGGCATTTCATATAACAATGGCAATTGATGAAGGGCCAAAGTAATGGAGTAATTGCTGTATTATTGAAAAATTTTCAAATCTGTAATTTTCATAAAGTGCTAGATTTTTGGAAATTCTGAATTTTTGGATGCTGTATTCATGAGGTTTAACTGTAGATCTATTCTCATTACATTATTTGTGGTGTGATGATTAATATATATGGGAAAGGTTGATGTGTTTAAATGATAGCATGACATTATTACTTGCATGAAATCCTCCTTATCTCAAACATTTGAATTTGGCAAGTCACTTTATTGTTTATGTTGTGTTATCTTAAATTTTGCATGAAATCTGTTTAAAGGGAAACAATTTCTAACTCATGACAAGTTTTGTCATAAAATTCAACAGACAATTTTATTTCTCATTTCTGTGTTAATAGTTCCTCATTGATTTTTTTACTAGAAAATAATGTGTAAAGCCTATTATATAAACATTTTCATTCTAGTTTGGCTCCTATTGATTTCTGTCTGTTGACATTTTTTAGTTGAATTTTGATTTCATTTACACTTGAGTTATACAAACATAAATAATATTTTTGTTATAGCTGTAGGATAACTAATAGTACAGTAAGTATACTGTAAAATGTATTGTCTACACTGAGTTTTTACAGTAATGTATGAGATTGAATATTAATAAATGCTAATAACTTTGTGCAAACCCATTAAGTTCACAAATTAGAGTAAATATGCTATGTAAAAACCTGAATGAATTCTATGTTTTCATGATTTTTAGTATCTCTTGTAATCATTCCTTATACATAAAGTTATCTGAGAAGTTCATGCATAGCTGAGTTGTAACAGTATTACAGAAATTTCTTCTTTGCAATTTCTTAAAAGGAGTAACTTGTTAATACAGGTTTCTCTTTTAATACAAATACTCGATATAGATTATTTCACTATCACATAATATATAAATTAGACAAACAATGTTATATCAGTTTTGTTGATACAAATTTTTTATTTACGGGCATTTAATTTGCAGCCTCTATGTAATGTTGCTATGCAGTGTTGTCCACCTGATATTGTGACATTGGAACTTGGATTATGTAAATCCTTCTGTTGTATACATGAAAATGTTTCACATATTCCTTTTTCTGATGTATTTACGGCATATTGTGAAGCATTCAGATAGTCTGTTTAAGGTCATACCAATCCTTGCCTTGCCATGTCTGAATAATATACCGGAGTTTAAACTAAAATTATCATTTGATAACAGGCATTGGTGCATTATTTTAGTACATTTTAATTTTTCATATCTCTGGTTATGTTTATCAGTGGGAAAATGGTTTCGTTAAAAGTTGTTTCAATATACATTGGAGGTTTAAGGAAGCCATATATTTTGTATTTAGAGGAAAACCTGTATTACAAAAATACATACAGACTTTTTTCAGTGCTAAACTTTTTCAGACACCATCACACATTTTAAAGGGAGATTTTGGTGCTAAGCTATTTGATGGTAGATATGTAGCTCAAATATAAAAATGGTAGAATGTTCTTTTAAAACCAAGAATATTTTTTAATGTGAGAGTACCTATGTTAAAAATATAGCGATTAAGGTCCTGTAATTTATGAGAATAGTGTAACTTTTAACATGTTGCATTTTTAGTACTCTTAAAAGAATTTTTTTACTCCCTGCTTTGGCTGATGGGTTAAGTGGAATGGCTCTAATGGTCCAAGCATGAGTATTACATCAGGTACTGGTGGACATGTTGGATGAGGCCAGTGCTTGTGTCATACTCGTTCTTTGGCCATTTTAATCTCCTGATTGCCTGCTGACAGGAGGCTTCATCGAATTGAATATGCAAGAGTTTCCATACAGTATGCTCTAGAAATCATAGAAGCATGCATTGGTTGAACATTTTTGGATATGCTCCTATCCTTTTGCCCATGTATCGACTAAATAGCATGTTGGTGTCTTTCATTCCTTTTACCAGGTTGTTTTATCTTATAATGTTTAAAAAATATTTGGTGTTATTACCATTTTTTATTTCTCATACTTTTTCAATCAAGTTTTTTAAAAATTTCATGTGCACTAGCATAAAATTGGTACTGTGGTACATATTTTTGTAGAAGTTACTTCTAATAGCTTTTACCCTTAAAATTCTCAAAGAATGATAACATTTTATTACCCTCTGTTTTAGTGAAAAAGCTTAATGCTAATGTAATTTCTGCTGAAGAAAGATTACAGAGTGCCAGCCTTAACGTAGAGGGAAAAGTGGACAAGTAAGTGAAATTTATTGGCCCATTATTTTAGGAAATGGATTATTTTTTTGTTATACAGTGGAATGTGCTCATTAGAATTTCTGGTTAATATATTCACCCACTTTTTTAACAAAGTGAATGAACAAAAACAATGTGTTAATGAATAAAAATAAATGTTAGACTCACAAATTTCATTTTGTTGAATTAATATTTCAGTAACAGAACATCATTTTCAAGTGTTTCCATTTGAAGTTCCTTTACCCAAATATAAATAAATTGTTCACAGTCGTAATTGAACCATTACTTCTAAAAGTGTTAAAATAAAATTACCTAATACAATAAAATTTGTTAAATAACTGATTAGTGATACAATATATGTACTATATTAATATGACTGCATTAATACAGCTTTCAGTATAAGAGAACTCCCAAAATGGAACTTCCTATTTAGAGAAAAAATATTCAAATCACTGCTAGTAGTTATGCCTTATGCCTTCGAACTACTTTTCTTGGGTAAATGAAGCATATAATTTTTTCTTTCAAACTTTTACAACAAAAACCAAATACACTTGCTTCTGTAGATGTCATGCTGGAGCACCTTTGGCTAAAACATAAAACATTATTTTATACACATTCATGCCGGGGTGACCTTCCTAACTACAGCAGTGACCTACCAGTTGGTTGCCGTTACTTAATTATTTTCCTTTTCATAAAAATCAACTGTCCCACCATGAGAGAAGGAAACCAACCGGGTTACTTGGGCATGAACGTGACAAAGAAAAATAAGATGACTTGGTTTTTTCAATTGCTAATGTGGAAAAATCCTTGTCTCAAATGCAAGTAAATAAAGCAGTCATTGATAGGCTAGTGTTTTAGGATGTATTCAAGGAGATTTCTTCTCTCATTAGAAAAATCCCTTTCCACCAAGGCAATTTTCAACCAACTTGTTCACTGAAACACAACGCAGTACCACGTACACTGTAACAGAGGTTTCAAGACTTTTTTGATCTCCCAAGAGACAAAAATCGTGCTATATGTAAGTAGTTAGGAGATTTTTCCAAGAGATATCTCAGGAGAGCAACTCTCCTGTTGATTAGGAGAACTGATTTTTGGGAGATATCACCTAACGTGTAACCAAAACACCAAACTTTATCTCTAACTCTATCTCCTAAGTAATAAGTTAGGAGATTTTAGTCTCCTCATGTCACCTTAAGTTACATCCCAGGTTAAAATATCCTAAGGTTACATCATGTAACCTTAGGATATTTTAGCGCCCATATGAAACGCCTCCTATGAAGTTTTTTGAAGCTTTCTTGTTCCAGAAAAAATTGCCCAAGAAAATTATTTTACATAAACATAGACGAAGAATAGCATAAAATGTATTGCCAACTAATAAGGCTTACTCGCTAGCGCAAATTACTCACAACTCCACTCAAACCTCACCAAACAGAAGCTCAAACTAACAGTACCGTTAGCGGTTTTATTGCTCGTAAACCACCAAAAATTGCCAAAACTTTTCTTCTAAGAATGCATACACTGCATCTCAGAGAGTGACCAGCAAGTTGAAAAAATCACTAGATAGCAGAACACTTTCTCCTAGCATGACAGAGAAGATGCACATATTTGAGCTTAACCGACAGAGACGAATTTTTTTTCGTAACGTGCATATATGCGTGCTTCCTACCTGGCAAGCGACTTCAATGCACACATATATGCACTTAGTCCACTTAAGGGGTTAACACTCTAAAACTTTGTGAGCAATTTCTTATAACTGCTCCACCAAAGCGATTGAATCAATTTTGCATTGCCCTGCTAGATTACAACAAGCATAATTCACTATGCACTGATATTGTCATTGCTAACATCTAACTTACAAAAGTATTATTATGTGACTGTCAAAATTAACTGAAAATTTCTTTGTGAAATACAGCAAATCAAAATGTCTAACATAAGCAGACTTGAAATTATAATAAATTTTAATTTGACTTTATCTATAACTTTGTTTTGATCATGAAATGAGAATATGTAATTTTAAAGTCCTACCATTGAGCACATTTCTTTACTAACATTTTTTTATATCTCTCTAGAAATTTGGTGAAGAATCTTTTACTTGGCTACCTGTCAGCTCCAGTTCAAGGGTCCCGGCGTGGTGAAATTCTAAGAATTATTGCAACTATTCTTGAGTTTAACAAAGAAGAAAAAGAAAGAGTAGATCTTGGAGATGGAGGGAAAAGCTTAGGTTGGTTGCGTGGAATGGCAGGATGGGGTGGACAACACAAAGATGGAGCTCATGGTGGAGATATCAATCAACCTGTATGTAGTTTTATGCATGCATGATAATGTTATCCATTTCTCAAAAGTTAAAAGATATGGTGTGTCAGATTCTTGCTTTCTTTAACTTAGTTACATTTTACAGCATAACTTCTCAGTGATGAGATCCTTACAAATCATAACTATCCAAAACCTTTATTTGAATGTATGGAAATTCTGCTATGTTGTTTTTTAGTAAATATTTTAACTCTCGCATTCTGATTTTAAATTCTCTTTTTTCATGAATCTAAATCAGTCACTGTCTGAGGCGTTTATAAGGTTCTTGGAGAGTGAATCAAGGCCTAAATCTCAGATTCGTATGCTCTCTGATACTAGAATGGATTCCAACAGATCATCATCCCCAGTAAGTATGAATACAATGGAAATGGTTTATGCTATATTATATTTGTATATCGCCAGTTAAAGCAATTGGATTTGATCAAGTACAGTTAAAATTGCAAATAAAAATTTTTTCTTGTTATATTTATATTTCTGTTAAATTCACCATTTATTCCATGAATTTATTTTTCATTTATAGACTTCTGTACAATCAAGTGTACCATCTTCATCTTCTACACCTCCTCTTCTAATGTCAGAATCAATTCTTCCAACCCTACCAACCTTTTCTGTGACTAGTGGAAACAATAGTAGTTGTATATTGAAAGATGTCCTGAAAGATAGTTGACAACTATGCCCGACCACTCAAAATTTGAAAAACAAGGATGAAATTATATAATTGTCTGAGTAAATGGGTTTTAAATAATAATCTATTTATAAAACCTAGAAGATTTATAAAGTTTTGGAAGAGTTAGAATTTTCACAACGATTGTTTCGATTTTGGCAATACAAATATACTTCTCCATTTCAGAAGTTTTAGAATACTCAAATGGAAGGCTAAGTGGATTTGAATGGTGCTGATTTTTTAATGAAATGTGTAGCATACTGAAACTATGTAAATATTGAAAGCCCTTTAGTAATTAAATTTGTAATGAAAGATGTATATAATTCTACTGAAATACTGCACGAATTCTTTTATAGAATATTTTGAATTACTTGGATTTCAAGTGATTTTTGTACAACAGAACCATTTATTAAATTTTTATTTTATTGTAAAGTGTAGAGAAATAATGCAATTCCTTAAATCTTATTTGAATGAAATATTTGTATATATAATGCAATTCCTTAAATCTTATTTGAATGAAATATTTGTTATGAATTCACCCATTCCATATCATGGATCTATAAATATAGATTTAAAGTTATTTTAACTCTGTAAACAGTCTACTACAGTGTATTGTAATATCTTTTGTTTATATAAATTTAAAATGTAAAAAGTTTAAAGAAACTTTTGAGAAATGGATAAAAGCCTGTTTTATTTTTCATTAATATTTGTCTGCAGTTATAAATAGTGTTATTTTGAAATCTAGCTTTCAAATTAGTTATGGCAAAATTAACTACCAGTGTTGTGAAATATGTACCATTTACAGAACGCAACTAGCATTTAATGTGATTCTAAGATGACATACATATTACAGCAAAATCCCGATTTAACGTTCCCGCATTTAGTGAAACCCCCATATTTAATGAATATTTGTTCAGGTTCCAACCTGCCATGATGTAATGTAGCATAACCCCTGTTTAATGAAAACCTCAATTTAGGGTAAGAAAAAGCACTCCCCTGGAGATTCGTTAAATAGGGGTTTTACTGTAGTTCCTCGTTACCAAGTACTGTCACCAGACAGATAGGTGGCAGTACATAATTTTACAGGAATCAGTTCCTGTCAGAGTAAGAATGAAAATTCTATCAAACCGATGAGATACTTGTGTCACACTGCTTATCAGAATGGATGAAAAATGGCACATGGAAAAGTAAAAATTATCAGATGTTTATTTTTCTATATTAACACTATAATACTGGTCTGCATTGTGATTTGAAAATCATTATGCAGTAAATTTGCTCCTTTTATCATGCTATGTTGAGAGTAATGTGAAAATTAAAGATTACTGATGATTGAAGCATGCAGGTTTAAGGAATTTATTCTAATTTGAACGAATTTCTTTATTCTTGTTCATTCATAACAAGAAATAGTCTAGAAAAATCCTGTTTTTGTTTGTGTAATGTAAATATTGCATTGAATTTTCTAAATGTAAGCTGATATGTAATTTGTGCTATAAAAGTTAAAGGAAGGTAACACTGATTGCTGTTTATTGATAACAGTTGTTTGTTTGGGTTGTTATAATATTGCTTTTCTTACACACAATTTTATTATTTCAATTTTGAATAAAGCATTTTATTTTCTGCTTATAGTTGCTATATCTGCTTGAGTAAGATCTGCACTTTTTTCTAAAAGAATTCCTTCAAAATTTATCCACAGAATGTCTTTGGTGATACTGAAAATTCTGTATGCATTGTTTACGAGACTTGTGCAGGGAATACATCTATTTCTGTATATTTATTATTTTAAAACAGGTGGTGCAGACCACAGAAATGCAGGTATTACATAAATAAATGCTGTATTTCAGTTGTACAAGTAGGTGTCAATTTGGTCCAAATTTCTATTATGTACTTATATAAGTATAGGTATATCCAGGGTTGCATTAATGGTGCCAGGGATCCTAGCACAGGAGGAGACATTTAAAATTGTCAAGCTTTCAAACAACATATCTTTTGATATTCTCTAATGTTAGACAAGAAATTCATACTGCATTTTGCCAATTTTAACATTTCTTACCCTGCTCATTAACTCTAAATTCACTACAACTAAGATTCAAGTTACCCTTCTCGATCCCTCTGGACACAGGGCCTCGTCACAACTGCACCATTTTGCCCAGGATGACATGGCCATGAGTTTATCATACAGTGTATATTCTAAACCGCCCTTAGAGAGTATTTATGTGCTTTTCCACTTTAAAAATGTTTTCTTAGCTGTTCCAACTGGATGGGCTCTACTGTGTTGTTAAACAGATATAAAATGTGGGTAAATTTATACTCAAAATTTTAATTCATTGTTGAATTTTCTGTATACTATTTTAAGTTTCAGTAACTGTAGAATGTAATGCTTGGATTTTTAGAGATACTACACTGAATCGAAATGTTTTTTCTGTCTTTGACATTCATCATTCTTAAACAATAGGAAAGGTTTTTTATTTCAATTGGTATTGATTTCCAAAAATTGTTCGATAAATAAATACCTGGATTTTCATTTGTAAATGACTTTTATCGTAACTACTCTTAGATCCTTATAATATCTATAAAATACAAAATGTATAACAAAAGCTGATGAAATAGGACAGCCAATGAGGCTAGGCCCTATGGGTCAGAGAGGTTAGGAGCAACAAACATATTTTACTAAAATTACATTAAACATTATTTTAAGACACCTATGATGCCAGAAATCCTTTTATCATCACCACTGAAAGCCTTCAATTTTATGTTCATTAAGTTTTATCTTTCCAGTTAATATGTGTCTGTAAAATCAAGCTAAACTTCTTAAGTGGAATAGAACATGAAATGCCATCCCAAGGGTCACTTTTAAAGGTATGCCATTCATGGTTGGACTTATTTTGGGTTAGCCCAGCAGTGACCATTTTTGCCTTTTCTTGGCAACATTTTTGGCTTGTATAAAAAATCATGGAGGCTGTTGTAGTCCCATCAATATTGAAACAGATCACAAAAGGGTTTGCCTTGAGTAATGATCGAAGCAGGGTTCAGGCATAAATCTGAGAAGGAAGTCTTTTGCCAAAGAGACTGCTAGAGAGCAGTCAAGTGAAGACATTCATTAAGGATCACTGATACTTCTAAACCACTTGGTGCCTAACATACCATATTTGATATGTTCAGTGGTGTGCTGGAGCCGGCTCGTGCGAGCCGGTTGTTAAATTTTTAAGAATTTTGCGAGCCGGTTGTTAAACACGGCAATGATTATAAACATAAAGTATGAAAATATACAATAAAATAAATTATATTAAAACAAAGGTATTCAAAACTCATCACTTATTATTTTATTTTACTGCAATTTACTATTATCTACCCAGATAGCACGAAAATTTTCGCATCCAGCGACAAGGATTGATGATTTGGATACAAAGCATCCCATATTAAACGAGCGAGAGTGCGGCCTTTAATTACCCCTCCAGCGTGTGCGACGCAGCGTGTGTCCGCTCTTTCCCATGCCTCAAGCGTGTGCAACACACCGTCTGCGTCCGAAATTTTCTTCTTATCGCTACGGCTCTGAGAGTGAATATGTAAGCCAGTGCGGTCTGCTTTCGTTATGTGGTTCCTTGCTGTCTGTGTTTACGTGTTAGTATTTTTTTATTTTTTTTTCTATCTCGGACCTGGCCGTAGCAGTGATTACTCAGGCCTCAATCTTTCGTGCGCTGCGTCTCAGACTTTCATAAGAGCTCTCATCTTCCTGGCTCGCATACGCAAGAAGAAATCGTTTTCTCGGCTCAACATTCTTTCCATATTTCAGGAAAACGAGACGCTGCAGCATTGATGAAAGAAGTCACTCAAACAACTCGTCGAGCTATAAAAGTTAAAAAAGCTTATAAATTTTCAACATTACTACCCACACTATACACCGGAGAAGAGGCGCTGGCGCTTCTTGTTGAGAACGACCTGACAAAGTCGCAGTACATTAACATTAGGAAAGGTGCAATTTCTCTACGTGTCTCAGTAATTTCGTCTCTCTTCCCCCTTCCCAATACAAAGTAATGTTCTCCAGCTTTCAACGCACGCGTATTTCGGGACTTTGTTATCTTCTCACCTTCTAAGCTCACACATTGTAACCAACTCGTGATTTTCTGTCAATAAACTAGGCAATTTCTCATACAATTGCATCGGAGTTCATAGATAAAATGATACATAAAACCAAATGTTCAGAAATGCGTACGAAATATTTTTTCGGACTACATTCGGCTTTTCGCCCACAGAACGAACTGTTTTGAGGGGCATTTGAGCGATAAGCTTGTATATGGTGACTGATTAAATCAGTGTTTTTGTGAGTGGGGTTCCAGTAAGTTGCAATGCTTTTCTGGAAAAGTGTTGCCATGATTTCTTCATATAACGGAAGTTATGGGTGTAAGATGAAAAATAAGGTAAGTGGTTTAGCTCAAAATTTCCTTTATTTTTTTAATTATACAAAGAAATCATTAACAAAAGTTTTGACGTTAAAATGTTGAACAATAATAAAAATTTTGCTTAATCGTTAGAAATTATTTGTTAAAATTAACATAATTAAAATTAGAAGTCGTACTTTTAATTTATAAAATGCTACTGCATTAATCGCATCAAAAAATTGAATATAGTCATAAATAATTTTTCAGATCCTGATCCCAAAAATGTCAAAACGACAGGGTAATCTATTAAGTGTTTTAAATGTGAAGACGGTGAAAACAGACACGGAATATAATGATAGTAACGAAAATCATTGTGGAGCGTCGAAGCCAACGGAACCAAATTTCGAACCAGTTGAACGACCAGTCAGTGAAGAAAAACCATCATGTTCGTCAATGAAAGAAATAGATAATCTTGCCCTCCCGGATTGTTGGAACGAAAAACAAACAAATGTATTTATAGAACAGTACAAATGGCTTCAAGTAAAGGAAGGTAAATTAGGATGTAAGAATTGTTCAACAGTTCAGCATTTAGGAGTGACAGCAGAAAAGCATGTCAATCTGTCGAAGGAATGGAGCGCATATTTAGTAACCCCAAATGGCAGTAATAAAAGTACTAGGCAAGCTTCTCTAAGAAAAAAATTAGGGAACACGATGTTTCTAAAGCCCATATTCAAATTCAAGATTTGTTAAAAGAATCGGCTAATGACTCAATTTATAATTTAGTACACAAACTAAATAATGAAAATATTGATGCTACCGTAAAAATTTTCAATACTGTTTACAGTTTGGTAAAACGTAACAAGCCTTTATCCGATATTGAGGCGGCATTAGAATTACAAAACAAAAATGGCGTAGATATAGGCAATTGTTTGCATTCACGATACAGTGCAATAAGAATAGCAGCACATATTGCAAAAGAAATTAAAATGAAGATATTTAAGAATATTATAGAAGAGAATGCCAAAATATGTATCATAATTGACGAAGCATCTACAATTTCGAAAAAAAGCACTAGATTTATCTCAGTGCACAGTTCAATCCACTTCCACACCAGTCATGTTATTTGTCGCTTTAAAAGAATTGGTGTCAACCACAGCAGAGTGTATTTTTAATACATTACTTTCTACTTTAAATGATTGTGGATTTAACAACGAATACATGAAAGCTAATTTAATCGCATTTTATTCTGATGGTGCTAATACAATGTTGGGAATAAAGTCTGGAGTAGCTACTAGGTTGTTAGAAGATTTTCCTAAAATCGTTATTTGGCACTGTTTAAATCATCGATTGCAATTGTCACTCGACGATTCAATATCCGAAATAAAACAAGTTAATCATTTAAAAATATTTTTAGATAGGATTTATAGTATTTATCACCAATCTAATAAAAATCAAACCGAGCTAGAAACTGTAGCTAAAGAACTTGAAATTGAGATTATTAAAATTGGTCGGGTACTGGGACCAAGATAGGCGGCATGTAGTTTACGAGCTGCTACTGCTGTATGGCGCGCATATCCTGCGTTATGTATGCATTTTTCTCATTCTTATTCTGGTCTGGCAAAGAGGTTCGCTAACATTAATTTCTTGCAAGACCTTGCTTTAATGATTGACATTCTTGAAGAATTTTCATTACTTTCAACTGAACTGCAGTCAAGATCAACTAACATTCAGAAAGCGCAAAAATTAATCAAACGCACCATAAGAGCTTTGGAAAATTTGAAGGTTTGTACTGGAAAGCATGAATCTCAAGTTGAAGATTTAATTAAGTCAGATAAGTTTAAAGATATTCCATTTAACAAAAATAATAAATTCATTGCTCTTCCTAGGAATATGTTATTAGAAAATATAATTCAACACATGAATTTCTGTCTTTTATCAGACAGAAACAATGATGAAAGCATTTATAATTATTTAGATTTATTAGAACCATCTACTTGGCCTTATGAAGAACTAACTTCACCATGGATAGCTGGTGAAAAAAAATTGCATCATTTAAATGAAATAATAAAATATGAAATTGATTTTCGGGATTTTGTAGATAATAATCTAAAATCAAGCAATGTTTCAATTCCTGCAACTATACAAAAAGCTAAAAAGATAGTTAGCACTATTGCAATCAGTAGTGCTGAAGCTGAAAGATGCTTCAGTTTAATGAACATAATTTGTACGAGGGTGAGAAATAGTTTGACAGTAGATCACATCTCGGAATTAATGACGATAAATTTATTAGGAAAAGAGTTAGTGGATTGGGATGCAACTCCATTTGTCAAATCATGGTTGAATCGCAACCATAGATTGGCTATAGATACAAGAGTTCGGCAAAAATCAAGGAAAGCATTCTGTGAGAATGAACTGGCTATATGGAATTTACAATAAAGAATATTGAATATTTTACTATTGTTGTAATTTGTATTTGTTGTAAATCAGTACAATTTATAAAAAACTTATGTACCTATATGCATTCATTGTTGTTAAAAATTTATCAGCACACCACTGGTTATAAATGTATTAAATATACAATATAATAATCATTAATGTTATTAAAATATTTAAAATAAATATTCAATTTGTATTTACGATATTGTCTTGTTTATATGGAAATATTTTCTTATTCTTTCAAAGAACAGATAATGCAAACTCAGGACCATCAGAAACGTAATCAATTAGATGGCAGGTGGGATACATAACTGCCAGGGGCGGCGATACGAGCGAGCCGGTTGTTAAGTATTTGGCAGCACACCACTAGATATGTTCCACATATTCCAATCTGCAGAGATGAAACAATTGTGAACGTCTCACCCTACTGGATATTTCTGATAACTTCATTCTACTTTAATAGTAACACATGAGCCCTAGCAACTACCCTGACAACTCGTACATGTTTAACAGAAACACATGTTGCAGTGGAATAGTTATTCGATAATACAAATACATCAAAATTGTTTTGTAGACCTATATTTGAAAGATCAATATAATATGTAATTACCGTTAGTTTTGCTTACTTAGCACACAAATATGATAGGGAGTTCTTTATGTTTAAAGCTTAGTACATATATCCAGGGGTGTGCTGCAACCAGCTCGCGCGAGCCGTTTGTTAAAATTTTTGATGCTCTGCAAACTGGTTGTTGAGCTAAGCATTCCAAATTACCCTTAGGACAAAAAATAAGCTTCATCACTCCATTGAGTGCTACCCAATACAATTACCTATATGGGTTTAAAATGAAATCATGCGTCACGTGTCATTGTAGCGGAGCTACAATGACACAGTCTGCGACCGCAGGGGTGTAGTCATAGGGGGAATGAATAGAATTTAAAGTCTAAAGATTTATTATTTATTTTTCCACAGTGAAACAAGTAGCTCAGAGAAGATACATTGTTTCATCTTCATTGTTATCAATATCATGCTGTGAAAATTTTGTATTTCTGCTACTGCCGTCGGTCTTGCATAGCCAATTATTCAAGAAGGATATTGACTGTTTTGTAACTGGAACGTTTTTCAGTGATTCATTGTACTTCAGGCAAAACCAATTTCAGTAATTATTTCGGATTTTTCGTGTTCACCCTTTTTGGCTGTGTTTACCATCAGGGAGCCCAAAATTTTCTGAGTTTCATGTGTTTTTAACTTCATATTTCGGTAAGTGCCACTATTTTCGTTTTTGAATGGTAATTCAATATTTACATTATTGTTGAACCTGTGCTCTCTATTTAAAATTTGTGGCGGATAGGAATGAATTATTTGAGTTATATATTCGGAATTAATTTTACTATAGAGGAAATTCAAAGCTCATTTGTAAATGTCCAAAAACTACATTTTATGCATATTAACTTATTGATACAATACTTTTGGTGGAACCGCAAGAAAATCAGCCTTAAATGGGGCATAAAAATAAGCTAGAAATTTAAATCGTGATTCCAGTATTTCATTTTGTAGGGGTTTTCCTATTTGATTTAAAATTGGCTATTAATTTTTTTAGAAAAAATATTTAAGCTAGGACCTTCATTTTTCAAGATGAAGAGGAAACAAATGAATTTATTTTCATTTACTTGATCGAAGCAGATGAAGCCATCATCAGATAGCCATTATTCTATTGCTGAAGAGAAGGATAGAAGTTTATCTAAAACTGGACAAACTACAGCAACTGTGGTGTCCTCCATGGGGTCGTCGAACATTTGCGAGCACTTTTCTGATGAAACGACATCCTCAGCGTTAATCTCTATGGGAAAATCATCTTCATTTCTATATCCAGATTGCTGATCTTAAAAACAGGCTACATATTTTGCAACAGAATGAATGGCTTATTATGGAAGATGGGAAGTTAGGATGTAAAGTTTGCTCAAAAATAGGGTCATTAGGAGCAGAAAGTAAAAAAACATGTACATCACTGGAATGGGATTCATGTTCGATAATTGCAAATGGTACTCTAAAATATAGCAGACAAGCTTATCTTTGAGAAATAATTAAAGAGCATTCTTCATCGAAACCACACTTGACAATTCAAAATATTATTGAAGAATCTAAAAAGCAAGTATTACCTTACATAATTGATAATTTAAATAAAAGTGCAATAATTGCAACTGTTAATATTTTAAACACCTTTTTATAGCCTTGTGAAATGAAATAAGCCATTATCGGATATAGATGCTGCTTTAGAATGACAAGAAAAAAATGGGGTAGATATCGGTAATTGTGTTCATTCAAGATATACTGCATATAGGGTTGTTGAACAAATTGCAAGACAGGTTAAAAGTACTTGGTTTAAAAACATAATAAATGAAAAAGAGAAAATTTGTATTGTAATTGATGAAGCATCAACACTTGCTAATATTAGTGTGTTGGTGATATATATCCTATGTATATATATAAATAGTCTGAAAATGAACCTGTGACGATTTTTTTATTAGCTCTTAAGGTGTTGAAATCCATAGCTATAGAAAGCATTTTTAATACTCTAATGGGATGTTTTAATGGCAATGGTTTTAAAAATAACTATTTACAGGAAAATCTCATAGCATTTTGTTCATACAATGCCAGCAGTTGGGCAGAAAATCAGGAGTCACTAAAAAATTAACAGAAAGATTTCTTAATATCATCACCTGGCACTGCTTAAACCATCATCTACAATTGGCTCTAGATGATTCCATTAACGACATTGGCCAGGTAAATAATTTCAAAATATTTTTGGAAAAGATATATTCAATTTATCAGCAGTCTAGTAAAAGTCAAGCCGAACTGAATTGCATTGCTAAAGAACATAAAATAATCATAATTGGGCGAGTTTTAGGTACTCGTTGGGCTACCTGTAGTCTAAGGTCAGCTAAATCGGTGTGGAGCATTTTTCACAAAATGTTAAATTTTTTGGAATGGTGAAAAAATTAGCTAATATCAATTTTATTAAAGACTTGGCTCTTATGATTGACATTTTGGGAGAATTGGCATTACTTTCAAATGCATTGTAATCAAGAGAAACGAATATTCAAAGGGCCGGTAAATTGATCAAGCACTCAATAAGAGTTCTAGAAATGTTAAAAGAAAATGTTGGAAAACATGAAAAGTTCAAAATCAAATTCTGTCAGTCATGTTTAAAGACATACCATTTGAAATAAATAATAGATTTCCAGCATTGCCCAGAGATAAATTATTGGAGAGCATAACTACAAGTATGAAGGCATGCCTTTTATCTGCAAACCACATAAATTTAAACCACTGCCTTATGACACTGGCTTTTACTCGCCTGCTGCTTGAAAGGGCAGCAGGCATGAATCCTGCAAAAGTAGGATTTTTTTCAAGGTCACCTGGGCCCGTTTATGTGGTTTGAGGTGACCGCGCAAAGTCAGCGTTCTGTCCTTTGGAAGGGACGTTCAGCAGTTGGCTCCCTTGGTGCTCTTTGTTAAGAGTAGGCTAATGCCAGTACTGGGTTTCTCTCCTCCCTTGTGAGTGTTTGGTGTGGAAGGAGCTACAGCTATAATAATCCAAGAGGTTGATTAGCCAAAAAAATACACACATTGAAGCACTGCCAATCTAATAATCATATTTTAATAACTATGAAAACTTGCTGTCTTTTTGATTTTTTGGATCCATCTACTTGGTCATATGATGAAATTCTTTCTCCATGGTTAGGAGAAAAAAAGTATATTGAACGAAATTTTAAAATAACATATTGATTTGAATGGTTTTCGGGAATGTGTTGACTTAAATATCGAATCCCAAAATATACCATTGCCTGCTACAATTATGAGAGTTAAAAAGATAATCAAAACAATTGCTATCAGTAGTGCGGAAGCAGAGAGAGGGTTTAAAGGGGAACATATTTCTAATTTGATGACAATCAGTATTATAAGTAAGGAATTGCCATATTGGGGTGCAATTTCATTTGCAAAATCATTGTTAAATAATCACAGATTGGCGACAGACATGAGAATAGAACATAGGGCTGAGAAAAATATTTCAGCTAATCAGAAAACTATACGAAATTTGTTATAACTATACATATTAGTCATTAATGTCAATAGAACATTTAAAATAAAAATGTCATTTTTATTAACAATATTCTTGTTTTATTTAAATTAAAATTCCTTCTTATTCTCTCAAAGATCAGATAATGCAATCTCAAGGCAGCAAAAAAGGTCATGAAATACATGCTGGGTAGAATGCCTAACTACAAGGGATGACAATAGTAGCGAGCCATTTGCTATATATTTGGCAACACACCCCTGCATATATCATGTATGAAAGAAAGCTGTTATGGACTAATTACCTGATACATTTCATTGCTTTATGTATATAGCATCTATTTGAATGCATTACAAAATATTAAATCCTTAAAATATTTTTTTGAATATCTGAAAATAATTCTGGCACAAAGGAGTTAAAGGTGAAATTACTTCTGCTGGCCACCAACAAAAGATTAGGCCAAATTGAAGGAGGGAGAAACTCCCTTAGGGTAAGCAAGTATACTTTTGGACCACAGTTTCTTACTTTCATTTCGCAGTATGTTAAGACAACTGCCTATGCTCAATTCCTGATGTAGATTTCTGCAGCATTGTTCTGTAACACTGGATGTGGCTTGTGGTAGTGGCTGTATAGATTGACACATGGTAGCCTGACATTTCCATTCCAATGTTAGCGGTCATCTTCAGCGATAAAGTGGGATTGGGATTCAAATGTTGGATTACCATCTGCCAACATACATAGCAGCTATCAGAAGCCACATTCAGCGCTACACTATCTATGCTCTTATGCACTTTTAAAGAAATGCTTTTTTCTTTTTGTATGTTACTCTCTTCTATTTGTTTCCATACTCTAAAGTTTTCAGTAAGGTAAAACAATTGTGCAACTGTACATTTTTGCAGATATAGAAATTGAACCCCATTCTTCCATTTGCAGTTTTACCCATGGGTTTCTGTAAGAATATAACCTCAGCAAATGACAGGTATACTTGATTACATGCAAAATTAGCAAAATTTTTAAAGTAATTCGTAATAAGATAACTGTAATAGTCATACAACAATCAGTATTAAATTAACTTGATTTTGGGAGAGTGGTGGCAGAGTAGCTTGAGAGCTGGGCTTCCTTGAAGTGGGCCTAGGTTCAAATCCTAGCAGACCGGTTTTCAACCTGGGCTTGCTCTTTCCCAACTTGTGTATTATAAATAGCACATGCAAGAACAGCAACCCATCCTTTAGCAGGGATATTGAGCAATGTGCTTCCTTGGTGCTTTTTGCAAGAGTAGGCTAATGCCAGCACTGGTCCACAGTTATCTGCCTGGTAAGGCTGCCAACCTATTTAAATGAAACACAAGATGCCTAGGAATTTGATGATTGATTTGATTCCAGATGCAGCATTTTACCCTCTGACAGTTTGAGTTCCCCATCAGTTTTTCGTGTTCCAGCAAACGACACACCCCTGCATATGCTTGTACTTTGGCTATGCGAGAACTTCGGCTTTGCGCGTATATACAGAGTCCCTACTTTTATAGGCAACAGACATTAGCCCAGAAGAGAATGCTACCATCGTACGATTTAACCAATAGACTTTCGCGAGTGGTGTGCCCTCTTCCCAAGAACAGATCGAACGAGGGGACTTCCAAGCTGGCAGCATTGCAGAACGCAACCCGGCAGTCTCGAGTGTCGAACCTGGGAGAGAGGAAGCCTAGAGAGAACGAGCGAGCAGTGAAAGAGTAGCTTAAACCACCGGGGGAAAATTTCCATATCCCTACCACTGCTTTTTGTATCGTTTTGTTATCCCACCAAGTGGACAATCCTATTTAGTATACCTTTTGTATATTTCTGCTTTGTATAATTTCAATCCATATAGTTTACCATTGTGTTATATTTTATGGCAGCAGCAGTGACACTAAGAAGTATCGTATCATTTTTCTATTCTAAGTACTTTATGAATTAATTAATATAATGTGAGATTAATGTAAATGAGACAGTTGCGTCTCATTATTGGAGGCACCGGGGAGATTGATCAATAAGGTTTTAGGGGACTTAAAATATAACTGTGTATTTCCTTATATCGATGACTTATGTATTTATTCTGACTCTTATGAGGCATACATGGACCACATCGGCAAGGTACTGCAAAGACTTCGCCAAGCAGGTCTCACTGTCCAACCAGACAAAATGAAAGTTGCTCAGTCAGCTGTAACTTCTTGGGACATCAGATAACATGTGGTACCCTGCAGATAGAAACTGAGAGAGCCAAGCCTACAATGGATTTTCCTGTGCCGACCTCACTGAAACAGGTCGTTTCCTTTCTTGGTATGCCAGGTTTTTATTCCAAGTTTATTCCTAATTTTGCTAAATTGGCCGCTCCCTTAAATGCTTTGAGGAGAAAGAATTCTACTTTTCATTGGACTGATTCTCATTGTGATTGTTTCATGAAGCTTAAAAATGTCTTGTCCTCTCCTCCAGTACTCCATTTGCCTAATTTTAATGCAGATTTCCATCTCTTTGTGGATGCTAACAATATTGCTTTGGGAGACACTCTCAATCAGCTGATCGACGGTAATTTTAAACTGGTGGCTTATGCTAGCAAAACACTTAATGTTCAGGAGTCTCGTCTTTCCTCTTATGAATTGGATATGTATGGCTTGTTGTTTTGCAACTCAAAAATTTAAGCCATACCTACAGGTGAGGCCATTTCAATTGTATACTGATCATGCTGCTCTCAATTGGCCTATTAATCACCCTAAACAATTAGGTAAAATTGGTCGTATGGTCTTAAAGCTGTCTTGATTTCGTTTTACCATTCACCGCATATCTGCTTCTCAGAATAGGGCTGCTGATTGCTTATCTCGGGTTAGAATCTTGGATCACCATTCCAATCCAACCCGTTCCTATTTCTTGTTTATTGCAACATGTTCCATACCAATATTCGCCATCATCAGGCTTTGGACAGAGTTATTTGCAAGATAATAGAGCAAATCAGGTCGAGGAAAACCATTCCTTATTATTCTTTGCAAGGCGACTTACTACGTCACCATTCCCTTGGCTCTGAGAATCCTCGAGTTGTAATTAAAACCTCTTGCTTTGAGAGAGATGATTTTCCAATACTTTCATTCTTCTCCTATTGGTGGTCATCTAGGCAGTGCAAAAACTTACGATAAAATCTCCTGTGAGTTTTGGTGGTTAGATATGAGAGCAGATGTTTCTAAAAGGGTTCAAAGTTGTCATGATTGTCAGATAACTAAACCCAGAAATTGTTTATCCCCAGCTCGTCATTCGGCTAATTTCTCCACTTATCCTTAGGAAAGAATATTTATCGATTTTTTTGGTCCAGGAGTAAATTTGGTCATGCTTATGCTTTAACCATAATTGATGGCTTTAGCAAATTTGTAATTATTCAACCAGTTAGAAATTTAACAAGTAAAGCTGTAGTTGATATCTTAACCAAGCAGGTTTTTTCAAAATTTGGGGTTCCCAAATATATTGTTTCAGATAAAGCTAACTCCTTCAAATCTAAATTATTCTATGACATGTGTCATAGAACGACGCATCCCTGCAAACGATGCACCTCTGCATATTCAGATACCCCTGCATACGCTCGTACTTCGGCTATGCGAGTACTTCGGCTTTGCGTGTACGTACAGAGTCCCTACTTTTATAGGCAACAGACATTAGCCCAGAAGAGAACGCTACCATCGTGTGATTTAACCAATAGACTTTTGCAAGTGGTGCGCCCTCTTCCCGAGAACAGATCGAACGAGGGGACTTCCAAGCTGGCAACCCGGCAGTCTAAAGTGTCGAACCTGGGAGAGAGGAAGCATAGAGAGAATGAGAGGACAAGCAAGCAGCGAGAGAGCAGCTTAAACCACCAGAGGAAAATTTCCATATCCCTACCACTGCTTTTCGTATAGTTTTTTTATCCCTCCAATTGGACAATTCTATTGAGTATATCTTTTGTATAGTTCTGCTTTGTATAATTTCACTCCAATATAGTTGTAAGCAATTCCTTGTCACTTTACCATTGTGTTATATTTGATGGCAGCAGCAGTGTCACTTAAGAAGTATCATATCGTTTTTCTATCCTAAGTACCTTGTGAATTACAAGAGATTAATGTAAATGAGACAGTTTCATCTCACATTCATGTGGTAAGCTAGATAATTCAATTCAATAAAAATTACAATGAAATTTTTAATGAACAATTGAGACAAAAGGAGACATCTCATTCATAGCCAGATAAAAAATGTATTATTTTGTTTCTTTTCAATAGAAATTACAATGTAAATATCAACTGATTATTCACTTCCTCTTTTTAGCCTTTTTCCTTGGTATTTTATTTTTGCGGTCAAATGCACTTGACTTTTTGGAGTATTTGTCCACTCCCTTCACCCACTTATCACGGGCTATCTCCCAATGTAACTGTTTTACAGCTGCAAAACAAATCATTTCATTATTTTTTGGAAAAGCTTCTTTTTGTGTTTTACAATAACAAATAACAAGCAATTGTGAACAAATCACAAAATAAAGATGTTCCTCGAACAAATAGTTCTTCTTACCTGCATTATCTTTGTTAGAAAGCCCCGAAGCACCTGTTGTGTCAAGCCGAGATGAACCTGTCTCTTGCAGCATTTCTGAAAATTCATCAGCAGATGCAAATATCTTAGATAAGTCATCGCCACTATCATCACCACTTTCACTGCTACTGCCACTTCTCTCATCAGTTATTTTCCTCTTCATGCCTTTCACCTAAAATTGGATATCATTTGTATTATACATGCTACTTAAATAGAGTACTCTTAATATATGGGTTTACTTATATAATACAGGTATACCCAGATTTACGTTGAAAAGTGGGACATAAATCGAAGCAGTTTTTCCCATAAGAATCAATGATATTAGGGAATATGCATGCAGAGTTCAGGGTAGTTCGGCACAACCGATTTTAGTAACCTCTCAATGTTGGCACTATATAGACAACAAACTGAGTCCAGGAAATAAATGGAGATAATGGTTCCTAAGGACAGTATTAGGTGGGCATGCAGAGAAGAATTCTCCAACTAAACAGTAGTGCTGCATCTGAGGGTCACCCTCAATAGGATTGCAACACTGCTGCATTTCTAATCCAAATTTCGGATGTAGTCGCCTAGCCGCTGGAAGCGATTCTCATGGCATTGTTTTGTTATTAGAAAAGATGCCTATTATTTAGAAATATAGAGATAGAATTAATAAAGTGAATTAGAATTATTAATATTTTTCAGATGACGATATTTTTAGTTTCTCTGATATTAAATAATTTTCCCGAATTCGTAGTTATAATATATCATGCATAATCAGATTCGGCATGAAATTTACTACGATTGAGTGTCATCAATTATCGTAATTTCCACTTCTGTACTCGAACCCAATTTATTTCTGCACACAGTAATTTACTAAAAGGCTCTTTTAGACATTGATCACTAAATTTGAAATAATGATTAAAATAAATTACACCGTTCTCTAGTTAATCAACATTCTTTGGGAGTTGATACATTTACATAATGGTCTTTGCCACTTAACAAAAAAATTTGACTGCATGTTATCTATACATTTTAACGAGTGTTACAAATATTAAGATGCGCATTATCGATGGGAAAATATGGTAAATGATAAATTCACCATAACTACAACAAATTCTAGAGGTGAAAGCTAATAGTCAGACGTCGTGTGACTCCACGGTTATCTCAGACATGAAAAAATTGCCCGTGCCAGTGTTTCACGCCCAAATTCACCAATTTTTTTCGATCATAAGGTTCCCTCGTTACAAAAACCTTCAAAGGCAACATATTAAGCAAGCACTTAGAGAGCATTGATCAGAGTTCGGAGTGACCCAATATATTTAAGATTGTTGTATATTTAGATGTTATATTACAGGGAGTAGATATTTAGATTGCAGTATGTGATTTTTATTTAGCATTTTCATCAAATAATAGCTTCAGGAAAGTGGCAATGAAAATTTTAAAGAATCTTAAACCTCTAATGATGTAACTCCAAGTCAAAATGACGTAAATCAATACACCTATTAATTTAACAGCGACATAACTTCGAATTGATGCAAATCAGGGCGACGTAAACCGGGGTAAACCTGTAATTACTTTAAGCAAAAATAAAATACTGCTGCTCTTACCCTTTTCTTAATCTTTTTCTTCTTGGGTTTAACTCCAGTATCTGAACCTATAACAAAAATTATTTTCAAATTAATAAAGCTTTATAAAACATAAATGTGAAAGAATATTTTCAGGACCTTTTCCTTTGCAAAGTAAAAATATACTGCAAAACAGCCTCTTTATCTAGTTTTAATGGCCATATAACTGCCTACTTCATTCTAGGCCTTTAATCTTACCATACAAATTCCAGTTTTAAATGACCTTTTCTTTATAAACCCATATATTTAAATAAACCCATTTTATAATAGTGTAGTTTACATTTTTATTAGATAGAAACTTTTGTCTTGATCATTATTCAACCTTGATAATATACAGAATCATCTCAAACATGACCACACAAAAATACATGCTAATTATGCAAACTATGATATCCTTACTCTAACAGAATCTCAGAAAATTTCTTAAAACATAAATCAAGAATTTCTTGCTCCTTTTCATGCAATCAGAGATTAAAAGCAAAATTTGATGCTGCTAAAATTGAGCTAATGACTATGTTAATACTTAAGAAACATCAAAAACATTTCCATTATTTCCTGTATGCAGAGCTGGGAAGTTATGGTTCCGACCTTAAATTTTCGAACTTGTTCTGTTTCGGGTTCGGTTCAGAGTGATAGAAAGAAGGAACGGTTCGGTGCCAGAACTTTTTTCAATTACGTTAAGATGTTATGACTGTTTCTTATAAATAATGTGACCTAAGGTCATCTTTTTAAAGAAAATTTCCTTTTTTAATTCAACTTTTTTCCTCTTTTTTTAGTCTTTCTTCTTTTGTCCTCTTTTTTATGTCCAGCATATTGAAATTGCATTTTTACGCTTTCAATTTCTTTATTCATCCAAAGATGCTAATATATTTCGGTATACATTTATGTAGGTTCAGTTATATTCCAAACGGTTGGCTATATAAATTATCAGGTATTTTCAGGTGAACCTCTACGACAGGGGTGAACAACCTTTAGTTAATAGCCGGCTACAGTCACAGTCATAAGACTCTCGGTGAACCGTATTTAAATACCTTACAGCTTCATTGGCCCACATTAAACTTAAATATGAAAAAATTATTGAGGTCCATTTTCCATAGAATAACGCAACAAACATTAGAAACTTGAGAAAAGGCAGAATTTTATCCCTTTTCATGTTAAACATTTAAAAATCCTAATATCATAGAAGTATATTCTTAGAAGTCTTACTGCAGGCCAGATTAAACTGGGCAATGGGCTGCATCCAGCCTGCGGGCCGTAGGTTGCCTACCCCTGATCTACCAAATTTGTTGAAATAAAATTTAAAAAATGATGCTTAAATTGTTAACTCTTCAAGGGGATGTGAAATAAACCTATGATTAACATTTAGATTTTTTTTGTTGATTTTTCAATATATTGGATTTACATTTTCATCTTCAAAATAGCATAAACTTTTCTTGAGTGTCCTAAAAAATCATCTTTGATGAATTAAACAACAAATTCAATTATTTAATAATAATATTCTTCTAATAGGTTTCTTTCTTTGGATTATGGATGACATTAAAATATCAAGACAGATAACATGGCATGGTGACCCGAAGAGAAAAAAACCAAGGAGAAAAGAGATGGTAATGCTATAGATCAGTGGTTTCCAAACTGTGGGACACTCCTCCCTAGGGGATTTGGTATATCTTTACTGTCTGTTTAACCATCCTATCTGTGAGACCCAAAATATACATACGTAAAATTCTAAGCTCTCGACTGGCTAGGACATATCATTTGGATCCATGTTTTTCTTATGGTGGTCATATTAATTGCAATTGTAGGTCCAGTTTATGAACTGTGGTTGAACATGACATAAAGGGGAGGGAAGGCACAAAGACAAGTTTTCTTGGATGAGGAGGATGTGGCTTTGTAATGTTTGGAAGCCGCTGCCGTAGATGATATCTAATCAGTTCTCCCAATTTCAAAGTCACCTTGATATTAATCCATGGGAGCTGCTACGTAAATCTTTTAAAAATAAAAGTTAGGAAATTTTAATTTTTTTGTAAATTCTTAAAACAATTACAGATATGCCTTCCTAGGAATTAAATTAAGGAAAATATCCTTTTCAAATGATGATTACTACACATACCAGAGCCACTGTCATCATCAAACTCTACTCCATCAGCAAAGTCCACTTCATCATCAACTTCAACATTTTTCTTTCCACCAATGAACTTCTTCATGACTTCTTCAAACTCATCACTTCCGACACTTTCATTGTCACTTTCTCCCTTCTCTTCTTTTTTGAATTTCATCTTCTCTCTTCTCCTTTGGTGAACATACCTAGAAAGAAAAAACATTATTTAAATTAAAATTCCATTATTTCAGTGGTATCATATGATTTATATGTAATTTAGTTGAGTAAACAGTAAAAGCAGTGTTAATTTTCTTTATTCTGAAAGATAATAAAGAACATTATCATGATATTTCATCTGAATATGAAAGTGGTTAAGAAGATTGAAATATTTACCAAATAAAGTTGCATCAACATATTTCAAATGTCTGACAGAAATTGAAGAACATCATGGTAAAAACTTTTTGTCAGTATTATTACAAAATGATTTGAATTTGTTTCTAAAATATTTGTAAAATATTAAGCAGTTCACTTACTTGTATAAAAACATTTCATCTACAGGTATATTTTCTTCCTTTTCATTTAAATAATTTTCAGAAATCACAGGCAGCGACTTGGGACCTTGAGGAGTATAATTACTTTTTCTGGAGAACGAATATGCATGAAGAAGTGGTTCACCTTCTTCACTTTCACTTTTCTTTAACTGTTGAAATAAACTTTACCAATTAGAATTTCTCAATCTGATGTTACAGCACATTATTAACCCATTAATGACCAACAGTGAAAATGCAACATTCTTAAATGATTTTTTAATTATTAAATTACATCATTTTTCTGCCTATAAGATGCCTCCAGTTTTTTAGAAAATTTTTTAGGAAAAAAGTATTTTAGATCACCAAGGAATTTAGGAAAGGCCACATCATGTATCATTTCCAGCCATGACTAAGTCCATATCTGGCAACATTTACAGAAAGTATTACGGCGTGATAACAGTTAAATATAATGTTTTAGATAAACTTAATTTGTAAAATAATAGGGATGATCTAAAACATAAATAATTACTTCAAGACTTGTATAGTTAAATGTGCCGTGTAAACTTGGCAGTTGTATTAATTAAGCTGTCGGAGTGCACTGAACACGTCACACATATAGATACCCTTTACAGATAGTACCGTATTTACCTGAATATAAGACAAGGTTTTGTTCCAATTTTTATGGTTGAAAAATTGCTAGTCATCTTATAATCGCGTGGTGTGCAATAGTGTAACTGGCACCTGGTATATTGTTTTTACGATCATGACTAATATCTAGACACTTACTGAGCGAATTATCTTCTTTGTATCATCAAAGATGCAACACCTGCATATGTATGGAACTTCTCAGCTGGCTTTGTACATAGTAAGGTTGAATGGGCGAAAGATTTTACACCAACATACATAATTTGATCCTGTCGCGATATCATAGTGTGTTGATCGAAGACAAAGTGAACCATCTATGACTGTAGTAAATTCCATGTGAATTAAAGTCTTCATGATTGTTAACTATCCAGTTTTACGTAAAAATATGGGTGACCACGTTGAGAAGAGAGGTTCTACACCTTCACAAATATCGAAATCATTGCGTAATAGTTGATGCAAACTGTAAATAGAAGTGTTGTGTTTCTAACAGTTTGGATGATCAGAATATGACATTCTTTGGGTGGAGGAAGATGATGCAGCTATTGGAGATTCCTCCAGTAGTGAAAGTGAAAATAACAACTAAAATGTGCTAATGAGAAATAATTTGCACGAGAAATACTAATGTTCCAAAATATTCAATTGAAAATTCCAATCAAAATTGCTTATTTCAATTGGTTCAATGTTCATTACTCAATGGTATAATAAACCTCTGTCATTGTGTGGATAATAAATTTTTTCCATTCATTAGGAGTTAAAAATGGGGGGTCATCTTATAATCAGAGTCGTCTTATATTCAGGTATATGTGGTACTTACTTAAACTTAAGTGCAAGATGAGATTTTAATTTAATGGAATAAATAATAAATGGAATGCATATGTAATAACAATATGTATGCTCAACTAGTCCTTTTTCTTCTGCAACTCTTTTTGCCTCGTACATAACAATTTTGAAAATTTACAGTTAAAGAAATTTTTAAAAAATTCTATATTCTAATTTTGATCTATACAGCAATACCAAACTTTCTCTGTTCCACTATCCATCCCTTCCTCCTCTACTTGTGGCCACTTAGAACCAAGCTTACAAAGACTGTTTCTCTTATCCCATCAGATTCAGTTTTTCCTCATTTTTTCCATTCATGGATCATTTTTTTCTATGTGAGGTGGACCAAAATGACATGCTGCTGCTTGGTTTCCATGCGTTTTTGCATATTGAATCACCTGAAGCTTATAGGTAATAGTGTTAGCATATCTTTTCATTCTTGTAGCCATTACAATCTCAATACACGTAACGTTATTTATCCTAGATATGAATAAAATATTTACATCTACATGAATTCTAATGTTCAGTGGCATTAATCACACTATTTATCAGGTTCATTAGGCACTAAAACATATGAATAACATCGTATTCACATTGCATCAAGTTTTATTGTATACATTAACAATTTTTTTGCTATTACTTATTAATAATGTATATTTTAATGTTTTGCATTGAATGACTGTCAATTATTCCATTTTGGGGATCAGTAGATTTGTGAGTGTAATACTGAAGACAGTAATAATTTTACCTTTGGTCTATAAGATGCAGGCTGATTTTGGGTGTAATTTTTCTGGAAGAAAAGTGCACCCTATATGCCAAAAAAATACAGTAATACTTCTGTTGTTACTCTACACTGATAGATGAACTTCTTAACTACTGAAAACAATTTCTGGAGTGCAGAGTAACATCAGAAATTGATTAATTTAGCAATTAAAAGAAAAATACCATTAAAAATGTTAAAACTTGGCATTACAGGTTTAATAATGAAGTGCACTTGAGAAATAACCCCCGAGAGGTTTCTAAGTACATCATAGTGCATACTATTTTCTATTCAATGAAGTTCTCACCATAGAATTTTGCATTAGACAATAGATAATGCAATTGGTCGTTTGCTATAATCAGGAATTAAAACCTACCTTCTTGGGATTCTTGAAAGCAAACCTATTCAAGAAGCTCAAAAGTGAAAAATCTTGCAGAGGATCACCACTGTAGTCAATGTATTCTCCTTTGCAAAGTTTTTGTGCAAACAGAGCAACTGTTGGATGAAAATGCTGGCAAAGTCGGATAAGTTCTGAGTAGGTACAAGAAGGAGTTACAGCATACAGAGGATTTCGTTGGTAAGGATCATGACCATTGATCAGCTTTTTTATTGTAAGCCTATCATTTGGAATCAGAGCATGGCAATGTACCCAAGAAAGAGCTCCACTTTTCTCTTTCTCATCTTTAACATTAAGCAATTCAGTTTTAATTTCTTCTATTCCTTCCTCCTGTTTCACCTACAATTGACACCAACATTATAGGTTATTGATATGAAGAATGTATGAAATATTTGTTCTTAGAAATGAAGCAGGGCAATATATCCAACTTTCATGTAATATTATAAATAATTTATAATATAACCCCAATAGTAAGATTTCTATAGCAATATATATATATATATAATATTGTATTATATATATATATATATATATATATATATATATATATATATATATATATATACATAATATTGTATTATATTTTTTGTTGGTGGTAAGAAGTTACCATCCAATAATTTTATAGCCTTCAATCAGTTACCTTGATTTCATCTTCTTCCACTTTTATGTCTGCATAATGTTCATATTCATCATCATCTGATATTTCCACTATATTTTTAGCCTTCTCTTCAGTTGAAACATTTGAGCCGTGGAATTTCAAGGTTTGGGGATCTGAACTCTTTCGAAGAATTTCAGAAATCATGTACAGAACTCCACAAGTAAATGGGATTGGCAGATAATGGCAAACCTACATAAAAAGATATATTATATTAGCCAAAAAAATACATTTTTACACTGAAAGTTATTGTTCAACACAACATCCATATACATAATATATTTTCTTTGAAACAAAGAGAAGATGCAACAAAAAGAATACCTCCAGAAAACGCTTCACAAAAGCTTTCTTTCGGTATGCTTCAGTATCATTCCTTAAGGCCTTAAAGCAAATACTAAGGAACATGGCCTGGAGATTGGAAGTGGCCAGATGTGGATCAATAATCTTTTTGTATAGGGCAGTGTAAAATCTGAAAATCAACAAAATAGAAAAATCGTATTTTTATTTAGCCATGAAAAATTTTATAAGTAGTTAATACTAAAGAATACCTGTCTGATATAAAATCGCTGCTACAGTCCATAACTTGGAGTAATAGAGACAATGCATGGACAGAGATATTGAAACTTCCCAAATGAACAATTTTGTGAACTGTTTGTATGTGCTCCATCAATTCTTCATCCTCTCTTTTCAACTTTGAATAAGGGTATGCACGTTTTACTCCTGTTAATAATGCACCCATCATTCTTGAATCAATTTCTCCCTAAAGCAAACAACAAAAATGATCAGATTTTTCATTAATTAAATAGTGATATTCAATGCAATTAAAATATTTCACAAATATGAAGCAAAATGGTAGTATTGCTCATTTGTTTAGTGGTGGCAGTCGGCAACGCATGAGAGGGGAAGGGAAAGACTTGGGAGGGCACCTTTAAGGGGAAAGTCAATGTCATAGCCATGCGCAGTAGAACATTTTGGGTTTGGACTAATAGTTCGGAGAATAGGTCGTGCAGCTTTTGCCCATGGCTAAACATGGCCTCCCCTATAGGTGGTCCCGCCTCAAGGATGGACTCGTCCTTCCGTGAGAGTGCCTTCTGCGCACCGCCACCACTAAATGAACATACTATAACTAGAGACATTAAGTGAGACTAAGGAGCGATGATTAAATAAAAGGTAAATGGTGGTATTATTTTCATCAAAATACTTTTAAATGGGCCAATTCAGTTTAGAAAAAATCTCTCTGAAGAGACTTATTGTCTCTACCAAATTATTACTATCATAAAAAATAGATCATGAGGATTATAAAAACTGGAAAAATAAAGAATGGGCTTTATCTAAAATCTTACCTTTTTGATACAACCCTTGAAGAATGAAAAGTAGAGTTTGATGAGACTTTTAGCTAAATCACTGTCATCTTCCGTGAGATAATATTGGCTTAAAAAACACAAGCAGTAGAACTGTGCTTTACTGCTGATGTTGTGTCTATATTTTTAATGAAAATAATCAATCATGGAATTATGAATCAAATATCAAACACAAAATATAAACTATTACACTACAAGATGCCCCATACCTGAAAAGCAGCTTCTCAACTTCTTCCATTACAACCATCTTCATATTTGGATGGACTTGAAGCAACTGTTTCAAACAATGCATTACTTTAGAAGATACCTTTTGGTTTGGATCACCAAGTTTATTCACCAGGTTCGCAAGGATGAACTAAAAGTTAAAGAAACATGTCAGTTTTATGCAGATTAACATACTCATATAAAAACAGATAGGCACTCACATCTTCTTTTTCGGCCACATTGGCAAGCAATTGATGCAATGCAGATATAGCTTGCATTCTATTTTTTTCTACTGCATCTTTTGCAGCAACTTCAGACACTGCTGCCACAAAGTTACCAAATGCTTTCTTTAATTCATCTTCAAATCTCCATATCATAAGAATTTTCTTTCTAAGGGATGGTTTCCCATTTGAAAGGGAATCAAGAAGTGTCAATGGGCGGTGTGATAATGGACGCAGCTTCTCCCATGTTTTTGGAATCAAATCTTCTATGAAGAGTTCAGTGAGTGTTTCTATAATAAAGTAAAATTAATTGGTAATCAAATCAAATAATAAATTAGATAAATAATACAATACAAGGCAAGACACTATACAATGAAAAAGAAAAACCTAAAACTTGGAGGATTAATGAAGGATAATTTTAAAAAAGATTCACAAGGTCTACAGAAAGTTAGATAAATAATTATTACTTAACAATGTAACGTTAAATGTCACTAATGCAAACTACATGTAGGAAAGTCGAGAATTTAAAAAAAAAACACCGGATTAAACCACGAAGAAAACTAAATGAAAGCAAAGTACAACAAACTTTAACAACCTTTACTATCTGCCAAACAACTGGCTTCATAATACTTGTAAATTATGAAATGATAAAAATTTAATAAAAAACTAAATTTAAAAACGCTAACAAAGAACTGAAGAATTTTGGACAAAGAAAGCGCAATTACACTTACCTATGACAGTAAAGCAATCTTTTTTCTTCCCCATTTTAACCATATTTATTAAATTCTCCAATAAAGGAAGATTATGCATTGGTGAATCCTGAATAGAGAGGGTATATGAAGCTACCTTGTCAGAACTAGTTCCTTTTGACATGACAGTTCTCATCCAGTTGTAATCAGAACTCGATGACATCTCTGAAAAATAATAACAGTGAATAAAACGCATCAAAAGCTCCACTCAAACTTCATCTGTTTGAAAACAATCTTCTTACTTTCTTTGTATTTTATAGTCTCATCTTCCATTGCTGCTTCTGCTTCATTTTTCATTTTTAACACCACATCTTGGGCAGATCGTGGAAAATCGTCTGGATCTTTGGGTATCTACATATAAATAAAAAGTAACCACTTATAACTTGTTTACAACTAAAACGTAAAACAAACATCCATATTCTTACTAGAGCTACTCACGTCATTATCATACCACTTCCCTCTATTATTACCGAAATTAACATCCTTAATAGCCTGCTTATTAGAAAAAGAATTTTTAGGAGCTTTACCCCTAACAGGATGTTTTGAGTTTTTACTAGTATTTTTCATCTTAATAAATGATAGCAATATACAATTATTCTAAACAAGTACTAATGTTTACATTTGCGCCAGCATGGACAACGCATGTGAACGCATGCTGTACTGAAATGTGCATTTGGTATGTCACATGTTTTTAGTAGTTCATTCTTTTATCCACTTCCAATTTTAAGGAAGTTTCTTTAAAAGTCTTTTCAATATTTTAGACTTTTAAAATTGTCTGTATTTGGTAAATATTTTTTATTTTTTTTGACAAACAGTTGCATTTTACTTTTTGGTTAAATCGATTAAATTCAAGCACAACGCGGGATTTACAAAAAACGTAAAGGATATCCGACGTGAAAGTTACTTATGGGTATGTACATGAAAAATTTTTATGGCGGGAAAGTTTTTTAGATTTTTAAATTATCTTCCTTAAAATTTTAGTTTAAATAAGTTAACATTTCTCGGGAACTCACGCATAGAAAGCTCAAAACTTTCATTGAATATTTTGATAATGAAGTGGCTTTGAAACTCTTAGTTTTCCGAATCAATGTAGGAATTCCATTTTTAGTTAGGTAAACTATAATACGAAATGGTTTTATTCTAAATTTAAGTATAGTTTTTGTAGTTTTTATATTAATTTGCTTTCTGTGAATTTCAGAATATTTTTTTAAAAAGATTCCAAGTTCTGTTAAAAACTTCGTTAAGCGGTGAGAAAATGGTCATCCATAAACATTCTTTGGTAATATACAAATCAAGGTAAGTATACGGATTATAATTATGAAAGACTAGAACGGTTTTTTCAAGGAATCTCGGAGTTAGAAGTTGCATGATTTTTATAAACAAACATTTTAAGTAAGAAACTATCTTAACGGCATTGGTTCACCATAACTTTCTAATTCATCAATTACATGAATATTAATTGTTAAGTTTGTCAAACATTCCGTATATAAGAGATTGTCGCAGAAAGATCTGAGTAGTACAATTATAATTAGCTAATATTTCTATTGTGTTTATATCGGATTACTTTACGGGCTTTTATAATCTGTCCAAGCCAAACGACTTGGTTTTGTGTGTCACACCATATACATAGCCACAGCAATCTTATTCTCACAAGTAAATCCGACAGCCCTATGTTTTCCCTAAGATATTTTTCTCATGGTTGACTTTTAAGACAGTCTTGAAGTATTTTGTATTTATTTCATGTTGTATTTCTAATTATTGTGAGGCATCAATAAATTAAAAACCTCTATAAAACACAGCTTTAGCAGGTAGAAAACAAACTGCAGAATAGATTCAACTCAGTAGCGTTGCCAGGATTTGACCAGGGGGGATTCAGGTTCAGAGATATGTACCGGATAAGGAGTTATCCTGCCAGAGGCAAAAATTATTTACTTTATTTAATGATTTACACATATGCTCCATAAACCCCTATACAAACTCTCCGAGATTTTTTTGTTACAAATAAATAAATTGTTTTGGATCACTGAAATTAAAAATTTTCTTTAAAAAAATGAAATTCGTGGGATTTATTATTAATAAATTTAAGTATTTTAAAAGCAATATTTTTTACAGATTTTAAAATAAGTTTTCCTTTATAAGAGGTATTGCAAACAGAAATAAATATGTCAAAACTTTCCTAACAACAATTTTTCTAGTCTACAATTATTTCAGTGCTTTTTAGTTCATGATATTATATTTGTATTAAGTAATAAAATATATATTAAAATTTTTTATTATAAACGAAATTATTTTTCTATTAATTTATAATAGTGTTGACGATTTATATTGAAAATTTACATACACATGACTCCATATGAGACATAAATTAATGTTGGAAAGATATATTCTCTGTTAGTAAGTTTACCTAAATATGAAGAAAACTTGAATTTATTATTTTTAAATTACTATTTAAAAACACGATTTTTGACATCAAACAGTAAGCTAATTTATAGTGATGAAAAATATAGCTCTAATTTATTTTATTGTTTTCTATATCATTTAAGAAAAAGTTTAATAAAAATTGGAAAATATTCTACATATTTTCTTGGTATTCAGAGCACAAAATTTAATCTTCTTTTTTTCTTGGCTAGCTGATCAATTATTTCATCTTCTGCAGGAAATAAATTTCTATATAGGTATATTAAAGCAAAGCCATTCAAATGGGCATCACCTGTAGAGTTTCACTTTTAGGTTTTTTAGAGTTGAGAATGATCGTTCATGTTTAGCGGTAGAGGTAGGTAATGTACATAGTATTAATATAAATATATTAGGATGTGGACTAGATTCACAGATTTCTAAGGCTCCCATAGCAGTTTTAGGGAGATTCTTCGTTTGTCGAGCTAAATAACGATACCACATTTTTAACTCAACAGCTGCTTCCTCAGCATCACAGTTTACGTCATTGTGGTAAAACTGCACCAATTGTTTCAAACTATTTAATTGTACTTCATTGGGGCTAGCTTTAGGGTTCTTAGGCAGTAAGCACATAAAATATTTTAAAATATTTTTATGCTTAAGAAAATGTTCTTCCAGACTTGTTTTACTTTGCTGCACAGCAAGGCCGTGTATTATACATAGGTCTGTTGCACTCTTAAGAGCATGTACAGACTTCGGCTGCATATGGAGGGGAAGTTCCTCCGTCATGGAGGGGAAGTTCCCTCGGTCATCTTGACTACCCCCACCCCACCGCTAGCCCATCCTACTCCTTAGGTTGTCAACTCACACTGTTTACAGTTGACTGCCAAGGTGAAGTTTTGAGAATATTTGGCAACAGTGTAGTTAGAAAAGAACCGAGAAAGCGATAGCCTGTGTGGTAAGGAAGGGCGAGAGGGGAGGGTGCCAAGTGGAGTGAGAGATTAGGCCACACCCACAGTACACCCAAAATGTTCTTTTGATCGTGGCAGGCCTATAGTTAGGCTATGACAACTTCGCTTGGCTCCCATGTTGGGTCCCAGAGCAGACGATTACTGCATAAACCTATACAGCGAATTGGTATGGAAGGTTCCCTTTTTTAGGAAAGTAAAATATTAAAACTTCATGAGGGTCGAGGTTTGTCAATTATTTTCAAATAGTCATTGGTGTGATACCAGTCACCAGTAACTATAATGACAATTGCATTATCGCCTCATTTACGGGTCCATGGCTGTCATTAGTTTGGAGCGATTTTTTGCTTTGATTATCTAATAACACGTAAGTTGTTGGGCAAACGATTACATTATTAAAGCAGTGATAATTTTACATTCCTAAACTTAAATTCTATGACCCGCACTAGGACAAAATTTTAATGAGAAATTTTTAATCATTGTTTTGTTTAGGGTGTAATTTACATGCAAAATTGAAGTATTTTAATGTTCATACCTGAAAGGGAATGTTTAAGCACGTATACCCACCTCCCCTTGAAATTGATGGAATGATATGATCCGAAGATCCTATGCAGACAGGCATTATGCCTGTCTGCATAGGATCTTCGGATCATATCATTCCATCAATTTCATGTTTGGTAATCTCACCATTTGAGAGGTAGGAGTTTCTTTCGATATTCTCTTCGAGGACATCTGTTGGGGCAGTTTGATACTAACTTGGTTAGTTCCCGTCCCACCAAGGGAAACATCCGTGTTCAGAAACGAGAGAAAATGTTCTGCTACGATAGTTCAGAGGTAGAATATCCGCCCGGCAAGTGGAAGACCCGGGTTCAATTCCCGGTCATAGCAGACTTTTTTCTCGTTTCAAAAATTGTTCCTTCTTTCACCTTATGCCTGTCTGCATAGGATCTTCGGATCATATCATTCCATCAATTTCATGTTTGGCAATCTCACCATTTGAGAGGTAGGAGTTTCTTTCGATATTCTCTTCGAGGACATCTGTTGGGGCAGTTTGATACTAACTTGGTTAGTTCCCGTCCCACCAAGGGAAACATCCGTGTTCAGAAACGAGAGAAAATGTTCTGCTACGATAGTTCAGAGGTAGAATATCCGCCCGGCAAGTGGAAGACCCGGGTTCAATTCCCGGTCATAGCAGACTTTTTTCTCGTTTCAAAAACACCTCCCCTTGGTTATGCCACTGATATTCAGGTATGGATATATTTATTTTTAAGAGGGGGTTCGCGAGATTTGGATTTTTATGACGGGTTCACGGGATGGAAAAAGTTTGGGAACTACTGCTCTACTCCAATGGTAGGTCATGCTTGTTGGCATTCTCACCCGCAAAGACACGGCCTTGCTGCATAGATGATCAGCGTTATGTTTTTGTCTCATATTTACATGGCTTTCTTTGTTACTATTTTATTAATTATCTTTACTAATAAGTTCAATTTTGTCTCACTGGATATTATAGTTGTAATAAAAACAGGAAAAAAATAATAATAACAAATAATTTTTTTCTTTCGATTCAAATTTAAAATTTTCATATTTTTTAATAAATAAAAAAGTTAAAAATAATAAATAAGCAATAAAAATATTTTTTTTATTTCCTCATGCAGGGTTTGAACCCCCTTTGGCTATGTCCCTGATTCCACTCTAAACTTATTCCTTCGGTAAAATTTATTATATGAATTAAGATTATTTGTCTGAAATAAAAGTGCATGGGTAACCCTCTCACTTATAATATATTCATTTAAAAATTGTATATTTGTTGTAAACTATGAATGTAAAAAATTCTATCCAGAAAAAAATGAAAAGGAGAGAAACAGTAAAATAATTCCACTTTATTTAATAGAACCAGCTTGACTGGCTTCGACTAACAATAAGATCTAGCCATTATCAGGTATGGAAGCTAAGATCAACACAACTATACATATATGGATAGGAGGGAATTGGGGGAGGGAAAAGTACAAAAGAAGGGCCAATGAATGTGCAGGGTGAGGGAAAGGTTAAGTCGAGGTATGAGGAAGGAGTGATGATTTGGAAGAAACAAAGTAAGCAGAGGGAAATGAGAATGGGAAATAAGTTCATTAACAAGGTGAAGAGTATTATCATTACTATGTAACAAAATTTCTAACTGCTTGAAAAGATTTCGTCTGGAGCCTTTGCTTTCAAACTGAATGACCTCCAGAATAATGTCAGAGGAATGGTTATTTTTGAGCAGGTGTTGTGCCAAGTGAGATTTAAACGAACCTTGTAGAAAAGATTTTTTGTGTTCCATATCCCTAGTGTGGAAATTTCTCCCTGTTTGCTCTATGTAAATTGCATTACAATCGTTGCAAGTAAGTTTATAGACCTTGCTCCTAAGAAGTACTTATATCGTGTTTATCTTTGGTGTTAGTTAAAATTTTTCTTAAATTGGTGAGAGTGTAGAAAGCTGGATGTAATTTGTCTCTAGGGATGATGTTAGCAATAAGCTGGGAAATATGGTGGTATAGGGTAATTTGAACCAACGGGGTATTGAAGATGTGTTCTAGTGTTCATTTTCTTTGCTTCCTATAAAGGAGTGTATGAAAAACAGTTGGTGCTATTTGTTTTATGACAATAAGTTGTTTATTGAATTCTGCCTGAGAGAGAGGAATATGGGTTAACTGGTGTATTAAGGCATGATAGGCAGCGTGTTTATGTGGAGTGGGGTGGAAAGATGAGGAGTGAATAGTGTGATCTGTATAAGTATGTTTCCTGAAAATGGCAAATTGTAAGTTAAGTGTATGTCTATATTTGGTTAGGTCAAGGAAATTGAGGGAATTACTTATTTCAATCTCTTGGGTGAATGTAATGGATGGATGTAAGGTACTGAGGATAGAAAACAAGAAGTCCAAACCAGTACTAATGCAGGCTGGGTTTCCAAAGTTGATGTCCCAAATTGGTTGCTTATATTGACAAGAAAATTTTCAGTATGTGTTAGTGATTTCATGGAATTTTCATACAATAAATACCATTTGTAATTCATAGTTTATCATTGATAGAGAAAAATTGGAAAACAAATTAATAGAGCATTATCAGGTTTAAAATTCTAAAAGCAATGTCAAAATCTCTTTCTGACATTATATTTTACATTTTTTAAATAAATTAATTTAATAAATGTTACTGTTCGTATGCTAATATGTATTGCTGAAGGGTTAGTCAAGTGGAAAAGAAAATAACCCATTGGTTCACTTGTCTATGCTCAAGCAAAGTTTGGTAATAACCGTCTGCATGGCAACAATCTGATAAAATGCGATTTAACCCTTAACTGGCATACTTTAAAAAATCACATAACTGGTATGAGAGGTCTGGGAGACCCCTTCAATTTAATGATAAAAATTACACAATTAATAATACTTTGTTTAATTTGTTTTCACCTCAAAACAATTATAGATGCTTAAGAAAGCCAAATCTAAAACAATTTTTGCATATGTGATGGAAAATGCTTTCAGAACAAAAAAAAAACAAATGAATGTCATTTTTCACAGTTAAGATGTTATATAGTTTTTTTAATTTTCAGCGCAGGTTTTGCAAACTTTATTGACATTGTAAGCAGATCGGATTTTTGCTCCATTTGAACATTTCTTCCAAAATAATGTTACTGCTTTCCAAGTATTGTGAACTTTCAGTTGGACTAATTTCTACCTCATCTTTCTCACTGATGGTAACTTCTGTATCAGAACTGTGATCACTTTCAATCACGAAATCTGGATCATTTATGTCGTCCTCACTGTCAACAGTGTCACTCTTATCAGATTCCTATAACACTTTTGTGCTACCTCTCCAAATCTGGGTGCATCTGGGTGTATGAAGGATGGACCTGGTTTTCTGTCCATTTTCTAGAAAATAATCAAAAATGTAATTAAAGAAACTACAAAAATAGATGGCCTGCTTAGGAAATAATTTAATGGAAACTTAATGTATAAATAAGTTATAGAAATATATGATCAGCCCCAAAAAAGAGAAGAAATAGAGTTATACCTGTTAATTAAGTTACGTAAGTGGTACAGTCGGTCTGTGAGATTGCTCTTGAAATTAAAAACCAAATAACAGCAAAACACATAAGGCAATAATACGACTAATTTACACAGTGTCTGCTGACCCACTGATGGGAAGGTAGATAGGAGCTAATGTGTGTGTGATGAAATGGCAGAAAGATATGCAAGTGAATCAGATGGCAGTGGTCTGTGAGACCGCTGTGTACCAGTTAAGGGTTAAAATGCAAAAATGCTGTTTTAATAGAAATTCAAGAAAATATGATCAATTATCAAAATTCTGTGATATGAATTAGAATCTACATTCTATTCCCCTTAGAACAGTACAAACCTCGGTCCGATATCAAATTTTAAGATATTTTAAAGTGTCAAAGAAAACATCTCTGCGCAATGGATTTGAGACAAATAGGAAAAAAACGTTCCTGGAATCGAACCTGGGACTTCAATCTTTGCCAAATAAATTATAGCCCGGAGGTGGGCCCTGGCAGCATGAGCCTCATACTAAGCTTCATGAAAAATCAGTCCATTGATGCAAAAGTTGTTAGTATGGGACATATATACATAGAAAGATCTCAGACTTTCCCAGTGAATTGATGCGAAGAAGTTTTCTCGGGCTTCCAGCCAGGTCATAATACTGTATTATGATCCGGCTGGAAGCCCGTGAAAACTTCTTCCCATATATACATACATACACACAGGCAGGACCATTTCATAAGGCTGTTTCCTTTGGAAACCAGCCTATAAAATGGTCCAACTGCCTAAAGGATCCTTTGCATAAACAAAAAATATTGTCAATGTAATGGTACCATAAAACAACATTCTTAATGGCCATTAAATTGCATTCAAGATTTTTCATAAAAATATCAGCAAGAAGAAATGTTTAAGACCATTTACCATCAACAAGAAGGACTAGCTATGGGATCCCCTCTGTCACCTCTCCATGCTGATATTTTTATGAATAATCTTGAATGCGATTTGTTTAGCTCAACTCTTCGCCTTGTTAATGAACTTATTCCCCCCTCTCATTCCCCTCGGCTTATTTTGTTTCTTCCAAATCATCACTCCTCCTTGCCTCCCTTTTGTACTTTTCTCTCCCCCATTTCCTACCTTTTTCACATATATTTGTGTTGTTCCTTGCTTCCATAACTGATGATGACTAGATGTTAGTCGAAACCGGTCAAGTTGCTTCTGTTAAATAAAGTGGAATTATTTTACTAAGTGTTTCTCTCCTTTTCATTTATTATGGAGTTCTACAAAGTAAAGGCTTCATCCATCGATTCTATCCTGAAATGTTCCTCAAATTGGTGTTACCTCAGTTTTATCTTATGGTATGATTTTAATCTGAACAGCATTTTCTTAAACAAAAAAATTTTCCTATCCTTATTTTTTTTAAAACCCATTTTGTAAAGTTTGACCAAGTCATACTTGACTTCAATGGTTGTTAGTACTTTTCGTCATTGCTGAAAAGCATTATTATCTTTGTGATGTCCGTCTGTCCATATGCATATACAGGCATACCTCGTTTAGCGCATGAGAGGCGTTCCGAGACATGTGCGCTATCAGAATTTGCGCTAAAAGAACAGTTTTTAACCTAGCACTTAACCCAGTTGATTTTTACTCTTCAGAAATTTTCTATTTTTATCTTGCAACTTATATAATGATAGAGCATTTTTATATATTAATTGGAAGTCAAGAAAACGAAGTACCGTATTTACTCGTGTAATACCTGCACTTTTCCCCCCACTAGTTCCGATCAAAAAAGAGGGTGCGGACATTACACGATATTTGCCCCTTCATCTTTTGAGGGTAGCCCACCCGCGAAACGCCTCCTATCACTGCGTGCGTGGCGTGAGATGACTATGCGTTTTCTTCTGTAGGCCCAATATGCCGTGCATTTTATTACTCGATTTATAACTAGGGTATGGATTTTTCGGGTTTTACCCGATTTTTACCCTCCGATTGCCTTTTTAAAATTTCGGGTAAAACCCGAAATTATTAATTTTCTTTAAACAATTTTTTTAAATGTTGTCACAGAATTTCTATTCTGGCGCTTGCAGACACCTCAGCACTTGAGTGCAGTCCGAGATGTTCGTGACCAGTCTGTTTATTCTCTTGTAAACAGTTTATTCATAAGCTTACATTGTAACACAATCTTAATCTCCTTGGTTTTCTTGCGCCTCGAATAGTCAAGGACGCGCCTTAGCTAGTCGCTGTTAGATCTGATAGGATAAGGAAAAAAGAGCCCAAATGTCTGTTAGTTCAAAAGACTACGAAAGAAAAATTATTTCACTAATATCTGGTGTGTTTTCAAAAGAAGTCGAGTGGGAAGCAAGATAATTTGTGCAGCCTGCGAGGTATTCCTTTCCACCTGAAGGCGTTTAACACAAGATATCACATTCTCAAACTTGCTTAAGGTTTAGTAAAAAGTTTTGATTGTTGATCAAACTTTTAAATTTTTAAACAAGATTTTTATTTTAAAATAATTTTATCCGAATTACAAAATAATAAAATCAGAAAATTATCCGAGTTGGAACTTTTTTTAAAACCTCGAAAAATCTGTAACTTACTTATATCCGATTTTAAACCGAATAAAAAAGAAAAGCAGTAAACCTAAATCACGTAAATTTCTATGAAAATAGAAGAGTGCCATTAATTCTCATAGAAAAGGTGATATAAGAGAACTAAACAACTGAATTGCATATATTTTTCATTAAAAACAAACGAATTCTGTTAGATTGCCTTTTAATGGTATTGTGTGCTCTCTGAGGGATTTGACACGGATTTATTTTGAGCATGAACTGTTTACGTTTATTTATATAAAATTCGCTCTTTTTCTAGGTGAATAATGGCTGAGTTAGCGTAATTTCGCAAAATTAGCGAAAATTACTCATTTTAAATTAAATAACTTGAGAATGTGCAGCGGCTCAAAATTGAAAATTTGTGTGAGATCAAGGAGCTAGACTCCAAAACAGGTTTTTGAGTTGCCTCTTGGTAATAGAATGGCAATGGATGTGAATTTTTCATGTTACGTACGTTAAAAAAGTATAAAAAATAATTTTTTGAAGTTATTTCTTAAATATTTGCTTGTTGCCATAATTATATCATCAAATTCGGCTTCAGATAGATTATTCAACCGATATTGCTGTAAAATATCAAAATTTTGGAAGTGCGGACATGACACGAATTATAGTTTATTTTCCATATTTTTAGCTCTAAAAACGGGGGTGCGGGCATTACGCGTGTGCGGGTATTAAACGAGTTAATACGGTACATGACAATTATTTTTAAATAATAATTTATAATGAACTTATTGGTGTACAACAGCTTCAAAAAAATAATTCTTTATGATGGAAAATCACAATTTTCTAATAACATTTGCGATAAAAAACGTATTATAAAATAAATGAGATAAACAAATTATCATAAGTATTTCTGGTATATACTTGTTAAAACATCAATATAGGGTATTACGTTGACATGTTCATAAAATTCTTCATGATTACGAAGATCTTTGATGATGATTGGCCAGCGCAAAAGTAAACAAAAACGGAATACGAGTGTTATTACGATTCAGCGGCGCCGCCGCAGCTTCATACACGTAACTATAGCATAGTTACCAACAGAAAAATAACATCAGAATAACAAATGACTAGAGATCGCGAAGGTAAAAGTTATCGTGAACCTAATCTAACTTAATCTCAAGCAAAAACCCATCCAATGCGAACCCAAACTCCCTTACACATCTCAGCAGTAACGTTAACAAGTTTAAAACTTTCAATGTTAGCGTCACTGCAAAAGATTGTGGAATAGCGGCAAACTAATATAAAAAACATAATAAAAATGAACGAGTGAAATCGAAATAAAGTTGTACGATATAAATAGGAACAATTTGTCTTTAAATAGAGTGGAACAGAGAGTGAAGTACAAATGAAGGTAAGTGAGAAAAATGCTGGGACCATAATAAAGGACCATAGCATTTAGGAGCATTATTTATAAAATTTTCAAAAATTAAAATTTTTGTCCCGAGATGCCAACGGCGCTATATCGAAAATGCGCTAAACGAACGTGCGCTAAGCGAGGCATACCTGTATCAGGAAAGAATTGGTTGCACCGATTTCAACCAAATTTGGTGCATAGAATCTTCGCATAATTAATTACCAAAATAACATTTTTCGACCCGATCGACTAAGCAGGGGTGCCACAATTGCAAAATAAACCTTTTCGGTGATTATGATTTTGGAAGGAATTGGCCTAACCGATTTCAACGAAATGTTGTATGAAGGAGTGGTGCAACATATAAAAACAAAATCAAGATTCTTAGTATAGATATAGAAAACAGGGCTGTCACAATAAAAGTAATAAAAAATTTCTTGTTACGTATTTGTTTTGAACTGTCTACATAAATTTGGACGAAATTATAATATTTATAATGCACACATACACACACACACATATATATATATATATAATATCTAATATTTTATAACCGCTGTTTCTGCCTGCGTCTGAAGCCTCGAGTGACGTCAACTTCCGGCATGAACGAAAATAAACCGAGAACGGTTCGATTTCGACGAATCTTTCGCCCGAACACTCGGCACGAACTCTTGCAGGTTTTGTGGTCTCCCCCCGGAAAGGCATGGGTTGGATACAAGGATAGTTTTAGTTTTTTCATTTGTTTGTTTGAATGCCCAGCCAATTTGCCTCTCTTACAGCACAAATGGGTATCTCAGAGGTAGTGCAATGAATATCCGGGGAAGGTAGGAGAGAAACCCGGTGCCGGCATTTGCCTGCTCTTACGAAGAACACCAGGGGGGCCAACGGCTTAACGTCCCTTCCGAAGGACGGAACAGCTGAATGTGCGCGATCCCCCTCAAACCACCAGGGAGCCTGGCGACCTTGGAAAAATCCTACTTGCGCAGGATTCGTTCCCGCTGCCTTTTCAAGCAGCAGGCGAGTAGCAGCCAGCGTCCTTACCACTACACCACCGGCACCCCCAATTTTTTTCATTTGCTTAACACGTAATCGGCTAGATTACGATGTGTAGACCTTTATTCTTTAGCATTTTAAAATATCTTACTATCGAGACTTTGACTCGAGAGTTATACCATTTCACGTAGAAAGACATGAAGATTCTTATTCTTACCGCCGATTTTGTTGTTTAGTTCGTGTTTGCTCATATTTGAAGTTTATATTCGATTTTTCGACATTTTAAAAAGGAGATTGCTAGGATATCCGGGATTGTTCATCTCGGATTTTTGCACTGTTAGACTTGGGCTTCAAGTGCATTTGCACTAAGCTTGCAATAAAACGCATGTAGGACAAAAATAGATTAAGCCTCGTGTGACGTCACCTCCCAGTATAAATGAAAATAAATCTAGAACGGTCGACTCGATTTCGACAAATCTTTCGCCTGAATACTCTGCGCGAACTCTTGCAGGTTTTAAGCGGATAGTCGTCTCCCGAAAAGGCATGGGTACGATATAAGAAAAGTTTTCGTTTTTGCATTTGATTAACATATAATCTGCTAGAAAACGATGTGTAGACCTTTGGTATTTAACATTTTAAAATAATTTACCATCTAGACTTTCACTCGATATTTACACTTTCACGTAAAAAGAAAGATTGAAAATTTATATGAAAAGTTTCGTGTAAATATAAAACAAATGAAACACGTAGCGATGAAACTTGAAGTCAGAAACGACTCCAATGCATTGTAATAACGGACAACTTAACATTTCAAATAGGAAGATATTTCACGCTTACATTGAAAATATCGCTTCGTTTGCAGATTTTATTTGGCAGTTTAAGGCAAATTACTATATTTATGCTTGTAATTAATTTCTTTTGATAATTAAGTTAGATATTTGATGCGTGGCCGGTGCATTTATATTGATTACTTGATATTAAATAAACGAAAGAACATACGATTTGCGGTACCATCAGAAATAGTGAACAAAACAAAAACTGTAGTGTGCCGGTAAGTGTTAGACTAAATCATGTAGGTCTGTGTTTTTGGTTATGAAAATGGTGTGAACTACAGGTGAGCCCCGCTTTTTTAAATTTCGCACTAATCAAATTCCATAATATATCCTAAATATTGTGATATTTCAGCAGTGTTGCATAATATTGCATCGTCTGGTGGCCAGTTTCATTCTTTCCCCTGAAAACATCACGGGTCTAACGCGAAAAGTATATCTCCTAAGGCGGAAAACATTTGAAAAACGGAAATAGAAATATGATTCATGTTTCTTTGGCATCATTGGATCACAAAGAATGTTTTTGCTGATTTATATTTTTTAAATCTAAAATTTCCGACAATTATCTACTTTATTAGAATGTTAATTTACCGTATTGACATATCATTATAAATAATAATAAAACAACGTTACACATCAAAAAAGACTTTTTACATAGATATGAAAAAACATATAGTGCGCGCGGAGGGATCTTAATGTTTGAATGCTTATAATGTATAATAATATATACATCGCAGAAAACCCAACACGCACTAATTTGGGTGATCTATAAGCGGAGCTTCAAGAGGATCGTTGCTCTTCCACATTGGCTATTGTTCCCCTTTCACTATTCCACTTCTAATGTGTCGGGATCTACGGCGGCTTGTGTTTTAGCGGTCGAAATGTTCGACTCTTGTCAGTTGTAGTCTTAACGCAGACCAATTTCACTATATCAGTGCGCTGAGTTATTTGTAACTTAAATTTATTCTTTAAACCTCTGTTAAATTTTATAATGTCGAAGAGGTCAAGTATAAGCGATAATTATGGAAGTAGCGAAAAGAAAACACACAACGTAGTGAGTTTGGAAACGAAATTAAAAATTATTGAAAAAGTAGAGGCAGGCAATGGTGTTACAGCAGTTGGTAGGGATTGCGGGTTGGCGGAGTCTACAGTCAGGACAATTATGAAAAGCAAAGACAAATGACTAAAGGCTGGCCACCCTCACCACCACCACCCTCACCACCACCATCACCACCACCACCAACCTCGCCACCACCATCACCCTCAACACGACCACCCTCACCACCACCATCACCACCACCACCATCCTCACCACCACCACCAATCTCACCACACACCACACCCTCACACTCCAGGGTGGTGGTGGTGGTGAGGGTGTTGGCAGTGGTGAGGGTGGTGGTGAGGGTTGTGGTGAGGGTGGTGGTGAGGGTGGTGGTGAGGGTGGTGGTGGTGAGTGTGTTCCTTGAGATTAGACTATTGCAGATGTTGATGACTCTGCAAAGTCCTTGTCAGATGATTCATCTAGTGCATATGTTCGATTTCATCTGCATGTATCAATTCCTCCTCTTCCTCAGAGTAACGTTCATCCAAAAGCTGTACTATTACATCTCTCATGGCATCGCCTAAAAGCGATGCTTTATGGGACATACTTTCATTGACAGTTTCTCTGAGGATATTCATTGCACACAATGATTGCATACATTTATGAAAACCATTGGTAACTTCCTGTTTGGAGTACACGGAAATGTAAGAGGAAATCTGGTCCTCACTAGTTAAACAGGTTGCCACTTGATCCATCTTCGTATTTCTATGGATTGTAACACATTATTTTATTATATAATGATAAATTTTAACACTTTAAAATCTTACACTGATATAAATAAATAGTGTTTTACAAACTATTATAGTTAGTGTTATTACTAACTTTTTTAGCGACAGGTATTTTTGCGGTCTGCTTATGAAAAATTAATGGCATGATGTTGTAGTAAGAGTATTAGTTTAACAATAACATTGTACGTTAGGAAACGGTGTTAACTTACAATTAGTAAATACTATATAATACCAATATTAGTCTCATTATATAAAATACTGTTTTCTTTGGATTTATCAGAGAGCAATTATTTTTGTTCATATTTTGATTTTGTTTATTGTAATTATTTTATTGTATTATTTGTAATTTCAGTTTATTTTTTTATAACTGTGCGCGAATCTGAAGCATAATAAACTCGATGTTCTTCCTATGATAAGGCATATTATTGACTAATTATTGAAAGTGGCGTAAATTCGTGTTTTAAAAATCTGATGTGCCAAAGAGATGACTTTCTTCTTGTAAATTAAGTGCAATCTGGTCCCTTACTTAAATATATGTATAAATAAATTTAAATTTTATCCAACCCTGATCGATTTTACTTCAGAGGGTCGATTTTACCCTGTCTAAATATTCTACCTATTAGGACAGTGTGCCATTTGAGGTGATGACATCAACGTTAGTCATAAAATGGGAACTTCCCTTTATATAATATGTTAGCGCAAAATCCTGTTGAATTTCAACATGAAATCTAGAAGGGTAATATCTTATTACGTATTTCTAGCGAGGATAGGGGATAGGAAGAGGGAAAGGAGCATGAATTAAAACAACAAGAAGTCCTCGGGATATAGCAAGGTATTAATTGTTAAAACTTCAAATTTAGTCTATTAATGGGAATAAACTTGAAGTGCGAGCGATTTCGAATCGAAGACGAAAAAAGACTAAAAATAAGAAACTTTGATCATTGTTCTTTAAAACTACGCAGGTCCGAAGTTTGTATGTTAATTTGTCGAATTTATATAAGCAAATGAACGATAGCCTGCACTATGAAAACTCAATCTTTAATGTATTTTATAATGGAATTTCTTTCGTTTTTAAACGCTATATGGCTTTGACAAAAACTTTTAAAGCACCAAAATCTTACGGCTTGCTAAATGCACCCACGTGCCAATTTTCATTGTGTTATCTCGTATGGTTTAAAAGTTATGAAGAATTAAAAGCGCGACGGATTACTTTCATACGTTAGGCTTGTATGTGTCTGAATATTGAAATCGGCGTAAAATAACGTTTTAAAAATATTAATTTCTCGAAAACGAGGCAGCATGGGACAAATATCGGTAATACGTATCTACTTGTTTTCGATATATTTTTATCTGTAAATGTTTCGTTAAAATCCGTTTACCAATTTTCGCAACCTCTCCTTGTTTGACTATTATAATCCATTTGATTTCAGCCAACGACGTATATCTACATATGATGTGATGATTTTAAATTAATTTTTTTATCCGGATACGTACTAAAAGCCACGGATGATGACGCCATTATCCTGACAAAAATATCCCGATTTTTCCAAACATTTCAGAGTAACATATAGGCTATTGTCTTAATGATGATTATAGTTATTGCTGAAACAGGGCGATGTGAGCCATGAAACTGGAAATTCGAAAACTTGGACGACAGAGAATTTAATTATTCCGGATATGCCTTAATTTCGCGGAAAATATTAATTATTGTCTTATGTATATATTTTATGCCATTGATTTTAAATCACGATGTAAAGTTATGATGTCATTAAACTAACACAAGAAATCTTATTCTAAAGTTTTTAAACCAAACACGTGCTAAAGGCAAGGATGATGATGCTATAATCTTAACACAAAATATTCTAATTTTTCCATAATGTTGTGTATAGGATTGTCTTAATGATGATTACTCTTATTGCTCATGCACGGTAATCTGAGGCCCGAAACCTAAAATACTAAAACTTGGACACGAGCCGATTGCCAAAGAATTTAGAAATTACAGATAGTTGCCTTAATTTCGCGGAAAATTATAAATATTCTGCGAGACCTCATGGAATGTATATCGAATACATATAGACTCCACGTGGCTGAAGTGCTGTTGCCCTGGAGATCGCGTTTGTTTATGTACCAGTTTAGATCTAGGTGTATGGTGATTTTTTTAAGCGCTTGCAATATGCAAGCACCGACATCTCGTATCTCTAAACTACGCTAAACTACTTTACCTAAGCCATATGACGTCACGCCTCCGCCGCGATCCACTCAAAATCTTACTACAGCCCAAAGACTACTACCCCTACGGCTATAGCCTAAACGTTTAGACTAAATCGAATTACATCTAGTATTTGTTGATAATATCATTCATAATAGACAATTTGAAGAGATGAACGATATTGCGCAACAATTAAGGGTACTTTATTCTTGGATATATTGAAACAAAATTCGTTTTACTCAAAAATGTTTATAAGGATTTTGGGTACTTTGGTATTAACGGGGCTTCACCACCGCAGCGCCCCTCTAGCGGCGAGATATGGGACTACAAGGCGCTGAATGTGGCGAGATTTGGAATTGCATGAAGCAGTACTCCATTGGAACTCGGCTGGGCCCGGGAAGGGAAATCTGAACATGAAGGAAAATTTTACTCGGCCCCACCAGATTGGGTAAGTTAATCGAAAATTTTTTGGTTCCTTCTCACGTTCATTGTTTCCCCCTCAGGTTGGGAAGCATTCATCTTAATATATACGAGTTGTACACATGGAATGCAAGCTTCATCGCTGAAAAGTCCTTGATTCATTTGAAAAAAGTCATTGCTTTTGGCCAGGCATGTTTTCATCTTAACAGAAACCATTTAGCTTCAATATTATTATACAAACATGAGTTCAGGTTGGCTGGCTGAGGAATACTTAATTGTGTTACATATTGCAGAATGTCTTCATGGAACATTATTGTCATGCACTATGTCTGTGCCGTCACCATCACTATTGTCACTTTTACTGCACAATTCTTCATTATGGAGTGGTCCTTCCATATCTTGAAAATTTTCTTCAAGAATATCTTCAGATGTGATCAGCACCATCAGAGTTTTCCATCTCCTCGATAAGATCAAATCACTTTAAATATTCAATGGAAAAGAGCAACTCACCTCAGCTAGACCTGTTTCTTCCTCACATTGATTGTCTTCTTCCACTTGTTATTAGAAATCTGCACTCTTAAGATTTTCACCATAATTATTCATGAAATTTCCTCCCAGGCACTGCTTAACCATCAAATTGCGTGAAGTACTGATTTTGATTTCTTGAATTACAAGTTTGTGCTGCTATTTTCTGCGATGGCTACCAGATATTGCAGAATTTTCTTAAGGTAGCAGGCTTTGACAGCTCATATTATCTCCTGATATAGTGGTTAAACTTATGATGTAAGATTCGGTAGAGGAAATTTCATTGTTACATTGCTCATTACTTTTATTCCGTGATGACAGGTTGCATTATCAACAAGCAGCAACCAAACCACTTAGAGGCATAGACTCTTGGAGGAAGAATGATGTTGTTTGACCACAGAAACAAAAGTTGAATGAACCCTTTCCACTTGTATGTTGTAATTTTTCAATACCTGAATTTATTCTGCTAATAAATATTAATGTAATTGCTTCTCTCCACTTCTTTATTACTTTTTATGTCTCTGTAACTTTGTATAGTCATGATTTTATATAAGATATCAATTGTAAAAGCATTATGAAGAAAGCATCTCATATGTGCACTCGCTGTCGGGTTTCAAGCTCGCATGTGATTTCTAAGTTGCATTTTTCTTGTAAAATCCCATCAGTGCTTACTTAAGTGTGAATTTTTGGTGCTAATTCATCTATATAAGCATCATCTTCTACTGCATTATTATTTTAGTTGTTGCAGTTGGTTTTCAAACTGAAACATCGTAACTTGTTCAGCTAATTTTTTGAGTGACCAACATAGGAAGGTTAAAATATGTACAGGACCATATCATAAACTTCAAGGTGGTGAGGTTACAAAATAGACAGGTGGCCAAGTTAAAGATGGTCAGCAATCTATAAATTAATATGATTTTGCCTTTGCTGGTTCCATAAAACTGTGGCCAACTATGACAGGTGGTCGACTTACAGAGGCTCCCAACATCACAGGTTTTGCTGTATTTGTGATTATTTTATTTAATTTTTATTAATATAAAATGTGAATATTTTATAGTTTTAGTAAAAAATGATTTAATGCAACTGTGGTACACAGTACACCTTGCATCCCCAATGTGGCTGGGGAGGCTATCAAAACATTTATAATTATAATTAATGCTTCAAAAGCCAATTGTTGAATTGTGTAATAAATCTGCAGAAACTGCAGTAGGTAATAATAAGGTAATAATTACATAAAAAGCATACAGTTTACAATTTTTAATTGCACCAAATTGATTTGGGACACTTTAAACTACATTTAGGAAAAGGAAGTGATATGGATTCTCGGATTAATGAGAAAACATTAATTTTATATCCACTGATTTTAGATTAAGTTTTCTTGTAAAAGTTTTTTATGCCTAAGTTTCAATAAAAAATTACACCATCTATACAGTGAGGCCCTGCATGGTTATAAATTTTTATAGTAATTTGGTAATGTGATCCATTGAGCCAATCTTTTTACACTCCCATTCTGGTTAAAATCATTCTCCATAGGCTAGGGTGGCCAGCCGTACCAAATTTGGAGGGACAGTCCCTCTTTGTCATTGCCAGTCCCATTTTGTTAATATCCCAACTTTTGCCCCGCTTTTTGAAAAATCATGATTTATATTCCAAATTGTCATTTAAACAACTCTGGTATACCCTTACTGGTCAAATCAACCTATCCGATATCTATTACACCTATCTATTCAAGGGTGATCTATCATTAAATGCACAGCACTGTAATATGTCCCTCCTTGCAATTGGTGCATATTTGAAAATGTCCATCCTTAGCTTCCCAAAAAATTGGTCACCTTACCATATATTAAAGATCCATTTTAGCCAAAAGTATTTCTTTTTCAAAGAAAGACTATAAATATTGAAGGCAAAAATTCATTGAAGATGAATAAGACCATAACCACATTATTACTTTTCCAGTGTTATAAAATGTAATTTTTATTGTTTTTTGACCATTTTAAATTCAAGATCAATTTGTATATATTGGAGACTATTGGAATACTCCAAGACTTAAGTAACCTGATTATTTTAACAATTATATTCTTTTAATATCAAAAGGAGTTGATATAACAATTTGGTCTGTCTATGCTTTTCCATTTATTTAACTGACCAGATAGAATCTGTAGCAAATGTTTTTATTGTTTAACATTGACATTTTTTATTACAAATTCTTTTTTTTAAACTGTAACTTTCATTCCAAAATTACAACACATTGATGTTCCCACATCAAAATAATTTCTTCAGGTATCCGTCAGGACCTCTCTAGAAGATCAGGAAAATTTAGATTTTGTAAACAAATTTTTAAGCTTAAGTGTGTCCTAAAACCATTAAACTTTTTTCTTTCGTATTTATAATCTGAGCAAGTATTTTGTGAACATAACATGAAATTAACTCTTGAAATTATCATGTATTTGCATAATATAATTAACCCTAATTGCAAGTATAAATAATAAATTACATAGTGTATACATTTCTGGAAGCATAATGAGACATTTTGTCCACCATTATGATAGAGGCAGAGCTGCTTCTTCTTTCTTCCCAGCTGTGAGAGATCATCAGATGGTGGGGATATATTATTCCCCGAGATCATTTTTGTGGTCTTCTATTGGGGTGGCTTCATTTTGGGAGTTTTAAGGGCTATGAATGCCAAATCTTATGTACCGTCCACACCATGGCCTTGCACTTTCAGTATTACCACAACACATTGGATAAACCAAAACAGATTTTGTGGCTTTTGCACATTGCTGACATAGTGTCCGAATTGTTTGCTGCAGTGAAGAAACAAAATTACAATTAAAGTTTCATAAAATTTAAAAAATATGTTGGAAATTATATGATTAATTGTTTAAGAATTCAAGTATTCAAGCCATAAGCTGATTGATTATAACATAATTACAAATAAAACTTAATTTTACAGTAATACATACAGTAAAAAATCTTGTTATCACAGTGAATTAAACTTTACAGAACCATTTAAATATAAAAAGTTTGATTTGCCATTTAAGTTCTGGTAAGGTGGTATTGATTTTGAAATCAAAATGATTTTACTCCTTAATGTTTGTTATTCATGACTGAGAATAGCAAGCAAAATTTGAGTTTGATAAATTATTCTGGTATTTGTTCAAATTGTCATTAAAAAATTGTTTGAAAAAAATAATTCATGAGCTAATTTGAGTTTCATTTAATTTTTATAGTTTTTTCTCATGGCATCTTTAATCCTTTAACTGCTATTCCTGGGCATATCTTGGCTAGCATTGTGAGCCCTTACTGTTATGCATGGGTATTCCTACTTTGACACTCTCATTCTTTTAATTTTCCCAGATGCCTGTTTGATGCTAACGATTGTTTTTGTCTATGCTGCCATCTATGGAGACCTTTTCTAAATTGCTGGCACTGGCTATGCTTAACTAAGGTAACAAAATGTTTTGATAATTTTTTTAAAATTTTTAAAAACTCAGTACTGAGAGAAATTGGCACAGTGAAAAACTCAGCAGTTAAAGGGTTAAAATACTCAATTTATTATTGAATTTAAAACATAAAGCAAGAGACCTGGCTATAAAAAATGTCATGACAGGAATTGTAACAATAAGATGGATTTAAAGTGTCTTAAGTGCAAATGTGAGGCATAAATAAAATAATTACCAACAGTCTATCTCTAATTCTTGGCAAAAGTTATAGCTGGGAAAGTTAATTTCAGCAACAACCTGTTATTTAGGTCAATAATATTATATATTAACTAGCATAATTGTCTGTCATATATGATGGGTATGCATGGATTAAGTATTAACTTTAAGGCACTTTCCATTCTTCCTCCTTTTCTCTCTTCCTCTCTCCCATCCTCCTCCCTCCCATACTCCTCCCTCCCATACTCCTCACTCCCATACTCCTCCCTCCCATTCTCCCTCTCTCTCTCTCTGCCTCTCTCCTTTGGAAAAATAGACTTCTTATTCTCAATCTTGCCCTAATAAAGAACATTATCTATCTCTCCCTCTCCTTTTTTCTCTGTCTCCCTCTCCCACTCCCTCTCTCTCTCTCTTCCCCTCTCTTTCTCTCTCCATCTCTCTCTCTCCCCCTTGCTCTCTCTCCCTCCTGTCTCCCTCCTTTCTTTGTTACTCTCTCTCTTCTCATATATTAAAACATTCAAAGCATGCTTTCCTTATGCATATACAGGGTGTTTCAAAATTATGTATACACAATTTAAAAATTTCTATTTCGTGAACCAAATATACAATTTGCACAATTTTTCATTTATTTTAAAGCAAAATAAATTAATTATTTTAACAATGTTTGATTATTTACAAATATTCATGGAAGCGATGGAGAACATGCAGATGAGTTTCAATGAGAGAAAGTGAATTGTAAAATGGTATTGGAAATTTGAAAACATCACAGACGTTCAGCGTGCACGGGAAAGAAAATATGGAACAAAAGCACCAACTCGTCTAACGATTACCCGTCTGCATGATAAATTTGAGGAACATGGAACTGTGAACAATATCAACAAGACATGCTGTGGGGGGAAAAGAATGCCAAGAAGTATCGAAGACAGTGTTCATGTAAGCTACAATTGAGGCATACAAGTGTTTTTAGAATCCTAAAGGACATAAAATTGAAGGCATTTATATCTCGATTACTGCATTCAATCCAAGAAGATGATCCAGATCGACGAACACAATTTTGTGGGTGGTACATTCGAAAAAATGGTGGAATCGATGCTTTTAAAGATTCAATTGTATGGTCAGACGAAGCCACGTTCAAGCTGAATGGCCATGTGAATCGTCATAACTGCGTTTACTGGGCAGGTAAAAATCTACACTTTACATTGGAGAAAGATGTCAATCTACCAGGTTTTACTGTGTGGATGGGACTCTCCTCTCATGGAATAATCGGACCTTACAGATTCAATGGCACTGTTAATTGAGAAAGTTACCTTGATATGTTAAAAAATTATGCAGTACCTAATATCAGAAACATGTTTCCGGATACACTGATGTATTTTCAACAGGATGGTGCACCCTCACATTTTCATACAATTGTGCGGGAGTACCTGAACAATGAATTTCCTGAGCAATGGATAGGTCGCAGGGGGAGTGCTTTTGAATACCCTCCAAGGTCTCCAGACCTCACTCCTTTAGATTTTTTTGCATGGGGATACTTGAAAGATAAAGTTTACGGTCAGAAACCGCAAACATTGAAGGATCTGTGGTTGGCAATACAGCAAGAAGCACACAGAATTTCTGCTGACTTGTGCACTGTAGTATGTAATTCTGTTAAAGAGAGATGTCGCTTATGTATCAGTGCTGGTGGTGGACGTTTTGAACATCTTACTTTAGTTTTGTTTATTGCAAAAAATATTATGCATTTAAGCTTTAAAATAAAAGAAAAATTGTGCAAATTGTACGTTTGGTTCACGAAATATAAATTTTTAAATTGTGTATACATAATTTTGAAACACCCTGTAATATAAGGGTTGAGAGGACAATACAATCTCGAGATTTAACAATGACATGATTGGCAAGGTAACATATCATTAAAAAGCTTCAAATTTTCCAATAAATATGATTTAAACATACAATTTGAGTGATTTTGAATCGAAGGCAAAATTTGACGATAAGAATAAGAAACATTATTTATTTTTCTTTAAAACACTTCAGATCTCAAGAATGTAGGTCAATTCTTTCTAATTTTAATTTGCAAAATAGTAAAAGCCTGTAAGTCAAAAAATCTATTTTTATGTGTGGTCTTATGGGAAAGAGAAATTATTTATTGGAGTCGGACCCGAGTCTTTTTTGGGAATTTATTTTCATAAATGGCTTTTATTATAAGAATCAAACATTCCTACAAATTTCAGTTTTCTACCTACTCGGAAAGTTAGTTAAAATAGCATTACAGTCAGTCGTAAATAGTTCTTGATTCTTCCACTCTTTTATAAAGCCTTTTTAAGAGTGGCACCACAGTCGAGCATTAGGGACAAACATAGCTTATTATATAATTAGATTTATTTGGTGTCCGTTGATGATTGAATTACTATTCATCAATTATAGTGTGTTAATAGGATCAAATTTAATGAAGTACTTGTCTTTTTGCTTTTAAAATGAAATTAATTCATATAATAATATTTAATAAGTTGTAAAATACACAAATACCAACAGTAAAGTAAAAAATAGAAATAAATATGAAAAGTCCAGTATTTTGGAAATACTTATCATAAAAATCATAGTCAACTTACTGAAATCTCACAGCCATCTGCTCGAATGGTATTATGGGAAGGCCTTGGGATGGATTCCCTTACAATCGACAGTAATATTATTGCTAATATCACAGTGACTTGAAGTACTGTTAAGTATCCTGTGAAAGGGAAGATACATTTTAAAATTAAAATATTACATTTGATCATATCTTTCCAATTGGTAGTGAGCATAACTACAGGGATGGAAATGCCACATTCCTAATTCCTGAAGGCCAAAATAAACATGCTTATAAGTTCATCTATCATTTTGCGGTACATCTCCCGTTCTAAAAACAAATAAAAGTGCATCCCTAGTTCTGAAGCCAATTTCCATTCCTGCATAAGGTAGCATCTTAAGATTATTTCTTAAATACATGTTAATAAAATTAATGCTAATGATTTTTCTTAAGTTATGCTTTGTCTCTGTTTTTATTTCTTAATAACATTTATTTAACATAGAGAACAGTGATGAATTTAGCTTTGTAAATACCTATTGGAAGAGAATTTAGTGTAATTACATATTAACCAAGGTAATAATGTTTTATTTAACTATTTTTGTAGCATTGCCATACCTGTATATTGGGTGATTTTGTCATTGAGAGTATGTCTATTAAATTTGATGCTTCATTACTTAACGCAAACATGTATGATGAACAATCTAATCTGTTTCTCCAAATTGTCAATGATTTACAAATTCAGAAAAAAAACTTACTCTGGCAGGTAGAACCAGTCAATTACACTTTGCCAATCAAAGGGTTTACTAATATAAAATAAAATACTAGAAAAAATAATTTCATCAAAATCCAAAAATATTTATAGGAATATGATTAACTTAAATATTAATGTGTGATTGTATTTTCATTATATTAGAAAATAAGTTAACAATGATATAATAATAAGTCAATTTCAATATGGTCGAGTAATATTCTTTAATTAAAAAGCTATATAAGTTCTCTCTCAAATTATCATGTTTCTTTGGCCTTGCAAATCAACAAATTCTTAATAGATATAAAAATGGCTATATAACGAAGAAATTAGTTTGATAGACGTATTATTAACTTTTTATCAATCCATAAAACCATGAAATGTTTCGTGTGGCCTATTTTCGAAAGCAGCGACTTAAAGTTTTTTTATTTGGATATTATACCCTGAAACCCACCACTCTCCACCTAGATACAAAACTTATCACGAAAATACAGAAACTTTAGATTTTCGCTGCTCATGTTTCCAAGTGAAATTATTGGAAAGCATATTTAAAATAACAATCCAGCGAATAATTGGTTTATGCCGCAGTAAATCATTTTCTTACTGGATAATTTAGTGAAAAAACGTCACAACGCTTCTCCCGCTTGTCAAACACTTCCGTAAACATCATAAATATTATATCGCGGAATTCAGACCTTAAGTTCATCTTTTGCTCTTTCAACAGAAGTTTTTCACTCATTTCTAAAGAGATTAGTCAGTCTCGGTAAGATGCGTAGCCACTTAAATTTAACCTCAGTTACTAACCAAGTAATCTTAATTTGTAAATTTAATCAAAGAATATATCCTTCCTGGCTATATCTAATCCTGCCAATGAAAATATTTCAAGAAAGGAGAAAGGAAGAAACTTTCTTAAGTGACTCATTTCAATTCCACTTATGGTAGTTTTCTATCTCTCTTTTAAAATGGAATTCCAGCGCGTACAGGCTTCTAAAATGGGACATTTAAGAAAGACGTACTTTTAAAACGGTGATTAGTAAATAGATAGCTCAAAGTGGCATCAAAGACATTCAAGCGCAGCATTTCTGTATCCATACTTAAAATAAAAATATTTGAAATATCCTAGATTGCTTAATGTACGCATGATTAGTGCACACCATTCAATATTTAGGTATGAAGAGAATGAGAGGAAAATAAGCGTAGTTTCTTCAAGAATCAAAATTAGCCCGGTTTAAAGATTTCTCGAAATTTGTAAGACTATATCGTTTAGGATTTCCAAGCCCGTCTCCACTTCGCTGCAAAGTTTTATCCTTTAACAAGACCACCCTAAATATTGTATGCTTCGGAATGCTCGTTGCCCTGTTAAGATGCACTTTTTTGTCTATTCTTACGTTTTTTTTGGGAGGAACAAAAATAATACAGGAGATCCATAGAAGCAAATAGATCAAAACTACGTCATGTCCTCGGGTACTCATGAACGCTGGGATCATGACGAAATCATTCTAGGAAAGACGCGGGAACACAAAAATACCTCATTGGCAGACCGACAAGACGATTTTAACGTCGAATGTCAACGCAGGTTTCTCCGGAATTAAGGAAGGGGAGAACGTTTTGTTTTATAACCGAGTCAGAGAAAATATATTCGCTTTTATTCGGAGAAGACGATGAGGTTTAAATTGTAACCTTTCATGAACAAGTAAGGAAAGAGCTGATGAATCATATGTTAAGAGCGGGTTTTTTAAAACAAAACGCAAAGCCCAAAATCAATAAAAATTATTTAAAACATACCTCACCGAAGTTAAGCAGTTGTAATATTATCTTTATCCCTTTTTGAAAGTAAATTGAAAGTTTTAACGCTTCACTTTTATTCTTGTAGCGACGTAAACAAAAATAAAATTTACCGTAGTAACGGACCCGTACATATAAGGGGTTTTTAAAGCCTGCTAAAAGGGAAACGGATCGACGAACGGGCTCCAAAATCAAAATAATTTATTGTTGTAACCAGCTGAAATTCCCCTTAAAATTTGGTTGCTCTAAACTTGAACGGCGTAGAAGTAGTTCACTAATTTAATGTTTTATTGTTAATTGTGTCCCCAACTACACCTCTTAGGCTGCCCCTAAAGTCTCCAAATTTCAAACGTGGGAAGAACTTATGGCCATGAGTAATGCCTCAAAATTTGGTTGCTCTAACTTGAACCGTGTAGAAAGAGTTCACCGGACACGGAAGTGTGACAAATGGACAAAATGGTTACATTAACGGATTTTTTAAAAAGCAAAAAAATGAGAGAATTCAGGAAAAACTAGGTATATATCTAACCTTATAAACATAAAGGTTTTTCCTAAGCATTATTGTGAAAAAATTCTCTCATTTGTGTGAAAAAATCTATCTACCTTGATACGAAATTTATTTTGCACACGCTTGAATGGCAAATTTTTGATTTTAATAGTAATGAAAACTATAGAATATTTTGATGCTACTCTATGTTTATAAAATATCAAATAATTGAAAAACTCTTAGAATTTCGGTGTACTATCCTGAAAATGGTATTTTTATATCAATTACAATTATATTTTTTGGTAAAAATAACTCTAGTATTAAAGTGAATCACCAAATGTTCAAGCATTATGAATATTAAGTCAAATAATTTATTTTATATTTTCGGTAAAAATTAGAAAATAACTCGACTGTTAAAGCGTCAGATATTCAAGCATTATGAATATCAACTCAAATTATTTATTTTGTAATTTTATATATATACTAGTGTAAAGGCAATTTAAGCGGAACGTTAGTATTACCTGAAGGACAAGGATATAAACGGAGTGCCTTTGATTATATTTTTATTTGACAGAAACCTAAATACCAAATGACAAATGACAGAACAAATCAAAATAATTTTAAACGAAAGAAAACTGAAAGAAAATTGAAGAACACGAACATTTTCTTGAATAGCAACAGTGTTTGTATTCCCATGTACAAAAATACGGTGGATAAAAAGTAAAGGGCGCCAAATTTAGGCATTTTTTCAAATCGGTATCAAATCGCTTGTTTTTAAGAAAAATAGGCAACGTGAAGGCGTTGAATGTATATAAAATAGTATATAAAAATTAATTACAGCGCTAAGCTTCCTAAATAAAAAAATATGTACTGACGGTACCTACTAACATAAAACTACTGAATAAATCATACGTTTTTTCAATTTCTCAGCGTCGGTTTTTCTAAATAATGCAACGTTCGCATATTTTAACAAATTATTCACGACACCGATTACCGAAAATCCTCCTGAAAACCACGATAACCTTTCACACGAGCTGGCACCGGGAATCAAAGGGATCTCCCGAAACAGCTTTTAATAATTTCACTCTTCACACGGAGACACGAAGATCAAGTATTGCTTGGCATCGGACGAGAATAATTCTTATCGTCGCCGCAAAGTAACTCTTAATCCCAGAACCACAACTCGAGAGCCGCAAAAATATTCCCAAAAGGAGGGCGCGTAAGACGAGTTAACTTTACATCTTCCTTACCTAAGCGTGCACACGGACACGCAAAAGGAATTACAGCGTGCAACGAAAGCGGGAGGTATGCAACAAAGAAAGGTCCCCGCATAAAAGGACGCCAGCTCACCTCTTGGCATGGCGAACCGCTCCCGACCGGGCCTCGCTACCTTTCGGGTCAAGGAATGAAGCGATCCTCCTTAGTCACTCGCCACAGCCACTACAAGATCGGTACTGGTCTCAGGAACGCATCTGTCTCAAGGAGACTCCTCTGACTCCTTTTCCTTCGCGCTCCCCACCCCCTTTCTCCCACTTCTCCTCTCTCACTCCCACACTCTCTCCATCTCTCTTTTGAACCACGTGACAGCCAAAGTCTCACCATATCTCTCATCGTGTTCTCCGAATCTTCCCGTTTTTCCCCAAATTCCTGTCAAAACGACACGAACGGTCCTGTAGTTTGATCCCTTTTTTTCTGCCGCTTCGCCCCGCGGTTGATGAGACGAAACTTTTTTTCCCTTCGGTCGGCTGCGGGTGGTTTTTGTTTTACGATCGCTCGCTTTCTCTCTTTATATCTCCTCCCCCGGGGATGCTCCCTTCCTTCGATTCTTTTTTTTTTAATCCATCACGTAACGGATTGGTCGGTGGATCGAAAAAAGTGACAAATCGTCCCGGAGATGATGTCGGACAATATCTAGAAACAGAAAAAGATCCCAGAATGAGGAAAAATATGATTTCCAGTTCAGGGTGTTGTTTTCTTCGGCAGAGAGATATAAACGTGTAAATGGGAGAGGAGGTTAAAAAAAGCGAGAATTTCGGGATCGCGAAAAAATAACGGGCGATATAATATCGGAATAAACCCACGCACTTTGCTTCTTTCTGTGTCGTCGACGTTAGCGGGTGGATGCCATACGGAACGGGATGGGTTAGGTGAAAAAACAATCATCCGGGAACGTATCGCAGGGAGAGGCGGAAGGATAAAAAAAAATTCCAAAAGGTTATTAAAAAAAAGCTTTGATATTGGAAGTTCTTTTTATTTTTAAACGCGGGGAATGTGCGTTCTCGGGAACTGGCAGCGATGTATGTTATTATTGTTTGTTGCCCGCGAAGATACATGGCGAGGGGGCAGGGTCCGAGGGCAGGAGAGAGTGTGGGGGGAGGAAGGGGGCGGAGAGAGTGAGGGGGGGGAGAGGCGGAACGAGCGTAACGCCCCCTCCCTCCGCCGCCCCCACTGTTACCACGCCGGTCGGCCCGATCCCAGGCAAGATGAAGGACTAGAGTAAACTCTTGAAAGAGAGGCACCATTGGGGATCGGATGGTGCCGCTCTTTCAAATTTTCCGTTATTTCAAGAGTATTTTTTCTAAGGCGGATTAAATAAGGAACGGGTGTAAGTGTGATGCAGAACAGCCTCATTATCTTACGGCTAAAGATAGTAACACCCCCAGCGGGAAAATGATGTACTCCATAGTCACTGAAATGCTGAAATGAACAAAAAAGTGACAATAAAAAAACAAAAGAGTAATTGCCAGTTTAATCACAGTAAATATTGAAATATGTTACAAAAGATATGTAACAAAATAGAGCATTCCAAAAAAGTATTTGAAGAAAAAAAGATTACCGTTACGTACGTGTTTAAGGAACATTTGAAAAAATAGATCGCATAACTTACTGTTAGCTTATGTCCAAAGATAGTTTTCACTAAAATGTGTAATAAAAGAATTATATAAAAAATATTGTTCAATTGTCTTCTAACAGTTCTGCTTACATTGTATCAACACGATCGATTCCAGAAGTTGACGCAACACTTTTTTGTGAATTAGCACAAATCATTTCTTTTAAAAAACTTTCTTATATCACCTTCTTTGGAGCATGCTTGTTTTTTGTTAATCATTACGTTTTGCAGCATGTGTGCCTGCATAACTTCTTGTGCACTAAAGTTTGGCTTTTGTTCCATAAACGATAGTACAGTTTCCATACATTTTTCGGCCTCAGCTCAAGATATCTTCTTTTTCGGAACATTTTCATCTTCATCGGAACCATCAGAATCATCATTTACCTTCGCAGGATTAATAACACTGTCGATGATTTGTTGATCCGAGAAAGATTGTGCTATATCTGCTTCTTCATCAACAGCAATCCACTCTTCGATGTCTTCAGCATTTAGATTTTTTATAGGGATATCATTAAAACCTGTAAACTCTTCATCATCAGATGATAATTAAAAGTAAAGTACTCCTTTAGCCAAACAATTAGAGGGTTACAACACCCAATGCATTTTGCCCACAAGGTGGACATCTTCGGGGGCAAAACCTGTCTCAACAGTTGACTCCCAGTCACTGTTGAGACAGGTTTTGCCCCTGAAGATGCCCACCTTGTGGGCGAAATGCATTGGGTGTTGTAACCCTCTAATTGTTTGGCTAAAGGAGTACTTTACTTTTAATAATCTGAGCCAAAGTTATTGAGCTACCAACGTTATATCAGATGATAAATCGGGCGAAATCACATTTGGCCACAATTTCTGCCAAGCTCTCATCAGAGTTATTGCATTCCAAGCTATTGCTATTGAAAACAGAGCATCTTTAATTGTAAAACTTCGTTGAAAGTCCAGAATAGGGGTGTCTTTGTTGATCATTTTTTTCATGAAATCGTTTCTGTAATGGCATTTTAAATTTTTTATAACTCCCTGATCCATCGGCTGTATAAAAGACGTTACATTAGGTGGCAAATAGCAAAAAAAGATATTCCCACAATCGGATACCAATTGTGATTCATGTGGGTGAGCCCTACAGTTATCCAAAAGTAAAACACACTTAGAGTTTACAGGTTTTTTTTCAAATTTCGAAAGTTCTCTCTAACTGGTGGAATAAAATTGTGAGTGAACCAATGAAGAAATATGTCTTTATCCATCCATGCATTTTTTTGAGATTTATAAATAATCAAATGCCGAGGACGAACGAATTTTCCAATTACTAAAATCTTAACCCTGTGTTGGCCAGAAGCATTAGCGCACGCAAGAACAGTTACTCGTTCCTTATTCTGCTTGAAACCACTAGCACTTTTCTCAGTCCCATCAGCCAGAGTTTTTGTTGGTAAACACTTCCAGTAAAGCCCAGTTTCGTCCGCATTGTATATTTGATCAGCTGTCAGGTTATTATCCTTAATATGCTGCTCAAAAGTAATACTAAATTGTTTGGCTGCCTCCACATCAGCAGATTGTTTCTCACCAGCAATATCCAATTTTCTAATTCCATGACGGCTCTTAAAATTAGATAACCATCCATCAGAAAATGTACATTCGGTATTTATTCCCATTTGTACTTTAAAATCTTTTGCCTTGGCAACAAGTATTGGTCCTGAAATAGCAATACCTTGTGAGCGTTTTAATAAAAACCACTCGTGCAAAACTTTATCAAGTTTTTCTAACTTTGGCTTATGAAGACTTTTTTATCAGCAATCATATTGTTAGGCTCAGAAGACTTAGTAAATTCTAAAAGTCTTTCCTTCGAATGCTTAATATCATACAGTGTTGACGATCCAATATTATAATCTCTCATTAAAACATTCCTACTTACACCCCGTTCTAGTTTCTTAACTATTTCAAGTTTATCACTTAGTTTTAATGTTGTTCTTTTCTTCTTTGTAGAATCAAGTTTATCGCGTTTAGGAGACATACTTAAGGGGTAAATAACTTGTTTTTAAATATTTTAAACAATATAGCAACTGTGAATCAGCAAGTGACGCACGTTCCGTACGGGACGGCAGTGAAAACTTAACTGTCACTTATAGCACTTATATGCACTTACAATAGCGTTTGTAAAAATGAGTTTAGTGTCCGTTTCCGGCCGTGGTGCTTTTTTAAGTGGTGGGAGAAGTGCCGTTATCTCGAATGTGCCGTTCTTTCAAAAGTTTACTGTACTTTACCATCTGCTGATTGTAATCGATCCATTTAAATGCTAATTTTGCAGCGATGACTGACGCATTACCACTCTTCGAATCAATTACAAAGAGACTCGAGCGACAAATTAGTTACCGATTACACGAGTTAATTACAACCATGTCATAATCATGCAGTCCTTGATTCTATCAACTCCGTCATTTGCATTAAATAGCTGCCTGAATCGGTTTAGCTAAAATGCGACATCGCTCACGTAGATAATGTGATTAGGTAATTTTTGATTTGACTTTTCGTTTACAGTCGCTACATACAGATTTGTGTTCCGCCGAGAAAGTTTATGAGAGAAATTGTATTTTTAACCCAATATTCCGTCATTCGAAATTTTGGAAATGGCTCCTATTCAAAATATAAACTGTTCGGCGAAATCAGTAACGGCTCTTTTTTGTCTTTATTCGAAACCATAATCATAACGATATTAGGGAGATGCGCGTTGAAATTCAACAGGAAAGTTTTTTGTGAACTAAAAAAATGAACAAATAAATATATCTTGACTTTCTTTGGATGGCAAGAAAACAAACTTTCGTTCTTTTAGGCGTTCGTTGTTTCAAGTCTCGAACTCCTACGATGATTCTAAGTACCTACCTAATTTTAATATGCGAATGATTAATGTTCTACATTCAAATGTTGTAGTCCTTCTCGTAAATAACGTAACGAATGTTGTTTACATTGGTACATTTACATTAGAAAATAATTTCTCTCTCTCTCTGTCGTACTAATTGTAAGAGCATTCAAAGCACGCTTTCACCCATAAGGATTAACATAAAAATTGGATTTCGAGGTTTAAAAATGCAATTGGTTGGAAAGACAACATCCCAATTAAATGCCAAGATCTCTCCAAAATATGTGAATTAAATGTTTAACGTGAGAAATTTCGAACTGTAGGCGGGAAAATATGAACAGAATAAAAAAACTTCAGTTTTTTCTTTAATATGTGCTAGATCCTAAGATCATCGGTTAATTCTTTCTAATTTAGATCTCAAAAAGAATAAAAGCCTGCAAGTCAAAAGGTCGATTTTTACGTGTTATCATATGGTAAATACAAATGCTTATCTCGGAGTCGAACCTAGGACTTTTTTCGAGATTTATTTTCGTCGTCATCGTACGATATGTGAATCGATCATTCCTGCCAAATATCAAAAATGTATCTCGTTCCATTATCGAGTTATTCGCATTTTTATAGCGTGACAGAGGGAGCCACAAAGGGACAAAAGTACCCTTTTATTATTGCTTGATTTTAGCCAACAGTTGAAAAAGTGGACATTTAGGTGTGTTTAGTGGCAAATAAATGTTTTCGCCAAGTTAACAGTGTAAAACTAAGCTTGAACTGTCCTTCCATTCTGTAATACTAGGTACTTCTGTCTAAGGTCGCTATGAAAACCTTCCTGTCTGGACACGTAAATTTCGCAGAGAAAAACAATTTAAGGTGATCTAATTCTCATAAAGGCTTCTTAATTGATTGCAAGACAGAAGAGAATTGATAATATGCTAATAAACTTCGTAGTTTAAGTTAATTGAATTATTTTACTAAAAGTAATTTTTAAAAGACAATTTCTCGCTGGATACAAAATGATAGCGATACTTTCGTTGAAATAAAAATCCCGACGTATACCTTTCTATCCCGAACAAAAAATAAAAATGAATTTGTATTGCTAATGTCTTAAACCGCTCTATGCCTTTGTTTATGTAGCATACATTAGTTAATAAAATCGGTATATTCCAGCTAATATAATTGATCGGAGGGAAACAACTTCACCGAAGAATATACTGATATCCATGGAAAATTTCCTCTAATACTAGTTCTATGAATTGAAGATTCGACTCCGACTGTAAATAAAGAAAGGAATTTAGCGAGAAGAAGTTCTACTTGAATTTAAATTAATCTAAGAGCAAGAACGTTAAAAGCAAGCGCAAACAAACCGAATGTTATCGGAATCGCAAAAAAGAGCACTTGAGATGCAAGGTTAAGGGCATGATGATGTGAAATGTAAAATTGATGCCATGAATTACATCACGCCGATGGTCCGCTATTACCTAATAATTCTACGTGCTGAACAATTTAAGAAAATGCTCTGCAATGTTGACGGTACAGTTTCTGGATGAAAATGCGCTAGCGTTAATACTGATTCAATTCAGAGCCAACTCAATTATCCGCAAGCAGCATAAACAAATAATTTGTTCGGGGAAATGAAGCGTGTCGTTTATAAAGCATTCATGTTATTTTTAAAAGCTGCTTCGCATTAAATTGTCACATAAAGAGGCGATAAAACAATTAAGCTCTATAAAAAGTTATAAGTTATTCCCTATTTAGACGTCTATGGATTTGTGCATAAAATTTTTTGGCTAAGCATTTTAATACTTTGCCTTGAGCGTTGCTGGATCGAGAAAAATTTTCCCGAAGTACAGAGTTATTTTCAAATGTAAAATTTCATAATTTTTTACTGCCCGCTTCTCAGCTTTCCCTTTTCTGAAAGCAGATAATCAAGATTCGATTGTATTTGTAAAAACGAGATGCAAAATAAAACGATACAATGACAACTTTTGATGTAATGTGGCGTATCGGATGAAGAACTTCAACAGAATATGGTTGAAATGTATACATATTTATACATTTCCGAGCGTTGGTCTTCCTCTCCAAATTTTGGACTTATGGCTATACTGAATGGCGTAATTATAAGAAAGGAAACAAATTTCGCTTATAAGTGGTAGAGAATCTTCCATTCAACTTCCTATTAATGCCGATTTTTTCGATTCAAGGTTATATCGAGGGGACATTTTGAAAATTTTAATCTTTTACGTATCGATGAAATGATGGCAATTCAGAACGTTCTATAGTACTTTTAAAAGAAGTCAGTCATTCAAGATGGTTTAGCATTTTCGTCGCATGGAATAAACTTAAGCCAGTCTACACTTTGACAACCTGTGTATTACACTTCATACAACATCCGATACTTTAAGATATTTTTGTAAAGTGAACACTTTTTATTAATTAAATCCAAATCTATTCTTTCCGAGTACTTATAATCGGGAGAACTTTGGTATAAGAAAAAGCTTGCCGTCAGACGTATTAGATAAACATATCGAATAATTTCAAGCAGATTATTTCCTTACTCTTCACGCTAAAAACAACCGTAGAGAATAAAAATTGCGGTATACTTTAGCCACAGAACTTGAGTATCAGTTGTATCACTTTATGTATTTCTTAGCAATTTAAACTGAATGTCGTCTATGAGTAATTCATTCAAACATTCAACGATTTTATTGACTTAGTGCTTGTTTATAATTGAGATAATAACTGCGAGGTTTCAGTCGTCGTTGAATTGCAATAAACATTTTTGTGGAGGCAGTTTCTGCTAAAAATAGCTATTGAAAGATGATTTAAAGAGCGGATCAATTAAAATGGGAATATTAGCTCCAAAATGTGAAAGAAGTAAGTTTATTGCTATAAAGATTAGTAGGTGATATTTTCCGGCATGATCAAACGAAATATGGCAGCGAATACATGGAAAAGCCAACAAAAACGACAGGCAATTGATGACTTGTTACCGCTCTCATGAAATTCGATGCTTTTTTATATAAATAAAGTTTAATGTTTATTTTTTATCTTGCATGGATTCCATTTATTCATGTAGGTAGACTCGTAAAGGTAGAAGAACTGAAGAAAACTGAATTAAAATAGAGGCTTGGACACGTAGATGCCGTATAATTTAAATAATTATCACAAAAATATATCATAATATAATTCGCAAATCTGAAACACGAATTTTGGGGAAAGAGATATCTTCAGATGTGTGTAAGGTTGATTAGAGAAACGTCTTCAAAGGATAAGTGAGCTAACTCCTAGGGCAAATGAAAGAAAGAGACATTTAACCATTGTGAATAAAAGTAGCTAAATTGCATCATTATGAAAAAATTTAGAGGAGGATCTTGTAATGGGTTACGTATAGTTTGAAGGAGAATAATATCTGTATAAAGATGAATGAGACTTCGAAGGTGCATATAGGTGAAACTACTATGGAATAGAAAATTAAAAATTAATATGAACTCATTCCAAATATTTATTTGTTCGAAGTGACACTGAATCCATGGAGCGGCCGCATACGGAGCTGTAAATAAAATGATGAAAATTTGACGTGGACAGTTTAATCGATATGATTAAAAACAGACCTAAAAGTGAAATACTCAGATTAATCTCCTTTAACCGTAACTATACATTCAGTTATCACGCTGTACAGGGTTATTATAAAAGAAGTATACAATTTCATGAGTTTGTTGGAATCAAACTATTTTCTATACAAAAATAATATGGAAACATTAATTCACAAATTTTATTTTCAGCTTATAAATGTTCGATTGGATTTCTGTGGGTGATCTTTGTGATATTCAAACGCTATTAAAACTTTTCCGCATTTTTCGTGACGCATCTCGGTCAATTGATGAAACTGCTTGAAGAATAAGATTTTTCAGATCACTCATATTATCTGGCAAGAAAAGAGCGTACCCGCGATCTTTAATAGCGCCCCATAAAAAAGTCTATTGGCTAATAATCAGGAAATGCGGAGGGTCATCCTCATCACTAAACTAATTATTTAACAGGTTTTCGTAATTCGAAATCCAGTCTTTGAAATCATAACAAAATGTGAACCTTTTTCCTTCTCCTGTGATAGATTGGAGTAACTGTAACTTTTAAGAATTCATTCTCACACTAAATCACAATAAATTTTTGAAATTGTATACTTCTTTTATAATTACCCTATATTTAACGTCACAAGGCTACGAGAGAGGTGAATAATCTTTTTTATCAAATCAACGTTTATTCTTATGATGAAGCTAATGTATTTCTAGATTTATCTTTTCGAACCCGCATTTTAAAGTTTTATTATTATTTATTGTCAAGGAATCGGATCAGTAAATTTATCGAAAATTTTTTAGGGGTAAAAATTTACTTCGTCATTGCACTCTAAGAGAATGAAAACATTTTTACCTCAGTGTTTCACAAACTCTCTGCTGCATATTTATCCCAACTACGGGCCTCAGCACTTTATTAAAAACGATTTAAATTTACACTTTTAAAACTCTCCATTTCTGTATCGCGTGATTGGGTGTAACGGTTGCCCCGTTTCAATTCGTTTCCATCTGCTATTAGGGGAGGGGTATGGACGTGATTAAAAAAATTAAAGGAACAAAAAGTAAATACGTGATAAGGAGAAATGGCTCTCTTAAGTTGCGGTTAGGAACCATAACGGAAATAAAACCAGCGTCGAGATTTATTTCAGGAAATTATCACTGCCTTATAGAAGTTTGAACATTAAAAGTTTTTAGGTACCCCTCAGCATGATAGCTCAATTAAATGATGCGCATTAATATTGCTGAGATGAAAAACACGGTAAATTTTTACTATCCCTTCTTCAAAAGTAATTTTAAAGATTAAACTGGATTTCCATACATTTTAATATGCGGTAGAGTGTGTAAATACCATTTGCCAGAATGCTCTACTCACCTTCTATGTTAGTCGTTGAACGCGCTCGTAGTAAAGCCAAAAAATAATATCATTATAATGTAATATATTTGCGATGAAATCTATTTATCAAAAAATGTTTACTCCACCTAATGAAACGGGTAGCCTTTACGGCAATGTAGAACATCTCAAAAACTACTCATTCCAGGAACAAAATCCTTACCGAAACCTTTTCAATTTTTAGGCGTTCTTTACCAGAGAAGCGGTAGTAGCGGGACGCCTTATGGGCACGTCTCCTCCGTCCGTCCACATGTATAATCTCCGAAGCTACTGGACGGATTTTAATTAAGTATTAGTGATAATTATTGAAATTTATCGCCAAAGTCTGATTTTGAACTAAATCCGTCAATTAGAACTTGCACTTTATATAAGCATCTAAAATCAACTTATAATCAACTCGTCTCTCGTTAAATGGCATTCATCAAGCAACATTTAAATTAAATAAATATATTTTTCCCCGCCATGCTCTTATATGATGTGAAACATAGATTAAAAACTTTATTCGGATTGAGGACAACATTTACCACAAAAAAGTCCGCGGGATCATATAATTACGACTTATAGTTTCGGAGATCTAAATTAAAAAACTGCCCAATCTTTCGGTACCGTCTTATTCGCATTTCGAATAAAGAACGCATTTTAATTATCTTAAATTTATGGAGTACACTTTTTCTTCTTATTTTAATAGACTACGTCACATTTATAATTATTTTCAGAGTGCGTGACTTTGACTGTAAGAGTTTTTCCTTGCTCTATTTTATTAACAAGGGAAACAGTGTAGGATATTTTAAATTATAATTTTTAACTATGTTAGCAATGAGCTAAAGACTCTGGACATGGACTATCTTACGATTAAAAATAGGAAATACGGTTTTGTCGCTAAGGAACCTTGATTCCGTTCCAAATAAGGACAAGTTGGTTTTGAGTCTGAAAAAAACTCAACTTTTTTAAAACGGGAAATTCTATTTATCGCGATTGAATGTCCGTTGTTATCACACTTGAGATGACATTATAAAACATCTTCTGACGATGCATGTGAGCGTATCGAGTCGTCAAGTGGACCCAGTGGCGGATTTAAGGGGGGTCGCACATGACGCGCGCCAGGGGCCCCGAAAATATGTTCGTGTATATAATCTCAGAAATATAAAATGTCTCAATTTATAAATCAGTGGAACCTCTCTATGATTCCATAGAAAAACGATCGTTAAGAGGTGCCACAAAGGAGGGTAGCCGTTAGGAGCGGTTCCACTATGTATTTAGATTGTTGGGCCCCCGACTGCTTAGCGCCAGGGGCCCCAAATGTTTAGCGACAGGGGCCCCAAAATGTTTAGCGACAGGAGCCCCATGAGGCGTAAATCCTCCACTGTGTGGACTACAGAAAGGGCCACGGGCAGAGCCCCTAATAGAGGTAAACATCGTTTTTTTTAATATTGTGATATTTTTATTAATTTCTCGTGATTGTTAAAAAATATTGTTGCTCTATTATTTTTAGTGTTGGCAAAAATGTATGCTGACATCAAAGCTTATTTTATCTAACCATGAACAGTTTTCCAGCCATTGCATTTTCTTCCTTCATCGTATTTACCAAGGCACTCACCAGCATTTTCATCTCGGCGCTGTAACATAAGATCCACGTAGTTTCGGCATAACGAATTTTTTCAGATCGCGCGCTATTTTGGTCTGAAAATACAATACATTATATTTAAGATCCAAATCGAATTAATTCCACCATTTAACAAATTATACGATGCTGGCTAATTTTATATCTGATTTAAATTTAGTCTAAAAATTTTATTATTTTATATCTTTTGAGTATTTCTGCTTTAGCGGCTTGAATGACAGCTGTTTTTATGCTCAGCGATGTTTTTTTTGGGCAGTGCGAGCAACGATCGCATCATCAGTTAGTTCCCGGTGACTAATATCTTAGTCAGTGACGTCAATTTAGTAGTTTTGTCACGTTAACGATAAAAAAGGGATGGATATAAAAAAACGAACGAGAAAGACCTTTCCTATATGTGGCTTGTTAAACCAATTTGCCACGGATGCTTTATACCCGTTATTCTTGGCATACTATGTCTTTTTCTCAAGATGGATCTGAGATTTCTAGTTTAGCAATAGTTATTTGAAGCATACCCACGAGTGCGTTACTCTCACTGGTTATTTCTATAGTCATGAGAACGCTGAATGAAGCGGTTTAGTAAACTACGTCGTTTCAGTTAACCATTCGATTAATCTGTTAAATATGCGCACTCTTATTAGAATAAAAGATCGATGAACTACCAAAATTTAGTAGTTTAAATGTGCATACGATTTACTCAACGGTTTTATCGCTGCGATGGTCAATATCATCGGCTTGATTCAAGCCATTAGCCGAGATCACTAGCTCGTTTTTGACTCGATATAATTTGTAGTTTAATTGAAAAATGGTACTTACAGGGACGCTGAGGAGGGGCCAACATGATTGTAATGATTGTTTGTAGAGGCACACCAAAATTTCATTTAATTCATTCTAGTGTTCTGTCTTACGACAGGTCCTACCAATCATTGATTGGTTTGACTAGAGAATATACATACATGGTGTGGTGGTTTCCCGTTGTCCTCCACACCGGACATACACACACACACAAAAGGGAGGAGGGAAACCCTGTGCCAGCATTTGCTTACTTTTTGCGAAGTGCACCAGGGGGACCAACTATTGAACGTCCCTTCCGAAGGACGGAGCGTTGACTTGTGCGCGGTCTCCTCAAACCGAACAAGTAGGGGGACGGGCGACCTCGGAAAAAATCCCACTTTAGCAGGATTCGTGCCCGGTTCCGCTTAGCGTAGCAGGCCAACGCCCTTACCACTACACCGCCACACCAAAATTTAAAAATTAATACAAAAACGGTATATTAACTAATTTTTATTGCATCAGTCATACAAGTTAAAGGTAATTTTGAATTAAGGACAAAAATATACAATACTTTATATATATATATATATATATATATATATATATATATATATATATATATATATATATATATAATACTAAATTTTAAATATAATATTCAGCAGGAGCAAGTGGGGCGAGGACTTATAAAGGAAGGTCAGAGTTCCCCAGACCTTCCTCTAGTTCAGTGCTCTCCAACCGGTGTGCCGCGGCACACTGGAGTACCGTGACGAAGTACTTAGTGTGCCGCGGGACGTTCGGAGTTTATGCAAGGGAAAGTCCGAATTTGTAATTCTCAAGCTACAAATGTGCGTAAAAAGTTTCTTCATCTGCGGATTTATCAATTAATGATTTCTCCCTAAAAACTCAAGAGGAATTCATTGAACTCAGGAGCGATTGCAGTCTTAAGCTGAAGTTGGATGCCTCTGGATGAGTTTTGGCTGCAATTGAGGAATGAATACCCAACCATTGTTGAGTGTGCAATTGATGTGGTGTTACCGTTTCCTACAACTTTTTAATGTGAATTGAGTTTTTCAACATTGTTGCTGATTAAGAATAATAAGAGGTTGTCTGAAGTACCTCGATCAGGAACTTCGAGTGCCTCTTTCAGCCATAGAGCCAAACATCAAAAGACTCTGTTCTTAAAGACAGGGACAGGTTTCTCTCTAATAAAAATTATTTAATAAAGTACTGTTTTTTTAATCCGGTTTTTGAAAACCCAAGTCACTAGACGTTAGTTCTTCCATTTAATGTGAAACTTAAAGAAATTATTATAAATAGTAATATGAAAACTTGTTATGTTCCCATGCATCTTCAGATATTAAGACATTCATTATAGGGAAAATATTTTCATGAAGGGATATTTCAGCAGCTTAAATGATAATCGTTAATTAGTGGGATTGTAAAATTGCACCTGCTTTTCTGAAATATTGAGAGTTTAGTTAGAAATTGAACTCTTACAGCTGCATGCAGGAGCGGCCCGAGATATTTTGGCGCCCTGGGCGAGATAATACTCCAGCGCTCACTTCCGTAAATGTTTGTTAAGATACTTTCAAAGTATATGTTAAATTATTCGTCTCTGTAATCATTATTGATAATGAAAAAATAAAAAGAATGACATGAAGATTCCATCCATTCCCGCGATATAAATTGGTTCCCAATATTTATTCACTTGCAAGTAATGTATAGATGGATGGTCGGGAAAGCGCCCCCAAGACTTTGGCATCCCCGGCGGCCGCCCGCCTGACAGCCTGTATACCTGAATCATTGGTCGCACTTCGTTGGGGCGATTATCGGAGGAAACGGTGCTTTCGTCTTTTGTTTTTCGCCGTAAATTTTCCATGACCTCTTTACCGATGTGCATTGTGCAATTTTTTCCAGTGACGCCATTTCCGATACCATGGATGAATTTTAGACTCGGATATGTTATTTCCGAAAATGTTATCTGTCATATTTACTCTTACTAATCGTAAGTCGGGGATTTCTAGGAACAAACGGAACCTTCAAGCTTCAACGTCCAATCTAGGTAAAAGCACCCTCGACAGAAAAAGCAAATATTTCATGTTTAAACTTTCTGCCCTTCGGAAAATTTGGTCTTCTCTTGTTTAATTAAAAAAGCCGGTTGAATAGTTTTTATTCTTTTTAGAAGAATTTCTTAACTTAAATGTAAATTTGAAGTTTATTATAGAAATAAAAACAAGTAGTTGCATTCCAAAGATAAAAAGCAATACAGTAATGCCTCGATTAACGAAGTAGATGCGGCCCATGACGTCACTTCTTTATCATAAATTTCGTTACTAGACATATGAGGCATATGGATGCGTTCCAGAACTTCAGAGAAGGGGAGATACAGTAAAGTGCCAAGAAAAATAATATCAAATGCTCCTAAAAAGATAAAATACGCTAATTAGTTTCGAAATAAATTAAATTGGGTAATAAATCAAGAGATCCTGCTAAGTCCTGCTCCTACAAATTGGCAGCGGTGGTAATCGAGATGACAGGAACTACACGGAGGGGGGGGGGGGGGGTTGGCAAGCTGGTATCATCCGAAGCTATCCAGCTGGTATTGCACATCGACGATTATCTCGATACTCACTTCCTAGACCATTTGTGCGACGTCAGTGATAATAATATTTTACTCTTATAAATCGCGTTGCATGAAGTGTCTGAAGTTTTTGTTTAATTTATCGATTTTTTTGTAAAAAATAATGCCGACTTCTTTATGAAGGAGGTTCGTTCCCAGATTAATCGTTAACCGAGATATTACTGTAGTTCAGGGGTGGGCAAACTACGGCCCGCGGGCCACATGTTGCCTGCGATGCCATTATGAAAGCGAACCGTAACATATAATATAGATAATTTAATATTTGTAGCTTAAAATTATGGCCAGAAAATCTTTTCCAGTGATGTTATGGGGATAATATATTATATATTATTGATTTTCACTAACAGGATCCCTCGCATTTTCTCAAATAACTTCCGATATGAAGCCTAACGTGGCCCACCGAAGCATTTTCATCTGCTAATGCGGCCCGCCTAAGAAGCTGCAACTGGTCACGCGGCCCGCTACGTAAAAAGTTTGCCCCCCCCCTGCTGTAGCTATACAATGGGGAGGGGACCAGTTTATGTCGAAATCTTTCAATTTATTTAAAATAGCTTTCCTTTCTAGAATCTTCGATCGGAGGATCTCCAATACAGACGGCTGCCTTGTAACCAAAATGCTCATCTGGTTTTATCAGGCACTTTGTGGCTTTCGGAGTTAAAGTGATCATTATTCAAGTCTCACTCCCAGGGTGAGCTCAATATTTCATTTTTTAACTTATTAAGATAAAATAAAACTTTTGAGTTTGCCCAAACATATCGCTAGACATGTTTCTATTTGTTTCTATTCCAATTTTTACACCTAGTTAAATATGCTGTATTGAAATTTGGTTGAAAAAGCGAAGACAAATCAAGCGTTTCTCTTTTCCTTTCTCCTTGCGAGATGTTACCCAAAGTTTCCGAAATGATTTTAAAATGTGCAGTTGGCGGCACTGGCAAACTTGTTTCCAACTCTTCGTTGCCGATATTGTATGACAACCGTGAGATCTTTCCATTTCAAACCTGTGATTTTATGTATCATAATTTCGAAAACCTTTAGGTCACAACTTCTAGAGGAGCTACTATAAATATGTAAGAACGTAGTGTTATTGAGCAGAAATGGAAGAAATTTTTATTCAAGTGAGCTTAAACTTATATATATATATATATATATATATATATATATATATATATATATATATAAGTATATACACACACACATATTACTTATCTGGAGTAAAGGATATCAAACTTAGTACTTCAATTGCCAAGTTTTTAGGTATTTAATTTCAAACACCTATATTATTCTTGTTCATTGCAGGATGATAGGAAAAAAGCGGATCTAGTGACCTCATACATGCAACTGACTTTCTTCTCGTGTAACTGAAAAATTCACTTGTACTTTTCTAAGTGAATAGTACATTCACTGTCATATCTACCCAATGTGTGAGTCAATCTCAGCCCAAGGACTGCAAAAATCAAAGGGCGGATGAAAACGACTTTTAAATTAATCTTTCTTAATCGGCTGTCAGGGATTAACGAACCTTTTCTGGGCCGTCCTCTTGGTTGCTGAAGAATATAGAAATTTAACGTGCAACGTGAGGAATATTATACTAAAAAGTCTGATGTGTCTAGCCCACGACTTTCTCAATACAGAATAATGAATGTGATTTCAACAGCACTTACAAATCGCTATCGGCAAAAGCGCACTCAAGAATAACTATCGCCAATTACACTCGTGAATAAATTTAAACACTTGGAATAATTTTCCCAGCGGAAAATACATTGTATCACTTTCCACATTGAAAAACAATAAGTAAACAACATTATTATTTGTTGCTATGGACTACAAAATATTGATTATCTTTAGGAGCGTTCATATCGCTATCAACAATTCGAACATTTTATGAAAGCTGTCACCTAATGACATTCCATGTACTGAACATGAAATCAGACGGATAATCGCAATATCTCTGAAACAATCCATTCTATAAAAAACGTTTCTAACAAAAGTTGTAGAAAATTATATTGTGTACAACTTTAGTACTGGAAAATATTTATTTAAGGGGACATTTGGCAAAAACCGAAAAGTATCAAGAGTAAGCCTCCACTTCCGGCTCACCAATTACAGCCAAAATCTTATCAGCTCTTGAATTTTTAATAAAAATCTTGAATATAAAGTTTTGTGTTGATCTGATTATTAGTTTTTGAGTAAGAGAGCACACAAAATTCCGATCACTTAAGTTAGACATGCACAGGCATCACCGAAAAGTAGTAAAAACGTATTCACGGGATCTTTAGCCTTGTATTTCTGTTGAAACCTTGAATTCGATATTTATCACGAAAACAATACTTTCTATATACTGTGTATGAAGAAAGTTAAATATGGAGTGAAATCAGCAACACGTATCATTACTTATTCTGTGATATTACGGATTTATTTTACGGATTTTTTTGTAACTCTGTAAAAGATTTTGTAAACAATAACAATTGAGACCTTAAGTTCCTTTATCTAGGATGATGTTTTATTATATGAGTGACAAGTGAGAAATTATATTAAACACCGTCACATGGTCAGATTTTTTCTACAAAGCGGAAACGTTTTTGATATTGTCAGTTTAAATATGCCATCTGTAATTTTTACAAATAAACGCACTTGCTGAGATTCCTGCCTCCCAAGTTCGATGTTTGCTCGGATCTTGCAAAATTAAATACGTGACGACAAAAACCGACAATGCACGTGGTTTTTCACTGGCTTAGGAACCACTCCGAGGTTCAACCAAATGTTGAAATTGTGATAAAGTAAATATATAGTGTTTTCAAGTTTTGGCAAATAATCCTGCGAGAATTGTGACGAAGAAGATTGTAAATATTTATTTAAAAGATTAACTGCGTGATAAAATTTCACGAAAACATTTCTTTCTTGGCACTATTTGGCTAGATTTCTTTATTATAAAAAATTGGTAAACACGTTCAGACGTTATCGGTGATTGATATGTTAGTGACACATGGTAGAGATATTCTATTTTCAAACCGCTTCTTTTTTATTTCTTATCATTAACAAATATTTCCAAATTAAAAAAATACATTTTTTTACCTAAATTAATTTTTGATTCTCTGATTATTCGTTGCACCAAAATTGCTTCTGAATATGGCGCTAATGCGATTGGATGGCCAACGAGTTTTGAAAAAATGCGGCGAATGGCGAAATCGCGCGAAGAGAATTCATTTTTACGCTCCAGGCCAATATCAAAACTCCAAAATTTCACTTTAAAATAAGTAATTATCTCAAAAAGGTATATTTGAAAAGCCATTATATATTTTAAAATTAATACCTACAGCTTGGCAGGGGCGGATCTAGGTGCGTAGCTTAGGGGAGGGGGGTAATAAGAAAACAAATATATTTACTGACACCTATTTCTGCAAAATAATACCATCTCATTATAATTAATATACATCGTATATTTGCAAAATATTTCTAGAATGCCTACAAAGTAAATTAATTGAGATAATATTTGAATGAAGATGACATCTCCCTTAGGAGGTATTCAGCCTATTATCCACCCTTTGTATCCGCCATTGCAGCTTGGAAAAGTATCTGTTGCTATATTTCTGTCCAGTCTATTTTGTTATTTGCTGTTTTTTAGGCTGGTTTCCAAAGGAAACAGCATTATGAAATGTTCGCGTATGTGTGCCCCTCACTAACAACTTTTGCAACAATGGACCGATTTTCAGGAAACTTGGTATGAGGCTCATGCTGCCAATTTTTAAACCAATCACCTAAAAAATATTTATTGTCGAGTCAGGATGTTTGAAATGTGACCACACGCTTTCCACAACTTTTTGGTCGAATTATTTTGTACTGGGTCCAAGCTTCATTTCATGTACGCGAGGAAGTATATAGTGTTATAATTGTGGAATAAACATTCTGACCGTTTTCGCCTAAAAATACGGAAGCAAGGCTACGCGCTGCAGTAGCCGAAGGGCCTTAAACGTCAAAATTGATAAGTATAAAAGGTTTCATGTAACCACATCAAAAAATTTTGCGTGTAGCTCCTCTCACTTTTTAATGCAATGCGCAGTTTGATCATTACACATATTAAATTTTCCAATGCCGCGAATAATGCATTCCTGACCGTATATAGTAAGACTGCGGTAGTAAACAAAGCCAAGAATCTGCATGAAACGAACACGTGAATGCAAAGGGGAGATTAACACTTCCGGTATGTATGTGTGTGTTTAAAGTTCGCGTAAGAAAATCACTCGTATGATAAATATAGGAACAAATCCGCACATTTCATATAGAAGATTTTGATTCGGTCAATTCGGAATGATTCTCACGATGAGTCATGGTCGAGTTCTTAGCACGTCGCAGTGAGTCCATATTTATGAGAAAGAAGGGACCGTTGCCCCGTTTTTGTTATTCGCCAGCTAGAGCGATCGGACGGTCCTGTCTTTCATTGACTTTTCAATTCGCTCGCATGTAGTTACCGGAAGAAGCACGTGCACTTAACAAAAATTTATCGTGTGTTCCTATTTAATGATCATTATTTAAAGGATCATAACTACTGCAAACAGTTGGAAAATGAATTAAATTATTTACAACGCAGCTGGTTGATTTTACATTGTTCTGTAATTGGAGAAGTATTTTTCCCTCCTCTTCATTGACTATTGGTTCGATGTGCATCGAGGTCGAATATTATAGAAGTATAAATTAAAAATCTCATGTGTCCAGCGCATGACTTTTTCCACATACCGCGATGAATATGCTGCAATTATAATTACGAGTTGCTCTCGATATCAGCGTCTTCAAGAATAATTACCGGCAATTACGCTCGTGAATAATTTTGAAACACTTTGAATAATTTTCACAACGAAAAATACATTGAAAAAACAATAAGCAAACAAAATATTTATTTGTCGGTAACAAAATATCGATGCGTGATTAAAATGATCGTTGGTGACGCTGGCACCATTGCTAATATTTACAAGAAAATTAAAACTTGACGCTAGATGCTATTGAGATAATTTTAAACGCGATTAAAATAACAGTTAGCAGCGCTGACACCGCTATTAACAATTCCAAAATCTTATCATAGCAACGGAAACAAAACTGTCACTGAGCGATATCAATGTACTTAACATTAATTCAGACGGATCCGTTTTATAAAAAAAAGGGGATAATCATAATATCTCTGAAAGTCCGTTTTATAAAAAAATGTTTCAAACGAAAGTTGTAGAAAATTACATTTTCTACAGCTTATGTTATTACAAATTTTTATATTAATTAAGTCCTAACGGAGTTTGATTTGGGAAAAAACGGAAAAATGGCACCCCAACTTGCGATTTACCTATTTTAGACAAAATCCAAGTAGACCTTTATTTTTAATTAAACTTTTAGTTATAAAGTTTCATGTTGATTTGAGTTAGAGCGCGCACCATAGTTCTATCGCACAGAAAATAGTGAAAACATACTCAGGGGACCATAAACGTGTATTCCATTGAAATCTCGAAATCGATTTTTTTATTGAAGACAATAATTTCGTTATGCTTCCTAGGAAGAAATTAAAAATACGGAAAAGTAATTTTCACCTCACGCAAAAATCAGGTCGCTCCCAAACCATGACCGTATTCAGCCTTATTGCAGATTTGTAGATGGCTGTAATATAAATCATGGTAAGGGCGAAATGACGTTGAGCTTTCCTAGATCCGTGCCAATAACGATAGACAAAATTGCTTCTAGATGATCGCTGGGGTGTTAAATTTTATTTTCTTTTAATTTGGATATGATCAGACTCGCTTGCATACTTTTCTTAGAAAAGGTTTTATGGTATATTCTAAGTCTGGTGTTATAATTTGACATCATTAGACGGGACGAAAAACAAAAAGAAACAACTAGTTGCAGGCGAGTCAATTATACAGACACAAACGTGAAGTGTCAAAAATCTTAAATAATGTAGATATTTATTTGATTTTGTCAGATATATTATATTGAAGTTGTCAACATTGGAGTAAATTTTGAATTTTAATTTTTAATTATATGTCAACTTACAGCAGGACTTATATTAACGATTGGGCGTGTCAATATCCTTCCATAGCGACCCAAAATCAGCCCAATCGCATTCGGAATGTATACTCTCCCTCAATTGAGGAATATTTTTGACTATTTAGATAATTTTACAGCCATGAAATCCTAATTACATAAGATGGATCTCAGGTTAAATTTCGGAGAATTTTCGGAGCGAAACTTTAAAAATAGATAGATAATTTAACAAAATCCCAAAGCCAAGAATGTTGGGAAAACCAGATACGCATTTCAGCTACCAAGCAGCCGTCCTCAGCGGTAATTCATCGACCATTCATTCTAAAAGACAACGAACGATCTGCGGATTGCATACGAATACCTTATAACTGAAATGAGTTTTTGATTTTCCATACCGTTTTAGGGCATTTGAAATTGCTGTATTTTTCAATTGGATTCCATCCATTAGGTGAGTTCGAAAATTCAATAGCGGATTTAAAAATAAACATTTAAATTGATTTTTAATATTTTGATCGATTCATTTGATTTTGATCAAATGCCCTTCGGAAGGAAATTGTGTAACAGCGCAATCAATAAATCAAAAGGAAAAAGTGTCCCTTCAAGTGATAAAAAGTCATTTGGTTCGGTAAATAACCGTGACTCATGCCTATGCATAGCGAAAGAGAGCATTTTATGCAAACTTAACCTCAAGGGGTAAATTCTTTGAATCTTGTATTATGCGTGGGATGAGTTACTGATACGAGATAGGAGGGGTGAATATCGAGACCTCATTTATATGCGGTTGCCATGTGACGTGCATCCCAAGGATATTTTGCAAAAGAGCTTTTCGCCACCAGGTAAATACGTTAAATAAAAGGATTTAAATCGTTTTTCAGCTTCACTACGAACATCTATTTATCTAAATCAACACCTTATATTTATCGTAACACAAAGGATTCTTTTAATCGAAAATAATGCACCCAAGAATACTGTTAAGTTTTCTTTGGAATATTTTCATCGTTTTGATGTGTGATATAAGGAATCGAATATTGTTTAGATCTTACAACATAAAAGAAGTAAGAAGGAATTTTGTATATCGCTGAGAAAAAATTACAAGAAATGTGCGATGACAGAGAAAACTAATTTACGCTTATAATCGATATTTGCTTATTTTATGTTTCCCTCCCGACCTGTTGTGTAACGTTGATCGTCTTCAGAAGTTTAGTCTACGACAAATAGATAATTCGAATTCCATGAGCCGCCATTTTGTTTCAGCGAGTAGTCCAGTTTTTTAATAGCTGATATGCAAGGATGTAGCAATAAGGCAGTGAAAGTTCCATTAAAATGATTAATTTAGTGTGCGACGCATATTCTATTACGTGAAATATCAGGGTCGGATCCGGAAAACTTCCCAAGGGATGGGTCTGTTCACTAAGGGGCCGAAACTGCAGCGAAGTTTAGCATAAAAAGAATTTGTGATTCCCAAAGAGGAAGGCTACTTCTTTGGCGCTGTCGCTGATATGTATATAACTTACGCTAAAGAGATCTATCCCGAAAAAAAATTCTCGTAAACAGTCTATGACTCGTCGCTAATTACATCGAATTCTTTTAAAATACCATTTAATGGCACTACCATATTAAAAACTGGTAATAATTTGAATGATTTAATTTAATTTTGCAATAATTCTTGAAACAAGCTGCATTTTTTACTTTAGCATATCTCTTTTTCTTTGTGATTGTGAATCTAGTTCTAATGTAAGGCCAGAAAAATGTTAGAAATGTTAGAAAAATGGAAATTTAAAAAATCTATAATATCTTCTTTTCCAATTAAAAAAAAATGTTTTCAATCACGAAATTAATTCCATGAAAAAGAACGGCAGTAAACTCATAGGATTTCACTTTAAAGTTAAGTAAATAGGGATCAACATCTAGTCGTTGTTGACCAGAGCCGGCTAGGAAAATTGCGTGGCCCGGTGCAAAGTGTGCGCGTTAAAATTTTTTTAATAGTTAATTTTGATTAATAAAACAACCTCTCTCACTATGACAGTGTTTCATATTTTTTCGGATTTTTAAATACGTGCGTATGTTGTAAGTACAACAATTATTTTGTAGAGAGTGTGGGATCTCAGTAACCGCGGGGCTCTGTGCAGTCGCAATGTTCGCACCGCCATCAAGCAGGCCCTGTTGGTGAGAGTAGAGTTCGCATGAAATATCTTCGTTTCATTAAAATTTTTGTCACGTTGTAATTCATCCTAAATTATGGAAAATTGGTGATAAAACTCCCTGCATTTAAAAAAGTACTGGATGTTATTTTATTGTGTTGACTAGGGACTCTGCCCCTGGCCACTTACGGGTCCCAACCCTATCTGTCGGGGCTCGCCGCGCTCGCTTTATATTTGAAAACTAATTAACTAGTTTTTCGGGAATTTTATTGCGAAAATTAACGACGTGGCAATAACTGCATTCAACGTCCATTGGGCCAAAATAAAATTCTTCTGGATGATGAGAGTTCGGGGCCTCTGTGACTGCTGTGTAAAACAAACTTCCTGGTCTATTTTGATTTTTCTCCTTGCATCATATATTTCTCTTCGTCTCCTAACAAAAGGTGGCACTTACGTATTCTCCGCAGGACCCTTACGTGGTGCTGTGAGTGACGGGAAATAGAACTACATGGATCTCTTTGCTGGTATCCTGGCATGGAGAGGGTGACATTCGTTTAAGGCATGGAAATTGAACGAACCCACCAACCAACGTTACCCAACCCGGTTGGAAAAAAGAAAACGTTCTTTAAGTGTTCATTTTATTAAAAATTTAAAATGGAAATAGAATGAACCAACCTTACCTAAACCCCAGTTGGAGAAAAAATAGCAACCTCCACTCAACAGTTCCAGGTTTTTCTTATAATAACGTGTTCATTTAATAAAACATTTTGCTCGACCCCACCGGGATGGGGAAATTATTTGAAGTGCTTTTGGTTCCTCCTAAAAGGAACATAAAGTGTTCACTCCACTTAGTTCCATTTTCTGTCACTCACGGCGCCACGTAAGTGTCCTGCGGAAAATACGTAAGTGCCCAGAAGGTATACATATTTGCTGCATAGTTTTGCTTCCTCCTTTCGTTAATAGCAGCACAATGACGTTGATAATAATTTTGGCTGCTATTTACGATTCTTGATCTATTATCCATTTCTAAAAAACGCCAACGTTATTATTGATTTATCTATTTTTAGCAGATATAGAAATATTTCTTACAATAGTTTATAAAAGGAGAAACTTTTGCTGTTGATTAGAAAACAAATTGCAACGCATCTGTTATTTCTTTCCTAAACAACAATGTGAAAATCCTATTTGCCTCTTCCTAGCTCTTAAATTAACTGTGAGGTACCGTTTACATAGATAGAGGAGAAAAGTTTCTACAGAAAAGTTTGCGATATCAAATAATTACGATTTAATGTTTTATAGATAAACATTCGAGATTCAAAAATTAAAAAAGGTCGTTTGTTGCGTTTGGATTCCTATAATATAAACGTCTATATATAATGATAACAGAATGAAACGAAACAAAAAGAGTGAATGAAATAATACTCCCTATTTGCATAGAATGTCAGAAAGAAAACAATCATGCCTGTACTTACCCAGTACCTATTTGGGACTGACTTCATTGATCCATCTCTCAGTCAAACTTTCTCAGCGATTAGTTCTATTCACGGGATTTGTATTGTGTCAACAATGTCTCAATTTGGTTTTCTCTCTTGGTAAGTTAAATCAAAGATACTTTAATTGATACTTTGATGTTCAATTTTGTTTATAAAAATGATTCGCACGATAAATGTTTTGTTTACTAACACTTAGTGCTTTTTAGTCGCGTTTTGCTTCGTTTGCGTTCTGTCCGTCCGTCTGCTCTGGGCAAAGATAAAATGAAAATGGCATAAACAGTTTACATAATTTAATCGGGGTGCCACTTTACTGAAAACAAAAAACGAACTTCTCCTCATATCTTGTAAAATATTAGTCCTACCGAAAAAGTTTTCTAACAAAATTTGTAGAACTATCCAAATACATATTATTGTTTAATGCATTTTTATTGTAGGGGTATTTCCAAGAAAATGATACAAGAAAGTCATAATTTGCTTTGAATTTTGGAAAATCCATGCATGGACACTACTTAGTTGTCAACGCAAACCAATTTCGTTGTAACTGAAGTAAATAAGATCTGCAATAATTAAGAAAATACGTTAAATTTCTTTACGTCTGCATCAGCATTTTTTAAACTGAAGAAAAACGACAAGTAGCGTAAACGTAAATATTACAACTATTTAACTCAAGTGAGGCAGGTTTTAAATTCTCTTCGTTTGTTTGATTAATTAGAACTGACTAGAAAATAAAGCGGCAAATAAAAATTTAATATTTCCCTGGCATTATTTCGGATACATCGTTTTGCAGTAATTAGTCATTATACCAAAATTACATAAACACGTGAACGCACCAACTTATGGGATGGAAGACATTTTTAGCAGATCGAGAGTCATTATCGGTTCGTAGTGTTTCACTGTTTTAATTTGTTCGTTCGTCCAAACTATGTCGTTTAGTGTCAAATGCTTCTCTGCACGAAACGCGCTTGTACACTTTCCTATCTTGTTATATACTAAACGTACAGTAAATGTCGTGTCACGGCGAATGTTCGTTAAGCATAAATGTGATTCGTGGAATTTGAACCAATGGATAAGCGTCGTGCAATGAGACGACGGGAACTAGATTGTTTTATATATCAATCTTATAATTTTTGCGTGAAGCTGCGTGCGTGCTAACGAAGCCTCCGTATATTTTACGAGTTGCCAGTGCTGAAAGCGCTTAAAATAACACCATATACCAATATCTAAGCTCGTAAAAACCATCACAGTCCCGAAGGCAACAGCATTTGAGCCACGCGGAGCCGACATACATAAGGTAATATTAATATTAGTTCTCGCGGAATATTTCTCATTTTCTGCGAAATTAAGGCACATATCCGTAATTTCCAAATTCTCTGGCAATCGGCTCACGTCCAAGTTTTCGTATTTGAAGTTCCGTGGCTGAGATCGCCCTGTATTAGGGACTAGCTAATTACCCGGGCTTTGCCCCGGATTTACAGTTTCGAATTGTTCATACTCATTTCACTCACTAATATTTTCATTCAAACTCAAGGTGCTCTCGAGATAAGTGACCAACATTCCCCCTTAATTGTTACGTATAAATTAAATATAGATTCAGATTTGTTATTTTGCATATAATATTAAAAATAAGCTGTGTAATTTTAGAAAAAATTAACACTGACCTCTAGTCAGGATATGGTTTGTATGCACCTCCCCTCTCCCTCTTTCCAAATTCAAAATTCTGACACCGAAGTGCACATGCTCAAAGTATCTTTAGTATTTATACCAAGTTTTAAACCTCTAAATTTCTTGGTTTTTGAGAATTGCTGTAGGGTATGATTTGTATGTCCCCCTCCTCTTACTCCTCCCCCAAAATGAATATTCTGGCATGGAGGTGCACATCCTCAAAGTCTCTTTAGTAGATGTACCAAGTTTTATGTCTCTAAGTTGCTTAGTTTTTGAGGAATGCTGTAGGGTATGATTCGTGTGGCACCCCCTCCCATTCCTCCACCGCCAAATCTCAAAATTATAGCACGGAGGTAAACATCCTCAAGGTCTCTTTAGTATGTGTACCAAGTTTTCGGTATCTTACGTTTCTTGATTTTCGGGAATTGCTGTAAGATATGATTTGTATGGCACACCCCTTCCCTTCCCCTCCATAAAAATCAAAATTCTGACACCGAGGTGCACATCCTAGTGTTCTCATTAGTAAGTACCAAGTCTCAAGTCTTGGTTTTCGAAGAATGCTGTCCACACACACGCGCCGCCTTTTATTAATTTAGACTAGCGTAATCGCCCGCCAAATATGACGGGTATGTGCAGATTATGTATTAAAATTAAGGTACTTCCCATTCTTCCTCCCTTTCTCTCTGCCTCCCTCCCATTCTCTTCTCTCCACTATTCTCTCTCCCTCCCTCTTATTTTCCCTCTCTTTCTTCTTCCCATTCTCCATCCTTCTCCCTCCTATTATTCACTCTCTCTTCTTCCCATCTTCCCTCTTCCTCCCTCCCATTCTCCTTCCAGAATATTTATTTGTTAAATATTACGCTAGACAACATTAGCTGGCCAAAATTATTTCAACTCTCTGAAAAATACTATAATGTGAATTATATATTTTTTTAAATTTTCATTCCACACAATTTTGTTTCATTAAATTAAAATGTATAAATTTTATTCGGAGGAAGTGCAATATATCCTCTCCACTCAAAATAGCACCACAAACGGACATTTATTTCTTAAATTACCATGTCAACCCTAAATAAACAAATTCTGATTAACTCATTATATAAATTTCTGCCAAATTTCAATTTTCTATCTACATCCTAGATCGAGTTATTCGCATTTTAATAGCTTGACACTCAGACCAACGGATGGACAACATAGCCTTTTATTACTATTTTAGTGATTCTTTAATTCTTTTAAACCTCTCTTTCTCTCCATATTTCCAAATCCGTCCTCAAGTCCTCCATTCTTCTACCGAACTCCCGTAACGTATCGTCCAATCCTTCACTATATACATTTTTTACATGCTCGATTTGTTTATTAAAACGTCCAGCGTGTTCCTCAGATTTTCATGTCGTTTCTATTTCATTAATATTGAATTTAGCTCATTATTACGATTTTTAATCTTTTTTAATAGTATTTCAGCTTTGTAGGTATTCCTTCTCGTAAATAACGCAACGAATGTTGTTTAAATTGATTGCTATGAAAATCTTTTCCTCTCCTTCAGTCTTTCTCTCCTCGTATTAAAAGCCTTCAAAAATCCCGTAAGGATTAAAATAACCGTAGGATTCCGAGGTTTAACAATGTAATTGGTAGGCAAGGCAACATCCCGTTAAAATGGAAAGATTTCCCCAAAATATGTGAATTAAACGTTTAACACAGGGGCTTACTGATATTCCCCACCACCCCCGCAATGCGGGAGACCCCCGATATTTAGGGGGGCCCCAATCATTCAAACCGTACTAAGGCGTCTTACGCCCGCCTTAGGAACCCGAAATGTAATGTAATGTAATTGCGACTTCTACTATACGGATTTGTAACGCTGAGAAGAGGCATTTCTCGGCATGAAAGCCAGTGCAAAATATAGGCTACGACGTCTCTCGCTCCTAGGCCAATGTGTTTTCTCATGTGTCAACATTTCTTAAGTGTTATTTATAGCTAGGAAAGTTTATTGTGCTTATTTGTGTATATTGTGTGCATTTACTTGTTAAGTGAAGCATGACTTCTGTGTCCACTGTTCAGGCTCTAAATCAGTGGTTCCCAAACTTTTTTGTCTACAATCCAAAATTTGAAATCACATTCACTTTGAGACCCAAATGGTACCGGTACCTACCTACTTTGCACCCCAGCAAATAGCCGTAGATTCATTAGCATAATATTAAATAAAACATTTTAAAAAATATGGACACAATCATTCAGTTTCTTCCAATTTTATTTTTTTTTTATAAAGGTAAATTCTTGAAATGAGTGCACGAAAAACAAAATGGGATCATTGAATCAAGGCAATCCTACACTGAAATTTTAGGAAAGTTTTCAATTTTTTTGGAACAAAGAAAGCTGCAAGCACTAATTTATTTAAAATTAATAAAAATATAAACATCACTGTTTGCTCGGCTGATTGTTAATGCAAGCCCCTCGTCTTTGGTGGCTTCCATGAAGCTATTGCACATTCGTGATCAGCTGATCCAATCTTTGTTTAATATTGATGGAGATAGCGCAGAGCAGATCATGCTGAGGATTGAGTTTATTTTTTGCCTCTCCTGGTGGTCCTTCTTCACATTTATTCTTGCTGGTACAGAAAATTTACAGTTTTTCACTTTGGGACTAGGGATCATCCGCGACCCATCATAAGACCTTCGCGACCCAAGTTCGGGTCGCGGCTCTGGGTTTGAGAATCCTTGCTCCAAAGGATGACAGGGGGTGCCGGTGGTGTAGTGGTTAGGACGCTGGCTGCTACTCGCCTGATGCTTGAAAAAGTCATCGGGTACGAATCCTGCGCGAGTAGGATTTTTCTCAAGGTCACCCGGCCCCCTGTTTGCGTAATTTGAGGAGACCGCGCAAATTCAGCTGTTCCGTCCTTCGGGAGGGACGTTAAGCTGTTGGCCCCCCTGGTGTTCTTCGTAAGAGCAGGCAAATGCCGGCACCGGGTTTCCCTCCTCCCTCCCCGGTTATTCATTGCACTACCTCTGAGATACCCATTTGTGCTGTCAGAGAGGCGAATTGACTGGGCATTCAAACAAACAAACAAAGGATGACGACTTGACGTCAATTATCGGTCGGTTCAGTAATCACTACTTTAGGCCTCCAATACCATCATGAAGTAAGTTTTTCGTTTCATATATAGGTAGCTTTTGGTTGACATGCAGCCCCCCTTCTTTTCGACACAACGAGCCGCCCCTTATGGCACAGAAGATTTTACAAATTGTATTTATTCACTAGGGGACCGTTCACGTATAACGACAGAAAATGTTTGACTATTTTTGACCAGCAACCGTCAGCATTTGGTCGACCCTCTCCTCCCTCGTCTTATGTAAGATTTCGTTGTACACCCCTTTTTAATAAAAATTAGAAATGCATGGAAATACATTCTAATGCCTTCTTATAGCACAATGAGAAAAAATTATCACAATAAAAAAGGTAAAGCTATGGTTACCGAAAAATCTGTTAACTACGGCTAAAAGAATTCTAATGACGGGCGAAACGCAGATAGCGAGCAGGTGGAAGCTTGCTGTGGACCTGTGGAGGAACTGTCGCGACACGTCAATCGCACGTAAAAAGTAAAAAATTTCTTACATAAAAAATCTTACCTAAGCAATGGTCATACTCCCCTTAAGTGGGGTTATTCACAGGTGCCAGGCGCTTAGCTACCTAATATCCCAAATGAAAAGGAGTTCTTTGAAATGCACCGAAATCCAGGGCCGGCCCAAGGCGTGGGCAAAAGCCACTAGCGGCCACCACTTTCGGACTCTCATATATTTTTTTGTAAATGTAGTCTCGCTATGATTTCAAGTGCTTCGCCACTTCTGACTTGAGTGTGTCATACTCAGGGCATAATTTTATTGAAAGAATAAACAAATGCGTTGTGTGAATCTCATCCCTCTTTTCTTCTCACGCAATCAAATTCTCTTTTATCGTCACGATCATCATTGCCTTGAGTGAGGAAGGTACCACTGTCTACGAACTGAGATTAGCATTTTGGATATTTTGCATAATAAGTGCAAGTAAATATTTTTAATGGAGTATTTTATCATAAGAACTATATTTTCATGAAGTGCGTTCAATATTTAAAACGGTGTTACAAGCGTATTAATGCTCGCGAATTTTTTTCATACTCGTTAATATTATTATTATAACATGAGCGATTTGGTATAAAAATTTACAGAGTATGTACATCCATTAGCGAAGGGAATTGTTCCTGGAGCCTACCCTAGATCATTTTGAGGAAAGTGACTATCTCGTTCTTCATCCAGAAAACGAACGAAATGTGACATTTTCTTAACGAATTCCGGGAGTGTGATTTTCCTCTGCTGGTCTAGGTGTGTGAAGTTACGCGAGGTTTTCACAAGTGCACGTATACATACAGCTATTCTCAGTTATTCTCGGTTCCACTTATTCGCGATCGAGCATCTTCGCGCATCTTCTTGCAGGTATCTAACATCAAGTCAGTCCGTTCTCGCTGTTTTTCTTTTTTATATTATTACGTTCTCCATATGTAGTATAGGGGAAAGTATTGTTTTCATGAAAAAAAATCGATTTCGAAATTTCAAAGGAAATACAAGTTTTGAGGTCCCCTGAACACGTTTTGAACATTTTCTTGGTGATTGTGTGTACGTGATAGAAATTTTGTGAGTGATCTAGCATAAAAACTATTAATCAGATCAACGCAAAATTTTATGTTTGACATTTCTTTAAAAGGGACAGGAGTTGATAGAATAATGGAGGACTTGAGGACGGTTTAGGAAATACGGAGAGAAAGAGAGGTTTAAAAGAATCACTTAAATAATAATAAAAGGCTATGGTGTCTGTCCGTTGGTTTGAGTGTAAAGCTATTAAAATGCGAATAACTCGACCAAGGATGTAGACAGAAAATTCAAAAAAGACAGAAAATTCAAAAATGGCAGAAATTCAGAATTAATTTATTTAAATTGGCAATTGGCAATTTAAGAAATAAATGTCCGTCTGTGGCGCTATTTTGAGGGGGGTATATTGCGCTTCCTAAAATTAATAAATTTCTATTGAATGAAACAATATTTTATGTAGACTGAAAATTAAAAATATAGATATAATTCCAGAGAGTTAAAATAATTTTGTCCAGTTAAAGTTGTCTAGCACAATGTTTAAGAAATAAATATTCGTTTTGTGTGTACGTATATCACGCTCAGAGAGAAAGGTACATTTTTGAGAGGGGAATGAGAAGGAGAATGTGAGGGAGAAAGGAAGGAAAATGGGAGGGAGGGAGGAAGAAAGCGGATGGGAATAAAATGGAGGATTGGAGAAAGAGGGATGATGGGAAGAAGAGGGTGAAGAATAGGAGGGAGAGAGGGATGGAAAATGGGAAGAACTAGCGGGGAAATACGATGGAGCATAGCAGGGAGAGAGAGGATAGAGGGAAAGGGAGGGAGGCAGAGAGAAAGGTAGGAAGAATGGGAAGTACCTTAATTTTAATACATAATCTGCACACACCCGTCATATTTGACGGGCAATTACGCTAGTACATATATGTATATAAAACCATAAATGATGGACAATATAGAAATCTAAAATTCAGAGAAGTTTGCCCGGACCCCGTACATTGTTAAAGCGGCGGCCCTGGCACAGGTAAATCACTCCACGTGTGGCAATTTTTGCCTAATCTAGTCTGCTACACTTTCCGAGTAGAGTTTTCCATAGTGGTTCCTGCGGCACGCAATAGGGTCTTTTTAGAGGCATGTAGAACGGATGAAAATTTCTTAAAATTAAAAGGAACAGCTGGTAAATTTGCTGAAGATTCGGGTTTAACAGCGGACTTTTCCCATAAAAGAAATCATAGAAACCGTCGTACAAAAGCACAGTTCGTGTATGAAGCACCCGCTGACCCAATCAACAATTCTGAGAAGCAATTTAGAGTTAACTTCTTTAACACCATTCTCGATACAGCAGTTTCATCCGTCTCTGAAAGATTTCATCAGTTAGAAGAATATAATTCCGTTTTTGGCATTTTGTTCAATTTAGAGAAGTTAAGTAATTTCGAACTCATCAGACCTGAGAACGACGACTGCAACGCCGCCGGCGAAACCTCGTCTACAAAGCAGAACAACGCAGTGAAACCGAAAACCATGCAGCCTACATCAGAACACGCCGCGAAAGCCTTCGCACCAAACTAGTTTCGGATATGATTATTTTAGGAAATGTTGTATGAATTTGGAATCCACTTTAACAGATGGCACGAAAAGAGACGTGGTAGCCCTTGACCTGCTCGATGAATTGAAAGCCATGTCCCGAAGGATTCCGAATCTTTCGCGCAATGAAATGTTACTGTCCATATGTGAAAACAATTTTGAAGAACCTGTTAGAGATGTTGTTGCATTAAAAGACAGGAAGACCTATAACATTATTTATTTTCGCCATCTAAGTTTGTATGAAATATTTTAAGAAATATTTAACTTAAATCTTTGGTTAATTTTCTTATTGTGTTTATTTTTTTATTTAACAACACGTATTTATGTAAACTAGTGGTACCCGCAAAAACTTTTGCGAAGTCAGTCAGAAATCTGCACGTTTAAAATCATCATCTTTAAAAATTCCCACAGCCCGCACGCAGTTTACTGAATAATAATAATCTTCAATTATTAATGTTGCAACGTTAAGTTTGACATTGGTACAACTATAATTTCGATGCTTCGTAAAAAGCGCGAAGCGAATAACGCAATAAAGCTTTATTCACACTATAGGGATAATCACGCTCCAGTCACGCTCCATTCTCGTTCCAGTCAAATATTCTCCCATGTGTTTGAGTAGGTGTATCCATACTACCAATCACATTCAAGACACACTATGGTCAAGTTCAAGAAACGATCCTTTCTGAAAATATTTGCTTTGACCGGGACCGTCCCTTCCCGTGACCATCATCCCGTGTACACTTTTTCCGCAGTCTTGTCGTTCTTCTAACAGGAAAGTACTGCACTACCAGAGCGACACAGCAGGGTGGAATCTCCTAATAAACGTGGAAAAGGAAGTGAATGGGATTATGCAAAGGGTTAGTTATATTTGCTTATAAATTCATTAATGACGGTTGTTACATTTTTTAAATTTAAGAATTTAATTGCAAGATAATAATACATTATAATTTTTAAAAATTAGACGAACTTTTAATAGAATGTGCCTATGGGCATGCGGAAATACTAAAGAAATTTACTTTCGTCATCGACCAAGTGAGGATACAATGAAAAAACTCTCCTTTAAGTTTTCTGTTAATTAAACTCGGATGCACACAGATCCTTCTTCGTTTAGATCTTAGTGCCTCTTCCGCTTCTTCTTCCAAAAGCAGCGTTATCATTACCAATTCTTTATTATTTAAATGCATAAACAGTCGCTTCTTCACCACAGTCAACCGACACTATCGTTCGCTAATCTAGCTTGAACTGAGGCTTCAGGATCGTGAGTGGAATGTACAATCTGAACATCTGCTACTGTGACTGCACTGTGACCGGAGCGTGATTGGACCGTGACTGTCTTGTTTAGTGTGAATCAAGCTTTAATAGACGCTAATTCAATCGGAGGCAACAATGCGGGTTGCCTTGGCAACGCCCGGAAAGTACGAAAAAGTCATAAAATTTCGAAAAGAGACGCGTGTTTCTGACAAATTCTTCCGTGTAACGTCTAAACATTGCAAAAATAAGATATTTTATAGTTTTAGCCGTCGAATAAAGTAAAAACGCAGAAATTGGGTCCCTATTTACGTATTTCAATGAATGAAATAAACCTTGCACCTTGAAAAATCCAAACTCCTGTGTAAACATATGGGAAAATGTAATCGTCTACCTGAGTCAAATCCGGGACACTTATGTAAAGGAAAATAGTTTTCCCGAGGTCTCCTAGTTGGCAGAAACAAAATGGCGTTTACAGCATTTCTCTATGACAAAATGTTCAAGAGATAAAAGGGGGGACGGACGGACGGACATTGAGTATTAATATATAATGATACCTTAAGAAATACAGGCAACCCTCGGTTAACGACGATTCGATGTTACGACCAATCCAAGACCAATTATTTTTCAAAATCGCCTTACGACGTCGCAATCGTTACTTACGACCAATAAAAATGTAAGACAATACGTAGCAAAGATCGATCATTAAATTAAGATTAAGAATACAAAAAGAATTATCTATCGAAATCTAAACATTATGTACGAACGTTAAATAAGGCAATCAGAAATACCAAAAATCGAGCATATTAATAACTGTAATTTTAACTTGACGCTTCTCAAATGAGGCTTTTATTTCGAACGGAATATTACAATCCAAACTTGAATTACTTCATCGAAATGAATTACATTTATAGCGAATAAACAATGATGAACGACGAATATTTAAGAAACAATTATTATTCAACGAAAACTGAAAGCAACAAAAAGAAGCACAATATACTAGATATAAATGATAAAACACTTGCTAAAATAAATACGTAAAATAACCCGAGAAAATCTCAGAACTTAACTTACAATTTGCGCTAATCGAAGGTTCTAAGCACTATTGAAATAAGTTTATTTCCGTTAACATAAGAAAATAGTAAACATTTACTAATGGATAAGTGGAATTTTAACAATGTTCTTTCGCATGTCAATGTTTATTTTACGTTTCTCTTAAAACGTGATAAAATTTTGGTTCGAAAAGTAAGCTACGACCTTCCTCGAGACGAAAATTTATGTCCTGCCAAGTTTAGTTGCATTTTCTCAAACGGTGTCAAAATGTATAAAGAACAAGCAAACAAACTTTCGACAAAAATATTTATATAGAAGATAAAAGGCATCCTATGTCAGTCTAGCACTCACATTGGGATGTATCCACATCTGTCCATTTTTACGTTTTTCTGCATTAAAGCGATTTAAGCTGCAGCTAGAAGCGCGATTTACTCTTTCAATTCTAACATGTTTCTTTCATAGCCCACTAAAACTTATCTCTAGCGATGAAGTGGATTCAAACTCTGAAGTTGGTATTTATGAGCATAGGGGATTTCTTAGGAGTAAGCTGACTCACAATCAGTCTCGCTCAACTGAGTTGCAAGGAAGTTTATTTGCTCGCTCAAAGTAGCCGCACAAGAGAGCCGAGTGTGAACGGCGCATTAGATACCAGCCACTTGCCAGTTCACTACCACGTTACTTCGGTGGGCTCCCTGCCTAAGGGTTAAATTGAGTTTTATTTATCCCCTCTGTATTGCGTGGTTCTAGTCCTAGTCAGTGTGCCTCAGCCACCCCTTCGGTCGTTAATCGATACCATCTTCCTAGCTTTGCTGTCAGTTTTTTTAATTTATTTTTTATCCTTCGGAATTATATCTCAAAAGCGACAATCTGAGTCAACTGCAGCTGGTGCTTCTAAGAGAAGGAAGCAAATAACTTTGGAGCAGAAAGTTGGCATAATAAAAAGGCATGAAAGAGGAGAAACGCCGACTGCAAAATTTAAATGTTTTAGGTTGTCTTATAAAAGTACATTGTTCGTTGGTTAATGAAGGTTAATTCTTTATTTCAATAACAACATTTAGGTGAAAAAGCTCTCTTTACATTTTATTTTACTGTACTGAACTATTTTTTTGATGTAGTAGACACTATAAGGATCAGACGTGCGTTAAACCGTACATAACGATTTGTCAAGTGTTTAATTATATTGTTTTAGGCTAATGTAGGTGAAGTATTTATTTCATTAAAACATTTGGGTGAAAAGCATCCCTCTATATTTTATTTTACTATACTATTTTTGGTATTTAGTAGGTACTGTAAGGACCAAATGTGTGTTAAACCGTACGTAACAATCCCTAGGGATGTAAGATTCGGTTAACGAAGCAAATTCGGTTAACGACCATTCGCAGGAATGGATCGCCGTCATTAACTGACGGTCGCGCGTATCGTACTAGGTGGCAATTGTTTCACAAATGTATCTAATTATTCATTTTTCGTAGTGTTTGTATTTTATTTCTCTGTGAATTTTCCTGTGTGAATACCTTAACGAATTCCTAATATAATAGAAAAAATCTGATGTGGCGACCATATGACTTTCTCCATACTTCAATATTTCTAAAAATTCCAAATAGGTTACATAATAATAAATATTTTAAGAAACTGCGAGAAAATTTTAGACTTTACAAAGAACAGAAATAAACTCAAACCATAGCCTTTTGATATTGGATATAGCCACAAAGCTACAATTAAGAACTATTACTAACATAAGATAACTAAGCGTCAATTTTTAACAATAGCCGTCGGTAGGTGGCGTGGTGGTGCCAGCTAAAAATATAATTTTTAAGATATCTCTTAAACAATGCATTATATGGGGAAATGTTTCAAACAAAAATTGTAGAAAATTAAATTTCCTACAACTTTTATTCCAGTATATTTTTACGTTTATCAAATATTAAATCAAATATTTCAAAATAACGGATAAGTGACAAGAGTAAATACCCACTTCTGGTTTACCGATGTTTACCAAAACCTAATCAACTCTTGTGACTTTCATAAAAATGTTAAATATAAAATTTTACGTTGACCAAATTAATAGTTTTTGAGTTAGAGCACCCACAAAAAAGCTATCACATAAAAAACACCAAAGTACTCGGAAAGTGTAATTTAGATATCATAAATGATATTTAATGAATACTCTTGCTGATAAGGCGGGCCGGATCAAATCACTGCGCGGGCCGAAGTTTGGGGAACCCTGTCATATAGTAATGAATACGTCATATTAGGCTGGTTTCCAAAGGAAATAGCCTTATGAAATGGTCGTCTGTGTGTCCCCTACTACAACTTTTGCATCAATGCACAGTGGAACCAATTCCGAAAAAGGTGGCCAAAACTCAAAAGTGTAAAGAAAATAATCCTTTGCAATGAGAAGATGTTCCTATTTATGATGAGAAGATATAATCATTACAAAAACAATAAGAAATGGTCATATTTTATCAATATTTCATTTTAAGTCCAAAAAACTGACTTTTTTCTTAATCGCTGTTATCACTGCTGCTCATATCAGCTTTGGTTGCGGAAGGGTGTGGACTGGAGTGCATTGCATCTGTCCTATTAATTTCGGGGGAAAGTAGAAGGTGAAAAACGCCAGGGGAGAATGTCCCCTGGGTTTTAAATGGCTCACGTCTCATGGATGAAATAATTGGATCGGACGATACCAGCAACCTTTGTAGAACATCTTGGTAAGTGATTGTCCTAAAACCAGTAATGGAAAATGATGATGTTGAAGGCGAGTTGCATATAAGAAAGTTTAACGGAAATTATATCATAATTATCATTATATGCATGTGACGGAAAAGTTATTTTGAAATTATAGATACGTACAACTTACCGTGAGCACTTTCTTGCGTAGTGTTCTCTGTATTTTTTTAAGTTCTTGTGGCGAGCTTCCTGTGCCTCCACAGGCAATTGTCTAATAGGAAGAATTGCAGAAGATATTATTTCTGAGCCACGGACTAGTATTCTGTGAACTGAAGCTGGCATGTAGTACCAGGGGTAGAGAGAAACAAAAAGATGTGCAGTTTCATGGGCGTACTTGCCACAAGTCTCCGTGTTTATTTCATACCCGCTATAAAGTGTTCGTGGAATGACTCCAAAGTCAACAATGAGTGTCTCATCAATCCCGGTAATTAATGAGGTCGTTTTTGGGTCCTGAAAGAGACGACGAGCTGTATTTCCGTCGTTCGTCGTCCCACTCCCTCCTGGTTTTGGGAGATCTACTAACAAGCCCATTTTATTTTTGAACTTCTCCTGAATGAGATTCTTCTTGGCGAGAACTTTCGTTTTATCTGATTCACCTCAAACCTGCTACTTCTTGATTCCTAGGCGGTAGGCCACGTGGAGTAGGCATTCGAAAAACCTTATCCAGGCATGAAGTGGGGATAGTCCAAAATGAAAGGTTTCAATATCTACTTCCCGTTTAGTGACATCCTGAATATCGTTCATTTGCTTTGAAAGTGCACCGTATACGTAGCAAGTTTGTGAAGGTTTTTCTGTGATTGCACTGCAGACTTTTCCATCAACCATAGTAAAAACTAACTTATGGGTAAAATGGATGCTTTTTCCAGCACTAGTTTTGGCAGAAGAGGGTACTAAGCATCTGATCTGACCATCAATGTAGTTCTTTTCTTCTACAGTTACAATACTCTTACTCTCTACTTACAATACTCTTTTTTGAGCTGGAGGCGAATGGGACGGCAAAACCTAGCAGAGGAAGGTCTGGCGTTCTTCCAAACTACAATATTATTACCAGAACTTGGGTACACAAAGGACATCTGCAGTGGGGCAATCGAAGTCACAAATAGATCACTATCACTATAACGGTCCTCAGAAAACTTTTGTTTGTATACAGATTGTCCACTGCTTCCATCGAACCCCCACTTACTTATCTGCGTCAGGTTAGTTGGTTCATTTAGTTCGTCACTCTGCTCTTGACCCTATTTCTCTTTTAGAACATTAAAAAGTTCTCTCCTAGTTGGCCTGAACGCCATAGTTTAGAAAACACTGTAAAACGAAAAAGATATTGTTGGAGTAATCTCGATTTGATTTCAGAGCATATTAAGATAACACGATTCAAAACAACTAGTAGGTTATGAAATTAGTATACGACATATTTAACAACCATTAATGGCAATTCCGATGCCGATTAATGAAGTGTCTAATGCGATTGCGGCAACAATATAGTCTCCGGAGAAGTATACGCCCAGACAGAGTAAAATAAAAAATAAACCTATTATTGCTTTTTCCACCTCGAGAACCATACTTTGCAAAATAGGAAAATAATGTTGCGTATCTTCAAATTAGGTTGAACTTCTTGCTGAATGCAAGCACATATTATATACTAGTGTTTTGATTTTCGTTCTTGTATAAATTCAACTGAAGGAATAAGGGAAAACGCGAACTTATCTCTTGGATTCAAGACTCTGTCGATGGTGGGTGACGGCCCGAAAGGAAATTCTCTCAAATCTTGAGTATTGGCAAGGCACTTTTCTTCTTTTTCACGGGATGTGTCTCACACACACACTCGAGGTGAACTGCTTTAACACATTCAAGACTATGCCCGTACGTGATATGGGTGACGTAATTATTCCGCGGCGACTATACCCGTATCCCTTACTTTCGTCAGTTCAGTTTAGCAGCTGTCATCTTCAACATGTAAACAATTTTTGTAAGCACTTGGTAACGGAGGCTCTGATGGAAGCGTCACTCGCAAAACAGCGAAAACACGTTCTGTTTCGGATAATCTCGGTGTACTGTTAGTGCATCATGGAGTTTAAAAACAATAGGGGCAAATATGTGCAGCCAACTTTTTTCCCCTTCATTTGCATGAATTAAGGAAATAAATGTTCCAAAAAAATCAGTCGAGACTCGTCGGGAACTTTCTATATGTCCATAGATGTGATTCATGTATAAGTTTTTTTTCTACATTTCGCATTAAGATATAAAATCGGAAAATGTTCACATTTTCATGATTATATAAGAAAAATATTTTGCACATCGTATACTAGATACATCAGAGTGCCTAATAAATCGTGCCGAAGAGCTGCCCTCTTTTTCTCGTAAAATATTTGAGCTATGAAAATTTCAAACCTAACAATGTCAAAAAATTCGCAATAAACCGGAGAGATTACATTCAAAGTTTGCGTGCTTATAAAGGAATAACTATGGCAACAATTTGACGACATATGTTTTAAATGATAGTTTGATCATTTGTTATTCATTTTTACAGAGATTTTAGAGATTGAAAAAATGACTTTTGGACAGCTTTTTCGGATTTGGTCCCACTGTGCAATGGACCGATTTTCATGAATCTTGGTATGAGGCTCGTGCTGCGAGGGTCCACCTCCGGGCTATATTTTATTTGGCGAAGATTGAAGTCCCGGGTTCGACTTCAGGAACGTTTTTTCCCTATATGTTTTACATAGGAAATCTCAAATCCATCGTGCAGAGATGCTTTCCTTAATACATTAAAATATCTTAAAATTGCGATATCGGGTCAAGGTTTTCTAAGAGAAAAAGAATGTAGATTTTAATTTTTATCACAGAATTTTGATAATTGATCATATTTCCTTGAATTTCTACTAAAACAGCGTTTTTGCGTTTTAAATCGCATTTTATCGGATTGTTGCCATGGAGACGATTATTACCGAACTCGGCTTGGACATAGACAAGTGAACAAATGGTTTTTTTTCTTTTCCGCTCGACTACTCTTCAGCAATGGACAGTTAATCCAGACTTATTAGGGTATAAACAGCAACATTTATTAAATTCGTTTATTTTAAAAAAATACTTGCAAAATATATCAGAAAGAGATTTTGACATTGTTTTTAGTGTTTTAATCCTGATAATGTTCTATTAAGTTGTTTTCCAATTTTTCACTATCGTTGATAAACTATGAACTACAAGTGGTATTTATGGTATGAGAATTCCTTGGAATGACTAACACATACTGAAACATTTCCTGTCAATATAAGTAATCAATTCGGGACGTAAACTTTGGAAAACCAGTCTGCATTAGTCCTGGTTTGGACTTCTTGTGTTTATTGTCTCTCTAGTATTATAAGGATTGCTATGCATAATATAATATTTTGAGCCCATTTTCCAAATGGATTAAAGTTAACAGAAGAAACAGACTTATTAATATAATTTTTTATAATTTCAGGCTTTTCAAAATATCAGTATCGTTTCTGTTAGGGAAGTGGAAATTCTTCATTAATGTACAGGCAATGATAAATAATTCAGCTTGGAAAATGTTTAAGATTTATATAAGGGGGGCCCGTATTATTTGCTTCGGGGGAGCCCCCAGATTTTCCGGTACGCCATTGGTTTAACATGAAGGATTTCGAACTGTAGGTGAAAAACGATGAACAGAATAAGAAACCTTATAATTGTTTCTTTAAAATTGTCGAGATCTAAAGGTCGTGAGTCATTTTTTTATAATTTTAATCTCAAAAAGAAAAATCCGACACGTCAAAAAATCGATTTTTATGGTGAATGCAAATCATCTCCTGGAATCGAATCCTGGACGTTTTTTGTAAATTTTCCTTCGTCACAGCATTTTTATGTCTGAGTAGATTATCTCTGTCAAATGTCAAGTTTATATCTGCATATATCAATAGCGTGACATGGACCAACGGACCAACCAACCAACCGACATAGTTTTATTATAGGGGAGATAACAATAATCATTATTCAGACAATAGCGTTTTGCACAAAAATTTATGAAAAATTAGGATATTTCATGTGTCAGAATTATGACGTCACTTTCCGTGCCTTTTAGTAGGTATCCGGATAAAATAATCACGAAATACGCATGACATTATATTTTTTTTGTTGTTAGTTAGAGAAGCTTATGGTATTACTGTTTCCACAATTTTTTCAAAATATATTTACATTCTCTCATTCAATTCGTCCAATAATTGAAAAGTCTTTAAAATTTCTCGGAAAACTTGATGAAACACAACCCTAAAATATTTTACAAGTTTTGAGGAAATTTCGTGCGTTAGGATTATGAGGTCATCATTAGTTTACATCGTAGTTTAAAATCAGTGGCATTTTAATATAGTCGACTGATTCTCATTAAAATCACTAAATTGATGCTATTATAATACACAGTGCGGTCAAGATCGATCGTACTAATAGTGCGGTCGGGCCGTTCGAAACTCGTGACTTTCATATCCGGTCACCGTAATACGTACGGCGGTCATAAACAAGTTCATAAAACTCCTTGAAAATACTAAAATAACCCCTAAATAACTAATGCAGCATAATGCACAGCTAATATAAGCTATATTAATGAATTGGTAACATAATTTGATCTAAATAACCTTTGCAAATAGTAGGAAACATAAAATGGTTACTGTGTACCGAACTCCGACTGCGTTTCACGTGACCGAACAGCCGACGGAGTCTTACCATACGGTTTGGAATATCGCAGTGCGAAGTGGAGTTTATACGGGGCAGTTCGATACTTCGAGATTTCGAAACTCCGTGTATTCCAAACTTCTTGAGCTGTATAGACTATCAATCCGCGTATTTAAAAGGAGTAATGTTTTTTTTAATTAATGCGATATATCAGTAGAATAGAAAAGACAGTTTCAGCGCAGCGATAGTGACGCCGCCTGCCGGTAGAAACTGTAAGCTATAGATAAACAAAAGATAAACGTAATGACGTCATAACAAAAGACGATCGTAATGCGCAATGTTAGGTTGGTATCTTGGAAGGCGGTAAATTTGAATCTAGTTAAAATTTTGCAGATGGTATCTTGGAAGGCGGTAAATTTGAATCGAGTTAAAATTTTGCTGTTGGTATTTTGGATGGCGGCGGATTCGAATCGAATTAAACTTTCTGGGTTGGGATCGTAATGCGCAATGTTAGGTTGGTATCTTGGAAGGCGGCGGATTTGAATCGAGTTAAAATTTTGCAGTTGATATCTTGGAAGGCGGTAAATTTGAATCTAGTTAAAATTTTGCAGTTGGTATCTTGGAAGGCGGCGGATTCGAATCGAATTAAACTTTCTTGGTTGGTATTTTGGATGGCGGCGGATTTGAGTACGTTAAAATAAAGCGAAATATTGAGCAGGTTGATCAAGTTTTTTTTTTATTTCCAATAAAAGACAATCATTATTACTTTATAAATACACACAACAAAAATAACAATCTTTTTTCAAAGGAGGTGGTCCATCGATATGAATTTCTCCTTTATTGCAGTGTTCCAGGCATGGTTGATATCGTTCCGTCTTATTCCAATCTTCTAATTCTTGTAATTCGGGAAATGTGGCGGCTATCTGATGGATGTCACGTGGATGATACAGTTCATTGTAATCAATAGGTATAAATTTCAGATCCTCTAATTTCATCGTCTTCCAACCACGTTCATGGCCGACCCAACATTATGTATAATTGCGAGTTGTTTTAAGTCCATAACTGAAAGTTAATTATTTTCAAATCAATGATTGCTTAGATTTATAATATAATAATAATTTTAAATATAAATTAAATTACCTTTGGAGAGCGATCTTATGCGTGGAGTATTCTGGATGCGTCTTTCTTCGAGAAACTCACTTATGCACGCGTCCGTCCTCTGCCGAGTCTCAAAACCGAATGAAACCTTCTATGTGCAAGATTGCAAAAATGCTGAGACTGCACGGCCGCGAGACTCTGCGTAGCGATTTTGAGTCAGCGAACCGGACGTAATCACTGCAAAGTGCCGAGTTCGTGCATACACCGGATGTGATCTGGAGAGTGGGGGTTAACGCAAAAGTATCACGTCAACACTTTCCCAACTTGCGGTATATTTGAATCGAGTTAAAATTTGGTGCTCGGCGGTGATTTTAAATACGTCAAAATGAAACAAATATTTTGGTCGTAACTTGTCTTACTTATATGATTTAACAAGTCGTAACTTGTCGAATGGAAGGATGAGATGAAATAAAAATAGTTTTTTAATAATCAATATTCCTTTATTTCCATTTTAAAATGTCTTAATGTAATATATTTCTTTTTATTAAAGGACAGGTTATCACAAATCGATCATGCTCCTTTTTAGGATCATCTCCTTTTTCCCACTCGTATACATTTACACCGCATTTACTACAAATTGTCATGTCCATATATCCAGAATAAATAAATCCAACAGAAGCCATTTTATATACATCGAAAATAAATTGATTTTTAGGAAAGCAATTGAATGATATAAGTCTATCAGATTCATTTTTTAGGTCAACATTTTGCCGAAACCAGTTCTTAATTTTGCGACAATTATCCACAGCACACATTAAATTTCCATCATTTCTATGTTTATGCAGCATACACCTTTTACCCGATGAGGGTAATTGTGAAATCGGAGGGCAGTCAAAAACGAGTAAATCGATGACTTTATGTCCTATTATATTGGATAAGAATTTACATTTTTCTAAACCTTTTACGAAAAAAAGATGATAACCTAATGCATATTTCAAGAGCACATTTTCGAAATTTTCATTGGTGATGTCACCTTCTTCTACCTCCATTCCGTGAAAGTATTTGGTAAGCCATGAAGTTTCTTTTTTACAAATTAATTCACGTGGTGATGAAAAAATCCATGATTGGCTATAATCATTGTCAATATCGCAAATAGCCAATTCTTTGACTACAAATTCATTCTTTTGATTGCGAAAGGCTTGAAAATCCACTATACATTTTCTCAATTGAAAAATCTCTAATGGCGTTTGGTTTACGGGAGTATTAGCTCCATCGCCAGGGACCGACTCCATTATTCACACACTCGCAGAATAGCAGTTTACGGGAGTTTTAATTCCGCGCCAGTGACTGCAGTCTTTTCACATATGCTGTAATAAAAATTCTCCGATTGAGCAATGTATAGGAATTTCCAAATTTAATCTTTCAAAATCGATTTTGCTACCTGTTGGTTTAGCTATATCGGTAACGTTATGCAGACCGATTACGCAGCCAACATTCATGAAACTTTCGTAATACTCTTTTACGTTTGAAGATTCTTTAATTAAAGTATTTAATGTTAAATTCAAAGGTTTAGATTGCACCAATAGCTTATTCCACTCCTCCTCATTCAAGGTGACCGATTGACGGTCACCTTTGATTATTAAATGTTTAACTCCGAAATACTTTACAAATCGTAATGGCAGCTTTTCAATGATTGGTTTGCTATCAGAATTAAAATAGTTAGAAATTATATCTTTTTGTTCGAATAAATTAAGCCATCGATCATTACTCAGAATGACTACCCCTTTACCGATTTGAGTAAATTGCACACACAATTCAAAAGTTTCACTATGATTAAACCCAACACTAACACTTTTCACTTTCTTATTATTCAGATAGTACACAGTTTCCAATAAGAGTTGATTGATTTCACAAATATTCTTCTTCCGCGATGACTTTGGGGGTGATGCGGGATCTGCTTGCAGACTGGATGGCGGTGGTGGCGATGACGATGATGGTGATGATTGCAGATTGGATAACTCCGGTCTTGGAACACTTCTCCTCCGTTTTGGTAGAACTCCTGAACTGCTCGAACTCTCCATAGCGAAAGACTGTGTGGAGTTTATATATTTCAATATAACCTACTATAACTGATGGAGGGGTGGTGTGGGTAAAGGGGAAGGTGTGAAAGTGGAAGGGGGAGCCTCAGAAGTCTTAAATCCTCGGCGATTGGTTGCTTGTCCTAGATTGCATCATGCGTTGGAGTTGATTTATCTTCGAGCAGCAGCTTTGTGATTGGGGATCACAACGTCTTCTTTGTCTCGCTTTCCAAAATTCGAAGAAAAAGAGCTTTGCGACTTGACAGTCGTTGAGATGGGGTGGGTAAATTGGGAAATGAAATAGGTTAAGGTTTTCCCGATTGATTTGCAGAGAGTGTAAAGACAGCAAAACTCTCCACAAAGGTCAGAGTGATAACTTTGGAGTCGAAATGAATTTTCGGTGTAGGAAAACGGTTGGAGGAAAGAGATGATTTCGTAAATGAAAGGTGGATAACCGTATGAGTCGAAATATTCGGCGTAATAATTGTCTATCACGTGAACTGCAACCCAATGACTTCCAGGTTTATTAGATGGATCAAAGTTTATCATGTAAATTCCAGGTTTTGGCTGATGAAGTAAATGATCTGCAGGAAAAACTCCATGCCAAATCTCATTTATGATTATTTTTTGGTTAAAAAATGTTCGGGTTTTGTGGAAAGTTATTCTAGTAATAGATATTTTGAAAAAAATTAAGCATCGGCTTTTTTAGAAAATTTTTTCGTAATACATGATCGAAAAAATGTTTCCCCAAACAAATTTTGCCAAAAAATACCATTTTGAAAACAATATTTCTCTGATTATATAAATAATCATAAGTGAGATTTGATAAATTAATTATTTTATAGATTACGGAATTTTATTAATTTTCGTTATACTCAAATTTATTTGGCAAATATTTTTTTTGTTAAAAAATATTTAGCGTTTGTGGAAAGTTATTCTAGTATTAGATATTTTGAAAAAAAAATTATGCATCGGCTTTTTTTAGAAAATTTCTTTGTAATACATTATCGAAAAAATGTTCTCCAAACAAATTTTGACAAAAAATACGTTTTTTAAAACAATATTTCTCTGATTATATAAATAATCATAAGTGAGATTTGATAAATTAATTATTTTATAGATTACTGAATTTTATTAATTTTCGTTATACTCAAATTTATTTGGCAAATATTTTTTTTGGTTAAAAAATATTTAGCGTTTTTGGAAAGTTATTCTAGTATTAGATATTTTGAAAAAAAAATTATGCATCGGCTTTTTTTAGAAAATTTCTTCGTAATACATGATCGAAATAATGTTCTCCAAACAAATTTTGACAAAAAATACCATTTTGAAAACAATATTTCTCTGATTATATAAATAATCATAAGTGAGATTTGATAAATTAATTATTTTATAGATTACTGAATTTTATTAATTTTCGGTATACAAATTTATTTGGCAAATATTTTTTTTGGTTGAAAAATATTTAGCGATTTTGGAGATTTATTCTAGTAATAGATATTTTGAAAAAAAATTAAGCATCGGCTTTTTTTTAGAAAATTTCTTCGTAATACATTATCGAAAAAATGTTCTCCAAACAAATTTTGACAAAAAATACGATTTTAAAAAATAGTATTTCTCTGATTATATAAATAATCATAAGTGAGATTTGATAAATTAATTATTTTATAGATTACTGAATTTTATTAATTTTCGGTATACAAATTTATTTGACAAATATTTTTTTGGTTGAAAAATATTTAGCGATTTTGGAGATTTATTCTAGTAATAGATATTTTGGAAAAAAATTAAGCATCGCCTTTTTTTTAGAAAATTTCTTCGTAATACATTATCGAAAAAATGTTCTCCAAACAAATTTTGACAAAAAATACGATTTTAAAAACAATATTTCTCTGATTATATAAATAATCATAAGTGAGATTTGATAAATTAATTATTTTATAGATTACTGAATTTTATTAATTTTCGGTATACAAATTTATTTGACAAATATTTTTTTGGTTGAAAAATATTTAGCGATTTTGGAGATTTATTCTAGTAATAGATATTTTGAAAAAAAATTAAGCATCGCCTTTTTTTTAGAAAATTTTTTCGTAATACATGATCGAAAAAATGTTTCCCCAAACAAATTTTGCCAAAAAATACCATTTTGAAAACAATATTTCTCTGATTATATAAATAATCATAAGTGAGATTTGATAAATTAATTATTTTATAGATTACGGAATTTTATTAATTTTCGTTATACTCAAATTTATTTGGCAAATATTTTTTTTGTTAAAAAATATTTAGCGTTTGTGGAAAGTTATTCTAGTATTAGATATTTTGAAACAAAAATTATGCATCGGCTTTTTTTAGAAAATTTCTTTGTAATACATTATCGAAAAAATGTTCTCCAAACAAATTTTGACAAAAAATACGTTTTTTAAAACAATATTTCTCTGATTATATAAATAATCATAAGTGAGATTTGATAAATTAATTATTTTATAGATTACTGAATTTTATTAATTTTCGTTATACTCAAATTTATTTGGCAAATTTTTTTTTTGGTTAAAAAATATTTAGCGTTTTTGGAAAGTTATTCTAGTATTAGATATTTTGAAAAAAAAATTATGCATCGGCTTTTTTTAGAAAATTTCTTCGTAATACATGATCGAAATAATGTTCTCCAAACAAATTTTGACAAAAAATACCATTTTGAAAACAATATTTCTCTGATTATATAAATAATCATAAGTGAGATTTGATAAATTAATTATTTTATAGATTACTGAATTTTATTAATTTTCGGTATACAAATTTATTTGACAAATATTTTTTTGGTTGAAAAATATTTAGCGATTTTGGAGATTTATTCTAGTAATAGATATTTTGGAAAAAAATTAAGCATCGGCTTTTTTTTAGAAAATTTCTTCGTAATACATTATCGAAAAAATGTTCTCCAAACAAATTTTGACAAAAAATACGATTTTAAAAACAATATTTCTCTGATTATATAAATAATCATAAGTGAGATTTGATAAATTAATTATTTTATAGATTACTGAATTTTATTAATTTTCGGTATACAAATTTATTTGACAAATATTTTTTTGGTTGAAAAATATTTAGCGATTTTGGAGATTTATTCTAGTAATAGATATTTTGGAAAAAAATTAAGCATCGGCTTTTTTTTAGAAAATTTCTTCGTAATACATTATCGAAAAAATGTTCTCCAAACAAATTTTGACAAAAAATACGATTTTAAAAACAATATTTCTCTGATTATATAAATAATCATAAGTGAGATTTGATAAATTAATTATTTTATAGATTACTGAATTTTATTAATTTTCGGTATACAAATTTATTTGACAAATATTTTTTTGGTTGAAAAATATTTAGCGATTTTGGAGATTTATTCTAGTAATAGATATTTTGAAAAAAAATTAAGCATCGCCTTTTTTTTAGAAAATTTCTTCGTAATACATTATCGAAAAAATGTTCTCCCAAACTAATTTTGAGAAAAATACGTTTTTAAAACAATATTTCTTTAAATTCCTCAATACAAAAATATTTATTTAAAGATCGCCTCCAAAGACGTCTTTCCAGCACATCCTAGTGGCAAAAGATACGAAGGTCTGCGAGAGGTGGCGGGTGGGGCTGGAGGCACGTGCGACGCGACACAGCCCAACAGATCTGGTTACGAGGATTGCGCGGCCGGATGTAGATAGCGTCTTAAAAATGCAAGGTGGCATTCTTTCAGAGAGCGAGTGCAGGCTTTTCTTCTTAGTTCCCCAGCGGAAAAGAAACGAGTGGAGACTTTCTATTTAAATCTCGCGATTATTTATTACGTACTTTATTAAATCCAATTGGGATACGGGAATTCTTTCATTTCAACGACAGCGTTGGATAGAATAGAAGACTCTCCGCTTAGAAGATTCGGATAAAAGAAAAGAATGATATCGTATCATGTTAAAGTGAATATTTTATTACCCGTATTATAATTTTTGGATATGATATCGATTATAAACGGAATTTAAACATTTTAAATAAAGTAAAACAGATTTGATAGATGGTAAATACATACAAAATTTTAACAAAAATCATTTTATTGGAAAACAGTCTATAACTTAAAATTTGCATCTCAGTACAAGCTATAACTTTTTGTTTGAACCATTTGGATATAAATAATACCTTACGCAATATATAAAAGATTTATCTGTTATTTTTTCGAAATAGCCTCTCTACAAATATTTATTCAAAGATCGCCTTCAAAGGCTTCTTCCCCAGTTTTTCTTTCGTAATACTTGATCGAAAACATGTTTTCCCAAACGAAATTTGAAAAAATTACGTTTTTTTAAAACAATATTTCTATGATTATATAAATAAACAAATGTGATTTGATAAATTGATTATTTTTATAGATTACTGAATTTTATTATTTTCCGGTATATTCAAATTTATTTGGCATATTTTTTTGGTTAAAAATATTTAGCGTTTGTGGAAAGTTATTCTAGTAATTGATATTTTGAAAAAAGTCGAATCCATTACTGAAAGGAAATGAAAATCAAACCGATAATTATTTCACCTAATAATTTAAAATCAAAATTATATCCTATGAAGACAAAACTCGCATTTCGAAATGGATGTAGTTTATTAATATTATTTATTGCTAACATATGAATGCTGTTGATATCCACGAGCGTAATGAATAACGAAGAGATGCACAATTTCGACTTTCTTAATATAACAACAGCGAGATTCTCTAAGGTGAGATGTTATGATGTCGCGATCTGGTTACGACGATTACGCGGCCGGATGTAGATAGCGTCTTCAAATTGCAAGGTGGCATTCTTTCAGAGAGCGAGTGCCTCTACCCCCACCCGCCACCTATCGCAGACCTTCGCATTTTTTTCCCTCTTAGTTCCCCAGCGGAAAAGAAACGAGTGGAGACTTTCTATTTAAATCTCGCGATGATTTAATACGTACTTTATTAAATCCAATTGGGATACGGGAATTCTTTCATTTCCACGACAACGTTGGATAGAATATGACTCTCCTCTTAGTAGATTCGGATAAAAGAAGATAATTATATCGTATCAGGTTAAAGTGAATATTTTATTACCCGTATTATAATTTTTGGATATAATATCGATTATAAACGGAATTTAAACAATCTAAATAAAGTTAAAACAGATTTGATAGATGGTAAATACATACAAAATTTTAACAAAAATCATTTTATTGGAGAAGTCTATAACTTAAAATTTGCATCTCAGTACAAGCTATAACTTTTGTTTGAAACATTTGGATATAAATAATACCTTACGCAATATATAAAAGATTTATCTGTTATTTTTTCGAAATAGGCTCTCTTCAAATATTTATTCAAAGATTGCCTTCAAAGGCTTCTTCCCAGTTTCTCTTTAAATTTGGAATTTTACTGTTTCCCCAGGACAAGGTGTTGACCCCGTCGTCACAAAGATAACGTTTGTCGTCAGAAGCACTCAAGGCAACTTTATTCATTTCCATCGAATAAAGTTCATGCTTTTTACTTTTAATCACATTCATTTTGCGAAATAGAACGGAATTATCCCTTAAACAATTTACATAGTCTTCAAATTTTAAACCTTTATTGATAACTGCTTTGGTTATTCCTTTTGCTTTTTTCTTTTCCTTCGAATCTCTAACTTTAAATGCGTACAATTTGCTCCGCAGTCCTACAAAATGAGTCATTATCTTTCCGTTACACTCGTCTTTAAATTTTCCAATCACCTTTTTATTTTTATCAGAGAAGCAAAGATGGTCCTTTGGAAAGTTGGATGTGTCGTAAAAGTCCAAGTCAGTCAACATATCTTTGTAAAAGTCATCAGTCCTTACTTCATAAATGAAGCTGTCAGTGTCCATGTAACATAGGTTTAACCCGTCACCGAATTTAGGCTTCATCCTCCGATAGTGAAAGTCATACATCAATGTTTTACTTAATTCTAAAACTGATAATCCTATATAAATCGGTTTATCCATTTTAATTTTAGATTTTCTCAAGTGAACGATGACTAAATTTTCATTAATGATCGTTCGGTCGAGGAATGTTGATTTGGATATAAGTTTATCCAATCGTTTTTCATTGGAAACCAATTCCAAATTTATCCTCTTCCGAACGTTCTCCATAGTTTTACCAAAAACGGAATTATTCATTAATTTGTAAAAATCCTTTTCAAAATCATTTTCTGCAATTTTCCTATGTTCAGTGTTTAAATCGATATATGATTTCAACCACGGAGATTGGTTAAATTCAATGACTCGGTGAATTTTCTTGAGTCTTAGTCCAAGAGAAAGAGACTGTTTTAGGTTAACGTAGTGAATAACATACTTAGTTTTATCGTCTAGAGTCGTCAACAATTTTGTATGCTTACCACCTGGAGGAATTTTATTTTCAGGACATAACGGTAGATCGTTGTGTTCGTGGTGGAGATCACTCGGATATTCTAAATCGACTTCTAAAATGTAACCTTTCGAATGATCATCTGAAATAGAAGTTACGTTAAAATTTTGAATTTCCTCCCGATCAAGCCAACGAAACCCACTATGGGGCAGGTAATTACTCATTGCCCAGCCGTAGAGGTTGTTAGCATCTAAATAAGCAATATATCGAGATTCAATCTCTGGATTAAAATTATCTATATACTTGTTATTGGCCTCAGAATACCTTTTCATGCACTGACTGATTCCACCACGAATTCCCTTCTCTACCATCAAAATCATGTCATAGTCATTCATCAGTTCAAGGTTAATTTTAGTGTATTTCAACATGGCGTCGAAAGCAAGACCTGGTGCGGTGAAGTACCATGTTGGGTCTAATTTGTACGTTTTCAAACATACTTCCCTAAATTTTTCAAAAACATCAGCTAACAACAAAACGTCAGTCTTCAGGTAAAGATCGCTATATTCACCTAGAGTCGAACAATTAAAATCGTTCCAAATTTTCTTTGCATAGTCATAGTCCTCGTCTTTGATGTGTTCCTGAGTCAACTGACTATAAAATTCCTCTTTGGGTGGTAAGCACACATCGTTCAATTTGTCCCAGCAGTCTACGTATTCGTAAGGGAAAACACCTTTACGAGTGACCAAGTCCAGTTTTTCTCCAAAATACTTTGCAGTTTGCTCGAACTTATCTTGGGGGAGATTTTCAACTAATTTTGAGAGGGAAGAAGCCATGAAACGAAATGTATCGAGGAATCAGATGGAAAAGTTTTCACTCACCTTCTTTGAAAAGGAAATATATTTTTCCTCCGAATTGGGGATGCAATGTATTTCCTTTTCGTCGTAACCTAAATGAGGAATGATCAGGTGGGAGTCGTAACCGGATAGGTTGTGGATGAAAACGGGGAGAAAATTTGGCATTTTGAAATTTAAATTGCAATTTGAATGAGCAGGTCCTCGATACATACCCGTGAGATGACAGTGATCTCTCACGCGATCATTACCTAATTCCTCCCCACAAATGTGACAAACGGTCGCCGTATTGAATGCTTCCTGTTCCTCCGGGGTAATCGCAACCATAGGAGTCACGTTTTTGTACACTCTGCATATGAGCTCTGAGACATCTCTTAAATTCTTAACGAATACCTCGGCGGCATCCGCACCACGATAGAGAACAGGATCGAAAATCTCTCCCGTGGAGGATACCAAAACAAAACAAAAAGACATGACCTCATGTTTTTGGGTGGATATCGAGTAGGAATGATCAAGAGGGCTACTGCAACTGGCAAATTTTGGTAGGATGCATTCGAAATCAGCGTACACCACGAAAGGGACACGCATGGTGTGCCTGAAATTTTTGAATTTTAACCACTTGTCTTCATCTGTGGGGAGCAGGATTTTCGAGGGAGCATTGGTGTTGCAGTCCCGTTTATGTTCCATGAGCTTTTCTTCATCGTGATAATGAGTGAAACATCTTTTGCACATGTATAGTCTATTATCTTTTTTGTCATCTGGCGGTGAACTAACCTTTCAAAATTTCTTATGTAACAATAATGGGTCTTGGAGCCTTCAGTTAAAAGCAAAAGGTCTCGGTGGTCATCGAGTTCCTCATCCACAACTTTGATAGGGTACACATTATTTTTTTCATCAATACCGAAAACATTAACCGAAATATTGTTGGTTTTTTCAAATTTTGGAATTTGTGAGAGCTCCACAGGGTACTCAACGCAATCCCAATCGTACCCTTTTTGAAATTCCTCGTTGTTGTATTTGGACACGCGTTGAGGATCTTTCTGAACATTTTTTGCCCAAATTGCATATTTAAAACAAAAGCAATCGCTATTATTGATATTTATTACCGAAAGTGTGTTTTTTATTTTTGGTGGCAACTCAATAAAAGAGGACCCTCTCAAAGGTGTGTACTTATTGATCCTCAATTCCAACCCAAGAATCTCGTATAGCGACCAACCGGAACCTTTTGCCTGATGCTCAGACTTTTCCTTCAAAATTTTTCCAAAAAGTTCATTCAAAATTTCATCAATATCATTAGCCTGAAGGACTCGAACATTTTTCGTTTTGAACACTCTCTCACTCGATTCATTCTCCTTTTTAAACGTAGCTTTTAAAATTATATTAATTTTCAGGGCCGTATTTGCCAACTGTTCGCTAATTTTACCTATCAAAATTTCCCTAATACCGTCTAAAAACGTGATAATGTCTCTATTCACTCCATCTCCACTCATCCAAAATGTCTTTAGACGATTCCTCACTGCCGATTCTATTTCTACAACTCGGTTTCCACCTCTCTGTATCACGTGTCGCATATGAACGTCGCTCATTTCATGCGCTACGCGATAACGTGGGTTAAAATATACGAAACACACCTCACAAAGTGTTTCCATCCCAACCGTTTCAAAAAAAAACAATGAAAGAAATGAAGAAACCAAGAATTTATATATATATATGCAGGTTAGGAAAAAGGAGGTTAAATTGGTAAACGTAGTATCTGAAAAAATAAAAATATCAATTTCAATACTCATACAATTGCATTCCCCATTCCTATATATCAATTACATAATCTCACAAGTCTTATACTAAATAATATAACATTACAATAGAAACAATAATATGTAGAAATCTTCTACAACTTTAAGATGACATTTATATTTGTATAGAATGCTGAAATGTTATACGGTTCAATGACTTCCAAAGAAGAGAACTGGGATGTTTCTATATGAAATACATTGATTGCAGCAATATTTCACCCTAGAAATATTATCACTATTTTTTTCGTAAAGAAATAATCTCTATCACTTATATCACTGCTATTACTAAAATTGTCAATTATAAAATCTTGAGAGGTTACATTTAGCCCTCATCGAACACATCATTTTTCAAGGATGTGATAATTTTCAGAATTTATGAAATAAACTCAATTTTAAAAGAATTCTTCCAAAACGATTAAATATTTTGAATGAAAATATGCTTACCAGATGGCGTAGGTATTGAAGGTATTCTTTGGAAACAATTTTGTTTGTGAATACTGCTGCAGCAAAATATATGACACGAGGTCCGATGCTGAGAAAACGTCACATAAAGTCGAAGACTCAAAGCGTTATGGCGTGTACTCTTTCTTCAAATCGCAAGTTGGGAAAGTGTTGACGTGATACTTTTGCGTTAACCCCCACTCTCCAGATCACATCCGGTGTATGCACGAACTCGGCACTTTGCAGTGATCACGTCCGGTTCGCTGACTCAAAATCGCTACGCAGAGTCTCGCGGCCGTGCAGTCTCAGCATTTTTGCAATCTTGCACATAGAAGGTTTCATTCGGTTTTGAGACTCGGCAGAGGACGGACGCGTGCATAAGTGAGTTTCTCGAAGAAAGACGCATCCAGAATACTCCACGCATAAGATCGCTCTCCAAAGGTAATTTAATTTATATTTAAAATTATTATTATATTATAAATCTAAGCAATCATTGATTTGAAAATAATTAACTTTCAGTTATGGACTTAAAACAACTCGCAATTATACATAATGTTGGGTCGGCCATGAACGTGGTTGGAAGACGATGAAATTAGAGGATCTGAAATTTATACCTATTGATTATATTGAACTGTATCATCCACGTGACATCCATCAGATAGCCGCCACATTTCCCGAATTACAAGAAATAGAAGACTGGAATAAGACGGAACGATATCAGCCATGCCTGGAACACTGCAATAAAGGAGAAATTCATATCGATGGACCACCTCCTTTGAAAAAAGATTGTCATTTTTGTTGTGTGTTTTTATAAAGTAATAATGATTGTCTTTTATTGGAAATAAAAAAAAAACTTGATCAACCTGCTCAATATTTCGCTTTATTTTAACGTACTCAAATCCGCCGCCATCCAAAATACCAACCAAGAAAGTTTAATTCGATTCGAATCCGCCGCCTTCCAAGATACCAACAGCAAAATTTTAACTCGATTCAAATTTACCGCCTTCCAAGATACCAACTGCAAAATTTTAACTCGATTCAAATCCGCCGCCTTCCAAGATAACAACAGCAAAATTTTAACTCGATTCAAATTTACCGCCTTCCAAGATACCATCTGCAAAATTTTAACTAGATTCAAATTTACCGCCTTCCAAGATACCAACCTAACATTGCGCATTACGATCGTCTTTTGTTATGACGTCATTACGTTTATCTTTTGTTTATCTATAGCTTACAGTTTCTACCGGCAGGCGGCGTCACTATCGCTGCGCTGAAACTGTCTTTTCTATTCTACTTATATCGTGTTTTAAAATTATATATATATGTCATTGGCTGAAATCAACAGAATTATAATCTAGTCCAGGGATGCACAAAGTGCGGCCCGCAGAGAATTTTACAATATAAGTTTAATATTAAACAATCTTTTCGCATAAAGTTTAATTTGTCAATCCATAAAGCGAGCTGTATAGAAAAGAAAACAAATGCTGTAGCATGGAAATAAAATGAACAAAAGTGAGGTCGAATAGTTATTTTCTGTAAAAGGTGACGTCATGAAAGTTCACGTAGTTGTTATGAGGGTGTTCTGAAAAGCGGCTCACAATTACGGGTATACCCAAGTCAAACCCTTATCCGGTGCGAAGCAGTTGTTGACCGAAATTGAATTAAAGTCGTTTTAATGTTGCTTTTCATATGTTTTCTCGATACGCGAGTTTAGTACTTCAATTATTTGTTTTTCTGGAACTACTTGGATATAATATCTGTAGAGAGTCCTTCAGCTGAAAAGGTACTAGTGAACAACATTTAATTATGGATAACTTAAAATCTATTTAACATTTGTCGACAAGTACAGTGAATCCTAACATTCCAGACTGTTAATTTTAAAATTTTCGGCTTTATTATAATGCGGCTCTCGTCTAAGTAAAAATTCACAAATGCGGCCCGCGGATGTAAAAACTTTGTGTATCCCTGATCTAGTCTATCAATTCACTTTTAAGAATCATTAAATTGATTCTATAAATACAGATTGCCAATTCCCATTTAAAAGCGTTGGACTCGTTGCTATGGTAATTGATATTTTTGTTGTTGAAAAGGTCTTTTTTCCGATTAAAAACGTATTTTTACGCCAATTCAGCACGGATTTGAATTTAGTCTTAAAAAATAATAACCGTCATTCTTTCAGCTGTTTCACTGTTTTAGTTCTGAGTTCGCATCTCAATTTTGACTAATTTAAAAGTGCAATTCTATAAAGACCTGCTCGTATTTCCAAGCCTTTCTTATGGTGTACTGAAATGGAACAATGGGGTCGAAAATAACCCCCTAAAAATTAAAAGTTTTGCAATTTTTTCTCAGAGACCCTGTCTCCTTTCTCCTCTTGCAATGTTACAGTAAACGGGTGGTTCGAGTATCAGCAGACAGATATTAAGGTCTGCAACGGTCATGCTAGCATACAATTAAACTTATAGCCATCTTAGTACATGTAGTAAATAGAGAGAGTTGTTTACTTGAATAAAAAATAACTAGGAAGAAACATGATAGGTAAAGTAATCTATAGGTTGTTGCACCCTTTAAGAGGGGGTTGACTTTTAACTGGAACTTTTTATGTCAAATGAGGTCAAAAATAAATCCGATTTTCCCATATAATATGATTTATAGCTCAATTCGGCATCCTCGAGAGGGCAAAAGTCGGCGAAGATCGCAATAAATTTTAAAATTTCTTACCGCCTGCGATTCTGGAATAAATATTTCTCTTTGAACGCATGCGACCAGTAAAAAAAAGAATAACTATGAATGACCAAACAGTCTCTTCAGATATTATTCGTAATTGAGGTGAATATGTGTAAACTCTTATGTATCTCATGATTGGTTGCTTAAATAAGAAGAATGGAAAGGTGCTCCTCATGTCGGATCACACTGAGTTTCCAAAGGCGCTCTATACGATTTATGCTATCATCTCAAAAAAGATAATTAATTGTCTAGTCCGTAACGTCTAAGTACTGCAAAACGATATGTCAGAAGCGATGTGAAGGAAATATTGAATTTGTGATTTACCGATTCATTCTATAATCAGTTGCGCCTAATAAAACAATCGAAAATTATTTAAAACATATCTCGCTTATGAGCTGTAGTAATCTTTACGTCTACGTTCATTCTTTCGTCGTAAATTATCCATTCCCTTTCACTTACAAAAGCTGTGTATACGTAAGGAAAATTAACGTATTTTCGTTCATTTCTTCGTCGTGGATAATATATTTCCTTTCATTTGCTGTAGGCGCATGAAAGGAAATTAAACTTATTTATGTTATATTTATTTATTTATGTGTTGGACTTTATATATGAATGTGCTTTTTTCATCTTGTTTGCTATCTGAAATGTAACAAATTTATGTTTTTGACGAAACCATGCAATGTATTGCCTATGGCGAATAAAACTACTACTATAGTAGATCTGGTTTACTTTAGTTGCTACGAAGATTGTTTACGTTGGCAAAAATCAAATTCACAGAAATTTTTCTGTTTTAAAGTGAATTACGACTTTCCCGTTTGATTTTATTGAAAACGACCACTCCTTTGATAAAAATGTATTGGAGAAAAACATTCTAATCGATTATTTCTAAAAAATTTTGTTTGAAGACTTTTTCGTTATAAGTAATATTTTACGAGATATAATAAAAGGTTCATTATTTGTCACCAATAAAGTGTCACTTCCGATTAGGGTACGTGAACCAGTTATATCATTTTCATATTTTTTCCCCTAAAGTCCTTAATACCAATTTTTATGAACACCCACCCAGTAGTTTAGGAGATAAAATATGCGGACAGACGGAGAAGACGTGCCCATAAGGCGTTACGCTACTATAGGTTCTTTGGTAAAGAACGGCTAACAAGTTAAATATTCACGCCAGCAGACAGAGAAAGGCTATGATTATTTTTATCTATTTGACAAATAAGATAATTTCAATAGAAAGTAAACACGGGAAAACCATTTGTAGACTTCAACTACAATGCAACCGATTCTTCAGTAATTCCCCGTAATTCTAAAATAGTATTAATGATCGATTGATTCTGGCGATAGAGTGAGCTCGCTAATTCACTTTTTGAGTCAATAGTTATTTGTATGGGAATAATATCAAGAATTTTACATTATTCCCGTATTCCAGCTTATGCTAATCACAAAGAGATCCATTGATCTTTTCTTTTCATCAATTTCTAGCAATGGCATTTTCACCGTTGAGAGGGTGGTGGGTTTTTTTTTGGTGTGCCTCATGGAAGACATCCATTGGGGTAGGCAGTTACTAACTTGGTTAACGCAGCCCCAACTAATAAAACACCCATTCTTTCCGTTAGTTGTTTAATTTTTATATGAATACGTAATGCTACACTACACGGAAGTTTTACTGTCACCAAGAATTCATAAAAGTGAGAATGCTAGGAAAGAGGCAAATACAGTACAACCTCATTAATTCGTGTTCCCGAAATCCGGGAACTCCCGTGGTTCGAAACAAATCATGAAATTTTTTTCCGATACCACAAAATTCTTTCATACACATATCAGACAACATATCAACTCCCTTTCAGAATTTGATGGCAAATACTGAAACCTAATCACTCAAATATAATGTCACCAAAAGTTTAATATTCTCCATTTTTCCCTCTGCTTCAACTATTTTCCGTCCGAATGAATACCGTAAGCAAAAAGAAATGTATGAATTGCTCGATAATTCCAACTTGAACGAAAAGAAGGAACATGAATACGAAAAGACGAAGATGATGTAGAATGCATAAGTAATCGCCCAATGGGCGGAAGAAAACATTGGCGCATAAAGAAGGAGAACGCAATTTTAAAACTCTTACAAAAATCGAGCGTAAGAGAAAGAGAAGGATCGGAATTTGTCATATTAAAACTTTTTCTCATCGGACCTCAATGTTTTTAAGAAATGCCGACAATCGTACATGCTTTGTCTTAAAAAGATGATTACGAGAAAAATGTGTAATTGGGTACTTACTCGTGACCAAGTAAAACCGCGGGAGGGGAATCTTGCATTAAAACGACAATAAAACGCCCATTAAAAGTCGCCGTAGTGATTAAATAAATCCACGCTTCCAGTTCCGTCTCTTCCTCGTTTTCTCCCCACCCAAGAGTCAAGCAGATGACCCTTTAGCGTCTGATTTTGGTGGCTGATATCGTGAGATCGGGAAAAACAAACATTCTGTAGCAAGCGAGAGAATTAATCGTGCGTGTGAAATGCAGGAAATATAGATACGATTATAATGTGATTAATTAATTTCTTTTCCTCCAGCCCACACTCATCCTATTAGCTACCCTAACTTTCTGGTACTCTAAAAAAATATTTATTTATTGCTAATCCATTACTTTATAATTTGTATATCACCTGAAACTTCCATCTTTTTGCCCGTAAGTTTTCCTTCAACCGGATTCTTGTCCATGTCCACATTTCGAAATTTTCAAAGTATTGTGTATCATTTTCACTAAGGGTTCACGTTTCCACGCCATTGCGCATTCGTTTTCCTTGGCGCCCCATTTATTTTGTTAGCAGTAGTTTCTTTCTACTGAAGACTCCTTTCTCTTCCGCTAGTTTTCATATAATGTGTACTTATTGAATCTCTTATTATAATGCTTCTCCGTCGGTTCTAGTGGATTTACACTAATCCTTATTTTCAAATCTCTTCTTCCCTCGATTTTCTCATAACTTCAGATTTTTGTGTTTTTAATCCCACATTTTTCTGATGTCGACCTATTTGTAATTTTCTAGAGTTCCAGTTTCTTTCTAGCCAGGATTACTTGGTCATCCGCATATTTTATTGACCTAATAAATCGTCCTTCAATCTTCAAATCTCCTGAGTCTCGTAATGTTTCTTGCGTTAATCTTGATCCATGCAGAACTGATACCGCTTAATGAGATCACATTAAGCGGATGATTGCAATAAAGGCAGATTTTCTTAAACTATATCTGTTTTTTATAATCCCGCGTCTGATTACAAGCTCTGACTGAGAGCAACAATCAATGATAATAATAAGCGGCACCTATTAAATATTGGATATTACTATGGATAAACTACAACCATGTGGTATTCTTCTCGTTTGCGGTCTATAGTAGTGTTTTCTTCTAGTATGCGGTCTATTGTCGTATGAGGGAGATCAGTAGCGATAAATAGCTGCTGCTATGACTCTTAGTACGTTTACATTGTTGAAAAACCAAGACAAAAACACCATCCCGATGGAGAGTTCAAATGTGAACGTGGAAGGAAAACCAAGACAACCCCCAAACCAACTCAACCCGATAGACAGTCCTAATGTGAACGTGTATGGAAAACCAAGTCAACCCCCAACCCAACCCAACCCAACCTGATAGACAGTTCTAATGGGAACATGCATAGAAAACCAAGTCAACCCCCAAACCAACCCAACCTGATGGAGAGTGCAAATGTAAACGTAGAGGAATTGTTGCGCATCGTGTCTTATATGGAGTGAATCAATTATCTGTTGCAGGTCCCCTTCAACCCCCGCGTTGAGGAATTGCATGGGACGTCAAATGCTTTGCTATAGCGGTGGAGACTGAAAAACAAAATGAGGACATTTTTGAAGCTTTCCCCAGAGATGTTAGAGAAGTTCACGAAATTTAAATGTTATATTAAAAAATAAACTATCGTTAAACTTCATTTTCTTTTATTTTGTGTTGATTTACATAATAAACTACGCGTCTCGTTGCATTTATATTTCTAAATCTACCGATTATGACAATAGACCGCATAAGACTATAGACCGCATACGAGAATAATACGCAACAACCATGTTCTACTCCTCTTGCTATACTTACCCCGCTTGTATCATATCGCTCTAATATGACTTTTACTACCTAACTGACGTATATATTTCTTATTATTTTTCTCTCTTTACAGTCCTCACCAGTATACTTCAATGTTCTCACCAGCTTTATCCAGTTGTGTAGTGCTAAATTAAGAAATGTAGGGACGCTCAAATAGAATCTATCGTTAATCAATCGCCACTGGTAACGGCTATTTTGTAGGCAAAATGCTCATCTGGTGAGGCAGTTAGTGTGGATTTGATTTTAGCTAGAAGGCGAGCTTGATGATTTCCAATTAAATAACTAAATAATTCGCATATGAAGTCAATTTCATGTTTAAATTTTGCTTGCCTGCCTTCTCCTTTTTCAAAATTTGTATTTTTAGGAGGTTTAAATTAAAATTTGCCGTAGAAAGGGTGAAATAGATAAACGAAGCGACGGTTCAGGAGTTCATTGCACGTATCCAGCAATGGATTTTACCAACTAAGCCGCCGTAAAAAACGGGAATACCGTTCCCACCCAGCTGCACCGTTGGCTTGGTACAGTTCTCATTATGAGAAGCCTTTTGTCAGCAAATGAAACACAAAGAAATTATGGACCTATTTCGTTATCCTATCTGACATCATTCTCATCACTCAGTAGGCATCTCGTATTCTTCTATCTTCTTTGAAACTCACTTACATTCCTTTGCCACTTTTCTCTTGTCCCTTAGTAATGGATTTTCGTATTTTTGACTAATGTGGCATTGGATTAATCGTTCTGTAGTTTTTACGATTTAACACTTTCTGATTATTATTTTAGAAAGACCATCGTTGCTCCTAAAAAATCATGAGGGACTTCTTTCGTACCTTGTTTATGAATTCTGTCATTGCATCCATCCACTTCATTTTCTAGTTGAAAAAATACATTACAGGAATTTATCCATACTGTAAAAGTTTCCGTTGAATATGTCTTCTCAGTGCATGGAAAAGTAAGATTGTGTCTAAATTATTATCCTTGAATTAGACGAGCAAACATTAAATTTCCTAATTATCGATCAATTGATAGAAAGGTTATTCATTTATAGAAGCCAGGATCGGTCTTCGCTGTTGGGGCCCGGGTGCAAGGTTGAGGATTTATATCAGGGGTCGGCAACCTACGGCCCTCGGACCACATGCGGCCCGCGATGCTTTGATGAATAAGTGACCGGCAAAATTGAACGTGAGCAATTTCACATGTTTTTCAGTAAAATGATAGTCTTAAAACCTTTATTAACGCTAGTAAATTATTGAGATGTTTTTCGGTAATAAGAGACCACAGAATCTCAAAGTAACTTTCGATGTAAACGCTCATACTGCCCGCCGAAGCTCTCGTGAATTCTAATGCGGCCCTCTGAAGCATTCAAACTACGAATATGGACCGTCAAGTAGAAAATGTTGCCCACCCCTGATTTAGATACAATAAAACAACAGCAATGTGTTAAAGATTAGAGATAGGTATCCATTTATTATTATATGATTCTTCCTTCTGAAAGCGGCTTTTGCTTTCGCTATCACTGTGGTTATGTCGCCGGCGTAGTCTGTAGAGAAGCGTTTTTCAACCTTTTTGATAATACGGTTCTCCTAAACTAGAGGACATTATCCGCGGCTCACCTAAACTACAAGAAATATTCCGTGGCCCACCTTAATACGTCTACAGGTATATAGGCAGAAGAACATTCTATATTATAGACCAAAAGTAACCGATTATTTAAAAAAAATAAAAAACGGAATTTATTAAAAATTTCATTCGTAATTCATTGCGTTTGCTTTTTACAAAATATTAAATTTTCTCTAGACTTTTGAGACTTTTTAAGTGTTGTTAAGCGATCTTGAATTTTTTAAAGTCTTTTGCGGTTGAGAAACACTACAGTAGAGAGTTAAAACTGCTTTTTCCGACTAACACACTATTCCTATATTTAAAGAATAAATAACCTCTTTCTATCATTTTTCTTGGCACTCGAATGGTTAAATTACGAACCTTTTTATTCATCGGTTAGAATAGATAGCATGTTCCAAGCATTTTATGTCATTTTTCTGAGTGACCATGTTTCCACTCCATACAAATACTTCATATTTAGCATTTTATCGTTATAATGTTTTATATTTCCCTTTAATATAAGTTTCCTCCTTCTGAAAGCGGCTTTTGGTTTCGCTATCAGGTGCATTTTTCTCCATAGGTCTGAAATTTGTACTAGTGGATTTCCAAATTTCCGAATTTTCAATTGAAATTGATGGAATAAAAAAAACACCGGCATTCAGAAACGAGAAAAATTGTGATACGGTAGTTCAGTGGTAGAGTATCCGCCCGGCAAGTGGAAGACACGGGTTCGATTCCCGGGCATAGCAGAATTTTTCTTGTTTCAAAAATACTCCCAACGAATTTTCAAGTTTTCTTCTTTTCCCGATAATAGCATAACCATGGATTTCTCCGTCTTTATTTCCATCCCGTATTTTTAGGCTGGTTTCCAAAAGAAACAGATAGGTAAAGGTGGAGACTACGGCGAAAATGATTTTAAATGAGAAATCTAAATCCTTTACCGCAAAGTTAAAAAAATAGTTACATAGGAAAAAGGGGAGAAAAAAGAAAGGAGGTGAAAAGACAAAGAAAATGGAAAATACAAACTTAGGTATAGGTGTTACTCCGCGCCAGGGACCTGAAGTCGCTCAAATTCACTCACTGAATCGCACAAGCACTAGTCCTAAAGATGGAAAAAGGATAAAAAAGAAAGCGGGTTTGCGAGAGATTAATCTGCGCCAGGGACCCCAAAATCACACCGTTGCTAGAAGGTGTGTGAGTCTGTACGACCGCGACAGGGACCTACTAGGCAACCACAAACACGCGCCCACGTACACACCAAGGGGCAAAGGGAAATAAAAGGAAAAAATCTAATGTGGCCACCACATGACTTTCTCCATATCTGTAATATTTCTAAAAATTTCAAATAGGTTACCTAATAATAAATATTTTAAGAAACCGAGAAAATTTTAGACTTGACAAAGAACAGAAATAAACTCAAACGATAGCCTTCTGATATTGGATATAGCCACAAAGCTCCAACAATTAAGAAAATAAAAAGGAGCGTTACTAAGATAGCTAAGCGTCAATTATTAACAATAGCCGTCGGTAGGTGGCGTGGTGGTGGCAACTAAAAATATAATTTTTATGATATCTCTTAAACAATGCATTATATGGAGAAATGTTTCAAAGATAGTTTGTAGGAAATTCCTACAACTTTTATTCCAATATATTTTTACATATATCAAATATTAAAGGAAATATTACAAAATAACGGATGTGACAAGAGTAAACACCCACTTCCGGTTGACCGATTTTTACCAAAACCTAATCAACTCTCGTGACTTTCATGAAAAGGGTGCCGGTGGTGCAGTGGTTAGGATGATGGCTGCTACTCGCCCGATGCTTGAAAAAGCCATCGGGTACGAATCCTGCGCAAGTTGGATTTTTCCAAGGTCGCCCGGACCCCGGTTTGTGTGGTTTCGCGGAGACCGCGCAAATTCAGCTGTTCCGTCCTTCGGAAGGGACGTTAAGCTGTTGGCCTCCCTGGTGTTCTTCGTAAGAGCAGGCAAATGCCGGCACCGGGTTTCCCTTCTCCCTTCCCCGGCTATTCATTGCACTACCTCTGAGATACCCACTGTGCGTAGGACAGAGGCGAATCGGCTGGGCATTCAAATTCAAATTTCATAAAAATGTTAAAGATAAAATTTCGCGTTGGCCTGATTAATAGTGTTTGAGTTAGAGCACCCACAAAAAACTGTCACATACACACACAGGCATCATTGAGAAAATGGTCAAAACGTGTTCAGGGGACTTCAAAACGTGTATTTCCGTTGAAATCTCGAAATCGATTTTTTTCATGAAAACAATAATAATATCCTATACTACATATGAAGAAAGTAAAAATGGAAAATGAAAGAGTGGGAAATGATACTAGGTTTACGGGAAATTAAACCGCGCCTGGGATCTAGTATCGCACACGGTTCCCTGTAGGCACAGGGCCCCGCGCTTGGAAAGGACCTGCGTCTCAAAATTATGTTAAAAATCGTAATTCTCATGCAACAGCTAAAAACAGGCGAAAGGGTGGCCTCGTCCAAAGGAGAGCCTTAATGAAGATTGTGCTGGAGAATTTTCAAGAAATTACTGTTCTTTCAGATTCTTGTAATTTTTCATGCAACCAGTACAGTAAAAGGCGCAGCCTCTTGGAAGATTCACATCCTAGGAATTCTCGCCTTGTGAGACGCCAACCAGGGAGTGTCCTTTTTCTGTTAACTTTTTGTTTACGGTTCTCATCTGGGAACAAAAACTTGGGTTGGTTACGGACCCCAATAACTCTTGTGGGCCAAGGGTCATTTTCAGCGTTAATTTGTAAGTAGAGATGATTTTTATTTTATAAAACCAGCTCTATCCAAATTCAGATTACTTTAACTGACGCCACCCCTTTGTGTACTTCAGTTAGTTGAGGTGAGAATTCTACTGATGCGGCCTATTCTAATTATTATCTTTTTTTGAATTGAGTGGGATGGCAAGCAAAAAAATAATTAGAATGATAGGCCGTGCATTCTTTTCTTGCACTCCGCCCCGCAAAATATGAAGCCGACCCTGCCTGTAGGTATAGTATGTGCCGTCCGGCAGCGACAGGGACCTATCAGACGAAGCAATCAAGCACACAAGCACTCGAATACACGCACGCAAGATCTCTAATATTGAGGTAATCGTACTAAATAAATATTTCGAGAGCAATGCTCTCATCATCAGTAGCTGATGTATAAGACTGTATTAGTTAATGTCAATAAACTAGTAAATTTATTACACAACCCAGATGGCACAATACCTTCCTTACGCAAACCAGGCATATACAAAATATCATGTGGAGAATGCGACAAATATATATATCGGACAAACGAAACGAAAGATAGAAACACGCTTCAAAGAAAATATAGCCCATTTTAACCACAACAGATTAAACAACTTTAGCGTAATAGCGTAGTTTTGTAACCGGGAATTCCCGTTCCCAGGAATTTACTCGATATTTCTTATTCTCGATTCCCGGGAAAATTTTGGACGATTCCCGGGAGTTGTTCGTTTGAATTTTGTGCCGAGCTTTTTCAGAATTGCCTTCATAGCTGGTTTTTTTAGATATTCCTCCAAATTTCAGCTCCAAATGTTAATCTATCAAAATTAGTTTATATTTTTTATTTTATGCATGTTGTACCAACTAATAGAATTTCTGATGAATATTAAATGTTTCTTCAGTGAATGCTATTTAGTAATTGAGTTATTAGGAGTTTGAGATTAAGGATCAGGTTGCGTTTCTCGTTATTAATTCAATTTTAATGAAAGGCCAATACAATGTCAAAATGGCTTCTTCTCGCGCCCGTGAATGTCGTTAGTGAAAAAAGGTTCAAAAGTAATGGTTGCATGAATCTGAAACTATGCGCTGAAATGGATTGCATTCCCCTCCTACTCTTTTTCCTTCTTCCCTCCCTACTCCCCTAATCGAGTGCTCTCCAACTTTTTTATTTCACGGCACACCTATAGATTTTTCATTCATGACGGCACACCGAAATTAATTTCACACGAAACTTTGCTGAAGATTTATATTACAACATCAGAAAAGAATTAAAATAATCGACAACATCAGAAATAAATTAAAAATAAAATATTTTCTTAAGAAGGGAATAAATTGTGACTAAAATTCATCGAAAATCATTTATATAATTCAGTGAATTTGTGCAATAAAACCAGAATTAAATTTTCAAATTTTTTACCAGTATCACTATGTTCAGATGCAGTACGACACGTTTATAATGACATCGAAGAAAGGGTGAATATATTTTCCCTATAATGAATGTCTTAATATCTGAAGATATATGGGAACTTTATTAAATAATTTTATTAGTGAGAAACCTGTCCCTGTCTTTTGATGTTCGGCTGTAACAACGCATCAATTGCACATTCATTCAGCAATGGTTGGGTATTCATTCCTCACTTGCAGCCAAAACTCATCCAGAGGCATATCATCTAACTTCAGGTTAAGACTGCGATCGTTCCTGAGTTCAATGAATTCCCTCTAATTTTTAGGGAGTAATCATTAACCCTAGCAATACCAAGGGGAGGGGGGGATTCAGAGGCCCACAGCTTCATTTTAAAAAAATTTTAAATGCATATTCATAATTATAAGTAATGAAAAAAATAATTATTGTCAAATGCATTGTTTAGAACCAACTGATAGTAACACTATCTCAAAATAATCATAAGTATATGTTTGATTTTCACATAATTAGTAGTGAGCCTCAAAGGCCGTTGGTAATCCTAAGGGGTTGAATTTTTTGTCGCTTGGTGGTGTTTGTATGCAATTCTCATCTTTATTAGTACCATATTTTAAAAACAGAGCGCACTGTAATTGGTTGTCTTATCAGTTTATTATGTTGGCTTTGTTTCTTCTCACTTCTGAGTCATTTTCTGTTCGTGAACACTATAAGAAGACGTTCGTTAAATGAAAAATCTATTGAGCGGGAATTGAAAGAAATTTGAAATGAATTAGACTTGGGAGCCAGTGAAGAAGAAGACAGTGTTGAACATCTGGAAATATCAGGCTCTGAACTTGAAAATGAGCTTGTCTGCTTCCCGATGGTAGCAATGCGAGTGACTCAACTGGTACAATTGCCAAATATGTCGCAAAAACTGGGCGAGTTTACATCACACAGCCTCCAAGATTTTCATGAAGAGCAGTGCAAAATATTGTGTGGGAGAAAAGAGGGTTGCATATATATACTGTGGTGCAAATAAAACCTTTTGAAGGGTAGTGAAAGATACAATTTAATTTTGTAATTGGAATATGTTTTCAGAAACAGACTCTTGCTGTTGTATATGTGCATACTATTACAAAAACATGTTAATCAATTAGTTAATCTTTGGAAATAAATGAAAAGGCATGTTCAGCGAATATTATTTAACATAAAAAGAACATTTTTATTTGTGGGCCTCGCAGGCCCTCCCCCCCTTGGAAATGCCTTGGTATTGGTAGGGTTAATTGATAAGTCCGCAAATGTAGAAACTTCTTAAGCTCGTTTTTAGCTTGAGAATTACAAATTCCGATTTTCCCTTGTATAAACTCCGTACGTCCCGCGGCACACTAAGTACTTCGTTACGGCACACCACTGTGCCGCGGCACATCGGTTGGCGAGCACTGCCCTAATCGACCAAATTAGCTACTCGGACCAAGTGAATTATGTATAAACTAGGATGCCCGTTGAAATTCAACGGGAAAGTTTTTTTTCCTGAATAGATGCGACGCGAAGCTATTATCCAAATCAATGGTACCAAATTACAACAAACCGGCAACAATTTAAATCACTAACAATAAGAACGCGTCAAATTCTCGCATTAAAAACTGATCTGTTGATCGATTCGACGCGTATTCAAAACCTCTTGGCAGAATACAAACTTTCGTTCTTTTAGGCGTTTGTTGTTTCAAGTCTAGGACTCATACGATGATTCTAAGTGATTTTAATATGCGAATGATTAATGTCCTACATTCAAATGTATTCCTTCTCGTAAACAACCCAACGAATGTTCGTTGCTATTAAAACCATTTCCCTCTCCTTCCTTCTCTTTCTCGTATTGAAACATTCAAAACACGCTTTCAACCATATGGAATGAAATGACAATAGGATTTAGAGATTTAATAATGTAATTGGTTGGCAAGGCAAAATCCCGTTAAAATGGCAAGATTTCCCCAAAATATATTAATTAAACGTTTAACATGAGGAATTTCGAACTGTAAGCGGAAAAAGATGAACAGCATAAGAAACTTTATAATTTTTTCTTTAAAATAGCTTAAGTCGAAGATCGTAGGTTAATTCTTTCTAATTTAGATCTAAAAGGAATAGTCGACTTTTCGATTGGAGTCGAACCCAGGACTTTTTTCGTCATCACCTTAAAATATGTAAATCGAGCATTCCCGCCAAATTTAAGAAATATTTTGGTCCTTCGACTTACTTGCATTTTTATAGCGGGCAGAGAGAGCCACAGAGGGACAGAAGAAGGCTTCTATAGATTTTAGATTGTTTTTAAACCTCTTTCATACATTTTCTACCATCAATTATAACTTTGAGGTAATTGCAACATAGGTTACATTAGTAGTTGGTCTCTTTTTAACTCCACATCGTCAACATCGAAGAAAGATCGGTTGCGCAAGTCAAAGTGCGTCTGAATATTGAATCTGCTAACAATTTGTCGCAAATAATGTATCGCATGTCATTGGGATTTAATAAAGATTTATGTATTTACGTTTTATCAATAACAAATATTGTTTAAATGAAAAATGGTGAATTAAATATTAAAAATGCGAAATCATTCTTATTCCCGGGATATTTGAAAATCTAATTCCCGTTTACCGCGAAAAAAATATCGTCGGGAGCCCAAAACTCTAAGCGTAGCAACACATATCCAGGAACACCACCATCCGATCACGATCCAAAACCTAACACTCGTAAAATCAATAACCAACCAAAACAAACTACACGCTTACGAAAGTATATACATAAACAGAAACAAAAATTCCGTTATGATTAACAACCGCGGCCCAATCCCCCTTTCACCTCTGTACGTTGTAACGGCTGAACCTCCTTCCCCTTTCACTTCAGGATATAACCATATAAATATGGCCCACAACATTCCCCCCCTTCATTACATATCAGCTACTGATGATGAGAGCATTGCTCTCGAAATACTTATTTAGTACGTTTACCTCAATATTAGAGATCTTGCGTGCGTGTATTTGAGCGCTTGTGTGCTTGATTACTTCGTCTGATAGGTCCCTGTCGCTGCCGGATGGCACATACTATATCTACAGGCAACCGTGTGAACGGGGTCCCTGGCGCGGTTTAATTTCCCATAAACCAAGTAGTATTTCTTCCCCTTTCCTTTTTCCTTTTATTTCCCTTTACCTCTTGGTGTGTACTTGTGCGCGTGTTTGTGGTTGCCTAGTAGGTCGTACAGACTCACAAACCTTCTAGCAACGGTGTAATTTTGGGGTCCCTGGCGCAAATTAATCTCTCGCGAATCCGCTTTCTTTTTTATACTCTTTCCATCTTTAGGATTAAATAAGTAAAGATGGAGACTACGGCGAAATTGATTTTAAATAGAAATTAACTCCTTAACCGTAAAATTTTACGGTTAAGGAGTTAATTTCTATTTAACATCTTTAAGATTAGTGCTTGTGCGATTGAGTGAGTGAATGTGTGAGTGACTTCAGGTCCCTGGCGTGGAGTAACACCCCCTAAACCGGGAAGTTTGTATTTTTCATTTTCTTTGACTTTTCACCTCCTTTCTTTTTCCTCCCTTTTTCCTGTGTCTCTAATTTTTTAACTTTACGGTTAAGGAGTTAGATTTCTCATTTAACAAAGGAAAGCCATATGAAATGGTCCTGTCTGTATGTGTATATGTATATGTGTGTGTGTTCCCCACTAACAACTGTTGCATCAATGGACCGATTTTCATGAAACTTGGTATGAAGCTCGTGCTGCCAGGGCTCACCTCCGGTCTTTATTTTATTTGGCGAAGATTAAAGTCCCGGGTTCGGTTCCAGGAACTTTTTTACCCTCTTTGTTTTATATAGGAATTCTCAATTCCATCGTGCAGAGAGGTTTTCTTTAATACTTTAAAATCTTATATTATGTTACCGTAATCGTAGTCGTAGGCGAATTTTTTGGTAGGTTGGTTATAGCCTTTTGGGAAGCTTATATCTCCGCCGCTGTTTGGGCTATTTTCGTCATCTATAATTTGTAAAGATGCGGAAATCTCCTGTACTTTAATGGTACTAAATTCAACGGGAAACGCTAAATATTTTCGTTTTTAAGGGGAGTTTTCCGACACCCCTGCACTCCATAAGAAAAGCATTGGAATCACTTTCGGGGATTATAAAATCGGATTTTAAAATTAGTTAGAATCAAGATATGAAGTCGGGACCTAAACGGTTGTATTGAAAAAGAAAGTTCATTTTGATTACCGAGAAAATTCAATTAGGTCGTGAAGTTATAACAAATAGTGGAAAATTACAGTGATTTCATTTCATAAATGAGATATCGTTCAGGTTTACGAGAAGTGTAATTTTGGAAACATTGAGAAAATAATTTACCATGATTTTCAGCGCGTTTTAATTCGTAAACGTGATTATGTTTGCGCTCTGTCTATGCAATCAATTGAATTAAAATAGCATGAAAACAATAAAAGATATGAGATTGAAATTTTCAGGATGTATGTAATCTGTGATGCCATTTATTGCGCTGCCAAAGGAATCTTTTGGAGAAATCGGGGGACGTCGGGGAGAGGGTTTCAATATTTCAAATTAAAATTCCGAGCTAATGGTTATAGATAGAATGTTAAAATTTTCGCTATATTTGTGATATTTAATGCCATCTATAACAGTGTAAAAGAGATGTTTTTGAAAAATCGGGAAGCGTCAGGAGGAATCTTTTTGTAATGTCGTATGTTTATATCATAAGTCAATAGTCATTATATACTTATATTGGAAACCTAACATGTGTACGAGTATGAATGCATATACTCTTTATTTGATTATTGAACAAATTACCTTGTCACATAATTACATTACAAATTTTATAAAGAATTTTAAGTTTACAATTCTAAATAAACCTTAATAAATAACCCCGCTTTTTCATATTGCATCAGCAAATGAAACTCTCATTTTTTAAAATTACTCGTTACTCGAAACAACAAAATAATTTACTATTGCTCATATGTAATAAGTCGCGATATTCCCAAAAATATTATCTAGTGTTAAAATATAAAATTTTATATTAAAATATAAATTTTTATATTTTAAAATTGATTATGCTACCCTGTTGGTGTTTCAAGTTCTTATATTGTCACCAAATTTCAAAGTAATTCGAAACGTTTTAGGTACAGTCTATGGCGTAACTGTCAGGTTCCTACGTGAGATACCTTGCTTGACAAATTTATTCATCATTAAAAAGAACAAATAAAATTTCCCATTTTACTAATTTTTACGGCTAATGCTAAAAATAAATATCTGCTGTATCATCAGTTTAGATAAATATTTTTTGGAAAAGAATTAAAAACTAAATTAAATCAGACGTATGCATGTTTTATAAACGTACAACCGGAAACTGATTCAAATTATTTAGGCATAAAAATTAGCCCACCGCAGTAACATGATCTGAAGCATAATAGTAAACTTTTTCGAAAGTTTTAAAACTTAAGATTTTCTAATAAGCTCTGCAGAGCCACTGAATAGTGAACTTTTTCCTCAATATGCATAGCCATAATAGGATATTAGAGATACCTAAGATAAGTAACTACTTATTTTTTTATACGTAAATGCTTATTCTGGAATTTGTTTTCAGCTATAAGACGAACTCGATAGTTCTCTAGTGAATATCTTTTTGTGTTAATTACTATCATTTTTGGAAGCTCTGATCAACTATAATATTATTAAAATCAAATTAAAACATAACTTAATTTCTATTCGAATTAAAAACTTTGACCGTAGCTACTGAGCCTTTAGAATCATACGATTTTTGACTTTCCTAATATTGACGTTCTGCACAGTTCTTATATTTTTCTTATTTCTATGAGATCTAAAATGGCAAATAGTTAATTGCTATCCTGTATTATGCTTTTCATCTCCTTTAAAGTTTGGTCTTACGTGATGATGGCTCAAAAACCTAATCTTAGCGCTTTTACTATTAAAAATCGATTCAAACTTTTCTAAATCTATAACATACCCAACTGCTTTCAGTTGCACGACCTACACACAGATACATACACGCATCTAAATTTATCATCTTCTTCGCCGTATTTTCATTCCATTTTCCTTGGGCATAACGGTACAAAATACGTTTGACGGATATTAATTTTAGGTGACGGATGGTTTGAGAGCCACCTTCATGAAACCAACCTCCATTATAAAGAACGGTTGGGAAGGAAGAAGTGATGGGCTGAAGTACCGGAGATGAGATTTTTTTCGCGTAAAAGATGAGATATACTTTTTTGAGCTGTATTTAAAAGAAACCCGATTTCCGGCGGGAGCCAGTTGAACGTTAGATTTGGGTATTTTTACCGAATTTAGTTTTCCTTTTCTGTCGTCACAGCGCTTTATGGGTCACTAGGACATTGAATCCGCAAAACAACGCCACCAGAAGGGTTTCTTTGTTATGTGAAAGTTATAACAAGGTTAAACGTTATCTTTAATACGTATTTGGCCCAATCTTCTGCTGCATTTTTAAGAGCGTTGATAAAACGCCATCAATAACAAGCCATATCTCTCGAAGAAATTGAAGAGGAAATTTAATTTTAGTAAATAAAAATGTCTGAATTTCGAAGAAATTTTCAAGAAGAAATACGATGCTATTGTTAAAATTTTATGTATGTGAACTGGCGCTGCGAGGATTTCGTGGTATAATTAGCATCACGGGGTCTTTTGATTCCTCACAACATTCCCCATATATGCAAAACTAAACTACAACTATAAACATATTACGATGCTAGGTATACAGTCGAGTTGAACTGCATCATGGCTGGTATCAGTGACGTTTCGCCAGTTTTTACAGAACCGGCTTCTTCAGGCAAAGTGGCGATTAGGGTTTTCGTTGTTCTTTATATACCCCGTTTCAGTTTCTTTTCTCTCTTCTGATTGGCTCTTTTCAAAACTGGCGAAGCATCGCTGATACCAGTCTCGACAGAGTTCAACCAGATAATTTATCTTGCATCATCAACTATGAAATTGTTCCATATCTTAAAATTTTATTTAGATGAAAGCTTGGCACGCAAGGTATGACAGATCGATTACAAAAAGGATAAATATTTTCACTTAAAAATAAGTTTAATTTGATGAACCAGTGATTAATGAAAAATAATCTTTTATAGAAATATTAATATACAAGTCTGCCCATTGCAGTTTTGTTTAGAATTTGGATGCAACGATGGAAGGAGATAGTAAAAAGGACTAAAAACATTAAGTTAGAGAAGTAATGTTATTTTTTATACTAGGGACTCCGTCCCTGGCGCCTATGGCGCCCAACCCCGCGTTTTCACTTTCTCCACAGGCTACACTAGGGTGACCAGATTCTGAGGAAGCAAAACCGGGACATAACACGATCTGAACAGGAAAATCGGGAAAAATCCGGGGCAACCTGAATTTTCATGTCTTTTTAATTATATGTACTTAAATTAAAAGTAAATAAGCTTCGCAAATACAGAGCACAATTTTCTCCAATGTATTTGTTACGATAAAGGTACGTAATCGGGAAATGTGTACGCTTGCCGGTAAATGTGTACATTTATCACCAAGCTCGGTAAATGTAAGTTTAAGTTTTCAGAAATACGTATTATCCGTACATTTCCCGGTAAATGTGCACTTTCATCGATGTGACTTGGTAAATTTGGAAATAAGTAAAAATGAGAAATGCTACACTTTAATAATTACGTTAATTTATAACAAAAATCATCGAGCCTTCGGTTCCACTGCTATGTTAAGATGAACGCTTCCCAACCAGAGGGGAGAACAGTGAACGTGAGGAGGAACCAAAAACAATTCGACTAACCTACCCAACCCGGTGGGGCAGAGTAAAATTGTCCTTCATGTTCAAATTTAGTTTAGTTAGTTGTGCACATTTACCAGGAAATTTACACATTTACCAGACAACGCACATTTACCGTACTTCTAAACTGCAACAGATGTTCGCGACGCCGTCATGTTGTGGCCTGTCTTGCGACATTTATCCACATTTACCAGTGTCTCTAGATAAATGTGTACATTTCCCCAATCCAATCGGTAAAAATATGTTATGCTTACATTTACCGAACTTGGTGGTATATGTGCACATTTACCGGGAAATGTACACATTTACCGTGACATATTAACAAATAATTTCAATTAAATGAATATGTAAAAATCTTACAACAAAATATATCACGATTTAAAGGTAACGATTACTTTAAGGACAAATAATAAAGTTAAATATATAAATAGCATAGAAGATAAAATAACACTATATGGCTTCTATTTCATTTTATATAAAGTTATATAATATTTCGTTAATTTTTTAGACTACGTCTGCCTGTCTCATTCAGATTTTTACTATTTTTAATCCTCGGAAAAAATATGAAAATTCATATTTAATTTAAACACACTAACATGATAGTATTGATTGTTTTAACGGCAAGACTGTTTTGTTTTTCAGATCATACAAAATTTATTTTCGAAACATTCTTTCTACATGTGTATTATGTGCCTGAAACACAAACCAAAAGAGAGACAATTTCTTCATGTCTATGGTCTGCTCTTGAATTTCAATGGCGAAAAATAGGATTACCACCGATCGTAACAAGATTTAATGAGCATTTTTTGTATTTTCCAATATAATATGATTCCGATTAAACAAATTTATGAAATTTTTGTGGCGGGGAAATTTTGCAAGGCAGAAACAAAAAAATCCGGGACAAATGGGTGCCCCGAAGAACTTTATCGGGACAACGGGACGTCAAGTCAAAATCCGTGACAGTCCCGGAATTTCCGGGACGTCTGGTCACCCTAAGCTACAAACATCTACCTCTCCCACCACTCGCTCCAGATAGGACTGCGCTGCACGCCATGAATTTCACTCGCTATTCTATGTAAAGTCGTTGGAAATGAGAAGTATTTGTGTAATTATTTACAGATCGACAATTCATTTACTAAACCTATTCGCGATTTGTTATTTATTTATTTTATTTTTTGAACGGGTAAAAATTTTTCCAACGCGGTCAAAATGACCACGCATGACCTACGTTACAAAATACCGCGTAGGCCTAGGGTTCACTTCCGACGCGGCCCGCGAGGTACTGAGAAATACTGATGAAGCCCGCCCTCGGAAAAAGGTTGCACACACCTGCCCTAAAACGGCCCTCACACGATCAATATTACTCGGTATTTAATATATCGACAATAATATTGATCGTGTGAGGATCATACTGATGTACTGTCAGTACAAAAAATTGATACTGATGGATTTCGAAAGGTTGCGCGAGCTATCCACACCCATCCATCCGCCACATCATCAATCATACTGCCCACGTTAAATCCTCTCGCCCCAGTTTTTGTTAAGTGTCTGCTTGTATAGCGTCTCAAAACTTTTATAACCCTCCAGCAGTGCTCGGAATGAGCCGGAACGCCGCGGCGTTCCGGTTCGTCACACGCGTTGGTAATATTGTTCCGTTTCGTCAGACATTTTGTAATACCGTTCCGGAAAGTTAACTAGATCGTAAATTAACTACATATTATTCAATACTAGTTGCAACAGCGTAAGTGTGCACATCGTCATCTATAAACACTCATTGGAAACTGTTTGAACAGAGTACACACACGCACAGAACCACTATTATGATTTCAGTATGCAAATTTGGTGTCCACTAACTTCGGTTCTACTACCAGAACAAGCGTTTCGTTTCGTCGTATTTTCCATTTCGAGCACTGCCCTCCAGTAGCCGCATGCTGGAGAAGGGCGCGAAAAAGAAATAGGCTGTATTACACCTGTAATTCACGCGCTTACTGGAGGGTTAAAATATAAAGAGATAATTAAAAGAACCTTAACGTATTATTTCATATTAAAATGATCGAATCATTTTATAAAATCGCAATGAAAATAGTTTTTCATCTTCCTTCTCGTTTCGTTGTGTCATAGTATAGAATGTGATTTTATTATTCTCTCTCTCTCCCCCTTTTCCACCCCTCCCATTTCCAATTTAAAAGCCCTGGAATCGTTTCTATTACATCAGAATTTCTCATATCGTCATGCTTTCATACTCCCGCCGGATGATGAGGCATTTGCCAGACTTAAGAGCATCATAATCCCGCCGGATATCTAGGTATTTGCTAACATTAATAGATTCATGCGCCCACCGGGTGTCTAGGCACTTGGCAACTTTAAAAGCATCATGCCCTCGCCGAATGACGAGGCATTTGTTAACCTTAATAGAATCTAGCTCCCGCCGGAAGACCAGGCAAGTGTTATTTTTTCAAAGGTGAAATCACACAATTAAAAACTTACTATCTTTCTTCTTGCTAGTTATGAATCGATCAAGTTTTCTTCGATAGCTAAACAAACCAAAATTATTAAGTATTTTTATGTAAGATAAAATTAAAAGAAACTTATAACAATAGGAGACCATAACAGGAAAATAACATGATAGACTGGTGTTATTCTCCCATGCTACACACCAATTGCGATGGCTTGCAGGGTATTATTCAGATTCAGATTATATTTTTATAATAAAATAATCGAATCATAAATAGTAATAAAGATAGATTTTCTTTCTTCTCGTTACTCCATTTCACTGTAGGGAATTCGATTATTTTCTCTCCCCTTTCCCATTTAAAAATATTGCGCCTTATGTCTCGTTTCCAAAGTATCAGAATTTCTCATAGTTAAAAACTCGAAAAATTCCTGTTTTTTTCTGACACGACGAATTTTTTGTTAATTCCGAACGGATTCGGATTCTCTCCTCGAGAAAATATAATTAGTTCTTTAGGCCGTACCATCTTCAAAGTCTCAAGTTTTTATCTTCATTCAAACCTATTTTTAAAAAGGCAATGCTTTGGGCATTAATGGCGACGCGATGTATTTTTATGAGAAATTTTTATTTAAAAAGTAATTACTTCAAAACTATTTCACATTTCAAGTTTTTCATATTTTCCTGATGGTTTATATATGTATCTGAAAGTTTCAGATTCTCACCTATTCCAGATCTACTACTTCCACACCGGTGTGATGCACGCAAGCAGCTACACAACAAAATTAATATTAATATTTATTTTTTTTAACTGGAAGAGAATTCGATTTTTACATAACTTAAAATAGCCATGTTATTACGTAAAGACTAAATCTTATATCAAGTTTTCCATATGTGCTGCCTTGTCTCTATACTTTCGTCGTCTAACGAAACTATCTAAATTTGCTGAATTGGAAAAAAACTCCTACCTCGTTCCATGTGGCTGCAGACATCGAAGCGCAACGAGTGCAAATAGGAGTACGCTTTTATCTCAAGCGCGATTTCAAAATAGTCATAAATGAATGACTTAAAAATTTATTGAATTTTAATAATTATTTATTTCACCTTAATTCTTACATCAAATACATGTTTTCGGGATTTCTGTGAGTACTAAATCAAACGTTTTATGGAAGCCCGCGGGCTGTTACTGATCCCGCACATTTATTTCGGCAACCCGCGTGATAATTTACAAAAAATCACTTAATATTTAGTAACCACCTCATTTACGAGAAGTTTTCCTATTTATAAAGCTATGATACAACTTTTTGTCTCTTTTGCTACTTTATAGTTAAACACAAAAATCTAATGTTTTCCATGATATCTCTCCTAGAAGAACTATCGCGTCCATTCGGATGAATCATTGAGTTTGTCACACCGGTGCTATACCTAAACACAGAGGTTCTGAAATCCTTTGTAGGCACACCACCCTTTCAAAGGTAAACAGCATTCATGGCACTTCCACCGGGAACCAAGATCGCATATTTTTCATAGGTGTTTCACAACGTTTGGATATATTGATTTTTCGGTAGTGCAACATTATTAATTTATTAGAAGAAAAAGCATAGCTTATATTATCTATCATTTCAAAATCATTGAATGATATGCTTAACAAAGGTTTTTGCGCCAGTTCTAACAATCAGATGCGGCAATCCGTTTGGAAAACACTGCCTTAGCAGATTTATTTCCAAGCCGTTGGATATGCCATCTGAGGCTATAGACTAGTGGTTCGAAAACTTTCTGTAGGCCCGGCACCATTCAAATATAAACAGACTTTGGCTGCACCCTCACCTTGAAACAAGGTTTATATATCTTTCCATGTCGGTATTGCAACCTTTGAACGCATCCATTTATTGATACTACACAATAATCAATTTATTAGTGGAATAACTATTGCGTTGTTTACCTATCAACACATTCAAATCGTTGATTTGTTTGCCAAACTAAATTTTTCGCGGCACCCTTAACAATCAGCTGTGGCACCCAGTTTCAGAACCGCTGCTTTAGACCAGTAGCTCTCAAACCTTCAATTGTCGCGGCCCCCTTGAATATCATGCGGTCCCCTTTGAATTGAAAATAGAAAAAATAATAAACTATATAACAAATTTCTTCATTTTATGTAATTGTTAATAATTTGGATCACATCGTTTTCCAAATATTCCCTGATAAAATTTGATTATTCGTGAAAACTTAACTTTTCGACATTTCACCTTGCATTCAAAATAATTTTTCGGCTCCTTGGAGGGCCGCAGTCCACAGTTTGAGAAGTACTGCTTTAGACTCTCCGAATGACCGTTCTGTGTAGCGTACGATGTTCTTCCATCAAATCCTAACCCTGGAACTATTCATGTCTGTATTTTTCGCCAATAATTCATTGCCATTTTAACCTAGCATCTTATCTTTCCATCAGATGTCTAATTAATTCATATTGTCCTACATGCCGACGTTGATTTGGATACATTTTTCATTTGGGCCTTAAAGGTAGATCACTTGTCACACCGATTGTAATTTTCATTAGACTATACTATTATTTTTTGAATAATAGTAGAAAGCGTTGCCGGATCCAAGGAGGGATATTAATTATAGGATTGTCTAGGACTCTTGTAATAAGCGTGTTGATGCAGCGCTGTAGCTTAGGTCCGTATGAAAGTATAATCGTCTCATTTTCTAGATCATGGGTGGGGAACCTACCGCCCAAGGGTCGCATGCGGCCCCCGAGAGCGTTGTATGCGGCCCGCGAAGCTATGATAAGAAGAGATCCATAAAATTTAACACAAACATGAATATTTTTTTGTTGAAATTATGGCAATAAAACATTTAACATTGAAATATTAACCCTAAAAACCTCATTTAGAATTGACTTTCAACTATATCATACCCTCAGAGTCTCGAGGTAACTTTCGTCCTTCGAAAGGAACGTTAAGCCGTTGGCCTCCTTGATGCTCTTCGTTAAGAGTAAGCTAATGCCGGCATCGGGTTTCCCTCCTCCCTTATGATTGTGTTCGGTGTGGAAGGAGTTATGGCTATAATAATCCAATAAGTTCATTAGCCAAATACACACACACACACTCTCTAGGTAACTTTCGATTTAAGCTCTAATCCGGCCCGCAGAAGCATTAACAACTTTCAACGCGGCTCGCCGAAGGATTTGCAACCGCCGATGCGACCCGCCGTGTTGAAAAGGTTGCCCACCCCTGTTCCAGATCCATCCCTGAAGGGGAGAGATGTGGCCATATCTATTATAGTTTAATTATGGAACAAGTGAGAGAAGAGGGCTAAAGTACAGTTTCTTGAATGGAGTAAGATATGGTGATCCAATGGAATCTATCATATCAAATTTCACTCTTTTCCTGCTTTCGCAATAGGTTTCCTTTTTTGCAATTGTACTGCGGGTTCGTGTCGGAATCCAAAGGAACGGGATTGGAACGTACATAGCAATGTGTAAAGTCCCTTTCTCTGCTCGGCTGGAGACGCCGCGGGACACGTGCATCATGACGAGCGTCGTAGCTTCACCACGGGTGTCATTGGAACCCTAAGTTCGATTGTTCCCAGCGAACGAATTCTGTTAGAGGCGAAATTTAAAATAAAACCATTTGAAATACATATATAGATACTAAGAGAAGTTGGATAGATGTGGAGTTATCTATATACGATATTTAGTCTAAAATTAAGATAAATTTAACATGGGGCTGATTAGATGCAACGACTTGGAAGAGGGGAAGGTGGGAGGGAACGGGGTCATAGGGGAAGAGATTAAGGGCTGAGGGGATGGGGCGGAAGAAGGACAAGGGCATGGGGCGCGTGGGAAAAGGTGGAGGATGAATGCAAGAACGAGCGGGAGGAGTTGGCGGAAGGAGGAGAGGTGGGAGGAAGGAGGAGAAGAGTTGGGGTGAGTAATGGAAGGCAGGAATGTTAGATAAGACGGGAGAATATAGATTTTATGATTTAATTGGACAGATTAATTAAAATCTCACTTAATTTCTTTCGCTTACAGCTTATTTTAGATAACATCGTCACAGTTCTTTCGTCTGTAGCTTATTTTAGATACCATCGTCACAATAAGTGATCTGTCCGCAGAAAGTTCCATGATTTTTAGGTTAAACCAGATCTTTCACATCGTTTAGTTCTCCGCAGTCCTCTTTAATTTTTAAAAACTCGCTTTTCTTATCAATCCCTCTAATCGCTGATTCATTTTTCCTTTCTCTTCCCCATTTTTAATGGAATTTTCCTTTGGTCGTTTCTTCAAGCATGCAGTCTCTTCAGGCAATGCCATTCTCAGTCCGTTGACCACTTTCTTATCACCTGGGTTACCATTTTTACCCTTCTGCGTTTAAATATGCCTTATTATTTACTATATCACACAATTTCATTTTCTGCTTTCTATTTTAGGCAAATAAAATATAAACATCGCATCAGTTTATTTTTTAAATAATTGATTAACACACTAAATGATTAAAAAATAGCTTACTTCAATTGTATTCGTTAATCTCATAATTGAATTAGGAAGCTTTTTATATCATTCGCACAATAAGTAGCAATACTTTTTGTTAATAAAAAACGATTGAGTTGATTCTCATCAACGATCTGGGAACTAGTGAATTGACATCAATGACGGTTTTGTATCGCTAATTACAAGTATGGTTAAAGCTACTTTTGTATGGCTTTGGAAATGATATATGTCATTAATTTGACTGATTAAATTTTTGCTTGTTGAATTAGAGCCTTTTCTGAGTTTGCCTTGCAATTTTCAAAGCAACCGTTTTACATAGTTTAATGATAACCGTAATGATGAAGAAATTGAAAATTTAAGCGATGCAGCAAATATGTACCCTTTCGAGTAGCGAGTTTATCGTTACAAGTATACATCCTTCCTCATTGTGATATACAAGTATGTACGCACTCGATGTTAAATTTCTCTTGTGCCGATATTATTATTACTAGGTAAATAGATTTTAGATTATACGTCTAAGGTCCCATAAGAATAACTATGATCGTTGCATTTTGGTTGTACTGCGCATACTAAAATGGCGTGGAAGTCTATTTTAAACAGCTTATCTGAAAGATAGAACCTTCCTCTGTACAAACGCCTTATCAGTGGAAACCACAGCCCTTGGCCATGCTCCACTGCTAAGTTTTTGAGATCGGTGTAAAAGCAGGCCCAGTAAAATGTTTCGGTATCCACTCACTTATAAGGTATGTTGCTTCACTCGAATAAGGAAACATCATCCGAGATCACTCATGTAAGGTCGCCTTGTGATTTCGATCACGCTTCATAATAAAAACCTCGTTGATGCACTTTCAAAATAAATTCCGCTGTTTCTCATTAAACTGTTCACGAGTAACACTTGCCTCTTTCAAAATGAGTCCAAAAAAAGGTTTATAGAAATTTTACCTAAAAAAATTAAGATTTTGTACATCTTGGAAAATATGGAAGATGTAAAAATGACCTTTTTATCAATGAAAAGCCTATGCGTCGAAAAAAGCGACATTACGGAATGCGACCTTGCAAATCCCCTTACACGATACTCGATCGCTGGCTGTTGTAATTCTTTTCGTTGCTTTGTTTTCTAAATTTAACGTGGCATCTACAAAATTTTGTAAAATTATGCCGAATAAGCGATAATTCGGATAATCCGGTATGACAACTTTAAGTAGGTTCTAAAACGGAGAAGTATTTCTCATAAAAATCAATTCATCCGTTTGCTGAATTTATTGTCATACAAGAGTTCATGTTTTCAAAATCAGAAATTGCATTATACAAAGAAATATAGATTATATTTCCATTCCAGAAATTTTTATTCGAATTAAAGTAAGTCCCCATCATTCGTCGCCCCGTTTTCCGTTGTTTCGTTAATTCGTCGTTTGTGAATAAATTGTCTGCGCATTTTTTAAAATATATTAACTCAAAAAAGGCTAATCGACTCACTGTAAAGCAACATTTAGCTAGTGAACGCCTGACTGTCCTGCATAGAAGAAATTCAATATGGGATTTGAAATTAAAATCCTCGGTTTAATATTCAGAATATCTACAAGTACTGAAGAACTATAGCAAGACGTCATTGCCTATAGTGTGGCGTTCAAGTCGTTTTTGCAAGAGGTTACTGTAAATAATGAGTTAAACTCTGTCATAAGATTAATTGTAGAAACATTTTCGTTGCGGAACATATCCTCCGTGTATTAAAATTTAGTCAGTATTAGTTTACCCCGTTGTTCGTCGTTCCGTTGTTCACCGTGACCCTCAGAGACGCATCCTCTACGAATAACGAGGACTTACCGTACTCGCGAATTTCCTGTTGTTTCGTCAGAGAACGTCTTTTTTCTTAAAAACCCTATCTCGCTGACGTCTTACGAGAATCAAATCTATCGAAATCCCGTCTCTTACTAATTCCTACTATCGCATTAGTTTTTCATACTTTCACTTGTTTGATCTCATATTTTTCTCCTCCAACAGAAGTGTCGTTAAAGTCGTCGGTAAGATACATCTCATCGCGGATCAGAAAGGTTAGGCGCATATCACTCAGTGTCTTCATCCTCAATTCTCTCAAAAACTAGTTATTTTATCTTCGAACTGTTTAAACAACATTATACTTCATTATACCCACCAGTCCATTAAATCGCGGAGTAATACATACACAGATTTCATTGCATTGAAAAAAACATTATAGGCGAAACCGGAAACTCCGAATAAACTGTAAATCCAGATCATTTAGGACTGGATAAATGAGATTATAAAGTATATTTGGACATTTAAGCTAAACTGTATGAACAAAATTTGAGATAGATTAGATAAGATATTAATGAAATTGATTTGTAACATTTTCCAAATGGACTACTGAAGTTGCTTAGAATGATCTATAATTTTTACTTAGCAGATCAAGCAAAATTGCATGAGTTCACTGTCTCAAATCCAGATGTTCCGGATATTCTACCACTGAACTATCGTAGCAGATCAATTTTATTGTTTCTTAACGCGGAAGTTTTCTTGGTTGGGACGGAACTAGCCAAGCTAGTATCAAACTGCCCCAACGGATGTCCTCGAAGAGATACATCGAAGAAAACTCCTCCCTCTCAAACGGTGAGATTGCCACGCAAGAAATTGATGGAATAGGGCGATCCGAAGATCCTACGCAGACAGGCTTAAGCTATAAAGTTGGAAATAATTTTGAAACGAGAAAAAAGACTGCTATGAAAATTGATCTGCAACGATAGTTCAGTGGTAGAACATCCGCCCGGCAAGTGGAAGACCCGGGTTCGATTACCGGCCATAGCAGACTTTTTTCTCGTTTCAAAATTATTCCCAACTTTACAGCTTATGCCTGTCTGCATAGAATCTTCGGATTTCCCTATTCCATCAATCCAATTTTAAATTAAGAGGGAAATCGCATCTGCTGCAAACGTCATAAATCCAGACTTTCTTCGGGCAGAGACAACTTTATTTCAGGTATCATTAAAATGAAATGAGTTAAAATAACATTTTATCGAATAAATCATAACCTTTCATGCTATAAATTACAGTTACAGAAGGTATATTCCCTTGTAGTTTATTAATTTTTGCATGAAAATATGATCTATATTTCTTTGAATAATGCAATTTCTGAATTTGAAAACACTATGCATTATACGGTTGAATTATTTTTTATAAGAAGTAGTACTCCGTTTTAGAAACTACTAAAAGTTAACTCATTGGATTATCCGAATTATCGTTTATCCGGTATAATTTTACACAGTTCTGTAGATGTCACGTTAAACTTAGAAAAAAGCAAGTAAAATACATAATGAAAACATAGCCAGCGGTCGCGTGTTGTGAAAAGGCATTTCAAGGTCGCATTCCGTAGTTTCGCTTTTCCCGGCGCATAGGCTTTCAATTCATAAAAAGAAGGAAATTTGGATATATTCCATATTTCCAAAATCTTGATTCTACTGTAAAATTTATGAAAATTTTTGTTTTATACAATATAAATTTAATTATCCTAAAATGTCTCATTATAAATATTAACATTGTTTTAAAATATCCGAAAGTTTATTAAAATATGCTTTATTGTTCATCCTTCCCTAATCTCCTCCTCGAAGAGATTTTATTCACATTAAGATGCATTTCCACTTTTCTATCGTATCAGCGAACAAGAAACTTATATCATTTATTACATCTTCATTAATAAAGGATGCTTAATGTAAAAATTATAAATAATTTATTATAAAAATACACATTATGATCTCGTTTGATCTCTGTCATCCAAAATATCTTGTCGGTTAAGATATCGAAATAAATGCCACACATGCTGAGGAAGTGCGTGACAATCCACTTGACGTGACGTCAAACGCTTAAAGTGACGTCATCGTTAATTTCTATAATTAGCATCTATAAAATTGGTATCATCATCATCATGCTGCTGTCCGAAGACAGGTTTTAGCTGAATCGCTGCCTCCATCTCTCTCTCTCCCTAGAAGCCTCTTTTATACCTCTATAAGTACTATATTCCTGCTTTATATTCTCTAATATTCATAATCTTTTTTCCCTCTTCCCCTTCTTCCGCTCATTTTGCCTTCTAAGAGCGTCCTTTGTAAACACTGTCTTCTCAATATGTGCCCTATCCAATTTGCTTTTCTTTTCCTGATTGTTTTTGTTAGCATCCTATCTTCTCCCACCATTTCTAATACTTCTTTATTTCTCTTCCTCTCTGTCCATTTCACTTTCATCATTCTCCTCCATACCCACATCTCAAAACTTTCCAAATATTTTTCCTCCTTTCTCCTTACCGTCCACGTCTCTGCACCATAATGAGCTATGCTCCATATGTAGCATTTCGCTTATTTCTTCCTTGTTTCTAAATTTATTTTCTTGCTTCTGAGAAGCTCCTTCTTCTCGTTAAATGCTGCTTTTGCCATTGCAATCCTACTTCTGATGTCCTGTGTACTACTTCCATCCTGCGCTAAAATACTGACAAGATATTTGAAACTACTTACTTGTTCCAATTTTTGGCCATTTACCATTATATTTAATTCTTTATGTTCCTTTGAAACCACCATGACTTTCGTTTTTTCGGCATTGATCTTCATTTTATATTGTTGGCCAACCTCTACTAGTCTGCCTGCCATCCTCTGAAGTTCTTTCTCGTCTTCTGCTATTAATCCCTGATCATCTGCATATTTAATGGTGGCAATACTTTCACCTCCTATCTTAAGTCCTTTCTCTTCCATCAACGCTTCTTCTGTTATTGTTTCTGCATAAATATTAAATATCGCTGGTGAAATAGGACATCCCTGCCTCACTCTTCTCCCTATTGAAGTACTTTCTATTTCTTCTCCTTCAACCCTGACTCTAATTTTTTGATCAAAGTAAAGATTTTTAAGCAGTCTTTTATCTTTCCAATCTATTCCTATTTTATTTAAAATACCCAACATTTTATCCCATTTCACTCGGTCAAAAGCTATCTCCCAATCTACAAAACAAAAATACATATCTTTATTGACTTCTAGCGCTCTTTCTATCATCATCCTCATACATCCTATAGCATCTCTAGACCCTCTTACTCTTCTGAAACCAAACTGATTATCTTGCAGCTCCTTTTCTATTTTACCTTCAATTCTTTTGGTTATTATTCTGGTTAGAACTTTAGCTGTATGAGAAATTAAACTAATAGTTCGGTAATCCTTACAACTTTCTGCATTGTTCTTTTTCTCCAGTGGTACCATATCAACATCTAAAAAATCTTCAGGCCATATGCCAGTATCATATACTTGGTTCAAGAATTTTGTGAGTTGCTTAACTGCTTTAGATCCCAAAACCTTAAGAACGTCCACGGGTATATCATCACTCCCAACAGCCTTCCTTCTTTTCATGTCATCAATTGCTCTTTTAACTTCAGACTCGAGAATACTTGGTCCTAGCTGATCTTTTTCCACATCCTCTTTTTCATTTAATTCAATATTTCTTGGCTTTCCTTCTTTGTCATACAGCACCTCAATTTATTCTTTCCAGACATTCTTTACATTGTCTGGCTCCGAGACTATTTTACCACTTTTGTTCATGATTCCTTTACGTCCTATCTTTCTTGCCTTTTTCTTGAATAGTTCCCTTGTTTTGCTATACATGATGTCTGTTCTACAAATTCTTTCACACTCGAAAATCTCCTCGCATTTCTCATTTATATTTGCGGCGAAAATAATAAACAGGTCGATGCAGTGTTCCTTGATTTTAGAAAAGCTTTTGACAAGGTTCCCCACCGTAAGTTGTTATTAAAATTGGGAAATCTTGGCGTTAATGTTAAAGTCATTAACTGGGTTCGCGCTTTCCTTTGGAATAGAAAACAAAAAGTAGTCATCGATGGTAAGTCCTCGAGTGTGGCAGATGTAGTCAGTCAGCTCAGTTGTGAAAAGTAATATCAGGCTATTTGCGGATGACACCGTAGTCTATAGAGAAATTAGTGGTCCTAGCGACCATCGTCAGCTTCAGGATGATCTGGATGCGTTATCTGTTTGGTGCAAGGAATGGCAGCTAGAAATCAATCATAAAAAGAGTAACGTTCTAAACTTTTGGAAATCTAGAAGCCCATCGTCCGTGTTTACCTACTCGATAGATGGTGAGAGCATTCCTGTTTTGGAATCCGTGAAATACCTCGGGGTAACCTTGAATCGTGACCTGTCTTAGGACACCCACATAAGACGAGTGATAGGTGCGGCAAATAAGAAGTTGGCTTTTGTGCGTAGAATAGTCAGGAAAAGCACGGAAAAGGTGAGAGAATCCTGTTATTTATCCTTGGTTAGACCTCAAATGGAATACGCAGCAGTGGTTTGGGATCCATATCAGAGGGGACTCATAAAGGATTTAGAAAAAATACAGCGCCGAGCAGCTAGATTCGTGAAAAAGAATTACGATAAAAAACAGAGCGTTACGTTACTCATTGAAGAGTTGAGTTGGCCATCGTTGAAAGATCGTAGATTACAGGCGAGACTTAAACTTCTAGATAAATATAGGTCGGAGATATTCGTAAATGAAATGAAGGATATTATTCGACAACCAACGTATATCGGACGGAGGGATAATGAGGACAAGATTCGCGAAATAGATAGTAGGACGGAGAGGTATAAGGAGTCCTTTTTCCCTAGGACAATACGTGACCACAATAGATAAGTGAATAATAATTAGTTAGGAACTTGGTGCGCGGCACCCCCTGCCATCCACCGTCAAGGTGACTTGCAGGGTAATATGTAGATGTAGATATTATCTTACCTACCTTCTTTTCCATTACATCTTTAATGTTGCTGTGGATGTTTCTCCACTCCTCATCTACATTGTTCCTATTTTCTTCAGCTCTCTCCCCCAACCTTTCCTCCAGTTCAGTCATGATAGCCCCCTTGTTCTTAAAGAGTTCCTCTAAGTTCCATTTCTTGTTAACTCTTATGTTTCTCTTTACGCTCTTCAGTCTACATTGTGTATTTGCCACCAAAAGGTTGTGGTCGGAATCGACATCTGCCCCTGGTAGTGTTTTTACATTTTTAATGCTATTTCTAAATCTTTCATTGACTAGTATGTAATCTATCTAGTATCGTCTCTGGTCTCCTGGGCTTCTCCATTTGTAAAGTCTCCGCTGGTGATGCTTAAACCATGTATTAGTTACAATCAGTCTATTTCTATGGCAGAATTCCACAAGTTTCTCCCCTCTTTCATTTTTCTTCCCTAGTCCATATTTTCCCACTATGTTATCTTCCTGTCACTCTCCGACTACACTGTTCCAGTCTCCCATTACTATGGTGGTGATCCTTCCTTTTCCCTCCTCCAATATCTCCGTAATCTGTTCATACATTTCATCTACTTCTTCGTCACCAGCATTAGTTGTTGGCATATACACTTAAATTATAAGCATTTCCACTGGCTCCATCTGAAGTTTTATGGCTATTAATCTATCATTAACTGTCACTACCTTGCTAATTCTTTCAGCTATCCCTTTTCTCATTATAATCCCCACTCCCCTTTCCTTTTTCTCTCCTCCCGAGTAAATAATCTTAAATTTGTCTGAATTTATCTCGCCTTTTCCTTCCCACCGAACTTCACTAAAACCTACTATACCTACATTATTCCTTCTCATTTCCCTTTTTAAGTTCTCTAGTTTACCCCCTGAATTCATAGTCCTAACATTCCATGTGCCTATTCTTAATTTCTCACTACTTGCTTTCTTCTTATTAATGTTACATTTCCTCTGTGCATCCCCTAGGGTAGTCCCCGCCCGGAGAACCGATTGGGGGACTATTTTACCTCCGGAATATTTTACCCCACAGAGATCCATAGAGGTATTTGCAGCTTTTTAGCCTATCATGGGAAATATAATGAGGTAGTTTCCCCTTGCTTTCACAAGAGTGATTACCCATCTGCAGCTGTTCAGATCCACATGATCACCACCTACAGAGGTATTGTGCAAGCTGCTGCCCTTGCACAGGGGGATGTAAAAACCCCCAAGACTGCTTCTTAGTCTGACTCTTCCCCTTAGACCTTTCCGGCTTGGATGGTCCTACCAGGAGAACTATCTCCCGCCGGCATAGCTCTTTGGTTCATAAGAGTGCACAAACCCTCCCACCTCTGTAAGGTTATGCAGTCCTTAGGGAGGGGAAAAATTGGTATATAAACGCAAAATCCCTTCCAATACTAGAAAAACACCAAAATGCAGTAGTTTATAAAATATTCAGAAAATTAAGTTCCAAGTAGAATATTTACAACATAATTACGTTTTAAAGATTTATAATTCAGTTGTTCGTTAACCATAATTTTAACAATTCTTATAAGAAATTTTTATTATTGACAGTATTAATATTTAAGTTCATAATTCTTTGATTGACTTGAAGGGAAAAGGCAAAAGTGATCAAAAGTGTTCCTCTAAAAACCTTATAAAACATTATTGGACGTGAAGCGTTAAATAGACATCATAAATTTAGTTTACATCTGCCGCAGGCTGAATTTGTCTATCAGGTGCAATGTTGTAATTGAATAGCGGGGAGGGCGGCATAGTGTACGGTATAGTGTCTAGTGGTAGGGCGAATGGGAAGGTTCAGTCGGCCTCATGAAACAACCGCTTTTAACCCCAGGTCAAGACGAAGACAAGGTTGACTGGGAGAGCAAGGAAAGCGCGTCGATTTTGATGACGTCATAACGGCCAAGAGATCGAACATTCGGGCCCTTTTAATGACGTCACATTTAGAGGATTTTTTTCGGTTTCGTCTGAAAGCGGCCTTCACATGTTGTTACGTAATTTAAGATCGTTAGAAACTGAAATCGGTTTATTTTATCTCAGTATTTTTCCTCTTGCCTAATAATGACCTGAAATTTTCCTAAAGGAACATTTGAGAATATAAAATTTTCTTTAAATTGTGATATTTGGTACAATGGGGCGCTTGCTGGTTCTGTCCCATTACTACCGAAAATTAACACAGTACCCATCCATATGGTATTCCACGCAGCCATTGACAGATCTCCACTTCGCTATTGTAAGATGTAGGTTACGTTATGTTATGTTTTTACAGTGATCTGCATTTTTTTACTTCTGGATCTTTCGCGGTATTGACTCATAAACAACGGACTTTAAGTGATGCATGGAAACTCATCACCAAGAAAAATTATAACTTTTTCTCGTTAAATTCTGTTGTATCTTATTTCCCTATAAGAACAGACTTTAGTTTCACCCTACATACATTTGTATCGCAAAATTTTAGGCTCTAAAATAATAAATATTCTACCAAAAATTGGTCCTCTCTTATGCATTAGTATAAAATTAGTGTCACCGAATAATGCCCTTACTTATTTCAATTCATTTAGTTCCAATTGAAGACTTGCTCCAAATCTTATCACTACCCCTCCCTTCTCTGATCTTTTCGGGTCGTGAAGTTTTCGGACTTGGCAACCATAGCTGGCACAATAAAACATGCAATTTGTATCCAAATTCATAAAACGTGTGCAAAAAAATTACTCATTAAACACCTGTTGCATTTAATGATTGGTTTCCTGAATTTTGCAAATCTTAATTGATTCAATTAACTTGTTTATTTTAAGGAAAACAATAGTTCTAATCATATTATCCTTGTTTATAGTATATTTTACAGAAGCTTTGAGGGTTTACCAAATTTAAAATACGCTGGACCTAATACAAAATTAGTTAATTGATTTATTTTAAACGTTTAACTTTCCAGAAATCAACTTTTTCGCTTATAAGGTTGGTAGCTTATTTGAAACTTATGGTTAGTTTAATGTAATGTAAAACTCCTTCAGCCATAAAAATTGTAGAAACCCGATGCATTTCGCCCACTAAGTGGGCATCTTCAGGGGTGACTTGATCGGACAGTGACTAGTGACTAAGAAGTGTAAGTGCTTTTCGTCAATGCTGAAAAGCACTTATCTTCGTGATGTCCGTCCGTACGCATATATCAGGGAAGAATTGGCTAAACCGATTTAAACAAAATTTAGTAGATAGAATACTCACATAAATTAATGACCAAGATGGCATATTTAGACCGGATCCATTCAGGAGGGGTGCCACAATTGCAAAGTTTAACTTTTCGGTAATTATGAATTTGGAAGGAATTGAGTAAACCGATTTCAACGACATTTTGTACGAAGGAGGCGTGCAACATAAAAAATCAAAATCAAGATTTATAGTATAGATATAGAAAGCAGGGCTGCCACAATACAAGAATTAAAGTAATTCTTTAACACGTATTTGTTTTGAACTCTCTGCATCGATTTTAACTAAATTTAATAATTATAATATACACATATATAAAAAACCATATTATTATATTTAGACCGAATCAGCTAAACAGGGGTGCCACAATTACAAATAAAAATCTTTTAGCAATTAAGGATTTGGAAGAAATTAGCTGAACGAATTTCAATTAAATATTGTTCATAAGATTTGTACGACATACCATAATGAAATCAAGATGCTTAATGCGGAGCTAAAGAGCAGGGATACCTCAATGAAAAGTAAAATAATATTTCTTTTACACGAATTTCTAGAGAATTGACAACGTGGATTTTAACCAAATATAGTACATATATAAATATATATATATATATATATATATCATGCACTGATGGTGTAGTGGTTAGCGTGTCGGCTTTCTATTGCAAAGTTCGGGGGTTCAAACCCCTCGAATGGAGGTTTTATTAAAAAAAACTATCATCAGTGCCTGGCAGTAGGCAACAGTACTGTCAGTATGGTATAGAGCCGAAAACAAATGATGTTGGTTGGGTCTATATCCAATACAGCTGTAGGCGGGATCAGGACGATTTGAACGGCTACAGTACTGCGATGTGGAAAGCAAGAGGGAAACTACCACATTACAATCCCTAGTAATGATTATATGGTTGGACAATATGAGTTCTCTCGAGGTAAAACAATCCGGAGGTAAAATAGTCCCCCAATCGGATCTCCGGGCGGGGACTGCCTTGAGGAAAACATTTGTCGAAAGTAATTTACGAATATGGACTTGGAACGTAAGAACTATGAGAAAAGCAGGAATGCTAGAGAACTTGAAAGAAGAAATGAGAAGAAATAGAGTTGACATTATAGGACTAAGCGAAACTAGATGGGAGGGAGAAGGACAGTTTGACTCGAAATAATTCACGGTAGTTTATTCTGGAGGAAATAGTGGGGAAAGGGGAGTAGCTCTGGTACTTAGGAAAGATATGATGAAAAGCGTGACAAAGATAATAGCAACGAACGATAGACTGATGGCAATAAAGCTAAAAGCAGTCCCAGTGGACATGCTGATAATCCAGGTATATATGCCAACGTCAGCTCATGAAGATGAAGAAATCGATAAGATTTATGAGCAAATTAATGAAATTTACGAAGAAGACGGAAGAGGAAAGGTAAACTGCATAATAATGGGAGATTAGAACAGCATAGTCGGAGAAGGACAGGAAGAAAATGTTGTCGGGCAATACGGACTTGGAAAGAGAAATCGAGGAGGGGAGAAACTCTTAGAATTCTGCATCAATAATGACCTTGTAGTGACTAATACATGGTTCAAAAACCATAAACGAAGGTTATACACATGGAAATGTCCAGGAGATAGAATGATATGCCAAATAGATTACATCCTTGTAAAACAAAGATTCAGGAACAGCATAAAGAACGCCAAGACATTGCAAGGAGCAAACACTGATTCAGATCACAGCCTTCTAATACTTGACGTGAGTACAAAGCTCAAACAAATAAGAAAAACGAGAAGAGAAAGACAGACCTGGGACCTAGAAAAACTGAAAGAAAGGCAGGATGTAGTCAGCATGAAGTTGGAAGATAACCTAAGAAAGTTGGAAAACAAACCGAAGACCGTTGATATAGAATGGGATGAAATTAAAACCAGTATCAAGGATACCTTGGATAAAGAGATTGGAAAACAAGAGAAGAAAATCAGAAAACCATGGATCACGAAGGAAATGCTGGAGAAAATGAATGAGAGACGAAAATGGAAAAACGTTAACACTGAAGAAGGTAGAGCCAACTATAGACGTATAAACAATGAGTTGAGAAGGGTAACGGATAAAGCTAGAGAAAATTGGATAAAAGGAAAATGTGATGAAATATAACAAATGGAGAAGTTAGAACGGTACGATATGATGTACACTAGAGCACTCGAGTTAGAAGATAAGAAATCTAATGGAATTCATGGTATGGAAATTATGAATACGGATGGGAAGATAGTCTCAGAAACAAAGGATGTAGCACAGGTATGGGAAGAATACATTAAGGAATTATACAGCAAACAGGCAGGAGCGGCAAAAATAGAACTGGAAGATGAGGAAAACATTGAAGAAGACAACTTAGGACCAAGTATTATGGAGAGCGAAGTAGAAAAAGCGATAGTTGAACTAAAGAAGGGGAAAGCCACGGGCAGCGATGGAATACCGGCTGAGATACTTAAAGTCATAGGATCAGAAGGACTAAAAGCGATCACGAAATTAATTAATAAGATTTACGACACGGGAGAGTGGCCTCGGGATTTCCTAGAAGTAACAATGATCCCTCTAAAAAAGAAGCCAAAGGCAATGCAGTGTAAAGATTACAGAACGATAGGCCTTCTGACACACACATCGGAGATCATCTCGAGGATTCTTAATAAAAGGCTGGAGAAAAAGGCAGAAGAAATAATAGGGGAAGATCAATTCGGTTTCAGAAAAGGACGAGGAACTAGAGATGCTATACGAGTAGTTAGAATCATATCAGAAAGGGCAATAGAATACAGTCAAGATATCTGCGCATGTTTCGTAGACTGGCAGAAGGCCTTTGATAGAGTAAATTGGGTAAAGTTGATGAAGATACTAAAGGATATAGGTGTAGCCTGGAAAGACAGGAGACTGATTAGGAATCTATATGTGAATCAAATTGTAAAGGTCAGGTTTGAGAAATAAATATCGGTAGAGGAGTAAGACAAGGCTGCTGCCTATCGCCAACCCTATTCAATATATATGGAGAAAGTCTAATGCAAGAAGCTTTAGAAGGCACAGGGAATTTCAAAATTGGAGGAAGGATTATAAGAACAGTAAAATACGCAGATGATCAAGTACTTCTAGCAAGAAAGGAAGAGGAGCTAAAAAAATGATAAATAGACTAGTGATAACAGGTAGAAAATACGGTATGGAAATAAATACAGAAAAATCCAAGGTCATTCGAATATCGGGTAAAGAAGAGAATCTGAACATAAGTATTGAGGGAAAGCCTTTAGAACAAGTTTCAGAATATAAATACCTTGGAAGCATCATAACACGAGAAGCAAAATGTACGGATGATATCAGAACTAGAATAGGAAAAGCAAAAGCGGCTTTCAGGAGAAAGAAACAACTACTTACAGGGAATATAAGGGAAGATATCCGCAAGAAGTTGATAAAATGCTACGTATGGAGTATAGCATTGTATGGGGCAGAAACATGAACGCTAAGGAAAAATGACATCAAATACTTGGAAAGCTTTGAAATGTGGACTTGGAGGAGAATGCTGAAGATAAAATGGACAGATAGGATGAAAAACGATGAAGTGCTACGAAGAATAGGAGAGAATCGAATGATTATACAGACTATCAGAAAGAGGAAGGCTAACTGGGTTGGACATTACCTGAGGAGAGAGAGTATGATTAAAGACGTGTTAGAAGGAAAACTAGATGGGAAAAGGGAAAGAGGTAGGAAAAGGTTTCAGCTGATAGACGATTTGAATGGGAAAGAGAGGTATCAAGATATGAAGAGGACAGTGGAAAATAGGAATATATGGAGAACCAGGTTTAACCAAGAATAATCACGGACCTGTCTACGGACAGACTACCTATGATGATTGATATATATATATATATATATATATATATATATATATATTCTTCATATAAATAGATAATCAAAATAGCATATTTAAACCGGGTCGACTAAACAGGGCTACCACAATATCAAGGTTAGAATTTTTCTGTAACTATGAATTTGAAAGGTATTGGCTGAACTGATTTAAAAGAAATTTCGTTTGTAGTGCGAGTATAGAATGGGAAAACGAAATAAATGAGTTTAAAAATCAAATACATTAGTATACGATAATACTACCGCGAATTTGACAAAAAGCACATCTGTTCTACGGGAAACCCGTGTACACCCCTACTTGTTTTCTGTATTGTTGGAGATTCCTGGAAATATCCAATATCAGAAGGCTGCGGTATGAGTCTATTTATGTTCTTTGTAAAGTCTTTAAAATTTTCTCGCAGTTCCTTAAAATATTCATTATAATTTAACCTATTTGAAATTTTTAGAAATATTACAGATATGGAGAAATTCATGTGCTGGCCACATCAGATTTTTTAAAATGAATAATGTATAGACGCTGAGTGCAAGCATATCGTTTTTTTCGTTTTTACGTTTCAGTAAATGGCAATAATATATCTCAATATATTGACATCGATCAGATAGTTTTCTCATAACTTTGATACAAAATGCTGTTCATACATGTATGTGGAAATCTATAATTTTAGAGAATATATGCATATTTATGACTGCATAAGAGCAATTTCGTAATTTTTATTAAGTATTAAGTAGTTTTTGTTGTTATATAATTTTATACTATTGGCATACTGAAAGTAAAAGTGAAATTTACTTAAAATATAATTTTTACATATTGCAATCTAAATTTTTAAAATGCAATACAAAGTTACACTTGTCATTTTAGACATCATATTCCTACGAGCTAGGTATCACAAATGGTTATCAATAACCCCAACCTAGGCTGACGTGAACAAATTTACCTATGCGCGGAATCATCTCAATCCTGGACTTTTCGTTTAAATTATAAATGTCAAATTTTCCTCTAATACAAATGTTATATTTTACTATAATAAATATTATACAGCATTAGTACAAAAGCCTGTAAATATGACGGGTAGGTGTTGATTAAATATTAAATTTAAGGCACTTCCCATTCTTCCTCCTTTTCTCTCTTCCATTCTCCTCCCTCATATTTTAAATTTACATTCGATTTTTTTCCGATAGATTTTTCGACATTTCAGAAAGAGGTTGAAATGAAACAAAATCATGAAGGACAAAAACCGTTTGAAAATTTATGTGAAAAGTTTCATGTAAATTTAAAACAAATAAACACGTAGCGTAAAAACTTTAAGTCAGAAAAGACTCCAATACATTGTAATGATGGACAACTCAAATAGGAAGATGCTTCACGCGCACATTGAAAATATCTTTTCGTTTTCAAATTTTATTGAGCAGTTTAAAGCAAATTACTATATTGACAATGCTTATGATTCATTTCTTTCGATAATTAAGCAAGATATTTGACGCGTGACCGGTGCATTTATAGTGATTACAAAAAAGATGTTAATTAAAAAAGCTCTTAAAATATTAGCGGTCGTATGTTCGTTCGCATTTCTTCGACGCCTTAGAAATGGCACTGCAGTAAACAAACCTATCGTTCAAATTAAGCCATCATTACTTCCCTTTCGATTAAAATGCATTCAAAATATATAAGAATAGTTCTCACTATTGATTTCAAATCGATGGCTGGAAAATGAATATCCGTTCTTTTAGGCGTCGTTTGGTCAAGTCCCGTATTCATATCGCAATTCTAAGTGATTTTAAAATGCAAATGAAAAATGTGCTGCAACTGTGCAAACGTGCAAACACACAGAAAGAAGGACAGAATTCTCTTTAATATATGTATTAGATTACATTTTACTATGAGCGGCAGATTCTCATTACACTTTTCATTCATCATGCCTTTGAATTGTATGTGGTCCGCTAAGTTGTCTCATTATTATCCGCGGTTAGTTGCATACAAAATTGATTTGGAAATGAAGTTGAACGAGGGGGGTAGATATGTGATGTCGCAGGCTGAGGCTATTAACCGAATATCTAAATTCATTGCACCGCCGAAAAAAATAGATCCGACGGACATTATCTCTGAATTATAGGCATTATTAATGTGGAACCAAGGTCAAAAGCGTGATTTCTATCCCTCAGTTGCGGCAACTGTGAAAGTTATTTTTGGTAGTCATTCATCCAATGGTTATCAAAATCGGAAGTCAGATTTGCTGACTTCATCCGTTTAATTTATCCGTACGAATTTTGGCTTGACCTCTGCTTATGTCAACCAGTGTTGCATTTAGACATTGCATAATTCATCTTATTATTAAAGCCAGAGCTGTATCTGGAAGATTTGGCACCTACATTAATGTTTAAGTTAGTGCCTTCCAAAAAACCTTTTTGTAGAATATTATATTTCCTGCGTTATAATATAAAACATTTTCGTCATAACTTAAAGAACTATACCATTTCAATGGAAATTAAATATTTATTTAAAAGAAAAGGTATTTTTGGAATCTTTGGCGAAGGCGTGCGGTACTTCTTGCGATTAAAGTACCGTAATTGTTTGACAGTAAGAAAAGTTATTTTTCGTTTTTCCTTATGAAAGGTTGGGATTCGGCGAAAAAAAGAAAATATATCAAAAAATATTGACCGTAATTATGACTGGTATAGCATGGGTTAAATCATATTAATCTCTGCACTCCACATTTTCATGACAATATTTAGAGGTTTTAATAAAAATAACTTTTTTATTTTGTTTAATTTATTTGCTTCAGAATGCCTTATGAAACATCTTTTCGTCAAAATAAACGTCTGTAAAGTCGTGTTGTACTATAGTCGGGTAAATACGGTATATAGCCATCGCCATCACCACATCATAGTTACGGAAACGACTAAATGTAGGACCCGTAATAACCGGCAAATTCTTATTTTGGTTGGAAATATCTTTAATGCATTGCCATTTTCAGCGAATATGCGAAGCAGAATCTATGTATTTTGGGACAAGCTGAGTTTCGTTTCCGATGTACCATTTATGGGTATAATTTTGATAGAATCTAATACAGAAGAACTCCGATTATCCGAACGCCCAATAATCCGAACTAAATTTTAAATTCCTGCTTGTTTCCTTAATTTTAGCAGTCACCTTTTTTCTAACAAAAATTATTCCTGGACTACAGTGGCTCTGACGACAAATTAGTCCGTTTGCCCCTCTTATCCAATAATTCTACCTATTTACGTGAGAAAAAGTCGTATGTGGTTTGTCACAAATTTTATCAAGTCTAACCGACACAACTCAAAACATTGTCATGCTAGTAAACTACTTCATAGTTTCTGCATTGAAGAATGTCGATTCAATTCTTAATTTTGTTTGTCTTGAAGGATGTAAGTTCAGCTCGGAAAGTCATGGAAAAGCTTGAAAATGTAAAACTGGATAATGGTATTTACATGTGGTTTTTACTGAAGCGATCACTTTGTCAGCCCATTTCCGGCCCTATTCTTTGTAAAAAGGGAAAACATTTTAATGAAGAACTTGGTGGCAATCGAGAATTCAAGGCAATCTCTGGATGGTTATAGAATTTTGAAATTACGGCATGGTATATGTGAATTGAAAATGCACGACGAAAAGTTTTCAGCTGTCCTTTCTAAGGCAGACAATTTTGTAAAAAATCTGGAAGCGTTCATTCGTAAAGAAAAGTACGATATGGACTTCACCTATAATGCCGATGGAAATGGATCTTAACTGGAAAATATTACCAAAAAACACTTGCATCACGGAGAGAAGAGACTGCGGCCAGTTACAAAGTGTTCAAAGAGAGAGTAACAATTTTGGTGCGTGCTAATGCAAGTGGAAATCACAAGGTACCTGTGCTACTCATCGGGAAATAAAAAAACCTCGGACATTTAAGAATGTGAAAACTTTACCTGTATAATAGCCAGAAGAAAGCGTGGATGAACACTCAAGTTTTTCTGGAATGCCATGATAAAACATTCATTTCCGAACCTAAAAAATACCGAAAGAAAATAGAAAATATGGCAAAGGTTTTGCTTCTTCTAGATTCTAGATAATGCGCCATGTTATCCGCCAGCTGAAGCGTGATGGCGGCATGTTTCAAGTCAGGTTTCTCCCTGCAAACGTCACGCCTGTAATACAGTCAAAGGATCAGGGCGTTATTGAAGCATTTAAAAGTCGCTATAGGAAACTAATCATTCAAAAACCTTCACTAGCCGATAATGCCGACGAAGAAGATATTTTAAGCTTCTTAAAGAATTTTGATCTTAAAGAATGCTGTTACGTGGTGGCTGATTCTTGGGATTCCTTACAAAAAATTTCATCGGAAGGCATGGAATAAAATTTTTAAAGTTGTATCTGATGAGGCTATGGACGAAGAAGAAATTGCGGAGAGTATGACAGTGGCACTAAAAGTAATCCCTCGGTGCTCGTAATGTGATTTAGAAGACGTCAGAGATTGGCTGAATGGTGATGCCAATGACCCTGGCTTTCAACAGTTAACCGAAAAGGAGATTATCGAAACTGTACAAGAAGAAGAGAAAGATGTTCAAGAAGTAAATAAGACATATGGTGATAAAGGTTATGAGCGCCTATCACATGCAGAAGCCTTCAAATGCATGGAAACAGCAATGATATAGTTGGAAGGGCAGGAAGAGTATGATCCTATCCTTATATAATAATTCTCAAGTGTCCGACTGTCTGTCCCGGTATTTTTGGACATTTGCCAATGGAATTAAGAGCTGAAACTTTCACAATCGTTAAACCTCCATGAGGTGGTCTCTAGAAAAATCAAACATCCCGGAAAACGTCCCGGATTCGACTCCAGGAGACAATTTTATTTTCCTATAAGTTTATTTCCTTCATTCATTAAAATATGTAAATATGGGCCGAATTTCTCCATTTTTGTTTTATTCAACGGCTAAAACTATAAAATAACTTATTCTTGCGATGTTTAGATGTTACACGAAAGAATTTGTCGGAAACACGCATTTATTTTCGAAATTTTATGGTTTTTTCGTACTCTTTCCGCGTGTCGCCTCCGATAAATTAGCGTCTTTTAAGCCTTCAAATAGACGAAAGAATTGTGTTATTCGCTTCGCGCAATGTCAAACTTAATAGATTGCAACGTTAATAATTGAAGAATATTATTATTGAGTAAACATACGAAGAGGAAAAATAATGGAGCCAAAGAGAGGCAAATCAAGTCGTATATTGATGGCAGAATGTAATAAGTTTCAAGCTCTTTATTTTCTGGGAGAATTCAAATGATTGTCAGGAATTTATTAATTAATCTAACAATTACATTTACTATATATATATATATATATATATATATACACACACACATCTCAGAAGTTATATTTTAATCACATTACAAAGTCCCGTCGATGTTCAACGGGTAATTCCGCTCGTTGTTGTTTAAAACAATAACAACAAAAACATTTGTTTAAAGAGAATGCGAGATTTACGATCAAAGAAGGATGTCCTTCAAAAAACAGTTATCAATAACTCAGTTCTTCTCTTAATTAAATTAAATTTTATATAAAAAATAAATTTATCTACATCCTTATATATTTTGTTGACCGCTGAATTAATATTCCGTATTTCTTCTGATTGATGTATCATAAAGTGTAATTCAAAATAAGCATTCAAAAGACAGGTAATCTTCCACTTCTTCCACGTCTTTTTAATTTGTCCAATTATCCGAACCACCTCAGTCCCAATCAGTTCGAATAATCGGAGTCCTATACTTCTGATGGATATTCGTGGAAACTTTTACCACATGCCCGTAAAATATAACTCGAAATGCGATTTCTGGGCAAATATTCCATTTGCACAAACATCTATACGACTCGACATATTTCCCCTTATCGGCCAATTTTTAGGCGTTCTTTACCAGCGAAGTGGTAATAGCGGAACACCTTATGGGCCCGTCTGGTCCGTCGTAACTTCCATCTCTTAAACCGCTTGACGGATTCTAATTTAATTAGGTATGAGTGATCTTTATTCAAATTTATCGCCCAATTGTGATTTTCAACTGAATCCGTCAATTAGAACTTTCACTTTAAATAATTAATTTAAGAAACTTATACTCGTATCTCGTTAAATGGTATCCGCCAAGCAATAATGAAATATCAAACTTTTATCTCCCTAGCTCTTATATTATATGTAGGGTATAGATAAAAAAAATTATTCGGAGATAAAAATTCGAGAAAATACCGAGCAAAACATCGCATGTTTTATTTACATCGATCGTGAAGACGGTTCTCTCAGCAAACAACAATTAAAAATCCATATATATCTCTCCCACTCTCTTATATGATCTGCGGGGTACAGATTTAAAAATTTATTCGGATAGAGAGCAACATTTACTACAAGATGGTCCCCGAGACTACAGTTTCGGGGATAAAAATTCGAGAATCACCTAATCTTTCGATACCGTTCCATAGGTATTTCCCATTAAGAACGCCTTTGAAATCTCTGTGTATTCCATTTATGGAGTATACTTTTCCATCTTGTTGAAGTATTGCTTCGTTGTTTGTAATCCGAATGAGGACAAACTAAATATTGGCCTTGAAATTGTCTATCACCGACTGCCTCCTTCCCCGAAAATCGTCAGCAGCTTTTCCTTCTGAGAACTGTGGGCTTGACGCAAGAAAATATTTCTTAGTAATTACAGGCGAAATTCAAGAAAAAGTACAATACCCCAACGATATCTGGAGAAACTTTTGAAGAAGCGGTAAATTTCCTAATAAGGATATAAAGAGTTTCAACCAAGCTCAAGTTATACCCAGCAATTTTTCTGCCTGATTAAGTCTCGTACATCATGTTACCCTTGGGTGACCAGATTCTGAGGAAGCAAAACCGGGACATAACACGATCTGAACAGGAAAATCCGGGACATAATCGGGAAAAATCCGGGGCAACCTTAATTTTCACATCTTTTTAATTATATGTACTTAAATTAAAAGTAAATAAGCTTCGCAAATACAGAGCACAATTTTGTTCAATGTATTAACAAATAATTGTAATTAAATGTATATGTAAAAAATCTTACAACACAATATATCACGATTTAAAGGTAACAGTTACTTTAAGGACAAATAATAAAGTTAAATATATAAATAGCATAGAAGATAAAATAACACTATATGGCTTCTATTTCATTTTATATAAAGTTATATAATAATTCGTTAATTTTTTAGACTACGTCTGCCTGTCTCATTCAGATTTTTACTATTTTTAATCCTCGGAAAAAATATGAAAATTCATATTTAATTTAAACACACTAATATGATAGTATTGATTGTTTTAACGGCAAGACTGTTTTGTTTTTCAGATCATACAAAATTTATTTTCGAAACATTCTTTCTACATGTGCATTATGTGCCTGAAACACAAACCAAAAGAGAGACAATTTCTTCATGTCTATGGTCTGCTCTTGAATTTCAATGGCGAAAAATAGGATTACCACCGATCGTAACAAGATTTAATAAGCATTTTTTTGTATTTTCCAATATAATGTGATTCCGATTGAACACATTTATGGAATTTTTGTGGCGAGAAGATTTTTCAAGGCAGAAACAAAAAAATCCGGGACAAATGGTGTCCCGAAGAACTTTATCGGGACAACGGGACGTTAAGTCAAAATCCTGGACAGTCTCGGAATTTCCGGGACGTCTGGTCACCCTATGTTACCCTGCAATTCACCAATCTGGTGGGTGGCAGGGGATGTACTGCAACGAGGCCTACTTAACAGTTTTTACTCGGAGATATGTCTTTCTTGTTATGGTCTCGTATTGTTCTCGGAAAGAATGAACCTCTGTTAACGCTCCGTCTTACAGTCGATCTCACGTATCTTATCGCCATGATCGTTTCCACCTATGTATGTTGGAGCCTCACTTATTCCCACTACATCCTCTTCTAGACATTCTGATCTGTATTTCTATAGGAGCCTTAACCTTGAGCACTTTCTACAGTCTTCCAGAGATCTCCATTTTAAGTCCTTCAATAATGAAGTGACGCTTTCCATATGTTCGTACTTTTGTTTAACGAATCTGGCTGCTCTTCGCTGCACGCTTTCTAACTTAATTATATGGCCATTCTTATACGGATCCCATATACTGGAGACATATTTCACCTGCGGCCTAACTAGTGAAAGATAACACTATTCCGCACTATACTGCCTATGAACGCCAGTTTCTTGTTAGCTGCGCCTATAACACGACGAATATGCATTTCCCACTAAAGGTCACGACAAATGATAACTCCTAAATATTTTACATGTTCAGCTGCTTGAATAATCCTTGTATCGATTTCGTACTCGAAACCTATTTCTCTATTCTTACTTCTTCAGAACGATACTGCACATTTACTGTAATTGATTTCAATTTTCCATTCCTTACACCATGCATAAATGACTTTTAAATCTTCCTGCAGCGACTCATCTCGGTTGAGTATCTCCTGATATATGACGGTGTCATCTGCGAAAAGTCTGATTTTACTATCTACCACCGAAAAAATATCATTTATATAAATTAGGAATAATAGAGGGCCCAATACACTTCCCTGAGGAACATCTGACCCGACTTGAACGGGGGACGAGTGCATTCCATCAATGGTAATTATCTGTTCTATATTCCTGAGGAAGTCTCTCACCCAATTCACAATTTTGGGGTTGATACCGTATTTTACGAGCTTCACTATTAATTTCTGATGAGGGACCTTATCAAACGCCTTCCTGAAGTCAATGAGAATACCATCGACCTGAATATTTTTCTCTTCGCATCGCAATAAATCATTCACGAAAAGGCCGAGTTGCATTTCAGATGATCTACCTTTCCGGAATCCGTGTCGGTATCCGCTAAGAGATGAACTACCATCTACGTAACGCATAACAGAGCTAAATATAATATGCTCGAGTATTTTGCACGTTAATGTGTTAATGTCGCCGCCTTTAGGGATGGGGGTAACGTGCGCTAACTTCCAGTCTTTAGGAACGATACCTTGCAAGGCTTTTATATTATGGAGAATAATATAAAAGGGCATAAATAAGCTATTTAACCCCTCAACGCCGTCAGGCGTACAATTACGTCCTGCAAAAACTGTCTAATCGGCCGTCAGGCGTACTATTACGTCCTGCGGCAGCCCTAATTTATTTTATCTTTTGACGCTAGAGACTTCTTTAAATCTAAATAACCTATATATTTTTTGAAAGAGGAAGCTTTGTACTTCCTATCTATGTTTGTCCTGTATTTTTTTTCTCTTTTTGAAAATATATAATCAACGTTGAATTTTGCGATAGAATTTTCAATTTTGCTATGATATGATGGTGTTTCTCCGTATAAAAGTCGCTTTTCAATGTAGCAAGGAACCTTTCCTTGGTGTTTGAAATGCAATGTAGGAACTGTGTATCATTTCAAAGGAGAGCACGTTTTTTCTCGTCTTTTTTCCTGCTGGAGATATTTGGCTTATGTCGTGCGACAAAGGTCTTCGTCGGTATGTAAAGAAAGAAAGGAAAACATCTTATGCCTGTCTATGCACAGCTTATTACAAATGTTTACAATGCAATTGATGAAGAATGAAATTAGGTTGAGTAAAAACATTTCTGTGAACATTCCCTTCCATTACCGCGCGATCCTTCGTTCATCGCTTCATAGGAGAGCGTCAACGTCAAAACAGCTGATCTCAAAATCCAAGGCCGACATTCTTCCGATAATTTAGTGCCACGCCTTGCCACGCATTTTGTGAGAAGGATAATATCTGTCATATAATTTTCAAGACCTTTAGAATTTTATTTTAATCTCGACGAAAATTGCGGGGAATTGAGTATATCTATTTGTAAGTATTTGTTTGCATATAATATACGTTTAGTTTTGTGATAGAATTTTAGTTTTTACCACGGACCTACGAATTTTCGGTTTCTAAAGTTGACCCATAAATACCTGAGAAAAGGGAATCCACAAAATTGGGTTCTTTTTCTTTGACACTTGAAAGAAGACGAGGTCTGTTTTCCTCTTCAAATAAGTGCTTCGCTGTTGTGCTAGCAAGGCCAAAGCAGCGATGAAGCGAGTAGGCAAGAAGAGGACACGCCAGCAAAAATCACAAAAAGCTCTTCCATTTACACAATAGATTACTAGAAGTGTTTACTAAGCTATAAGGCATTTCTAGCTGAATCCAATTATGCATGTGTAAATTTTCTGAAAATATTTGGAAAGGACCTATAAGCTAAAGTTTTCCGTGTTTTATACGTCATATCTCTCTTTCCAATGAACGAAATGCAACCATTTCTTCTATGTGACTTCTGTAATGACTAATAAAGATGACTGTATAACTAAAACGTTTATATTATAAATAAATCATCTTTTAATAAATCAATAATACTACATTTATTTAAAAATTTCCAGTCAAGACATGAAAAAGTTGAGATGCGTAAAACTTTTCACCTAATTGGTTTAGATGGGTAGACTTACAGAATGAAATAGTTACTAATTTAAGCTATTTTTTTATTAAGATTGCACATCAATATCTTCTATAGATTTTCCGGTGCTGAATATTATATATAAAGCGCGAATGCACGCCGGAAAATTAGCGATTGGTTTGCATTCTCTTCTACTCCAACAATCTTTATATGTAAAATATTTTAGGCAAAATATATATTTACAAATTTCATGTCTTTCATAAATCCACAAAAAAATTCAGAAAAATCAAGAGAAAACTTCTAAAGTTATGATTATTTTAATATTTTCGAACGTTTTTGCAACGCAATCCTGAAAATTTAAAAACCTCATCCGACCCTACGGGTGGGATTTAATAAATCTCCTCCGGGCTTGAGGGGTTAATTATTACCAGAAAAATTTTGGAAAACATACAATGAAGTCGCTTTTTCTTCGACAGATGCAAAAATGAGGCATGAAAATTATTTATTTTGCTATTAACTGCTCAAACATACATTTTAAGTTAATTTGTTAGTTAAATTTTAAAATATAATCAATCTGCACTTTTAAAATTATACTAAAACAATTACCGATTTTCTTGTTGAAAATTTCATTTTTTAATAAAAAAAGCGTTAGGTAAGTTTCTTTTCATAAAATTTAGAAATTACATTTTCAATTTGATTTTCTCAAGGCATTGAAAAGCATGCTCAGCAAAATATATGCAATGCAATAAATGTTTCTTGCTCCTGAATATCAATTATTTTTCGGGTATATATTTCACGATATAAAGCCGTATTTTATTCCCAGTTAAAGTGGCAGCCATGATTGATTAAATGATTTAAGCCAAGTATGCCTTTTTGCCTTCTACTTTGAAGTAAATCCTAAACACAAAATCTCACCTCAATGCGTCTAGTGCAGGGATGCACAAACTTTTTACATCCGCCGGCCGCATTTTAGGATTTTTACTTAGCCGAGGGCCGCATTACAATAAAGGCCAAACAATTCAAAATCAACAAACTTTGGAATGTTATAATTCACTTTAATCGTCGCCAAACGTTAAATAGATTGTGAGTTATTTATAATTAAATATTTTTTACTAGTACTTTTTCAAGCTGAAGGGACGGAACTGTATCTACAAATGCCATATCAAAGTAGTTCTGAAAAAACTGAAGCACTAAACTCGCGTACTCGAGAAAATATGACTTTAGTACACTGTCAGTCAACGACTGCTTCGCACCGGAGAAGGGAGTGGCTTGTGTATATACGTACGTGTATACCCGTAATTGTGAAGCGTTTTCAGAACACCCTCATAACAACTACGCCAACTTTCTTGTCGTCACTTTTATATTCTACCTCATTTTTGTTAATTCAATTTCCGTATTACTGCATTTTGTTCTCTTTTATAAGAGTCACTTTATGTATTATTAAATTAAAATTTATGTTAACAGAGTGTTTAATATTAATATGTATGGTGTTGTTTGTTCGTTGTAAAATCCTCTGCGGGTGCAAGTGCATCGACGGCGGGCCCCACTTTGTGCATCCCTGGCCTAGTGGTAAAGCGGCTGATTTGTGTGTAAAGTTCGACGCACTAACGAAATAAAACGGGCGCCTAAAAATAAAACAAATGTATTTGTGCGTTTAAGATTCAAAATCGCCGATAAACAGTACACATATTAAGTTTTTTGTTTTTTCCGTAATTTAGTTAGTCAACATGAGACATTAAATTTGAGAATTGTTGCTGTCTTTGTTATGATGCTGAATTAAATTTATAAAAGTCACAATCCTTTCACTTGTCACCCTTTTTTATATTTCCTGGACTCTATAATATTTTTATGGATATGAAATATTAAATATTAAAACAATGGGTTAAATATTTACTTCACACTTAAGTCTTGATAGTAAATAATCGTGTAATATTCGGATAATATTATAATACACCTCATTATCGTTCATCTTTTGCGATATTTCCGTACAGTAGGCGCATTTTTCTTTGTTGTCTATAGCTCCAGCGACCCCCAAACTTATTGTGCAGCGAGATCCTTGACACTAACCTCACTATCGTATCAAAGTGGCGGCACTCTTTCTTATTGCTTGATTATTATTCTGCCATAAGAATCCACATTAAAGAGATCCTTATTCATATTTTCGTGTTGCAGTAAAAGGGAAAATAAAAAAGATATTTCGACTATCATGAAGAATAAATCACTGAGCAAAAATAAACGACAATTGAGAACTTTTAAAATTTTCTCAATACTTTTGCATAATTTCAGCGCATAATGTTGTTTTTAATTTATTCAGTTAAACTTTAACATAAGGCGGCCGGTTTTGTATTTAACATAGTTTTCATCGAAATTCATTCCTCCGCTCGTGCAGTGATGTATATGGTTTGCACACATCTCGTATTACGATTTAGCCACAGAACTTGGTTAATTAGATTTTCGTATCACAATAATATTTTTAACGTGCTTATAAATTTGAATATTTTGGGGAATATTGCAAAATAATTTATTTATAAGATTAGCAACAGTTTCTATTTCCGTGAACATTCCAAATGACGCATCGATTGTGAATAATAAGAAGTAGTTCTGGAAAGAACTAATCCGCCTACTTTTCTTTCCATACAATTTTAATATATGACAAATAGGGGTGTACACAGGTTTCCCGTGGTACAGAAGTGCCTTTCGACATATTTGCAGTAGTATAATCGTATATACTAATGTATTTGCTTTGAAAGCAGACAGTTATTTTTCCTTATGTTGTGGTAGCCCTGCCTTTTTGATCCGTTCTAAACATATTCATCTCGTTTTCCCATTCTATACTCGCCCTACAAACGAATTTTTTTTTAAATCCGTTCAGGCAATATCTTTCAAATTCGTAGTTACAGAAAAATTCTAACCTTGATATTGTGGTAGCCCTGTTTAGTCGACCCGGTTTAAATATGCTATTTTGATTATCTATTGATATGAAGATTATATATATGTACTATATTTGGTTAAAATCCATGGTGTCAGTTCTCTAGAAATTCGTGTAAAAGAAATATTATTTTACTTTTTACTGTGGTAGCCCTACTCATTAGCCTTTAAACATCTTGATTTAATTATCGTATGTTGTACAAATCTTATATACAAAATTTAATTGAAATCCGTCCAGCCAATTCCTTCAAAATCCTTAATTACTGAAAGTTTAATTTGTAATTGTGACATCCCTGTTCGGGTGATTCAGTTCATATATGCTAATATGGTTTTGTATATATGTGTATATTATAAGTATTAAATTTGGTTAAAATTGATGTCGACAGTTCAACACAAATACGTGTAAAAAGAATTTTTTGTATTACTTGTATTGTGGCAGCCCTGCTTTCTATATCTATACTAAACATCTTTATTTTGTTATTTTATGTTGCACGCCGTCTTCATACAAAATTTCGTTGAAATCAGTATTGCCAATTCCTTCCAAATTCATAATTACCGAAATGTTTAACTTTGCAATTGTGGCACCCCTGATGAGTCGATCCAAATATGTCATTTTGTTCATTAATATATGTGCAAATTCTATGTACCAAATTTGGTTGAAATCGGTTCATTGGAAAGTAGGCTAAAAAATCGAATAAATATAAAATTAATAGCCTAATTTTTCTCATACATTATTACAACTTAATAATCTGATGGTAAACAGGTAAACATAGATCTAAGGATTCACATGGACTTTTGCTTTGTATAAAGTCCCTGGATGGAGAAAATCAGGGAAGTGGCAACCCCAATTCAGCATCATGACGGAAAGGTCGGGATGTACCGATGAAGTTTATAGTTGCGAGTAAAGACTTTTTCTTTGGATTTTATCTTTATCTCTCCCTCTCTGTTACCCTCTCCTATTTCCTTGCAATGCACATGAGAGTACGAGATAATTGCGGCTACGGAATGAAAATATCCATATTTTGATTAATGCTGAATCTCATGATCTCGAAATAGTCGATGTTCGTGTTTTGTACGTCCCAATTTATTGATCAATATATGAACATGAATCATATGCTGTCTGGCAAAGGCACATAAGATGTACAAGATTATTATAAACATCTAAGTGTATCTTATGATCACATCATTTTTTTAAATACCGTATACGATCGCCAAAAAATAATATTCCCTGAAGTAGCTGCTTGCAATACGAAGAATGAAGTTCGAATTGATTCATTGGTGATTACAATTATCGATGAAATCATTGCTCCTATACTCTAAACCGAAAAATGGAATTTTTTGTCATGCTTTTTTTATTTTATTTTTGTTTTATATTATCGTTTTATATTATTGATAAGCAACAACTTCAGATGAAAGTTTCCGCAGTAATGGAAATGTTCGTTCGCGTAGCGTATAGAATTACAAAATAAAAAATATTCGCACAATATACACAAAATCAAAATATTTAAATAAAAGCGTGTTATTACTAATAAATGTTTTACTAACTGAAAAAACTAACAACGCCATGTAAATTTAAAGGAAATATAAGTTTAAAGGTCTATGCGATTCTTGGAGGAGGTCCAAGCCCAAAGAGTCTTTCTTCTCCCGGGGTACGTCATATAATGAGTGTAGATAAATACTTCGAGTCGGAAGAATTGCATGTGACGTCACTCCATATTTCAAGGATTTGGAAATGATTAGACAATAAACGCTTCGAGAATCATTGGTGTACGTATCATTCAAGGGCGTAGCAAGGTTTCTGGCGTAAATATGTTTGGCGTGACGCTCATGCCTTCTTTGAGTTGTTGCAGTCTTAAGAACTTATCCGCTTCAGGCCTGCGCTAATCGATCCTTGATAAAGTCCATTAAATATCTGATTGTTTATAGCAGTGGAGCCCAAACTTATCGACTCGAGGTCCACATAACTCGTTGCTGCACTCATCGCGGGCCGCATCGCTCACTTCTGCTCTCTTCGCAAGCCGCACTCACTGGAAAATAGAGTTGATGAATAATTTAAGGAAACAAAAGTGTTTAGAAGTGGGTCAATGTTACCTGATTTGTTTTAAATGTATTTATCTATTATGGGTAAAGAAAAAATATATTGTTTTTGTAATTTTATATTTTCATTTTGCTACATTGTTTCCTTTAAAAGTGAAACTCATGGGGGCCGGATGAAGGCACTAGGCGGACTGGATGTGGCCCGCGGGCCGTAGTTTGGGCACCACTGGTGTATAGGAACCATTACTGCAACTTTTTATGCTCGAGTATCTTCGATCAAATCAATTTTCATTCTTCCAGCGTGTTCACAGACCTTGGTCTATAACCCGGGTCGGCAACACGTTCGCCAATCGCCACATTTGGCGAATTGGACTTTTAAGATATTTTTTAAATTAAGTCACATTTTGGAGGCAAAATTTACATGTGCATTAAGTACAAATATTCAGCCGAATTTTCTTCAGTTGGCCAGAGGAAAAGATTGCCATATTTCACACTGATTTTTCTCAATCATTGAAAATGCTTCATTCCTTTGTGTTTGACCTATCAGTGTGCTCGAGTAAGTTCATTTAAGCAATTTCAGGGATTTTTCTTTAATCAGGTTAGTTGCCATAATATTAGGTGTTTTACTTAGTGTGGCGAATTTCCTGGCTCATTCGCCACACCTTTTGTCTGCCTCCAAATCTTGTTGTCGACCCGGGGTCTATAACGTCAATCGATTACGGTTAATACCACTCGCAGGAATTTATACGCATCAGTGTCCTTCTTTTATTGAGCGATGAAACAAGTGAATTTGGCATAAATAAAAAAAATATGGATTCCAGCATAGATTTAGCTCGGACAAGAATATCGTTCAGGAAATGTGATTAGCGCATTAAACCGTTCCAATTTAACTTTACAATTGTTTTTGGAAATTATATTTCCTTAATTTATTCCATAACAACACAAAGGCCTTTAGATTGGAACAATTAACAGTTGTAAAATCACAAAAATTAAAATTAAACCATTAATAAGGATATATACAAATATATTTAGATAATTGAGACACCATGCAGTCAAGATTTTGATGTTCGATATTTTTATTGCAGCAATGCGCGTAATATACTCAGAAATTTGAGAATAAATACTGACGTTTCGACAGATCTGGATATGGCATAGATATGGATCCAGGGCGGTCGTGTGACGTGAGTTTGAGAGGCGACCCCCTCAACAGGCGCTTTTCTAGGAGCGGCATTTTAACAGTGTCGCCGCCGATCTGCGCCTGCACCCTGAATTGGGCGGCATTTTCTCTTTTTGCATCAGGCGACAGATTTTATACGCAACTACAAAACGTGCACCATAAAAAAAAAAAACAAAAATTGCGTTAATACTGCTAATTTACTATCCTATCTCGTTTTCGCGAATGATTATCAAATGCCACCTTTCGTTGGAGCATAACGGTTGGGAAAACGTTAAAAAAGTCTTTGTATATGAAGAAAAAGACGAAAGAAAGTGGCTGTATCAACTCAAGCGTTAATTTATCTAAAATTGTATATAACTAAATTTCCAGTGTCCAGTGGATTAAACCGACCATCGTTCGATAGGCGCTTGTTATTAGATGCCTATTTTTCGTAAAAAGATCTGTTGCGGGAAATGCCTGTGCCTAGAAACAGTCGGCAGAGTCATCCCCGATCGCATATCGACTTCGCTTCCGTCCATCAGATGACCCATAGAGATGAATTAATTCTCGTATTTAAAGCGATGATCGTCCGCATACAACCATGATCTTGAATTTGACTGGTGACCCTTGGCATTACAATAGGACTTCAAACTTATCCGTCTTCTTTCGAATATGTATTCGGTGACCTTCAAATTTTCCTCCCCGTGTCCCTTCACGCTTTGCAACTTATACGTTGTTCGTAATAACGTAAACCTAAGCAAAATTTTAATTTATCGATGAAAGATTGAACTGGATGTGGGTGCACCAAATATCTGGAGTAAATATGTTGACGATTTGCATGAAATAAACCAAGCCAGTGTCGAGATTAACTTCGATTCACGTTCATGAACAAGCACTTAAAAATCGAAATATTGAAAGAGTACTTATCTCAGGTATCTCCAAGAGCCACAACAATGTTGTGAAAAACCAAATGCGCATTTCGGCTACAATGGAGCCATCTTCAGTGGTAATTCACCGAAAGTAAACTATAAAAGAATGCGAAATGCGCATCTGGTTTTTCATAACCTTGTTATGGCTATTGGAGACACCTGAGATAAGTACTTTCTTCATCTTTTCATTTTAAAGTGCTTATTCTTGATTTTTTCCGCCATCAGACGAGCTCGATAATTTTCTTGAGAATTGATTTATGTTGTTCATTCCAGTTGTCCAGCGTTTCGATCACGCAAATCGGAGAGCGCTACAGTTGTAGAGTAAAAGCCCGTTATAGCGTTGCTCGTTATTACGCGGGTTCGGATGTAACGCGGGGTAAACCATGTCCCATGAAATGCATATGTGAAGTTCTAGAAAATATTATGACCGATGTATGTACGTGGTTACTCATGTACGGAAAGGAATGTGTATGTGTGTTGTGTTACATATTTATTTGTATTATTGATAATATATATGGATTATAAGAGATGGGTTTTATTGTTCAGCAACGTGGGTGTAAACATGTCTCCCGAAACCCACGTTATAACGGGCTTTTACTGTATTTTTTCGGAAATTCCGCAGTATTCGATAAATTGCTTAAGCATTATAATGGTTAACTTTGAATTAAGAAAATGTTATGAAGACCAATTATTTCGATATATCTTCCTTTTCGCATCATTGGATGGAAATCATGAGCCCAGAATCCGCCAGGTCACTATCGACATTATAAAATGTAGAAAGAAAGAAAGTTTAAATTCTTTCGTCAAATGACTGAATCACATTAGCGCAGAATAATGAAAGAAAGAAAATTTTCTGTCATTTCAGGCTAATGTGTCTCGAAAGTAAAATTTCGCATTTATAACCTCTAGTATCTTCATTTATAAAAATCTTTAATAGGTCCTACTATTTTAGAAGTACGTACTACTGCATATATAAGTCAATGGTAGTTATGGAAGATAAGGAACCCATAGTCGCGTAAGAAATTCCAGAAGGTGGCTATTCGTTAATGATGATAATAATTGATCTCGATAAGAACAATAAACTTGAGATAAGAAGAATAGGTAGGTGTGGCGTCGTGAACCGATTCGTCTATCTCGGATCTATGACAGACAGCAATTGGTGACTGCAGGCAAGAAATACACCATAGAATACAAATGACCCTGAGATACGATGTCCAAACTGCAGAAAATCTGGAAAGATCGAGATATCAAACGCAGCACTAAAATTACACTCCTCAAAACGTTGGTATTCCTGATTTATCCATTTGGAACTGAGACCTGGACTGTCAAAGTCAGCGATAGGAAGCGCATTGACGCATTGGAGTTATGGTGCCGGCAGCGGACGCTTCATGTGGCGTGGACCGACCGCAGGACCAACGTTTCCTTTCTGAACGAGATCCAAGTGGACCAGCGTCTTTCGAGCACAGTTCTTATACTAAAATTCTTTGGACAGGTCTTTCGCCGTAACGAAAACAACATAGTTAACCTTGTTGTGCAAGGTAAGGTCGACCTCAAAAGATCCCGCGGACGTGCACCAAAACATTGGATAGCTCAAATTAAGGAAGCTTTAGGAACAACACTTGAAAGAGCAGTGGATAGAAACCGGTGGAGAATCGCCGTTAATCAGCCTACGAGTACTGCTGCCGATTTGGATTAATTAACTTATGTCCATGCCTCTGTAAAAATGCTCTTACGGGAAAGAATTACATATATAACTTCATGGTATCAAAGGAAAGGAATCTATAGTCGTACAATAAATTCCAGAAGGAGGCGATTCGTTAAATAATAAACTATTTAAATAATCGCAAATACTGTTTGAACATAAATTATAGTAGATTTAGAGATTAAACGAGAGAAATTTGTTAAGACAGTACGAAGAGAAAAGTTTGACCTGCTGAACTCAGCGGATAATCAAGTAGTTTAAGACATGAAGAATTTACTATAAGAAACGAAAGCCCATCGCGCTTAAATTTTTGATGATGATTAGAAACTTTATCTGGAGATAATTTCTCTGCAAGGCTCAAAGATGTCAAAAAAATATACAACGAACTCTATTTTGCTTCCTTATTCTTTACCTCGAAATTAATTCAATTAACTTCAACGTTCTTATACTTCCGGATTAGTCGAGGAAGAAACGAAGGATCACGCAGCTTTGGGAAACATCATCCTCAAGGCTACGGTTCGAAAATCACTTAAAGTTGACCTTTATGTAAACAATAGCATCGTAAAAGTGCAATGCTATTTGATTTAATTAAGATACAAATGATAATGGCGCTTTGTTCGTTTCATAATCTATGTTGATCATCCAAAAAACTGCCGTGAAGCTAAATAACTCAGAAATGTCATGATTTAAAATTAGTCCGAGTTTCGTTCGTAGATTCATTCTACTTCAGTTTGCGTGTTGACCAAATGTACATAATTTACATGCAAGCGAAAATACTTAATATTACTCATTACTATACAGTCCGACTCCGATTTGGCGCCCCTCTTTATAGTGCCACCCCCGCATATCGCCCATGAATAGTTGCGAACAGAACTTCCATCTTATGATTATATAGAGCAAGCATATACCACGATTTACCTCCACACTCGCTTTAGCGTCACTATCAGTGATGGACAAACGGTGGCGCTAAATCGGGTCCTGACTACATTTATTTTAATGAAGTAATGTTACTTTTTTGTGACAAATGCATATTAGCCAAAGTTGGCACTGTTTACCCGATGTTTTTCTACTAGCCTCATACTAGCATTTTTGTCTTTATATTTCTTCAATTCTTTATTTTTCTGCAAAAGTTTTTTTTCCTTATCTATTGAGCTATGGCCAAATACGTATTCATAAGGAATTTGATTAAAAATAAATAAATGCTCATTCAAAAAGTCTATTACATTAGCACTCCCTCACGATTCCAACGCGGACCTCTTAAAACGATTATCATTTCGATGCGACTCTTACGCCTCGTCGAGTTTGATTTTTTTTGCGCTAAAACATTGACTTGATATCAGTATTTCACAGTCAACATAATTTTTTAAATTTGGTCGCATGAATCAAGTTAAGCAATGCTATAAATCCAACGTCACCCCCGCTCCAGCGCCAATGATGGACGAACGGTGGCGCTAAATCGGGGTTTGACTGTAGATGTTGTGGTTCCAACCACCTCGATATTTCTGGTGGAAGGACGAATGCAAATTGGACGTCACAATTACCCATACTTAAGATTACACTACTAATTATCTAACGGATATATGCAGTGCTCGAACGCCGTTCCGGTTCTTAAAAAAATATTTTTTTTAAATCGAAATGTACATAATTTCTGGACAAGATCGAATTCACTAATTATTATCACTGTCGTTTTACTAAATAATGTTCGTTGTTACCGGGGTTAAAGTGCCGTCACGGCAATTCGACCTCTCTCACTCGTATGCCTCATGCACGAGCAACCTCGTATATTAGTGATGACTATTTGCCGATTAAGTGGAACAAGTCAGAACTTGTTATAGTGCTAAATAGCCACAAAATGAAGAATACTTCAGTGTATAAAATGTTACACGCTCTCGACCTATTTATGCTCACTAGGTCGTTAACGACCCACCTATTATTTCTTTTTTACCGTAATAATGACAACAATATGAGTTGACATCGGCGTTCCGGTAGTTAACTTTTCCCAATTGAAGCACTGGATATGACTAATCCCATTTTGCGCGTTTGTGACAAGAGAAACTCTTAAAAATCACATTCCACATTGTCATCCCTCCTCACATGGCAAAGTAGAGAGCACATGCACTGCCGATTAACTTATACGTCGATAGCAGTCACAGGGCCGGAACGGGAATATCGCAAAAATAAAAATCTCCCGACGACCATGGCTGTTAAGCCGAGAGGCACATCTTATCATGCTCCTGGTTATGTAATGGCATCAGTCAACCGTTTGACGTGATAGGACTCGGACCTACTTCTCAATCGCTCCTCCGAATAGGTATCGCGGCGTGTGCTGGTGAGGTCTTGCTTGGAACGGAAGACTGCGTTCCCCCAACCACTTATCGTTATTTTTCTCAGCCTTTCTGAATGGTTTTGCGCCATAAATTGATGTTGAGATAATGGGCATTATTGTTTTTTTAGCGCGACTTTTTAAAAATGCGCTTACAATATCACTTTGGCGTCCGTCTGGTTGTCTGTGCATTTACTGAAATTGAAATTGTGACGAAACCGTAAATGATGGAGAACTGAAACTTGGAGGGTGCATTTCTGTGCTGCTGCTTTTTGTTTTTATTTAAATTTGAGTTTTGAAAAGTATAAAAGTTCGAATTGAGGTTAATTTAAAATTTGGTTTTTGAATACCTCCGAATATGTAAAAGATAGAAAGCTGAAATTTGCCACATTAATGCCACTAATTCTTGAAAAGATTGAGAGAAATCCAACAATTTATTTGAACTGAGAAAACGTTTTACAGGGTTTAACTAATTTTTGTCAATGAAAACAATCTTCGTAACAACTGAAGTAAACAAATGTGTACGTAAATACGTTTAATTTCCTTTTATGTGCGCTCATAGCCTAGCAAATGAAAGGAAATGGATTATCCAAGATGAAGAAATGAACGTAAATACATCAATTTCCTTTTCTGGAGACAAAGCGTTTTGTAAATGAAAAAGAATGGATAATTTACGACGAAGGAATGGACTTGAACGCTAAGGTTACGATACTAAAATAACGCATATTTAAAAAATAATTTTCGAGTGTATTAATTATATCTCCGAAGGTATAAAAGATGGAAAGGCGAAATTTGAATGTACATTTTCACATACATGCCACTCACCTACTCTTAAAAAGTTTGTTTTGAAAACTTGACTGAGGCGAATAGGGAAACGTTCAAAATTTTAATGGAAAATTGATTACGTTCTAAACTTAAATGTAATTTCGGAAGTATCAGTTATTCAAAAAAGTATACTTTATGTAAAATATGTTTATGTAGAATGATGATGCGCAATACAACGCTAACTTGGCTATGAAGCCTCTCTCATTTAAACGCTAACCTCATCTTCACGTGGTAACCCATTTATAAACACGAGGTGACCGAATATGTGGCGGTATAACCACATGAAAAATTAAAAAACGGGATAATTTTATCCATGTTCATGAATAATACTACTTGCTCTGTATATGTATATATTGAATGATAACCATATTTATAAATTCCACTTTTTTCCAAATTTGTAATCGTCTTTAGTATGACATAAACGGCTTTTTAAGTTCGATCTACTGTAAAAGGCAGCTCTAATTTTATTTTTGGAAATTAATCTATTAATTTTAAGGGATATATTACCAAGAAATGAGAGTCTTCACTTTCAATTCGTCAACAGGGATGGTATCGTATATCTGTTTTATGGCTAGTTGGGATCTCTCTCATATAATCTGTCAATCAATTTGCTTGGTTAACTGTTGTTAACAACTTTTCCAACTTCTCAACCTCCCACTAATCTAATTATTCCTAATAGTTCACTCCTTTTTTCCAATGACTGTTTCCTCCACTATCCCTTTCATTATCCTCTCCCAACTCACCCTCCCCACCCACCCATTTTACCTATTACTATAAATTGCTACCAGCTTTGAGTTTACTTCACCTGATGATGTTGCATTGCAGCGAAACCTAGGTCATATTTAATCAAGTTTATGTGGAATTCCAAATAAGTCTCTTTATTTCTACATTAAGATATTTTAATAAAAAGGAGATTGTCTGCATTATTGCACATTGGTTATAACTGTTAATGGTTCAGCTAAAGCGAATGTTACAATAATTTCAAAAAAATTAAATTCTTAAAATTACATTTATACAGGATTATCCATTTAAAATGCAACCCATATAATGAAATGCTTCAAATGTATTAATTATATAACATTACATAGGTATATTAAAATCACATTCCACATTAACAGTTGAAGATTACATTTATAGTATGATGAAACTAAATTTGCAGGTAAATGCAATACATACTGACATAGCAAAAGCATTTGATAAGGTTAACCTTTCCAAATTATTCATCAAACTTGAAAGGGTATTCAATGGAAAACTTTTACCCTAGATTGCAAGTTATTTGAGTGGTAGGAAACAAAGAATAAGAAACAATAGTATAATGTCAGATGTAATCAAGATGTCAACTGGGGTTCCTCAGGGATCTCACTTAGGGCCTTTTCTATGTATGATATTTATAAATGACAATTTTGAGAAAATAAATTTCCTATTATTTGCATATGATTTGTATGTCTTTCACATAGTTAAGAGAATTGAAGACTGCTATTTAATATAAGACAGTATTGACAAATTCTTCAGATGGTGTAATGGCAATAATCTGAAATTAAATACAGCATGGTTATGATGAATCGGACTAATAGAGTGGTCAGGCTGTTAGAAGCTCGTGGGAATTTTGAAACTCGTGACTTTTGTATTTAGTCATATTCAGTCACTGTAATAGGTAGGCGTAGTCATAAACAAGTTCATAAAACAACTTCAAAAGGCTAAATAACCACTAAATAACTAATGTATATACAGTTAATATAAGCTATATTAATGAATTGGTAACCATCATTTCACATAAATAACATTTGCAAATATTAGGAAACAAAATCTACTGTATACCAAACACAGGCTGCATTTCATGTGATCATACAACTGGCAAAGTCTTTTCATAGAGTTCGGAATATTGCAGTGTGGTATAGAATTCGGTACTGGTTTGTATGAGGGAGTTCGAAACTTCAAAATTTCATGTAGGTATTCAAAATTATGTGATGGCAATGTATTGATAAATGCCAAGCAATAAAATATTATAGATTCAACAATCCTATTGTTTAACTACTCTATTGATGGTACTTAATTAAAGTGATTGATCAGGGACATCCAATGGAACTTTTCCATGAGGGGAGGCAAGGGGATAGGCAAGCTCCCACGTTCTGGCTTGGTGAGCTTAATATTTTAGTGGTTTGTTTCAAGCATATTGCAGAGGATCCCTACCTGCTTCCCTGACCTCAGAAAAATTACCGCGTTAATCCCGACCTAACCAGACATCATTGGTTGTTTTCCCTTGACACAGGCCTGATCCAGAGGGGGACAGTTCTCCCCCCTGCCTCCAGGCACTTGTGTGTGTGGATACAATTAAAGATCTTGGTGTATATTTTGATTTAAAATTAACTTTTAATTATAATGTAGAATTTTCTGTCTAGAAGTCTCTTAAAATGCTAGGTTTTTTGAGCAGGAATACTAAATGATTTAATAACATCGATGCAATCAAAACCCTTTACTAATCTCTAGTGCAGGAGTTCTTAACCTGTGGGGTGAGCCTCCCCAGGGGAGGTGCCTCCCAGCTGTACATTGTTTTAATACATTTTTCTGAGAAATGCAACTTTGTTTTTTTTATTCTTGCTTCTGCTGGATCAAGTAAAATAAATTCAATATATGCTTGCTTCCTATGTATATTCATCACCGTTTGACCTTCTAAATACTCCTATAATTCTTTTATTCTTGTCTGCATTTTCAGGCCCCAAAAAGATGATAAAATGTCAAAGAAAAGGAAGTACAGTGAGGATTACATGAAATTTGGGTTCACATGTTGTTCTGACAGTGATGGAACCGAAAAACCTCAGTGCTTATTATGTGCAAAAGTTCTCTGTAATGATAACATGAGGCCTGCCAAACTCCAAGAGTATTTCCTAAAAATGCACCCAGGAAATTCTGGAGACTCACTGGAAATGCTGAAGCAGAAGAAATCTTGATTCCACTCATCAGGCACCTTAACCAAGTAAGATATCTCATCGCAAAGAAAAAAAAGCCTCACACAATCGGCGAGACTTTGATCAAGCCTTGTGCCCTTGAAATGGTAGAAGTTGTTCTCGGAAAGTAACAGAGGAAACAGATTGCTGAAATACCTCTGTCAAACAATTTCATCCATTCTCGAATTTGGGATATGTTAGCTGATGTTTTGGATCAACTCATGGAGGAACTCAAGAAAGTGACTCTGCCCTTTGGACTTCAATTGGATGAAAGTACTGATGAGGCTCAATGCAGTCAACTCTTGGTCTTTGTGAGATACGCCACTGAAATGTGCATCAAAGAAGAATTTGTTCTGTGAACCACTGCTGGTTACCACAAAAGCTGCTGATGTGCACCAGTTAATTGACGAATTCTTTTCAAAGAATGGACTGGATGACGAAATTGGGTTTCATATGCACTGATGGTGCACCTTCCATGCTGGGGAAGAAATCTGGCTTTGGAGCTTTGTTGCAGGCGGAGGTCTCACAGGTGGTGGTCATTCACTGTTTTCTACACTGTCATGCATTGGCATCAAAAACTCTCTCTCCAAGACTGAAATCAGCCATGGACACCACTGTTCAAGCAGTGAACTTCCTCTGGACTTTGAATCGCACTTTTCAAAATATTCTGCCAAGAAGTTGGAGCTGAACATGTGCAGCATTTTTCCCTTTTGACAATTTATCGAGTTTCCCATCAGTTTTTCGTGTTCGCCAGAAGTTTTTGTGTTCAAACTCAATCAAACGATGAACTGCAGCAAACAACGCACTCCTGCAAACGTATGCACTTTGGCAAATGCTCGTACTTTGGCAAACGCGAGTACTTCGGCTTTGCGCGTACGTACAGAGTTTCGCCTTTTATAGCAACAGTCATTAGCCCAGAAGAGAACGCCACGATCGAGGGGCCAGAACCAATAGTCTTTCGCGAGTGCAGTGCTCTCTATTCGCAATACAGTGCGAACTAGGGGACTTCAGAGCTGACGTCGTGGACGAGCGGCCGAGAGAGAGAGAGACAGAGTGAGAGAGAACAAGGAAGGACTCAGAGAGGTGCACCTGTGAGCCGCAGCCTGCGGAAGTTTTCCCTGCGAGTCAAATACTTTTCGTATCATTTGTGATTCCTCCAAGTGGACATTTCTTTTAAGTATCTTACTATATTTCTGCTTTGTATTATGTCACTCCAATATAGTTGTTAGCATATTTCTTGTCATTTTGCCAGTGTATTATATTTGATTTCCTGTTGGCAGCAGCAGTGTCACCGAAGGGGTATCATATCGTTTATCTATTCCATTTCAAGTACTTTGAGGATTATGAGAGATTAAGGTAAAATGAGACAGTTGCATCTCACATGGTCTTGTTATATCACACAGAAGTGCGCTGGCTTTCACATGGATGAGTCTTCACTTGTGTTATGGAACTTAGAACTGAGATAGCCATGTTTCTTCAAGAAAAGGAAAACAAACTGTGTGAAGAGTTTGAAACCCAAGGTTTCATTGTGTCATTGACCTATCTTGCAGATATATTCTCACACTTGAATGACCTGAACATTTCAATTCAAGGGTCAGAAGTGACTGTTCTGGATGCGAGTGAGAAGATTGCTACCTACCAGCAAAAACTGGCACTTTGGAAGAGATGCCTGGTGAAGGACAATTATGCAAATTTTCCTACTTTGGAAAATGCTCTTCTTTCTGAAGAGGGCTTTACAGAGACGGTCCCAGACTGGATTCAAGGCAATATTTTGAGTCATCTGGAAAATCTCATGGACTCTTTTGGCAATTACTTCATTCAAGACGAATTGAAAAATGACCAGTGGATTTGAAATCCTTTCACCTTTAATTTGGACTCGATGGATGATGCTGACATTCAGAAGGGCGACCTCATTGATTTGCAGAGCAAAGCTTTGCTCAAGCAAGGTTTATCCAATCAAAATCTTGATGAATTTTGTTGTTCTCAAATGGCTGCCTACCCAGTTTTGGCAAAGAAAGCTCTTTCAGCCTTGATCCCATTTGCTACAACCTATCTCTGTGAATCTGGATTTCAACATTGGTCAGTGTGAAGACAAAGGCTAGAAATCAGTTGGATGTCAGGCATAACATGCGCCTAGCATTGTTCAAGACTGTCCCTCAAATTTCTGCCCTTACTGACTGAAAGCAGCAACAGCCATCTCATTAAAGTGGTCATGAAGAACTTTTTAATTTATTTATTTTTATCATTGTTTGTGCATGAGAAACTGGCTAGAAGGAATTTTTTGCGTCATGTTTCTGTGATGATTAGGCTGAGCTTCAGAACATATTTTTTACTGTCATAAAACTGGGCAATGATTTGATTTTTATTGCATTTGTTTGTATTCATTTTGGTGTTTGGATTTTTTCTGAAAATTTAAAGGACTTCTTGGGGATATACAATCCCTTTGTCATCTTAATTATGTCTTGATTGGTTGATTAATTTTTGGGGGAGGGGGGGGTGTGGATATTAACATCACCCTCAAGGGAGGTATGAGGGCAAATAGGTTAAGAACCCCTGCTCTAGTGAGACCTCAATCAATACAAATCTTTGGCTTATCTAAAACTACTTGCTGAAACTAGATTGTTTAACTTTGGGAGTTTTATTAGCTAAGTTATGAAAGTTCCACTTATACAAGCTAAAATCAATGCAAAATGTACTAAATTATAATTAGATTACAATTGTGAAACTTCTATAATTAATTTACAAAACATTTTGGAATTTAGATTATCAACTGGATCATATATGAAGATGTTTCTTCATGGCAGCAAAAAAGTTAGTATAACGAGTTTTGTATTCAACAAGTAGAGCAACTACTGAAGATGGTAAAGCTGCCAAATTGCTCTTCCTGAGAAAAAACTGCCATTGGAGATTTATGCTTCTACTCCAAGAAGCATCATCAGAATTATGCATCATCCAATATACACCACCTAGCATAACATATAAAGATCCCTCTAAGTTGTTTTGTGTCTGCAATGTTCAAGTTAAAAAAGTGAGTTGCATGCACATGGAATGTTCCTGGTGGATAAGCATTTATTGGATTGCTTCAGAATCTACCACACCAGCAAAACTCTTTCAACTAAAAGTATGAAAAGTTTACTTTTTCTAAAAAATACCATCAGTTAAATTGGCATTGAGCACAAGGCTGGCCCGCGAGTTTTCTTGAGTGTGAGCAAGAATGATTTTGGCCACCCCTAATACAAGTCACTTGCGAATAGCAAAAATCGCTTATAAGTTTTTGGGTCTGGTACGTTTCATCACCGCCAGTTCAGCGCCGCCGTTTCACCGCAGGGACAGTTCAGCGCTGGTGTTTCACCACAGGGACGGTTCAGCGCAGGCCGTTTCATCATAAGTAGATAAATTACTATTCTATTTCTTTATAGATACAGATACAGTTATATGTGCAGTTACATGTATACATGCTATTATAAATAAATACTTTTGTTGCTTTAGATGAAATTATTTGAATAATGTATTAATAGATAGTTTTGTTGCGAAGTTTGAAGTCCCGGGTTCGATTCCAGAAACTATCCTTTCCATTTGAATTACATAGGAAATCTGAAATCCATCGTATAGGGTAATTTTCTCTTGCACATTAAAATATCTTAGAATTGTACTATCGGGGTGGGATTTGTACTATTCTCTGAGGAAAGGAATGAAGATTTTAATTTATATCGTAAAATTTTTCATGTCGATCGGATTTCTTCGAATTTTGCATAACTACTGGAGTTTCTGCAGTTTTTATCACTCATTACGACTTTTGCCATAGCAACAAATGTTGTTGGACTTGGATTCGGTATAGTCTAATACAGTGGTTCTCAAACGTAGGGTCGCCAACTGATTTTTTCCTCTCAATCCTTCAATTTTAATTTATAGTTTATGTCAATATTTTGTTTGATTGAAAGTTGGAATCTTCAGAATAAAGTAAAGTTTACTATATTTAAATTTAATATAAGAAATATAATTTTAAAATTAAAAAAATACAGCGTTTTGTACTAATTTTACCTGTTAAAAAATTTCAGTTCTGTAGCACATTCGGAAATAGGTAAACCTGGAAAATTTGTTTAAACAATTTCGAATTTTTAGCGGCCGCATTGTTGAACTTTTTCAAGATTTTCGTTTTTTTCTAGTCAGTTTTGCACATAATCCTACCAACAAAAAATATTTCGAGTCTGCCGATTTTCTGTAAGTGCCTAAACATTAGTATCCTCCTATATATATGTTACTCCTCCTCTGTAAGGAACATCTATATATAATGATAATGCATGTAAATTAATATGTAATTAAAAGCAACAATTTTAAGTGTAAAATCAATGTAAAAATATCTATTAATAGATCATTCAAATAATTTCACCTAAAGCAATAAAAGTATTTATTTCAAATAGCATGTATACATGTAACTGCACATATTACTGTATCTATAAAGAAATAGAATAGTAATTTATCTACTTATGATGAAATGGCCTGCGCTGAGCCGTCCCTGCGGTGAAACGGCGGTGCTGAACTGTCCCTGCGGTGAAACGGCAGCGCTGAACTGGTGGCACTGAAACATCCCATTCCATAAGTTTTTGGACTCTTAATAAATTTAATGAATCACACAGTACCTAAATGAATACTTAATTAAGCTATGGAACACAATGCGTGACAATAATCACAACAAGATAGAAAAGTATACCCCATAAATGGAATACCCAAAGATTTCAAAGACGTTCTTTAGGGGAAATAGGTATAAAACAGTATCGAAGGATTGGGCAATACTTGAATTTTATCTTCGGAACTACATGTCATAACTATGTGGCCTCATGGACTTTTTTGTGGTAAATGATGTCCTCTATTCGAATAATTTTTTAAATCTATACCTCACAGATCACATAAGAGCATGGGAGAGATAATACAGATTTTTAATTGTTGTTTGCTGAGAGAACCGTCTTAGTGATTGATGTAAACAAAATATGCAATGTTTTGCTCTGGACTTAAGTGAATTTTTATCTCTGAGTCTATAACTCGTAATTATGTGGTCTTGCGGACTTTTCTGTAGTAAATGAACTCCTCAATCCAAATAAATGTTTTAGTCTATACCTTACAGATCATATAATAGCTAGGGAGAGAAAAATGCTATATTTCATTGTTGCTTGACAATGCCATTTAACGAGATATGAATGTAAGTTTATTCAAGTATTTATTTAAAGTGACTTATAATTGATGGATACAGTTCAAAATCACAATTGGGCAATAAATTTTAATAAAGATCACTACTGTGTAAATTAATTAAAATCCGTTCAGCGATTTAGGAGATGAAAGTTATGACAGACAGACGGACAGATCTGACATGCCCACAATGCATTCCGCTACTACCACTTCACTAAGGAACGCCTAAAAATATAAAAAGAAAAAACAAGCAGGGCGGACTGACATGACGTTAGATACCAGCAAGAAGATGCGCAATGATGTTCGATCTCAAATAAGTGAAACTGAGAAAAGCTGATGAGTGTGTATGTGCATCCATGAAAACCTTCACACACCTAGTTCAGCAGAAGATCATAAGCATGCTCCTGGAATTCACCAAAAAATGTCACATTTTGTTTGTGAAGAACGAGAATAGTCACCTGAAAATGGTCTAGGGTTGGCTCCATGAACAATTTCCTTCGCTTATGGATGTACATAGTTTGTAAATTTTTGTATCAAATTGCTCATTATAATAATAATAATACTAATAATGAATAATAATATTAACTTGTTTGGATAAAATACGCGAGCATTAACACGCTTGTAACACCATTTTAAATATTGAAGACTACATGAAAATATAGTTTTCATGATAAAATACTCCATTAAAAATACTTACTTGCCCTTATTATGCAAAATACCCAAAATGCTAATCCCAGTACGGAGACAGTACTTACTACTTTCCTCATTCAAGTCAATGAAAGAACTGAATGATTGTGGCAATAAAAGAGAATTTCAGTGCATGTGAAGTAAAGAGCGATGGGATTCACACAACACATTTGTTTTTTCTTTCAAAAGGATTATGTATGCTTTGAGTATGACTCATACACGCAAAGAACTTAACTTAATCTAGAAGTTGTGGGCACTTGAAATAATAGCGAGACTAGGTTTAAAAACAAAAATATGAGAGTCCGAAACTCATGGGAACTTAAGTTCCCTTTCGACCCTAATGCACTACATTTTAATAGAACTTTAGTTCCCATTTGTTCGCAGCAGGACGCCCGTGTCTTTTGCCCATGCCTTGGGCCGGTCCTGCTTATTATTATTACACTAGTGTAATTTCCTGTCAAATATGATGGGTATGCATGGAATAAGTATCAAATTTAAGGCACTTTCCATTCTTCCTCCTCTCTCTTTTTCCATCTCCTTCTCTGGAAAAATAGACTTCCTAGTCTCAATCTCGCCCTAATAAAGAACATTATCTATCTTTCCCTCTTTCTCTGTCCCCCTCCCTCTCCCCCTCTCTGGAGAAATATATTTCCTAGTCTCAATCTCATCCTAATAAAGAACATTATCTCTCCTGCTCCCTTTTTCTGTCTCCCCCTCTCTCTCTTCCTCACTCTCTCTCCCTTTCTCCTCTGGAGAATGGACTACCTAATCTCAATTTCACCCTAATAAGGAACATTATCTATATATCTCCCCCTCTTTCTCTTTCCTATTAAAGCATTCAAAGCACAATTTCCTTACATATATAGTATAAAGATTGAGACGACAGTAAAATCTCAAGGTTTAGCAATGACACAGTCGGCAAGGCAACATATTTTCCAATAATATGATTTAAACGTATTACTTGAGCAATTTTGAATCATAAACAAAATGTGACAATAAGAATAAGAAACGTTATTTAGTTTTGTTTAAAACAGTTCAGGTCCAAAAATCATAGGTAAATTCTTTCTAATTTTAATTTGCAAGACTAAAAGACTAAGTAAAAAAAATCGATTTTTACTTGTTATCTTATGGCAAACAAATTATCTACTGGAGTCGAACCCGGATCTTTTTTGGGAATTATTTTCATAAATGACTTTTACTATAAGAATCAAACATTCCTACCAAATTACAATCTTCCACCTTCACAGAAAATTTGTTAAAAATAGCATTACAGTCAGCCATAAATAGTTCATATTAGTCGAGCATGACCGGATTTCTTAGCTCATTATTTAAAGAGATTAAGAAAAAGAATGAACCCATTAAACTTGATGTCCTGTCATTTTTGATGGGTATTTGCACTAGTACAATCAATAATAGCTATTTGACATGAATTGTATACATTCCTCCTCAATTTATAATCTGCCACATAAAAATAATGTAGTTAATCACCCTTTGAATAAATTCACTTCAACACTAACAATACCAACTCCAATATGCATACAATAATTTCAGTAAATTTAACCCTCTATATAAAAGACCAAAACTGAAATGGAAAAAAATAAAAGAAATTTCATTTCCTTTTGTTCTTGCAATAGACCAGTAGATATACTTCAGCAAGGAAATGCTACAAAAGCAGAAAATCAAAACCAATTCAAAATTAAGCAAGTCCAATACTAATAATGTTTTGAAGCTAAAACTACCAATATATATATATATATATATATATATATATAACAGGTATGCTGTACATAACTATTAAGTTACATAAAAGACATGCATAATAGTATACATTTTATTAAGTCATGTTAGTCAAAATAAATACGAAAATTTTACATCAGTTCCTGGGAAGTCAACAAAATATTCCCATACATTATGCAGTTTTAATGTTTAATCAAAATTGTCCATATCGATAACAATGATTCCCAGAGCAAAACTTGGTCCTTATTTATGCTGACCAAACATCCTGGTGTCTTTGAAAAGTCTTTTGCAATACCTGATTATCCCTATTTCTAGCACAAGTACAATTTGATCTGACTTGGTTGTGTGGCAGTCTATTTATCCTGTGTGTTACATTGCAGCATATTGTATCACTGATGCTCCAATAGTAAAATTTTAGTTGCCCTTAGTAGTTATGTCGAATAAAGGATTGTGCAACAGTTCTTCATTCTGAGTTTGTGTGAATTCACCATGAAGTTATCAAATTTTAAGCTCATCAAATAAATTTTCAGCTACCTCTAATGTAAACATTTAATTACACTAAGACCTGGGCTGCATCCCTGCATAAAAATGTGTTGAATCACATAAGCGCAGTCAAGATGATAGGAGTGGATATACTACAGTGATAATGGCCGAATGATACAAATTTTAGGAATGTACATTCTTAAATTTTGAAAAGAAAAAAAATGTTAATAATCACATATATACGTCTAAATTCAGACATCCTTTTGCACTGACTGTGCAATAGTTTTAAGTCTGAGCCAGTGTTTCCCAAACTGGTTGCCACAGCACACTGGAGTGCTGCAGCTAATTTTTAAGGGGTCTGTGAAAATACTGATATGTAAATAAATCAAGCATTTTGTTCTCATAGATGGATAGCTTTCGCTCATAAATGATCATGTAGCACTGGCAAATTAATTCATTCAAAGATTGATATACTCATACACCTAAATATACAGCCTTGTTCTAAGGTGAGGGTGCCACAAAATTCTGTTTATCTTTGAAAGGGTGCTGCATCCACAAAATGTTTGGCAACCAATGGTGAAGATAATATGCAATATACTTGGAACTAACATTTTTTTTTCAATTTCCTGATATACTCTGTGATAATATTGTCTACATGTTGTGGATTCTTAAAATAATTTTTATCTTCTGATCAAAATTACATTCAAATTATGCATATTAGTTTAGATAACATATAAAACGGCAAAAGGGCTAAAAACCACATATTGACCCCGTTTCCATTCCTCAACACAGGTTAAGTTCTCAGCTTACTTCCTCAAACTGGTCATCTTATCCTTTATGTATGTTCAACTTTTCATTTCCACCTCTGGTGAATGAAGCTGTGAAAGAAATTAGAATAGTAAGCTCATGGTAATAAATTTAAAATGAAATCTAATGTTGTGAACTTACCACTTCCGCAATTTCAATCCAATCCATAGCTTTCAAGAAATGATCATTGTTTGATGGCGGTTTATCCCAATTCCAAAACGTTAGGGAATCGAAGGTAGACGTTATATACAAATTTTTCGAATCAGCGTCGCGACATTTCCCAACTTCTGCTACAACTCCAACGTAATTGTCAGGTATTCTAAGCATTTTCCCTCGAAGTGGATGCCCGCGGAATGAGGCCTTCAACTCTGTTGAAAATTAATCTCGTAGAATAAAGTTTACTACAAATGCAAAATTACACTCCACAAAATCGTACACCATCTTACCATCACTTTTTGCATACTGTAAATATGGCTTGAAGTATTCGGTTATTTTATGTTGTCCCTCAACATGAATTCGACACGGCATGAGATGGATATCGTCATAACTTAACTTTTTCCTTGACTGGCTAGCCTTCAGCCGTATAATCATTTTTGATTTTTGCCAAATGGAAGCCGATTAAAAATTTAGCTCGGCCTTCGAAAAACGAGGGAAATGAAAATTGAATACTGTAAATCGCAAATATATCGATGATACATTTAGATATCGATACCAAGGAATAATTCGATACTACGGAAAGTTTGGATCGAATGTGGTCGAGAAGGAAATCTATCGATAATCGAAATGGTAACAGAATTTCACGCCATATTGTGCGGTTGTTTTGTGTGCTTTTTGGGTTATTTCTGCCAGTGTTTTATAGCTTCTTGGGAAAATTTCTGTGCAATACAATCATGGTAAGATATGTATTACCTTTTCTCTATGCTGAACCTATTTTTTTCTCTGTGAATAACGTCAATTATCGTAATGCATAGTTCGTACGTTCGCCACGGCGATTCACTATGTTTATGATGCTTAGATATGTGTTTGTAATAATCTAGCCTTTACACTAGTTCTGTAGCAATTGTGATGATTTTGACTGAGAAATTCTCCGGAAAATCGTAATTTTCTCCGTAATTTAGCGAAATAATGACTTAAGTATAACAATTTGTCATGTGGAGTTGTTAGCTGTTGTAATAATGTAAAGACCTTTTACATGAACGTGACTCGCGTATTATCTATATTTTTGAAATATAAAGTATATGTCAATTTTATTGTTTTTAGGCCTTCGTTGTAACGCACGTGATGTCTGAACTAAGGTAACAATCCGAGAAAACTTCGCTGGGTGAACTATCATGATTGGAAAGAGTGGCGCAACATTTGTTCAGGTATATTTTTAACATTATAACTGTCGTGAACTTGAATTTAATACCCTTATTTAGATTGTTTATTTAATTTTACAGAATGTGGTCGTCATCACAATCTTCAAACCAACAAAAGCAGGAGCAGCAGCAACAGCAGGCTCTACGTACTCTTGGCATGACTTCTGCAATTAGTCATGCTACACCTAAATCGATAGATATACAAAGAACAAAAGAATTGGAAGAAGTTTTAAAACCTTACAATGTTTTCGAATCCGACGAAGAACTTAATCATCGGTTGGTGTTTAAATATTTTTAGTCCATATCGCAACGCTACAAATATTGTGTGGTGTCATGCAATTATAGTCATTATAAATTAACGAAAGAAATTAATTTTTAAATTATTTCTTTTTACATTGCTCAATTTTTTGAGGTAAAAAAAAAGTAGTTATTTACCTTACATTTTATCATGCTTATTTTAATGCTATTAGGAGTAAGTATTAGTCAATGACTGAATTTGAAGGTTTCTGAGACATTGTTATAACCTAAGCAGTTATGAAAGCTACATCTTTAAATTTTTCTGTAAGAGCAATATAATTTTGATAAAATTCTGAAATTTTTGTTTTTGATCACTCCAAATTTTGTGGTCAACTTCATAATTTATTATTTAGTCCAATTTGTTAGAACTTTTCAAAATACAGTTATTAAGACGCTTTAGTTATATCTTTCTTGATTAATATTTAATGTTTATAATCATTGTATTTTTCAGGATGGAAATTTTAAGTAAGCTAAATGTACTGGTAAAGGAATGGATTCGTGAAGCTAGTGTAAAACGAAATATGCCGCCCAATGTGGCAGAAAATGTAGGAGGCAAAATCTATACGTTTGGCTCCTATCGATTGGGGGTACATCACAAAAGGGCAGATATTGATGCACTTTGTGTTGCTCCCCGCCATATAGACCGATCTGATTATTTCACCTCCTTCTTTGAGTTGCTCAAGCAACAAGAGGAAGTCACAGACTTACGGGTATGTTTGAGAATTTTAAATTTGGTTAGCCTTAATATTTGGTACAAAGTAATAGGCTTTCATTTTTGATTGTTTTATGCAGAAATTTTGAGATTTTTAGTACATTTTTTATCAATGGCTAAAATTTTTGTTTTACTAGATTTTTTATGCAATTAGTAGAATAAACCGCATTAAAATGGCAATAATAAAAATTAATAATTCATTCGAAGAATTAATTCCTAGCTTTCAAATTAGTTTGTCATACAAGACAATTTGTAAGCCATTCTATGTCCCTTTTACTGTTTATATAGTAATAACTGTTATGTATAGGAAATTAATTTCTTTGTCTGATGTTTGTCCATTGCAGGACTTAGAGTAGACATCTATGTTTAACTAATAATTTTCTGACAGTATAATAACAAATATGATTATGATTTTAGCAACTATTTCTCCTTGCTTATATTCTGAATTATAGTTTGAATTTTCATGTTTTGCTCTGTGTTACCATGAAAGGAACTTTAAATGTAATACTTTTTATCCAATCTTGGAAATATACAGTAGTAGTAAAAATTTGCATCTTGGTATATAAATATTTTATTGCATATTTTCCCTACCTTATTGTCGTAGCATTTATAAAATGTATTAAATGAACCTGAATGAAAAAAAGAAATTTATAAAATTAGAAGTAGTAGTGATTTTTATGAAGTTGCTATTCAACTTACCATATTTATCCAGCTATAAGACAACCTTAATTATAAGACAATTCCCCTTTACAGATGATAGTTATGAGGAAAAATGTTTTATGAGGGTTTCTGAAGCAAATACATTAAACAAAGCTGTCATTTTTTGTTTAAATCTCTAAAAATTGTTAACTTGAAATGCAAAGGTAAATGTGATATAAACCATGGTAGGCGAACTGTAACTATTATTTATTTGTTTATTTATTTGTTTGCAAATATAAGATGACCACTAACCTTTGATTAAAAAAATCTTGTCTTATAGTCGGGTAAATATGGTTTGTTTAACCCATTCAGGGCATATGATGCAATGTGTCAATAGTTCTTATCTTTCAACTTGAATATCTTGCAGCCCCCTTTGAACTGAAAATTGTAAAAATAAGAAAATTTGATACATTTCTTCATTTTATATAAATGTTAACAATTTATATTACATTATATTTCCTAAGATTCCCTCATAAAATCTTATTATTTGTGAAAAAAAATTTTTGGCACTTCACCTTACATCCAAAATAATTTTGAGACCCCCTGGTGAGCTGCCGCCCCTAGTTTGGGAAACACTGCCATAAGGCATTATTGTTTTTATAATGCCTTCAGATTCAGCTTGTGATGGAAATTTTAACAATTCTATAATCAAAAGATAGCGCTTGATGTGTTCTTTCGAATGTGTATGGTGATTTGAGTAGTTGCATCACATACTATCTTAGAAGGTTTTTGTGGTAACCAGGGTTGGACAAAGCCAGGTGCATATGTGCTGTTGACAACTAAAAATTTCACTGTTGCCACTATATTTTTTTGTTTTAGTAATTATGTATGGCTACAAATTGGGCATTACTTTTTTTACATTGTATGTATGGTGTATGTATAATCTATACAGATTTAAATAACCCTAATTCTAAATTGCCTCCATATCAAATCATCTATATTTTTTAGAAAATAATAAATTAATTTGGTAAATTATTTCCATATCTCATTATATGAACCTATTCTAACCTCAATTTTTTATACGATTATTTTTGTGGCATATTTCATAATTCAGCTCTGAAAGGGTTAAACATTTCTGTTCATAAATGTGGAATAAGAAGAGTGTGATGCAATTTTATATATGTAGCAGTCAGCTTTTTGATTTTGATTGTAAACCACCCAAGGTAAATTTATTTAAAAAATTTTGTTTTCTAGGCGGTTGAGGAAGCTTTTGTACCTGTGATAAAAATGAAATTTGATGGAATCGAGATTGATATGCTATTTGCTAGATTAGCACTCAAAGAAATTCCAGATACAATGGTGAGTTAATTGAATATAATTTTGTTGGAATATTTATGATCACAGCTGAAATTTATATTCACAAGTTAGAAGGAATAATCAATGTCATGCATGAGATATTAGAGTTGTATTTCATTGTATCTTTGATTTCAAATTTTATCATGTTGAAATCACCTTTAAAGTGATTTTTAAAAACATTTTTAGCTTCTTTATTTAATTTATGAGTTTATTGGCATAATTTTTTACTTCAGGACCTCAAAGACGACATATTATTAAAAAATTTAGATCAAAAGTGTGTGAGAAGCTTGAATGGATGTAGAGTGACTGATGAAATACTTAGATTAGTTCCAAACATTGAAAATTTTCGACTGGCGTTGCGAGCCATTAAGTTGTGGGCCAAACGTGAGTATGTAGCAAAACAATATTTTGTGGAAAGTGGGGTATTTTTATAATTGTATCAGATTTTCATGTTATATTTTGCTTGGTTTAGAGCTTTTTTACAAATGTTGCCTATGGTTTCATTCTGTGTGGTGTTAGTACTTATGAAGTGGTTTTATATATTGTTCTTGGTTTTTTTAGGACATGGTATTTATAGTAATGCCCTTGGTTATCTTGGTGGTGTATCATGGGCAATGCTGGTGGCACGAACTTGTCAGTTGTATCCAAATGCTGTTGCTGCCACTCTTGTTCATAAGTTCTTCCTAGTATTCTCTCAGTGGAAATGGCCTCAACCCGTCCTACTCAAGCAGCCAGATAATGTTAACCTCAGTTACCCTGTTTGGGATCCTCGGGTAAGAGGCTTCATTCAAGTTGTCATGGTTAAGTTGTAATTTGTATGTATCTAAACCCATTTACTCCCAAGAATCTGATATGTCAGCTCAGTTTGCTTGACTCAAATACCCAAGTTGGTCAATTTTAAACTCTGTTATACAAAGTAAGGTACGCCATACCCACTGAAATGTTACAGAAACTAGCAGATGAATAAGATATATTTCTTATTGTCCTTGAGTTTGAAATTGGAGCCAACCCTCAGTGTATAAAATTTACTCTAATCATTTTTATAATATTGACATAAATGTAAAAATCTGTAGTTTTAATTTGAATGGCTGGTTTAATCCTATGTTTAAAATCCAGCAATAAGCATACTCCATATTTGAATGTGGTGTTGAAAAGTAAAAATTGATGTTCATCAAACTCTGGTGCTCTAATTATTTTACCTTTCATTTCATCAGGTGAATGTAGCTGACCGATATCACCTCATGCCCATTATAACTCCAGCTTATCCTCAGCAGAACTCTACTTTTAATGTTTCTCTTTCAACTCGGACTATTATGCAAGAGGAGTTCAAACAAGGACTAGCCATAACCGATGACATAATGATGGGCAAGGCCACTTGGGATAAACTGTTCGAACCACCGAATTTCTTTTCCAAATATAAGTAAGGGGATATGTTTCAAAACATCTCAAAATGTTGAATAATTTCTTATCAGTGAGTTGTTATTTTATTGGGATGTCATTTCTAATGTTTTATTAGATGTGCAGAAGTAATGGTAAAAATTATTTCTTACATCTTTGATTTATTTAATAGCATCAGTTTGAAATGTTAGTATTCTTCTAAGTTTTTCCATTAATTTTTCTGTCTTTTTAACTTATTCTTTTGGTGTCATTAAAGAATCTTAAGGTAGATTATATTCTCATTTGTTGAGCTCATGCTGAAGATTAACTCAGCAGAATGTTGATCCCCACATAATCATTTTTGTTACTTTTTCCTTTGGTTTTTTTGTTAGGTATAATAAAAGTTATTTGATAATTAATTCCTGGCAAGGAATTTTTAAAAAATTGTAAACTTATTTATATGTTTTACAGGCATTACCTAGTCCTTTTGGCTTGTTCAGCAACTGCTGAGGATCAGTTAGAGTGGTGTGGCCTGGTGGAGTCTAAGATAAGGCATCTCATTGGAAATCTTGAACGTAACCAGCATATCACTTTGGCACATGTTAATCCTGAATGCTTCACCGATCAAGAGACAGTCGTGTAATGATTAATTTTTATCTTATTTTTGTACCTTGAAATTATATTTTTGGATAACATGTTTATATGTTGCAGATATTGCCTCACTAAATGTTATTTAATAAAATAATATAGGGTTCACACAACTGTTTGAAAATAATTTATGACATTGTATTTGAAGTTTCTGTGGATTCTGTAGGATATGAACTTGCATGTTAGTTCAGAGTCTATTTTCTAATCATTTAATGGGTTTTTATCCATAATAATACAACCAAACTGTAAAGTCATATTTGTCACCTTTATTAATGGAGTACATAAGAAAATGTCAGTATTATAGATGTAAAGACTTAGTACTATTCAAATAGCACATTTGTAATATTATTTTTAATTAATTTCAAATTATTCATATTTTCTGTACCAATTACAGTTATTAAATGTGTGACATGAACAAATGTTATAAATCAAACGTTAATGCAGTATTCCAGAAAATTTTAATGCAATATCTTATGCAATTAATAATAATAGCTTTAAACCTTTGGATTAGAACTATGATTTAAACATTTGCTAACTTTTGCATTACCATAGTTTGATTTGACCTTGCATTATGCCATTTTCATCACTTTATATGAGTTTATTATTTATTCAACAGGTAGCAGAACTTTTTATCTTGACTCTTTTAATTATTTTTCAGGATGCGTTTCATTGAGTAAATAATTGAAATGTATGTGAAAATCAGTCAAAATATTTACAAATGAAAAAGCACCAAGAGTCACTGTATCAGGTGCTACTCATTTGAGTAATTCAGAAAATGGTCTTTATGTGCTAGTTAGTTGCTTAATGGCAAGGCAAAGGTATTCAGTATGAGAATCAACAGATAAACTAGCGACTTCCTAACAGTGTAAAATTAAGATAATTTTTAAGAAGGATCAGGAAAGGCTGGAAAACGCGAGACATTTTGCTTATATAGGTAGTATTTTGATTCAGGATGTTCAATATACCAAAGTGATTTGTATAATTATAGGAAACGTTATGGAAGCATTTATGACAATAATTGATGATTGAATTTTAGTGAGGATATGAAAAAGAGAAATTAAAAATATAGGGTGTGATACATGCATTATGAGATGTGAGAAGACTAGAAGCTTTTTAGATTTATTTTTAGTTATTCTATAAAAAGTGAAATTGGCTGAAAAGATAGAGAAATTAGTCATTAAATACAGTAGGAGTAGAGAAAAGAAATTGGGATAACTGCAGTTAGTTGCTTGCATGGTGGACAGTTTGGAAGAAGAATTTTTGCTGGGGGTCGAAAGTAGATCAAGTCAAGCTTATTTTAATCCTTGTGCCATATTTTTTCAACTCTAATACTGTTAAGGAAATGCATAGGTGCATCCTTGCATGATCAGTTCAAGACATTTTGGTGCTACATGTGAATTAGTTTTTGCTTCTAATTTTAGTCTAAATATATTATTTCTTCATGTAACATAATATTATTTAATGTGACTTATTTATTAAAGACTTATTGATAATACTTATTAAAGATTATTGATACAATTCTTCATAAATATGAGAGTGTTAAAATATCCTTTTATCAAACTAAAATAAGCTGCCTTTGCAGGTGACCACAATGATTTTGCTCACTGTTGGGTGGTCCCTCAACTCTCATAAAAATGAATGTTCCATGGAATTTATGAATAATATATACCTGTAGTGCTATGTTTGTTTTTCATGTGCAATCATTTATTCTTCCATACTAGCATGTGGTTGTTGGAATCTATTCTGAGTATAAATATCTTGTATTGTAATATAAGCATTAGTCTTCCAAACAATAATGTCAAGAAAGAGTTCATGTTTGACAGAAGACACTATTAGTGATATGATGGGGCTGAGTGAGTTTTGAAGAGAATAGTTCTGAGAATGAAAACAAAGTAATTATGTCTACCAATGGCATAGTTGGTATAAGTGGAATTGTGAGTGCCACTGAAATGGGAATAACTGAATGGCAAGAAGAATCTTCAACTGATAGTTGTTCTGAGGTAAAAAGTATTGAAGACTTTAGTTTGCGATACAGAGTAGGTTGAGAGGGGTCAACCAAGCCCTAGATTTTCTCACATATTTTGCAGAATCTAATGGGGAATTGGTGGCTCAAAATAATGCAGACGAAATATTTGAAAATTTTCATTATCATTAGACTTGTGAAACTTTTAGTAGTTCAAACAAATTTTTACATCCGAGAAAATAACAAAAGTCATCATGGTAAGATAAGGAGAAAAAGTTGCGAGAAAGATAAGATCAAAACTAACAAAGAGGGGAATGAAACTCTTTTGGATGGCTGCTACAACAAGGGATAATGCAAAAGCCAAGGATGGGTGATTACTTTAATTGTAATAATGAAATGCCTGTACTTTGCCAATAACAAGGCATGTTACAGAGGAGAGCAGGTTTCGGCAAAACTTGACAAGATAAAGCCACCATTTGATCATCTAATGAAGAAATTTCCAGTTATATTCCTGTGGATCTGATATCTATTGATGGGAGTTTATTGTTGTGGAAGGACCATAATTGATGGAAGGTGTACATTTGAAAGAAGTCTTGTTTTGGAATGGAGTTGTTTAAATTATATGAGGTAAAAACTGGATATTTGTGAAACTTTATTTATGTAGGAAAAGACACAGAAGTAGTAAATAAAGTCCAAGGTGTATCAAATTTTGTGAGACCCCTGTTCTTATGTTAGCAGAGAAACTCCTCAAGCAAGGCTACTTGATTGGGTTGGACAATTATTTTAGTAGTCCTGAGTGTTTTAATTTTGTTAATGAATTAGGTGCAGTTAGGACTGTTAGAGTCAATCACAAAGAACTTCCAAAAAATTATATGGGCCACAAATTGAAGACAGGAAGTAGTGATTGGATTTAAGAGAAAGCTCGTAGCAACAAAATGGAAAGATAGAAGGGAAGTCTGTATGCTCAGCTGTATCCACATTGCAAACAATAGTTTATGAAAACTACGGTCTGTTAACATAATATTTTTCAAAATGTTTTATTTCAGAAAGAAAGGAAATTTATGGAGGGCAGATGCTTTGAATACAGCCAAAGGATAAGAAAAGAAAGATTTTGGATAGTTTGAAAGAAGTGAGAGATAAAGATCTATAATTGATAGTTAATTATAACATTGTACTAGTTTACAAGAACTAGTTTTGCACTCAAGGATTTATTGTAAGGAAATTTCTTTTAAACTTGCTTTTTAGCAGAATTTATATAAGAATCATTTGCTCATGACACTTGCTGATTGCCATGCTCAAGTATATCCTTCATTGGACATATCCTATTCATATTTGACTTGTTTAAGTACATTTATGCTACAGAAAGGTTCTTTGTTCATGGTGTTTAGAGATATAAGGTCGTTAGACTCGTTGAGAATTGGAATATTGAATTTGATAATTGCAAAAAGTGGTTTCTAAGTTTTTCTTGTGATAATTTCTCATCTGTGTTCATTTTACATTGAGAATTACCATATGTGGCTTGTTATAGACTTTCTTAAAACAATAGGCATTTTAAGCAATTCTTTGTGTACCAATGGGCTAAACGTTTTACCTTTTTTATGGTCTTTTGCTTTAAAAATTAAATTAATTTCTAAATTTTCAAGGTAATAATTTCAGGTATATGTCTGTTTTGTATAAATTTTATTCTGCAGTGTTAATTAAGATACTGCATTGCATAAGATATAGAACAAACTTTGTGTGCTCAGCAGGTTTATGAAATATGATGCTGGCTAAACTAATGAAGCATGTGTTTAATGTATTTTGTATTTTGTAACATTTGGAAAAGATTGTATTTTGTAATGGATGAGACAATAAACAAAGATATTTATATAAAAGTGGTTACACCGAGGTAGCTTAGTTCACCCTAATATTTGTGGGTGTTTAGTCTCAATTAATGTTTCATTGTTTTTTTTTCCAAAAACCTTGTGTGTGTGCATGGATTCATAGGGAAAAACATTGTGCCATGTGGTTTATTGGGCTGGTGTTTGCCAAAACAGAGAACCTGAATGTGGACCTCACATTTGACATTCAGTCTTTCACGGATTCTGTTCATCGGCAAGCTGTTCAAATAAAAATGCTAAAAGATGGAATGAAGATAGAGGCGAGACATGTTAAAAGGTAAGAGTTTGTAAGACAATGTCTAAATTCCGACTTATTTGCAAAACTCTCAATGGATATATTATATGGCAAGTCTTATGTTAACCATGAAGTTTTTTATTAAAATTATTAGTAAGTAAATTAAGGAGCTTTTTTCTGCTATTGTCATTGTAATATTTATGGCTCAGCGTAGAAGATTGAAGTCTTTGAAAATAGACAAGCTAATTCTCATTGGTATCCCTATGTTGAAAAGAATTTTTTTTTAATAGTCATTTTTGTCACTTTCTAATATGTCACTTCCTCTGGGTTAATTGAATTTGTTCAAAGTTGTGTCAAACTTAGATCTTATTTATTGTAATTATTGTTTTGACAGGAAACAACTGAGCCAATATCTTTCACCCAGCATTCTTAAGAGAGAAAGAAAGGTAAGAGTAATGTTCTTTAAGAGTAGTTTCATCTCAAATTGTAAATAATTATTTTCAGCTTCTGTAGTAGTAACTGTTGTTTTAAAAATATTATTTGTTCTAATTTACTTGCATCATTTTTCCTTATTTATTTCTCTTTATATCTGAATTGACTTAATTTTTTAAAATATTGTTAACTATTTTTTGGGGTTCCTACCAATTGCAGCAATAATTTTTCAGGATTGTGAAGCAATACCAGTGTTATTCATTATCTGCAGCATGAATCATCCATAAATGTTTACCTAGTGAAGATTCATTTTTTAACTTAGTTTAAATTATTCATTATACTAATTTTTCGAGTGTTTGTGGTGTTATCACAATCTTATTTATCATATTTAGTATTATGAAACCGAGAATAAAATATTTTTTCTAATTCTTGACTTTGCTTATACAGTCAGCTGCTGCTTCTTCTGCAAATATGGTAACTTCAACAACACCAGGAAGTGGTACACCTCCTATGGAACGCAAGATAAAACGGCTTCGCAATGGAGCCAGTCCATCACCTTCACCTCCACCTTCCGATAATTCTTCATTTTCTGGTCCTGGTAACATGATGCCTGAGGTTGTCACACCAAGTGTTGCAAAAAAGAGGACAGCAGATTCTGCAGAAGATCCTTTCAACAAAAAAATTCGAATTCAAGAAGATGGATCATCATCTGGACTTCAGGTGTGCATTGTTAATGATGTATGTGCTGCATATCTGAAATAACCTGTTATTTTAAAAATTTTCAAGAAATTTTATTTCATTACTTATATTTTCTCGTTATAAAATTAACATTGCTGGCATCCAATATATTTTAAAAGAATTCAATCCATGCATATTTGTAGTTGTAGAACTGATGTCCATGGCCATCAGTCCCTTTCCGTGATCTTCGTATGCTTGGGGTTAGTTGGTTTTGTTTTGTACTTTCATTGGGCCTCGGCCAAGCTCCAGTATTTCCTCTGGTGGTTGTAGTTTCTATTTCTGCCACAAGATGGCAACTTTATTACGTCGTATTCTTTCATGACAAAAGAAAGTTATTTTACACATTGGCTTCTGGGAAGAATGTAACAAATTTGATGGGCAGTCAATGTTTTAATTGCATTTTCATGTTTTTTTAGGGAGAAGAATCGCCCAGCAATTCAATTGTAGTTAACTGTGGAGATGATTCCAATTCAAGATTCTCTTTGGAAGAAAGGGAGCCACAAAGTTCAGGAGTAGCAGGAGGTGCTGCTGATGGTGACCAGCCCTCGGTGGGGGTCAAGGGGCTGGCCGAGGAGGAGGAGTCAATGGAGGATGAGGAGGGGGGCTTGAGGGATGGTGGTGGAGGGTCGGCACACCTTGGCCGATCCTTGCAGGCTCCCTCCTCCTCTTCCTCCTCCAGCTCCTCCTCTTCACCTGCCCTTAACAAGGAGGTATGCATCATGTCACACTCGGAGCAGTTGCACCTCACATATTGTGTGTGTGCTTCGTAAGGGTCTGATGGTGTTCTTAGCCTCCTCTCCTACCCCCTGCAACTTGCCTCACATGTGCTACATACATAAGTTTTCCTTTATGTGTTCTACAGCGGCAATATTATCGTAATAAATTCAAAGAGTAGGCAATTGCAATGCAATGAATAAGTAGCCATTGCTAAATGTAAAATAGGTAGAAAGTTGAACGCAAGTTGACGTGCTCTATTTTGTTTCTTTTTCTTTCATTTTTGTCTTCCATAATTTCGGCAGTCCGTTTATAGTTGTAGTACTATATAACCATTTACAAGTCTTTTGTAATCAGAATGCCACATTGTCAAGCATTCCTAAAACTCTATTTCAGCATGCAGCCCTAAGTCTCAAATTTCTCCCTATCATCCGAGTTGCAGCCTTTGGCTGTTGCCAGTCCTCATTCTCCTGGATTATCTTGAATATTATTATACTTTACCAGATTATGCTGATTGTTTTGAGAATTTTGTGTATTTATGCAATAATAAGGTGCTTTCTCTGAATCAGTACAGTCATGTGGGATGGTAATACTACATGGCTGATGATTAAATTACATCGCAATTTGACGTGGCCCTCATTTACGTAACATTTAATGGGGGTAGGAGTTCAAAATCTAAAAGTTGCAAAGCATGGCTTCCCCAGAGCATTGTATGTGAAATTGCAAATTATCTATTTAATAATTCATTCTTGTTTACACATACATGAAATAAAGCCATTTCAATTTTCATGGCCTTTTATTTTGTTCTTATTGCTTGTATCAAATCACAATTCTTTGTGAAAATATGTAGTCAGCTGCAAATGTTTACACATAGAGCCTATTTCATAGCATACAATTCATAAAAAAATATACAACAGGTTGCTATAAAAAATACATTTTTAGATACAGTTGGTAAATTTGTTGGTATACATTTTCAATGGAAATCACTCTAGTATCTTAATCACTCTGAAATCTCAACAAATGCTGCTTAAACAAATTATCTTAATCACTTAGAAATAAAAATGTTTTGTTTAACCCCTCATACATGATTTAAATTCAGCGGAACATTGTGAGTCTTGCTGCTTGTTTGTTTTGTTGACTACTCATAAAATTGATGAAAAGAAAATCGGGCATATTGAAAATGTGGTAGTAATTATTTCATGAAATTGATTTTTTTTAATTTGCGTACATTTTTACTTTCTCCATATGTAGTGTAGGAGAAAGTATTGTTTTCTTGAAAGAATCTAATAATAGATTTCATCTGAAATACATGTTTTAAGGCTCCCTGATTACATTTTCACTATTATCTCGATGATATCTGTGTGATAGGAATTTTGTGGACACTGTAACTCAAAAGCTACTTATCAAATCAGTATAAAACTTTATATTTTAGATTTTTATTAGTAATTTAAGGTCTAAAAAGGTATTGACTGAAACTGGTCAACCAGAAGTGGAGGTTTATTCTTGTCATTTTTTTCCGGATATATCCTTGAGGACAATTTGGGTAAATATTTGTAATTATCAAAGTTGTAGGCAATATAATTCTCCGAAAGTTTTGTTTGAAACATTTTTTTTTTCATAAAATGGATTGTTTAAGAGATACTTTCATTATTTGTCTGAATTCGTGAAGTACCTTAATAAGTGATATCTTTGCTTCCATTGCTATGATAAAATTTTATAATTTCTGATAGCGATGCCAAGGGTAATTTAATTGCGATCAAAATTATCCCAATGCTATCTAGCATCATATTTTGTGGACATATTTCTTGTAATTATCCGCAGCAATGCCAATGGTAATTTTAATTGCGCATTGATATTTTTTTATCCATAGCAACAAATAACAATTCTGTTGACTTATTTTTTCAGTTTGAAAGGTTACCTATTCAAAGTATTTTTCATTGTAAAACTTATTCAAAGTGTTTAAAAATTATTCTTAACCAATAACCAAAAAGGGATTACAGAAACTCCTATATATAAATTTATTTAGTTGTTAAAAATTCTTAAAATTTAAACAAGTAGATAAATGTTTAGGTACTCAAGGACGAGTTAGGGAGCTGAAATTTTTCAGTTATTTAGTGCTTTATGCAAATGCAAAAATAAACATTTTAACATCTCCATAAAATTGTTATTGCGGCCATTAAAAAATTTTTAATGTTAAACAATTAGATATTATTTCACTTCTAGATGTGCTACAACATTAAAATTTAGCATAAATGTGTGACATAAGTACCAAACAATGGAAAAGTATAATGCTCTTAAAATTGCAAATTTTAGGGATTGCTTTTACTCCAATATTGTCCCATAAGAAAATGATGAAAATTGGTGCAGAGGTGCAAACTTTTGAATTAAAAATATTTCTAATAATAGAATGTCTCTCTGACAATTTAATGTTTTTCAAGATGAGATGAAATGCTTGCAGAATGCAAGCATCAACTACTTGTATGTTATATGTTACTATATAGCTGCTTCTTACGTATGATATATCATCATTATTGTGATATAGGAGGATACTAATCTTTTGGCACTTCCAGATAAGTTGGAGACTCAAAATTTTTTATGAGAATAGGACTATGTGCATAAGAAACTAGAAAAATCGAAAATCTCAAAAAAGTTTTAACAATGCGGCCACTAAAAATTTGCAATGTTTAAACAAATATTTAATGTTTGTGTATTTCTGAATGTGCTACAAAGCTGAAATTTTTTGTCAAGGTGGAATTCATAAAATAACCAAATGGGGATTATAGATATTCTGATATATTAATTGCTTTGACTGTTAAAAATGTTTAGGTACTCGAGGACGAGCTAAGGAGCAGAAAATTTTCATTAATTTAGAACTTGGTGCAGGAGTATACATTAACATTTGAAAATCTCCATAAAGTTGTTATTGCGGATGTTAAAATGTTTTAAAATTTAAAAAATTAAATATTATTTCACTTCCAGATGTGCTACAACATTAAAATTTGGCAGAAATGTGTGGGATTAGTACCAAACAATGGAAAGAGTCTAATATTCTAAAAGTTAAAAATTTTAGGGATTGATTTTACTTTAATATTGTCCCATAAAGAAAGAACAAAAAATGGTGTGGTCGTAGATTATTTGGTGCAGAGGAGCAAACTTTTGAGTTAAAAAATTTTTTCTAATAATTAAATGTTTGTTTGAAAAATTAATGTTTTTTCAAGGTGAGATGAAATGCTTGCAGAATGCAACCACCAACTATTTGTATGTTATATCATAAGTAAGAAGCTCTATATATAGGGTTACCAGATGTCCAGTTTTTCCCGGGCATCCTCTTTTTTAGGGTGACCGTAAACATCTGGGCGGGATTTAAATGTCTGGAATTTGATTATTTCCTTCTATTGTACGTTTTTTGTTATTTACGTTAATTTTTAGGAAACATTTTTAGAATTAGTAGTAACATTTTATCCCTAATTATATCATGAGATGTTAAATATCATTTTTGATGCTTGACTCGTTCAATTAGTCATTCCACAAATGGCATTAATAATATAATTTGTCATTTTATTATTCTTTAATAATCAGTTTAACTTTTATTTCAAAGTTAATTGGTAAACTTATGTTCAGAGTTTATATTTTTGTATATATTATTCAAGATATGTATATGAAGTTGTATATTCCTATATATTATTTACATATTCAGTCTGCCTTGTCAGAATTATTAATTATTATGTTTCGGATAACAAATCATAATAACCCATGAAATTTTAACTATTATTCCATTTTATTATATTTTTATGCATAAATGTTTGTCATAAAAACATTTACAGTCAACAGTTTACTTTAATAATATATAATTATATTTCCTTTATTGATACAACACCACAGTACAATTTTTTGTCCTTATAAAGTTAAATTTTAAAAGTCCGGATTTTGTGTTCTGTTGAAAATAAATATATGGTAACCCTAGCTATATAGAATGTTATATAGGAGGATACTAATGTTTAGGCACTTCAGATGAGCTAGAGACTCGAAATTCGGCAACCAAACAGAAAAATTCGAAATTGGGAAAATTCTTATTTTAATGGGCTATTCTGGCCCATTTTTGCCACGTAAGAAAAGCATGTAAATCATATCATATATCGAATATATAGGACGATACTAATGTTTAGGCACTTCCAGATGAGCTAGAGACTTGAAATTTTGTGTGTGTGTAGGATTACGTGCATAACCCACTAAATGAGTCAAAAATCTAAAAAAAAATGTGGCCACTAAAAATTTGCAAAATTTAAACAAATATTTAATGTTTATATATTTCTTAATGTGCTACAATGCAGAAATTTTTTGTGAAGGTAGAATTCATAAAATAACCAAATGGATTATAGAAATTCCGATATATAAATATGTTGGGCTGTTAAAAATTCTTAAATTTTAAACAAATAGATAGATAGATAGATTTAGGTACTACGGGACAACTGAATTTTTTTGTTATTTAGAGCTTGGTGCAAAAGCACACACAAACATTTTAAAATTTCCATGGAGTTGTTATTGCGACAATTAGAAATTTTTCAAATTTGAACAATTAGATAAATTTTATTTCACTTCTAGATCTGCTACAACATTAAAATTTGGCAGAAATAAGTGACATAAGTACCAAACAATGGAGAAAGTATAATGCTCTTAAAATTGCAAATTTTAGGGATTCCTTTTACTCCAATATTGTTCCATAAGAAAATAACAAAAATTGGTGCAGAGGTGCAAATTTTAGAATTAAAAAATATTTCCAATAATGGAATATATCTCTGAAGAATTAATTTGTTTTTCAATGTGAGATGAAATGCTTGCAGAATGCAAGTACCAACTACTTGTATCCTATATATCTAAGAAGCAGCTATTTGTAATAGATGAAAGGATATTTCTGGATTGTGACATTTTGTAAGATATGACTGAGACAACATGTCATCATTGTCATCAAAAGAAATTCTATATGTACTTTAATATAACCTACAAACAAAAAATATTATTGTACTTACACTTCCAAATACAGAATCATATAATGTCCATATAATTCCACTGAAAAACGTGCTGCTTACTAGACTATTTTAATTTCTTACTTATGCTATTTTCTACTTCAGTTTCATGTTATTATAGCAATAAATGTCTAATACATTTGTCTCATTCAGAAAAACAATTATGTCATCACTTAAAATGTAAATCAACTGCTATTTATTGCAAGTCTCCAAAAATTGCAGATGATATCATAGATGAAAGATAGAATATAAAATCGTAGAAATATTCTCCCAAACTTGAAGCATAGTAATATATGTTATTGGCACTCAAAATTCTTTATGCAGCTGTACATGCGTGAGGGGTTAAGCTATAATACAGGTGCTCCAGTAGTACTTTAAAGGAGATTTATAATGTAACTCTCTACCTTCATTGTTCTTTAGAATTGTGTTTTTTTACTAAAAAATCCTTCACCAGCTATAAAGCAGTCAACACAAATTTACCATGTATTTCATACTTTGCATGAAGTTGGATGCGGTGTAGGTTTTTCTGAGGCAGATAATGCTTGGTATGTTATCTGCCATACCATAATATTTTTCTCTCAATTCTTCTGTTTTGTGAAAGGTAATGATGATGGCTTTACAAGGGCAATATGATGAAGAGCCTAGAAATGAGTAAGTATTACGGACTTCATCTTAGTGCTTACATGGTTTAGGAGATATTTATGCCAACTTTTTTCTGTGTAGTGAGAAATATGACAGGGAAATGCTTCAGGTAAGTCCTCAATAATTTGGAATTATTTACTCAAAGCACTCTCTCTTGATTATTGCCATCAAGATGTTAATTACACATGTTAATTTCGCTGCAAATATTTTGACATTTCACCTGTCTTTGATATGATCAGAGAATAGCCAACTCATTCAGATATCCTTATGTTCATTAATTTTGCCGTGAAATTTTACATACAACTTAATTATTATTAGCTTCAAGTAGTAATTCTTCTCCTAAATCACCTAGTAATGTTATCTCCTGATAACGTTGTAGAATTTTTGTGATACAGGTAAAAAAAATCAAGCAGAAAATTTGAAGCTCCTTATCACCTATTTATGCATTTTTGTTTTCTCCCATTTTTAGATCTTCAAGTGTAATATTATTTAAATGAAGTTAAATAATTTATACAATGAAGGGAAGAATGTTTTTATGTTAATGTATTTCCTTTTGAACATATTTTGATTTTGTTTCTAATTGTTTTGTATCTTTAAATTTTGACTGGAAGTTTACTGCCTTTTTCTGGTATTCATAAATATATGGTAGGGTTTCAGAGTAATGCATTTGATTGCAAATGTGTATTTACTCATTGTAACTGTTTGTCATCTTCGTTACTTATTCATTTTTAAGTATAATTAGAAATCTTTTATTTATGAGTTCTTAATGCCATATTTTGTATTGTGGGATTTATCTTTAGGAGAAGAATATTAATGATAAATAAATGTTGAAAGTCCTTGTGTTTTCCCTCCAAAAAGCAATTAATTAATTATTTAAGATAAAAAATAAATAAAATAGTTAAGTCAAACTTTTGTCTACGGAAAATCTGGATTTTGTGGTAGAGGGTGTAAAAATGAAAATGAGTCATTTTCCATGGTTTTCTCTTGGATGATTTAAAAAATATTCTACCTTTTAATGAGTGAAGTTATCAAAATAGAGCTGTTTTACATGTTGTATATGGATCAGAAAGATCTATATTTTTTAATGTTTTGGTTCACCTTACAATTAAAGCTGGTTGCAAAATGTTGTTTTGCTCAAAGAAATTCATCTTATACTCTCTATCATTTATTCCAATTTCTGTTGTTTAGTTTATATTTAGTAGTGTGATACTTGAGCTTTACCTAATTGTTGATTCTGTGTTTCAGTGTTGGTATAATTAAATTTTATTGTCTAATAATTTGGTATTTTCCTCTCATACAGGAATCCAGGGGTACATTACATGAAGGATACGTCTGCACATGAGGTGCTTTATAGTGAGAGGAAATTGAGCATGAAATGGTAAGTTGCATGTATGTTTTATTCAGCCTGTATGATCAAAAGAAACTTGCTATTTATTGATTGTTTTTGGTCTTCATTTTTCTCTTGGTAAAAACTTGTTTGGGATAGCATGTTTAGCACCTCTTCCTAGTGCTGGATTAGCCTTATTTATAAAACAAGTAATGTATTGGCATTGAACATTTCAGGAAAGACCTTAAAGTGAGCAGCATGTTAGATTATCTCACCATTATGCTGGTCATTGTGAAGGTGGCTATTGTGGAACTGCTGGAGAAGCTGCTTGCAATCTTTGGTTTAATGTGGAAATAGTCCTACATGCTATTCAAGAAATCTCATGTCTGAAATGATTATCATATTTATTTTGTAAAAGAAATGTTGCAAAATAATTTACAGAAGTTTTGAGTTAATAATCATTCGCTGGGAATGGTCTTTCCTTCAGTGCAGACCTGTGAAAGAGGAGACTAATAGTCTGTTTTTTCCTTTACAAACTAAAGATATATTGAGTTGTCCTTTGTCTCTTTATCTACTTAATCATTCAACAATTTTCTATGGATGATATTGGATTCTGTGAATATATATATATATATATATTGTACATAGTTAATTGAAAGAATATTGCCTTCTCTACTTCTAACCAGAGACTGTGTAGTGAATGGCATAAAAGGATCTCTTTGATTTCATGAACGTTTAAAGTGCAATCAGTTTAAACAGTGGAAGAATAAACAAGTATTAATTTTTATGTGGGACCAAACAGTATTTAGTATGGTTTTGGTATAAAATTCTTGTCCTAGCCAAAGTGGACAAGTAGTAAGTTTAGGAAAGGTAAGAATTGTTATCAGATAATTTGGCCTTACATTCATAATGTTGCATTTGCTCATGTCAATCTGCTATTTAATGGGTTAAATATTCTGGTAATCTTTCATATTTAGATGATATTAATTAGAGCTTATTTTTAGTGTGATTGAGTATATAATTCTAGCTATGCTAAAATATCCTCAGTCATATGTGTTCTCTCTACTTGATTCATGGTTGTTCATATTGTTTTCATTTGTTCTGTAATATTTTTGTTCAGACTTTTTAATGATTTCATCTGTGAGAAAGTTGTATTTGGGAATCTGATGGCAACTTACAAGGCTAGTTCAGTGGAAAACCATTCAATTTTCTCTACTTGAAAGTATATTAAATTTTGGCAGTATGAGTACGATGGCTAGACATTACACTGCTAAAGCTCATGCTGAATGACTGGCTGTAAAATGTATATTGTGGTACTAATATGTACAGGTATGATGAAAATTTTTTATAACAGAGAGAAGCAGACCTCAAGAAGTTTATATTTTGATCCATTAAGAGCACCACTCAGAAAATCCTGATCAGTTGATTAACAAGAAAATATTTTTGATCTGCAAACAGTCCATCAACATGCCTTCATGTTCAGCACATTTGAAATGCAACTTTCAGCTGGAAGGTGTGTATTCATTCATTGCAACATAGGCATCATCAAATTCTATCTTGGAATCATGAAACATCGCATGAAGACAAGGAAGAGATCCAATATCCCACAAGATGATGGGGTTATATCAGGCAATTGCCTGTTACTTTACATTCTAAATAGACTTTCTTCAAGGAGGAAATATTTAGCAATGGAAGAGGTGTCAATATTGCTCTAAAATACTTGTGTAGCTTAAGTTACCTACTCTCTTTTTTAAGTAATTAAAATGAGTTGCTATTGAACCAGCCTTGTAAGAAAGTAAGATTGGTCAGTTTTAGACATTTTTTCCTTTTTGAGTGGAAATGAAAAGTTATTGTAGTAGTTTTTCCTTTCATTCCTAGACTTAATAGTATAAGATTTAAATTTTTATGAAAGGCGCACATCGGTTGCAGGAAATTATTTCAAAGTTTTAAGTTCACAAAAAGATCACTTGAAATTATTTTGCTTGACAAATTACTAAATCGTACTCTCTAAATTAGTAGCATTTTTCTTGCTTTTACATTACGTGGGAGTATTTTGCAGATTAGTATTATGTCAACTTAACCATGTTTGGTTTTCATTTTGACAGGCTGACCCATGTACGCAGTTGCCTGTGTGGCTGACTGAAGAAGCACCTGTGCTGCTTCTACACAGTGCTGTTATTATTTTTATTTTGAATTCCAATGTCATTCAAATCACAGATAGCTGGGACCACTTTCTATAATAGGTTACTGCGTTTGGAGTGGAATTTTTTTCAAGGGTATATTATATACTTTATAAGTGCTTAAATGGCATAAAAGAGATGAAATTGTTTGTAAAGTTTAATTTATGTTTTAAATATATTGTGGTCCTTGAGTGAATGCCTACCTATGCGGTTTGGGAGTCCTAATTGGTAAGTATGTACATAGGAGTGTTTGCTTCATGTATGACTCAATCATTGGAAGCATTTTGTATGTTGTGCTAAGATTCCATCTAATTGTTTTGGGTGGTCTTCAGAGTGAGTTAAAAGAATTAAATCGAAAAAAAGTGTCAATAGGAAGAAGACAAATGAATTCTTTATATTCAGATTTTGTGCTTGGTGTTTGGTTTGGTAAGTGAATATATCATCATTACGAATGTTTCCAAATATTGGTAATAAATGTTTGTATATTTAATTGCCTTTAATACTTGGAAGTAGTTATGTATTCATTTTGAAAGCGTAATAAATATATCAACTTGCACTCGTGTATTTCATTTCTCCCCTAAATGCACATTATGGGTAATATTTTTCTTAATTATTGTATCAGTATTTGCTGGTTTTTAAACATTTTTTGCTGTCCTGCAGTATTTTTAGCATGTGTGAATTAGCATATATGACCACAAATTTATGTTAAGTAATAGTTTGCTCTTTCAAATCTATTTTTATTTTTTCACACATTATTTGCTTTACAATTCTGGATTCCTGTTGGATATAAGGGGCCATCCTTAAATGATGTCACAGCATTTTTGGTATTTTTGACCCCCCCCCCTCCCCCCTCTGTCACAAAGTGTCACATAGAGCTTCACCCCCCCCCCCCTCCCATGTCACAAAGTTGTCACACAGTCCCTTAAGAAAGGAAGATTTTTTGTATATAACTAGAGTTAACAGACTTCAATTGCTAAAAATGAAAGACGTATTCAAGAAGATTCGGTTGTTTGCAAACTGGTCTGCAGTGTTTGATTGCCATTGTGACGCGACACCATGGCAAGTGGCATGGGTGTGCCGGCCCTTGCAATTGTGTCAAATTTTACCCTTGAACGATGAAATGCCAATATATTGGGCCGAGGGTCTAGCGGCATTAATGGCCGCTGTGTCCATGTGTAAAAATGCTCCCATGTATTCAAACTAATGTATATACTGACAATATGGCTGTATTAGCCGCAGTCCAGAAAGGCTCTGGATTACTATTTTCATGTGATATGTATATTGCTTTGCTTATGCTACTAATAAAGGATTCGTCAAGTAAGGTGATCTGGCGGTACGTTCCGACCGACCAATTTAGCCGATCGTCCTTCCCGGACTATCCACACAATAACAACTTAAGCTGATAATTAAGTATACAGCTTAATATAATAGTTATTGGAGTTTTTCCGTGAGGTTTAGTTTTGCATTATGTTTTTCAACTGTTATTTACAAGTTTCCACCAGAGGGCCAGTGGCAGGAAAGATGAGTCAAACGGAGAATAAATAAAAGTTAGTGAATGTCACTTCAAGAAAATTAAGGAAATAAAGCACAAGATCTTGGCAAAAATCTTTACTTATTTGTGACATCACATTGTTTTACATATACTCCCCCCCCCCCCTTGTCACAAAATGTCGTCACATATTCCCAGACCCCCCTCCCCCTTAAGCGTGACATCATTTAAGAATGACCCCTAATGAATGAGGTAAAAGAAAGTAATACAAGTAAGAGGAGACTAAATAAAGTGTTTAAATGTTACCAAAGGAAGTCTCACTTGAGAAATTAAAGGTCTTGCCTCAGAAAAGTTGATTTTTTAGCATTTACGTACCTGGAAAATTTGTATACGGAGTGGCACAAAATTGGCGATACCAGTACCATAAAAATTTAATGAAGATATTAAAAAAATGATCTAGAAAAGCATTCATTGCCAATTAAACATGTCTGTCCATGATTCATTACCCATCTCCAAGAATGTCTTAAAACCAATGCAAAACATCCATCCTTAAGAGTGCAATGAATAGGAATGGTTTAAGGGTCCATACTTAAGGAAGGTGGATTTCATAATGTAAATAGTTCAACACACTGTATTTGGTGAGTTTCTATCCTTTCATGAACTTTTCAATTATTTGAAAATGCTAAAGGAGACCACTAATCTCTAAGGCAGGGGTTCTCAACCTTTTTCATGTGTTGAGCACTTAGTTGTATTCTAGTATATCAAGCAAGTACTGGGCTATATCCTAGAATATCAAGTGAACACCCAGTGGCAGGTTACCGCACAGCTGCATGAGGCACTTGTCTGGGGCCTCAAAACTCAACTTTTTTCAGTATTTTATTTAGTAAAATATTTCACAATCAGTATAATCTACTGCTTATGTACACATCTCATGTTTTTACTTAGGTTTGTATGCCCATTAGCGATGCAAGTGGAGAATGCTTAAATGAGTAAAGAATTATCATCGTAATAGTTACATTTGAGTGATTTGTCAAGTTTGTTTATTGAAAATGATTTAGTTCAGTCATTTGATTATGAAACTATTATAGATAACTTTGCCAAATTAAAAGCAAGAAAGGCAGTTTAATCTTTAATTTAATACCTATTGTTCCTATTATATTTATTGATAGTTAATACCAAATATAAGGTAGTTTTTGTTAAATACAGTATGAAGAACATTTATTTTTGTTTATAATTCATTTTTTTTTATTTTTAATACCTATATGCAAGTTTATATAATACATATTAAATTTTCTATTAGTGTATGTCTATAATTCAATTTATTTAACACATTCCATGTGGGCGCAAATTTGTTTGCCATTCCCGGTGACGGTATTTTTTTTCTAATTTTCACCAGTATAGACACATAGAAAAAATCTTACCTCCAACGTTAAACTGCAGTAGAAATCCAAAAAATCGGCTGGCAATGAAACGGCTTCTTCCTCTGCGATGGTTAGGGAACAACTAAGGGCGTTGTAGTGAAAAAAGGTCACCCTGAGTGTGCTAGTACCTAAACTAAAGGTAAATAGCATCCCTAGACCGATGACCTCATATGAAGTCACCCGCCAGTGGCGGAGGGTACGCATGACTTCATATGAAGTCACCCGCACAATGTGTTAACCTGCTACATACGTTTTTTCCATTCATAGGTTGTAAAAATTTTTGTAGATTGAGTACCCCACCCCCCTCACAGACAGTTGGGGGCCTCTCGAACCTTTTGCGCCTGGGGCCTTCAGGTAATCTACCACTGCGAGCACCACTATACTTTTGCAAAAAATAATGATCATAAATACTAAAATCAAACCAATGTCAGTGTCATTAGTAGTGTTCTTATATACGTTTAGAAAGAAAGCAATTGATCATATTAAATTTATGTTAGGAAACCCGATTTAAGCATCTTAGAAGTGCACAACCAGGCTGCTGAAGAGCACAATCAAGCTGCCAAAGAGCACAATCAAGCTGCCAAAGAGCACAATCAAGCTGCCAAAGAGCACAGCTGTGCTCTCGAGCAGAACCCCTGCTCTAAGGACATGATTGCATAAAAATTAATTGGTATAATAATTTATTGCTTAATTTAAATTAATTCATTGAATATGTAATAATTTATAACAGTTTTACTCAGTTCAAAAATCTATATGCATTTATATTAATAAGTATTTTGGATAAGATTAACGCCTCAAAAAATATTTCCCTAAATAACAGGTAAATCACAAATATTCTAGAATGTAGTAAAATATACAGTTTAAATATTTTTAGGAGCAATAAGATGATGCATCTAAAGACCTATGTAACCATCTTCCACACATATGCTGTATTTCCAAAATGTTCATTATCCATATTATTATTTTAAGCATTTCAAAGAATGGGAACGTTTTAGATTTGAATATCTCCAGCTCAAATTTACGGGAGTGAATTTTTTTTAAATTTGGAATAGATACTGTATGAAGAGCTATATTTTGTAGATTTTCAGATCAACACTTGCTAAAATTTTGCGGCAGATAACCACTCGTCACATATTTAAAAAAATATCATGCAATTGTTACCAAAGCTTAACCCTTTCATGGGAAAATTATTTCTATAGGTTCTAGGACACAATCAATTATTCACCACTCTCTCGTGCCAAGATAGCGCAATTCCTGACTTTGTATTTTTTACAAAGTTAGAATAGAATATGGTACATACTAAACAAAAGCAGGATACATGGTTCCCACGAACCCAGATAAGAAATATATTTGGTGGGAAGCATACTTCCCGCAGCCTACAAAAGGGTTAAGTAGGAATAAAGATAAAATAACGAAATATTTCTCCTCGAACCCGTTGATGGTAAGCAAAATAGGGCTATTTTCTTGTAATTTTTGGCAGTTTTACTTTTGTATTATCTTCGTCAATATGGTTACTTGAACATCTTTCATTACCTTTTAAAATCATCGCTCGTTTCGATTCATAGAAGTCAATTTTTCCTTGCTTTATGTGTCATAAAATACACAATAAAACATAAAATAAGGCAGCAAAACTGTATCCGTTGAGTCCGAAAAACCTCAAATTTTATTTTTCAACCATCGCGCCAAAAGCTATGAAGTTTTCAATCTCTAGATAGCGATACTGCGCAGGATATCTGAAGAACCGGGGTGTCATCTGCTCCATTCTCAGCTCTGCAGATTCACAAGCTCGAATTCTATTTTTCCAGCTCGTTTGCGAAGGAAAGTCGAGCCGTCTGATTCATAATTTGTTGAATGTATTTCGATACTCGTTCTTAAGTCGGTGTTCCCAACCAATCCGAGGGAACGAGTTCTTTTCCATGAATTTGGTCCGGAAACTGTGTCCGGGGGTATCATCCCTGAGCCGGCGAAATCGATAAACGTAGCGAGCACCAAGGGTGAGTTCAAATTTAATTCTATCCCTTAAGCATCCTTCTTCGATGACTTTTACTTGTTAACCTGAAATTATCTGCGTTATCACTCGAGCTGTTCAATTATTCTGAAATTTACTCGTTAGAGTAGCTTTATTATTGGCTCGCGAATAATTACAAACATGAGGTGGTGTTTTGATTTAAGTTCTTTATACACCGTATCTAAACCGAGGATTCGAGCATTTTCATATTCTCAGGTATTTTTCTTTACAGAATTTTAAGTGAGTATTTAACGTTTTCACTCTCTGTTATAAGTATCTGTCTAACATTCCACGTCAAAAAACTGATTACCAAAAATCCGTGAAATCCTCAGGAAGAAGATTAATACCTCAAGTGTGAATTTAATTTTGTAATCAATAATTATTTAAAGCTTGAGTTGACCGACCAGCAATTTAATTGCCCTTTATCTACTATATCTAGAGGTTATACAAACCAAATAGTCAAAACAATAATAAAATCCCAATGTGTTAAAGAGTTCTGTATGTTGTCCATCCCCTTGAAATCCGCAAAGAAAGGCGCCGTTCGGCTGCCATAGTTACGGAGGCGGGGGTGAAAAAGTGCGGGATAAGAAACTACCCTCAGGGCCGGATTAAGGCATAGGCCATGGCCTAGGGCCCCGCGCGAGGCGGGTGCGGGGCTAGCCTAGCGTGAAAGGGCGGCGGGACCCATAGGACCTCCACAAAATCGGTCAACCAATTTTAGCAAAACTCCCCAATACCACATTTCATCAAAATACGTCCAGCGGTTTCTGAGTTGAAACAAAAGAACATTGTAGGTCTTCGTATAAAGTGGTCATCATTTTTGTTCGATTTTGACCAAAATTGAAAGCGATCAATCAATTTTAGCAAAACTCCCCAATACCGAATTTCATCATAATAGGTCCAACGGTTTCCGAGTTTTAACATGCGGACGGATGGAATCGACCTCCCCTAAATGCGTTCACCCCGTGCAAAGAACGCATAATAATTGATTTAAATTTAACGTTTACCTTAGACTTTGAGACTTGATATTGATATAAGGAACTGTTAAATTTTTATCGTATAAATTATGTGGTTCATATCGCAAAATTTTAGTATTATAATTTTTATGCAAATAAAAATATTAACTATATAGAAGTGTTTATAAAAATTCATTTTTAGATGTTATTTACCAGTGAAGCGATAGTAGCAGAACGCATTATGGGCACGTCTCGTACGTCCATCCGTCCGTCGTAACTTTCATCATCTAAACCGCTAGACGGATTTAATTAAATGAAGTAGGAGTTATCCTTATTAAAATTATGTCGCCCAATTGTGATTTTGAACTGCATCAGTCAATTAGATCTTCCACTTTACATAAATACTTTTATAAACTTTATTAAACTATACTCGTATGTCGTTAAATGGCATCCGTCGAGCAACAATTAAAAATCTGATGTGGCCACCACATGACTTTCTCCATATCTGTTATATTTCTAAAAATTCCAAATAGGTTACCTAATAATAAATAGTTTAAGAAACCGAGAAAATTTTAGACTTAACAAAGAACAGAAATAAACTCAAACCATAACCTTCTAATATTGGGTATAGTCAAAAAGCTCCAACAATTAAGAAAAGAAAAAGGGGCGTTACTAAGACGTAACTAAGCGTCAATTGTTAGCAATAGTCGTCGGTAGGTGGCGTGGTGGTGGGAGCTAAAAATATAAGATATCTCTTAAAAAATGCATTATATGGAAAAATGTTTCAAACAAAGGTTGTAAAAAATTAAATTTCCTATAACCTTTATTCCAGTACATTTTTACATTTATCAAATATTAAAGCAAATATTTCAAAATAACGGCTAAGTGACAAGAGTAAACACCCACTTCCGTTTGACCGATTTTTACTAAAAACTAATCAGTTCGTGTGACTGTCATAAAAATGTTAAATATAAAATTTCGCGTTGACCTAATTAATAGTTTTTGAGTTAGAGCACCCACAAAAAGCTATCATATACACACACAGGCATCATCGAGAAAATGGTCAAAACGTGTTCAGGGCACCTCAAAACGTCTATTTCCGTTGAAATCTCGAAGTGGATTTTTTTCATTAATACAATACTTTCCCCTATACTACGTATATGGAGAGAGTAAAAATCATAAAATTTCTCTCCCTAGCTCCTATATGATCTGTAAGGTATATACTTTATTCTGATAGAGGACTTCATTTACCGCGAAGAAGTCCGCGAGACCGCATAATTACGAGTTATAGTTTCAGAGATAAAAATTCAAGAAAATCCCGAGAAATACATCGCATATTTTATTTAAATCGATCGCTAAGACGGTTCTTTCGGTAAGCAATAATTAAATACCATATTTTTCTCTTTCTATCTCTTATATGATCTGTAAATTATATATTACAAAAATATTCGTATAGAGGACAACATTTTCCGCTAAACAGTCCACGAGATCACATAATTTCGACTTTAATTTCGGGTATAATAATTAAAGAATCTTTCGATGCCGTTTTGTACGTATTTACCATAAAGAACGCCTTCGAAATCTCTGTGTATTCCATTTATGGAGTATACTTTTCCATCTTGTTGTTTCATCGCTTGTTCATAAATTTATCGAAAAAACTCCGCGGAATAATTGCGCGGCTCTCAGCTATTTTGGTATATTTGGAGGTCCTGATAACTAATATGATACTCCTGTCAGAAATTAATATTTACAGATATATTGGACATTAAATCATTTAATTTAATATAAATGTACCTGCCATCCAGTCACAATTTAGGTCGTTAACAGTTAAAACAACCATATAACAAACAAGACTGATTTTCAAGTAGTAGTACGAACGACACTGTGTAATATTTTTACTGGATTAAAGAAACCTTTCAATAGCAGAGTTTGTTTTATCAAGAAGAGCTCGATTTTTTGTTTTGTATGTATTTTTTATAATATTAAAAATAAATGTGTTATACAAAGTCGTTTTAGCATTACATAAATAAGAAAGTATCTGATTCGCCCTCGTCCCATTCCACATTTTTCGGTTCACTGGGGCCCTGCATTGGACCCCGGCCTAGGGCACCGCGAACTCTAAAACAGGCTCTGACTACCCTTCCAGCCTATTGCCATCTCTCGCCCTAATAAAGACGTATATCTATCTATCTATCCCAACCTTTCTTATTTTATAAATACAAACGTTTATGTTGTACATTGATATAGTTTACAAATTTAATAGAGCGACTCCTCAGTTTAATGCTGATATTGTTAAATTCTGGTATTTATATTGCGGTGAATTTGAAATAAATATTTTTTCTAGAAACGGGATATATAAGTTGCAGACTGTTTTAGAACTCCGTAAAGGCAGTTGGTAATTTTTTAAATTTCTCTCTGAGAGAGAAGTTCATTACTATTACTATTGAATTTACATTAAAAAAAGTCATTTAAGAACAAATGGCATAACAGATTTGTCAGTTTAAAGGTTGATTCAAGACTTTTCAAAATGCTGAACGTGCTAAATGTAATTAAGGCGGCCGGTTAAGCTTCTATGGTTTTATAAGTTATTTACAATGAGAATAACATGCCCTTTACCAGTTAATTATGGCAATAATCGTGTCTGGAATCTAACCTGAGAACTTTGAGGGGAATGTCTAAGGGAATACAGGATATTAAAAATGCTTAAGAAAACCACATTTCTATCATAATTGTTACGGTACCTCAAACCGCACAATTGAAATAATATCATAGATCGTCCGTTCAGTAAATTATAAAAAACGTTATAAGATGTAAAAATATTCAGGTGAGTAAAATTTAAAGGGCCCAAACAAAATTCCAAAATCGAGTTATCGTTTTAAGGGTTAAATATTTCGCTCTCTCTCTTATAAGCGGCTCCTACTGGACGGTGTCAATCCAATAAAGTAAGAGGAAGTCGACGTTATCTTTAATGATCCTTTACTCAGACTTAATTTTTAATGTAAAAGTAAACAATTCCGTTATTCGATTTTTATATACAAACCAATTCCCTTGGAAAGAGGGAGTATAGCTTAATTTAAAAAACGACAGTTTTTCAGTCAAACTCGCATTCATAATGAAAATTAATGAATATTAAAGCCAAGCACTAAAAAGTCCGATTTTTTATGCAAATTCCAACATTCATGCGTTGTATGTTGCAATTTTGAGGATATGTACCTATTAAGACAAGAAGTTAAAATTTATTCTTGGTTCGCTGATACATTTTTTATGGCCATTCTTTATTTCATTTGCGTTGTATTTTTCTCTTTAACATTTTTAATGAGTCATTATAAATTGACTAGACATAACTTGTGTTTTGGAAAATTAAACTAAAAATTAAGCGAATTTCATTTTTTGCCGTTATATACAACCATCGGTGAGACGGGGCTTCAGCTAGTTCACTCATTAGCGATTTCCATCGTATGGACAACATTTTCCTATAAATTCATGAAAATATTTCAAAAGATATCGGTTTTTTAAAATGTATGTTGTACCTTTGCTTGATTGTTTCATCGCACTTTAAATGCATTTTTTTTGTATCGATCTTCCGCATGCGTCATAAACAGTTCCGCTGAAGATGACACTCATTTGGGTCAAGGATGGATGGAACCTTCTAATCATAATTATTATTTCCACATTCCTAACGATTAAGCAATCTTGATTGTAATACAATTTTGGGAACATATATACATTCATACCTCGCTTTGCGCGAACCCGTTTTAAGTGGATTCGTAATAGCGCGAAGCAGGCCAGCGCCTACCTGATGTTCAAAAAACAAAGCTGGCCGACAGTTGAGGAGACCTAGCCAGAAATATCGTATATTAGAAATTCCATTTTTACAGACTTGAGGTTTTTAGTATAATAGCCTTTGGATCCCCATTTAGGGCCAGGGTGTGGCACGTCCATGCTATAAAAGAAACTCCCAGGACGGCATAACGTTTTTATCACTCGATCGACGCTTATGTTGGCGTTATTATTTATAAAGAACGGTGACTATCCGAATAAAGCTTCCTCGCTGATTTATTTAGGGTTTCATTCATACAGGAAATATTTACATTTTGCTCAGTATAATGAAGTTCTTAGTTTTCTATATCATTTGATAATGACTGATGAAGATAAGTTCCTGAGTGAATGTAAAGATTTGCATCTGGCATTGATGGATGAAAGCCGACAAGAAGCTGTTCTTTCATGTTAACGGCGCATTTTTATTAATACTACGCTTTAATTTTCGCGTCCATGAAACATATCCTCATTGACGTAATGACCCCGTTTTGCGCGAATTTCGTTTAGCTCGAAAATTTCAGGAACCTATTGTCGCGCCAAACGAGGTATGGCTATACAGTGTTTACTCTTGTGATTTCCCCTTTATATCGCCCTTGCCTCGAAACTCGGGGAAGGGGAGAGGAAGGGGAAAGGATGACAGAAATTTTTCGCTTAGGTGTGACAGGTGTATCTGCTCTAAGGCTAGTACAGATTTCGGAACGAAAATAAATAATTAATTGTATTGTTTTACAAGTTGATATGCACCTTTTTTCATTTATTGCTGTACTAGTAGGCTGTATTGAAATAAAGCTTGAAGATACGCGGAGAAAAGCATAATATTCCTCCAAATTGAAGAAAGGGAAATACAGTAAATTTTAAAGCTCTTACCAAACGACTATAAATGAAAGTTTTTGTTTATTTTTATTTTGGAGATTAGTTGCTCATAATAGCATCTTTTTTGTGTAGACATTTTTAAACAAAATTTCGGAATATCTTTGGATGCAAATCAACGATTAGAAGCAAATTTTTAAGATGAACTAATCCTTGCAAATATTTTGTCCATTCTCATTAATGCCACCGTTGAATCGTGCACATCGCACAAAAGTTTTCTTATGTAAGGGGAAAAATCGATCAGAAACTCAAATTGATTAATGTATTGTAACCATAAAAAATCCATTAACTATATCGATTTTTTTACCGAAAAATCTTTTGTAACATCAATCCATTTCTGTTTAATAATATTTACTCGCTGAATGAACGAGTGTGGATATCCCATTTCATTTTTCGGCAAAAAAATATAAAATTTTGTATCATTTCGATTTGGCAGCATTTCTTTCTTCAACATGGATAGACTAAAAATCAAAGCTTAAGGCAAGCGAATCTGGAGAATTTGGCCAATAGATATCTGAGGACATGACTTCCTAATCGATGTATTTTCTATTTTTGCAATATTTTAAAATATTTTTCTGCAATTCTTATTTTGTTTTAGGCACAAGCGTAGGTAAAAGTTTGATGATGTAGCAGCTCGGCGCTGCCTGTTTGACGGACAACTTCCTCTTCAAAAATCTTCCTTCATGTACCTACAACACTATCCTTCGATGTTTTTGCTTCTGGTTCTCATTGCATTGCCACATGCATTTTCAGGTGAGATTGGTCATACTGGTTTCCTCTAATTTTGCTATGGAGACCGTGTTTCTTCCGTTTCTCTGATATAAATATATTTTAAAATAAAATGTGCGATGGGCCTACTCTTGTGGAACTCTTCCATGATGGACAAATAAAATAAAAAATTTGTATTTTTCCCAGTTTTATTATTTCAATAGTACCTGAGTTTCGATGTGATCTACAGGATGATGTATCACATCGAAACTCGGGTCGTATTGAAATATTAAAACTGTAAAAAACAAAGTTTTCATTTTATTTGTTCATAAACATGCTGATGGTAAAATTTCATTATGTAGGTCTTCACGTGAGGAATTCATCTGAACCTGTGTCTCCTACGAATTCGAGTCGTCCGCCGGCTGCATTGAGCGAAAATGTGGTCGGCGAAGAAGAGGATCCTCTATTGGGCATACCAGATGACAGCCTAGCCGACGCTGACCTTCATGACCATGATGTAATCGACAGCGTTGTGTACCTTTATTTTGGGGGAGACGCTGCTCTTTCTCCGAGATCTGGAAGTGGCTCTTCCACATGGATGAACGATGGATGGTGGCTTTGGTGGGCTGCAGGTCCTGTTCTCTCCATACCGCCACAAGCTCTCACTCTGTGGTCTGCACTTAGGCGGCTGCAAAGACGCCGCAGGCCGCGGAGGAGAAGGAGACAAGTTGAAGACCCCCGTTGTCACTATGCTCCACCCCTATTGGTTGGCATCTTAGCAACATGCCTAGCGGCTTCAGGGTCTTTATTGTTAGCTGGCGGTACTTGGGTGAGATATTGTTCTTTTTATGGTACATGTGCACCCCTCAAACTACTCCAGAAATTATGAAATTTTCAATGCATTAACCAACGCAGTAATAATGTTAATTAAAACGCCGCCGTAGTACCAATATTAATCAATAGTTCTTTAAAATGCAATACATTATTTGTGTGTGTATTAATTTATATATTTTTATTATTAAAAAAATAGTATTGTTCACTCCCCAAACCAAATTTCTGGCTACGTCACTGTGTTAATATATAATTTGCTTCGTTCGTATCTTTGTCATTTTGTCTGCCCCTCTCGATGAAAGCATATTTGCACTAACTTTTATGCATTTCTACTGATTGATTTCAAATAGTAACAAAAATTGTACTTCAAAACTTTTACTTTAACGGCCCGAGTACAGTGGCGGATCCAGGGGAGGGGGTATGATGAGGGCGATCCCCTCCCCTTGGATGTCACCATTGCCCTCCGTTCGATGCTTTCTTGAATTCTTTCCACACCAAATTCCTCGATTCTGCGCTGCATATTAGGTCTGTAAGGCAACGGAAAAAAAGATTCTCTCAGAGGTAGGAATTTTCAGAATAAGGGTCGTAGGCAGTAGAGGATTTAAGAGGGGAAAGAGGCGATCATTCCCCATATGGAAAGTTTTTGGATCCACCCATGCCCGAATCCTATTCCAGGAACGTTTCATTCCTCCATCTGGATAATATGAAAATGGGTGCAGCATTTTTTCGATTTGCGTTTTAAAATTACCTATTATCATCGCACAAATTCGGGAGTTGGACCAAGGAACGCCTAAAAGAATGATAATTCATTTTTCTGCCTTTGATTTTCGAATATGCGATGAATCGTTCCACAAATACATAACAAATATGTTTGGTTTTCGTTTTTTTAGGTGAAAATATTTCATCGTCATAGGAAACCGCGTTGTTGCTGATTTTGCGAAATTACGTACAGTCAACTCCCGATTTAGCGCCTCCCTATATAGTGCCACCCCCACTTACCGCCCATGAATAGTTGTGAACAGAACTTCCATCTTATGATTACATAGAGCAGGAGTTCCCAAATCGTGGGCCATGACCCACTGGCGGGCCACAGCACGTTTTCCAGGTGGGCCACAGAGACTGCCCAATTCTTGTCTTTTTTTCTTGATAGGCCACACCATTTTCGAGTTGTACCTGACAAAGTTGGCAGAACACGGTATGACTCATGCAACTTGCATACCGTTTTCTGCATTGTGTTTGGTTTCTGGCAGTTGCTGACAACTTATTCACTTGTGTTTTGTGGCGCACTTGAGTCAGACACTAGGCCATGACATGCCAGGCCAAAAGCCAGTTGGGCCACATGGTGAAAAAAGTTGGAAAACACTGACATAAAGCAAGCATATACCTCGATTTACCATCACCCCCTCTTTAATGCCAATGTCAGTGATGGCAAATCAGGGTTTGACCGAACATTAAATTAGGAGCAAGAGAGATGGAGAGAGAGAGGGAGTGGGAGGAGGGAAAGAGGGACAGAGAGAAAGAATGAGTGGGAGAGAGTGGAAGAATGGTAGAAAGAGGGAGAGTGAGGAATAAAAGTAGTGGGAGAGGGAGGGAGAATGGGAAATACTTTAATTTTAATTAAATACTTTATTCATGCCTCCCCATCATTTTTAGGAGCAATTAAACTAGTATAATATTATTAACAAATGTTTGAAATCATAAATTCTGTTTTCTCGATGCTTTAGTTATATTAAATTTAGTATGTCTCATCTCATAGTTAAAGTCATGGTTCATAAAAAATCAGCATTCAGTAAGATTAAAGTAAATTAAAAAATGAATGATAGTTACAGACTTTTGTCAAAAATGAGAAAAATTTCTTTATTTCGAAATTACTCATGTTCTGTGTTTCTTTTTATAGATTCGTTTGGGAACGCTGCCATGTTTGGTCCTTGCCATGGTTACTCATTACATACACCTTGTCTGCGCTGTGGGTCTAGCTGCTCTTCCAATCCTAACTCTACGTTCTCTTCCCACCTCTACTTCTGTTACAACAAATAATTCTCAGGCTGGAAGCTTATGTGCTGCAATTGCCATTATTTGGGTACTTCCATCTCCAATACTATATGTAAGTTTCAGGATCTTTAGTTTAAACATTTCATCATAATATTTTATACTGATATCTAAATTTTTACATTTAGTCAACTCCATTCTGAAATATGTATTTTGCATTTATTGTAAAATGGCTTTTATATTTGACATAAAATAATCTTAGTTCCATAAATTTTATTAAAACTTTACGTTATTAATTTCCTGTCAGAATATTCATTGTTAGTGCCTAAAACAGATGTTTTAGTCATTAATGTTGGTTTAAAACAAACTGGAGCTTACCACCTTAATCACATCTATAATTTGGGTTTCTCTTGGGATTTCATCAGATCATGATTTGATAGGAGTTCCATTACATGCTTTTGAAAAATGAGAGGAGATCAGCAATTGTATGTCACTAACTTGGAGGTTGTGATTCTTAAAAATAGATACCTATAGTAGTCATGAAGTATTTTGTTTATAATTTTGTGAATTAAATAATATAATTGCATGAAATTATTTAACCATATTTGAATAGTATTAATTCAATGAGGGTGGTAATATATAATAATAGATGATCATTCACTGTACCTATGTAGTATATTAAAGATGCATAGCAAAAGTAATTATCTCTAAAATGAAATATATTATGGTTTATTTATGAACATACTGAAAGCAAATATAAGTTTGACCTTTTTGCTGATAATTTATTAACAATGAAGTAATCAGGGTTATGATTTCCCTTTTTTAAAAGTACTTCTGTTTATGACTTTGTTATGCAGTTCAGCCATTAGGCAAAGTACAAGTTTTAGTTTCAATGCCTTTTATCACATTCGTTCAACATAGTGAAACAATGCTCTTTGTGAGAGGCAATAATTTTCAATACATATGAAAAATACACTGGTAAAAATGATAATTTTTATTTTAAATACTCATTCGATCATTTCATTAAACAAGAAATTATTATGTTAATTACTTAATATTCCCTCAATTCACTAATAATAGATGTAAATTATGATAAAGAGTTACTAATAATAACTATATGTAAAATAATAATCTTTTACATTCTCTTTTTTCTTTTCAAATAGGCTTGCTATAATTGGAATTCACGAGGATATGAATGGCGTCATTATTGCTGGCTTTCAGTTGAAGGAGGGATGGTGCTGTCATTTTTGGCACCAGTGGCCACTTTAATTTTAGTAAGTTTCATTAAATGAGGGTTAAATTATGAAGCCAATTCCTTGATTTGCTCACATTTTAATACAATCAAAATAAATCATTATAATTTCAATGCTACTGAATAAAAACTTTTCTTAAATTATTAACTAGGTGGGAACAGTTGCCTCATTAATGGCTCTGCGAAGACTCTCTGCAAGTACTGCAGCTGCTATGGTTGGATGTGGGGCAAGGGGATTCCAAAATCTTGCAGCAGCTCGGCGTTGGGTTCGTGCTGGAGCTACACTCTTGCCAATGTTTGCTGTTTCATGGTTTTGTAGTGTGATTGCCATTGAAAATTTGGACTCTCTTCTTCTTGTAACGATGTCTTCAGCCAGTTTTGTCCTTTTTGTAAGTGCAAAAAATATTTAACTAAAACTCTTAACCTGTCAGTTTAGTTTATAATGCAAATTTCCTTTTTCCAGAATTGGACTCTGTTTATCAGCAGTTATATGGCTCTTCCAAATAGCAATGGTGAATGGAGCTTGCCTTTTAATAACCACCAGATTACTGTTCATGCTAAAACAACATGTCAATGCAAATTCCTTAGCCGAAATGATTGTGTTAGTGGAAGAAGTGGTGATCCTGATGCAAAACCATTATTGTCAGATGTAACAGATGATACAGCTTGGGAGAATGTTTTGCATTTCATCTCTGAAGCAGGATCAGCCACCAATGGAGGTCTCACCACTCTTGTAGAGAATGAAGAAACTCAAGCAACACCTGAAGACTCTTTGGAGCTACAAGTTGACTCCATTAGCTTGATTAGCTCATAGAATCTTAATGTACTGTTAAACTTGAGTAAGAGATTATTTATTTATCAAAATTACTGGTTCTAAAAAATCATGAAGATAGTACTGAGTAATTTATAATAGTACATATGTGCCAAAATATGTGCCAATATTCCCAAGGAGGCCAAACTTTGCTAAAAAGAATTTTTTTAGCATTAGGAAAACTTTCCTACCAATCAAAAATTTTACATTCACTTTTAAATATTAATAGGAATATTTTTTAGTGCAGAAACTGTATTTATAATGATTCAGTACAATGATTATGGATGTTTGAAGAAAGTTGGAGCATCCTTACAAATTATTAATCAAAATGTTTCATTCCTCCAAATAACTTCCAGTAGTTCCATCCAAATAGAAAAATATACTAGCAATGTAGCCTATAAGTATGCAGTATTTTTAATAAGTTAAATTTGTAATGATCTATTGAGAGCTATGTATTAATAATTAATAGGATGATATGGAATGTGTTTGTATATGTTTCAGGTTATTTTGGTCTTAAAAGGTGAGATAAAGTGAATTCAATCTATAAAAATTGAAAAATGTTTGACTTTTTTCTTCTATTGTTGCATATTGTTGATTGCTTAAAATAAATGCCTATAAAAACTAAAAAAATTAAAGCAATGAATATGTATTATCAGATAAGGAAAATGTTGAAAATGTTCATTTTAGTAAACCTTACTGATGATTTGTTGCACCTTTTAAGATTGGTGCTCATGTATTTGTAAGCCAGTAGACAAGCAGAAAATAAAATCACAACTTACCTGTACTAAAACATTTATTAACTGATTGAGACAATTTTAGTACAATCATAGTTATTACAGTGCCACAAATATTGGCTTGTTTTAAAATTCTATTTAAAAGTTGAAAATTTCATTTTAATCACAAATAATCAATTCTGTTTGCTGAAGGTTCCATAGATATTGATCGTGTGAGAACCAGACTAAATACGCTTTTTATCTGACATCCAAAACAAGTTCTTTATTTGAAAGAAATACTATAATCAACTTTAATTTTAATATCTCTATTTCCATAATTTACAATTTTCTGATGGGAACATACTATAGATATAAATTCAAATAAAAATATTTGTTCACAATGAAAAGAAATATAAATAAGATTTACATTAAAATTGCCCATCAATCATCTAGAATACATATATCATAATTTATCAGCATGTGAAAACTACCTGATGAGATTCATACACTTGAAATTTAATTAAGAAAGCAATGGAAGATTTATAATTGCATATGCTGAAAAAATTAAATTTTATCTAGTTATTTGTTACATAGGATTCACAAGGATCATATATAAGATAAAACAAATAGAATGGCATAAACTTTGCGTTGATATGAGCCAATATTCAAGTGAATTCCTCTGATAATATTATAATATATTTTTAGTTTAAATTTATTATTATCATAAATAGCAAGCAATATTTTGGTAAAATTATGGCGTTTAATCGGCTTAAAAAACACAAGTTAAATTAACGCACTGAGTGTAATTAAATTTGCCGCCATTTCAGTGGATGTTATAATAAATTCAAGAAATAGGCAACAACATATATTTTTTCTTATAAACTAATTATGAATTATTTAGTTTTGAATTACGATAAATATGACGATAATAAACTTAATACAGTTTTTGAATAGTACAAGTCAACTTAATCGCTGACTATGGCGAGGAAAGGCTGTTCGTCGTTTTCCAAGGACGGTAATTATTACGCTTATTGTAGCCCAGACGGCAAATTAAAAATTTGGGACACATCATCTAATGTCTTGAAGCAAGAGTACACTCCAAACCTACATCTTTCAGAGCCATTTATATGTATTTGTTGGATATCATCGTCTCCGGTATGCCATGTGTTTATACATGTGTTCATCCATTCTAAATGTATCCTATTGAATTCTTTATTTCCAAGTGCAGATATTTTAATCATATGTAAACTCCCAAATTTATTGTCTCATAATATTCTATTAGACCAGTATTATTTGGATATGTATTGTTTCTGCTCGAATCTAAGGCTTTGCTACCGGTAAAGTACAAAATTTCTTTCCCATGTTATATTATAGGATGACAGCGTAAAGGAGGGCTCACCTTCTTTATCTTCTCGAAAGAAATTACGAAAATTAGAAACTGATGGGAGTCATAGTGATTTATTGGCTCTAGGAACCAAGAGTGGGAACATAATTTTATATTGTCTTGCATCTGGAAGTTCTATAGGTCAGCTTAAAGATGGCCATTCAAAATCAGTCAATGGACTTTCCTGTTGTGCCAAAAGAAATAGCCTTTTTAGTTGTAGTGATGATAAGTTGGTGGTAGAATGGAAAGTTAATGAAAGGACTATTAAAAGGTGAACTAAAAGATATAGAATTTAGTGTGATTGACTGGATTTGAAACGGATTCTAAATTGTGTGTATCATAACTTCTGTTTCTATATTTTACAGCAAATGGAAGGCTGGGAAAAGGGCATTAACTAGTGTTCTAGACCTGCAAGATGGGGAATCTATTTTAGTTGCTAGCTCGACTATTACTTGGTGGGATGTTGATAATAAGGAAATGCTCAAGACTTTTACTGGACATGCCTCCCCAGTATTTTACTTGGAATACATCCCTCCTGACAAATATGGAAAACCTTATTTCCTTAGTGCATCCAGTCAAGAGCGTGTTGTTAATGCATGGTAAGCAAGCATTTACATATGAATCATGAGTATTTCCTGCCTTTTTTTGGCATTTACAAGTTCCATTAGTTGTTAGTATTGGTGTTTTATTACAAAAATATTTTTAGCGTATTTTAATTTTATCTGGTATATTATCACGATTGAGGTTTTAGTAAGATATAACTATTAAGAAGAGAAAATGTGTAGTGAGCATGAATGTTAATCTAACATTTACCGCGAATTGTGTAATGCAAATGAGCAGACTAGCATTATTCCTGTTGTTCATTGTGTCATTTTCAAGAAGTATTTTCTTTTTGTTTATAAAACATTGGAAAAGCTAATGTTGTGCAGTATTATATACTTAATATATATTTTTTCATTCTATTCATATGTTGGCTCTGCTGTAACGCCCTAAAACCATGATTGATTCTTATATTAGATTTTTATTGGTCTAATAAACAATTATATTATTGTATAGGACAAGTAAAGAAAATATAAATATAATATAAGCATAATAAAAGGAATATGGAACACCATAGTTTAGAAAACTAATTCAATATTTAGATAATACATAAAAGGAATACAATATACAACATTAATACATAATCACTTGGGTATTCTTGAATGGAATTTTGTTTTGCAAAAACTTTCAATTTCTTTTGGAAAGCTTCATTTCCACAGATTTCAGACCTGTGAACAATTTGTTATAAAGTCTCATACCCATTACTTTTGGTCCTTGGGTAGTTTTTTTATAGTTCACATGTGAGATGCAAATCATTTTGCCTTCTAGTGAAATGAACCTGATGGTCAGTTTTTTGTAAAATCAACTATATTGTTCCGAATGTGATTTATCAAAGAAAATATATAAATACATGGCACAGTCAGAATTTGCAGACTTAAAAAGTTGGGCGACAAGGGGATCTGTATGGTTTACTGGCTAGGATACGAGCACCTCTTTTTGTAGCTTAAATATTCTTAATGAATGTGATGAACTACCCTAGAGTATAATGCTGCATGTAATTTGTAAATAGAATTCACCATAGTACAACATTAGTAATACATCAATATTTACAGATTGCCTTAAAAATCTTAAGACAAAGCAGATGGAGCTTAATTTTTTTGCTATCAAGCTAATATGAGGTTCCTAGCTAAAATTAATACCAATATGAATACCTAGGAACTTGGTTAAGTTCACCTGTTTAATGGATTTATTGTTAATTTTACGTAGTAGAATTTCCATATGGAAGTTAAGGGAGAGATATCCCAATTGAGATTTTTCTATATTAAATTTTAGAAAATTGTCATCACACTATTTACATAATTGTTGTAAGACTAGGCTGCTATTGTGGGTCAGATTGACATTTGATAGAGCAGACAGTAGAATGTTCATGTCAGCATAGAACAAAGTATAACAAAGTTTTTGTTCCATCTATAGTTTTGAGACAGACCCTCTTATAGGTCTGTCGCATTCAAAATGGCCTGTGCGGATTGCCACTGTGTACAGAGGGGAAGTTCCCCTTGACTACCCCATCCCACTGCCAACCCAACCTTTTTATAGCTATATTGTCATTTCTCAATGTTTACAGACAACTGTCTCCACTACACAGCGTCCCTATCCACTGCCAACTCATACAGTGCATAGATCTGTTTCTCAGCACTGTACCGTGCTTTTGTTTAACTGTCTGTATCATGAGAACTATAAATGTTATTGGATTGGAGTCTTTTCCAAAATTAATTTCACCATTTCTGCACATTTTGTTTGCTCAGTGTGTCCCTCTAAATCAATTAGGGAAAAAGTCTGTCACACACCGACTTTTTCATGTCCCAAGAAAAAATTTTGGAGAAAGAACAAGGTTGTTAAATTTTATAAAAGCGTTTGATTAATATTATTTATTTATCATTTATAATCGTCATAAACAGTCTTTCAAGAGGCATGACAAAAAATTGCCCTATTGAATAAGTAGAAGCCAAGGTATGATGTTGTATGTTTAAGGATTGATAAAAAACTTACAGAGACCACATTTTTAGTTTCTCTCTATTTTAATAATGTTACCAAATTTTTAGAAAATTATAATGCATATAATCAGATTCAGCGTAAAATTTACCATGATGGAACCTCTTAAATTCACTTAAATGACAATATCACCATAATCAGGATAAATATGGCAACTGACGGGAGGGTGCCAAGTGGGGTGGGGGACCTTAACATTCCCGCTAAAGCTTAAGCCATGCCCAGGGGTGACACTAGCAGGTAGCAAAGTAGGCAATTGCCTAGGGGTGCCATGGTAGAAGGGGCACTAAAGAGAATTGAAATCCATGCGTAAAATTACGTAAAATAAAAATACCATTTCCTAATCATATGACATCTCAATGGTGGAAAAAATCAAGAAAATGAATTGCGGTTGAGAAATGGATGGAGAATAATGTAAACAGCTAGAGCCAGCTATCCAAATATGTTTAGACGGGAAGAGTAAAGAAATGAAATTAATTCTGAATGCTACGGTAGACATGGTGAGTCCTCGAGAGGACTTTCAAAACCAAGGTAATTGCAGCCCGAGCTACATAACCCACGTGCAACCGTAATATTTTATTGACGAAAGAAACATTGGGATAAAGAAAAGATTGACTCTGGCGGCTAAAATTTTGATTAGCTAGGTTCGCACAGTTGACTTTATGGCCATACAAATTGGGGTTACTGAAAATCCTTGTAAAATTATAGCAGCTTTGTATATTATTCTACGTAACAGAAAACGAAAACTTCATCTTTTATAATGTTTACTCTATATACATGTATATTTCGTTGAACATGTGTAATTACCGAAGGAAGTATTTTATTTTTACTGAGACTATTAGAAATAATTAGCAATAGGATAGGGGTGCCAAAAGAGAAGTTTGCCTAGGGTGCTGAAATGTCTAGCACCGTCCCCGGCCACGCCCATAGTGCACCTAAAAGGTTGTTTTCAACACGGCACATCTATAGCAGTACCATGTGGCCAAACTGTGAAAACTCTTGAATTATGTTTTTTGTATACTTTAGGAATGGATTAGTTGCTTGCTTTAACTACCAATAAATTTAAGTGTCTTGAACACATAAATGAGGAAAGTTTCGATTAATAGAAATCTACTAGATGGTTTTATGGCAATAATTCTTCATTAGCAACTAGTTGCTAATGTAGTATAGAGGCTCACTATTCATTTAAGGCAGGGCTCGACAAATCCTGGGTGCCAGGCCCCCATTGCGCCTAAGATTTTCATGCTGGTGCCTAGATATTGTATATGCCTGCTGTAGTTGGGTTTTGGTTATACTGTAGTCACATGCTGTAGTCATATTGTATTGTTGGGCTCAGCAGTAGGAGCAGTAAAATATAATATCTGTCAGAAGCATTCAAGTTCCAGAAAATAAGTGCAAATTTTTATTCTTGTTCGTAAACTACATTTTTTCAGAATATCATTAGACTTTTCAGGTGCACAAGGCTCATTTTATTATGTTCTGTGGCAGGAATAAATTTGTGACTTAATTATTGTAGCAGATTCATGTCTAAATTGTTAAACACTAGCTGAAAGTACCTGACGTTTCTTGGGGATTTAAGTCAAGACAAAAAATATTGAGTAAACATTCAAAGTACGCATTCCTTACACATATAGTATAAGGATTAAGGCGACAAGTCAATCTCAAGGTTTAACAATGACACGGTCAGCAAGGCAACAGATCGTTAAAAAGCTTAAAATTTTCAAATAAAAATGATTTAAGCATAGAACTTGAGCGATTTTGTACTGTAGGCAAAATTTGACGATAAGAATAACAAACGTTATTTATTTTTCTTTAAAATGTTCCAGATCCAAAGATAGTAGGTAAATTATTTCTAATTTTAATTTGCAAAAGAGTAAAATCCTGTAATTCGAAAAATCGATTTTTACATTTTATCTTATGGGAAATGGCACCCCCTCCACTTTCCCCCTTCCAGCAAAAATAACAAGATGATCCAAACAGAACCTATGATGCCTACTTTCCATTTAATAATTTATTTAATGCTTATATTGACTTTAATAGCTTTAAAGTCATCGTGGATATGTTGCTCTTTGTGTTCCCAAATTTCATAATTTAGCGTTATAAAATACAACAAATACATTCAAACAGAATATTAAATTGATCACGCATATTTGTACGTCAAAAATAATGCATGTACGTATTTGAATATACTGAATCTGAGTCCAACAATAGTTGTTGCTATGGCAACACTCATATTGAGTGATAAAAACTGCAAAATCGCCAGTATTTACGTGAAATTCTAAGAAATACAATCAATAAGCAAAATTCTACGATAAAAATTAGAATCTTCATTCCTCTCCTCAGATAATAGTACAAAACTCGCACTGATATTACAATTCTAAAATATTTTAATGTGCAAGAGAAAATTACCCTGCACGATGGATTTCAGATTTCCCATGTAAATCAAATGGGAAGGATAGTTCCTGGGATCGAACCCGGGACTTCAATCATAGCAACAAAAACTATCCTTGGAAGCTCGGCCGATGTAGCAAGAGATTTCCACCAAGTTTCATGAAAATCGGTGTATTGGTTCAAAAGTTAATAGGGGGGATGGACAGACAGACACAATGACGAAACTATAAGCCTATTTCCTTTCTGGAAAGTAGGCTAAAAATTCTTGCCCCGACATGCACATCCTAATGGTCCCATTAGTATGTGTACAAAGTTTAAAGCCTCTAAGTTTGTTGGTTTTGGAGTTACAGCATTAGCACACAAATACATATATTCTTTTATTTATATGATTTATTTTTCTGACGATGATAAAATATATTCACCAAAATTATGTATCATCTGTGCTGGCTCCAAGGTTTTAGAGCTGGCGCCTAGATTTTTAGAAAATTTGTTGAGCCCTGATTTAAGGTGTTATTTTGTCTCAAACTTTGAAAGTGTTTTCTTTTCAGGAAATGAGGATTTCTATTGCATTATACATTTTAAAGAACATCTTTTATATAATTCAGTAAAAATGAAAGTGGCATTTAAAACTGTACTATGCATGTGATTAGAGATTTGGCAAATAACTGAGGCATAGTTTAGTAACTTGGCTAATTTTTGAATGACTTTTAGGATTTTGGATTATGAGAGCCCTGAGGTGAACTCATGTGTCACTTTTGGCCTGAAGGATTTCCCTGAGAAGATATCTGTAGGCCTTCCTACTGCAGCTAAACCTAATACCAACCTTGCTGTTGTTACTACTTCCGGAGCACTTCAGCTTTTCCAGCACACATTAAATGGGTAATTAATTGACTTGATTTAGTAATATATTGCTCTAAGAAGAAAATAATAGTAATAACACTTTGATTTTCGGAGTTTATTTAAATTATAATTAAAAATGAAATGATCACTGCTGTTGTTGTTTCTGGGAAATTTGTACAAAAATATCAGAAAAGGTTTACGCCTAGCTCTATGCTTTCCATATTAATTGAAGAGTGATAGGAGTACTGCTTAATATGAAGTATACACGCATTACTTGCATGTATTCAATTAAAAGACTCATTTTTTATACAAGGTATATTATCATTTATGACATTATTATTCTTTTGCCTTGCATTTTAAAGCATTCATAAGAATAAAATTACTTTAATTATATTTTTTATTTAATGAGATATTTTATAATCCATATTAGGAGTATCATAGAAACAAAAAGGTTTTTTAAATTTCTATAATATATGTAATGTAGTGAGTATTATTTCAACATTATTGTATAATCATGAAAGGTTTTGGTAGGAATATGGTTAACTCCATTCTAATAACTTATCATGTGCATATCATTGAAATTACATGCACATTACAAGTTATTAATTTGATTAAATATTAAAATATTGTGGAACCTCTCAAATTCTTCTCCTTTGGGTCTAGGAAGTTGCAGGTTTTTGGAATTTCTCTAATTTCAGGAACTTTAGTGACTGAATATGTTAGCTGTGGAAATCTTAAAATCATTTCCAGTGTAGAAAATACCATTGTCTTAAAATTCAGCAATATTGAATAAGGGAATAGAAAAATTTATATTAAAAACAAAGAATGAGATGCATAAGTATCATATTTCTCGGCATATAAGACGAACTTTTTTCCAGAAAAATGACCCACAAAATCAGCCTGCATCTTATACGCCGAAGGTAAGATTATTACTGTTCTCAATACACTAGCGAACATCCTTATCCCCAAAATGGAATAATTATCAGTAATTCGTCGCAAAAACATTAAAATATACATTATTAATAATGAAAATTTTGTTAACATATACAGTAATACCTTAATGCAATGTGAATTCCAACTATGTATTTTCATTATTGCCCTTTATTGCATGTCCGCTCACAGTAAATAAAATTTCAGTGCACTTTTGATGTTAGTCATGTTTTAGTTCCTAATGGGACTGTTGAATAGCATGATTAATGCCACTGAACATTATAATTGCGGCAGATGTGATAAAAACTTTGTAAATATCTAAGATAAGTACCGTAAAGTGTATTGAGATCTCAACGGCTACAAAAGTGAAAAGAAATGCCTATGCTATTAGTTATAAGCTTCAGGTAATTGAATATGCAAAAATGCATGGAAATCGAGTAAGTCAATAAAGATGAAATTACAGTTACATAGAAGCTATTTTTTCTCCTACCTTGTGTGTATAATCTCAAACATCTGATACAAATTCTATTGCCAAGGACTAGTGCCATCTATCGAAAGATCATGGAGATGCATCTGTAAGCGAGCAGTAGATTTGAAATGTATACTTATCAGTATTGGATATGCATTCAATTTATTAGGAATTAAAATATCATCCTGCACTTAAGTTTAAGTAAGTACTATTGGTAAAGGATATCTATATGTGCTATGTGTGCGGCACATTCTGACAGCCTAATTAATATGACTGCCAAGTTCATGCAGGGCACATTTAGCTATACAAGTCTCGAAGCAATTATTTATGATTTAGATCATGCCTATTTATTTTACGAATTAATTTGATCTAAAACGTTATATTTAACTGTTATCATGCTGTAATATTATCTGTAAATGTAGCCAGATATGGACAATCACGGCTGAAAATGATATGCAACGTGGCCCTTTTTAACTGCCTTGGTGAACCAGAATACTTTTTCCTGAAAAATCTTCTAAAAAACCGGGGTGCGTCTTATATGCCGAGAAATGTGGTACTTATCAAAATATCATCCTCTTTCCTTTTTCCAAAATTAAAAAGTTGGGCAGAGCAATTTAACTTTGTGGATGGAAATGACAGTGAGGTGTAAGGCAGGATATTTTTTAGAGAAGATGAGTACAAGACATGGTTTTGATTTTTATAATTACCAGTTTTTGGGAGTAGCAATGTTTTGGAATGCTGAATTTGAGAGGTTATACTGCAATATGATTTTGATTTATCGCCTTGATACCATTTTTCAGTAAATTATTGGCAAGTTGAATACATTTTTTCTTATTGTAATTTTTCAGAATTAGGCCTAAGCCTTTGAAGTCATCTTTAACGGTAGACGTGGAATATGATGGTAATTCTGTTTCCATATTCGGGGTACATATTGACGATGATGGAATGGCACTCATTGCTCATGGTGCTAATTACACCCAGGTTACTTTTGAAAAAATTGTGAGTAAACATTTTAATTTTTCCTTTCCTTCTCTCTTGCATATTACCATATTTACCTGACATGGAAGCTAATTTTGATGAAAAGATGTTTTATTAGGTATTCTGAAACAAATAAATTAAACAACATTTTTATTTAAATCTCTAAATCATTGCAATTTGCAGTGCAAAGATAAATATGATTTATGCCATGCTAGATTAGACATAATCACCATCTCTTATTTATTTACATATTTTTGTGTTTGTGAGTATAAGATAGCTCCCAATCTTTGATTGAAATCAAAACAGAAAAAAACCTTGTCTTATAGTGAAGTAAATACAATACACCCAATCCCTGACTAAAATGAATTCTACCAACACAATTTTGGTATGACATGGTTTTAAAAATAGGGCTGGCTTTCGACTCACACGACTGGATGTTTGGTTTAACACGACTTCTCTACGATTGTGGAAAGATCTAGAAAGCGGAAACAAGTTGACCCGCTCTTGCGGGATGCTTACTTGAGAGAGAGAGACAGAGCAATCAGGAAGCAAGAACTAGATGCAGTGAGAGGGAAACAATGATAACGTGAGAGGAGCTCCGCTTTCTACTGGAAATTACGCAGTTTTGCCAAACCCTCGCTGGTGAGCGACATTGTGCACCTTGCATACTTGCTTGCGCAGCTTCTCCCATCTTCCAGCATACCACAAGTCAGTGCGCTTCTTCTCAGTCAGCCTTTATCCGCCATCATACTGATGACACATTCATCTTGGAACTCCAGTGATCTCAAGTTTTACGTTATTAATTCACATAACTTTACAGTACATTCACCCTCAAAGTGAAATCATGAGTGGTAAGGACCAGAAGCATGGTGATGGGAGTAAGAAATCCAGAAAAGTTATTTCACTAGAGATAAAATTAGTGTACTTATGTGTTATGAGAACAATGAACAAACATGTGATACTGTTCGTGATACAGGTCTTAATGAAGCAATGCTATGAACCATCTGTGTTATCATTGTTTCTTTTCTTTAACCACTTATCTGGGTATGCCGTATTATATGTCATGCTGTTTTCTCAGCTGTGTGCTGTGGGTATGCAGTAATATACCGTCACGCAGCTTCTCCTTTTAGTTTACCATCTCAGCAGTAAATTGGCTTCGCTTCTTTATTTGGAAAAGATATGCTTCTCGTATGTAGACCCTGACTTTGCTTTGTGGGTTGCATTTCCGTTACTCTAATTTTAAAATTAACAACATTTATGTTATTTATAATATTATTATTTTTTAATCACTTAGTAATTGTGTAAATTTTTAATGTCTTTATACAATATTTTAGGAATTTGTGTTCATTAAATATTATTAACAAATTAAATTTTATTGTAATAATTAATATATATATATATTAATTTGTCTTGTGGTAAATAGTTTGACACAAATTTTAAGAATAAACAACTCAAATACTGAATAATTAACGTATTTTTTAATTGATTTGCGATTCGATTCACCTCAATTGCAATTTAAATGCCACCTCCGTTTTTGAAAAATTAAATACCCAGATGAGTGGTTAAAAATGAGTAACATGTATGAAATATACATAAACAAATAAAAAACAGCATTAACCAAAGTATAGTTATAATAAAGGAATAAAATTGAAAATGTGAATCAGGTTAGGTTGCTGGAACATATCCCCCCTATTTATATTATTTCTTATGAGAAATTCGTGTCTGATTAACACGATTTCACCTTACAAGAAATTTGTTAAGAATGCATCTATCATGTTAGTTGGGGACTGGGTGTATATCCATTTGTGGCATGTAATAAATTTAAACTGATATTTAAAAATCCATTCTCATAGTTGTTAATTTACATTTTTAAATCTATTGATTCTTGTTTTCAGCCAACCAATTCAGATACATCATATGTTCATCTTGTTCGACAAACCAAAAAACCACCTCGGAAAGATCCAAGTGAAACAAAGGTAATGCTTGTTTAGCTTATTAAAAATAGTTAAAGAAACCTATGGACAAATTTGTATATTCATATTTTCAAATTCATTGTGTAGTTAAAAAATTGATTGCTATTTTATAAGGATTGTATTCCTGGTAATGTGTTGAGACATTCACATGCGTCAAGTAAAAACAAGGGTTAGTTTTGATTAATGTTTATTATAGTATTTCTGTGATTTTGCCATTTTTCTCAATGTTTGTGATCTTGTTATAAATTTTTCATCTGTGTAAGGAAGGTGGGGATTTGAAATTTTTATTTCATTGAGAGACAATTAAGTTTACAGGTTAGATACATAATTTTTACTTTCTCCATATATGAAGTATAGAGAAAGTTGTTTTCATGAAAAAAGTCAAATTCGAGATTTCAACGGAAATACTTGTTTTAAGGTCTCCTGAACATGTTTTGACTATTTTCTCGATGTCTGTGGGTGTTTCTGTGACCGGGATTTTAATAAAATAATTTATTATGGTTTAATGTATATGAGAAATTCTACAATAATCTTTCATTAAATGCATACAACCTTTATAATTGAATATGGTTGGAAAAAAACGTGAAATATCGGAGTTAAAAAAGACAAAGGAGAAAAGAAATGACATAAACGAAAAAACGGAGATTTCCGTGCCCCATACGCTACCGTTGGCACGAAAAACGGAAATCTCCATGACCCGTACGCAACTTGTTAAGAGATATCTTAAAAACTAAATATTTTAGCTGCCACGACCACGCCACCTACTGACGACTATTGTTAACAATTGATGCTTAGTTACGTCTTAGTAACACTCCTATATAGTTTCTTAATTGTTGGAGCTTCGTGGCTATATCCAATATCAGAAGGCTATGGTTTGAGTTATTTCTGTTCTTTGTAAAGTATAAATTTTTCTCAGTTCCTTGAAATATTTATTATTATTTAACATATTTGGAATTTTTAGAAATATTACAGGTATGGGGAAAGTCATGTGGTGGCCACATCAGATTTTTTGTCTTGTTTTTTATGACATGGCATGAAAATAGGATTTTCCTATAATTATTTTTCATTTTTTTATTCATAGCTCTTTTATGAAACAAGTTACTTGAATGATATTAATTTTCTCTTTGTAACCATCACTCCATATTTTGAACTCATCAAACTAATATTTATATTAGTATATGTGTAAAATGAAGTGGTGAACAATATGCCATCATGCTGTTACTTAAGCTTTCAATTTTCCAGTACTTGATAATCTGATAACTTTTATTTATAGATTGATCAGTTTAAATGTTCTTAAACTATCCTCTTAAATATGCCTCTTTTAAAAGATTTTCATTATTTTAGATTTTAAAAGGTCAAACCTTCATCTAATTCTCTGAAGTTTGTGTTGCCCTTTTTCAATTAATTAAACTTTAATTTAAATGATAATGCATCTTAGGTATACCAATAAGAGCCTGAGCTTATTTACAGTTATAGTTAGAGATGCTTGTTTGACAGGAGCAGAATGGTATGTCACAAATATCACTCTTTAATCACAGGTTAAGATTCCTGAGGGATCCGAGGCTAATTACTTGTCTGCTGTCCAGAGTGGATCAGGACCAAAAAGTGCACGCAAGAAGCGAAGTGAAGGGAAAATTGTTGAGGCCCAGTTGCCAATGGAAGAAAGGCTAAATAACCTTGCCCTTTGGGGGACCAAAACCCCGTCAGGAGTTGTCAAGCCACCATTGGCTGAACACTCTGCCCAGCTCCTCTTACAGGTAATGAGGTTTGGTCATCTTTAGTTGAATGGATATACATATATTCAGGGGAAATTACCATATTTTTTTATAGATAACGTGCACGTTATCTATATATCTTGAGTTTTAGCCTGATTTTAATTGAAAGTTTAAAATGTAAAAGACCACATGTTTACATACTATACAGATGGAGTCATAGAATGCTTCTGTATTCATACATAGTCAAATTTTAAACATAGGGATTTTTTAGGCAGCAATCTCTAAAACTGAAAAATAGATCAAATAAATTACACCTTTCTTTATGTAATGCACGAGCGGGCATAGCGTGATTGCTGCCATCACCTGAGGTTTACTGAGGGTCAGAACCTCACGAGGGTTCTTACCCTGGGGGCATTATGAGAGAGAGAAAAACACACAAATCTGCTTTATAATTTATTCTGCAAATGACAGCCTCCAAGCATGGCCATACCCCATCTTCCTCTCCGACCGCTCTCCTCGCTCACATTCCCGACACTGCTCTCTCCCATCCATGATGAGGAGGAAGCGTCCTCCATCCACCTCCATCTGGAAAGGTCAAGGAAACCATTCTCTCTGCAGATGTCCTAACAGAGCTTTCTCGCATCCTTTTGTAAAAGGAGTTAGGTGGCGGAGCAATACCTGCCTAGGCCTTCCAAGAAAAACGCAGCAGGGGAAGAAGACGACCCTCTAATGTCCACTCCTACTATCCTCCATATATCTAGAGGAACAATCCAGCCATTGACCCGACTCGTTACATTGCTACGTAATAAAATCATCATCAACACCTTTTTGAAATCACAGGTTTACAATTGTATATTTATTTTAAATCATCCATCAGCCACATACAACTACATGGAATTTCACTATTTATACCACTTGTGCTCCTGTTGTAATGCCCTTCTACTCTCCCCTTTATGGTCACTATTTGGCCCTTTTTCCTCGTGTCTTATCTCATCCTCTTTCTCCAGGGCTCCCACGCTTTCCCAATTTATCCCCTGCCCATTCTCTCACTTTGCAGATGTCACTTCTTTGGCATCATTTCTCACCTCAGCATATGCTCCCTATAATTTGAGCGGTCCCTCATCTACTCGCAGAATCCCCTTCCGTACATTAATTACAGCTCCTATTCGATGCAAAAGGTCCCAGTCTATAATTCCATCGGTAGCTAACCTTATCTCTTCGTTACACACATGGAAGGGGTGGGCCATTACCTTACCAGTTATGACCAGGTTCACTTTCATCTCACCAATCAGTCCCAGGCAATGCCCTGTTACCCCCACGGGGCACGTGGTGCTGGGAAGACATTCTCTTCTCCCCATGGCCCCTTCTTTAATCAAGGATATTGAAGCCCCATTGTCGATGAGGAAGGAAATGTCTCTGCAGATGCTCCCCGGCACCTCTACTTCCACGACTTGCCCTCTGATTACTCTTCTGGCAATGGAAGGCACCAACATCTCCTGCCCCCGAATTCCTTTCACTTTTGCTGTGTCCAGCATGTCACCACCACGAACAGGGGGTGTGGCACGGAGGGGACCCCGTTTGGGTGAAGCAGTCTTCTTGGTTCGCCATACTGCCGGGGCATCCCGGGTGGGTCCATGCATTCCCACACCATATGTCCGGGTTGTCCACAATGGAAACAAGCAAAAGTCGGTTGAAATCAGCATTCTTGGGCAAAGTGGTCTGTCCCCCCACATAGTAGCCAGCAACCCTTGCCCTTGGTCAGGGGTCTATCCTCCTTGGGGAGGGGCGTGGGTTCTCCACCGCTTCTTCTTCTATAGTGGTGGTGAAGCATCATCGTGGTGAGGCCATTGCCTCATTCTGCTCCTCAAGCGCAGAAACTCGAATGGCTTCCTCAAATGTCGAAGGATAGATACATGCATCTGTGTAGTAACACATTATAGTCTTCACCATTGTTAATCATTTCTGCTGATGTTAGGATTGTTTTGGCAGCTGTATTCATCAGTTAGCCCCAGGAGTATTGTCAGTTAAATCACAAGCTTCAGGACAATAGTTTGAGCACTGAGTTAATGGTATCAAATCAGGCATAAAAAGGCCTGTTGCTAGTTTTCAAATGGTTTTCCTCAAGCATATTTTGACTATACGGTATGTGTTTCAGGAAACTATATTTCAAAGATTCTATCCTTTTTGAGGAGAGGGCCTTGAGTATAAGTTTTTCTTTCATTCGATCTTGAGACAATAACTTTGAAAAGTATTTTGGGATATCCATAAAAGTGGCTTTCGCCATGCAGTCTATCTGTTCGCGGTTCTTGAGCCCAAATGCATACATAAAATCGAATGATATCTCGTATTTATGCAATATATCGTCTTTTGCTGACCCTTTTTCGTAAAAATGATATTGCACAAATGTAAGGGTAGTTTATTCTTGGTGATTTTTAGAAATATTTGATTTACTCAAAAATGTGTCTCATTTACATTAATCTCTTGTAATTCTCAAGATACTTGGGATAGAAAAACGATACGATACCTCTTAAGTGACACTGCTTCTGCCAACAGGAAATCAAATATAACACAATGGTAAAGTGACAAGGAAATGCTTACAACTATATTGGAGTGAAATTATACAAAGCAGAAATATACCCAGTAGAATTGTCCACTTGGAGGGATAACAAAATGATATGAAAAGTAGTGGAATAACAAGGAAATTTTCCACTGGCCGGTTCAGGCTGCTCTCTCTCTGCTTGCTCGTCCTCACGTTCTCTGTCTCCTTCCTCCTCCTCAGGTTTGACACTCATGACTGACGGGTCGCGTTCCACCGTTGCCAGGTTGGAAGTCCGCTCGTTTGATTGTTCTAGAGAAGAGGGTGCACCTCTCGCGAAAGTCTATTGGTTAAATCGCACGATTGTAGCATTCTCTTCTGTGCTAATGCCTGTTGCTTATAAAAGTAGGGACTCTGTACGTACATGCAAAGCCGAAGTACTCACATAGCTGAAGTACGAGCGTATGCTGGGGTGCATGCATATGCAGGGGTGCGTGCGTATGCAGGAGTGCGTGCATATGCAAGGGTGCGTCGTTTGCTGGAGTTCGAAAAACTGATGGGGAACTCGATAAACTGTCGGAGGGTAAAATGCTGCAAATGGCTCCAGAGAATTTGGTTAAAATCAATCGAATTGTAGAGCCTGATGTCACATATAGTACTACTTAAGCCATATATCTCAAAAAATCACTATATGGCATCCAGTGACATTACAATGTATGTTAAGCTACCTTACCTAAGCCCTATGACGTCACACCTTCACTACGATGCACTCAAAATCTTATTACAGCCTAGATGGTTAAACTAAATCAAATGATATCTCATATTTGTAGATAACATCATTCATAAAAGATGTTCTGAAAAGATGAACGATATTGCGCAACAATTAAGGGTACTTTATTCTTGGATATTTTGAAACAAAATGTTTTACTCAAAAATGGCTATAAGGATTTTGATTAAAATCAGTCCAATTGTACAGCCTGTCACAAGTAATACTAACTAAGCCATATGTCCCAAAAAATTACTATATATCTATCTTTCAGTGGCATTAAAATATATGCCAAACTACGGTAAACTTTGATTTATAAGCATTTTTCTTTTATAAGTGTAGACATTCAATCAAACATATGTACATATATGAGAAAGTTTGTGCAATGTATATAGTGCCATTTATTTAAGTTTGTAACTTTAATGTGGTTCTCTATATAAAAAATATAGCATTGGGCAAATTATGTACGAGAGGAAATTTACAGTTAAAGAATTTTTTTTATTCTTTAAAACAAATTCCTAAACCGTACAAATAGGATAAATTATTTAAATATTAGAATTTCATAGTTGTCTTCAATGTTTTTTTATATATTATTATTTTGACTGGTGATGAGTTTAATTTTATAATCTATTTGCTTGTGTGAATGATTTATGCTAAAGAAAATTGCAACAAGATTGGTAACTTTTCCCCACACAGTTGCATTTCGGGGTCGTTACTTGTCATGAGTCCTCGAACAAAGAAGTGTATATTTTTGTAATTATAATATAATAATTAGGAGCTCTGATCCTGGCCCCTCTTGATAGCTCACTTCACTCACATATTATTTTCATGCTAAATTGCATGAATTTAATAAATGTTTTAAATATAAAATACATTTTCGTTTCTTGATTTAATATATAAAAAGAGTGGTGTTATTTTTTTAAATAAATAGGATATTTTGTATGTTAGGATTATGATGTCTTTAAATGTTTATTTACTGAGTTTAAACTAAAAAACCATTTACTTAACCTTTAAATGTCTGGCATGCCCGTACTGGCACACAAAATGTTTCTCGTTCAGTGCCTGGTGGGTCTGTATGGGCAAACTTAGTTTGGAAGTTGCCCACAGATGTTGCATTCATCATGGATGCCTGAAATTTGGGAGGGATCCTCCTAGAGGCCTGCTCTCAGGATGTGTTGAGACAAACATGCAGTAGATACAACTAATGGGAGTGGGGACACCTCACACCGAGAGAAAACAGAAAATAGGGTGAGAGTGTTAGCCTAGCCCCTTTCTTACTCCCCGACTCAGACCTCTTCATGGCCCAAGAATGTTAGAAGTGTACAAAGAAGCTCTTCTTCCACCTCCTCAAGATCGCACTGCTCAATAGCTTCATTTTACTGAGATCAGAGGGAAGGCAAATGTTACATTTGCATTGGCAGTTTCGCCTTGCTTTTTTGAGGGAACTTATTGAAGAAGAGGCATCAGCTATTCCCTCGAAAACTTCCCAAAAAGGAAGACAAGGTGCAAGTGGGGCCCCATTTGGTCAGTTAGAAATGAAAGAAAATTAACATTGGTCCGTCAAGGGAAATTGCTTTTCATCCCGAGTATGCTCAGAGAAGGGAAAATACACAGACAGCAGCAAAATACATATGTGATGTTGATCTGTATATTTTCCTGTTTTGAAAAATTCCACACAAAGCAGGATTTCGAAGTGTACTGCAGAATGAAATTCATATTGTAATGCATGAACAAATGAATTATAAAAATTATCAATAATATTTTTTATTGAATTTATCATTGTTATATTATAGAATTACTCCAGATTTGCATTCTTTTATACATAATCCCGTTGTTCCCCAAACGATATATTAAATAAATCTTTTTATTGGAATGTTTTATCACTAATAGTTCAAGAAATACAAGATATTTTCTGATCGAATGCAAGAAAACTTTAAATGGCCAAAATTAAATCCAGCAGCGAGAGTCTACTAATGGACATTTAACTCTGGCATTTAAAGGTTAACAATGAAACAAAAACAGTACTATTAATATCACTGCTATTCTGTGCCTTTCTCTATTTATTAATGGAGACTGTTTGTTGTTAGATACCAAACATCATTATCGGTTGCTTTGAAGCTTGTTTTTGTGGACAACAATTAAAAACCATATTTTACTCTCCCTAGTTATATGATCTCTATTCAGATAGAGGACAACATTTCCTGCTAAAACATCCACAAGAACACATAATTATGACAGAGGAAATTTGCATTTGGACTTGAACCCAGATACTTTTGGGTAAAAGGAGTGCTTCGCTGTCTTAAAATTGAAAAAGACAAACTAAATGGTGCCAAACATTAGTCTATTAAAAATGTTGACAGACCATTGGAAAGACAAACTAAATGGTGCCAAACATTAGTCTATTAAAAATGTTGACAGACCATTGGAAAGTTAGTGTAGGAATTGTTTAATTGTATTGTTTGGAGTGTGCCTAAACATCTTACTTTGTAACATTTACTTGATAAGTTTGCAGTGTATTTTCTTGAAATTGGGTTTTATTTGCAATTTTTCTCAATAATTTGTAGGAAATGCATTTTATTATATGCAATGGATTTTTAAATCCAGAAACTCAGACCTGTTGAACGTAAATCGTTCAAATTAACTCTGACACTGCTGCACATATTATTTCTTGCGATTGATTCCACACTTTCACACAATTGTTTCTTATCTGAGTCGGAGAAATTGTTGCAGCATTAGGGCTATGAATAGGCTTGGTAGGATTCGATTTAAATTAATAAACATCGACTTGTAAAAATTTCAAAATCGACCAAAATGAATTGTCATCAATAAGTGCTGAATTTTTACTACTAAATTTTCTATGAAACTGTCAGGATTTTAAAATTTGCTTTATCTAACTCAAATTAAATATATTTTAGCACCAAACGTCCAAAACAAAAGAGAAATCACCATTTGTCATACCAGACAGCCACACTTCATTCGGTATTCCATACCCTTTCTAAGATCCCTTATGTCTTAAGGATGTATACTGAGCTGACACAGGAACAGGACAAAACAATATGATGTTCATTGCACACTTGTCTTTAATCTCGATACTATATGATCAGCCTCCATACCCAATTTACTCAGAAGTCTTATGACTTCTGCCGACAACCTCCAAAAATAAAAAGATTTTCCCAAACTGAATTAATACTGATCGCCAAATATCCCTATAGCAGGTCTCAAAAGTATAACTAATTCCTACTCCCTGCTAGACAGATTCCACTCACCATTAACTCATTTCGTAAGGATGTGGCAATGGTGAAGTGGTTAGAGCATTGGACTTCCACGAACAGGTCCCAGGTTCAAATCTGGCAGAGGTCATATTTTTCAACCTGGGATTGTCCCGTCCCCTACTTGCATGGTTTGAGGAAACCGTGCAAGTCAGTGCTCCATCCTTCAGAAAGGATGTTAAACAGTTGACCCCCTTGGTGCTGTTCATAAGGAGTAGGCTAATGCCAGCACTGGGTTTCCCTCCTCCCTTGTGTGTTTGGTGTAGAAGGAGTAATGGTCAATTAGCCAGAAATTCCATACAAGCAAACAAACAACTCGTTTTGTAGTTGGTTAGGTTAAAAATCTACTACTAGGAGTATGTTCCTGGAGCCATGCCCTATAGTATTTTCAAAAACTCATAAAATTTCTATTTTTGGTAGCCATACCCACAATTGATTTTCCGAGAGAGAGATTCCCATGCTTATTTTTTCTTGCAATGCCATACTCGGGACTTTTTTGTACACTCATCATTGTTTGTTACTCAACAAGCTAAGATTTTTTCTTCAAAATATTCATATCTGTATTTAGTTGTGCATTATATTAACATCACATTAATTTTGTTATTGAATGGCCATGATTTCTTGAAGAAGAGGCACGATTTAATGAGTAAAATTTACTTGTGATTTATTCCGAAAGATTAGCTGTTCCATGTTGGCGGGCGACGCCAACAACAACAATTCACCAAAGTTTAGAGCAGCAAAAAATCCAGCATGCGAGAAGTCTTATTTTTATATAAAAAGTTTTAGTAAAATTTAATTGGAATCCAATTTATGTAGTTTTTTTGATAAGAATTTATAAAATGTATTGAAATAAATGTTGCTATACATCTTTGTTAGGAAAAATAAACTATATTAGTGATCACTTTTTAAGTAATATAAACGTTGAAAACTACCAAGCCTAATAAAATGTATTAAAATAAACGCTGATATTCATCGCAGATTTTTAGGAAAAATAAACCTCCATTTCATTCGTCGAATTTTATGAAAAACAAAGATAAAAAACTACCAAGCCTAGTTATGACTTACTCATGCTGGCTTATTTAGTAGTTTCAAGATCATATGAGGATTTTATAGCTGACTTGAATGACCATATTTATACAGGCTGTGTTGAACTCAAAGAAAAAATTTAATTCATATTCTTTATGTACATATTTCATACAGAAACCATTTTAATGTTTGAATTGAACATAGATAAAACCTATAGGTGAAATGTGGCATTGCTAAAATTAAAAACAAAAATTAAAACATTTTTAATAACACTGAATTATTCCACATACCAACAGTAATGCCACATTTCATCCATATTATGGAATTCCTCCAAGTCTCAGATTCCTCTATTAATTTCGATAAAACTTGCCTAGGAAAATGTTCAAAATAATAGAGGAAGGAAATTTATGTACCTATAAGGTGATATATTCTTTTCTCAATTGTACAAAATATTTATTTTTCAGGGTCTACATAGCAAAGATAGAGAAATTTTGCACAGTGTCTTCTTGAACAAAGATGAAAAATTGATAAGAAACACAATTATGAGGCTTCCAGTGACTGCAATAGTGCCTCTGGTCAGAGAACTTACCCAACTTATTCAGAGGAAAGGACTTTTGTAAGTTGGCTTTGTATAGTTCTTCCAATTAAGCAGGATGCCCACTAGTTTGGATCAGATTGCTTCAATAAAAATAAAAACTAATGTAAATGCATTAAGTGCCACACACTACGTCGGATTAGATCAGTTCAGATACCTTCGGAATAGATCGGATCAGGCAATAGCTACTTGCCAAGAATATTTTTCCAAAGCAATCCGAAGGCCAAGAGAAAGCGGAAATATCCAAGTGATCACAAAAGTGAGGATTGCATCACAATTATGCACACATTTATTGGATAGGAATTATTTACCTGACACAAAGTAAACCCTAGAAGTGATTGTCACAAACCAAGTGGCCTTCTAAAGCACATTCAAAAATATCTCACAAATTTCGACAATGAAAGCAAGGTAATTAGTCCAGAATGACTAGCATCCCTTGGGTACAAATATGTTCTGCACTGATGATAAGGGAAGTTAAACTTACTTTGATTAAAGCTTACTATCACTTGCAAACATAGTGCATACTGGTTCATTTTGCAAGAAATCTTGTATAATCAAAATCGAGGGGAACATTTTTCTAATTCAAGAGCGATAATCTCCTCCTCGTCTGAAATATCCAGGATGACTGTAAAAGCCAAACTGTCTGATCTATTCTGCTCTGATTAATGGGTGAACATACCCTGATCCAATCCAGTGGGCATTCTGTTTATTCTCCCCATTATCCTTATGTTTTTCTATAGATTTTGTATCAGGTATGGTACTATGAGTTCACACATGTTGTTTTCATATACGCAGAAGCTGTCATAGGCAAGCTTATTTATATTTTTATTGGTGGCATTTCTTTTCTTACTCTTCTTATATCAAGAAACAGCAATTTTTAGTTTTATTTTTTCAGCATGTGACTGTTTTATTTATGTTAGTTTTGGCCTTGTGCACACACTATACAACCATAAGATGCTGAGTTGTTGCTATTTAAACATTGTAGTAGTAGACTTGTAGTTCATGTTTTCTTTGGTTTTTGCATAACATAGTGTTTTGGAAATTATTTGTATTGCATTTGGATGTATTCTTTGCACATAATCATTTACAGGAATTGAAAACCAAGATGTTTCCATTGTTTGGAATTTTTGCTGAATTTAATTTTGTTAAACATCTATAGAGTTAAAACTTGGGTAACTCTCATAGTCATAAAAATGCAAAATAAACTTTATGAGCATTTCAAATACAATGTTCTTTTAATTTTAAATGGAAGGGCTCTTTTGAGTCAGCAGTCATTGAATCTCTGCTGATCTTTACTTTGTACTGGAAATGCCCATTATAATTTAACAATCTATTTGATACAAATCATAAGCCGAGTTCAACTACTTATGTACATTCAGTAAATTTCGAGAGCATGACAAGATCACTTTTGTAAGTTAAACTGCATGAAATTCATCACAACTGTTTTGTCTTCAGAGCTCAAGCGGGTGTGCATTGGCTGCGTGTTGTTCTTGTTGTTCATGGAGCTCATCTCCTTGCATCTGGATCAGATGAACTTGCCCCTTTGTTGGGAATAGTCGAGTCTCGTTTACCTCTACTCCCTCACTTACAACGCCTCAGAGGTCGACTTGGATTGTTGCTGGAGAGGGAAGGCTTAAGGGGACAGGGAACCTCGCTTGCTGAGCCTATACAAGAAGCCACACTCGTTCATTGTGATGGTGAGTAAGGGTCTCTTATTACTTATTTCTTCATAGCAATGCATACATAGCAGATGGCTGCAAACAAAACAGACTTGAATATGGAAACGATATCATTATTTTCCATGAGTAAAAAGAGGCCATCAAGCGATAATATCATTAACTATACTTACATGATGCTTATTTTGCTGATATATCCATTAACTTCTCTGTTATTAGTATGGATAAATATGTACTAACCTTTCGGGAACTATTTAATTGAGAGAAAAATTTTAATTTTTACTTGTTACATTTGTTTTTGTCTTGCTGGAACTTGCTGTTGTATATCTTATATTGTAAACCTGGTGAGAACATAGGGGTATTAAAAAATGTAAGGCAAAAAGAATGAATACATTATTCAAAACTTTCTACAGAAGAGTAATCAGTTTGAACTATAGATTCAGTATACTACAAAGTCAGAAGATTGACTACTAATTGAAAGCAATAACTTGGTTAATAACTGCACATGCATAGAATTGTGTACACCACCTTTTTGAACTTTGCGAATAATTGGTTCCGAAAAACTGACGTGAAATGCAAATTCGCAAAGTGCAAGTCCTATTTTCCCATAAGATACAATGTTATTTTGGGAGTATGGTTCACAGTCAACCTAAAAAAATCGCTTTTTTTTTAATAAATAATAAGGTTGAACAGAAAATAAAAGAAAACATAACAGCAATGTAACAGTAAAAGAAAACATAACAGCAATGTAACAGCAAATGAAAACCTAGCATCATAAAGTGAAAAAAATTCTTTTAATTATCTTCAAAACGGGTTATAGCAAATAAAAACCCAGCATTACAATGGGAATTTTCACGTGCGATTTTCGATCTTCTTTTGTTCATTCCAAGGAAATTATTAAATTTAAATTGATGAACTACTGAAATGGAATGTTGAGTACATGATGTACAGATGTATTCTTGGGTACTGCTACAAACATTTCCAAGCAGCAAAAAAAAACTACCATTAAAAAGTGGTAACATTTCTTATTTATTACGTTCGAAATGCGTAACAGAAAATAAAAATCTAGCATAAGAAAGTAATAACATTTCTTTTAATTGTTCAAAATACGTCGCAGAAAATACAAATGAAACGTTAAAGCGGTAACATATTTTATAGTAATCGCATAATCTTACAAGATGATAGCAATTCTTAGATTTACATTAAAAATTCGTAATAAAAATGAAAACCTAACAACAAAATAACATTTCCCTAAATTACATTCAAAATACAAAGATAATACTAAATGAAAACCTTACATTCCAAAATGATGCCATTTCTTTAAATTTTAAGCTCAAGTTTCTTGTCAAAAATTGCTGAGCTACAAAATAATTAAGTCGAGAGTTATCACATTTGTTTACTTCAAAAACTGCTAATAATGAGCATTATAAATATAATATGTGCTTTTCCAGGGCACCACAGTTTAAACAACTTCGAAACAAAAAAAGTAGTGAGTTCCGCTTGTTGGCATCGCAAATGCATGATGTGAAATGCAAATAATTGGTGTAAAACAAGTAATGGCATAAAAACTTTTGTCGCGAAGTGCAAATTCACGAATTGCAAGCACACGAAGTTCAAAAAGGTGGTGTATTGATACAATTCTGGAGGAAGTATACCAGTGAGGCGATGGAAAAAATTTAATGATTTTATCGCCAGCCAACTCTAGTGTTCAATTTCCTTATAAGAGCTATAATTAATAAATGGTGAGACTAATATTCCATTTACACTTTAAAATGAAGAGATAGTAGTAGCAGGAATTTATTTCTAAATATAATTGTTATTCTTATGAAAAAGGTAACAAGTTAACCAGTTTAAGCTGCAAAACTAAATTTGATCATTTTTGGTTTGGTTAATATTTGGTTATGTATCCCTAATACAAAATCGTGTATAATATTTCATGGTAGATTATGATGATCTGATAGGGAGCCAGCTTATGCGTGTCTAACATGACGCAAATGTCATTGTTTTTTACAACACTATTTTAATTTCATTGACCATGTTGTTTCATATTTTGTCCCTTGACATATTGCATATTGATAAGCTTTTGTGTATTATTTTAATTGTTAATCAATTTTTGTCTGTTTCATACAATGTAATGACAGTTTCCAAAGTTCTGCTTTGAAAGATAATTTTGTAAAATCTAAGACTACTTTGATCTTGAATAAAATAATTCTTTTCTGCTGATTTTCATTTGGTACAGGTTGAAAATTTGTCCATTTTGTAACGTGTGTTGGTGGTAATTTTATTTTAAAATTAAAAAAATACCTTGTGTTAAATATAATTAACGAAGAAGCTGAAATGGCATTTCCAATTATGATAGTCAAAATAAATTTTGTTTACTTGATCTTTTTATTGTTACCGGAGTTTAACTTAGTCATCCATTTGAATCAAGCCTTGAAGTTAAGGTTTAATAATTATTTTTTATGATAAATACTAGTGGAGTGATAAAATTCCTTTTTTTTTCAGAATCATCTGATGAGGATAGTATGGTCAATGATATAAGAGCTTTTTCATCAGATTCAGAAGACAATTGGGAAGAGGCATCAGAGGAAGAAGATGAAGTAGATAGTATTGGTAAAGAAGATTCAGATGTGGACGATAAGGATATAGAAGAAGAAGGTGATGGTTGAAGATAGTTATCAATTGTGTCTGAATGAGGTTTTAAGGGGAGACCATTTTTTTATAATGACTGCTATGGGTTACATTTACAAATTGTTTGCATTTAATATTGATAATATAAATTGATTATACATTATGTTTGGAATGAATAGTCTTTCTTTTGGTCAAAAATATCAATTTTTCCTAATTTTTTTGGACCTGGATGTGGAATTTACAAGCTGGCATTTGCTGAACTTCTGCAGTCACTGTGCAATCCAGACCAAGGTTTGCCAATGCTCCTCTGATAAGCCCACATGTGAAGGCAACAAACTGAAATAAAATTTAGAACAACTGAAATGTAGACGATTCTTTGTATTACATCTAGCATACAAATCCCTCCCAAAGAATAGGCTTTTTCTGGTGCTGTTGCATCATTTTGATTCCATCCTCTGAGATTTTAAACTTGGATAGTAAATATGATAGATATGGTATGTAATTTAGGTAAATGGAAGGAGAGTGGAGGAAAGTGCACGGGTATGTTCACTCACTGGAGTGGCCTAAATACCCTGAAAATTTTTCAAATGTATTCGATATTTGGACAAGGTTATGTTCATGGATATTCAAGGATGGAGGTGTATTTCTCCAGAAAATCGGATACACTGCATAAGCAATAGATGGATTAAATGAATTTTCTGTGGTGTACACACCAGTGTTTCTCAATCCTTCTGGAGTTGCAGATCCTCGACGAAGTTTTACTGATTTATGCAGATCCTCTCCCCGTGAAAAGTTCATACATGGTCTTCTTTTTCCCTTTGAAATATTAATCAGAACAGTGTGCAGGATGAAACAGATTATAGATAAAAATAAAGAAGTTATGCTCAATGCACAGACCCCAGTTGAGACACTGGTGTACTCAATGTTAAAGTTTATTTGTAAATATAGCATAATCATGAAAATGCAAAATTGCAGAGTAGGATGCTCCTAGATATTTTGTTTTTCCAAAACACAGGACAAGCATTTTACACTAAGTCGCCCATTTTTTGTCATTTCATTATTTTGTTGTCTGTAAATAAATTATCTGCAATTTTTAAAGAATACTAGCTCAATAAAGGTAAACCACTTTTCTGAAAAAACTATGCTCAAGACAACCCGACTCTCTTGCTTAAAGGAGATTTTTAATTAAAAACCTTCCCGTTTTAACAATCAGAAAATCCACGAGTACTGAAGGACTACAACAAGGCAAACCCGCCTGTAATATTGGATTCTAACTGTAAAGCATGGGTTTACTCGCATTTTTCAAGCACGTTTTGTCTTTGCCCAGCTTTTAAGCGGTCTTGTTAGTCATAACCTCGCAAAGAAAGCAGTTATTCTATATATTCCTGGTTATCCAATTAACCTCGAGTCCTTAACAACAAAAATTAAAGATGAAGTTGTGTTTCCTACTCCTGAAACATATATTTGATGTTATGAGAGTAAGAAAATGAGCAAAATTATGTAAAATGGTTTCTTAAAGAAAAATTTCCTTCAACAGAACATATCTTTCATGGGTTAGTAGTCATCCACTTTGTTCATCTTAACCCTCAGGAACATCCACAATGAAAACTTACTGTAGTTTTAGATTTCCAGGTACGATTGCTATGTGCATTATTTTTTAATCTGTAGACTATTGATGCTTGATACTACAACACTGGTTTTGCTAAAAACATTAGGGGAAATAGTGACTAACTGAAACATCTTGGTGGTTAGCTTGTAAAAGTTTGTAGATTCAATAGATCTTTGTGATCATGGAGTAGTTTTAAATGTGTATCAGAGAATGTAATTAAGAGGATACAAATGCATCATAAATAACAGCCAATTCTTTGTGTAAGGGAACATATTCACCAAAATTCTAATGTAAATATAATGACAGAAACATGCAAACTAAAATGAGGTTATTTAAAATTATATCCACTTGATAACAAGATTGAGGCAAAATTACAACAAAAAGGCAAACAATAGTTGCAAAACAATTGATAAACCATAACTAGATCAATGGCATCCAAAAATAAATTCAATTGATAAGGAAACTGCATTGTAAAAATAACGTGAAAAAGGACGATAGTTTTCAAGGCAATTTTCCACTAGTTACATTTACAAACAAGGCGAGTTGAAACATTTTGGATCATTTTATAGTAAATTCAACATTGATGTTTTAAAGTGACAACTGTTAAGTTATTTAACTTTGGAAATTTAAAATACCTGATATTAAGTAAGTCTGAACGTAAACAATGGCACGTATACCGATTTTCAAACACTAGCGCATCCGATTAATTCATTAAGGAAATTTACAATATTTGGTGTGAGTAAACATTATGGCGCTATTTTAAACATTGAGTATGGCACAATGTTTCTGCACTTGTTAGTATCATGCTAATAGGACGCATTCCATAACGTATGAGTTTTTGGAAAACGGGCACGAAATTTACCTTCGGCGCCGCTTCTAAATACTGCCTTCCTGATGATATTTTCTTAAGAAAACGAAATGAATTCTCGTGAAGAACATAAACACCTTGATGATTGGTCCTCAAGTTGTCAATTTGTTTCTTATAAATTGATGACCAAAAATCTGTGCAAATGAATTTCATCGTTTCAAGTTCATCTTTAAACCTAGGCCATTCTTTGGTCAATCTGTAGGAAAATAAACATGGTTTCAGTGTACCGAATAATTTTTAGCCACCGAAATTCAATGTACTTTACCACAAACCTTTCGATAATGCGATACCCTGATGAGAATCCTATGTATTCTAAGGATGTCACATCTCCACGCTGAAAATGAAGTGACGTGTAAGTACGTTGACATGAAAAGTCCGAATTTTTAAGTAAACGTAAGATATAATTGTACCTTTGACTCTTTCGAACTATTTAATACGTAAGACACTAGCTCAGCATGTAGAAATTCAAAAACAACCTCATCAACCATGCCTCGATTACCACTCATTTGTTTCTTTTTCTTGTTCTCACTATCTTCGATAATGACTGGTAACGATTTCTACTTTCGTGAACTTCAGCAGCGATTAGCATGAGTCGTCAGTACCAAAAATCTACTTTAGCTCACACCAATAAATATTTTGCAGAATGATCTTACTTGCAAGCGCTTGAAAAATTATTTGCCTCAGTTGTTTCAAAGCTCCATCGCGCCATTGAAATCAAACTGTGAATGGTTTAAATCCTACTAATTATTGTATTATTGATGCCAAAATATTTATTTAGATGTTATTTAAATGAATTTGTCAACGAAGAGGTGTCCGGTTAAAGGTCAGATTCCAAAACTTGAAGTATAACAAAGCTTAAGGGTCAATAGCGCTAACCCAAATCCGGCGCATTTGGGATGGAGAATAGTTGATCGGTCGCTGGCGAGGGACAACTTATAAACTGGCGTGAATGTGTATGTATGTCTTTTATCTTTTTTCCATTCCTTACACTTGTGGTAGAAATTACTCAAGTCTGTAAGTACTTCAAGGTTAGTCTTATATTTTGCCTAAATTTTAGTGCCTGATCAAAGAAAAGATACTTAAAATCTTGTGTGTTTGAATTAAGTATTACAAAATAAATTTCTATGGAGTGGCTTTATTAAAAATGTAGCAAACATTTACATATTTATTTTCATTTTTGGCAATACCTATAAATATCAAAAATTTATACTTTAGAGAAATTGTAGGCATAGATATGGATTTTTAATTTATAAAATACAAAATTATTTATAAATTAGTTATTGAAACAGTTGAAATCCAGATACAATCTTTAGATGTATTCTGGCATTTAAATTTATGACGTTCCGATGTTGATTTCTGTGGGAAATGATAAAATATATTTACCGAATAAGTGACGTTTTTTTGATCTAGAAGTAAAAACATAGTGAGCATTATTATTCGTATATGATATCGAGAGGAAAAAGTTAGTGTTCTTAGCCACCCCGACTTAAGGCTTATCACAGACCGAAGCGTGGTAGGCGAGCTAAGTCTATGGGTTGAGCAGCTAAGAGGACAACATTTCTTGAAAAGGGCCTCTCTGTATCCGTCACTAGTCAACTGGTTGAGTTCAGTCTTTTCTGCCCCACATTTTCCTAGAAGTTCGTTGTGAACTTCGAGCTCCATATATTAGTCTTGCTCTCCACGGTGGTAATCCAAGCCGCCCTACAACCGCATTCGTACTTTTGAGCATTCGAATTTTGGACTAGTATATTGAAACTATTTACATTTATCCAACTTCAGTAATGCTCGTTAGCAGTAGCGCAGTTAGAATTTTAATTTATCTTAACACTTGTTTTTTATTTATCTGCAAGGGACTTCGTGTAATGATAAAGTTAATGAATGATGATACTGATTCTAATTTGAACACCTTCGATCCGCCTTATTTCCATCTGACGCACGTATACTCTATGCTTATGTTAAGATTATACTTGGGGGGGGGGGGGACAAATGCTCGGTCGTCAGCCCCCTCGCTGCGCCACTGCTCGTTAGCTTATCCTGCAGAACTTAATCTTTATAAAAAAGTTAAATATTAAACTAATGTGTTCATCGACACCTAATTGCAGTTAATGATGGGTGAGAAATTTTCTGTCGTTTTACGTATTTCCTAGGATGCCTGTTGCAGTTTCGTTTGCAAATAAATCAATAAAAATTTGTTATATATGCGCTAAAATTTCTTATTATTGATTAATTGTACGTATTTGAAAAGAATAATCTGTTGCGTACGAACGGAGGGAGAGACAGGGGCGGAGATAGACCTTGAGATAGAGCAGAGGCTTCAAACATGGGGTCCCCGGACTATAATGGGTCCACAGTGACGAAAAGGTTGGGAAGCCTACTTTGGGAAAGGGACCAGACCGTGGTTGTATTGCAAGTCCGTAAGCTATGTTAAAAATTTCAAAAGGTCCCAAAGTGCATCCGGGCTAGCGAAGCTAGTATCAACCAGCCCCAACGGACGTCCTCCAAGAGAACGTCAAAGAAAACCCCTCCCTCTCAATTGGTGAGATTGCCAAAGCCAGAAATTGATGGAATAATAGAAACTATGCAGAAAGGCATAAGCTGTAATTTTTGGGAATAACCCCTTTGTCCCGCGTTTTACGTAGGCCTCACCAGCAATCCGTTAAACATCCGAATGAACGGTCACCGGAATAGCGTTTCTCTCAGACGCCCCCTCCCAGTTGCATTACATGCTAATACCCACAATGTCCCCTTCAATAGTTGCTACAATGTTAGGATTATTCGCGCTTTACCCTATGACACTCCTGCCCCCCTTCTCCGACACTGGGAACTAGCACATATCCATCTTCTCGACTCTTTCTCTCCGCCTGGCCTCAACCTCCGCTAACCCTATTAGCCCCCTTACAATGTTTCCTTGTTACTTTGTAACTATTCGGACTCTACCTCATCACACTCCCTCTTTATTGGCTATCCACCCCTCCTACTCTCCACCTCCTCCAATCATCAACCTTCCCACATCACCCTGTCATTCCCCGTCCAGTGTGTCACTTTACGTTACTCTTTCGCTGAAGAAGGGCATAGGCCCGATAAGCTTGCGTGTGTTTTTGTGTTCGTGTGTTTTACGTGTCTCTTCGACGCCCCCAGCAGCCTGCCAGCTTGGTCCTCAACTTGGTGAGTGTCCGCTGGGCTTCCCTCAACACCTTGTTGCCACCCTCATCACTACCTTTTCTTTTCCTTTAGTTAACCACGTGAATCCTTGCATTAATACGAGTCGAAAACATATTATTTGTTTAAGTATCAGACGCTTCGTTTCGTCAGAAATCGCACTTAAAAATGAAGTGATCTGGCAACACCGCACGGCAATACTCGACAGATAGAGCTTTTCTACGCTCATGGTCTTCGTGTTCCAATAGCACCGTGATAACGCCTTTGTTTCGCGTGCAAAAGGTTCGCGGTTCGAATCTCTTACCAGGTTCTATCGTTTTTATTTTTTTATTGATTGGTTTCTGGTAATTTTTCTGTTTTTATTTGTATTTTATTTTTTATATTAATATCTTTTGTGATTTCTGTCTTTATTGTTTTCTCTCATTTCTTTTCATTCAGGTACATTAAAATTCATGGTAAACGAATACAGTAATCTTAACAAATGAAGAACATTAACCAAACAAACGTAAATAATGACAAAAAATAACTTGAACTTCATCGTCACCGTCACGACGCGTTTATGTTTAGCGTGCAAAAGTTTCGCGGTTCGAACCCGTAATTCATACGTTTCTTGTAATGCTCATGTTAATACTGTTCACTACAAGTTCGTTTTATTTTTTTAAAGGTTTGTTTTATTTTCAATTTTTTAAATAATGTATTCTTTCTTTAAAAATAACATTAGACTTACTCATAGTTTCTTTTTACCACGAGCGCCTTTACTGGTATGTTTAGGTAGTACAAACAGATACTGACGGATACGACACACTAGCAGCTTGAATCTCGTTCTGACAACATCGAGTACACCTTCAATTGATTTTCGGGGAGTGTCAATGTGTGGCACACAGCTGTGCGCATGTATGCAGAACGTTATCCAAATCAGCGGCATCCATTCGAGAACTCTCTCAGTAGCTGATGAAGGAATAATTCCGAAAGCTTCTAGGTTTGTGATGTTTCTGTGTTTTAGTGTTCTTTTACGTGTGTCGCTTCGACATCCCCGGGGCCTCGCCAACCTGAAGTCGTCTGATTGGTGAGTGTTCACTGGGTTTCCTCATCCCAACACCTTGTTGACATCCATATATCCATTTTACCTTTCCTTTTCCGTAAGCTGTTTTTCTTCCTATCTTCATTCCTCAGGCAAACAGGAAGGCCTTTCCGATTCCGCCAATGCTCTAATGATCCCCAACAAACCCCGCACACCCACATTCTACCTTCTCCCTAAAATCCATAAACCCAACATCCCCGGCCGCCCCATTGTTGCCAGCTTTAATTCCCCTACAGAACGCATCTCCGCCTTCGTTGACTCCCACCTACAACCTCTCATTCGTCAATTCCCTTCCTTCATCCAAGACACTAACCACTTTCTCAAACACCTCCCCTTTCCTCTCCCACCCAATACCATTTTGGCCACTATCGATGTCTGTTCCCTCTACACAAACATCCCCCACGATGATGGACTCTCTGCCCTTAGTAAACTCCTGGACTCAAGACCACCCGACGCAAGACCTTCCTCCCATTTCTTGTTAGACTTGGCAGCAATGGTGCTCAAATTGAACAACTTCTCTTTCGATGGTCGTCACTACCTTCAAATTAGAGGCACTGCGATGGGCACCCGAATGGCGCCTTCATACGCCAATTGCTACCTTGGAGAATGGGAAAGACTCTTCCTCAACGTTCCACTCAGACCACTTTTGTGGCTGAGATACATCGACGATGTCTTCCTCATTTGGACGCATGGACCTGACTCTCTCCTTTCCTTTCTCTCGCGTCTCTCCTCCCATCGTTCACTGTCCTTCACCCACCAATCCTCTACCTCCCACATCACATTCCTGGATGTTGATCTTTACCTTCAAGACAGCCAAATCCGCACCTGTGTTCACATCAAACCCACCAACAGCCTCCAATACCTCCACTTTGATAGCTGCCATCCCCTTCATACCAAAACCTCTATCCCCTATGCCCTTGCTCGTCGAGGATGGAGGCTATGTTCCGATAGAGCATCCCTTCTAGAGTATTACTCTGTCCTCGAGGATGCTCTTCTCAAACGTGGTTACCCTCCAGTCTTGGTCCGCGAACAGATCCATAGGGCGATGACGCCTACCCACAATGGATCTCATCCTCACACACCCACTATTCCTGCATCTACCCCTCCACTCACTCTTACGACACTTTTCCTTCCTGGTATCCACGAAACTCTCAAAACAATCCTTCATGCTGCCCACCCAATTCTTACCTCTTCCTCCCATCAGTCCCTCTTTATCAACCTTTTTGCCAATCCTCCGCTCCTCTCCTTCCGCCGGCCCCCAAATTTGGGAAATATCTTGTGGAGGAAGGAACTTCCCACTTCTACCACGCTTCTTGCAATAGGCTCCCACCCCTGCGGAAAACCTCGCTGCCTCACTTGCCCTATCCACCCTCCATCATCTTCTTTCTCGAGTCCCTCCACCAACATCACCTACCCCATCACCTCCAGAAGCAACTGCACCACCCGTAACGTCATTTACCTCCTTACCTGCACCCTTTGTCCAGCGTTTTACGTAGGCCTCACCAGCAATCCGTTAAACATCCGAATGAACGGTCACCGGAATAGCGTTTCTCTCAGACGCCCCCTCCCAGTTGCATTACATGCTAATACCCACAATGTCCCCTTCAATAGTTGCTACAATGTTAGGATTATTCGCGCTTTACCCTATGACACTCCTGCCCCCCTTCTCCGACACTGGGAACTAGCACATATCCATCTTCTCGACTCTTTCTCTCCGCCTGGCCTCAACCTCCGCTAACCCTATTAGCCCCCTTACAATGTCTCCTTGTTACTTTGTAACTATTCGCACTCTACCTCATCACACTCCCTCTTTATTGGCTATCCACCCCTCCTACTCCCAACCTCCTCCAATCATCAACCTTCCCACATCACCCTGTCATTCCCCGCCAAGTGTGTCACTTTACGTTACTCTTTCGCTGAAGAAGGGCATAGGCCCGATAAGCTTGCGTGTGTTTTTGTGTTCGTGTGTTTTACGTGTCTCTTCGACGCCCCCAGCAGCCTGCCAGCTTGGTCCTCAACTTAGTAAGTGTCCGCTGGGCTTCCCTCAACACCTTGTTGCCACCCTCATCACTACCTTTTCTTTTCCTTTAGTTAATATATATATACACTAGTAGTTGGTGCTTGCATACTGCAAGCATTTCATTTCACTTTGAAAAAACATTCTTTTTTCAGACAGACATTTCATCATTACAAATAGTCTTTTAATTCTAAAGATTTCACCTCCGCAGCGATTTTCGTTTTTCCCACATGTAAAAATAATAGTTTAAAACAATCCCCAAATGTTGCAATTTTAAACATTTTACACTTTCTCCATTATCGGGTTCTAATACTACACATTTTAGCCAAATTTTAAAGTTGTAGCACTTCTAGAAGTAAAATAAAATTTTTCTAATTGTTTAAAATTAAATAATTTTTAACGGCCGCCGCAATTCATATATGGTAAAATTGAAATGTTTATTTGAGCAAATTTACTACTCTGTAAATAATTTGAAAATTTCAGCTTCCTAGCTCATCCCGTAGTACCTAAACAGTAATCTATTTGTTTAAACTTTAAAAATTTTTAGCTGCTAAACAAAACAAAATATCAAAATTTGTATAATCCCTATTTCGTTTTTTTACAAATCCTACTTCTAAAAAAAATTTCAGCTCCGTATCACATTCGGAAATACATAAACCTTGAAATTTTGTTTTAAACAATTGCGAATTTTTAGCTCTCGTATTGTTGCACTTTTTCAAGATTTTCGTTTTTTCTAGTCGGTTTTGCACAAAATCCTAACTAAGAAAAAAATTTCGAATCTCCAGCACATCTGGAAGTGCCTAAACATTAGTATCCTCCTGTTATATATCATTCTATATAGACGTTCCTTACAGAGGAGGATATAACATACTAGTAGCAGGTGCTTGCATACTGCAAGCATTTCATATCACCTTGAAAAAAATTAATTTTTCAGACAGATATTTCATCATTACAAATATTCTATTAATTCTATAGATTTCACCTCCGGAGCAGTTTTCGTTTTTCCCACGGAAAAATAATAGTTTAAAACAATCCCCAAATGTTGAAATTTTAAACATTTTGCACTTTCTCCATTATGGGGTACTAATGCTACGCATTTCAGCCAAATTTTAAAGTTGTAGCACTTCTAGAAGTTAAATAATATTTTTCTAATTTTTTTAAATTTAAACATTTTTAACGGTTGCCGCAATATATATATGGAGAGATTGAAATGTTTATTTGTGCAAATGCACTGTTCTGTAAATAATTTGAAAATCGCAGCTTCCTAGCTTATCCCGTAGTGCCTAAAAAATTATTAAACTTTAATGTTCAATTGGGATAAAACAACCCCTAAAATTTACAATTTTTAAATTTTCGATTTTTATAGTTGGTTATGAGAAAATTCCTATAATCTTGCAAAATTTCAACTTCCTAAACTTATTAGATTGGTCTACACACTGGATTACGTTTTCCCATGTTAACTTATGGGAGATATTCCGGGGTCTCTGGAGTCGAACCCAAGACACTGTAAGCAAAAGTGACAATAATTCTAAATAGATATTGCGGCCGTCTAGCAACACTGATAATTTCATTTTTCTAGTTTACCGGCAAGTGCCCATAATTAATTTACAAAAATGGCGCAATGCTTTTCTTATGGGAAAAAACGCAACTTTCGGAATTTCTGGAGTCGAACTCATGTCACTTAGGCAAAAAGTCTCATTTTATCTGAAAGTTTCTCCATCATATCTACAAACACTACAACTTTCAGCTCTCTAGCTCTTGTAGTTTGGGCTGGACATTAGTATCCTCCTATCATTATATATCGATGACTCTTACAGAGGAGGATATAACATACTAGTAGAAGGTGCTTGCATACTGCAAGAATTTCATCTCACCTTGAAAAAACATTAATTTTTCAGCCAATATTTCATCATTACAAATATTCTATTAATTCTAAAGATTTCACCTCCGTAGCAATTTTCGTTTTTCCCACGTAAAAATAATAGTTTAAAACAATCCCCAAATGTTGCAATTTTAAACATTTTACACTTTCTCCATTATCGGGTTCTAATACTACACATTTTAGCCAAATTTAAAAGTTGTAGCACTTCTAGAAGTAAAATAATATTTTTCTAATTGTTTAAAATTAAATAATTTTTAACGGCCGCCGCAATTCATATATGGTAAAATTGAAATGTTTATTTGTGCAAATTTACAACTCTGCAAATAATTGAAAATTTTCAGCTTCCTAGCTCATCCCGTAGTACCTAAACAGTTATCTATTTGTTTAAACTTTAAGAATTTTTAACTGCCAAACTAATAAAAATATCAAAATTTGTATAATCCCTATTTCGTTTTTTTACGAATTCTACTTATAAAAAAAATTTCAACTCTGTAGCAAATGCAGAAATACATTAACTTTGAAAAATTGTTTAAACAATTGCGAATTTTTAGCGGCCGCATTGTTGTGCTTTTTCATGATTTTCGTTTTTTCTAGTCAGTTTTGCACAAAATCCTACCTATAAAAAAAATTTCGAATCTCCAGCACTCCTGGAAGTGCCTAAACATTAGTATCCTCCTATCATTATATATCGACGACTCTTACAGAGGAGGATATAACATACTAGTAGTTGGTGCTGGCATTCTGCAAGCATTTCATCTCAACATTAAAAAACATTCATTTTTCAGACAGATATTTCATCATTACAAATATTGTTTTAATTCTAAAAATTTCACCTCCTCAGCGATTTCCGTTTTTCCCACATGTAAAAATAATAGTTTAAAACCAAACCAAACCAAAGTGTAAACAAATAGATAACTGTTTAAACATTACGAGATGAGTTAGGAAGCTGAAAATTTTCAATTATTTGCAGAGTTGTAAATTTGCACAAATAAACATTTCAATTTTACCATATATGAATTGCGGCGGCCGTTAAAAATTATTTAATTTTAAACAATTAGAAAAATATTATTTTACTTCTAGAAGTGCTACAACTTTTAAATTTGGCTAAAATGTGTAGTATTAGAACCCGATAATGGAGAAAGTGTAAAATGTTTAAAATTGCAACATTTGGGGATTGTTTTAAACTATTATTTTTACGTGGGAAAAACGAAAATCGCTACGGAGGTGAAATCTTTAGAATTAATAGAATATTTGTAATGATGAAATATTGGCTGAAAAATTAATGTTTTTTCAAGGTGAGATGAAATTCTTGCAGTATGCAAGCACCTTCTACTAGTATGTTATATCCTCCTCTGTAAGAGTCGTCGATATATAATGATAGGAGGATACTAATGTCCAGCCTAAACTACAAGAGCTAGAGAGCTGAAAGTTTTAGTTTTTGTAGATATGATGGAGAAACTTTCAGATAAAATGAGACTTTTTACCTAAGTGACATGAGTTCGACTCCAGAAATTCCGAAAGTTGCGTTTTTTCCCATAAGAAAAGCATTGCGCCATTTTTGTAAATTAATTTTGGGCACTTGCCTGTAAGCTAGAAAAATGAAATTTTCAGTGTTGCTAGACGGCCGCAATATCTATTTAGAATTATTGTCACTTTTGCTTACAGTGTCTTGGGTTCGACTCCAGAGACCCCGGAATATCTCCCATAAGTTAACATGGGAAAACGTAATCCAGTGTGTAGACCAATCTAATAAGTTTAGGAAGTTGAAATTTTGCAAGATTATAGGAATTTTCTCATAACCAACTATAAAAATCGAAAATTTAAAAATTGTAAATTTTAGGGGTTGTTTTATCCCAATTGAACATTAAAGTTTAATAATTTTTTAGGCACTACGGGATAAGCTAGGAAGCCGCGATTTTCAAATTATTTACAGAACAGTGCATTTGCACAAATAAACATTTCAATCTCTCCATATATATATTGCGGCAACCGTTAAAAATGTTTAAATTTAAAAAAATTAGAAAAATATTATTTAACTTCTAGAAGTGCTACAACTTTAAAATTTGGCTGAAATGCGTAGCATTAGTACCCCATAATGGAGAAAGTGCAAAATGTTTAAAATTTCAACATTTGGGGATTGTTTTAAACTATTATTTTTCCTTGGGAAAAACGAAAACTGCTCCGGAGGTGAAATCTTTAGAATTAATAGAATATTTGTAATGATGAAATATCTGTCTGAAAAATTAATTTTTTTCAAGGTGATATGAAATGCTTGCAGTATGCAAGCACCTGCTACTAGTATGTTATATCCTCCACTGTAAGGAACGTCTATATAGAATGATATATAACAGGAGGATACTAATGTTTAGGCACCTCCAGATGTGCTGGAGATTCGAAATTTTTTTCTTAGTTAGGATTTTGTGCAAAACCGACTAGAAAAAACGAAAATCTTGAAAAAGTGCAACAATACGAGAGCTAAAAATTCGCAATTGTTTAAAACAAAATTTCAAGGTTTATGTATTTCCGAATGTGATACGGAGCTGAAATTTTTTTTAGAAGTAGGATTTGTAAAAAAACGAAATAGGGATTATACAAATTTTGATATTTTGTTTTGTTTAGCAGCTAAAAATTTTTAAAGTTTAAACAAATAGATTACTGTTTAGGTACTACGGGATGAGCTAGGAAGCTGAAATTTTCAAATTATTTACAGAGTAGTAAATTTGCTCAAATAAACATTTCAATTTTACCATATATGAATTGCGGCGGCCGTTAAAAATTATTTAATTTTAAACAATTAGAAAAATTTTATTTTACTTCTAGAAGTGCTACAACTTTAAAATTTGGCTAAAATGTGTAGTATTAGAACCCGATAATGGAGAAAGTGTAAAATGTTTAAAATTGCAACATTTGGGGATTGTTTTAAACTATTATTTTTACATGTGGGAAAAACGAAAATCGCTGCGGAGGTGAAATCTTTAGAATTAAAAGACTATTTGTAATGATGAAATGTCTGTCTGAAAAAAGAATGTTTTTTCAAAGTGAAATGAAATGCTTGCAGTATGCAAGCACCAACTACTAGTATGTTATATCCTCCTCCTCTGTAAGGAACGTCTATATAGAATGATATAGTCATTCATTCATTCGTGTTCTGTCTTACGACAGGTCCTACCAATTAATTAATTAATTGGTTTTTGACTAGGGAATATACATACACGGTGTGGTGGTTTCCCGTTGCCTTCCACACCGGACACACACAGAAGGGAGGACGGAAACCCGGTGCCGGCATTTGCCTGCTCTTGCGAAGAACACCAGGGGGGCCAACGGCTTAACGTCCCTTCCGAAGGACGGAACAGCTGAATTTGCGCGGTCTCCTCAAACCACGCAAACAGAGGGCCGTATGACCTTGAGAAAAAGTCCTACTCGCGCAGGATTCGTACCCGATGACTTTTTCAAGCATCGGACGTGTAGCAGCCAGCGTACTAACCACTACACCACCGGCACCCCTATATATATATATATATATATATATATATATATATATATATATATATATATATATATAAGGAAATGAAAAGGTAGTGATGAGGGTGGCAACAAGGTGTTGAAGGAAGCCCAGCGGACACTTACCAAGTCGGAGACCAAGTTGGCAGGCTGCTGGGGGCGTCGAAGAGACACGTTGAACACACGAACACAAAAACAAAAAACGTGTGTGTGTATATATATATATATATATATATATATATATATATATATATATATATATATACACACACACACATACGTGAGAGTGACTATTCCGCACCGCACCGCCAACACAAAACGACGAAGTTATATCTCACACAAATTGTGATACATTTATCCAGTTGTAAATGTAGCTTAACATCCTTTGATGTTTCGTTGAGAAACCGACAATAGTGTGGAAAGAGCGCGCCGCGAACCGAACAGAAGCGAATGATACAGTAATACTGTCCACACTTGAGCATTTGTGTTACGTTACGGCAGAATGCTCAAGTATGTACAAGGCTTTAGCCTTACCTGGCCGAAGGTATTTCATTTGGCGAATTCATAATTCACGTAGGTACTTCTTTGTTTCCTGACTTGTTCTTTACACGGCATCGCCGACGCGTCTTCCTTCCCTCCGATTTCACAAACAATCCTCAATCCTCTTCTTCCCTAAATTCTATCTCCCTCTTCCGTAACCTTTACTTCATGCACCACTGCTCTGATTCTCCTCGAGGAATTGATGTTTTCAGTAACCCATTTCCTTCAGCTTTAAATCGCCTCAACCTCCCAAAACAAGAAAGCGTAAACAATACCTAATTAAATGCTCATTGCCGATTACATATTTCTCTCCTGTGGGCCCTCGAATTTATCCTAATAAGAAAGAATATAAAAGATTTTTTAGTCATTTATCTTTTTTATCCTAATTTCTGGATGACTTTCCTGTTATTATTTTTGGACAGTAATTTTAAAAGCCTAACCTTTTCAGGAAATTCCTGATAGTTGATTAATAACTGCAACTTGGTATGTTTTACAATGGGTTTCATATTTAATTGAACTTTTATATTTGTAAGGTGAGGAAGAGTAATATTTTGCCGCCGGCCCGTCCACTCCTATTTTAAGCCACTTTTTTTAGAGGCAATCCATTTGTCAATGCTTGGAAAAAATCAAGGATGAGCGGCGAATAACGTCAAAAACCACGAAACTGATTTCATTTGACAAGGCTAACGTACGCTCTGCCTTCTAGGCGGAAACACGGAAACTAGCGACCCCTTATGGTCAGAGGAATGTACTAACCATAGTTTTAGTCGAGACAACTTGACCGTTCGTGCTAAGGAAGCTACGGTCCCCATTGCGAATATTAATTTTATGGGTATTTCGATATTAGTATTTAAATATTTTAGTTTGTTTTTACTTTGCTATATTTTTACGATACTTTATGCGAATAATTTTCGCTATTTGTTAAGTTTTTGTTGGAGATATTTTATACTAGTAAGATATTGTCTAATGTTATTATTTGAATCTCTGCAGTTCTGCACACTTCAGCATGCTTGTAATACAACTGTTTTGTGATGAGGTCCATGTTTGGCCGTTCATCTTAAGAGGGGCATTTGTTGCATCCCAGAGAGATATCCCACAGCTGGAGAATTTTTCTCAGCAAAGGTTGGTAAACTGAACTAACCTATCTTTTCAATGTTAATTGGGCAAATAGTTCATAGTAGACATAGCATCTGATGGAAGCAATTGCAGTTTACAATTGAATAGGAAAATTATAATGTACTTGGTTATAGGTTTGACTATAATCTATATTAGATTCTACAGGGTGCTTACTCTAGTGGTAGAACAAATATGCTACAGATTCCAGAACAAGAAAAATTGTAGGGCCCTTCTTAACTATGGTGACCAACTGTACTGACTTATTTGTTCGGTAATGATTTTGACAACTATGTACTGATAATTCATTTTCGCAAAATATTTTTATTTCTTTGCATATTAGAGCAATTATCATAGACTTGCCCATGTTATTGAATTTATGATTCTCAAGGGGCCTGGCTATATCTATAGCTACTAACTATAACTGACCGGGCCCTTTCAATGGTCCAGAGCATGGCCCCAGATTTCCCAACCTACTTTCACCATTGACTTGCTCTTTTTACTCTGTTTTATGTAAAAGTCTTCCTTATTGGCAATCCTCATTTTATGGTGGCATACAACTATTTTTTCAGTTCATTAGTGGGCTCCATTACTCTAAAGGGACAACAGGTCATTATTATTATTATTTATTGGTCCAGGTCTAGTACAGACATAGGACATGTCAGAGAGAATACATGCATCAAGTCATGTATACATACACACATTAATTAAAGATACAAATAAGTTACAAATACAATTATTTTCCATTAAGTTATTCAGCCACTGCATAGTATAAATTGTTCAATAAATATTTTTCAACTGTAGTTTTGAACTGATTTATATTATTTATGAATTTGATATCAGTAGGTAATTTATTATATATGTAATAGGATTACTGTAGAATATAGACTTCTATCAGCTATTTTAAAATTATATTATTATGATGAGTGGAATAGCAATGTTCTTGCCTATTAAGACTGAAAAGATTTACCTATTAGGCAGTAAGAAAACCTACCTGGCTAATGTTTAGTATCACATACATGAATTTAGATTATTCGACAGCCACAGTGAATCACTAAAAGCAAAGCTAAGTAAAGAGAAAGAGAGGTACACATGGATATACTTTAATATCTACCAAACAGTCTTTGGCACTTAGCTTGTTATGAGCTTAGATTACTGGTATCTTCTTACCCCTTGTTTAAGGCTTGAAATTTTCTTAGTCCCTCATTGATGGAAGTCGGTTGTTCTCCTTACTAGTAGTATTACCTTAAAAGAAGTTAGATAGAGAAAGTGGGAAAGTGATTTAATAACATAATATTGATCTTAGAAGCATTTTTTGTTTATCTCCTTACATTCAGAATTTTCTTGAACATCAAATTTCTCTGGTGCTTGGCATTAATATGATGGCTTCCAATGGTAATAAGGCTTTCTGTTGGTTATCTTCTTATTCCTATTCACACTCACACTTGGGAGAATGTGATAGAATTCTCTAACATTTCTGAATTTTAATTCTTAATATTATCATTATTAGTTAGACACATGAAATTGGGTTGGTATTTCATCCTTGAGTTCATATGTAGCAAGGGAAGGGAAGATATTTAATAGATACAGGCACTACCTGGGTTATGCAACCCTCGACTTACACATATCTGCACTTATCCAAGCGGCCACATAAATTACTAAAAAAAATTTTGTTAGGTTTATGTTAGCAGTTTTTGTAAGCAAGCAGGAACTAAATATGTGTGCGGAGGAAGAATGCAAGGTGTAAGTTGTAATGCGGTAGCCTCACTATGCTACTCAGGCACTGTTGCCAATCTAGCGAATTTTTAGCTAGATCTAGCAACTTTGGGTTTGAACTAGTGCCTAAAAAAAGGCCACTGCAACTACCTACGAATCTAGTGAATCGATCTAGGGACTGGCTATAATTGTGGTGTATATCTGCATTCATATGAATACAAAAATAAATTACATTATAATATTAACATAGTAACAGTAAATGATATTATTTCATTTTCATCTGATGTTATACAACAACACATGTCTACAAGTAGCAGCAATAATCACAGCGGGGTTTACAGGGAGACCACTTTGCAAGGGTTCTTTTCAATTGCGAGAGATGGATTATGTATTTGCAAAGGAAAGGATGAGACAGAATTTTGAAAGTGATTATAAGAACCTAGATGATTTATGAGAGGACAATTGTATGTGAAAGAGTGCACGTGTAAATGGAACAGCTTCATCTCATTTGTCGTCTGTAAACAAACACGTGACTCATTCCTTCCATACACCATTTACACACACAGTTTTAGTCAGACGACAAAACACGAGGGTCTTATGAAAGTGCCAACCAAGAAAATGAGTGCAGGGCCGTCCCTAGGTGGTAATCAGATAAGGCATCGCCTTAGGGCAGCACCTTTCTGGGGGCGACAAATGAGTTGGTCTCGTAGGCTGATTTAACATAAGGCGCTTTATGTGCTCAAATTGTGTTTGTCCTATAACTCATTGTGTTATTGAAAGCAGACAACATATTCATATCTATCAGATACAGGAAAATATGCGGAAGGTAAAGTTTAGATGTGAATGCAAAAATCGGTATCAGTGCAAACCTCTAGTTTCTACTTCCCCAGCGACTGATAATAAAAGGCGGCACTTGGGCTTTTTAATCCCACCGCACTAAGATTTGGATTTGACACACTTCCCAGGGGCTCTTTCTCCACATTAGCAGTTGCAGGTGCCTCAGTGGGCTGGATAAGGGGCTTTATGGAAGTTATGTCATATCGAATAGCCAAAAATAATCAAAATAAAACAATATTTTAGCAATGAAATGTGAATAGATAAATATATATCCTGCATTAAACCAGTTTAACTTTGTCTGATTAAAGGTCTTCAGTACTTAATATTCACAGATCGCTTTCTCAAAATAGCTTCACGTGCCGAATAAAATGCCTTCATGGGCCGGATCTGGCCCATGGGCCATAATTTCCCCACCTCTGCTGTACTGTATGCTATCCGTAGTAATTTTCGACTTATGCAAATTTCGAGTTACGCAACGGGTGCCAGAATGCATTCCTTATGTAACCCGGGGAGTGCCTGTATTCTTCTTGAATTGAAATTTCTGTGCATACAATAATAAATGTAATTTCTTTTATTTGGCATATAACTCAATAAATATTGATATAACGGTCAAAATCTGAGTGTGTTCTTGTATCTTGGCCTGGAAGTAAAACTTTTTGCTTAGATACTGACACCATGCCATATTCAATATGAGTTATCAGATTAATGTTGCCAAAAATATATTTTTATAGTTGTAGAATTTCATGTTCTTGGAAGTTCTTAATCTTGATAATGCAATAAAATTAATATTAATGTGGTCATAACCTTAGCTTAGTATTATTTAAGAGCGAGAGGGAGGGATTCATTGGAATGGATGCAATGTCACATGTCTTTACTGAGTCAGATTTTCTCTGAATCTTGAATCATACAGAACTTGTCCTGCTGAGCTAAAGTTGACATTTAAGTTGACATTTTCTTATTCTCAAATAATTGCTCATAATTATCTATGAACAAATTCATAAGTACAAATCCTGTATTTGGTTATTTTGATATCAAGGTTTGTAATCAATAAATATTCATTGTTTTAAACCTAAAACTATAGTTAACATGAGCAACACAAACTATTTGTTATAAATACACAAATAATAATTTTACTCAATTTTTCTCATGAAATCTTCAAATTAAAGGGTAGCATGGGTTTTTATAGAAATTTCATTCTTATAAATTGCAGAACAACTTAACATGAGGGAAGTGAGAATATGATAAGTGCCCTAATGTCAGCATGACATCCTGTGATGCAAGATATCTGATTTGATTCTTCCATTGTTTCAGAAGTGTGGCTCCAAGAGATAGTTACCAGACCATTCTTGAGCATGCAGTCTACCACAGCTACCAGGACCTGCTCTCTTTTGTGATTCCAAGAAAGAATAAGGGTGAGTGTAATCAATTTGTGTTACAAAGTAGAACAAATGAGCTTCCCACTTTACATGTTTTATTTATCAGGGTGATTTTTTTTACATAATATTCTTAGTTGCATCTATAAAAGTATAAAGTGGCATTCCAATGTGTCCCATTGAGCCATTTATTCATACAGAACAATGGTTTTTGGGACTATAAAGCATTCTATCACATTTTTCAAAATAGATTTTTGCAAGTATGGACAGAAGTTGAAGATATTTAGAAGTAGGAATTTTATAATTTTTACCATCTTGTACAATAAATATATAAATTTATGCTATATAACGAAAAATAAGGGAGTATTTATGAATGCAGATAGTATTACTTTTTCTATATAAAAACACAACATATTAGTTATTTTCGAACAAAGATGTTTGCCAGCAGTCAATTGCAATATAATTTTATGATCATGAATATGAAAGTGTGCAGCATAAAATAGGATGCCTATTAGTTTTGTGTGACATTAATTGAAGATGTTAGAACAAAATTGTTTTGTGTGACAATGTCCTTTACAGCATTTATACTTATATTTCATCTTGCATTTTCTTTTCATTATACAAAGTTTATCACAAATTGGAATTTGTAAGATGCTGGGTTAGAGTGAAAGTACTGCACCTATTATGGATCGTGGTACTGAATAATAGTATTATGCCACAGAAATTGTTTAGTTCTCTACTCAGCCTAGGTAGCATAGTGATAACTTAGGACCAAATCTAGCACCAAATTAAATACAGTCAAACCCCGATTTAGCACCACCATTTGTGTTCACCTCTGACATTGGCGTTAAATCAAGGTGCTTCAAGATTTTATTTGGCATCCTAACAGATATAAAGTATGCAACGAAAGGGTTTAACCATTATCCACTAGGTTTAAATGCTGCCCATAAGGTTCATCTTCCAGTTTTATTTTGGGATATTTAAATATTTTGCTTTTGTATTTCTAATTATTTGCATACCTTATGAGCCATTGATAAAAAACTTTAAATAAAAAGCATTTATAGTAAAAATATTAAAGGATTATACTATTCTGTTGTCTAGAGGAAAGAAGGAATGCAAAAACACATATTGGTGCACAACAATGATATAAAACAAAGAAAATGCAGATAGAAACATATTTGGGGATTATCTGGATATGCACAGTGAATCTACATGAACATGATACCCTGCAAGTCACCTTTTTGGTGGATGCCAGGGGGTGCAGTCCACCAAAGATCCCTAGTTTTCTTACGTTACCTTTTCCTGTTGTTTTCTTATCTTCCTAGAGAAAAACGATCATCTATATCACTCCTACTACCTCATTTGATAGTCCCTCCGGCATATATTTTTCCAGCAGTTTAAATCTAGCCTGCAGCCTACGTTCCTCTAACAATGTACATTTCAGATTTTCTATTAATGACGTTATGTTTTGTTTACTATTGTAATTTTTCTTTACAAATCTAGCTGCCCTGTGCAGCACCTTTTCTATCTCATTAGTGAGTTCCTTTTCGTAGGTATCTCACACAGCTGACACATATTCCACCTGTGGTCGAACCAAGGATAAATAACATAATTCTTTCACTTTTTCGGAGCTACTTTGAACTATTCTCCCTATAAAGGCCAATGAATGTGGGTGTCTCACGAGAGAATAAAGGTTAATAGAACTTGAGGGAAAGAAAATTTGCTTCAATTACTATATTTGCACATTATATTGAAAAAAGAGAGCAATGCAGTACAGGATGTTACAGCGCAGTTAGAAATATAATTCAAACTCACTTCTGGGCAAAATATTTTTCTAATTTTGTCTGAATTTTCTTTTTGTCATTTATTTTACAAATGGAAATGTCCAAGGCTACAACATGCTTCATTAAGTCATTGTTGTCAGAGTTCTCTTCAAGATATAGACGAATTTTGTGAAGACATATTTCATCCTCCTCAGCAGTCACTGTTTCACAAACTCTTGTTTCATCTTCTTCAATTTCACTGTCAAATGAAGGCACATACACTTGCATTAGTTCTACAATTTCCTCGGTTGTCATTTCTTCAAAAGCAGGTTGTTCTTCATTGACTGCAAAAAATTCTTCTGAAGACAAAGGTGCACTCGCAATCGGAAGATTTTCCATGACAATCTGCAACTCCTGGATAGGATTTTTTTCTTCTTCTAGCTTATCTAATTGAACTTTTTCGATAAGTCCAGTGTGTGCCCAACAGTTGCTTATTGTTCATGGTAAAACTTCACCCCATTACAGTTTGATCATGTACAATGCATCTTTCAAGGATAACTCAAGTAAACAATTATTTCTGATGCTCTCTACTATCTTCTTCACTTGATGTTGCCTATAATGTGCCTTAAAGCTCTTAATAATTCCAGCATTAAGAGGCTGTAGGAAGACAGTGCAATTGGGCGGTAGGAACTCGAGTCGTACATTAATAAGGTTCAAGTTTTTATGACAAGGTGCGTTGTCTAGACACAAAAGCATATTACAATTCTTAATTTTCATCTTTTTGTTGAAAATTTGTAGCCATTCACAAAATTCAATTGTAGTCATCCATGCTTTATTATTGTGTATATAATTAACATAAAGTGATGGTTTGAAATTCTTAATGCACCGAAGCTATGCTGTCCTTACAATCACAGTAACAATCCATTTGTCACTCCCATCAGCATTTGTACAGAATGCAAATGTGATCCTGGATTTTATTTTTTTACATCCTTTCACAGGCCCACTTGAGATGGTTTTTTCTGGCTGCATTCTATGAAAGAGAGCGGTCTCATCCATGTTATAAGCCTCTCTATGATCATATGTTTTTAAAATCTCAAAAATTCTTTTTTGACCTCTTTCAATTGCTTCCTTGCCAACCTTAGCTGTTTTGCCATGTCACTTTTGTTGCATCAGTTCCTGGCGCTGCTTAAAACAATGCAACCACCCATTGCTGTAAACATAGTCTGTGATGCCCATCTGATCTATCATTCATTTTGCCTGGTCCTTAATTACTCCATCAGTTACGGTCTGTATCTTATACATACCATGGGACACACACTGGAGAGGGATGGCTAATGGAACAGAACTTCCAAACAACCAGCAGTGCTTATATGTAGAAGCTCCTTTTCTAATCACTATCAAAATTCTTTTCTCATTCTCAACATCCAAAGGTTTGAAAGAATTTTCATTGAGGAAAATCTATCGTTTTGGCTCGTGGAAGAAGACTGTAGATAATATCTAACGATAGACAAAAGAGTGCCTTTTGTGTAGTAAATGGAGTGAATGACTGGATGCCCTCAAGGATTATCAGAATGGGGTAGCACACCTTTTGTCTTGTGCCAAAACCTTTTGACATATGGTCGCACAGCATGAGATAAGTGTGAGGAATGCGTGGGAATGTGAAAATGGTGGGTTTTCGCTGCGGTGGGGAAGTCCCTTGTTTCACTTTCTATATTCACGAGATCTGAAATAAGTTTCCAATATAGAATTTCTTGATGGTTTGAAAAATATCCGAGGCCTCCTAAATCCGTCAAATAAAAAGTGATTACATTAATACCTTGGCATTCAGTTAAAGCTTGGCTTAGGTAGATATGGTGTTAAATTGGATTCTTTTGCTATGCAAAATCGTACATTTGTGCATTCACAGAGTGGAGGGATTCTCTATGTAATCATTATGCGGAAGTTCTGTTCACAAGGATTAATTGGCACTATGCAGGGGTGGCACTAAATCAGGGTTTGACTGTATGCTATTTCTATTGACTGGAAAATTATAAAAATTGTTTTGAAATATAGGTACATATATGTAAACAGTTAATGGTTCATGTTTATCCATGATCCATGCATATACCCCTGAGAAACCAACTAATGATGAGAATGGAAGCATGTATATTTGAAGATCATAGGTAGTAAAAAATTACAAAAAATTGCCTTAAAGTTAACGGTAAATTATAATCTTAAATTAATTTAGCGATGTTTTGTTTTCAGCTACGAGTCAATTTTGTTAAATTAATATAGAATATCATTATGTTAACCTCACATTAGTATATACCATTTTACTGGACAACAATAGCACCACAAGGTTTGGACACACCCTACCCAGAAAAAATAGAAAATAAATACAATTTATTATAATAGCAAAAGTATGTCTACATTTATACATAAATTAAATAACTTGTGATTGATTCAATATCATTTTGATTAATTTTTAAAGCATGGGTAAGGGGCCATCCTTAAATGATGTCACAGCATTTTTGGGATTTTTGATCCCCCCCCTCTGTCACAAAGTGTCACATACAGCTTCACCCCCCCCCTCCCATGTCACAAAACCTTGTCCTTTTTAATTTAGTCATATTGGCTATATAAAATTAATGATATGTCCAGACATAATTTGTACAATGTTTCATCTGTTATTACATGAAAGAAATTCAATACATTCAAATAAAATTATTGCTTTTTATAAGTACATATTATAGATAATGAAATACTTGAATGCAGCAGATATTCCATTGTATGCAAATACAATACTAATTAATATAAAAATTACATGTATGTACTCTTTAAACAATGTCTGGCAACTCCAACAATGTACGAAGTTTATGCTTTTATAACTTCCAGATTAACCCATCTCTATTTTTGTAACTTCACTAACTATGGATTACATTCATTAAAAGCAATAACAATTAATAAAAATTTAAAAAATGGATATAAACAAAATGAAAAATTTGAACAACTTAGAAATTAAAATTCTTTCCATGGTGTTCGGAAAATCTCATCCATACTATAAATATGCATATTATTTGAATCTCCATCATCTGTATTATATTTTATTTCATTCAAATCCAAATTTTCTTCATCAATCCATTCTGCATATTGAACATTTTCCTGGTTTGTTATAATAGCCATCATTTCACGCTGTCGTCTAGCAGCAATACGAATTGGCCTAACTCTTTCCTGAATTTGTGGCATGGTCTCTGTCTGCTTATGTATCTTATAGTGTTTCTGTAACATGACATTTGAAGCAAAATACAGATTGCAGGTATTGCATATTCGATTTCTTAATTCCTTTTGAATAGATGGGCAGTATAGATCATATGGCATAATTTTAAAACTTTTGGCAGATCTTGTTAATATTTCTTCCAAATCAATGCTACCTGCAATGAAAACAGATGGATACTTCAAATTAAGACCTTGCTCATCTGTTGATAATGGAGCTTTTAAACCTTCATTTGTCTGTTTGATTGGAATCGGTGGAGGTAGGAATCGTTCCCTTAAAATACTGAAAATGGAGCTTCGAGGTGCTGAACAACAGTTTGTGTCTCTGCACTTCACAATCTGTGTAAAATATTGGCTAGTCCTCAAATGCTTTGATGACCAAACAGCATCTGCTGTCAACAAATTTTCAGGATTAATCTCTGAATTTTCTGGACTTATATATTTGGCTACAGTTGGAAATCCATCAATTACCATTTGCCCCCATATTTCTGCCAATGTATTGCCACAATATTCAAAGTTTTCTTTTTCATGGTCATCATTAATCGTTTTGCCTTGTGAATCAAGATGGCTTCCATAATGCTCATGAGGAAGAATAACTCCAGACAGTTCCTTACTTAAAGGTGCCATCCTTCTCTCAACACGATTGAAAGAACTCCTGCCAGGTGCATTGGTTGCAATAAAAAGGGCATCCAAATTATATTTTAAAAAGTGATTGATTCCAACATCAATTACCTTCTGGTATCGAGGATTCTCATCAGGGCCACCATCCACAGTAAAAATTACCACCGGTTTTACTTCGTTCTGAAACCTTGTGATACTTTCAAATTCAGGTAACTTCAAAAGTATTTCAAAGTCAAATGCATGTGAAAATGCTGTTGAAGAAGAGTGCTTACCGGATCTGATAGCTATAAAGGTTGGGCCTGAATATCCTACTGCAGTTGGATCACCATTTCCATTTTTTTAAATTTCAATTCCAGCATAAACTGAAGGTATCAACTTATGTCTGGCAGCTACAACCCAATCATGATCAGGTAAACTTACTCGATACTCAACATGCATGACCAATGGAGATTGCTCCTTTGCTGCTGTTAAGCCAAGTGGCACTCGAGCCTTATCATCTTGGCTCAAGAAGCATACTTCATTTGGTCCAAGAATTGAAGCAATTTCTTCCAAATGATTAATAGTTACTCTGCAAAATTGCCCATCAACATGTTGGAAGTGTGCATCATTTTGAGCTTTCATGAGCTTGACTGGGACAGTGATAACATGCCGTTTCCCTTCTAAAGATGAACTGCATTTAGGAAGTAAGCGAACATAAACGCCATTTTGACCTATATTAAAGCCGATCTTATTTAATTCTTCAGTAAGATCATCCAAAGTTTTGATACCTCTCAAAGAATCTTCATTTCGTCGTTCATGTGATGCAGAACCATGGATAGCTATATTAATAATAGCTTTTAACAACTCTGGCTGATCAAGTTCAACTCTTGGTCTACCTACTGTATCTCTCTTCTTTAAAACTTCTTTAGTTTTTGGATTCTTTTCACAAATTTCTTCTAGTTTTCTTTTTCTTTCATCTCTTGATTTTTTTCTGTCGTTGTTGGTCAGATGTTTTTATTTTAAGCTCTCTTTCGAGTTCTCTTTTCTTTTTCTCGTTTTCTTTGAGTTTTTCGAGTTGTTCATTAGTAAGTTGTCCACAACTCTTTCTTTTATAAAGTCCTACTAAATCACTGTTTATTATATCTATTTTTTTCTTAGTTCATCTTGTACTTTTGTTTTTGGTTTATTGACAATATCTACAATGCAAGATGTAGAAGATTGTTCTTTAGGAATACTAGTTGATTTCTCAGGAACTACACTTTGAACTTTTTTCTCCAAAGTAGTGATATTTGACACTCTTGATTGTTTTTCCAAAAAGCATAATAAAGTTCCTTTATTTTTCACTGCTCAAGCTTCATTTTCTTTAATGATGGAGGTCACTATTGATGGTAAATTCTGCATTTTTTTAATACGATTCCAAACTTTTACAGTTTCTTGCTGCACATCCTTTGGTTTCTTTGATGGTTTTGCCTTTAAGTATGACTTAAATAATGATTGAAATAGTTCACCTTTATCCATTCTGTAAATAAAAGGATAATTATTTTATATTTACATAAATATAGATATTGTACAAATCAAGTCCATAATATTTAAAAGCCTTAAAAAGAAGAGGCTCTTATTATTTTCCTTATTTTAATTCCAATGAAAAGTACGATTTAAATACTAGATCCATTCACATATTTTATTAAGTATTTAACTCAAAAAAATTCAGTTATCATTTAGTACATGCAAGTATATATACCTGATTTTCTTGTTAAAAATATTCTAGTATTTGAATAAAACAGCAGTTTTTTAATTACATTCTGAAATACAAAAATAAATATTTAATTTTAAATTATATACTGATGACTTGCCAATATTTTAATAGCGAGTTCTCTAAAATATTTTTTTTCTTGTCCAAAAACGAAAAATAACTAAAAGCATTATTTTAGAAAAATTATTGTATAAATAATGTTTACAAAACATTCTCTTTGAAAAATTAACAAATGATTATTATTTTAGTTCTATTATAATTAAGAATGACTTCATTTCATGACTAAAACTTACCAAGACTTTTTACGGTAGGCAATTAAAAATAGTAACTAACATTCACATGGCTTGGTTTTAGCCACTTTACTGTAAATGAATATGATACAATAACAGTCAAGGAGACTAGAACATAGAGGACGACTAGAACACCAACACAATAACAACTTAAGCTGATAATTAAGTATACAGCTTATTATAATAGTTATTGGAGTTTTTCTGTGAGGTTTAGTTTTGCATTATGTTTTTCAACTGTTATTTACAAGTTTCCACCAGAGGGCCAGTGGCAGGAAAGACAAGTAAAACAGAATAAATAAAAGTTAGTGAATGTCACTTCAAGAAAATTAAGGAAATAAAGCACAAGATCTTGGCAAAAATCTTTACTTATTTGTGACATCACATTGTTTTACATATACTCCCCCCCCCTTGTCACAAAATGTCACATATTCCCAGACCCCCCCTCCCCCTTAAGCGTGACATCATTTAAGGATGGCCCCTAATGTTAATAGAGGAATAATTAAATGATTACAAAAAATTGCTCACATTTAATTTAATAGAGAAATTAATTAATGGAGTCAGGCGTTGCTTCGTGGAAGTAGGTGATGTTATTCATATTAAATACCCAGTACTTTTCCACAATTTTTTTTTATATTTGTGACATTTTGCACGTGATATGGCAACATCTGGCAAGGAGGAATGGTGAACGTGTTTTAAGGAAAATCCAGGGGTGATCTATTCCTTAATCAAGAAATTGCTGGCTCTCTTAATTTCCTTGATTTGACCATTTCCAATAAGAACAATAAACACGACTTTGCAATATACAGGTAACCCACTTTCACCAACAATGTAATTCTGGCTAACTCTTTCCATTACTTCTCCCAAAAAAATGCTGCCTTTCATTCCATGCTACACCATTTGCTAAATGTTCCTTTATCTGAATCTAATTACAACTTAGAACTTAAAACTATAAAACAAATTGCCTCTAATAAGGGCTACAATAGTGATTTAATTGAAAAAATGTTAAAAAGTAAATTAAAGAAAATAGCCAATAATAATACAACTGGATTGACACCCATAAATCTGAATGTACAACCAAAATGGTGCAGGCTACCCTTCGTGGGTCACTTATCTAACACTCTCTCCAATAACTTACCTGGTTCCCTTAACCCTATTTTACAAACGAGATCCAGGTAGTTGGGTGTCATACATCCAGTCCTTTCTTACGTCCTTTTGGATGGGAGGTCCTGGTGATGTACCTGTTATTGTAAAATTACTATAAGCATATGATAAACTTAAAAAGAATGAAAAAGCTATGTATTTTCATGTCTTTATTGAAAAATATACAAAGATATGAAGTAGTAAAAAATTTTCAATCATCTTAGGTCTCTGAAGTGCACAGATATCTTCTTCTGGCAGTTATCAAAAAAGAAATTGCAATGTTCTTGGCATATGTGTACACTGTCTTGTGAGCAGATTGATTTAGTTTTACAATTCTTCCCTTTACACAGTTGGCATCGGAAATATTTGTCAGACATCTTTCTCTGATTTTGTGTTACAATTTCATCATTATTTGTTTCTGCTGCATTTGATGTTGTAAACATATGACAGGTGTATAAAAGATGTGCAGAAAGGTTCTGAAGGTTAGCACAAATATTAATTTGTGGCTGTATAAGACCTATAGCTAAATCTTTTTAAAATAGCTTTCTGGATTTATACTTTGTAGGTGGATCTTCTGTTGAAAACAACACAATAACCATTGTAACACAAATACCAACCAACTATGCAAGGATCCAAAGAATAATGAATAAAAACTGCCAATTTATTTATATTTTTAATATTAAAAAATATTACATAAGTACGGTTGGTTGGTATAATGCACCCAGAGCTCGGACAAAAAATTTGTTTTTTTATTGTTCCAAAGCCGCAATCACACTAAAATCTGTCACAAACCCCTTAATACATATCAAAACTCAGCTACTAATCGAATTAAGTTATCAGCATTTCGGAAATGAAAAATATTGACATTTAAAATGCTCTGGGTGTGATACACCCAGGTGACCGTGCTCAAGGGTTAAACCAGCTTTTTGTCCCCCGAAAACACTAGCTACCGTACTTAATAAATTTAGAGACAAAATAAATAATTTGTCCAAGTCGGCAGTGTACAAATTGTAACACTATCTATATCGGCCAAACAGGGAGAAGCTTTGGCATACGCATTGAAGAACATAAGAGATGCTTCAAGGACAAAGATCCTACATCCCACTTCGCAAAACACCTGATTGAAAACAATCATCACAGTGAATTTGTACCAGAGATTTTACATGTGTTAACCAAAGGACTGAAATTAAACGCAATGGAACAACTAGAAATTTTTAACTCTTAAAAGTGTGACAATCTAGTAAATGAATACGTTTTCCAAACATTTCACCTTTGCTCTCCACTTCCTTGTCTCTTCCTAAAGCCCATCCCTCCTCCCTCACTCCGGACCTAGCCATTAACTCGGCAATCGGGTGCTTTCCCTTCCTCCCCTTTCCCAGCCCACTATATATGCTTCCATACCTCTTTCCCTCCCCTTACTCCTCTCTGTGTGTCCTCCTGCTGCAGTTTATCTCCATCCGCCTTCACCTACTGCTGTGGAACCCTTTCTGTACAACTCTTTTGTCGCCAACTGTATAGTTTTAGCTATGTGATTTTCTCAACCTTGCTTACCTACTCCACTTCACCCTTCCAATGACAGTCTTATCTTTCCTCACCCACCCCTGGATTTTCCTTAAAACCCGTTCACCATTCCTCCTTGCCAGATGATGCAGTATCCATGTGCAAAACCAGTTCCAAAAATAAAAAATTATGGAAAAGTACTGTGTGTGTATTTAATATGAATAACAAAGAAATACATCATTGCAAAAATAAAATGGTTTTACCTAACATCTTCTTAAGAGTTATTTTGAACAAAAAAATCATTAGTCTATTAACATCAATGAAAATACCTCAAGTTTTTTGTTAAGACTATTAGGGTGGATTAAAAGAAAAGTCAGATTTGCCTGGATATACAAACATGCTTTTAATCACACATATTCCCGCTACAAGGTATAAACGGGAAATAAAAAAGGGATACTATCAGATGAATACAATACAGTTTTGATAGTATCCATATACATCAACATACCATATAAATACAAATAACAGGTCGTTCACAGATTACACTCCATATAAATGAACTTTCCAACATTCCCCCTTAATCAAATTACCCTAATCCAAGATTATTTACAAATAACCGATGCTTAGACTCACTTAATGCCTTAGTCAAAATATCTGATGTCATTTCATCAGTAGAAATGTACTTAATACAAACATTCCCTCTTTCAATGTCCTCTCAAACAAAGTGATATTTAACATCAACGTGCTTGGTCCTACGATGATAAACTAGGTTGCTAGCCAACTTTACAGCCCCTTGGTTATCATTATACAATACAATAACATCCCTCTTTTTAAATAACTCCTTAAATAATCCCTGTAAATAAATGGCCTCTTTACTCCCTTCTGTTAATGCCATGTATTCTGCTTCTGTACTTGATAATGCAACAGTTCTTTGCTTCCTTGACTCCCAAGCTATTGCTGCCTTTGCCAATACAAATGCAAAACCAGTGTAAGACTTTCTATCATCTACATTATTTCCCCAATCAGCATTAACAAACCCTTCAAGATCTTTTCCCACCTTTTTAAAAGTTAAACAATAGTCAGAAGTTCCCTTCCAATATCTGAGAACATGTTTGGCAGCCTTTCAGTGCGTCTCATCAAAATTCCCATTAAATTGACTTAAAACACTACAAGCGTGAGCAATATCTGGCCGAATATTTACAGCTAAATACATTAAAGATCCTATTAGATGCTGATATGGGTATTGCTTCACTGTCTCTTCAACTCTCCCTGATTCTGGCCTCGTCAGCTTTTGGCTTGGATCCAACAGTGTTCCCACTGGCTTGATGGCATCAATCTTGAATTTCTGCAACAGTTCCTCTATGTGTTGCTGCTGGTCTACCCGGATGATATGATTCTCTCAGTCTCTCCGAATCCACAGCCATAGGCAGTGAGATACCACTCCCAGATCCTTCATTGTAAACTCATTCATGAGGTTCACCTTCAGCATCTCTTTCTGGACCCTGTTATTGGAAACTAACAAAAAATCATCAACATAAATAGCAACTATTACAATTCCCTTTTTTTCGACATTGGAATAGATGCAGGGTTATTGTTCTGACTGCATCAGTCCCAATCTCTATAGAGCTGCATGTATCTTTTGCTATTCCAGCTCCTTGATGCCTTCTCTTCCTCACCCCTTTTCACAAATCCTTCAGGCTGCTCCATGTAGACCACCTCCTGCAGGTCTCCATGCAGAAATGCAGTTGTGACATCTAGGTGCTCTATGTCCAGGTCCATTTCTGCAGCCAATACAAATAACAGTCTCACTGAAGAATTTCTCACCACTGGAGTGAACATCTCATCATAATCAACACCATGCTCTTGGCAACCAACCTTGCTTTGTATTTACAGACCTTACCATTAACCCCCATCTTGGTCTTAAATACCCATTTACTTTGGTCTGTTCACAAGCTTCCATGTGTTGTTCATGATGAGCGACTCATATTCTTCACTCATTGCACCTTTCCATAGTTTATTTTCTGGGCTCAAAATTGCATCATCAACTGTTTTGGGATCTTCCAACTGTTCACAAGTTGCCTTGTATAAAAACATATTGGATAGACATTTATTCGGCTGATGTCCTCGCTGAGAAGTCCTTTCTCCATCTTGGGGCACTCCTTGGGCTTCATGTGGAGGATCATCATTTTTCTGTTCGTCTGAGGAGATCTCTACTATACTCTCTCTGGTATCTTCAAAACCTGAAATTTCACCTCCAGAGTCATCTGAGCTCTCAGGCTCCTCCCTTAGATGTTGCTCTAGAATACATGTTTCAATTCTTCCATTTGACGATGATTGGAGTGACTTCACTCTTCTCACATTCACCTTTCTCTAGGACTTTTCCTCTCATTTCCTCAAAAAATATTACATCCCTTGCACTAATCACATTCTTTGGATTATCAGGGTTGACAATCCTTTTACATTTCCAGAGTAGCCTGTGAAAATATATTCCTTGCTCTCTGAGTCCCATTTAGTATGTTATCCATCTGGCACACGAACAAAGGTTCTGCATCCAAAGACTCTGAGATGTGAGAGGTCCACCATTTTTCTTGTCCAAACTTCTTCTGGTTGCAACTGCTTTAGTGGGTGAGCAATTTTTTAAATATGTTGCGGTAATTACTGCCTCTGCCCAATATCTTTTTCCCAGACCAGCATCTTCCAACATGCTCCTTGCCTTGTCAATGATGGTCCTATTCACCCTCTCCGCAATATCATTTTGTTCCGGTGTATAAGGTACAGCCCTCTGTTGCACGATACTGCACTCCATCATGTAATCCTGCAATTTATGGTTTACATACTCTTTTCCATTATCAGTACAAAGTGCCTTAATCTTCTTGCCTGTTTGATTCTCCACCAAATTTTTAAATTCCTTGAAATTTTCTTTCACTTTACTCTTGAACTTCAACAAATAAGTGAACGTCTTTCTAGTGAAATCATCTGTGAAAATGAGCATATATCTTGCTCCACCGCAACTCTCTTCTGACATCGGATCACAGACATCTGAGTGAATCAACTGAAGCTTCTCCTCAGCTCTTGTTTTACTAGACTTAAAAGACAGCTTAACATGCTTCGCTTTTATGCAAGGTATGCATTGCTCATCTTCTATGCCATAACCTCTGGGTGATCCTCTCTGTTGCTGCTATGTTTGCCTGCTGATTGACTTCCTTAGTGACCCTTTCTGGAACCCCCTTGAATGGAACCATTCAGTCGCACCTCATCTCTTATCGTACAGTCACTTTGGTGGTACACTCCACAGCCTTCTTGTGGGAATGCAACAACCAATCCTTTTGCAACCATTTTGCTTACTGAAAGTAGGTTGGCTGTCAATTTTAGAACATACCTGCATCCATTCTCACCTCAACATCTCCACTGCTCTCAGTGTAGATCTTTCTGTTGCTGGCAACTGTGATCTTCTGTCTTGAGATCCTCAGTTTTCTCATCCAATCATTTCTCATGCTCATATGAGAAGTAGCTCCCAAGTCTATTATCCACTCATCTGGGTTAGTGGTAGTGGTAGAAAGAGCTGTAAGGAGAACTGTAGCTTTATTCACCCTATGCCTCACTTGCTCTTCTTTCTCCGATTTACGACTTCCTCCTCTGCCCTTTTTATCATTCTTCAATGAGCACTGAAAAGACTTGTGTCCCTTCTTATTGCAACTGAAGCACACTTGCACAAAAGGCTTCTTATTCTTCACATGCAAAAGAAGTGCATTTTCCTTCGAACGATCATTCTGCCTCACCTTAGTTTCTTGCTGAATCAACATAGATCTTACGTAATCACTCGTAATTTTTACACCCGAACTCTCTATAGCCATAATCATAGGATCATACTCTTCACTTAATCCATTAAGCATTATCAATGCAATAAACTCATCTTCCATGCCTGCCTCAATGGCATCTATCTTTTGAGTTGTGTATAAAATGTTATTTAGGTATTGCTCCATCATAGAATAATCTTCAAGTTTCACACGGAATAGTTTTCTTAATAAACTCAATCTTCTAGACAAACCTTTGTCCTCATACATATTTTCAAGTTTGTCCCATACCTCTTTTGACATTTTACATACTTTTACCATGGGATAAAGTGCCTCGTCCCCATGAGGCAAATCTTTGATCTGGCCTTTGCATCTCTCCTACCGTCAACTTCTTTGCCCTCTATGACTGACCAGAGTTCCTCAGCAATAAGGAACATCTCCATCCTTAAACTTCCAATTACTGTAGTTGTTTCTACTGACCAGCTTCTTGATAGTTGGCAGCGACCCCAATGCCCCATGTGTTGGCAGTTGTGCCAGGGATGTCTCCTGCTCCCATTGCGCCACACATGAATTTCCACCATCGGACATATTTCCAAATATTGTTCACAAAAGAAGATAAACATGGAAATTCAATCGAGAAAAAAAACTGCACCTTTCTTAAAAAAGTTCAAGTCTTTCACTATGGGGAATCGCTGAGTGAGAAAATGTAAAGTTCATATCTCCAAAAAAAACAACTACACTTCAAAAAAACATACACCTTGCTAACGTACTGCACAACACGTTTTTGGGCCCATAACCTGTTAAGACTATTAGGGTGGATTAAAAGAAACGTCAGATTCATCTGGATATAAAAACATGCTTTTAATCACACGTATTCATGCTACAAGGTATAAACCGGAAGTAAAAAAGGGATATTATCAGATGAATACAATACAGTTTTGATAGTATCGATATACCATATAAATACAAACAACAGGTCATTCAGAATACACTACATATAAATGAACTTTCCAACATTTTTCAATCTAATCTAACCATTTAGTCGGATTCTTCTGTCTGTTTTGCTCTCTTGACAGAAAAAGAAAAGAACATGACAATAAATGGGACAGGCATGCATATAACATCTGCTATAAATTGTCTTCACTTTACAACCATTCTTTCACAGAACTAATACTGTTGTTCTTTCCCTATTTTGGAGGGTGTTGGTTAAGTTGAAGGCCTTGCTTTAAATAAGTGTCCCTCAATTTTGCCTTTCTGTTCATTCTTCATGTTCTTCAACTCCAGTCTCTTCTTGAGATAGGCTTCAATTAGTTCCAGGGCTATTTTCTTTATGAACACCCAGTGGCTGAGCATGTTCTGAATATTGTGAAAGTAGATGACATAAGAATAAATGAAATATTCATCAGCATGAAAAATGCTGTCAGGGGCTGTCAGCTGTTCCATGAAGTGTTGTATAGCAACAATAGCTGGTCAGCCATGTTGAACCCTCTAATTTTCTTATAAAATGTTATCATTTCTCTTTTCTTCTTAGTGTCTGTATCTGGGTCGATTTTTGAAACATGATCCATACTGCTGACAAGAACATTTTTTTCTTTTTTAGGATTGTAGGACACCAGCATTGCATCCTTTCAGAAACCATATATACTGTCATATATAGGTCGTGCTTTGTTTTAAAAAAAATCTCCAGGAATCTCCCATTTGTTCTTCTTTATCAGACCACTGACAAGTTATAGTTCTTCATCGTCTTGTACAAGTCCATAGCTCATGAACCAGTTGTTCTTTAAAAAACAATCATTGAATCTGAAAAATTATTTCTTTCACTTAATAATCTAGCTGCAGATATGTCACTTTTTTCTAGAATTTACATGCACCCGATCATTTTGCATGTTTTTTAAATGATCTATAGTAAAATTGTTTTCATAAAAAAACCATATTTTATTAACAGAGCCATTCATTTGAAAATGATTTTAAAGCCTGTGACAATATTCTAACCTCTTTTGTTTAGCCTCTGCCTAAGTGTCTACACAGGAACTCTTCTGTAAACCTTTAAGTTGAAATCTTTTTAGCAGTCACACTAACTATTTCACTGTTTAACCCCATTTCTTTTGCAATACAATATGCATACACTCTTGCTAGAATTAGGAGCATCTTCCTGGCTCCAAATAAGCTCGGAAACCTAAAGAATGTTCCCTTGTGTCCCTTTATTTTGCAGTCTGCCATTTCCTTACATCTATCTCTATTACCTGTTTCATGTTATTTGATAAGGAAATCAGGTACTGCAGACTTCCTCCAAGTTCTTTCAGGATATCTAGCTAGAATTTAGTTTCGAGTTCGATTTTTCTCTTCATGTAAAGATTGAATCGGAACCTTATCACTCATGATCAGAACCATGTTTTAGAAGGGTAATCACAACACAAAAAAGTCAACTAGAAACTAATCGCAAGATTCAACCAGTTAAATGATTTATTAAAATATGACAGTGAGAAGCTAAAGATGACATAAGAACAAATTACACTTGCTGTTAAACCAAATAACTTATACATGTAAACTCTTACTTAACAATAACATGAATATTTTTTCATAATTAACAACAGCATATAAAAAAAGCTGTGCTCTTGTTCTTTTAATCCTTTAATACCTTAGAAAAGCTTGGAAAAAAATTGATTTTTTTCTTGTCACTCTGCATTAACAAATTTGTGAGGTCATGAACAAATTATTTGCCTTCACTAGGATTTGATACATTGCTGTTAACCCTTATTGTATAGCATTTATATTCCTGCCACTCTGTCTCACAGCTGATTTAGTTGGGATATTTAAATATTATATGGTTATGTTTGTATAAATTATCATATCTCAGGACATCGCATTATTCCACTGAGTCTGGACGATATCATGGGCCTATTAATTCATATAAGCAGACACAGCAACCGGCGTACATGTCAGTGTATGCATGGCTGCGAGTGCCTACATTTGGTGTACATTTTAATATAGTACACACGGTTGGTAAGGGTTAAATACGCTCAAGAAAAATACCTTTCATAAAAGTAGTGAAAACTGTTGTTTCTTAGTATAAAGTGCAAGAATAATCAAGAGTATACTGCATATGTTTCTAAATATAAGTAAATGATGCAACTCATTTTATGGCTTGAAACCAATAGATCTATATAACTCATGTAGCCAAAAGAGATGACTAGGTGAGATCTTTGTTTCAGATACAAAGTAACTACATATTTTAAGTGGACATTTTCAGGTTCTTGATTCCATGATGTTGTTTTGAATATGAATGCAGGGATTTTTATGGGATAGAGAGGTATTCTAAAGGAAAGAGCATAAATTGAGTGTTAGGGAGAGACTTGTTTATATGCACAATTAAAATGGTATAGTGAAGTTCTAACCGTTTGCGTGACAATCCCCTCAAAGGCAGGTTTAGCCAAAAGTGCCTGAGGCTCCTTTTAGTAGTCGCACAAAATAATTTGTATCTCCCAAATTTGGAGACTTAATGCTGTAATTTTTTATTAATGTAGAATAGATTATCATGTGTATTTTCCTGCAAAAAATTATCAATTTATAAATAATTTTCCATTGAAAAAATTTATTTGAGAAGTTTAAATTAAAAAATAAAGGAGTAGCCAATTTCTCATCAAAGAAACTGGCCTTATGAACTTCCGAGAAATAAAGTGTTTTTATTTCTCCATTAGGCCATTACTTAAGCACATACTTGGAAAATATCACATTTATATGCCGAAAAAAATTAGTAACATGCCTTTTCTATTAAAGCCAGTTATATTACAAAAACATTTTAAAGCAATGCAAATTTTAAAATATAACATCATAAAAAAAATTAGTTTTTATTTGCTGAATTATCTTGTCAAAAAGACTAGTATTATTTTAAACTCTCATCATAATTTTAAATGAAATAATTATCTATTATAAAATCATATACTAACCAAATGTTTTTGAAGTTATTGTCTTCATGCAACCATAATTAGCATCAGCACATTAAATATTGTTATGTAACTTTATTTGCACAATTTTTGAAACAATGGGGTAATTATTCTATGCTAAAAGTTCATGATAATCTCCATAACAAACTCTTCCATCAAGGTTGACAACATATTGCAAGAATTCAGTGAGAAGCATGAAATTAAATAATTATTTTTCTCAAAAAAGTATCAACTAACCTAAAATATGCTTTAGGATTTAGTTACTGAAAATATTCTTCTATAAAATGACACCTTAAAATCTTTTTATGTTAAATCTTGGATGAATTATTTGAACTATTTTATGATACTACACTAAATCATATAAATTAAAGTAAATGTGTTTGTATGTGTTAATGCTGTAACTCCAAAACCAAGAGACCTAGAAAGATGAAACTTGGCACGCGTACTTAGGAAAACCTGAGGGTGTGCACCTCGGGCATATTTTTTTACTTTTTCATTTAAAGGGTTGTTTTTACCCCATCTTTGCCCCATGAGAAAAGCATGGGAAAGTAAGTTCAATCGGTGCAGGGCTTTATAAAATTGCATTTTTAAATTATTTAAAATTGAGATACAAACTCAGAACTTGAACAGTTCTATGTAAAAAGGAATAAGTTTTCTTATTTTTGAAAGCAGAATTCCAATACGTATTGAATTAGCATAATTATTTACTTTTATCATGGAAAAAAGGGAATATTTTACGGTTTTTAACAGTGGCAAATGTTAATTGCCATGGTTGTGAGCTTAATGCTTTTCAATGGGAACAGATACATGAAATGTTATGATTGTGTCTAATTAAGGGGAATCAATGACGTCATAATGAATTATTTATTGTGTTCAATTTGTTTTTTATAACAAATGACATTTGAATAAGTAATTCTCCGACTGTAAATTCCTAGCAAAAGAAAAATGAAATTTGTAATATTTATGGAATGTTTGCATTGTTGTTACTGTTTATGGAAACATGACATTATCGTAATTTAAAATGACGTGCATATACTTTCTTTTAAGCAAAAGAGTTTTCATGTTTCACTGTTTTATTATAATAATAATGCTTTATTCATCATTAGATGGCACAGCCACAATAGATGTCGTCACAAATATAGAAAAATACAATATATAGCGTAAAAGAAAGAGAGAAATAAAAGGTATTTACAAATCAAGTAGGTACTTCAGAATGTGAGTTCAGAAAGTCAGTCCAAGTACTCATCAGTAGAGTAGAGGAGGTTAGAGATAAGCCAATTTTCAACAACACGTCTAAACATAGCATTGCTTGACAGTCTAGCAGTAGATGGTAACATATTAAATAGCCTGATGCTCAGGGTGTGGCCACTGCTATAGGTTTTAGTTAGTCTGCACTGCGCAACATCTAGGTCATTTTTCTTTCTAGTATTATGGGTATGAGTATTACATCTGGGAGTAAAGTAACAAAGTTTTGCTTTGACGTACAATAATTCGTATTTAGTGTCAAGGACTAAAATTGAATATATATAGTTGTTTGTTTTTAACGGTATGGTTGGTTGATATTCACATAAGTGTGTTCCTTTGACATAACAGGAAAAACTTACACAGGTAAAGTTGCACATCTTGATTTTATTTTATTTTGCACGAGAAGCTCTATACTAATAAACATTACAGATGTTTAAAAAAATAATTGTCATAAGCACAATAAAATAAATTAATATTATTATTTTAATCAGGTCTTTTTTACACTGCTCTGGGCAACACTGGGTAACCTATCGCTAGTGCTACATATAGTTGTTGGGCACTCAAAGGCTTAGATGTGAATGCAGGGAAGGTATTCTAAAGGAGAAAGAGCATAAGTTGTGAGTTTGGATGAGGCTTGTTCAGAGTAGCAATTAAAATAGTATCGTTAAGTTCTTTGCTTATAAATGTTATGGGAAGCTCATTCAATTTTACTTTGCATAATCAGTAACTCAATAGCAGTTATTTTGATTCTAATATGCGAGATGTTTTTCAGTTCTGAAAGTGGTCTCTTATCATGATGTTAATGCCTCCTGCTGGTTAATTGTGGTTAGGGCAAATTAACCCTTCCATGGCCATTGTGTGGCATAGGTACTTTTCCCTAAATTATTCTCATATCAGGTGAAAATAATTCTCACATTTTGCATTTTAGGACATTTAGCAACTTGGAAAAATTCAGTTATTGCTCGAGTTTTTATTTATACTGAACAATAATTCCGGTGAATGTGATGAGATTTTTACTTTTCTCTGATTTTCTGAGAAAGGATTCTTTAAATTATCATAAATTACTTAATTATATTAAATACTAGTTTTTCTATTTTATCAATTACAGTTCGTAAATTCTTCAGATATTTTTGAAAAATATTTAGTAACATGTAGTTATCACATTTTTAATATAATGACTGATTAATTTCAATAGTAAAAATGTTTTGTTGAATTGGCCTAAAATTAATAATTTGGCCATGCAAGGGTTAAGCTATCATAGGGACAATGCACTGTGGTGACCTAATAATGCCAGCAGTGTTGAGGTGCACAGTATAATTACTACTTTCATAGTGGATAAGTTAATTTTGAATCATTAAATATTTTCAGCATTTACCTGGAGATAAGATTGAAACTTATTTAAAGAAAAAATATTCAAAAAAGTATTAATGACCTTTTTGAATCCACAAGTTTCTCATAAATGGTGCAGTTGTTTCTATTTTGTCTTGCACTTACTGCGATAACATCTGCATTTCGTATTGTAGCATCATTTTGTGCAAGGACAAATAGATATTTGTAATGCAGTATGTAACCTCTATTCTCATCTTGATTACTTGCTTATCAGTGAAAAATATTTTTATACAGAGAAATATAATTCTGCAAAATGTGACAAATTTTTGAGCTCAACCCTTGCTGTTCAAAAAATAAAATTAAAAAAATTGTTCCCAGAAACACTGAAGTAACTGTCATTTCCTTGGAATTCATGTTATGCAATTGTAAGTCAACTTGTATAAAATGATAAAATATTATCCAGGCAAAGTGTTATGTATTTACTGACATTTTTCCTGAAAGATCTAGAAGTTGCAAGCACTTTCTAGTTAATTTATTAGTAGTAGAAATGGAAGTGCCAGAAAATTGCATTAATGGTCACTGCTAGTGGTCTTTCAATCTTATTCTGGCATTGAGAAAACAGTAATTTAATGATTCAGGATTAGTCTGTGAAATGTTTTTGATTCAATACTGCTGGTATTATTTTTCTCTGTCATTCATGAAGTACATTGCTCTAATCTCCTGACCAACAGGAGGCATTATCATGAGGGGGGCCACTGTTATGGTGAAGTGATTTTTTTGAAGCAGGTGAAGAATAAAGGAGTTGCCGTTGAAGTGTGAGAAGAAATTGAAGAGGCTTGCAGATCTACAACTAACTTCAAAGATTTGCATCACTTGCAGTAATAGGAGCTGAGAGCTTTGCACCAATATAGCAGAAGCAAAAGAATTCTGTGATAGGAACAGCCCCCGGGGGGGGGGGGGGGGGGGGGGAGCAGGAAGGATGATTTTGCAGCAAAATATATGAAAAAAACCCCTTAAGTCCAACATGCCTAAATGAGTGGCGGGGTCAATTATGTTGACATGGTGATGGTAAAATGAAAAAATTGGGTACTTAGAAAATACTTTTTATTGCATTGCTGTAAATTGATTTGTATGTACATGATTTTGTTACAAGAAAAATGAACAATAAATATGACATTTACAAAATACAATGAAGTATATTATTTTCTCTTGTCCCTTTGGACTTAGAATATTTTCTGGAGTCCAATTGCTCACAATTGCTCCAAATCATAATAATTCCTTAAACTTGGCGAAAATATAGAAAATATTAGCAAATGTTTAACAAATTTGGTGGATGGAATTTTAAAAGAACAATATTTGAAATTGACTAGTACCTCTAAATACATCAATTGAGAGTAAAAAATTAAAGAAAATTCAAAATATCCTTGGCATGAATTCAGAATTTGATCAGAGTTAAAAACTTGAAATTTTATTTACTTTAATCTCCAGCTCTACTTTTGGTAAGTTAACATTCCAAAGTTAAGGTTACTATTAAATGAAGGAAATTCAAGCTGATTTGCATTTTCTTTCCCTGCTAAACATCTATTCAAATTTGAAATTAATAAGCATTGATTGCAGACTTTTCCAGAAATTCTTAACATGGAATGTTGAAAATTCCTATCCAAAATATTATTCATTGAATTTCTTTCAAGATAAAACAAATGCTTTCCACCATCCAATTTGCTAAACACTACTTCATAGAAATGAACAAGTCTGTAAACATGAATACAATGTCACCTCAAAAGTCAATCTAATATGAAATTTTGGCTTAATGCTGTTCTTGTAATTTGAATTTTGTCTTTCTGGCCAGTTCTCCGAGATTTAAATTTCAAGAATTAATTAGACTTTTTATATGGTCTTGTGTAATCCAAGGAACTTATTAAAATATTTTATTCCTATTAATGGAAGTCAAATTCATGTTCCATAAAAAAGTTAAATTTATAGAAGAATGCTAGTTAACTTTTTATACACAAAATGAAATAAATTTATTAAAATTCATAAATTGGATAATCAGAATTTTGCTTAAGTTCCAATAGAAAATTAATGCCTTATATTCTGAATAATAAAATACTTGTAGATCCAAAACAATAGTCCTCAATACCCAGGTGGTGTTTTTGAGGTTGCATTGTATTTACATTTAACAAATATAATGAATTAAATGATTTAGAGCAATGATACATTATGAAACAGTTTAATCCAAATACAGTCAAACCTCGTTATTTCGATCCCGGATAATTTGAAATAGCGTGTAATTCGAAGCTAAGAGCAGTCCCCGGACAACATCATAGGATATTGCGTACTTTTTAGTACGGATTATTCGAAATACGTCTACAATGAAATTCAAAGTCATGATCTGGTCTGGTGACTCATTAATATTTTGTTTAATTCTAAACCTTTACCCATATTGTGTGTTTAAGTGGAAAGTTTGTACGTGCACATGACTAAGGCATCGCGTTTTTGTTCTCCATTTCTCGCAAATGAAATATACATTGCCCCACAAACAGTTAACTTCTTTTTAATTATTTAATAGTCAACGTGAAATAAAATTGTAGATGATACAAATTGAGGAATCATCTTATCCTTGCATCACTAGACCTTCTTTAAAACTTCAAATAAGGATAAACAAAGATGCTAGCAGCATGCAGGGACAGGATAGATGTTTTGTATTTGCCCACAAAAAAAATGCCAAAAAATATAGGTATTTACATTAATAATTTGAGCACAATCTTCAATGTTATTCTAACTATCACTCTCTGAACACACTTTCTTCCAAATCATTTTCAAGTAAGATTTCCCTTTACTTTTCATCACCAGGTATTGCTAGCGTTTTTCTGTTGGTTGACACCATGATAAGTTTGACTCTTTTAATCTCTTAGAAATTAAACAAAAGTAACAACGGAAAAATAATGAACAATAGCTGCCTCCATACAGTGTAAATGTTTCCCTCAGACCGGGAAGAGAATATTTTTTGTGTGATACAAGTGCATCCCATGCACTCGGATCACGCTTTCGGTCAATTGTAAATATCTTCGAATGAGCTTGTTTGTGCATTAATGTCAGATAAGTGTTTCTCTCTCTCAATCTCAATATATTGTTCTCAAGAAATGCTGAACTAAGGAGTAGCCCAGATCCGAAGACCATTCCTCCTCCCTTTCCATATAGCTCTCAAGTGTTGAGGCATAAGAAAAAAATATCTTGAGAATGAGGGACAACACAAAGCAGATAAACAGTGACTGCATCCCTTCCACCACACAGTAACTTTCATGCAGAGGTTTGGTTTCCCTTCCCTAAAACTCTGTGTGCTATGCTAAGCATGACCCTTACCCCTCCCTCCTGCCTGTATGATGCAATTCATGGATTTAAAAGCATCACCTGTCATAACAAATATGACCACATTATTTTGAGAGCACGTATATTTTATTACAGCTGTGTAATATGGATGGAAATAAAATTAGAATGCAATGTATGAAATTGCCTACAGCTAATAAAGAATTGTAGGGCACCCTCTTGCCCTTGGGGTGGGAAACTGCCCCTAAAGGCGGAGGAACTATTTTGAGTCAACAACATAGGATGGAGAAGGCAACAGGAAACTACTAAAGATCCAATTGGATATCCCGAGGGTAGCAACCATGGAAGGTCTTAGAAAGGAAGTTGTTACTGATCATGGTATTCGGAACCCAAGATCCGGCAGGGGATGTAGCAGGGCTTCCCAGGTCATTATCCAACGAAATCCCTTTCAAAATGTCAAAATAGGTACTTGGAATGTCAGAACATTACTAAAAATAGGTAAATTAGAAGAAATAAAGAAAGAAATGAAGAAAAATGAGATTGACATATTAGGTTTATGCGAAACAAGGTGGCAAGAGAAAGGAGATTTTTACAGTGATAAATTTAGAATAATTCATAGTGGAGGTGAAAAGAGAGAAAGGAATGGAATAGCAGTCATTATTAGTAAAAAAATAGGCAAACAGTGTTTGCAATACATATTACATAAATGATAGGTTGCTGATGATAAGAATGAGCACCGTGCCAACGGATACAGTGATAATACGAGCGTATTTTCCAACAAGTAGTGCAGAAGAAGAAGTAGAAAAGGTGTATGAAGAAATAGAAGAACTTATAAAGATGACAAAAGATAAAGATAATGTAATAATAATGGGAGACTTTAATGCTGTGATTGGATATAGTCGAAATAGTAGAATGGTAGGAAAATTTGGATTAGGTGAAACAAATATTAATTGATTTTTGTGAACAGAATGAGATGATGGTATCAAACACTTTTTTCGAAGTTCTCAAAAGAAGATACACATGGGAGGCGCCAGACAGAAGGTTTCAAATAGATTATATTCTAGTAAAAAGAAGATACAAGAACCAGGTAAAATTGTGCTATAGTTACACAGGTCCAGATGTAGACAGTGACCACAAGCTAGTCATGGCAAAATGCAATATTAGGTTTAAGAAAATAAAGAGAACATTTAAAAAGAACTGGCGTCTACTGGGACTGAAAGAGTTACCAACGGCTAAGAATTACCAAGAAAAAACAAATGATTTGATGAGAAATTATGAAGGACAACTTAGTTGGGAGGAATTTAAAAAAAGGGGTTATTAAAGCTACAGAGGAAGTTATTGGAAAGAGAAAGTTGGAGCCTAGAAAACCTTGGATGACTGAGGAGATACTGATTTTAATTGAAGAAAGGAACAAGTTGAGGAAGAATGGAAATGATGAAACTTATAAAAAAGTTAAGAATGAGATCATTCACAAATGCAGAAAAGAAAAAGAGAGATGGACCAAAGAGATAGTGAAGGAAATTGAGGAAGATACAAAGGGAGGAAGACAAGACAAAGCATACTTCAAAATTCAAACTCTCCGGTACAAACCAAGAACTAAATCGGCAATAGTTAAGGATAAGGAAGGAAATATGTTATGGGATAATGAAAAAGTATGCGCTCGGTGGAAAGAATACATAGAAGAATTATATATTGGAAGAGATGTAGGAGATGGATGTAGATTTATTGAAAATGAAGAGGAAATAAGAAATGATGAGCTAGGCCCAACAATAACCAAAGAAGAGTTTCATATAGCTATTAATAATATTAATTCAGGCAAGGCAACAGGTGTCGATGATATACCTGCAGAGCTTCTGAAGAACTTGAGGGAGGAAGCAAAAGAACATTTCTTTAAAATTATAAAAGATTGTTACGAAAAAGGAAAATTACCTGATGACTTTATAAAAAGTAAAACTATAAGTCTACCAAAGAAGGGGAATGCAGTGGAGTGTAGTAACTACAGAACAATTTCACTACTTTTGCACGCCTCAAAAGTTTTAATTTATATTGTGAAAAACAGAATAAAAGGGAAAATAGAACATTATATTAGTGAAGATCAATTTGAATTTAGAAGTGGGAGAGGAATGAGAGAAGCTATATTAGCCCTCAGGGTGATAATGGAAAGATGTTTAGAAATGAACAGAACATTATACTTAACGTTTATTGATTTGGAGAAGGCCTTTGATACAGTTAATTGGGAACTGTTATTTAAGACTATGAACAAAATAGGTATTGATTGGAGGGATAGAAGATTAATTTTCAAGCTCTATCTAAATCAAACTACAAGAATAAATATAAATGGATTAGAGAGTGAAGCAAAGATAAGGAAAGGAGTAAGACAAGGATGTCCTCTATCTCCATATTTGTTTAATATGTTCATTGAAGAAAGTATAGAAGTTATGAAGGAAAAGACAAAAGGCATAAAAATAAATGGAGTTAGAATACACTGCATTAGATTTGCAGATGACATTGTAATATTCAGCGATTCAAAAAGAGAAATGAATAAAATGCTGGAAGTATTATCAGACACATTAAAACAATGGGAATTAAAGATAAATGTCAAGAAAACCAAACTGATGGTTATAGGCAAAAGTAATGCAGGGACAATATCAAAGATCAAAATAGACAATCAGGAAATTTAGCAAGTGAAGCAGTTTTGCTACCTAGGTAGTAAAATCACTGAAGACAATAGATGCGTGCAGGAAGTGAGGAGAAGAATAGCACTTGCAAAGCAAGCTTTTCAATGTAAAAGGAATCTACTGACAAGCAGTCATATGAATTTGGAAGTAAGGAAATCCTTTGCAAAAGCTTTTGTCTGGAGTACCTTACTTTATGGTAGTGAAAGTTGGACATTAGGAAAGAGGGAGAGGTCCCATCTGAAAGTGACAGAAATGTGGATATGGAGAAGATTGATAAATACAAGTTGGACAGAGAAAGACAAACCTTGAAGTTTTGGAAGAAGTAAAAGAAGAAAGGAAACTGATTAAAGAAATGGAAGAAAGGAAGGTAAAATTTTTAGGCCATGTGATTAGACATAATGGATTAATTGTGAACATCTTGGAGGGAAAACTGTTAGGGAAGAAAGGAAGAGGCAGACCAAGAAAGAAATACCTAGATGACGTGAAGTCAGTGATGGGAGTTGAGAAATACGAGATGCTGAAGAGAATGGCAGAGGACAGGAGTTCATGGTTGCAGCGACAAGGCTTAGCCTTTAGATGAAGAAGAAGAATGAAGAATTAATTATTTTTGACAATACCGATGCCATGGAAAGTTTGAACGAAATTGGAGAGAATTACTACATGATGGTTCCTATCTATCATCTATACAATATTTCACACGAGCATTTTCCCAATCTTTTTAGCAGGCATTTTTGCAATCTTTTGGCTGAGTATGCATGGTTGAAAGTCTTTTCTTCTGAAATGTGGCATAAAAGAGTAACATGAAATACACGCTGAGAAAATTAGGATGTTCACTCGATCCTATTTTTCACATGCCGTGATGTTCGTGAATCATGACTTCAGTGGTCACTTCAGCTCGGTTCACGAATTCGCCATGTCTACGAACTTGTAAGGTCAATACGTTTTGTAGCAGAATGGATAGATAAAACTATATTATGATTTTATTGTCCAAGTAGCGGATAGTAAGAAATTTCGATTTTTTTAAAAGTTCATTTATTTCAAACTAGGATAATTCGAATTCGCATTTTTGTGGTCCCTTGAACTTCAAAATAACGAGGTTTTACTGTATAACAGTTCTTAATGAATACTCATTCCCATTCCACTTACCACCAGTTTGCGGTGGTGAATGAACCAGAATTTGCAAAACTAGGTAATATCCTCTCCATCCCATCTTCTCCAGCCATAACTCCTCTCTACTCGCACACCCAGATGTCTATATATCAGGCACAGCAGGACTCTTCACATAATGGCTTCTCTGCACATCCACTTTGCTTAACCTGGCTTGCCGTCAAGTGTGCACACCTTTAAAGAAAGAAGAATTATTAATTTTGGTGAATTCAATAAAAAAAATAATGTTAAAATTTTGAATAAAATAAATAAAATACAAGTTTTTCACTTTTATGATGCACTCAAAAGTAGAAAATAAATTTTTGTTGCCTCAAACTTTTCATCGAAATTTTCATTTTGTAAATTTGGTGTGAAGAATAAAAGTGGGTGGCCAAGAAGAAAATCATGTATACAAACTACTTATATGCGTTAAAAGTAAATTTGTGTTAAGTTTTTAATTAATTTTTGTGAATTTTGAAATCGTATGAAACGCTTGCTTAACTGAGAAAGATTATGCATCAGTTGACTTACTTGCATTGGGGTAATTATTATTAAGCATGGTTAAGCTGTGCTTAAGGGCCCACGACATTAGGGGGCCCAAAGAGTTAAAAAAGTAAAATTTTAACCTCAAATCTACTGAAAAAAAATAAATCTTTCAACTGCTTCTTGTGATAGTTGAATAATTATTCAGAAATGCATGTATATGGAATACACACACACACACTAGTAGAAGGTGCTTGCATACTGCAAGAATTTCATCTCACCTTGAAAAAACATTCATTTTTCAGAGAGATATTTCATCATTAGAAATATTTCTTTTGCCATATCTGCCCGAATAGAAGCCAACCCCACGAAATTTTCCAGACATGCACGCACAACCTAGAATACATTATACATTACATCTATATAATTATATACGTTCCATGTAAAGTTTTATTAGGTATTATTACTGTTAATTATAAATAAAGTCAACGCCGTTGATCACACCTTACAATCAAATGTGAGTATATTTATTTATCTTACTGGAATTCAAACTCATCGAATTTGGCATGATCGTCTACTTAGTTATTATACGCAATTTTAATAGATTCTATGAAAGAGGTTTCCAAGTTTTATTATTATTGCTGTTAATTATCGGATGAATTCCAGTTAACGCTGTTGCTCACACCTTCGAATCAGACGTATCTTTTGTTAGCGGAATTCAAACAGTTGCGCATCGAAAGTCGTCATCGAATTTTGCGAATTGATTAAGCAGACGATATCGTCTGCTTAGTCAGTATACGCAATTTTAATACATTCTATGAAAGAGGGTTTTAACATGCATACAAAAATGACAATGGCTATAGCAAAATATAAAATAAACAAGAAAAATTAATATGAACTTCTTTTATACTGTCGTCTCCTAACTTTAACGTACCTGCCATTTAAATGATCCGTAAAAGCTACGACGTCTGCTACATCTGAACTTTAAATCGATTGCAGCACCAAGAAGTGCAATTAAAACAAAGAGTTGAAGAAGCTTAGTGCAGTCAGAATTTGTAAAAACCTCTAATAAGACCGGTGTTGGTATCTTAAGAACTCGTTGCAAATTATGGTCAAAACGAATTTGCTGCAGCGTGTAATCATACAATGAACCTGGTGGGTTGTTAAAACTCGATTGTTTTATATACCGCCCTTTCCTTTGGATAAGAACTCATTTACTTTTAACTACGTGTTAAAATATATAAATAACCTTCAATAGCAATTTAAATTACAGCTCCGGGCAACAGGAGGTATGCTATGGAAACGAGACATTTTTCAGCGATGGCGTCGTACGAGGATGCCAAATTTTTCCTCAGGCTCGCATTTAAGCCGAGGGTGATTTTTTTCACGATAGATTTTGACAAAAAGTATCGGCTTATATTCGGGCAGATACGGTATTCAAAAGATTTTTCCTCTTCACCAATTTTTGTTTTCTCCTTAAGGAACAATAATGGAGTAATACAAACACTATATTTACAATTTTAAGAATATTATACTTTTTCACATTCGGTTAATAATGCCACACATTTTTGCTAAATTTTAAAGTTGTACCACATTTAGAAGTGAAATAACATCTAATTGTTTAATTTCAAATAATTTTTAACGGCCGCAATAACAATTTCATGCAGACATTGAAATGTTTATCCGTTTATATAGACAGAACTCTAAATACCTTTAAAATTTCAGCTGTCTACCTCGCCCCATAGTATCTAAAAATTTACCTATTTGTTTAAAATTTAAGAATTTTTAACTGCCAAACAAATTAAAATATCAAAATTTCTATAATCCTTATTTCGTTTTTTTTACAAATCCTACCCCTAAAATAATTTCACCTCCGTAGCACATCCGGAAATACATAAACCTTGAAATTTTGTTTAAACAATTGCGAATTTTTACTGGCCGAATTGTTGCATTTTTCAAGATTTTCGTTTTTTCTAGTTGGTTTTGCACAAAATCCTACCTAAGAAGAAAATTTTGAATCTCCAGCTCTTCTGGAAGTGCCTAAACATTAGTATCCTCCTCTAGATGTTATATGATACTCCTCTGTATATATGATTTTTTATAAATATAACTTCGGGATCTAATGTATGTGCCTTATGTGCCTGTTTGAGAGTTGAACGTCCAGTACAAGTTAATGTGGATGAGAAGGAAAACATTATTCAAATGGTTCAGCGAAGTCCACATCTTAGCTGGTTGGACTGTACTTCTTCCTGTCACATCTGACAGGTGCCATTTATGCTGATTTTTTTGGAAAATTAAATGCTGGGTCTCTTAGAAGAATTCCTCTGCAAACACGACTTCAGATGTACTACCAGCATGATGGGGCATCCCTCCCCATTTTAGTAGGGACGCTATGCTGTATCTGAACAAGAAGTTGCCTAACCGATGGATCGGTCGTGGCAGTGTGCAGGATTGGCCACCGTTGGATTTCCATGTGTGGGGGCAAATGAAAAACATTGTGTATGAAGGCAAAGTGAGCACGAGGGAAGAACTTATTCAGCGAATTTTCGATGCTGCTAGGCGCGTTAATAACGCTGCAGTTCTTTGTGCTGTTTCACGCTCCCTACTCAAACGGGTCAGATTGTGCATCCAAGCAAAAGGCCCATTTTGAACAATTGTTTTAACAATGAATTAAGTAATGTAAACGAATGATTATTTAAATGTTGCACTTATTATATTATTCTACGCATTTAAAAAAATACCTTGGTTATAAATCGAGGAAATAAAATGCACGACATATGCCAGGCACGCAGTATTAGTAGGAGTTGTTCGGGCGGCCTACCCTCAAAAGATGAAGGGGCAAATATCTTTAATGTCCGCACCCCCTTTTTTGATGGGAACTTGTGGGAAAAAAAGTGCAGGTATTACACGAGTAAATATGGTACTTCGTTTACTTGACTTTAAATTAATGTCCCATCATTACATAAGTTGCAGGATAAAAATAGTAAAATTTTTGGAGTAAAAATCAACTGGGTTAAGTGCTATGTTAAAAACTGTTCTTTTAGTGCAAATTCTGATAGTGCACAGATGTCTTGGAATGCCTCATGCACTAAGCGAGGCATGCCTGTATATGCCTAAAAGACAAACCAAAAGCCACACAATTTCTTCATCTCAGCGGCCTGTTCTTGAATTGAAAATAATATATAATATAATATAATGATCATAACAAAATTTAATAAGCAATTTTTGTATTTTCCAATATTATGTGATACCGATTAAACATATTTATGAAATTTTTGGGTTGAGATTTTGTAAGGCAGAAACAAGAAATCCGGGACAAATGGGTGTCCTGAAGAACTTTATCGGCAAAGCGGGACGTTAAGTCAAAATCCTGGACAATCCCGGAATTCCCGGGACGTTTGGTCATCCTAGTTTAGACCCTCCATAATTAAGCACGTTAAAGGAATTACAAATATTACTTAATTACTACTTAATGTGAAGTGAATAGCATTTTCAAGTTTCTTTAAAAGGTTTTAAGATACAGGAAAAATACTGTCCTGATGTTATTAGGACAATAAAAACAATATGATGAAAAAAGGGCATGTCCAATAAAAATGGCACATCTGGTCACCCTATAAATAATCAAGTTTTCTAATTCTTGGAGTGATTTAGGCTCACTCAAAACAATCCATCCCATTTAAGACTTTCTATTCAGCTAATACATTCTTGAAAAATAACCAGCATTAATCTTATCTTCCCATTCCTGACTTCTTCCTAGCATCCTCTTTCTATGTTCTTATAACAGACTGCTGCCCAAAAATTTGACCAAACAATTCCTCATGTCTACCTAATCATTGAAACTCTTCCATAATCCTGATGTATGTAAGGCTACATTATTCCCCCAGTCCAAATAATTTTCTGTAATTTATTCCAATCCACATCTCAATAGCCTCTTATTTTCTTTCCTCATATCCCATGTCTTCCCAGGGATGCAACTAATACACTCCACATATTTGTTTTCACTAATACCATTTAATATTAATTTTAACTTCCCCTCATCAACTCACAAATATCACCTATGCTGTAGTTATTATCATTTTCATCTTTTTGGTAATGCTGCCCTCATGATTCTGAATAACACCTAATTAAGTAAAATTGTCAAACATTACTTGCAAATATGTATCATCAGTCAGATTTTTAATTTGATTACAGAGGCTATTCCATAATCATAAAGCGTCTAAATGGCAATGCTACAAAGAATAACAAATAACATCAATTGTACAAGCAGAGAGAGAGAGGTGTCTTAATAAACCTATTTTTTTACCCAACCCCAGTATCAGGCATTCATTTACTATATGATTAATCTGACAAATCTAATAAGGATACATTTAAATTTGAAAAACTGAGAACTGTTCAAATAGGTCTTATTCATATCTGGTTGTATTCATTGGATTCAACTTTCTGGCTATATAATCAATTCAATGTTGTACAATCATAAAGCGCCTATAACTCTAACTGTTGGTGCGCCAATAAACATACACATACATACATACAATCATAAAGTCATTTGAAGAAATAATAATTTTTGTATATAGAAAACTGGAGCTAGCAGATAAACTCGTTAGGATTCTTAACTTAGCACCAGAGGAAATATATTGAATAAAACAAATAGTTGAGATAAGCTACCATTAGCATTATGTATGAACTCCCTAAAATTTGCATGAATTTTAAATTTAAACTAACTTTCACCATGAGAAATCTCGGAAAATTTCAGAATTGCTTTCTCGGAGCACTTCCACGGGCTCCATCATCACCATTTTAATAATACATTATTCCACTGACAAATCACAGAAGAAAAGAAACGAACTATTTCATCATTTATGAATTTGGATGATATTACCACAATTCTCCCAAAATATTGATAAATATGATGCCTATGTTATACCTGTTTATTTACCTCTACCTCCTTCTCCCTTCGCCTTCTTTACCCTTATCTAAATCCAATTTAATATTAGTAATTTAATGTATCCAGCAACATTGAATTTGGTTGTTACGAAAGGTTTTCTACTAAAAAAACCTAAAATTTTCATGTTCAAAATAATTTTCTGGACCAATTCGAATCATACATGAAAATCTATGCTAGAAAATAAATTTTAATTCTTTTAGGGATCCTATGGTTAAGGTCCCGAGTTCGCACAATGGTTATAAAAAATTTTAAAATGCAAATAAAAAATACATTGCACAAACTCCCATGCTATTAAAACAGAATGAAATGTTTCTGGAGTCGAACCTGATGTTATTGCACAGTTGCAGAGCTGGTGGAAACCTTTGTGACACCTTTTTAAAGCAAGTTTATTTTACTGAAAAACATTTTATTATTTAAATTAAAAAAGAAGTGTAATTAACAAATTATTTACATTAAAATGTTGAGGACAGTGCCCAGAAATCTCCGTTATCGTAATGCGCAAAACAAAAAAATAATTTAGCAACATCTATGGATGGGTAGTAAAATATTTTGATACAGTTCAGTGGTTCAAACTGTTTGTAAGCATAAATTTTTAAAGAAATCTTTTATCGACCAAGATCTGATGCTTTCAAGTCAGCTGTAATGTTTTGTTTTTAAATGCACTTTGAAATAAAAAAAATTTCTTCAGTGACAAATTTTTACATAAAAGATAAGATTGTTATATTTTTATTCGCGTATGTTATGATCCTCAACTTTGGCAGATGAACTGAAAATTTTTCTGATCATTCAAAAAATGAAGCCAAATTGCTTCCCTTACAAGCTTTGAACTTCATTCATTAAACCAATTTTCAGGACGTTGCCAAGCACATGGGTTGCATTACATCAGTATTTAACAACTCCTGTGACAATTGCTAATACTGAAAGAAGTTTATTCAAACCTATTTGAGATTAACAACTGCTTGAGAATAATCAAACGGACTAGGGACATTTTCAATTGAGCACGATGTAATATCAAAATCCGATACATCAAAATTAATTGCCACATTTGCCGAGGGGAAAGCAAGAAAGAAGCTTTTCAGTTAATTTTTAAAAAATGAATAGTAAAAAATTTTTTGTTAACACGTTTGATTTTTTTGCACCTTTCCAAGTCGTGGTGCCCTGGGCAAAATGCCCTAGTTGCCTCCTCCTCCCCTTAAGACGGTGCTGCACTGTTGATTAGTCATTCATGAGTTACTCACTAGTTGACAGTGTAACAGGGTTAGGAACTGCTCATTATATAGAGATATACTATGGGATTTTCAAAATGCTTACTGTGTACTAAATATTCAGCAAACATTTTCCGAATCGGAGAGAATTTTTGGAAAAAAGCACATTAATTACACAAGCAATGATAGCATTTTGATGTACTGTACCTGCTCATAACTATAAAACTTCATGAATTACACCAAGTAAAATTTCTTCACACAAAAATGAGCTCATTTATGACAAAACACAATTTTGGATAAAATTACTAAAAAATAAATTAAATTCTGGAAACTACTGCATAGATGCGCAAATAAATTGATCCTTGGCATTCATTAAAATGCCGTGATAATGCTTATTGTAAACTTCTGAGATAACAGTAAGCAAGTGTTACTTAACACAGCCAATCTGACATGTGCCAATGTAAAGGGAAACTCAATCAAATTACTTTGTAACACACCATCAATATTTCTTCAAATTACATGAAAGCACATGGATGATCAATTCCATGTTGTCATCTGTGCGACCGATTGCAAGTAGAGAAGCACCAGTAGGTAGAACTTGGGCACATGCCTCTGAAACAACAAGAAAAATCAAATCACAAATCTTAGTGTGTAATTTCATGCTGAACAATATTCACAATTACTTGAGTACATTAGGTAATGTAAACATAGTAAACATTCTACTAATATTCGAAACTGAAATTCTATTCTATTCTATTCAATTCTAAGATTAGTAAAAAATGGAGAAATCATTTTCAATAAGTTACTTAGCTAATATTAAACAAAATCATCCTCCGAGCTTGTATGGAATCTTAGGAAAAGATAATTTAACTATACCGGGTTTAATATGTAATTCGTCCGAAACATCTATCAATCAGAATAATTTGCACTAGAAAGAGGCAATGATAGAATCTAACCTTAAAGAATGCGATCGAATTCCAACCTTTACCTACTAAACCCATGCTTAAAGATCCATTCGACTACTTGATAACCACTTTAGTGCCTCAACTTACTGAAGTTACTCCAAAGTAGACGTGGTCTATTGCAACAGATTCAAACACGGATATCCTAATTAATGCTAAGCTATGGTAATGATTACATTAAAATTCGCGTCGAGTTCAACATCTTTGCGTTTCCAAAAAGTTGAGAACTCGGCATCGGATTGTAACTTGAGAGACAAAATTGTAGGAACGTCAAAAATATTCTTACGGCAACACTAATACGATACAGCGTGCCGTTAACAATTAAATCAAGTCGATAGTATGACCAAAAGGTAAATTAAATCGAAAGTCAAATACCGCTTAAGGTAGGATGATTTCCAACCGTTTACAGGAATTCGAAGTAATTCTAAATAAGAATAACCAAAAATGTCATTACCTATGAATGCTGACTTGATCTAGCAGCCGAATGAGAATGACTCCTCTAGGTAATAACTGGAAATGAGCCTTTGCTGAACACTCCGGCTCCTCGGCAAAAACTACTCCAGAGCCGAAGTTTTGCTTGAGTTACGGGGTAAAGTGAAACTATGTCGTGACGTCATGGGCGAAATCTCCCCCACCACGCCCACCACCTTCGCGGTATTTTTAGTCTACTTTCCAGAACGGACATAGGCGTAAGGTTTCGTCGTTGTGTGTGTGTCTGTCTCCCCTATTAACTTTTGAACCAATAAACCGATTTTCATGATACTTGGTGGATATCTCTTGCTACTGGGGCCGAGTTCACGAAGAGTTTTTGTGGCGAAGGTCGATTCAGGAACTAAAGGAATGGAGATTCTAATTTTTATCGTAGAATGTTGTTTATCGATCTTATGTCTTCGAATTTCGCGTAAATACTGGCGTTTTTGCAGTTTTTAGGCGTTATGGTCAGTTCGTGTGTTTCATCTCAGAAACTGAAGACATTTTGTCTATTTTCTCGATGGTCTGTGATCGGAATATTTTGGGTGCTCTAACTCAAAAACTATTAATCAGATCAAAACTAAACTTTATATATGATATTTTTATTAAAGGAAGAAGCGCTGATTAGTTTTTGGTAAACATCGGTCAACCGGAAGTGGGTGTTTACTCTTGTCACTTATCCGTTGTTTTGGAATATTTGCTTTAATATTTTATATATGTAAAAATGAACTAGAATAAAAGTTGTAGGAAATTCAATTTTCTACAACCTTTGTTTGAAACAGTTTCCCATATAATGCATTGTTGAAGAGATATTTTAAAAACTAAATTATTTAGCTGCCACCGCCACACCACCTACCGGTGTCTATTGTTAACACTTGCTTCTTTTTATTACTTTCTCCATATACGTAGTATAAGGGGAAGTATTGTTTTCATGAAAAAAATCGACTTCGAGATTTCAACGGTAATACACGTTTTGAGGCCCCCTGAACACGTTTTGACCATTTTATCAATGTCTGTGTGTATGTGATAGCTTTTTTGTGGGTTCTCTAACTCAAAAATTATTAATCGGGTCAACCCAAAATTTTATATTTTTATTAAAGCCACAACTGATTAGTTTTTGGGAAAGATCGGTCAACCGAAAGTGGATATTTACCCGTCATCCATTTTTTAAAAATATTTACTTTAATATTTGATTAATGTAAAACAATATTGGAATAAATGTAGGAAATTTAATTTTCTACATTTGTTTGAAACATTTTCCCATATAATGCATTAAGAGATATCTTCTATTTTTAGGTGCCACCACCATACCACCTACTGACGACTATTGTTAACAATTGATGCTTAGTTGCGTCATAGTAACGCTCCTTTTTATTTTCTTATTTGTTGGAGCTTTGTGGCTATATAATATATTAGAAGGCTATGGTTTGATTTTTTTGTTCTTTGTTGTCTAAAATTTTCTTGGTTTCGTAAAATATTTTTTATTATGTAACCTATTTGGAATATTTCAGGTATGGAGAAAGTCATGTGGTGACCACATCAGATTTTTTTCTTAATTGTTAGAGCTTCAGGCTATATTCAATATCAGAAGGCTACACTTTCAGTTTATTTATGTTTTTTGTAAGGTCTTTTGAATTTTTCTTGCAGTTCCTTCAAATATTTACTATCATTAAACCTCTTTGGAATTTTTAGAAATATTAAAGGTATGGAGAAAGTCATGTGGTGGCCACATCAAATTTTTAATTGTCAACGAAAACAATCTTCATGGCAACTGAAGTAAACAATCTAACAATAATAAAAACCTAATTCTGTCCCTTTGTGGCTCCCTCTGTCACACAATAAAAATGCAAATAACTCCATAATAGAATGAGATACATTTTTACTTTCTCCATACGTAGTATAGGGGAAAGTATTGTTTTCATTTGTTTATTTATTGGAATAAATGTTGTGGGAAATTTAATTTTCTACAACCTATGTTTGAAACATTTTCCCATATAATGCATTTTTAAGAGATATTTTATAAACTAATTTTTTAGCTGCCACCACCTACCGACAACTATTGTAAACAATTGACGCTTAGTTGTTTGAGTAACGCTCCTTTTTATTTTCTTAATTGTTCGAGATTCCTGGATATATCCGATATCAGAAGGCTATGGTATGAGTCTATTTCTGTTCTTTGTAAAGCCTTTAAATTTTTCTCGCAGTTCCTTAAAATATTCATTATCATTTAACCTATTTGGAAGTTTTAGAAATATTACAGTTATAGAGAAAGTCATGTGGTGGCCACTTCAGATTTTTTATTCTTGGCAGGAATGATCGATTCACATTTTGTAAGATGATGACCAAAAGAAATCTTGAAAAGAATCCTAGGTAGGCATTTCCATTTCCCATATGATAACCCATAAAAATTGACTTTTCGACTTGCAGGCTTTTATTCTTTTTGAGATCTGAATTAGAAAGAATTAACCTATGATCTTCGGATTTATCCCATTTCAAAGATAAAACTATCAAGTTTTCTTCTTTTCCCACCTACACTTTGAAATTTCTCATGTTAAACGTTTAATTCACATCTTGGCATTCAATTGGGATGTTGCCTTGCCAACCAATTACATTTTTAAACCTCAAAATCCTATTGTTATTTCAATCCTTATGGGTGAAAGCATTTTTGAATGTTCTTAAAGGGGCCCACACACATTGAGATTTGTCTCAGTCTCCCGTCCAGGACCGAGAACCTTGAGACCAGTGCCATAACTAGGGCTGGGCAAGTGGGGCATCTGCCCCAGGCGCAACTAAAGAAGGGGCGTAAAAATTGTTAATGGCAAGTTGTGCGAGGTTGCATGGCACAAGGACATTTCAATATCATATTTGATCCAGACATTACGCATAGCAGAAACTATCAATTTTGATGATGTTATTGATGAGTTTGCTGAATTAAAGTCACGTAAAATAACTTTAATATTAAAATATTTATACTTTCTGCATGCACGTATCCAGAAATTTATTCACAGGATGGGGGAAAAGGGTCTGTGGCCGAAAACCAATTTACAGCAATTGATTAAATAAAAAAATATAACTGCAACGCAGCAAGTTTGTAGCATGGTTATCGCAGATTCCACAAATGTCTGTACACCGGGGGGGGGGTCCGGATCTCCTCCTGGGTACCCCTTGACTTTGTGTACTTAAATTATGTGTGTGTGTAATTATGTATGTAATTATAGGTATTTTTAATTATGTATTTAAATTATGTACATTTATAGTGAGAAATTACATCATTTATAGTTTATTTTTATTTATTATTAGATATTTATATGGAAGGGGCGCATATTTGGTAGTTTGCCCCGGGTGCTGAAAAAGCTAGTTACAGCGCTGTGTGAGACTGATATGTCTTCACATGTATGGCGTTATCTCCCAACTAGAACTCTGTCTCCCACTCACCCTGTCTACCTCATAGTGTTCAGTAGTGCATTAAGGGCTGTATTTTATTATTATTAGCATGGCATCTTTCAGGTATTATTCGACCAGGTCATTGGGGTGAGATTGCACTGGATAATTTCAGGTCTTCATAACTATTTCCTGTAGCTAAGTACCTCAAGTTTACAGTAAGCCTTTCTTCTGCATTGATCGAGTCTCTCAATATTTTTTAAAATTCTTGGACAAATTAACTCAAGTAAATTATATCTATACTAGGGAGATGCCCATTGAAATTCAATGGGGAAGGTTTTTGTGAAATAAAAAATGAACAAATAAATATATCTCGACTTTCTTTGGACGGCAAGAAAACAAACTTTCATTCTCATAGGCATTTGTTGTTTCAAGTTTTGAACTCCTACGATTCTAAGTACCTAATTTTAATATGTGAATGATTAATATTCTACATTAAAATGTACTCCTCGTAAATAATGCAACAAATGTTGTTTACATTGGTTGCTATGAAAAGAATTTCTTTCCTCTCTCTCTCATACTAATTGTAAGAGCATTCAAAGCACGCTTTCACCCATAAGGATTGAAATAACAATAAGATTTCGAGGTTTAACAATGTAATGGGTTGGCATGGCAACATCCCATTAAAATGGCAAGATTTCCCCAAAATATGTGAATTAAACGTTTAACATGATGAATTTAAAACTGTAGGTTGGAATAGATGAACGGAATAAGAAACTTCATAGTTTTTCTTTAAAATGGACTAGATTCGAAGATCATAGGTGAATTCTTTCTAATTTAGATCTCAAAAAGAATAATAGCCTGCAAGTCAAAATGTCGATTTTTACGTGCTATCATATGGAAAATGGAATTGCCCACCTTGGAGTCAACCTAGGACTTTTTTCATGATTTCTTTTCGTCATCATCTTACGATATGAGAGTTGATCATTCCTGCCAAACATAAAAAATGAATCTTGTTCCATTATCGAGTTATTCGCATTTTTATAGTGTGACAGAGGGAGCCACAAAGGGACAAAAGTAGCCTTTTATTATGGTTCGATTATATTATAATTTTCAAATAAAGGATCAGGATTTGTTCACTATTTATCATTGACAATATGTGACTAATTCATAAACATTATGAATGATAGAATGATCTGCTGCTTTCCCGGCGAATACTTAACAGTATTTTCCCTCTCCCATGCATACTGGTTCTGGAAGCAGCAATAATTGCAAAAACCCATTCTCATATTTTCAGTCTTAATAGACAAGAACACTGCTACTCCACACGCCATAATCTAAACATACATAATGTAAGATATAATCTAAAAATATACTACTATCTATTAAAAATATCTGATAAAAGTCCTTATCATACAGTAACCCTATTATATAATAAATTACCTACTGATATAAAATCTATAAATAATATAAACGTTTAAAACCAGTTAAAAAGTATTTATTGAACAATTTACATTACCCAGTGGCTGAATACCTCAATGGAAAATAATTGTATTTATAACTTGTTTCTTCATTTATTGTATCTGTGATTTTATGTATTCTCTCTGACATGTCCTATGTCTGTACTAGACCTTCTTGACCAATAAATAATAATAATAATTGCTGCACCATTTTATTTACAATAATTATGTGGGAAGTAGGCATCATAAGTTCTGTTTGGATCATCTTGTTAAATTAATAATTCATAATAAAAATCTGATGTGGCCACCACATGATTTTCTCCATACCTATTATATTTCTAAAAATTTGATGTGACCACCACATGACTTTCTCCATACCTGTAATATTTCTAAAAATTCCTAATAGGTTACATAATAAATATTTTAAGAAACTACGAGAAAATTTTAGACTTTACAAAGAACAGAAATAAACTCAAACCATAGCCTTCTAATATTGGATATAGCCACAAAGCTCCAACAATTAAGAAAATAAAAATTAGCATTACAAAGACATAACTGTCAATTGTTAACAGTAGTAGTCGGTAGGTGGTTGTGGCAGCTAAATAATTTAGTTTTTAAGATATCTCTTAAACAAAGCATTATATGGAAGAATGTTTCAAACAAAGGTTGTAGAAAATTTAATTTTCTACAACTTTTATTCCAGTATGTTTTTAAATATATCAAATATTAAAGCAAATATTTTATAATAACAGATAAGTGATAAGAGTAAACACCCACTTCTGGTTGACCAATTTTTACCAAAAACTAATCAGTTCTTCTGACTTTCATAAAAATGTTAAATATAAAATTTTGCATTGACCTGATTAATAGTTTTTGAGTTAGAGCACCCACAAAAAAGTTTTTACATACACAATCAAGAAAATGGTCAAAACATGATCAGGGGACCTCAAAACATGTATATCTGTTGAAATCTCGAAATCGATTATTTCATGAAAACAATACTTTCTCCTACGTATGGAGAAAGTAAAAATTCCAAATAGGTTAAATGATAATGAATATTTTAAGGAACTACAAGAAAAATTTAGACTTTACAAAGAACAGAAATAGCTCATACCGTAGCCTTCTGGTATTGGATATAGCCAGGAATCTCCAACAATTAAGAAAATAAAAAGGAGCGTAACCAAGCGTCAATTGTTAACAATAGTCACCGCTACGTGGTGGTAGCTAAAAAATTAGTTTTTAAAACATCTCTTAAACAATGCATTATATGGGAAAATATTTCAACCAAAGGTTGTAGAAAATTTAATTTCCTACAATATTTATTCTAATATTTTTTTACATTAATCAACTATTAAAGTAAATATTTCAAAAAACGGATGTGACAAGAGTAAACACCCACTTCTGTTTGACCAATCTTGACCAAAAACTTGTAACTGCCATAAAAATGTAAAATTGCGCGCTGACCTGATTAATAGTTTTTGAGTTAGAGCACCCACAAAAAAACTGTCACATACACTGACATCATCGAGAAAATGGTCAAAACGTGTTCAGAGGACCTCAAAAGGTGTATTTCCATTGAAATCCCAAAATCGATTTTTTTCATGAAAACAATTCTTTCCCCTACACTACATATAGAGAAAGTAAAAATTTGATAAAATAATATTAACAACAAAATGGCCAACAGAAGGCATAAAAATAATTTGGAATTGAATTTATTAGCATATGTTGTGCAGAGTACAATGAGGGTTTCCAACTCTTCGTGACAGCTAAGTAGGACATTTACAAATTTTAAATAGGACATTAGAAAATTAAGTAGGACACTAGGATGTCCGCTGCAGCTTTGCTTGCAAAGAAATCAATGAAAATTATAAAAAATATAAACTTAAGGAAAAGGAAAGGTAGTGATGAGGGTGGCAACATGGTGTTGAACCAGCGGACACTTACCAAGTTGGCAGACTGCTGGGGGCGTCGAAGTGATACGTACAAAACATGCACACAAAAACACGAAAGCTTTTCAGGCATTATATATATATATATATATATAGTAGAACCTCGATTATCTGTCACCCTTTTATCCGTCACTTTCTGTTAACAGTTACCCCCACTAAATTTTTTGTTTCCAAGTTTAAACATACACTCATAGTACTAAAAACTACATTCATCCATGTAAAATTTCTGTTATGTAATGTTTACATTTGTATGACATTATTTCAGCCGCTCCTAGAAAAAATTCATGTACACTTCTTGCTAATGATTCTCGGAATCAACACCACATTTTTGCATACACAAACAATTCTCGGAATTAACATCCCCTACTGTTTCTGTTAGTCACTTAAATTTTGTGTTTTGAAAGATCACATGACCTACATAAAAATGGAGACCTATCTCTTTGGACTTAATAAAAAAGTTCAAAATCTTTCGATGTTTAAGGAAAGGCGAAAGTGATTCCAGTTTAGCAGAAGTTTACGGTGTTGCAAGAACTACCATTCACGATTTATAGCGGGATGGGTACAAAATTGAGAACTCAATAAGCAAAATGGAAGTGAACTATGGAATTGTAACTTGAAGGATGATGATGAAATGTGCCGCTCACAACCAACTTGATATTGCAATATTTTGCTCAAAAACGGAGTAAAGGAATTTCTCTAACAGGGCCAATAATAACGCAGAAGGCCGTTGCTATGAATGCAAAACTGAATGGTGATCCAACATTCTATTTCCATCTCTCTATATCATTATAAATAGCTGCTTCTTACATATATAGGATATAAAACCTAAGGTACTTCTAGAAGTGCTTCAGAGCTGAAATTTGGGTACAACCTCTGGAAAAATCCGAAATTCCAGAAAAGGTTATATTTAAGGGGTATTTTTTACCCCAATGTCCAATTTTAAACACCCATAAGAAAAGCATTGAAAACGGTGCTGGGCTTTATAAAAATACTTTTTTAAATGTTACAATTAAGATACAAAGTCGGGACATGCACAGTACTATGGATGAAAGAATGAAGTTTATTTTTCTTGAAGACTAAATTCAAATCCATACTGAATTTGCGTAAAAATTCGATTTTAATCATAAAATTATGAAAAGTTTTTTGGTTTTCAACAATGAAAAATATTAACTACCATTGCTATGATTCCAATACCTTTCAATGGGAATTGATTTTTCCATGCTTCAAAAGCATTGATTTAATGCTTAGACTGCATTATAATCCATTTGAATTCAGCCAACAACATATACATATGATGACATGATAATTATAAATTAATTTATTTATCCGGATACAGACAAAAGGCATGATTGATGACGCCATAATCCTAATACAAAATATCCTCATTTTTACATCAATTTTAGTGTAACATATAGGCTATTGTCTTAGTGATGATCATAATTATTACTGAAACGGCGATCTGAGCCATGAGACTTGAAATTCGAAAACTTGGATGCAAGCCGATTGCCAGAGAATTTAGAAATTCTGGATAGATGCCTTAATTTCACAAAAAAATGAAAACTATTATCTTATTTAAATGGTCTCTGTGTAGTTCAAATGCTGTCACATTGGTTTATTTACGAGTTTAGGTCTTGCAGTATGCAAGCACTGAAAGCTCATAATGTAAACAGAAAAAAATTAAAAACTACAAATTTTATTTTTCTCTGCTTCTATATTATTAATACTGTAGAAACCAGGTGACGTTATGCAAAAAGTCTGCAGAACTGCTTTGAGAAGAAAACTGGCCTTGAAATTGGATATCAATTTAATTATAGCTTTTCTACACTACAAATCACAATGTAACCATAAGAGTTTGAAAATAAGCTAAATTTGTATTAGAAATTAAATTGAGGCATGCACCATTCTCGTGGTTCAGATATACTTTTATGTTAATATTTTCAAATCACTGAATAATAGCATTATCAAAAACTCTCCACAGATTGTAATGAAAAACTAATTTATATCAGCAATAAATGATTCACTTCAGATTTAAACATCATATTGTCAATGAGAAAATCAAACACTTTTTCCATATTACATACAGATGTCATATCAAAATCTGGGCTAGCAAACACTAACAATAATGAAAAGTTAATCATTATCTTACAAATTATGGCTGATGAAATTTTTTATAATGATAAATAATCTACCCTACAAGAATTACCTAAATGAGATCATCTTTTGAATGCTTTATGGTTTTTGAGTTTATCTAAAAGACATTGTGATATCCTAAGTTTCTCAATATTGATCTCAAATGGAAATAAGACCTCTCAAAATATAGTCTCATACTAGGTGATCAATTGGAATAGCACCAGTTACCTTTATGTGGAATGGTTTTTATTTTGTTACTTATTTATACTGCAATATGAAAATTAAAAATACATTTTGAATAAAAATTCCTGTAATAGTATCTCAACATCAGTCGTTGATAGGGATTGAAATCCCAGCAAGATTTTTCAATCCTGTGATTGTTTTATTACGATTACTAGGGAGATGCCGATTGAAATTCAATGGGAGTTTTTTCTGAAATTTCATGATTAAATGAGACACAATGATATTACCCAATTACACGAAATCAGCAATAATGCAAATCACTAAGAATGTGTCAAATTCACGTGTTAAAAACTGATGTTGATCAATTCAATGCGTATTCAAAAATTGATAACAGGAAAACAAACTTTCGTTCTTTTGTGTGTTCATTTTCTCAAGTCTCAAAGTCTTACGATGATTCTAAATAATTTTAATATATGGATGATTAATGTTCTACATTTAAATATATTCCTTCTTATAATTAAAACAATGAATGTTGTTTACATTGGTTGCTAAAAAAATCCTTTCCTTCACTCTCGTATTAAAAGCACTCATTCAGCCACAAAGATTGACATAATAGGATTTTGAGATTTAACAATTGGTTGGCAAGGCAACATCTTGTTAAAATGAAAGATTTCCTCAAAATATGTGAATTAAATGTTTAACATGAAGGATTTTGAACCGTAGGTAGATAACGATGAACAGAAGAAGAAACTAAAATTTTTTCTTTAAAATGGTTAATAACCGAAAATCATAAACGAATTCTTTCTAATTTAGTTCTCAAAAAGAATAAAAACCTGAACATGAAAAGTTGATGTTTATGTGTTATTTTATGTGAAATAGAATGTCTTCCTTGGAGTCGAATCGAGGACTTTTTTCGAGATTTTTTTTGTCATTTTAAAATATGTGAATTGAGCATTCCTGCCAAATTTTAAAAATGTATCTTGATCTTTTATAGAGTTATTTGCATGACAGAGGGAGCCACAAAGGGACAAAAGAAGGTTTTTATAGATTTTAGATACTTACAAATTAGGAACATAATTCTTGATGCAAAAACAGCAAATAGTTATTTATGCCTTCAATACATTGTAATTTTTCTGTAGTAAGCGAAACAAAATCGAAATAGTGAATGTATAAATGTAATGCATGAGTGTGTAAAAACAAAATGCTTAAGTTACATTTTAGAAACATTAATATACAAACCTTAGTACAATGAACTCCACTGGCAAAACGAAAGACATGCTAAAGTATATAAAAAAATCTAATGAGGCCACAACATGACTTTCTCCATATCTGTAATATTTCTAAAAATTCCAATTAGCTTACATAATAATAAATATTTTAAGAAACTGCGAGAAAATTTTAGAATTTACAACGAACAGAAATAAGCTGAAAACATAACCTTCTAATATTGGATATAGCCAAAAAGCTCCAACAATTAAGAAAAGAAAAAGGAGCGTTACTAAGACGTAACTATGCGCCAATTTTTAACAAAAGTCGCCGGTAGGTGGCAGCTAAAAGTATAAGATATCTCTTAAACAATGCATTATATGGAAAAATATTTCAAACCAAGGTTGTAAAAAATTAAATTTCCTATAACCTTTATTCCAATACATCTTTACATTTATCAAATATTAAAGCAAATATTTCAAAATAATGGCTGTGACAAGAGTAAACACCCACTTTCGGTTGACCAATTTTTACCAAAAACTAATCAGTTCTTGTGACTGTCATAAAAATGTAAAATATAAAATGTTGGGTTGACCTGATTAATAGCTTTTGAGTTAGAGCACCCACAAAAAGCTATCACACAGGCACACACACACACACATCATCAAGAAAATGGTCAAAACATGTTCAGGGGACCTCAAAACGTGTATTTCCATTGAAATCTAGAAGTCAATTTTTTTTCATGAATACAATACTATACTACTAATACTATACTTCATATATGGAGAAAGTAAAAATGTGTTAATTTTAACAAAAACTTGAATCATTGGATTTTTATTATGTAATTGTAACGTATGTAGCAGAAGCTTGGAAATAAGGCAAAATAATTGTTTTTTATGAAAAATAAGCATTATTAATTGAACCTCAATCCATATTTCAAAGAGATTTAAATGTATTTGAAGTATGCTTTTAAAAAGCAGTGTGTGTCTTATCACTCATTTTTCATTTATTCAGTGCAAAATATGCCAGCAGATGAAAACATCCTTTCAGATTCTATGCTTGATGGAGGAATAGAAAGCAACTGTAATTTTTCACTTCTACGTCCATTTTCACAGAAGAGATTCAGCTCACTTGTGATTGCTGCAATCAGTTCAGTGAAGCTGGACGTGTACTACATAAGTATCAGATGTCAAGTAGCACCATCCATTAGCAAAAGTGAAAACCAGGAATTCTTTCGAAGACGTAAAAACTTTTTTAAGTACTCTTTTGGAGTATTTAGATTTTTTCCTTACCTAATCATCGAACTTGAACATTTTATGTCTGCCGGAAATATATCAGAAATGGAAAAACTTTCCTGTACGTAAAATTTCTGATAAATTAAAATAGAAATTCAAATCCCAAAATACCGGGATTTTCATGTTCTTAATCCCGGGATTTTGGGACTAATTTTGGGTGGAATCCCAAGATTGCAATCCCTAGTTGTGGTAGATTTGGCATTAAACAGCATTACATTCTTTGGATGAGTGAAATGAAGCACCACTGAATGAGCCTTCAAGTGATGAAAGGAAAGAATAGAATTAACATGGGCTGGGCTTGAGGAATGGTCTGTGTAATGAACTTAAAATAATTAATGGAAGGTCTTTCATTGTTATTGATTCAAATTTATCTGTAAACAGAAAGTGGATCATATTATATTGCCTTCTTTTATTTAGTAATACAGTGCTTAACAAGTAAAATCATTATTTTCAGTATCACATCATATAGTAAGGATGCTATACATGTAAACAATTTGTTTTAATGTCTTCCAATATGCTTTTGTATCCACAAACTGTAACAAAGAATCACATCAATGTGAATATCAGCACTGTTTGGAACTTATTAATTTTCTTGATCAACTTAGCTTGAGGCCAGAAAAACGAATGAAAATTTTTGTTTTGGTTTGAAAACTCCCACTGTAGTAAAACAATGTATTTTTATGAAAATTACTAAATAAAATTTCAGTAGGCACAAAAATTATCATGAAAATTTATATACTGATGTAAACATGAAAATCACCTAAATTAAATTTAATCTTCGCATTTTCAACTACAAAGAATAGTTTACCAAATACTATGCTAGCATATTGATAAGATTTCAAATCTATAAGCAAAAACTGCAAAAATGAGCAAGCCATTTGCATGGCAATTATTTGAGTCAAGAAAACCAACACAATCTGCCCAGTTAGAAGAATGTACTTTTAAGATAAAAAACAAACACTGAAAACTTTGCATTTACACTATAGTTCAAAAAATTACAATCTTCATAAAAATTTCCTATTTACAATTTTTTGCTGTTAACAATACAGCTAACCTACTACCAAAAAAACTAATTATTAGTATAAAAATGAATATTTGTATCACAATCTATTTTTATAACAAGATTCACAGCCTTAGGTTTCTACAGGTTGATCTACTTCAACTTGAACCTCTTTGGTGTGAATGAACTCCAATTTCACCACCTGACCCCTTTCATCAAGTTCCTCCACAGCTATTTCAATCACCTTCCCATCTTCAGCCGAGCTGTCTGCACTATCTGACTCATTCTGATCAAATATATTCATCCTCCTGGGAGATCTGAGCTTTATGGGGCTGTCAGGTTTAACCCTCCTTTTTTTGTTACCATTATTACTTTCCTCCCCAAAATTGCAGTCTGGGTCATCAACATCTTCCTGAGATTCCTCCCCGATTATTCCTGATTGCCTCTGCAGCCATCTGTTTTTCCTCTTCATTCTAGAAGCTGACTGTGCAGCTTCTCTCTCTGACATCATTTTCTGAGTAACTTCAAGGCTCTCATAACGCACTGTCTCCAATCGGTAAAGACCATCTTCGTGAAGTTTGTATCTGTAAGATGTAGGAAAGTGTGGTAGATGATGATCACATTTTAATTGACTTCCGACTCATGCATAACATCAAACAATAAAAACTATTACATATCCTGAGTTTTTAATGTTATGAGATATTGTAAATTACTGGTCTACTAGTAACATTACACAGCAACATTATAAAACTGGAGAAATGCTAAATTTCAAAATAGTCTACTGATTATTCTGTGAAGGAACCTTAAGGTTGAAATTTTCAATGACCAGTTTGATTTTGATGAATCTTTTGCTAGATATTGTGTGCCCTTGCAGGTTTTAAATGAGTCACTGTCCATGATAATGGCATGGATTTGATTTATTTTCTCTATTGATTAACATATAAGTGAGTAGAAAATTTTTTGCCTGAATTTAAAAAAAGTTAAAATCAAGACATAGGCTTGGGACTTGAATGCATCTACATTAAAATAAATAGATTCATTTTTCCAGGCAAGAAAACTTAAAGAAGTTCCAAATTAGATTAAAAATTGATTTCAAATTTTTAAAAATGAGAAATTTTTAACTATTAACCAATGAAAAATTTTTATTACGACCATTTGATGCATTATTGCCAAAGACTACCACCACTACGGAAAGACCGGAAACTTAATGCTATGAATTCATGCCCAGGTTTTCACGTAAGGCAATACATATGTATGTGAACTGGGAAAACTTGGAACTATGTGTCCACGATGGCTCTTGCTATCATGACGTCACCACGGGATGTCCCTCACCCCCTTCCCCTCCCGTTTTAATACGATAACCATAACAAATAATATAGATTGGATGGAGAGAAGAATTGGACTTAAATGAAAGAAGAAGGTTGAATTGCATTTAATAAATGAAATTTATTAGCATATATCACATTGCAAGAGTACAAGTCATTATCAAACTACAAAACAGTGAGGTATTCATACATAAATACAAAACATAAATACAACACATACAAAAATGAATAATTGTAACCAACTTTTATAACGCTAATACCTTTAATGCATAGAAACATACTCAGGGAAACTCACACAAATGATGGGAAATGTCGAACATTCACGTTAATACTAGAAGGGCCTCTGGTCATTTTGACCTTTAGTGAATTTAAAAGGAGTGTCATGCTCGTAGTTTTTGAAACACGAAGTTGCGGCTTTGTGACGTTTCATCATTTAGGGCTTTACACTCTCATATGGAAAATTGAGCTAGTATCTGCAACAGGAATGCCTGTACAGAGGGCCATACCTAGAAGGGCTATAAGCGGTCATTTTGACCGTAGTTAGTGTTTCACATAAACCGTGTACAGGCAACCCCCGCACTTATGACCTAATAAGATAAATTTGCATTGGTCTCTGCTGTGTGGAACAAATTCATTGAGAATTGTAATTTGTGCTTGAAACCTGGACAGAATGTCACTGGTGATGAACAGCTCTTCTCCAGAAAAGTTAGGTGTAGGTTCATGCAGTACATGGCCAACAAGCCAGATAAATATGGTATAAAATTCTGGCTTTTGGCTAATGATGCTTCGAAGTACGTCTGCAACAGATTCCCGTAACTTGGGAAAGCTGAGATGCATCCTGCCAGTGAGTCATTGCCTGAAAATGTTATCATGCAGATCATGGGCACAACATCACCACTGATAACTTCTTCACATCGATGAAGCTAGCTGAGAGACAAAGCGAAACAAACAGGCATTGTTGGAACAATGAATCGTTTGAGGAAGGAAATCCCAGTCTATACGGACATCACAGGCACAGCTCTACAAGACTACCATACTGAAGATTACAAATGATAGCTTTTACTACACACACTGTGTACCAAGGGAAGTAGAGTAATAATGTTTTGGTACTATGCACTCTGCACCCGAGTGTCCAAATACATGGAAGTGAGAAGAAGCTTCCCGAAACCATAGAATTCTACAATGCTATTAAGTTTGGTGTGGACATAGTAGACCAAATGGCTCTAAATACTCTGTGATGGCTGCATCTTACTGGTGGTCTGTACACGTTTTTATAATATGCTTGATCTAGCAGCAATCAATGCCTGGTTCATCTACAAAGAGGTCACTGGAAAAAGTATCCCTCTACACAAGTTCATTTTCCAAATAGTAGAAGAGCTAAGGGTAGAGTACATGAAGACAAAGCCCCAACATGGCATACCCTCTGAAAATGAGCCTCAACTCAAAGGTGATTGCAAGCGATGCCAATCTCTAAGTGCAAGAGGAACAAAACTGTTGACACTCAATTCTGTTTGCAACAAGGCTGTTTGTGGCAACTGTTCAGGCAATATTGCCAAAGAAATCACTTATATTATTGCTTGTCAAATAATTGAAGGTTAGGACTATGCTTTTCACTTTCACAGAATTTATATAAATATTTTTCTTCTTATGACATGTAACAATGTTCTGTTCCTGTGTAGAGAAATGCTATCTGCAAGAATTTAATCTTATTTGAAAATCACTTCTTTTATTTGTAATGTATAAATAAAAAAATATTTTAATGATAGTTTTTTGGTCTAAATAAAAAATATTAACAATATTACCATTGTTTGTATATCTCTAAAAAAACCCCTATGCATCCATAAACATATAAGAACTTCTTCCAGTCAATATCTGCCTCTTGGAAGCATCCTAAATAGCTATTTAGTGGTAGCAGTAAAATGACTGCTCGTGGCCCTTCTAGGTATGCAGGTGGATCTGGCCCTTCTAATGTTAAGAACGAATTTGTGGATCAACCGAAAATATACGGTAAAGTGATTTTTCATTCTTTTCTACGTTCTTTGGTAAAAATTCTGTGTTCGTACGGAAATCTTAAGTAATTTTAATATGCAAAACATGAGAATACTGCACCCTTTCTTGTGCCATTTAAAGGAAAGATATGATTAAATAAAAGTTGGTAAAAAAGGAAAAACAGAACGAGACGAAATAAACAGCTAAGAATAAGAAATTCAGTACTGGGGAATAACAGATCCATTACATGTATTACTCTTTGCATTACAGTTGCACACAGGCAACTAATAATAATAATATATTATTCCGTCGATGTCACAAATAATCACATGTAAGTCATCAGTGAAAATGCTAATTACATATTCCAGATAATGAATTTTCACTTCACACAGAATCATTTCTACGAATGTCAATCATTAAACCTGCTAAACCTAATGAAATTGATGCAGGAGGCAATGGGCATGCTTCAAATGTTGCAGTAAATGTAACATAAAGCAAATGCACTAACAGCCCCTTACGATTCATAAACAATTTTTCTATGAAGATCACATTACCAATTGTAAAATGAAACATCATATCACATTGGACAACAAAATGTCCTCTTTGTTTATTTATAATTTATTCTAAGCACAGTTGCATTTGCTAATGATCAGGTGTCCTTAGTCACAATTAGGCCATTTAAGATATGTATTAATCAAATAACAAGGAAAACTTTAGATATGGAAATTTCAATTTCTAGATCGAATAACATATACCTACTTCTAAATACGTTTTGAAACAAAGATAGAAGAATATCTTAACGTCAAAAAATACAAGCAAACATAATGAGAAACAAGAAATAAGTGAATGATCTCTGTAAATAAATCAAAATATTTAAAAATAAAACATGAGAATCAAAATGAGACATCGCTATGGTATACTTATTTCATTCTATTACAAGCACAACTCTATTCCCTAACGTCTATGTTGCAGTTTAACTTTGAAAGAACTCACTATAATCTACGAATAACTACGAGAAGTTTTAAACAGAAATTTCAATTACTCAATATAAAATTACGGCTTATTTTGTGAACAACTGACACATACCATATTCATACCCAGTGCTATGGATGGATCAGCTAGCTGAAGCAAGCAAGGCTTTACACCTAAAAAAGAAACATTTCCTCTCAAAATGCTTCTCTCACACATAAAAATGAGAGAAATTTCCCTCCTACCTTCCTATCAACCAGATCTATCCAGTGCAGGTACATATCTGTTAAGAAAATATAAAAGCATTCTCACAAAATGCATTCACATATCACTTCGTAGAACTATCTTGTCAGAAAATTTTTCAAATATATATGCTGTTTTTAAGACACCTGGCTCTGTTGACTGGAGAGCTGAACAAATTCATTCCGTCATGTCTTCTTAAACCACATCCAGCAACTGCACATTTGTCTTGTCTTTGAGACATATTGCTAGATGTCCACGCCAGAATCCCTGAATCATACTCAAGCAGCAATCCAACAATGGACGATTTTTATGATTCAAAATGGCAGAAGTCGACTGCGCGTCCCACTCAAGGTTCACTGCTGTCCTGTCATGAATGTAGATCGCTGTGGCTGCTACTGCAGCACTTCTCAGGACAGACACCCATATGAACTATGTGTAAAACATGGGTCTCTATTCTCCCACAAGAGTTTCATACCCCCGATTGTTTTCCGAATAATTGCCTACTACCACGATCTAAGGTAGTGGTTCTCAACCGGTATGTCGTGAGACTTTGAAGAAAAGATTGCAAATCTGCGTGTCTTCCACCGATTATATACACAGTTTTAACAAAGAAACTAAAACACAGTATTAAGACTAGTTGAATCCAGTCCAAAAGTATCACTGCTTTGGAAAGCGCATAAGCAGTATATGGACAGTTATTTGAGTCTGGGCATTTCTTGGTGTGGAGATAAAGATTGTCCTGTTCCAATTTGTGTTGTGTGCAGTGAGAAATTATCAAATGAAGCCATCGTTCCCAGCAAATTGAAGCGACATTTCACCACAAAACATGCACATCTCGAAGGAAAAGATTTGAACTATTTCAAAAGGTTGATGGAACTGCATTCTAAACAAGCGAGTTACTTTGAAAAAAACAGTTCAAAAATCTGATCGAGTTCATGCTGCTTATAAGATAGCAGAAATCATAGCTCAAAAAATGAAGCCCCACACTATAGCAGAGTCACTTATTTTGCCTGCGTGCTGTGCGATAGTTAGGACAATGCTCGGTGATGAAGTGGAACAAGAAATTGCCAAAATTCTGCTTTCTAATGATATAATTCGAAGAAGGTTAGAAGATATGTCATTTAACATAGAGGAAAATGTTTCTAATAAGCTTAAAATGTCAGACTTTGCTTTGCAAGTTGATGAGTCAACTGATATTAGCAGCAAAGCACAACTATTACAATTTGTTCACTTCATTCATGAAAATGAAATAATTAGTCAATTTTTGTACTGCAGAGAACTCCCAGAACACACAAGAGGTCATGATATATTCCATACTTTGACTTTCTACTTAGAACGTTTGGAAATTTCATGGAAGTCACGTGCAGGAACTTGTAGCGACGCTGCTCCACCCATGTTGGGATCTGTCCAAGGCTTCGTCACACTTTTAAAACAACAGAATCCAACTATAATAACTTTCCATTGTTTATTGCATAGGGAAGTTCATGTTGGAAAGACATTAGGGTTGACTTGAAGTCCGTATTAGACCAAGTTGTCGGAATGGTTAATTTTGTGAAATCAAGACCTCTAAATACCTCTTGAAACAGCTTTGTAATGTTATGGAGTCGCAGTACGAATGTTTAATTTTACATGCAGAAATAAGATGGCTGTCAAGGGGAAGAGTGTTGGTTTGTGAATATGAACTTAAAGAAGAGATGTTAGTATTTTTTGAAACAGGGAAAGTGCTTTTTGTGAATATCTTAGCTGTGAACTTGTAATCTTGAAATGTTTCGTCTGATTCCAAAAACCCATACGAAAGAAATTGTTGCTCTTGTGGAGGAGCATTTAGCAACTCTAGATCACAATATCGAGCGTTACTTTCCATCCTTGACTACCGAGAAATACGACTGGGTAAGGAACCCATTCACACTAGTGACAACTGACTTATGTGTTTTAACTCTCTCCGAAGAAGAAGAGTTACTTCTCTTTCAACTAATCGCACTCTGAAAATCAAGTATGCCGAATTGTCTCTGGATATCTTCTGGAATTCTGTTAGAGAAGAATATTCAGAAATTGCGAAAAAAGCTTTGGCAGTTTCGATGCAGTATTCTACATCGTATCTGGGTGAGTTGGGGTTCTCAACACAAACATTAAATGCAGAATAAGGGAAAGGATCAACTGTGTTGAAGATGAAATGAGAGTGTTTATCAAGGATACGTCCTAATATCAGTGCAATCACAGGTTTCAAACCTCACCTACGATGGGCAGCGGACCTCATTTGGCATTGCTGCTGGAAATGAGAATGGCTTTGTAGATGGATCCTTTCTTCATTGTCTTCTTCGTCTCAAAATATTTCATTGGAATCTCCAGTCGAGAACCCTCCGTGCGATCAACCAGGTCCTTCTCATTTATCAAGCAGTGGTTTGGCTGAAACTCTCCCGCTCAGTGATGATAGTGAATAACTGAGGTATATATATTTATTTCTTTGTTACTTTATTCAAGAACAATCTCTCCGAGCCATATGCGAATGACTATTCATCCAGCAAATGTTCGTTTTCCAGCATATGTATTGAAGTTCATGTGCAAAATATAAGTCCCCAAACAGAAGAAATGAAAAGAGAAATTTAAGTGTCTATGGCCAACGTTTCGAGGCACGCAAAAAAGTTCCGATGAGGCGGCAGAAGTTTCTCATGCTCAAATGTAAAATCCCATATCTTGAAAACCAACGAACATATTGAGTTCATTCCACTTTAAAAAATAACTTTAATCTTTTATCACCATTTCATACCAATATATTACCCGACTATTCCTAATAGTATATAAGTTAGCAAGATAGTGAAAATTTCGTGCACTGATGCAGAATGTAAGAGCTTCGTTCAGAATTATTTAATTTTTAACAACAATGAATTGCATTACATGTTCTTTTTAATGGTACGTGTGGCTTATGGAACACTTTCGAAAGCTACAGAAAAATGTTCGTGTGATTTCAGTGAATAGACTGCGAGATTTGGCCGTTCAAATATGAATGTGGTGGAAGAAACTTAGAAGTTTCTATGAAAACATGGGAACTATTGTTTAACCATGCAAAAATGGCGATTTTTCGCTTTAAAAGTATTGTTTATTTTCTTACTCATTTTGTTAATTTCCCATCCTTTGTTAGGTGTTTAAGTGAGTAATTATGCCAAAAATGATGAAAATTTTGATTTTGCACGAATTGGCAATGCTGAGAATTAGTAGTATAGAGCAGTGCTTCCCAAACGTTTCTAATGGCGGGCCACATCAGTAGTTGCGAATCTCTTGGCGGGCCACATTGAGAGTTGCCAATTCTTCGGTGGGCTGGATTAGAGTTTAAATCAGAAGTTTTATATTCTGAGGGGCCATATAAATGAAAATCAAGTTTAAATAAGGTTTTCATAGCTAAAATTTCAATATTTAAAGTTTTATTATAAAAAATTTCAAAAAATGTATAAATTTGTGTGTTAAATTATTCAAATTGCTTTTTCGCCATAGCTTCGCAGGCCTCACAAAAACCCTTCTGGGGCCGTAGTTTGGGCACCACTGGTATCGAGAAATAACATGGGATTCTCCCATAAGAACCCGTAGTGCACGGACAACATGAAATGCGCTATAGGAGACCTCAAGAAACCTATTTTTGTTTACATAAGTATCCCAGGTTCAACTCTAGGAGATGATTACATTTTCCCATATGTTAACACAGGAGTTTCGATTTTTCAATGAGCAAGGTTTTTTTTCCCCATCATTCATTAAAATACGTAAATATGGACCGAATTTCTCTGTTTTTGCTTTATTTAACGGCAAAATCTAAAAAATATCTTATTCTTGCAATGTTTAGATGTTACACGGAAGCATTTGTCAGAAATATGCATTAATTTTCGAAATTTTATGGCTTTTTCGTACTCTTTCCGAGTGTTGCCCAGGCGACCCGCATAGTTGCCTCCGATTGAATGAGCGTCTACTAAGCCTTCAAATAGATGAGAAAACTGCATTATTCACTTTGCTACATTGAAATAACGAAGTAAAAAACCAATGTGTATAAAAAATAATAAGGCTTATTCTTCAAGAAAAGGCAGACGAAATAGATCTTAAAATGAACGTCGAATTCACAGAGTCAAATGGTTGAATCGAATGATTTCAAAAACGAGCAGGGCCTATTTATAAAACAGTTAGTGACAAATCAAATTGTGTAAATAACAAAATAATGGAAGACAACTGTACTCCCAAGATTAATGCAGAAATATGATGCTAAGGATATATTTAATGCTGACAAATGTGGCTTATTTTATATTTTGTTCCCGGACAAAACCTTGGCTTTTAAAGGTGAAAATTGTCATGGGGAAATGAAGCAAAGGATGGATAACAGTTCTTGTGTGTGCAAATATGGATGAAACTGAAAAGTTGCTACTCCTAGTCATTAGTAAGTAAGAGAAACCACAGTTTTAGGAACATGAGGTCCTTGCCATGCACTTACCAAAATAATAATTCTGTATGGATGACGCATACAATTTTTGAGGAATTTCTGATATGTTTAGATAATAAAATGGCATCAAGAAATAGAAAAATTTTGATGTTCATTGACCAATGCACAGCCCACCCAAACCATCTGAAAAATGTGCATGTAGAATTTTTACCAGCTAACACCACATGTGCGTTGCAACCCTTGGAACAAGGTATTATAAGAGCATTAAAGCAAGGATTTCGCAAGCACCTTTTTACTACAGGTTGCTGCGCAATTTAGGCATTCTTTATCAGTGAACCAGTAATAGCGGAATGCCTTATGGGCAGGTCTGGTCTGTCCATCTCCTAAACAGCTGGACAGATTTTAATTAAATTAGGTATGAGTGATCGTTATTAAAATTTATCGCCCAATTGTGATTTCAACTGAATCTGTCAATTAGAACTTCCACTTTATATAATTACTTATAATTACTTTAATTAACTTATACTCGTATCTCGTTAAATGACATCCATCAAGCAACAATGAAATACCAAACTTTTCTCTCCCTAGGTCTTATATGATCTGTAAGCTATAGATTAAAAAATTTATTTGGATAGAGAACAACATTTAGTACAAGAAAGTCCACGAGACCACTACTTACGAGTTATAGTTTTGGAGAGATATTCTAGAAAATCCTGCGAAAAACATCGCATATGTTGTTTACATCTATTAAATTGTGTGGAAGTGTCAAAATTGTTTCATTACATCTCATAATGAGCAAATTCCACAAGGTTGAGCCAGACTTTATTAATGATATCGCATATTTTGTTTACATCGATCGCGAAGACGATTCTCTCAGCAAACAATTAAAAATCCATATATTTCTCTCCCATACTCTTATATGATCTGTGAGGTATAGATTCAAAAATTTATTTGGATAGAGAACAACATTTACTACAAGACAGTCCACGAGACCCGATAGTTACGACTTATATACTTCAATTAATGAGAGTTGGGATTTGTGGAGGCGGAGCTTAGAATGCGGAGTTGCCTAGACTTCTGCCGATTCCCCCTCCACCGCATTTCCACTCCATCCCCTCCACTGTATTTCGCCCACCGTGCAGGCGTTCTCGGACAGACCGAACGGCTCGTATTCTATTCTCAAATTATTTCGGAAACTGGCAATGCAAGAAATCTTATATTTTCAGGGAATCGTAACCACACATTCAGAAACAACGTTAAAATTTCATCCTCCGATACTCGCGTTCATTTTTCAACCGCCAGTACTCTCCTGATAAACCACAATTTTATTGTTATAAAAGCAATATCGCTATTATTCAGTTGATTCTTTATTTTGTTCTATTGAAAGTCATTTATAAGTTAATAATTTTGAGAAGTTTCAAATGATTTTGTAATTATTAATCTATTTCGAAAAGAAAAAGTATTAAGGTACACTTTCATGAATATTTTCGGAGGTCAATCTATGAGTCAGTTGACAGTTTTTAGGAATATACTTATAATATCTTCAGTTCAATTCAATAAATGTGAAATACCACAATAGAACAGAAATAGCAATTGTACACGAGAGGAAACCCTGTTTTTCTCATCATGACCTTGAAAACTGTATTGCCTTTACTTTTCAATTTGAATATTAGTGTAATTCACTATAATATTTATAACAGTTCTGTCAAATGTTAATTGGAAACAGTTGACTGGGAGTTTCAAAACAAAAACCGAACACTGAAATAATAAAAATCTACAAACCTTGTAGGATCAGAGTCAGTGAAGAAATTGTTGAGATGCGATCTCCAATTACGGGAAATAACACATTTTATTATGTCGATCAGTGAAGAAACTATTCAGAGACAATCTCAAATTATGTGAAATAAAAAATTTCTATAGATAATAACAATAATTTTAGAATAAAATATGAACAACATCCACACAAAGAAAAAAGCGCTTATTTCCAGTGCAGCACTCTCTTATTGTTAGAAAAAACGTCCAAACTCAAAGGAATATCACAGAAAACTGAAAATGTTTAGCAGAATAGGTTCCAAACACGTCATTCCAGCTACTGAAGAGTCGGGGTCATAAAACGCAAAAGGAAAGGAACCCTGTCATAAAATGTATGCCTGAGGTGCCCACCACGTGGAGTACTGGAGGGTTAAAACTCGTCAGCTGCTGAGTGAATTATTCCAGTAATAATGCTTTTAAAAAAATTGAAATTATTGAATAGAATATTTTAGGAACTTTAAGACAGGATTTTGGTGTGATTTTTTGTTTAGTATACAAGCATAGAATAGATATTAATAAAACATTTTTATTGTAGTGATTAATTATAAGTAGCAAAATTTACACAAATAACTTTTTACACATTGTTCTACGCTATTTCAAAAGTTCAACACCTTCCATAAACTTTTCACGATCACTATGCTCATCAGAAGTCACTTCACTTTCAGTAGAACTTTCTTCTTCCAATCGAATGATAAGTTCGTCAACAGCTGCGTCCAAAGTACCTTCTTTTTCCCAAGCGTCTTCTACTTCTTTCTTCACGTGGTCGACAGTCTTTTTCCAGTCTCCCGGAGTCACTTTATAAAGACCTTCGTTGAGCAGTGTTTTCACTTCTTTTAGAGTGAATGATTTATTTTCTCTGGCTACATGACCTTTAACCTGTGCCCATATCAATTCGATGGGGTTGAAGTGACAGTGATAGGGGGGAAGACGAACCACTTCATGTCCTTCACTTTTGGCCAGTTCGTCTATTACATATGAAGGGAACTGGGGTCTGTTTTTATGCACTAAATTAAGTAATATTCCCTTCGTCATTCCCTCATCAAAAGGGATGTTGTTTTCTGCCAACCACTCCATTATCATGGCCTTCCTGCTAGCAACTGTGGGAGGCTTATTGATTTGCACAGAATGATATGGTGCATTGTCCATTATTATCACACTGTGCTCTTTAATATTTTGGCAGTAGCGCTGTTTTGAACCATTCATAAAAATTTTTATGATCCATTTCCTCATGGTAGAACTAGTAATATAGAGTATTTCATTTCCTCTACTCAGAAAATTAAAAATTATTTTGGTTTTGTAACGCATATCTTTGTTAAATTTATTGGATTAAAGTTTCGTGAAATGTCTGTAACATAACAATAAAATGTAATATCTGTAGTGTTAAAGCAACAAAAATTTTTGGATAAAGCTCGATCTTTTGCCTACCAACGAGTATCTCCGAGAATTGAACTGTGGCCCGACGCAAGGCCTAAGACGAAGTTACGCAGAAAAATTTTATTATATTATCGAATGAGATTAAAAAAGTGCTGATATGAATTTGTAGGCCACTGTTACAGCCCTTTCATACGACGGCCCACCAGGCAACTCCCGGTATCCTGCCAGGCCAGTTTTCCCCCGAAGATTTCTGATGATTAGGTATCTTACAATTAAGACATTGATCATTTCTACCACTATTTCCAACAGGCAATAATTAACATTAATTTTTGTAAGGTTCAGTAAATGCTGACAATGAGCACTTTGAAGTAGCTATATTGAGTTAACACTTAACCAACTTCTACATTTTTAACAGGGTGTCTACTGAGTAAGATTTTCAAAATTCCATTATATTTCCAGAACAATTTTTAGCAAAATTCCAGTACCTCTAATTATTTGTTATTTGCACACTGAAAGTCTTTGGTTCCAAGGATTCTGTACCCTATATATAATTTTGTAACTTGATTCAATTTTGTTAAAAAATAAATGAAAACGTTTTTGGCCTCTACCTTCCCCTACTGCCAATCCTTTTCTCACCAGGTCAAAATGTATTTTATGATACAAAAATATGAAGGATACAGAATTCTCATTGCAAAAACAACAAATCATGTAATATGTAATATTAACATAATCAAAGGCAAACAAAGGCAATATTAGAAAAAGGTAACATTATCATATATGTTTACGTCACAATCAAGACTAAAACATTACTTTTTTCAGTCATAATGTAAAAATATCAATACATAAGAAAATTAAGAATTTAAAAAACTTAGCTTGAAGAGACTAGTTGTCCTGGCTGTTTATGTCACAATCAAGACTAAGACACTACTTTGTTCAGTCTTTTCATTTCATTTTATAATACTTCTGCCTCTTCCTTTGCCAGCTGAAGAACAGTTCTTCATTTAACTTCTAACTTCTCTATTTCTTCTAATGCCGATTTCCTTTTCAGGGTTAAGTCTTCTTGAGTCTTCTTCTGTTTTACTAGTGCTTCATTTCTCATTCCTGAAACATTCACATTCAAAACCCCTCCAAGTGCAGAAACAGCATCATAAGTTGCATGCTGACCAATCAGACTATTCTCATGTAAGTTTTCAACTAAACATTCTTTGTTCACCGAAAAGCTTCTTTCAACAGCTGCATTGCTGTGAAATAAAACAAGAACTTTTGGCGTGAAGTGGATCAACTCCTTGGAAGCATTTTGTTTAGAATAAATGACCATGAGGAAGTGATCGAGTAGGTCATTCTTTGGACTGAAATTTTTAAGTTACTTGGTCACTTCTTGCTTTGATGTAAAATCTAAATAGTCCCTTTTCACAGCATCAGCTTCCACACTACACAGTTGGTTTTTCTCCACAAGAACTTCCAATGCATAAGTTATCTGTTAAGTCCTAACAGATGGATTGGCCATTACTGCAGGAGTGAGACAACTGACACCTTTGATAAGTTTTTAGGAAAGAGGGCTCTTAAGCACAAGCTTGGTGCACACATCTACAAGGAATTTTTGGCAGTCACCTTTGAACCGAAGAACCCTGATATCTTTTATTCCTTTCAAAGCTGCTGAGGCTGCAAACCCGATGTCTATGCTCTGAATGGATTTCATGTTCGCCTGTTTCTTCAAATCAATGGAAAAAATTTCTTGGAAGTGTTTGCTAAATCCATTACTTCACATTTCACAATTCTACTCATTAAATGCTCAAGCAAGTTGCTGAAAACTACAAACACAAATGGTAGGAGCAGTAGATTGCTCTGGTACTTAAATTTTATAAACAAGTAATAAAGTGAGTGCAAAAATTTGTTAATATCCCAATTGGAGTTCGAATGCACAGTTTTATAAGCACCATGGACAACATGTAAGGAACATGTACCTAAGTCCAACAATTCGGGATCTGATGGAGAATCATCTTTTAAGTAGCTCTTTAGATCCTTCAAAAATCTGAGGTTCATGTTTGGTCTGTCCATAGCTACCTGAAGCATTTTTTTGGCATCTAAACACACATCCTTTAATGCTTGCAAGAAAGCCATCAGGAGGTCCTCTGCAGTAGCCAAAAAGGTAGAAGTTAAATATCTCGTCTGAACTGCATTTTCACCCCAAAATCGCAAAACAACATCCATCTGGCCTTTCTGAGCAACAGTATTCATGCTCTCATCAAAATAAATAGAGTAAAAGGGGCACTCGTTAACCATACCTGCCCATTCTTTTGGGAAATATGGACCTAGTCCATATGTTATTAAGTATCCAAGTTTAGCCTCGTGCATTTTAAATTTCTTGGCAATTTCACTGTCATAAACCATTGTTTCGAAAAGATCACTGCAAACAGAAAAACTTCGACAGAAGAATGTGCCAATACTTGATTAAGAGCCCACAATATTTCCGAACAGATAACCTCATCTTTAGTGATGAAGTTCTTAAGAGTATTCTTAGTCGCATGACGTTCAGCAAGTTCTTTTCCATCATTCGCACTGGAGTGTGCCACTTCAGCAGGTGTAAGGCCAGGTCCAATGCCTGCAGTTAACGGAACGTTTTTGACAGGAACCAAGTCAACTAGTTTTTTGTTTCCACTTGCAGCTTTGAGTCTTTCAATGTGCTTCTTTCCATTGGTATGAGATCGGATTGAAGACACCCCCATGTTGCTAACATCAAAGTTAGTTCTACACAAAAAACAATGCCCTTTAGTCTTATCACTGTCCTCTTTCTGCAACCAATTCCAATCTGCAAACAGCGTTCTGTCCAACCACTAATTCTTGAACAAGGGTTTCCCTCTAATTTTACTCATATCTTTTAAAAAATTAAAGGAACACAATGAACAGTCTTCTAGAACTACAACAAAAAACTAACAGTAACTTCAGTCACATGTAATTTAATATAATTATTATGGCACGGATTCTTAGGTTTTAACCTATTTTCTTTCCTTGTCCCCGAATAATTATTATTCAAGAGCCCTCATAAGTTAAATTCAGTTCAGTTCAATCAGCATATTTTAGGAATCTATAACGAACCTCAAGAGATTTCATAAAGCATACTAAATTTCTGAAAAATGTATTAATTTATTTACATCGGAATAAACAGGTTCGTGTAAATATATAGTAGAAAACTCTTCCCACACATAATTTGAAGCATAGCAGAAAGCTAACCCAAAAACATATGGGAAGATTAAAACCACCGATCAACCAACCAACCTCCCATTGTATGAGCTGCCAGTAATAATTATGTTATTAATATAAAAACTAGGATGCGATAATCATCCTATCGATATTGGAATTTCAATAAGAAAATCCAGGACAAATCAGAAATTTGAACATATTCGAGAACAGAAAAAGTTTTCAACAGTCCAGTTATTCCAGGTCATGTATGAACTTTCGTAAATCATGGAGAAACTCTTTATTTTTCCAGTATCTGATCCAAAATCACAGTACATTTCCAGTATCAAAATAAAAATCCAGTACCAGTAGACACCCTGTTTAACTATTTTAATGTTAATTCGATATTTCATTCAGGCCAATCTGTCATTATTGACGGGCAATTACACTACTATATATATATATATAAATATTTACCGAAAACGGCTATGTCCTGAAGGCCACTGAAATGAATGCTTACTGACAAGGTGCTTAGTAAGGAGGGAGCCTCTTGAGTAGCGAATATCACATATGTGGCAGCAGTACATGGGGTCAACCTGGTTGGCATGAACCTGCAAGCACAAAAACTCATTTTGAAAAACACAAAAACACGGAGCACCATACTTATTTTAATTAAATACAGCAAAGGTTTTTAGCAAAAAATCAATAAGAAAATGGGTTAAATAAATCAAAGATGAAAAATGATTCCTATAGTTTTCTCCAAGACATTTGTTAAATACAGCACAGCCTCGCTAATCCAAACTAATTGCTACTCGGGTATGTTTGGATTAGTGAATTTTCAGATTAACCGGGTTTTACAAAATACATGATAGGAGGTCTGAGATTCCAGCGCTCTCTAGTGAAGGTCACAGCAAACCATTGTATTCATTGCTCAGTGCTGTTTCTACCATCTTAGCGTACTGCTGTGTAACGTAGTGCAGGGCTTTTCCCAGTGTTTTAAATTACTGTTGCCGTTTTGTCCATCTTGTAGAAAGGTCCAAAAAGCATACGTACAGTTCATGTTTGTTAAAAGATGAGTTGGAATTGCTCAAACGCATTGACAAAGGCCAAAATGCGACCAAACTAGCCTTAAGTTTGGTGTCGGAAAAGCAACCATCTTGTCTTTTTCGGTGCTATTTTTGTGAAAACTATGAAACGTTGTCTGAAAAATTTGATGCCAATTTATATGATCTATGAAATGTTTCATATCATCTTTTACACAATTAAATTGAAAGCAGTGGCATAATTGAAGCCCCTGCAGCCCCCGTAGATGGGAGGCCCAATCCAAGGAGGGGGCACAGGAGCCTTCTTAACTGAATTAGAGGAAAAAGGGGGAAAATATTTTTGGTAAAAAACAACCAAAATTGCCTTAAAATGTGCTATTTTCTTTACTTATTTTCAAAAATTTCTCCACCAGACTTTATAAATATCATGTCTCTCCTACATATGGAAATTATAATTTAATATGATATCTAATTGATATAAATTATAGAACATCCAAAGGAGCCCTTTAGAAACATTTGCAGGGGGGGGGGGGGGGCATGGATTCTAAGTTACGTCACTGATTGAAGGTGTGCTGTACAAAAAATTGAATTGCTTAAGTGTGCCATGATCAAAAAAGTTTGGGAAAAACTTTTCTAATGTATACCAAGTAGGTTAGTGTTTACTGTGAACTTATACTGTGCATATCTAGCAAGTTGTTTATATACTATAGCACTGATGTCCAACTGGTAGCTTGCGGGCGCCTGGTAGCCCATGAAGCTTTTTTCAGGCACTCGTGGAACTAATTTTGTAATTCACTTGGTCAATACAAAATATCAATTCACTCAAATAAATTTTTAAAAATGTTTTAGTCAGACAAAGTGTTTGGAAACAATCTTTGGAATAACATCGAAAGCATCCCTTTGATTCTAAGAGATACAATGTCAGTGGACTGATGGTTATAATGTATGATGTATATGCAGTAGGATGGATCCTCATACCTTTGCAAGATGACATTTTCGCAGATGAATGTCATAAAAACCAAACAGGAATCATCTTCCCGAGAAGCATTTGAAGAATTGTATGACACTCGCTGTATCGCCGTACTTACCAGATTTTAAAAACGTGTCATAAAATGTTCAATCGCAAGTGTCACATTTGTATCAAAAATTTTATTTGTAATGGCATCGGAATGAAAAACTATATATTTTGGCCACCTGGTATTTTGATGTTAACCATTTTTAAAAACCTTATTAATAAAAATAAACTATACTTATATATTTTGTCTATGAAGTTTTCTGTCAGATATGACCCATGAGTTTCACCGAGTTATGGGAGGGAGGTAAGTCTCAACGGAATACACCCAGTTCCCCCTCTCAAAAGAAAATCGCAGAGGAAATCCTCCGAGGGAGGGGGCCCACCATGAGTTTTGGGCAAGCTAAGTAGCCCCTGAGCCCAAAAAGGTTGGATACCACTGTACTATAGTATCCTGCACGAGTAATGACTTATTTTAAAAAAGTTATAACTGTTTTTCTTTAATTATTACATTGTTTAGCTGCTTAATTTGCAGTTTATAATGAGTTATAATTCGGAGTAGTAGAGGGTGTGGTCAGACAATATATTTGAATGATATGTTGATGGAAGTGAAGATTCAGACAACGATGAAAATGTTGAAGTGGGAAACATTCTGATGGGTAATCACAAATATGGTACTGAACAGGAAGCAAGTTCGAATGGTGAGGCAAGTGATTATGAAGGTAGAAATGATAATATGTTCTATTTTGGAAAAGATAACAACGCAAAATGGAGGAAACAAGTACCGAAAAAGAATGTGAGAACCAGAGCCCACAATAATGTTATGATAATTGAATAAAATTATAATCGCATCTGCAATAAATTGAAAAATTTTAGTGATGTCAAAATAAAGAATTTTCCAAGTTAAAATTTGCTTTTTATAGATATTATAATTTACAAATATGTAATTCTATATTTTTATTTCTTAAATGACTATGCAATGGGATCAATCATTACAAAAAGAAATTATTCCTTCGGATCCAAAATATTCAAAACATGCACGAAGATATAAGATTAAAAACATCAAAATTTAATTTGGGATACAATAGTAACCCAAGTGAGCAAACATGTCGTAAATTGGAGCACAAGTATCAGAGTGTTAAGGGCATCAGAAAGATGTATGTAGAGCTGCATGAAGCTCACTGATAGCCAGTTGACCTGCCTGCTTTACATATTAAACGTTTATCATCATAATTTTTTCATAAAATTGGTGAAACATAGCATAGTAAATTTCATAAAATATTTTTATAGGATATAAGAAAAAGTAATACCCGACGATAATGCCAACTTAGTGCAGCAGGTGATCTTGCTGAGTAATCACAACCCTCTTCATTACATTTGTAAAAACCATCGGGCAGATGAGTTCTATGGTGACAAGTCAAGTCACTCTGAGTTTTACCTCTGAAACACAAATATTCCATTGTCAGAATTTCATATTGCATCACAAGTAAACCTTATTTGTTTAAATCACCTTAAACATTGAATTTTTTAAGGCACAACAATTGCTAAATATCAAAGACCAAAACTGCATTTAGAGATGCAATACTCGTAATTAAATGGGAAGTTAGTCACATTTAACCAAACATTATTACTTAACATCTCATAAACAAATACTGGAATGAAATTGACATTATAAAGACTGTGAATACAAAAATATTAATAATGTGAAAGTGGAGTACAAATGAATAATCACAACAGATTTACAAATTGAAAATTCAGTTAGTTCTACTTGATGCAAGTCACCATGAAAGACATGCAATACTGGAATTAGAAAATTACTTTTCTAGGCTTTGGATTAGAGATAACTTAGCTAGCTAAAATAAAATCCATATATATACATACAGTAGTAAGAAGACTTGCTTCAGCTTAATTGAAGATACTCATATTAATGCTACCTTTTATACAAACATCATAATGGCAGGATGAAAGAGAGCATCATACAGGTGTTTTTATGTGACTATTATATCACCCTGGTTAAAGTATAGAGCCTGCATGACCTAACTCATTGATCATTTTCGTTATTATCCAACACAAATAAAAATTCATCAGTTAGGATCTACGTAACAATTTGTATTCCACATTAATTGCAGCTATCACTGTATTTTACATTATCATAATTAATTCAAATTACAGCAGCCGTTATCTAGCCGGATATTCAGTAAAAGAAAGATAGGATGGGTTCATATTTCATTAAAGTTATTTAGTAATGGACAATCTTTCCAACAAAAAAGGATCAAACCTAAAACTAATTATTCATTACAATGGTGGATGAATATTTCTCTAGGATTGAGACCGCTACAACTAATAACTTTATGCAATGCTAGTCTTAGAGAGAAAAAAACAACAGAAGATCAGAATAATTGTCCTTTATATATTCAGAACAAGCTTTCAGTCACATAAAATATTTGAGTGCTTCTTACCTGAAATCACAGAATTCACATTTGAATGGTTTATCATCCAGGTGGCGAAAACGAATATGATTGCTCAAGCTTGCTGGGCCAGGGCAAGTCATGTCACAAAAAGGGCATTTGTAATGATTTACATGGAGACGCATATGACCTTTCAACAACCTTTCTGATGGGTAGAACTTGAAGCAATGTGAACATTGATAGCCATGCACTGTAGTGGGTAAGTTGAGACAGAAGTGAATAACTGATTTTGTGGTATACTTCATAACAAGTAACATTTTATTACCACTAGGATTCAAAAATCAATCAAATAAATATTTCAATATTTTTTAATCACAAGGTTTAAAATGGACAAACATCAGACAGAAATAAAAGACAAACAAACCAAATCGGTTCATATCAAGAATTATATTTTCAAAGTGTATGAAGATGATTTATCATTAACACTATTTTATTCCCAAAAATAAAAGTGATTTGGTAATAATCTTATAACCAATCATAGCGATAAAAGTTGCGTAAAATTATCGGTAGAGATATTTACAACAACATGAAGAGGAAAGGTTTAAGAATCAATAAAAAAAATTTTAAAGGTCATCAAAAGTTTTTGCTCCCATGAATACTGAATTCTTATAATAACTACCCTGAGTATCAAAAGAATAACAATATCAATAAAAAAACAAAGCTTTGAATAACTTTTGCTATCTTAAAAAGAATTCATGAAATTTAAGAACCAAAGGAATGGGATCTTCATGAAATGACTTTAATTTACAAATACTTTTCAACAGTATATTTCGATGCTACGATTAGTCTAAATCACATATATTATTAAAGAAATACCTTTAGCTATCTTGGAGAGAAAGCATCATCTTTAAAGGTACTATCGAAACAATTTCCTGTATTGCGCTAACTTTATGCATAGTAGGAAAAATAATCTTACTTTCGAGAGGCACTTGTCGTTTGCAGTGATCATAATACTTTGCGCGTGTAGCAAAAACACCACCACAGACTGGACATCCGACCATCTTCTCTTGAGTGTGACTCCTAAGGTGATCGCGCACTTTATGTAAACTGGGGAAGTTAGCTTTGCATGCTATAAAAAGACAAGGTCGCCAAATCATTCCTTACTTTATAAAGAAAAGAAGCTTTAAATACGCATCACACAGCACAAAAAGCAATCCAAATTATCTTACATCCCCAACAACAGGGTAGACCGCCTTTGATATTATTTCCGCTTGGATATCCTCTCACATGGGCTTCCACATGAAAATAAAACTTTTGGGCATTTTGAAAAACAGTAGTGCAGTCTTCCCAGTTGCACTTGTACGAATTGGGAATGTCCGGTACAATATTTCTACCCAACTCATGGTAATTGCAGGCCTGGAAATTGAAAGAAGTCACACTTACTAGAATAGTACTTGTAAGATTGGTATAATTTTCAAAGTGAATCAAAAGTCTTACAGGTACACCAGTCCGGTTGCAGATGTTGCTCCCAATGCATTTCAATTTTGTGTGAAACGCATGATAATTCACGTGCCTCGTTATTTCTTTGGAGTCCTGCAATTCTAAATCGCATGCTGCCCATAAACAGATGTACGTCACTGCAAAAGTAAAATGTATAAAAAATTGTTGCTATTCTACATACACGATTAATATAACGGAACCGTACCTTGGCCATCATCATGGATCTTAACTCCCAACTGTGGGACATGACTCTCAACATGCCTAACAAACTCTTCCACAGATGTACTCCGAAAGTTACATTCTTCCCATTCACACAGCATATCAAGTTCCTCATCCTTATACCTAAATATTTTGGGATATATTCTCTTAATTGGGCCTGGGTTTCCTTCTTCATAGACAGATTCAATTGGCTCATGTAGTTTCTCATGGCTTTCCGTAATAACCTTTTCTTTCTTGGCATTTTTCTCTTCTCTCTCTTGCAAGTTATTCTCTGCCACAATTTCCTCTTCCATTAACGCAACATCATTACCCTTCTTCTTTTTTGGGGATGCTTTTCTTCTTTTTTTGGTTTTAGGCATCATTAATCAACACAAGATACAGAGGAAAAACCCTATCTACAAATAAACTACCTTTGATTTACACGGCCGTAAACTGTTTACAAGAAACCTTTTCAGGTAAATAAATAGACTACATCTGAGGAAAGATTAGAGTCAAGATATTTCAAAATTGATCAAAGTTAGCCATTTACATATTCTATTCCCGCCAACATGAAGTTCACCGAGATAACAGCCACCATGGAGCATTTCATACTAGAAGCAACATTGGGTAACAAATGAGTAATGAAATTCGAATCATAGGTTGTATATGAAATTTTATTATTTATTCCCGTCTCGCACGTTGTGACATTTATGCGTATTTGTTTATATTATGAGATTTATTTGTCTAGAATTTAATTACCGAATGAGTAAACATAAAGTTTACCGCACGTCGTAACTTTTCTACTGTATAATTCAGTTTTAGAAAGAACTATATTTAGCAGTAGGCAAATGTGGTTTCGCTGTCTTAATCAAAATTTTTAAATTAATTGAGTTTGCATATAAATATTGAATATGGATGAGGGGGCAGGTGTAATCGTGCGCGCCAATCCAAATAGAAAAGTATACACGAAAGTAATAAATAAAATACCAGAAGATATTCTTACGAATAGCAAATTGCAAGATGCATGCAATGCTCTTCCAAAAAATTACGATTTCGAAATCATGAAAACTATATGGCGAGTTAGAAGCTCTAATGCAAAACGAGTTGGTTTACAGGTAATTACGTTTGAAGTAGTGTCAATCAGGAATCGGAAATTTGCTCTATGATGAAATAACTTGTTTCAGATGCCAGAAGGACTTCTGATGTTTGCTACTACTATTGCTGACATAATAGAAAAGTTTACCGACGCCGATACTGTGATAATGGGAGATGTAACATACGGCGCATGCTGTGTGGATGATTTCACAGCTAAGTATGTAATTCATTTGCGGCAAGTCGAATAAAGAAATTGAACGTTATTATTATATTCGAGTTAAATGCATATCTAAGGCTATTACGTAAAATTATGTTTGGAGCAATTCAAGAATCAATTGAAATTTGAATATGATTATCTATATTCTCCTCGCAGGGCTCTGGGTGTTGATTTATTGGTACATTATGGACATTCTTGTCTGGTACCAGTGACCACTACAGAGGTGCCTCTACTTTATGTATTCGTGGACATACAAATAGATTTGGATCATTTCATAGACACATTAAATTTCAACTTCCCTCCTGGTGAAACATCAAATCGCCTTGCCCTTGTCAGCACAATACAGTTTGTGAAATCTTTGCATGCTGCAGTGAAAATTTTAAAGGAAAAAGGACATTCAGTGGTATTGCCACAGAGTAGACCTTTGTCTCCTGGTGAAGTTCTTGGCTGCACTGCCCCAGTGGTTACAGATGTTGACAAGATTGTGTATTTGGGCGATGGCCGATTTCATCTAGAAGCGGCCATGATCGCCAATCCTAAGCTTTGTGCATTTAGGTAAAATTCCCTGGAAGAATAGCATTTTATTAAATAAGTAATTTTCTTTAACTTTATTAATAAATTTAACCCCTTTGGAAATGGGTACACATATATTAGTATATTAAATAGTTGTATTTAGTTTTATTTATAACATTCAACAAAAACAATTTAGTAAAAAGGAGTTTTATGTTAATTCTAGGGAATTGAATGCCAATAAGACATTATTGTTTTTACATTATCTCTAAGTAAATAAAACACCCTAAATTGAAACAAACGATGGTTAATTTCATTTAGTAAAAATTTGAAATTTCCTGAAACAGATGGAGTGCAATCATGATTGACGCACAGCAGAATCTTCAATTCACCAAGATTGCATTCATTAATTATATCTAAATATTTTTGAGAAACTTGGAGAAAAATCATACCCTAAGAACAATTGTTATTGGATATTTTCATTCAAAGCAAAGATAGATATCAGTTTTGACCTGCTATGCAAAATATTTCCAATGCATATGTTAACCTTATTTATGAATTAAAATGTTGCGATCATTTAAATGAAAAAATAAAAGAAATTGAAAAATTCTTCTAAAGCATTTCTACTGTTGTGTATACCAGTTTTTATTTGATCTTTCATAAACCTCTATTTTATAACAGGTATGACCCTTATGAAAAAAAGCTAACAGAAGAGTTTTATGATCAGCATAAGATGTTAAACACCAGGAGTGATGCTATTGCAAAAGCGAGTTCAGCTAAGCGATTTGGACTGATTTTAGGAACACTAGGTCGTCAAGGAAGTCCTAAAGTCCTTGACCAATTGAAGGTAATAAAATAACCTTTATTTATTTAAAAATCATTATGCTTTCTTATGAACATGCATAAATTATTGCATAGTGAAGTCTTACCTCACATCTCTTCTATATTTTTTAAATCCCTCTAATTTTAAAATGCATGTTGCTGATTAAATAAATTTACTCACAAGTACAGCAGCATTTTGAAGCATTTCATTCTCTTATTTACTTTGGACCAAGGCAAGTTTCACAAGATGTTTATATAAAGATAATTATTAATTACAAATATAAAACCAAACTGCTTGCTAAACAGAACTTTAATAAACAGAAAATGTGCAAAGGAAAACCTCAATTTGAGGAATTAATTTTTAAGAAAAAATTCCTCATAATGAGTGAATGTCCTATTTGCAGTAATTACCGTATTTACCTGAATCCAAGATAACCCCCCCCCCCCCTTTTAGCAGACTGTCAAAACAGAAAAAAGATTTTATGATCTAATTTCTCACTGACTGTATTTGGTGTATATTGTTTACTAGTTCATTCATTAATTGAAATGGTTTGTTACAAATTTTTTCAGAAATAAAAAGAATATTAAAAATGTATTTAAAAAATTAAGACTAATTTAATTCCGTATCGTAAGTTTGCAATGAAAAATACAATTATTTTATCTTGTTTCATTTGTTTAAAAAACATCGATTAAATGTGTAACCATACTTCCTACGGTTCGATGACAACTCGTCGCACATCAATTCGTCGTGGTTCATCATGCGTCAATACATCGCATGACAAACTCATCGCACGTCAATTCATCTCGAAATATTCATCATGTTGTGTTGCCTTCCAATTTATCTTGCAACGAATGTCTTGTAACGAATTTGTCTAGCAATGAATTGACGCGTGATGAGTTTGTCGAGCGATGTATTGACCCGCGATGTATTAATGGTATATGACTTTGTACTCGAATTTAAGACGACCCTCGATTTTCACAAGCTAAAATTTGGAAAAAACCTCATCTTGGATTTGGGTAAATATGGTAATTGATACATTTGGAGGTTAAAGGTACTGGGAATTCATTTTACATTTTTTTTTAGTTTTGCCATTCTAGTGCCTGTTATTCTTCTGACTGTAAATGTTCAGATTATTTACTGTAGAGATGGTTATTTAAATGTCTTAATAATGGGTTTTCATATTTTCTCATTGCAGAATCTCATAGAAGCATCTGGAAACAAAGAATTTATCACAGTGCTTCTATCAGAAATATTTCCCAGCAAACTTAACCTGTTTAGTGATTATGTGGAAGCTTGGGTACAAGTTGCATGCCCCAGGTTATCAATAGATTGGGGTCATGAATTTAAGCAGCCACTATTGACACCTTATGAAGCAGCTGTGGCACTTGGTCGAGAGAATGCATCTTGGAGGAAGGAGAAAGATGCTTGTGAATGCAAAACAAAAGGTGGTAAAGAGCAGTGCCTTAAAACTCCAGCATACCCTATGGATTTTTATGCTAATGCAAGTCTTGGCCCATGGACTCCTAACTATAAACCAACTGTAGAAAAAGTGAAGAGGGATAAAAAAGTATAAAGTGCTTTCATGGAAACTAGGCGTCTATCATTAGCCAAAAATTTTAAAACCTTTTAAACCTCCCATGGAGATTAAAAATGGTTGTTTTCATTTAAATATACCCCAAACATCTTATTTTAATTCTTGCATTGGTAACAAGACAATCAAAATTAGTATCAACATTTATCTCCTAAACATAGATTACAGGTTTTCCTTGAGATACACGGGATGCATTACTAGGAAACTGAGTGTATCTCAAAAGAGCATATCTTGAAAAAGTGTATCTCGAGGTCATTTTCCCATATAACCCTATGTTTAAATGATTAACTTTTAAGATATGCATTTAAATGCCAGCAAGTGGGGTTGAGGTGCTGTATTTATTTTGGGGTATTTAACCCTCCGCTCGTCACGTGGTGATCATAGTGCTCACCTTGGAAATGAAAATATTATTAGTATTTTCTGAATGAATTCCAGTCTTTGGTTGCTTTCTTCAATGTTCATGGAACTCACAATGTCAGATAAGGAAGTAGAGGGAAACTCAAATTCAGAATTGATGCAGAAAAAAGTAACAATGTTTTCATGTTCATGGTGAGGGCTATGCTCACCATGCAACCATTTGAGGGTAAAATCATTTTTGAATGAATTCTGGAAAAATTGCATATCTCATGAACTATTGGTCATAAATTGTTCAAATAAAAGGCATTTTGTAATTAGTATAAATATTTTATAATTACATGATTTACTTTTCTAAAGAAAATGAACGCATCAAAAATACCTATTTGCACAAAATTTTTATGTAACACGATGAACATGCGAATACAGCAGTATTTATTCATTTTTTGGTGGCATGGTTCCTACACATTCCCAAAGCTGGTATGATCTGGTTGTTGAGTCTTACTTGCTCCCTGTCATTACTTTCACTTTTCTCACTTTCTTCCTTGTAAGTATTGGAATCTATATAAACCTCCAAATCCGCTATCTTAAGTTTTGAAGAAATTTAGAATTATGTTAATGGATAAAAATGACTACATAAGTAAATGCATTGATTTCATTGACAACAACCACTTCAATGTTCTAAAGCAGTGGTTCTCAACCGGTGTGCCGCGAGACTTTGAAGAGAAGATTGCAAATCTGCACGTCTTCTACCGATTATATATATAGTTTTAACAAAGAAACTAACACAGTATTAAGACTAGTTGAATCCAGTACAAAAGTATCACTGCTTTGGAAGGCACATAAACAGTAAGCCTGACAACAATGATGTAAGTGCTGTCATAGAAACCTTGTGCAAGAGTCATAGACAACTGATTGGTTTTCGCTGTACCCATTGTTTTTTGCATAGGGAAGCCCTTGTTGGAAAGACATTAAGAGTCGACTTGAAGTCTGTATTAGACCAAATTCTCAGAATGGTTAATTTTATGAAATCAAGACCTCTAAAGACCCACATCTCCAAACAGCTTTGTAATGCTATGGATTTGCATTACGAATCTTTAGTTTTACACACGGGAATAAGATGGGTGTCAAGGGGAAGAGTGTTGGCTCGTGTATATGAACTTAAAGAAGAGTTGTTACTATTTTTTGAAACGGAGGGAAATTGATTTTTGTGAATGTCTTAGCTGTGAACTTGGGTGTGCCAAATTAGCATATTTGACAAATAAGGTATCTGAATAGTGTAAACACCAGCATGCAAGGGCGGAATGAAAACATCCTGACTTCTACGGATAAGCTACTGGCATTGCAGACAAAAATAGTCATCTGGAAAAGAGAGCTAGAGAAGGTAATCTTGAAATATTTCCTCTGATTCCAAAAACCCATACGAAAGAAATTGTTGCTCTTGTGGTGGAGCATTTAGCAACTCTAGAGCACAATATCGAGCATTACTTTCAATTCTGGACAACATAGAAATACGACTGGGTAAGGAACCCATTCACATCAGTGACAACTGACTTATGTGTTTTTACTCTCTCCGAAGAAGAAGAGTTAGCTTCTCTTTCAACTAATCATACTCTGAAAATCAAGTACTCCGAATTGTCTCTAGATATGTTTTGGATGTTTGTTAGAGAAGAATATTCAGAAATTGGGGAAAAAGCTTTGGCAGATTTGATGCAGTTTTCTACATCCTGTGTGAGTTGAGGTTCTCAACACTTATAAATATTATATGCAGAAAAAGGAAACAGCTCAACTGTGCTGAAGATGAAATGATAGTCTGTTTATCACGGATATGTCCTAATATCAGTGCAATCATTAGAAAACGCCAAGCTCAAGTGTCACATTAGGTACGATTTTAAAATAAATTTTTAACAAAAAATCATCATTTGTTCTGTTTTACGATATCATAACTTAATTTGGTCTATTACATATGATATAATATAAAAATATGTACTTTTATGATAAATCCTAGTTCTTTATTCTAATCTAATGCCAGCGTGCTGCAAAAAAAGTGAATATCCAGTGTGCCACGAGGACCAAAAGGTTGAGAACCACTTCTAAAGGGCCCTACTCCTACCTAACACAAACAAGCCAAAACTGCCATTACCACATGTTCAGCTTTATTCAGTGATAGAGAAAAGATTCATCTTATCCCCATGAACCCTCTCCTACCAAGATTTTATGGGCTACCTAAACTCCATAAACCTAATATGCCTACTCAACATATAATTTCCAATGTGTCAGCACTAGTTCATAAATTAACTTTTAAATTAAATTCGTTTCTCTGCCAGTACTCCAGGTTCACCCCCAAACACGGAATCGATAATTCCATCAAATTAGCCAAACACCTGATTAAGTTAACTTTCCTGATGAATGATAAGTTAATATCATTCGATGTGACCAATTTCTTTACTTGCATCCCGACAAGGGAAACTTTAGCTTTGAACAAAGAAATTTTATTCAAATCCAGAACCAATTCCATAATAGTGAATGAACTTAGTATTATATTGGAACTTTGCATTTCTCAAAGTTATTTCTTATTTGAAGGAAAATTTTACAATCAATAGGTTTAGCAATAGGTTCTCCTTTATCCCAATTACGGGCTGATATGTTAATGGATGACTTAGAATCAATATTATTTAATTCCAATAACCATACTATTAAAAATATCTTCTATTGGTTCAGATACGTTGACGATGTTCTATACTGTTGGACCGGAAGCAATCTACGATTAGATTCTTTTCTAATATTTTAAAACTCAATTCACAAAAAGTCAGTGCTCCAGCCTTCGGAAGGGACGTTAAGCTCTTCGTAAAGAGTAGGCTAATGCCAGCCCTGGGTTTCCCTCCTCCCTTCATGTGTTTGTTGTGGACGGAGTTATGCCTATAATAATCCAAAAGGTTGGATAGCCATAAATACAAACCAACAACAGTAATTCACAAAAATATTAAATTCACATTGGAACAAGAAACATACCAAAGATTCAACTTTTTAGATCTAAGCATCACCATTCACAATAATAAGCATAAGTTTGAAATCTACAGAAAACCAACTTATACCAATCAAGTTATTCCTGCTGATTCTTCCCACCCATTATCCCACAAACTCACAGCTTTTCATGCCATGCTCCACCATTTAGTGAACATCACCCTATCCAGCTCTAATTTTAATAAAGAATTGAAGATCATCAAATACATAGCCACCAAGAATGGATACGCTAATAATTTAATTGATAAACTGCTGGACAAGAAACTTCATAAATTAGCCACATTGCTTCTCTCTATCTCCTATTACCGTATTTACCCGAATCCAAGACGACCCTGGGGTCACCGGTGGCGTATTGGTTAGGAGGCTGGCTGTTACTTGCCTGCTGCTCAAAAGGGCAGTGGGCACAAATCCTGCGAAAGGATTTTTTCCAAGGTCGCCCGGCCCCATTTGTGTGGTTTGAGGAGACTGTGCAAAGTCAGTGTTCCATCCTTCAGAAGGGATGTTAAGCCGTTAGCCCCCTTGGTGCTCTTCGTTAAGAGTAGGTTTCCCTCCTCCCTTGTCTGAGTGTGTTTGCTGTGGAATGAGCTATGGCTATAATAATTCAAGAGGTTGATTAGCCAAAAATACACATAAGACGACCCTTAATCTAAGACTCCTAACCCAACAAGTGTATCCCCCTGCTGTATACCAGTCATGGTGTCTCGCGACGAATTTGTCTCGCGATGAATTGGCATGCGATGAGTTTGCCGTGCAATGTATAGACGCGTGACAAGTTTGCACGATATATTGACGTGCCACGAATTGATGCGCGGTCAATTTACAGCGATATATTGACAGTGTACGACTTCGTAATCGAATTTAAGATGACCCCCGATTTTCGCAAACTGAAATTTGGAAAAAAAACTCGTCTTGGATTCGGGTAAATACGGTAATTCAATAGATGGTGCAAATTACCCTTCGCAGGAAAAATCTCCTATAAACTAGCCAATGTTTTTACCTAAAGAGAAATACCATACCCCTTTTGAACACTAGCAAAACTCTTGTGTAAAAATAAGGACAAAATTGACTCTGGAAAAGTGGGGTGACAGTTGTAAAGCAGTTTACTACATTGGCCAAACTGGGAGAAATTTCAAGATGAGGATTAAAGAACATAAGAAGTGTCTACAGACACAACGCTTCTTCACTATCGACCAGACACCTCTTCAAGTCGTTGCATTCCTGTCATTTCAACCCTGAGATCCTCCATTTCGAAAACAAAGCACCTCAGCTGGACACATTGGAGCAGTTTGAGATAGTGCAATATATTGGAAACAATGTATTATTTCTTAATGAGCATGTATTCCCAACCCACTCACCCCTCCCTTCCATTACCTGCCAAACAGGGGTGCCACAATTACAAATTAAACTCTTTCAGTAATTAAGGATTTTGAATGAATTGGCTGAACGGATTCCAATTATATTTTGAATATAAGATTCATACAACATACCATAATGAAATCAAGATGTTTAAAGCAGAGCTAAAGAGCAGGGCTACCACAGTAAAAAGTTAAATAATATTTCTTTGACATGTACTTCTAGAGAACTGACCTAATGGATTTTAACCAAATATAGTATAAATAAATAACCAAAATATCATATTTCTACCAGGTCAACTAAACAGGGCTACCACAATATCAAGATTAGAATTTTTCTGTAACTATGAATTTGGAAGGTATTGGCTGAACGCATTTCAAAGAAATTTCATTTGTAGGGTGAGTATAGAATGGGAAAACGAGATATTTTTAGAACAGATAAAAAACAGGACTACCACAATATAAGGAAAAATAATTTTCTGATTTCAAAGCAAATACATTAGTATACGATTATACTGCGAAGTTGACGAAAAGCACTTCTGTACCACTGGAAACCTGTGTACACCCCTACTTGTTATGTATTAAAATTGTATTTAAAGGAAAGTAGGCAGATTAATTCTTTCCAGAACTACTTGTTTGGTTACAAGATCATCTGCTAACCGGTTAACTGGTAATTAACCTGTAAAATAGAAACACTCAATTTTTAGACATGTTTATTTAAATAAATTTCAGTGGAATACAAGAAAAACTGCTTAGTTTTTTCTGCAAATTAATTTTTTAAGAAATTGAAGCTAATTCAGTCTTTGGTATAACAAAATTTTGAATGAAATACTTCCAAGAAAAACAAATTATTTTATATGATTTAAAAATAAAACTTTATAAATAAACGACATTCAATGTTTCGTATGTACAAAAAAATTATTGTTTCTACAGAAGCACAAAAGAATACAAGAAAAAATATTGTTTTAAAAACTAATATTTCAGGAATATCAGAGCATAAAATGTTTCATATTTCACAGAATTACGAATTTTGGTCGAAAAGTTATTGGCCACAGAAAAGCCTTGTTCACTGGCTGTAGAAGTAGGCTGAATACTTGCAATTGCATTGAAAAGGTTTTCCAATTGACAGCTGAAAGTCAACTGGAAGCATTGATGGGCAGTGTCCACTGGAGACGGCGATACAAGTTGATGTGCAAAGAATGTCATGCATCTAGGGGAAGTTCCCACCTTAACCTTGGCTATTCCTACCCCACTACTAACCCACTAGTCTTGTGGTGTACCAAAAAACAAATAAATGATCTTAAAAATAGTTTTTCGTTGTTTCCCTAAAAATCCATTCCAACAGTTCACAAATCCTGGTGTTTTAAATTATTTTTTAAAATTAAATAACATAGGCCTGGAGGGGCCCTCTAAGAATGCCTATTTATTCCAACAAATTCTTTTCACTCATATTTTTGAAAACTTACTATGGCAAGCATTTTTTCTCCCTTCAAAAAATTTGGTCAATCGGTCACAACTAACCGGTTAATGAATAGTAATAAAATTTATAAAATAACCGGTTAACTGGGTATGGTAAAAACTGGTTTGGAAGCCCTACTTGCAATGATTGTCATGCAATTTACATAGAGCAAACGGAAAAATTTCCACGCTAGGGCTACGGAACACAAAAAATATTTTCTACAAGGCTAGTTTAAATCCCACTTTGCCCAACTCCTCGAAAATAACCAATCCTCTAACTTTATCCCAGTTTCATTTTGAAAGTGAAGACTCCAGACTAAATCTTTTTGAGCAGTTAGAAATTTTGTTACATAGTAATGATAATACTCTTCACATTGTTAATGAACTTATTCCCTGCTCTCATTCCCCACTGCTTATTTTGTTTCTTCCGAATCATCACTCCTCCCCCATACCTCAACTTAACCTTTCCCTCACCCTGTCTATTTTGTACTATTCTCTCCCCCACTTCCCTCCTTTTCCATATGTGTTTGTGTTGCTCCTTCCTTCCATACCTGATGATAACTAGATCTTAGTCAACACCGGTCGAGTTGGTTCTGTTAAATAAAGTGAAATTATTTTACTAAGTGTTTCTATCCTTTTCATTTATTATGGAGTTCCACAAAGTAAAGGCTTCATCCGTTTATTTTATTCTACCCACAACCCCACCCCCTCTCCTATATAAAACCACCTGAAATGCTAGTACACGCTCTTTAAGAATTTATTTTTGGTGAATTACCAGTGAACATGGCTGCTTTGTAGTTGAAATGTGCATACGGTTTTTTAACTTTGTTGTGGCTATTGGAGATACCTGAGGCAAGTATATTTTTTAAATTGCTTGTTCTTGAACTATACATTTTTAATTTAAGTTTGAATATGTTAATTTATTTTACTTTGTTTTTGAGTTAATTATATTTATTTATTTTTATTGACTGAACACTTGTTATTTTGTTACATTTCTGAAACAAATTTTAAAATGTGTCATTATTTCTATGCTGGTAAAATATAAATTACCTTTTTTATATAAAGCTCGTCTCTTATTTATTAAGTTCATGCAGCATTAATGGTTAATGCAACCAGAATATTTAGGGTTTTCATATGAGTGTAATGACGATCTATCAAAAAAACCTAAAAAGATTAACCCTGCGGCACACTTTTTCCTCCTTTACTTTCAACATAGGTACTCTTTTTGTTTCCTAACAATCTGGTCACCCTAGCCCGATGACTTTGTTCTTCTCAACAACAAAAATGAATTGACAGAGCTCTGTATTTTGGATGGACACACAAATTTAATGAGTATTTCAAACCTGCTACATCACTATTGCTTTCCTTGGGACAAAACAATGTAAAAGAAATTTTCAGTGAAGCAATGAAATTACTTGAAATTATTATCACAACACACATGAGGACATAAATATTGGAAAGGTGTTTCTCTACATTGAAATGCGTGAAAACTTACTTGAGAAACATGATAAGAGTAGAACGACTCAACGCTCTATCAATGATGTTGATAGAGAACAAACTAGTGAAATCCAGAAGGGACGTTAAGCAGTTCGCCTCCTTGGTGCTCTTCATAAAGAGTAGGCTAATGCTGGCACTGGATTTCCCTCCTCCCTTATGAGTGTGTCAGGTGTATAATTACTTATAGCTATAATAATCCAAGAGGTTGATCAGTCAGAAATACACACAAACAAACAAACTAGCAAAATCCATCCCATCATAAAAGTCATTATGTATTTTGCAAGGCTGAAGAACAGACAGGTGCATTTTTTTACAACACACTGTCAGATGCTGGATAGAAACAGTACCTTTGTAAAAAATTATATAGATTATGAGTTATTATGTATTTTTATGTTTTCCAATGTATAACGACTAAATATTCTCCTCTTGTTTGTATTAGCTTGATAATGAATAACCCTGAGCCGTACCTAGAGAAATTGGTGCCTATGGCAAGATTAATTTCACGAGCTTATTCAGAGAATTTTTTTCCTCCCTTGTGTTATACAAATTTCTTTAAATTCTTTTTGGCTGAAAGATGTTTTGTAAAAATTTTTGACAGGTTTTGCTTTTCCACTTCTAAAATTCTTATATCACCCAGCTTTACAGTATTGCCTTCTGTATTCTTGCAAAGCTTATTTCCAAAGGTCGTACTTAATTTCTTCAAATAAAAAAAATTACTGTGACACAGTTCAGTAACCTTATACGGTTTGCCTGTTTTCTTCACTGATATTGTCAGGCTTATAAATTGATCAGGAACATAAATTGGTCCTGATTGCATGGACCTTCGAACTTCTTTTTCAATAACGGCCTGAATTGAATCCCCTTCATTTTGGCTATGCCCCTTTATTAAAAATTTATGAGTTAATAATATAATGTTAATCTTTGAAACAGCATGCATGTACGTACTTATCATAAAGCGATTTTTTTGCTGTCCACAGCAATTATCGGAATAAAATATCATTTCAAGTTGTTTGTCAGATGGTCATGTGTTCGCTCTTTTTCTAGATAAAGTAAAACTCACATTCCAATTCCATTTGGTCTGTGATTTGCTTCTGCTTCATGCCACATGAAACAATTTTCTGTCTTTTTTTTCAATTCATAAATCACAAAGTTAAACACGTTCAATTTAGGGAATAACTTTGAAACAGAAAAAATTCTGCTATGACCTGGAATCAAACCCAGGTCTTCCACTTGCCAGGCAGATATTCTACCACTGAACTACCGTAGCAGATAGGAAAGATTATATGCAATGGTAGTTCAGTGGTAGAATATCAGCCCAGCAAGTGGAAGACCCGGGTTCGATTCCCAGTCATAACATAATTTTTTCTGTTTCCAATTTATTCCCAAAATTACAGCTTATGCCATTCTGCATAGTTTCATATTATTCCACCAATTTCTGATTTTGGCAATCTCACCATTTGAGAGGGAGGGGTTTTCTTCAGCGTTCTCTTGGAGGACGTCCGTTGGGGCTGGTTAATACTAGCTTGGCTAGCCCGGACCCAACTAAGAAAAACACCCGCGTTCAGAAACAGGAAAGATTATCTGCTATGATAGTTCAGTGGTAGAATATCCGCCCGGCAAGTGGAATACCTGGGTTCGATTCCCGGTCATAGCAGAATTTTTTCTGTTTCAAAGTTATTCCCAAAATTACAGCTTATGCCATTCTGCATAGTTTCATATTATTCCACGTTCAATTTAGATGAGTAGTATAAAACTGACACATCTCCTTTTGGACACTGGAAAATGACACAACTTGAAATACGTCGTTGTTCCTGATAAATTTTAACACATTAAATAGTCATAACACAAAATCTGTCATTATTGCAGAAAGAAATACGTCTTTTATTTCTCACTAACAGAGCACAGCTGAGATGTGTCATTATTCATGATCACCTATTCACACTTATGGAAAAATGCAATAGTGACACAACTGCTCTCTAGTGGTCATTGTTTGAGTTATGCTTGTGTCCTTCTTACTGATAAAAATATGCATCAATTGCCATGTTTTGCATAATAAAACTCAAAATCGACCAATTTTAAGTTGTGTCACTATTGTAGCGGATGAGCGATATATGCACATAAAATATTATATAATACAATGCATTACATTAAAAAAATTCTATTAAATAATTCAGTTTTGTTTTTTAGCTTTTACATTAGCAAATTCATTAACAACGTCATTAAAATCAGTTTACACAAACAATTCATTTTCAATGCTTAGAAGTGACAAATTGGTTAACCTATCTTGGGTCATTGAATTCCTCAAATAGGTTTTAATCAATTTCAACTTGCTGAAGCTTCTTTCTGCTGAAGAAATTGTAACTGGCAGAGTGTAAGAATCCTTTAAGATATTGGGATATTTGGGAAAATATCCATTAATTCCCATTTGCCATCAGTTTTAAAATTTCAAAATGGTTCAAATCGATAAGATTTTCTGCTATATCCTTTAATTGGAATTTAAACCACTCCATTTTGTTATGCATAGATAATAAGCCCAGTTCTGGATATTCCAGGCAAATATGATTAACTCCTTTTAATTTTTCAATTGACCAACTCTCAAGGTTTGAACCGGACATAAAACTGAAAAGTGATACAATTTTCTCCATGCCCTGAAATCTATGTTTTAGTTGCATAATGATGGCATCCAGAATTTCAAAAAATTAAAATCTTAATTCGTCATCGTGAGAGAAATTAATTGCTTTATTATTTGCGTTTTTGCCTGTAATTACGTTTGTTTTACATTTTCTTTTAGTCTTTGGAGTAGCATCTATTTTTAGATCATTGCATACTTTTATTGTTTTGAACAAAATTTTGGTGAACCCATTACTTCTTAAATTTTGAAAATTTGAAATAACTCACTTCAACATTATTGCTGATCGTATTATATCATTATATCATTCATTTATACTATTAAGTTTTTGTAAAATTTTACTCCAAATAGTAAAAAAGAAAATGAAGTCGTAAGTTTCCATTTGCTTTTTTAGCATCATAGTCATAGCAACACCATCTGAAAAAAGATGAGTTTTGTGATATTTGATCTAGAACCAGAACAATTTCTTTTATTTGTAGATACAGACCCCTTATTGCCCTTGCTTTAGAACACCATTTCATGTCACTATGCCCTTTGACAGAAATTGAAAGTACAGATGAAATTATTTCCCAGCATCGAGTAGAAGATGCGAAAAAAGCAAAACGTTTTTGGACGATGCCAAAAAACATGGGAACTTCAATATTTTTACTTACTGTATAAACTACAATTAAATTTAGACTGTGTGCAGAACATGGAATATATTTTGCTAATGGGTTTTCACGTATAATATGTGTCTGAACACCTTTATACAGACCTGCCATGTTCGCTCCATTATCATATCCCTGCCCTCTAATCTATTCAATTTTTAAATTGTCGTTTTCTAGTTTTTGTCTAATTTCATTAGCTAAACTGATACCCATCTTCTGTGTAGTACTGACAAAATCAACGAACCGTTCTTCGATCGAAACACCTTTTCCTGAAATTTCCACCTTATAACTTGACTTATTTGTTCTTTATGAGAACATCGGAAGTACTATCAAAAATAATACTAAAATATTTAGCTTGTCTTATTTCATTTAGTATTGTTTCTTGAGTTTGCAGATAAAAGACTTATTAATTCATTTTGAATCTTTGAACTTAAGTACGACAATTTTCCTGTAGTTATGGCCTCCAAAAAAACATTTTAAATTGGGATCAAATTCACTTATTAATTCTATCAAATTGAGAAAATCACGTGTTTTCGATTGCCTTCTATTCTGCTTTTTAAGTACCTCACAATGCTAAATTATTTTTTGAACAAAATATTATGAACTTCAATACTGCTTTTAGAACGTGTTGCCATTTCTTAACTTCATCATCTATTCGCTTTTGGTTCCAAGTATTAAGAGGATTGCCCTTTTTAAGATTCTTCTCAAATAATTTAAAATTTGTATGGCAGGTTATATGTTCCAGCAATGATTCGTGATTAATTATTCTTGGATTAAGCTGCTGCCATTTATTGAAGCAGCATTCCTGCTTGCTAAAATTAGATTTTGAGTTTTTCAAAAACAGAAGACATGGAAAGCAATACAAAACACCCCTGTTCTTACAATAAAATAACCATATTCTTGGATGTTTTTCATTGTTTCCCAACTTTTTAAGCTACCATTCTTTTTTAAAATTTCTTCCATCAGTAATAGGGTATTCATCCATGTCATAATCTTCTGGACCGTGTGAAATAAGTTCCTCTCTATATTTGTCAGATTGTAAATCCCAAGTTGTAGGGCCGTTGTAATCAATCACTGTAAGACATTTATCATCAACTAAATTGTTTGTATCAAGGAGAGTTTCGACAATATTTTCATCTTCAGCCTCCATTGCAAACTTTTACTGCAACTCGGTTCACCATCCACCGGGTTTTGATTGAAAGTTGTAATTAAATTTACTTTTGGTGCTGTTGAATGGGCAGTTTCACTTATTGGATCATCAATTTCTTTCTTTAAAACCCACTTTTCCAAAGCACCTGATGATTTTTTTGCTTTCTTCCAATAGTCTTTCTTTGTGTTTTTTATTTTTCCAACCAGACCTTTTTTGTAATCTATCTATAAAGAGGATGTTCATTTATTGTTGAATTTAATATCTATGATTAATTTTGAGAAAATGAACATTGGATATTTATAAACAAGATTTTTGTTAGAGTACCATTTATACCCCCAAGTTCGAATCCCAGAAAACAACTTTTTAAAATTTTTTAAATTCAATTCAATTGCAAGGCTCCAAGTTCGATTCCAGGAGCATGGGAATGAGTGCAAAAAATTTTCGCATTGCATTTTAAAATTACTTAGATGCGTCGTAGAAACTAGGAAATTGAAGCAAAAACGCCTAAAAATATATTTTTATCCTGTTGATTGTCGAAGAGGCATCAAATCAATACGCAATTTTGTTTTCATCCAGAAAATTCGACGTTATTTTGAGCTGAAAATCTGGCGCTCAGGGCGGCCACCAAATGCTCGAAAATTTGGCAGCGTTTTTACTTTCTCCATACGTAGTATAGGGGAAAGTATTGTATTCATGAAAAAAATCGACTTCGAGATTTCTACGGAAATACACATTTTGAGGTCCCCTGAACACGTTTTGATCATTTTCTCGATGATGTCCGTGTGTGTGTGTGTGTGTGTGTGTGTTAGTGTGTGTGTGTGTGTGTGTGTGTTAGTGTGTGTGAAAACTATTAATCAGGTCAACGCGAAATTTTATATTTAACATTTTTATAAAAGTCACAAGAACTGATTAGTTTTTGGTAAAAATCGGTCAACCGGAAGTGCTCTCCGACGTTACCACCTTCAAACTCCCCTGGTTCGATCTCTTCTCCAGATGAGGGCGTACCTCTCGCGAAAGTTTATTCGTTAATTAGCGCGATTCCATCGCTCCCTTCTGGACTAATGTCTGTGCCCTATAAAAGTAGAGACTCTGGAAATAACGCGCGTATGCAGTCGTTCGCGCGTTTGATGGAGTTCGAACAACTGATGGATGAGATGGAAAACTGTAGGAGGCTAAAATGCTGCACCAGTAAAAGGTTTTTCAGCCGTATTGTTGCACTCTACCTCTTTCCATATCAGTTTTGTAATCAGTAATTTATAATATAATACAGAGAAAAGAGCAAAATTCGCAAGCAATCAGGTATGAAAAAAGAACCGACTTGTTATAGCGGTCCCCCCAAGTGTTACACTTTCAATTCCAAAATAGCGTTTTCGTTTTACCTTTCATAGTCAATATTTGATGAGTAATAAAAAATAAAGGATAAAAGAAATTTGCAGATTTTCAAAGTTTTAACGAATTTTTTGTTACATTTCCCGAAAAAGTTTTTATTTGTCGGTATATTGTTGCTAAACAGAAATATGAAATTGAATTTCAAAATTATAGTTCACCAATTTCATCCTTTATCAAGATATGGTGAATACCTCTATAGACATTAGTGGACTGGCATATAGCTGCATACTGGTAGATTCCAAGCCCTCTTAAGTAGTTTAAATTGAGTGAAAATAGTAAAGCCAGGAAAATGTGGTTTGCAAGTTTAAACATATGAACCCAGGTATGCGATAAAAGCTTACACTAGACCAGCGATTTCCAAACTATGGTACGTGTACCACCAGTGGTACGCGAAGATTCTGCCAGTGGTACGCGACTTTAGTGTCAGCATTCACCCATGGAACTGCACGAGTGACCACAGAGAGGGACGGACTATTGCCCGCACCGTCCGGACGCGTCCGCTGCGCCGCTCATGGCTCACAGTCAACTGCCGACCTATCGTTACTCGTCTGTTTGCGTTTTCACGTTGCTATTTTAAACAACATTATTCTGAACTGAATTAGGTGAGAAACTCGTTTGTTTCAATTAATTCCATTCCTGAAAATATGAACGTGAGGGAAAAAGACCAGCATATTGATTTGGCTTGTGATGGAGGACTACAATTTGGATTCAGCGCCTACAAACTCGAAGAATTTTGGTTAAGGAGATCAGCTAAATATCCCACTCTTTCTGACATAGCGTTGAAAATTCTAATCCCATTCTGCACGACTTTCCTATGCGAAACGGGGGTTTCTACTATGTTGGTAATTAAAAACAAAAGTCGAACAAGAATGAACCTCGAACCAGACCTTTGCTGGAAGTTAACTAACATTGAACCAAATATTAAAATGCTATCTACATATATCCAAGCTCATCCATCACATTGACTGATTTTATTTGTATTTTAAGTATGATAAATGCGAGAAAATAAATAATTTTTCAGTATTATCTATTTTATCTGCCTACCTAATATTATTTTTAAAATGCCTCTTTCGTTAGTAAAGAATTTTTTTAAAGTTCATACTTACTATGTGGTACGAAGAAATTTTCCCAAGTTTTCGGTGGCACGCGAAAAGAAAAGTTTGGGAATCGCTGCACTAGACGATAAAATTTGAAAGCATTATTTACGAAAAACCCTTCTGCAGACTACTTACTGTATTCGTTTAAATAAGGGAAAGTGGTAAAATATAGTTAGACTTGATACTCGGGGTCAAAGGATAACCAAGGTCTAAGATGGAATGTTTGCTGTGAATTTTTGCGATGCAAATTTCGGCACCTATATGAGAGATTGTAAATTTTCTTTCAATGTGGGTTTCAAAGTACCTTACAAAGGCACTAATATTTACATTATCTGGAAGTAAATAAGATTGACAAAAATTTATATACATTTTTATCAACAAACTAAACAAAGCAATAGTGCAAAATATACCCCAATATAGAATGCGGTCAGGTTCGGGAGGGCTAACGGCAGTAAAATATGAATGTGAGTGGTTAGCTTGCTGAAATTAAATTTATTTGATATATTTGCTAAATAATTGATTGGGACTGGCTGCTCTGCTCTGCGTGTACACGCCAAGGAATTCCGTTACAATAATGCAACAGCGCAGATCAACAACTTTGAAAAATGGTATTCTAGGAATGAAGGGACGCTTATGGAAAGATTTTCATTATGGTAAAACTTTAGCGCTCCTTTCGAGAAGTGGCTGAGGTGATCGCCTCGCCGCCTCACCTATCGGCACGGTCCTGTATTTAATTTACCTTTCCTCCATGACATTGTTATGTTGAAACACGGGTCATGTTTTTTTAGTAAAGTAGAATTTTTACTGTTATTTCTCCTTTTATACGGAGAAACCTATATAGAGCGAAAACATCTGCAAAAGGTTTCCTATTTCGACAGCATTCTTATTTTATTTTGTAAGTTATTATATTTACTGATAGAATTTTATATGATTTGTTCGATAATTAAGGTCAGTCATTGATTGAAGCATACAAGGAGGCGATGGTATCCAAACGAATAACACTCAGAGAACGTGCTCTGCCAATTTGAGTGGCATTTGTAAGCATGTAAGAAATTTATTCACATTGGACGAGATGGTTGTTTTATTTCTGTATACAGGACCGGATTTACACGTCACTCGTTCCTAAGCACACGAAATTCAGCACCCACTTATCTGCAGCCGATTTTCTAATTTTTCGTAAAAAACAATATAAAATTTGATATTTTCACTTTCGCTCTACCTGCTCTTGTCTATAAGCTTAAGATATTCTATGTACGATATATTCTTTTTTGCTTGAATAAAAACTTGTAATACTAGAACGCTGGCACTCCTATTATGCTGGCACCCATATGCAAATGCCTACTGTGCCGACTCTGGGAGTATCGAATGACAAGCAGTCGAACATATTTTCTCTTGGAGTTAAGTGCATATGGGTGCATATGCTCCAGGAGTTTAAGTGTTGATGACGAAGTCGTTTCTATTGAAACTAAAACCCGTTCTTGTGAACTTCTTTTTCTACCATCAGAGGGATTGCATGAAAATTTAACGATGATACGTACTTTATATCAGCAGTGCATTAAATGGAAAAAATGGCTCAAAATTCACGATTCTACGTAGATTGAGGACTGAATAGGTGCAGTGTGGTTCCATGCTAAAACTTGAAATTAAAACTTCCAGTTCGCTGAAAATTGAAATTTAAAATGTCGATACTGCGTACCAGACATTACCGGCACAATTAAAGCCCTACATGTGAGGCAAAACAATGTAAGTAAATGATTTTAAGTAATCCAAAAAGAGGCTAACGATAAGAGACCACAGTGGAGACAGATGTTACAGTCATTTTGAAAAATCGATTGTTTTGCATTAATTTCTAGAAAAAGGGTATAAGTTATCGAAAAAATAAGTGAACTTCAATTACTCAAAGGTCATATTCGCTTCAGTTATAAATAAATTCAAAACGTTCTAAATCTTCCTTTGCACAGTCCAAGATGATTGGTATTACCCCAGAATATTTCATCGAACTTATTTTCGTAAAAGCTAACACGATGGAAAAATCAGAATAAACTCTTTCTAGATATTCCAGATCAGGTTTTCTGTTGTTGTTCTTAATCAATTACGTAATATTAATTAATCATTCCGTCCCTGAATATATATGTGAAAAATTCAGACGTAGCTGGATGATATGGCGTCTATGGCAAACCTTTGGGAAACACCTTACAATTAGTTATATAGAAAATTATTTTTCCTGCGTTTTAATAAAGAATAATATCGTATTTTATTTAAAAAATTTAAACACTTGAATATTAAATTATAAGATCAACAGGCTTATTCAGCAGAAAAAGAAGTGAGGAATTCGGAATATTAAATTTACGGGAGAATAATACGCTGGACCAAGGAAAGTTTATTTGACCTAAAATGGCATTTTCTAGAATCCTCTACTTTGCCGTCTCATGAGTATATAATACATACATTCGACTAATTGACATTTATTTAGAAATTTTACTTGAGCGCAACAAGTACCATCATACTGCTATTTATTTTGCATTAAGTGCTACAAATTTGCTGTCACAATTATTTTTATTTGAAAGACAAATGGGAGAGCTAACCTCTCCTTATAGGCGACATTAAAATTTTTAAATCTATCCGCAAGTTTTCTAGGCCTATACTCCGAGACGCGGCACAGTGGCCTAACTAGGAGCGGAAGGGCCTGCGGAAAAATATTTTCGATCGTCCCTCTTCCCCTTTCTCACATCCAACAAATACGTACGAGCATGTTCAATTAAAACCTATCAAGTTGCGCTTATTAATCAATTAATGGGAATGCTGAAAAGGGTAGGCTTTTTAAAAATAACTCTGTCCAAAAATGGTGATTAATTGGAAAGTCATTTAGAAATTAGGATAAAAAAGAAAAATCGCTAAAAAATCTTTATTCTTTGTATATTTGAAAACACTCGAAACCCGTGGCATTTGGCCACCCTCGCCACTCTATTGTTACGCCAATGCAGAGGCAGCGGAAAATAGAAAAGACATACTCTCTTGATCAAAATTAACCATTCATGATTTTAAAAATATCTTACGCGCCATGATTACAATGATCACCGATCGTCATTTTTTTCGCTTCGTCATAATGCTCACTTCGCCTCGCCCTTTCATTAGAAGAAGCTTCATGTATATTTTTCATTAATAAGTTTTATTCAGCTATAATGAACGGAGAAAAACATTTCTTATTATCTTTTATAAATGTTTTCGCCTGCATAAATTACCATTGGACCATATAGCAATTTTATCAACTATATATTATTTTTCATCACATTGAAAAATATCATTGTAAGAGGTAAAATCGTTTTTAATGTTTTACTTTATTCCGCCATTTCTTGAAATTATGTAAGCAAGAGTGGAAAGAAGCACACATCGTGTGTGCATACATGCGAGGCAGAGGCGTTCTTTACGATTTATGCAATCATGTCAAAAAAGATAAATATTAATGACTTAGTATAATGTCTACGAACTGAAATGCCAGTAGCGATGCCAAGGAAATATCACATTTTTGTTTCACCGATTAATTTCCTTATCAATTGTAATTAATAAAACAATCGACAATTATTTAAAACTTACCTCACTCGCATAGCAGTAATGTAATCTTTATGTTCACGCTCATTCCTTCGTCGTAAATTACCCATTTCTTTTCACTTACACTGTGCATACGTAAATAAAATAGACGTATTTACGTTAATTTCTTCGTCGTTGATAATTTATTTCCCTTTATTTACCAAATGTTGTGTGCGCACGAAAAATTAAACTAATTAGGTATTTACAGCAGATATTGTTTACTTCAGTAGCCACGAAGATTGTTTTTGCTGAAAACAATTTAAAAAACACGGGAAATTTTTTTCCAAGTCCAAAGTAAATTACGACATTCTCGTTTGATTTTCTTGAAATCGGCTACTCCTTTGATAAAAATGTACTGGACAAAACATATGCTATTTTACAAGTTCCACAATTCTGCGTGAAATTTTTTGTTGTTATAAGTGATATTTTACGAGATATAAAGAAAAGTTCGTTTTTTTGTTACCAGTAAAGTGGCACTCCCGGTTAGATCACGTAAACATTTATATCATTTTCTTAGTTTCTTTTCCCCTATATCCTAAATACCAAATTTCATTAACATTCGCCTAGTAGTTTCTGAGATGAAACATACGGACGGACGGACGGACATGACCTGACCATAAGGCGTTCTTTTTTTACTTATTGTATAGAACGCCTAAAAAAATGCATTTTTTATAACTATTCGTTGCTTGCAAAATTTGCGTTCATTTCAACGTCGAATCTATTTCATTATGCCGGAACCTAATGCACCGTGAGCGTTGAAATTCCAACCAAAACACCGAACTTGTTCGGATCGATGACTAGGCGAAAAAAAATTCTTCCGGCCGAGTAAATGTTGTTTATCTGACCACTGCGTTTCAAAACGCGGTATTATTCTATAGTTGACCGGAATGCGCTGTGGTCCTTTGGAGGCGAGTGAAGGATCTGGGTGGTCGACCGAGTAAAGATGACGGCTCAAGAGTGTCCCTTTTATTCGGAATAATAGCCAACGCGAGGTCTCCTCAGGGTTTTGTTTGTCCATCCTCTCGATTGCCTTCAGCTTTCGTAAACATCTCGAAAATGCATTGCATTCCATCACGCAGGGAATGCTATAGAATTCCAAGGCGGCTCGTATCAAAAGATACGCGAGCAGTGAGTTTCATCGGAGATGCCATAAGTGATGATAAGAGTAAAAGTGGTGAGGTGCAGCCGGTAATGCATATACATCATGCCAGCTTACGTGTCTCCTTTACAGTAAAAGACTGGAGGATTTATCAGAGATGAATAAAAATTCAGCTCAAGAAAAGACGGATTGTCTCTTTGGAGAACACGCCTGTATAACCTTATAAGGTCAGCAGGCAACTTAGAAAAAGGCACGAAAAGTTTTACTTCGACCGTTGAGGAACAAGCATTGCTTTTGCATTCTTAACTACAGGCAGGGCCGGCGGAAGGGGGTAGCAAAACATGCAACTGCCTAGAGCACCAGGAAGAGCCAATGTTTTGATTTCACGGCACTGTATGTGTGTGTCTGTATTATTTCTTTAAGTAATATATACTTATCTTTCATCATTTATTGATTCATGTTGTTATATTTTTCAGGTGCATTTGTGTTGTATAAACCTATATATTCAAAATGATTTCAATTCCTCTTCAATGCTGTGCACAGCCCCAATCCTAAAAGTATAAGAAGTTTAAACTAGCGGTCTGAGGAAGATTTGGAGAAGATGTTGACGTACCTACTAACTTACGAGTTTAAAATTATGATTTGCTTAATCTCTTGCTAAAAATATTCTTCTTAATGACCATTTTTACCGCTGTTACTTATCATAAAGATTTTTTAATGTGGAAAAACATTGTTTTTAGTCTATGAAAAAAAAATATTTAATAATAAAAAACGATCTTTTATTAATATTATATTTAAGTAATACCGGTGCTTATAGACGTCAATGTGTAATTACTATTAAAAATAATTTTCATCTATTAGATTTTTAGTATAATTAAGTAAGGCGCCAAAAAAGTTTGCCTAGGGGGCCAAACTGCCTCGCGCCGGCCCTGACTACAGAACAAGCAGAATAGGAGAATAAAGACTACTAAGAACAATAAAGCAAGCACAGTTACGGCTTTTGTCTATCACAGGTTTATTTATTCTATTTCCTAAAATATACACCCAAATTTATCTAATTATATCTACTGAAGGCTCTTCAAAAAACTTAGGAGGACAACCATCGAGCGAGTCGGTACTCAGGCACTCATCGTCCTCCAGACGCATTCTCATTCAATGATAAACTTCTCCCAGACACCTTCCTAGAGAAAGAAAAGACCTTTTCAGAGGGGTCGCTGCCTTTTTCTACAGAGTGGGAGTGGTCAGAAAGCTTCAGTTTTAAAAAAGGAAAGTTTTTTTCAACGCTACTCATCATGTCCATATTCTCTTTCTTCCACTAACACCCCGAATAATCACGATATCCAAACCCTACCTCGCTTCGCAAGCAGTCACTTGGCCCCCCTTATGGTCCATAATTCACTAACTAACCTACCCTCATGTCTCATTCAAATGTATCTGTATGGACGCAGCTAACCCTTTCCCACGATCTTTTCGATAAGACAGGTATCTGAGAGGAAGAGTTCTTGCTGTGGAGTGGCTCTGTATTTCCGTGTTTTTCACTTATTTCTTAGGATTTTTCTTAAAAACGTAACGAGATGTAAATTATTGAATATTCCTAGGATGGATGCTCAAAAGTATTACGGTGTTTGCGTGGGTTAACTAACAAAAAAATCATGCAATTATTTACTGATTTTATAACGTGGTAATGTCCAAATATGATTTACTGTGTCAATGTAATTGCTATGTAGGGTATGAGAGAGAACGAAACAATTGTATTTACGTTTTTCTATGAATCAATAAAAAAATTTAATTTTACCCTAGTGACACATTTCGGCAAAAATAAATAAACATGGAATTTAAAAAAACTTTCCTATTCATTAAAATGTGCTATAGAAGAGAAACCGTGCATTACCATTTCATAATAGCAACATATTGCATGAAATTAAAATTTGGAAATCTTTGTAGTGTTGGCAAGATATTATCAACTACTTAAACTTTATATATGAATTTTATATAGCAGGGGTTTCATACTCAATTCGGTCTGTTTGGAGCGCTTTTAAACACATTCCGTATCAAAACACAAGATATGGCGTAGCAGGTTAGGCCATTATGACAATGACAAGACACACTCTGACACCCCTAGTTTGTCAAGTTTTAAAAAACAGGAATGAACAATAAACCGGATATTTTGGAAGTGTTGATATGATATATTTCATAAATTTATAAGACTTTTTATCTCGTTTTCAAAAATGTAAAAAACGAGCTATTGTTATCGCTTTGCCGTCCGTCCGTTTTATTTTACGAGATAAATAAACAATTCTTTTTTGGTTGGGTAATAAAATATTAGGATTTGCATTTTACGAATCCACCATTAGTTTGAATTTCTACTTTAGATTTAGATTTAGAAAATGAGTATATTTTAAAATAATACTGTAAACAGGCTATTTATGCTATAAATTAGGTGGTAGGGTGTGGTGGTGATTTAATAAACGATAGATTGAAATCTACGGAATTGAGTATATTCCACCTAAATGTTATAGAAATTTTAAAACAACTTGAAATTTGATATAGAACATGACAAACAGAGATGTATTTTCTTTGGCGGTGTTGCGTTACGCTGCCATAAATAATTGATATTTAGGAACCCGACGACATACCAGAACAAAATCATTGATGGAATATTTGCCTCTACGTCGATAATAAATTTAACATCAACATTAATTTAAGAGAGAACTTTCAACTACCATAAGCTAATTGTTATTAAGTTATCTTTTATGTATACGACTTTAAATATTATTCAAATTATTTAAAAACAAATATAAGTATAGTATAATATAATATAGTAGATATAATTTTGAAATTTTTTAAAGGTAAATATTTCTTGGGAAAACATTGTAAATTTGTTCTTAATAAAAGTATATTTGAACAAAAAATTTATTTTCTTCGAAAACGAGCATTCCACATTTGCCAGAGGCGATTGAACATTCTTTTTATATTTGATAGCATATTTTATGAAAAATAAGCCTGAATTCTGGCCGCATCATAATATAAAATAACATGCTTCGTGAGACGCATACATGTTCCAAGAGGGCCGAGGGTTTGAGGTATACCCTAGGTTGTTGCACAATTGTGAAGCACTTAAATTCATATCCATCTTAAAAACATATTTTTAAACGTCTGAAAAATACATCATCACGAAAGTTTACATCGTACCCTGTATCATTTTTAAATGTGGCATTTATAATCGCTTTCCTCTTTGGGACAACTCTACCAACATTAAATTGGGAAATTACTTTTCAAAAACCAGTTTTGCGAAATAAGTAACGAAATAAAAAAATCACATTCCCAGAATCATTCACGAATGCTTATTCTGGGTCTAGAGGTATTTTATAAAAACAATTCGTCTTGTGGCATATTGAATATGGCAGGCATGCTAAGTGTTTCCGAGACTCCCTCAACTGAGAAAAGAAAAACACAAAATCTGGAAAAGAGGTGTGTTCCTCGGTTGAAGTATGGCTTTAGATAAAGACCACTCTCCCGGAAAAAAACAGCGGGGAAAGGGAAGTGCGCCCGCTGAGGCTTCACTTGTTTCAATCTTTTTACTTGTCTCTTCCTCCCTCCATTTCGATAAAAGGAAAGAGTGCTGTGTCCCTTTTAAGCCGAGGAATGCGATATGAGGCTGCCCAGGAGAACGGCTACGACGTCACTCTTGGCTTTGAGGAGAGAACGTTTTGTGAGACCGAGAAGGCGACCGGAAAAATATGGATTGATCGAAAGTCACTTTGACGCGATCAGATTGGGAAAGTTTATCAATAGCGAGGGTCTGGATTTCGTTCGTGTCACCGCATTGCTCAAAAAACCTCCAATTTTGGAGTAAAATGAGGACGAAACAACGTCATTTAGGTCAGGATATCATAACCACACTAAAATGAAAGATATTGGCGATTTTTCCTAAACAAAATGGTAGTTATACACTAGAACATGTTTTTGCTGAACAAAAAATACTTGTAGCGTTTAGAAAGCGAGATTAATTACAAAACGGACCACTAAAGGGCTTCATCTGGTAAAAAGCAGTACTTTTCTACGTTTACTATACGTACAACATACCTAATGAAATATTAAGTTTTTTGATTTTCCAACGTGATAAAATTTGTTTGTAATATGCTATATCATAAAATTTTCCTAAAATGCTAGAAAGGATTTATCAACATGTAACATATTGTAGTATATATGGATCATCGGCGGTTAATAATCAAAAATATACTAGACTAAATTACTATGACTTTGCAATTTTTGGTCTAAGTTGCAGTATTTCAATAGGGGATCGATATCTTTTGACGAGATGCCTATGAAGAATAACTGTGTTGGAGCAAAAGGAAATTTAGAGGTTAAGGTGAAATTCTTTAGTAAATATAGTTATCAATTTCATTTTATAACCAAGCGCAGAAAGGAAAATCCCATGGCTAATATAATTTTAATTTTTACTACAATTTTTTGATTTATCCTCCAACTCTAGATATTATAGGAAAAATTATACGCGTAGTTATTTTGCCAAACTTTTCAGAAGTAACATATCAGATGACCACTCGCTATATGTGCTTTATTTCAGTTCAGATTCGAAGATTGTAGGTTAATTCTTTCTAATTTAGATCTCAAAAATAATAAAAGCCTGCACGACAAAAAGTCGATGTTTACCTGATATTTCATGGAAAATGGAAATATCTTCCTTAATGCGAGTTTAGACTGGCAAGTTATTTGCGATTGATCTCGCGCGAGGGGGTCGCAATTGTATTTACACTGTCGACAAATATTGCCGCGATTTACTGTTACGCGAGTTCTCAACTCTCAGACTCGCGCAATTTCTCGCATATGCTATCACTCTTTCACAAACATGCCTGCAAGAAGACAAGTTCGTGGTGCTGCCGCTTTTTTTTAGTTATTTCGAAGTATATTGAAAAAAGAAGATAAAAAGAAAGTGTTTGGTGCGAGATTGGATTTTTAAAAGAGAGGAATTTGGAACACAAAAATTTGTTATGTGAATTAAGGATGGAAGATGGAAGGCAATTTAGGAACTTTTTACGGATGTCGGCGGTTGATCTTGAAGAATTGTTGCTACTAGTGGGACCAAATATACAGAAGCAAATACACATTTACGTGCTTCAATTACTCCTAAAAAAAAACGTTTGGTAGTTACACTACGCTTCTTGGCCAGCGGTAAGTAGGTAGATTTTTTTTTAAGTTTTGCTTTTATTTTTGCCTCGCATAGATTTTAGCAGGTTACAATTTCATAAGAACGCCTTTATTTATTTCGTAGTTGATTCGTATAATTCATTAATGTACCTGTTCAGAATAAACAGCTTGCACCATTGGTAGTTTCATCCCTGAAGTTTGCTCTGAAATATACACATTATTAAAGGAACAGTATCTCAAGGCAAGTATTTTGTTCGTATAGTGTTATCAGAAGTATGGTTTCTTCACTTGACCACATCTTATTCCGTCATAATAACGACGCCCTCGTAGATACACTCGCAAAAATATCGTATCAGTTTCGAATTAATGTGAGAACTGTCGCAATAAAGTTCACTTGTGGTTACACTAGAACGTGGTGATGTCGGCGAGAGCTCGCTTTGTCTCGCGCAAGTCGTCTCGCGGCAGTGTTAACATTACCGATTCCACTGTCCGACAGTAACTCGCGCGATTTTTCTCGCCAGTCTATACGAGGCTTTAGAGCCGAACCTGGATCGTTTTTCCAATATTTCTTCGTAAATAACTTTTAATATGTGAATAAAGCATTCTTACCAAATTTAGATTTATTTCGATTCTTTATCGATTTTATACAGCTTGTTCAACGAATATATTAAGTAGATAGATTTCCCAATTGTTCTTCATGCTCACCGTGGCGTAATTGTTTTAATCCACGGCTCATGAAGATCAGTATAAGCGTTAAGTTAATATAATAGTTATCAATAAAAAGTCGCCGTCACGCAGTAATTTCGACCATAGAAAAACACTTTCGGCCTGTGAGCGAAATTATATTTTCGGTATCCTAGGATTAATATGAATGGTCCTCGCTATCTATTTCTTGCGAATATTCTTTAGTTTTAAAATTATGGCTTTTGCACGGATCTTAATTTCCCCCTGTATCACGTATAAACGCAAGCAACTCCGATGCATCCTCGGTAGATAAATCCGTCGATATCACTCGCGCGGAAAAGACGGAAACGCTATACAACCGATCCGACATTCTTTGCCTTCCGCGGATTTTTATTTTTTCATCTAGAGCAAACATCCCCCGACGTCTGACGGAGCATCTTGCTGCCAAAATAACCGGGAGTTGCCCTTTCGGAATGACTGAAGGGACATTGAAACACTCAACTTTGAGGGAGTTAATCTTTTACAGAGTCCCAATTCCACACTCAAACGTCTTACATCACATCTACCTCCGCCCGACCTAAAATCCAACGTTCGGTCCATATATAAAACCACAGACCTCTGCCGATGAAAGATTCACAGCTTGCTCCGAGGGGAGAAACAGCCAATCAAAATATACTCTCGCTTCCTTCCCAATCATTTGTTTTTCTTTCTTTGCGTCGAAAGCAGTACCGGGGATTCCCACGCAACCGTTTCCATGGTAACTTCATTTGAAATAGTCTCTAAGCTTCTGTGAATGAACCAAGATCGTGGGATGGTTTCCTCAGAGGTTGGAAACAGATGGCTCCAGTGTATTCTCCCCGCGGAGAAGGAAAAGGTACATTGATGATTAGGATTTCCGCTTGGAATTTCAAGCTATATTTCGGAACTCTAATAATAATTTTTATACCACACCATACGCATTTAATACGGGACTTATTAATGACTTAGAGCACAGGATCCCTTGGCTTTAGGAGCTTCCCAATTGACCGAGTTCGAGTCTCTATAATAAATCGAATAACGAATAAAACAGAGGCATGCCCAGCTATTCATTGCACTACCTGATACCCATTGTGTGTAGACAAGAGGGAATCAGCAGGTCGTTAAATAAAACATGGAGGGTCCTCAGAAGAAATTATTCCGTATCTTCTGTCCACAAACCGCGAAAGCATGGAAAATCGACTGCATACTTAAAATGAAAAATATATTATGAAATAAACTATAGCTATTATATTATTAATTATTGAGACAACTCGATTTTTTAGCAAAGCAGGTCTGGCATGGAACATTATTTAATCTGAACCGCGAGGCCAGTTAGATAAAGAAATTGCTTAAATAAAAGTAATACCGGCATTTCCGTTCTATACTACTTACAACTGGGGGAAGAATTTCCGAGCAAATTACATAAGGTGCTTTTTTCACCGACTGGTAAAGAATCGCAGTTGCGGTGTATTGCTGTTTGGCTAAAATTGTAGCAGCATGCACTTTTTTAGCGAGTTTTTGATTTTTCGGATTACTCCTAGATCCACCAAATTTATACCATACGTAACCTCAGTGGTGAGCTGTAGTGGGCTCGCAAGAGCCCATTGTTAAAATTTTTTAAATTTGCAAGCCCATTGTTAAAATGATCGTTTATTAGGCGTTATTTACCAGCGAACCGGTAGCAGCAGAACGCCTTATGGGCACGCCTGGTCCGTCCGTCCACCCGTCGTAACTTTCATCTCCTAAACCGCTGGACGGATTTTAATTAAATTAAGTATGAGTGATCGTTATTAAAATGTTTCGTCCAATTGTGATTTTGAACTGAATCCGTCAATTAGATATTCCACTTTACATAATTATTTTAATAAACTTATACTCATATCTCGTTAAATAACATCCGTCAAGCAACAATGCAATACCAAACTTTTCTCTCCCTAGCTCTTATATGATCTGTAAGCTATGGATTAAAAAAATATTCGGATAGAGGACAACATTTAGTACAAGAAAGTCGTAGAAGCTGAGAACGAACATGCGGACGGACGGACGGACAAACCGACGCTAATAGGCGCTTATGCTGAAAGCGAAACGCTCCTAAAAAGGGGGGGGGGTCGAAAAAAATGCGAGCCAATGCTAAAATATTCATAGCTCACCACTGCGTACCCTACCATGTGTAGAATTATTTATCCTGGGAATTTAGCGTTTACTTACGTAATTTTTGAGTTATTTTGTACACGATCAGACGGACGGATGAACAGAATAGATTTTTTTAAGAAGAAAATTTCCGAAAATTACAAGATAATCGATCAAAATTTTAAATCATTGAAGCGTTTTAACCTCGCATCTTTTACTCAGAAAAGATATAATACATCATTTCTCAAGCAACCTTTTATCTAAATCATAATGCGGTCCCTTTTAGAGGGCCCTTTTGCATTTTACGAAATATTGACATTTTCTTCCATCAGTCGACTTTATGGCAATTATTTTTCTCAAATATTTTATCAAAAAAATGATGACCGACGAAACTTCCTCCCATAACGTTCAACTATCTGAGTTTAAAATTTGCCATACTTGACAGAAATGCAACGAGATAGTTTGCAACGCTTCCTCCGTTTTGCATTCTTCAATAGCCGAAGAAACTTGAAATTCTTTCGCCTAGATGAAAATTATGAACAAATTGTCTCATGACTATGTTTAAGTCAAAAACATAACTTCTATTGCTATGAGTAAACTATAAGTCCTTTATAGCTACTAAACTACCCTCGTCAGCGCGAATACTTAGGCTCAAGGATCGGTAAATTACCAATGACGATTGCTGCATAGCATTTAAAATGCCGGTAAGGTTTATTTGATTACTTTAATGGCTAAACAGAAGTTACATATGTAAAATACATTACACAAGCAGGAATCCGAGATAGTCAATTATATTTTACATATGAGCGAAGACATCCTTTGTTGCATATAGTGTTTTGGTGATCGAAAAAGTTTTGAAGTGGAGAATGTGGATTTAAACAATTTATTTATTTATCCAAGTAATTTCACATATAGCATATTAAGACCATTCTGCAGTACTGTACTAATGCACTAATACGTACCTTCCTCTGTACGTATTAGTAACGCACAGGTTTCTCTCAATATGCTGGTGTTTTCCAAGAAATTTGGGTTTTAAAATTCTGAAAAATAGTTGTTAGTTTCTCAATAATATTTATTTTCACATATATATTTTACTTAGCCCATTTATTAAAGCAGTACCACTCAAGATTTAACTAAAAATATTTCAGCGTTTTTTGTCAAATATTAATGAAATTAAATGCACTTTTCAAATAATGACAACGTTTCACGACGGATAAGATATATTCCCTAAGCTGGCCGAATTTTGGTGAACTCCTGATCCTGATGAAAATATATTTTTGGCATCTTTGGGGGAGTTGTATGGCTCCTTTTGCGAGCGACATGCTAGTTGCGGCACTGAGTGTGCGCGTATGTAGCATTACAATTTATTTCATCCGAATAATATAATACCTAAATAAAGCAAGGATTTATTCTCCATCGTCTCTCATTAAGAATTCCATTTACTCGCGTCTCAATAAGAGCAATTGCGCGGATTAACAGTAACTGTTCCGTTACAATGCCAAGAGTTGAACCCTGGAAATTAGCACTGAGAGGCGAATACTAGTTGTACTCAACTGGCGGTTTGCCCTTTGATATCAAAACGTCCCTCCTTTTATGTTCCACCCCGCGCCTCTCCCGCCCCCACATCCTCAAGAGTCTGAATTATTTCCGCTCTGCTTTGGATTATTGAACGCTTCCATGAATGTAGGTTTGGAAGTAAGGGGCATTTCGAGGAATCCATTGTCGAGTAATTTTCAACCCGTGTGTTTGACATGTTTAATACCTAACCCTACAATCCCATAGAAAGCGGTTGGTTGAAAATTACGAGGACATTTTGCATAATCCTATTTCTTGACGTTAAATCTAAATTCTTATTCCTTCGCTTTTAAAACTTTGCAAAAATATATGACGATATATGACGCCAAAGAGATTTGCTTTGCTAAAATGTCCCTGCGATCCTACATGGCTTTAGACTGAGAAAATATCTGAAGTAGTTGCCTGTTAATAAACTATTTCTCTCGCCATAAAAGATAACATAGCTAAATTATTGACTGAGGAGGCTATGTATCATGAAATAGTTCGAAATACGAGTAGATTATTGGGATGTTTAAGTACATAGTTCACAATCACATTATGATATGCTGTGTAAACTTCCGCACAAAATATTTATTACAATCGCTTTCTCTAAAATAGTAACATCATAAAATGACCTGAAGTAGTTGATTATGGTTAATAAACAATGTTTCCTCTTACAGATTATATGCCTACTCGATGATACTAGTATTTTAGCAAAACTCATCATAATAAATAAATGTTGTCAAGTTTTCATTTGTTCTGATACAAATTCAATTTTCTCATGCAAAATCCTTTCAATATTCAAATATTACACCTTGAGTGTGAACAATATTATGAAAAAATTTGCCGCTCCATTGAAAGTTAATAATGGCGACAGGAAGGAGGAATAACTTCCTAAAGCTTAATACTTGTGTTTTACACGGTTTAGACAATGCTCGCGCCACTACCTCCGAAGGCACAAAAAATTGATGCGTTGAAAAACGAAGCACAAGACGCTGTAGAGTTTTTTTTTGTCCTTTATTCGGGTTAGAGGGTAAAGATTATGGAAGAAAGAGGAAAACGGAATAATTCACGGGAGCGAGACGACCTCCTGGTCAAGATTCGTCTTGAGGTAAAAGAAAGGCATGGATGGAGGTTAGAGGTCCATTGTTATTGCCGCTGACGTCTTGCGGCGCAGAGGACTATAAAGATGTCTCGCGAACAGCTAGGTAGCCACTGGCGACGCCTATGAACAATGGACGACTTCAACAAAGAGAGGGGCAAGTTGGCGCCCTGAGAACAAGGGTAGGACGTTATCACCAGTACGGCAACGAAAGTAAAAGAAAGGTCCGACGGAGCCGCATAAAGAATGTGAAGAATATAAATCGTAAGATGTAAAAAAATGTCGCATCTTTTGAGGGCATTAATACGATAGGGGCCAGTGTCATTTGAGTGTTGTGATGACTGTGTCCTTGAAGTTGGTAACTCCGAAGAGGCGTTCGGTAGAGATCGACGTGTAGAGTAAAAGCAGGTATTTTATATAGATTAATTTTTTCATTCCAATTCCATATCAGAAATGGAAAAATTACTATCGGAGAAATGAAATTTGTTACATTTCAACACGTTCTTGAGCTAATTTGTTTAATTTCTACTAGTTGTAACTTGAAAAATGTATGTCTATGCATAGGGAAACATAGGCAATTGCCTAGGGGCGCCAAAGAAAATGGGACGCTTTAAATGGCACAAATCATTAAAATACATTTGAATATGTTTGTATACCATTGAAATTCCGCAATATAAATCAACGATCTAATTCAAAATTCGCGAAATATATCCCGCTTATTTAGCCAATGAATCGTAATTGATCACAATTGAGTATGAGTAAATACCCGCGACACGAAGCGCTAGTAATATGCCACAGCCGCAACCGCTGGCCGGGGCGGCGCGCTCATCGCTATCGGACTGTATGCCATGCGTGTGTACTGAACCAAGACAACCTCCTCTTGGTGGTCTCGACTGAACTGACCATTCTCCATTCGGTGTCGCCCAGTTGCCTCGTGTGTGACGTGTGTCGGTGATACATTTTGTTGCCTTAAAAAACGTGTTTGTGCTATTTAAAGTGTTCATTTCGTTTGATTTACATTTGAGATTAGAAGTTAATAACACTCAAAAATTGTCTTTATTTATAATATTTGGTTAGAAAAAAGTTCCTGTTGTCTGTGGTATGTTACATTTTCACTTTCATTTAATTTAAAATCATTGTTAGAGCAAAATTAAATTCAATTATTTAAATGTAAAGCGTCCTTGAGGAGATATTTTTACGAAAATGGCGCTATATAAATTATCCATATTATTATAATAATTATTTACCGTATGTAGATATCACATGACTTGTCATGTGATATGTGATAGTGATGGACATAATCGAAATTTAAAAATCGTGGTTGGTGGTTGGTTGAAATATTAATTAGGTACTTATTCGAAACTGTATATCCCAATATAAATATTGTCTTTAGAATGTTTCTATGTACGCATTTAACAAATTTTTCCGCGGAACGAAGCTTTTCATTGCTAAAAAGATTAAGAACATATTTAAGAGCAACAATAACTTAACATCGATTAAATTCATTGGCAATTTTATCAATTGAGACAGATCATACAATAAATATTGATTACAATGATATCATTGAAGCTTTTGCAGGAAAAAAGCAAGACGTAAACTTTAATTTAGATAGGTAACCATAAGCAACGTTTTTTGTATGCTTATAAATAAAATAAATATCACTTCGAATACAATTATTTTTTTGTATTATAAATCTCATTTCATAATTTTTATTTCATTTTTAGGCTGGTTTCCAAAGGAAACATCCTTATGAAATGGTCCTGTCTGTGTGTATGTGCGTGTGTCCCCTACTAACAACTTTTGCATCAATGGACCGATTTTCATGAAACTTGGTATGAGGCTCGCGCTGTCAAGGCCCACCTCCGGATTATATTTTATTTGGCAAAGATTGAAGTCCCGGGTTCGATTCCAGGAACGTTTTCCCCTATTTGCTTTACATCGTGCAGAGATGTTTTCTTTAATACTTTAAAAGATATTAAAATTGTGATATCGGAGCGAGGTTTGTACTGTTCTAAGGAGAAAAGAATGTAGATTCTAATTCTTATCACACAATTTTGATAATTGATAGTATTTTATTGAATTTTTACTGAAACAGCGGTTTTGCGTTTTAAATCGCATTTTATCGCATTGTTGCCATGGAGATGATTATTACCGAACTCGGCTTTAGCATAGACGAGTGAACAAATGGGTTATTTTCTATTCCGCTCGACCACACTACAGCAATGAACAGTTGATCCAGACATATTAGCGTATGAACAGTAATATTGATTAAATTCATGGAGATGATTATTACCGAACTCGGCTTTAGCATAGACGAGTGAACAAATGGGTTATTTTCTATTCCGCTCGACCACACTACAGCAATGAACAGTTGATCCAGACATATTAGCGTATGAACAGTAATATTGATTAAATTCATGGAGATGATTATTACCGAACTCGGCTTTAGCATAGACGAGTGAACAAATGGGTTATTTTCTATTCCGCTCGACCACACTACAGCAATGAACAGTTGATCCAGACATATTAGCGTATGAACAGTAATATTGATTAAATTCAATTATTTAAAACATACATGCAAAATAAAATGTCAGAAAGGGATTTTGACATTGCTTTTAGTATTTTAAACCCGATAATGCTCTATTAATTTGTTTTCCAATTTTTCTCTATCACTGATAAACTGTGAATTACAAATGATATTTATGGTATGAGAAATCCTTGGAATGACTAACACATACTGAAATATTTCCTGTCAATATAAGTAATCAATTCGGACATCAACTTGGGAAACCAGCCTGCATTAGTCTAGGTTTGGACTTCTTGTATTTTTATATTTTGCGGAGCGGGGGGAGTTTAAATGTATGACCTGGGGCGCAGAAATATATATTATCTGGGGGCGCTAATATCCTATTGAAGCTTCCCTTCCCAACTTATAAAATTGTCGTAATTCATTTAGATGGTTGAAGTATGAAACAAACTTTTAATTAGTGAATATAATTCTTCTGGGAAAATGTGAAAATTCGTTTCAATTTTAACAGTAAAATAATATCTAGTGAAATTCTTCAATGTCTGTAGGATATTGGTGAATGTTGTTATGTTTGCTATCAGCAGAGTTGGTTTTTACGCGGATATAGATCAAATAAAATTCTGAAAATAATTTCTAAAATGTTATAAAATTAGAAAAACTGCAAAATATGATCAGTATTTCAAGCAAAACTAATTATTAAAATAAATTTTAAATGTAAAACGTTACTTACCACGACAAAACATCACTTTCTCCTTAATTTTGGCACAAAGGATTATGAATGATGCAAATTTTCAGAAGGGATGCTCTCTCGTTTTTCTTAAAAATTTGCAGCACTTCCGTGTAACTGCGAAGAAGAAATCAATAATTTCCATATGCCCAGTTTCGATATTCATCCATTTCTTTACCAATCTCTCTCAACTTTTAATTTATACGCCAACACAAACGGAAACGACGAATGGATTCATTCTCTCTTGCAGATTTCCCTCCCTCCATTTCTCGCAATTTCTTATCGCCGACACCCTAGTTCGAACCTCGACGGAGAACTCCGCTCGCGTTGCGTACGCACGCAACTCCACCACTTACCGAACACCTATGATATTACCCAGAAACCCGACCCTCAGCTTTCTCCGCTGCGACGCAACAATCTTGAAGACGAAGGTCGCCCAAAGGGTGCGTGAACTTGGCCACCCACCAGAAATCCGCTTTCGGGATATAAACTACGCATCTTGATGGTCGGCGGGGGTGGGGGTAAGGCTAGTTCACGCACCCCCGCTTAAAAGCCGCCTACACGTCCTTCCACAATCTCCTCACCCTACACTCCCTCTCTCTCCAACTTCCTACCCCGCTTCCTCATTCTCTCTCTCTCTCTCTCACCTCTGGCTGTTTACCTTAGGCATTCCAGAATCCATTCACTAAACCCTCCCTCTTCAACCCTCTACTTGCTCCCTCTCTCCTCCGTCACTCTCTCGCTCTCGAAGACTCTTTCTCCCACGCCCCGCCCTTCTCTCTTTTCTCCCACCTTTCCCCTCCTCCTCTTTCAACTCTCCCAAACCCGCACGCCACGCCCCCGCCGTCTTCCACGTCCCCTACCCCTCCTATTGCTACTGGTAACACGGACCACACACGCATGCGAACAGGGAAAAACCCTTGCGCACGTATCGGAAATAAGAAGGGGTTCGAAAGAAAAATATGGCTTCTGGCTATTATCAAACGCAAGAAGGATCGGCGGTTTTCTTGAATAGCCAAAGAAATCGATCCAAGACTGCGTTGTTAACGAAATTTTTAATTTTATCGTAATAAATATATTTATACGAGTCTGCATCTTATCGCATAAACACACAGATATTATATACAGAGCTCTTGCTGTTTAACTTGAGGGGATTAAAATCTACTTGATTTTAATTTTTGTCATTTCTGGTCACAGATTAAACCTGATTCAATTAAATATATTAATCGTTTTTACGGATAATGTAATGAACTTGATGCAAGTAAAGCATAAGTTTGGATGAATAAGACACCGCGTGTTATATTTCGAAGACTTACAGCAAATCTTACCGTGTACATACACACATCCATTTACTCCTTTATTTGATAAAAAAAATCATTAATGAGAAAAATCGAGCGTTTGAACAATAAGTTTCACGGTGCGGTCAGCGGCATAATTTTTTGCATATTTTTAACTACTCTTTAACTCAGTGGTGCCCAATCCTTTTAGGTCGAGGGCCACATAACCCATTTCAACACTCATCGCGGCCCACAAACAGTCGAAAACACAGTTGAAGACTAATATGGGAAATCTAAAGGGTTTAGTTATGGGTCAATATCACCTGGTTTGTTTTAAAGGTTGTTTTTATCTATTATGGGGACGGAAAGGTAAAGACGAAATATTAATTTTATAATTTCCTATTTTTATTTGTGTTACATTGTGTCCTGTGATTTTTAAGCTTATCGCGGGCCGGATAAAGAGATTCGGCGGGCCGAATGTGGCCCGCGGGGCATGGTTTGGGCGCCACTGCCTTAACTGAACGGACATTAATGGGCGTTAAATTTCATACAGCAGTGTTTATTTGAGATCATTTAAATCTCTTGTAAGAGAGATAAGTAACTTCTATTTTATATTAATTCGTTCACTAAACAGATGCATATAAAGAAAAAAATACCCTAACCTCATGGGAAACAAAACCTTGAGGAAGAATCTCGTGTAAAGTTAAATAAATATTTTTTAATGCTATTATGAAATATAATGAGATTCAAAAAAGGGCACCCTAAGAAATTTTTATTCATAAAAAATTAAATACAGTATAAAGTATATCATACTTAAATGAGAGGATTCGCGGTAGTTTCTGAGCGAACTGATAAAATAATAATACTCTTTTCTTTGAATTTTATTCATTGTTAACAATAATTTTACTGCGTTCGGTTAAACGAAATCGAGTCGAATGAATTTATTTCAGCTCATATACGATCTGTAAAAAAGTCTTTGATCCATTTTTATAAACGCAGCCGTATTTTATATTGAATTTTGATACCAATATTTGCGACAGTTCAGTTTACTTTACTTTCCAAAAAAGTAATCGACTCCGTTCCGCTTTCATTTCAAATTCACAATTAATTATATTTAATTCTCAATTTTCTATTGACTACACTGCCATTTATTTTTACGAAGTCCAATGATGAAGTATGACACTCAGCGCATGTATCCACAAGAACCAGGAGTATTTGCAGCGTAGAAGTATTCTATAACTCCCACTAAGTAACTTGGCCCTTTGATACGACTAGGAAAGCTTTTGAGCGACGGCACCTCGGAAAACTCATTACTCGACGATGTGAGAGTTCTTACGTCTCACTCCGTACGTACAATCTCAAGGAACACGGCATACGCTCATTACTGCCTCATAATGACTTCACCTGTCCAGAACCTCGATTGCCTCATTTCAGCACCGTATTTTACAAAAGAAAGGGAACAATTTTCCACGTTCGAGATGCACAACGGCTTTCATCCGAAGCAATTACCACTGAAATCACTCCCTTTCCATCGCCGCCTCCCCAGAAGAATAGTCATTATCGATGCGAGCGCCAATTTGCATCTCGCAAAACTATCTGTTCTCTTCTTGCGAACGAATAGACGTAAATATTGCCCGGTTTTTGTTACTAAGTCCAAACAATCGCAATCCAATCCGATTTTATATAAAAAATCTCTCGCATCGCTAAGGTTTAAAAGACATTACTCATTGATCACTTATAGAAATATTTCTAATGATATTTTTATGACTGCATTGATAACTGCTCAATTTTTTTAGCAGTCCGTTTATTGGTATCGCTTCATACCTGCCTGCCTGTGGGTACTGTGACAGTGAAATGATAATTCGAAATGAAAGATGGTTTCATTCGTTCTCGACTGAGTATTGACTATAGGTCTACCGCGATCAAAAGAACATTTTGGGTGTACAGCGGGTGTGGCCTAATCCCTCACTCCACTTGGAACTAGAGCTTGTCATCCCGGGATCCCGTGGGTAAAATGGCTTTCCCGTATCCCGGGAAATCCGTTGAATATCCCGGGAATTCCCGGTATATCATAAAGAGAATTTTACTCTCTAGCCTTTATCGTCCGTGCGGTTCCTAATGGGAACATTAAGACTCTCTTTGTTTCCGAGTTGCTTAGTTTCACTTCTAATGCAATAATAAGGAAGAAATTTATATAGAGCACTCACAAATGCTCGTGGGAATATATACCGTGAAGCTTCGATTTTACGTCCTCCGATTTTACGTTTTCCTCGAATTTACGCATTTTTCTTTCGGTCCCGGTGTTTGGTCCATAAGAACAATGATAAATTTTAACGAATTTTACGTTTTCGCGATTTTCCGCTTTCCTCAAATTTACGACAGGAATTTCACCTCCGGATAATATGTAAATGTCCCCGATTTTACGTTTAGAGTATTCCCAATTACAATTCAACTGAATCGTTTTCCATATTCTCTAATTAAAAAACTATATTGGTGTATTCCACATCCAAAAATCTTTTAGACGTAAACAAAAACGGATGAAGACCACTGCACTGTGAGTTGACATTGTATACAGATTGTCTCCCAAATTGAGCATATTTTGACAAACTGTTTGGGTATCAAAGTTCAGGTTTTTCTCACAACTGCAGCTGGTCTTTTCATAACCAAAATATGTACATCACTGAGTGATCGTAGTGTGAACACATTATGTTTTCTTAAAAGTTACTATAAATCAATTACTAATAGGAAATAAGAATTAGAACACTGTTGTCGATATGATTTTGTATCTATGTGAGAAATTTATGCTAATGGTATAGATGTTTCAATTCATATTTAATTTTATATACCGTGTGTATTGGTAACTATAATTCTACAATCATTATGATAAGCAAATTTCAGGTCAATAAATAAATGCCAATTTCAATTATTTTTTTATCTTATTCGTGTAACCCATATTTGTAAACGATTTTAACAAATTTCTTCGAACTTCCCAGGGTCCCGGGAGCGATTAAAAACTGGAAAACACAAGCACATCAATATGTAAGCGTTTTGTTTGCTACGAGGTTCAAATAAATAAAATGGAATAATTTTCTACAAAAAAATTAAGCAACCAGAATGAATTGATAAAAAATCCTAAATCTAGAGTAAAATTACTTATGATTCACATGTTCATAAAAAAAGTTGACAATATTTGTATTTTATTCTTCCTTTTTATAACTTTAAAAAGTTTTATTTCAACCCTGGTTCATAAACAAGCAATTGGTAACCTTATTTTTATTTTTCCTTTATTTTAAAATGATTTTTAAATTGTTTATTGGAATCCTGAGAATCCCGGGATTGTGAAAGATCCGGGAAATGACAAGCACTACTTGGAACCATCCCGACTGGCCCTTCCTTACCGCACGGGCTATTGCTGTCTCCGTCCTTTTCTTGCTACACTGTTGCCAAATAGTTGCAAAACTTCGTCTAGGCAGCATCTGTAAATAGTGAGAACTGACAACCTAAGGAGGAGAAGGATGGGCTAGTAGTGGGGTGGGGAAAGTCAAGTCAGTGGCGGAGGAACTTCCCCTCCGTGCGCGGCCGAAATCCGCGCATGTTCTTATGTTTTCGGCTTACCTATAACGCCATTAATTTCCCTTGATGCTTCAACCCAGTTGGACGGCAGACTGCGCTCTGCCGCCCTTTGAAGAAAGTCCTTTAAACCAGTGTTTTTCAAATTATGGGCCGTGATCTAGTACTGAGTCAAAGCTTATAAGGAAAAAGTGGGCATTCAAAGCATAACCAGCTGAATCTAAAATGGCAGGGAAGAAAATTTTCCTACTATAAAAATGCTATCTTTCAGTAATTGATTTTTGTTGCAAGTTAATGAAAACTCAACTCATAACATTTTTTTCGCGTTTCTTTCCCTTCCATTGGTTCGCGAGACAAAATATTTGAAAAATAAAACTGCTTTAAACCGTATGTGATCGGTCTCGCGTGAAAATCTAGCAAAACATTATGTTCGAGCAGAAGCTACAAATTATAAGCACGTTTAATGTGTGTTATAAATTACTGGAGATCAATGGAAAGGAAGCAAGGTGAATAGGCGAATTTAAAATAAAATAGTAATTAATTTAAGATTTGGTTTAATCGGCAATTTGGATTATACTTGCCAACATGATTGGTATTCGATTACAAAAATTATATTTGAAACCGGCAATTTCTAGGAATAAATAATTCATTTCACAATGGAAATTATCCAGGAAGGTGAGAAAATCATCCTATTTTTTATCTAAGTAACAAAAGTACGTATATTATATAGATCCATACGTCAATATGGATTACAACATTTTTTGCTAAATAACTGAATATCCGGAAAGTTCACCGCCAGCAATTCATCGCCATCAATTCATCGCCAGCAATTCAACACCGCGGAAAATTCACCGCCAGCAATTCATCGTCACGGAAAATTCATCGCCATGGGAAATTTATCGCCTTGTATGGATCATGTTGTTAACAAAGGCTGTATTAAAATGATAACCGCTATAGTTGGATTATTTGCCCATATATTCTTCTGTCGGCGTAGAGTCCGCACACGCATTTAATACAGCCTTTGTTAACAACATGATCCATACAAGGCGATAAATTTCCCATGGCGATGAATTTTCCGTGGCGGTGAATTTTCCTTTGCGATGAGTTGCTGGCGATGAATTTTCCGTGGCGGTGAATTTTACTTTGCGATGAGTTGCTGGCGGTGAATTTTCCGTGGCGATGAATTGCTAGCGGTGGATTTTCCTAGACCCAGCACGTAGGTACGTTTGGGATGAAAACATTCAAAATTTGCTTCTACTTTTCATGCAAAAATATAAACATTTTAAATTTATGAATACATAATTTTACTTTAGTCCAAACAGTGCAGTTTAAGATTAAGTTAAATATTAATAAAGCACATTTTAGCTGATAAGTTGATTTTATACGTTGATTTGATTCTGTAAAAAATAAATAGTCCTGTAAAAATGAATACTCAAATAAAATTTAACTGGAAATTTTAACAGTGATAATAAACAAGTTTAGATACTATTACATACAAGATAAAACTTCAAAAAATGGCTATATCATAAAGTTTGCTGTTGAAAGACGGGCCATATATTTTTCAATTTTTCAATTCGAGAAAAGCGGAAACTTTATTATCTCTGAAATGGTTTTCCACTAGATTTTAGCTCCATTCATTAATTCCAAAGAGATAATTTCTTAATTTTACGTGCGGCGGTGAAAACAGACCTGCAACTTATAGTGTTTGGATTGACTCGTGAGTGCCAATAAGCTATAAAAAAATACGAACTAATTAGAACATTAGTCTGAGAGAGAGAGAGAAAATTTTATTGGCATTATATTCTCCCGTATCCTAAAATCAATGAAGGGCAATCAAGAGGCGAGAAGACCGATGCGAGATCGCTGCGCGTTAATTTCAACGCCGAAAAGGCGACCTAACGCTTATCAAAAATCTCACCTCCGGTAAGACCGGCCATCTCCTGCCGATCAAGAGGTGGACGGGATTTCGGAAATCGAAAAGGATTTTTTTTTAACCGGCTTCTTTCCGAGGCGGTTAATCAATCCAGTTAAAATAGAGGAATGGGACGGGCCAGATGTCACTGACACGAATCAAGTGACCTTAGCGGTGTACCTCATTAGCGGCGAGGAATCTAATGGCGAGATTCCAAAATAGTGGAAATCCAATTAGTTTACCACCTTTCCCTTACGAAAAGATGTGCCGAGGAAACGGTTAAGAGCGAGTGATTTATTAAGGTTTACGTCCACCTTTACCATTGGTAGGAATTTTATGGAGTAGTGGTCATTTCAGGATCTTTCTGGTTGGGTACATATGTCTTCCTGGAAAAGGAGTCAGAATTTAGTGTTTCCTGTTACATCTTGCGTTCTCGTTTTATTTTTGGCCCCAAATACATGTTTTTTTACTTTTCCATTCTACTATATATATTTAGAAAATTTTAGTGAATATTCATGTAATAAATATCAATCGGTACAATAAATGATTCTTTAAATTCTGTGCAAGGGAATGTTTGTGCGTATTATTTTTTGAAAAGAAATAAATAATACTTATTACTGTTTAGATACATTGTTTACTCATAAAGAAAACGTAACACTCTAGCAATTTATAGGCCATTTTAATGACAATTTGAAATGGCACACACATCAGATTCAAAGAAATTTAATCTCAAGCAGAAATTAATTCGAAAGTAGATGTAATATTTAAGGGAAGAATAAAATCCAATTTTGCAGTGTAATAATTTTGAGAATATAATAACTCACCAATGTGCACAACTAACTGGTCATGGTAACTTGATTTACGCGTCTCTACTCGCTCTTAAAATTAATGAAGTTGTCTAGTTACTACTAAGCTTGTTGTCGTTTCTTTAAATACAAACAAATCTGGCAAACGATACTTGTAAAAATGTCAAGTTTAACATGTGAACGACACCTAAATCTTGACGAAAACTTTTGAAACAACTGTGTATATTCAATTCAAGCAAGACAGGATAGCTGCGTTTGTTTACACCCAAGGTTAATTATGCTGGCATAAACACGGCAGCTTAGTACCATAAAGATAAACGTAAGTTTTGAAAAAATATTTCCAGCCTTTCCGTTTTATCGAGTCGGACACATTTGTCAAACGTATCTAAAGCGATTACCTCCTTAGTAAAGTTTTACCCCATTTGCTAAGCAGATTAAGCTATTTTAATAGTGAACGTACTTTTATAATGATTCGAGGAAATGTAACAAAATACTAATTGCTGGTCTAGTTTGCTTTTAGCGCTTTAAAAAAGTTTTTATATCCAAGATTTGATCGAAAGCGTTATGTGGTGTAACACGACATCGAGGAGCTAAAACGAACTGAAAAATTTATGACTGTCTTAGTAAGTCACTGCCAGAGAAAATTCCACAGCCTCAGGGAAATCCGGTTTTGAGCCCTCAGCAAGTCATACTATTACCTATTATTCGAAAATCTGGTGTTTTTAGAGGTGCATTATACGTTTTTTAAAACTGGAGGATTAGTTAAACCAGATAAGAGAGAAGCGTCAGTAGGATAGTACTTGTAATAATACATATGAAAGTTTTGATTTGGATATAAATTAGGATAGCAAATTGTTGGCATTTGCGTTTGATGAGTTTGTCTGAGAAGAAAAGGTGCACGTGAAAAGATCTTCTAAAGCATAGACTAACATGAAAGGCATTTCGTCTGATCTAATTGGACTTGTGTCTGATAATGCGACCAGAATGTGATTAAACATATGCACGTGCGTACCTCCAAAGCTAACATCTATCACTGAAATCGAGTAACAATTACAGGAGAGAGACAAAACTTTCCAATGAAAATTCTTTTAGAAATCTACATAAAACTTTATATTCTGACAATATAAGTAACATGGACAATTTTGAGAAGCGCTGTAAATTTTCGCTGAATAAAATAATTCCGAGTGAATCCAGCATGCAATCGTACACCATTGAATAAAATTTATTCGCCTTTTATTTGAGGAGAATTAAATTTGGATAAAAATTTCTCTAAGTAGAGGAATTTCCTTCCTTTGAGCCTTCAGTTCAAGAATACACCTGTTAATAACAACACATTATAAAAGAGTTTAACCAACATTTAAAATAAATCTCATTATTATTACGACAGTGTTAAAATATATCCATGTTATTATCCAAAGACATCTGAATTTATAGAAGATGAATCGTACATTCAATGTTTTTCGAATCCTTAGAATATTTGTATCATGAACCAACTTCAATCAGCCATGAAATTGACTTCTTAGCATGATAATGTCTATTATGGTTAAGATACATAAAATGAATATGGAATTTTTACGGCCATTAGTTTATCGTATGTCTTTACTTTTTCTTCTCCGCATCAAAGAAAATTATTCTATCGAACAACGAAAAATGTGCTTACATTTTACATCACCGCAGAATCATCTTTGGACGGTTTGATTACGGATAAGTTAATCATAGATACGCATGCCGCATGAAGTATGATAAAAACGTTTAATATGATAGCGATTACGTAGTAAATTTGTAGGTGCGTTGCATTCCACAGCTGTAAATACTGATACGGGAGAACAGCGACATAAACTCTAAACGCCTAGATAAGAAAGGCGTTCTTTTAAAAATAATAATCAACGCAAAAGTCTCGCGGGTTTTTTATTTTTTCAGCCATGACATAAGAGGTTTATATAGCTTCTGAATAGGATGTAACAAAATGAAGGTTGAGCTAAAATTAGAGCGGTAAAGTTGAAAGTATGATTAAAGCGGTTGTTCTCGACGTCTAAGGAGGAGATAGACACATGAGTCGAGAAATTTGCACGCAAGCGCAAATTACTGCAAAACAAGGCGGCAGTTAATCAATTATCAACGGCTACCGTATGCGAGAGTGTTCACACATGCATGAGAAATGATCCGAGATTTTTGGCGCTTAAAAGAATCCGTAAACAACAGGAGAGGGTCAACGGCACCAGAAGAGCTTATCTCTCGAGGAGAAAAAGCGATGTTCCTTTTTATTAAACGTCTGTCTTTACTAATGGACTTCGATAAAGTCACTACGATTTCATTGAACATTCAGATTGATGAGTCAATGAAACTACTAAGAGGCAAAGGGAGAAACTGTTTCAGAGAACAATATTTCTAATAAACGAAAAGTTTCATGGATTAAATCAGGGGTCGTCAACCTACGGCCCGCGGGTCACGTGCGGCCCTCGAGAACCTTTTATGCGGCCCGCAAAGCTGTAATGAAAAAGTGATCAGGAAAATTTCTCATAGGCAATTTTATATTTTTTGAGTAAAATTATGTTCTCAAAACCTTTTCGGGTGAAGTTTTAACGCTAGTAAATTATGTAGGCATGATTTAGTTCATATGAAATCATAGAATCTCTAGAAAACTTCTGATTTATTTGTTCATCCGGCATGCCGTGACTTTCTTGACTCCCAATGCGGCCCTCCGAAGCATTCACAACTGCAAATGTGGCCCGCCATGCAGAAAAGGTTGCCGACCCCTGGATTAAATAGTGAACTGGAAAATCGTTGTCGACATTTAGGGAAATTCGGTAACATTTAACTTGAGAGCATCACTATGGAGACCTTATTATGTAAGTAAATTACGTTTATAAGAATATTACAACAGTTTGAGTCTCATTTGTCCTTGGCTGTTAAAATAATTTAGCGCCAATCATATTTTCAAGATAATTATTAACCCATAGACGTCGCGCGGTATTTTGTAACATAAGAGGTCGCGCGCGGCCATTCTGACCTCGTTAGAAAATCAGGCAAAATATCCAAATTACCAATTGTTATTAATCTATTTCTTTAATTTTCAAACAAATTTCATTAATACCATAATTTATTATCAATTAATACCATAATTTATTATCAATAGTTATATTTAATCTGTGGGTAAATGGAAACAAAGTTTTACCAGGAACAAAATGCTGCGTTGCATGTCAAATGAAAATCGGGTTTAAATAAAAATTGATCATCAACCATAAAAATTTAGAATTAAAAATAGATCTCTTAAATTGTGTTGGTCGTAGTCTTAATTATCTTTCACTTTCTCATCTTGGGTTTCGGAAAAGCCGACACACGAAGTAACCATGTGCTCTCTGCTAATATATTTTGGCCTTCCTGATTTATTATCGGGAACAAAAAGCATATATGCCTGGTCCTTCGTTCCTCTGTGCTGGTCGTCCTTCCTAAGAAATTTGTGGGAATCGCCTAATTGAACGACCACACTTGAAAAGGACAGCATTGTAGCAAAGATACTTTCTCAACCAGGCACACAGGCCGATTGTCATACAGGCAAAAACACAGTCAATGGTTTCTTCGTGAGATGTGAGTTTTTAATGAGGGTGTGGCAAATAAACACTTTTCCACAAATTTTGTGGTAGGAATAGCTGCTGACATCATAAGGAAGAGTAAACAAAAGCATTCGGTCTTTTATATAGTGCGCGACAGACGGACAGAAACCAATGCAGAGTATAAAAACAATAAACGTTGACCCAAAGAGTCCCCCTATACTAAGTCTATCGATAGTGATTTCTAGGAAAGGTACTGAGAAGGCTTGAAATGAGAGTTAAATACGAGGTTATAAAACAAAAAACCTAAAGCGCGCGGTCTAAAAAACGATTGCATGATTTTCTCTTCCAAATTCAAAGATGACCGAACGAGCTAAGAACTGACAATTGAAAATGAGTGAGAAGTATTATTATGCAGCAAATGAAGAAACTGCATCACAACACCGAATGTTTCTCATGATAGAAACGAATAAAAAATTAAATAACCCCTATCCATTCGAGCATAACTTATAATAATGAATAGAATCATTTGAAACGCCTTGAGGCGGCAATAACAGGCAGCGAAAGTACGTTTAGAAAGGAAAATTAAAATCTCCGCGATAGTCATTCGATGTTTATCCCGCTTATGAGAAATTTCTCAGTTGAAGTGCAGTTCATTTCCATTCCTTAGCAATGGCATAAAAAGGTAAAAATGTTCTTTCAGTCAACATTACATTCATTAGAGGTTTCTTTGAGAATTTTAAGGGCATTAAATGATTTGTTGCACGTAATTGCGACCTGAATCTACGAGAATTGACCAATTTAGGCATTTTCTCTAATTGATACTGTAATGCACCAACATAGACTGCTAAAATATATATCTTTCTCTACTTTAATATGACTTCTATTTTGCTTTATTCATCTTTCCGTGGTCTTTCAGCAGTTTTTATCCCTCGCATACATTACACACTCAATAACGCCTACTCAGAACGAATATTCATTATCGATCCAAACCTTAGCGGTAAATATGCTTAAGTTAAGAAGTATAAAACTTTTGCGTATACGACTTATATAACTGAACAGTGACCTAACATTGAAAAGCGAAATTTCTTAGCAACGCGCCGTTTAATTCAAAATTTAGGGAACTAGCACGAGGATGATGGCTCTACCTAGAGGCTGCGGGAGGAACTCCTTCGACGTATTTCCCGCGTTTCCTTTGCAATAATTCTCTCCGAATTTGCCCGGAAAGCCAAGGATAAATATGTTTGGCATAAACTTTATTAAAATTGTAATCCAAAAATATATTTTTTGCCGTAATTGACATACCTCTTCGGTACTTTTAATAAACATTTATATCATGGTTACAACGAGCGCATTCAATTCAAATTTAGCGGTTCTAATTTTAGATTTTAATGCTTTAAACAAGTTCATTTAAATTTATTCCACCATCTTCTTTTTTCCGTCGCTTAATTAAACTACACTTAATCAACTTAAGTTAAAATTTAAACTTTAGGGAAATAGCATAATTTCATTAAATTTATTTATAAAATTATTCTATTATAAAGAAATTCATGGAGAAAACTGACGATTCAATTTATGACTCTTCATCTAATAACTAACTTAAATAAATAAAAATTTAAAGGCGAAAAATCTCCTTATAAACGTTTTTGACATGATAGGAAGAAAATAAATTTAGATATAAAGTTTATATAGTTTGTGGGATTTTTGTAATATTTGATTTATGATGTCTCTCATAGGATTATAATCATTATTGTGTTATATATTTATGAATCACAATGTTGAAATTGACATTACACTCGATATTCATTAAAATTAATATGACAGATAACTGATTAATGTACGATTGCCGTGTAACAAGAATTAGGAGCCTGTATTAACAGTGTTAGACTTTATTATCTCTAATCTATAAAACAAGTCACCTTGTATGTATTTCAATAACCACAAGGGACGGATATTAATTAGACTTCGATGCGAATATTCACCGCAGCATCTATATTCTGCAGCGGCCGTTCGGGTCATCTCAACGTCATCTCAAAGGTTTTAACCGCGAATTAATTTAACCGTTTTCGCGAATTATGTATTTTTATAGATTTAAAACGGTTTCGAACGAGAGAAGCTTTGCCCTTAAGCTTTTATTGAAGATATGTTTTCAAATCTATTTTTTCGATTCAAAAAATAATTTGAATATTTTGTCAAGTGACAACCTTGATTGTGCGATATAATTCCTCTTTTAATAATATTCTCAAAAATAATATTTTGTCAAATTAGGAACAATGATTAAGCATTCGATGAATCCATAGGGACATGCAAACGGGTTAACCGGTTAAAATAGAAGCTTTTCGTTAAAGAGAGTTGCTTAAAAATCTCTTGCACGACTCCATTGAAACTTAAATATAAATGTATGCCAGATTTCCTCATTTTTCTTGGCATTCAAGGATGTCGTTATTAGAACACACTGATTCCGTAAGAAAAACACTCTTTAATCCACGCGATTATTTTACTTCCATGGTTTGTTAAAATCCTAAGTCCTTAAGCAGTAGCCAATAAATAAAAGTGACACAATTTGCAAATACTTTGGTAGTTACTTTTTGATATAAAATATTTAGTGACATGATAAAATTGTTTCATTCGGCATTTTATATGTATGCATATGGAAATGACATGCTTTACTCACTCCAGCTCTGAAAAAGTGCCATAGCTAACTTCTCGGTAATACTGAGTACTAAATTTAAGTAGGTTATCAGTGACTAAACAAACTTCAGTTATTCATATAATGCTGAATGATGAATTTAAAATAGCTAAAATTACAAAAAATGTTGGTCAATATCTAGTTCCATCGTTGATAGATAACTTCAAAAAATTACAGAAAACCTCTTCACTATCGATAATTATCATTATTGTGATGCCAAAATGAAATCTCAAGATACTAAAAGATAATTAAACACAAAAGACATTAAGGTGTATTATAACTACGCTACGGTTAAACAATTTCTTCCTTGAGAATTTCGGACTCTGAATAAACTTCGTTTAAAGTAAGTAATAACAAAAACTGTAATGACTCAAATACTGTGGATAGAAGAAGATCATTAAAGCAGTATAAAGGAACAATACAAGTAGAATGCTTATTCAGTATAAAACTGTCATTGAGGCTGATTAAGGAAGTGAAATTTCAAATACATTTACTCTGAAATGAACAGATGTGAAATGATTGAATAATATCATCGTAGCTATTTTTTATCAAGATAACTACTGCCACTTTGAAAGTTATATCTATAATTCATCCTAAAGCGAAGTAGGATGATCACAATGCTTACCGGATATGCTAGAAAAAATAAAATGTGCAATAACAAATATAATTGAAATACTGCAAAAGCGTTAGTGTACGTTATTGTAAGTCAATTAGTATGGTAAAGAAGACAAGCTCATAAGATTTTTAAAAACCTATAATCAGCTTTCGTATGTTTCTGTCAACCTTAACATATTATGTTTTGAAAGTATTGCATTGATTGTGCACAATTTATAAGACCTAAGGCCTTTTTAAGTACTCAAATACGCAATAAATTTATTTATAAGAAGAGGAAGCTTAGTGGCACATTACACACTTCTGTTATTTTCAAAGCAATTTGTGCGATCAATTTTCCATTTATCTTTTGAAACGAAACCAGTTTTTGCGACAAGTAGCATCGGTTTACAAACGATTTAATCAAATTTAATTATAATCACTCTTGAAAGTCCAAATAACTTATTCGTTTGTCAATAATAAACCACTGTTGGCAGAATTAATTGTAGATTAAGTTTGAATACACTCAGTCGCGAATTATCTGTTTTCTATCTAGTTTTTGCAATTGTAAGTATTTATGTAAGTATAGATAAAGACGTACGTACATTTGAATCTCAGCTTGGTTATTGCTCCTAGAATACTGAGTGACAGAATAAATCCATCGATTCCAACGTTAGCGGAAAAAATAGATTTTATTGGTTCATTCGAAATAATTCCGGCAAATCATTTAAGAAATTTCCCTTTTAAATCGATGGGATTAAAATGCATAAAAATTTCAAATCTTTGTACAAAGTTAAACTATGGAGTAAACCAATTTATATTCGAGAATTGTGTTCGTTAACTATGATTCTATGATTTATTTGGTGAAAGGGTGTATAGATTGACTGCACAGGTCGCCGATCGATTCATATCCTAACGTGTGGAAGGATTTTTGGGTCAGACATTCCTGGCGAGATGATACAAAAGACTCGAAAGTCTCAATCATGCCTAGTGTAAAGACATTATTATACTATTATTTTAGTATAGTTTAAAAGTATAATAACATCTATTTACGAAAATGAAATATATGATGGGTTTTTGTCAGTCAGCATTAACAGGATCAATATCTCCTGCTCTTCTGTTCAACTAATTCATTTGAATTTTATCATTTGTCATCGCGTACGGATGCTGAGCAATGTAACAGCAAGCCGCGCCGACAGCTAATTTCGAATTTCATAGCGGCGGCAACGCACCCAAAACGATAGCCACGCGCTTAACATGTATCTCCCACTCTTCATCTCCGGTAAACAAAAGCGAGCCCCCTCCGCTCACATTCGAAGGCGCGGCATCCGGCGAGGCGCGGGAACCTCCGTCCGACTTTTCGACCAATGAGACGCGTGCTCTCAAGTCACGTGGGTCCGTCGACGCGGAAGGTGCCGAGGATAGCATGAGGCAGAAGGCGTGGTTGAGACGATGCGTCCTCTTATGTTAGACGCACCCGAAGCCTCTCTCTTCCCCGACCACCTCCGCCTCCACCCCCTTCTCTCCCTCCAACTTCAACCCTCCCTCCACCCCCTCCAACGTACGCCGGACCTCCCGCCAGCTCTGGGTCCTTCTGTTCTGTCAGTCCGTTCTCTGCCTTCGCGGTGTGAAGGTATTTTCACCCCTTCGTACTTGCCCAACTCCCCGGAGACAACTTTCAAAAAGGGGTTTCCCCCCGTGCACCGTGTTTTGTGAAACACCCTTTAAGTGAACGCTATTTTCAGTCATACATGTAAGACCTATTGCTAACCTGTGTGACATGCGTTTAGGTACCCGAGTGGACTGAGGTGTTTTTTTGTGATGAAGTTACTTTAATTTTCTTGAAGGGGTGTCGAATTTAATAACCGCCCTTCTGGGGGGTGCCACGATTCAGTGCGGGGAGTGGGGAACCGCGACAAATTTCCCAGCACCCCGAAAGGCCCGCCTTGTTACCTCCCGACAAATAATTGACGTACTTTGTCTGCCACTCCTCAGTACGGAATGCATTATAGACTTGTCTTTTAACGTTCCAGTTTGACGTGGATTTTTACGAAAGAGCGCTCCAGAAGAGTTAAAATAACAAGAATCAGAAGTTCAAGAAGAGAACTCGACCGATGCCCGTGAAGAAGACAGTTTCCAGTATGAGTGAACGTAATTCAAGGACAGAATAGAATTAGAGAAACCTTAGGTTGGCGGAAATTTAGGTAATAATCGGCTTAGACTTGGGAACTACGCTGGAGTTCGTACGAATTATATCCTGAACTGAAAATCGAAAGAATTTTAGGAATTAATTAAAAATTGATCGAGAATCTCATCAAAGTTTACTAAACTCCGAGAATAAGAATACCGTAAATAGCATATGGTTCTTATATGTGACCTCGTGACCTCTTTATTAATTTAGCCTAATTTAACCATTATTGTAGAGAATTTTGCAATTATAGTAAACTCTGAAAGACGAGTAGGGATTTATTTTGGAAGTGATACTAGTAGGAGAGAATTATGCAACAATGAACCGTAATTACGCTAGAATTGTGTCAGAAACCAGTTCTCGCATTTGAAACGTTTTACCGAATCCTACTACCAATTCGAGAAACTTAAAAGCTAAAGAAGAGCCGACATTTAAGAAATACGAGTGAACAAATTCGTTCAGCGCAAACCTAAGACAGAATATTCTCTTTTGCGACTTCTTTCAGCGATCTATCACCGAGTCCAATCTTCGTGAAACACTTGTTCAAAAAACCTTTCTCTGCATCATAAATCCCATACATCCCTTCTTAAAACTAACCTCGAGAAACCTGTGCGCCTATTGTAAGAGGCAACTCCCATTCATCTGTTTCCCGGAAACAAATCTTAAAGGGGTGCCCTGGAAGATTTGCCGAACAATGAGGAACACCGAAAGCTGATTTGAGGGATAGTCCTCTCGCGTGGAACACTTCTGCGGAACGACAATCCGACAACTTCCGCAGCCGAACGCTATGGAGGAATCGAGGAAATAGTCCGCTTTGCGCTCGTCTCGGAGTTCGATGATTTTGCCGTGCGGGGAGCACTTTGCGCGTGGACCGAGGACTGGATCTTCTGACGGCGGTCGACCTGCGGACGGAATCTTTCTCCCGATACACCACCCTACGGAGGGTTTGAAGGTGTGAAATTTTTTGACTACGGCGACGATCTTTCTTGCGTGTGGTCTGGTGTTTGCCCTCTGCGAGTGACGGACGCGTTAGGCGCCGGGAAGAGGCGCCCACAATCGCCGGGGAAAGACTCTGACCGGAGAGCCGACCCATCAGGTGAGTCAAAACGTTTCGACGCACTCTTTCTAAAAATGTATTGATTCAACGGCAACTCATTTTTTTCCATCTGTACGTTGAAAGCGACATAAGAAAACCTAATCGTCGTGAAATCAAAGACGATAGGGACAAAGATTTCAATTAATTTATTTTACGACTCGGCGAGTTTGAAAAAGTATTCACCACATTGGGAATAAGAATTTTAAAGTCTGGTCGGTACGAAGGGCTAAATTTAGCGCATATAATTCTACGGATAGGAATTGACGGACTTGAAATGCCGGTGATGTTGGATAATAGATAGCCAAGGGAAATATAGATCATTGTGTCACGGTAACGGATCACACCCGTTTTGAGGGACGCTTTTTACCTTCCCAGGTCTTCCGTCGCCTTCAATTTCTCCGTACGAAAAATATTGCCGTTGAGCTATCGAACAATCGCGCATTTAAATCATCATCGAGTTGATTAGAATTCAGGTAAAGCAAAGTCGGGTTTACATTACGTATTCACTCACCAATCCTTCAAGCAAAGTTTTGGCAACCAACTTTTTTGAACTCGGGCTACGTGATTAAGATTTTGTCGACCACCTTTGTCTAACCTTAGTGAGGAAAATAAAGGCGTGAAGCATTTAAGATTCAGGCGAGAGAAACTTGCACTTACACGAAGGTATTTAGAAATCGAGTTTCTTTTGTAGATTTCGCATTAAGTTCCTAGTTTCTCGACGCTCAGAATTAAGGTTTGCTCTTCGAGTCTTATGTTTCGCGTCAAAGAATTCCATCCATTTTAAGTGAAACTTAATCGGTGCAAACTTTTCATCGGAATTATGGATCCTAAGAAAAATAAATTTCGGGAAGAATCTTCGGTTCTTATGTACTACTATCTACGACTCGCGTTTGTATTTTTTAAGATAATTGAAGAAGCAGATAGCGAAAAATGATTAGTAATTGATAAGACTGAGCGTAGTTGCGTAAACTAAATAGTTCCTTTTCGGCAAAGCGCGTGCGGGAGAGTTTCTGGCTAAATTTCATATAATTAAAAAAAACACCGTTTTTGCAAAAGGAGCAATCACTTGTAGTTTCATTAATATTAGTCGATATCTGCCAAAATTTTCTAAGGATCTGTAAGACTTCTTTTACATCCGACCTACTTAAAAGACACCAGAAATGAGTGCACTTTCTCTCTGATTGGTGTTTGAAAAACATTCAGCCTGTGCAACTTGAGAATTTAGAATTACTGTAATTGAAATTTGAAAGTTATCCTCGTAAAATTCGCAAATTCGGTAGAAGAAATTATACGTCTTTCATCGCTATATGAATTTCGACGTATAAACGAAAGTGGCTGAGAACCGTCGAATGCATTGCCACAGTTGAATTCTCAAAGATAAGCCGAATGTTTTTCACGTTGATGAAAATTCAAATACCTCTATCTTGCAGAGATTTATACTGCTATAGAGATGAAAGAATTCTAAAGTTGTCCGCGAAGCTTGCAAGATTTGAAAAGCAACATTAGAAAACCTAATCGTCGTGAAATCCAAGACGATAGGGCCAAAGATTTCAATTAATTTATTTTACGACTCGGCGAGTTTGAAAAAGTATTCACCACATAGGGAATAAGAATTTTAAAGTCTGGTCAGCACGTAGGGCTAAATTTAGCACATATGGGTTTTCAATAAATTACCCTTGATATATTTCACTTAATTTACAATAATGTTGGTGCGTCACAACAACTTATCGTAAATTTGTAACAAAAGAACGTAGTAATTGGAATCTCCACGTTAGTTGTGAAGATATCATCCTCCACAATCAGAAAGATTTAAGTGAAGGTGAGATAAACATTTCGTTTATCTTATTTGCGTAAATAAAAAAATGAATGTCAATCAACTTTCGGCAATGCCTTGATTGTAAAACATTGAAACCCAATTTTTGCTCTCCGATATCCTGCGGTCAAATCGTTTATTTCAATAAGAAACGCAAAACCATTCACCTTTCCTTTCGAAAGCAAACTTTCCAGAATTTAATCGACCACATGATTTTAATTATATCAATTCGTCCGGAATTTTTTCATCAGAAAAGTATTAACTCGGTAACCTAAATATCAACCGCTAAAGTGGGTCATACGATTGAATATATCTCAAAAGAAGAAAAATTCTTCCCGTAAAATTTATTTCAACATAAATCTGTAAAAGTGAACGTTAAATACACAGGGGAATGCATTGTTTATTGTATCACGTTAAAATTATATTCGCGGTGTTGTTAATGAAATTTCAACTACCGGAGACCGTTATTCGACTCCATATGGAAAGATGACGTAGAGACTTACATTCGCAGTTATAGGTCATCGCATACATGAGCAGGTAGGAGATATTGGTATATCATTTATGCTTTCAAAAGAACCGTCAATATTATGTAAGCTCCGTTTTTAACAGACATAAATAGGATTATAATAAAGGTTATGGCGAAACAAAGCCGTTATCGCCAGACACATAGGTCGTCGATTTATAATTTCAACATATGTACACAGTACGTTACTGTGATCCAGAAGGAATAATTAATATTGAATTATAGCATTTTAGTCATAAACATCGCTCGTGAAGACCGTATTGTTGAATACCGGTCAATCGGTTTCCAGGCCAAGTGTAGGAATACTCCAAACGTGCGTGACGAAACACCAAGATTAATGGATGCCACTAAAAATTTCACGACCTCCTATTTAGAACATTTCAGTCGAAACGTAATTATGAACGCTGAAACCACAGGTATGAACAATAAAACTTTAACTCTCGAAGAATATTAATAGAAAATTCAATTGTTAACACTATTAAGACTTTTGATTTCGTGGAAAAGTAGACCGTCCTAAAAAAACCGTATTAGAGGAAATTAAAAAATATTTTTTAAATTTTAAACTGCGTTTTAACGTAGATGGTGACATTCTCGTACTCGAAATCCTTTTCTTATTTCACACGTTGTAGTTTGATGTGCACGAACACAGGCAATTATATATTTAGTCAAAAAGTGCCCGGTCTACAAAATCTTAGATTGGATTTTATTGCATCATCCATATCAAGTTAGTTCAAAAATAGATAAAAAGGATCGCATTGTTCCCGTGAAATTAGGAATAAATTCCGGAAGTACATTTCGTGAATTTTAAACAATGTACTCATATTGGAAGCGGGCATGTAGAAATACTGACTGCATAGGTCGAGAAGAATAGATTTTCCGTGTAGTAACAGAGTAAGATTTCTTTGCAATGGGAGAATTAAGTTGCTCAACTTATCTTAGACTATGATGATTTCAGTTAAAAAAGGTCAATGCATCACGGAAGAGATATATAAACTGTTTTCCTTATCTAGGTGCGACAGATTTTCTTGACAACGGTGAAACAATCTATTTAAGTTTATGGGCTGTCTCCGATATCTCCTTCGTCGGTCATAGGATTAGATAAAACGTAGTCGCTGAGTCGCGTAAGATTCCACCACCATCTCGAAGGATCGGACATAACCAGTTTGTTGACATCTGATAAACAGTTGAATTACGAAAAGTTTCCACAGCATTCGTTGATAAAGCCGTTTTCAAAATACAACGAAATCGCCTATCGGTCTTATTTTCTGCGATTGTTTGAAATGGTGTGTTTTTTCAATTCTCCTTTGAATTAGAGAACTCGGATTATTGTATAAAAAGATAACGGTAACTTACACAGCCACAAAATGACCGAGTTAAGTTTAATAAAATCAACAATGATGACAGCTAATTGATTGATATTATGTGTATTATATATATGTATATGTGTGTGTGTGTATGTATGTATGTATGCATGTATACACATATACGTGTATGTATGAATGTGTGTGTATAGAGTGCTTTCTTCTGAAAAAAGGTGGGGTACACTAGTGTGACCGGGGTGCGATATTTTAAAATCTTTTTGTTACAAAAAAATTTGGGGGTACAGCGTACCCCTAGAAAAAAGCCCTGCGTGTGTGTGTATATATATGTATATATGAGTAATTAACTATAGTATTTATTAGTATTGGTATTATTAATTATAGTAGTTGAGAGTGATAGAAGGGGGCCAGTTGATATGGTGGTGTGGACGTCCACGGCGGCAGAGGAAGGCTTGTTGTTGGAGCTTTAGGGCATCCGCCCTTCTTCGGCAAGAGAGATAATATATACACACACATATATATATATATATATATATATATATATATATATATATATATATATATATATAATATATATATATAATATGCAAAACTTGCTAAAGCTTATTTTCTTAACGGTATTGTAAGATTTACTTATAAGCATAAGGCAAGATTTTTCAGCCTCGATATGATAAATAAAGCTAACTTTCACTTCGCCTCAAACTCCTGGAATTATATCAAATACGAAATTTTACGGTCACGTGATTCTAGTTTTTGAATTTTCAAAACCGGCACTGGCGCCACAAAAAACAAACACCCATGTGCCATTCTGAGACTTTCCTTTGATATGAAATAGCATGTGGAGGCCTTTTATTCCATTATCTGACGCTCTGTCGCGCTATACTTATCGACGCATCTAACAATAAGATTATCTATATGCCGCATCAATTTCGCGTGGATTTCAGGATTGATGGAGGTATCACGACAATTACGTAACCCGGATATCACATGATAGAGCCAGGCATTGGCTCACCCTGCTTAGGCTACCGTATAAGAAAATAAAATTATATAAGGCGCATGTACCTTAAATTACGGATAATATATTTTTTTAGACTGACAGAAAAGGGGGAAGCCAAAAGATATTTATAATGCCGCCCTTGTAAGCGATTCGACAGTATTTCGTGTTTGTAACTGAGTCGTAGTGAACGCAGATGTTTATTTTTACTGTACAGTATATATATATATAGTTAAAAGAAAAAGTATGTCTGAGAAGTCATGCCGGATAAGAGGTAAAGGGCGGTAGAGTTGGATAAGGAGAGGAAGATCGTTCCTTTACGGTTGTTCGTAAAATTGCACCTGTTGGCCAAGTAACAACCTCTTTCTCCTCCTCCTTGGAGTCGAGGGGCAACTGGTTCTGAGCTTCCCTCCCAACCTCCTCCTGCCGCATCCCCTTTTTTACCTCCCGCCATCACCTACCCCCACCCCAACCTACTAAAACCATTCCTTAACCCCCCGCGGGATTTCTTTTATTTCTTTCCTCCACCTCCTCGTTCATCAGTACCTACTCCTCGGTCCGAACGTGATGATGCACGGTCATTTATACGCACTTGGGGGCGCGTGTTGAGACCTGAACTCGGACGCCACTGCGCGTGCGTCGAGAAGAGGTTTGAAGATCGAGGGAGTTTCGAAAAGAGGCGAGTTTGGATTGATGGAGCGACAGTTCGAACGGCAAATTGAGGAAAGAGAGGCAGGAGGAGGTAAAAAACGGAACTGGAAGGAATCCTGGAAACGGATCTTCATTGTTTTAAACGCGAATCGCATTGGTGTGAAAGGCGTGCGCCACAGCGAATAAAGATCGTCTTTTTTCATACGAGGAGAAATCTATTTGTGGTTTTGAGAAGCGGAATCGATGGATTCATATAGCATATTATACATATAGTTTCCGCGATCTTTACGTCAGATGTAACGCTTATTAGTGGTGAAATTAGTAATCTTAGTAATTAGTAGTGAAAGTTGTGGAAACCACTAAGTATTCGTTTCATTATGAGTAAATTCCACAAAGTTGACCTTATTAATTATACTTATTAGTGAAACTTTCTTCCGCTAGATGGCTCTGATGATGTTAAAGAATTTTCGACGCTGTTTTGAACGACGGTAACGAAAATAAACAAATATTCAATTACTATTGATATTCTGTTGATGAAGTCAGATGTGGAGATTAAAATTTTTGAATTTTTGAAGGTATATGAGGAAATTTCCTGTGAAAACTAAGTTCCTTCCCGTCATATTGACGGGCTTTCATACTAGTATACATATAAAAATAATAATTGAGGAAAGTCGACGCGTTCTGCTTTGTTTACAAAAAACTTCAAACCGCTAATAAGATATGAGCAAATTAACTTAGCATAGTCGACGAAATAAAACATAAAATAGCGCAATGAGCTGATTACCATTTTATTTTTACTAATATCAGTTATTTTTCTCAAGACTTATCCAAAATAAAAAGTGACTATTTGGCGATTACGTATTGAATTAAAAAGAAGTAATTGGAGTTTACTCATCAATGACATAGCATAGTGAGCACTAAATCAGTATACAACCTGTTATAGCGAATATTGTTCGATACAACTCATCGGTTCTTTTTTAAAAAATAACCAAATTATATGATAATTTTAATGTTTGTCACCGTTTATATTTATTGCGGTATGTCTCATAAAGTGTAGACGAATCGTAAAAACCTAATATAGAAAATCCAGAAAAAGGAAACCAATGTTAATACATTGGATATAGATTCGTATAAATAGTTTTCGCGCAGTCATTCTCACCACTGATCACATGTCTAGGTTATGAGGTCTCGGAATTTTAAAAAAATTCTCGGTAAGATATATGGTGTAATTAAACGAATTCAAGATAGTATGATTAATGACCGTTCAAGGAGTGTTACGAGATAGCTTTAATCCTTTAAAGGAAAGTAGTCATAACGATATTTTCCATCCTTTCAAGCCTTGGAGAGAGTTCATTAGATTTACGATAACTAGAATTGCACCTTCAATTCACCATGATAGTTTGCCCCGAGTTCACCTCTCTAAGGTCACTGAAGATATAATTGTTTATCCTTATTTTTCTGAAATACATTCGGAATGTTTTCTATCTGATACTTACCTAAGTTTATCGATGTTTTTCTTTTTATTTTTGTGTACATCGAGAGATTTATAGACCTTTTTCTAGCAAATTCAGCCGGCAAATGCGAGGTAAATGCGCAGATTGATTTATTTTTGCAGGTTAAATCTGCCCAGTCATTGTAATAGAATACAAACTAATGCAATTAGAAAGAGGCGAAAGATGAAAAATTATGACAATCAGCGACGCAGACGTTCTTTTTTTTCTCAGCACGTTTAGAGAGTAAAAATCGAGATATTTTTATGGCACATTTGTTCGTTTCGTTAATTTCTCTCATGAGGTGACCGTTGTGAAATTCGCCATAAATGACGAATAAAAATACCACTGAATTTTGAAGAGGGCGTATCGTACATCTCGTTACGCTTCTTTTTATTGTTCTTTTGCGCGCGCTGTACGAAGCCCGATACCGTTTGTTGAAGAGGCAGACCAAGGCGCCGCGGTTGGAGCGGGTTCGGCTCGCGTGGAGGAATTATTTGGAAGAAAAAGGAAGGAAGAAAAATGGTAGTGCGCGAGGATATGAAACTAAGGGATGGAAAAATATTCTGCTTCAGGTTCCGCATTAGGAATAGGAATGCATTTGGGGCTAAGTATGGGGCGGCCTAACTGGCCGTTGCCCTGATGCTAACGGCCTCGAAGCCGGGACAGGCGGTCCAAGGTCGAGCCGTTCCGAGACACGGATAAGGGCAGAGAGGAGAGGACGGAGAAAGGATGGGGAGAGAGAGAGAGAGAGAGGGAGGAAGGGAGAGAGATAGAGTGGCAAGAACTCAACAAACACGAGAAAGGTACACAGGGAAGCGGTTGTCACTTGATAAAAAAGAGGAAAATATTCCACCGAATTGATCGCGATTTGTATGTTCCATCAACTATGTTCCCGGGGCTATCGGAAGAATAAATCCATCTTCGGAGGATACAAAGCTTTGGATACGGGGAAAAAATGCCCGCTCGGAGAAAGTTTTGTACGACTCTTATGGATGCATCCGGGACTTAAAGGGTCATGCAAAAGAGTTTTACGAAGACTTTCTTATAGTCGCAATAAACTGATTAATTTATCGTACTTTTAATTTTTTTTTTAGAAAAAAATCTTCTGTCCCTTATATAAAGTAATAATTTCACACTCTCATGAACAACGGTCATAAAAAGGGACTTTATTTTTCAGGTCGTTTCATCACAATATAGAGGATGAAAAACTGTTAGATGAAATTTAAATTTTCGACATGCTAACGATGAAAATCTTTATATTAAGCTTAAAATTTATTTCTGTAGTTCTCGAATTAAAAAAATATAATTATCATCCTTATGCATGGCCAGTGCAGTTCTTCAAGAGTTTTATCTCGCTTTTCTAATTAGATCCATTTCTCATTGGGTAAACGAATGAAGTTGATTAGAATTACTAAAATAAAATTTTTCTAGAGTTGATTTTTCCCAAACTTTTGTGGATGTGCTCTGCATGAAATAACCGAATAAATTTGGTGATAATAAAATAGTAATGCCATAATATGACACGTATAAGCTACTACGAAAATAACAACGTAATAATCTCTACTTATTGACATGAAAAACATGAGCGTACATTTAATTCTCTGTATTCCTACATGTTTTGGCTATTTCGGCAGATGGTGTGGTTACAATTGATTACTCACATAATAGTTGTATTAAAAATCGTATGCTAAAATGCAGCTTAAAAATAAAAAAAACTCGAAAGATGTTTACTAAAATTGAATCCGCATGGGACGGAATAGCTTTTACTGAACAATCTATTATGACCCTGTCTTTTCTCCAAAAAGAGCCACAACAACGTTCGTCATAAATGAAAACTAGGAAAACAAGTGTCATAAGACAAAACAAAATTTTGGCCGATGGCAAGAATGCTCCAAATAAACCTTAAACTGCGACGGAAAACATATTTCAAGGCTTATCGCTTTCAAAACTCAAAAACTTGGAATTCCTTGAAGTTTTTAATTGCGTACGTAGTCACAGATAAGTTTCCGTGAGATACATAAAGTGTTTTCGATAAATTCTTGCAAATGATAAGTTTTCGCGATAAATGATAACTTAGGAAATACATTTTTAAATACCCCTGACGTTTTAAAAATAAAATACGCTCGCGATTCGTGAGTACTATTTTCGAACTCGAAGAAGTCATCTCTTTGAATTTCTTATCTCGTAAAATTATTCCGTGAACATCATATTAATCTATATCAGTGGTAAAGATAATCGCAGGTTTGCAAGATTGTCAAACTCGCTCATTTAATTTGAGAACCCGTCTGAAAAGAAGATTGTAATACACACACACTTTTGCGTGTCATCTTTAAAGTGTAATAAGGCAATTTAACAAAGCCGTATTTTGAAGAGATTTAGCAAGGGTTTTCTTTAACATTCATTTCATACCTATAAATTTTTGTACAATTTTAAAATCATCGTAAGTTATTATACATACTTACCAAAAACAATTCTAGGCTTCACAGGAAATACTATAATTACTTTGAGTTTAGTGTAAGCTTAATTTCTCTTTTTAAGTTATTTACCGTAATGGAACTAAAACAAACTATGATTTTACTCAATTACATAAGGTAAATAATAATACTATCGTTATGAAACAATTAGACATACGTTACGGTAGGTCATTTGTCCATAACAGTTTGTTTACTTAAATATTGCTAAATATTTGTTTCACTCCTAATATAACAGTGTAAATCTACGTCACATATACGGTCCGACTCAAACACAAGAACATCCCATGCTAACTACTGCAACAACCAAAAAGCCGTAAACAAATGTCTCGAGTTACTTCGGAAGGAACAATATCTATTCTCAGACATCAACACAAGCTCGTTTATTCTGTCTTCTGTCAAGCACAACAAAGCTACTGTTAAAGAATCCGTTTACTTCCCTTCGATCACCTGAGGCGCATACGATGATATTCTCTTGTATGGGGCCATCAGTTACAAGAAGTAGAAGATCACCATAACGGAAATAGCCCGGAGAATACGTTCGTAAGGTTACGGCTTTGTTACGCCTCTGGAATTTGCAGATTGAGTTATTTCCACACGGATAACGGTCTTTCAATAAAGCTTGTCTAGAGCGGGAGACGCCTTTCCCGCCTACGCGGGACATTGGCGTAAACTGGTCAGTTAAGTGCGAGGAATTTCCCCTTTTATTCAAGGAATTCGATTTTAAACCTGCTCTACAGCATAATGGAAAGATTTTACCGCAATTAAAAAATGTTGGTATATTAACGGTTTTAATGTAAAGTGGCAAATTTTTACCATTTTTCGGTTCAGCTAACAAATTTATGGAAGCTATGATCCGTCATAAAGTTATTAACGATATGAAATAAATAAATAGACGAAGTGAACAAAAACTAACGAAGGTAAAAAGAAATTTGTTTTGTCCAAAAAAATCAATTTTTATCGATGAAATCAGATATATATATATATATTTTAGAAAACATTATAGAATTTTTATTAGTGTGATATTTGTGCTTAAGTTCTTGAATGCACCCCAAAATAGTATTCTAGGTCGATCAGTTATAACCATGAACAACTCTTAACAGCTCCACGTGTTTCTACAGCACTTTGTCTAAAATTCTTAACATATATCTCTTATCTCTTGCCACGTTTTGAAAAAGGTATAAACTGGCGCCCAGATTACGAATGCACTTCTTGTCTAAAGTTATCGGATGATATCTTTACGTTTAAATGAGATAAAAGTGGGATTAATCAAATGTGGGTAATTCTCTTCGTTTTTCATCGAAGGTAGAAAAATATTTGTCTGTATGGATATCGGTCGTCATATATATGCTAATTTTTCTAAACATTTGTGTAAATAAGTTGTTTTACCGTATTGCGCGTAGCACTGTTGTCTTTTTGAAGTCGGAAATAACAACACAAAACGTTTATTGTATTGTTAAAGTTAATTGTTTGTTTCGCAAAATTTATGTCTCCAGGAAGTTATAATTAGATAGGTATCAAGAATAAATAAGGAGAACTTGCTTAAGTTAACTACTATTGCATCAATGATAGTCAATTCAAATTTTCTTTAAAATATTCAGTCGGAAACATTTCATAATATGTATCGTTAATTAGTCAAGTGTATGTATTAATATATTCACCCAAAACGATGTCTTGATTGAAGCGCAAATGCAGAGATTTTTTGTATAAAACGTCAAAGATATTAATTGCCGCGCGTATTAAATTGCGTAATACTTGCCTCCAAAGCGTTGCTATAAATAGGCTGCCCTCCGCATGTTTAGGAATGTGCCTATAAAGACGCCTGCATGATATGCAGCACTCTCAACTAAAATTGAGTTGCGGGTGGATAGCTTAATAGGGTGTATTTCTCAAACTCAATAAAAAACAAATAACATAATATTATCAAAACTCCACCGAATTTGCTATAACCGATCCAATTGGAAGTATGTACTTCTGTTATTTTGATCATAAATCCTGCTGATGCATGGATGAACATGTGGGGGATCTATCGAAATGGAATCGCCATCGAATGGGGAGCATTCATTGTTATAGATATTTAAAAATAAGTGATTCTTTCATATATAAAGAAATATATTAAAGATATTTCTTCGCTTCTGAGATCGACTTAAATTTACTTGGACGAAAATGGTTTTCACACAATATCAGCGTAACTGAAGGGCGTAAAATAAATACAAGATGTTCAGTTTCAGTTCTTGTACTGATTTTCTACTAAGAAGAGCTGCCACACAAGTACTACGAGCAAAAAATATAAAAATCATATTTGAGGTATTTATATTTTCTCAGGAATCTATTTTTCATGTAAAATTTACAGGAAAATTTTTATCCCACTTACATTCTCCTGTCAAACTATGATCGCAGTCATACAGATTTAACGACTGATGCAACTGCATTAGATATCTAAAAACAAAGAGTACTCTCCCTAGCTGGCGGAAATAATAGAAAATATTTGCTGTAGAATATATAAAACAAAATTTAATTCTCTACTCCCTGAAAGCTATCACTGTATCTTTCAGTAGCCTCTAATTTGATTGCCTACTTATCGAACGCTTATGAAAATCAAACAGATTTTTAAGGATATGTATTTTATTTTGAACTTGTGTAAAAATAAATTATGCGTGGGTAGCCTTAGTGGTGTACAATTATAGTGATTTTTGTGAGCTTCCAAGTAAAATGGAGATTATAAGATTAGTAAGCGCAGTCAAGGATCCAATTTTATATTTGACTTGCGTATGTAAGCAGGCTAATTTATCAGGAACAAAAAATCAAAGGATGCGAGAGTATAATATAACTATCGAGTTGAAAATGAAAAAATATCGATAATGGAAAGTTAGGAGATTTTTTATCTTGAGAATACAAAGAACTTAGGTTTGATTCACACAAGAATTTTAACTAGACTTTCAGCATTTTTGAACAAATAAATAATGTTTGTTTTAAGAAATTAATAAGGTTTAGTTTAAATAAACCTAGCTTAATTTGAAAAATATTATATATGTATCGTATATAAATTTAATTACTTTTTAATATTTTATCGTTTACTAAATGTTATCACTTTTAAATAAAAAATTGAAAATATAACCTGCGGCTATTTAAGCGGTCATTTCGAGTAATATATGCACGTTAAACGTCCACATAATACTGCGAAGATGATAATTTCAAAATATATCAGCAATTCACACGTGATATATAGACTTCACGTCGGATGAAATAGCTTGCTCTTTTCAAAAATCCGGATCTAGACTGAATTTCTCGCGCAAAAAAATCTTTCATTACCGTAACGAAAACAAATTGAAAGGGTATTTTCCCGGAAGTTCTGAGGCGCGACAAAAAATCATCAGAATGCTAGGAATCCTGTTATCGCAAGGTTACGTCGATCGTCGGCTGTCAGTCTTAACACAAGGGAGATTTCAATGGAACGATTCCATCCATCCGAAAACCTTTTAACGCCTGCGTCTGGATTGTATTAGGTGTAACACGACGTTTAGGCTCGAGCGGGGATTGCCTCTATCTCCTTCCCTCCCATTCATCCCCCTTCTCTCTCCCTTGCTTACGCTTTAGAAGACCACCCTTCGCGAGCATTGACTACCCCGATGACAGACGCTCGCCAGATAAGAGGCGGGGTTTTTTGGAGGAGGTACCAAAGCGCTCCCTTAACATTCCAGCTTCCGGTCACAACCCACGTTCAGAATTTTTAACGTACCGAAATTGACGAATGGCAGGCACACCGGATTTGGTCCTCTGTTTACAAGGCGCAGACGCCAGGTTCGATTCTCGTTCTAGTGGATTCCAAAATTTCAGAATGGCGGCATTTTGCGCCTCGAGTCCTACAAAAATAAGAATTTACTAGCCTACTAATAATCATAAATATTTACCTTCATAAACTTAATGGCAAATATAAGGATGTCGAAAGCAAAGAATTTACTCCATATATCGTTGGGATACTGAAAATGTTTTACGCTTGTCATACCATTCGCGTCTTGGTTGAACGACGAGAATAAGAACTGTTATATGTTCACTTTTGTCAAATCTCTTAATAGGTACGCTCGGAAATACCGTAGAAATCTGCCCTGCTAATGAGTATAACTAATCAGATAAATCCTATCGACATAAGAAAATTACGATTTTATGTTATTTTGTTTGTCAGGAAAGTAGAGTGGTTGTAAACATCCCGATATTTTAATTTAAAACACAAAATTCTCGAAAGGAATCTTTGCGCATGAGTTTTAATGTACGCAGATATTCATCACACCCTGTTTAAACTACGAGATAAACAGAAATGAATGATAAAATAACAAGTGATGACAAGAAGTACAAAGTATATTTTAACATAATAATTTTCCCTCACATCATGGCCCCTCTAAATTATTTTCAATGTTGACCAGTTAGAGCATAAATGGATCTCGGTGGTATAGATACAAACGCGCTACTTAGCTAAAATATCGAACCCTGGCACTTCAACCTGTAGTAAAACTAATGGACGAACCGATACTGTGAAATACTTCTCGAAACTGCATTCCTATAGTCTTCATCTGAAACGTAGATGCTTTTATCATCAAGTTCGTTCTATTCAAGCGAATACTGTCGATAAAAACCTAACGTCGGCCCCACTCAACAATGGGATAAACAAAACTAAAACGCGAATCACGCGCCGCCATAAAAGCTGAAAGCCACGGTTCAAGAGCTGCGTGCAGAACCTTAGTCGTTCGGCTCTCGTGAATACAAGTGCCAAACAAAAAGGAAGAGCCCGTATGCAAAGAAAGCAGAATGGAGCGAGTTATAAAAATAAAAGCGAAAAAGAAACGAACGGCGGAATGCGGGGCGGGCATGAGAATGAATGAGATTGAATCACGATACAAAGCATGTACTGGTGGTCTATTCGTTCTTTTTTTTAAAACGGGGAGGAAACGTGGCCTTCGCGAAGGACGAAAAGAGAAAATAAAATTTCAATTGAGGCGTGAATGGTTTTAATCACGCTCGTGTAGAGAAATATTTTTACTGAATGGAACATGAGTTACTCAACTTGCAGTTTAGCATAACATGTTACAGGGTGCATTTTATGAACGTATGGCGGTCTTGAATAAAGTATTTGCCCCTCGATACTGGTTTCACGGTTCATATCTCATGTAATTTCACGCCTTTCCTTTCGAGATATTATCACAGCAGATTGCTATGGTTAAAATTCTAAGGTGTCATTTTGCAACTTTACGGTTTGTGATTACTCTCGATTTAGGTGATAATAAAATTAACTTGTTTCGCTTGTCTTGAAATGACGGGATTACGATATTGCTGTAATATATCAACAGTGAATTAAATAGAAAAAGGGAACAACAATAAGTAAACACGGCTGATGCCTTACTCAAAATGTTCGCAGTGGAATATTTTGACATAATTTTACATTAATAGAGGATTACTTTAAATATGATAGCTTACATATTCATAAAATTTTGAAAATGGATATTTTTGGACGTTAGCTTCTAACACCGTCCCTATATGTTGAATATATAATATACTATTTCACCACCTCTCTACAGATGTGTCCAAAAATAGTTTTTTATAGTTTAATTGGTCCTTTTTTGGCAAGAAAAATAAATGATATCAGAGAGCTACGATAAATACCGAAAGAAGTACCTTTCATTGTTAAGTGAAACACATAATCCTCCGAAAATCACAAGATGCAATCCTCATTATAACGGTGTAATAGTTGCGAATTTATCAAAGAGACTTCGAAAAATTCCTCTTCAATTAATGATCCCACCAATTCAACAGGGAATTATCGAGTTCCTCTTATGGCTGAAAAAAAAATCAAGGTTTTTTTATAACCTTGTTGTGGCTATTGGAGATATCTGAGAGAAGTATTTTTGAAGTGCTTTACTTTTTATCCCACCAATATTTACCGTTGGCTGTTTTAAACAAAACGCGAGTAAGGAGGTCGTGTAGTGCACCGAAAGATCTATCACTACAAAAAATAACTCCGAGATCTTCCCGTGAGAAATCTCAACAAGAAGATCTTTCACTCGATAGGTTAAAATTAAAAGGCGAAACATCTTCTTCTAGGACAATTTTACGGCGAGGGAATGGCGAGATAACGAGGTTCGAAGAGGTTTAGGAGACATCGCTTTGTCAAAGGGTCCGGATTGTAAAAAAAGAAGGGATGTTTGGAAGGATAGTGGGGAACACACACTAGACTCACCCATTTTCTACCTCCATCCGTCTGGGTCGTAAAAGTACACTCTGAGGTCCACGACCCCCTTCTCTCTCTCTCTCATCCGACCCAACTCTACCCCCATCCCTCGAAATCCCCTCTTTCAAAAAGCAAACCTCAACGCAGACAAATACGCTTCATTCTGTCCTCTACGCTATCCGGCTCAACCCCTTCCTCAACGACTTACTACCCTCGTCCTCTACACCCTCCGGCCGACTGGATCTCGTCCTGTCACATTCAACACACCTTCCCTCTCTCTCGACTTCCCATTCACTAAAAAATGCCGACTTCTCATCGCCCTCCTCTCAGCTCGTTCTCCTCCCCTTTCCTTCACATCGGCCATTGGCCCACGGGAAAAAAGAAATATCCGAAAGTCGTAAATGTGGAAATATTAATGCGCCGCTGACCCCCCGGTTCAAGGAAAAAGATCTCCGGCGTATTTTTCCGCGAAAAAGGGAGGGGAAGGGTGGCATTTGTCGGTTCCTTTGTTTTTCGCGGGTGTTTTTTTCGGTCACGGTCCTCTTTCCGAAGAAAAATCGTGAATGTTCCATACTTATCGTGCGCGTCCGGGAATTTTTTTGGGCGGTGCTTATTTTTCGCCTTCCCCCAAGATTTTTAAATCTTATTTGAATTTTCGATCCCTCTTGTCCAAAGGTTTTTGAAGCGTCCGATCACGTAGGAACCGCGAATTTTTAATATGGGAATCGGGCGGCGTCTGGACCAGGCGTCATACGTTAGGAAAATTAGCCGTTTATTCCCACCCGAAAATTATTGCGATGTTCCAAGAAAATTTATAAAACGGGCTCTTCTCCCAGAGTAACTTCATACACGTTAATTTAAAATAAAATAATTAATTTAATTTTAATTTTGTAATTAAATGGCAAAAGTGAATTAGATGAGTTGAAAAAGAAATGTACAAAATTTGCTTGTTCATTTTTAATGAACGATAAGATTTTTTAACTGATAATTTTGGTTTCATGTACCTATATTGAATGAATAATGAATGTGAAAATGTTGTCTTCTTGAACACTAATTTAAAAGCAATGATAATGATTTAGACGCGAGAGCAATTATTATGGAAACATTAATCATTTAGCCTTTTATTTACTAAATCCGAACATTTTACAAAATATCTTTCAATAATTGATAGATATCTGTAAGAGAAGTATTATCATTTAATTCGTATATTTGTAAAGCAGTATAAATCGCGCATAATGATCTTATAATATTAATATTTTAAATCTTAAAATGCTATGAATTCTTTTGAAGTATTCATAGATAATGTAACAATGAAAACTTAAATATAACTTATACGACAAAATATTTGTACGGTAAAAAGAGTCCGAGTATTTATTGGAATTTTTTAAGCGAACATGCCAATTTATTTAGTGTAAAACCGAAAACTGATAATCAACATTTTATGGGTGTTTGAATACCTCATGTTTCCATTCGGAAGAAAGATGCCGAACCAAAATAGCTTGAACGATAATTAATGATTTTGAAAAACGAAACGTCTTTCAGAAGTGATGCTACTTAGCATGTCTACGCTAAAAAAGGCAATATTTATTACCCATTCACCGTGGATTTTTCCCTTCTCTTTGGGCTGTACGTTTCATGTTGGCAAGGGAGCCTTATAATTATTTTTCAAAGCCGAGTTATTATTTTTCATGAATGAATTTCCGGCCGTTTCAAAAACAAAATAAACTTTAACAGTGGACGTTTCGCGGCTTACTCACTGATTTATCTCATTAAAACAAACTTTTTGCCGTAGAAAGCTGATAAACGCAAATACTTGGCGATAAAGTTTTTCGTTTACATATAATTAACAATATGTACGCAGAGACATTGACAGAAGTAATAAGTCACACGAGCCTACGACTTCATAGTTTTGGGGCCGCTATCGTATTTAGATTCCAAGTCGTTTTAAAATATAAAAGACCAAATTATAATCCTCCGGATTGATCGCCTGATGCGACTCAAACTTCCAAGACGTTATCTCACCTATAATCCCTTTCTGTCCCAACGGAAATCCTCAGGCCCACAGACAAACCAAGTACTCTATGACAGAGTGCGCTTTGGATTCTTTATAGGCTCAGTCACGCCTGCCACGCTGTGCACATTCTGTGACTAATCAGAAAGGCCGTTATTCTAACGAAGGTGAATTCAAAGAACTCGGCGTGGGTGTCGGCCCGACTAGACGAAGGGGGCGTTACGTAATGGATACTGTGAATCGACACCGTTAAGTGCGTATACATGTTCACAGGGAAATTGTTATAGAGGCTGCACCTCACAACAGCACAGTGGCTCCAATAATTAACATAAGCGAGGGTGGTATCCCTCATTGTTAATTCTGCGGCTTAAAGAAACACGGAGTCATTCATCTCAGAGAAAGATAAAATGAAAAACCTGCTAATAAAACCAGCTACCTTAAAATTATTTGTAGATACATCCATTCTTAGGTAATGAAACAGTGAGAATACACTTTTACCAGAGAGCTTTTTTCAGAGTAGAGATGGTAATAAAATCTTATTATTAATGTAAACCTTTCTACCAAGTTCTACTTACTTTCTAAATATGCCCTGTAAAGTAGATGTTATCATTCTACAAATATTCGAAAGGTTTATAAATCAAGTAATATATAATACGGTGACTCGTATACATGAAATTCATAAATTTTGATTTAAATTAGTGTTCTTCTCTTTAAAGTTTATATTTGCATAAACAAATTAATGCTGAGCTACCATTACGCTCTCTTAATCTCTAGCTTTTATCGTGGAAAAACAATAAGCATTATTTCAGAAATATTTGGTCAAAAAATATTCTTATGCTAAAAAATTTAACTCATGAAAGTAAACTGAAACCAAATTAAAAACATCTTTTTTGCTCAAAATACCTAAATCTATCTCTATATTTCATTCTGCCATTCACCAGAATGTTGGATGGCAATGGGTGTACTGCAACAAACGTAGCGAGCATGTGTCCCCTATCGTAAACCCTGATTATCCAGTCAATTTAAATTCATTGCTTCCTGCTATGCTTGGGGAAATGAAAAAATAAACAGACGAGGAGAGACTGCAATGAAAGATACCTACTTGGACGACAACTAAAATCTTGCTGTGCTTTAATCTTGCACAGCTATAAGTTTTGATTTCTCAAGTTTCATGAATTTTCCAGAAAATACACATCTTCGCAGACTTACGGATAGGCAAACGAAAACGTTCGCTTGTATTTTAAAACTCTACGGAAAACTTTTATCAGAACTTCAATTTCTAGTATTTCTGTCAGTTCTGCGATAGATTTACTCTATTCAATTCCCTAATAAAGACGATTTCCCACGAGTATTACGATCGTCAGTGGAAAAAATGCATTTCATCCTAACCTTCAAAATATTGCGGTAACAATTTTAATCTATGCAAAAATACCAAGAGGATTTATATAATTACCATTCAGTAGATTTTTCCGGGAGAGACCGTAACAGGAGAATAACATGATAGATCAGTGATATTCTACTCCCTCCCACACACCAATCGCGGTGGCTTGCGGGTTATTTATTCAGGGTCAGAAAATAACAAAGATTCTGAAAAATTGTCCCCGTTTCTAGGTATATCTTTTGGGTGGTGCTGCTTAATGCCTGTTGGCTGAAAGATTAATTTTTAGAGTACCAATGAATCATTTGAATGGAAACTATATTTCACAAAGTTGAGCAAACCGGCTACATCAGGTTTTACTGTGGGTTGAATCTCATTAAGAGTTGAATTGGAACAAATGTTGTATAATAAAAATAAATTAGTTAGAAGGGAACAGTCTCGGATTTAATTTCTAAGGAGTGCAGATTTTCAGCATCCTTATATAATAATTCTCAAGTGGCCGTCTGCCTGTCTGTCACGGTATATGAAGCATTAGCGGCATAAGATACAGAGACACATTCTATCCTGTCACGATATATGCATCACCGGCTGCATAAGATACAGGGGAATATTCTATCGCTATCGCAGAGAGAGAGAGGGTGGGAGATAGAAAAGGGGAGAATTCGAGGAGCAGAGGGAAAAAGAATGGCATAGAGGAAGAGAAAGAGAAGAGGGAGAATTAGAAGGGTTTCAATTTAATTCTTTAGGCGTACCTACTCGTCATTTTTGACGGGCAATTCCTTTATATAACCATAAATTATTGTCTATAATCAATTAAAAATTCTTAAAATATTTTTCTTCCCGTTCTTTGAACTGATATTCAACTATAACTATACATATATAACTATAACATAACAATCTGAATATTCCTTACTTAAACTGATCTATTTGAAATAGCAAGCAATCCAGTTTGAGCTCGTTTTGATATTTATGCTAAGGTATTTCGAAAACGGTCATTCACAAGCAAGCGTGGATTTAAGGGGCGCGAGATCCCTAGGCGTCGAGTGGATTGCGAGGCTCCTAGGCTACGGTGGATAGCGATGCCTCTGAAAACATGTGGTTAAGTTTAAGGAGGAAAAGCATGCTATCAAATTCTTAATAATTTATTTGCATATATATTGACAATATAGCGTGTGGGCTCAGGGCCAGCCCGAGCTGCGGGCGAGCTATGGAGGCTGCCCGGGGCGCCAAAGTTTTGGGAGCGCTATCCAGATCATTTATCTATGCATTACTTGCAACTGAATAAATACTGGATACCAATTTATATCGAAGAAAAGGATAGAAACTTGATTCATTTTTCATTATCAATATTTTTTACAGAGCGAATAAATTAACATGTACTTTGTAAATATCTCAACAAACATTAACGGAGGGGGGTGCTAGAGTGCTATCTCGCCCGGGGCGCCAACATTTCTCGGGCCGCCACTTGGTGGGCTTATGAGGTCGATGTCTATTATAGCTCAAATTAACCGAATGGAACCATCAGAAATAATTATTTTTTCAGTGAAACCCGTTAGTTGATATTGGTTTTTGCCTAATATCCTTTACGTCGATCGCCATTATCATTTAGGAGATATGACCGCTTTTTCGTGTAGGTTGTTTTTCATAAGTTTCCTTCCCTTCTCACAATAAGCTCCTGACTGTTAACACTAACGATCTCGCGACTGTAGACGCGAGGGCCTAAGCCAGAGGTCTCAAACTAGGGGCTCTAGTGGTACACTTCTGCGGCCCGCGAAGTAAGGCAGTTTTCACTAGACGGCCAAAGCTCAAATGTAATTCTTATAAAATATTTCACGTAAAACTAAGAAATTTAAGAAGTATGTAAAATCAGCACTTTTAAAATATACGCAGTTTATTGCTCATTCGGATTTATAAAAGCTCTGCACAGGTGGGTTACTAAATATGTTCTTCCTGCTGCCAGTGCGTGTTTTGCGTGTCAAAAGAACCTAATCCTCGACGCTGAAACTAGAATTTTTGTAATGAATGGATTTAAGGCCGCATCATAGGGTTGGGGCGATTTCTTCCTTGGGGAAGGGGATAATGGGTGTTCAAAGAACATGAGACAGTGTGAGGGCTGGGAAAGTATGCGGCCCGCGGGCTCGGTGGAAGGCCCTCATGCAGCCCGCGCACCGATGTGAGTTTGAGACACTTTCCCTAGACGATCGCCTGGCCCTATACCAACCTCTCTTCACGGGTGTAGTCGACTTTGATGGGATAGGACAATCCCGAGGCTAGGAAAACGGTAGCTGGCAGCTATAACCTCTAGCACAATTTGTGGACCATAGCTCAAAGGATAGCTATTATAATGAAAACACTTAAGGTTATTTCCGCCATGGGATAAAATTACGTTCAGTAATCAGAAGGAAAAAAACGAAGTGGGGTTGAGTAAACTTGGACAAACTAGACCTGTTGGGCAGGCTTTTTGATAAGTTTTCCAGACTCATTATATCCATATAAATCTCTTCTACTATCGCGCTATTCTAATTTACTCCAACCGCGCTACTAAAAACCATAAACATTCTTTATGATGTGTCCTAAGCAACACGAATACCGCCGCAGAAGTTTTATTTATAAAATAGAAAAGCGAAGAGCGGAAGAAATAATCCTCTGTCTTCTTGCTTTATTGCCAGCGGAGAGACATTTTCGGGGCTTATCCGAAAGAGGTCTCCTGGCGAGGGGAGAACGCTTTCACTGAATTTATGTGAACGAAGCATTCGTTACGGCTGAATGATGTTCTGGACACCGCCCTTAACAACTAACGCCAAAGTTTTCAGAGAGCTCCACATACAAACTGTATCTTCCCCCGTCCTCCCACAACCCTTCCCCCCCCTCCCCCCCCCCACAACCCTCACACTCTTTTCTTCCAAGAAAGTCACAGCACTCGCTTTTCCTCGCACTTTACGAACCATTTACCACCCCCTCTTCCCGAGACACCCGCCCCCTGATGCTCCTTTAGAGTCCATTTTGGACACCAAATCGCCAGTGATTGACGCGCACTATGGGATATGGAAGAAAAAAGTGACAGTCGCAGCAAATGTTAAACTTCTGTTCAGAAATGTGCCACTATTACGTACGCGTTTTCATCGGTTGTAGTAACAAAACTTCTTAACCTTGGCTAAAAATTATCTATTGCAAAAAAACCGTGTTAGTAGAAAAATTCGGTCTGAAATATACTATTCCGTAAGAAGATGTATAAAAATCACGAAAATAAAATATGATGCGAGGTTTATAAAAACTTTAAAACAATATTCATGCGTTTGAAGCCATATTTGCAGTTTAATTTTATTATAATAGAGATGACGAATTTTTTTACGCAAGGTTTCAGCTCTTTTATTTATGTTTATTTATGTTTTAATTGCATAATACATTAGAGCGTTTGTTAGATATTTATATAGATGACCTCTATTCCACCGGTAAATTTTGTCATTCATTATTTCACAGCATCGGAATCAGCAGGTGTCTGCCTTTCGCTTTGAAAATAATTCCTTCCTACCGACAATTAAAAAAGCTACGAACCTATTGAGGTTCTTTCGCAGGTTGCGTAGTTCGTTACGCTTCGTGAACATCATCTCAGAGGATTCCGAAAAAAATATTTACCGTTCTACTGTCACGATCAACCATGTGCGAAGAGGCGTAGTATGTCCCTTTTTCCGCTCGCATTCGGATCCCAGAAATGGCAATACGCGCGAAAGAAAAACGACCCCGACGTAAACATAAACAATGAAAGAGTTTCGTGAGGACGATATAAAACGAGGAAGAAAAAAGGACCCACGGGAAAGCGGACCAATGGTGGAATGTACACCATAGCGAAAGCGAGGACCTCGACGACTTGAGTCCGGGAGGTTTCTTCCTAATGGACGGTCCCAATCGGATGGCTCTGTGTGAAATAATGCGAAGAGGAAGAGGGGAGGAGAAAACGGGAGGGAGGGAAAGGAAATAGGAGAGAAAGAGGGAGTTTTGTAGGAGGATGAGAATAGAAGTGCGAGAGTGGAGAAATATGCGGAGAGTGAGTTAGATAAGGAGAGGAAAAGATAGAAGGGAAATTGGATAGAGGGGGAGGGAAAGAGGAGGAGGGAGAGGAGAAAAGGAAGAGATCAGAGGGAATGAGTGCGTGGCGCTTGTCCCAGCGGGCGTTTCGACACGTAGGTGGCCAGCGTCGTCGTGTGTGATGGCCGACGGAAGACACGAATGTATCCTCTGTCCAACAAATTCGGACCATGAAGACATCACAATACTCAAGGACCATCCATCCGACGAGCGGAGATTTTTCTCCTTTATGAAACATAAACAACGAACTTTTAAAAGGGAAAGAGGGAAACTTTAAACCGCGGAGAGTATCCTTAATATTCTGCCAGCACTTCTTGAAAATACCTTCCGGGTAACTATTCCTTCGCTCGCTTCCGAGTTCTGTACTCCGTCGAGCGATCCATTAGTGCATTGAAGCACTCAATATAAATCGCTCTATTTTTTTCATCTTCTAACTTAATTTCTTGCTTGTTCCCTGTATTTGCAAAAAAGACGCCGTATTTAACTAATACAAATATTAAATTCAGCTCTACAATATCTTGCCGTGAAAATTGTATGCTCACTGACACTGGTATTGCTAAATAAATAGCTAAAACAATTTCTTCTTCTTAACGATTTTAAAATAGTTGAAGGAAAATTTAGACACTATTAAAAGAATAAAAGTCCTTGGAAAAGTAAAAGGATATATGATGGACCTAATCTATGTCAAATTTCACTTTTAGAGAAGATATAAATAGCAGATAGACACAGAAAAGCTGGGAGGCCATAAAAGAGCATTCATTTAATTTTATTGAGAACTTCTTGCAAGTGGATCGTAGATTTGCACAATCGATCAATATTTTGTCAATGGAATACAAGATTTTATTTTTTGATTGTATCAAAACGATACAGTTAAACATGCGTGAGAGAAGTTATATTTAAACAAGCGTATTAACTATGAACTGATGACGAATTAAATGCCACATAATTGTGCAATAGAGCGCAACTTAGATGTAATGTTTGCAGGTAATTCTTCTCGAAAAGCTCAATAGAAATACTAAATAGCATTTGCTTCGAATTTTATTGAAATATTTATTGCTAAATTGGCAGTTACGTTGGTTCTCATTCAAACAGAGAAGTTAGTTATAGGATGGAATTTAAAACAGATGCTTGAGGCAAATTTATCGTATGCCGTATTTAAAAAATATAATTTTCAAATCTTTCTAATTCTGTGAGCGTTGCCTAGTTTCATCGATTGCTTTAATACTGAAAATCATTACAGGAGCGTTTTAAACTGCTTAAAAATTTATTTTAACTCTAACGTCGCATTTACATTCCCATTCCATTCTTTCCTAATTATAAACTCTCCGTGGGATGAGTCAAAAGTGGCTATATAATTTTAAAGCCAGAATCGCACCTGTCATCTGCAAGCAAATAAGAATGATGGGAGGCAAGGAGCGCGTGACGTCAACCTCACCATCCTTTCCGAGCTCTCCTTACTTGGGGAAATTTTCTATTAATACAATTTATATAACGATCCCTATATATACCTTTCGAATAAAGAAGCGACTTCCTTACCTAATGTCGATGCTTTCCTTTTTGGAATGCGCACCCATCGCCGAAAGTGCTTGACAAGAGGCGTTACCCTACCGAACGCGACCAAACTACATTCTTTGGCATTACCCGATCAGATCTTACCGGAGGCAATATGAACCACCAATAAACGCCGTGAACGTCAACGACTGTTAAACTGAAGCGAATCGCTTCGCGACTCAACTCCAATACGGCGGATAATTCTCGCGAAAATTGCTTCGACGCAAAATTTTTAAGGAAAACCTACCTCTCTCTAACTCTACCGTCACGTACACAAACCTTCTCCACGAGGTATACCTCTTGTATACTATACACAGGTCGGAAACAAACAAACATAACTGTCCCTCGGTCGAGGGGAAGAAGGTCTCGAAACCCGCTACGGTCAGACCCACTTGCAAAACTCGGCGCTCACCCCAAAGAGGGTGACAACCCCTTGGAGAGGGAGAATATATCCTCCTCCCCCACTCCACGACCAACCGCTTCCTTTCCTTCACCTCCCCGCGGGGAACTTTCTCCCATCCATCCTCATCTTTACCCCTCCCCCACCACCCGCTTCCTCTTCCCGCCCAAACCGTCTTTCTCCCTCTCGTCCTCCCCCACCCGACACCCTCTCTCCATTCCGTCTCCACCAATGCGAGGGCCACATCGGGGTGGCGTGATTTGAACAGTCCCCTCGGGGTGTCTCGTCCATTTATACAGTGGAGTGGACACATCAGGTAGTTTCGGAATGGAATGTTTTTCGGACATTCCGTCCGGCCATTGAAACGACCATCGGAGGTCATGTAGGTCTGCCGGGAAAAACTACGCCACATAACTTAGAGAAGTTTTCGAGGGCGAGGCTGTCATGTTCTGTTCAAGTGAACCCACACCATTAGGGAGAACACGGTATCGTTGCTTTCACTAAAAAAAGTTATGAAGAACGGGCACGAAGAAAAAACGCGGATGTGGTCACGAAAGATTTTCTTGGTTCGTAAAAATACTGGGCATTTAACGTTTAACTCTACGGAGTCTCATATCGCAATGAAGTCAATACGGAAGTCCCTCGCCAACCGCGGTTGAAAAATTGTTCCTGATTTTACCGACCGCGGTATCCTGTCTTGAGTATCCACGGTTCTCCGCGCGACCTTGTCTAGCTGGCTAATTTTATTGTATTAAAATTTATGTTACTGAAGAAACTACGAACTTTCTAGTCATTAAAAGAAGGAGTGACAAAGGAAAGAGGATTTTTAGCTCTCGAAAAGGCCACGAATTGGTCGGGAGGTGGTGGTTCGAGGAATTTTATTTGAGGAATTTGAGGCGTAAGGTCAGGCCTCAGCAGAGGCAGCTCTACCATCATCTTATAGATGTACAGTAAATATTTGTACATATAACATTTTAACTTGTTTTTATGTTTTTAAGTATAGCATACTTATTTATAACACTGATGTGTACATTATAGAATTGTAGGTATCTCTCTAAGGGGTCACTCCTCCAATTTCCCATAAGACCTACCCCGGCCATCACGGTTTTGTCAACCGCGGTCTAGGTCAGATACCTAACCCTCGCGGTTGGCGTGGGACTACTGTATATCCTTTAAAACGAAGCAAAATTTATCATTATGCTTATTATGCCCTTGAAGATGACTAATCAATATTGTTTTAGAGAATATCTGTAAACTTCTAATGTCATAGAGTGACGGTAAAAACCAAACGTAATTAGTTTCAAAGAAGGTAATAAAATTGCGAAAAATTTCGATCGGTGTTGCATAATGCTGATCAGTGGCGGATTTAGATATTCTGGGGTACTGGCACAAAAACTTGGGGTTGCTGGCGCAGGACAATTGGGGCTCTTGACGCTAAACTATGTGCGTGCACCTAATATAGACGTGTATGTCAGGCAGAGCAACCAATAGCACACCAACAGAAGCGCCATCCAGTGAAAATAAAGTTTTGCGGTGCAAAAAATGAATTTTCCTTCGTGATTTCTAAATTGAGATATTTAATACTACTGGAATTATGTATCAGATAAAATTGAGAGAATTCCACGCCATTCCGTTCCTCCTACGGAAATTAATTTAGTTTATTGATATATTTTCAGATTCTTGATTGATATATTTTCAGATTCTTAACACTCTAAGTCGGGTTTTCAACTGGTGGTACGCCTACCACTAGGGGTACGTCTTGAAGGAGTACGAGAGAGTGTTAAAGATTATAATTTTTCTTCTTATTTGTCATTCACGAAAGACTTCGAAATAAAAAGTTTTGATGTTACGAGTAAGAACAACGTTATAGAAAAGAAAACGAATTTTAACGTTATACACATGAGTTATCTATCTTAATTAATACAAGTTTTATTCATTTTGTTATCACTTTTAATTGCACTAATGGATACGGGACCACAAAAAAATGCTAGGCCAGCAAAAAGAGGTTGAAGAGCCCTGTCTTGGGTCGTCTGTGTGGATGAGAGATTTCGTTACGGATCCATTCCTATATGTATTCTGATTCGTTTTTAGGAAGATTTACTTGAACTTTTTGTGCCTCAGCCAGCTATAATCCTTGGCGTACGGTGCTGCACAGTGCATTCATTTTTATTCAAGTAAGCAATTAAGGCAAAGATTACGGTCAATAAGAATATATACTGAAGTATTAATGGAACAACTGTAAAAATAAATAAATTGAGGCATGGGTTAGTAATACACGCACTATGTTCTTTTCGCGCAGGAGATATTTCAGGAAACCAGTCTTGAAAAAAAATTAATAACGTTGGTCCCGTGTATTAGCCCTCGGCATTGCTGTAGTGTGTAACTTGACGTTTTCTGGTTTTTAATCAATTCCTCTCATAAAGAAGGAAGCGCGGTCTTGGTCCGCAGAGCTCTTACGTAACGTCTCGCAGAAGTTGACGGCAGTTAATCCGAGAGTTTCTTGGTTTTATCGATCCTGCCCGTCTTCGTGATTGAACATTTCGCTCGTCCATCTCTCGATCAACTCACCCGAGCGGACGCACCTGGCTAGACTCTCTCTCCCTCTCATGTTCTTGTCCGCAATGAACTTCTCCCATTCCTACTTTTCCTCCCCTTCAGTCGTCTTTAACAACCCGCTTCACTGAGTATCCTTCTTACTAAGCACTCTCCGTTCTGAGAAAGGGGTTCGCAGTCATCTATCTTTCAATTAAGCGCTTCGAAGAGTTACAAGAGTTGGCTAGGTTGCTTAGGCTTCCCAGCTTTAAGCGCAAAAATAACCCCGATACAGTCGGCGAATAAATTCCCCGGAGAAATTCTAACCTGTTTACAGATGACGGCGTTTGAAGTGATGAGATTAAATTAATTTAAATGGTAATTTGAAAGCTATTTGTTTCTACACTGTCCTTGCGATTATAAGTAATTTTGTTTTTTTTCCTTGAATAATTCGGTCGCTAATATAGCCAAGATCCTAAGGTAGTGATGGAATTTATTTTAAGAATCGGACGAAAATTATTGCAATACATCCTTCTATTCGCGAGCATGACTGCGAGAAAACATCCGTAAATAAGAGGAAGACACAAGTCCAGTCAAAAAAGACAATCACCTATTAAGTGCTTGATCAATTTATGATAACAGCCCTCCAGTTCATGCAGGCGTAAATGATTCGGCTTAAGAAATGATATTATCGATCAAATAATTTTTGTATTCTAAATTTGACTCAAAAAAGAAAGGGCAAAGTGATACGAAGGGACATGAGAGTAAGAAAAACTTATAACTATTTTTCATTGATTTTAATCCGTTTAAAATATGTTTTTGTTGCAAACTCGTCGCTTTGAGGGACACATTTAGAAAATGTGCTATGTTATATATTTCGTGTATGCTTCCATTCTTGAAAAAACCTAGCAATGTAATTCATCGAAGAAACTTACTTTTTGATGTTTATTCACTTTCCCTTTAACAAATATGTGAAATTGGTAATTGATCATCTTATATTATACTACCGTAATCGTCGGCGAACTTTTTGGCAGGTTTTTATTGGTTGACGGGCCAGCCAATCAGAGATCGGGACGTTATTGTTTATATACCTTGGTTACATTATATGTTTATCTAAAAAGAACGATTAATTGTGCGTGTTCTTATTTGCAAGATTAATAAAACAATACATTTATTTTAGTTTATAGGTTTGTATAGAATTTTGGGAAGCTTATATCTCTACCACTGTTTGGACTATTTTTACTATCCATAATTTGTAAAAATGCAAAATACTTCTGTTGTGTACTCTCGAGCCCCTTGAAGATATTACGTCAATTTGTTTATTTTTCTGTTCTGTTTACGAAGAAAAAAGTTTAAAAGAACTTAGCAAGATCAGTACATTTTATTTATCAGATCATTCGGAAAAGTTTAACGAAGGAAGAAGTTTAAAAAACTTAGTAAGGTAAGTTAATTTTATTTATTTCATCACTTGGAATATTAAAAAATTAAATCAAAGAAAAATTAAATTAAACTTATCCTAAATCCCCATACAGGTTAAAAATAAATAAGAAAGAAAAACCTGTTGATAATTTGTTCTAACTGGTATTGAAATACTGGATTTTCCTGGACACCGCTGGGTACTTCATTGTAACATCTTTTATAAATAAAATGTCTGATCAAATGAATTATTTAAAAAATCAAAATTAACTTAATGTGACAGCGAAGCGTCACAGGCTCCCTCGTCCAGTTAACTTTTGTAGCAGCTGAGTAAACGTGATAATTTACTAAGTAGTGCTCAGGGGAGTAACAGATCGTCCTTTACTTTTTAAATTCAGCGAATGACTAATAACCGTTGAGGACAACAACACTTGTTTAATTAATTAAACGAAAATCTGTTTAATTAAGTCGTGAAATGACTCTAGGAGTAACCTAGATCATCTACTAGATTCAAATCATAAAGTGAGTTCCACATTACATTTAAAAAAATTTAATTTTCAGGTTTTGGATTACATGACAATCATTATGGCATTACAATAATATTTTATTACGTTTTTCATAGAAATGCATAACAAATCTTTAAGAACCCTAAAAAATCTTAGTTTTACAACTCTAAAGTATCCAATAATTTAGCTTTGAAAATTTTCAATATTTCATAGATTTTAAATGGTCAGAGGAAAAACTTAACTCCACCTGTTTTTGAAAGCAGTTTATCATGGGATCAGAAAATTTCATGAGTTTGTTTTAATATAACTTCTAAAACAGGTCTCATAGAAGCAGGTAGCTTACAGAATAATGTGTCGACAGTACTTTAGATGCATATAATTTTTTCCCTGAGAGGCAATATATTGTGATGTAAAATAATTCAAATGACATAAAGCTTTTCTGTGATATAATTCGAAAAATAAGAGTTACTTTTGGTACCAAATAGCCTTTTCCCAATATCAACAAAAATGTTAGAAAGAGCATAAAATTTCTTAAACGCTAACTTTGAAATATCAAATGAACGAGTGACCATTCTGCTGAATAATAAAGAACAAAAAGAACTCAGTTATTTCCTCGAGGGATCATAATTCAGGGTCTACTTGAAAAAAAAATTAAAGACGCTGAAAAAATAAAACCAGAATCGTAATATAATTGTTTTGACTGGGTTCCATAACTAGTTTTTAAATTATGTTAATGGGCATTTTAAAATTTAAATGCTGAAATATTCGAGACTATAAAAATAGACGTTACAATGCGACGGGCTTTCCGGAAAACTATAAATAAAAATCGTAATTGATTAACAACGGCGGTAACAGTAAAACCGAAGGACCGGGGAAAAACTACATCGCCGCACAAAGTGTGAGCGAAAAAATAAAATACGATCGACTTGGTCGCACCATTTTTTACTCGAAACACACGACCTTCATTCCCTCCTTCCTCTCTCTCTTTCCAAATCTCTATGGGTTCACAGAGAGTGTCGGAGTGTAAAACTTTCATTATTACAAACGAAGAACGAAGGAAAGGGGGAAAAGAGAGGAGTTCGAGCGACGATTGACGGATGGAAAATTCGCACTCGCGTTTCTCATTTTTTTCCTCGCTTTCGATTTGGCTATATTCTCCCAGTTTTGTCACTTAAGGCACCGTGCCTCGCCAGACCGGCATTTTGAACCGGTTGGCACATCAAATGAGATGAAAAAAGAGGAAAGGGGGCGCTCAAAAGGAGACGTGGTGAGCTAAATGAAAAAGACAAAATAACGCCGTTGTGAGAAAAAATAAAACGAAAGAGAGGAAAAAACGTGAAGCTCGACGAGGAAGACTTTGGCTGTCGGGCGAAAAGTGAAAGGGGTTTAAAAGCGATAAGAATCGCGAAAAGTAGAGACCTTCTCGCAATCTCCGACTTCCTTAAGGACCAATTACAATTTCTTAATGCGCCTCCCTGCTTCTTTTTCGGGAAGAGAAAACATTCTCAAGATGTTTAATGGAATCGGCAATATTCCCTTTTCACGACCAACTTTTGAAAGTCAATGCGCTTGCATGTTTGTGAAGTTGCTTTTCAAGCGTGTTTTTTTAAGTACGCCTACAATAAAAAGTAACTTTTCGGCCTCGAAAATGTCATTTTACTTATTGCGTGTACCGCCTCATTTATTATTTCTGCTCATAAATAGTTTGCCATTATATGGTGACTTCAACGACCGACTTTCCCGTTGATGGTTTTCAACGCTTTTAATTTATTAACATTTCTAACCTAAAATTAATAAAATTTGCCTTATATCGGCATAATAAATAGATAAGAATATTTTTCATCGAGTTTTGCATAATATTTTTATTTTCAGGGTATATAGCGATTATAATCAACGGATAAATTTATTTTTAGTCGTATCAAAATAAATTTTGCATTATTTTTTGGATGCTAATGAAAGTAGGAGAAAAATTGTCATAACATCTATGTATAATTTTGATTTGGCACTTCGTGCCGCGGGGATGCCCGTGGTGTAGTGGTTAGGACGCTGGCTGCTACTCGCCTGCTGCTTTATCAAGGCAACGGGCACGAACCTTGCGCAAGTAGGATTTTTTCCAAGGTCGCCCGGCCCCGTCTGTGTGGTTTGAGGAGACCGCGCAAATTCAGCGTTCCGTCCTTCGGAAGGGACGTTAAGCCGTTGCCCCCTTTGGTGTTCTTCGTTAAGAGTAGGCTTAAGAGGTGGCTAATGTCGGCACCGTGTTTCCCTTCTCCCTTGTGATTGTGTTCGGTGTGGAAGGGGTTATGGCTATAATAATCTAAGAGATTGATTAGCCAAAAATACACACACACACTTCATGCCGCATGCCAATGTTTTTGGCAGAAATGTAATCTTTAATACAACTTAGTTTTTAGCGTGATTTTTTGGTTGATTTTTATTGAAGTTTGCATTTTTATAATTTAATGAAGAAATAATTAATTGATTCTTTTTTCAACTTTGCGGCGTGTTTATGAAAATTACCCAACTTCGCAGAAACGTTGCTGGCATAAAGCAGGGCCGACAATAAAAAACCACGTCAACGATGTTTTCGTTATTTCGGGAGATGTAGCCCAAAGGTTTCGGTAATATTTAAAGGTGACTCGTCTGAAAATGTTTCCCTTTATGATTCTCTACAGCTACCCCGGAGGATTTATATAATGAATTCCATAAAGTGCTTGCTTAAAAGCAGCCATAAAACTGTCGGAGAGCTGAATTGGGAGAGAAAAACAGCTTTTCTGTGGGGAAGTGGATATCAGCTAGTGACTCCCAGAGGCGTTACTCCAAGGGAATGGCGAGGAGCCAGTATATCGTGTTGCCCGGTCGAGACTCTCATGACAACTCCGTTCTCAGCCGGTTCGACGTAGTTGGATGTATATCAGCGAGCAGGTTATTTTGCGTCAGAGACAGATAGAAAAACACTTCAATTCAGCGCACCAAAGCGATCTTTTAGCTCTTACATTTGCTAGTTTTGTTTGAAGCATTTCCATTTTCAATATTTCCAAGGAATTTATGGGAAACGGTATCATAGTGATCGGTTTAACGCTAAAAAACGACTTCATTGCAGTGGTAGCCTATTGAATAAGTTAATTTTAGTTAGTATTTATGAGTGAACTTCATATTTACGCCAAGAAATTTTTCACAGTACTCTTTTTTATGTTCCTAGTCAAGCTGTAATCTGAAGAGCAACAAAATGCTGATTCCAGCTACAACAAACGTTTGACCGCCAAATAAAATGTTATTATAATAAAATTTTAACTTGTAACTGTCTTTAGCATGAAGTTATAAAACAGTTTTAACTTTCAGGTGCAAAATTTTCACACTTTAGCTGAATGTTATTTAATGACTGTTTCTGACGGTAGATGGTACAAAAAATTGGCAACTTTAATAAAAAGCATTTAGTTTTTTATCCAAGGGCACTTTATTTGATCTAGATTATGAAAGCAAATTATTTATACTCAACCTCTTAACTAAACTTTATGATTCTGAAAATTCATGCTTAAATACAAATGACCCGGGTATGAGTTTTAAAGTAGTCGAGCAGTGAATAAATACTGAACATCCTTTGGAAAAATTTAATTATTTTTATATTTATATGTAATAATATTTTATCTAAAGAGATTATTCTTTATTTACTACGCGGTAATGTCGGCAATTTAATGCCGGCGGTAAACTAGCTTAGTGGCATAAACGAGAAGCATCTCGAGTGAGTTATGTGCGAGATCAGTCTCGGGAAAAAAGTTTCTCGGGTACCAGAGAACTGAGTATGTTAATCATTTCTGCGGATCTCTGCTCATCGTAAAGGTTAGGAATCACGTTGCGAGTTATGGTTGAACTTATCGGACAAAGTAAAATTGGTGAAAGACCGCCCTTTAGGTCTAGAAAGCTTTAAGGTAAAATTGCCAATGAAAGATACTCGATATTTTGTTCCAAAAGCAAGTACAAACGTCTACAGCTTACGAAAATATATGTATTGATTGTTGCTTAGCATAACTTCGCCTGCAATTCTTTAATTAGACATGTGTATAAGGAGCTTCTCTTTCGTTAGTTTATGGTCGATTTTGATATGTTTTTGACACGCAGGTTGAATAAGAACCTACAGTAAGAATATTGGTTTTTACAATCTAGAAACTATTTCACTCAAGAAAACTAATGCCACAACTTCAACAATAATTTACCCGTAAAATTTACGAAAGTCTATTAAAGAGAGTCGAGCTCTTTTTTAGACACACATGCCTCTCAATTATGCGTCCAGTTCATGTTGAGAGCCATCGAATCGATTTGAAATAACCACAGTTATTAAACAGAAACTTATAAAATTGAATTATAACGAGAAATGCGAAAAGAATAGCAAACATAAGAATAAATATCAATGACACATGTATGGCCTTGAAATTGTTTTATCGGTCAAAGGCATCCATACGGAATAATTGGTTAGAAACGATGATTAATCTCTATATTTGGAATTGTAAGACAAAATATGATATTCCAGCGAATATAATAAAGGATAGGATATTTAAAAACTATTTCCTACCCAATACCTAAAAACTTAACTGCTAGATAACGTAAATATCACATGTTTTAGTGAAGTAATTTGTTTAACTAATGCCATAATGTGTTTTGAAATTATTTATGGCGTATTTTTATCGCATCCTCCGATTCATTCCTAATTATTTTAAATTACTGAGTTATGCATAAATGTGTTGCAAAATTGTGTGTGTATGCATTTGCGTATACACACGCACATATATACACACGCACGCACACACGTGGATGGGTTGTGTACGCATATTTTACCAACTTATTCCACAGGACGGACGAAAACATCTCCATGTTTTTCCACGAACCAACGGTGTTCCTCTTTACACAAGCAAATTTGCTTATTTCTCTCTTTCCTTGTTTGGTCTTTTTCATGGATTCTTATCTTTCGGGAGAAGAAAACTCGTTTATCTAAGCCATCACCTGCGTCCGAGCCAGCAATTTTTTATAAGGACGAGAGAATCTCTTCCCTTTCGGTTGACGAATTTGTCCAAATCCCACGTAACAATGGGAGAAAAGTAGATGAATGTCGCGAGTATGAAACAATCGGTCCTCGCCTTTGGATCCGATGTTTCTCTCCTCGGACAGTGTCGAACCCCACTCAATCTTCTCCCATCAAGACATCCCTGTCTGTCTCTGTCTTAACCTTCCAAACTCTTCCCTCGCTTAACCCCCTTCCTTCCTCTACCTCGACAAAATAACTCCCCACGAATCCCACCCTCACCAATCCTGCACAAAATTCAAAGATTTTACCGCAGCTTGGACAATGATCATCATTCTAGCGTGCGGTTTTATGCTAGTGTTTCTTGATTGCAAAATGGTCGAATGTTGCATGAAAAACAAAAAATATCGACTTTTCAGACAGAAGTTCAGAACGCTCAGGAAAATATGTAGGCAAATATCTTCCACGACCTTTTCAGCAATTCCTTGAATTTTTTAAATTTAACTGTCCTAAATTTAAAGTCACCATCATTACACAAAATTGGACACGCCATGAAGTAAAAACATTTTATTATGTGAGCAAAAGGAAAAGATCTGTATCATCGACGCTAATATTATTTACGTAAGGCTTGAAAATTTCCTCAAAATTATCATAATATCTGGCGATCGGGTAATGATATGAATCTTTTTTCGTGAATTATTTATTCAATGAATAATAAACCTCCGGATATTAGGAACGTTTTCTCATGTATACCATTTCTCGCAAAGGAAAAACTTCAAGGACAAATTCCTATAGCGGTAACGTCACGGAGACTGCTGAAAGAATTTTCGGAGATATTTCTTGTGAAGGCATTGTCCCGAAACAATTTGTCAAGGGATGCTCATTCAAACTTGAATTGGTGAATCAAACTGGTAATTTGTGTCTCAAATGTACGAAACGAGTAATTTCTTTGGTCATTCAACGGTCGCGTAAACTACATGCGCATTTAGAAGGCAAAGTTGGCGTCGTCAGTGGTAATTCGCCACGAATGAATTCCAAAAAGAGTAACTATCACTGCACTGAAGTGTGTGTGTATATATATATATAATTTATATGGCTTGGAAACAATAAAACAACTGGGCGCTTTATCTAAAGCATGAAGAGGAAATTGATCCTTCAAAAAATAATTTGGATTGAGATCACCGAATGCGCTCCTCATATGCTAAGTTCGACATCGTCCAGTCTGTCTTCTATCTTCCCTCCCACCTGCACCTCTTATTCGGCGAGGGAGGTTTATATTATAAAAAAACCATTTCACACGATGCTCTCTCGATCAAATCGGTCTACCGAATGCCGGGACCACGCAGTACACGGGAAGGAGATGGGAGGCATAGGGTAGGAGGCCTGAGAGTCTGTGCTGCTTCCTTCCCTCCCTCCCATCTTCGTTAAGTGGCCTCCTTTGAAGCGACTGCATCCATTACTTCGAGGAGGGGGGCGGGGAGAGGTCGGTTCGGTGTGTCTCTCATCCATCCCCCCACCTAACTCGGCCTAAAACACACAAAAACCTTCACCTTCCCCACCATCCCACCGTTTCCCCCACCCCCTTCTCCTACCTCGTTCCCGGCTTCCCGAACAGAAACGCTGTAATTTTATTAAATGATTCAGACCTGATCGGTCTGGCTGCTCGAGGAGTATAGACGGCATGGTCGAAAAAATTAATGGTCCAAGCAGGTGCGTTCCGAGGGATTTCCTGCAGGAAATATCTTTTTGGTGTTGCGCCCGGAGATAACGCTGGGATCAGCTGGTAGAGACAACTTGGAAAATAGGGCGTTTAAAAGCATTTCCTTCCGTACAGTTGCAGAATCGAGCATACAGCGAGGCATTTTTGTGATCTACTTATTGCATAGTTTTACTCAGTAAACGATTTTAATGGAAACTTGGCTTGTTTTGTTCGTGTGAATATTATCTTAGGCTCGGAAATAGAATATTCTTAAAATTTACTAATAGTTGCAAATATGTTTAATTAAAAAGCGTTTCACTAACGATTAAATTAATCGTTGCAGTCAGTTAATGAGGAGCTGCCTGGCATTAAATCTGCGATCACTAGCGCTCACTCTAGATTTACTCCTAATTAACTTTCATGATTCGAGAAAGAGATTTTAAAAGTTTGACGTTTCAGTTTATCATCCTCTTTGTAATATCCGATTCTTTAAGAAAGACACCACCATTCTCAAGGTCTTAGTGGTATGGCGGTAAAAGTAACCTGCCGAAATGCAGCATTTTCCATTTTAAAACGAATGTACGAGTATACTATACTTACCTATATTATAAACCTAGATTTTAACTCGATGGCAAAATATGCACATATCGTCCTTACAAATGGATTTTCATTGATGTAATAAAAAAATTTACACGAGTATTTTCTGGTGCGATAATTGTTCAAAAATTGACAGTCAATCCTACCTGGAATCCAATAAACGATCATGTTAAGTCCTGAGGCGGAAAAACGTTTGAGAAAACCAGATTAATATATCAGACCTAAAAGTGTTTCCAATCGTACGAATTTTGATATGATGATTTAGGAAACAGCCGTTTTATACACTAAACTATGCCATTCATTTATGTCGAAGTAACTTTCCATAATGCGAAATTTTAATGTCAATAGTCATAAAGTGGCTGTTCTTCGTCTAATAATGCTTGGTTTGTGAAGAATTTTTTTACTCAATCTATCATCTTCAGTTACGGTCGGGTGAGTAGGTAAATCGCCACACTGCGGTGGAAATATTTGAGGTGAAGTCTTAAGAGAGAATAGGCATTGAGGAGGAGCGAGGCAGCACACTAATCGACGGACCTCGGAGGCGTCTATAAATATTACGAAGAATGCTCCTCTATTTCGTAAAGGACTGCGCCAAATATGGTCGTGACTGGGCCTAACGGGAAATGATAGACGCTCTCACATAATTCGAACCAATGCTTACCCTCGGATGATTTTAATAACGGGGCATCCCCGGAGGTCTTGGGAAAACCCGGAGAGAGGGAATGGGGTCTGGATTGGGCGAAAAATATCGGAAGCACGACGGTGAGTTATGGAGTTGATTGGTTTCCACGACCGGGAAAAGAAAAGGTTTTACGCTAATTAGATAAATGCTCGAAAAAATAATCGCGGCCATATATCTTCAGATTTTAAAAAAGTTACCCTTCTAGTTTTTTTTACTTAATTCGTGGGAGTTAATTCTGCGGATGATGAAATTTGGATAATGCCAAATTAGACAAGGTCAACCTGAATAAATTTCCGAGATCCACTGCGTCATAAGTGCATGCTTGACCAGTTGCTTTATTAAAATCATAATTGCACAACGAATCAAGATTAAATCATTTTTATTCTTCTCATGAGGTAATGCCCGTGAATTTCGAAGTGAAATTGAGAATATTCGACATTTTATCTAGGATAGGACTTCATACTAACTGATTTAATATAGCTTTAATTGTTTATTATATTAAACTATTAATACACAAATTAAATTGATAACCCTTTTGTCATGATTGGTTAAAAGCGATTTCATAATCTAATAGATAAAGTAGTAGCTCCTATAGCCATAACACGGTTGAGCAAATCAGTATTTATTAGAAAAAGCATTCTGTGTCATTGCGGATACCTAATTTATACCTTAACTGCGCATCTGGTTTACTCGATTCATAGCTATCTAGACCATTTATTAGATTCAAGCCATGGCATGAGCTCCATAATTAACTTTGAATCTCATCAATGTTTGGCATTCATAATCGCTTCGCAAAAAGATGATATAGACTTCATTAATTATAATAAAAATATTAATAGTCATTTATTAAAATAAAATGAGCAAAATTGAAAAAATAGATTTTTGATTCTCTAAAAAAAATAAATAAATAACTTTTGGAAAGTCCGTGTTTGCATTTGAACAACAGTTAGAAATACCACATTTCTGCATACCATCTAATAGATTTTTGCACAATAATCATGAGGCTTAATAGAGTTTTACTCCTGGATTTGAAAAATTGTTTCCTCCCACGGATAACCACAGAACACGATTCCCTCACATTCCAAAAATATTAAATACTTCGGAAAAAAATACGGAAAAATAAGCAAGAAATTTCGGGAAGAATTTCCGTCCTGGTGTCAGCACCCGCGAAGAAGACCTGGGCAACGTATGAAAAACACCTATAACGTAAATTAAAATTCCATATTTATTTTCCCTCTCGCCCTAAATTTGACACCCCCGAGGGTGTAATTCGCAAAACTATTTCGCGGGCCGAAAATAACAGACTTTTTTCCCGAAAATAATATACAAAGGTCTAATAATAGGACGAAACGGCTTGAAATAATATCTCCCATTCCCGAATTTGGCGCAGTGGATAGTAACAGGTAGGTGAGAGAGATTTGGGCAAGAAAGACGTAGGGAGTGGAGTGCAGAGTGAAGCAACTGACGCGAATGCCATGTTGAAAGGAGTTTCCGGTATGCACGATTAATACACATTTTCAACACTTGGTGAGCGCAGGTGAATTGGTTCACGAATGGACGTTGCAATCCTTGCCATCCTACTCAGAGACACAATAGAATATAAAAAAATTCTCTTTATTTTCCTCCATGCCTAAATACCTAAATCCTACCAAATATTCTGCGCAAATACTTCACTAACTGGAAAAGTTAGAATTTAAAACATCCTAAAAATGTCTGTAATAAATTATCTGTTGAAGGTAAAAATGAATGATTTTACTGTAAGAGAAAGAAGAAAATAATCCTTTGGAAAAATACCGTTTTCCTTAAATCTTCTACAAAAGAATTTTAAAATCTCATCTTCTATTTATAGATATATTTTTATTAATCAAATCTACCGCACCTTTCAACAACTGACAGAAAATGAAAGGTTTCCTTTTCAGTTTTTATGATCTTGCATCATTAAAAAAGTCATATTTCGTTAATTTTCACAGAAATTCAACAATTGCCTCTTTTGTCGCTAGCAAACTGTTCTTAAAAAATCATCATCAGGCGAATTTAAATTACCTGACCCCACATCATTTCAAACGTAACTTCAAAATAATCGGCTCCAATAATTATCGAGTTGATTTGCCCATTCCTATGAAGAATTTGTTCGCCATCATTCCTTGATCATATCGATAGCGCGTAAATAACGTTTAGCACGAAAGAAATACGATGTGAAGAGCCTTTTAGTGCGTTGGCCTCGCGGTATACGACACTTAAGCACGACTGCAGAGGAATGTTTTATTTCGTCGAAAATCTGTTTACACAGTATCTGGTAGCACGCATATAAAGGTTAGCATCTTTACCTGGACAGAAAAATCCGAATCTTTCACGGCACCATGTCAACGCAAACATCTCCAAATATGGCGAGTTGACGCAGGAGAGCATGCAACGCTTTCCGGACATGAATCAAACACCTGGTATGCCATAAATGTGTCAAAGAATAATACCCTAAACCTCAAAGGGATTCCATTGCGCTTTGTTCCGTGGATTTAATGGCGGTTGAATGCTAATTTTTATCGTCTTTGAACAGGAACTTCGGTTGAAAAAACGAAATTATGTGCAGGACGTTGGACAACACGAATGGCACAATGACTGTTCTTCGAGGATTTACAAATCAATTCACGCGCGGGGGCGGAATTCTCGGCTTTGTAAAGGAAAGAAATTAATCTCAACCCGCTGTGACGTAGACGTTGGATGCAGCAATTCGGTGGAAAAAAGCGTCACCTGGCGCTGTTTTCGTGTTTGATTTCAACGGCCCGCTACGAAATAAAGGAGTCATTCCCGCGAGTACATTGTAAAAGATCCCTCCCGTGATACTAAGGCTCGCACAGTGGCTGTTTTATGCAGTGAACGTTTTACGCGGTGGTTGTCTCATGCAGTGAAAATAAAAGAACGTGGAAGTATTACGGTGGCCGTATAAGGTGTCCGTACTTGCCTTGAAAAATGTCGATATTTTTTTAGACCGGCAACCACCAAAGTCCTCGGCGAGCCTTTCCTTTTGCATCGACCTCCTCTATCTCATCATCAAAGAAAACGGAGAATGCAGCGAGAAAAAAAAGAAACGCGTAATTCACTCGCGCGTACTTACCTACTCTTGACGAACGTAGGGACCGCAATGCGATTGTTCTTTTTTATTTTGAACTGCGGTTTGAAAGCTTTCTCTCCCATAACCCCTTACGTTTCCAGTTACGATTTCGAAAAGATTGAGTATCGTTGGAAGATAATGGAACTCAATACGGATGAAGAATTTGCCTACCTTATTTTCCGGTGCAATTCAAAACAATGCATTGGAAAACCAAAGGAGAAGCAATCTCTTCGCTCCTAAAAATCACGCGCGTGGAGTTTCAAGACTGGGTGAGGTGAGGATGTACCATGTCAGAAATGTACCCAAGTAGTTCTACGTGAGGTACTATACTATAGATATATTATAGTACTATAGAAACAATTCCCCTAAGTCAGCTGTTCTCGATTGTTGTGTCGTGATGTGACGGGAGATGTGTCGCCAAAAAGTTCAATAACGGCTTGTAAAGCAGAGTTTACCTTTCTTTTGCTTATGTTTTTAAGACAAAAAACAATGTTTTAGGCTTAAACTCTTCATTATTACATACGTCTCCTCCTTTTTCATTTCGGCGAATCGTGCGTGTGTGTGTTATTCTGGCGAACCAGCCTCTTGGGCCATTATCGCTCGGAGGACTGTAGTGTGCAGTGTGTCACGCACGTGAGCATCGACAGTCATGCGTGCCGCGACGGAAAAAAGGTAGAGAACCGCTACCCTAAGCGATTCTCCGAACAACGTCAATGGAAATAAACCTCAGCCAGGAGTAAAGGGCACCGCTTTACCAATCAATTCACAGATTGTATCGATACGAAACAAACAACCCCGTTTCACTTCCACCTCTGCCCTAAAGGGCATTACGATCAAGGGTCAACCTCGGATTTCTGATCGTCGAAGAAAAGAAAACAGAATGGGGCTTGACAAACTCGCACTATGGTGTTAGCCTATCGGACTAAAGGGTAAAGACAAGAGATTTTTATGCGCTTGTTTTGCCGTAATTTTTCCCCCAGAAATTCCCCATTATGGCGGCCAAATAAGCGAACCGAGCGGTTTGGCAGAGTTTGCCCTCCAAAAAGTGAGAGGGCGCTTAAACGTAACCGGATACTTCCAATGCTTTTTGGCGTTGACGGAAAACACAGCGGAGGAATTATTCGGCTGTTACTCTCGCGTGAGTTACGACACCAAAATCTTGCCGGAGATGTATTATACACTCGTTGGCATAAAAAGGATGGTGAGGTTCCTGGGCTGTGGATGGGTTTGGAAGTTTAAGATCCTCGTCTTTGCCACTTATTCAGTCCTTTAAGAACATACAAATCCTCTAAATCCGGAACATAATGATTCCTTCTTTCTCCCCGCCTATTCCTCCCCTTCTAAAATGTACTAAATGCCCTGATAGCCGGGTCATTTCCTTTCTCATCCCACTCGCCAAGTTATCACTCCATTATCTATAAAAATGTAGGATAGACTGGTTACATTTGAATATGGATCTAATCTTTAAAAATGTAAGCAATTAAATACCACATCACATAAGTTAATTCCAAGTAATTAAGGAAAATATCTTGCAGAATTGCGTAGTTTTGTTCATTGGTATTAGTTATGCATAGTCTAAAAAATAAGGACGAAAAATACGTCATGTATTACAACTGATTAAATTAAGTACCAATTAAATTAATAATACGTTGGCATTTACGGTGGATAGTTGACACTAAATCTAAATATCGATTTTATTTGCCATATTTAAAATTTATATCCATTCCTTTTATTTCCAATCTAAACAAATATTTTTTTCTAGCCGCGAGGAAGTTATTGGCTTAAAGACTGTCATAGCACAAAACAATGGAGTAGTGATTAGCATTATCGAAAAATTATTTTGCAGGGATTTTCGCGTGACTGTTATAATATACATTATTCTTCGAAAGATTAACTTTTGCTCAGTTTTCAACAAATGTCATGTTCCTTTCTAGGTAGTAATTGGAGAAGAGTTTATTGGATACAAAATAATCATCGGTATGGGTCTCTTAGTTTGGCAGTTTATCTATTCAAAAGGACAAGGTAAACTTGGCTCGATCATTTCACCGAGATCAAAAATTAAATCTATGACATCAAACTCGGTGCCGCATCTTAGAACGACGTGTCCATTTCCTAGGATATATATCAGGGATGGCCAATCTGGGCCTGAACAGGAGCCACAATATTGCAATACACATCGCGGAAGAGCCGAAGTAACTTATGGAAAATATTTAACACAATGTAGCTGCTGGCGCATATAATAATAACATTAAAAACAAAAACTTACCCTTTTATTTGGTAGAATTTCTGGTAGTCTTTGAATTCAACAATTCTCTTACACAATATATTCGTAAAATTACGGTATATCTAATGCAGCCAAAGTTTTCAACTGTCAAAGAGCCACATGCAACTCCAAAGCCGCCGGTTTGCCACCCCTGATATATATCGTTTCTCGACCTTTAAGGCCACGCTCCGCCCGTCCCCATATTGAAAAGCATTTACGAGGAATATTACGAAACGAGTACGGCTGCCACCTCGCGCCCTTTCTGTCGGTCAGTTTAGTCTGCGAGTCGTCCATTTTATTGCAACGTAATGTAACGAGAGGTACCGTCCTCCCTAGCCAAGCACTCACGTCAGCCGTTACCATGGAGGTTTTGTTTTTTTTATTCCAAGATCCGCAAGGCGTGCGGCGAGGCGGAATCACGCGACCAGACTCCTCTCATCCCTCACCACATCACCGCTCAATCCGACGCGCACACTCACTCGCTCACTCACTCCACTACCCCTTAAACTAGTGCCACTCATACACACGCCACTGGGGCGTGTGTTTTGACTTTCGTCTCGCATACGCTCCTCCGACTATCGCCTTTGTCTTTCTCCTTCCAACTAACCCTTCTCTCTTCCTCCTTCCAACTAACCCTTCTCCATTCCACCTCCCCCTTCCTCCCTCCACCTCCCCCTTCCCCCCTCCACCTCCCCCTTCCTCCATCTCTCCCTTCCTCCTTCCACTTCTCCCTCCCTCCCTCCACCTCCCTCTTCCTCCTTCCAACTCCCCCTTTCTTCTTCCACCTCCACCTCCCCTTCCCCCTTCCTTCTTTCACCTCCCCCTTCCTCCAACTCCCTCCACCTCTCCCTTCCCCTTCTCCGCCCAATACCCTCTCACCCTTTGCCGCGTGTCTCCGAGGGTAATTCATTGAGCGTGACAAAGGCAAGGTCTCTCATATGTGCTGCATAAAAAAAAATCCGTACGTGCTCTGCTTTTTCAACCCCGCTCGGAGCATGCCTTACTTTCAGTCGTCCTGAAATAGACCATAAGTGCAGTCTTATGCATTTTTCTTCGAGACTCGCTTTTCAAGCCTTCCTTGGTAACACAAACGGTGCAAACATATTTTTCAGTTTGTGGACCACCCAGATACAGAGAAAAACTAGCAGAAAATACAGGTAGTTCCCTAAAAAATGTTGGTTAAATCGAGTAATATGGGTTTTTGATTTATCTCCCAGCCTTTGAAACACCTTTCTACCGATATTGATGGATTAAGAACTTCCCACAGGTGCATTTGATATGGGTGCCCTTATAACCTCGGATTTTAAAAATACGATACTCCTTTGCATCTCTAGTGCTTAGTATGAACCAAATACCACAGATATGAACATTATTTTTACGCCTCTTTCATCTTGACGTGGGCTAATTAATTTATTCGTTGAATAATTAATACTCAACGTCAATTATCCTACGACTTAAAATAATACGTAATGTATTAAAAGTGAAAAATAACAAAATAATGCGAGCAACCTACCAATATGAAGAAGTTGTCTTTAATGAATAATATCTTCAATGATAGCCGACAAAATAAAGGCGTAAATCCATTGAGACACAAGCGCATTGAAGGTAAAAAAGTCGACAGGTTTGTAGCGCCCCACAGTCTCACACCCGTCCACGCTTGAAAAAAATACGTCGCCCTGCATATATATATATGCATGTATATACGCCACGGCCAACTATCTTAAGAAAAGAATCCGTGACCGCTGTCCAACGCTCAATTTTTTTTCAATCTCGCTGGAGAAGATATTCAATTCTTTCCGGTCCGGAGGGATCCCTCTCTATCTCTCATGGGGGAAGAAGGAAAGATAAAAAGTAAAACAGAACTTGGGGAGTTTTAGTCGAATGCCTTAAAGGGGCCCCCTTCTCCCTCCAACGGGGCCGGTTCCCTCGCCTCCGATACGCCCCTGCTACGTCATGATAAATCTCGGAGATCTCTCCCGGGCTCCATGGCGGGGAGCCACCAATTACACCAGACGCCGCCACCGCTATGCAGACCCCTTTGGCGGCTTTCGAACCAGGAGAATTATGGATTCTTACCGAAAGGAAAAGGGAGAATGGGGTGGGGATGGAGGTCGGAGAGGGAGGAAAGAAGGAAAGTGGGAGGAGGAGGGTATATGAAACGAATGAAACAATGCACGGCCGAATAACAATGGAAGGGTAGTCTCTCTTATAAGGACCCAAAGAGTTTATAAATATCGCTTGTGCAGGCACTGACGACGGGATGGGTTCCTGATTTTTATCAACTGTAATTTTTTTTTACTTTCCTATCTGCGTATCAGAGGGAGTAATTTTTTTTAAATCCCACACATTTAAGTTTCTCTGTGTTAAGTGTTTTACGTTGCTCAAATCTTGAATTTAATCTTTTTAAAAATTGATAAGGAATATTATGTTAATGAAATGAAATGGTTCTCATGAAAAATGGCTTATTGTTTTTTGAACCAGAATTAATCGCAACGCATCGGGGAAGTACTTAAAAATCTGGATGCGTGTTGCACTTAAAAATTGAAAATACTTATAACTTTATAAAATTACATAAAACTAACTGAAAAGATCAATCTAAAATTGTTCGGATGACTTAAATACAGCCAAAATTGGTTAATTTTCATTTTACTCCTAAAAACGTTAAATATTTTTGTAACAGCTAATTTAAAAATACTAAAAAAACAAGGTTATCATAAGAGTCAAGTATCCAAAATTTCCTGGAAAACAATACTATCGGTGATTTTTCATCCGTGTGCTTAGTCCAGCATTCAAACTGAGTATCCTAATTATGTGACAATCCAGAATTCTGAAATTCAATTAATGACCAGCTTTATCATGTCGCAATCGTGACGTACTTATTAGCTTTTATAAATAAATTGATCATTTGACAAGTTATAATATAGATTCTCATTTAAAATGTACCTTAAATCATGTTATTTAAAAAATATTACTTGGAAAGAGAATGAAAATTACATTACAATGTTATAAATCTATAATACCTAATGGCAACAAATAATCCGTACAAAACATGAAATTTTGAAATAATATAATTAATGCAACTAAATATAATGTTGATGCAAAGCCGAAATTTCTTCGCCATTAATATGTTTGGCTCTAACTTATGTTTAAAATATTATTTACCGTATCAATTTTTGCAGCAGGAAACAAGTATTTAAATCAAATGATTGGTATTACAACTTGCTGTATCGTAATGCGTAATAACATACCTTACATTGTCACTGTGACTCTTCGATTCAAGACAAAAATTCTGAATAGATTCTATGGAATACGGTGACAATATGTTCACCTACATCAACGCCTTTTAAGGCACCTATGGTGTTAGACTATAGATTTTACAGCGCCATTTCCTCACGAAATGAAATGCTCCACAAGAACACATAATCGAAAAATGATAGTTAATAAAATAAAGAAAAGTGCAACACTTCTACGATGCCATTATGAATGCAAATGGTGACCAAACAATGGAGGATAGAGAACAACGTCGCTGCATTCTTTATTAGGAAGCGTAAAACGACTGCTTTTTTTAAAGAATGACAAAGTAACGAGGCATGGAGTGCCGTATGAAAAGGCAGAACAGTATGCTCTCGAATGAGGCGAATATCCCGCGATGTAAATAACAAGTGGGGGAAGAATTGTGAAAGGCATAAGGCGCTTTTTTCTTGTTTTAGGATTATGACGACATCATCTTTGGTTGAGATCGACAGTCTCAGAATATAGTCTATAAATTTCCTTTAAAATTATTAAATCAATGCTATGTAATAAATATGTTTTCCATTTAAAAGTTGCTATGACAGTTTTATTTCCCATCGTTAAAAATCTAAAATCTTTCCTTCTTTTTTTGGATTAAATACAAATGTCTACGTCAATTCGGCAACGATTTGAATTTAGTCTTCAAAAATAATTAACATCACTCTTTTAGCATTAGAACTGTGTAAATCCAAAGCTCCAATATTAATTTTAACTAATTTAAATGCAAATTTATAATGCCCTGCATCGATACCATGCTTTTTATGGGGGATAGAAATGAAACTAAGAAGTTGGAAAAAGACACCGATTACTTCCCAGCAGCTAATTCAACAACAACCAAATTTCCGTCATGTTTAGTCCTCATGTAGACCGCTCCATCCTGAAAATTTGGTCTTTCCAAGTGGCAGGATTCAAGAGATATTGCTCGAAGAGTTGGACGGACAGACAGACAAACCGAATACATACGCGATTAAAGAATAGCGCTATAGAGGTTATAAGGTCGAAGTTTCCTTATGTATCTGTTTAAAAACAACGCACATCCTGGGAGAACGTCGGACAAGACCTTATAACAATTCGAAGAGACGCGCCTTCTCATTCCCACCCCTTTGGACCTCCCATTCAATGACGGAGGCCCCCGTGTCCGGGAAACGTCTGTGATCAACTCTCGAGTAAAGGGAAACAAAATTACTGGCGTGTTTGTTTATCGTCGCCATCTCGATGGCTCTGGGCAAGATGAGACAGAGGAAGAGTATTCAGTGTGTTGAAGGATTTTTTAACGTATGCACGGCAAGCTTAAGGAGGCCCTTCGACTTATACTTATAAAAAAATTCCTCGTGTATCATCGCTTATTGTGAGCGTGAAATGGCCTTTCTGGGCCTTCCATCAAAGTCGGGTGGGAACCATGTGAGGTTACTCGGGAATCGTAACTCAAACTTATATAGTCCATTGGAAGAGTCTTATGGCGTTAATTTTCGGAGTGGCGAGTCGTTAGTGGTTATGATGGAAGTGTTAGTGGAAGAAATTTTGCATAGAGAGTTAAATTATTCATACTTGAGGCTGTTTATTGTATTTTTACATTGCCGAATATCACGCAAATGCTGTTAATAAAATTCGGGGATCTTGCATTTGAGCGGGGATCTGTTAGTGAGGCAACGGGCAGCCTAACATCCTTCGCTTTTATTTATCATAAAACTCTATTCTGAAGGTGGTTTTATAATAATAGTTCAAAACAAGTTGATGAAATGGTTTGATAAGAATTACACTGCGATATGCCATAAATAACCAACTTATTCGCGATGAAACACATAAAAATAACGATGTTGGATTCCAGTGTTTATTTAAAAGAAAACGATATCAATTTTACCCTAAGAAGTTGTCATGGATCAATTCCGAAGATTTACACCTTCGGCAATAAATGTAATTATTCGTTTTAAAAAACGAGCATTGAAACAAATTCTCCATGGAGAGAAATAGTAATTTCTCACTCTTTCAAAGGGTATAAAAATACCATTCAAATGTTTAAATATAACCTCAAATGGGATTGTCATACATAATATAGTCACGATAGTTCATCATCACAGAAAAAATATTACGAGAAATTTGGAATAAATACCGTTGTGAGTAGTACTCATTCTTGGTTCATTATAGTCTCTTTCGAATAAAACAATTTGAGGACACATTCTAGCTCAGAAATTATTCCCCGCGATGGGAAAATCAGATAATACTTTTAATACTTACCGAGGTTTGTTATTCTATAAAAAAGTTTAGAAACACAATAAGAGAACCAAAGCAGTAATAGTTTGGCGAATTTAATCTCCTGTCCCCTATAAATTTGTTAAAATTCAACTTAAATACCACGAAACGATTGAGAAAATCAAACACGCATTTCGTGACTAAGTATCATTGAATCTTTTATATAATCACCGCTAAGAACGACTCATTTGTTAGAAATACGCGTTAGATTTTCCCAGCCGTTTTATGGCAATTTGTTGGTGTCGTCATAAATGGTGTTCTGACCATTTGCCGAGCTCGATATTTCAATTAATAAATGGAACATTGTAAAAAACGAACGATGTTATTTTTTACTATGTAATAACTCCGTTAGAATAAATGAAACGGGAGAGAATAAAATACACTAGTAAGGAAGGAAAGCTCTGAGCGACAACTACTGATTATTGCGGTTCCGTACTGCATCGTAATTTTCTATAAAAATCTGATAGTTCATTTAGATAGGAACAGCCACATTTATATTTTACGAGATTTCTCCTAGTGCGACACGAAGAGCCAATAGAGAAAATGTTCGTCCAAAGTAATGATAATAGATGACTATTGGCGACCGCGGAATACAGTTCTAAATGCCCTTCCTTCGTCCTACTCTGGAGGGCGGTAATATTTTCTAACCAACAAAGGCTGCGGCTAATTCCATTGTCTCGAACCCAGAAATAAAGCGTTCAATAGTCTGCAAGAATGAGACGGGGTGGAAACCGCTAGCTATTAATCTTTATCCACATCCACTAAAAAAAAGATTGCCACTCCGGGAACAGTGCGAAAGTTTTCCTCTCTTGCTTGCATGGAGCCTTTCGATGGGGCATATCCTAACCTTAGGATGCTCGCAGTCGGTTTGGCGCCTGCGCGCTGGAGCGTCAATCTTAAAGCGTCGGAAAAGGGAAGCTTAAGAATGGCGAAGTGAGTTTTTTTTTCAGACGAGTGATTTATTGAGCACTCAAACAGAAATTTCCTTTTCCTAACCTTCCTTTCCTCTTTCCATATGTCATCCGAAAGATGACGTACGGAAGAGTCAAGTGCTCCGGCTTTCGCAATTGGATATGATTGTTTTCTTCACGGAGATTAAATGATTGACCGGGCCACTTTTTTATATGCGTTGTAATAATATTTCATTGGTTTTATTCCGATGAAGATGCAGCCTCTCTGGTTTTTATTGTTCCTATTGTGTGATTTTTATCGGCTAATGCTGGTCTCCTACCACATTTTAATACGATCAATGTTTTTACTAGCAAGTCCATCGATATTGAATTTAAATTCTCTCCATAAAAAAACAAAATGTATTTTCAACATTTTTAATCCGAGTAATTTATCTACGCGAGATTTTATTAGAACGATTCATTTGAGGTCGAAATGGAAAATTTTGGATTCTAAGCTATGTCGAAACGTATTAATTTCTCTGTTTTGAGACAAGTTTTACACAGTTGATCTTTTTTATTTCGCTAATACAATTTGAGGTTTCAAATAGGCACCTCTGGTTAAGGCTTGTTGTTAAAGATTTTGATAATTACCCAGCTATAGAGGTTACCCTCTTAATCCTAACGAGGAACAAGACTGAACGAAGGAGAATAGGATCAAGTTATTTCTGAACGTCATTTTCGGTCAACAAGCTGAAAATCACATTTCAGATAACTTTTTTAAAACCTGTTACGAATTTATTCAACTATCAAATCTGCTTAATGCAGGTACTGTCCAAATCAGCCACAATTACTCACCGATTTATAATATTTCGTCATCCTTAAATGTGGTAAACAGTAAATATTAATTTTTATGAATTTAACAATAAAATGAAAATGCATTCCTCTATATTTCGTGCTAAAGTCTTTCCTATACCTATTGAAAACTTTCCTACAGCTATTTCAAGAAAAACTTTTCATTGAATGACGCCGCCGTAAAACTTTATGACGGCATTAGAGGCAAATTTATGCTCGGCGAATAAGACGTAAAATCGAAGTAATGCATCCATCAATCACTCAAACCGCGACTCGAGCGTTAAAACCCGCGAGCTCCTCTTTAATTGCCGACATACATCACGGCGGTCTCCTTTGAAGCCACTCTCAACGTACACGGGCGTTTATGCGACGCAATTACAGGATTGCGCACCATGTGGGTGGATACACTAGATCTAGATATTCACGGACAATAACTTTCTATCAGCCGCAACTCCTTTTTAGAGAGAGAGAGAGATGGATTCCAGAGACGGATGATATAAAGGGATGAGGAGGGACACGCTCCCTTGCTCTGATGAAATCGTCACCTACGTTCCACTCCCCACACTGGCTGCGAACACACACAGCACCTAACGGACACACCCGTGCATGTACCAACAGTCACTCCCCCACACAATGCAACAGTTTGCTGCGATTGGCTGTTGAGTGGGCAAGGGCAATTGAAGAGCGCGCGTTTCACAGCCAGTAGGAAAGTAACAATCGGAAAGACATAACTCATCGCTTCCAACAACTCCTCCTACGCCTACGTCACATTTTTAATCTTCCACTCGAAGGGGTCTACTATGTCCTTTATGCGCATGTCTGTTGGCGCATTGGAGAAAGGAAAAATTAATTCCATCTCCGCTCGAGCGTTCTCGGAGCCACCCTTGCACAATGCAATCGACGTCATCTGGGTTGCAATTTGCTGTCTTACCAAACCGAACGAATCTCGATTAGGTACTTTTCAGTTAGACAAATGTGCTGGCAACTCCCTTTGTCATTAATCTTCCATGCTTGGAGGACAAAATGATGTTTCTAAGGCGCAATAAACAGGAATTACATCAGAAATGACGAAATGAGGATGAATATAGAAATGCAAAAGATTTAAAGAGAGATAATTGGTATTTGGACTAAATTAAAATTTCCTGATACAATGAGATAGGGATAATATTATGATGATCTCATGTTCTAAAGCAGTGGTGTCCAACCTTTCCTACGTGGGGGCCGCATCGGTGGTTGCAAATCCTTCGGCGGGCCGCATTAGAAGTTGCCAATTCTTCGGTGGGCAGGATTAGAGTTTAAATCGGATTCTGAGGAGCCATATAAGTGGAAATCGAGTGTAAATATAGTAAACATTTCAATATTAAAAGCTTTATTATAAAAAATTTCATAATAATGCATGAATTTGTGTTAAATTTTTCGGATTGCTTTTTCATCATAGTTTCGCGGGCCGCACAAAAACCCTTCACGGGCCGTAGGTTGGACACCCCTGTTCTAATGGATAGAAAGGAAACAATATTGTTTCGTTCATCAAGGCGATGTGACAATGAAAGATAGCACACTAAGGGTGAGATTTGTCAAATACTTTCGATATAGCTCTGGAAAAAGAGAAGACTTTGGAGATCGTTAATATCTATGGGGTAGAGCAGTGGTACTCAAACTTTCAGTTGTCGCGATCCCCTTCAATATCATGCGGGCGCCTTTGAATTGAAAATATAAAAAATAAAATTTCATTTTTTGTAATAATAATTTTTATCACATCGTTTTTCCAAAAATTCCCTGATAAAATTTTATTAGTCGTGAAAACTTTATTTTTCGACATTTCACCTTCCATACAAAATAATTTTGTGGCCCCTTGGTGGGCCGATGCTCTCAGTCTGAGAATCACTGATGTAGAGAAATGTCCTCTACCTTTTAAATGGCTAAAAGACTGAATTACAAAACAACTAGCTGCAGAATTTTTTCAATATTAAATCTAGCTAAATCTTCATCACAATTAAAAGACAAAAACAATTTTTTCGTATGAATATTTCAGAAAGCCTCTCTCAAAGAATCTGAAAAGTCGACAAAATGATATCCACCTTATACTTGGGAAACATTAACAGTGAATCTTCTCAATAAATATTTACCCTAGTTCTCATTTACGTCCTCTCAAGCTCCTTTTTCTTTACTACATCGGTCACTTATTGCAAACAAAAATACCGACAGAAGGTTTTTAAAAATTCGCCATCAACTGCCTGGTAGACTGGTTTTCCGATAGAAATAGTAAAAATGAAAAATTTCTTTTTCTATTGAATCGCCGAGTCTCGATTTCCACGATGGGAAACGGACGCCTATTTGGAGTACGTATAAAGGGATAAAACGCTTGTCGTAAGATGTATCCGGTTATAAATGTCAACGTAAACCGAGTACCTGCATCCACCCGCGCGCCTAATTTACACCGGAATCGATTTGCATCGCACAGCGGTTTCTCGTGATTTTCACGTCGCACGGGCAAATGCGACCTCCCTTTTCCGCCCAAATGGAGACGACCGACGCCCTGACCGATGAATGCAAACGGGCGAGTTAAATCGTCCGATGGCCTTCTCCTGCCCCTTCCCACAACCCATCGAATCCCGGATGGTGCATGCGTTTTGGGAGGCGGCCAAGGCAGTTAGCGGGAGTGATGGCAGGAAGGATTTGAGACGGTTTGTACTCTTCCCGTCTTTGCGGAACGTTTGATGGGCTATTTTTACATTGGTTCCGCATCGGAAACGAGTTCTTTGCGAGATGGGAAATAGATAAGGGGGAGGGGAAAAAGAGAGGGCTTTTCACTCGGAAACAGATATCGCTTTCGTTTAATGGGTTTTCCGGGAAAGCATTCCCACGAGGAAATTTGATCCGAGAGAAGTTGATTGATTGATCCAAGGACACGTGAGGAAACACCATAAAACCGTCGCATTAAGGGAAAAGTGGTGGAAGAAATTTTCGGGAAAGTTTTGACGGGACGAAAAGAAGAGAGATATTAATAAACCCAAAAAAGCCTCAATCTCATAAATGTCGAAGTTAAACGTGGTCATACCGATGATAAATCGTAATATTTCTGAGAAAATTTTCAGTCTTTGATTCATCATTTCACAAGAGATAGCTTAGAAGTAAAAAGTCAAATATGAACATTTTTCATCAGCATAAATTAGATTTCTCTGAATATAAGGTCATCGGCGAGTTTGCTATTACATCTAAAAATCGATCCAAAAATTTCTGTGGTGAAAACTAAAAAAGACTACAATCCAAGATTAAAAGTAAATACAACTCTACCTAAATGATATGTATTGATTTTGATCAATATTATTATCAATATTTGCACTTCGAATAAATGATTCAAAATTAAATTTTTGCCATGTTCCAAAGAAAAAGGGTATATCATTAGCAAAATTACATCGGCTAAAGAAAAAGGTGCAATATTTCTTGATTAACCCTCCAGAAATATTGCACTCATTATTTAGGCTAATTATTTTCTCATGTAATTTTTTATACCATAGTTCTTTCAGAAAATTCCAAGATATGGTTAAAAAAGAAAAAGAAATTCTCTAATAAATCTTGGCTGAAAATAGAGTTGCCTGTTATGTATAAGATAGACATAAATTATCAGATTTCGCATTTTAACGTCTATTCGTCCCGTAGAATTTTCACAAAAGTTTTTATTATAAAAAGGTCCCACACAGGACAATGCAAATTTTAACTTGCAATTCAAAACAACCTTAGAGTGACACTCGGTGAAGATTTACGGCGTCTAGTTGAAAAATCCACTATTCTGGCTTGCTCGTTAAGGGAACCCTCCCAACGAATGTATAAGTCCTTGATTTTCAAATAAACAAGCACTCCCGAGGTCAATTCCACCTTATTTGGCCATATCTCGAGAGAAAATCCGAGGAGAACTATATAAATTCCTCCAACTCGTTATGATTGGCCATTCACTAACTGTGTTTACGAAAACCCGCGATTTTCCTATGCTCGACGAAAAGAAAACTGACTATGGAAAAAGCCTAGGAGTGAATTTACGGCGCCATTCTTTCCCTGACGCCAACATCTTTTTAAAGCGTCCGACCACCCCAAAGACCGAGATATATGTATGGGCGTGCGGAATTCGAGTTTGGACCATAACGAGGCTGAACATTAAATGCAGAGGGAAAGTTTCCGAGTCATCTGCTGACCCTTTCGCTTTTCCCGGTTCCCTTTCTCGCGATCTAGATGACTGGCTTCGCGTCACCTCGGCGCCGGAAAGACCATTTCGCGAAGATCGTCACGGAGAGTTGGGATATCGTGTCGCCAACCACTTTTGCCCTGGTTCTCGGACCGTGTCTGCGAAGTGGAGGAGGCAGGGTGATGGAAGAGAGGCAGGGGTGGAATAGAGGACGCGGTTTGCGTGGCATGGGAACCCTTTAGACACAAATTCGGCGAAGAGAGAGAGAGAGAGAGGGTCGAAAAATTTTCTTTTATTTTATTGAGGTCTCCGCCCTAAGGCGACTGGGTCGTAAAAGTCAGTCTAGGTCTCCGCGAGACAACAATGGACCGAGGAGAGACGTCTTTGCTTAAGGTTTTCGTCTCGATCTAATCACCCGAAAAGCCAGAAAAAAGAACATCAGGATCCTTCGGGAAAGAGATTTCCCTACCCCGGCAACGATGCGTGTAGGGTGTTAAATTACGTTACTGAAAATAACTATAGGAAGGAGGTTAGGTGCTACACGAAGAAAAAAACGCACTTCACGTGAAGGATCGGAGAGAATTACTTAAATTATAGAGCTGATTTTGTGCTAATGAGCCCTTTTATACAGAGAAAATTGAAATAAACAACTCAATCGGCAAATTTTCATGTAGCCGTACAAAAACTGTCTTATTTGAGTTGCATTATGCATTATACCGATTTTCTGTTTCGAGTTTGAAAAACCGAGATTACAAAGAATATTTCGCGTACGATTAGTGTCCTTTCCAGCGATATGTATTCTCCGTCTTCAGCGCAATATATCTCCTTCAAACCGAAATATAAAATAGGAAAATAATATTTTTTGTCCATCGTACAACAATGCAGAAAGAAATACTTAAATACGTCTCTGGCAGGAAAAGTGCGCTATACTTAAGCGAGAGTTGGACCTACTAACTGCGAAAGATTATTTCCTCCATTCAAATTTCTCAAACTGGTCGGTACTTCAATACTACAAATACTGATTTTGGTTTTATTTTTTTGACCAATCATTTTTGATGTTAGCTTCACATGATTTATAGATGACCCGAATATATCACCTTTTTGAAATTTCCAGTTAAAACAAAAAACGTGAATGATAAAAAAATGGCAACCAGCCGTTTTCTGCCACGGAGTATTTCCGGCCGGAGATTCAAGCACTTACTCTACGGTATTTTTCGTTGGAACGCCCTTCTTCCTCACCGCTATCCTGTCGGCGGAAGGGCAAAAAAAAGTCGTAGGGAGAAGACAACGCAGCATCGAGTAAGAAAGGCCCCGAGAAGAATAGGCCGCCCATTAATTAGAGCCGAAATAAGACGAGATTTGCATGCTAAGTGAACTTTTAGAAAATTCCTCTTTCCCCGTATGTTTAAACGAGAAGGGTGGATAGGCGTAGAGAGGCCGAGGGATTGAAAAAGTGAGGGAGAGAGAGGACACACTAACGATGCCATTGATTACATTGTAATGCGATGGGTTTCGAGGTTTTGGCCGCCCGCATCGTTGCTTTAAGTCTTTACCGCAAGTAAAGGAGGGAAAGGTATTCCTTAACGCCGATGCAGACGGGTTTTTCTTTTTTTTTCGTCTCATTTTGGACGCGACTGCCGGACCTTGGGGTTTTGGTGTCGGCTCTAAAGGCATTTTTTTTATCTCTCTCTTTAGACTTTCGATAAGTTACAGTCAAGAAGAAAGCCATAAATCCCACAGTGTGTAAATATTGAGGCGAAGATAGGAGAAAGAGTCGGGTGGGGAATATTGAACGATACAAAGTTAATGACATTTTTACCCAAAGGCCGCCAGTTAATGCGAATTTTCCGTTATTTATTCCCTTGCTTTCTGCATCGAGTGACGCCTTATCGGTCCATGGAAAAAATACTTTTAATTCCGAGGGGCTCTGCAGGGTTGATCCACGCGCGCGCGAATTCAAAGACAGGCTGATAGAGTTTAATGCTTATGGCGTGTTTCTCTTTATGTGAGCCTGAAAGGCAAAGATAGTAATTGACTTCGTTTAAGATACGTTAAGTGCACGTCATTAACAGAGCGTTTTGATCCGGTTTTTTCCTGTTACTTATTTTATCTAAAAGTCAACTTGAAATTGAATTGCCGGCCTCTTGTAACACGAACTTCATTCTGATATCACTGTCCAAAAAAGCCGTTCGTTATAGAGCTTGTTCATTTGATAAAGTTGTGACGCGTTTTGCGAAATTATCATTTCCATTTTATTATCGTCCAGCAAAGAACGTAAAGAAACCAAAAGCGAGGCGAGGCGAGATCGTACCTTATCTTCCGTTTCAATTTTTTTTGAATGATTATAAATATGATATACAATCTTGGCATTCATTATCCTATTTTTAGCACAAATACATCGCAATGATGTTACAAAAATACTCAAAGAACTAAACCGCAACTTTATCATGGTACCAATAAAAAGATAGAATATTACTCTTCAAAATTTTACAACTATAAATATGAATTTAAAAAGAAATGTTGAAGGCAGTTTTTAACGTCGATTGTTAAAAATCTATTCCCTGAAAATTTAAATTAAGTTTTTATTATAAATTCGTTTTTTTTTAGAATAATTGCGTAAGGAAACTGAAAAGTAGATGCTTCTAAAACCTATAACGCAAGGGTGGCCAACTGGCGGCTCCGGAGCCGCATGCGGCTCTTTGAGAGTTGATATGCGGCCCTTGAAAACTTTGACTGCATTACATATACCGTAATTTTCCGATTATAATGTGTAAAGGAATTCTTGAATTCAAAGATTACCAGAAGTCCCGCCAAACAAAAGTTTTTCTTTTTTAATGTTACTATTATATGCGTCATCAGCTTCATTATGTGTTAAATATTTTCTATCAACTCATTACATGTTATTGCAGCTCTTCGGTGATGTGCACTGCAGTATTGCGGCTCCTGCTCAGGCTCAGGTTGGCCACCCCTGCTATAACGCATTTTCTTGATACAAAAAAGATCGAAGTCGCTTTTCTGTCACTTTCAGAAATCGGAAAATTTGTCATTTCAAAACTTTCTATTTAAGTAACATTGGACGAATTCTGTTAATAAAAAATAAGGATTTTTTTCAACTGTCCAGCAAATTACGAAATTTATTATTCGATATACTCTATCACCCGATATAGTTTAATTTGAACGCGAGTAAAATCTTCTACAAACAAACCACCAATACTGTGCCTTCTGAAAAAGAAATGTATCAAGGTTTTATCAATATTTCTAAGTTGCATGTATGGTCATAACCGCACTTGCTCTAGGTATATCTATTTCTAAAGACGCGTCCTTTCTATTTCTCCCTTCGTCAAGAATAAAAATATTTCGGACACAATACCCCAGGGCGCCAGTCTCGGACCGCTCAACTCCAAAAAGAACCATCGACGCATTCAAATGTACACACAAGAGAGTGAAACAAACAAGAGACAGACAAAAAACAAGCTCGCGGGAAACTTTTCTTTTACAGCCTTGGGGGGCAAGAGACGACAGCTAAACGGAAATGTTTATTGGCGGCCTACGAACACTGCGAAGAGGTGGAGGTGGGTGTTTAGTGAGGGAGGGAGAGAAAGAGAGAGAGAGAAAGAAAGAGGGAGAGAGAGAGAGAAAGGGAGGGAGAGAAAGAAAGAATGAGGCGAGGGAGAGGAAACGGCGAAAGGTGTTAAATGTGACATCGACCGGAGGCAAGCGAAGAGAAATTTGGAGTCATTCAGGCTGGAGCTGGGAGATCTTACACGCGTAGACTTTTCTTTTCCGACAAATTGTGAATAGAAAGCCGCTTCTCCTTCAGTTCATATCGCTTTATACCTCTCTTCCTCCAGTTTACAAACAACTCAAGGTAACGTTTGCCTGGTGGAATTAGCGGCAGCCTTAAAAAATAGAAACTTTTGTATATAGAACGTTAATTGTGTAAACTACTTCGACATAAAAACATAAAATATTTTGAAGTTAGAGTGATTTAGTTCAAATGAATAACTTGGACTGTTGTTTCCCAATGTATCGAGAAAATTATCTAAAATGGAAATATCTTATTGCTAATTTATCATGTTATAGCGACTTCGGAAGGATGGGAAATTCAGGAAAATAAAAAGTACCTACGAGATATTTATTTAAGAAATTAAAATGAAGTTATTCTACAAATTTGTCATAAACGCATGGAAGAATCAAAGGGATATGATCTCTATTAAGAATTCATATTCAGATACTGGCCCAACCTTTTAAAAACACGTATCATTGTTACAATAAACAAGAATCAGTTACAAATATATACCAAAGTTCAACGTAATAAATTCATAACATCTTTATGGTTTCTATAAAGAAGGCGTGCACATTGGAATCAATTCCTGGCGAATCTACGAAATTTAAAAAAATATCGATTTTAATGGAATATGAAGAAGAGTAGAGATAATGACTTGACTTCCATAAAATGGCTGTTGAAATATCGCGTCATCAGAGAGGTTAGGTAAGAACTCCGCTGCCCGATGCAATTTTCTATTCCTCGCAGCGTAGACTGCTGTATACAAACAAAAATCTCACTTCCTCGTCGGCAAGTCCTCTTTTGGTTCTCCTTTTCCACTCTCTCCTTCCTTTCAGCTGTACTCCCCCACCCCTTCCTCGACCCTATAGCAGTTCCATCCCCTCCCTCATCCACCTCACACTTCCTTCTCTTTCACCTCTACCGTTTCCAACCCTTCGTCCACATGGCTACCTGTCTTCGCCTACTGCGTCTGTCATCTTTTCGTTAACTTCACACGCTCATTTGTCAAACCGTTTCGACTCTCAAATTTTTTCACTCCGTCCTCACCCCACATCCCCATCGCTCGGTATCTCGTGCCTCGAAAGTTTTCTTCCGAAAAAACGGGTACCTTTGCTTGTAGGTCTTCGACGGTGCAATAAATCCCAGAGTTCATTGTCGATAAATCTTTCGTCCGGGTATGATCTCGCGGGGGTAGGATGGTAAGCATCTCTTTGCGGGTTAATTTATGAATCGGTGCCGCTGTTCTTGCTTTCGATACGGGAAATGTATGATGCATGTGTTTTCATTGGAGGGCCCGGTCTCTTAGCGTGTAATGTTTTCTCCGAGTAGGGGATATTTTTTAAGCTTACTTTTGTTGTTACGGGCGATTTAACTTATGATTTCCTTCCTATTTCCTTTCCTATTTATAGGAGAAACTCCAACAAGAGTTAACGCGACTAGTGAATTCCTTGCCGCAGTAAGTTCGAATTGGTATTTAAGAGTTCTTTAACCGTTGGATGCATCGCAGTAAATAAAACTTTTTATCAACAAATATTATTAATGATCATTTAAACTATTATCCTTTTGTTTTTCTGTTTTTTTATAATGAAAAGGAGCAGAGACTGAAGGTTTCTGCCCTATTTCAACTGCAAACAGTTTTTATACTATCCACAAGGACGGGCACCTTTTATTCTAAAAGTTTTCAAATTTATGTATTTTAAGTTGAAAATATACGTTTGTACTGCAAGTGACTGGGGCCATTATTTAAGCAGACAGCAAAATCTAAAATCTGCAAGTCCGGAGACGTTTCTTAGAAAGTTCCTCGTAAAAGTTCTCACCAGAATCATACTAAATGAAATAATGTGTAAGATCAAGATTATGTTAAATCTCATGTGAAAGCATGATGGATTAACAGGTTCGTTCTTCCATTATGAAATATTTTCTTTTCTTTTCATAATGTTATAATAATAAAGAACTCAAACGCAACATAGGATCATTTAAACTCTGATGTACTCTTATCTGGTTAAAGGAGAGCAATGGCAATTTCTAAAATGTATCCTCTGAAATCACGAACATATTTTTCGTATATCCAGAATATCTGTAAAAAAAATGGTAATTCGGAAAGCTTCTTGTTTGCCATGTGACAACTGGCTAACATTTACTTGAAAATAAATCAAAAAGTCCAAACCAGGACTAATGCAGGCTGGTTTCCCAAAGTTGACGTTCCGAATTTATTACTTACGTATATCGACAGGAAATGTTTCAGTATGTGTTAATCATTCCAAGGAATTCTCATACCATAAATACCACTTGTAGTTCTTAGTTTATCGGTGATAGAGAAAAATGGGGAAACAAATTAATAGAGCATTATCTAGTTTAAAATACTAAAAACAATGTCAAAATTTCTTTCTGACATATTTTGCATGTATTTTTTTAATAAACGAATTAAATAAATGTTACTGTTTATACGCTAATATGTCTGTATCAACTGTCCATTGCTGAAAAGTAGTCGAGCGGAAAAAATAACCCATTTATTCACTCGTCTATGCTCAAGCCGAGTTCGGTAATAATCGTCTCCACGGCAACAATCCGATAAAATGCGATTTAAAACGCAAAAACGCTGTTTTATTAGAAATTTAAAAAAATACTATCAATTATCAAAATTCGGTGATAATAATTAAAATCTACATTCTTTTTCTCTTAGAACAGTACAAACTTCGCTCCGATATCACAATTTTAAGATATTTTAATGTATTAAAGAAAACATTACTGCACGGTGGGTTTGAGATTTCCTTTGTAAAACAAATGGGCAAAAAATGTTCCTGGAATCGAACCCGGAACTTTAATCTTCGCCAAATAAAATATAGCCCGCAGGTGGGCCCTGGCAGCATGAGCCTCATACCAAGTTTCAAGAAAATCGGTCCATTGGTGAAAAGGTGTTAGTAGGGGACACATACACAGGACCATTTCATAAGGCTATTTTTTCCTTTGGAAACCAGGCTAAAAATAATTAACTTTAAATGCGGGAAGTGGCAACGGCATGCATAGGAATAATTGTGTTGTTGGAGAAATTATTTTGCGATCAACTTATCCAGAATCATACAGTCCTTCCCAAGGTATAGCTATCTGAATATGGTTACATTCGTTACCAATGCAGATTAGTTTGTACGCTCACAATAAAATCGTTTTTATATATTCACATTTGATCCTGTTTAAAAGCATTATTGCGTCGAAAAGAAATATCCAAATTCTTTACTCTATATGAATTACTAGTAAAATGGTGCTTGCATTCTGCAAGCATTTCACCTCACCATTATAAACATTAATTTTTCAGGAAGATATTTCATTATCAGAAATATTTTTAATTCAAAAGTTATCACCTCTGCACCGATTTTCGTTCTTTACTTATGGAAAAATATTGGAGTAAAAGTATCCCTAAAATTCGCAATTTTAAGAATATTACACTTTTCCATTGTGGGTACTAATGCCACACATTTCTGCCAAATTTTAAGTTGTGGCACATCTAGAAGTGAAATAATGTTTACCAAATTGTTTAAAAAAAAAATTAACGGCCGCAATAATAATTTTATGGAGATTCAAATTTTTTACTTTGATTATCCGCAATATCATAAATACAAAAAAATTCCGTCCGACCAAAAATCGTAACACAACCAAACTAAACATACGAGCGATGCAATTAATCGATTCCGAGGATGGATGTGTGAGCTTTTATGTCTGGATCGACATTCCGATCCGGCTCCGATTGTTATTAAGTAGGGGCGCCGCCGCGGGAGCCCCACGAAACTGCGTCACGCGTTCTTGAGGCCACACGGGAGGACCGCCATCACGCAGCCTGAATTATAGTCCGCGCTCGACACTCCGTTACTGCCATACCGGTTCCATCCAAACCTACGCTGTCGCCTCCGCGCTTCCGGATTCACGTGGACTCCCTCGCTCTCTCTTCTTTCCCTCGGAATCTCTGCCATTTCTCCCGTTTGGAAAGCGGACGAGATATTTGACAGAGACCATTTTTGCGGTGAAATTTTTATTTGGCCTCTCGCGAAATGTGGCAAAATGTCTGTCTGGCATCGGGAAGATGATATTTCCCTTTTTATGCAGAAGTTTCCCATCAAATACATAGAATAGAGGATTAAGTTTCGGAGGCTTGTGACAGTCTACTGAGAATGGTGTTTTTTTATTTTATTCAAATGAATACTGTTATTTTTATTCTAACGCATAGGTGTTTCCGCAAAAGATAAAGTTGTGTGACAAAATTCAACTCAGGAAAAATTCAAGTTTACTTTTTTATGTTAATAAAAACCAGGATCATTTTTCTAAAATTTATAGGGAAAAACTACATTACTATTAAATATTTGCTGCCTCAAATTCACGGCCCGCGGGTCGCATGCGTCCCTTATGGTACATTTCTGCGGCCCGCGAAGCTGGTATACACTAAATGGCCAAAACTCAATGTATTTCTAATAAAATATTTCACACAAATCTATGAAATGTAAGAAGTATGTTAAATCAGCACTTTAAAAATCATCATCATAGGTAGTCTGTCCGTAGACAGGTCCGTGATTATTCATGGTTAAACCTGGTTCTCCATATACTCCTATTTTCCGATATCCTCTTCATATCTTGATAACTCTCTTTCCCTTTCAAATCGTCTATCAGCTGAAACCTTTTCCTACCTCTTTCCCTTTTTCCATCTAGTTTTCCTTCTAACACGTTTTTAGTCATACTCTCTCTCCTCAGGTAATGCCCAACCCAGTTTGCCTTCCTCTTTCTATTATAATCATTCGCTTCTCTCCTATTCTTCGTAGCACTTCATCGTTTTTCATCCTATCTGTCCATTTTATCTTCAGCATTCTCCTCCAAGTCCACATTTCAAAGCTTTCCAAGTATTTGATGTCATTTTTTCTTAGCGTCCATGTTTCTGCCCCGTACAGAGCTATACTCCATACATAGCATTTTATGAACTTCTTGCGGATATTTTCCCTTACATTCTCCGTATATAGGTTTTTCTTTCTTCTGAAAGCCGCTTTTGCTTTTCCTATTCTAGTTCTGATCTCATCCGTACATTTTACTCGAAAAATATACGTAGTTTATTTCTCATTGCGATTTATTAAAATTCTGCACAGGTGCGGTACTAACAATAAGTATGTTCTTCCCGCTGCAAGCGTGTTTCTTGCATGCCCGAAGAACCTAACCTTCGACGCCGAATCTATTACTATTTTTGGAATGAATGGAATATCCAATCATAGGGTGGGGGCGATTTCTTCCTTGAGGAAGGGGAGAGTGAATGTCCAAAGAACATGAAACGGTGTGAGGACTGGGAAAGTATGCGGCCCGCAGACTTGGCACGGTGCCTTGAAGCGGCCCGCGGGTTCGGTGGAGGGCCATCATGCGGCCCGCGCACCCACGTGAGTTTGAGACCCATGTGCTAGAGTAGGTATTACATGAATGCCATGAGAACAATCCTTTGAGAATGAGAAGTTTTCATCCTTTGCTATTTCTGTTTGAGCTTCTATAATATAATACCGCTGAGCTCCTTTGGGTATGGCAAAAAATAAATCTATTATTCTCAGATTTCAATGGATAAATGAATGTATCATGTTATTTACAAATACATTTTGATATTTTTGTGAATAAAAAATTTAATATACTCAGTGCCAACGAGAATATACACATGCGATATGCAGCAATTTGTAGCATTTATAAGCAAAGAAACATATCCTTTGGAAAGAAAGAGATGTGTCAAACTCCAAAAAATTTCTCGCTCCAATTTCAGTATATACTTGAATCTAATTTGAACAAAACTAACACCTGTGCAATTTCAGTTTTTATCAAAATCACGCTCAATGAACTGGAGATAACTCTATAAGCTGTTCGCTACAGATAGTGAAGGGAGAACTAGTATAATGGTGTCTGAATAATGTAAGTAGCAGCTTACGTTGTTTTTGCTAGCAGGAATAGTCATAAATATTAAAGATAAAATCGAATCGAAATTATGGCTCAAATTGTTGTGAACCGTGTTTGGATAGCAAAAACCGGTTCTAGATAACCATCTTTTGAGGGCTATAAATTTTCTTTGTGTAATATTGCTTGTAAACTCCTCGAGACCGGGTCTTTGACCAATCAAAAACTGCAAAGTGTCTACGAAGTACACGAAACGAGAATGCTGAGAGCTTGAAGCCATCGGGAATAAATATCGGTAAAATCGTGGGTTAAGTTAATTGCTATCGCCCTTATAAGCCAAAGAATTGTCTAAGTACACTTCGAGCCGCGATCACGAAAGTGAGCTAAAAGGTATCGTGAAAGCAGATATGGGTAAACGGATTTCAAGTCAATGTGGCTCTTTTTGCTCGTAGAGTTCGATAAGTTGTGGACACATAAGAGACTGCGTCCAGAAATATGTGCATTCCTGTTATATTTCCCGTATTTTATTTTATACGGGTAAAAGAGAAAGTAAGTCTGATAATATTCAACCTAGCGAATTGCGATGATGAGTCATTCCAAATTACTTATTACCATTGATATATCCGTACATAAATCTGATCGTTTTGTTTGGAAGTTGCCATACCTTCTAATGCGATTAGGTATTTTCATTATCACCGAAAACTACTACAAAATTAGAGTTCGATATTACTGATTTCTTTTATAGAATTTCAACTGTTTTCTATGATCAAAATGGAAGGACAGGTTATATTCCTATTAGAAACCTTCTGTTATGTTAATAATTCTATCAAAAAGCATCGCAGTCATTACCATAATAGAATAAAATTACAAAAGCTTTATTTTTTGTCTATAAAAGAATAAGACAAGCTAACTCAAGCTTTCATTAATGACTGTGCTAAGGTTTACGTTTAAAAGGCATTCGTATTTATTCAAGCCAATTTATTTTACCCAATTGATGTCAATTACCTTAGCATTGCTAGTAATTTCTCCGACTGAATTCTTTAAGGTTTTTTTTGTAACATTCCGAGACATCAAATTGGAAAAATCGCTACGAGCCATTCCGAGGAAGATCAGAGCCTCGATTCTCCGATTTCTCTCCGTAAAAGAGGAAACTATGACGTTAAAAAGATTGTATCTCAATTAATAAAGTATCCTGTATCCCTGTTAGACTTTTCTGGGAATTCAACATAATCCTAAAACGTACACAAATTGAAAGATATAAGGTAATTTCCCTTTTTTATGGTCATCATAGAATGGGGGTGTGCGACCTCTCAGAATACGAAGCAAGTAGGGAAATAGTTTACTCTAGGTGGAAAAAGGTAATAGATATTTTAACTTCGTATTTAAAATAGTGTTGTCAAACCACTTCACCAAATTATACTCTTAATAAGCTTGGGAACGAGTGAATGCCTAGAATCTATTGATTTTCTCAACGACAAAAGTGCAGAAAATATTCATTGGACTTTGTATGTCTTCCAACAATTAACAGCGGCACATGACAAGATCTACTTTCGCGCTAAGGAAGCAATGAGCTAGAAAAAGCAACGTAATGTTTCAGTTTAAGTGGTATTCGAATTTTTAGATATAAGTTAACGCTTTCTTATTAAAATGGCGAGCATTATTGGCTGTTGACAGGGAAGGCAGATCAAAGAGCATAGTAGAAGTCTGAATTAATTTTTGTAACATCTTTTGCAGGGGGACGGAATCCAGTGGACATTCACATGTCTACAGGTTCACGCGAAGGACACACATCTCAGCGTCCACTGTACACTTTAAAAATGATATATTTGAAAATAATTATTAACGAATGAATGCGAAAAAGCGTCCATGTTTACGATATGATGATAACTCGATTAATCCCGTAATAGTTTTATGACTGTCGTAAAAAGATGGTTAATGCAGTAAATTTATGATCCTCTTCTTATCAAAAAACATATGTGGTCACTGACCGAAGATAGTGAATTGGATGAATTTTAACGTGTACATGTTCTTTCTAAATAAACCGAGATATATGCCAGTTTAGATTTACTAAAAAAATTGTACTTTTCGGTTGTAGGGGCTGGTTTTTGAAACCTGGTTTGGATTGTTGTTTTTCTTATCAACCCAGTCCTACCCAGTTCAACTCAGCTTTCATAAAATTTTTGTACGAGTTAACCTACCCTAGATAAACAGAATCTATGCCCTCTATTATTTTTTAAGTCAACAATAATTTCCCGAGAAAAATGCTCTTAATAATATCATATTCTTTAATGTGTATTTTGCTGTTTCTTTAACAATTCAAGACATAATATCTTCATTTATTTACGCAATTCATAAGTTCAGTATTATGCAGTACATAAAACAAATGTATGGCTAATTAATACAAAACATTTATATTTTAAAATTCAAATGTTTATTAAATTTAAGATTGTAAAAAAAAACTAAATAGCTTAGCGTTTTATGATTTTTAAAATAATATTAGTCATCAGAAACCGTAATCAATGAGATAGGAAGGGCTATTGAAGATTGCTGTGAGTTTCACAATAAGCGGAACTTTAAAAAACCTAAAGATCAATAATGTGCTTTATCGCAAATAAGTATGATATATGTTTCAGTAAAATAAAGCGTTTTGTTTACGTTTGATAAAAATGGACATGTAGACACACCAACGGTATTAAAGTCAGAGGAATTTGCTGTTCCATTTCTATAAACCTCTGGTTAATCGGTTATTCCTTGATTTTTAAGAAGGGTAATGGAGTGGGATAGCAAAATTATACGTCAATAATTTATAAGCATACTGAAGATAAACTTTTTAATGAAACTGTTATTTATCCGGTAAACGGTGATATGTAATGTACACGTCAAAAATATGACTATTTCAACATGGCCAATTCCCTTAACGATTTAGATGTTAACATTTCATTTAATTTGCTGTCTAATTATCTGAAAAATATGTTTTAGTTATGCAAGACAAAAAATTACAGCAGTAATTTCCTCATTCATATCAGACACTGAAAAAGTGAAAGTAAATTATAAAATACATTACTGTGTTATATTAATTTTGCGCCAAGTGAAAAATGATTTACTTATGGAACTAAAAATCTAAAGAAAGTACATAACAATCAAGTTTTCATTTAAATAACTTTCATAAACCTAAAATATAATATACCCGGATGCATACTAAATCTATCAGTCCTACATACGAAATATTTTTGTTAGCAGTTTAGCAAACATTTAAATTAACTCGAGCAAATTGTCTTTTTTACGATAAATAGTGCGGAGCGCTTCTACCGGTTTTTAAGATAATCGAGCATTTATTAGTGAGCATATTCATATTCATTATCAACCACGCACATTAATTTGAACGCCCACCTTCTCCACCGTGTTTTTTAAAATTATTTGCGGAGATGAAGACATCCGAAGTGGGTTCGGCGGAGGGTGCGTGAATAGCACGCGGATCGAGAGAGCCATTAACACACCTTCGTAACATTCGCTGCCGCATTTTTTCCCGTCGGAAGGAATAATAAGTAAAACAAACGAATGTGCTGAATGGACAGAGTTGGAATTCAATCGAGCAACCACGCCTCTGGGCACCATGGTTAAGCTCTTATCCGATGAGAGATATCGCAATATTTATTACTTCCTCGACACACCCATGAGACCGTCCCGAGGTGAGGATAGTAACGAAATACAGGAGGACGCTTTTAATGCAAGAGAACTTCGAAAAGAGGTTTTTACGGTTTCCATTTTCAAGATCCTTCATTCCCTTAATCCTTAGGGTTTAAGTAATGACGCGTTCGGCCTGTTTTCCTTTCCCGCTCGTGTCCCCCTTCATTAAGGAACCGCCTTCAATTATTCGTCACCAGAGACTAGATTTTTCCCGCTCCTAGTTTCAAGGTGCGACCAAATAGAATGTTATGTGAATTAAAGAGGAAAAAGCGTCTCGATGCCTGGTAAATATTTCAATCATCAACGAATTCAAAGTTACATTTTTCAAAGACATTTTTATTCTAAACTCATTGCCTAGCAATTTCAGAAATTAAGCAACTAAAATTCTAAAGATACCAAGGTAAGTACAGTATTGGTTAAGCTGTGTGGGAAGGTCCATCATTAAAATAATTTTACAGATTCCAAGGTTTGCGAGCCACCAGATTACTTAGTTTACTTGGTTCCTACAGTGATTAATATAAGTTTCCAAGATAAAGTTACATTAAAACCATTCAACTTCGATCCTTAGTCTTAATTTGGTTGATAGACGGTTACTGGACTCGGGTGTAATTTTCTGCGATGTAGCACATTTCTTTTTTTTTCTTTTACAACGCCATTTTGCGCCACATCTCATAAATCTTTTGTCTCAACTTCAGCATACGCGATCAAGTTTTTTTCACCAATGAACCCTTATTATACTGAACAAAAAACGAAATCGAGGCCGCGTTTCATTCAGCCAACATCCTTAAATAGACCGAACTAGATAATTTCCGTGGCAACCGCGTTGTTTATTCCCGTCCCGTTCATTAACCCTCTTTTCATCGTGTTGACCTAACTCTCTCTCTTTCTCTAATAAGCAACGGCAGGTAGAAATCCGCTCGCCCCTCGCACCATCTAACATCTCTATCCTTCGATGCAGTAGGCCATCCGATCCTATCTCCCCTTAAAAAGCTTACCCTCCATCACAGCCGCCCACCTCCCTCTCTTCCGGTCTGTGTTTTTTCTTCTCCCTCATCTATTTCTCTTTATATTATCCAACTTTTATCTCCTCTCTCTTCTCCGCTACTGTCTACTCGACCAATCTTTTGGTCTTCCCAGTTTTCTCCTTCTCTCATTTAATACATCGTTCTGAAAAATTTCCATTCGCCCTCTTCCTATGTACGATTTACACCTCTACTTCTTTCTACAAGTTTATTTATTTTCTCTTCAGCCCTATTCTCCTAATCAAGCCCTCGTGTTTATTTGAGTTTAGTTTTTTACAATCAATTTAAAAAGTCATGTAGATGACATCGTGTCCAGAGTAATTGCGAAAACCTTACCTGGCATTTTATTATTTAAAAAAACATTACTGTATCGTTACCGTCCGGCCAGTTTGGACTACTTGTAGCATGTGTATTTAATAATTATAAAATAGTGCAGGTTCGCGTCATAATTAGGACGCGTATCCTTAATATTCGCCGGTAATAACATCTCTGAGGTTTGACGAAAAAGAGACTTTGACGTTTTAATCTCACCCAGTTTAAACTATTATTTATCTATCTACCTATACTACTGACAAGACAATCTCGTAGCTCATCTGACTAATAATACGTTAGTCTTTACTTATTTTCGAATGCTATATACTTAGTTTATCACCTTATCTTCAATGCCCACGTGTGTTTCTTTAACTACCGAGACTGGATACACACCCATCCACCTTTAATAACTCTTAACTATTTAAATAATATATCGAACTATATATACTATATGCATAACCCACGACAGAAGTTTGGTTCTCAACGCAAACCAAAGACGCGGCATTTATGATTGCAAATACGGTTTGATAAAAATTTAGCTTATTATGATTTCCTCTGCGGTTCAAATTCAATTATACCCTGTTGTGGCTATTGGAGATACCTAAGGCAAGTGAATTTTTAATCGATTGTTCTTGAATTGTTTTCAGCCATAAGACGAGCTCGATTGTGCCCTGTTGAATCAAATACAAAAGCACCATTTTTGTCGCAGCAAAAATAAATTGGAAGAAAATTTATAAACTCGCTCCAATGACCTTGTAATGACAAAAAGTCCTACGGGAGCTGGCCGGCGGTCCCTTTTTATGCGGGCAACCCCCAGAAGATGACTTTTTTCTGCTCCGTTTACCCTTTTCGGTGCCTTTTTGAGGAAAATTTTCCGCCCTTTACCGAGGGCGAAACTGAGATGATGTATCGATGACCGTGGGGGCGTGTCAAAAATACTAAGCGTAAAAAAGGATGAAAATTTCTCGGGTCGAAAGTGAGAAAGAAACAGATCGAGTGCCTCGCGTCGAGAAAAAAAGATCTCGAGAGAGGGGTCGCGGTCGGGGCTAAATGAGGGTCGGTTTACCTAACCCGTTGAGGAGGGCAAAAGGGGAGCAGAGAAGCGGCATTTGGGGAGTATAAAAATCCGAGGAAAGGGTTGTCGAGACGTGGGGGAAGTTTTGGTAAAGGGGCGGAAAGGGGATGGAGATAAGGGCGAGTTTCCGGGGGTGGATCCCGTGAGGGATGGGCTCGTGTGACGTGAAAAGGGCGGAGTGTCTTGGATTCCATACCCGTCCTCTTTTTTGCTCCACTGTTGTTTTTTGTGCTTTGCTGAGTATGGCGGAGTCGGAAAAAATGTATGAGCAGAGATTGAAAGATTAGGCGTTAAATGCGATGAATAGGTATTATAGTATTCGAGAAAACTGGTGAAAGTTTTATTGCTCAATGCTACTGGAGGAATTTTTTATTTTAGTTCGATTAATTGTCGTTACGTAATTGTATAACTAAGAATGACCGGCGCGATAGAAAATAAAATCATAGGATTGTGACGTATGAATTACGACCTTGGCCACGCTTTTGCCCCTATATTTCTAGATTTTAACTATACTAACGATGCGAACATAAACAAATATGGTCGTTTTGTACTACTTAATTACTTCTTACCTAACGGTTACCTATGCTTTTTACTTTCTCATATGTGTAGTCTATTGAGAAAGTATTGTAACCGTGAAAAAATTCGACTTCGAGATTTTGATGGAAATACACGTTTTAGACATCCATGAGTCCATAAAAGTGGTTTTCGCCATGCCGTCTGTCTGTCTGTTCGCCGTTCTAGGGCTCAAACGCGTACATAAAATCGAATGATGTCTCGTATTTATGTCATGTCTTTTGCAGACCCTTTTTTCATAAAAATGATATAGCACAAAAATAAAGAGTAGTTTATTCTTGGCGATTTTTAGAAAAATTTGATTTACTCAAAAATGGCTCCAAAGAATTTGATTAAAATCAATCCAATTGTAGAGCCTGATGTCACAAATAATACTGCGTAAGCCATGTCTCTAGAAATCTCTATATGGTGTCTAGAGACATTACAATGTACGCTAAGCTACCTTACCTAAGCCTTGTGACGTCATGCCTCCGCCGCGATCCATTCAAAATCTTACCACTGCCTTACGGTTAAACTAAATCGAATGCTATATCATATTTATGGACAATATCATTCATAAAAAACGTTCTGAAAAGATGAACGATATTGCGCAACAAATAAGGGTACTTTATTCAAGGATATTTTGAAACAAAATTCGATTTACTCAAAAATGGCTCTAAGGATTTCGATTAAAATCCATCCAAACGTATAGCCTGGTGTCACAAATAATGTTAACTAAGCCATATATCCCAAAAAGGTTACTATATATCGTCCAGTGGCATTATTTCTGTACAAGATGCTCAGCGCACGCGTCACAGGGTAGGGGGAACCCGGGGATTCCCTTGTATAAAATTCCGTACTTCTCTTTTAACGCCATGAGCTTATTAGTGAGAGTTATTAGACATGAGAGGTTGATGGTATCAGTCGCTTTGATTCTGTTTCTATGCATTATTAACATAATTGGCAGTGAATTTCCAAGCACGCAGAGTTAATTTCGAGGCAAAGAGAGTAGTGAGACCAAACGTATATACGTACTAATATGAGCAAGTTTGTGCAATGTATATTGCGCGGTTTATTTTATTTTAATTAATTTAAAAAGGTATGTGATTTTTTAAAATAAACTGTGATGATAGTATCATTTAAAATCTCAGAATAATATAATAGCCATTTATTCAGCAATCAAATCAATAATACTGATTAGAGTTACTAACTGCATCATTACGTGGCACACTTTATCTAGCGCAATAAAGAAATTCGTGGAAGCTCATCAAACTCACAAAGAAAAGAATGTAAAATACTTCTGGGTTCGCTTTCTGTGGTTATTTGAATCTAAAATTATTTCCAAATTTCTAAGGTACAAAAAAATTATCGGCTCCTGAAATCTCTCCGAGATCATTACAAATCCCGCATGGAGCGTATTCAATGTGCGCATGAAAGTTCATTATTTTTCATGAGAATTACGGACAATATGAAAAATATTCTGAATATGAAGAGGTAAGTGGATATGGTTAAGGGAGATGAAGATACAAATTTGGTGGGGCAATAAAATATGCACGAAAGAACCTTTAGAAATAGGTTTGGAATATTTTATCTAAATAGCGCATAATATATGAAAATATCTTCACGTCGGCGAAGAAGTTTTGATCTCAAAATATCTCTCATCCATTTCCATTTCCACGTTCCCTTTCATCTCTCCCTTCCGATTCACTCAATATTTCTTTTGCTTTAAAAAAAAATGTTTCGAACAGTCCCCGCTAGTAAAGTTCCCCTTCCATCTCGAAAAAATATATTTTTCCTTTTCCCCACAAACTATCTCCTAAATAGGTTCATGTCGAGTCTAAGCCAGCCATTGGCTTTTACCCTCTCGCAGAGATGGCAGAAGAGGCGGTAAAATATATGCTTTGTGTCCTCCTACTCCTATTACTGCCTTACAACAATAATCCCGATCCCTTATTAAGAGGCTTCTTTTTTTGAAAATCGTTTCTCCTCTACCCATCCGTTCCACAATTCTCATGCGCCAGTCCCTCCTCCACCTTATCTTCTCACCCAACCCCCTTCCGACCATAATTTCTCACCAATTTGATGGCGGCCTCGGTCCGTGAGATCTTCATTTGTTTTTAAGGATGGCGCGGGAGATCTACGCGATTACCTTCACACGATTGAAGGTATTGCCTCGGGTAAGATATTTTACTTCGCGATGGTCGCTATCGGACAATTAAATACTGAATTTACACCTATTTCCCCCGAGAGAAAAACGTTTCTCACAATCGGTTATCATTGGTAACCGTTACAATAAGGAGAGTATTTCAAGGCATCGAAACCATTGACTCATTCTACCAAAGCGATCTTCTATACTTGTTTAAAAACCAGCATGTCGTTTTGTGGGACTATCTCTACTTCTGGTGCGTTTCCAGCCTCGAGAAGAATCCTTATTCGAATACCGACGCTCAAATTTCCTTCGGTCTCTAACCCCGCCACGTTGATTCATCAACTACCCCTATCTCTTAACATGCCGTATATATCTCTCTCTCTCTCTCAACCTCCTCCCCGTCCATCCCTTGGGAGCGCATCCCTCCCCACGACATCTCACTTCGACCCAGAAAACATTTTCAAAAACATTCCGTCCTTAGATTCCTTCTCCTTCCCATCTTCCCCCGCGTACCACGTGTCTCCCATAGCGTAGCGGGAAAACCCGTCGAAAAAATCCCAGGAGGGAGAACGAAAGGGATCTCTCTCCACTGACATATCGCTCGCCAAATGCTACGCTGACATCTCCGGGATAACGCGCTCAATTCCTTGGAAATGGGATCGCTCCGAAAGAATCCTTCCTTACGTTACAAGATGCGCCTCACTAAGATGCCGCGCTACTCGTTTACGAATTAGGCGATGGAGAAAATGGCCATTACGGCTCCATTTTGAGTTTGCAACCGACCTTGTCCTTGGATGTCAAACGTGTCGTAATTTGGTGCAGAGGTTATTAGCTCGTTCACCACCGCAGCATCGCCATTATTATTATATTAGGCTTTGGAAAAGGAAAACTGTGGACGGCCTAATGAGTTCCCATTCGTAATTTGTTAATTACCTTTACCTTCCAGCTCTCTTCGCCGGAGTCGATGTAATGGTATTCGATTGCGCAATCTTTAAGCTAAAGAACGAACGATTCTGTTATACACTGGGAATATTATAGCTTTCCCACTATAAATGTATGCGCATATAAACCCTTTTGATCATTCAGACTTAAAGACTATTTAAGGAGTAATTTACGTTTTTGTAGTTTAATCTCAATTGGATTGACCGAAAAAATTCGTGTCTTGCTACGTTGCATATAAGATAAATTTCGTCTTATTTCACCATTATTGATTACTTCGTCGGTTTCATGATATACACTTATACGGTATCTCCATCTAATCTAAATCGCTTGCACCTTCTTTCGCTGTTACGTTTCTCATTATTCGTTTTGCACTAATTGCTAATAAATTAAATAGAATTAACAAATTATACTCAAAACAACTTTTATAAATAGTCAATAAGCGAAAATGTTGATGATCGGTCGTTTTGATACGAAAGTTCTGCATTATAAAGCCCGCTCTGATGTTTATAAATTTATATTAACGCTTTACGCAGAAAGCCGCCAAAAGCGAACAGCAGGAGGTGTCATTGCGACGCACCTACACTAATGAAAATTTGCTTCTCTTACTGTATCGAAATAACACCAATAATACGTCGGTTATAATACACCACGATATCTAACATCGCCATTCGCCATGTTGGTACGAGGCGAGGATTGTAAAGCCCTAATCTCGAATGATTTCTGCCTTTAAGGTTGGATATTCCTTCACGATTGCCCGAGAAAAAAGAATCTTAATATCGCCCCGTCCAACAATCTCCCATATTTACTTTTCTCAGCAAATATTTTAACACCGCCTTTCGAATATGAATTGATATCTCAAATGCATATCTCCTGGGCAATTTATTTGTTTCGTTCAGTCGAATCTTTTTCTATAAATAAACGAAAGAAATTTTACAAAACCTTGAAATTGATAGAATTATCCCGTTATCATCTTGTAAACTAGATTTTCTAAAAAAATTTCTAAGTGTCAAGAGATATCTTTGCGATTGCCAGTGAACGAGAGGAAGCTTGGAAAGAGACGGACCACGTACGCCAACATTCATTTGGAGGGCTATACGTTCGCGTGAAGCTATTTCGTATTCTTTCCCTGTCCACTATAACCTCGTAGCGTTTCTTCGGGGTCCATTCACGAGAAATTTCTGGGAGAGTTTTTTATGCGCTCACGCTCGGTCCAGAGCCAACAACACGTGTACGTGCGTTCTCACGAGAGGAAAAGGGAATTCTTCTTCTCGCCAGCAATAGACTACTCGTTAATGACATGTTTCGAAGGGACCACATGGCTTTAACGCCCTATCCTAAGTTCCGGGAGCTGCCCTTTTGCTTTATCCTCTCAACGCAAGCATAGCAGTTTGGAAGCCCTATGTTGAAACTTGGTCGCTACTAGAGTACGAACCTCTTAGTGAGGCAGTGATCTAATCCTGCCTAAAATACAGCCCTGGGGCTAAGTAATATAAAAAATAAATGGCTATAAAAGCAGAAACCCTATTTTAAAAAAATAGGCAATTCTTGTCATGTGAAGTAGTATATATTTATATAGGATTAACGGCATCTACGTTGTTTGTCTGTTTTTTCAGCGGTTAAAGAGGTCGAGCATGATTGTATATTTTTACGAAGCACTCGTATCTGTGATTAGCTCAAGGCTGAGTGGACCCTTAATGCGAAATAAACAAACGCGTGCGACGTTTTCAAGTGGTTTAGTTGCGCGAGTGTGAGGTATTATTCTGACTAGTGCGTAGTCACGGTGACTCCTTGACTAATGCCAAGAGAGAGAATTTGGATTCGATTATGAATCTTGAGCTTAGACTTAAAATTCCGACAGAATGGCGTGGGAATCGAAATGAACGGCGTTTCCGTGCTCTCTGGATAGAAAAACAATAAGACCGAAACGATTTTTCGGTTATTTATAATTTCACTTTCTGAATGATTTTAATTGCAGTCAGCTGATAATCTTAAATTCTAAAGACTTTAATTTCGGTTAATATATTTAATTTTAATCAAAGATGTACGATATACAGCCTTCTTATGAAGCGAAAAGTAGGCATTTTGAATCAAACGAAGTGCTATTTTGCTGAATATAAAACTCGAATAACCAAAAAATGTCTAAATATGACTTTTCATAGTAATATATATAAACTATTATATTAAAACGGAGATATTTGAATCTATTTCTTGAATATTTATTCTATTCTCATGGGAGAGCAAAACTGAAACTTTAAGTACAATGTAACTAAGCTTGGTATAATAATTGTTTTTCAGCGCTCAGACAGACAAGTACATGAACTCGTGCACAAGTCAGAGGCATGTAAAACGAAAATACAAGCCTCCCTTACATACTATTCGGTAGCATTTTCGAGCGCTTTTCAAGCCTTTGCGCATCCAAAAATCATTTACATGGACATATTTCAAGTAATCCAACATTGCGCGACACATTTCCTCCACAGATACACGAATCGAAACGGGGGGAAAAAAGACTTGAGAGACGGGGAGACGAAGTCGCTCCCTAAATCAACCCGACTTAACCGTGGGATTGGACGTTTTAACAGGTGTGGGCCAACGCGTAATTCGAGTCAGACGTTCTCTGGAGACGCATTACCGTTTGCGGGGTACCACAAAAGAGGCCGGGACAAAAAACGATCGCACGGTGGGGCGAGAAAAGGAGGGAGGAGGTTGATGTGGAAGGGATAAGCGAGGCGAAAAAATAAATGACACCACACCCTTTCTATGTTTACCCAACAACGTAATAACTGTGATTGTCGCTGGGACGACGGGGCTGGTAGGAGGGGCCTCCCTCTGCGTTCAGTGTAAATCGGTCGTTGACAGCACGGAGGCTAAGGGAAGTCCCTTCGAGATGGGGTCCAAAATGAGGGGGCGGGGGAAACAGACACGCGCTCTCTTATTAATCTTTTGTTTCGTCTCGTCTCATGTTAGTGGAGTGCCGGACAGACATCCGGAATAAGATGATGAGTAGACGCATCCATTATTTTCTCGCGAAAGTGCTCGCCTAGATATGAAATCACTTGAAACCTTCCTCCGAGGAGGAATTTACTCTTGTACGGAGGCTATTTACCATTAAATATTTAGAAAAGATGGTGCGCGATAAGAAATCTTCTTCTGAAGAAATCTTTACTTTTGCTAAGATTGCATCAATTTTTACTTTTTTGCTAGAATAAATCGATCTTTATCTTTAATTACTTTGTCACAATTCTCCTAGGAACACTAGTCATCAGAATATATTAAAAAAGGAAAAGAATATTTATGCTTACTTAATTTAAAAAGCCGAGAGAGGTCAATTAATGGCGTCTACATCTGCATGATAGCCTGCAAGTCACCTTATTGGTGGATGGCAGGAGGTGCAGTGCACCTGAAGTCCCTAGTTTTAATACCTTACTCTTTCCTATTTTGTTCTCTTATCGTCCTAGGGAAAAATGATCCTCTACATCGCTCCGTCCTACGTCAAACAGGAGTGACTGCGTTTGTTCTTCTCGGGTTAACTTAGAATATTTTAAAACTATTTTTCTACTTTTGAATCCAATTATTGCACATTCTCACTAAATATTAGGTTCAACAATCACTCTTGTATATATCCTTAAGATAATTATCACTAAAATTACCAAAAAACCGATAACATTCTATTTACACAGAAAACACATATTCAGCTTTCATTATAGAATAAAAATTCCTTCATTTATGTTTAGATCTCAGGATATGCTGTTAGTAATGGCTGCAACATTAAAATCTTCGAGATTAAAGGAGGACACTCGAAACACTCCTAACGGTTTAACGCATCCGATAAGCCTCCAAAAATTACTCATAACGTCAAATATTGACGTCACAATTGATAATATTATATACGCCAATGACGCTTATGGGAAAGGAAGACTTTTATCAGATCTCTTTGTCTATGAAATAGCAAATCTCGTTGCCATAAACAAACTCCAATGTCTTCATTCCTGCCTCGCACAATAGCACCAATGCATTCAACCCCGAGAGTTGAAGGAAACTCTAGCTTTGGTCAAGACAACAAGACACGATAACTAACCTCCGGCAGTTCTCATTTATCTTTACGGCCTTACGAGGCGAAAACGCCGTTAAAAAATTCCCCTGCAGGTGATGCACGGAAAAATAACCGACAACATGCGATGGTATGTCACGGAATGCGTGGCTCATTACGATAAACAGTGGGAGGTGACACGGCTCGTGCGAACGGTCGTGTTTATCTTGGTGCGAGTCAAGTCTCTCACACCACGGAAAAGCCATTCAAAAAATGAGTTATGGTTCCTATATACTCGGACACCTGAAGCGATAATTATATTTTTCAAAAGATATCTTGAAGGAGGGAGGGGAAGAAATCTCGAAGAAGTAGAGAGGATAATCATGAGAAGTTAAAAAGTCGACGCCGCACTTTTACCTGAATTAACCTTGTAATATTTAGTAATTCCTTAGAGAATGATTTAACCACCGGTACGAAAGGAAAGAGTTAACGAAATGACGGTCGAAAGGTTCATTGCCCCTGTGTTTGACTTGGTACTTCGCAATATCACTGTATACCAACAAAATAACCCCAACTTAAATATTTCAATAAGTCTAATAAGTTTTTCAAAGCTATTAATGCACACATTCATTGTTTGTTCTGTATGAATGTTAGTAGAGGCAGCTTTTGAAGCTCCTCCATTCTCCATAAATACACAGATGATAAAACTAACATGTGACGAAATGTTAATTTTTCAAATTTCTCCAATAGTGCAAAATTAAGATTTACTGTGGAGGACATATGGCATAATTTGTTTGCACACCACAGAAGAAAAATTACTGAAAGTATAATGCGAAAGGGAGGAAATTTTTATAGCTAAATGAAGGAAGAGGAGAATGCTTCAAATATCTAAGAGAAGGTCTGAAGAATATTTGGTGAATTTTGATACGATGTAACAAATAATCGAAATGTTACCATTAAGATTAACTCCCTCGTAGAGATTGATCTATTTTAATATAAATTTTAACTGATTAACAGCGTGGAGCAGATTTTTTACAGATAAATAAAAATGTATAAATAAATATATTCATGTTGTTGCATAACGAAACTTTTATTTGATACGCTCGCCAAAAATGACATTATTCTACAGTTTTGAAAGGTTTCCAACAACGGGATATGCGGCGTTTTTTCAAGGGATTTAGGAGATGAAGATAAGTTATGGATTCTTTGGGTGTGGCAGATGACATTTCTGCCACAAGACGCAATGCAAACAGATACGCTGCCCAGGAAAGTTTTCCTAGTCGTTATTTAACTCCCGCAAATTACAATACGCTGCTACTTTCTAAAAACATTTTCAGCTTTGTTCGTAATTGTTTCCATGTTAATTCACTTTGCCGCTTGCTTAATGACCCTTGAAGTATTAACAAAGTATAGTCTTTACGCCTGTGGGCTAATAAATATGCACGGCCTACCTTTTCATAAACATCTTTCCCGCAAAAAAACTTTATTTACGACCACCCTCAGCGTAATGTGCTTTTAAAAAGGTGTGCTCAGTAAACAATTTTATTTCAGTACCTAAACTCGGCAAAATTAATTTTCTTTTCTTTGTTTTGTGTCGTAATTCGTTTAATACATATAAACTTATTTTTAAGCTTTTCTTCTTGATAATAATTACACACAAGCCTTTGAGAGAGAAAATATAAATATCTTTGATGTTCTCGTCTTCATTACGTAGAAATTATTTTCTTGGAATGCAATTATGAACCTAATTATAAAATGAACGCGACTTAAATATATAGATAATTTTAATTTAAATATTCTAAATTTAATCAAATTACATGTTTTCATTGCCAAATCATGTCCTAGTCGTAAAGCTCCATCAACATTACCCTCAATACTATATGTACAGCAAAAATCTCGAATGATCATATGAGATTATATTTGCCACTCTCTTGAAAATACGTATTTGAAGCGCGTAATCTCTTACGAAAAGATAAATTAAAACTGAATATCTCTAACTGTAATTTATAGCAGTGACTCACATTAAAAAACATTTTAAACGCATTGATAAATTTAATAAGAATGATCTTACTAATGAGCTAGGTAATTCCTGAAGGCATAAAGCAGTCAAGTACAAATTTACTCAATCATTTTGTGACCACACCAGGTTCGTAGATCATCTGTTGGATTCAAGTCATAATATGAGTTAGGTAATTAATTTTTAATGATAATTTTTAAAGAATGATTTGTTATTAGTCTATCAACGCACATACGCTTATAATTAGATTCATTCTGTCATTTAGATCGACTTAAAATTTAAAATATTTGATGGTAGAGTAGTAGCAAATTTTAACCTAATTTTTTAAGTTTTTGGATTAGTCCTTAATGATACAATTTAGAAAAATACCATTTTCGTTAAACAATGGAAGGCAAGTCAATGTAGCCTTCATTTCTCAAATGACACTTTCCAAGCCTTTGGCAGATTAAGGTTTATATAAAATTCCTCGTATCAATTATCCTACATTTTTACGAGTTCTTTCACGGGAACAAAGAGAACGGAACGCGTTTTCTTGACGACATAATAAATATCAGCTTCTCGCGATTGTAAACATGACCTATTCTTCATAACGTCACTTTCGGCGCCAGACAAGTAACGTTTTTTTCTCGTGATCTATACTCTGAAGCATTTTGCTCAAGTGCCTAACCCTTTCCGATTTCTTAACTCTCATTGGTTTACTACGCACTTGATGCCTCATTCTCTCCTCTTCTCCGCCATTCTTTTGTTCTCTTTCTGTCTATGCCTATTCATCTGTTATCCTTTTCTTAACTTTATCTTTTGCATCCTTATATTTCTCTGCTAGATTCTACAGTCACTTCCACATTTCACGGTCACTATCAGCACTGTAACTAGCTATTTTAGCACCCGGGGAAAACTACCAAATATGCGCCACATTCATAAAAAATTCTCTAATACCTATATGAATTTAGGGCGAATAATTAATAAATAAAAATAAACTATAAGTGATATAATTTCTTACTATAAATGTACATAATTTAAATACATAATTATAAATATAATTACATACAATTACACACATACATAATTTAAATACAGAAAGTATCTTAATATTAAAGAGTTATTATATGTGATTTTAATGCAGCAAACTCATCAATAGCATCATCGAAATTTATAGTTTCTGCTCTGCGTGTCTGGAACAAGCATAGTAGTGAAATCTCCCGTCCTTGTGACGCGCACAACTTGCCTTTAACAATGTTTGCGCCCCTTCTTTAGTTACGCCCGGAGCAGATGCCCCGCTAGCCCCGCCCTAGTTACGGCGCCGGTCACTATACATTAATTTTCACTGTATCCACAGATTATACCTTGATAGCAACTAAAAAATTATTTATCGTGTCCGTATGGGGATAAAGAGGAATACATTATACATATATCGCACAATAATTAGCAATGCATCGGTTAAAAATTCAACAAAATAGCGATATCAAATTTACGATGTCAGTATTTATAAAATTAAATCTTTTGTTTAGTTATGGTGGTGACTAGGACTTGAGATACACAACGATAGCAATATTTCAATAAAAATGCTCGTAGCAACGGCAAGAAAGTTTTTAACTAGACTGTTTTGCTAACTGGATTTGAAATTCCATTCTCTTCGTACTGATTCCGATATTAATTGCACGTTGCAATATGAGCTAGACGGTTCGCACGACCCAATGTAAATATGATGGAAGACCATCAATACCGTCAACTTTCTTTTCTCGCTTTTATGGTAACTTTCTTCTCTACTTTTTCATGTAGACGCGTTACCTTGCTAGAGTAATAACTTTCTTTCTCAATTTTCTTCTCTAAAATCCCAAATAATCGCATTTGATCTTTTAGAGGTATGTACCTAAGAAACGCTACTAGCGTGAATTGTCAGTCAAGTCGGAAATTCCCAACAGGGTAAGCGGCCATAAACATTAATCGGAGCTCTAAGAAAGAGTTGAAAGATGATAACTCTGTCGATTTATTCAATGTTCAAAGGATTCGTAACTGTGCTGATGCAGTCGAGTAAATGAAATTTGCAATCGTAGCGATTCGTCAATAATTCTTCAGTAAGTAGGAAACTTGTTCTAAGAACAGAGTGAAGAGCGCAATTTGTAACAATGTAGGTCAGCATCGTATTTAGGTCTAGTATTTATCTCTTTTGTTTTCTTTCCTTTCGGCGATTAGACCGCCTAGTGAACGTGACATTAAAAAATTACCGCGTTCACGAGAACTCTCTGCCACAAATCTTTTCAAGTGTTACGGGAAGCATACATATATGCTATTTAAATGTTGCCGCAATAAAATTACCATACTTGTTTACCGCTTTAATAGCTGCAATTCATTTCTCTCCGCGTGAAATAAACAAAGGGAAAATGTACCTATTATAAACAATAGGGAAGCTAACCTTATTCCGTGACAGAAGACGCGAAAATTCTCCCTCACCTAGCAGAAGCCATTGCCATTTCTTTCGCGGGTGACTTTCGACCTCTCCGCTCGGTTCTGAGGGAATGGGTCTACAAGCAAGCGGTCCCCCCGTTATAAAACTCGGCACCTCCGTAGTCAACCTCCTTCCTTTCTCCTGTCCGCTCACTTTCTCCCTCCGGTCCAAGCATCCCTCCCTTCCTCCGCATCTCTCCTCTCGCCACTCCCTCGTCCCACGACCCTCCCCTAATAAATGAGCGCGCATGTTTTGTGGGGGATGGAGAGAAGGGGGTGGAGGGAAAGGCGCGGAGGGAAAAACGAAGCTCGCGCAGGCAAAGCGGCAGTTATCTAATTGGTTTAATGTGTTCTCACACGTCCTCCGCTCCCATCTCGAACCCTCCACTCCCTTCTCCACGCCTTTTCCGCTCGTCTGCACACCCTTTAAGGACCACCCTCGTCCCGCCTCTCACACCCCACCCTTCTCTAGAGGGTGTGCATGGGGAGAGATGAACCAGAAGCATCTTGGAGCCCGTCTCTCTCTCCAAGCCATTCATTACTCCCTTACTCTTTCCTCTTTTTCTCGAATGCCTGGTGATGGGGCCGCAGAGAGAACTGCGAAGTACTCGGCGCTTAGAGGGGGAAAAAACAAGCGGGAAGCTTATAGCGACTTTTCAAAGGAACGGAGACCGTAGGAAGGAATTAAGTCTTGCGCCTTGCCTGAGGTTTAAAAAAAACGTATGGGAGTATCGCCTCTCATTTGTTTCTCTCGCATTCGAAATCGAGACGTTTTTCACGGCTGCGACAGACGAGCATCGCGAGACTGTGTTAGATGTTTGCTGCATTCGTATTCAGTTATTTTGCTCGTTCATCAAGTACGAAATGGTTGATTGCCGATCTATAAATTTACCATCTCTAAAAATCTGAATAACATCAATGAAAAAGGCTGAAATGGCTAAAGTAAAATCTAATCTATGTAGATAATTTTTTTTGTCACGCTATTAATACATGAATACATGAAAACTGTCTTGATATCTTACGAGATATATGAACTTTGGAAAATTATAATTCGTGTTAAGTAGGATTTGATTATTCCTAAATTGAAACTCTTTCGAAAAACAATGTAGACAAAATACGTGGAATAACTATTAATTCTATTAAAAATAGAAGACGTCCTCTGTTGGCTTAAAAAACTTAATGAAATTCCATAATGATACATTAGGCACAAATGTAGCTAGCGGGTGAAACGATTGCAAATCTTTAATGAAAAATACATTGCACAGTCATTACAAAATATCAGATAAAATTTTAGTAAACTTACTTTATTTTGTCATTTATAACGCTACAAAGAACCTCAGCACAGTAAGGAATAAACAAGATGGAAAAGTATACTCCATAAATGGAAAACACAGAGATTTCAAAGGCGTTATTAATGGGAAATACGTATGAAACGGTATCGAAGGATTGGGCGATTGTCCAATTTTTATCTCCGAAACTCTTAAGTCGTAATTATGTGGTCTCGCGGACTGTCTTGTAGTAAATGCTGTCCTCTACCCGAATATATTTTTTAATCTATACATTACAGATGATATAAGGGCTTGGGATAGAAAACCATGGATTTTAATTGCTGCTTGCCGGGAGAACTGTCTTAGAGATCGATGTAAACAAAATATGCGGTGTTTTGCTTGTGATTTTCTCAAATTTTTATCTCCGAATACATATACAGTCAAACTCGTTTATAACGAGCACGGTTGTAACGAGTTCACGGCTATAGTGAGCAAATGCTACCTCCAAGATAAGTTTACGAGCATTTACATACAAATATTTCACGTATATAACGAGCACGCTTCACGGATATATCGAGCAAACTTTGACCACTTCTCACTGTCTCAAACGCGGTGGCGGTCAGCCCCTTAAATCCTCATAGTGACCCAAAATATGTAACCTTTTATTCTTGAGTCTAGCCTCTACACCCTATCCATTGGGGAGGTTAAAGACCGCGGCGTTGTTGTTAAAAAATAATCCCTTCGTCCAAACCAAGAATTCCCAACTTGCAGGTACAGTGGCACTCGCGGAGGTCCTTTTTCCTCTCCTCCCAACCCCCAGCTCTTTTACAGCCAGGAGGTTGTGTTTGGAAGGGGGTAAGGGGCTGAGGGCATGTACAATGGCGCCCACCCCCGTCGCTCAGCTGAATGCACCCAACACCCTTTCCCACGTAAAGATGGGAAATCCCACGTTTAATCCGTCTCCTCATTAACTCTTCCTGGAATTGGTATGCTCACAGTATGCAAAGAAAGTTCGTAGCGTTGATCACAAAAATCAGTTGAGATTTTGCCCTTGAACGAGTAACATGTCCGTACATAAAAGGAAGTGTTTGTCTATTCGCGAAAAGGTTGATATTATTCGAGAGTTAGAACGTGGTAAAAAATGTTGAAGTGTGTAAAAAATTTAATTTATCATCGTCTACGGTTTCAACCTTATGGAAAAACAAAGAAGCGATTTTATATGCACTAGAGAACAACCTAACAACGAACAAGAAAATGAGAAAGTGCGACTTGGGTAGTGATTAAGGATGCAGCTGTGAGTAAATTTTATATGTACGTATGTTTACTTTAAATTTTCTAGTTTATTCTCATTTTTAGGTTTTTTCATAAATTTACTAAATAACCTCTTTGTTTATATATTCACTTTTACTTCTTATGTCTTATTTCACCATACACATGCATGCTTTTGCCTTCACGGATATTAAGTTTAACGGCTATAACGAGCAAAACTAAACGGTATATATATATATATATATATATATATATATATATATATATATATATATATCCGCTACTACCGCTCCGCTGGTAATTAACGCCTAAAAATGTTGATTCCCCCGCGCATCTATAAGGAATTTTTTATTGTTGTTAATTTAATAATTACTGATAATACTTTAATCTATGATGTATGTACTATCCGCAATATTTAGCTCATAAGTATCTGTATTGAATATAACGTATTCCTTATAAGGCAACTAAAAAACTTGTCCCTTATAAAGCAACCATCTTATATTGAGGCCACAATCCCAAGAAGAAAATTTCCGCGAGAATATATCTGTAACTCTCATGACTACGGATAAAAATTTATATTTAAAAAATAGTAATTCAGAAAAATCCATAAAAATGCGATATAAAATTAAAAATTATAACGTGCCAATAAATGGAATGACGAATTATTTCGAAGTATTGTTTTCATTTAATATTTCGCTGAGTATCTATTTCTATAATCTCGGAAGCTCTATTATTTATAAAATATATTATATTGTCATATATTATAGTAAGAATCAGTATATTATTATATATTATACTAGAGTAACTATCCGTCAAAAATGGTGGGTGGTCTTATATGAATGAATTAAAAGAGTTCAAGATGGAGGCCTTATCAGAGCGTTAATTCAAAATATCAAAGTATATAAACAATCTATGGGCCATTAAAAAAATTATATTACAAAATAAATGCCACTTATATTCAATTATCATAATATAACTATTATTATACTTTGGAGATTTTAAACGTTGATTAAAATTACTTACATAGTTTTCCAAGTCTTTGGACAACTTAGCGCAACACAAAATACGGTTAAAAATAATATCGACAACTACAGCAAAACACTAATTTTGTTAAAAAATAAATAAATAAACTCTTAGATTACAGTTTGGAAGCATTTTTTTTATTCCGATGCAAATACATCAATCATTTCTTTCGTTACAACTTACGCTACTAACTATAATTTTGACGCGCGTCTAAACAACACACAAATAATTTTTACTTAATTTTTAATCTGCACGATTCAAGAAATAACATTTTAGGCCACATATTAGTTATTTCGGTAAACACGCAATTCTGTCCCATACCTATATCCAATTTGGTATACATAACCCTATGAAAATAACAAACGATTCAGCGTTATGTAAGGACACACAAAGGCTCTTCTTGTAATTATGATTATTATTACCTATATATTATAACATTATAAAAGCTTAAACTTCCTTCGGCATTTTTTCACCTTTTAACTTACTCGATTCACCAGCTTTTGTTTTTTCAGAACAATTTGAATGCCTCACCGCTCATAGCCGGCTTCATCCACCACACCTCACCTTTCCACCGCAAACAAACAGGTTGCTTCATCTTATTCTCAACTCTGTATTCCACACCACCTCGTCTTACTCTTTTTACATCATTTTTATTTCCTCTTCGCAAAACCTGTATCTAGGTACGTTCGAATTAAATAGCAGCCGGGCAGTAATTTCTTGAGCGATATTATTGTAATAAGCCTCCAGTTCCTGACGCAGACCATAAATGGTCTTTTTCTTTAAATGTAAGTCGGAGCGAAGCAAATGGTGTGAATATGGACGGAAAATATGGCAATTACACGAAGCGTTGGGTTAATTAGACAGTCTCTTGATGTAGCCCCGTCGTTTACGTTGCATTACAAATCATTTCGATAAAACCTCGACGAGATTCGCGCGCACAGATGATTATGAATGGCTCTTGTACGTGTTGCGAAATTTTATCCGAGTGTATTACATTCCCTTACCCTGTTGAAGAGAGAAAAATGAAGAGACAGAGGAAGAGAAGGAGGGAGACGTGGGATGGAGGTGGAGAAGGAGAGAGATAAAAATGCATGAGCGTCGGATGCAAAAGGCAGCCCCGTGTCCCGTAACCAATCCGACTACTTTGACGCATAAAAAAAACTAGAAACATCGCGATGAGATGCGAATATTTCGACGCCCACGTCTTATTTTCTGTTCGAAAAGTGTCATGTTGCGCGTTGGAATATCTTGTTGGAGCAGCGACGGAAGGCATTACGCCGTGCCTTGCAATGAGGCCCGTTTAAGTTCGACGAAGGATAAGAGAGAGGGGGAGAGAAGGTGATATGAGCTCGGATCATAAGAAACGTTTTTTACGGGAGTCAAACGTCTTCATCGGACGAGTTTACGGTACTGCCCTCTGGTGGATTTGCATCCGAATGTGCGCGTGTGGTCCGCGAGGCTTTCGATCACGGATCCCGGCGGAGGAAAAGTCGGACGATTTGCATAAAGCCTTCGGCGCGGGAATCCGATTCGTTCCGCAACTTCGTACGCTGGAATATCTCGCGAGTTAATCTCATTCACAAATTCTCGATGCAAGTTTATATTGGTTCCGGGAGAACTGTTTTCGCTGGTTTTTGTATTTCCCCCAACGGATGGAGAATCCCCATTGAGTTGTCAGAGCAAATTTTTGTTAGATGGGTTTGATACAAGATCTTAATTTTTATATGGGTTAAAAATAATTTGCCACTTACTGCGCGATGATTTTGATTTTTTTTCTCTATGCTGAAGTATTCGAATTAGAAAAATTACTCATCCTGCATGTGGCATCGTATTTAAACCATAAATTTGTGCGAATCTATATTATGCAACGAGTCACGTGCCCTTTTTTGCCAAAATGGAATAGGTTGTTTCCTTTACACATCATGTTTGGCGAATGAAAATTTTTTTTACCGATTTGCGATCTGTAACGTGTGATTCTTGGTGTAGAGTGGAGAATACTTCAGCTAGAAGATAAGATTACCACCTCAGTCGCATAATAGAAAGTCTAAGCAAAAAACAAAACACCCACGCTATTCATTCAAACCTTGTTTGCGGGGATTAACATTACGGCAGGTACCTTCTACTATATCACTCAAGTACTTAGAATCGCAGGTACGTAGTAACTGAGTGCCTCTGCATCGCAATATGGCCCTAATGTAAAGGTCCTTGTTTCAAGTTTGTTTTCACAACTTTCATTTGAGGGTGCAATGTGATATTCAATGAATACCTATCTAAGATAAAAACTTAAGACGCGAGTAAAATTAAAATCAATTATATTTCTGAATATTCATGTATATTTTGCAACAACCCAGTAGACTGAGAGCTAAATTAATTCGATTACACAGAAAATGCGATCCAATAGCTCACCTGCTAGAGATACAAAACGAGAATTATTCTAGATAAAGCATCAAGCACTAGATAATTTGGGAAATATACCGAAAATTCTAGTTTGTGAATTATATTATTTTTCAATAATTATTCATCACTTAAATCATTTTTGTAGAAAATTATGAGCTTTCTCTCTCTCGCTGTCTTAATGCCAGTGCAATAAAGAATCCAATCATATATTTTAGAACTAGAACTTGTCATTTTTGATAACTTGGAGCCCTCTTGCATTAACACTATTGCCAAAATGGCTGTCTCAAGTTCTGTATTTCCAATTATCGTGAAGATATCGATGCAGCATGGTAGGAATATTTGATGGAAACTTAAATATAAATAAGTCCAATGAAATCGCTCCAAGGTAAATACAGAATAACAAAGTGGCCAAATGATCATGTATATTTAAAGAAACGGCTAAAAGTTGTCAGTAAAGTAAAATAACCCCACGCATTAACATATATTGGCCTCCACCTCCTTTAATTAAAATTTCTATATTATTTGTTTATATTAAACGGTACGATGTGCTATGAATGAATTCAACTAAAGTTTACTCAAAATCAACATTGCTATGAATCAAAAGATATACAAATATTAAAATTTATTTTGCGTTTCACAATAGTGTTCTAATAACCTCTTACGAAGGAATCCTCAGGTAGCTTAGAGTCACCACAGGCAAAAGGTTAGGATAATTACTTTTCACGTAGTGCTGCAAAATGTTTTAATAAAACTTTATGTTTACCATATCTAAGGATAAGTTAATAAAAATTCTTAAAAAGGTTTCATCGCTAGTATAAAAAACTTTATTGAATATTTTATATTGGCAGAGAATATATAGTATTAAATATGCAAGGTTGTTGAGGAACTAATAGACAAGAAAAGTATTAGTCGCTTTTCGCAATGAAATTAGAATTTTAATTCAATATAGAAAACAAAAGTATGATTTATAGGAGATTCGTTAAACACAAACGACCAGTTAAATAAAATGAATTTAGACCGAAGGTAATGCAATGAATGACTACTATAAAATGAAACCAATTGACGGAATTGATGGATCACATGATCCCTATGCGAATGGCATTAGCTGGGATTTGTATTTAACAAATATTTCGTTGAATTCTACAATACTCAACTTAAAAAATATTGAATTCAAATCGGAAACAAGTGGCAGAGTGCAAATTAGATATTCATTGTACGATGAAAATCCAATGGCCATCAGTTACCTCTGGAGCAACTGTTCCTGTATTTTTAATCATTATACACTTTTTCTTTCCCTTTCCAGTATAAAAGGGGCATAGTCCGTGCTCTTGAAAGTGTAAAACACCATGCTCTTTTTACTCTCGTAGAATTCTTATGTAAATGTGAGACTTGTTCGACAAATGACCCTTATGTGCCAAGTAACCTGGAAACAATTGTATTCTACAATGGGTCCACTTGCATTCATTCACAAGACAACACCAAAGATTTTCCAGAAAGACACTCCTCTAAAAGAATAAAAAAAATTTAAACACCTCTAGTCTTTTTATATTTTGCTTTCTAAACCTCCCTTTTTCCTGCAACAAAACATTTACCGGGAAGGAGCGTTTTATTCAACTTATACGTTCTTTCCTATTTTTCAAAAGAGCCGCCGATACGATTGACCTCCGGACGGATTACTTAATCAGCCGATGCGTTACTTTAGTGGCCCATACATATCTTTCGACGACAACGGGGCAGTCGCACAGAAAAAAAGGGGAAGGCGCTAGAAAGACACCTTGAGGCATTTAGGTTCGGCAGGAAAGAACAGAGTGGGTAGGCAAGGGGGTGGTGAGTTCTTAGTCTTGATGGCTTAATTAACGAGGCAACGCAGTGCTCTTGACAGGGGAGAGAGGTCCTTTAAGGCCCGTTGCCCCCACACCCTTTTGGAAATAAAAAAGAGGGTCGTATTTCTCCGATTGAGTTTTTTCCTACCTCGCTCGCGTCTTGGTTACCACTAACCAAATGGTTTTTCCTCTCTGTGAGCCAACGTGCCGGTATTTCAAATCACCTTTCATTTTCTAGCAGCTATTTTGAAACGCCATTCGACACCTCATTTAGGAAATAAAATATTCGACATATAGTGTATTATTTCTTATGACTTCCAGGCGGAATGGAACCTGTGGCACATGGAATGGAACATTCAGTATATTTATTCAAATATTTACTTGACCAGTTCACCATTCAGGTTCAATATTTTTATATGCTAATGAAAATCAGTGTTCACAACTAGGAAAAATTAATAAACATTTATATTCTACTGAAAGTTGAGAGATCATGACTGACATTTTAATTTCATATTATACCATATTTTTATTAAAAGACAGAATTGTATGAATAAAATATTACTTTTTCTGATTGAATCAATCTGCGTTCTTGGAAAACCGCGGCATGGAAATCATTTGTGTGACCTTATTTGCGTGAGCCTTCTTTTTCTCATTATCTGATTTTTTGTTTTTATTGCTTAGCTTTTATTTATTTTTTAACCTTAAGGCAAACTCTACCGGATTGTGATTAAATGACACGTACACGGCATTCAAAATGTTATCAACTGCAACAGAAAAAACTAAGAACAATCTTAATTGTATAATCCCGATATGGCTCAATTGATCACTTAATCATCAGATAAATTAATTAATTAATTAAACTACTTTTAATAAAACCAAGTAGAGTTAAAAATTACTGTAAATTTCTTCCGCCAAAGAAATATCCTTGCTGATGAAACAAAAAATAAGGGCATTTATCTTCATTTAGACACACATTATCACATTTCAATTCAAGACGGAGCTAAACGGGGAGATTTAACGACTTATTAATATCGATTAATTTCATCGACCGATCGATCGTTAATTAAAATTGCATGGGATAGCCCGAGATCGGTTGTACGTGCAGACTCGCGACAATTCGATTTTCGCAATCCCAGCCACACGATACTCCGATTAAGAAAAAATAAAGAATCCTAGTTTCTGAACCTGCAAAGCAACTAAAATGCGGGCTGATGCAAGGATGCTCAGTCCATTTGAATGCATAATCTCTAAGAAGAGCATTGACCTAAAATTAATATTTTTTCTATGACAGCACGAAGGGAAAATAAGTAAGTAGCGTTAACAGGCTATGAGGATAGACATCGATCGAGAATTCTGAGATTTAAATGGAAAAAATGCGCTTAGACGAGCAAATTAGGTTGAATTTACCTACTATAATTCTAATGTAGTTACCATTTCTGTAAAAAAAGATCTCGAATTGTTCAGTCGTTTACCTGAATTACATTTTCTAATCGGTCTATTGAACAGCAATATCTTCCTGCTATGAAGCGGTGCTTAATTAATGTCTTTCGTGCTCGCATAAATATTTAATTTGCTAGCATCTTTTGCACTTGACTGTAAATACTATAAGGTTTTGAAATATCTACAATACATTAATTTTATTTATAAATTTGCATTAGAAATTAATTTAAACTACAATGATTTGAAATTGTAAGAAAATCCCTGCAGTGTCATCAGTTCCATGAAAAATAGTAAATAATTGCAAACGCTTCGACACCCATGGTAAATATTACAGGAACGATGAAAAACAATGACATAACTGCTGTGGGGCGAAAAGAGCAATTGCTCTTGGCGCAGGCCAAAAAGAGGCGCAGAATGAGGTAACCAAGCTGCCCTAATTACGCTAAGGTATTGCGTATTTTACGAAACCTACCCTAGGCATAAAAAGTCCATTTATGCAACTAGCGAATGACAAGATGGGATAGATACATTTGGGAAGATCCGCATTCATTAACGGAGTATTTCTTCGACTTTACTGTTATAAAAATTGTCCAGTTATTGAAAGGAAATACCTTCAAAGGAACGCTACCGAAAACTGTTTTGGATCCATTTATGAATCTTGGGACGAAAAAGAAAGATGAGACGATACTTCATTCTACTGTTCGCTTCTAACCTCAAGGGAAGAACGCCACAGGTGACGGGCGTACGATTAAAAAGGATCTCTCCCTCTTTAATTAAAACAAGCGCCCCGATGAGACTGCAAACTAGAGCGTGCCATGAAAAGAGACTCCCGGAAACTTTTTTCTTTCAAACTCCGGCCCCACCAACCTCGCTATCTCTCATAATCGTTATGTGGAACTGGATAACCCATTCTCTTGCGCTCGGTGGCGCCGAGTGAATTGCACGGCTGGAAGACTTGAATAGTACAACCCCGAGAGATGTGATCGCCTTGGGAATGTGGAGTCGTTTGTATGAGTGTCACGGTGGGGGGCTGTGGGAGGAGTGGGGGACGGGAATGGGAGGGTTATCGGGAGGGGCGGAGGGGATCGAAGGGGGGAAGTGCGTTCTAGAGACTGGGCCGCCTGATAGTGTCTCTAGGAGGGGGATGGGTAAGGATACGCAACTGACAGTACGAGAGGAATCTATCCATCCAAGAATTTATGCCCGCTGTCCTTGTCTCTCTAGGGAAATGCTTTTGTCAGAACCCCATGGTTCTAACCAAAGGCCCTAGGCTGTGCATTTTTTACTGCGGCGTAATAAGGATGTAGTTGCTATAGCAAGCGAGAGGTATGAAAACAGAGCGACTCGGAATTGTGTTCTTCGCCGCTTTGCCTGAAAAGTGTTCAGGATAAAAATTGTGTATTCTACAGATTACAACGATTGGTGTAATTTAATACGATAACTGCCTGTCTGAAAAGTAAATTGCTCATATATTATTGACTTCAAAAGGAAAATACAAAACGTAATTTTTATGAATAGATATTACAGCTGTCACGAATTATATGAGGAGCTTTGGTGGCGGAGTGGTTAGAGTGTTGGCCTTCCACTCAGCGGTCCCGGGATAAGGTTAAGGCTTCTGGAAAAATATAGGTCGGAATGTTTAAAAGAGATGGTTTTAGGTATAATTGAAGCACCAACTTACTTAGGTAAAAACGATCGTGGCGATAAAATGCGTGAAATCGACTGTAGGACTGAGCGTTATTGAGGCTCGTTCTTTCCTAGGACAATACGAGATCACCTCAACGGATAACTTTTAGGTAGATTTTGATGCATTGCACCCCGTCTCCCACCAATTAGGTGAATTGCAGGGCAACATGTAAATGTATATGTAGAAATTTGGTCGGATTTTGCTACTTGTATGGCTTGAGGAGACTGCGCAAGTCAGCGCTTCGTCCTTCGGAATGGATGTTAAGCAGTTGGCCACCTTGGTGCTCTTCGTCAAGAGTAGGCTAATATCAGCATCGGGTTTTTCTCCTCCCTTCTGTATAGAGACGTGTAAGTTAAGTTACGGCGATAATAGCACAAGAGACCGAATCGCTTAAACACACACGAATTATAAGACACTATAGAATATGCCTTGTCGTAAATTTAAAAAAATCTCTTAGAAAATACATATTTTATGGATAGCTAAGGCGAAAGTGGCTTTTATATTAGAAATATGATCAACCGTCCGATAAGAAGAGATTATGATTATTACAATTAATGACATTAATAATTTTTATTCGCATTAGTATTAACTATCAGCCTAAAGGATTTCAATTAAAACAGAATCTATGTTAATAGGTAAAACAGTATGTGAAGTTTAACATGTATCGAGTTGGAATTCAATTTGTCCCCATGCTGGAATTACTTAAGAAATTATATAGGCATTAGAAAAGTACTTTTCCCGATATCTCTTAAAAACTACCATGTGCAATTAAATAGCAAAATTGAAGGGAAGGCGATGAATTAAGACATCGAGTAGCAACATAACAAACTTGTAAAATGGATTTATCGTGTCACCTTTGCGTGCAGGTAGACTTGAAACAAGATAACTGCGTTATGCAAATCGACGCACTTAAAATAGTAAAATAAATCTTCGTAGCGGAAATTGCGAGAGATTCTTTGAGGTGTTAGCGAACAACTAGTGAGTTGTGGCAACCCCAAGTGACTCAGATATAGGCGATTTGTGGGACAACGTGTGTTTGTCACCGTTCTGCACGAGATAAACTGTGCATGCAAGATAATTATGAAATAAAAGGAGGACTAAGCAATAGTTGGTTGATAAAATATCAGCATAATACCTCTGTTCCTTAAGTGAACATGATTCAAGTTATATAAAATTGAGTATAAGAACGTATACTGATTCTTTATCATATTCTCAAACCTGAAATAAATTATTATTTAAATATGTTAATTTCTACACAAAAACTGGAAACGATAAGTAGCTTAAGAGTAACTTGAATAATAGGTACATACGTTAAACTTATAGAAATTGTATATTACTATTAATTAACGATTATTACCTAATGTGATATAATCCTAATGTATCTTTAAAAAACTTTCATCTCTCCGCTATATCAAATGAGCAGTAACTACCACCGACTAAAAACTTAACGAATTTCTCGTAATTCCTAGATAAAAATCGATTTCTCTACAAAGATCGAGGTCGAGAAACCAGGATGTCGACTGTAAACGCAAAAAAGCCCTCGTTTGCCACAATTCAAAATGGACGCCGCCACATCCGACCGATATTTGGCCAAAATCTATTTCTCTCTCACATCAGTGCGTTGAATAAGAAAAGCGTCGTGCACGAATTTTCAGGGGCACAGCCCGCCAAAGTCTGGACGTGATTTCGCTTTGATACAGCGCGACCGAATGAGTGGTCGTTAAACTTTTCGTTACGACACGGGCGACGGCTCTCATATCGATGTTGTAGGCAAGACAATGTCCGGATACACCGAAGATGATAAGATATTTTTTAGGAGTAAACGGAGCGTAGCCAAAAAGGAAACGTTTCATATGGAAACACGCTTAAACATATACCATCGACGTTATTAAGATTTCGACAGTTGTTACATGTTCAGAAGCTTGTTTAAGAGGGAAGGCGACACAATTTTACAGGAATAGTTTTGTAGATTTGCATACAATTCCAATCAATCACTAACCGCACAATAGTTGTCTCACGAGAGACAAAAATAAAACTCAAAAAGAAAAAAAGGACGTTAAAACTGGTCGGAATACATTCGGAGGAGGAGCTCGTTTTATTCCTGGATCGAATTCGAGATTTGCTTCAAGTCTTTTCGGCATTCTAACGAGTTCCACGAAAACTTCTCTTAAGGGCCAAATACACCGTAAAAATAAAGAGCATGAGGAGATAGGTAGGTGGTCACGAGCGAATTGCTCCGGCTAACTTCTTTTTGTTTTTACACGTGTTTGTTTCAACCATTACATAGATGATTATCCATCGCTATGAGCAAACTTACAAATTATCAGGTTGCGTTTTCAGGAATAGTCAATCTCCGGGTCATACAGAAAGACAATAACGCAAAAATGGATTGTACAGCCAAAGCTTATAGAGACTTTCCCAAAAACTATCGGAGATTAAATTGAGGATCCTTTACTAAGTAATTTTCGTCAATTCGGTGGTTTATCTCTAGAAGTCAATAACTTCGGCGATTTTCAGATTTTTGTAAAGACAACGCGCAAAATTGATTTGCTACGAAATTAACGCGGTAAACCGTGATGCAACATCATTTGATTTATTCCATTTGATTCCTGTAAAGTACACTGCTAATTTCTTGTTTTTTGTTTTGCTTTTCCAGTTTTTAGTTCATGGCTTCCCATTAACCAATAAATTTAGTTCATTTTTAACTAAACCAAGAAACAATTTGTGTTGTTAACGAAATATTAACCTCCAGCGAGCAAGCGAAATTTAAAAAAATCTTTTTACAATCCTTTATTCATCGTTTGAGCCTTATAAATAGAGCAACAGGAAAAATATGCTCGTTTTATTTCACTATTAATCAAACAAACGGTACCCCAAAGAAAAAAGATATATCCAACGAAACAGATAACTTTAAAGAGGGTTGACGAACCCATGAAAGATTGCGCCCCACGGTGGAAACATCTTGCGACCGGCAAACGTTTAAAGGGGGGCAGAAGTTGACCATACGGGAAGATATATTAACAATCAACGATGGCGCGCAGTCATTGGTGTCCCATCAATGGGAATGCGGCCAATCAAGCGGGGTGGTACGGACACACGCTCATGAAGAGAAGTCGACCGAATATAAGTAACAGTGAGGGACACTTATCACTGGAACGATCGTGATGAGCAGGACTTATGGAATGCTCGTCAGTTCCACATTTGGCTTTCCCCTCCTCCTATCACTCCTTTCGGCTTTGTCTTCGGCAGTGTTTTATTTCTCGATGTCTTCTCCTCCGACGGGACAATTTACGAAGTTGTATTCTCCCGCTCGTTATTGGGTAACAGTTACGGCGCACCATTACGATCATTTAAGTGCATCCTGCCCGATCGAAAAATAAATAGTCCATAGTACAATGTTACATGGAAAAGGTATATTGAGTTATATGTTTATAATATAATTGAAAATGGGATTAAGATCCTTAGAGTATTTTACGGCACAAAGGAATCGAATCATTCAATCACGCGAGATTCTAAATAATTGTTCCTTTGATTTTGAAAAAAGTAAAAGACGGATATATTCTAATGGCCATTCGTCTAAGATGACCTTGATAATGATTTATTTTGGAAGTCCCGTTTTATAAAAATTTGCGATTCTATACAAATATTAATTACAATACTTTACTATCTATTTTAATAACTTAATTAAGGGGTCCTTAAGTAAACTATTCTCAATGAATCTTTATAAAATATTTTTCATAGTTTTCACGGTTTTGGTGTCCTGAACTAATGACGAATGAAATTAAATTCGTAAAAGAATGCGTACAGGCATTGGTTATGTATTCTTTCCGTAAAATATTATTTTAAAAATAAGTATTTAGATAAAGGAGTTAAATTTTCTCAACATTGATATGTGCTTCAAAAGAAAGCGAATCTTTTTGAAGAAATAAGAAAGGACAATTATGATACTGTGAATGATTGTGAAAAAGAGAACGAACCTTTTGATCATTACTTTGCGAATACTACTCAATTAAATTAATAATGTTTTCCATTATTCGAATGTAACATTTACATTAAAAAAAGGTCGCGTAATTTCGGCATTCAGTGTCAGTTTACCACGCCAAAAAAATAAACTAACCTCATTGCTTAATAACAGACAATTTCAGATGCAAAATTAAATATTCTTTTACTTTTAAGCAATACATACTTTATAATAAATAATTAATTAATGGAAGAAAAATATACAAGAATTTATTATTTGAGCACAAAATAACTAGCGCAAACATATCAAATACTCTAAAGACCCGCGTATAGCACGCACTTTTTTCCAAATTAGCCATTAGTAAGTGATTAATAGTTCGTGCTGCCATTTGTAAAGTAGGAATGTAAGTTCGTTTTATGTACGTAGTAATACTTTAAGAAATTTACCTGCGAATTAGCTGGGTATCGCAAACGTAGTATCAATGTAATTTTTAATCTTCAAAACGTCAAATTGGTAATTGCGGGAACTCAACAGAGGAATAACCATACCTGCCTAAAGTTCAACATTGTTTCTAGATGGCTCTCAATCTTCTATTTCGCCTGAAGCGTCGTTTGGAAGCACCATGAAAATTATAGTCAATACTAGGGAGATGCCCGTAGAAATTCAACAGGAAAGTTTTTTGTGAAATAAAAAAATGGACATAAATATGCCTTGACATTCTTTGGATGGCAAGAAAACAAACTTTCGTTCTTTTAGGCGTTCGTTGTTTCAAGTTTCGAACTCCTACGATGATTCTAAGTACCTTATTTTAATATGCAAATGATTAATGTTCTACATTCAAATCATTCTCGTAAATAACGCAACGAATGTTGTTTACATTGATTGCTATGAAAAGAATTTCTCACTCCACTCTCGTACTATTTGTAAGAGCATTCAAAGCACGCTTTCACCCATAAGGATTGAAATAACAATAGGATTTCGAGGTTTAACAATGTAATCGGTTGGCTTGGCAACATCCCGTTAAATTAGTAAGATTTCCCCAAAATATGTGAATTAAACGTTTAACATGAGAAGTTTCGAACAGTAGGCGGGAAAAGAATAAGAATAAGAAACGTCATAGTTTTTTATTTAAAATGGACTAAATCCGAAAATCATAGGTTAATTATTTCTAATTTAGATCTCAAAAAGAAAAACAGCCTGCAAGTCAAAAAGTCGATTTTTACGTGTTATCATATGGGAAATCTAAAGGCCTACCTTGGAATCGAACCTAGGACTTTTTTCGAGATTTCTATTCGTCATCATCTTACAATATGAGAGTCAATCATTCCCGCCAAATATAAAAAATGAATCTTGTTTCATTATCGAGTTATTCGCATTTTTATAGCGTGACAGAGGGAGCCACAAAGGGACAGAAGTAGCCTTTTATTATTGTTAGATTAAGGGATGGAACTTTGAAGAAATCTTTATCAATAATTGAAATAAATAACTTTTTAAAATTCAGGATATTTTATTTTTACTGCAAATTTCACAGACGATCACAGAAATTTTTACCGAGATTTTTTATTTCAATTGGGTAGGAGTCACGAAAATCTGCTACATTTTATCTTCTACATTGCTTTCCAAAGCGTTTTACTATATCCCGTAATAAGTAGTTTCGACATAGGTAAATCTCGTAATACAAATACTTAAGTAAATTCACTTTTCAGATCATACTTAGCAGAAAGTGCAAGGGTGGTTCAAATGAAAACGGCAAAAGTGAAAAGAAAGTGGGAAAAGTATGAAATCTCATTATTATTGTAATTGCTATTGTTGTTAATTATTTTTGTTTTTATTGTTATTATTATTTTGGTGGAATAGTTTGAGGTACCCCTTGTCATATAAGTATGGCATCTCGTATAGAACATTGCACAAGTTGGAGTTGAGATCAGTGATACGAATTTTGAACGCAGAAATAAAACCAATTGAAATACGCAGGAGGATGGTTAATGTGTATGGAGATGACTGTTTATCACAGAGGAGAGTGTATAGATAGGTTGAAAAGTTTAAAAATGGTATACAAGATGTGGAAGACGCTGCTCGGCCAGGGCAGGATTATCGCGTAGTCACACCGGAGAACATTTCTGCCATTGATAGGATCATTCGCGAAAACCGTTGCATTCAAGTGAAAGAAATTGTCAAGAAATTGAGCATCAGCGTTGGGTCTCTGTTCACAATATTGTCCACAAAGATCTTGAATTCAATAAAGTTTGTTCGAGGCGGGTGCCCCAGCAACTCACTGAGGACCTGAAGCAACAACGTGTTGACGCCTGCTCTGTACTACTCTCTCGGTATGAAGCTGAAGGGGAAGATTTCTTGAAAAGATAGTGACCTAGGATGAGACATGGGTCAGCCTGAGAGTAAGCGAGCAAGTAAAGAATTGCGGCATCCAAGCTCGCCGAAGCCACAAAAATTCAAAGCGACACCATCCACTGGAAAAGTGATGTTGACTGTATTTTGGGACAAAAATGGAGTAATTTTGGAGAGCTATATGGAAAAAGGGACAATTGTCAATAATGATTCCTACCGCGATCTTCTTAAGAACGACTGAAGCCTGCAATACTGTCCAAACGTCGGGGACTCATCTGAAAATGAGTTTGTTTGCAACAAGGCAATGCCCGTCCTCATAGTGCCCGTGCGACTCTTGAAACCATTCAGGATCTGCATTTTGAAGTGATGCCCCATCCCCCTTCTTCCACAGACTTGACTTCGAGTGATTTTCATCTTTTTGTCCCACTCAAAGAGGCATTACGAGGGAAACACTTTCGTTTCGACTGCGATCTTAAAAATGCGGTGCATGATTGGCTGAGCAAGCAACCAAAAAAGTTCTTCTCCGACAGAATCCATGTGTTGGTTTCGCGATGGTAAAGGTGCATTGCAAGAGGAGGGGACTATGTTGAAAAGTAAATGGGTATTTTGTCAAAGGTTTTAATATTTTTTTTTACTTTTGCTTTTTTCATTTGAACCACCTTATATTCGACGGAAATCATCTAATAGAATGGATATGAATCTTTTATTACGACTTATTGTTTATTCCTAGAATTTTTAGAGAAAACATTCTTGCGTCCTATACACGGGTGCATCCTATACGCTGGTATTTACGGTACGTTAAATACCACCAACAGCAAAAACTAGATAAAAATCAATTTACTAGAGTGTCGAAACCAAGAGAGATGAAATAAAATATTTTACCCAGACGATATTTTAGCAAATTAAAAACAATAAACTCGACAATCTTCGAGCATAATATGCAAACTCCGCCATTTCTACAACGCCTTTATTTTTCTAAACATAAATATAGCTTCTTTTGAAGCAACCGGTTTAGTGAATGCGAAAAGCTCAACATCTTGGGCATCTCACCTCATCACATTCTCGATTCGAATCGGTTCCGAGACCCGCTAACATTCGCGGCTAATCCGCGCGGAAGGGAACAGGTGGCCGAGTTTACAACTGCAGGTAAAAAATACTGGAAATGAGAAAAACAGTAAAGGAGAAGAAGGATGCCTTGGGGGAGACCGGGGTGTTGGTCCAAAGTTTAAAAAAAAACAAGACGTTACGCCTGACTAATAAGGAAGAGGAGATATGAATTTGGGTGGTTTAGGGGGAGGGGAAGACGTTGGGGGAGGGGAAGACGGTAGGGGAGGGGAAGGAAAGAAAGAGATTCTTCTGGGGAGATGACAAGCCGTCTGGATAGGATGAATAGTGAGTACGTTTGCTCACGTCTTGGGTGGCCCGCGTCACGAAGGAACGGATAGCAGCCGACTGCTCAGGTGAAGAAAAGGGGCCCGTAAAATTCTCCGGCGAGGAAAAGACATATAAAACATGGTGAAGCTGTCACTAATTGTATATAGGAATGGCGAGACAGCGTGTGTGCGTATGTGAGTTTGTGAATGATTTGTTTTGTGGCCGAGGATGGAGATGAGGGGGAAGATTAATGGAACGTACGCGGATGTCCCAAATGTGTGCGAAGAAAAAAGTTTCGGACGCTCCATCAAGTTGCGGAGGTAACCTCAGTCATCCTTGCATATAACACGAAAGGGAATCATTTGAGAAGTCACTCCAAGACCTAAAAGGGAAAAAACAGAAGCTTTTACGGTCTCTCTTAGTTCTTTTATATCGAAGATGCGTTTATTCACCCGGAAAAGTTTATGCTGAAAATGAAGAGGAGTTTAGTATTATACGTTTTTGTTTCAAGGAAACCATAATTATCCCCTAAGAAACTTAGACTCGGAAAAGGACATTTCACCTAAAACTTCTGAGTTTTCATATTATCAATTTTATACGACAATGCAAATTCCTAAGTAACCTCTGTTTGACCTTATTCAATTGCGCTTTATTTATTATGGCATTTTACCGCTCTATACAGGGCTCCAGAAATACGCTAGATCACTCGCCACAGTCGAGTTAAGGAAGGACAGTAGCGACGAGATTTTTAGCCTAACGCACTACGAAATGAATTATTGACGAGTGGATTTTGTCAAATAGCGAGTAGGTTTTAGTTGTATTATTTGAGCTCTGACTCTATAAAAGTTTTAACGACTTGCTCAAAATGAATAATAAGCGATATCGTCATGAATATTAACTTAATAAATATGTTAATAACACTCTGAAAAGAACTATTTCTACAATTAATAGGATGCAGTTTTATTTCTTAGAATTTTAGTCAAATTTAATTGAAATTTCACGGTAACGTAACGAAAAGTTAATTTTATGGTATTTTTAAATGAAGCACAAACGTACTCTTTCAGTGCAATATATTTTTTTTAAATTGTCTTAAACACCCTCTTCTTAAAATATGCTTACGAATTAAAAATATAAAATAATAAAAAGTTAATTTCAATTTATCTGCTATTTTTCTGTGAAAATCGGTTTATACAAAAAACGGGTTTTATTTTGCATTCGCATTATCGCATAACCATTTCTATTGCGTTAAGATCTACCAACATCCCTCTTGCTATGCCTTCTTATTTAGATAAATTGGCCAAACTGTGTTTCTTGAAAAATGTAACTAACTAGGTCACCTCGCATAAGAAATTTTTGTAAGATAAATAAGGTTAAAAAAAGGAACCGAAAGAGAAAGACTCAAATATAAGTAAGCTGAAAAACCGATTATTCGTAATTCTTAAAAATTTCAAAAACTTTCGACTCGGTTCTTTCGTCTAGTTTAGAAGTTACTGCATATACATAATATTTTTTATGTAACGGTAAGGATTTCGAGTGAAATGCATTAAAAATTAAAATTAAAACTCAATAAATTTTTTACAGGACTAAATGTGCTACATTTTGAGAATATAAATAAAAGTATTAACTATAAAACATCTACGTTTTATAGAAGAAAGATTGGACTCGATTATCATTTGTTCTTTTATGGTGGTAATTGTTGTAATGTATATTTTATATAAGAAATAAAAATACAAAAATGTAAAGGTATAGGAAAATTTCTCACGAGATGAAATGAAAATGGACTCGAAAGAATCATTCTAAGTTCGTTCCATTAATACAACAGAATCTTTCATGTACTAATAACCAAAATACTAAATTAGAAATAAACAATCAGATTATATGCATATTTTAGATAAAAGCTCAGCATGTTTCAACCGATGTATACTTAAATGACAGACAAATTCAACCTCAGCCATTTTTTAATCACTCAAAGACATTTTCCACTTATTATTTATGATGATCAAATAACCAGCAATTGGAACGATATTTAAAAGAACCATTTGAATGGAAGGTAACCTAAATATTGGATTCAAAAGACGGCGAATCATATTATAAAAATAGCATTCATAATTTAATGGCTGAAGTTTTTACTCACATCTCCGGTAAATTTATGCAGCGACCTCGATTCTCTGAAAATAGCTCCTACTGTTGTTTTTATCTACCGTTAAAAACAAAGCAGGCGTGCTAGAGAAGAGAAGATCGGAATCGATATATCAGGCGCAGTGGGGACGGTCAACGAAAGCGTCGGACGTTTACAGCGCTATAAAAAAATAGCTAGCGAATGGGCAAGAGTTTTTTTTTATTTCTTTCATATCCGTTCCGTTGGACCCGAAGGGCAAGTTCTTTCCTTTTTAGCGACTCGAAAAGCCCTTAATGGCCGATCTCTCTTTCTTAGAATGCTTTTTCTCTCCCGTTTCCGGTTCTATTTCTGCCTATCTGGTACAGAGTTACCACCACCAATCCTTCTCCTCCAAAACGCATAGCCAAGATAAACATTGCGCACGTAAAATCCCCAACGAAGCCCAAGATCACGACCATAGGTCAAGCGGTCAACTCGATTCGAAAAATATTTATGAGGTCATTCGGTGTCCTATGGGAGGGAAGATTTACGGGGAACAATTACACCGCACGACACGACACTTGTCAAAATAGTCTACCGAGTCCATTTTATTTTTTGTTTTATTCCTAAGAGGCGTTTGGGTAAGGTTGAAAAAGGTCAGAAAAAATAGAGGAGTGAAGAAGTGACTTGGAATAAATGCTCAATCACAGCCGAAGTCGCGTGAGAGGGTGAAAAATTTCTTCCTTACGATACTCTGGGAGTGGTTGCTGTCAGATACACCTTGACTTTTCATTTTTTCATTGCGTCTCACACTCGCAATCTGTGATCGAATCGAACTGAAGGGGATTAAGGGATGGGCAGTCCGTAAAGCAATCACTTGAAGTAAATTATTTACTGCATGGGTGATATTGAAGACACTGACAGCACAAGGACGTTGAGAAGTAGTGGTCATTTTTTTCCTGATGCTATCGACCATGCGCTTCATAACTAATCGAATTACGTCGAAAAGACGATTTCCAATGTTTTACGGATGTTAAAAATTCCGATCTTAAGCTACAAGACGGAAATAATTTTCTTTATTTGAGCCATCTTTTTCATAAAATTCATGGAAATATTATTATTGTAGATGTAGGAAAAATTGTCTTGTTTGAAACCTTAAATGTCTAGTAGAGTTTTATTTCGAAACGAAATATACTGAACTCCCTTAGTTTAAGAATGATTAGACTAGAATCGTTTTTTATTTATAATTACTTGCATTTTTGATAAAGAAAACATTTATCCTCTGCACGCTTTAGATCCGAATACGTTTCCATTGAAACTCCCCTTGATCAAACGCGAAGAAATACATAAAAACAGTATTTATCACTTTATATTCAATTTTGCATTAATTTGTTGTCTTAGATTCTCACTGGAAATTATATCGCATTAAGTCCATTTTAATAATCTGATATGTCAATATCGGACATCCTCAAGAGAAAGTTACACGAAGAATACTCAGCAAATGACTCCTTTATGAAAAGAAATCATGATTTAAATAATTTATGTACCTAGTAAGTTCCGTCCCAAAAAATGGATTACTATCTCTTGGTTTTCAATAAAACAATTCTCTATTTTTAGGTTGTTTAACAAGATGGAATGTTAGAAATTGGATTTATTAAACACGAGCGCATAAGATCAAATATGAACTTTGAGAAGGAGAAAAAATCCGGTCAAGTTCAGAATTATTCTCCTTCTCAACGTAAAATGGCGTAATATTTTTTTATTCATATCACTTATTTAATTAGAAGTTCCATTATATTTAATAAGAGAGGATATCACCTAGAAAAATATTGACATATTCTATTCTTAAATAATCCTCAACAAAGAAGCCGTGGATTATTGTGTATAATGACACATATCCACCCCAGCAGACGCCTTAGGAAACTGAACTACAGACCCCATTTCCGAGTGTCAATAATCTTTCAGTACTCGACTGCATTACATGCATTTTTACTCGATACCTCGACACCTACTGCTGCACACTACGATAAGTAACTCTTGTTACCTACCGCAATCACCATGACTGTCAATTTAAACTTAGCCCTTCCATAACACCAGCGTCTCGTAACTATGATTCCATCCCTTAGCAACCGGAGAGAACTCCTTACAATGCGGCACCTTAAGCGGTAGGAGATTATTCCATGCCAAAAATATCAACCCTTGGGAGTAAATAATCAGCATAAGCAGAGGGAAGGAGCACTGTTTGTACGGCGGGATGTTAGGGTAGGGGGAAAATCGTCTGGAGACGGAACACAGGTTTACTCTGATTAAATTCGTCCCCGCTGTTGAAAGTTCCAGTGAGGAGATTTCAACGATCGATATGAGCCCGAGAATAGGTCGAGACAGCGGGAGATTCGGTACGAGGAGAGTCAATCCGATCAAAAACTCCTTTTATCCCTTTTTAGTCTCTTAGTATCTTTTTGTTTTAGCCTCCCAACTACTGGGTTTTTGTCGCAACCCAGAAAATAAGTTTTGCCTACTGAAAAGGCTTGAAAAGCCTCGGAGGAATACGAACTATGGTACCAATAAAAGCCCCAGAAGTATAAGTCCCTATAAACACAAACGAAGAATTTATATTTTTTATTCAATAATTTTACCGCCAACAAAAAATACTTCATAAATCAAGAGAAAATAAAAAGTATATGCCTCCAGTTTGATTCTATTTTGGCCCAGACTATTTTTTTGCCTCGTGCTTGTAATTTCACGAAATTATTTCCTGAAACACCAAAACTCCGCATACATTATTTTTGTAATCAGCAAAAATCAAATATACCGAATCAAATTCATAGATTTTCCTGAGTGCTAAATATACTGCTATTTATCGACATAAGTATGAAACAATCAACATCTCGAGACATGAAATCATGTGAGAATAAAATTCAATTAAATATCAAAACTTCTGATGATGATAGTAAACTTATGCACAAAAGAGAACCCTTATAGATAAATGGTAAAGTTAGAATAAATAATATTTGGTAATAAATAAATACCGAATGAAGTAATATACCAAGTTAAAATTGCAAAATTCGACTAATCTGAATGGGTATTTGCGCTTTGCAAAAATAAAGGCGCAGTACCAATAACTTCACCAATCACGCAAAACGAGCGCTCCGTCGAGAAGTCCTTGGTAGAGGGTGGATTAGAAAAAAAGCGACGACTTACGGTTCAATTTATCGGGTGGTCAGGAATGACCGCACGAAGGGGTCAACGCTGAGGCATTTATTTGCATGCCCGGACATCCATTTAACGCACGGAGCAATCTATTTCTCCCTAAAACGGATGAGATAAAAATCTCCCGTGCATGCACCAACAATGCCCCATTCGTACTTCGGGACAACGCACGGCGTTCATTATTTGGGTTTTGGTAAATTCTATAAAAGGGTTATCTTGCTACGCTTGTCCACTTATCTCAGGATTAAAAAAATCAAACAAAATCGAAACGGTAACGATTTTCCTCGTCTTTTTTCCTTCCACTTTTTTCTGTTGAGCGAGGACAATGGTCCCATTTTTTTCTTTCGCCTACTTATAGCCGAGGCAAAAGTGCTCCAGACAGAGGCTAGACAGGTTTCCGAGTCCTTGATGTCTGAAAAAGTGTTTGGAAGGTAAAGATGCCATTATTATGAGTTAATAAAGCTTTCCGCTAGCAAAGCTATTCGCCTAATTGTGGAACTTCTTAATTCGCACTATTTGGCCTTTCTTCGAGTAAACCAGAATGTTGCATATAAAATTGTCGAAGCATTTACGTCGATGTGAGCAATTCAAATGTCCAAATTCGAAGGAATAAAACGAAATAAAATAAAAACCGACTAAAATAAAAATTCCACAATTATAATTTTCTATGTCAAGTGTGGTGTTTGCTTACATCACGTCAAATAGCACACATTATATATAGGTACTGATTATATGTGTGGATTGAGTGATAAATATGTTTTAACTAAGAATATTCTTCCTTGTAGTAACTATATTACTTGAATAACCGAGTTGAAAGCCTTCTTTTGTAACTTTTGAATACAACTTTTCTAGGAGTGAGAAATATATTGAAAGGGTTTTCATATAACTTGCAGTATATTTAAAAAAATTTTGGTCAACGATAAAATCGCAAACGAATAGAGTCATACCCCTTTAAAACTATTTTTCACCAAAACTTTACATATTAAATTGGAAAATTCTCGGCAATAGAATATTCTTAAATGAGATAATTACTCACAAAATAGTCATGTTTTCAAAGAGACAAAAATTGGAAACTTACCAGGAGTATGTTGAATGAAGGCATGAAAATCTGAGGATCAGAAAAAACTTCTCGGGGGAGAGGCTCGGCAGATGGGTATTCTTTGGACCAACGCAGAAGATCTAAAGAAACAAAAAAGTTCGTATTACTTCCTTATTTTGTCTCCCACGACCTATAAATTTCTTACTATATTAGTTTGAGGAGAGAGATAAAAAGATGAGACTCGCCCATAAAACTCGAGCATACAAAACTTCATCCTTGGGTTTATAAATAGAAAAGGGCAAAATTGTAAGAACACGATTCGCCAGACATTTAAAAAATATCGCAAACGCGTCTACTAAAATATCGTTTCAGCCTTAGTTTTTGTAACGTGCTTCATCAAAAACTAAAACAGAAATCGTGTTCACTCTTGTAATACAGTTTGGGATATTATACTTCTCATATACGTCATGTGTGCCAACAAAGATAATAACTCTTTTACGAACTTCATACTTGAGAAAAATAATTTGCATTCACAATTAAAAGTACTGCCTGCATTTCTTTCGATAAAGCATCCGTTTTGGACAACGGTAGTATTTTCATAAGTTTGACCTTTGATCCGATAACTGATGTTCGAAGGGAAAGGCGTTCAAATGAATAAAATAGGATCTTATAAATTAGCGTTTAACCTATGGTTTTCTTATAGGAAAAACTACTGCACAGATGCATCCCATATAAACTCTTCCCGAGCAATCCGACATCTCTCCAGAGAAATCGCGAGTGTTCATCTGATCTTCGTTTTGACTTCTTCCCTTTCTTGATCGTACCACTCTTGATACCGCTTCATGAATTATTCAAGACAGGTTGTTCACGGTCCACTTTCCAGGGCGAGAATGGCGCCCTTAGAAATAACCGCGTATGATAAGAATCCCACGAGATCTTAAAGCAAGTCTCCCAAGATGCAAACGGATTTACATTCGGACCGCTGTTTGCGAAAGAGGTTAAAGAGAAGCGTGGACGAGATTAACAATGGGATGGTTTGGTCGTCAAAGCTTAATCGATCGGAAAAAACTCGCGTGCCTAGCCACACCAGAGTGAAAGAGAGATTTTAAGGGAAAGATTACGGCATCTGCTCGAGTGTGATGCTATGTAAAATGCATGTCTTTCTTCCCTTATTTCCCATGCAATAGTAGCTGATATTTGTTTATTTTCCAATGAGAAATATTTAAGGCATAAGAACATGCGGTGGAGCTAGCAGAAATTGTTTGGAGTTTTTTAAGTCTTTGAGTTAACACTTTTTGAATAATTACCTTATTTTGACGTATAAATTACATATATAACTGCAGTTGTGGACAATAATTAATTTGTATTATCTTGAACTAAGCCCTGTAGAAGATTTAAGCTCCTGTCCTTTCCATAAGGCAAGAAGGTAAAATTTTCTCCGAGCGTTTTATGACTCCTAAGCCAACGATATAATACCGCAAAAAATATTTTCCTTTTAAGAGCCTCCTAGGATCCTACTTTTATGAATTGTTCAGCGATATTTTTCGCTATTCCCCACTCGACAATAATTGAAAATATTTTATTGCCTAGCATCTATACACAAAAATGTGGTTTTTAACGACGAACGTAACTTTTTAAGACCTATAAACTTCGACTCCCAATACTTCTCGAGACTACATTCCTTTTTTCTAACCGAGATTTGCATTACTCACATCCTCGCCAGCAAATATCTTCCCTGCACCAGTTTAGATAAATCCGAAGAGCGAGCATCTCTAGATGGGATTTATTCCAATTTTATGTTGAAAAAGTGGCTGTAAAAGTAAAAGAAGATCGTTCCAGTCGATACACTCATCAACTGCAATTGATCGGATTTGCCTGAATCTTCTCCTTACTCGCAGGTGTAAAGTTTTTACGACTAGATTGCCACTTTTCCTATAAGACGGTAAATTAAATATCTAGGCGAGTCTAGATTCTTTTTTTACCATTTAAAATTGATTTTTAGATTGCTGCGAGGTATCAGAAAACATTTCACGCTTTACGTAGACGTAATCTGCGAATAAGGTATTTAATCAGAGGAAGCGAGAAAGTTATATGGTTATACCTAGAGTAAAGATGACTTTGCGCACAAATATTGACGAACTCTTGACGAACGTGGCAAGATTGAATGGCGTGAATGAATGATTTGCTGAGTAATTCGAAACACGATCTCTTATTTAAGTTATTTATGGATTTTAAAAAGTTTGATATTTTTTATTTCTTTAATGTTAATTTGCTTCAAGTTAATTTTCTTTATTTTCAGGTAAACGTTTGTGACCTCTTCTAGCACCTTAATTGACATTTTTGAAAACCAAACGTGAACTACAAGGAACACCCAAACTTTGAATTTATGTGGTGAGTTTTTATTATCTCCAAATATATTTACAACTACTTCACACCGTCAAGAATATATGCACCACCCTTATTTATTATACCACGGACAATGAACCCATAAAGACAGAACGTACAAGAGTTTGAACGTCGAGTTCACTTTTGATGGATTTAACTCCTTTTTAGCCATTTATCAACACTTGAATTAGCTAATGTCGCGGATGTTAAACATCAATAATGGTTGGTAAACGAAGTACTTAAGACTACCCGTTAAGAAAATGAAGAGATCGAATTGATGCGTCGAAATAAAAAATAACAAATGAAACCGGGCTTTCACAAGCTATCTTCTCCGCTTTACTCTCCGAGCGTTTTATTTACCTTGCCACCCGCTGGACGGGACCACGCCCAGCTGCTCTTCAAACGCACCTCGAATGGAAGCTTCAATTTTCATCCTATCGCCATAAAAGATATCCGAAATCGCGCAGACGAAGGAGAAAAACGCGTTAAGGGTTTTCCGTTCCTTTTACCGCGCTCAAAAAAGGTCTACACGAATGTTTATGTACAAATGTCACATAAAACGTCCTCCTTTTTTATGCGGCTTAATACCATCCCCGTATTGTTTACAGTTAAATTTACAACCTAATAGTTTTGAAGGGGTTTGCATGCTCAAAGAATCGTCTGAGTAGGTTCTTCTTTTAACCTTAAATTATCGCGGCGGCGCTGTATTAGTTATGAACTCGAGGGGATGTACTTTGTAAAATATGGGAGACGGGGCAGAGTGAAAAATAAATATGTTTGCTTCTCTCTACCGTGCGTGCTTAGTTTCAACTGTTGGGCGGGATTTCGCTATACTACGGCATGTTTCCGCTATATTCAAATTTAACACCGTATCTCAGGGCTGTGCGGAACTACAACTCTTTTAAAACGTTTCGGATAGCATATGCTCCTGAGGAATTAATGTAGCTGAAACATTATCGAATACAGAAAATAACTGTAGTAAAATTACGAGTTTTTCAAGTTTATTGCCTCAAGATGAATGAAAACAAGAGTTTCTCGTATTTTTGTTCATTAACATGGGCTATAAATTTAATAACAACGACTATCGTTTAACAACAACTCAAATAATTATACATCCTAAAATAAAAATGTCAAATTCTTAATTTTAACGCGAAAGAAACCAAAGGCCAAAATTGTACATTAAAAGTGAAACATCACATTGACGACCAATGAAACGCTATCAATCGATCTTTCTTTTAGATCAAGCGTAAATATTGTTTTAAATTCCGAGAAATTTGAACTCCGGTTCGAGCGAGATCACATCTGATTACGGATTCTTGAGTTGAGGAATTTGTCCTGCCTCGGAATGTCACCGTTACCTGTCGTGGCAACAACTTCACCAGGCAGGCCCCATAATTGGGACCCGGTACACTGTAGTTTAGGGCGTAACCGAACAGAACGACATGCGCGTCTGGCATAACAATTCGCTTCTTCCAACCCGTATCGGAAGCGAAGACTAGCGTGGAACACGAAGGCTAAGTCCATTCCTCCGCAGCTTCTTACGCGACCACTTAGAGGAACAGGTGGTCTCGTGGTGATGCTTTCGTTTCGTGAGACGGATTCTGAATTAGGAGATTTTGCCCATGACGTAATAACGGAGTGGGAGCGCTGTTTGTAACCGTCAAAACAATTTTTGATTTCATGGTCATAATTTTTAACAAGGAAATAACAAAAAGTAACAAGTAAATTTATATTAAACTAACTCGTAAACAGCGCTTTACGGCCTTTTACAATGAGCACATCGATGACAAAAACGAACATATACGACCATGCCCTTGACAGGACTCTAGCCTGCGACCCTAGCGTTAGGATCTAGATACCCTAACCACCCATCTACTGATGCTAGTAATATGTTTTTGTGTTTTTTCATATTTTCCTCGAGGCATTATCATGATACATCCAAACATTTAAATAATTTTTAACGTAAGCATAATGGTACAGTACAGGGAAAAACAACATTATCTTCTTACAAAGCTATAGGTACCTTATGTCGGCAACGGGATATAATTAAAAATTAGAGCTTACGTTATGGCTACAGTTCAATAGATATGTATTAAGCTAACTCTTGTAGCCATATGGCGATTCCGCTATAATTGACACTTAAATTATCAATGTGAAAGTTTATATAATGAAACCCCGCCGAAAAAGACATTCAATGGTGGTGTTTTAAAATTTGTAATTAGAACTCGTCCCTTAGACTACATATACTATCAAAATGCTTCATTGTACTCTCATATGTTTACCAAATTTCATATAAGTTTTTACCATTAAAATGTGTTTCTTTAGACTCTCATGCAACTACAGTCAACGAAGAATAATTAATTTCGGCAAGTGTTTTATTCAATTATTAAATCATAAATTATTTGTATTAATATATGTTAAGCATCACATTATCTTACGGAACAGCATGTAGAAATGCGAAGAAGACGACAAATTCTGATGTGATATGGAAACTTTAAAAAGGAGGTAAAATACTAAAAATTATGTAGATGCAAATATATTGCCAGCAACGACGAATAATCTGAAAATATGAGGAATAAGTATGTACATAGTTGGAAAATATCAGTAAATATATGAAAATTAACCAGCCTAAGCAAATTAAATAAAGTGGCAATGAGATTAAGTTAAAAAATTAAGATGTTACGGCTTAATTTAATCTTTTATAATTAAAGAGGCGAAAAGGGGTTATAAAAACGAAAAATCTTTACATTGCGATATCTAATTGTCAAAAGCAATAAAAACTCACCATTTCACTTACCAAGAATGTAATTTTCAGATAATATCGCAGTAATGAAGTGGATGGTCTGATCCGGCAAAGAGCCAACAGAATTTGAAAGAGAGAGAAATAAAAATTCAAGGATAACGGCGTCAGATCCAAATTTAGAAATGGGATTTCGACTGGTATAAGAAATAAAGACGAGACAACTGCAAAATATATCTCTGCCAAAAAGGCAGTCTTCGATTTTGGGTTGTCATAGGGATCTGGTTCTGGAGTCAGTTTCGTTAGTCAAGTTCCTCGGCTTAAACTGAATAGAGGGTAAGAGATGACTCGTGAAAGCAAAAGAAAGTGTTGATGCGAATTGTTGATCAGTCGGCAACACTCGTGAGGCCATTGTTGTGTCACAGCCTTGGGATGAATGAATAAGTTTCTCGACAGTGATATATGCGTCTCCGACTTAGCCTTGAAAAATTGTTTTAAAATAAAATTCCTATTACTTTCAGTCAACGCGATAGAGTGCATCAGTAAACGTAATAAGTAATGTTGATTTACTCCTTTCTATTTCTCTTTCCTTCCATCGGCCATGAATATGTACGTGGCGCCGCATTACAAAGTAACGGGTAAGCTGCTTAGCAATGTATGAAACGTTTTATATCACTGTCTAAGGATATGTTGGGCAAAGCATGCCTGATATTTAAAAGTTATAAAGCTTTTTGTCCAAGCCAGCTGTTTAAAATAGAAAATTTGATCTGGATGATTATACATTATCAAAATTATCATTTCAATCCTTCGCCAATATTTTGGACGTGTGTTTGAAAAACGATCTATTGGGGAAAATATAAAAAAATGCGTGGAACACTTAAGCCGATGAATCATAGGTGAAGCCGTGACGAAGACAAAGGGAAAGGAGAAAAATACGACTTTCCGAATGAGTATCCTTGGTAAAAGGCATATTGGCATGGTTTTGAAAATGAGCACATAAATGCAAGGATTATTTTGAAGCAAATGAAATAAAATAACTGGGGACAGATAAAATTGCGACCTATGCTTATTAACCGGAGTTAAAATATACAGTTTCTGTTCTATGAATGTCAACCTAATGTTAGATGCGATTTTAGAGTTTCTTTAAATTTAATGTATTAGAATTAAAAGTTGAGCCAAAGTATAAATTTCCCTGTTATTTCTAAAAGAAAACAACTGCAAACAGCTTTATATACAAAATCATTAATTAGCATTCCTAATTAAAATAAATTTTTAAAACCGACTGCCTTACGCATGTACGTATTTGCTTCAAAGGTATCAGATTTTAGGCCTTGACAGCTTGAACTTTCGTGTATCTTTAACCACTAAAGAATAATTATAAATAAATTACCTACCTATATACAGAAGAGCCAAGGTCAAAAGTTAAAAAAAAACAAAGTTGACCTAATTCGAATTCGTGAAAGGAATCTTAGAAATTTCTAAGCAAACAAATCGATTATGTTGGAATTCTGACAGAAGAAACATAATAAGACCCCTTAGACCGCGTGACATAAAACCGATGTAAACAGAAACGACGAAATGTAGGTTTCCTCTATCCTGACAGCGTTGGCTAAATAAGGACTCTCATTTCAGGAGGGTGCTTCAAATAACACCGTGAAATCGTTCGAAGTGTCTCTAGGAACGCGAAGGAGAAAAAGAAGTCAGCGCAAACATTGTATCGCCCGCTCGCATCTCTATCTCGTCGTTATCTCGTTGGCATTGGCTCCCACGGCTCGGTTCCTAGCCCAACCCCACCCACCGGCAGAGGCTCCGCTGTGGGCTCAGTGGCCAGCCGCTTAAAGAATGCAGCCAATGCACACAAGAGGAAGACGAGCACATTTGGGGAGGTTGCCGCCCAGAAGCAAAACACGCGTGTTCCCATGGGTGTAAGGAGAAATGCGCCACCTCTCCAGATATTCTCCTCCCTTCGGTTAGGGAGGGGCCGCTTTATCTCAACATTGTAGCGTTTGAGAAATCATTCAGGATGGTTAGGCAAGACACCGGGAAAAACAATGGCACAAGAAGTTCCGAACTATTTTCTTTGCGTATTTATTGACATAAAAATATGTAATTAGCACTTTCGGGCTTCTCCTGTGTGTCCAATAAGGATTACCGAGAAATAGTGAACATATGTGACATTTTTCTTGGTTCAAAATGATGACAAAGGGCACATTTCTAAAAACAGCTGTTAATCTCTCTCAAAAATAACGAATTGAAAAATGAAAAAAACAATATAATAAATTACAGTTTTGGACAAAGATATGAATAAAAACGACCCATGTTATTTAACTCGGATATTTAATTCGTTTTCGAATTTGAAGACATTTTAAAAGCAGATTTGAGCTTAATTACCATTTAACGATTTTAGAAATAAAGATCGGTCTTAAAACTTCCGTTTCGTTATACAACTATAAAATGTAAACTGCAAAATGAAATTAATATTATAGAGCATGTTGCTACTTCAAGAAAGTGACGCTTGTAATCGTATGTCTTAGTATACCTTAGATCAGAGGTCGGCAACCTACGGCCCACGGGCCGCATGCGCCCCCAAGAGTACTTCATGCGACCCGCGGAATCTATAATGCAAAAGCGATCGGAGAATTTAACGTAGAATATTTCATATATTTTTAATAAAATAATGGTCTCAACATTTTTTCCGATGAAGTCTTAACGCTAGTTATTTACAGAGAGTCTCGATAATCCGACCTAAACGGGACCGAGGAGTGGTCGGATTACCGAAAATGTCGGACTATACGGAAAAGAACGGGGCGAAACGAAACAAAAATTTGAAGTGTAACATAAGTATGAAATCACGTTTATTAATCATTAAACTATTATTTGAAGTTAAAGTGATTGTTTAAAAAATTGAGAAATTGAGGTTTGTTTCCAGGCTTTGCTTCTCTTCCTTGCGGCGAGGTCTCGCCAGCGTCTCAATAATATGACATAAGTAGCAGTACTTATACAAAAGTGATAGAACAGTAGGAGCTAGGTTTTTTAAAACTCGTGGTTTTTTTGCCTTTCCAATAAGTAATTTGTGGTCACCAGTAGCGTCACTACAGGCTAGAATCGTCACTCATTCTTTACTTCGTTTATATCCAGGAGCTGAAGCTTCGGCCCGAGAAGCTAAAGTTTTTGAAGGCAGCATTTTATAGTTTAAGCCTGTCTCATTGCAGTTATATAACTGCTGACCTAACAATCCTTTGTTGTGAATGAGATAACGGAATTTCGCTTTAAATTTCAAAAATTCGTCCGAATTTGCCGATAATTTTTCGCCACAGATATTGAGCTGCCTATGGCTATGTCGGATTACGCGGAATGTCGGACAGTCGAAGGTCGGACTATCGGAGAGTCTCTAGGTAACTTCCGATGTAAACTCTCATTCGATCCGCCGAAGCTCTCGTGACTTCCAATGCCGCCCTCCGAAGCATTCACAACTGTGAATGTGGCTCGCCACGCAAAAAAATATTGCAACCCCTGCCTTAGATAAATTAACTGCCTATTTGAGCTCAAATTTTCGTAAGATAATGGTAAAACCGTTTTAATACGATCGATTCGTAATTGGGCTGCCTTGAATGAAACACAGCTGGTTCTTCGTCGGTTCAAGTTGCTGCTTTTCAGAAAAAAAACATAAACCTCTTCGCAAAAAACATGCCTGCCCCTGTTTAACGGCCTTCCTGTGCAGCCGTAGGCCAGCGAGGGGCAGCATACACACCCGGAGCGCGGACGGCGACGATATTTGAAATGTCGCCCCGAGCGCTATTAACCTTTGGTCATAAATTTTGTGAGACGGTCTTGCAAATGAATAGGACTAGTCGCCGAGTTGTATACTGCTGCAGTACTCTGAACGCATCTTTCTCGGGATTTTAACTTAAAAAATCTCGGCAACATTCAGTAATAAAATTAGTAAATGCCGATTAGGACAGGGACTTTTCCACAAACTGCACTAGGAGGGGGAGTCTGACTCGTTATCATACGGCCCCGCATCAAGAGTCTCAGTACAAAAAGGGTCCAAAGAAGGTGCGATCGCCTCTGTCTTTTGAATATAACAATTAATTACGATGACCTACGTGAATTTATTAGCATGGAAAATTGTAATTACCTTCGTATGACTGTTCGAAATATTTTATCAATTTTGTCAACTAAGAGAAAATGGTCAATTGAATTTCTGCAGTGGTTATATCAAATATTTGGAATAAGATATTAGGAAGAAGAGACTTCTTATATGAAAGTGTGTGCGAAGCATCGCTCAATAGGGCGATTTGGAATGAAGATTTCGGGTAGAGCAATCTATAGAATGCTGGGAATATTTTTGAAACGAGAAATAATTCTGCTATAACCGAGAATTGATCTACTACGATAGAAGTGGTAGAATATCCGCCCGGCAAGTGGATGACCCGGGTTCGATTCCCGGTCATAGCAGAATTTTTTTCTCGTTTAAAAAATATTCCTAACTTTACAGCCTATGCCTGTCTGCATAGGATATTCGAATCCGATAATTTCCTATTGAATTTTGTTTATAATTACAAGGTTTTGGTATTTCACAAAGAAACTGATTAATAAAGATAAATGATTTATTGATGAAGAGGGAATGCTAAATACCATTTGTGGACATGTTAAGTTTTTACTCTGGATATGGAAGTAAGATTAGAAATATTGACTGGTAAATGGATGGTTTCCTGCTTTAGCACTTTTATCAACGACCCACGTGGCATAGTTCCGATGTAACTGTTCGAAAGAAATAGAGGGTTGTTAATAACTACCCAAAGTTTTTGCAAAAAAGAAAGGTTTGTTTAAAGTGATTCACTACAACGATTACTAAAAAACTTTCAGGAAAATGAGGTTTCAACAGAAAGCTTCAGAGAACACGTTGGAGTACGCAGTTAGGTGCAACGAAATTTCAAAAAGAAGGTAAGAAAAGAAAAAATGAATAAAACGCTTCTCTCCGCAAATGTTCCTATTCTGAGTAGGCTGAACGGGAAGGTCAGGACGAAGTCTTCATAAAATATTTTTGACCGTCCAATAAGAATGGGTTTCAAAATATGAATACGAAATTTCCTATTCATTTGAAAATATTTTACTCTATAAGTTCTGCAATAGAAATATTATCCATTGTCATAAAGCAATTTTCCGCCTTTCCTCCATTGATTTTAACGACTTACGTTAGACAGTTTTTATATAGATATTGTACAAAAGTTTCATATCTGAAGAAATTAGGCAAATTAAAGAAAAATTGCAGCAGTAAAACGATTCCTTAATGCTGTGGTTTTTCTCATAAAGATTAGATAGGTTTTATCTGGGGCAATTGAAATTACTGTGCATCGTCAGAGTACTATTTTAATTCTTCTGAGAGTTGTTCTCGCGATGACAAGATTTATCGGTATAAGTTGGTATTGTGACGTAAATGTCATCGGAGAGATGTGATTTCCAAACTAATTCCCAGAAGCTATCAAGACTCTCTAAATGGGCATGTTATTGGACAGAGATAGACTGTAAATAAATTTATTTTAGCAACCATAACTCTGCTGCTTGTTAAATAAAATTTTTACAATCTAATTTAAAGAACCCAAACTTGATAATGGGATTAAATATAAAAAATGAAAACAGTTTTATTAAAATGGCCGTTTTGTTTACGATATTGTGTGAATGCCACAAGGTTTTAATAATCAAACGTAGGAAAATTTACTTTAAGACTAATCGACGGAAATGTTCGGTAATTTTAAGTTCATATAGAGGAGACTGCTCATTTTGAGTATTTAAATGAAACTACTAAAATAATCCATGATAATGACGCGATGCTATAAATTTTGGTCTCGTCTAAAATAGGTCAAGATGTGAAATATTATAAAATCCATGTATTTTCTAGCTTAACAAAGATAATATAGCGTTTCAAAATCTATTTATGATATTCCGTAAATGCTTAATAATGCCTTTCATCCGGCGCTCTTTTTCTTACTATGCTAAAAGGCTACAGATATTCACTGCAAAGCCTTAGCTTAGATTTTATCGCGGAGTCTCAGCGGGGAGCAAAGGCGACAAGTGGTCTTCACTCGCACAACAACCGCGAAGTGACTGTCAATTTCAAAGCAGAAGGTGGGTACGCCTGTTCACTCAGGGCCACCAATAGATTTTACCCGGTGACAGCTGACCGTGAATTTGGTCACCGTGCGTCCTTCAACTTTCTAGCAATTTTAGCCTAATCCGAAGCAATATCGAGCGATCTGATTGATACGCTTCTCTTCCACTTCTTTATCCCCTTCAATCTATTACCGATTAAAAAAACTCATCTATAAGTCATTCTAATTTACTTGGTCTCTTAGCCAAAGTTACAAATACAGGCATACCTCGGTTAACGAAGCCTCTGACGACGGAGCTCCTTTATAAGGAAGTCCGTCCTCTCTTAATTTTTGTTTTGGCTTTTTAAAATTCCTTCTAATTTAGCTTTGCCTACATCGCACGAATTCCTGTGTATTATATTTTAACACGCTTTAAAAGGCCACTTGTTGTGCCGCTGTTTGTGACAGACGACATCTAGTTTTTGGGAATGCGTCGAAAAAATGATTCCCAGCCAGGCCTACGTCACCGCGTATGTGTCGGAATGTTCCACTCGTAGTAAATATTTTCAAGACTTTTCTATCTCTCTATTTGGTGTAATTAAATGCTTTATTATTATTATATGTATACATCTTGTACAGCACATATAACAAAGTACAGGAATTTATCCCATTCATCCATATGTTCTATATCTACCTCTGGTAACGAAATTTCCCACTACGAAGTGGATGCCAGTAACGCATATAGTACTTCTTTAAGGGAAATATGCCTGTACGCAATCACGTATACGATATTCTTAGTAAATATATTAAAATTCCGTGATTACTTAAAATTCACGTAATCCATTTGTTATTATAATCATAAATGCAGTAATACATGGAATAAATTAAAATTATTTGATGTAAGTTTAACATAAAACACATGCGTTGCCCAGCAAACTAAATGCATTAGCTAATAATTCAATGTAAATTTCAACAGTTGGTTGCTATTATACGATGTTTCTTTTTTGAATTGTAGTCAGTTTCCTAGAAGCCACTTTTTCGGAAAATGTTGGCTAAAATTAACTTCATGGAATCCATGAAAAGTACGTAACAAGCAGTACATAGCTTCAAACTACAGTTAAGTAAACATTAGAAATGAAAAAGTTCTTATATTGCTTATTGAGAGTGTCCAAAAATACCTACCAGCAATGTCTTTAATCTCTTAACTGTACCCCAAACTGAAAAAGACTCGTTTTTGAAAGCAACATTAAATTTTTCTTTGATTTAAATTTTATGAACGATAATGCCCTTGAAATGTTTTCCATTTTACAGGATTAATTAATGTCTTGCCTCTTCAAGAAACATGATTTGGATTCTATTTCGATGGTACCATTAAATCCAATTTATTATTAGATAATCGTCGGAAAGCGCTAGTAGTCTTCGACTTATTTTTTTATTGAGCATTTTATAAGGTATACCTAGGTCCTACAAATATTGGTTATACTCGGATTTTATTATCTGTTGGTTTTAAAAATTCCTCAGCTGAAAGTGTTCCAAACGAAAGAGCTTTCCGTCGGCATCTGTAGAATAATGTGAAATCGGGCCGCCAACTTATTGTCAGAATTAACATACTTATGGGTTCTTCTCAGAAAGCATCTGCTCTTTCAGGTCAAATTTTACATTCAGGATATTTTAGCGATAAAACGAATTACCATCAAACTGGGCATTCCCGTAACATGCAAATAATCTCAAATTTAAACTTCAATCTATTTTATATCAATTTTTGAGCGCAAAATCTCACTCGTGGCGCAATTATCCTTATAAACACATGCCAGTTTTTCTTTTTTTTATCGCAATCGTGAATGAGTTTCCCACCCACGGAAAAAAATAAAAATAATCAAAAATAAAACCAATAAAAATCAAAATATATTGGAGAGATCAACTATAACATAGTCACACCCGTTTATACGGCCTGTCGGTTATTTTCCGATCAACCGATCACTCGATTTTCCTCCGGAAAAAGTCCGAAAACTCCTCGTCGAACAGAATATACGGACCCATTCCGCAAGCGAGAGTTTAAAAAAAGGTTCGACCACGAATATCTATCCACCCAACTATTTAGAAAAGATAAAGATTTTAAAACATAAATGGGAGGGTGGATGTGGAGAAAGAAAGAGGAAGGCTTCGTGGATTGGCGCCAAATTGACGCTTCGACTGTTTTTCCTCCCATATCTTTCCACCGCCATCCTCTTCCTCCTTCCCCTCCTCCCCCCTCTCTCTCTCCTAGACTCCCACGTCAATGTAATGGCAAGAAAACAACCTCCCTCGACCTCCCGCACGTCACGTTAAGCTCCCCATCCCACCGCCTCCTCCAGCGACTCAAAATCGTGGTCCAGGAAGGTCTAAGCCGACTATCCTGCAAAAAACCCAAATCGGAAACAATCGCGGAGACACGGCGAACTTGTTCGTGTGTGACCCGAACTAGTCTCGGGCGCTGAGCATTAAAGTGTTGGGATGGTATGAGGGAGGCTGGGTCTGAGGCTACGGGTGGGCGTCTGTACCCAGAACTCGCCCAACCCCCTCCACTCGGAACTTCTTGAATCTCCGCCCAAAAAACTTAAAGAGGTGGGAGGCTAAAGAAGACTACGCGGCTGTCTTATGGAGTAGGATTTTAGGGTGGTTGGGAGGATGAAGGGGAGATAAGAGAAAAGGAGTTGGGAGGTTCCGAAAAAAGGACACGATCCTTCTTGTTAGGCTCGTGCGTCTTTTTTGGGCGAGTGAATTTGGAGGTGTACATAATTCGCGGAGGGTTTTTTTTTGGTGAATGTGATAAGGAGAGAGAGAGAGAGAGAGAGAGAGAGAGGCGAAGGTTTGCATGGAAGGGAAGGATTGGGAAGGCGAAAGTCGGATCGAGAAGTGATAGGTTACTCCGGATCATAGAGAAGGCTGAAATGTCGGTCGACAAGTTTTAAGACCGTCAACATTTTACGTTCTTCTCTCCATGAACTTAACCATGTAGTACTCCGTGTTATTATAATTTAGGGCAGTGTTTTTCAACCTTTTTGCTTTGGCGACACTCTTTTTAAATGATCCAGCTCCCGCGACACGCTATGAAATAAAAAGTCAATTTTCTTCGTTAAAACAACAAAAATACTTAAAATTCCTTATTTAACAATAAAACATTATAAATATAGCAAAAAATATAACAAAATGTTTTATTATGCATAAGAAAGACGATAACTCTCTTTAAAAAAATTTACTTTATGTTTAATATAGCCGTTATTAACATTTTCGGCGACACACCTCCCAGCTCTTCGCTTCGCACACACCGGTTGAAAACCACTGATTTATGGTTAACCCTGAATACTTGGTACTGTTACTGCTAAATAAATTTTTTTGATAATTACACGCTGCCGTATTTTGTGGGCTATCGATATATTTGTGAATACTATTAAATCTAAAGTTAATCTATGTTAGAACGGTATCCTGTCTCATTTTACCATCTATTTCATTCCCTTCTCAAATGGAGGAGGTTCTATGTTAGTATCCATGATGGCTTTTAAAAGTTTTATTTAACTAGAGGTTCCCGCTGAACACGAAAAATCACTACTACTCATAGTGATACTTTTCTTTAAAGCGCAAAAGAAATCATTAACGAGATCTTATAGTACTCATAAAGCTGCATCCTGCTTATAGTTGGGTTGTTGCTGCGTAGCTAAGTGATCACTACCAGATTTCCTGTAGCACATTTAATTTTCTCGCCATTACGTAGTAGAGAGAAAGAAACAACCAATACCTACTTTAGAAATAAATCGACTTTGTGGTGTCTAGTATTCTACTACAGTTAAAAACGTATTCGAATTTAGTCTATTTTTAATCCATGTTTAAATTTTACACCCAAAATGCGCAAGTTGGGAAAGCTTTCTCCAGTAACACACATATTCCAATAAAAACGAGCTTAGCGTAATTTCGTATAGCGTAGTGCCCCATGGAGTCGCGTATACAACTATAAGCAATGCACGCCTGCATTTCGTCAATGCATTTCCTCTGTTTCATGCTAAGTCGTTCGAAAGGTATAAAATGAAGTTCTTTGCAACCTCACCCACACAAAGGATATCTTGAATCGGACATCATGCTTCCTGCTACATCTCGGTAAATTTAAAGTGTAGAGGGAGCAAATAAAACAGAAGCTCTCAGGCAGACATTTATGTACCGGTGAAATGGGTGGTATGGAACCCGTTGAAAGTTTTTATTCGTACATCTTAATGGAGAATAATGTCTCTTTTTCTAAAGATAGAGTAGAATATCTACATGAAAGAGAGTCGACTTTAATGTGTTATAAATTGTCAGGGGAAGATTATTACACACAATAAAGCTACCCCACTCTAAATAATCGTTCTAAAAGTACATAAGTCGACCTTAACGCTCACTCATTAATGTTAAAAGCAAGTTTTCGCAAAAGAAAGCACTAAGAAGGTAGTAAGATGATTTTATTTCAAGGAATAGATTATGGAGTCAAATATTAACAGATGAATGGTAAGTGGGATAATATAATAGTCAACTGTACATATGGCTCTGCTAAATGGCATTTTAAATTTATTTATAAGTTAAAATGCTCGTCAACTCATACCACACACTATTTGACGGGTGAGTACATAAAATCAATCAGAAAAATATCAAGAAACAAAACAATTCTTCTACTCTCGCTGATAAATAGAAAAATTATAGTATGATGGGCATTAAGAAAAAGAAATTTCGTTTCCCCTACAAAAATTTCCATAAGAAAAACAGAACAATCCAAAGACCCCTAATATTTATACGCAGCTATTGCCACAAAATTAGTTGAAATGTGGCATTCACAACAGAGAAGTTCCTCGGGCGGGAAAAAAAGACCAAAATCTTATTTACCGTCAATTCCCACAGTTTATATGCATAATCGTCCGAACACTTCTTTTTAAAAAATTCGAAAGCCACACAGAATTCCGTAGCCTTTTATGGGATAATAGCGGGTAAGATGAGATGATAAGATAGATAAAAAACAAACCGTCTAGTCCCACGTTCAACCCATCGGATCGTTTCTTTTATTCATAGGAAAGGCGAGACGTTCCCGTGACGCCTTCTATCGTGCTTCAAAGATCACGCGCACGTATGAGAGTCAGTCACTCCGACCCTCATATCCGATCCGAGCCCCTCCTCCCGTATCTTCACCTTCTTCCATCACCTCCATTCCCCTCACACCACCACCCATAAAGCGGTCGGGTTCGCGTGTATCCCACCTCCGTCCCTCTCGCTGGAAGTGTCAACCATTCACACCCGTCCCAGCCAAGGGAGGGATGAGAGGGACAGAGAGAAAGACACGTACGCCCACCCAGGTTGACCTCTGACACGGAAGCCCCACTTATTTTCCCTTCCACCGCTCCTCACAAACGGCCTCTCTCTCTGCTGGGGCTCACCTCTTCATTTCACCCCGTCGTCATTTACATCCGTCGCTAAGTACCCCTTCCCTCTTACCTCTCCCTTCCCTATTTCTCTCTCTCTAATCTTCCTCTCTGTCCCGTCCCTCTTAGCTCCCATCTACGGCCGAGACAACGCTCATCCATTTCTTCTCCCACTCCTCTCATCTATTCTCCTCCTTTTGGAGGTTTTTTTATTCGACCATTTTATTTTTTTCCCAGCCCATTAGTATCGCCTTAACCTTCCGCTACCTCTTTCGGGAATTTCCATACGTATCTCCGCCTCGCTCACTTTCTTCTTGTTCTTTTCCCACTCGTATTATCCGTTTCCTTTGCAATTAATTCACTTCTTTCCTCTCTATCTCTGTTCTCTTCTCCTTTTATCTCATTTTCCCCTTTTCTCTCTCTCTCGCTACGTCATCCTTTCTCTCTCCCTCTTTCCTGGCGAATCTGTCATGATTCAGCTGCACCTTGGTTTCCGTGTTGAGCTCGGTTTGTATTACTCAGCCTTTTTATTTCTCTTCTCGTTCTTCTCCTTTTGATTCCACCTGATGTTGCGCAGTCTGTTAGCGCAGCAATCACTGATTTTTAACCGCAATTCTTCGCCATTGGGTCTAATAACAACCCGAAAAATAAATTCTTCGAAAGTGACTTTGTGTGAGAAAGGCTATTTACTTTTTCAAACTTTCTTCAATTTTACTAAGAAAGAATAAGAGAAACTAAATAGGCAATAAAGTAGCGTCTTGGCCGTAAAATATTTTCGTTTTAAAAAGTAATCAAATTGATTTTTAACAAACATTCCGTAAAGAATTTGGTTACCGAGAATATATTTCAACAATTTTGCACCACACAAACAGATATGAAATTTTATTCGTCAACTGCCAGCCTTTTCAAATATTTTATTAAATAATGAAGCCAAAGTTTGCTGTTCAATTTCAAATTTAATTAGATTTAAATTTATGCCGTGAGCATGATATTACTTAAAATTCTATGACTCCAAATGTATACATTTACATAAGACTGTATTCCGTCAAGCCTCAATTGATGAAAATTGAAGGAAGTTCTGCAAACAGCATTTTATGTGCAACAGGTGCGCCACTTTATTTTACGAAATGAACACATTTTATGTTTTCGAAGTCAACAACTTGAGAAAGCGTCATTAAAGTGGTAATGTATTTATTTAGCGTGTTTATTTTATAATTAACCGAGGAAGGCGTACGTTATTATTATGTTTCCCTAAAATCTTAGTATACTTGCCATTTGTATTAAAGATCTGAACACGCGAAATTCGTTTTAGTAGTTTATTGGTTTAGGCAACAGTTCAGACATCCGGTCACGGAAGAAATTTTAGCCAATATTTCTCTATTCTTTACTACCTTTCACTAATCTTCCAAAACACACGAAGTATAGTTTGAAATACTAAAAGCATATATATTTATTTATTTATTTAAAAAACATTGCAATTTGGCCAGCCGGCCAGGTGGCAAGAAAAACATAATATATAATTCTAAAATTCCAATTTTACAAATCAAGTGCTCATAAATTATATTAGAAAAATTAAAATATATTAAAAAATATTTAACAATATACAATTTCAAACTAATTACAATCAGTGCCTAGAGTGCGGATTTTCGTGGGTTCATGAACTACTTGGAGTGGGTAACTAATATGGCATTTCTTTTATTTTGTCAATATGAAGTAATTTTTAATACGTAAAAATATAATAGTTGGAATTTTAAATAGTTTTGCAATGTATAGGAATTAAATGAAATTTTCCCAGACGAAAAAGACAGAAGACAACTATAGATTGAGAATTTATGCAACGTTTTCTGTATACCATTGTGAAGCAGTTATTTTAATACACATAGATGCATATATATACATGAAATCACATATAATATTTCTTTGAACACGTGTGTATTCAGCAAGGCGTGGCAACCTAGAAACATTTTAAATTTAATATGAAGTCTAGCCTTGAACAGAAAGCATCTCATTCATATAGTACAAGACAGTTATGGAGTGGGTGAGTTTTTGGGAGTAACTTGTCTAAACGCGTCTTTGGAACTCCACCCTTTTTCGACTTGGGCATATTTTATGAAAAACTTCTGATATTTATTACCAGCTCGCGAATGACCAAAAATTTTATGTAATTTTATAGCCTTAAAAAACATTATTTTGACCATTACCGGTAATTTTAAAGATTTTCTGTGTTTTATGTTTATTCAATCGTCATGATCTTGCTGATGGAATTTAAGTTATAACTATGGTTAGTGATGAGTCGTTAAAAGGAGCATTTTCTCATAATTTTGTTTTGCTTTATTTATCATCTGGAATGGAGAATACTCCGCAGCAAATCTCAATCTCTACATTATGTCATTTTAAATATTTCGTATTATATTCACTGCATGATTCAAACTACTCACAGAATTTTCAATCCCTATCACAGCTGATAAATCAAAGTATACCTACATTTTTATTATACAAAACACTCTCTGAGATGTGACTTTGAATATAAATTAGAAATAATAATTTTAAATTCGAATAAAATCTAATAAAAATCAAAAGCTCATCGATTTGCAACTCCTGTAGTCGACGAATAGTATTAAAAGTTAAGGATATAGAGTCTATATTATAGACCATATTCTATTGCCCAAGAACGATTTTCCGACTATAAAATTCAGGAAAAAATATTAGGTGATGATGATGCATTATAATCTCTATATAGTTTTTATAAAATGATGTCATAATCAAAATAATCACTCCTGCTATCTTTAACTGCGCGACTACAACGTGTATGTGGAATAAGCATCGCTAGAAAAGTCTGTCAAAATAAAGTCAAATTTTGATTGCACTGTCGCAATTCTGACTGATAAACAGTTTTAAAACCCAAGTCACATTTAAAAAGATCTCCATAATTTATGGCCAACGGTAGTGCTCTAACTTGAAAGAAGAATTATAGTTACCAAACAAATACCTATGAAGAATAAAGACGTCTTGCCATATTTATGATCGAGATAATTAAAAGCTTAACGTGTAAGGAGCAGCCTATGGCTCCCAAGAAGGCGGAATACCTCCGGTGAATTTGTATTAACTCGCTTTATAGCCAGTGATTATTTTTATGCTCTTAGAAAAAGATTAACTGCCAAAGTAGTTACCTTCACCGAACAAGGAATTTTAACGATAACTTTTCTAATGTCCGCCGCCATTTTCTAGACGATTGGGGAAATAAAAAAATCGATTGGGATTTAAGGTAGAGAAAGAATGAAGAGGAAGAAGGGAGGAGGGGAAGGAGGAGGAATGGGGAAGGAGGGGGAATAGGGAGGAGTGGAACGGTTAAATAGGTGAGAGAGAGGGAGAGAGGCAACAGACTGGGCTCGTATCTATGGTAACGCTATTGACCTGAGCAATCGGATGATTTCCTTTTTAGGCAGCTGGAAGTTTTAAAGGTCGCCTATTTTGCAGCTTTCACCTGTCCACTAGATTTAGCTGAATGAAAGAGGACAGATTTAGGACTCCTTTTGAATTCGTTCTTTCTCTTCCCTTCAAGTTCATTTCGGCTATTGGCATATATATTATGCCGATGTTTTTTTTTAAATCTGCTCTAGCTGGAATAGTTGTTGGACTGTCGGATTTTATTCGAAATGTATTCATAAGATTTTCTTTTAGGATGGCATAGTTGATGCCCGAAGCATTAACTGTTAAGTAAAACCGTTCAGTAGAAAACTTCTAATGGAAATGTTTAATGAAATGTATGTGTGTAGGATATACTCCAGGTTATCGGAAATAAATATTTTTATAAAATAGAATAGTGGTTCCCAACCTGGAGGTCGCGAAAACGGATCAATATATATGGAAGTTTCAATATTTTATTTTAAAAATAAGTGTTGCAGTATTTTACTGAAATTATTAACTTCTTACATAATGAATGCATTGTACGAATCATTCAGGATTACAGTATAATCCGTGTAAAGATATACTTATCTTTCCAATTTATGAGTAGGGCTTCAGATTTGATCTGAATTAGATATTTATTAAATAATTAACGATTTAATGTATATAACACATTTATATATATTTACAACAAACAACTTATATACAAATATAATAAATATTTATAATATTTTGAAATTAATGTTACATTTTATATTTAATGGTAGATAAATTGCAATAAGGGGGTCGCGATAAGGTAGGCTGCCTTAATAGGGAGGGGCGTGCATAAAGGTTGGGAACCTTTGCCCTTAAAAGCTTAACGGAATCAAATAATGAAACCGGATTGATAATAACTATCGCTACGATGCGTCGTGAAATAAAATTTACTTCATAAAACATATTTTCGTAAAAGATACCCATTTTCATGAAACACTTTTCACATATTCTTAATTTTTCTTACATCTTTAACTGCTTGAGAAAATAACTCCTCAAAGAGAAAATTCCTACTTAAAAATATCGTACAATTAAAGGCAATGGCTAACACTATACAAATAAAGAATTTTCGACGAAAAACGTCCAGAAAAACAGTAAACATAGAATCTGGAATATTAATATCCTTAAAACTATTGCTCGTAATAAGTCTTAACGATACTTTACGAGTTGTTGGTGCTTGAATACTACAAGCGCTTAAAATATCACCATACAACAACATCTAAACTCGTAAATAAACCAACGTGATAGCATTTGAACTACCCATTTAAATAAGATAATAGTTTTCATTTTCTGCGAAATTAAGGCATCTATCCGGAATTTCTAAATTCTCTGGCAATCGGCTCGCGTCCAAGTTTTCGAATTTCAAGTTTCATGGCTCAGATCGCCCTTTTAAAGCAATAATCATCATTAAGACAACCTATAAGTATGTTACACTAAAATTTATTTAAAAATTAGGTGATTTTGTGTGTTATGATTATGGTGTCATCAACCGTGCCTTTTAGTACGTATCCGGATAAAAAATTAATTTAAAATTATCACGTCATCATATGTATACGTCGTTGGCTGACATCAAATAGATTATAATGCAGTATAAGCATTAAATCAATGCTCTTGAAGTATGGAAAGTCAACTCCCATTGAAATGCATTGGAGCCGTTTTCATAGTTGAAAATCGAAAAACGTTTCATAATTTTATGATTAAAATCAAATTTTTACGCAAATTCAGCATGGATTTGAATTTTGTCTTCAAGAAAAATAAACTTCATGTTTTTATCCACAGTACAGTGGATGTCCTGACTTTGTATCTTAATTGTAAATAATTAAAAAAGCAATTTTATATAGTCCTGCACAGTTTTCAATGTTTTTCTTATGGGTGTTTAAAATTGAACTTTGGAGACAAAAGCACCCCTTAAATATAACTTTTTCTATAATTTCGGATTTTTTCAGGAGGTTATACCTAATGTTCTATCTTCCTTCCAAATTTCAGCACTGTAGCATTTCTGGAAGTACCTCAGGTTTTATATGATATATATATATAATTATATATATACGAGTAATCGGTGCTTGCATACTGTAAGCATTGGTGCCCTATAACCACCACACCAAATTTCATTCCTCCAACTTGATGAGAATTACCATAAATTGATAAATATTGCGCAATGCTATTTACACAGGAAAAACTCAAATGTTTGAGTGCCTGGAGTCGAACTGAGGAATCCTACAGGAGTCAATGGTATTACTTAAGCAAGCTAATCAATTCCAATTATAAAATTTTGAGATAGTTGCAATGGTCACATAACTATCTTTCATAATTCTCTAATGTTTCCTGTTTTTGAATTTTGAAATCGTTTTCATTTTTGTAACATATCGGGAAGTTGGCTAAATTATTTCTTCTTACGGAAAAATAACTCAACTTCCGGAGCGCCTGAAGTCGAACCGAGAATACCTACATAAGATGTCTCATATTACCCGAAGGCCTACTCATGGCATCTACAAACCCTGTGTCGGCGCAATATTCCTCTTAGTATTGTCTGCGTACCCAACTATGTTTTCCCTTTGCTTTTAAATGTCACGGTCTGAGAGTGACGTAATGACACTAAGCTACTTTTCAATTCATGGCACTAAGCTCTCCTTCAGTTTTATTAACAAGTAAAATAAATTCCCAAAGAAAAGCATTGTCTCGTAGTCATGACAGAAATATTGGGCCATTGTTATAAATTGTATAAAATACCGTTTTTATGCAGTAAAAAATCAAATAATTGAACTAATTCGGCACGGATTCGTGTTCTACTTTCAGGAAAAATAATTTTTGTTCTTTTTCCCGTCTTTTAATTTAGGTCCGGAGTTTGTATCTTAATTAAAAGTAATTTAAAAATGCAATTATATAAAGACTTGTACGGATTTAAATGGTTTTCTAATGGGACTTGAAAATGAACGTTTTGGGGTGTTGTAAGGGGAAATTTTGGAATTTTAGTTTTTTTCTGATGGTTTTGGACCAACACCAAGGTTCTCTCCAAATTTCAGCTCTGTGGAATATCTAGAAGTACCTTAGGTTTTATATCATTATATATAATATGATATCCTCCGTAAGAAGCAGCTATTTATTATATATATATATATATATATATATATATATATATATATATATATATACATATATATATATATAGAGAGAGAGAGAGAGAGAGAAATAAATATATATATATCCTATATATGTAAGAAGCAGCTTTTTATAATGATATAGATGAAATGTGGCATTTTTAAAATTAAAAACAAAACTTAAAACGACACAGTTATAATAACCGGATGATGTTGATTATTCATCGAAACCGGTCGTTGTTATACAGTGATTTCTGGAATAAGACGAAATGTCGTTTTAATCTTTGTTTTTAATTTTAACAAAGCCATAGTCTCAGCCCCGTCTACTAATGTTCCATTACTTTTTGTTCAATAGAAGAGAATTCAATTTTCAAAATTATCTTAAATGGTTAGATTTGTATTGTGGTACTCTCCCATCAATTGTTGCCCATGCCACTTCACTTCATTGTACCAAAATCCCACGCAGTTTACTATCCTGTTGTCAGTTGCGGACGCCATCGACCCTCCCACTCCCTTCTTCTTTTACCGTCCACCCACGCAAACAACCCTTTCTGACCTCTCCGAGAACTCCCTCTTCCACTTCAACCTCCCTCTCCCTCACTAAACTTATCCTAACAGCCTCCCTCCCTCGTCCACAAAACGATTCGAAGGAGCCCGTAAACCGCTCTCTGCGCGGGGAAGGAGTCATTTGTCAGCGAGGTAAGGGACAGAGACACCTATGATGAAGGCTCGCCGCGCATGGTTCGTCACTCAGAAACCCAACCCCACCGCCGATGAATAGCGAAGGGGTTACGAAGAATGGGAGTGTGTCCCATTCATGAACGTAAGGGACGTTTCTTTACTTCATAAGGTTTGTATGAAATATCATGTAAGAGAGGAATGATATTTTAAAAGTCGATTGCTTGTGTTTTAGCGGCACTTTAAAGGCAGTTTAAGCTAACTTAGGCTTTGTTGATGGGGTGATAAATGCGATGACATAAAATATGTTACTTCTCTGAACCTTTTGGCCAGACGGTCTATATTTTTCATGTACCCGCCCATTAGGCCGAAGTTTAGAGGAATTTTTAATTTCATTACTCATAACCTTTTCTTGTTCCTTCATCTGTACATATCCTGTTGACAACATTAAGCAGTCAATGAGTCTTACTTGTTTGAATCCATATATACGTGCACTCCATAAAGAGGATGGTTAATTTTAATTGAAAAAAAAAAGAGTCGAAAGGGATAAATAGATAGACAATACCTTTATTAGGGTTAGGTTAGGGCTAGTAAGCACCACTTACATGTGAGGATACATAGAAACCAATATTTCTATTCCTTCCTTTTTCGGTAATTGTGAGAATCCCTACTCATCCGCATTTATTTTCTCGATTGAATAAATGAAGTAATTAGATATCATTCACAACTAATTGAAAACTGAATATTGCCCTGTAAGTACGGTACAACACGGCAGGTCCTAGGAAAGGAGATAGCATTGATTTCTCCTTCCAAATGGAGCTTCGATTAAAACCGAATTGCTTCTGTAAAATTTACATTTAAGCCAATACGTTATCGATAAATTATTCTTTCTTATTATTGTAAACGTCATGACTATTAATTAATAAACTTCATAAATTTGAAAACGGATTTTATGTTCATTTACCGTTAAAAGTAGTATAACTTTAGCCATCGAAAATATCCTTTTATTCTTTGGCTATTCCTCTACACGATTCGATTCACACGTATGTATGATTTTAATAAATTGCTTGACTTTCGTGGAAATGTGTACGTCTATTGGAATATTGCTTTTGCGATTGGGTCTGTAAAGTATCCTGCCGAAGCTCTCGAAGCGCGCTTTTTTCTATTTCGCCATTCATACTTCCAATGCGTTTTTCTTTTGTTTCTGTTTGTCCCTCACGCACATTTGTCTTTCGAAAATGTGTTTAGGAAGGCCAAGTGCCAGGCACACAAACCAGATTTCTGCCGAAAATCTACATATTTGCGAGAAAATGTCAAACAAGTTGAAGGTCAGTCGGACCGAGTTATGCGGAGTCTTTGAAGAGCACCGGGAGTTATAAATGTCGGAAAATAAGAATCCTTTGAAAAATTGAGCAGTAGCAATTTACTGTTTGTGTTTCCTCATAACTCAAAATAAAAGTTTGAAAAAATTGGTAATCAGGTACAAACTCGTAAATCATACATTTAAATTTTAAGTAAATTAACAAATTCAATATGCTTTGTATTATTTTTAACTCCGTCCTTTATACATAATTTTGAAAGAATTAAAATAAACGTTTATATCTAATTTGACGAATCATTATTCACCTTTTGCTCGGAGTAATATTATAGCAATAATAATGGTATTTTAAGAATTAAATTAATTTTTTTACAATGAATCGCCATTTTATAAGGGTAGTTCATATTAAAATGAAAATAATTTTATCCACATAAATGGATATAGCGTCTTCTATCCTATCATCTCTAGATCTTCATGATAGGTCAATCAAAAGACAAAAGCAAGCTTTTATCTTGAAACAATTTTAAATCGTCAAACTAAATGTTGGTTAAATTACTGTTATCATTGTTGATGAAATTACAAGGCGGATAATTAGAATATTTGTGAAATAGATTAGCGAATGATGCTTCATAAATCATAAAACACAATCCTTTAATTCCAAACAAACAATGTCGTTGGCGATTAAAACAAATTAGTGCGGCTTTAACATTATCATTTACATAAAATTATTACCTATGTATTTCATTCTCTTACCTGTATTTCTACAGAATAAAAAGTTGTACGAACCCACTTTTTTATTTACCTTTCGTAAGGATTATTTAATTCATCGAAATGGAAATGTTCAAATAACTAATGAACTATGTATGGTTTAATAAATATTAATTGGAATATTCAATAAAAATTTCGACATCAAGAAGTCGAAGAAATTTCTAGAATCATTACAAGCGTTATGGCAGGTTATATTCTCGGAGGTATTTACCTCGTATATCATACAGAATCACTATGATTGACGCGATTGCTGAATAGACGTCTGCAGTTATCATTTTACTAGCAAATTAATGTTGGCCATTAAATTTACTGTCAGTGAAGTTGCCATAAACCTTATACTGTGCTGACCCAGACAATCATGCGGATTATGAACCTATTAGAACTAAATGGTGAGTGTAAAAACATTAAAATTTGCCATCTGGGTCGTAAAAATGATAGCATTCGCGCGTTTCATGAGGCGCCACTTCACGGTGTAATGCAAGTCTAAATGCCAGCCCTTAAGCTGGAATAAATCATAATAACATGGATGCAATTTCAGAAGTGGAATTATTAAAGGTTTGTGGAACCTTCTCAACTCCATACCCTAACCTTGGACCGTTGAAACAGAGAGGCAGACCAAGTTATAAAAATATTTTCGAAAGTGAGCTACTCGGATGTTTTTACATAGCAGTGAGTTATTTGAAACGGCAAAAAATGAATCGAACGTTTCGACATGAAAATACAGTAAAACCTCTTGAGAGGGGACATATGTTCACCATGGGAGGTATCAACGGAACCAAGCGAAAGAAATTAACTAGCTCGAGTCACTATTTTTTGGCTGGTAGTTTTCAAGAGTTATTTAAGTGTTTCTTGTCATGAGAGAATAGTCGCAGGGATTTTTATACGAAAGAGTTATCTCGTATTTTAAGGGAGAAGAAGTTTTACCATTTCTTTGAAGAAAACTATAAAAATGTAGGGCAGTTGAATGATGGGGAAAGGATTTAAGATAGGCTATAAATTATGGCCCATATGTTTTAGCTCTTGCACACAAAAAATTCACCCGGAAAGTAGAAGCTTGGTTTGATTCAAAGTCTCCTACAGTAACAGATTCTGCTTCACGATAATTTCATATAAATTTGAGTTATTTTAACAACTGCAATGAATATATAGTCTATTTCTGATGAATTTAATGTTTAGTCAAATATTTCGTAAAGATCTCATAAGCTGGAGCGATTTCAGTAATGTAGAAAATCAAATAACTTGTCTTATAAATAACTGGGTACCGAATATTGAATGTGCACTCCAACGCATGTGGAAAAAAGTCTATAATAAACAGTTAAGTATTATGTTAAACAAGTGTGCTATATTTGAATAATCTGGTAAATTTTTTGTAAGTTATGGTTTACCAGCGTCAAGTAGATTTTAAAGCAAATAATAACTTTCATTTGTTACGTAAACTAGATTTTATTTTCTCTAAACGTATTAGAAATATCAAATTAAAGTAAGTAAATAGATATAATTTATATTTAGATTGACACGAAAAATAATCTTCCTTTATAAGTGTCCACAGAATTAAAAACCAAGCGTACTTGTCTTATTCATATTATAATATCAACTTGCTAAAACGCCAGATTTAGATATATTTTTGAGCATGCTTATATAACTATTCAATGAATTTCTTCGACTTGTGAAGGAATAAGTTTCTTGACAAATTTTGTATGTGGGCGTCTCAAATTACTTCTATTTATATAAAATATTATAAAAATCGCGAGGAAACAAAGCCCTGATCAATTTTCATCAATTTTATTTCAGGTAAATGCAAGATCCTATTTCATCTAAGATTGCTCGACATTTTTTAAGAATGACATTACGAAGGTCTAAGAATTCATTTGGCAAGTATATCCTTTTGATTAATTTCAATCATTTACAGCAATGTGTTTGTTGTTTCTGTTAAGTCATTAGATCAGAGGAATTTTTTCCCATTTTCAACTAATTGACTGCTATGTACTAGTTTTACGCTCAGAAAATTTTCATATTCCTATTTGATTGTCGTGTATGTGTTTTAGTTTTTCTCAATTTCTGTGATCGAGTGAACACGATTGATTATCTCAGCAGCATAGATCCAGCTACTATATTCTCTATGCTCTTAGAGCTGATCTTGGTCACTTGATCATATTTTCTTTTCTTTTTGTTAGCTCAGTTACTCTTAACGCCAAAGAGCTAGAATAGCGCTAAAGAATAATCAGACGTATCCTAAGTTTTACCAAAGTAAAAAATTTCTAACTACTTGTTCGAGCATATTTACAACCTTTTCTTGATATTGCATTGGATTAAATTATAAAAGTTCGTAAATTTATCTCTGTTGGATATTTTAAGGTACATGAATATATATGGAAAAACTCATAAAAGCATTGTTTTCCTGTGTAGGTAACGTAGTAACTAAGGGTAAACAAGATTTTCTTTAATATCTCTTCACTCTGATGGTAGATTAGAGTTAATGATAAATCAGTTCAAAAGTTTTGATTTTTTTTTCTGTGAAATCTTACACTTATCAATGTCAATTTGAAAGAAGAGTTCTTGTCGCAGTAATTCATGAAAAATTATGTCTTACATAAACATTTGCTCTTTCGTGTATGCAGCAATGGTATTTTTATTTCGGAGAACTTTCAGGAACGTTTACATCGCTGCATCTTAATTTTACGACTACACCCAAAACTAGACTCGATACCTAAACCACGTGATATGAAACGGTTACCAACTGTCATATAAGACGATCCTGCAAGTTTCTAAACCAAAAAATCGTGTTTTATAGGTTTTGAGGGTTAAGACGCGTTGTTTAAAAGGTGTTCTCTAGACATTTGACCCCTTAAACTGTCCACTTACGCGCCCTAAACGCATGATTTGCGAGCCAGAAACATATGGCTCTCTATTCCAAAGGGTATCAAACTATCGCATGAAACGAATCCAGTGCTGGTGGCGCCTCCCATAGTCATAAATCCATAGAAACTCACTGCCGTTATAACAGTCATTGTTGGAGCTTTACCTGCACACCGTGTGAATGATATCCCGACGTGATTAACCGCCCAGACGTTTACGTGTGGTTCTGTCCCCGCAGGGAGAAATGGAAACCCACAAAATTCAGAGCGGTGGTTTTTTGATCCTTCAGAAAGCGCATGAGAAAGGTCGACCCCGTATCGGTCTGTTTTCCAGGAAGAAATGACGAAATAATTTAATGATGGGAGATCTTAAGGCGTAGGTGGATCAAGTTGTCTGGTGAACATCGATTTTGGATTTCTGGAGCACGCAGTTCACGATGAATGGGACCCTAAATCTTGGAACTTTGTTTCTAAATGGATGGTTATGAGATAGCTCTATAATCCAGAGCTATAATCGCATTAATGGCTTCATGAAGAAATCCGTACAAATAAATATAATATTAAAACATTTCATATATAAAGAAACACGTAGTGTACTATATTGGAAAGTGAGTGCATGGCATACGCCATGAATAGGTATTATGTACATAAGTGAAATTATAAACGAACACTGTTAAAAGCATATTGTCGCAGACTATTAGCAATATAGGGTGGCTGTGATCATAAATATATGGTACATTAGTTACTTGCATTTTAAAGGTAAAACTCCTACTGCGAGTAATAAAATGACATACATTTTATGCACATTTACACAATATTATTATTAAAAGTAAAACTCTATAAGCAGCAATAAGTCTAAATCCTATTTTTTTACAATATATATTGAGATATAAATACACGTTAAAATACCCTCATGATGAAAATGAGGCCTAGTGAAAATTTTCCGATATAAATCTTGGTAAATTTACAGCAGGATTTAACAAAATATTTTTGTAAAATAGGTAATTCTAAAAAAATAACTCGATCTCACGTGGAACGTGATGACATTTTAAGCATAATTTATTTTATCATTTAAATTAAGTCGTTTTTTCAAACTAAAATGCTGAGGACCACACTTTATTTATCTCTCGTCAAAGAGTTTTCTCGACGGAACAAGGATTACGCTCCATTTTTACCTCGGCATCCAAGAATTAACATCCCCCATTACCATTTGGATTTTGACCGATAGCAGGGTTGGCCACATTTATCTTCCCCCGAGAAGCTCAACCTTGCGAAAAATAAGCTCGCGGAGTACTTGGCTAGCGTTAATTTCACCATCCACCATCGTTAATGCTCCTATTAATTTCTTTTCCCCGGCGTTAAAGTGAAAAAAATATCACTTCCTCGAATATTCTCCCCAACTATTCATCTTCTCCCTCGCCCCTTTAATCTCTCCACTACATCGTGAAGATTACGCCCGGTGAAGGTGTCGATAATACGCATTGCCTATCCCTCGCTACTCGACGCGCTGTTAACGAGTTCACACGTCTCAGCGCGATAGGGTTTAAGAACGGTACGTGAAGGTACGTGGCATTGCTCGCTCTGATTATCCTCCCGGAGCAAAAGGCGTTTACTCTTTTTCATCGCCTCCCTCAAGAACGGACGCCCGTCCGATGTTTTAATTTTTTTTTTGCCCGTCCGCATCCGGTGCTAACCTTGTGCTTCCGTAACCGAGTCGGGGTCTTCTCTTTCGCAGGACGGGTTTTCCTTCATTAAATCTCCCTCTCGCTAAACTCATCTTCCGTAACCTTATAAGGATAAGACTGGCGCCGAAGAACCACTTCATTGATGAACGCTTTTTAAATAATAATCGATCGGGATTTTTTTTTGCGGGCGTAATATTGTGCCGTTCCGGGGTCTATAGAACAAACCTTGTTTACCGTTCGTTCTTAGTTTTTTTGCGGCTGTGCCGGCAATGTATTTTATGTTTTTTTCTTTTTGGCCCGTGATGGAGCCGTGAATGTTCCTTGATATTATTTTTCGATTTATCTTTTTGGTTTGAAATGCCGCCCTTCTTTCGTTTGATCGTATCTACATCTTAAATTATTTATCTTGCAATAATCAACGAAACATTTTAACGATAAATTTCCAGAGAAAATCTATAAAATATTACAACCATTTTCATTGGAAATTTATAGTATTTATTTTTCCACACAATTATACCTTATTTGGATGAAAATAACGTAAAATGATTTCTTGTGTAATTAATCCACTAAGAAAAATGGGGAAGAAAATTGTACTTAAAATATTTTGTCCGAAATATTATTTGATTTATTTTAGCGAATTCTGCCTTCGCTCTTTCCGATACAATAAAAGCGAGATGAATGACGCATCAAAAACCCATCGAATATATCCCATGACGTAACAACAATGCAAGAACGATATTTCACGAGCGAATCTCGTCGAAATTATTCCAAACATCCGTCCTTCATTATGATAGACCTATAAAAAATAAAGCAAACAACACGGTAGGAATGCCGAAGGAATGGGAGGTCTAAAGGTAAACAGATTGAATCGTTCACTTATTTTCGGATGCCTATGAAGTTCTCGCCACCTTTTTTTGCGAACTCCCGAATCAACACCGGCAAATCCTATAACTCGCGTTCTTTAACCTCGGGCGAAAAAACCTTTACTTACGGAGACGAATGGTTGCGTTGACAAAGTGCCCCGTCCCTCCAACAAACGAGCACTCGGAAGGACCACATAAGCCCTGCCAATACACATCCATCGTTATTCTCCTCCCTTCTCTCGCTCGGAAGGAATCACGCGCGCAAACACCCGCGCATACTCGCAATCGCGGATTTCTCTCCAGCAACAGCGACTGGGAAAAATAAAAAGTGACAAGCGATTTCCGCCTCTGCCGATCCATCACCGTGGTCCCTCCTCACGTACTGGCGCCGGCGAGAATAATATCGACTTGGCCGAAGGAAAGGAGAAGAGAGGGCGAAGAAGCGGTGGGGGAGGGCGGGGATGGAGAGGGATTCGAGGAGCGGGAAGAATAAGAAGTATCGGAAGAATCGACGACGGAGATGTGATCGCTTGCATCTGCGGAATCAGAAACTCTGGCTACGTATTTGTATCACAGCACCGTAAGAAATTCCGAATTTTCGTGGGTCAGAGTTCGTCATTTAGAGGGAATTTTGAAAATTATTTCCAGTCACATTTACAGAATTTGTCGGAATAACAAAAGGTTCATATTTTGATTAACGAAGTGTCGAAGAATAAAATCATCGGAAATATCGGAATATTTAGAAAACAGCATTTGAGGCAAAGGTTGTCGTGAGTTTTAATATAATGTAATATATTACCTATTATTACATCGATTATCATGATTTCAAAAGATTCTCCGAGATTTAGAGTAGTTTCCCAACTTGGTGCTCGAGAGTATTGCTAAACCTTAGTAAAACATTTTGCAATGATTTCTTTATCTGGAGTAGGTTCTCAACTCGGTGTTCACGAGTATCGTTATACCTTAGTAATGATTTTTGCATTGCTTTATTTATTTATGGTCATTCCTAATTTTCACAAAAGTATTGCGGTGCTCGCTTCATGTAGGTACTATAAATTATCTTATCGCTCTTCACAGTGATAAGGTTCGGAAACCCTCGACCTAGAGTATCGACAAGATCCTAAGTATCGTTGATACAAGAAATATTATCGATATCGAAACTGCCCTTCGAATCGACTATAGCCTATAGCCAGCCATCCTCCGCAACGAAGGAAAAGGAGTGAGAGGATGAGGATGGTGCCATCGGAATGAGAGGGCGTGGAGGATTCTATAGGCATCGGCGCCTTATTTCTAACTGGCGTGGAAATTGCCTTTAGGTTACGAGAACGCAAGCCGCCTCTGAAGGAAAATAAAAAAAAGCTCGGAGAAGGTTTAATCAAAGTCGAGGAAGGGAGGAGTGGGGAGGGAGCGACGGAGAGAGAGAGGCGGAATGAAATGTGCGAATACGTAGCGAAAGGAGAGGCTGGATTAGCGAAGCAGTAAAGAAATAGGAGAGAGAGAGAAAAAGGCAAGCGATGAAAGTGCACGGGTAAAGAAGGAATGAGAGATAGGACGACGCGCGATAAACAGACAGTGACAGAAAAAAAGCTTTTCTTAGTTCGGAATAAAGCCCTAAGAATTGAGCAAAGCCTTTTGCATGAAGTCGCCTGGAAAATTGCCAGTTCGTCGGCGAGTCCGAATGGGATTAATCGAATCCGGTTCGTTGCAGCTGAAATAAAACCACAGGGTGCCATCCGATACTCGCCCGGCGATGAGTTATTTATTTTGCCAACGATATCGATACGCGCATGTTTGATTGATTGCTCCGCTTATCGTATCTATAACAGATGCTAAATTCGAATACATCTTAAAGATATAATAATAAATGAAAGCTTAGGAATCTGCACGCGTTTTATAATACGAGAGATGTTGGCCGAGAGAGAGAGAGAGAGAAAGAGAAATTTGAAGTATCAAACAAAATGATAGACCGGATGAAGAGTAATTATAATAGACAAGGCGGTGATATTAATTTATCGTTAATTTCTTAATGGAAATCAGGATAGTTGCATTAATTGAACTGAGAATAAGGCCCATTCCGTTACTATAGTATCAGAGGCACCTTTGCCATACACGGAGAATAAAGGAAGAGTATTATGAAGATAATAACAGGGATAAAAAGAATATACTGACTTATAAAGAATTGGCAATGGGGATAATGCGGGTGAAGAGAAAACTTAACAGCCACAAAGAGAGAGCGAGGGGAAATCTGAGAGAAGAGAATGGAGAAAATCTTTAACGGGGAAGATATATTGGAGGTTAGAGAATGACCAGAGGAGTAAGAGACGTGTAGAATGATGGAAGAGGGATGAATCCTATTGATTGATCGACTACGGGGATAAAAGAATGAAGATTTGCGTTAACCTTAACCTCACGCAACATTTTGCATCTCGTTAACCCTCTTAAAGGGAGCGCAGCGTGAAATCCACTGCTTCCCTTTCGACCTTGACGCGAGGCTAGTTTCTTTTGTTTATTTTAATCCGTTGCCAAGACGTTATTGATGCTCTCTCCTCAACTTACTTGTCATATTACATGGTAAATACATTAGTCGAGGACTTGCAAAATGCCTCATTCGTGTGAAATTGTTGTCCACCTGGAAATTAAGATAAATGATCTATATCCCTCCGAGTAATACAATTTTAAGTAAAGTTTGAATAAATTTTGATGCTTCTCAATGATATTTGTTATTGTTAATTTTAGCTAATGAACCATACGTGTATTTATTGTAATTGCACTCGTCCAAACATCAGTTTTGAAAACATTTCGAATTCTATTTGTCTATTTTATCTATAACGAGAAATACCGTCCTTATACCAATAGGATGATGATGGTTGATGTAGTTGGCCATGCAAAATTAAGGAGGTGTTAATATTATATCATTTTGGCATTATATTAATGATAAATCCGAGCGATCTCATTCATCTGGCATTTTGATGATACCTTGCATCTAGAATTTTTTACACGTTCTCATCGCATTAATCTTCTTTAACTTCGAAGAACTCGACTATACCTTGTCGGGATGGTTTGTTTTTCGTATCTATTGTAGGAACTAGCATGTGAATGTAGATCAAAGATAGGAGGAGACGATCGATCAATTTCTTTAAATATGTCTTTAGATGTATCTCTACAACACTAACCGGATCCAGTAACACATACTGGGCGTCTTGTCCGAGGGACCTGGTTTCTCACGCAATGGAAAATACGGGGCAACTCCGCCTCAGCTGTCATTTTGTTTTCCTACCCATAATTCCGTCAGAAATACCTCTTCTCAAACATATGAAAGCTGAGGACTTCTCTCGACAAGCTTTTTTTAGTATCGGCTAGTGGACGCAGAAGGATAATCTTTTTTGTTAGATTCCATATACGGCGGTGATCTTTCAGAGAGCGCAAGGGTATTAGATGAATGTCATTCGGCGACTGCGAAACATAGACTAGTCGAATATCGGTGATTATGTCGACATGGGTTGAATGTCTTTCGGAGTAGATGAGATGTCAAGATACTTGGATATAAGGCGGCGATAAAATATACGTCGCATATTTATTTTTTTAAGTGCCGTTTAAAAAAATAAATCATAAAATTTGGCAATGATACTGGTATTTTTTGAATGAATAATGGAGGATTTACTGCTTTTTACTACTGCATTATTTTGATTCATACTATACTATTATAATGCTATATATAAGTATATGATCATAAGTATTAGCTTAAGTATTATTTGCGAAATTTTTTATGCCTAAGTAACAAACTTTAAACTCGCTATTTATTTCATAATGTGGCCTTGATAATATGCATTAATCGTTCATATGATTAATTAGTTAATTTTAATTTTCCTCAATAATGAGCCAATAATACCTCAATAAAAGGAATTTAACATTTAAGAAGGGGTTCATTCTAGCTGCAATTTTTTACATACTAAGATGACTGCATTTTTTAAAGAAGCGTACATATTATATTTAAGGAACTACTCTGGCGTATACCTTGATCAGACAGTGTTCATAAACGCTGTGTTAACAATTTATTTTTAATATTTCATCTGAAATACGATAATGCAAAAGCAATATATAAATAAGATGATCGTGTTCTCAAATGGTTTAGCTTGAATAAGAAATTCTTGATCAAAGCTCTACGCCAACGCATTCAGAGGATCGAAAAAATAGGTCAACGTGAACTTCACTCATTTATCGTCAATTGTTTCACTCCTTACAATTTAGTCGAGTCGATTTATTTAGAATACATTCGACATGACAAATATTTTTCGCAATAATTATCCGTAAACATACTTTTAGAATAACACGGCCGGCTTGTCTTAATTAATATAATGATAATCCAAGAGGTTGATTAGCCCAAAATACACATATATTGTCTTAATTAATTTCTTTTTGAATAAAACGTGATCATAACCGAAACGTTTTAAATGGTTATTTATATAGATATAAGGTGAATCATAGGTTAAGCTGCAATACGAAACAGTGAATTTCTCCCCTTGAGAAGCATAAAACCTTAAAATTATAGGAATGTTAACACGATATCCTTTTTATTAAAATTCCAGCACGCTTCTGCTTTTTTACGATCGCCGCATTTAGAAAATCCCCGTCCGACCCACATTCCGACTAGAGGTTCATCAATCACATCTGTTTTAATGGCAGAGTTATGGGTGTGATCGCGGCGCGGTCTCCAAAATAGCCGCAGCAAATGCGCATTCAAATCTCTTCGAAAATATCTTGCGGAGGAAACAATCACGATAACCCCATTTTCATTTTTTCTGTCTTAGATGCTTTTTATGCTACGTTATCAATCAGCAGTCTCATAACAGATTTAGTTTAATGTTAACTATATTTTTAATAAGTTATGAAATGATGTTCGAAAGGTTCTTATGAGAATTTCTGAAGAAATATGGGTTTATAGCAGTTAAAATCTATTTATCTTAAACGTATTTTTCAATAAATTCTATATTTTTAACAGTTTCGTTTGAAAATGATGGAAATTATTCATAGCATTCGCTATAATTAATTCGTATTTTTCATTTTTCCCATAAAAAATCCCCGTCTAATAAATGGGACGAATACCGAACGCGTGCACTTTCAATCACCCTCGGACAATGCTTATGTCCTGAGAAAGAAGTTCATCTAATTACAACTTTGGAAAAAAAGATTCACGGGTATAAAAGTGTCCAAGAGGTGGAGGGAAAGGGAGAGAAAAAATAAACTAGGAAGCAGATAACGAAAACACTCGAATGAATTCTTTTTAAGCGATAATCTTCCATTTCCCGCCTATTTTTACGACATTTAAACGGCCGAACGAAAAGGTCGTAAAAGTTTGAACTGGTTAGGGAAACACAAGGGAAAATACCACGAAAGCATCGCTTTCTTGCCGGAATTATGAAGGGTGAAAGGAAATCTCACGAGTTTCAAACTCCAAAGCGATGCGTTTGAAATTGAAGCCACGTCAACATCGTCAAATTAAAATCCGCTAACGAAATTTGAATAAAAAAGAGCTAACCCTTGGAATGCCACCGTATTCGCCCTGTTTTTCTTTAGTCACGCAAATACGACGCACAAAAAACTTTCTCCATTTGAAACATACTATTTTGTCGCGAAAAAACAACCTGCGTTTTATTGCATTTGTTATCGCGATATGATTCCCTAATTTAATATTTATATAAGTTTGTTCATATTTTGGATTCTACGGTGAATCTAAAACCCTTTATAAATGTTGCAAAATATGATAACAGTTTCTCTGGCTTATTATTGATTTCTAATTAAAGGCAGCTTCTCGACTGAAAATAAATGTAAAAGTAATGAGTTAGAAAATGAATAAATTGCAAACATTTTCGTTTAAACAATTTGCAAGGTAAATACCTGTCAAATAGCTGTTTCACGACGTTATTTTACGCACATTTTATTCGTGCTAAAAATATTTTTAAATCCACAATTTATACGCTTTAACGAGCTAATCTGTGCACGTTTTTAGCTTCTTTCCTTTTCATAAAATACTAAACCGTGGTATTCTTAAAGATGGAAATTATTCCGGAGTTTTGTCTCCATTCACTCGTTCCGAGTGAATCGTAAATAATGAGAGGAAGACATTGAGTTCCACTGATATTTGAACTTCGTGCACACGTTCTAGGAGTCCAAAAACCATCACTAAGCTGGTTCTCTTGAGAGAACCTATCGAGACGTAATTTATTTGATGAAGAAGAAACAAGTCCATTTGTGGAGAAGCAGTTTGCTAACGGTGAGCCTCACGGAAATGAATTTTAGGTTCAAAACTCATCTGCTCATGTCAGTGATGATTTTGTAAAAGCTTAACATGAGATGTGAATTTTTTCAATTTGCTTTGGAAGAATTTACAGGCACATATTATGGAAATATAAAAAATTTAAGTAATTAAGGAAGAAATAAAATTCACGTCGCTCCAAATTGCTCGTTCCTTAATGTCCCTTTTCCTAACATCCACATAGTTTATGAATATACTGTCCCCGGATCTAACTGTCGTTGGTGATGACTCTTTTCATCCTAGGAATTGCAAAATTATCTTGACAATTAACCATTATGATGGCCATTTAACTGGCGAGCTAGTTGATACACTAACCACAATTAGTTGTTTTTAATAAGCTCGAAAATTGTCTGTTAAATAACGAGCTCGCTTTCCAATTCAGACGATTTTCTAGACATTAAGGACATAATTTATCTTAAGTTTCCTATAAAAGGAGGGTCATTTAAACATATTAACTCAAATTTGGATAATGACAGCTTCATTTACAAATTAATTATTTTATTTAAAGCGATACGCGATAATGGAATTGTGGGTGCTTGTTTAAATTTAAAGTACTTCTCCATTAAATAACATGAGGTCTGCTCATAGCAATCATAAAACTAAATTATTGCATTAAAAACATAAAAGTAACTAAAGTTTCAATATTTTATTTTTGATTAATTTTATGTCAAGGACAAACACCTCACACCATTACATTTTTCAGCAATGATCCGTTAGGATTATAGAGGAAACAACATCTTTTCGACAGAAAATTTTCATGCTAACCTTATCTATGAATGGATAAATGACATCGGAATTTTATGGCTAACTTTTAAAAGCTTTTGGTTAAAATGGAGTATGCATGAGAATGCTCCAACGTGGCAAAAAGATATACCCTATTAGCGGGAAAATCAGAATTCCAAAAAGATAAGAGAGTGAAAAAACATCAAAATCAACTCGTTTTTCGAATCCAAAGTTTAGAGTAAAGGCAGATAAAATTGATAGACCAACCGAAAATAAAAGAACACAAGAGAACCGGAACTGAAAGAGATTAGGTAAAACGGCAAAAGACGCTAAAAACACGAAAGAACAGGAGACGTAGAAGAAATGTATGGGTAGGAAACTAGCCGAAGTGCTCTCGCGGCAAAGATGTTCGAAGGAATGTTACTCAAAATTTAAACTCTCGCAACAAGCTAGTTGAGATCCTCTCCAGAAAGGAAAAAACAGACATTTATTTTTTTAACATAAGACGCAAAAGTCCAACTCGAGGAATCTCAAAACTTCATTTCCCTGAAAAAAATTTGTGCTCCTGCGTGGAAAGTACTGAGCATGTATTCACCTCAATACTTTAGACCATGGATGGGAAACCTTTTCTACTCGGCGGGCAGCTTGGGTTTTGGCAAATTCTTTGGCGCGCCGCACTGGAATTTGCCAATTCTTCGGTGAGTCGATTAAGAGATTAAATCGAAAGTAACCTTGAGATTCTGGGATAGAATATAAGCGAAAATCAATTCTAATTAAGGTTTTTGGGTTTAAATCTCAACATTCACTGATTCGTTGTCATAATTTTAATTTAAAAATATTAAAATGTTCGTTCAATTTTATCGATAGCTTTTTATCAAAGCTTTGCGGGCCTCATTAAACGCTCTCGGGGACCGCATACGGCCCCAGGGTCGTAGGTTTTACAACCCTGCCACAAATTATCTTAAACGAAAGCCGAATAAGTAAAGATTTTATAAAGAGTAAAAATATAACTGAATTCGCAGGGATTTAGGCTAGATTATCATACTCGGGTCCAAAATGACGATGCTTGAAAAGAAATAAATTAAAGCCGGGATAAGAATAGTAGTGGCAAGGATATTGTCAAAAACTTCATTTTCTCCTTTGACGCAAACAACGAAGTTGGATAAACCGTTTTCGTGCAAAATTCATGAAAGTATCTTTTGAAGAGAGTTCAAAGAAATTTTCCCGAAGTATTCTTTTTATAAACGTAATTCGGCGCGACGAAACAGGTTATTTTTTTTATAACCTCGGGCATATATGTACGCGGATAGGATCTAATACAGGTTATTTCGTTTTTTTTTATGCGAAATGGTAGAGACGAGCCTCTACACAGTTTTCGGCAAACAAACCTATTCAGGGAAGGTGGAATTTTATTTTATCGGCGAGTGTAAATCAGTTAATAACGAGGAAAAGTCAACTTCGGTAGAATACGTAACTGGTCAGCCTTGGCATGGCCTTTAGGGCGAAAAAAGAAACAAACGGAGGAGAAGAAGAGGGGAAGGGTTAGATATGTGGAATTAAGGGGACTGGAAAATGGAAATCAATGAAGACTGTAGGAGAGAGAGGACGAAGGGAGCCGGGGATGAGAAGAGAGAGGATGAGAGAAGGAGAGAGGAGGAGGGAAGGGTGGGGGAGAGAGAAGGATATAAGTGGAGAGCAAATTGGCTCCCAAAGGTCGAGAAGTGCGTCCGAGGAATGCATATATAAGCAGTCGACTTTTTCACACTTCCGCTCATATGCTACTCGAAATAACCGGGAAGGCGCCGGGAAAGAGGGGGTGGGGAAGGGGGAAAGGAGAAGAGGGGGCGGGGAAGGGGGGAGAGGGGGTGGGTGTATAAACGGACTGCTTCTGACAGTATGCGGCGGTCTACAGCACCGGTAATTTTGGCGTTGGTTTTCCGTGCTAGGATAATCAATTGATGGCCCAGAATTTTGCTGAAGGGGAAAATATAATCATGTTAAATAAACCGTGGTGAGAAAGCGTTCAGGAATTATAGGCATGCAAATATCCTCGTAAGGAAATTCACAATAAGACTTTTTTTAAAAAAGCTAGTTGGGATATATATATATAATATCATTTTTCATATAATAAAGGCTATCGTTTGTTCTCATTCTCTTTCCACAGCCAGGTTTATTATAAATTTCGGCTACTGCATTTATATACTATTCTCCCGAAGATTGAGATTGCAAAATATAAAACACACTACACATGATGAATATGATTTCATCGACTGACTCATATTTTCTTGATTGGCAAGTTTGTAAATACCGGTTAATGCAATTTAACAAATGCAAAATATTAGCATTTAACGTGAAATTGCAACGAATTGCGTAGCAATTACAGAACTATACTTTTTCAACTCTTTTACGCAGACCTGAATATTTCATTCGCTTGTTAAAAAAACGATCAAGATAAAACTTTTCTTACTACAATTTTTATAGCATTATTCAGATACATCTATGTATTAAATGATTTATAATTATAGCTAATAAAAAGAAATAGTTTACGCAAAGTGGAGGGATTACTGTACTATTCGTAATTCATTATTCAGCATGACACATGATAATAGATATTTGAAAATTCATTTTTTAATATACACACGCTGACGTTTTTGCTTGTTTGGCAGTCTATACCTGAATGGAGTTTTTATAGCTTTCAAAATCTTAAAAGACACACTTGAACGTAGCAATCATCCTTATTTATATTTCCTGTTCATCAGTATCTACTGCAACTGGAGAATGGAATGCAATAACACCAGTGCAAAATTAACCGTGTTAGTTCTAACCCCTCTCCGCTTAAGGAAACCATTTACTATTCCATTTACCCACAAGACTTTCCTCTTTCTCGAGAGATGCATAAAAGCCATCCTGAGCCACGGGATCTTTCCAACAATAAAATCCAACGCATAAGTGTACTCGAGAGGTCTAAACTGGTAAAAGCTAGCGCAATAAAAATCGACCCGCTTTGAGAAATAGTCCGTGCTCTTTTACGTTTTACGTGCCGCAGACCGCGAGTCATATTTCTTGGAAGGGAATGTCCTCGTAACCGTCGCAATTAAACTCCCTCTCGCATGCGAGATCGCCCACTCGCATTCTCACCAATGGGGAATGAAATCCTTACCGTACTGAACGGTAACGAGGCAAAGCAGGGCGGAGATTGTTACGTCGCCATGCCATTGCAGTAGCCATTAGGAAATCAAGCGCTCAAAAACCTCGCCCTAAACACACCCAGTCTCTTCATATTCATCTATCCGAGGCGCTACACCGTGGCAAATCCCTCACACTACCGTTCCGACCGAAGAGACCCATCTCCTCAACCTATCGAGCCTATTAACTATCTACACTATCCCATCACGACCCACCCCACCGCGATTCCCCACCCCTTCTCCCTGCGCTCCTCCTCCCTCCCATCTTCTTCCCTCCATCCCGACCCTATCCCTCCAGTTCCCGCAGCCCACCCCACCTCCCGCCGCCCGGTTAATCGGACGCAGGAGAGAGGCTATTCTGTTGAGTGATTGAGTTGACGTGACTCGACTACGTCTCGCGTCGTGTATTTTTCTTGAACCCCACAAGACAATTTCCTTCTTCGCCTCCTCCGTCTGAGGAGGCGGCGGCGGCAACTCTTTAAGCCTTCTCCTCGTTTAAGCCCACCGAGAAAGGAGGATTGGGACGAGGGACGGATGAAGATAGGTGGGTGCGAAGGAAGTTGAGAAAGAGGGAGAAGGGAGAATGAGAAGGAAGAGAGGCAGTAAGAAAGAAAGGAGGAGAGAGGGAGCGGGGAGGGAGCGAGAGGAGAGAGTGAGAGGAGAGAGTGAGAGGAGAGAGTGAGAGGAGAGAGAGAGAGGAGAGAGAGAGGAGAGAGAGGGGAAGGAGTGAGAGATGAGAGTGAGAGGGAAGTGAGCGAGAAAGGAGAATGAGAGGGGAGGGAGTGAGAGAGGAGAGAGTGAAAGAGGGGATAGTGAGAGAGGGGAGGGAGTGAGAGAGGAGAGTGAGAGGGGAGTGAGTGAGAGAGGAGAAAGTGGGAGGAGAGTGAGAGGGAAGGGAGTGAGAGGAGAGCGAGAGGTGAGGAAGTGAGAGAAGAGAGTGAGAGGGGATGGAGTGAGAGAGAAGAGTGAGAGAGGAGGGATGGAGAGAGAGGAGGAATGGAGAGAGAGAGGGGAGGGAGAGAGAGGAGGGAGGGAGGGAGAGAGAGGAGGGAGGGAGAGAGAGAGGATGGAGGGAGAGAGAGAGGATGGAGGGAGAGAGAGGAGGGAGAGAGAGGATGGAGGGAGAGAGAGGAGGGAGGGAGAGAGGAGGGGAGGAAAGAGGAGGAAAGGAAAGAGGTGGGAGGAAGAGAGAGGAGGGAAGAAAAGAGAGAGAGAAAGAGGGAGAAAGAGGAGTGAGAGAAGGGAAGGAAAGAGGAGGGAAAGAGAGAGAGGAGGGAGAAAGAGGAGTGAGAGAACAGGGAATGAGAGAGTAAGGAGGAAGCGGGAAAATGGAGAGAATTGGGAAAGTGAGAAGAAAGATGAGAAAAGAATGGGGAAAGGTGGATGGGGATAGAGTGAGAGGGGAGAGTGGGGAAGAGAGAAAGGAGGGAGGAAGGAGAATGAGAAGGTGGCTGTGGGAGGATAATCTACCCGGTCCTTTTCCCTACGAAGCACTTGTTTTAAAAGAGCTGTAAGTTTTCCATAACTAAAATGTGGAATCGATTTTAAAAGTTACAAAAAATTCGTTTCTAGGCTCGCCCAAGTGACGGGGACTACATATATCGTATAACGCTCCAGTCAGAAGTTGTCCCTCTGCAGAAATAAGACTCATAAATTGCCGAAGGGATGAACACTCTCTTGAGTTTTTCGTCTTAATTCTATTGAGCAATGCGTGAGGAACAAGAAGCGGAGAGAGAGAGAAAACACCCAGGACATCACACATCGAAATGCTTGAAAATTATGAGGCCATAATTATTAGGCAACGCTGTCACCTCGAAGGTGTTGCTCAAAAAAAATGAAAATCGTAAATTACGGATTTGCCGATTTCCTGCCGCTATTTGTATAAAGAAACGTTTCTGTTGGGTAACTTATTGCGTATTTCAATGGTAGGAAATAATACGGATGTCGTTATCCCATGGGTATTAGACACTGAGCCTCCAGTGCTTTCTATAGAAAGATAGGACCATCTAATAAATTTTTCTTAATACCGATCCAATGATACAAGTTTTCTGAGGAGAAAGAAAAATCTGAAGCATTTTACTTGCTTCTCCCTTTTCAAGTTATTTTAGTTGAAGACTATTTGTTAGATTCGTTGGATTCATATCTTTAACTCAAGTTGTGGATCTTATTAAAGGAAAAATGTATCAAGGCATTTTTGAAAAACATAGCTATAAATTTACTGTGAATGGTGTTTGTTATTTCTCTCATAATTAACGAAGTATAATTAGTACACATTTTATACAAAATTAAGATTACTTTTATCTATTTACAATGCTAATCTACAAATTCACGACTGCTAACATGTGTTCATGTAATTTAAGTAAAATTTTTCTTACATGAATTCATCCCTCCACTAGCTCTGTGCGAGTTTGCGTGATTTATTATTTTAATATTTAGCTGTGGAATTCTTGTATTTATAATTTTGCTTGCGCATCCTTTCATAAAACAACTTTGCGGAAGTAATTCTACATGGATGACGCTATAGCGTGGTGGGATATGCGAAAACAATACTTTGATTGTGCATTTCGTGTTGCCTGCACTACAGTATGAAGAAGAAACAAAATGACACTGCTTCCTCTTATCCCAGCAACTTTTACAAGATATTTATTCACAGTTTTCCATTCATTAACATCACCCTTTTATTCTGAACGTTGAGAGATCGATATTAAGCAAGATTAGAACTCATTCCGAAGAAAATCACGCAGGTTATTAATGATGAATGATTCTTATTCGTCCAAATGGCCGTATTCTTGATTTGAACCCGTCTTTATGACGAAGACTACCGAATACTTCAAAAGAGGAAGATCATTTAACACCCAGCCATGGAAGACGTCCTATTCATTCAAATACGACGTGCATTGACACATGAAAAATCGTATCCTTAGATTTAAAATTGTCTATCAGCGTACAATTGAGACCTCATGTTTCCAGCTGCGCTCATCTATTTCTCGGAGTGTCTGTCGTCGAAGAATAGTATTTACAATTTATCTAGAATAATTAAGTAGACGCCTCCTTTTTAATTTAATAGTGGGTGTGCTCATTTACCTTTAGTATTATGAAAGCTCTTTAGTTTTTACTTCACGCATCAACTTTAAGTTATAATAAAAAGTATTGAAGGAAGTAATTAACTCAAAATCTTGGTTGTGTTACCTAAAATATAAAGATATTGATTTGATTATTCATGCGACAAATTGGTGTTTGATATTTTACCTCCCAACATATATTGCTTTCAAATCAATCACGCTTAAAGGTTTTTAGTGACAAATCTTCAATATCTCATATTCTTCTTTTTCCTTCCTTTTCTTGCTATATTATTTCTTCAAAAATCAATTTTAATGCGACTTTAATGCCCAAAGTTTTTTTTTGGAGTTATCTCTTTGTTTACTCCTAGGAGAATTCTTCAATTTTAAGTGCAAAGCTATTATTAGCAAACTTTTTATGCAACTTTGTAGAACATTATAATTCCATGGGCAGCTGAACGCGATGAAGAAATATTTCGATATTTATTTGCTCATTTATAAGACAAAGAGGGTAGCGATTGTAAAAAATATAAATTTAAAGTTTTCTATTCCAGCATTTCGCAGGAAACGATTATAAAATCTCTTTAAAATAATGGCTTATTCCATTTTTTATTACACGCCTCCTTTAAACGGGACCAAAAAATTACATCAAAGCAAATATAACGACGACCCTCGGGGTGAAGTTTCATGACGCCTTACGACTTGATCAATCAAAATTTCGCCCTCCATTTCCCTCACGATGTGTGGGAACCGTTTAACGCATGGAAGCGCGGCGCGTTGTAGAGGAAAGGAGAGGAAGAATGAGAGGAAGGAGAAGAGGAATAAAAAAATACGTGAAGGCTCGAGGCGATAATGGTTCTTTGCACCTCGACCACACCCCCTACCGACCGACCCACTACCACCCACTCAAAAAGCATCCCTTTTCCTCGCCTTCTCGCGGCGAGGGTAAATGGCACCTCGGGAAAAAAAATCCGAAGGATCCTCCGGGCTACATCCGAGTAACCGAAGGAATGGGTCGACTTCGTAAGACTTTCCACAGCGCATTAGATATGCTTCCCAAATTACACTGCATAAGAGAGGCTAGATCGCTTTTATTTTTCTGTTTGAAGATGTGTGGTTTTCTTAGCGGGTGCTTTCTCGATCGGAGGAGAGAAGGAGGGTGTAGCGGAGAGAAAGGAATGGGAAAGGGAGGGGGAGAGGTTCTTTTCGGGCGTAACGGGGAGAAAGCTGAGGGGCGTGGGAGGGCGGGGTGCTATAGGGGCGAGGCGCCGTTAATAACCATCTTGGGACGAGGTCGCATTCCGATGCCCACGTTATACGCATCCCTCTCTCCTCCTTCCCCTCCCCTCCTTTTCTTTGCCTACCCCTCCCTCTGGGACGCCACCTTACCGTGCCCTCCATTCATCTACCGTCCCACACCTCCCTTCCACTCTCCTCCCTACCTACTCCCTCTCCCGATCTTCCAACCCCACCGATCCTAACCCATCCGCCACACCCTCCCCTCCCACCTCTCGATCCCTCCCCTACCTCTGCCGCGCCTCCCCTCCACTGCCAACCCTTTCTGCTCCCCCTTCACCTCAAACCATCCCTTTTCCGTTCGGAAAATCGGGCGGAAAAACTGAATCTTTTCCGACACCTACTTGGACCACAACACGGAAATTTTCCATCGGTTTGATCGCGGTCAGTTTGCCAACGATCGTATATTAAAAAGGATACTGCGAATTCAATCAAGTCTTTTATTAGAGAAACATCAGCATAATCGACACTTAGGCAAAACGGATAAAATTATATATCCCGATGAAACTAAGCGATAACTTTTATCAATCGGCAAGAACAGCTTATTTTCAATATTTCTCTTAGAATATTTATGAATAACCTGATAATAATATTATCAACGTAATTAATGGCTACTCGATAAACATCTTCGCTAAATCGATACATATATGCTCAATGATTTATATCCCTCGCAAGATGTATTTACAATTGCAGCAAATAGTTATAAAATCGCCATTACATTTTAATCTGTGAGAATTAAGTCGGCCTAATATGGAGATTGAAAAGTAATTCATCAACATATAATGTGGCCAAACAGATATCCACAGTGAGTACGTGTTTGCATGAACATACGTTTATTGAACTAAAAATACCTTCCTCGGCATTTTGACAAAGTTCACTTTTATACTTCACACGTTTACATTTTGTTTATGGCAAAAGAATGGAAATGGCGACTTCGTAGCTTTTTGGGGCACCGCCATGATAAAGGAACGCTTTCGAAACGATCCCATTCGGCGTCAATTCCAAATGGTTTATTGGCCAATGAGATTGCTTTCAGACAGAAGGAACTTTCTCGTTTCGAAACGATCTGGTGTCGTCGTCAAGAGCAAACAAGAAAACCGCCATTTCAAAGCGACCGGCGGGAGATCTACGTTAACCGGACCTACCTAATTTTCCCCAACTCGTTATGTCGCACCTGCTCCTGAAAGACAGTAGACGGGGGCTGTCGTGTTTTTAATAGGTGTACACCAATCTAGCCAGTTTTTTAGTAAAAATTCCATTGTAACCAAAGGATTTACCGAGATCGGAATCCTTTTTTTACGATAACGTTTCTGAAAATGGCAGATTCGGTTGTGGATAGCGTACGGAATAAATTCTCAGTCTTATTTCACAAATGGGTGTAAATAACAAATAATACAAAGATAAAAAGTTCCTACATATATAATACTTTGAATTAATTTGGAAATCTAATTGATTGACTTTTGTTGCATATTCCTCTAACCAAAAGTTATCCACATTTGCTGGAATGATTCTGCTGATGGTAACGATACCACATATTTTCCATAAAAGATACTCTTGTTTTTATCTCTTTCATTTAATGGCGACAAAATATTTATGAAAATGTTATTAGTTTACAACGAAAATTTACATGTCTTAATAATTGTGTTTACTATCCTTGGTTGGATTTATGGCCGCATATGCAAAAAGTAGGGCGATGTCCCTATAATGGATCGTCGGCAATACTCATTTTTCAAGATTCCATTTCAAATTGAATAATTAAAGAATGTCCTTGAAGTTTCTCGCCGAGGCATTTATTGGGTCAGAGAAATCTGCTCCCAAAAATTTGCAGAAATCGAATGCGATTTATTCATATGAAATCCAAGTTTCGATATTGGGATGTATCTTTAAAATACCCCGTTAAACGAGGTAACTTGGCACACAAATGCCTCTATTAATTATGAAAATAGTTTTGAAATATTACCTAAGATTCGAGTAATTAGGGGAAGGTGCCGACCGCCAGGGAACGGTCATATTTGTAAAAAACGGAAGGCATGAGAAATTTAATGTTTATCGTTTATTCAGGAAACTATTAACAATTAGATTCATTTCCAACGATGTGCGCCAATATGACACTGCCTCCCTGATTTTACTGATCTCTTACAAAACGAAGGAATTCTCATGCTCAAATTAGTATCACAGGAAGTTATTAACATGATAAAAGGTAAAACAACAATGGTACACTATAAAAATATCACAAAATTGTGTCTATCTCGTCACCTAAAATCGCGATTATTTTGAATTTCACAGAGGAGAGTTGATTTTCATGAGAATGGAATACTAAAACGTCATCTATACACCACCCTGACAGTCATCTCAAAACCGATATAATCAACTCTTCAAGTTCTTAATTCTTGACCCGATGAATAAAGCCCCTTCCGAAATATCTATGTTTATTAGATGGAAAACCTCCCGTAGCTATATGGGCTCTCGGATGGATTTGCACTCTACTACGCTACGACCTTTTCCTATCGCTCGTCTCCCAAGAGAGATTCTATTCTCTCGTCTGCGCCACCTCCTCTACCGTTATGCCTGCCCTTTAATGTTCCCGCCTCACTTCTTGTCCACCTAGCGACCGTATCGAGTAAATCGTTCAAGGCGTTGCGGTGGGGAACCCAGAGGACTATGTGTGGTTACGCCGAGAGTCAACTAATATATTACGGATTGAAATAAAGCGGGCCGCGAAATGATATATTTATTCCAATATAATAAAGAACAGTCTAAATAAAATGACTAAAAACTGAAACCCCAAGGAAACGTGTGTATTTGTGGCTAATCAACCTCTTGGATTATTATAGCCTAAGGAAAAGTGCCATTTAACTGTTTTATTAAGAAACATTTACACTTTACTTTATCGTTAAATACTGCTTTGTGAAGGAGATTTACTTTATTACAGGGTAGTTATGTAGTTTATCTAGGAAAAGTGAAAGACTTGAAAATAATCTGTTATGTATTTGTGTTTAATATATAATCGTGTATAAGAGATTCCATCAAAACAGTCAAAATTTCAAGATATTCTGCTTTTAGTAGCTTTGAACATACGTATCGATTTAAGGCGGTATATACGAGCAATTAACTTAACTTACAAATGCTACATTTTTTATTGTTGAGATAAAAAACTATAGAGAGATATTCCGAACATAAAGGTTATCCATCTTCTTATCTATATTCAATTTTATGAGTAACATTTATAAATTTATTTAATTCCAAATTGACATATTATAATATCGAAGAGAAATGATTAAATACTGGATATGGGTATTTTTGTCGATAATCTATCGATAAACACGTAAAATTGGTACTTCGGTCATTTACAATATCTTGGGAAATCAATTTTCTGATATCACTTAAGAAAAATATTTAATTTGTGTAGTTAATCGACTTAAATGGTTCCAGTTTGACTACTTTCCTCTGGGTTAAAAATAGGGCGTGTCCTTGGTTCGCATTAATAAGTGATGAACATAATAAAAAAGTTTTAGATATTGCCTCACCAGCTTCCTTTTTGATACATACCGCCACCTTTTATTCATTTTACGATGCCTTCATTCGATTAATCGCCAGAAAATATTACGCTTACATGATAAAGCTAGCCATTTTAGGAATGGGCCAGGATCGATACGTATTTATCATAAAGAGGTTTTTGTATGTTCGCTACTGATATGCAAAAGCAATGAAAATAGTTTAAAAATACGTTAGCATTTTATGAACATATATTATTTACATTGTGTCTACTGATTGGTTTACAGTATTATAACTCAGTTATACTTGAAACAATTTAATATAATAAAATGCTCTTATTATTTACGGTTAAATGTATTCAAAATTATATTTTTTGTCTAAGTAATAATGTCTATACTGGGTAAAGATATACATTCCTGTCAATAGCATTCGTTCCGAACCGAGAAAGAATTCTGACGAATTCGCCTTAAAAATTGTTTGCTATCCGTAAGTGTATAAGTTTTGACCAGTGATTTATAAGTTCTCCATGTTACAAATTGGAAGGGTTGGACGCTAATATAAAACACCAGACTCAAATTTTCTTTCACCCATTGGATTTAAAAGTCAACGAGACAATCGTGTCAATATATCACCAAGTAAGTAAACATCCGCATTCTTCGAAGTAACGTCCAAACAATAAAATGATGTACTGTTACACTACGACTTCCGTGCAATGAACCCGCCGCGTTTCAAAATTTTAATTTATATTGCGTTGAAAGGCCTTCTTCGGAAAAACTGCATATCATCCGAGTCCTTTTGTGCTCCAGTGAGTCGGGTTCAGGATGATGTGTTGTGCTCTATGCACACGCGCCTTTATTTAAGGCTTAACGAGGTTGCTGAACCCAAACTCAATCTCAACACCTCGGGGCACGAAGCATTTTAGATGTTTGTATTCATTTATCATGCGCTGAATCAACGGTCGATCAAATTTTTCATATAGATCAAAGGATGCATCCACATACAAATCATATCACCAATCATATTCATTTATCTGCAATAATTTTATCGTGGTGACGTTTGTAAATACGCCTGCTAATTCAAGCCTGGAAGAATAATGTGAATTTGCAGACCGAAAATTTTCGGTTTTTAACATACGATGGTGAGATGTTACAGAATCCATGTACTAAGCAAAACATCCTATTCAGAAACTGAGTTGGGCGAAAACACGTTACACTCCAGAACTACCAACTAGAAAATTTTGTATTCGAGGCACGCTATTGGACGAGAGTGGTTTCTTCCAAGGGCTAACGTATTCGTTCCATTTTTTTTGCTATCCCGGCTTCCCTATCGGTCACTTCCACCTTTCTCTTTATAACACCCCATTCCATACGGCCTTTTCAACCCTTTTCTCCTGGGGGGCAAAATTCTGTCTGACCGGCCACAGAGCAGATAGCCCTTCTCCAGATTACCCCTTCCCGCTAGAACTCTGGGAAGGGCCATTACAACCATCAATAGAACGAGTCTTAAAGGCATGGGAAATCTTTCCACCTCATTCTCTCTCTCTGTAGCGCGCCATTGGCCAAGTCTCGAGATATTTTCTCTGAAGTCTCAAGCCGCAAAGGCCGCCAAAGATAAAAAATATAGGGCTAGGTTCCTCATTGTTCGGGGTCAGGTCGTTATCGGGTTTAGCACAATGAAATATTTCCTCAAATTAACGGCGCGTTTTACCGTCAAAGGGAGTGATAGGCTTTAGAAGAACTGTAGGGAATGCTGTGAGCATCCCACCGTCCTTAAAAAAGCAAGAACGCAAGCACCAGGGAAGGAATACTGTCCCTATCTGTGCAAGAACGAATTTTTCCGCGAAGAGAAAATCGGCGATATTTGTTTTATACAGTAAGGAATGGTTCAAATAGATACGATATTAAATGTTTTTGTCAATTACTAACTTGTGACAGTAGAATTTTTATTAATTAATATTTAAATTTTAAGTCATTTAGATAAATAAAGCACGATTAGATTTAAAACTAAAATTAATTTTAAAGTTAAAATGGATTTTAAAAAATCCTGTTTGAACATGAACTATTTTCAATAGTTGAATTTCTTATACAGGTCTTAATTTCTTAAACACTTCTTCCATCGCAGTAATATAACGAGCGATAACACAACTCTCCTTATAATTGCTTTTCATTAATTATCAAATTAATGCGGAAGAAAATGTTGCCTAGGGGTATTAGCATTTTTATTCAGTTTTTTCTATTTGAATACGGCAATACGAAGCGTTAATACAAAGGAAACAAAAGATACGTTGATTTTAAAATAAATTTATAATTACACACCCGCGGCTGCATCGATGTTAAGCTCGAGTGCGCTTAAGACTTTCGCGTAGAGAGAGAAATAAACTTGGATTGAATAATAGAAAACAGGTTTTTCCAGATAGCTCTATCTAGTTGAGGTCGACCGTTGAGAATCACATAACCACCTTGAATAAACGATGGATGCATTAGGGTGGCAAAGCACGCCATTTGCCGGCAAATGATGCAAAATGTTTTCCGATTATTTCACCCGGAAGCAATATTTCCTCCGTCAATGAAACTGATACAAAAGAATGCCGCACAGTTCAAAGCGGTTGAAAGGATTTCTAAGAATCTCGTCAGTATTTCACCGATAAAGCTGTTTTCAACGATCCTTCGAATAAGTTCTTAAACTCGAAAATTTCCGGCAAGATATATGTGTATTATTACAGTTAAATATTTGGCGATGCTCTTTAGCGGAGAGAGAATACTCGGTAGGTATCGTATTTTAAAAACTTTATTTGGTAGCTAAGGAGCTGTTTGTTTAAATTATTTTACTTTTCCTTTTGTTTTTAGATCTATTCACGATGTCTTTTTCGGAAAAATATAGGTCTATTTTTATTTTTTCATTTGTTGTTCCAGCAAAGTGATTGAATAAAGCGATAAAGTACCAGAACGACATTCATTACTTTAACTGCTTGTGTTCTATATTTATATCAGATAAACGGACAGGTGAACTCAAATTATCGTTAAAACAATAAAAATATTTGTTCTTTTGTTATTGCTATAGGATATGCTATAATCGATCCGCTCAAAATGCGAGTGAAATATACCAATTTGATGTATTACTTGACCACATTTTTAGCTATTGGGGCATTCTTCCTTAAAAAATACATTCATAATTCGAATAATAAAATTAAAGAAATAAACAAATAAAGCTTTCATTGCATCTGTTCATTAGACTCCTCAAAACATAAAACCTCTCTATTAATAGTTAGTAAATATATGATTGAGTCAGCCGCAACTTAGTAGATATCTACAAGAGTGGTTCAAATGAAAACAGCAAAAGTGAAAAGAAAGTGGGAAGAAGTATGAAATTCTATTATTATTGTTATTGCTATTGTTGTTAGTTATTTTTGTTATTGTTATTATTATTTTGGTGGGATATTTTGTGGTATTTGGTACACCATGCCATATAAATATAGCATCTCGTATAGAACATTGCACAAGTTGGAGTTGAGATCAGTGATACGAATTTTGAACGCAGGAATAAATTAAAACCAATTAACCAATTAACCAATTAAAATACGCAGGAGGATGGTTAATGTGTATCGAGATAACTGTTTATCACAGAGGAGAGAGTATAGATAGGTTGAAAAGTTTTAAAATGGTGTACAAGACGTGGAAGACGCTGCTGGGCCAGACCAGGCTGATCGTGTGGTCACACCGGAGAATATTTTTGCCGTTGATAGGCTCATTCGCGAAAACCGTCGCATTAAAGTGAAAGAAATCAGCAAGAAATTGAGCATCAAAGTTGGATCTGTTCACAATATTGTACAAAGAGCTTGGATTCAATACAGTTTGTTAGAGGTGGGTGCCCCAGAAACTCACTGAAGACTTGAAGCAACAACGTGTTGACGCCTGCTCTCTGCTCCTCTCTCGGTATGAAGCTGAAGGGGAAGATTTCTTGAACCGCATAGTGACCTAGGATGAGACATGGGTCAATCACTTTCAGCCTGAGAGTAAGCGAGCAAATAAAGAATGGCGGCATCCAAGCTCGCCGAAGCCACAAAAATTCAAAGCGACACCATCCACTGGGAAAGTGATGTTGACAGCATTTTGGGACAAAAATGAAGTAATTTTGGAGAGTTATATGGAAAAGGGACAATTGTCAATAGTGATTCCTACCGCGTTCTTCTTAAGAAAGACTGAAGCCTGCAATACTGTCCCAACGTCGGGGACTCATCTGAAAATGAGTTTGTTTGCAACAAGACAATACCCGTCCTCATAGTGCCCGTGCGACTCTTGAAACCATTCAGGATCTGCATTTTGAAGTGATACCCCATCCCCCTTTTTCCCCAGACTCGACTCCGAGTGATTTTCATCTTTTTGGCCCCCTCAAAGAGGCATTACGAGGGAAACACTTTCGTCCCGACTGTGATCTTAAAAATGCGGTGCATGGTTGGTTGAGCAAGCAACCAAAAAAGTTCTTCTCCGACAGAATCCATGTGTTGGTTTCGCGATGGCAAACGTGCAATGCAAGAGGAGGGGACTATGTTGAAAAGTAAATGAGTATTTTGTCAAAGGTTTTAATAAAACATTTTTCTTTTCACTTGCTGTTTTCATTTGAATCACCCTCGTATATATCCGAAAAAATAAAAACAAAAAGCTTTCCTCCGAGGATACAGGGATTTCACATTAGAATCTGCTAACGAAATCATAGATCCTAGCAGTAAAGTTTTTTTTTAACTCTTATTTTATTAAAAGTTAATAAACCTCAAAATGTACGGCGACGGACATTCCAACTGTCGAACTTTCCTGTAAACCTATCATCACCGCCGCAAATGAAACGGAGAAAAACTGAGATAACAACACGAACTCCCAACAGATAAATTTCCTTCTGTCTCTCTCTCCCTCCCATTATTCTGTACATCGAGCTCGCAAACGCTACATTTCGCCCATTCTCGCATTCTTCTCCCAAGCAACGCATGCCGCGGCTATTTGGCAACGTATTCCGCGGCGATTTCCGAGTAGAGAGGCTGGCGACAGACTAGATAAGCGGCGCCTCGTCCGAAGACTTCGAGACTCATGCCAAAGTAAATTAATTTCTCGCAGCTTTTGAGGCGAGTCGCATTGAGCACCCGAAGCGCCGCTCGTTTGGATGCCGGGAAGGGAAGCGCGCGCGCTGGAGTGTATGTAATGTCCGAACCTTCTCCTTTCCACTCTCCCTCTTCTTCCTTACTCGCTCTCTGGCGATGTAAAAAAGTTTTTTAAAAACTTGCGTGCGTGCGTGCGCGAGGACGAGAGGGAGCGGAGGGGAAGAAAGGGAAAAAAACAAACGAGGGCAGACCAGCCGTCTTTTTGCGGATTGCCCCGAGGAGTTTGGGTAAATGGCTGTCTCCGTGCAAGGCGTGACTTTGGGTGCGGACATTTCAAAGTCACGCTGTCGAGGAGTGCAATTAAGCGACTCGAGGTCTAAATGGAGACAGATGGTGGGAGGGACGCGAACTTACATGTCGGAAAAGCACTGGTGCCGTATTTCCCCGATGAATAGATCGCTTAAAATATGACGGATGGGTCATACGATATTGTCTTTGTGAGGAGTTTCTTTTATTTGGAATGATAATAATAGCTCGACTTAATTGGTAATTGGTTTTACGTTACATTTGATACATGTCTAGATGGAGTTGGTGCCAGTGAACTTTTTTTTGGTAAATGTGATTCATCAATGGATTCGTATTTCTTACCATATGATTCATTGGCAAATAAAGAATAGATAATAATAAATTGTAATTATCATTCTTCAATTTTCCTATATTCGGAGAAGTGATTAAATTATTTGGATTTTTTTTAATGATTAGATTCTCAAAATACAAGTTACGTATTTAGATATCGGACACAAACTTTACAGGAAGTGAGCAATTTCTGACTGAAAACATCCGGGTTTCGCAATATTTGGATCAAACCATTCGGCCGAATTTACTAAAAATTCATTCTATGGCCTATTCATCTGCATTTAAAACTTCGATATCCAAAGCCTCTCTTATTAATCTCATGAATGATCATAACTTGACTGTCTCTTTCTAACAAAATTGGCTCGAGTCATAATGGAGATTTTCACCTCATATTAAATCTATAGCCGCCTATTTAAGCGAATCATTTACTATTTGTCTGAAGATAATCTACCATCCAATTAAAAGGTTTCACTGCGGCCTGAGGCAAACAAGAAACGAGGTCAACCATAAGGAAAGTATACGATTGGAGGGCCGCTTTGTTTTCGGCGCCTAGTAATTGAGACGACACACGCAGGAAGGTTCATTTATAAGAAACTGCTTACGGTGGAGAGAGAAAAAAAGGGACAGAAGAGGATTAAGACGTCCTTTTTGAGGCACGATACGGATCGCGGGGAGGAGAAGGGGAAGGGAGGACTGCGTCCTTTTATTTAGGGCGGGGGAGGAGGGAGGGAGCAGAAATCTCTCTCGCGTGATTTACGCCCACGCGGCCTCACCACCAACGAGCGAGCGTGAGGCACTCCCCACTACCGCCGCACTTTTCTCGACCCTCTCTATCTTTCGTTTCGTTTGTCTGCGGACGCATTCTACTGTATCCCATCCCCTTCTCCTCCGCCATATCTCACGTTCTCTCTTGTCTTCCTCCCTGCTTTCTCTTATGCCCGCTCTTCATTTCCAACTTGCTTTCATTTCACATTTCGGTAGCTCCTCTTCGCACTCTTACTTAGCTTTCGCAATGATTTCTTTGCTATTATGCGGCACATTTTGTCGAAAACGATGCTGCCATAATATTATCTTAGTCTGCCCGTCATTTTTCTAATCTTTGTTATTCATTAGGCTGGTTTCAAAAGGAAACATAGCATTATGAAATGGTCCTGTCTGTGTGTGTGTGTGCCCCCTACTAACAACTTTTACACCAATCGACCGATTTTCATGAAACTTGATATGAGGCTCGTTCTGCCAGGGACCACCTCCAGGATAATTTTATTTGGCGAAGACTGAAGTCCCGGGTTCGATTCCTGGCACGTTTTTTCCCTAATTGTTTTACATAGGAAGTCTCAAATCCATCGTGCAGAGATATTTTCTTTGATACTTTAAAATGTCTTAAATTTATGATACCGGAGCGAGATTTGTACTGTTCGAAGGGGAAAAGAATGTAGATTCTAATTCTCATCACCAAATTTTGATAATTGATCGTGTTTTCTTGAATTTCTACTAAAACATAGCGTTTTTACGTTTTAAATCGCATTTTAACTTATTGTTGCCATGGAGACTATTATTACCGAACTCGGCTTGAGCATAGACGAGTGAACGAATGGGTTATTTTCTTTTTCTCTCGACTACCCTTCAGCAATGGACAGTTAGCCTATATATTAGTTAGACATATTAGCCTAAAAACAGTAACATTTATTAAATTCGTTTATTTAAAAAATAGATGCAAAATATGTCAGAAAGAGATTTTGACATTCTTTTTAATATTTTAAACCTGATAATGCTCTATTAATTTGTTTACTAATTGTTATCAATCATTGATAAACTATGAATTACAAATTATATTTATGGTATGAAAATTCCTTGGAATGACTAACACACACTGAAGCATTTCCTGTCAATATAAGCAATCAATTCGAGACGTCAACTTTGGGAAACCTGCCTTTTAGCAACCGAATGTCACAATTATAATGTTAGATAGATAGCTCATATTTTTCCTCGCAAGGGTCTCTGACAGTTAAAATTTAAGATATGACTATTTCGAGTAAATTTTTATTTTCTCCATACGTAGTATAGGGGAGAGTATTGTTTTCATAAAAAATCGATTTCAAGATTTCAATGTAAATACACGTTTTGAGGTCCCCTGAACACGTTTTGACAATTTTCTCGATGATGTCTGTGTGTGTGTGCGATAGGAATTTTCTGGGCTCTCTAACTCGAAAACTATTAATCAGATCAACGCGAAATTTATATTTAACATTTTTATTAAAGGGGCAAGAGTTGATTAGTATTTGATACGAATGGGTCAACCGGAAGTGGCTCTATACTTTTGTAACTTATTCGTTTTGTTAATATCTGCTTTAATACCTGGTATATGTAAAACCTTTTTGGAATACGATTTTCTACGTTTGTTCGAAACCTTTTCCCATATAGTGCATTGTTTAAGGGATATTTTAAAAACAATATTTTTTAACTGTCACCACCACCCCACCTGGAGGCAACTTTTGTAAACACTTGACGCTTAGTTACGTCTTAGTAACGCTCCTTTTTATTTTTATAATTGTTGGAGCTTCGTGGCTATATCCAATATCAGAAGGTTACGGTATGAGTTTATTTCTGTTCTTTGTAAAGTCTTTGAAATTTTCACGCAGTTCCTTAAAATATTTATTATCATTTAACATATTTGGAATTTTTAGAAATTTTACAGGTTTGGAGAAAGTCATCAGATCAGATCAGATTTTTAATAATGTAGTAGATACTAAAGTTTTTCAAAACATTAAGATCTAGTATGCTTCCTTAAGTTGAGGAAAAAATATGGAGTACAGCGATAGGGATGAAACAGCTTTTTTTAGGAGAGCATCTAAACTTTCATTTTGATCGACAAACATGGAGAAATTTTTATTTCCCCGATACAATCGAATCCGATAAATCAACTACGAGGAAAAGCAAAAAATACAACTCCGAGTTAAAGATGTTTGAGATTAGTATTGCTCGGATAGTCAGCAGAAAACGTGCTATCTCCTAGTTAAAGATGCATCTAATAGGTTTCTCTGATCTCTCCAGTTCCGCATCGAACTTACTCTTATTACATTTCCTATAATAATCCAAGAGGCTGCTTAGCCAGAAATACAAACAATCCCTTTAGCTTTCTCTATTTACATTCGGTGCCTTTCTTCTTAATTTTTCCATCTTTATCTCTGTCTTACCCTTTGTTCTCCCTTTTCTACCCGCTGTTTTCTCTCGCTCTCCAATATTTTGAGCCATTTAATTCTCATCTTTGTCTCTCTCTCTCCCTCGCCGTATTTTTCCTAACCTCTCAATTACCATTTTCATTCTTTCGTTTACCAACTTACACTCCTAAGTTTTTTCTTCCCCTCTTGCCTTCCTTCTCTTCCACTTCTCGCAATTCCAGTTCTCCTATGTGAGCGTGCGTAACCTCTTTTTCTTTGCTCATCCGTTACTTCTCGTGCTTTTATTTTACAGGGAGCGGTCTCGTAAGATCGACCGCAGAAAAAAAATATACATATATATTTAGGGTGAGGTCTTATTTTTAAAGAAAGGAGTCAACGTCCGCTTTTTTGTGTTAGAAGGTGGAGGTAGGGAGTGGGTGAGAGCGTGGTGTCGAGCAGAAGGCGTTTACATGTATGCATAATCGGGTTTATTCGAGCGAAATTGGAGGGAGAAAGAAGAGACAGATTGGTTAACCGTTATGAACACTGTATAAAATGAACTGAGAAAGCTAATTAAAATTTTATAAAGCATCGCGCATATATTTACACGATTATATGAACTATGCGGTCCTTAACAAGCATTGTTCATTTTAGCAACGGCAAATATGTATCGAAAATTCCTACTATGAGACCGATGGACAAAATATACTATGAAATAGTTCTAATGACAAAATATCTACTCGTAATGCGGTGGAATTGTCTTAAATGTTATTTCTGTAGGATGTAGGTCATTTAATAATTATATTCAAGGTCAGCGTATCTCATAATTTCTTCAATTCTGTCCAGAATGATTTAGCTCATGGGTCGGCAAACTTTTCTGTATGCCGGGTCACATTCGTAGTTGTTAATGCTTTGGAGACAGCATAAGAAATCACGAGAACTTGGGTGGGCCGGATGAGAGTATACATCAAAAGTTAACGAGAATTCTACGGTTCGTTCTAAGGCTTTCGCGGTGTTGAATGATCGATGGCTTCATTCTTCCGGGTAATCCCGCGCAGGTCAACTGCATGGTAGCGACGTTTCGCTGACGACCCTGTCAGCGTCTTCAGGTCGACCTAAAGACGCTGACAGGATCGTCAGCGAAACGTCGTCACCGTGCAGTTGACCTGAGCGGGATTACCAGGAAGAATGAAGACGCCGCGGCCAATTATAAGTTCTCATATAATTGAAAATCATGTCTAAATACTTTACCAGCGTTAAAAATTCACTTGAAAGGTTTTGAGACCATAATTTCACTGAGAAAATATGAAATTGTCTATGTTATTTCTAATGATCACTTTTTAATCATAGCTTCGCGGGCCGCATCAAACGCTCTCGGGGACCGCATACGGTCGGCGGGCCGTAGGTTCCCGATCCCTGTTTTAGATGTGCAAATCCTGAAGACCATTCATCACTTGTGTGTAGATGAATTTGTCTCACCATCATCCTATATATTACATTTAAAATAAAGTTAGTCAAAGCCAACATGCGATTATTTACGCTAAATTTTGTAATTGGTAATTTTAAGCTTATATCAGAACTCTCAATCTTTTTAGTAGAATTAACAACAATCTGATTTATACTCAGTTTAATCCCCAGCTTTCCGAGGGTTTTTATAACAGAATTATTTCACGTTAGGTAAACCTAATAAGTATTCATGATATGTAACGTTTTTCGCAACTCAAATTACTATATTTTCGTCGTAACGAGGAACTTTTTTTCGCCTGTTTTCTACCAATCGGGATACAAAATTTACCCCATGAGAATTAATGTTAATTTTTATTTCTTAGATGAAATTGAAACTCTAGTTGACCTAAAACGAATTTTAAAGCATAAAAACAGTGTATGATGTATTTTTTATTTTTATTTTCGTTAACAAATCAATTTTCAGCTATATATTGTGATTGAAATTCAGCTGAAAATTTCATTACAAATATGTGGAAAAAAATCAAAACTATTGAACATGTTAAATAGGAAAACTAATCTTCATTACATTCTTTGCATGTTGTTTTTATCGATTATGTGCAATGTAATGTCGGGGTACATTTTGAACCCCAACCGCTTTTTTATTTTTTCTACTAATCTGAAATGAAAAGAAATAAATCATAGGAACGCTCCTAAATAAGTTTTCGACAATTACAAAAATCAAGAGCCAAGTTGAACGCAAATTAAGCAAATGATGAGCACAATATATGTGGGGGGTCCAAAATGGACCTTCATTGGTAAAGGAAGGGTTAAACATTCAAAGTAAACATCGGATGTTGCCTCAGATATTCTGTGGTCGAGTGTAAACTAAAATAAAACCTGAAGACTTTTTGCCAAGTCTGTACGTCCGTAAATTTGACTGACAAATATGAAACTGCCTGTGCTAAATAACACGGATCGTTTTTTCGTTATAACCGGATTAAATGAAATGCCCTCGTGAACCGCCTCTAGCTCGTAGATATTTAATTCGGGAAAAATATACAAATAATTGTGTGATTGATTTATCGTAATTTATTTATCTTATATTATGCTGGCTGAAACGCCCGACTTCGCTCGAGAAAGTTTTCTTTCAAGTAGCAAACGATTTTAATTATTTATTATTTTTTATTGATATATTACTTTTGATGTCATATTACAATAAAACTAATACAATAAATTCTGAAATTTACTTACTTTCGCTGGAGGGTACCCCAAGTTTACCAAACGTTCACCATTCCTTAATTACGCAAGCGATGTTTACATTAACATTTACTATTTTATGCATTGTATTGTAAAGTTTTATCATTAATATAATTACGCATTAACGCCGTACTTAATATTCACATGGATAGATGCACCGAAGCCTTTAAAGCAGGAATAAAATTATGGATGATGTCAATACTATTAGCCAAAACGTAAACAATAAACAACATATTGGTTACCGAACAAATGTAAGTAGATGTATCGATTTATGCTGCGATAAATCTTTCAATGTTAATGGTAAAAGATAACAATGTTCTAATATTCCTTAAAAATCATTTGACTCGCTTTAAACGTATTCATAGACTATATTTGGACATGAATCCATTTGTGCCCTTTATCTTGGCGTTGGCTATTCTTACTCTACGGCGCGCCACGGCGTGGATTTTCCTTCCATTAATCTTTACGTGGCTATCTCCCTTTGAAGAAGACAACAATTAAGAAATTTAGATTTGTTGCCGCCTGGAAAATGTTAATAGATTTTGCGCTTAAAGGATAATTTCGAGCGATTTAACATGTAATACGATAAAACACGAACAGAATTAAAATATTCAGTCTTTCGTGCGTAAAATAAGTAATTTCCCGTGATCGTAAGTTAATATTTAGGTAGGTATATTTATATCCACATCAGTGAAGGGCTGCATGGCATTTTGGGGCTTCTCCACACGATTTCCCATGCATTTTTATGGAAATAGTATTTTGTTGACCCTACGGTCTGCAAACTTAGACCAAGTTCTTCCTTTGGTCCATAGGATGGCCCATGAAACTTTTGAATTTGTTAGCTTCGACGGTGTAAAAACGCATAAAGAACATACATACATACATGCATACACGCACACACGACCGCACGCACGAACGCGCGCGCACACACACACACACTCTAAAATATTTATAAGATATGCGCTTATATTAATTCAAATCGAATTAGCAAACATTTTTCATTTGCTTCTTCATAATATTGAGATTATGGGGCTTAACATGTCACCAGGAATAAAATGCATTTCTATGGATAAGAAGGTTAAAAACCTCAATAAAATTTTCAGCATTATGGATATTTAGTTAGAAAACAAAAATATAGAGGAAGTAATATCAATAACACTCACTTTCCTCCGCTCTTCTTAAAGTCATCCTCTTCACGCGCCGGAAGTAATCATTATATTCCTCCGAGCTTAGACCATGACGCACTTAAATAGCATCTTAAGATAAGAATAATAAATAGTGGCTAAATAAGTGAATCATAAATAGCGGGTTCGAGATGAGAAATGATAGATGCTAAAATATATCGTATCGGCGACGGCTGCTATATGAATACTCCTTCATAAACGTTGAAAAAAACAGATGCGAGGGAGAAAATACTGGTGACAGAGCGGCGATAAACGAATTGAAGAGAGGAGAGAAGAAGATAGATAGAGAAGAAGCGGAAAGGAAATAATTGTTGTGAAATGGTAAAGGTTATGAAGGCGCTGGCTCGGTAATCGAGGAGTGGGGACGAAGGGAAGTGAGATCGAGGGAGGTGTTGGCAGCGGAGATGAAGGCCACGTGTCACGGTGTGAGTATGAGTTAAGTGAGAAGGGCGAGGGTGGAAAGGGCGTGGAGGATAGGAGGGAGAGGCAGACAAGTAAGGAGGAATTGATAGAGCTGAAGGGATGGAGAATCAGAGCGGTAAGGAGGAAAGAGAGGCAAAATGGACGCAATGGTTTCACAAACATCTTCAATGATCTGATGAAGTTGCGACGAATGCTCAGTTTGATGCCTAAAAAGAACCAAAGATACAAATCACTTAACTAGAGTCGAAAGGAATAGTGAAAAATTACAACCCATACAAGGGTAAGGATGCTTGAGAAATAAAATGTTAACTCACATAGTTAACGGAATTTCGTTCCCTTTTTTCGTCAGTGGTAGTTATACCTACTAATTATGCTCCAGTGATAAATATAATAAGTTTATTTCATACGTAATGAGCACGAGAAACTGCAATTTGTATCGTATATGAGTCGAAAACAAAACAAACTTCATTCTAGATATGCAAAAATTACGAAGTTTTATCTTCATATTCGAACAAAACATTCTGCTCTAAAATGATGGGATGTATCATAAGAGTACATTTGAACAAATTAAATTTGCATATGAATGATACACAGGTGATGTGTAAGTAACATACAAAACGGAGGGAAGGGATAAAATAACATGAATGCCCAAAAAATAGTTGTAATCAGAGTCGCAAGATCTGATGTTGAAGATGAGAGGAAAGAAAACGTGAAAAAGTCCTTGGCAAGTCAGAATTAGAAATGAAAAAATATCTGATAACTGAGTACCTTTCTCAATCATGTTTAGCCACTCTTTGTCGGTAGGAACAAGAAAGGAGACGTTTAAACGGAGACTGAGTAACAGAAAAGTAGCGGGTGTCTTATGAGGAAAATAAAAAATCGGAACGCCAGTCTCATTGTACGCCTTAGGTTCTCTTGAGCTTTTACGCAATGAAACGCCGCTATATCGTACGCTGAAGGACTTTTTATGCACGATGAAAAGGGAGTAGTCCAATTAATCAACAGTTATTTAACGAAGAGAAAAGTAAGATGAAATTATTTAGCATTTCCACTTCAAAATTACGCAAAAAATGGAAAACTTTTTCTCTTTTGAGTGCGCTAAATCTGTTATTTATAATATTTTATTTTTCAATTTGAATTCTAAGTCTTAATTTTTTTTCGATAAATAATACTACATCATTTTCTTGAGACTGAAAATACGAATGGAGAGTTTGGCCGCCAATCAGCTGCGTTGCCATCTTTTGTTGATTCTGCAATATGGACGGGTTTGAAAACATCTATGTATGAAAGTAAAGTTAATATAACAGTTATTAATAAAGATTTAAATCTAATGCACACCATCATCATTCCCCTAAATCAGGGCTATGGAAAAACCAAAATACATATTCGTCTATCATTAATAACGATGAACCGAGAAAAGCTGATATAATCAGAAAATTAAAAGCTTTGAATAGAGCCTCTTTCAATTCTATTGTTTTTTTTTTAACATTCACAACGATTTCGTGAATCAACTTCCTTTTCACTATCCGGAACCACCTTTTCGAGAATGATTATCATCGAAAGACGAATGCGCGGCGTTGAGATCTAAAAGGAAGAGAAAGAGAGAGAGAGCGAAGGCAGCTTTAGGAACGTAAATTTCGTGGAGCCAAACACAAGGAGATGAATGGCAGATAACTATGAGGGCGTATACACTGTTGTCACGAAGGAATATGCAAGGGGGAGGAATAAAAGTGGAAAGTGAGAGATCGAGGGAGGAGTGAGATAGAGAGAAAAATGGAGAAAGAGACGGCACTGATTAAGCCGTGTGAGGGAAGTCGGAAGACTTTTGCGGCAGCCGAAAAAAGGACGTAATTATGAGGTGTGAAATTTTTTCGCGGTCGGAACTGACAGACTTAAGTGGTAGATACGAATCTGTTGAGATAAAGAATAGCGAAGGGAAAAGGTGTGAGAGAAAAGAAGGATAAGGAGGAAGGTCCCAAGCGAAGGTGGGAGGTGAGTAACGGACAATAAAATTTTTAAAAAGACTAAGGGACGACAGTAACGCATGGAGGAAAACTGAAGTTGGAAAAAAAGATGGAAGGGATGAAGAGGAACAATAGCAACAAATAGGGTTGTACACGGGTTTCCCGTGGTACAGAAGTGCTTTTCGTCAACTTCGCCGTAGTATAATCGTATACTAATGTATTTGCTTTGAAATCGGATAATAATTGTTCCTTATATTGTGGTAGTCCTGCTTTTTAGATCCGTTCTAAACATGTTCCTTTCGTATTCCCATTCTATGCTCGCCCTATAAACGGAATTTCTTTTAAATTCGTTCAGCCAATACCTTCCGAATTCATAGTTACAGAAAAATTCTAACCTTGATATTGTGGTAGCCCTGTTTAGTCGACTCGGTTGAAATATGCTGTTTTTGTTATTTATTTATATGAAGATTATGTATATCTACCACATTTGGTTAAAATTCCTACGGTCAGTTCTCTAGAAATACGTGTAAAAAATATTATTTTACTTTTTATTGTGATAGCCCTGCTTTTTAGCTCCTCTTTAAATATCTTGATTTGATTATGGTATGTTGCACCAAATTTATATACAAAATTTAGTTGAAATTCGTTCAGCCGATTCCTTCCAAACCCATAATTACTGAAAGAGTTTAATTTGTTATTGTGGCACCCCTGTTTGTCTGATCCGGTCCAAATATGCTATTATGGTATGGTGTATATATATATATATTAACTTAAGGAAATGAAAAGGTAGTGATGAGGGTGGCAACAAGGTGTTGGAGGAAGCCCAGCGGACACTTACCAAGTCGGGGACCAAGATGGCAGGCTGCTGGGGGCGTCGAAGAGACGTTGAAAACACGAACACAAAAAACACACAAAAACACGCAAGCTTATCGGGTATATGACCTTCTTCAGCGATAGAGTAACTCAAATATATATATATATATATATATATATATATATATATATATATATATATATATATATATATATATATACCTACATTATAAATATTAAATTTGGATACAACTGATGTGGACAGTTCAGCACAAGTACGTGTAAAAAGAAACTTTTTATTCCTTGCATTGTAGCAGTAGCATCCCTGCTTTCTATATCCAAACTAAACATCTTTATTTTGTTTTTTATGTTGCACACCTCCGTCATATAAAATTTCGTTGAATTCGGTTTGGCCAATTCCTTCCAAATTGATAATTACCGAAAATTTTTATTTAGCAATTGTGGCACCCTTGCTCTGTCGATCATGTCGAAATATGTCATTTTGGTCATGTATTTATGTGATTATTCTGTACCAAAGTTGGTTGAAATCGCTTTAGCCAATTCTTCCTTGCGTACGGACATCACGAAGATAATAGTGCTTTTCAGTAATGAGGAAAAGCACTAATCTGATGTGGCCACCACATGAATTTCTCCATACATGTAATATTTCTAAAAATTCCAAATAGGTTAAATGATAATAAATATTTTAAGGAACTGCGAGATTAATTTAAAGACTTTACAAATAACAGAAATAAACTCATCGTAGCCTTCTGATATTGGATATAGCCTCGAAGCTCCAACAATTAAGAAAATTAAAAGGAGCGTCAAGTGTTTGCAATAGTTGCCGGTAGGTGGTGCGGTGGTGGCAGGTAAAACATTTAGTTTTTAAAATATCTCTTCAACAACGCATTATATAGGAAAATGTTTCAAACAAAGGTTGTAGGAAACTAAATTTCCTACAACTTTTATTCCAGTACTTTTTACATTTATCAAATATTAAAGCAAATATTTCAAAGAAACGGATGTGACAAGAGTAAACACCCACTTCCGATTTTTACCAAAAACTAATCAGCACTTCTTCCTTGAACAAAAATGTCAAATAAAATTTTGCGCCTATCTGATTTATAGTTTTTTTGTTCGAGCACCCACAAAATCCCGGTCACAGACACACCCACAGACATCGAGAAAATAGTCAAAACGTGTTCAGGGGACCTTAAAACGCATTTCCGTTGAAATCTCGAATTCGATTTTTTTCATGAAAACAATTTTCTCTATACTACGTATATGGAGAAAGTAAAAATGGACGAGGAGGAGGAAAGTATCTTGAGAATTTTGGGTGATGTTGCGAAAGGGAAAAATAATCTGGAGCTCATAAATAGTGAAAAAGATAAAGGAGACACATTAATGACAAAAGTACCAGCGGCACGGGGGTCAAACTCGCGACTCGAAGGCTTATTATAAGTACATCGGAACGGTTGCATATTTAACGCATGATTCGCCCATTACGATATCGCACTTAAGTTCATGCATCTTGGCCGCAGCTGTCATTCTCAAGCAATTTATAAGCATGACGGAGTTCTGCAGTCGCATAACCAACTCGAAGAATAAAATTGTTTTTAAAGTGAGCACGAATTGAGTATCCAAATTGAACGGCTTTTACGTCAGAAGGGAGGGACATAAAAATGAAATTCGCATTATCTACTTGTTTGTATCTTTCGAAGCTTACAAATGTTTGCTGTGGCCGCCGATTCGGGGGCAAGGTCGTGCCTTTCACGAACCCTCACCGGGTCGAACTCGGCTACTTGGCGCGTTTTTCAACTGTTCCTCACCTCCGATTATCGCACGATCCATATCTCCCGCACCATTCTTCATTCCGATTAGCCCTCGACCGTCGCAAAATCGGCGTAAATCATTAATTAACAAAGGAGGACAAGCACGAGGCGTCGCCACCGCAATGAGTAACAAAGAAAAGGAGGAGAGCGGTCGCCGTTGTAAGTCGGTTTAGACGCCATCTTCCGGTTATTTACTGCAATGCAGTCTTTCTTAAATTCGTTTTGGAGGAGTGGCTAAATTGTTGGCCGAGAGATGCCGTAAATCTATCCTCGCAATGAGCGGCTTCAATTGTCAGTTGTGTGGGGACATCCATCTTCATATTTTCAAACACTCTTTCTCTCATAATATGTACGTGCCAATGAGTATTGTTGAACAACGAGAAAAGTATGTGAATGTAAGGGCGTTTACAATTTTTCTTCTTTCGGCACAGCAATTTGATAGAGTTTATTTTTCAGCAGATATTGAAATAAAACATATATAATGAGAATATGCATCAAGATTATTTTGTACAAAGCGATAATTAAATCCCATATCAATGAGAAAGGTAGAAACGCTCAATATAGAATCTTATTTGTTTAAGATACAGTAAAACCTTGTTAATCCGAATTCTCGTAACACGGAAACTCCCGTGGTTTGGAACAAATCATGGAATTTTTTTTCAATACCGCCGCTCTGATGTCGGTGAGTTTAAATTAAAAACACACTAAGTTCTTTCGTACACATATCATATAACGAATAAACTCCCTTTCAGAATTGGATGGTGAAAACTCAAGCCTAATCATCTAAATACAATGTCACAAAAGTTTAATATTCTCCCTTTTCTCTCTGCTTCAAGTATTTCCCATCCGAATAAATACCTTAAGCAAACAAAATTTATGAATCGCAACCTATAGAATAAATACAATAGGCAATTTGACATGCCTCAAAGAATAATTAATTTTCGCGAAATAAATGTATCCATAGTGAACACTTGTAACATGTTTCTTCAGGATGATAACAAATTACGTTGTTGAATCTGTTATTAAATCCCTGAAGGAAAGGCATTCGTGAAAAAACTATTAAGATAATTCATACGGTATTCATTGTAAACAGTTGCGATTTAGCGCACCTTTCAAAAACATTGCAAAAAAGATTGCATAGATTTTGTTTACCCTTCATTATGGCCAACTCACGAGGTAGGGCAAATTCTAATGTCCGCTATAACTCTTTCCCAAGGGCGCCGGACGAAAGGGATTGTACTATATTAAATAATGATTCCATCACATTTACCAATGCCATCATGTCATCAATCATAATTAAAATGATAATTATTAGTATGGTACACCGATTAAATGTGCTCATTGGCTCGTTTCGTAACTCATCACGCTCTCTCACCCCATTGCGAAGTTGAGATTTGGAGTTGAAACTCGATTGTCATTCAAACAACAGCAAAAGACATGTTTTCTGTCATAGGAATTTCAAGTTTTTCAAGTGGGCCAGAATCTTTTCTCTCGTGCACAATAGAAGTCTGGTATCCCGTGGGTTGAGAACATCGCCACTTAAATTCCGCGCGTCTTGCACTCTTTGACGCGACAACTCCGCCAAAAAAATTCACCATGATAATTCATGTCCCTCACTTTGATTTTTTTCGTTTCCCAGACTACACTTAAACTGTCTCACAGCTTGAATCGATTTCTGCATTGTGTTCGCGACATAAAATGCCAAGGCCTCCCTCATTATCTCGAATGAATTCATTCTACTTCGCGTACGTGTCTCACGTCTACGGCGGATATGCGAAATGCAAATGGTCCCGCGTCTCAATTCGACTCTTTTCGAATTTAGCGTACCGTAAAGCGCGACCTTTGGAATCGTAATCATTCCGGACGACGACGACGAGAGAATAGTCTCTGGTTAATTTCATTCCTTCGTTTTTTCTTCGCTTTCCAGATGGAATATTCAACGGAAGAATTAACGCGATCTACCACGAATGATTTCCTCCCAATTGGAAACGCGCTTATCGCCCGCGGGACTCGATTTCGACTTCCGGCATCTAATGCGTAACAAGCGGTCGACTCGAAAGAGCAATACCGTCCATTAATCACTGCCCTCCATACCACCCTCTTAAAGATCGCGAGACAATTCGAATCGCCCGTGCAAAACGCTCCCGAAAAAAAAGACAATCGTTCATTGTTCATTACGGCCGAGGCGTGGGTCTGGGAAACGAGCGAGGGTAGCGAGCACTCGGGAGCGGTAGCGGCGTCACGCGGCGCCCCGCCATGCGGAAAGAAAGATGAACGCACGTGGGAGAAGCGGAGGACTGCCCGACGCGAGGCGGTGCCCTTCTTGCATCGCGGAGCAGGCGCAGTTCGCGGGCGAGTCGGCTCCGGACGGGGGCGTGGCGTATGCGGCAAAAGGGTTGAAGGAGGTATCCCTACACCTCCTGCCTCATTCTTCCATCCAGCAACTCCCGGACCTCTTACCAATAGGGGAGAAATTACGGCGGGTAGGTTGCGGCATTTGATGGAGAGGAAAGCTGCGCTATCGACCGGGTTGAAAAAGAGGAAACGGGAGGGGTATGAAGGGAATTGAAGGGGAGGTGGAAAAAGGGTGACGCCCACTTTGTTAGAATGGATTCCAATTTACTAGGATACGGCGATACGGCGCAATTCTCTTGCATGATCTTCGAGCGGATTTATTGACGATTGTGTTTGGCGAAGAGCTTTTAAAAGTGCTGCCATGCGAGGGGTGGGTCGGATCGCGGCAAAACGACATTGGAGTCGGGAAAGGACATGTGAATGCAAAACTTGGGGAAAATAATGAATAACAAGTAAGACGCAAGTTGACCTACCAATGACTTCCCTTCTCTTGCAAGATACCGGCGATTAAGGACTCGAATTCGCGGTTTCCTCTTGAAAGCGGTAAAGTCGGATCTTTTTGAACAGCGATTAAGAAAGTTACTAATTCCTGCGTATAATAAGATAATCTAATATAAACAATATTTTATATTCGGACTAAATTGCTTAACCTCCAACTGGTGTGGTGCGGGTCGAATCGACATTACAACTGCAAATATTGTTTACATTTTTGGAGGGAAAGGCATCTGGTCTCGTGTACGTTCCTCACTTTCCCGCTGCTATGTATATAAACACTGACGGTTCAGTGGCATATTTTATATGGTCAATATCTAAACCTTATGGATAATTTTGATCCGACCACACCAGTTACGTAACAAAACGAGAGTTTTTGCGAATTACCTTTTTTCGATAAATTCGAGTTTCACCTATAGCAATATTATTCCTTTAATTATTATGTTCCGTTTTTGTCTCTTCGGTATATTTATGTAATAATATGTATATAGAATTAATGAATTCTGATTGTTATAATAATTTATGTCATTTCAAGACGTATATTCCTAATAAACCTGCAAAATATGATCTCAAAGGTCTGCTTTTGTAATTTACGCAACTACTATAGAGATATTTACAGTGAAGAAGATAAATGGAATAGGCCATATGTCTGAACTAAAAAATCTTTCAAAACCTAGTCGGGCTGTTATGAGACTCGTACAAACTCTTGAGAAATCTAACAGGACTGTGACCGCTTATAACTTCTTTAGAAGTGATGAAGAAATTGAAATAAAAAGCTTGACGTATGTTGGAACCCTGAAAGAATATAAAGAAAATGCCTTAAGAATTCCTACCAAGAAGAAAAGAAGTTAATACAATGTATGGATTCACAGAAAAATTTACCTTGATCTCACACGTTCCCAAAAAAGGCGCAATTTTGGTATCGTCAATGCATCACCTCCAGCATTTGTTATGAAAAGGAAATAAAATAAAACGGAAATTATTTCCTTTTACAACTGTAGAAAGGAAAGTGCGGACGGTTTGGAGCAAAAATGTGCAACATATATATTCAGCGAGTTACCGCACACGGCGATGGACTATGATAATTATTTTGCCATCATCAACACCTCAGGAGTGAATGCTCATGTATAGGATGAATCGACGACTATGTAGTGGCAGACTAACATATGATGAATGCCTCATGTTGAGCCGTGTCCCGAAAAAGTCCATTCCTGATGGCGACCACGAGAAGAAATCAGTACAAAAAAGAAATGTCACCTCGGTTTATCCAAAAACGACAGAAAAACAAACCAACAATGTGACGCCTGTAAGAAACCGACCTGTTAGGACTGTGTCAGAAAAATTGTAAAATGTGCGCCGTCTAAGATACCAAATTTTGATAGCCTCAGTTTTTTCCGATTAACTCGGATTTTTGTTTAGATTAACTTTTTTATTCCCAAACATTTATTTTATAAATCCAGAGAAAGACGCCAATTTTTGTGATGTTTTGATTACGATTTTCTTCTTTCAACTAAAACTTCCACTTTCTAGCGGTTCTTTCCTTGTTTTTATAATTCACTCAAAAATAAACTGATTACTACTTCCGTCGGGGTATTAACCCGAATTTCGAAAAAAATCTTTCTAAAAATCGCATACCATAGCCATTCTTAATCTTCCACAAAACCTCACTTTGCGAGTAGCTAATTGTAAGACTAAACTTCCCTCTTAGGTTGTAGACGTATTGAAACGCTTCTACACTTTCACTACGCATGTTTCGTATTAATTTTGTTGTGAAATCAAAATAATACTCATTTTTACTTTTCCTTATATTTTACTTTTCCGTAATATTTATCGATATCCCACACATCTAAGACTATGCATCCCATATCGTGAATTTAGTAATTGCCTGTTCCCCTGGAAAAGCATAGATTACTAGAACGTTTAAGCCCCCTTTGTTCCAAATTTATTACCAATGTTCCATCTCAGATTACTCAGTTCTTCAAATATTTAAAGATTCGTTTCCACCGACAGTCCTGAAACTGAAAAACCTGCATACTACCGTCAGGTGGTACAATACTTTTACTTTTATTCCTGTTGTTCTTAAGACTATTATACCTTCTTGCTTTTTTAAGCGTAGCCATTGTCTGGGGCAACCTAGTCTCCATATACACAAAACAATTGATATATGTAGGATCGAAATATATACCATCAAAACAGCATAATTTTATGCCGAAACAAACAGCGTGAGCGAGTCACACTAAAATACGAACCACAAGATCGTTTTATAATAAAACGAAAGCGTAGCTTCATTTTGGATTCGGTCGTGTCACACGCGATAAGTTATTCGACGCGTTCAAAAGAGGCCGCGACATCGTCGGCATCACAATTCATTCTCGGTAAAATAGGTGCTGAAATATCCGAAGAATTTAAACCGTTAGGAAAGAGAAAATTTTCTTGAAATAACTCTTTATAACATCTTCGAAGAAGGATCAGAAAAAACTCTTCTTCTTTCCCTAAAAAAAAGAAGAAAAAAACTATCGACCGTAATTTAAAAAAACTAGCTTTTACGTAGGAGGAAATGTGGGATGCATTTTTGAAATATGAAGCGTTTATAGGTTTTCCTCCTTTTCCATTTTTCAGATAGCTATCTCCCTCTGAAATATGCCCCTTGTTTTATTTTTTTTAAACTCCGGAACCGAAATGTTTGGTTAAAGGAATTGTAATCTCCCGTCACGTCTTGATGGTCGAAAACTCCAACGCCCACTGTTTCTCATACGTGCTGCTCTCATATTCCCCTCCCACAGCTCCATATAGTCGACGTGTAAACCCCGACGTCGTAACACCCAGAAAATATATGCTCTCGTCCTGTACAAGCAACACATGAAAAGGTTTACCGGCGCCTCCGAACCGGAATAAAATACTCACTCAAGGAGTTTATTCGGGGGCGTATGTTTCTTCCCCCCCCCCCCCCCGTCTTTTCCCGCGGGAACGGGGTAACCGGAGGTAAATACGCGCGACGTCTTCTCCGTAGGGGTTGGTGGGTGTAAAGGAAGGATCGCCTGACCCTCGGAAGGGTTGGGGGTCTCTCGAAATAGGCGGGGGAAAGAGTGGGAGGAGGAGGTAGAGGGACGCAATGCCTCTCCGCCCTGACGCCCCCTTCCTTCCCTCAGCATCATAACAATTCTCTCGTCCGCACCACGCCTCGACAAACATTGACCACGTTGTCGGCGCATCGGCCAGTATCCTCTCTTCTGTCTCACAGGTTAATCGTGCTAAACGGAGTATATTACTGTGGGAAGATTCTTGCGCGTTATGGGGAGAGGTTTGGGAGGGCAGCGGGTTTGTTTAGAGGGGTAAATGTATGAGTAAGCAATGACATGTTTGCCTTACGCATCAATATTCATTGGCGTCCAGGACGGATTGGGGTTGACGAAAATTACGTGTGTTGAATTCTTTTCCTCATTTAAAAACACGGAGATGGGTGTAGACTAGTTTTCATTTGTACATTAAAATTACTCAAATTCATCGTACAGAACGAAGAAAATAATGAAGTAATTTTTCCTAAATTCAGCTTTTAAAGTACAAAATCTCGAGTTTTTCTGAATGAAAAAGTTTTCCTTTCCATGGCGACCGATATTGTTGCCAAACTCAATATCGTAAGCCTACGACATTGAAATGAATTCAAGGTCAGTTAATTATCCATGTAAATAAGAAATGGCATAACAAGCTATTTTTTCAGTTTCAACTATTGAAAGACTAGCAAGGGGAAGGAAGAGAGAGAGGGATGGAGAATGGAGAGAGAATGGGAGGGAGAGAGAGAATGGGAGGAAGGGAGAGAGAATGGGAGGGAGGAAGACAAAGAGGGAGAGAGAATGGGAGGAAGACAGAGGGAGAGAGAATGAGAAGGATGACAGAGAGTGAGAGAGAATGAGAAGGATGACAGAGAGGGAGAATGGAAGGAAGGGAGAGAGAGAGGGAGAGAGAGAGAGAGAGAGAGGGGGGGGGAGAAAATAAGGTGGAAAATGTATTTATCTGTTGTAAGGCATTGTAACTAAATGGTTTGTCACACTATCGGCGTTTGACTATTCTTTTTCTTTGCTCTTCGTTTGTTACTGCTTTTATCATTTTTGTTCTTCACGGTTTTATCTTTGTTCTAATTTGTTTGTTCTTGATTTTGCCACTCTCTTTCGACATTTAATTCTTCTTTTCTGCTCCACACTAGTTTTATTAAAATTAGAACAACTAATATCGCTCCAAGCCGACTGCATCAATGATTCTACAACAGAATCCGTTGACTTTATTTTACGGGTCAAACTGTAATTTACAATACAAAAATGAGAGTTGACACAAACCATGGGTTTCCCTGTAACCTAAATTAGTTTTGGCGAATTTATTGTTTTTTCGTTTATTCTGATCTGTATTAATGGATTACTGGACCACAACAATACTTTTTAAATAAAGAGATGGCAGATTTACAGTTGTAAATCTAAGATTCTATCGAAAACGCAATATTCTCTTGGTTCTTTTCAATGAGTTTCAATAACATCAATCAAAGATATTAAATTTAGATAAGGTCAGGAAATTTTTTTTTATTGATAATTAAATTCTTTGTGTAAATAATCTTAACCAAGTGGTATAAAAGACTCACTCGAAATATCTCCTTTCCATAATTGATCCTCCCGCGAAAACCGATTTTTCGTTGCAATGAATTGAATTCATGCGTTACTACGATTTTAGTGAGTTTATAACAAATTAAATTTGAAGTAAAGATTAATATATATTTTTAGTTTGAGCAGTCAATGGCGCGAGAAAATGAATACAGATATGAATGTTCAAAAAATATCATTCAGCAATTCTGTAATTTGTATTTTTGTGTTCTTTTGCCTGAAATTATAATATATGATAGCAATAATTACTCAGTAAATGAGAATTGTTCTTAATTTTGTATAATTAACAGGACATTCAAAGTTTATATTACCATAACTAAGTGCAATTCGATGGTTTATATCACAGCACACAGCCATGCTTAACGAACTTAAAATGTTGTCAATGAAATCAAATGTATGTTTATTGAATATGCAAAAAGTTATATACATACGAGGATATAGAACATAGATTAATATGGATTGATTGAATAATGACAAGAGCTTTAAATTATATATAAAATATTTACTTAATGCACAGAAATAGGTCTCACGTATCCTCCGATTAAATTAATAGAATAAAAAGGAAATATTTTACTCATAGATGTTAATGTTCCCTCTTACGCCACTGGGTTCTAAAACTAGATCCCATTCGTAACCTTTCCACTTTATCTATTGATTAATGAGCACTTTTCTGGAGAAATGTTTACGTAACCAATGACCTTAAAGAATGGAAATACCTTGTCTTGGAATGAGACCAAATTCACTCACTATTTGTGAATGAAAAACTATCGATTGTAATATCTAATTAGCATTCAATTTAAAATCGGAAAGTCCTTACGCCTCAATACAAGTATAACAGTCTCTAATTTCGTCATGCATTTATTTTTAATTTTCTATAAAGATCTAACTTTATTGAAGTGAACTAAAAAGAATTAATTACCCAATAGTCTTTCAATTTCGTTTGGTAATATAAAGCACATATGAATTTATATTTTGGTTTTATTTAATATTTATAGAAAATAATTTTAATATTTCGGAAGAAATATTTGTTGTCAGTAGACTCCTCGCCATTATATAGACACTAGGCAAATATGCCTATATAACTATAACTATATAACGCACTTTCTTTCTTATCCCTCTAAGCCCTAGAGCAGGGGTTCCCAAACCCAGGGTCGCGACCTGATCTTTGGGTCCCGAAGGCCTTATGGTGGGTCGCGGATGACCTCCAGTCCCAATGTGAAAAACTGTAAATTTTCGATACTAGCAAGAATAAATGTAAAGAAAGACCGCCAAGACAGGCAAAACTTATGAAAAAAGGTTGCAAAGCGATATTTCGCTTCTAAACTTCGCTTGATCTTACAGTGATATACCTGCTAATAAATCTACGGCGATTTGCTGGGGTACTGAGTAGGAGCCGGTACCGTTCGGGTCGCAAGGCGAATGTGACTTCAAAATTTGGGTCGTAGACAAAAAAGTTTGGGAACCACTGCCCTATAGGGAAATGAAAAAAAAATAAATTGAGTTACTACCTAAGATGGATTTAAGAATAATTATTACGATGTTCCTAGTGTAACGAAACTTAAAGCGTTCCAACATAACAAAAACCTGTTTGATGACGCACGTTTTAACCTTAGTACCATCTTTCAGCAATTGATCATCCGACTACAGAAAACAGGTAACTGGGAGCTCCTCGAGTCACGCTTGTTATCCCAATTCGCCTTCTCAAATGCCCTCAAAGAAACGAAAAAAAAACGCAGACAAAAAAATCCGTCTCGCGAAAAACAAAAAGTAAAAGAAAATAACAGGGGTTCTAGAACGCTACCTCGATTCACTTCACCGCCCCACCGATCGGCGAGCAACAGCCAAAGAATTCCGCCTGGCGGTGAAGGCGAAAGGAGACGGCGAGGAAGAGGAGCGTGTACAGAGGAGGGGGGGAGGAAGGAGATGAGGGTAGGATGGGTGAGAGGAGGAAGGGGTGGAGGGAGAGAGAGAGGAGAGGAAAGGAGGGGGAGGCGTGAAAAGAGGGGATTTTCATCCCACTCGGTTCCATCGGTCGCGTGCTTCTTCGAAAAAATATCTCGAAGCACGCTACATGAAAAGCCTCTCAAACCTAACGTCACATCCATCGCGGGACTTATTTTTTTGTATTGCCTTCTCCGCCGTCCGTATTGTCTATCTCCCTCCCCCTTCCATTTATTTTCTTTGTGCTTGAGAAGTGTAAGATCTTGAGCGTCCGCTCGTATTAATTCACTCTTCCGTAGTCTGTATAAAAACGTACGAAGCGGAGGACTCCCCGCTCCTATTCTTAGAACGCTCCTTTGCCTGCCGAGAAGCTCCATTGAAGAGGGCTTTAGTTGTGTTTTTATGAGAGTCGGTGCATCCTTGCACACATCCTTTCAACGATGGCATCCTCTTGCTACAATGCTGGCCTCCAAGCCGCGCTCTCTATACCTGATAATGTCGCCTTAGAATATATGGAAATGCTAGAAGGGTCCTATTAATAGCGTAAAAACGAAGCCCGACTAATGAAATGACTTCTCAGATTCTTTTCACTGATTCAGGCCTTCGTAAAATAATCTACCGTTACGTTAGGGAAACAGGTATAGATTAGCTTAAATTTAATTTTATATCGATAAAGCATTTACGTCTAATTTGATAATGTCATCATACACGCATACATTTGCTTTTGGGAGTAAATAACCTATTTAAAATGCATGAGTTATTCTTTGGTTTAGTTGGAGTTTGATCTGTAACTACGGGCTAATTTATCTGCACGGTAATGTTTTACTTGTTGATATGTAGAAATTTAAGGTGTATATTAATAATTTATATTAATAAGGATTATTGATTTCACAACGGTGAGACGAAATCAATTATAATTGTCTTTACTGTGATTTATGGTATAATGCAAGCAATATCGCTTTCTATATCAACCGCAGCTGTGAAATCCAATCGATATGAAACTGCTACCAGTTCGCGAGAATGACGCGAGAAGTGTAGCTAAATGTCAAGTATTCAATTAATTACGAGAAATACGTAGTTTAATCAAAAGAAATCATTTTAGGTAATTATGTCTTATAGAAGTTATTTTTTAAAGCTGATATTCCAATTATTCTTCTAAGTTGGTTCATATACAATGGAAACTACCATTTTTAAGAACGAAGGAGTTATAGCAAATATATTTCCATTTGAGAAAGTGAAATAACACGCTCGTTTAGTTTTTTAGAAATCTGTACAATTTTGCACAACCATTAGAATAACAATGAATTATTTCTACTGAAAATATGGGAATAATTTGAAGTTTATTCGTTATGACAGACAAAATAATTATCCGCCTTTAAAAGTAGTTTATGGCATAAGATTTAGCACCAAGTTAGCAAATATCTACATTCAATGGTTTTCAAAGCTCCATAGCCTATCATTCGAGTATAGTGTGCATTTGTAACACTAAAAAATAATTTGAATTATTTTCTTTAGTTGATTTCATAAAGGAGCGATTTCCAGGGAATGCTTCTGCTCCGACAGAAGTACTGGCAGATAGTGGCTAATTCCAGCCAATAAAAAGTGAAAACTACGGCTATAGAAACGGAAATTATATCCAGGTGCACAAAACTTCCCGTATCGGACGATACAAAGACTTAGTACATCCATCCCAACGAAGAATGCACTCGAGACAAAATCACACAAGAGTCGACATCAGGTCTGAAGTATACTTACATTCCTTAATACGTTACCAAAAGAGGAGTACATGTCGTACGACACGAAAAGAACGTGAAAAATCGTCGAAAAAAGAAGAGAGAAAAGGGCTTTCCGTTTTCGGCCGTAGCAGAGGGCGCCGCAGAGTCTTACGTCTTGTCACCTCCTTCCTTCCTCTCACGGGGAACGCGTCTCATCCCCGCTACGTAATATAATGTCCCTTTCTCTGCCTTTCCGCCCACGCTCCCCGCCACTCAGCCAGCCGTTTTAAAAGGAGAGAGATCTTTCGCGTCCCTCTTTCTATGCAAGGCTGAAGGAAACACTTTTGAGTGCACGTCAGTCAGAATAAGTCACCGAATGAATTATGCGGGGGAAATAAATGTTCCTTCTTTTTTGCCTAAATTTTCGTTTTCGTCTTTATTGCCTGCGGGGGCGAATTCTATAAATAGAGACTAAGAGTATAGGCCTTAAAGGTGCCAAGTAATAACATCCCCATCCCAATAATGGCGCCGACAAAGTTGTTAATCAGTTCCTCTCTGTATTGATCGTTTGCCGTTTAAGGAACCGATAAATTAACCCTCTGTGCTTAAAAATAAGGATTTTATCTCAAAACTGATAAGCGAACATTGCGGAGCATTTTCATGCCACTCCTAAATTTCCGTGCGCAATTTCTCCTGAATCGATAAAATAACTCTTCCTGAGTGATGACCAAAATAATTCCTGTAGCTCTGAATAGATTAAGCATTTTATTTACGTAGCACGGATCCTTAGAGATAACTTATCGGTCGTCGTGCAGAACTTGGAAATTCATTTTCGAATAATTCGATTGCTTTCCGGAACAGAAAGAAATTTTACCTTAAATTAATCGAATGCCACATAGTTTCTCGTTCATTGAGCACCTGATCAATTAATTTATCGACTAATTATATAAATAACAGTTTACAATTATTCTTCCTTTGAATTTTGGAATTCAGTTTAGGTAATCTAGAGATTTAAACTGTGGTAATAAATGAAACTTGGAGTTTATTTGAAAAAAATCCAACAAAGTATTACTTGTAATTTTAAAAAAAATTAGATGCTGAAAAAAATCATTTGAAATATTTTCACTTGGAGAATCATTTAGCATATAAATGGGTTATAATTTGCGGGATGAATGAGGCAGGTATCATGATTGAGACTCGAGATGGCAGGATCCGCCGAAAGAGCAGCAGCGTTGAAGAGATGGTATGATGAATTGAAGTCGACTGAGCCTGGTTTAAATCCGCATAACAAGAAAAGTCCATTTATCGTCCGGCGTAATGAGTTTCTCGCTCTGAATGCATTATTGACTGAGGACAGAACCGTCACATGCAGCTCTCATAAGGGCAGGCGCGATTCGTGCCCGTGTTTGCGGTTGAACGAGTCAACACCCCGAGATCCACGAATTGAAGCCTTATCACATCCTAATTACTTAAGTGAAGCCGTTTGTCGTTAATTCCAAAAATTTTCTCACCTTCGTAATTGTTAAACAGGATTTTTTACCGACGCAATTGAATCCCTAGGTCAGGGGTCGGCAACCTTTTCTGCATGGCGGGCCACATTTGCAGTTGTTAATGCTTCGGAGGGCCGCATTGGGAGTCAAGAAAACCTCCGTGGGCCCTGATGAGCGAATAAATCAGAAGTTTTCTAGAGATTCTGTGATTTCATATGAACGAAATCAAGTCTACGTAATTTACTAGCGTTAAAACTTCACCCGAAAAGGCTTTGAGACCATAATTTTACTCAAAAAATATAAAATTGTCCATGAGAAATTTTCCTGATCACTTTTTCATTACAGCTTTGCGGGCCGCATAAAGCGTTGTTGAGGGCCGCACGTGGCCCGCGGGCCGTAGGTTGCCAACCCCTGCCCTAGGTTATGAACTGGCAGTTGTAAATTAGATTTTTGAATCGAAGAATACTCATTCTGAACGTAGTTTACTACGTGGATCGTTGAACGGATCCCCAAGGATCTATTGGACTAGGTAAGTTTAGGCGGAGATTTATAATCATCTCGATAAGGGAAACTGGGATGATATGAAATACCTCGAATTTTTAATTGCTCTCAGAAGAAAGTTTTAAAGGAACACTGATAGACAACCAATAACATATTATGTCACTGAATAACGGAAGTGAGATAGAGCTGTCGCGAACACAGAAATAGGATATTTAAAGCATTATATTGCTCAAGTATACAAATTCTTCTGTATGAAACATTCAAAATTGAATTGTAATGAAAAGCTAAGATTTTTGTAATTATTAATATTTAAAATTTATTGTTAGACCATTTACCCTTTTTATACGGCCTAAATTACCGCACAGAAGAATCCACCAGCGAAAAATGTTTAAATTACCTAGGTTCTAGGAGCCAATTTCGATTTGATCGAATCTTTCTTAACCCATCTGCTGGAAAGCAAAAGAGGGAAAAAAACGCATGAGACATTCAAGACGCGCTTTAAGTTGACGGCATTAAGCGCAGAAAGAAAATTAAACGGGAGTAATTCCGGAGCAGAAAAGAACCAAGGGCCGGCCTTACTAAAAAAAACGAGACGAAAAAAATAAGCGCGCAGAACTCGTAGGATGAGACCGAGAAGTTGGCTTCACCCGAAGGTTCGTTAAGGAAGATATATCCATGAATTCATGAGCGTCCTGCCCCCCACTCCTTAGAGTTCTAAACGCGAAACCAGTCCCTTAAAATAATTATTCCGACCCAATGGAGCAAGAAGAGAAGCGGGAGACCGTTCTCTCCGGCGATGAAAATGACGCTCTTAATTTTGCATCCATTCCCCTTCGAGACGGCGGGATGTGCATGCAAACCTTGGCTGGGGGATGGATGAGTCACCAGAGTCGGAGACCTCTCTCTCTCTTCTCGTATGCTTAGGCGGGTAAAAGATTAAAGACCCCGGTTTTTATCTCCCTCGGCATATCTCCTCTTGATCCTTCCAGCAAGAAATCGCAGCTTCTTTTGTTTCCTCACGTTTTATCGCATCCATTTAAGGTCGGCATTACGGTATTCAAAAGAGTGTGGGAAGATCTCCATTATACTCGTATCGCTTCCAACGGTCGATAGATAAGAGAAGGCAAATATCAGTCAATAATATCGTCTAAAACATGTACATATATCTCTGGAAATTCGTGGAATAAAATTGCCCGCCTTTAGTAGTTCTTTATTTTATGCGAGAAGGTTCAAAGATAAACTCTCCAAGATGACGAATTAAAAGGATAAATCTTCGATTTTATCGACACTTTATACATTTGGCATTACATTATTTTGCGATTAAACTGTGCGAACTTATCGGTAAATTAATTCCAATCCTCGAGCTTTAACACAAACACGATGGTTTTCAGTCGATTGACATTTTTCCGTACCAATTTTTATACTAGTAATATTACTCTTACATGTTAAAAATAATGCGAAATACAAAATTAATATTTATTCCTTTGTTATGTTACGATCTATAGAGTCTCGTGAATAATCATTCACCTAATCCATAATCAGAAGAAAAATCAATTAATATCTAATTTAAGAATTTGTTGAAAATCATAAAAAACGGCTCATTATACTAAATTAGCATTCTGCCTCAGCAAGAACTGAATAACATAAATTCCTCACGAATCTAAAGCAATTGCTGTGATATAAACATAAGCTGTATCTAAGGAGATTGCCTTCGAGTATAATTTTTTACTATGCAAAACCACTTTCCTCATTAAATTGCTTATCTCTAATAGTAAGGAAGAGTCTTCTAATTTCCTTTTTAATTTTTACCAATTAGTTATTGAAACATAAAAACATGTTCACTATGGAGAATTACTTTGTACTTGCAAATTTAGTCGCGTGTGGAAGAATTCTTACTCAAACTCATTATCGGTGATAATGCACACCTGAGCCCAATTTTTAAGCTAATGACTAGATTGGCAAGGAAGGCGTTCGGGAAAAATTGTATTTGGTCCAATTATGAAAGCCTATTAAAAATTTCCTTTGGCGCTTGTTATGTTTAAGGGCGAAAAAGTTTAAATACCTGTCTTCATTTCGTTCATAAAATAATGCCGCAATTCTTCATCGAAATAAACGATCGCAGTCAGTATTCTTTACAGGTTTATATGTAGCAAAACTGGTTCTGTGGACAGAATGGCTTCATTAATAGCGACGAAAACCGAGTCACGGATGGTAATAATTCAACTCCACTGAAAGAATGGTTTTAATAATCTATAACTGGTTCTCCTTAATTTTTATAGCCCTCAAAAATAACTTCAAGGGATAAATTATAGTCTTATAGAATGCTTCAGTTTAAAAGTATACGGATGCCTTTCTAAATTTAAAGATTTTGTACTTAGAAACAAGAAATTTATATGCAAAAATATTCTATACCAGCGTAATTGCCCATCAAATATGACGGGTATGCGTGAATTAAGTATTAAGTTAAAATGAAAAATTAATGAAACTAACTTGTATATACACTAACAAGTCAACAATAAATATAAAATTCTCATAATTGAGTGTTACACTGAGTAAAAATAGTTTTGGGCAAATAGAAATTGTACGGCTATACAATTCTTATATGCTCAAAGCAATTTTTAATTTATAGGACATTTAATTTTGTCTCTTACACCCTCTCTCTCCCTTTGCCTCTCTCCTTCCTTTTTTTCTCTCTCTCCTACGAAAGCATCTTAAACGTATTCCAAAGAGAATTGATTTCGATATGAAAAATCAGTAGTATTCGTTATGATCTGGTTTGGCTTTCATGCTCAATCAAATCACTGTTTTTGAAAGTCATCTTTGTTTTAATTATATTGTTTAAATAATTATTATCCGATAGGCCAAATGATTATCCACATATTTGCTGAAAATTATAGGGAAATCGAAATAATAAGATATAATGCATAAAGAATTTGCATAAATTTACTTGAAATATTTGAGAAAATTATTAGTTATTTAAAACGTAGAGAATTTAACTTAATAATTGAATTATTTTACTCTTGTTAATGCGTAAAAACAGGATAAAATGTGAATGAACAGTCAATTTACCATCAAAGGAAAAATGTGTAGTAACTTACTATGAACTAAATATTTACATGAACTGCAATGAATTTTAACTATATATTAAGATCGCAATTTTCTTTTAACTGCATATAGTAGTTTTGAATTTTTTCTGAAAATTGGCTTTATTTAAAGAAATTTAAATAAAAGTTATAAAATATTATTTTTTCAAATCTATTAGAAATACTGTTCGAAATATTTGCCTCTCTCTCCTTACTTTTTTCCTCTCTCTCCTCTTCCTCAACGAAAATCAGTGGCTATAATCCCTTTCAATCTGACTTTCGTAAATCTCACAGCACCACTACTACTCTTGTAAAAATCACCGATGGCATTCGCCGCGCTATGGATAAAAGGAAAGTTACAATCCTAGTACTACTGGGCTTCAGTAAAGCTTTCGACTCCATAGACAAAGATGTTTTGCTTTCTAAACTGCTAACAATGAACTTCTCGCGTTCAGCCATAAATTGGATATCTTCTTATTTAAGCGATCGTTCTCAACAAGTTATTTATAAACGGAAGAGGTGCCCCAAGGGCTCAATTTTGGATCCCCCTACTATACATAAATGACTGCTCCGTGTCACTTAAGTACTGCAATCATCACCTTTATGCAGATGACTTGCAATTATACACAAGTTCTACCGCAAACGATCTCGCAAAAACCCTAAAAAATATCAATAAAGACTTAGAAACGCTAGAGGTCTGGAGTAATAAAATCTTTCTTAGTATCAATCCAGAAAAATCACTGGCAATTTTAGTTGGTTACCCTAAGATAGTAGCAGCTATTAATCAATCCCAAAGAATCCCGATCAACATAACAAATTCAACTATACCTTATTGTAACGTGGTAAAGAATCTTGGATTGCTTATGGATTGCTCTTGGGTCCCACATGTTATAAATGTGTGTAAAACAGTAAAATCATCTCTTCACTCGCTTAAGAAATTAAGTAGCAGTACTCCGGTTTCTCTAAAAAAGCATCTGGTAACTTCACTAATTATTTCGCATTTTGACTATGTTGATATAGCGTACTAAGATTTATCTCAAGAGCTTTCGTTAAAAATTCAGAGAACACATAACGCGTGCATCAGATATATATTTAATCTGAAGAAATCAGACCACATTTCTGAGTCACTCGTCAAACTAAACTGGCTAAATTTGGAGTCTCGTAGACGCCTAAATTTGCTTTTCTTGCTATACCAATTACTTAATTCCAACAATCCACATTATCTTGCCGCTGAATTTAGAAGTATAGACACTGTATATAACCGTAATACCAGAGGGAGCCATAAACTCCTTATTCCTCATCACAGAACAGGAATTTTCAACAAGTCCTTCATTGTAACTGCTTGCAGACTATGGAATGACCTTCCCCAAACAATAAAAAGTTCGCACTTGCTCTCCTCATTCAAGAGACACTGCTATCAACCTCTCTTATCCTTGCAAAGGAACAGTTAAACACGCTTAATGCTTCAATTTTATTTATTTGTTTTATTTTATTTGATTTTTTAATATCTTGATTTGGACAAAACAATATTTATTGTAAATGTTTGTATTTCACTGATTTATTTGTTTTTTCCATTTTGTTCACACACCAATGTTAATATCGATCCATTTTGTCATTTTTATGTTTATTTTATCATGATCTATTCGTGTTGTGCCAATTTATTTTTCTTTATCTCTTTATGATTTTAATTTATTTATAACTTGTTCTAAATCTCATGTCATGTCTTTTGTAAATCTCAGTAGGTTTCGCAGGTTTTTCACGCCCGCCTTCTTGTGCGGGTGTTTTCCTGCAGTGGATATTTTTTACATGGATTCCATTATTCAGCAGTCCATATATTTCCTCACAAAATCACATATTTTCTTTTCAAATACTTGTATTTTTATTGTTACTTGTATTTACATTTCTAATGTTTTATGTATTATTATATATGTTTCATGACGAGGGGTTAGGTGGAAGATGGGACTTCTTAGTCTCAATTTCGCCCCAAATAAAGACCATATCAATCAATCAATCCTATGAAAGCATCTTAAACGTATTCCCAAGACAATTGATTTCCATATAAAAAATCAGTAATATTTGCTATGATCTGGTTTGGCTTTCATGCTCAATCAAATCACTGTTTCTGAAAGTTATCTTTGTTTTAATTATATTGTTTAAATAATATATATATATATATATATATATATATATATATATATATATATATATAACAGCTTACGGAAAAGGAAAGGTAAAATGGATATATGGATGTCAACAAGGTGTTGGGATGAGGAAACCCAGTGAACACTCACCAATCAGACGACTTCAGGTTGGCGAGGCCCCGGGGATGTCGAAGCGACACACGTAAAAGAACACTAAAACACAGAAACATCACAAACGTAGAAGCTTTCGGAATTATTCCTTCATCAGCTACATCAACACCTTGTTGACATCCATATATATATATATATATATATATATATATATATATATATATATATATATATATATATATAATAAATTATAATTTTTTATTTTTTTTATTTCTGCTCATTCTCCATTCTCTTTTCCTTCCTTCCTCTAATTACTCAATAGATTCAGTAAATAAGTTATACCCATGTATAAAGGTCTGATCCCTGTTTAAAAACTAAATTGGTGCATTTATTATGAGGCCAAGAATAGAATTCAACAATTGGGACAAATGCGTCAAAACGTGAAAAATCGTACCAAAACGTAATTTTTGGAGATTAACGATTGAGATTTAAATTATTCTCATCGCATAACTAAGTTAAATGTCTTATCCTTGAGATATTTTAAAATGTAAACGAAAAAGGTCTGCATGTCAAGGAATGCCTTTTTGCGTGATTCATACATGCGATGCGTATTTATAACTCCCGTAAATTATAAGATGCACTGCAAAAAAACTTTGAAAATAACTATAAAAATAGTCAATTACCAAACATTTCAATGTGAGGATAACAGAAAAGAAATTAATTAACTAAAACTCAGAAGTGGCATAATTCCATTTGCATTACAAACGACAGAAAATTGTTTTAGAATAAATTACGTAGACAAATAAATAAGAAAATTGGGAAAAATAAATGGGCATGATAAAAATGTTCCTGTACAAGTGGTTTTCGATCAAATATTAGATCATACAATAAACAAATAAGAAAATCAGCTAACGTCAGCCTTTTTCATCTTTTCCATCTGTCTAATGATTTACCAAATTAGAATGTTTATATTTCAAGTTTTATCACTACTGATTTTATTTTAGGTGTCTGGAGTAAGTACATAAGAATCGTATAAGAAGGGGTAATTCATAATCCATTTTAATCCAAACGAATTAATCGATTTCAAACAGGTAATGAAGTGGAAAAATGCAAAAAAGCCTAACAAAATTCTATGGTTTTGCATAAGTCACGTACTTTGAAAGCCTGACATGAGAAAATCAGTTAGAATTTCGTAGATTCAAATTCGCTAGCATCACCAAGGATTTCCACCTCATCCTACGAGAAAAGAATTAATTGGACATTCACCTGTTAACGGATCTCCGAATTCAATCCGCAAGAGTCGCGACTTGAGAGATTGGTGACCTATAATTTCCTTCAGATAAATTCAGAGCACTGCCGCATGCCTTCGGCGGGCACAAATCCCCCTTTTGTCTACGCTTTATCGTCGCATTTGAAGAGGGTTTGTTTTGGGAGATGGGGGAGGGAAAGAGGGAGTGGATATATCCTCCTAGATCCCCTTTATTTGGGCTGTGGTTTGGTGAAAGGTGTGAAGGAAGCGGGCAGTAAATTAAGGTCCGTCTTCTAGTGCCATTCATCAAAGCTTTGTTGTTTACAGGCGCACCCGTCTCCCCTTGAACTCTCTATTTATTCCGCAGTAGGCCGTTTGTCTTTCGTGTGCCACCGCCTACGGACCCTCCCTCTTGTACCTCACACTCCAACCCCAAAGACTCGCCCTGTCTTCCCCGCCCCCTCGCCCAAAATACTAACTACGCCTCGCTCCCTCCTCCATATCCCGCCTGGAAATAATCTTCACTCTCAAATAAGAAATACTAATAGAGTTTGATTTCTATACGCCTCTTTCTCTGAGCATTCCACGCCGCTTTCTCTTCCCACCATACTTATTTAAACATATATGGTTTGCAATAATTTTCATCTCGAAATAATCGAAAATTCAATTTTTTCAAAGCACTATCACGCTAGATATTATGCCCTAAGTGCCGCCAGTACATTTTAAATTAGGAAGAAAAATAATACATATCTACTTATAATTTTATTCAAACAAATAGAAACGAAACAAACCCTGGTATATTCTTCCTATTATGAAATCCATGTATTTCTACTGCACGGAACGGCGAATCAGCCGTTTTTTTAGGAGAGCGACCTTAAATAAAACGAAATTTCTTTACCAAATTAATCACAATTTATTAAAATAAAAAAAATTTAGTCAAAAAACAGAATTATTTAAATTTCAATGTAGGACTGAAAAAAACTTGGATAATTTTTGTAATTAGTTTTATTCCTCTACTACCTCAGTTGTTGACAAGTCGTCAAACATGTTGAAGCTTCAATTACTTAAAAATTGAGTTTTGGTAGTCTTCAACCAAATGTAATAAAATAAATATATTTTTATATCCTCAAATGCGGAAATAGGATTTGAAATGTCCACTTTGGTAGTAAAACTACCCTCATCAGTAATTTCCAATGAGAACGCATAAATTGTGACCAGGCAGCCAGGATAGAAGCGGGATACCACCCGTTGCTCATTTTACAATAATAAAACCATAGGTGGCTCTATTCATTTCGTGTTGAAATAAACTATCGTAAAATTCAAAATTTTCTAATGGAGAATGAGCCTTCCTGGTTGAGAACTGTAATATTTTATTGAAATTAACCAAACATTTAAGTTCTGTCGACTGGATAACATCTTAAAATTGATTATTTTAGAAATGGACGATAAGAAGGGAAACCTTTATTGGGATTTTGCGTCAATACTTGTTCTTCCCCCCGTTTTCAGGCATGTTACGACTTTTTCCTTTCTCTGCCGTTTTAGTCGAGCCTACACGCTTTCCCTTTTTATGGATGTTAATTGATCGAGAAATTATGCAGCCAACCTTTAGGCTCAATATCTTGCGGGGTTACGACCGCCAGAATCGTAATTTTTTTACCACCTATATATTCATCTATCATTTCAGTTTCGAGTAAAAATATTGCAAATTCTAAGGAACGTTCTTCGCACGAAAGGGTTGCTCATTCATTCATAATTTCAAAACGAGATTCAGAAAGCGTACTTCTCTAGCATCGATGACTCACAGAAATACTTCTCGAGAAAATAACTATATTACACGTCATTTTTTTCTACAGTTGCTAGCCAAATAATGTTTTCCGTCTGCTGTTTTTTCGTGTAAAAATTAATTGAAATGTCATTTTGATATGTTTTCACGAGATATGCGTGCTAAAAATCTTTTATACCTTCGTTAAAGATGTGGAGACGATTTTCACTCAACCGTTAACGCTTAATTTAGCGCTGTCGTCTGTGTATTAAAAAATCTTATTCCCGTTAAATAAATATTTTGCGATGCGAGCATTTACGCTTGTGTTTCTTGGTTTAAACGTGCCATGACCCGCTGTTTTCTAAGAAATCGCAATTAACCTTTTTAAAATCCCTCGAGGATACGACGGCTTTTCGTTACCTATTTATTTTCACGCTGTTCATTCTCTGTCGTAAACCCGTCATTTCGTCACGTCTTTACAGCAATGGCAATATACTGCAGGCAATCACGGAAATCTGTCGTCGGGTATTAATTCGGAACGATGACGTCAGCGAGACTCCTTGGCTCGAAAGATTTTAATAAAACCCTCTCTTATCTTCGCTATGAGAGAGCGCCCTAATCACCAGCGTGGTGCGCATCCAAAAGTGCGAAAAAAAATAGGACGAATGACCAGATGGCGGGAAAATGACACCGACTGCACTCAACAGAGAGGATACCAACAGCAGACCACACATGCACACACCGCCTCGCAGACGAAAACAGACACAATGGTCCGGCTTTCACTCCAATTTGGTTCAAATTCGCCAACGACGTTTCGTTTTTGCAGCCGCCAGAGATCACGGTCCATAACGCGGCGTTTATTTGGTTTTAGCCCCCTCGGATGGTTTCGCGAAAAAAAGAGGACGGAGAATTCCCGACTCGCAACTGGAATGATTTTTCGACGGCTTGTTTATGTCCACGCGAGCTAATCCGATAGCGTTGTCCTACGGGAGAGAAAGCGGAAGTTGAGAAATTTGTACCGGTGCGAGTTTTTTGCCAGGCACGAAGAAAATCCAGCGTGTGGACGCCTACGCAACTCGCCGCGGGAACTAATGAAGAGGTAAGGATAAATAGATTCTCGACCGACTTCCGTTTTCGAGTTAAAGGATGAGAAAAGGCGCCCTCCTCTTGCCTAAAAAGATACCGTTTCGATTAACCCAACTGGATGTTTGTGAAACTTTTATTGTCATCATCAACCGTCTCCAAGCATTTTTTCCGAGAAGTCCAGCTAGATTTTTTAATTTTATGATTTTATTCTGTTTACCAAGTTTTTAGTGGCATATTTGTCCTCGGTTTGTTACAACATAAGTTAGAGTGTTTTAGTCTAAGCTGGCTCATAAAACTTTTAATTGTATGCACACATGTACGCTTAAAAGAGGAAGCTGAATTAACATGGCAACGAGTTGACATAGGAGGTGGAGGAGGTATGCGTGAAGTGTGAAGGGAGGAGCTCGGGATGGGCTGATGTTGATGAAAAACAGTTACGTTTAAGGCTAAGAAGATGAGACAAAGGGAAGTCTCAAAAATGTTACAAGTACGAAACGTTCAAATCACTTGACAGGAAGGGACGTATATATGTAAATAATAAGAAATTACCTAGGCCACGTGTGCGTACAAAATCTATTCGTCCAGCTTTACCCCGGTTTAACTTGAATGGGCGGAAAATGTAGATATGGGTATAAGAAGAATAAGGTCGAGGTTTCTGGAAAATATTTAATAAAGACTGACTGAGACCACATAATTTCCGGAATGTAACATCAAAATTGCAACACAAACTCTTTCTTATGTAGACTCTTGATATAAATCAAATGTTCGTACACGCCTCAGAAACCTTTTATGAACTGGACAACACACACTGCCTTTCCAATATGCTCTAGGAATAACTGAGTTTCGTTTATAAAGAGGTTTTACAATTAATTATTAAGTCAATCGTGTCCCGGTTAATTATTTTTTAGCCGTACTTTCATGATATAAAGTGATTCTGCGTTTACGCTACAGCCAGAAATGCTAAATTGTTAAATGTAAGGTGATACTCTTATACTCTTTTACTGGGAGTACACTATTTTAATAAACTTGCATAGAAACGAACGCGTCGCCTAAAACTCCTATAGAAAAAGACTTCTATCTTCACATCGTACGATCGATCGTCTGCTTGGCGACACTCCCCAATAAAGCATTTCGATTCCCATTCAGGCTCTTAAAAAATAAAATCCCTCCGCACTCCGTTCCGAAGCCGAAAAAAACTGTCCACCTCCATATTTTGCGAGAACAAAGTCGCTATGCTGTTGCAGCAGGGAGTCTGGTCCTCGAAGTGGACGGCGGTTCGACACTCAATGCCCAGAAATGTCTCCCTGCCAATATCGCCCACGCGCTATATATTCCCCGTTCTTTTGTACCTAAACAGATAAGTGACCGGGAAAGGACCCCTACTGGCAACCGCTGGAGTCAACCCACGCGGCGAATTAATATTCCCCAAACCACACCCCTCTCCTCCCGGTTTAAGTGGACTGTTCCATTCCTCCACCGTCGAGAGGGATTCCTTCGGGTCGTACGTTACCGTTTTTTCAACGCCTATCTTTATTTTCCGAAACCAGCCCACGGCTGCCGCACTTAAGTATATATTACGAAACGACTTTAATAATTTCCGCATAACGTCATGAGAGACCGTGCGGTTTTATCGACGGGTTGAAGAATAACGTTCTTAGAAATATAGGGCGAAATGAAGGGTTGGTCAACTGGAGGAGAAACGAGCGCTGGCGGCTAAACGGCTCCTACTCACGATGGGCCTTTTCATGAAAAATTGCAGCTGTGCCGAAGTTCCGCTTTTGAACGAGTGCGATGGTTTTTTAATTCCGTTTTTATTCTAAGTAAATTGTTATTGGTGCAATCATTAATTGTCAATTAATGCTATTTAATATTCAATTTATTTATTAATGTGCATTAAAACGATTCTAAATGACCACAAAAGACGATAACTTATAAAATGATGACTTGGTTGATGCAATAATTACCATTATATATTAGCGCTTATGTCACGTTGAAATAATCATACTATATATTTCCATAAAACCAACCCAATTATTTTACTTATTTTAAAATCATGTAAACTTTTAAATTAAAAAATAGAAATAATAGAACTTCTATAGTGAATCGGTTTGTATTCACAATTGTAAATACCTTCTTGCTAATTTAAACCTGAAGTAAAAACTGGTCAAACGTACATATGGTTACGCAGAGTCGATTCACTTCCAAACGCAAATTGCACTAACATTTCCTGGAAGTCATATTAAATTGTAGGAGTAATAATGGCCGTGTATCATTATCATAGCGAGGCATTTAAAAATTTTCCTCGCCTAAATGAATGCACGGGTAATCAAAGAATAAATAACGAATGAGTAAGCCACGCTAAGTGGTCACACCTATTTTGCTGAAAATACATCACGCCCCTTTCCTGCGAGTCGAATTCAACTGAGATAAAAAAAACAACCCACATTCCACACAGCCCAACGTGACGCGCACTTTAAATATTTCTTATCAAAAGAACGAAGGACTGAAAAAAACGTATAGTTTAATCTCCGGTCGAAAGAAGCCGAAAAATACACGCGGCATGCGACGAGACTTCGACATCAGCTGAAAAACTGCATTTCAAAGAGGCTTCAACATTCCGTCCCAACTTTCACTTACGAATTTACATCCGCGCCAGCGATGCCCAATAAAAACCGAGACTACATCTCGATAATGCGGCTTCGATTCCCGCCGCGTTACACGGCTCTTTGCGCGCGATAAATCACGGCATTACTCGAAACCGCCATTAAGACCGTCGCAGAATAATTCCGGAACCCGGAGTGAAACTACGACACCGATAAAGAAAAATACGCGACCTAACGTCCTATAAAGCAAGCCGCCAAAACGGCCCTCGCGTCAGCGGTATTTATAAGCGTGCGAGAGAATTTATCATCCGCTCCCTCGAATCCCCATACAGTCGATAATCCCTTCAGCTCGAACAAACTGTTTTGCGAGCCAAAATACCGATATTCTTCCTCCGCGAAAAGAAAAAACCGGTCGATTGCGATCCTTTTTATTTTTTTTTCTCTCTGTCTCTCTCTTCGAGGCGGGCGTAAGTGCCTCGTGCACAAAAGCCATCTCCGTCTTTTTTATTTGTCATTTTTTTCGGCCGATTATTTCGCGGCGTATAAAAAATTGGCCGTGTTGGGATGATTTTTTTCCTCTCTCGAACCGAAGTATGGTCAATGCCACGAAGGAGTAACAGGTTCTTTCGAGGCGATGACGTCAGAGAGGAAGACGGGGGAGGGGGATATGGAAAGGGTGAAGAGGGAGAGGAGAAATAAAATGGACTGTAATGCTCGCAGAGTTCCGAGAGGGTAGGAAAAGAACTTGGGGGGCTCGATAAAGACACAATCTAGCTAACAACTATGGAGTTCGAGTTATAGGTTTAGAGGTAAAGCGACAACAGTTTGGTAGATTGTAAATGACGACGTAGATGCTTGCACGTACATATGTTATTAGGAGTAATTATAAATCATTGAATTCCTAAACTTTGTGAAATATACATATTTATCGTATATATTACGAAAAATTTAATCGTGGTTTTATTGCGGCAATACTTCAGATAACTACAACTTTTGGTCAGTCAAGTTTCAATTACGCAAAAATTTTATTGTTCTCAATGAACAATCCTTTAAGTGCAAACTTAAGACCGGGAAAACCTGTATCCTTTTGCAAAAATTTATGGAATGGCTGTTTTTATCATGAATAACAGGCTGATTTTAGGGCTCATTGGAGCTTTTTGCTAAAGAAAAATTTTGCCTAATAAGTAGGATATTAGAGTTTTAGTCATTTTAATTTCCTTATATGCATTAATAACATTAAATTTGCGTAAATAAGAGGAAATTTTATTTATTTAAACTTTAAGAACAATTTATGGTCGTCATGTCAACTTTTAATATGAAAATTCCTCGATAATATTGCAGTACATTTTTCAGCTTGAAAAATAAGAGAATAACTGAATTTTTAAACATTAAGGGATAATATAATTATTCTCTAAGGCAAGTGTTAACGGGGAAAATATTATGGATGGAGAAAACCTTGGAAGAAAATTCAATTACAATAAAATCCTAATTGAAGAATGCTAGCCAAGGTTTTTACTTAAGAAGATTAAGTGCTAATCATCAGAAGTAGGTTGAAAAATTAGGCAGCTCTAATAGATATTAAAAGTTTGGAAACCAATTACATATTTCGGCCGCAAAGTAGCCGTCATCAGTGGTGATTCACCGTTCACCACAATAAAAAGTAAAATAATATTCCTTTTATACGTATTTCAAATGAATATATTTTAACCAAATATGGTATATAATCTTCATATAAATAAATAAATAACCAAAATAGCATATTTCAACCGGGTCGATTAAACAGGGCTACCACAATATCAAAGTTAGAATTTTTCTGTTACTATGAATTTGGAAGGCATATTGGCTGAGCCCATTTAAAAGAAATTTCGTGTGTAGGACGAGTATAAAATGGAAAAACGAAAGGAACATATTTAGAACGGATCTAAAAAGTAGGGCTGTCACAATCTAAGGAAAAATAATTTTCTGATTTACAAGAAAATGCATTAGCATACGATTACACTACGGGGAATTTGACGAAAAGCACTTCTGTACAACGGGAAACCCGTGTACATCCCTACTTGTTTACTTTTTGCCCATGAACTTTTACGAATAATGCAAAGTGTTTCCGCTTTCTGTGCCTAAAAATAAAAAAAAAGTTGAATTTTGTCAACATAAGAGATCTGTACCGAATGCGCTACAAATGGCACAAACCATATTTTACACCTGTGTGGCAGTACAAAACGAACATAAGACTTCTCAAGAAAGACAGGATTATTTGTAAAAGCCTTATTAAAACAGGTAGATAGAGCCAAAAAAGACAGCCGAATATTAGGACCATCCAGTTTATTATAACAGACCGAAGGACCTGAGACAAAAACTAAAATGTCAACAACAAAAAAGAAATTTCGAAAAGGTATAATTTCGGATTGCCTTCTTCCGATAAATAACATCTCTTTTCATGATGAATGCTCAATAATGTTGGTTTATCATTTTTGAGACGCAAACAAATAAATAAAAGCGGGGCGCACCCGAGGGTCGGATAGGGCAGTTGGACCGGTGTGACAGCTTCATCCAATAGTTCTCTCAGAGAACCCTTTCGCCCATACTCTTTATTCTCTTCTCCTCGTCGCAAGACATTCGAACACTATAGAACAGTACAATATCTTCTTAGACCTCCCACGGTGAGCAATAACATTATTCTGCACGTATAATCAAATTCTATTCCCTTTAATTCCACAAGAGAATCCTTCTCCAAACTTCAATTTCAGCATATCGAAATTGGAGAGGTCAGACGTCCGCTTTCGATCATCAACCATCTCCCAGCTATTTTCAAATATCATCATTCTACGTTATTTATTTTTTCTAATTTCATCTCTAGAAACCCTGTGGAGAATATTATTTACAACTTTCAGTTTGGCACTCATGTTCGAATTAGATTTTATTCGAGTGAGTTGGTGGTTTTTTCTGATTTCGAAATTAGAAATAAATGTTAGTCATAACGGTATCAAAAGGCGAATTCTTTTTCTGGTTATAATTTACGATGTAATCTGAATTACTAATACTTGACTGCATTTTCGAATTCAGTTTTAAATAAATCAAAAACTCATTAGCAACCACCGAAGAATAGTCCGAGTTTTCCTTTAAAATTTTATATAGTTGACTTAGTTAAGTTAAATTTCTGAAAATTTTAGAATAGCTAAACATTATATCGAATTTTTAAATTAATTTTAGTGGTAAATTTGCTAGTATTACCCATTCTCTTGCGCTTTGTTATATTTTAGCCTACTTTTCTGAGTGAATTTAGTGTCGTTATCGCATTGTTTGCCCATTTTGATTTATTAAAGAGCAAGCATTAAAAATATACTTGTTTCCGGTATCTTCAGTTGCCACAACAACGTTATAAAAAACCAGATGATCATTTCGGATACAAAGCAGCCGTCTTCAGTGGCAATTCACCGTAAATGCATTATAAAAGAATGAATTACCACTGAATACGGTTGCTTTGTAGCCAAATTGAGCATTTGGTTTTTTTATAACCTTGTTGTGGCTATTGGAGATACCTGAGGCAAGTATTTTTTAAGTGCTTGTTCCTGAAAATTTTCAGCCGTAAGACGAGCTCGATAATTCCCTGTTGAATCATCTTGATTTATTATGTTAATGATATTGTAAGTATTGTTTTTATTTTGTTATTCTTTCTGATTGTTTGAAGACGTACTGTCACCTGTTAAAAATTTTCCAATAAATATTCTTAGTTTTGACATATCATTTACAAAAGTGCACAAATTACTATATTTTGATCCAATCTTATTATTGTCTTCTTTGAATAAAAAATTGGCAGAAAGAGGCTACTTCCACCCTTTTAAGCGCAATTAATAAGAACCATATATAGAATGGAAATTTATATCGAGGACGGGGGCCAGAGGAGGGTCGTCCACGCAAGCCTCGGAAACTACAATTTTATTTCATGAAGCTTCGCTTCTGTACGAGAAGTCCTGCAATTAAAAGTAGCTTAATTTTACCACTGAGTGACAGAGGCTATTTTCATTCCGGGGATTCTCAGAAACACTTATTTGAGAGAGCTTCCGAACACAGCAGTGGCAAGAGGCGAATCAGCTTACGTATAATAACGGCCATTCATCGTTAATTATTTTATACAAAAGATATATCTGTTACTCGTGAGGTCGGCATGACGGGTTGGTGAGTGCCACTCCTTTTGCTTTGCCCGAAGCGGTTCCTCAAGCCTTTACGACATGTTTGACCCCGCCAAAATTTGAGGACGCCCTCGACTAGGTTTATAGCATTTATTTTGACACTTTCGCCCCTTCTAGACGGTGAATTTAGTGGTTAGGGTGGATGTAGGCTCTTTCTCCACACGTTCGTTTTATGCGGGGAACGTTCCATTCCGATAATAAAACTAGGCATTCTTTCCTTCTAAAGTATGCGTCATACCTGTTTCGATTAAGATAATCTCCGAGCCACAGTCCGAAAATGGCAACGAAAGAATGCTAAAAGAAGCGAGCTTAGGAATAAACCAAGTCAAACATTAAAATATAGTTAAGCTAATAGCTCATAATACTAAATTTTTAATTTTATTTTCATAGATTTTAAGTCGGAGAGAAATAATTTTTTTCTTTTGAGTTAGTTGGAAGGACATTTTTTCTGGCAAAATGTTGTCAGATTACTCTAATTGAAGAAAGAAATAGTTGCAGGGTTCAGTGTTCCCCGGAAAATCTTAGCATTCAAGCTTTATGCGTACGCAAAGGACTTCGATAAACGTTTGACGACAATCAAATTGGTTTGTAAAGGGAAACAATCGGCAAATTACCGAGGTAAAATGAACAAATAAGATGAATGCAACGAAACAGTGGATTCAGCCGTTCTTTAAAAGTTAAAGACAAAAAACTAAAAGTGGACATCAATATCGTGTAGAAACTCTGTCTAACACTAATGCTCAGGTAACTGGAAAGTCATTCAGAAATTATGAAACATAACGGAAATCGTTAAAAAAATTATTTCTTTTATATTATGAAAAAATCGAGGGCCCGTGTAATTTGGCCATCCTATTTTTACGCCGCTGAAAGATGAGTAAGTTTACCACCAATCTGTGAAGAGTTACGTAATCTAGGAATTATTAAAATTAAAGTAAAATATTTAAATGAATTGGTTTTATTTGTTTAACGAAGGAGGAAAACGATACTTCGCGTTCCACGAATTCCAAATAATCAAATCAAAATAAATTTGAAGAGACTTTTTCTCGCAAGTACGAGAACAGTTATTTGCAAAGAACAGCATAATGACATTTTTACTGGCATGACTAAAGTGGGAATAAAACTTTAAATTCTCACGATAGAAATCCTAAAAGATTGTGAACGAGAAAAATTCCCACTGATTACGCTGAGAATCGAGTTCAGTATCCTCACTTTCAACCTCGTAAAAAATAAAGAACTCTTTAAGCAGAAATAAAGAAGTTTTCTTTGGCGTGTTAACCAGCTTCTCCTTAAAACGATTTATCTAAGTAAAATATGCACCAAACACGAGTCGCGCTCCGAGCGCATCGCATTCTCAGAACAATTTTAGATCCAAATCCGAAAAGCACTGCCATGAAAGTGTGAAGCATATGAAGAAGAGTCGCGTGCGTCATAACGTACAACGGTTCGTGTTGCCTTGCTCCTTAAAATGAATAATTGAAGGGAGGAGACTTGAGAGAACTTAATAACGAGAAACGAAATGAACGACAAGCGAAACCAACCTCTTGACTGTAAAACTTAGCTCGGGGAGTATCTTGGGAGTAGAGCTAGAAAAAACAGGTTGGCTGCATGTGAGTGAGTAGAGCAATATCAATTAATGCAAACGCGGACAAAAAATATGCTAGTCGTGCGTTGGAAGAGCTAGAATACGCGGAAACATTGCGTGTACCCAGGAAGACTTTGCTGTCACGTGCAGCTTTGTTTGTGTTTGTGGTTTGCGAGTTCTAAAAATAACTTTACGATTCTCAGCAGAACAATTGGTGGCCATCTTGGTGAATCGTATTTTAAAATCTTACAAGAGACATTTACGACTGCGGATGCTAGAAAATAATTCTTTACAGCTTTCGTCTCAATGAATTGCATAGTACCACTGCATGAAACTTATTTTATCAACGTTAAAAAAGAATTTGGATAAAAATTTCCCACGTAGGAACGTCGCACAGGTACTCAATTGACATTACATGGAATTTCGGATGTTTAGCATATATATATATATATATATATATATATATATATATATATATATATATATATATATATATAGGCTTTATCGCTGAACACTCTATAGAACAATAGTTTATTTGCCTAAAGCAAACACATTCTCAACGAAGCAGGGAGACTAGAACTTTAGCAGACTCACATTCTATTATAGGAAAGTAATAATTCACAAACAGAAAGTTAATTATTTCCCATCAAAAGTAAATCAGAAGCATTTCCAGCTTTAACCAGTCGCAGATTTAGATCATGTTTTCCATTTCCACCAGATGAATGAAATCTACGTCCTAGTTTGAGGAATTTATTCGCTTTTTTTACGGCTGAAAGTCGTCCTAGACCGCAGCTATAAATGAACGACCGTTAAATCATCAAATGAGAGGGTAGTATTATAGACTAGTCACGAAACAAATCCACGGCTCGGCTTTCACTTCCGAGAACCCATTTCCCGAGTAATAGCCTAAAATCGACCTCATACAACACGCGGAATCCTTTTTTTAACGAGGCCATTTAGGCTGAACCGAAAGACCACACCGAAAGATTTAAACTGATCCACTCGCGCTTCTTTGCAGGAACGCCAGTTTCAAGAGCTCGTTCTAAACTTGGTCGAAACCTAGTTTTTTTTGGAAAGAGTGGATTTCTTCCTTAAATATCTTTATTTTAAATCTCTCGGGGGACTTTGGGGAGAGGGGGGATTTTTATGTTTAAGCTGCTTAAAAAGGTGTCATCCCAGTTGTGTATAAGAGTTACTGTATTTATGTAAATAAGCGGATAGTTTTCATTTTGGGAGCTAGTCCTTTTGTTTTGCTGTAATATTATTTTTCAATTCATTTTGTTGGAGGTGACACAAACGAATTGACTCTACAGGAAGACCAATTATTTGTAAAATTTAATTAATTCGTTATCGCGGAAAATAAATAATTCAACGTTTCAGTTGTCATTCTGAAGATTTTTGTTATCTAAATGATGAAACTCATTATAACTCATCTACAATTTCAGAACTTTTTCAACCTATTAGCCTTAGCTGATAATTTAAAGTTTATCAACACTATTGTTTCTAAACAAGGCAGCATTGAGACTTAGGTTCTGAGCAAATATTATATCAGTTCGCTTGTATTGAAACACATGCGCATAGCCATGAATATGAGGTTGTAATCCTTTTGAATGCTTAATTCATTGATTAAAATGATCATCAATCATTAATGAAGTTTGACTAATAAAATAATATGTTCGAATTATTTTCAGAGGAATTTTAGTCAAATTAATAAGGAGCTGAACAAATTATTAATTAAATACATTTAAAAGATACAAATCTTTAAACTGTGCTCGGAGAAAATATCCGCTATAATTTAAATTGAAGTTAATCACAATGTCTGCATTACGACTGGTTGGTAGGAAACTTGATGATAGCTTCCGTTAAATTAGACGAGTGTGTTTTATATTACGTATGTACCACTGTCATGGAATAAAAATGAAGTATCTTATTGGTTCATTAAATACTCATCATTACGAAAATAAGAATAAGCAAGCCTCGGTTCTGGTATTTTGGGTCTACGACAATTTAAGTTACGGTAATTTAGTAAATAAATAAATTAGTACTGAGTGGTTTTGGGACTTGCTCATATGTTATAATTTAAATGATGCCTGGTTTTGATTAGTGAATAATCGTTTCTTTAAATTATTGCCATCAATTTTGTCATTAAATTTTTCTTGATGCTCTCGTAGATGGTTCATGAGTACTAGCTGTCGTTAAACTTGGATGAACCATGAACAATTATTGTTTTTCTACACTTCCGCAAGTATAAGTATCTCTGATAATATTTACGTAAATTAACCTCAATCCTTTGTGTATACGCTATTGTAGGAGTCCCTAACTGCGGTGGTGAATGAAACATAATCTCCTTTCCTCCACTGAGTCCTCAGTTTCAACGCCCGCGTAAAATATTCCATTCTTGCTTGGAGAAGGAAGGGAAGTAAGAAGTGGGTTTTTTTGGCCTTAAGCGCCGTGTCACATCACAAACATCGGGATAATCGGCCGACAACAAACGAAAAGGCTTTGCTTTGAGGGGAACCTCGGAGATGTGTGTGAAACGAAAATAGCCGAAACAAGAGGTAATATACATGTCTTTTTCCGGGTCGAGGTTTTAGGCGCATCGGCTTCAAAAAGCAATCTTCTCCAAATTGAGGTGTTTGCTGGACTCGAGGAAATGACACGGAAGATAATTGGATTGGTTTCTTTCTGATGTTTTTTCGTTAATTCCTTTCCGCTTTAGGAGAATCACATCATTTAATACCTATAGTATCTCCGATTGAGGCATTTTTTTCGGAGAGCTCCAATAGATTTTGAAGGAGATTTAACGCTGTGGTAATACAAAAGCATTTTATTTATGAGCTTTTATATTCGTCTTATCTTTAAAGTTAATGTCTGTAGTTCGATAAACCATTTCTAAAGGAAGAAAACATTCCATTCACCTCCTTATACAATATTTTCGTTTAGTTTAATCTGCTAGCTTATATCTTTAATTCGAATACAAATATCCAAATCAGTTGCTTTGACGTTAAAAAAATCGTTTTACTACTATTCCTTATTTTATGTTTTTTCACAGGCAATATTAATTACAGGAGCAGAATATTTATTTCTATTTCAGAATGACGCAACGGTCGTAATGATCACTTTGGTTTGATTTGCAAAATTCGATTATCATTTCATTTAAAATTTAAATTCACTGAACGGTAAAACTTCTCGTTCAACAATGTGACAAATTTCTATGCCCTTCCCAACTTTTGTAGTTAGTACAGTTGATTCACTCATGATTAGGTACATTCGCTTAAAAAGACCCTACGGAATATTATAAATATGATTTGAGACCAAAATTATTCACTGCTCGACATGAGGCTGCATTGCTTTTCTCCCTGAGAGTCTCGCTTCTAAACGTATCTTTGGTTTCTGAACTTTTTTACCGCGCTGTTTTGGTCTCAAACCGGGAAAGATTCCTGTTCAAACGAGAAACTCTAGAAGAAACAAACAGAAAGATATACAGACAGACATACATACATACATACGCACAGATTAAGTCACGGCCACTATTTCTGTCTTGTGCCTGAAGGGGGCTGTAGGGAGTCTCCAACGATGAAATTTGTTGAAGGCAGTGGAGTCTGCAGCCCGAGGATGTGAGGAGAGGGGAAAGAAGCAGGGTGGGATGGAGGAATGAGACAAAAAATAGATGTAAAAGAAAGGGAAATGGAAAAGAACGGAAGAATTAGAATATGGAATGAGTGGGTGGGTGGGATTTAAAAAAAGAGGGAGGGTGGATCTACACGTGTGGAGAGTTCTCGGTGGAAAAGAGAAACAAAAAATTAAGCGGAGAGCGGATGAAGGCATGCCGTTAAAAGAAAACAAAAGCCCTCAGATGCAAAGAATGTTCCTATCCCAACTTGCATCTTTATATATAATCGCTAATACAGCAATGAAGGGATAAGGATGGGAAATCGGATGAGGAGAGGAATGCATTCGAAGGATCTAATTGTAAATCTAAGAAGGATCTAATTGTAAATCTAAGAAGGATCTAATTGTAAATCTAAGAAGGATCTAATTGTAAATCTAAGAAGGATCTTAAGGGCGAAATATATATTAATTTAAATGAAAAGAGGAGAATTTTTACTCTATACTGTAGAATAATACAGTACCCACCCCTTATTCTCGATTAAGCTAAAGAATTTTCCAAAAAGGCTGCAGGATATATTGTTAAGGAACACTATAAACAGTACATTCAGAAACTTAAACCACCCTCGAATTTCGCTACATAAATAGTAGAAACCAGCCCAGTTTTTTCCTATGTTTATATCAATTATAAGATATGATCAGTTATTAGTATGTTACGTGCAATGAAAATTCATGAAATAATCCGAACGTTCGATTACTTTATGAGCAATTACAATATATAAAAAATTCATCAATATTATCCGAAAGTTGAATATAAAGATTGATAAATGGTAAACTTGGTAATCTGATGAGATTATTTTTAAATTAAATATCCCCGATAGCAAATAAGAATGGTTATGAAAACAAAACGGAGAGCTTAAATACGTCAAAATAATTAAAAATATTCCTTAGCAACCCGTAGAAAAATATAATACACTATTTCTGGTAAATTGTACATCTATTATTGTGGCAATACCCTACTTTATGATAGATGTAATGAAACCTTAATATCGCCATGATTGTTCTAAACAAAAGGACGAAAATGGCCTGCGGCTTTAAGGAGAGTCTCCAACCGACAAGTAGATAGAGCTTTCCGCGGATGGTCACGTTAATAGCGAAATGAACCGGTGTCGTAAAATTCGATTCTAAGGATGGATGCACGTGGGAGATCTGGCCGAAGGATGGTTATGACCCGAGATTCCTGACCCTCGGCGATATAAAATGTGTCCATCTATTAGATAACGCTAAATGACCAATCCCTGGCGTTTAGATTTTGGAGAAGGATGAGAAGTTTTCTGCTTAAGTTTCTCTTTCGTCTGGTGTATAAACTTAAATTCCTTTTGATTCACGAAGCACAAAAAATATCGTCGAATCTTCTTCGTAATATAATGCAGCGACATAAGCTCAAAATACGTCATATGATTTGTCACAATTTCTTATTCGTTTTATGTGAGGATAATGCTGCGCGTAGTTTATCGAACAGTTCTTACGTCCCTAGTTTTTGACAACGGCTGGGTCAAACTATTAATACATTAAATTAAATTAACAAATAAATAAAGCCTTAATAGAGTAGAGTCGGGCCTTAGTGGTGGTCAGTGTGTCTTATTTCCAACGCTAGCTTCACGAGTTCGAATTCTACTTGTATCCTGTGTGTGTGTGTATTTTTGGCTAATCAACCTCTTCGATTATTTTAGCTACTTGTATCCGGCTTGTATGTACTCGCCTTTGTTATCGTTGTAAAGAGGGCGTGCTTTGCTATTTATGGGCTGTTTAAAATAAATAAATAATGTTTAGCTTTGGGGAACTACAACAAACAATTAGTGTATTTTTCGGATTGTCTTTATACGCATAGATAACATTTTCACATTATCATTTAAACTGCTGGAAAATATATATCGTAGGGACTATCAAATGAGATAGTAGATCTTATCAGAAGCCCGACATATCTCGATAGGCTGGGTAGCGAGAATAAGATTCGCGAGAACGACTGTAGGACGGGGCGATATAGAGGATCGTTTTTCCCTAGGACGATAAGAGAACATAATAGGAAAACTAGGGACTTGTACTACACTGCATCCACTGCCACTCACCAATAAGATGACTTGCAGGGTATCATGTAGCTGTGTAGATGAAGATGAATTATGGATAGAGTGCTAAAACATGAAAAGCTTACGTTGTGACGGCTTTTTAATGGCTACAATCCAGAATAGTACATTTCCGATGCACAGATTTACCGAGGAGCGCACATAGTAAGTACCCTAAATAGTCCAACATTTAGTAATTTTCATTAATCCGAGTCGGTATCTTATTGTGGAATTATCGTGTCAGTCCTCCCCAACCAACGTAATTGTTTTCTTAGGGAATCTAGGAACTATTTCAGGCTATAGTTATGCATCTAAAGTTCCACGATAAAAACTGGTTGTTATAAAGCTTTTGGGCATAATCACTCTGGTATTTGAGCCAATAAAATAGAAACGATGATATGTCAGTATTTTTGCATTTTTATATTTCATAACACCCATTGAATTCGCTGCGCAGTTCGGTCGGATATAGCCTTGTTGAGACAATTCTCTCCCACTTATGGTTTTGCCACCATCTTAACCTCATAGAAAGTTAAGCAGGAGGCCGCGAATTCCTCTAACACCTAAAGACGCCGTCTGCTTTTGCTTCCCGACCCACTCCTCCTTAGAAAGACTCCACGGGGAGAAGATTTGAATAAATTTGCATGAGGAGGAGGGGGAGTAGGGAAAGACGGAAAGCCAGGCGAAAGAGGATGTAGAGGGAAGAGGAGGAAAGGAGCGAAGATTCTCGTATTCTAATCTCCACCCTCGACGGCACACGCCTGGCTCTGCTCCTAAGACACGGTGGCCTTATGCGGTATGACCATCGCTTTTTATCCGACTCTTTCTCCGAAGCATCCAGGTAGAGGAAAAGACTGCAAAAATTATTCAGGTTTCATAGAGACAGAGAAAGGCAAAAACGCCTCTTCATTTGAGTTTTAACTACGAACAGTGACTTTCTTCGGGTAAGTTTTACACTTGTTACGATTTTTAGCACGTTTTCTTAAAAGAAAAAAAAGTGCTAATGTGATCACGCTGAGTGCCCGTCTGTCGGTGGACAATCAACTTTTTTGTTTTAAGAGATATTTGAAAAATTCTTTTGGAATTAGAGTGTTCTTATTAATATATGAATATTCCACCGATTGGACCTTCAAGTAGTTCATAGATTTTTCGCTAGGTGACTTCGAATTAGGAAAACTAGGAAACTTGGAAATGGTATTGTGTCCAATCCACTGAAGCTACATAAGTGAAGTTTTCACTGATGGGAAGGTCTAGTGAGAATATACATCCCGAAGGTGCAGGTTGTTCCCACCCCAAAAGGAGAGGCAAATCAGAACCGTTAAAATTTTTAAGAAAACGTGCTTCCACCACTTGCTTTAGCAAAGATATCTTACTTGTTTAGTTATATGAGGACAAATACAAAAGAAGAAAATAAAATGTTTACTAACTCATGCATTTGGTAAAATAAATATTGTTAAATAAATGCAAAATATATTATATATATAAAGCATGATGAGAAATATGCAAAAATAAAAGAATAAAGAAAGGATAAAGGAAAGGAGTTATAATCTATTAAGGCGATTCATTAAGAAAACGTGAACGTTCCACGTTGGACGATTACCACTACTTTGCTGTGACTTACTCTGAAAGGATTGCATACTGAACGGCTTCATTAGATCACCAGATACAAGTGCAACCGAAAAAGCTGAGTTTTTAAACCACTAAATTTATTGCAGATTTTTTCTTACCGAAATATTCACTCGAAGTTATCGTTGAAAGGCATTTCATACGACAAAAGATTCGGCTTCAATTTTTATAGATGACTAATAACGATTTACGTTTCATATCTACGACTCTCCATTTGATAAAAGAATGAGCTATTTTTCAGTAAATTGATTTTAAATTTGGATTATCCAAAATATTTAACAAAAATTTCACTTATGGTCTGCTCTTGGCCGTGCTCGTATCCCTCAAGTTCTCAGTACTATCATCACGGAATTGAAATATCTCGTAGTCACTGTCCTTTTCGTGCTATATTTGTTGTTAAGACAACAATTGTGATTGATGGAATAAAGCGATCCGAAGATCCCACGCAGACAGGCATAAGCTGTAAACTGTAAAATTGTGATTATCTTGAACGTTTAAATATAATAGTAATAAATAAATAAAGAAAATAATACCCGAAAATATTAAGTTCAGAGAAGCATTCATTCATAAATATTATCTCGTGATATTTTTACTCCAAGAAATTCACTTAAATTCTTCTCAATATTTTTTTCAATGGAATGTTCTATGACGGTTTTCTAGCGTCTTATTTTCCACAGAGGGTGGAAAGAAAAGAATTCCTAGAAATAGTTGTGATAGAGAGAAATGTTGCGAATAATGGAAAGCAACAAAAAATGGAATAGGTGAGAGGAGAGAGAATTATGTTCCTTTCTGGAACTATTTAAGACCTGCTCCGTGACAGGCAACTCAGTGTTTTCTTCCTTCCTGCTACACAGCTTCCTTTTCATTGTCTCTGGCTACTCTGCGCCGCTTTCTGCGTACCGCCAACGCTTCCAACCCACTCGGCTCCGTCTCCGCTTAAAGACTTGACCGCGGTTATCACTCAACTCCTAACTGGAGGATTTGGAGTGGGGAAGGTGTTTTCGCATCCTTGTACTTCTTCCCTTCCGCATGCGGGCGACTTACATTTGCATCTCTCGACAGTTTCGTCGGTTTCCTCAGATTTCGCTCAAATCTTGAAATGCCATCTTTCCCATGGAATTCTAAATGTTAAATGGGCAGTCCTTGCGCCCGCTGGATTACAAAGACGGATCTCAAATTCTCAGTTTTGAGATTCGATTGACTTTAAGACTCATCTGTTTAATATTTTTTTCGATCCGATAGCATAAAGTTGCGAGAAAACTAGAACATGTATCTCGTTAATAAATTCAGGCTCCACATTTTGGAATTTACTCATGATACAGGAGAAATTTAATTATGTAATTCAACGAATTATTTATTAAAACACGTCCGGTTCCGAAACGAAAGGTGATGATGCTACGACTGTAGCAAAACCGGTCGTGTTTTTGCTAAATAATTCGTGCAAGATATATATGTAGTTTAATTTCTGCTGTATTAGAACAAGTATAATACGTATTTTTGACGAAGAAAGCATCATTGAGGGGTTTTCTTTGCCCGATGAAGTGATCGGAATTTCAAATATATTTTCGCATAAAATTGTTTAAAATACAAAAAAATAATGACAGTAAAATTTAAGAATAAAGACGTGGCTTTTTAAGAAGTGATGAGGAAAATTTGAAACACAATCGATATTATAATTCCTTTTTCACGCACGCTTTGTTAACATCTTTCGATTGCTCAAAATCGTACTTCAGTTTAATAGGAAATTATTTTTAATTTATTTAGTTAATAAAATTTTTATCTTTTTAAATAGTGTATGTTGCGCAGAAATCCGCCCTCTCTCGTAAAACGTCTGCAGATAAATACCAAACAAGAAATATCGAACGCGGTTACATCTGTATCACACATCTACCGTAAATCATACGTCGACCATTATCTCGTTAAAGATATCGATATGTCTTAATTGTCTTTCTATAAATGACTTTTATAAATGCTGATTCTCGAGATGCATATCGCCAACTTAACCCAGACAACATTGTCGCTCTTAAGATGCGGCATGGTAATTACGCCGCATCTTAAAGAGAGACTGATTACAACGCGTCGATCTTCCGCCACGCACTCCTCATTCGCGTGCCTAATAAATATTAACACAGCGAGATTCGTTTCGTTTACCGATCTTCAACCCGAGTCGTGTCGCTTCCAGTATGGCAGACGGCGTGACGAATTCACTTCCTTAGCAACTCACTTTGATCATGAAAGGTGACTGAAGGGCCTACGACTCCGTCATCACGCTGACGCAGCCGGCGTCAGAGCTGTCAAGAGTGAGTGAGTGAATTATAGCAACGCGGAACCGAATAAATAAACCAATACGCGAGAGCTCATTTTATGGCTGGCCTGAGTTTCTTTCTCAGATATTACGGGTTGAGAAAAATATTTGCCAGCTTTATTTATGTACTATACCTTACAACCAGAACTTTTCAATTTCTCGTGGTAGATTATATTATGTCAACAGAAATACAAACTTCTTCAGTTTACATTGAAAAAAGTACAGCGGTCCCACAATTTTGAACCAGAAATACAGTTACGGCAGATGTTTCTAATAACGTTGCATACTCGAGATTTTGCTATAATGAACCTAAACTTTCAAATGAATTTCAATGAGGACTAACATGTTCATCATATCAACAAATTTCCATAGAATTTGTCTGAAAGTTGTAATTATTATTTGTTCATAATTATCTAGCTCATCTTCAAGGAAGTTTTCATCAAATAAAAATCGTAATTAGACAAGTCATTTCGCCTAAATATTTGCTCCGTATTTTAAATTCTGATTCTTTTTTACTCGAACAAGAATGTTTGTTATCTTTTTTCAACATTAACGCGTTGCATCAATTGAAATATTAAATTTTATAGACTTTTTCACGTATTGCTATTTTGTGACATCATTTTGAATGTTGTTATTATTAATATTTTTTTAAAAACCATGTCGGTAATCTATATTCAAGTTTTATGAAAACTAAGATACTAATTGTAAGTACAGTTATGAAATAGAGCACCGCTTTAAGAAAGGGTTAATTTGGAAGAAATATCCTTTATAAATTGAAATTTCCAAGATGAAATATATTACGACCATATTATCAATCAAGTTTTCCTTCACATGAAACAATATCTTCTCTTGAATTGGTCTTTAACCTTGCTTTCGTTTTATTAAGATGTTACATGACACGACATCAAAGACAAGGCGATAAGACCGTCAAAAGAAGGTGGGGAAAGAAAGTATTTACCGAGCGGCTGGGGTTTCCAAGTCACAACAGATTTCAGAGCTGTTTTTTTCCTTGCCGTCCTCCACCTCAACCTCTCTCTATTCAATTGCGAATAATAATCCTTAATCCCTAGGTCCAGTCACCTGAGAAACCGCTGAAATGGCCACACATACGTGACACATCCGAACCTCGTCAAACAAATGACGATAAAACTTTAATCTGCCTATGGTGAACGCTGCCTCCTCGAGTCAATTACGGGGCATTTTAAGCATCTAAAATCTAAATTTATTTTCAAATATTCAGTCATTATTTTAGAATAGCAATCGTGTCACACGATAAAAATATTTTACGTCATTTTAAACTTTTAATTGCTATATTTAACATCTTCTCCGGTTTTGCAAACTACTTATCAATAACTTCTACATTAATTGCTGTTTAAGAAAGTAAAAAGATTAATCTGGTGTAAATTCTTATGCGCTTTAGAAAAAAGATGTAAATTTAATACGAATTAATTATTTTGAGATTGCGTTTGTATTACTAATATTTTAAGAGAGAAATTCAATTCTCTAAAGTCATAATGATACATTAGAACATTACTGTAGCTCTAACTCGATAAAATGACTATCTATCTGATGAACCAAGTATATTCTTAGTCGTTTAACCTTCTTTCATATTTAATAATTATAAATGTCGAGATTAAAGCCTCAGACGATTTTGTAGTTATATATGAGCTGCATTTCTCGTAGAGGAATGATGCTCCTTGGTATCTTCTAAACACAATGCTAAATCTCAATGAAGAATTAATTCTCATATTGCGCAAGAGATACTTTGTTAACTGTTTACTCATTCACTGTGCGATCTATCTGTTCGTCAATAGGCTGGTTCGGCATATGGATATGGTTACTGTAGTCAATAAATTAGAATATTTTAGTATTTATTCGCATTATTGATTCGTGATATAACCTCGGAGAAGGCTCAAGAAGCTTAATTACCGGACAAAAGGTAAGGACTTGTTTTCTCGAATGAATTATGCCTCTTCTTTATCTCAGCGCGTCCGTTCGAGTAGAAAGACTAACCGCCCATTGAAAATCTTAGCCTCATCTGCAGTTTTCACGGTGGTCTCACACAAAACAGAGAGATAATAATTTCCATGAGAATCTTAAGGAGACCTCCATGAATCTCGGAGTCAAACTCCGCGGACAAGCATTCGAACTTGGGCAAATAAGAAAATGAAAATTTAGTACGTTAGCAAGAAACAAAGGTGTTGGAATGACTTTAATGCATGATCGCATAAATCTGAAATTAAAATTTGATATTTGAGAAGGAGAAAAAATCTTGCACTTGACCGGGAATCGAACCCGGGTCTCCCAATTTGCCGGATAGGTGCACCTATCCGGCAAATGGGGAGACCCGGGTTCGATTCCCGGTCAAGTGCAGGATTTTTTCTTCTTCTCAAATGTCAACATTTTAGTACGTTAAGTGAGGAAAATAGCACAAATGTCAAGGAAAACTTAAATCCGATTTATAAGGACCAAATCCGCTAAATGCAAATGAAATATTTTAAAAGGGACGTAGTCGGATTGTCAATTATCGTTAACTCATTTCCATTCGATTGCATGAAATCAGAATATATTACTGTTATCCACGAAACTGGGTGACTTATTCCCTAATCGCTATGAGCTAATAGCTTGCAACTGCAAAACTTAGGCAAGGGTAAACTCACTTTTGAAAACATTTTATGTACGCGTTTATGATACGACCGAAATTCTTGGCAATTATTGTTGACTAGAAATTTATCGGCTTATTTAACTCTTAAACTGCGCGACAGCATATGGTGTCTACTCCATTTTCGATTACCCGAGAGGCATTTCTTTCTAAAGTGAAAATCAGTCAAGCTTTAAATTTTATCACAATATATATATCATCGGAATCGTCATTTTCACCAACGACAGCTCACGTGGTGGCACGTTGCCGTAACTCAAACTTATGAATGAATCGCTGCAGCAGAGAGGTTCTCGCGCCCATCATTGTCATATGTTATGTTGCAAAAAGCGAAATTTCCACCGTTTCCTTTGCAATTCATTTAAAATATCACCAATGCATAGAAATATTTACGTTTCGTTTGTGATCTAGTATGACATACTTTAACACTATTAGTGTATTTTATTTATGGCATGATAAATCAAAAGCTTAATGAAACGCAGAAAAAAAACTGATTATATTTAAAATATTAAAGGTCGATCAAGTATTTCGTATCTTTAGTGAAACGAGTTATAATTTACAGACTGTTCTTTTTACAATAAAATTAACCAAAGGAGGCGTCACTTCGTGGAACTACATTATACAAATGAAATCAAACTCACTATGTGAATTTCCACTTCATTTTCGAGACAGGTTTCACAATAACTACTGCATCATCAGGCCCGATTATGCAGTATTATTATGAAACCGGCCGCGAAAATAAATTAACGAGAAAATTTACTTATATTTTTAATCAAAGGAAATGATATTTTCTTGCTAAAGACTTTTGCTGCAATTTCTTGAAATAATCCATCGGAATATTTTGAAATTTTGAAATCTCTGAAAAAAGTTCTCTAAAGAAACGATAATGTATACGGTGGACAATTATTTTCCTATGAAAAATTCCACGTTTTAACGCTCACAACGTGTATGTACAGCCCTCACACACCGAATTAGCGTTTGTCGGATTGTTTCATCGGAATATGGAAATATTCAAGAAGTGCTTTTGTTTCGAAGATTCAAAAAAGATTAGATTTTTACATTAATTAATTTGAATGTATTTAGTAAGCTTTCTTGCGTTACGACGTTGCCATTGCCATTAAAATTAACATCGTTAACTGAATGTTAATCTATTATCCCTACCTATGGGCATAAAATCGAAGCTATGGAATACATCCATGCTCAGTCGATCGTAACTTTCATGCTCCCGCGAACCTATTCTCCAGAGAACCTACTTCATAATCTATTACTTGCAGCAATCCTTCAAGTGCCTGCTTACGTAAGGAAGGGATTAAATCTCAAGGTCTTCAGTGTAACATGTGGTGCTCTTCTCCACATTATAACGTCTTAAATCCTTCTTTCGTCAAAGTAAACCCTTTCCTCGCTCTTGAAAACCACTGCCGTTCTGAGGTTTTCCGAGAGCATCTTTTTAGGGTATTTCAGCAAGGAAAAATGCGCTTTCAATCAAAGTATAAATGAAGTGCCAAGGTATTTATCTCCAAGAATAATGCTTTTTGCTACGGAAAGGAAATATAAAAAAATAGGAGGCCAAAAAGCATAACCAAGTCCTCTAAATTCTTAAATATAATAAAAAATAAAGCAATCTTTTATTGCTTGCATAAGGTAGTGATGCACCTATCGTGATATAATGTGAATATCATCCATGCATACATATAGGCATTTCATTCTGTAGACATTTTGGTATTAAAATAAAGTCACCATTGATGTAACCATGAGAGCTTTGGAAAATTGAAAACAAGCTGCCTTATTTATTTGCATAATGGGCGATAGTATCAATTGCGTATGACATTTCGCAAGTATATAATTATCATTATAATGTATTGAAACTGCCGAAGAAAATAATATCACCCTGGCTTGAATTTCGATTCATTTTAAATAAATACAGATTACAGATGAAACCTGTAAATATCCTAATAAATTAATCTCAGTAAAGAAGAGATTCTAGGTCAAACTTGCTGTTAACTATATCTTAGTTAATGGATTTTTCTGGGTTTATTTAAGTTTAAATTATTGGAAAATTTTTCATTCTGTTACAGTGAAAAATAACCCTAAGACGTCAGTAGATATTTTACGACTTTCTTAGGAACAAAATTAAATCAAAGAGCCTCGAAATACCGACCTAACTGGTGCGAGTATATATTTGCACTTGCACCCAGACCAGAAAAAAATATTTACTCGCTCGAACCGCAAGACGAAACGATATGTAAAAGAAAGCGAAAAGCCTCTGCTTTCTCCTCACCAGTATCTTTGGAACGTGTGCATGACGCTTTTGCTTAGAGAACGTCTGGTCACGTTTCGAGCGGAAATAAAAAAAACAACCGGGAGAGGAAGACGAAGAAAACAGTCCATTCTGCTTTCTCGAGGGGAGGGTAGGCCACTCCCGACCACATGGGAGAGCGGAAAAAGGTGTCTGTCTGAACTAAAAACCGAGACACGCCACCCGCTTTACGACATACGCGTCAAATAATTCTCCCGCAAAAAGTTTTTATCATTCCGCGGATGACCTCCAATGGGGGAAGCGAAGGTTATGAGCATTTGCGGGCAACAGTCCTCTCGTGCGGAGTCGGAGGAAGATCATAAAAAAAATTGACAATAGGAACGAGTGAGGTGCAGCAGACGAAGTAATACGCCTGCAGCGCTCTCTCCAAGAGATGCTGAAAAGTGTTATCGCCACTATTACTGTCATGTTGAAAGTGCGCATTGAACGTATAGAGGGGAATAAAAGAGGGGGATGAGGAGAAGAAACAAATCGGAATCGAAAACCGAAAGGTAAAAAAGGAATTGTAAGAGAGAGAGAGAGAGAGAGAGCATGTAGTCACTGCCTCCTTCGAGAGCCGCCATCTCGGTGAATCATGTTTAAAAAATATTTTAAAGTTAGAGTTATGGTAATGGAACATTATTATCATCGATTTATTCCACGATATTATATATGAGGATCATATATGAACAAGCCACCTGCTTAATTTCTTGAATATAAAACATAGGCCGGGCTCGAAAATTCATTTTTAAATTTTCCAATGAGACTTGACAAAACTATATTTCTTTCCTCCTCCTTACTTCCGCGCAAATCTTCTCGATTCGTGCTTGAATAATCCGTTGTTATTTATAACGTCGCCAGAAAAACAAAAAGGACTGACTCAGCCCATAATTAACTAAAAACTCGCTCGAATTACTATTGCTTCTATAACTGAATTTTACCGACTTGCATCAAAACGGATAAAAGATTACGGTTTACAGAAAGCTCCCAGAACAATCTGAATATTCGCTTTATCACCGTGGTGGCATCTCCCCCATCGAAAATGTTTATTTCCTAATCTTCCTTTCACTCTCGTGCAGAACAGCTGGAGAATGCGTCGCAGCGGGCGATCTTTTTATGAATCGTAGACGAAGGCGAAGAATGAGTTCTCTAAAACTATCAGTCCTCTCCATTTTCGCTCAAAAGTCGTCCAAAAAGCTAAGATGGATGACTCGTAGCGATCCATCTAATGGAAGATATACCAAACATTGAAGAAGAAAACGTGATACGCGACCACGATCGCTCATCCTCGATAGATTTCTCGTGCGACACTTGGAAGTTGGGAGCGCTTGAGCGATGGGTCTCCTCTGTCTTTGCTCGGGGCATTTCATAGAGAGCCGCTCATAGATGAGGAATTAAGAAGCCAAAATAAAGAAGGTAGGGGAAAATTTTTATCTCGAACGGAAGAATTTTTCCCTTCTCCCCCAGGTTTTATGATCCGGCACGTACCTTCAGGAATACATACTTAGATACATTATTTTCCAATTAAGGATATCAAGGATTTTACGTTTTGCCAACGCGAATTAGAAACACGATCCAGGTTTATAAAATATAAACGTTAACTTTGCCCATGAAGGTTACTTCTCGACTCATTCCAATCCGGGACCACAATGATAATAAGTATTTTGTAGAAAGTTCTTAATTGAAATATAGTGATTCTGACAAAACAATTTAGATTGTAATTTATAAATGTTATTTTATTGTTGGATTTATTGGACAGCCTATGCATATATGAAACAGCCCATGGTATTGATCAATCATTGTTTATTTCTGGTTAAAATGCAGATAATGTAACCTAGAGTGCCTCAATATTAAAATACGTTAAAGAGACAAAACTGAATTTAAAATATTCGCTTCCTATTTAAATCGATCCATATGTTCTCTCGTAATTGAAGGTCAATTTTTATCTCATTTAACTACCTATGAGATATTCTTACGAACATTTTTCTTATAATAGATAAGCGTAATCCTAGCTTTGCATTACAGTTACAGACAGTAATTTGTGTTAAATAGAATTAACTCCTTGAGCGTAAAATTATTTATTATTTTTTATTTATTATTATTATTTATAGACATTAATTTAGTTATTTTAGATCTTATACTATATAATATGCAACATATTATATTTACTCCGCGCCAAGGGCATATTTTGACTGGTGTATATTTGTTTTAAAAAATCAACTACTTCGTCGTTTAAAGTTCTCCAATAGACCTTTAAGAAAGTAATGCAAATAAACAAAGAAGGAAATAAAGTGAACAATCGACGTTTGAATACTAGTGACGAAAAGCTAATTTGAAAAAGTACTGAACAACAAAGGAACCGCACGACTTGAGTTCGTATGAAAGGGAAAGGAGTATGGGCGTCGGTCGTATAAGATGGCGTTGCTTTAAGTGAGAAAGCGTTGGTGACTTTCATAAGCTCGGACAAGTGGAATGAGCGATGGGATGCGCGGAGAAGACACGTGATCGACCCCTTTCGTGACATTGGGTTCTCTCTCTCTCTATTCCCCTTTCTCTCCTTTCTTTTCCCTATTGTTGGCTCAGAAGGACGTCTCATGGGATCCTAAGGAGAGAAAGATGAGAGAGATGAGCAGTGCTCCACTCAGGTCGCATTCCTAGCAAACCTTTCTAAAGACAGTTTTATTTATTTTTCTCTCCTCGTAAAAACGCAGAGAAGGAAAGGGAATGAGCTTTTATTCTTCCTATTTATTCTTTCGTAATAGGAGAGTAAATGGTTAAATTCTAGCCGATTGATAAATGCTACATCGATTTTTTAAAGAATCACTAGACACTCCCAATTTATATTCTTCGAAAAATGATGTTGTCTAGGCATCAGATTATTATTGTCGGACTTGATTCAGAAATAATTTCAGTGAATAGAGACTGTGCAGGCATAATAATTTTAAATCGCCGCTTGTAATTATTTATGAACCTAAGATATTATCCTAAACAGCTTAATTTTAATGAAAAAATAAAACCTGTTCATAAAAAAATGCTTTTAATTTTTTCAATGAAAATAGAAATATTATATTTGAAAATTAATTAACTGAAATCTTTTTTGCAAGATTAATTCGTGTGCAACAAGGTTCAGGTGAATTAACGACAGATTTTAACGGTCAACAGAACTCACTTATCGGTAACAACCGAATAGGATTATAAAATAAAATAAAACGCTTTACCGCAGATTGAAGATATTCCGACTTGAGAACATTCGGCGATAAAATACTTTTTATAAAGAACCACCCAGATAAAGCGTCGCGAATCATTAAGGGCAAGATTTACTTAACCGTTTCTCGGTAAAAAACCACCGAACTAGTTGCAATAATTCCCATTTTCTTCCTGTTCAAATCACCCAGCCTCCTGTATTCAAACGAAAGCTGGAAAGAATTCAAGAATCGTTAGGCATCAGCACTGCCTTTCAATCCCTACTGCAAAGCCATTATTTCAGAGATGAGAATATGGAATGGAAACCTATTGCATGAATATCTTCCCTAAAAGCTAAATCCGACGAGCAATGGAGCTTAACTTCAACGAAACTAATCGTTTGCCTACCGTGAAACGTTCTTTCTTCGACCATAGACGCGACCGAAGTTGAAAAATAAAAGTATCTGGAAGACTTCATCTTTAAAAATACCGTCTCGATGTATTCAGCTTTCCTTCCTTCAAGTTTTTCAACTCTCTCTAACAGATCAAAAATAGACCTGGCCGATTTGTTTAGATACACGCGTGGAACGGGCGACTGTCAAAGCGAGGCAGGCGCAGGCCACGTACAAGTCAAACACTTACGCGTTAGGCGTATAAACATTGCGCTTGAATGCAAGCAGTCCGAACCGTGGAATTGGTGGACGGAGAGAAACGGTCGTGGGAGGGAGGATGAAGAAAGGGGTTGGGGAGGAATGGTAAACGATCAAGCACGAGGAGAAGATTTATGGCGCTATTAAATATATTTGGGTCATGAGTTTGAAAAAATGACGCGGTAAATTAGGGGACGATTCTCAATCATATGCAGCCAACTCATCAAGGGAAGATTTGTTTATCGTAGTTCGAAAAGAGAGGCAATTGATCATTTCAAGGGAAAGTATTTTCATTTTCAAGTAAATTTTATTTCTTTTAATTAATAAGTATTTCTTACGATAGCGTGGGATACAGTCGAACCTCTATAAACCACAGAAAATTTTCTAGTATAAGTTGGTAAATGTTTTTTACGATTTTTAAGTTTTTTTTTACTTTTAATTTTACTCAGCCGTGAAATTATTCTGCATCTCATTCAGGAATAATTATCGTGTTTTGTAAATGAAACAAATACGACGAATTTTAAATGTCTGGAAACAAAGAGGGTCGAATATATTTTTTTAATTTTCTACGTTTACCCGTTAAGAAGTTTTTGCTGTACCTTAATGGAGAAATGATTAAATTCTTCGTCTATTGTAAGACAGCTCAGAGAGAAAAATACTGCACTGAATCATTATAGCATTTAACAGTCGTTTAACCACATGTTTGAAAAAGTAGCGAGCTATTATTCATTTATACCTACTTGAATTAGGATTCATATCGCTCATGCATCTATAGTAATTACACGGAATTTAACTTCTGCTATAATTTTGATCCTAGAACTCCGCAATTATTCGATAAATAACCGAGACGAGCTTAATGCACGCTTCTACCTCGAAAACATCGAAACTGTTTTTAAAATGAGATCGGTACTGCTAAATCTCCTGACGGAAACATTGTACCTAAGTAAGATTTATTATGGAATCTGATTTAAAGGACGTTTAAAAACCCACAATATGAAAAGTCACGCTTCCAGATTACTACATTGGAACAAACCGTGCGTGGCAACAGATGAGCTGGAAGTTACCTCTCGCTTCGTTATATACCGTTAGAAGATAAAAAACAAGTGATCCTTTTCTCAATTATTAAATAATAACTATCATTTTCATAACAAATGAAGGTATTCTTTGATAGCTTACTCTAAAGTCTCCACCTTATTTATATATTAGGGTTAATGGAAATAGCGACTGTGGATTAAACTTTCATTCAAGAATTCAAGTACAATAACTCAATTATACCTTTCACTCTTTGCTAACAAGGCTTGCGAATAGATTGTACGGGTTTCAATATTATCTCCAACTGCTTAGGCCGCCCAACCCACCTTCACGAAATAAGCTTATTTGTATGCTTTTATGTTCAGATTTCAGCTTGTAGCGAGCTTACCAACATATAGTGTTATCGCCAAGTTCCAAAATTATTAATGAAAATATCAGCGAAGAAATATTTTTCTCTCTGTAAAAATGCTCTTAAATGGTTCTATCGTTTTTAATCACAAAAAAATATTTTTGTGCCAATGTACGCCTAATTATCATGTTTTAATTTAATTTACGGGCTTACTTTCTTTGATATATACCGAATGATAAAACTTTGAATTAATTAGAAATTGTTAACGGAATAAAGTGTTGCTGTCAGATTGATCGTGGAACGTTTTATTTATGGGCCATGGCCACACCAGCTCACTCGATAGATAAGGCACAGAGTGCTCTAGAAATCGATATTAATCCAGAATACCGAGACATCTTTACATTTGCATCATGGTATTTGTACGTATAAGGGAAAAGTCGTAAAACTCGATCGAAACACTGCCAGTATCCACGACCAAAAATGCACTCCTCATTTACATAAAACATCCAGTACGTCTACCATCGAAAATGTATCCCGACCGCTCAAATAACTTATACAACTCTTTCTTTTTTTTAATGTTTCCCCACACACCCACGCCTTTCAAAATAAAACATCCGCTTACCTCGTATAAACGGATATGTACAATTCGCGGAATTTAAATCAACGCGAGAGATGTAAGTCACGATATGTAACGTGTAACGACTTGCTCGTATAAAGGCGTCGAGGATCGCGTGTGTTACCGAGGGTGTGTGCTTACCGATGGAACGGATGGAGTGGGCGGGACACAGTGATAGTCGGGGATTAAGCCGTACGCCCACGCAACCTTCGTATCCCTAACCTCGATGTCGCGGCATTAGCACGCTTCCCGTACCAAAGGGCATAGGTCAATTAGACAGACGTATGACCCTGGTACGACCCTTTCTTACTGGGAATGTCGTTCGCCTTCCATCCCCGCTCGTAAAAGGTTCATCGGAGTGTTCCTCCCTTCTTCTCCGGGGTGGGCCTTGTGCGAGCGCGTAGGAGTGGTGCAACTCGCGTGTTGATAAGGAAGAGGGCGAGGTATGAGTGTCCGAGTCACGCGCTTCGCACCGAGTGCTTCGTGGGTTCACCAAAATACAAATGAGACGCGCGGAGAACATTAAAAAGCATTTTATCGAGGTAATCATAATCACTGACGGTTTTTAAAGGTTAACTAAGGGATAATTATCGAGGGAGAGTCGTTTTATGGATGTTCTGTTGTGAATTTAATAACCTTATAAGTTATAAAGGATAGAAAAGAATGCAGTCGAAAATAATCTACACGCAGATCAATTACAACACTTAACTAAGTATGCAGAATTTAATCAGTCTAAGGCCTGTCAGTCACATTCACGGTTCCACTTAGGACCTAATTTTTTATTCACACACATGCAATGCGGATATTTAAAATTGCATTTTCAAATTATGTCAGTATCACAATTTCGAATGTTAAATCCGAAGTTATTTTGTCTTGGTGGACATCATAAGCGTTTATGTCGCATTGGTTTTCGAGTTTTCAAACATATTTTCGAATCACTTTCACGAGCATACGTTCATAAATTTCACTTCTCAAGGCTTATCTTCTAAGAACGCTTATTAAAAACTGACAGAGAATTGAGTATTTACTACACACTGGCATTTCCCACGTAAGAATGTAGTTAAAACTTATATCTATGAAAATATAAATGCATCCGTGAATGGGTAACAATATGGAAATTCCAAAAATAAATTATCGAGTTCAACTTACGGTTGTAACTTAATGGATGACTATGAAAACTCCAATAGGCAAAAAACAGAAGAAATGCTCCTTACTCGCTAAACTACGTTGGTTTGAAGTTAGCGAAAGAGTTTATTTACAAATTGGGCCAATCCGGCGAGCAAAGATATCATTACAATTGTGCGGACACAAAACACTAAAACCAGTTAAATATTAAAAGATTAAGTATATTTTCACCTGACCGCTGAAAAGCGCTGCCAACGGCATCATTTTGAATAGGACAAGAAATGGGCTATAAGAGGACGACAAGGGTGAGAGTCGACAAATTGAAAGAGGTCTTCATTCACCTACGGTTTTGGTCAGTGGCTGCATGTACATCGAAATCTCTTGGCCCACGTTCCTCGTAAACGAAACAAGTTGGATGGAAGAGAGAAAGAGAGAGAGATGGAGAGCGGAGAGTTAAGATATTGAGCAAGTCGATGAAAAAAGGGTTTAAAAGGAGGATGGGCTGGAGTGCGTAGGAGGAAAGAGATTGAGGGCGTGTAAGCCTCGCTCGTCAGATCAGCACTCGGACGAAAAGTAGATCGAGATATTCGCAATGAAAGAAATAAAAAAATAATTTAAGAGAGTGGTGTGGAAGAATAATATAGTCCTATCTGAATGGAATCAGAATGAAAAAGTCAATAACGAAGTGCAAATTGACGAAGTAATTTCGTAGCAATTACATTAAACTTTAAAGGAGACGAGAAGATAAATATTCGACTGACGAAAAGGGAATATATAAACAGTATATTTTATTTTATTCGACCATAAATCAAATAAATTAATGTAAAAATTTATCTTGGATGAATATGCAATAGAACAATTGATTTTTCTTGTCTATTACGATAAAAAATTACATTGCTATATATATATATATATATATATATATATATATATATATATATATATATATATATATATATAGTTTAGAATTTTTCATTAGGTAATATGTTTCATTCAGTTTTTCTGTAATACTGACTTGAATGTTCGTATTCTCACCCGGTAGTCACTAGTTTTTTTATTACTTAATTATCTTCAATTTTTCGTACTTCATGATCCCAATTCCCGACTTTTATTGAAATAAATCTGTACCTAATTATCTTATGTCAATAGCATCAGTCAACGTGTCAGTTCGCGCACTTTCCCCAAACTTGAGCCTGACATGTGACGGCCATTGCTTCCTGTAAGTTTTTCGTAGCATTTGGGTTTGATTGATTTACGACTCGAGAGAATAACTACATACTATTAGATTTCAGAAGGATATCGAAAGAGGGCTCTTCGGAGTCGATGTGTCGCCCTCATTCCACCCGATTTTCGAGAACGACAGCCGATACAAATCCAAACTAAGGAGGGAATTAGTATCGTGGGACGAATGAATGGTCGTGTCGCATGAGATGAAAGGGAAAGAGGGACGGGTGGGACGCGGTTGGCCCTAGGATGAATGGAGTCACGGGCGTCGATTGGTATGAGGGTGGACACAGGAGAAGGCCGAAAAAAGTTTATTTTTTACGAAGAAATTCAAAAACGTCCCCTTTGGAATCGGATTTTGAGGAGTAAGGCGAGGAAAGCTTTGTATGTCGCCACGTTTAGGAAGGGCGGGAATGAGAAAAGGAGGCGAGGAAGAGAAAGAGACGAGGAAGGAGGGGGAGTGAGGAATGGGCGGGAGGGAGAGGGTGACGCCAGCTGAGCTGCGAGGCGGAGCGGAGGGAGAAGAGAAAGAGCAGGGAAGTGTGTGAGGAGTTTGGGAAGGGGAGAGAGAGGTGGAAAGTGGTAATGGACCTAAGGAGGCGGGATAAGAGAAAAGGAACGTTGAAAGGAGGTAATGAAAAACGGGGAGGAGGCGAGGGCAGGTTCGATGAAAGGACGACGGAAGGGAGACGGCGAAATCTCAATTTAGCCTTTTTATTAAATGGCGACATACGCATTAAAGTGCCCCTCGCGAAGTGATATGAATGCGCCTAGGAGGGGAATACGACGTAATCCCCATTTAACTCTTTAACGGCGACAAGTACTTGGGACGTTATGTACGATGAGATATGGCTGTATTAAGGAAAAGAAGACGGTGAAATAGCTACTTAGACATTTATTTAATGAGCGGCAAATACAACCACGATTGCTAACTAAGAGGAGAAATAAGAAAGCTGTAAGCAAGAGTTGACGGCGTAATCCCAATTTAACGTTTATTTTATAATGGCAATAAATATAGCGTGTCGTAATACGGGGATATTAAGATGTTTCAGTTAATTTAAAATCTATTTAAAGTTTCCAAATTGAAATAATTATAGCTATACCAGTCGAATCAAAGGACACATTTATGGCTTTTCTAATCGAGTTAGTACACCAACAGTTTGATTATATCACATCAAACACGAACAACGTTGTTTCTGATTAAAAGGATCTTGGATCTATTTGAAGAATTTCCGATCAAATTTCTTAATTTATAGGTATTTATTGAATAATTCTATTAAAACGCGAGCAATAAAAAATAAACCTTATCAAAATCTCGCTAAACGAACATGTCCAGGTTAATGTTAGAAGATTTCCCTCGCTTTTGCACAACTATAATATTATGACATCGCAGTAGCCCATTCACGTGACTAATATTATTAGGTTTTCAGATAATGGAATTCGGACCATTAAATCTTAAGGTTTTTATAGCTATTGATATTTAAATGGACGCAAATAAATAATCCCGTAAATGCTAGTGTTTTAAAAATAATTTTCACTGGCGTACCGGACACCTCCGCGTGGCGGTGGAACTATGGCCAAAAGGGACCCAAATTTCTTTGTGTGGGGACCTTAAATTTTTCCAGGACTTGAAATTTGTTTTGGCGGGATATTTACACATTTTCCGGTACACCACTGATGATTTTTTATTATTTTTACCAATAAAACGAGTAGCTCAAACAGTTACGTTAACGATTCAAAAAACGTCTCACTCATTAATTTAGCTAGACTCGGTAAAATACAAAAACATATTACGGAACAAGATTATCCAAACAGATCTTATGATGCCTACTTTCCATTTAATCATTTATTTAATACTTACATTGCCTTTAATAGCTTTAAAATCAACGCGGATATGTTGCTTTTGTGTCCCTAAATTTCATAATTTAGCGTTATAAAATACTACAAAGACATTCGAACGGAATATTAAATTGATCACAGGTATTTGTGCGGCAAAAATAACGTGTGTATGTATTAGAATATACGGAATCCTAGTCCAAAAATAGTTGTTGCTATTGCAACACTCTCGTAATGAGTGGCAAAAACTGCAAAATCGCCAGTATTTGCACAAAATTCAAATAAATACAATCGATAAGCAAAATTCTACGATAAAAATTAGAATCTTCAGTCCTTTTCTCGGAGATTAGCACAAATCCCGCTCCGATATTACAATTCTAAGATATTTTAATGTGCAAGAGAAAATTACCTTGCACGATGGATTTCAGATTTCCCATGTAAATCAAATAGGAAGGATAGTTCTTGGAATCGAACTTCAATCTTCGCAACAAAAACTATCCTCGGGAGCTAGGCCCATGTAGCAAGAGAGTTTTACCAAGTTTCATGAAAATTGGTCTATTGGTTCAAAAGTTAATAGGGGGACGGGCAGACAGACAGACACAACGACAAAACTAAAAGTCTATTTCCATACTGAAAAGTAGGCTAAAATTCCGACGATCCGAAGGATGATCAAGAGAAAAACACGCACTGGAACAAAGAAAAATAACAATATTTCCTATTCTGCCGCAGTTAATAGAAATATTATGAGACAAAAAACCTTTGAGGACTTCGTGGAAATAGGAAGGGCAAACAAGTTGCGGGTCTCAAATCATTTGAAGCAAGGGGAGGCTTAATTGGAGAGAAAGATCCTGAACAAAGGATCCTTTGAGGAAGCAAAAGACGAGAGATGAGAGAGGAAAGTCGCGCGAGACGTTCTCGCTCACCCCCAAAAAAATAACAAAACACGGGCGAAGGAGCGTAGGAGAGCAAAGTGCCGACGATTAAGAAAGGACCCACTCGGTGTGATGGGTAATATGAAAAAAACTGTTAAGTCAAAGAATAGAGAGTTGAGGAAGAGACGCAGCAATAAGAAAAGATAGAACAGAGAGAGAGAGAGAGAGAGATGGAAGGATACGATGATTGAGAAGTGAAAAAAGAGTAAGAAATAGATGGAAGAAGGAGAAAAGAGATACAATTGGAAGAAGAGAAAAGAGAACAGGAAGGAGATGAGAAGAGAGAAGAATAAAAGGGGAACATTAGACATCTCATGACGCGGCAAGAATTGAATAGGAGGAAGGATATTTTAAAAGAACAAATGGCAAGTTCACGAGAACGCCGCCTAGAAGAGAGAGAACGGGACCAAAAAAATGGAGACACGATTTTGAGAGCGGAAGGAAGGATTTTTGGTCCACGACAAGAGAAAATAGAAGGGGTTGGGGGTATAAGAAAGAAAGGAGTATCGGGAATTTTGGAACCATGCCAAATTGGGACAGTCAAAAAGAGATGGAGTGGGGAAGACGTATCAAGAGCGAAGAATCCGACTGAATTGTTGTACCCTTGGGAGTCGTTAGGTAGGCGGCTGCGAAATCTCCGGAAATCTTTTTTTCCCTCCTCACCTCGTCGTCTCTTCCCTCTCTTCTCACCCTCCCCCTTCCTCTCGCCTGCTTTTTCCCCACACTCATTAATTTGCACCTCTTTTCCAGACATCGCCGCCTTTTTTTGTCAGCCGAGGTGAGGGGATTAGTTGGGAACATTGGAGGGAAGGAAAATGGAGGAAGAGGAGGGAGGGAGAGGAGGGAGGGAGAGGAGGGAGGGAGAGGAGGGAGGGAGAGGAGGGAGGGAGAGGAGGGAGGGAGAGGAAGGAGGGGGAGGAGGGAGGGGAAGGAGGGAGGGAGAGGAGGGAAGGAGAGGAGGGAGGATGAGGAGGGAGGGAGAGGAAGGAGGGAGGGAGAGGAGGGAGGGAGAGGAGGGAGGGAGAGGAGGGAGGGAGAGGAGGGAGGGAGAGGAGGGAGGGAGAGGAGGGAGGGAGAGGAGGGAGGGAGAGGAGGGAGGGAGAGAGAGGAGGGAGGCGGGGACTTTTTCCAGCTGGGATGTGAATCGGTGAAAATTAGGCGGTGTTGATCGTCATTTAGGTCGGTTGGGGGAATCAAAAGTTTCACGCGTCTAGCTTCGCCGATGCCCTCGAGAGATTTTTTTCGCCGAGGAGAGAAAACTGGAATATTTCTCGTGCCGTCGGAAAATAAGGCATAAAAAATAATTTCATTGATGGCCGACGTTGAAGCTGATTTATGGCAGGAAAAATGCCGGTTTTGCGAGCAACTTTGCATAAGTTTTTTTTTCTTTTGACAACTAGGATCCTTTAAGTCCCTGTAGGTTTATACTTTCGCTCTCGCGTAACCGGTGATTTACATCGAGTGAATTTTTCGCTTTCGTCAATTTTGATTTATTGCTACGATGTTGTTTTCGAATGTCACGAGTTATTATATTGGAAGTGCACGATTATATGGAAATAAAAATATTTATTTAAATAAAATAAATAAATATTCGGAGTACTATATATAAATCAGTATGGATCCTAAAAGTAATCATTAACACGCGGACATGTCATGTAAAATGATTAATTTAATTCTGTGACCTTAAATGTCTAGGAATTCACGTCCAGTCTTTATAGAAATAATTATGCGTAAAAGTCGAAGAGACAATTACTATTGTGGTATAAATGAGCGATATTTTTATTAAATTGTCCTGATTGTCATTTATACATTTTAAAAACTTTTTTAATATGGAATGAAAAATATATTTAAATATAATATACATTTATATTTGAACAATATCGGAAGTTTTTGGATTTATACAAATACGAATTAAGATAAGATTTATGGTTATGTTGTTTTAGAGCTCAGAAAGATCTTCAATTACATATTCAGGCAGTCAGACAAACAAACAATTTTTCAACTACGTGGGTGACCCATTAATTCAGTCGAACGTTTACGGCATTGCTTCTTACAGATGTATATTTCAACAAGCAATCACATATCCCTTTGATCTTACCGTTCTAGTGGACCAATGTGGGAGACAGAGCCGAGGATATAAAGGAAAGGGAGCTAAAGACATTAGTCTGGACCATGTAACGGTTTAAAAGTGGAAAAGGGTAAATAGGAGAGGAGCAAAATGGTCGGTTTCATTTCGCACGACAGAAGAGCCAGAAGAAATGACAGCTCCTTTGACCCGATTCCACACGTAGCCGAGGAGGTGGCATTCAACGCAAAAATTAAACCTCAAATTTTCCCGCCCACATAAAGGTTTGAGGCATCATTTTCTCAGTAAAAAAATTAGGGGAATGTATCTACCTAATTTCTACCGACTCATGGGCAGTACACGTAAATGAAAAGCTAAAAGAAATCTAACTATGAAACCAATTGGTTATAAAAAATTGCATCATTTTTACAAATCATTAGGAAACGCTAACAGTAATAGTCATGAATATATATAGTGAGGGAAAATATCACTATCAGAATCTGTCTGAGGACCTTATTGCAACTGAGCTGGATATGAAAAAAATAATCAGCGGGTAACAAAATCCGGTAATATACTCGGCTGTATATTAGTTTCTTTATCCATTAGAAAATAGAAATTATGTGTATCATTAAATATAAAAGTTACAGTATAGAATTTGGAAAATGAGTCAACAACAACAAATAAATTTGAAAACGAGGAGTTTTTGAAAACTGAGGCACATTTATCATAAAAATATAATTTAATTCCAAGTTATATTTAAATTTATAAAAATTTATGCCGCATATGAAACCAAAACGTTACTCGACGTTTCTGTGGCACCGATCTAAATACTACCATTGAAATAGAAAATGTATATTCAAAATTAGGGGATATCAATGTAAAAGAGCAAAGTTCAAGTAGAAGAAATAATATTAATCTAAATATTTCTGCAAAAAAACACGTAACTTTACACTGATGACGTACACGAGTATTTTACTTCGAAAAATCATATAGATCCCACATTCAAATCGAGTTCATATTGGCATGGCCTAACTGACCGATCGAATCATAGCCCTTAATACCATTTCATTTACAATGTTTTTCAAATATATTAATTTTGCCCGCCAAAAATGCCTCAGAAATTCCCGTCCACGAGCGAACTACTCCACCATCACCTTATTTAGTAGCTGTTATGGCTTCATACAACATCCTAATTAGATCGAGCAAAACCCTCCACCCCCTACTCTAGACAGTAAATCGACCGATCCGAAAAAAAAGTCCGAAGTAGAAAAAAAATAGAAAAAGCGGAAACCCGAGTCCGGACGAAAGGAAAAGATTCGTGTTTGCGGCGACGACAAGGCGATCGGAACGGAATATAGGCGAGAGAGCCCTGGTGGAAACGCGCGTCGTCACATCTTACACATACCTCAAGGCTCTTTGAAACCCGAACATAAATATGAGAGGAGTGACGGAAAAGGCGAGACGTAGTGATATATAAAAATATCAGTCGGAAGGGGGCGCTTGGTCTGAGTGAGAGAGAGAGAGTTAGCTACGAACCCCATATGGTGGAGGAACCTATCCATTTCCCGTATACCCTGAGGGCGAAGGAAGCTTAGTTCTCTATCTAATCTAAGATACAGAGAGATAGGGAGAAAAGTGAGTCTGCTGGAGGAGAATGCGTAGTAATGGCCGAGATAAAAAAGATTCTCACGGAAATTTTGGAGGTCGTACTGTATTAAAAAAAAAACGTTTTTCTCGTCTCTCTTACTCTCCCTCTCGAACCGAAACCCTTTCAATAAACACGTGGTCCTCTTTTTTTATTTTTAAGGGACAACATTCAGTCTTCCCCGGTCTCCCTTGATGTCCGCGCGAAGGAAATGCTCCGGGGGTCGATCCGCTGTTTATTAACGCCGTATTTACGGGCATTTCCGCTTGTGGGATTTTTTTTATCGGTCTTTGAAGTGCCGCTTATAAACGTTATAAATACAGAAAAAACTGTTCTATAAAAGTATTAAAGGTACCGCAAGCGACGCACATGCGACATCCGAAATAAAATTGATATCTGCATGAAAAGAACGGAAATACCGAATGATGTAAATACGTAGAAATTGTATAATGCCAAGGTGTATTAGTGTCAGTTTTATTATATAATTTTAAATAAATATTTATTTTTCGTTGACCCTTGTAAATGGGTGAAAATTGATAAGCAGAATGTTTCTCTTACCTTTGAGGTAAGAGAAGAGAGGAGTCTATTTCTGTGTTTTGAATTAATACGTATATTATGCTGCTGTTTTCAAGCATCCGTTAGAGTATAGTATACGTATGTGCTAAATTTAATATGCCCAAACTATCTACGAGTGCTTACTAAACCAAGTAATGGTTTAATAAATCATTAAACATCTCATAGTCGTATCGATGAACTTTATTTTAAACTTGGTAAACTTTTAAAATTTCAATTCCAAAAGCACTTTATTATCTTATTTAAGTATACATTGTAATAGTAGGTCTAAGTAAGCTTTATTTACATATTAGTATTTCGAGCTTGTTACCAATAGTTATTCTGAGACATTCTTTACAATGATATATTTTGTTTTTAATAGGTTAGAGTCTGCTTCTTCCGGCAATGTTTCTACTCGTGGACGTGAAGTCAAGCCAACCTATAGTCTTCAACAGAAGTTCGTAAGTATGGAAAATATTTAAAAGTTTTCCTATCTTATAATAATTTGTCGATTTTTGTCCGTCCGAAGCCTTTCTGACGTCATCGACTACGGTGGCACTTTTTAACGTGTTTGGACAAACTTCCCGATTAAACAGAATTTTGAATTTTTGCACGAATACTCGATTTACATATTATATGGTGATGACGGAAAAAATATCGAAAAAAGACCTGGGGTCGACTCCAAGGAAGACATTTCCGTTTCCCATAAGATAACACGTAAAAATAGACTTTTCGACGTGCAGGCTTTAAATGTTTTCAGATTAAAATTAGAAAGAGTTAACCTACGAGGTTCGAATTTAAACCATTTTGAAGAACAAATTATTAAGTTTCTTATTCTGTTCATTGTTTTTTGCATACAGTTCGAAATCGCTCATGTTAAATGTTTAATTCACATATTTTGGGGAAATCTTGCCATTTTAACGGGATGTTGCCTTTCCTACCAATTACATTGTTAGACCTCGAAATCCTATTGTTGTTGTGGGTGTAAGCTTGCTTTAAATTTTAATACGAGAGAGAGAGGAAGAAGAAAGGAGCGAGAAATGATTTTCATAGCAACCAAAGTAAACAACATTCGTAAATTGTTATATTGAAAGACAACTGAAAACGCATTTTTGTAAGAACATCAAAGTTATTTACGTTATTTCAGTAAATAAATTCTTTTTTGATTTTATGAGCACTGACTGTTTAAATATAACACAATCAATGATTGCACAAAAAAACAAACTAATTCTCCGTTATTTCAATAACTCCTTTCTGTTTTTATTGCATAAGTAATGACAATAACAATGTATATGACAATATTACAAGCATAAAAGGCAACGAAGAAAAAATCCCGAATGGAAGACCAGGATCTGACTGCAAGGTTTCTATCCCCATAAGAAAACCTTCTCAAATCTCTCAAGTATTTACGGGAGCAAAATTTTAACAATTATTGATAACTTTATTTATGATTCAAATAGAATAGCTATAATGTATAAATTATGTTTCATTTCCGGATGAAAACCGTTCGTAGAACGGGTATCTCCCTAGTTGTTATAAAAAGTCAACCTTTTTCGGCATTAATGATAAACAAGTGGACAAATTAAGATGTCAGGAAACTGAGTAATTAAATCTCGATCAATTCTTCGCCTTTAGAAGAAACGATATTTATATGAAATTCACTAATCAAGTAGAATTACCCTGCCAGTACCAATGCAATCTAAATATGTGTGATACAAAAAGGAGCGTAATGCACAATGCAACGTAAAATTTATAAAAACAAACACCTTTACGCACTCATAAAAAATTTATGGAGCGAAATGCATGTTATAATTAATTTAACGTGATACAGTAACAATTAAAAAACTGTTATGCTTACAAATCGCAGTTAAAATTTTACACAGGGAAATTTAAAGTTGAATTATAATTACATAATTATCGTTTGATATACAAAACTGAAACGGAAAATTAACGCAATGTTATCAACTTTTTATAAACGAGAAGAAACAAAACTGGATGCCTTCTACCATAAAGTTATAGCGCGTGTAATTTATAATCTCCGCAGTATGAAATTTTTTTCTGCTTAAAAGATATTTGGACCGGGTAGTTTTTTAAAGTCTTACTTGTATGCATTAATATGCGAGGTGGTAGATACTCTCTGTAAGTGGACTCCGAAATTGCTTCGGGCAGTTACTATGTACAGGGACTTCGTTGAAGCAATCGGGGACACTCATCATCTTCACTTTAGCAGTAAATATTGTCAGAAATTTTTAAAGAATTTAAAAAATATATTTTAGCAACAAATTACAGATTTTGTGTTTATGTAACCTCAAATTACAGATGGAAAGTGGAAAAAATCTGGATATACAAGAGCTAGTCATCTGTGTGCTTATTCAATGATAGCAGAGGCAGCAGACGAAAGAATATTTATTTTAGACTACCTACGAACAGAACCTAGTGAAGTTGACGGAAGAAAAGATCCTTTCCAGCGGTCCGCTTGACAATTGCACAAAACATCGAATGCAACCCATTGTACTCAATGCGGCAGGGTAGTTATTACTCCCACGGTAACGGGGAACCGTTCAATCCCTTTCCCTTATTTGCCAAACGGGTGATCGATGGTCATCGGTTGTTCCCTTCTTTAACGAGGTTTTTTCTCCCTTGCGTACCGCCCTTCTATAGTTGGCTCGACAACATCCTTTTATTCCTCCCCACACAATTGCATTCGCGCCGTGCGGAAACAGATGAACGACGTCAACCAATGCACAGCGGCGCAACTAGGGAGTGGGAGGAGTCTGACGCTCGTCCCATTCATACGGAAGAGAGAAGACGGATCGGAAAACCGGAGTTGATATTCGTTAAATGACAGCTTTCTGAGAGAGTGCGTGGGTGAGGGTGAAAGGGTGGGAAGTTGGAACTGTACCAACAGAGAAGGGTAAAGGTGAAAGGGAAAAGAATCAAAGAGATGGCGACAACATAGTCTGAATTTAAAACGACGCCATTGCATCCCACAGTTATATCACGCAAAAACCATGAGGATGGTCGCACATTATAAGGAAAGACTGAGGTATAGAACGAGTTTGAAGGGAAAATAATGGTCACCCGTTGGAAGTACTCGTATAAGCTCGTAAAGCTTTGTTTCCGTTGTTTCGACATTTATGCATTGCGTCTTCCATATTGAATCACTCTCGTATTAGTGTCACGGAGGTAAATGGAAAAATACGTCACCTATTCCGTAAAAATCTCGCGATTTGATAGCGCTATATATTTTAAGATGCTACATGGAACATTCTTGCGGCAAAAAGGCAAGAAAATGGGTTTGAAGCGACATTTATGACCGATGAAATATTATTCTTCGGAAGTTGTAAACAGCGTCCACGCTTTTTGGCGTTTACAGATAATAAAACAAGGCCAAAAAAGTTAACTATAAAATAGTCTGCACTCAGAGAGATATATAGAGCCTTCCATTTTAAGCAATCGTATAAAAAATTCCTTATATTGGCAAAAAACAGAAAATATTACCCAATCGACCGATTTTATGGTTGCAAAAAAATTAAATCATGTACATTAACTTCTGAGTGTAGAATTTTGCATGAACTCCATTCCTAGATGAACTCGACGAACTAGGAACAACCACAAACAAGGATTGACAAGCACATTCTCGGAAAATTCATTCAAATGACATTCCTGGATACTCATACTTTTTTCTTCTTGATTGCAGTCTCCTGAGGTTTTATAAGGGGGCAGGCAGATGTCATTTTATGGGAGGAAAAACGATCTAATACAGCCGATCGCTAACGATGTTGGATTACGTGTTTATGATTCTCGTATAGGGTGAAAACGTCTCATAAAAACTCGATGATTACACCTTTCCGACTTGCGGATTTCCGTTTCACGTATTAATGAGAGTGCATATTTAGTTAGAGCGTTTAAAATGCCCGGGATAAAAAGTAAGGTCTTTTGTTTTTTTACCCTCGTCATTTATTTGCCTTCAGAAAAGCCTTCTCAAATGCCCCGCAGTGATCCTTCCAAACATTATATTCTTTTTTGCCTTCATATTTTGGTCGGCCTCTTTCTTGGAGTTTTTGGGTCGGTAGATGGCTGCACCAATCTCCATAGCATAGAAGAAAAACAAAAACTCTTGAAAATGAGGAGTGCTACGAAGGTCTGCCGCTAACTGGGCAATCTAGTTATGATGTGGGATTATATACTTGAGAGAAAAATTGGTGCAAGGAATTTCCGTTTAAAGATATCGAATAAAAGGGGCTAATTCAAGCGTATAATCATTTAGTTAAATAAAAGGTTTTAGAGATATCTTAATTATAGTGTTTTTATAATGTCGTTTATTTTAAATAGACATGTTTCAGAGCTATATTAGTAATTTAACTAATTTTAATTGTGAAAAAACATTCGAATTTTACTACAAATTAAATCGTAAAATTTATCTTTTGCAGTAAAAAAAACTTTTAGCTATATTTTCCTAGGACATAATAAATTACACAATGACAAAAAATGACAAGGCCCGTTTAGGCATTACTTATCATTACATAATCCAACCAGTTATCCATTCGTTATTTATTGCATTTTTTAATTAAAAATTTTCAAATAAAACGTATGATTAATTTTTCTTAGAATGGCATATTTCCTCAACTTTACAGAATGAAACCTTTCTTAGAAACATGAAATCCAGTTTTACAATCAAAATGTTTTTGCTTAAATTATCATTAACATCAATAAAGACTTTTACACCTTATCTCCGGGATAATGGTACGCCATAAACCAAGCCGCTGCCGGTTGACATCTTTCCTTCAAGGGTAGGAATATATGAAGTCACGAAATAACATCTGTACTTCTTTCAACGAGTAGAACCAACTTAAAGCAAAAGATTTAATTTTTCTACGTTTTTAACAATATAGAATCTCTTTTATACTCTCATACTATAGTGAGAATAAAAGTTTCAGAAACAATATTTATTACAAAGTTTAAATTATATTAACTTAGTGCAGGGCTCGACAAATTTTCTAAAAATCTAGGCTCCACCTTCAAAATCTAGGAGCCAGCGCAGACGTTACATAATTTTGATCGATTTTTTTATCATCGTCAGAAAAATGTTTAATAATTCAGACACGAATCTGCTACAATAATTAAGCCACGCACACTTATTTCTGTCACATTATATAGCAGAAAATAATAAAATGAACCTTATAAATCTGAAAAGGTCTAACGATATCCTGAAAACATGTAGTTTACGAGCAAGAATAAAAATTTGCACTTATTTCCAGAAACTTGAATGCTTCCGATAGATATATGTATTCTATTTTGCTGCTCCTGCTGCTGCACCCGATAATACAATATGAATACAGCATGAGACTAAATTATAACCATAACCTAAATACAGCAAGCTTATACAATATCTAGGCGCCAGCATGAAAATCTTAGGCGCCATGGCGACCTGGAGCCCGGGATTTGTCGAGCCCTGCCTTAGTGATCCTCTGTTTCGTCAAGAAACGGTAATTTGTATCACAACCTATAGATTTATATTTTATTGTCTGATAAAAACATCAACACTTCGTGCTTTGTACACTTAAGATTGATTGCTTATAGTAATGTTATAGACTAGAGGTGGGCAAACTCATCTAAATGGCATCGGTGGTTGCGAATCCTTCGGCGGGCCACATTGGAAGATGCCAATTGTTTGGAGGATCGTAGTAGAATGTAAACCGGAAGCTAGCACAAGATTGAGGAATAATATAAGTGAACATCTAGTCTAAATAAGGATCTTAGCGTTAAAATTACAAAATTAAAGCTATTGTTATCATAATTTTACCAAAAAGATATGAATTGGTGTGTTCAATTTTACGGATCGCATATTTCTCATATCTTCGCGGGCCCCATAAAATGCTCTCAGGGGGGTTGCACACGGCTCTCGGGCCCTATTTTCCCTATTCCTGTTATAGAGTAAAGAACCTCTTCAATTTGAGCGGTAGCTGGACCACTACGGGACCTAGATTCATTGGACTAATTTCCTCACATCATGAAGCAATTGCAGAATACCACAATGCATGGAAATATTTCGCGATTCTTCTTTTCAAGTTGGTACACAAAAACTACGCCGTTACCCGAGGCTAGCGACCCTAATATCTTGCGACAGAGGGTCACAACAACACCGCCATGTATTTCAGTTTACGAGACAATCCTAATCTCCGGTAATTTGAAAAGGCAAATCCTTACTAAACAGCCGGTTGAGCTAGCATTTTACCAACAAACAAAAGTTTTTTTTTGAAGAAATTGGACACTTTCCGACTACGACAAAACTGCAAGACAGTCGCTCCTCAGTTTAAAAGAGGGAGTGGTGTGAGGGATAGAAGCCGTAGAGTGAGATGAGGGAACGGGGAGGAGTTTTGACAAGAAAAGAAAAGGTCTGGAGAAAGAGGTAGTGGCGAATCCGCTCCTAGAGAGGGTGAAGTTCCCATGAGGCCGTGCCAATAGGCCGCTGGCGGCGACTGGGACTTGAAGGGGGATTAGGGGCCCTGTGGTCCGCTTGGCGGGATACAGATTTTTCACGCCGCGTTAGATTTTTGTCGGACGCTGGGAGGCCGGACGTCAAGGGATAAGGAGAGGGAGAGGGTTGGGGAGGGGGAAAAGGGCGATGGAAACGAGGGAGTGGAAGGGGAGCAGGACCACTGCGAAAGGGCTTTCTCTTTTCTGGACAGTGCTGGTGACCTGTCTCCCGCTACCTACTCCCGGTGGTCGTGCCGAAGTTTTTAGTATGCGACGCTTCTTTCTTTCTCTCTCGCTCTCTCTCTTTCCTGGTATCTCCTATTTTTCCATCTTCTCCTGTCTAGAAGCTCTTAACGGTAGCTCTTTCCCTTTACCACGTTTGTCGATAGGCGACGGAGCGAACGAGGTCGAAATGACGGCAATTTTTTCCAACATCTTATGGTCAGATATTTTTAACAAGGTCCTAAACCTTTTATGTAGGAGATACTTGTTCGAGGTTTGAACTTCGTATTTCACGAATCTGAAATACTTCTTTTTTGTTTTATATAGCTTAGATTACTGCGAACTTGCTCATCCTCAGCTGACACAAAGATAAATCGCTAAGCCGAACCGTTAAGTGGTATGAAATCATTTTGTATTTTACTCAGTTAACAGCAAACTTATTCAGCGAACCGTAGTGGTCAAGATGATAACCATAAAATAAAAGTATCGTTTGAAGAGAGGAGAAAAATTCTTCGTGATAAATTCTTTCTACCAAAAACGACCGTGAAAATGGTACTGACTATGAAGTAATCAAAAACATTCTTCAAAGAAAATAATTTATTAATGGTTTAATTACTCCTTAATACAGGAATCCCATACTGTATGGCTGTCAAACAAAACTGACGTTTGATTTCCTCGGTTAAAAATTTAAAAAATTATTAATTTCAATATTGAAAATACTACTTTGAATTAATAGATATGTTAAAAAATAATTTACTCTGATGTACAGATCTAAATGTAAAACTTCTGTGACAAAAATAAAACATGAAGAGAGAATTCTTCTTAAAAGACTGAATAGGTGTTTGATGATACTGAGGCAGGATGCCCGAGGGGAAAAAAGCATGGAAGGAGGTTGGAGGGCGAGAAAAAATGAAGAGCCAACTCTCGCCGATAAGAAGAAGTGAAAAGGTTACTTAGAATCGAAGTCGTGAGACATCAACTAAAGGGTTAGACGGAGATGCGAATGGCATTGGTGACAACGTGGTAGGAGTGAAGGCGATGAAAAGTGGTGCCTTTGAATTTAAACCTATGCCCAACAAGCATGACTTTTTGACTTTAAGAAACTCTCTAGTGGTTGATTATTGATTTCCCATTAAAAGTTAAGAACGTGCACAATTATTTTATGAGCATTTATAAAAGGGACATTTTTTCAGCAAGAATGGTAGAAAAACAAGATTAAAATATCCACCATTTTATTGCTACTAAATTATTTGATAATATAATTACGAGATAAATATATGATTTTTAATAAAATGTACTTCAATGATTTAACATTCCAACTTTTGGAGAGGGGAATTATTAGAAATGAAATAATCATTGTGTAAATGTCCTTAGTTTTTTTACTTTAGATCAGGGGTGTCCAACCAACGGCCCCCGTGCCAGATGCGGCCCGCGTAGAGTTTTTGTGCGGCCCGCGAAGCTATGATGAAAAAGCTATCCGAAAATTTTACACACAGAAATTCATACATTTTTACGAAAATTTTGATAATCAAACTTTTAATATTGAAATTTTTACTATCAAAAACGTTCTTTATACTCAATTTCCATTTATATGCTTCCTCATAATCCGATTTAAACTCTTGCCCGCCGAAGAATTGGCAACTTCCAACGCGGCCCGCCGAAGGATTCGCAACCACCAATGCGGCCCGCCGCCATGTAGAAGAAGTTGGGTACCACTGCTTTAGATCATGGAACGAGTTAAGTAAAACCGTTTTCGGCTAATGACATATATTTTGTGGCGTTTATAGAAATGTAGGTAAATGGGCCAACGATGATTGTGGCTTGAATTGTGTCATAAGGTAGCAATATCAGGACACGCGCTTCTCTTATAGATAATTAGATAGAGGAACTTGAAAGATTACTTTGAAAAAGGGGAAAAAACATAAAGACAAACCTAAGAAATCATTTACTGTCCTTAACATCTACTTATCAAAGTGAACCAGAAGCAACTTACAAAAAAACACAAAAGCGTTGAACTTAGAGGTCCCTCAAGAAATAGATAGAAGTTTATTACAAAGAATTGTGGATTGAATCACAAAAACAGTGAAATTCACTCCTCGACATTATAAAAGCATGCATCAACTCGTCGCGAAATTGTTCAGTCTGACAGGAAAAAAAGCTTTCGAATTTCTTAATTCGATCTGAAATACAGCTTCAGAATTTTATTCCAACTTTGGTTTCTGTCAATGACTGTAACAAAGGTGCCATTCGGATGGCCAATGGTGTATCTACCGAAGCACCGCTCAATCATTACCTTAAGCTTTCTTTAATATCTAAAACGTATGAGAGATTTTACTCGTTAAGGAGAAGGGATTCCGTAGTATTCGCTAAAGATGCCGTGAACAAACAGAAACTAAACAGGAGGGTGAATTATGCAATAGTGTTTCATGCGATTCTACGATAGAAAGATAGATCCAAACAACATTTTGTGTGTCCGAGGAAGATGAAGTGACCATGATCTCTTTTCAGATACCAAATTCGATTTAACTCTCATCAATTTTAGCACAACTCAAGAACAAAACAAAACATTGCCTAACAACCTGCAACTATTGTCAGAAGTATGGGTGACGCAAAACTATATGTATTTCTTTGGATGGATAAGTAGATATCTGACAGAATGACCTTGATGAATATGTCTGTCATAGAATGAAAATAAATCGCTGTGATACTTAAAGCAAAAACCCGACTGTTTTTTATTGGGACTTACAAAATTTTATTACCAAAAGCAGCAAAAGGATGCCCTAAATGAACATTTATAAAAAAATGTTTTGATTTTTTAATCAAATGTTGTTTCAAAAGTGGCTATAATTAATTTAAATATATTTTTAAATGATTAAACTGTCCAAACGAGCGTCCGTAAAGAAAAACCGCGTTTCGAATCTTAATTTACATCCCGGAAGAAATTAAAAATTTCTTCGGTTTGATTTTGAGATGGTTCATGTAACAGTCACTGAATTTAGATGGCATCTCCAGGGCATATTTATGCGCCGTAACTAATGATATTTCTCCTTCGTTTTATTTCAGAATCAATTAATATAAATTAACTATGGGGGACCAAAAGGATCTCCCATTTCGACAGTGTTTCGACAATTCGATTAACGACTCGGAAACAATCGAATTAAGTCCCCTCGCCGTTTATGGCCGACCAGCCACAAATTCGAGACAATAATTTTTTATGCCATTCCAAGATATACGGTATCTATATAGACTGCTTTAATTTTTTTGCGAAGAATACCGAGATTTTTCGGGAAGAAAACCGATAACTAGACCGATTTTCGCCGTTAATCTGGGACGAAAAAAGGGTCACCCGATAGGTGGCGATGAGAAAGACGATCTCGCTCAAATCGTGGACAACCTTTCGAACGGTTTTGATGTTCCTGCGAGAGGAGTATGTGTACCAAAGGCGAGGAGGAGCGAGAGTGATGAAGAAAGAGAGATGGGGAGGTAGAGCAATGAGGGAAAGATTTGGCGCTGAGGAGGGAAGATGGAGACCGGAGGAAATAGAGGGAAAGGGTGAGGTGGAGGTAGTCGTGTATTGGTGTGATGCGAGCATTCTCAACTCCGCCAAAGAAAATAAACCCTCGAGAGCTGGAGGCGCCGCCTTGTCGGGCCGACCGAAAACCTCCACTCTTCCCCTTCTCCGCTCCCGCGGCTTCCCCTCCCCTCCTTAAAAAAATTGAAGGGAGGAATAAAAAAAGGCTAAAAAAATACGAACGGCGTATTTCCTTGCCGGGTCCCACCCTAAATAAAAAAATAACCGGAAGGGGAGAGAACGAGAGGAAAAAAGGAATGAGGATTGTAGCAGGTATTTTAAAAGAGAAAGATCAGAAACATTAAGGAGTTATGTCTCGTGGTGGATCTTGCCATTTTAGATATCTTCATGGAATGTGGAATGGAGGTATTTTATCAGGGTTACAACGGGTACCCGGGATTCAATGAACCAGTGTTGGTATATCGTGTTCGATATAATCGATAAGCTGCAGGTTCGATCTGCATAGACATACCTTTCATAATTTTTCAAAATAATTGGCAGCAAATGCATTTGGTCGCATTAGAATTAAGGCAAAATAGAATAGAGTGACTACTAAAATAGTACATATAATTTATAGTCAGCGAATCAAAGCCAAACGTACTCATCAGGTTTTTTTCAACCTCTTTATCGTTATAGGATCTATCTAGATATCAAAGTGATTCTGGTTTTTTCCGAAAATAAAATCTTAGAAAATTACACATTTTTCTGTGAATTTCCAGATTTACTCATTATAAATATAATCAAACGGTGAGTAACTTTTTCGAGATTTTAATTGGCTGTAGCGAATAGAAAATAAAAAGACAACCCGTTCCGACCAACTCAAAAGGAAAAAGGTCACGCATAAAAATAAAAAAAAACTTCAACCTTATCATTCGTCCGAACAGCTACATGCGATTCGAATTTAATGAATACTTATTTAAGGTATCTTAATCGATGGTCCACCCAAGGGTTAGACGTTGTTTCCACCGCACGTGGGTGTCTCGATTTAATCCAACGAAGGATCGATTGCGCTTATAGCGTCTCCCATCGCCAGCACGAAGGAGCTTTATCGTGTTAGGCATTTACCATCACTTAAACGCCATCTATTCCCGCAAATAGGCGCAATAAAAGACCGATTGCGCGCCCTTTCGACTCATTCGAATGCGGCAAACTATTTCCCCGGACTGCCTCCGGCGGGAATCGAACCTAACCTATCGAGATAGAGTCACGCCATTCTTTCTGCTTCAACCTTATTGCATTCGTGCGAGGTTATTTAAGTTTACTGCCCGTGACTTGTTTGCATTTACAATTTACCTCGACTCCGTTGAGGGTATGGATACTGACTTCTCGGCGTTGAGAGGCCCCGGGAAGCTGTGGAATTGCCCTTCTAAAACTCACTTGCCAAGGCAATCTGTTAAGTATGCCGTATCATCTTCATGTCTCCTTCTTATCTCGCTCGTTCGATCTCCGTCCTGACAAAGCAAACCTCAATTCCCTTTCTCTCGCTCTCACAAACGGCGTTCCTAAAATTTTCAGTCTTATCTTCTTCCCTCGCCATTTTCCTTTCGTGTCTTTTATCGAAGGACTGCTCCACTTCTTCTCGTCCCTTTTGTCCGCCAACTATTTCCCCCTCCTTATTTTTTTTAAATTTATCTCTAGTTCTATTCGCTCTGTCATTCTACATAATGTTCTGCCAATTTACGTATCGTAGCTCTAATTTTATTCCATCTCTCTCTGTCACTTGCTTCCTCTCGTATCATCCCTAGTCCCTTGTTCTATTTTCCAAAAAGGACACCATTATTTCCAACGAATCCTTTACTTCCGCCATAAACTGCTTTCATTGATTGGACTATTTTTTAAGTCTTATTCCTATTCTATTTCCAATTTATGAAACTTTTCTTTTGCCACTTTCACCCTCTTCTCAATTTCCAATGATTTAAATTCGCATATATTTCTATCTCTTTATTCACACATACACACCTATACTTTCTTATTCTTCAACTGTCGTTATAGTGGCCCAAATTAAACGGCCGTTTGTGAAACGAATTTACGCGGCATATATAGATATATGTCCAAGTTACTTCTCAATTTGGAAATAATTATTAAAACATCACCAAGGATTTGATGTGATAACTTCATGATCAGTAGTACTGCATATATGCACCTGTTGCGCAACAAGACCATCTATTGCACACCTGCTGATATTGCTATAACACCGAATCATATATTGCATTTGAATTAAACTATCCAAGCGGAACCACATAACTCATCACACGTGTCACCCTGCGAAGAACTCACTATTACTCTCTCTCTACCGCTTCCAATGCCTCCCTTTTCCCTTCATTCTTCTCCTGTACCTCCAGTTGTTCATTCGTAGTGTCGTTTTCCCCTTCATTCAGTCACGATTCCTTCCTCTATTCTTCCAGATATCCTCCTCTCTCTTCCTTTCTCCTTCGTGCCCGTCTCCCGTTACTCAACCCTTCAGACCCATTCTTCCTCTCAATATCCATCATTAATTCGCGCTCATCTCCCTTTTCTCCCCAATCTTCTCCGTTTCCATTGCCCCTCCCCCTCCCCCCCTCTCTCTCTCCTCGATACACATGCCTCGTAGTTTTATAACCCAAGGCCTGATACGGGACAGTTGTGCATTAGCCATATCTCATTTTGAGGCTGCTCCGAAACCTTAAAGATACGCTCAATTAAAGGACTAAGAGGAAAACTTAAGGTAGCGATGTTACGCGGACGTAGGACGGATGATCGGGACAAAAAGGATTCCGCCACGGGAGATAGAGCGAAAGAGTGTGATCTCCTGGACTTCTGAATAATTTATGGTTTAAGAGGCTCCAATCAATTCAAAAGCTACCACCGCGCTTCTTTTCTGTCTCATTTTTGTTTCCGCAGTTTTTTTTATACTTTTATGTCTGCGCCTTAGCGGTGTCTGACCTCTCTAAACGATGAAATAGTGGTTTCGGAAGTTTTCGCGTGGAAGGGGAGAAGTATAACGACATCTTAGGTGGAGCTATGCGTTCACGACCCATAAAGGCGTTTTTTTAAAGGCTTTTGCCGGGCGCTAAAATGTGCCGGAGACATCGTTTAAATTAGTTGGAATGTTGGGAGAAATTTTCAGATACGCCGCTTCGGTTTAGTTTCCGATTAGACGAGTTCAAGCCATTATCGTTCGTTTCCAACGAACTGATGTAAAACTTCTGCTCCAAAACATACACTATTCTTGCGGCGGTTGTAAACTAAAGGAGTGAATGGAATGTAAAGGTGGAAATCACTGCGAAAAAATTTATCTCTCACGAAATGTGCTGAATAACATCAAACAAGTCCGTAGTCATAATCGCGTTACAAAAAAGTACTCGTCGATATTTATTTATTTTTTACAATTTTTATCATATAAATTTTAATTATTTTAATAATTGTCGAATTAATCGAAAGAAAGACCCAAAAAGGTAAAGATTAAAATAAAACGTATCCTTATTTTTATGAGCCTCCTGCTTAAACTGTACTTCTTGACCTAACTATTTATATCGGTTGATCGAATCCGATTTCTTGATTTATTTACGTTTGTTTAGGTTTCACTGAATTTTTAACTTCGTAACAATTGAAATATTGAAATATTTAGATGTTTCAGATTTCGTGAGTCGTTTTTATTTTGAAATTGGATGGAAACTATGTAATCATTGCATCACTTTATGCTGTTATTTTTGTGAAAAGTATATTTAATACAAAATAGCTTTACAATAAACCCAGTTTGGCAAAGTATTTGACACTAGTTTCATTAAATTTAAAATATTTTACTTTGATTCCTTATATTATATACTTATACTTTCCTTCTCCATGCAACAAACAAACATTTTTCACGCCATATATTCTGTGCTCGTAAAATAACCAGTTCAGTCATTAAAATTATGAAAATATCAATTAACGCTTTATGATTAATGCCTCATTATTTCATCTTATATTAAGGGTACAGGAATAACTGAATGAGACAGCACCACGGCGGGAATTCTTACACTGTGCCTGGGTGAATATCCACCGTGTTAGTGGGTGCGTCTGATTTTGACGTCTGCCAGTAGAGTTTCTCGAAAGAGGCCTGTTATTTGCAAGACCTCGCCGCTCGCCCATAAACCCCTAGAGGCCTTAATCGCCATTGATTCGTGTTGCTAACTTGAAGGATGGATTTGGCTCTCACGCTAACCTGGACAACAAAATGAAACATGTTCGTATGTTGTGAGGGAGATCTTGTCTCACGAAACACACGACTTAGCAGTTGAACAACGACTTTTTTTAGCGCACACAGTCACCGTTTCCGACGGCATGACAAGTTAGAAGAACGTAATTGATGGTGACAATTGCGACGATAATTTTCCTCCCCATTGTCACATTCGCAATGAAGTAGATGCATTCCAGATACTCGTGACTGAATGGTGTTGAAGGTAATTGCTATTGGATAATTATCATCGGCTGAATCAAACGAAGTGTCTGCCTAAGATTTATAATAATTTATTCCGTGAAAATGATATAATGTTTATTAATGTGATCGATCTAACGTTTAATTTATATAGGAGATCATCGTATCACCTCTATAAATCAATCAAATGAAAGGCAACATTTATATGTATGTATATATACATCGCCTCTTATCCGTATGCTAAAGTTAAAGATAATTTGTCTCGCTGCAAATCGGATTTTAAGATCTACATCGGTTTGTTGATTTATTTCTTTTGCAATAATTTTACAATGGCTAAAAGCTAAACAGAAACTACGAAGAGAATTTTGACTAGGACACTTCATACTTTAAGATGTGCGCGTTACTTGTGACAGATCGCACTATAACAGTAAATACAAACCTGATCTATATTTTAAAAATATTTAATCACAAATACGTTTCCTATCGGTGAAAAATGTGAAGGATCGTAATCTATGTAAAACAATTGAATTTAATTAGCAGTATTTTTAACCCGAAATATACATTACAATTATTAAAGTTATTAGTTTTACGAGTAACAAAAATTTATATAAAAATACCCTTAAGAATTGCGGAACTGAATCCAGGCGTATGCAAGGGAATTCAAGCGCAAATATTTATGCACTTCGTATGACTTAATGATGTATTTTTCTAAACTCTAATAAGAGGGGGTGCCGGTGGTGTAGTGGTTAGAACGCTGGCTACTACTCGCATGCTGATCGAAAGGGCAGCCGGCACGAATCCTGCGAAAGTAGTATTTTTTCTGAGGTCGCCCGGCCCCGTTTGTGTGGTTTGAAGAGACCGCACAAAGTCAGCGTTCCGTCCTTCGGAAGTGTGTGTCCAGTTGATGAGAGTGTAAAATGACCATAGCAGTCGACGCACTTAAAAATCAATTACTACTACTACAACACTAATAAGAACAATTCGACAAAAATTACTCATAGAAATTGTTATCAAGATTTTATAAACGAGAATGATACAGAGCTAGGAAGCAATGCACGTAATTTTGTTTCATCAATAGCATGTCGCAAGTACAAAAATGCACCGTTAGGTGACATCCCCCATCTTTGTCTCTCTCTTTCTCTCTCTCTCTCAATCTCTCTGTTTCTATCTTTCTGTCTCTCTCTCTCTCTCTTTCTGTCTCTCTCTCTCTCTTTTTCTCTCTCTCTCCCGTTCCTACTATCCTAATTCCACAATCTACTCTTCTTACACCAAAGCGTCTCTAAAAGCACCACTGGTCAAACCAGTCTACATTTTGATATTGCGTGCCAGGGAGTCTTAATTGAAGTCATGAGGGGGAAAAACTTTGCATGCTTTCCAAAAGAGATTTTTCAAGTGTTATGACACATTTCCTAAAATTATTGAATGTATTTGCCATAAGTTTAACGGAAGGGGGTGTTTAAAAGTATATACCTTCGAATTTAAGGCGATATAAGAAAATTCGTGGCTCATTTTACCTTCCATAAATCATATTGTGACATAATAATCTCTTTAATAATCGTAAAATATATATCTGGCCGTAATTTTAGTAATTATTTTTATACCGTTGAAAATGTAGTTGCCTAGGTTAATGATTCCACAATTGAAACAGTTATTACAAAATTATATTAATCAATTAATTGTAAAGCAGCTGTAGCATGAGAGACATAAGTAAATCATAAGAAAATTAATTATTTTTTATAAAGTAATCATATCATAGCTACTTTAATAATTTATCGAAACTTTTTAACATATACGGTGTTAGATGAGAATGTACAAATGGTGCCCAGGCTACATTTGTATGATGACAACTCGAAGAATACTATTTTTATAAACTTGATCAGTTTGGTTTGCTATATAACAGGGGTGGCCAAACCTACTTGCCCTCGTAGCCGCATTCGATAATCTTCAGAAGTTCGAGAGCCGCATGACCCACATTCTACGCTCATAAATTTACACACAGTAAAATAAACCCTGTATCCGAAGCAATACACATATAATGCATGTCCCTTAGGCGTCCGCAACACGTCTCAAATCACACTACGCCATTGTGTTCTGTAGTGAAAAACGTTGACACGCAACTGAATGGAAATTTCAAAGAGCCGCATATTAAGATAAAAGAGCCGCGGTTTGGCCACCCCTGCTATATAAAGATGTTTAGGAGTTTTGATATGAATAAACGATTATTTAATTTGAAACAATGGCCGGAGGGTATCATAACCCTCCAGTACACGCGCTTGGTCTGTGAGACCAAGCCCGCATTATATCGAACCGCAAAATTTGTGTGTTGGCATCACTGTTTTGTGTGACTCAGTACCTTTCTATAATTTCTTGTTCGTTTTGATACAGCAAGGTCAGTTTGAGTCGAGCTCTCCTTCGTTGTGTACTTACTTCAAAAACTGTTTGGTGGTCTGACAAACCCTCTGAGTGCACTCGCGTTTCTAATCCTTTTTCCAGTTATTTTCCTTATATATTAGTTTTATAGTGTTGTTATGCAAATTTAATGGTTGTCATTCATATCAGGAAAACTTATTAGTGTTCTCGGAGATAATAAAGGTAAACAACGCTGGTTGGCACTGTAAGAAAAAACAAGAGCCAAATTCGTCTCGAATTTATTTCTACGAGGACCAGGGAAGAGAAATCCTCAATGTTTGGCTTTCAAGAGAATTTCTCTTTGGTCTCGTACATTCCTAAGAAGGCAAAAAATGTTTTATTGCAGTCAGCTATGCACCATGAAGACAAAATCGATATTGACACCGGAAATGAAAAAAGCCCGAAATAATTACATTCTATAACGACACAAAAGGTGCAGTCGATGTTGTTGATAAAATGAGTGCAACATACAGTGTTGCACGAAACACAAGGAGATGGCCGATGGTTATATTCTACAGCCAATGAATACCGGAGATATAAACGCCAGAGTAATTTATCATGGTAATGGACAAGAACAAAAACCTCTAAGAGATATAAGAGAACTGTCGCTTACCCTAGTAAATGAACACCTAACACGGAAATCACTCAATAACACCAATCCTTATTAAATAAAGAGTGGAATTTGGAAGATTATTGGGTCAAAACTGCAGACGAAAGCGCAAGAACCACCTACGACTTCAAGTGGTCGACGCGGAGACTGCGTAGGCAGGAACAGAAAAAGTAGGTATTTCTGCCAAAAGAGCAAAAAGTACATCTGCTTGGAAAATGCTAATACAGTGTGCAGACAGTGTTATAAAAATATCGAAGATTAATCCTGTAATTTCCACTGATAATTAAAAAACAAAGTTAATATGTTTTCAAGTGCTAAACTGAAGGAAGAACATTTTGGTTGTAATAATTAACATTAATTTTTTAACAGACAAACAATTGTAATACTGATTATTTTGTTCAATGTTTTACTACAAACATATATCTTTATAAAATAATCAAGTTTGTCTTATTTTCCCCCGATTAACTAGGAATTTCACATAAAAATAACGAGGGGTCTGTCAGGCCCGCTGCGTGCAATGGAGGAAGAAAAATAGGTGCGTGTACTGGAGGGTTAAAAATGTAGTTAATAAAATGCTGATCGTCACGGACCCAGCACTCCCCTAAAGACGGCCCTGCACTCAGGCATCGATAAGTCAAATACACTCCTAAAATTCTTCAACTGCATGGAGCATTAAATCTGAAACCGCCGGAAAGTTTTATTGAGCAGATAATTTACACAGTGGTGCGGAATATAGTATTGAAGTAATTCCAACAAGTACCTCATTCAATTGACGAACGTGAAGTAAGAGTCGCTTCATCTTACATCATTTAATCCCTTAAAATAAAAAAAGTAAATTCGAACCGCTTAAACGTACTTCTTGACGCTCTCTTGAAATCGCAAAAAAGAAGACGAAACCGCGCACGAAAAATTATTAACTCGAGCGTAAAATCCGAAGTTTTGAATTCGTGGTGCTGAGACAAACCGGATATTATAGACGCCGGAGGAGCAGAGCGTGACTAAAAGGATTTTAATTCTGTCCGGTACATTTTTGGGGCTGGCAAAAATACAAAACGAGAAGCAAAGAGCCACGTGTAAATTGCTCGCACCTGTCATAGATTCAGAAACTTCCACTCCTTTCTATATTGTCCTCTCTTGCTCTCGTTTTTCATATAGGTATCCCTATTGCGCTTTGCCTAAAATATCCTCACTACCAGAAGTATGAGATTACAAAGCGATACACGAACCTTACTGCGGCCAAAACTATAAAAAAGTTCGCAACTATATGGCCTTCATGAGATGGGTTTAATTATTTGTAGGTCGTGGGCGTGTAAAACTGATCGATGGTAATAGTTTATCATAAAAAACGATGAGATGAGATGTAATTAAAGATAAGAGATTTACAGTGAAGATGATTTCGCTGAAGATAATTATAAGGACTTCGGCAGTTAATTATATCAATAACGATAAGGACTTTTAATATTTGCGCTAAATAATAATACTTTATGATCGTACGCGATTGATAAAGGTGATATATCAACTGTTATAAAAGGTAGAACATAATAGAATGAAATAATATAAAAGACGAAAAATTAAAAAAGAAAAGACATATCGTAAATCCCGAGCATAACGGAGGCATTAACTTAAGATATTCTGATCCAGATAAGAATGATTTCAAAGCCGCCAACTTAGCATGGTATAGTTTTAAGATTGCAAAAATATATGTTACTATTTCTTGAGGACATAGAAAATACGTAATGTTCCTTAAAATCGGTTATTCAGTCATTGAGATTTAATGGTGCCATTCTCATATAATTTGGACTGCAAAAATTTTGAAATCGATATATCGTCAACACACGCACTTGCATGCTCATGCACGCACGTACCGAATGGCTATTCAACTCGTGCAAAAACGCGAAGTATACAGTTCTCGTTCATTTATACATGGATAATTTCTTAGTGCAACAAAACACATAAAAAAACAAAAAACTCATGACGATATTAAATGAGATAAATTTGACGGATCACGATGATCCGTCCGCTAAATCCAGAAAATTATGGTAAAACTGCGGGAAATAGAAGTTATAACTAACTAGCCATAATTTGAAAAATTAATATCACGCAAACCCGTTTCATATCCTGATGGTCGTTAAGCGTGACTCCAGCAATATCATGCTAAGGCAAGTGCACCTTTAACAAGTGCTAATTTCTTCATCAGTCAACGCTACGCAATTTCCGCCATTAATAATAATCAGTTAGGTAGGATACGCAAATCCTTGCAAAAATACGTAATCGCCAGCCATTTATTCTTGAACATAATGGCCTCTACTTGCATCACGCGCACGACCTTTTGGCCATACTTTCCATCTTCCAAGGTTTTCTGAGCGCTTTGAACATCACCGTAGCTAATCCAGGAATTTTATAACGCGATAATACGCTTTCCAAAGCTTCTCTGACTCGCGTAGCTCGTTTATGGTGATTATGCGGCGAATATGGACTTGTGGGCTCTTTAACAGTAAGGCATCGCGAAAGCAATGGTATTTCCTTTAGGGGATGGTAAGCTCTGAAGTAGCACGTTCTGAAAATTTACATGATTTAAGTAGTTAAATTCACCTCTGAACGTATAATTTAGGTGAATTTCATAACGGCGATGAAGACATTATGAAAATTAACTTCTTTGTCGTTCTGGAATCTATTCAGTTCTGAACCATGCTCTTTATTTCGGACCAAGTTATATTAATAAAATAACTATTTACTTAAAATAATTACTGTACAGCGAACTAAAAGCCAGACGCCTCAATAATTACACGATTGAGATGTTACATAGATTTTAATAATGGCAAGTCTCCTTTAAATATTTTATTCTTAATAATATTCAAACCTGATAATTGATTCAAGAATAAACACTTGAAAAATAAGTATATATATATATACGTAATTATCTCAGATATCTCCCATTAGACGAGCTAGATAATTCTCTAGTGAACCCTGATGATATTTACTATCCCTGAATTGTAAAAATTACCTACAAATTTTCCGGAGTTATTATGAAAGATATTTAATTGCTACAGCTCATTAAATTTTGTATACCTAAGTGTTGCATTCGTGATTGTAATAAGTACCAGACATTAATTGTTACAACATACCAAAATATCAAATCCGAAGATTTTCGTTTTTAAAGACAACTCAGACGAGCCACTGTCCATTACCCAGGAAGTACAGTTCGATGGGCAAATTTTTGGTCTCCACGAAAAGATGATTATACCCTCACTTCAATAAACAAAGCGTCTGAAAGAGATGAGCTTGCTATTACATTCCACACGAACAGATAGGTCTTAAAACATTCCATCTTCGAGCCATTTAACCAACAGACTATCTTCTTTTTTTAATTAAGCAAGTCTGAAAAATTCAGCCAACACAGTCAGATTAAGATAGTATTATATCTACTTTTAATAATACAGTGAAGCAAGGTTACACGATCAACAGTCAAATGATTCTCATGCAGATATAAATATGTTAATCAATCAGAAAATTTACATTTGAGAAGAAATATCATGGGTTTATGTATAAAATATTCTAAAAATTTATAGCAATTAGCTAAAACTACTCTTACTTATGTTACAGTATTTTCTGAATGAATTTCATTTAACAGCTATAATTTTAAATTATTTATTTCATAATATATAACGAATTGGCACATCCATTAATATCTTTTTAAAATATTAATAAGCTTAAGAAAAAATAAAATCAATATAATAAATTATCAAATAAAATAAAACCTCAATAAAAGGTAAATTTTCAAATTTTCAAGCTAAGGCTAACAAAATATGTTTATTTAATGCTATATTTACTGGTGAACAAGATGTTTTGAGAGACCCTTTTAAACCATGATATCAAATTAAAAAGATGAAGATGGATGACAAAAGTTGACGTTGACGCATTGAAAAATTATCAATTAGAGCTGCCCATCAAGCCAACTTCAGCAGTGCGAAAAAATCTTCATCAAAACCATGTCAAAATCAATTTGTTCCGCTCTTAAAAGGATGGGAGATAAAAAGGTTTGATAAACGAACGCTGATTATAAAACCTATGCCCGGAAATCTTCATAACCTCGCCATGAAATATTCGAGAAAATTAGAAAAATATCTAATCAAATTTAATAAGAACATTCATATGTGTTTGATCTCAAAACGAGTCTCACGTTAAATTTCCAAGCAGAGCGAGTGTATGTATTATTACCCCAACCCCTTACAATGAAAAAATAGCCTAAACTACGTGTCAATTTGTTATATGATCATTGAAAGAATGACAGCGTAGATAAATAATATTATTTTTCTTTCGGCGAAAAGCTCTTCTGAAAAGAATGTCCCGTTCCATGTTGTTTATTCAGCCACCTTTGGGGCCAATGTACAAAAGTTCAAGTAACTACACAGATTCATTTGTAAATGACGGTGGACAACCTAAATTAAAACAAATTTTAAAAGCAAAAACTTTTTTTCTGCTCTTAACCACAATCCACAATTGTGTCTTAATTATAAACGGACTTCGGTGGTGCTTCCGGCCCTAATATGACAATAGAAAGAATACATTTTTTATCCATAAATGGTTAGATTATTCAATTAAAAAGAGTTAAATGTACTTAACATTTATTACAGATTATTAATACAGATTAAATAAAACTGTTTTAAAAACCCAGATTCTCTTTTCGAACAGGAAATTCCTCAGTGGTAATTCAAAGAACGCTTATTCTAAATATTTTTTCCCGTTTACTCAACCGTTTTTTGTCTAACTGTAAAAGAGTTAACATGATAATCCATAACATTTAAATCATTAAAATAAAGTCAGTAAATTACTCTTTAAGTTATTAAACACTAGTGCGATGAACTCCAATTATATGAAGAATAGGTTTTATCAACCTGAATATAGTACATTCTAATATATCCTCAACTTCTACTAGCATATTGAACAATTTTGTCGCTCTTTTCGTCAAAGTTTTCCGTAATACAGCATAAATAATGGCCTAGCGTGAATATTTTTAAATTTTACTAAATTTGTTATTATACTAACACAGCTCGGTTAAATGAAGATTTTAAAAATTGTATGTAGCAAACAAATGGCTTTATAATCACAATCAAAATTATTCAAGATGTACACCTTAATTCAGCAATCAAAATTTCGATATCTAACGATATTTGCCTCTTTCTTTAAGTTCACTTCGCTTTGCATTGCTGCCTGGTGATCTGCATTAACAGACAGTGCAAATAATAATCTGGTTATATTATAGTTTAATCTGTCATTTACATACATCCAATGAGCAGCTTTCAAAGGACGAAAAAGATTTTGAGTTATAATTAGCGGAGAAAGGAAACGCGATAAGAATTTAGTTCTAGCAGTTAAAGTTATAATACATTCACGCTCACAACCATAAGAATATAAAACGGGTTTGCGTGAGATTAATTTTTCATATTATGACTAGTTCGTTATAACTTCTATCTTCCGCAATTTTACCTTACTCAGAACTTTATCTCATTTAATACCGCCGTGAGTTTTAGTTTTGGATGTTTTTTGTTGCACTAAGAAATCATTCATGAATAACTCGACGATAGCTGTATACTTCGCGTTTAGCACGAGTTTAAAGCCTTTCTAAGTGTGCGTGCATACATATCGCTTCAGTGACGGCGTCATTATTTCAGCGACAATTCTGCAATCATATTCTTTACAAGATGCAATAGACTAACGCCACAGTTTCCCCTCTTTTGCAACTTGGATTTCTAAAGAAAACTTCCTCAGTTAAATCTTCTTATAAAACCCCAACCAAGTAAAAATGAGGATGACATAAACCATCAGATGAGCAAATACAGCAGAGCAGTGTATTTGGGATGATTATGGCAAGTACATGATCATGAGATGCCAACAAAGAGATATTGGAATGGCTAATGTAAAATACCCGATATGGAGAAAGAAAGTTTTTGTAGGGCCAGCTGATAGAAATGAAAATTCCCTGAATTGAAGCGAAGAACGATAAGAGACTGGGATTAATACGAGACTGGAGCTGTAGTACGGCAGGGACCACATAGAAATTATAAAGAAGTACTGCCATGAACCAAGTTCTTTCCGGCATTCTTATAATTTATTAAATAATAAATAATGAAAATTATTCAAACAATTTCCATTTCGTATTTCTTTCTCTTGGGTGAATTGTATTGTGTAGATTTCCCAAGTTTTTGATCCTTTCAAACCCATCTGTTTCTGCTCTTTACTCTAGTTATCTCATTATATCCGTCCTCTCTTTTCCCACCCGCCTCAAAATTCAATTCTTTCTCTCTCATCTCCTCTAGTTTTCCCTCTTTGGCTCGACGTCACATACTTTTACGGACATTCTCCCTATTCTCTCCACAGCCATTCCCACCTCCTTCCTCTTTTCCATTCTCCTCGCCCTCTTCTTATACCACAGGTGATTTACGACGATTCTTGTGGTAAAGGTTTCATAGTCGCCGCTCTCCTTTCCCCCCAAAACCCCGCGGCTAAAGAAACTCCTTATTATATATAAATATATATATATGCATGCGTGTGTGTTTCAGTCCCGTTCCATCCTCCGAGACATTCGTTTCTGAGATCTAGCGGCGGCATCCTTTGAAGTCGAAAATCAATATACCACTCCCACGCAACAGCCGGGATCGATGAGATGCTATCTGGTCACACCCTAGGTATTTTGTAGGGAATAAATTTGGCGGCGCGTAGAAGGGCATGGTAAACGAGGTGGTCACGAGACTCACCATAGGAAAGTTTTTTTTCCGATCCTTACGAATGACGTTAAAGACGCGTGGGCTGAACTGCGCGAGGGATAATTAAAACCATGTTTCCACTTTATGACGGCTGACTCTGAAGAGCTGAATGTGTTCGGCGTTGATTTACGTTATCGCAGATTAATCACGTTCGTGTCAGGAGGTTTATTTGACGTTCAAAAAACCCATAAAGCAAAATTAGAGGGCAATTTTGTGCGTTCAGGGTTGTTCGGTCGATTGCTTTTCGGGAGAATTACCGGGAATGAAAAAATTCGCATCTGTTGCTGAGGCAGCGCTAAACGCTTTGATGTTTAAGTTTGCATTATTACTTTATAAAACGCAAAATAAACAAACCAACGAAGCGATATCCTAACGAAGGATTCTTTATTTCGAAAACAAGCGCACAAGAGCAAGTCATACCACAGTATATAAACAAATGCGCCAATCATTATAGTATCTAAATTTATCAGATAAATATGCATATTACAATGAAATAAGCTTCACGTGGATGACAATTAAACTGAGAGATAACTGACACTCAAAATAGCACCTCACGAACTAAAATAGTAGAATAGTTTAAAAAGAAATATTGCGGCTTCCAGATGGATCATTTGTCCGGGCCTAATTAAATTGTGCCTAATGAATAAATAACAGTTTTCAGAACCGTTATACCATTTGATTGATAAATCTGTTCTTTACGATTTCCAATTAATTTTATCTTTTTTATCTTAGAAATAAAGGTTTGAAAATTTGTCCTTGTTTCTCACCGATTTCTTAAGAAAATACCTAACATTTTTAGTCTTCGAAAAGGATGTTGTGTGAATGCGCACCGTTAAGATTCGTGCTCGACCGACATTAATATCAAGAAAACAGGCATATATAATGAAGCTTAGAAAATGTTTGGATTCCTTCGCTTAACTTTAAGAAAATTCATTTGAGTAATTTATTCTGCAGTTCATTATTGCTTCGAAATAAAAAACAAATGCTGTAAACAGCGCTGTAACTAGCTATTTTAGCACCCGGGGCAAACTACCAAATATGCGATCCCTCCATAAAAAATTCTTTAATACCTATAAACAATAATAAATAAAAATAAACTATGAATGATATAATTTCTTACTATAAATGTACATAATTTAAATACATAATTATAAATATAATTAAATACAATTACACACATACATAATTTAAATACAGAAAGTATAAATATTTTAATATTAAAGAGTTATTCTATGTGATTTTAATGCAGCAAACTCATTAATAGGATCATCGAAATTTATAGTTTCTGCTATGCGTAATGTCTGGGATAAGTGTAGTAGTGAAATCTCCCCTATCCTTTAGGCATGCCCCGCTAGCCCCGCCCTTGTTACGGCGCTGATTGTAAAGTCAGTTTAAAAATCAAGCTATTGGTACTTGAAAAAATTCCTGTACCTATATATAGTCAACTGTTTTGGCCGTTACTTGGTAGAAATCTCTAATTCAAAAATATTGTAACTTTGTAAATTTCTACAATACCTACTTTTATTGAGACTCGATCTAAATTTCAACGCTTTGCGTCATCATCAGGAATGGCTCCCGCATAAATGAGATGCCATTTATATGAGATAGTTATGTCAAACACCATTTATTTATTAAAATTTCGAGTAGGTAAAATCAATAGGATATGCACTACTATTATGCACAAAAATATAAAATAACTCTTTAAGCATTTTGCGTTCATTTGTTCTCCCTGGCCGCGTAGGATGAATCAGAAATGTTACAGTATATTCGTATGCCTAGTTATCAGCGAATTTGGTCAGAAACACTATTTTCATCCAGCCCAATTTCTCATCATCTATCTCCGTCTGTTTTAAGAATTTATTTCGACAAACAAACGAATTTTCGGTGAAGTGAAACTCACGCTCTTTGTAGAGAGAAAAAAGAGGCACAGGTGGGTTGGTGTTTACTTGCGTAGGATTCAAGAAACAAAGCATTGATGATCGCACAGAAATATAACCTCCGGAAAAAGGTATCCGCGGTGATATTTCAGGGTTTTTTCCTTTTTCTTTTCATCCGGTCCATTAAATGCATTTGGAGAGCGCTTTTTCGAATGTCATCCATTTCAGGAAGGCCACTCCCAAGGGAAGGGTTGCAGCGCCACAGATTCGGGCGGCGGCCGCTATCTTATACAGAGTGGTATGCATGACTCGACCTCGGAGAGCAACAGAACAATGGGAAGGCGTATTTTTCGTGGGTAACCCGATAACGGAGAAAATATGAAGGGCGAGTATTCTTCCTCGAATGAAATACACTTAGGTCTACTGGCCCATGTGTACCTTTAATGGAAGGTGGACCGAGTCATACTTGGAGAATAATGTTTGTTTCCATGCCAATTTCTCACGTGAAATGGATTTATACTTATCTCTCATTTGAGTTAAATTACGATGGTAAAGAGTGGACCCAAAAACTACATTTGACTCAAGCGATGTTATAATTCACGGCTGTTTTTAAAGATTATGGTAATGAAATATTTCTTCAGAAGTGTTTCCAAACTTTTACTGAATAAGATTTTAAAATGAATTATAAGATCGCTGATGGGGCCATTTTACATTGGAGTAATTAAATAAGAAATAAAAACATTCCGAAGCATAGTGAAAGAACGAATTAAAACATTTCATTCATAGTACATCCTGAAATTTCATTCATTAAGGGAAATGGCCAATTAAAAATTAAGATAGCTCCAATGGATATGAGAAAGCTAGGAAAACCAAAAGCGTCTTTAAGCTACTAAGCAGCCGTTATAAGTGTTGAACAAATTTTTAGAAACTACTATCAGTGAATAATAACTAAGTAGGGCCACTTTGTAGGCGAAATGCTCGCCTGATTTTTCTATTTTTATGATAATTGAGGCTATCTGAATTACGAATTGGATTCCAACCATTAGACGAGCTCGATGATTACTTTCGAGGAAGAGAAAAGAAGCTTGATAAAAAAGGCACAATATACGCTGGTAAGATATTCTCATATATGTACTACGTATGCATCTGGTCTTACTACACGCTTTCTTGACTGGAAGGAACTCTTACTGCTACAAAAAAACAAAAGCGCGGAAAAGACTTCTGCAGATAAATGGTACTAATATATTATGTCAATTATGTGAAAATCAAAGCTGATAAATAGTTATACCATACATAAATATCAAGTATTATGCGGACTGGCGAAGGCACATACGTAAGCGCTGAAGTATTATTGCTGGACGAAGATTTTTGAGAGAAATGGGGAGAGCTGGGCGTAAAAATCAATATATAATAATGTCGCTGAAAGCTATATCTTCTGAGAAATTTGGCTCATGCAGTATTGTTTATGACTCGAAACTCTATAACGGATTGAATTTTGATCAAGATCGTTGGAGCCTTTTTTAATAAATCGTCAATTCGTATAAGTAAATTAGAATAAACTACCCTTCATTGTCATGCTGTATCATTTATCTCTCCGTAATTTTTGTTCTGGATAGTTTTATGCCTAGATACGATATGTCATTCGATTTCGTTGAACCGTCTAGGCCAGGGGTGGGCAAACTACGGCCCGCGGGCCACATGTGGCCCGGGATGCCATCATAAAAGCGAATCGTAATATAAAATACAGATAATTTCATATTTTTAGACTAAAATTGTTGCTGAAAAACCTTTTCTAGTGATGCTATGGGGATAACATATTATTTATTATTGCTTTTCACTAACAGGATCTCTCGCAGTCTCAAATAACTTCCAGTGTGGACCCTAACGTGGCCCACAGAAGCATTTTCATCTGTTAATGCGGTCTGCCTAAGAAGATGCAACTGTTAATGTGGCCCACCATGTGAAAAGTTTGCCCACCCCTGGTCTAGGCTCTAGGGTAGCGCACAGATAGACAGACAAAAGGCATGGCGAAAACCACTATTTTGGACTCAGGGACGCCTAAAATGTGTAATATACGTCAAAATCTCGAAGCCGATTTTTTTCGCGATTACAATACTTTATATATGTATACAAGTAAAAATCACTATATTTTATCTATTATTTATAAATATGGAGTCGATGCAGACACATTTATAATAAATACTAAACACCGTACGGCGCTCCAGATAAAACCGCTACGTTAGTCGTACAATAAGGGCCCTAGCTATATTCTATTACAGCATACAAAATGCCTTTAACGCCAGAAATATATCATTTTCATCGTATTCCATTAAATATATAGCATATGATATTATCAACGCCTTTACTAATTCGCGAGAGTAAACAAAGATATTTTTGATAAAAAAACACATTATTCATCAAAACGTATGATTACATTTAAATGTAAAAAATCAGCGTTTTCCATTCTAAGAAATTATCCATTCGTTTGAAAAAATGACGAGGGCTTATATAAAATATGACTGAAAAGTTTCGAATTAAGAAATGACCTTAAAATAAATGCAGCATTAATTTTGATACATACATTGACTCGACATTCAAAAAAGAGAATCAATTCTTGATCGATTTTAAGCTAATTAAAAATCAGATGCAGGTTGCGGTCATGTTAGGAGGGATTATTTTCACGAAGTAACTAGGATATAGGATGAAAAACATTATCCTACAAAAAAGCGGTATCAAGAAGATAGCGTATTCGTTATAGCGCTACAGAGTTGAATGAGGGTACGATTAAGGGAGTGGAAAGAGAGGGGGTCGGAGGAGAAGATATGGCGGAAGAGGGGATGGGTGAATATGGAAGAAGGGCGGGCAATGAATTCGTCTCGGTGGGGTGAAGATGGTCTTAGAGGTCAGAGGGATAGGGGGCGAGGCAGCTGGGAGAGCTGTACATCACGCGGAAACAGTTTAACCCCCATCCTTAAATGGAATCTCCCCGCAGGAGAAGCAAGTTCTTCAAGTAGGGACTTGCAAGGTATAATTCCGAGTACGAGAAAAAGGTTGAAATATTCCGTAGAGTATGGCGAAGTTGTTTTTGCTTGTTTACGGGGGAGCCCATTATGTCACATTTTAGGTGCAGATCGTGCTGGGTTATATCTTCCGTTGGGAAGCCTACTCCAATAAGGACTTCATTTATATCTATGGACAGTCAAGCGAAAGCCTGAGTTATTCAAGCATTAATTTCGTCAAAAAAAACTACGCACATGATATGTTTCACGGTGAATCATAATCGAGATTATTTTTCTAGAAAAATGTTTAATATAACTTTATAAATTTTATTTATTTATTCGAGTAATTTTCGTCAAAACAAAATTTTGATTGCTGAATTTTGCAGTCGATCCGTTGCCAACATGCCAACACATCCTCAACACTTTCTTTGGTTTAATAGCCTCACTTCAAACAGTGAAGTCGCTTTATGGTAAAATTTTCATCTACCGTCCTAATCAATGAAACAAAAAAATTTCCAATTATTCCAGCTATATTTAAGACCGGATTTAAACCAGACGTCGTGCGGAAAAAAAAACTTTACTTCGAGTGGGTGAAAGAGTGTCGTATTTCACGCCTTGCTCTCGCGGTGAAGCTGCTTAAATTTGCATTTTTCGAACACTTTTCACTTCGCATTCGAAGTGTGCCATAACCCTCTTCTGGTTTTGCTGGATAATAATGCGCGAAAGCGGAGAAAAGTAAACAGTTTATGCTTGGTAGAAGAGATGAACAATCACAGGCAAGGGAAATGAGTTGTCTTGCTGAGCGCAATATTCAAAAGGGAATACAAATTTTCTCTTGACACAGCAGGAAATAGAAACATCTTTAAAACTGGGAGTGGCAATCAGTAACGGACCGATCTAGGGAGATTTGACGAAATGCTATCTAAATTTGTGCTGTGTCATAATGTTTCTGTAATATTTAGCGTTTTTTAAAAATAAGTGAAATTTGAGGTAAAAATCCAAATTCTTCCACCTTCAAGACTAGTTTTCATAGCTGTAATAGTGCATAGATAACTTTATCAAAGAGATCTTTGAAAAAATTTAAATTTAGAACTTTTTATTTAATTTTAGATAAGTAAAAGTCGACAATACTAAGAATAATGAATGAAATTTTCATTTCTGAATATTAAAATTCATTTGCTTGAGATGCAAATTTTGGCAAGGAATAATATTAAATGTATTAAGTGTGTAATACCAAACGCATGCTTACTCATATGGAAAATTAAATTTATTACATGTCACACGGAATTTCTACAAGGCATTCATTAACTATTGATGCCATTTGCATTTATGAAGCATATTTTAGTAATATTATCAGCTTCTCAGGTTACCATATACATTTATGGTTCAGTATTAAAAAATGTCGTAAACTCGCATTTTATAAAATATAAACTCTTAGAAATATTATTAAGACTGAGAGGGCCGGGACGAAGGTTTTACTGGAGTCAAACGGTTGCATCATTTTGATTAATACGTCGAAATGATTAATATATTCGTCGCATAACAAGCAGTATAATTTTAACCACCATCCGAGAAGCTTTCTGTCTTGTGGTCAAGGAAATCTACAATAATTTTTGTGTCGAGCGCTGAGAGCGATGTGGTAAAGGAAAAAACATTAAGAATCTGTTATTTATGTTGCGTAAAATCTAAACACTGATCACATTTGTATGCACATTCATTGTAATTATGATCCCGTTTCATATTATTGTTAATTATAAGGTTCACCAATAAAATTAAATCAATATCTACTTCACAAAATTAATCTGACGTAAGATCTAACCCATTCTTTCCTCTGAGAAAGTTTTCATGATCTTCTTTAATAATCCTCATATTATCAAAGACTAATACCCTGTAATTCAGCTAACGGTAAAAGTTTAATCATTTAAATAATTCACTCTGTACCTGAAATTCGTTGTTATATTATTTTTTTATTTGTGCAAAAGGTTAATACTCTCAATGTGGCACAAAAAAGTGGGAAAAATCCGTTTATTAATATGGAATATAGTTTGTAAAATATATCTTTTGTACACGTCTTTGCAATAAAAGACGATTATCACTTGAACTCCAACAAATCATATTCTCGGGTATTTTTTTTAGAAATTCATACAACATATGCTAGAAACTAATGCCTATTCTCTTTCCCGTAAGATAACTTTACAAAAACTAAAATATTTTCTTCCTAACCATAACTCGTTATAACAGATCAACAGTCTCGAAAAGCTCGAATAAAAAAAGCTTATCTTTAAAAAAAACAACGAAACGATAAAAGCACCTGTCAACTCATTCTTTTCGTCGAAAATTCAAACATCGCGATCGTACAAAGACTGCCTTCCCTCAGCATCCGTATCCTCAAGAGCTCGTAAACAAACGACATTTTTTTTTAAATAGAGCTGTACTGAAATAATAACCACATCGAAAACCATTTTAATTCTTTCGACGGCTCGTCAAATCGGATCAGCGAATTGTCTCCCTCGTTACCGTTCGTGAAATCACCCGAGGCCGCCGCCTTTCATTACAGAAATGAAGTAGAGCTCGACGTCGTGGCAAAACTCCCTTCCTCTCCATCGAGACGATGTCGTCAGGCAATCAAAAGGAATAACTACCGGCGTTACGGCGATATGTTAAAAAAAATGGAGAAACATTCTCGGAAGCCTCTTAAGGTCATGCGGGACATGCCTCTCCTTCCCGTATTCGAGATCTCCGTGATAAGGAAGGTAAAGAAAGGTTGTCCCGAACCGAAATGGAGTAGCAACTGCTTGACGGGTTAATTGAGAATGGGAGTTAGAGCCCTTGGCCCAAACCGATTGTTACAGCCGTTATTCATCACTTGATGAATGTACGGATGCTAGGAGTAAATTTTATGTGCCGCGAAAAAATTAACGGGTTTGGCATGGATCGCCCCCTCCCTAATGGAGGACGCTCGATCATATTGATACTTACTCTGTCGCCTAATGGCGCTTTACACGCAAACACGGCATGCAAAATAACATCCAAGAGGAAATTTTTCTCCGGTCATTTGGGAAAAATAATAATCCTCTTTTATTATGTAATGATGCACTGCCTAAATGATTTATGGTGCTGCCGTCACAAACGCCGACAAAATGAACTCATTACCTTCCAAATCCGAAATATTTTTGCGTCCGTTAACGAACTTCCACGTTCGTATGAACAATTACGGTAATGCAAACGATCGCATTTCACCATTACTCATTCATGTTGATGTGATGTTGATCAAAGCTTAATTTCGCCGTGAAGCTCGGTTTAGTATGAAAAAAAATAATTGCATGATTTATAGTGAATCTATGGAAGTAGGAACACAAATAACTCCAAATTTTGGGAGTTTTATTGAAATTAGGAGCCCTGCCCCTACGCGCATCAACCCCGCTCTCCGCTCGCTCCAGGTACCTCGGCGCTACGCGCCTTGCATTTAGCCTCACTAATAAGAAAATATTTTTTCGGAATAGCTCTTATTACGACGTATATTTTTTGTTCAAAACGTTTTTTCTCTGGCTTACCGTTCCCGAAATATAATTTTTTTAATATTTTAAACGGCCACTATCTTATTTCAAGATGGCGAATGCAATTGAAAAGTTATAAATGAAATACGTGCATCCTAATTATCCTTCAGACTACACGCATCAAAATCTAATTATTACCGGTTTAAAATCAGTATATGTTACATTGCTTAAGAGACAATGGGTACTAATTTCATCGGCAATAGATATTATTTAAGTTGTAATCGTAACTGACTTTGATTGGAAGTTTCTTAGTGCGGTTGTTCATTTGTTGTATATTTATACGAAATATTTCACGAAAATGCTCATTCGATTTTTATCCGTCATGCGTCTGATTGTGAATTAAACGCAAATGTACTGAAAACCCAAGACCAACAATCTCAGTAACCCTAATAACTTTTTCAAATGTTAAAAATTTGGTAAAACTCGAATATATACATCAAAATGCAAAAAAGATGAATAAAAACAATAGAATCGACGATAATAATATTCATTCTTTTCCGCCTGAAAAATGAAAATCTCTCGTCGGTGTCAATTATAAGATATTTATTAATGTTTAAAAGTGCCGTTTTCAATCTCAGATTCCTGCCGATTACATATTAATCAAATGAAAAAACAAGAATCTCGTGGAATCGAACTCGGGCTTTGGTTTTACACGGAAAATGGTAAAAAAAAAGTCTTGCGGTGTAAATTTTTTCAAAACAAAAATCTTGAAAACTGATGCAGCCATTCTCAAGTTATTCCACGTTATTTGAAATATGAATGCATGTGACGTCATCATGTGTAGACGACATTCAAAATCGGGTAATTATTAATGTGATTAATCTGACATGTTTTACAACCAAGGTTATAAAAGAGATTATTATATCTAGGAGCATTTTATGTGCCTTTACATTGTATCCTACATTTTCATCGCTGCGGTCAGGACAACACTTTTAATTAAATTAACCATACGAACTTTTAAATAAAAATTTGATACAAGAATTTTTTTTGCGTTACACTAATCAATTTGATTTTACGCCCATACTGGCTTAATTTTAAAATCCTCTATCAGATTGAATGAGCATTTTAGATAAATTCATATATGCAAACCACATATAGTAGTCGTAATCCCAAAATGTTCGCAAAACTATTTTATTATGGAAAAATTGGACCTAATATGTTCTACCACGCGAGCTAAAAGGATATATTTTTATGCATTAATCTCATTTCTTAGGTATTGAAACATTGCTTTTACTAACTGTAATAATTTATAATATATCATTTATAATTTGTTCATGTTAATTCATAAAGAACCGTATAATTTCTTTTATTAAAATGCATGCGGATATCTTTACAACCAATAAAAAACAAACTTTTACCTGAGATATCATGAATGTGTTTCTCATAAGGAGAAACATGAGAATTTAGATAGACTAAAATATAAAGTCCACATATGGACTAAAACCTGGTGAGCATGAAATCCTGTTAACTGAAGCAATAATATTTAACGGACCTGAATCTCATGCGTATTAATAAGGTGGACCGGTTTCCTAACAAATAATACTAATACGTTCCTCTAAAAGCAGTGAATGAGAGTTTGTTCGACATAAATCTACTTAGTTTATTACTACTAAAAGGTCTATTTATACTGCATTAAAGCTGTTTCTCGGGTATTTTTTATGATCCTGGGCAATTGAATGCATATTGAATTACAAAGAAAATAGGAAATGAGCCATTTTTAAACGGTAGCTGCTTAAGTATGCAGCTACCAATGGTCGAAAACAACTTATTTTCAGAATCTTGAGACTCAAATTGCTTTGCGCTTCTCTTAGGTTATTTTCAAAGAATTATTGGATCATTATTTCCTGATGTAGCCAATAACGAAAGCGTTGGTCTTCCTAGCGTAGAGATATGAAAAATTTATATTCTTAAAATATTTTCATGTATTTTTCTTATTTTTTTGTTAAGAATAATTACATGTGGGGAAGAAAAAATAGAGGGATTTAGAGAATACCTAAGACAATAATAATAATAACATGCATGTGAATAGTAATACTTCGATACCTGTGGCAACACACCTTCAATGATAGATAATTACTATTCTCTCGATTCGAAGCAATAAATTGTATCCGTTGGAAGGAAAAAAACTCTCAACCACGCTCTTTCATTCACGCAAGATATACGAAAGCGTCTTCAAAGCCCCGTCCCCGTTCCAAAGCCTCGAATTCCCTTAGAATCCACCGGCCGGCTTTTTTCCAACCGATTCACCCTAGCGCAATTTCGTTACCATTGTAGTACCTCGAAGTTCAAAGGAACTTGCGTCCACCATCTGGATTTAAGACTCAGAAAACTTTCTCTTGAGAAGAGGTTCCATTCATGCGAACCAGATGAATGGAACTGGACTCGGAGTCAATGGCGGCTGAATAAATGGAGATAGAAGAGAGACAGAGAGAGAGAGGGGGAGGGTGGGTGGGTTGACGGAGCGTGGTCACCGGTAGGGCAAGTCGGTTGGATTGGAGGAAGAGAATAGAGCGAGTCGGGATGGTGTAGGTCCACGTCCCTCAGGTAAGGAAGGAAGTTAGCCCTTGGTATATAAAAGCACTATATCACCAGTGATTCTCGAACTAGCGATGGTATTCCGCGATAAATAAGGGAGCACGCGAACCTTAACCAATAGCGTTATTTTAACGCATTTGTTTCCCAGAAATGTATTACTTATTAATTTTGGATGATTAGAACATTCCTTAGAAATAAGTGAAAACGATGGCTAGTTTTGATTGATTAATGAAAGTGATTTCCCGTACTATACTATCTGAAATAGTCACGCGAGTAAAAGGTTTTATTTGCTTTGCAAGTTTACATTTACAATAACACCCAGCAAGCCGCCGGAAGCGTATGGCAGGGGGTATCACTGCACCAACATAAACTCTACCTAAAGCCACTATTAGCTTGTCTTATCGCGTCTGGGAAAAATGACCCTTAACATTTCTCGGTTCTAACGTGTATTTCGACGTATTTTCTGGTTCGCTCTTATTTAACCGTACGCTCACTTGCACCAATGGGTACAACTATGCCACGTATGTCTTCAACGAATTCGGATCTATTCGAATTACATTTGAGTGCGAAAATTGCATGATTTTTAGGCATTTTCACAGAATATCACCAAAGTTATTTCTAATTGTTGGGGTTAGTTTGTTTTCATTTTAATGTAATACTTAAATGGTTTTTAAATTAGCAATGCCACCCAAAAAAGCCACGTTTAACTGGCGGCAAATCAGATGCGCAAAAAAAGGCTGCTTCGAGAGCATCAGAAACATCAGAACTCACAGAGAGACGCATAGATAAACAGATTACGACAAGAAGCAGTTCGAAACTCTTTTACAAACGAGAACAGACAGAAGCTTAGCATGTTTTAGCTAGCATATTGTTAGAAATTAAAAAAATATATTTATAACTCTCTAATGTGTACACCCCCCCCCCCCCCTCCACGCAACGCCGGGTAATTCTGCTAGTATTCTATATATGTAAGAAGTAGCTATTTATAATGATACTTGTCTCAGGTATCTCCAATAGTTACAACAAGGTTATAAAAAAATCAGATGCACATTTTGGCTGCAGCCGTCTTCAGTGGTAAGTCACTGATAATAAATCTAAAAGAAAATAAATGCGCATCTGGTTTTCTATAACCTTGTTGTGGCTATTGGAGATACCTGAGACAAGTATCTTTAAGTGCTTGTTCTTGAATTAAAATTGAATTTTTCCCCTTATTATTACTCGAATTCATTCGCGAATTTAAGCCGAAACATGACTTTCGAAAATAATAGTCAATCGTTTGCACGTATACACTACGACAAATAGGCTCCCAGAAAAGAAATTCCTGCAAAAAATATGTTTAGGTTTTTTAAATGAAGTCATTTTAGGGACGGTTGGCAAACTACATATTTCATTAGAAACGCTGGGAAGAGGCGGGAATTAGATGGATTAGTTTCAGGGGTGGTCAAGGCGTCGATGGCGATCGACCGGTCGATCGCCAACTCGTTTTAGGTAGATCTCTGAAACTTAGTTGCCCCACTCGAAAGATTATTTAGCAATGAAAATGGAGGGTCAAACGACACATAAGTGGAAAATGATTAGTAGCTCCAAGATTTAACTCTTCAAACTCGAAGGACATTTAATTGAATACTGCCTTTGAGGTCGAAAGCAGGGTCGGCGTGATGGAATATGCAGCGTATGCAATGCATACGGCCTCCTTAACCCTTTATGTACAATATTTTTAAATAGTACTTATATTTTTTGATCAATATTTTTCTTAATAATTTTGAAACGAGAAAGTCTGCTATGACCGGGAATAGAGCCCGGGTCTTCCACTTGCCGGGCGGATATTCTACCACTGAACTATCGTAGCAGATCAATTTTCTCGCATCTGAACACGGTTGTTTTCTTGGTTGGGACGGAACCTTTTGATATTTTGAACACGGCTTACGGACTCGCAGTGCAACCTCTGCCGTGTTCCTTTCCCGAGTTGGGCTTCCCACACTTTTCGCTACCGCGGACCGCTTTTAGTCCGAGGACCCCAAGATGGGAACCGCTGCTCTATCTCAAGGACTATCTCCGCCCCTCCTTCGGGCGGTCTTAATGCGGGTAAATGCACGAATTACATTGAGACCTTTTGAAATTTTGAACGCAGCTTACAGGCCATACTACCTTAGTCAAATCTTTTTCTCGAAGTTGGCTTCCCAACATTTTCGCCGCCACCGACCCCTCATAGCCCGAGGACACCATGATGGGAATCGTTGCTCTACCTCAAGTTACATCTTCACCCCTCTTCGCCTCCCTCCTCTCTCTCTCTCTCTCCCCCTGCGATTGTAGACTCGGCCGATTAGAAGAGTTTCAGGTAATCCATAATGTAAACTCGGCTGATTGCAACATTTTTATTTAAAAGGGCTAGTTAAGCTCGGCCTATTCTGCCTGCGTTCTAGAGAGAGGTAATCTTGGCCGACTGTATTAGTATTCACCCTTAATGTTCCTCCCACCCTATCCCTCGCGCAGGTTTTCCCCTCACCTAAACACCACCTCCACTACATGTAGTACATTCCCGAGAATGAATGAAGGAAAGATGACTCTTAGCTTTATGGGATTATCTGTCCTCCTCGGCAATTCGGGTTAGGTTGGGTTAGTTAGTTTTGGGCTGGTTTCCTGTACATGTTGCCTTTGTTACCACTTGCAGAGTGGATTGGGTAGTACACGTTGACTTTGTTTCCACCCACGGCTTGGGTTAGTATAAGTTCGTTTCTTCAGTATTTGTTATTATTTTGCTTCTTCTCCGACTGGCAATTCGTGATACTTTAGAGGCATTTTAAGTAGAAATAATAACAAATACTAAATAAACTAACGAATGAACTCATACCGAACCCAAGGGTGGGAATAAAGTGAACATGTACTACCCAACCCAATCTGCGGGTGGGAACAAAGTAAATGTGCACAGAAAACCAACCCAATAATTTTGGGATGGACTACTATAAAATTTGAAATAATAGAATTGATAATTCTTTTAAAATACATACAAGTAATAAAAAATTAACACATACAGTAGGACCTCGATTTTCCGTCAGGTTTCGGGACCAAGAAGATGTCGGATTTGAGAAATAGACGGACAATAGAGAGAGAGAGAGAGAAATAGAATATCGGATCGGTTGGATCAGCATTCAGTTTTGCAATCATAGAAAGGGCCTTCTGTGGTATTATTGGCCCCGTTAGAGGAATTCCTTTACTCCGTTGTTTAACGAATCGACGAAACATTGCGCTATCGAGTTGGTTGTGAGTGACACATTTCATCGTTTTCCATCGAGTTACGATTACATTGTTCTCTTCCAGTTTGCTTACCGAGTCCTCAATTTTGTCACCATCCCGCTACAAATTGCTAGTGGTAGTTCTTGCAACGCCGTAAATTTCTGTTAAACTGGAAGCACTTTGGCTTTTCCTTAAACATCGAACATCGTTTTTCCGCCATTTTTATGTAGGGCATATGAACTTACCACACAGGTCGATCTTTCAAAACTGGCAGAAAATTTTAAGTGACAAACGGAAACAGTAAGGGATGTTAATTCCGAGAATTGTTTGTGTATGCGAAAACGTGTGATGTTGATTTCGAGAATCATTAGCGAGAAGTAAACATGAATGTGTTATAGGAACGGCTGAAATAATGCCATATACAAGTAAACATTACACAACAGAAATTTTACATGGTTGAATGTAGATCTTAGTACTATGAATGTATGTTCAAACTTTGAAACAAAAAATCTAGCGAGGTGACGATTAACAGAAAGTGAGGAATAAAAGGGTGACAGATAATCGAGATTCTACTGTATATACCAAATTTTTATTGATTTATTTGCAGGCGAAGCTGCAACGGACATCCTAGTCAAGCGTTAAAGTAGTATCATCATCATAGGTAGTCTGTCGTAGACAAATCCGTGATTATTCGTGGTTAAACCTGGTTCTCCATACACTCCTATTTTCCGCTGTCCTCTTCATATCTTGATAACACTTTCCCTTTCAAATCGTCTATGAGCTGAAACCTTTTCCTACCTCTTTCCCTTTTTCCATCTAGTTTTCCTTCTAACACGTCTTTAATCATACTCTCTCTCCTCAGGTTATGTCCAACCCAGTTTGCCTTCCTCTTTCTTATAGTCTGTATAATCATTCGCTTCTCTCCTACTCTTCGTAGCACTTCATCGTTTATGACAACATTCTCCAGCATGAAAACAAGAAGGGATCGTATACTCCATAAATGAAATGTACAGAGATTGCAAATGCGTTCTTTATGAGAAATTCTGGTATCGAAAGATCAGACGGTTCATAAATTTTTATCTCCGAAATTATGAGTTGCAATTATATGGTTCCCCGGACTTTTTTGTGGTAAATGTTGTTCTCCATCCGAAAACCGCACGGATCATACAACAGAAAGGTTTGGTACGTGTAATTGTTGTTTGCTGATAAATTGTCGGAGCGATCGATGTAAAGAAAATATACGATATTATGCTTGGGATTTTCTCGATTTTTATCTCCGAAACTATACATTTATTTAATTATTTATATTTAACTTGCTTTAACAGCACTTTATGGCCTTTTACAATCAGCGCAATAACGCTAACAAAGACAAACACATACGTCCATAACCTCGGTAGGATTCGAACCCGCGACCCTAGCATTGGGAGCTAGACACGCTAACCTCCCTTCTACCAAGGCCGGCATCGTAATTATGTAATTCCGGGGAAACTTTTAGTGGTAAATGTTTCCTCCATCCGAATCAATTTTTTAATCGGTACCTTACCGATCATGTAAGAGAATGGGAGAGAAAGATGTGGTATTTTAATTGTTGTTTGCTGATAAGTTGTTGTAGCGATTGATGAAAACATAATACTATGTGATATTATGCTTGGGATTTTCTCGAATTTTTATCTTCGAAACTATAAGTCGTAATTATTTGGTCCCGCGGACTTTTTTGTGGTAAATGTTGTTCACTATCCAAATAAATTTTTAAATCATACCTTACAGACCATATAAGAGCTAGGGAGAGAAATATTTTACTTAATTGTTGCTTGACGGATACCATTTTACGAGATATTAGAATAAGTTTATTTAGGTTCTTAAGGCGTTCCGCTACTATCGCTTTGTTGGTAAAGGGCGCCTAATAATAAAATCCGAGCATCGGTTCAATTGGACAACTGTATGCGGCTAACAATCAGCAGGTACAATCCGAAGTTTGCACAGCTTGCTGATGCCATTCAGTGCAAATCATCCACGTCTATTTAATACTATGTAATGAATTTAATTAAATAATTGTACATAAGACCTACAGACTATCAAATATATTTTAGATATAAATAAAAAATATTTTTAATGGTTTTTTGATAATTCGTTGCCAATAGATCACGTAAAGAAAAGAGGTAAAAGAAACTGGTTTAAACAACCACCATCCTCCAGCTCTAGCTTTCTCCAGTCTTTTACAGCAAGCCATCCCCCTCATTCTCCCCCCCCCCCACGCTCGAAATAATTTTTAATAGTAAAGACAGACGGTCGATCGCCACGCAAATGGATTGCAAAGCCTGAACGCACCTTGATTACTATATAAGAACAAAGGTTTGCATACCTTTCCTGTGGCGAATGCACTACTGTTGGAAGACCTCCGCTCGTCCACGACAAAAGAAGTTTCTCTTGAGGTGCAGACAAAAAAGCACAGAATTACCACATCACTTCACAAAAAGGGTCTGGATGCCAAATTCTCCAACGGTGGAAGAGCGCTTTTGCACGACGATTGATCTCGAGATACGTGCACAAGCACATCCCAAAATCGCAGAATTAATCGTCATGACCAAGAAAAAACATACAAAGGGGGAGAAATGAAAGTACATACTTGATTGACAATACTGGAAGCTGAGATGAGGAAACTGCACGATTTCGACGAAAATACTTGAGAAAATACTGACAATGCCGGAAATGACGCAGGCAAAAGGTCATGGGAGAATGGGAGAAAGGCAGCATCTTAAAAAAAACGATTGGGCGGAATCACTTAGAGGTCAACGTCACGCTGCACCTGAAACGGTAAAAAAATTGATATTGTTTAGTTTATCCGGCAAATCTTCGACTAAGTGTAAAACTCGAAAGAATTTAAAAAAAATAAAACGCACTAAAAATACAAAATGTTTCAAAACCCTTTGCAGATCTATTTATTTACAAACAGAAACATGCTTACAATAACGCAGGTGAGTTAGAAATTATATATACGTTATTAGAACGTTTTCTTTAAATAAAAAAACGTGCTTAAATAATCACTGTCTGTTGGTTCGTTTGTCTGTAGACAATCAACGTTTTTTATTTTAAGAAATGTTTGGATTTTTTTTTATTTGATAGTTCTTATTAGCCTATGAATTTTCAACCGATTGAATTTCCCAAATAGTTCATAGATTTTTCGCTAGGTGGCTTCAAATTCGGAAAATTCATAACTTTGAAATGGTATTGTAGCCAAACTATTGAAGCTAGAGTAGTCAAGTTTTCACCCATGGGAATATCTAGTTAGGATCTACGTTCTAACCGTACGGGTTATCCCCTCCCCAAAGGGGGAGGGAAAGCAAAACCATGAACATTTTAAGTAAAGCATCCTTCCATCTATTACTTTAGCAAGGATATTTTACTTGTTGATACATAATTTTACTTCGTTGGGAATTTAGATTTAAAGGGAAAAACCTCTGACTGGCAGTTAAGACACTTAGCTGAAACTGGTACAACCATAATATTCGCCCTTATCAGATAATAATTAAAAAGAAGTAAGGTTTGCAATAATAACGTATTTTAACACGCTCTTCTTAGAATACATGGGCATACTATCCCCAGAAACTGAGCGCTGCTTTTACTAATTATAGAGTCGATTTTGAAGCGACCTTAATATCTATGATTTCATATGTCATTATGGTGTTTTATATGATTAATGCGAGTACATCTCCAGAAATGAGAGTGATCGAATAGACCAATGATCGTTAAATCATGCATCAGGTAAGGATATATGAAGGCGATGAAATGGCTGGAGTGAGAGGACGTAGAAAAGAGGAAGAAGTCTGACTATAATTAAATCGGCAGAGTGATAGGCGTGTTCGCGAGGCCATATTGGATTGAAGAGACTAAGATTGAAGCCTCGCGGATCGAAATAAGCGATTTAATCATCAAATGGGCACTCTCAGTTCTTTATAAGGAAATGATTATATGGGAAAAGTATAAACATATAATGAATAATATTCTAGCTAAAAACATTTGTTTCGCCGTACTAAAAAAATACAAGTACATAATAGGTGAAAAATTATTTTTTATAAAAGCTGTGAGGCATTCGTGATAAAAGAAGCTCGGAGACCTAATTTGGCTACTTGCGATAAGTTTCAGCTGCAATTTTGGCGATTTTATTTCCAATTATCCTTCAAAGTTTCAAAAAGTAAACTCTGAGACATACATCGGATAGCTAAGTAAAGAATACACGAAGTTGTCGATATTTCTTTGTGTTCTTTATGAATGAATATCACGAAGTTGAGCCTTTATTAATTAGTTTCATTATTTTTAATAAGCTTCAGCTGCCGTTTAGGGCAGGGCCCCTCAACCCGGCGCCCGCGGGTGCCATGGCGACCATCATAAAATTCCTTGGCGCCCGCTACTAGGGCTATGGCAAGTCATTTGCTGGGGAGGTGCAATAAGATAGTACAGAAGAAGTACAAATTCAATTTTCTCATTAAAAATTTCAAGATTCACCTTTTTTATTATTAATAAATTTTGTATTCAAATCAAAATATTATTGTTTGAAAATAAAAAAATAATCGAACCCATTTCTTTTAGCTTTATTTTTCTGTGTACCCCCGATTGGCACCCGCAATCCTTCTCTGAATTCGTAAATGCGCCCTCAAGGCTGAAAAGGTGCAGGTCCCTGGTTTAGGGGATAAATTGATAATCGATTTGGCTTTCCAGATTTTTTAGATCCACCCGTATAAAATTAACCGTAATAATATACCACCATCTAATTCTTTTATTCGAATCAATTATGCTCTTCAACATAGTCAGTTTTTGTGATTTCAAAACCGTCGAATAATATTCGCCGATCCTAATGTTTATCGAATCGTCGTTTACCTAAAATTTAAATATGAATAATATGAATTCGAACCATCGGTTTTCACCTACCAAGTGTTAATTAAAACACGTCATACCTCCTTTATAGCTTGCCGTGGCCGATTATAATTTCTTACCCGTGATGAAAGCTGTCAGGATCGTTATGCGTAGGTCTTTGTTCACCGTTGTCGCTAAAGCAATTATGCAAATGCCGGTGAAAACGTAATTTAAGGCAACATGATTTACGTAGCGAACGTTCCTTTTTTATTGGAGATCATTAAAATCTCTCTGTGTCACAGCAGAGTAAGCCTGTGAATCATATTTACGAGTGATGCTAACCTCCTGCTGCTTGAAGCTAGAAAACTAAAAAAAATATATAAACAAGCGCTATAAACTATTTGAAGCCTGCGGTTAAATCTACAAGTCGCAGACTCTGCTTCATGTCCACCCCATACTCTTAGATCGTGGCCGCCGTTTACGCGCATATATTTAAATACAAGGACGCGTAAACTACGCTGACTTTTGTGACGCGAACGTTTAGCTTGACTAGCTTCCTTTTCACGTTTTCCTGAAAATTTAATATATCCGCCTGTATATGGGTAACTCTAAACCTTTCTGGATCATTTCCTCGTAAATTCCGAGATTAGTCTCAAATGAATGGCATATTACAATAATCAATGGGATTTCCTATTGATTTATGTTTTTAGATATTTAAGAAACTGCCCTCCGTAACTATTGCAGCATTATATTATATATTATGTAAAGTAAACACTTGTTCAACACGGATTTGATTATACACGGTTGAATAAACGTGATACTCATTTGCCCAACAAGTACAAAATTTAATTATACATGGACATGAATTGCTTGTGCGCCGCATTTTACGTATGTGACGTGAGAAAACTCGTATCCTACAGAAGAAAGCTATTTCTTTCATAAGGCACTGAATTTGCACAACGCTCAAACATGACCTTTTCCATGAACCTAACCGTCGCGTTGCGCAAGTGACTGCTGCGCTGTAATTCGGTAGATGTGAAAGAATATTTAACCTGAAGAAAACTATAGTTGGTTAATGTCATAAAATTTTACGTAATGGACGTTTTAGTTATCGAGATTGAGCTATGCTAACGTGTCGCAAATGAACGGTCGAAATGCATATTACTTTATTGCAAAGGATTGCTTATGTAACAACACGAGATAGTCGGTTTATAAAAATAAATATATATAATTTAAGGAGATATTATTTCTAATTCTGTCTGCAGTCACAAGAGTAGCCTAAACTTGAAGCAATTACCTTCATAAATCGATTGGAATGCCAATGCCGCCTATGCGGATTGATACATTTTAACTTTTAAATGTATTCAAATTTTCTTTTATATTTCTTCAGCAAGAAAAAACATTTTTAACTCGGGAACATTTATTTTAAAAAACAAGAAATGACAGAAAATAATTATATCATCTACTACACAAAAACAAAAAACAAATACGTTTCTATCAATACGTTAATTTCTTATTGTCTAATTATCCCCCAACGAGATCAAATGCGCCTATAACCATTTTAACACAAAATACGAGTCTACTATTTATTTTTAAAATTCATACGCCCTCTTGAGTGGTCACGCTTTAACTGCAGACAAATAGCTTTTGTAGTAATATACTTATATGATCTATGCGCTAACTTTTGTCGCAATCGAGTTTTTCTATGCGTTATGCATGTTCAAAGCTTATAAAGCGAGAGACAAACTCTATGAATTTCCTTGGAGCGCAACAACATATCATTCATTTCGTGTACCATAAATCACAATGCTTTCCCACAAAACGCGTGACGACAGACATCACCTCAATCAGTTTCCGACGATGTATATTCCAACCCACTTTTTATGCTCGTTAAACCCTTATCCTGCGGTTTGGCTTCGAGTGCGCGCTGGCGCTGACTCTATAGCAGCTGTATATTACCCAGCATCACGCGTATGCTCGGCCAACTCTATATTGTCCGCGATACGGAACTCTCGGCCGGATCCCGCCTTTTGTCCAAGGATGCTTTGCCGCGATCAAAAGACTAACATGCGGCTTGTCCGCACAAAAGGACACCCGATAACCCTTGCGGAAAGCAAGCGAAGAACCGTGGACATAAAGCGAGGACCATCCATCACCGGGACACACAGTTAAGACGTCCTCAAGAAGGAATGAAAAATTCTGTCGTCAGCCGCGTTTGTCACATACACTCCTTTGCATGATAATTTAGACGTCCATTTTTTTTAGCACTAGCACATGCTGAGAAATTTTTGTGTGGAAAAGTGATTCATCAGACTTTTTCCAAATTTAGCTCGCAAAGGAACAGGATATTTTACTAGCTGTACTTCAATTGTAGTAAAGGCAGAGGAGTCAAACCTCCATAACTAAAACAATAAAAGAAAACAAAAATTTTATTTATGTAATTTATATTGTTATATAATACGTGGTGGACTTGGAGGAGAATGCTGAAGATAAAATGGACAGATAAGATGAAAATCGATGAAGTGCTACGAAGAGTAGGAAATAAGCGAATGGTTATACCGACTATTAGAAAGAGAAAGGAAAACTGGGTTGGACATTACCTGAGGAGAGAGAGAATATGATTAAAGACGTGTTAGAAGGAAAACTAGACGGAAAAAGGGAAAGAGGTAGGAAAAGGTTTCAGCTGATAGACGATTTGAAAGGGAAAGAGAGTTATCAAGATATGAAGAGGACAGCGGAAAATACGAGTATATGGAGAACCAGGTTTAACCATGAATAATCACGGACCTGTCTACGGACAGACTACCTATGATGATGATGATACGCGGTTGATGAACCTATATTACATTCCTTCGTTAAATCGCTCCCACCGTAACACTTATCCGGACACTGCAACGTACCATTTTTTCGTCTTTATGAAAAGACATTTTCACGGGCTAGTAAAAACGTCGAGCCGCCACGAATATTTTTATCGCCATAAAAATAAATAAAATATCTGGCGGAGATCTAAGTCAGGAATGTCGGTAATAGAACTTTCCTGTTATAAAACTACGCTATCGATGGTTGATCCGAGAAGTAAGTGCGATGCTTTCCTATCGCTCTCTTGGATGCTCTCCACAATCCGGTTCGTACGGGATTCCTTGATTTGGCGTCACAGATTAGGTCCTCCGGACGATGGAAATAAAACCCTGAGAGCGGGAGTGATATTCAGAATGGTAGGCAGTTCTGTTGGGATGTTGATTGGGGCAATCACGCCCCTCATTTTATGGAAACTTTTTAATGCGTACCGAAGAAAAATACGAATAATATATTTGGGGTTAAAAAAAACTATACTTCTGAATTCACGAACATTTTCATCTAATAATGTAAGTTTATTAAAAGGCACACCATTGTTTCATGCGTACAAATTCTAAGAAAAGAGTTCTGATTTAAAAGATGACACTACTCCGTCTGCCGGCCTTTTTGCGCGATCCCAAGAGGAATGATCTTTTTAGAGGATTATTTTCGGAACCAGACGCCAGAGATTTATTCTTGTTAACCCAGATCAGTCCGAGACCTCCCTCCAGCGTGTTGGAAATCACAATAAAAGCGGTGCCAATTCTTTTACACCGGAACAACCCTTATAGGTGGCCATTAAGCGTGTGAAGAAAGGCGGAAGAATATCGTAATGGACGTAGAAGGAAAATAACAAAAATAAAGAAAGCCAAGGAGGGCGAATGAGCTAAATGTGGACAAAGGGGAGGACGGGGAAAAACGAAAGAAAAACCAACTAAATGGAACACTTTGACAAGCATCTCTCTTTTTCTCGAACCATATCGTCACTCGGTCCTATTCTTTCGTCTATCTATACACTTATGTCATACGTATGTCCAGGCCCTCCGAGAGACCCAGAGAGGCCCGGGTCACTTCCAGATTTTGAGCCCCCACACCGTAATAAAAAAATTCTCATAAGGAAAAGTTTAAGCATTTAGTAAACCAATTTGGTGGTCGGGGTTCGCTGAATGGTTAGAGCGAGTTACATTGGGGGTAGGGAGTTCAATATTGCACTATGTAGCACTCTTTCATTAAATCTTTTGACCCCTTAAAGAAAAAATATAATCCTAAAAAATGTTTTGCTTACAGTGCGTTTTACCCAGCCAATAATGCAGACCACATCGAAATGGCTCTCTAGAGAAAATTTTTAAAAAAGTGAATGCAAAATTAAAAATTCTGTGCGTTACATAAGAGAAGAGAGGGGGATCTAATTGAGGGTTACGCAGGATTATGTCGATTATCAAAAACTGAGGAAGTTGGGTTACGTAATATGTACTTGAATATCCTGCAAGAACAAAGTAAGATAATCGTATTTTATATTTCTTTTTGGCATGTCCTATTCAACATACATTGCTGATATTTAGTTGGATAAAAAGAAAAATAAATAAATATACCTATAAGATAATAAATTATTTGAATAATTCTTTATTTAAGAAATGCATATATAGTTTTTCTTTCTGCAAATTTATTTATTGATGAAAAGCTTAAGTTACGTGCAATGTCACTTCCGCTTTTCAGAAAAGAAGAGGAACATAAGGTTTTAGGCTAAAATTGACATTTAGTGAGGCACTTTTCGAAGAGGCTCACAGCTTGAGCTTCATGCACCTGTGCATAAATCCGTCTCTGAATAAGTACCAAAATTTGAGGCCCCCTTGAGCTTGAGGCCCAGGCCAAATGGCCCTCCTGCCCCCTCCCCCACCTCTCATCGGGCCTGCGTATGCCTGTTTCTCTCCAATTTGATGAATTTCCTGTATGGAAACTGGATTTTCTTTTGATGCGTATCTTTTTTAACTTCTATTAGAACTTAAACCGAGTAATGCACTACGGTTATAACCCCTTCAGACCTAGTGTGCACAATTATGCACATAATATCAATTCAATTTTTCTATGAATTAAATATACCAAATATCACTTCAAACACATTATAAATGATTATGTGCATCTTCAATGTAAATCGAAGGGGTTTGTGTAGCAATTTAATACTTGAAAAGTTATCTATTTGAAAAAATGCAAGATGGCTGCTATTGCAAGATGCAATTCAGGTCTGAAAGGGATAAATAAATGGACTTCGTCCTATGTCTGAATTCTGATCACAATAAGTCATAATCCTGTTCGATCGGTTTGCTTGAAACTGCCCAGGTGTATTCCGAGATTAATTATCCTGGACTCGTGCAGGAATTAATGCATATAATAATATAATGGTGAAGCGTTTGATCACTGAATATATTATTTGGCTTAGTAACATTTAAATGCATTCTTACTTTTAATAAAAAGAAATTAAAATAATTTTGTCACCATCGTAAGTTATTACATCCGTTCTTATCTTCTTTCAAACAGGTTTATCACTATCCCTTATCGGTAAAAACTTCCAACTCGTAACAGAAGATGCAAAAAGCACATCGCATAAATTAAAGTTCAGAAGGCCATCGTGAAATAAATTTCAAGTTGATTAAATTCGATGTCTATAATCCAAAAAATGCAATTTCCTTCCATAATGGTTTTTTGTCATCTATGACTTTTCTTATATTCAGTCCAATATAAGCTATGCTTCAAATGGATATAGATTTTCTCTGTGATTAATAGTAAAATCATACACAAAAAAATCTATCGTAAAATTACCTGATTTGTATTTTACATTAAACAACGTATATTTCTATTATATATACAATACATACATTAAATAAAAAATCAAACTCCTTTCCTTAACAAGCATCAATTCACTCAGGCGAAATTTTATCGTTCAAAATGATAAAATAGAATAAAATAATCATGATAATTTTACACATTTTGTATATATTGAGGAAACTGGAACTAAAATTTTTAAAATGATTTTTTTCATTAGCTATACCATTGTTTATTTTTAAACCCCATAAAAGTGTGTTATTTGTTTAGTTACTCGTGCTATGATGATTATGAAATGCATAAAATGTTTCACTAAGACAAATAATGTCTCACAGCTACATGAATTGTTTTGGGATAGACACCCTTAAAATTACCGCTCCATCCCTAAGTCACAGATTCCCGCCCAAGTGCGAGAAAACCCCAGTCAAGACGTGGAAAATCTGGAAAACCTGACGCCTCGACAAAGATGTAAGAACTTTCCGGGGGTTTGTGACGGGAAGTTTTTAAAAATCGTCCTCTTCCCACTTTAATACGCCTGTCTCCGCACAACTGTCCCAGCACCTTGAAAAAAGTTTAGAAATCCCGAAGTTATTCTGGCGTCAGTCCGCTGATGGATGGCACTAATTGCGCGTGCCTTCCCTAAAAAAACCTCCTTCGCATCAAGGACGATAACTCACGCGGATAATCGAGTTTTTCATCCCTCCTCCGCACGTCTCCCTAATCCCGAAATTTATTTACTGCGGAAAATCTCTAAAAATATATTTTTTTTTGAGATTTATAGAATTTTAGCGAGCGCTGCTAAATGATCAATTGCCGTACCGTACGAAAAAACCTGGGAATAAGTTCTAAGGGCCTTTTTTTAAAGAATCTTCCGTGATGATTTTGATTTTTTTCGGCGAAAGTTAAACAAAATTTCGCACCTGGTAATAAACGCACGTTAATCTAAGCCTCAGGGTTATTTATGTGGAAACCTGAATATCTTATAAGTATTTTGAAAACGTAACGTCTAGGTAAATATTAAATTTATTTCAACACTCATGCTGTCAGAACGCCTGTCGAAATATAAATTTAAGACCAATCTCAAATATCGCTTCTAGATTTACCTTTTTCTACCTAACCAATGATCTTGTACACGATTACGGCAACCTCTAATTGATGTGTGATTCAATATTTTTTAGCTTACGCCACCCTTCGCTAGATATATCTGCTTACTAAATGATTACGTACTGGAGTAAGTACTATATAAACCGTCCCATATATCTTATTTGTGATCTTTTAACTCAAATATGCTCCTCCCTAAAAAACACGAATAACGCCCGTGACTATACTTAGAAAACATGTAACGTATATGTAACTCTTATAGCCATGAATCTCTCGGATAAATCATAAGCGCATTTCAAATACAAAATAGCCGTCATCGTTAGTAATTTGGCGACCATATCCTAATTTATCTAATACCAATAATTAGCACATTTTTCATTCCATTCAGGAAAAACTAAAATAGATACAAAAAATACTCAATAATAAAAGCTATATTAATTTGTTATTAAAATTAAAATATAATACTAAAAAAGATGAAAAATAGAATCCATCCATGATCTGAATTTAAGATGTTCGTTTTGTTTTGAATTACCTGTTGACATTTTTACGATGAACACTTTCACATGTACAATTTAATATTGATGTTTACCTATCATTGATCATTTGGTCTGGCATGCTAATTTCGGAGACTTAAATTTAGTGGATGTTTATTAAACGGAACATCAAAGGCAATGGAATGAGGCACAACACGGTTCGAGCCGATAAAATGTTTTCAAATCGTACAGCAATTACTCTGTCTGACGATATGAATCAATCAATGACAGCACACGAGAACTAATAGATCATGCATCTAAAAGTATCTTATTCGTTATAGTTCTCAAGTTTTATATACATCATATACTACCCAGCATAGTAGAAAACCATCTAACGTTTACGCTATACTCGGATGAAGATGTCGCATTGCTAAATTAGGATATTTTCAGCATTAAGATGGAAATGAAAAGGATTGAAATATGTAGGGCTCTGAAAAGGAATGGCTCACAAGTAAACATAAAAAGATGAGACTTTTGCGCATCATATTTCACGCCGAATTCTTAACTGAAATGATCAAAGAAAACATTATACTTATTTCGAGAACTTGTCCAATCCGAAATAAAGATGTCGGAAATTTTACGGATAAAGCCACTGACTCATTCATGCATTTTTACTGAGTCATCTGCTTTTCCAAGAAAACCACTACATATTTAGAAAACCTTTTGCATTTCTTACTCAATCAAAACATTTCCTCATTCACGACATGTAGCAGAATTATTTATCATTTAGGTTGCGATCTATATGCCTGTTACAGCAGAATGCCTTTGGCACTGTTTAAGAAATTACACGAAATTTAGGTTTTTGACTAGACTAGTTCTTGGATTAAATCTGAAGTCCGCCTAAATTTAATGCTATATAAAATATTTAAAATATGCCATGAAGTATTGTAAAAGTTGAAAGTATTAATAATAATAATAATGATGGAAAATTCAGTCAAACTTAATTTACATGCTAATAAAACTACAAACCAAATGATTTTGGCTAATTAGCGATAACGTCAAATGGCATATAAAATCTATGAAACCAAGACTAATTAATGAAAAATGATAAATAATTATACATCCATGAAAAATAATTGCCTTGTAAAAAAATAAAAAACTATCTTCCAAACCCACGATTCAAAGGCCCTCTAATTTGATATGCGCCTCCGAGATGCCGATCGTACGGGTGTAACGAAAAAGAGTTTCACACCGGTCGTTTCAACGCATCTCGGTAATGAAAAAATCCGAAGAAATGAGGACGAAAAAGTTAAACCCCCTAGGATTAGTTCAATTAGCGAGACCTCATTGCATCCCCGCGTTAACTTGGCCCAACTCGAAAAAAAAGTCCTCCCGTTATTTCTTTTTATCTTTTTCCCCCAATGTACACGACCTTTCTGTCAAGTGGGCGTTTTTATCCCCGTCGCGGCTGACATGCACCTATCCGGCGACGGGAGGAGGCGGGACCATCAAAAGGGGCGATAAGGATCGAGACTACTCCCCGTCCCCGTGCGCTTCATAAACGGGCATACCACGCTTTCAGCACACGTCATTCCGTCCTGTGTGTGAGAGAGGAGGGAGGAAGGTTTTGCATCGGCGAATTTAAAAGAGATACGCAAAGAATGGCGAGAAAGGAGGAGAAGAAAGGAAAAAAGGAGGAACGCGAATAAGAAAACCGATCTCGCCCACCTATATACATGCGAAAGGGTCGAAAGGAGAAAGAGAGGCACCCGTCCTCTTCCCAATCCATTCTCGCACTTGCTAGGTCCCGACCCTCATTTGTTTAGCCATTCTACTTGATTCTCCTCTTTACCCCCTCCCGTTATATCTCCCTCCCTCTCGATTCCAAGTACTTGCTCAAACAAATGCCAGTCTTCGCAAAACCGTTATGGATCTTTTCACTCGCGCCGAAGGTGTGTGTATGTATATATCCACGCAAGATTTCATTCCCTCTCGACCCAAAAGAGGAGAATAAGAAGAAGGGGTACTTAAAAACGATCCTCTCTTATATACAATATGTTTTATTCCTTTAACGAAGTGGCTTCCCCTAATGTACGAGACATTTTTTTATTTGACCTTTTCAATGAGACGGTGATTATGACTTATGATGATATACGGAAGCGAATGGAGAAAAATTAACCGAACGAAAGGAAAAAAAAAGGATTCGGGAAGACTATGGAAGAAGTTCGCGGTGATCCAAAAGGATTCGGCGCTCCCGGCGACCGTATGCCTATTCGAGACACGCTAAAATTATTTGCGGAGCCAAATCAAGGTCGTAATTCATACCTTTTTATGAAGAGGCTCGTTCGGGCGTATGTATAAATGGATATACGTGGTTCCCCTCTCTGTCGCTGTCGCTTTAGAAAATTCTCCCTCTCTCTCACACGGATCCTCATTAGTATGACTTCTTCGTGGCCTTCTGAGATGATAGCTATCCTTTCCATTTCGGTTATTAGTTCGCCGTATGAATGTCACGACTTCACTTGCTCCCTAACGACACTGCGTTAATTTTTTTCCGGGAGTAACCTAGTCCAAATTTTAATAGGCGTTACATTTTGGTTAAGAAGCGCGATATATTTAGTTTGGCTATGGGTCGTTAATGTTTGAATAATATCCTGTTATTTATCGAATCTCGAAAAATACGTGAAAGCGACGCCCAACCTAGAATGGTCGCGTTGGGTCACCATGACTGGATGGGTTATATCTAACTGGAAACTCCGAGACACCCCAACCGTGAATACTTTCCTAGTAACACAAACCATACTGACTTATAATGCTATCTCTCAATTTCCCGTCCTCGTTGTCTGATACAGATGGTTTTGGGCCATGCTGACCCAGCGCTATCGTTTACGTAGTCAATCTTTTCCATCAAGTTTTTAATATTAGTTTTTAATCATTTCGTACGAAAGGGAACTTGAGTTTCCGTCAAAATGTAGGGCCAAAAGGGCGAATGGGAACTTAAGGGACCATGACTTTGAGCCTCGCACGCATTTGAGAAGTATATACTCATGCTGTTCGAATACGGTCAAGATGACATCGCGATAATTTCGTACGTGCCAAAAAAGGACAAGGTGGTAATCCTAATATCGACTATGCATCATTCCAAAAAACCGGAGATAAAATGAAACCAGAGGTAGCAACATTTTACAGTGACACAGAGGGTGGAGTGGATGTTGAGGATGAGTTAAATTCATCTTATTCAGTTGCCAAGAAAAAAATGTTTGCCCTCGGCTGTCTTTTTAATCCTTTGAATATTAGTGGTATAAATTCGCATATTATTTTAAAAGCTAACTGCCATAAAAAGATTCTTAGACGACATTATCTGAAAGCACTTGCCAAGGAACTGATAATAGATTACCTGAATAGCAGATTGGCAATTCAATCCTTGCCCCGACTGCTGGGTGCAAAAATTTCTGAAATTATTGGAGACAGTTTCGAAAACATTCAAGACTCGACGCCAAGTGGCCAACAACCACACAAAAGAAAAATGAGAATTTTGTGCTAATAACAAAAAGACACCAAGGCCTCTTATGCCCAATCTGGCAGAAACACTTATGCGGCAACCATGGTAAACTTGTATGTGCTGTCTTTATTGCAGGCATTGTAAAGTAGGGTTGTACTTATATGTGCAATTTGTGTATAATGCAAATAAATTTTTTCGGTAGTTGATATAGTAATGACAGGAACAGATCATAAGCCTTTGATGAAAGAACACAAATCAGAATTTGGGTTTTCATTGTAGGCGAGACCGAAATCGTTGGTGGCGCGACCATTCAAGGGCTAAGATTAGCTTGTAAAATTTACATGCTTACATTTTTATGTTTTTAAAACAAACTAATAAATAAACAAATTATTGAATATCATTTAAATTAACCCGTTGATAGTTTCCTAAATATTACGGTATGCAACGTTGTCGATTGCAAAATTCTAAGTTGCAGTGGGGGGGAGGGGGATTAATTTTTTGGAGAGCTTTACATATGTTTGTGTTTGTATATTAATTTTTATAACGCAGCCCTGCGGTTGTTTGCGTGGAAAATTTTCAGACTAATATTTGCTCGTTGTTCTTTTTATAGGTCCAAGAGAAAGAGGAGGGAAGCCTCGCTGCGTCTGATGGGCGCGCCATGAGCTAGGAAGAGAGGAAGAGAAGAGTGCAGTCGGAAGGGCGTGGGGAGAGGGAGGGAGCCACAAGGAGAGAAAGAGAGAGAGAGAGAGAAAAACACCGTGGGACGTCCTTGCGGCGCGTGGGGCAGCCAGCCTTAAAGTTGGCCGCTGCTAGGACCTGAGAGTCTACTATGCGAATAGATATCAAGACCATAATTGCGGTGAGTGTTCCCGAATATGCACTTGTTGCCACCACTCATAAGAACAAGGGAAATTACATAATACGTAGCTATTGTCTTATTGCGTTTTTATACAGCACTATAGCTGAATTAAAAGGATCGCATTGACGATGATAATGGGGTTCAAAAGCAGCGAGATCCGAATCTGAGAATGTAGTATTGGTGAGCCTATATCAGCTTCTCTACAAAAGGAGCGCTTAACAGCTTACATTTTAAATTTTTTTATGCAGTGGCGTTCTACTATTGTCGTATCAATTTCCAATGTTACTATACTAATTGATTACTGTAACTTTGGAGTATGTCGCCAAAAATTGCCTTGGACGAATTAAATAATTATTTAAAATTTAAAATAAAAAAATTCACTTTTCATTTTGTGGATAATTTGCGTAAACATTTTTAATTTGTTAATGTAAGTCCACTCTTAAAAAGATAATTCGGCCACAAACGGTAACATTTGTTCTGTATACACATCGGCAGTGGAGTTAAAATTAAAGTTTTCCATAAATTCATTCAAAACTATCGTACATGTTTATCTAACAAAAGTTTATGAAACGAAGAAATGATTTTTATGGAAACGTCTCTTATACTCTACTGACGACAACAACCCTTTAGTATTCTCCCAAGTTTTGACCTATCTCAACTATCACCTACTGCTAACAACATATTCAAATGCTATCTTAATTACAAAAATCTTAAAAGGTTCCGTAGTTATTAAACTAAGAAGGTAATGTAAAAGATTTCTACAAGTAAATAATATTTTTTATATATTTCCACGATAAGTAATGAATAATTGAATGTGATATCGCCTCTAACGTAAGATGTAGGGCAGAAAATGTGGTCTTCGTTCTTTTAAATTAAATTATTTCAATCTTATTGAATGTGAAATATGTACAATGAATCCTATAGAAGTTGTCTATTCGATTATGGGATAAAAATCCAAAAGTAAACACCTCTTATTGTCGATGGTTCGACAAAGAAAAAAGAAAGATTGTAGAATCCGCTCGAAAACATTTAAATCTTATTGAAGAAGAGCAATTAATTCTGTCGCGAATTCAATAATGTATTTATTAAACGTTCTCGTAAAATTAGAATCTATTTGAAAATTTTATATTCGTTTCATCTGCTTCCATGCACCAAGATTTGAGTATCAATAGAAACTAGCAAATGCGCCCGCTTCTCCAAACAGTCCTGCCTGCGTAACATCCCGCCTCTCACATCACTCATAAATAACACAAAATAAAAGAGTAGCTGTAAAGTAACATGAGGGACAGAGCGAACCTGTTTGTTTGACAAGATGGATGTTGTTGTTATCCTAAAACACAAGACTTCATTTCGCCATTCATTAATGGTAAGAAGAGATTGGTTCTCTATTGAAGAAGACCGAGCGACAGCAATCCTTTTTCCCTCCTCTTTCCCTCTCTTAGGCTTCGTGTCTAGATCTGCTGTTTGTTTGTACTGTATTTCTGGACGCATTATAGGCTCGGCCTGAGGTTTCTGGTACCTTCCTCTAAGGAGAGAGAAGGTCGCAACCCTAACTCTTTCCCATTTCTCCTTCTTTGATGGCGGCGGTTTATTTAATATCCATCCGAAGGGTAAGAGGGATGAGGAGTGCTCGTTTCAATATCTCAGAAGCTCTTCCTCCAATAGCAGAACGAGTCTCGTGTCACGTAACCACCCTCAACTCTCTTATGTAATGTTCAGGAAAAGTATGGCCGGCTCTTTTTATTCGCCGCCCAAGATTCTCGAATCCGCAGCGTGAGAACAAGTTTATTTTAATTTGAAATATTATAAAGATTTTAATTTTTTTGTAAAACTGTATTTCCATAATTTTGACCTTTCACTTTCCTTTTAAAAGTCGAAAAATGTTCTGGACAAAAATCATACTGGAAAATATATTGAGATATTTGAAATCTCTGAAACAAGTAAAATTATAAAAATTCGATTCCCGAATAATACAAAAAGCACAACACGACATGGTACGATATAGACTCCAAAAAACCTTGGTACGTAAAGGTTAACGGTTTTTTTTTAGCTATTCCGGTTTCTGCTATGTGTGTGTGTGTGTATATATATATATATATATATATATATATATATATATATATATATATATAAACGCTTGAGCTATCGATACCATACTCTTCGCACCCAAGGGACTTTCGCCGTAATTCAATCATCTTTGTAATAGAAGGGAAATGATGCCATTTTATTTGCAACATTATTCATAGATTGATATTTTCGATATGTTAAATGTTTGTACACAGACAACATTTCAAAAAGCGTCACAATGCAGCATACAAACAGCCATACCGCAAATATAACTGAACAGCGTGGTTTAGAAACATAGGGGTTAATCACAGAAAAAATCCGATGACGAATTCTATTAAATTTGTTTTCCCGCAACTCGCACGAAATTTTCTAATGGAATGGTTTGTTTAATATCCGGTTTTCGGATTATTTCAGTTTTTGGTATTTTTATAGTATTACTCTGAATAATTCACTGCCATATGATCATCAAAACTTACGGCTAAATTTTCTCATGATTATCAAGATAAGCAATAAAATTTTAATCATAATTGAAAATATATAAATAAAAAATCTATATATCACCTAAAAGGAGAGTATCATTTCTTTACAATTTAGCCGTAAGACTTTATAAGATATAATTCCATAATTCGGCATTTTGCATCTCTAATTTTTTATAGCTAGAGGCAAATATTTCCTTTTCTATTCGCATTCAGAGAGTTGAAGTTCTATAGCTCAAGTTTCCATGAATGGAGACGTTCTGATCTCCTCTTAAGGTTCGATTGTTTCCGTCACCATTTATTTACCTTTAATTTAAATGTTTACGTCAGTGATTAACACCTGAACGCCTCTCCTCTGCACATTTCATTCACACTCGAATGAGAATCTCCTCACGTCATTTGAAACATACATATATTCATGCACCAGTGCTGTTACATAGAAGGCCATATACATAAAAAATAAATCCACAGTGCGAGTAAATCGTGGAAAATATGCCATCAAAACCGTATTTTTGGCCCAAGCGCAAGAACGAGATCCTCGCCTCGGATTCTTGGCATTAGCCGAGTGATCCTCTCTTGTTTAATTCCGCACATCACCCACGCATATCCCACCCCCGCCCTTCGCCTCTGCCCCGTCACGAACACTGCACCGCCTCCAATCCTCCTTTTTCCTCTTCGCATCCCACTCCGCTCTCACCGCGATGGGCCCGGTGCATGTCCGACATGTGTAGCCGCGGACGCCTCGTTGCTCATCGCGTCTGCGGGACGGGCAAGAAGAAGAGCACGCGTATCGCATCGATTATTCCCTCTCGCTCCGATTTTATTCCCACCCGCGCCGAGTGTGAAGCGGGTGGGACACGAAGTTGGCTCTCGCGATGGGAACCGGCTCTTGGAAATGGATTTAAAGAGCTTAACCTCTTTAACTGTAGTTTCTTTCTCCGACTCTCGTTTCTCTATTTGTCCCTCTTTCTGTCTCTCGCTCTTTTTCTCTGTCTGCCTCTCAGCCTCGCAAATTGGTTTTCAAAATCGGCCGTGCCAGAAAGGAGGTAGGATCAAATGATTTCTCTGTCCTTAACGTGGTGATAACGTGATTTGCCGCGGGTTTTGAATCGTGTTAGACGATCGCTCTTAACGAGTAGAAGAGATCGAAAATTTTGAGGGTCTTCGTTTTACGCTTACTAAACCCGGATCTGTTACCCGTCAATTATGAAAAATAGGCGACGATTGGAAAGATTTGTAATCGGACGATGCTCTGAAGGTAAAAGATATTCCAAAGACGTGTCGATTTGTATATGTTATATTTGGCTTTTCTCCCATGCCTTGCGCGTTTCCAGACGTATATAAGTAATGCCAGTTAATGTTGTGTGTACTACCGTAACAGCATTGAAATTCAACTTTAAAAATATTTCGAGCGAAAAATGGACCCGTGGGGAAACCCATGGTAAAAATTTGGCAAGTTTATAACGTACAAGTGTACAATAGTGTGAGCAAGATGATCCAAACAGAACTTAGATGCCTACTTTCTACATAATTATTTATTTAATACTTATATTAGCTTCAATAGTTTTAAAATCACCGCGGATGAGTTGCTCTTTGTGTTTCTAAGTTTCACAATTTAGCAATATAAAATATTACAAATAGATTCAACGGAATATTAAATGGATCACGCGTAATTGTATGGCAAAAATAACGTGTGTATGTATATACTGGACTATACCGAATTCGAGTCCAACAATAGTCGTTGCGATGACAACACTCGTAATTAGTGATAAAAACTTCAAAAACGCCAGAATTTGCACGAAATTCAAATAAATGCAATCAATAAGCAACATTCTACGATAAAAAGTTATAATCTCCATTCCTTTCCTCAGAGAAAAGTACAAATCCCGCTCCAATATTACAATTCTAAGTTAGTTTAATGTGCTAGAGAACATTGCCCTGCACAATGGATTTCAGATTTACCATGTAAATCAAATTGGAAGGATAGTTCTTCAATCTTCGCAACAAAAATAATCTTTGGGAGCTCGACCCCAATAGCGAGAGATTTCCACTAAATGTCATGAAAATTGGTCTATTGGTTCGAAAGTTAATAGGGGCGAACAGACAGACAGAACGATGAAACTATAAGCCTATTTCCATTCTGGAAATTAGGCTAAAAATTCCACGGCTATGTTGTACTCTATTTGCATATTACTTGTGATTTTATCATTGGCATTTCCTTTTAGATCAAACGCAACAAACACGATTCCATAATTCATTCTGATGTAGGACTTAACTAGGAGAGAAATTCCAGAATAATCACTTAAAATTTGAAAAAGTTCTCATCTCAGGTATCTCCAATAGCCACAAAATATTGAAGATACCTGAGATAAGTACTTTTTCAATTTTTTTGAATTGCAAGTGCTTGTTCAAGAATTTTTTTCAGCCATAAGACGAGCTCAATAATTCTCTGGTGGCGGAGGAGAGAGCAATAGGTGAAGAACACGTCGTTGAAATGATGAAGCCACATGTATGAAGGGTTTAACTGGGGTTAAAAAAGTCATATCTTTAACCAACTGTTTTCAACGTTAGGAGCTGGCAGCATAGAATATGTTTCGAGAAGTTTAAAGGAAGAACCTTAGCTGGAAGACAGAATCCGTATTAAAAAATACAAATGGGACTGCTTTACCACGACACTCGAAATGGTTATGATGTTCGCAGTTTTTGGCTCCTATCTCTGGTTTTGTGGGTGGCCCTAAAGACTCAAACTCCATGTCACGGATGCATTGGCGCCTGGTCCCGGAACACGGGCCGACGATATTAGGGGAATAGCTTTCTGGTGAAAAGCCTGACGACCAATGAAATGGCTCACGCGCCTGCCACGATAACGTAGACGGACGAATCGAAAGAGCCGTTTTAAATTACGACTTTTTAAAATTTATTGACAGGTCTGAGAAATTGCCGTCATGTAGGTATGTAGAAGTTGAGGTGCTGCATTACGCATAAGACATATTCACGTGATCTTTCGGAGTGGACAGCATTGTTGATTTGTCCGTCTCAAGGCCAAAGGCTGCGGGAATGAATAAGACGGAAATACGGTAAGATCACCTATATTTTTGGAGCAAAATTCTACCTATAAACGCATTTAAAATTCAAATGAAATACAACTGTGCACAAACATTACAGAAAAACGAAACTATTATCGTCATTTTCATTATTTTATACAAATATTGAAAGAAAGCACATAATTTGTCCAAGAAATTACTAATGAAATCAACGTCTTGTCCACCACAATAAAGCACAATTTTAGTGATAACAGTAAAAATCTTTCCATTATAAAACAAACTTAATGCTGGAGGTGCTAGCAATTATATGCCGATAATTTTAAGTCTAATACTCGTATTAGCACCATATACGTACCATCAATAAAACTCATGCCTATAGTTATGCTGTCCATCGAAGGATACTTTTTATGTCGATATAAAACCTTATTTTTATGCTTGTCAGAGACAGCGGTAAAAGTTAACCTACCTGACTTGAAATAATTGGCAATGTTTATTGCAGTAAAAATGACGTATTAAATACAGACAAATCATGCCGTCACTCCGCCAATACCATGAGTAAGCAACCAAACGATTGAGAAAAACTTAAACCACAATATTTATAATTTTAAAAAATCTTGTTTTAAACTCCAAGAACACATATAGTTTCCTATAATAATCCAAGAGGTTGATTAGCCAGAAATACACACACACACAATATATAGTTCAAGCACAACTTTAAAATGTTTTTCTCGAACAGCCAGAATTTTCGTCCCGTTGAAGTTGTCACCGATCGCTGCATCACAAAGGCGCCATGTTCTTATGCGACAATGACAAGAGGCCATCCAAATTTCGGCGGAGACAGTCTACGTTACTGCCCAAGAGCGGTCTCATTAGATTCGGGATGTTGATTCTTGTTACTAATTAGGAGGTACAGACAATGAGTCACAGTGATTAGTACGCAGCTCGTAGACGGAAAACGAGACCCGCAATTAGTGTCATTTTTCGTATGTTATTTTTCCTTTTTTATTTACCTTGCTTAGATTTTTTGCGTTTCGTTAGCTCGTATATGTCAAATGAGTTTGTTTGCAGAATCTCAATAATTTTATAAAATTTCTACTCCTATCTCATAACGCTTTTGCATGTCTTCAACTATGACGGGTTGAGTGAATTCACTACCTGTTCTTGTTATAGACTGTTTCTACTCGAATTGTGACAGAGCTGCTATAGTTCCTTTATTGTAGAAATAAATTACGCCTAAAAATTAGTTTATGCCATAAATATTTCTTAAGAGTAATTTTGATGCTGTTGCAGCTTTTTAATACAGCAGAGCTTTTTTGAATGGTAATTTATAATCTTAAAGTATTTAATTTTAGAAATGAATAAATGTCTTAACTCTCTGATCTGCCGCATAGTGGTATCTCAATTTAGAAAAATTATTTTTTCACTCTCAATCATCACATTTTCCTGTCGATCGGAAGAATCAATCTATACCATCAATTAGAAATATAAATCTTTAAATCTTTCGGGGTATACTTAACGTGACTTTTTCGTGACCCTAGTTCTTATAGCGGTTATTTTCAAATAATCGAACGACTATTTTGACGATCGCGTAATTTCTTCTGATGCATCGATCTGTTACTCCCCCTTGGAATTGGAAACGAAGCCATTGGGAGATGGAAGTGGTGAGCGGTGTGGGTGTTCCTCCTCCTCCTAACACGACCTGCCGCAACACGGTTGTTAATTAGCATAAACAGAAATGGAGAGCGGAATGTACCGTGCACGTCTTAGCCTATACGTTAAAGACAGTTGAGCGAGACGCTTGAAAGGACCGTATATGCGTGAGGTCCGGCAATATATCTCGAATGCAGCGGGTAAGCAGAGAGCAATTCCTTTTCTCCCAGACACAAAAGGACGAAAGAAACGTTAAATAAAACAGAAGAAACAGGGAAAATATAGAATAGAAAAAAATCAACCAAATCCGTGATAAAACAGAGGCATTATGAAGCAAAACAAAAAAAAGCAATAAAACAAAATAACACTCGATAAAATAAAAGAAACGCCGAGGGGGCGAACAAAAGAAACGCTTGACGGAACCAAACTGCCGCAAAAATAAAATCACGAAAAACGATAAAAAGGAACTCGAGAACGGGAGAAAACAAAAGAGACGTGAAAAGTTTGCAAAAGGAAACGCGAGTACGGGAACAGAGGGAAAGATGCATAAAAACAAAGAGCGTGACGAAACTCCCTCTGAAAATTCCTCCAACGATAAACTCTTGAGTGAAAAGGACGCTTAAAAATTGAGATGAGCCGAGACTTAAAAGAGAAAATAACCATCGGAAAGTTGCGAAACATGTTGAGGGCGGAAGAACGGAGGGATTGAATGGAGGTGGTTAAATAATGAGGATGAAGACGCGCTGCATACGATGTTCATTGAAGGAATTGAATGAGTAATGACTGCATCTGTGAAATAACGCGGGGGAGAATGTGCCGGGGTTAATTGAAGTGATTAATGGAGGAGAATTCTCTTTTTAAGGAGAGTCCATTCATTATATATGCTGCACAAATTTATGGGGAGAAAGTCTCCCGGTAGGTGGTTGTACCTAATTATTAACCAGTCTACGTGCATTCTCGCGACAAAAGATGATTAATATCGCAATCGCGTTGTTTAATTTCTGCCTTTGACTTCCGCACAAGAAAAGAGTCAAGTAATCGGAAAGCAATGATTAAGAAAAATTTTTCCTGGCGGGGAAGTTCGGTATTGTTTTATGAAAACTTTATTATAGTCTTAGAAAGGAAAGATCTTAATGGAGGTATCCTTAACGAAGTTGGGCATTGGAAAAAACATTTCTTAAAAATTCTTATTCTTTTTATTACGCAATCAATTTTCCTGCAACTCAAATTTCGAAAGGAAGAAATTGACCATAAAATAATATGAATTATCAATTAAGCTATTATAAAGCTAATTACCTTAAAATCCACAATGTTGATAATTTAAGGGTTTCGGTGTTTTAGTAAGGGTTGTTGAAATAAACCATTTTCAATAAAATAAATTAGCCACCATCAAAACAAATTGAATAAACTTTAGCTGACAAAATGCATGTTGTATGCGCTAAAACGACAAAATAAGTCGAATTAGAGCCAAATGATTAGAAATAAACATATAAAATAGATATTCATTAGCAAGAAAAATAAGCATTGAGTAAGAAATTGCTGCTAGATTAATTTTCATCACAACTTAGAAAGACCCAATTTTCATGCGGTAAAGCCATTTTCTGAAGTGGCTACAGTTAATGCTTATGTCAAATCGTCGAGTAAGGCAAATTTAAAGCAGCAGTGATCTAATTAAAGCCTCCTTGAAAGTCGCGGTGTATTTAGACATTCCAGACAAAGTGAGACCCATAATTTCTTTCAAGCCCGTAAGCATGCACAAAAAACGACGAAGTTTATAACTTAATGCTTTCGATTTCTGAAGGTACGAGGTGTCAGGTCACCACTTCTGACCGAGAGATTTTTCATAGTGAACGCTGACTTTGCGCGGTCTTCTCAAACCACCCAAACAGGTGGCCGGGCGACCTTAGAAAAAATCCTACTCGCAGGATTCGTGCCCGCTGCCCTTTAAAGCAGGAGGCGAGTAGCAGCCAGCGTCCTAACCACTACACCACCACTTTCCAAGGTTTTAGGATTTTTATAACACATATTTGTATTATAATGAAAACCTAGCGAAGGATTGGTAAAAGGGTCGTTATGTCTTTAAATAAAATACATTTGTAAATGCATATTCGGATGAATCTTGCACGCAAATGATTTAAAAACAACCCAAGAAACTTTTAAGAGAATGTGGCTAAAACTAAAAATGCTACGGCGCTATTTAAACGATTCTGACAAGTAAACTTGATCGAGTTTGTTTCTCCACATAAGATGACTACGTGGCCTCAAATTCAAAGAAATTGCTTTTTGAAAAATGCCGCACATTTTCGTAAATCAGGTCACGGTTAAAAATATCAAAAGTGTTTCCAACTTCCCTTGAACCACATAATTTGAAACAAAGCGCGCTATGTGGTAGAGGACGTTTAAAAGAGTTTCCGTGAGCTATAAATCCAAGAGATAGAGGTGTGTCTCCCGGTATTTTTTTCCCGTTTACCTCACTTTCTAGCCTTCTTTTGTTTTTTAAAATAAATCATCATCCCAACCCACCCAGAACGTGCCAAATATGAAGACCGGACTGCAACAGACGCCGAACGGGAAAAGACTTCGTGTTATGGTTTTTGGACGGTTACAAGTGTTGGCTAGCGGGAATGGCAGCCTAGCAAAAGGTGTTGTTGGCTCGGTTGCCAAGGACTTGCCGAGAAAACATAGTTTTATTGGAAGATCAGTGTACAAAGAAAGAAGGTTGGAATCAGGAAAGGTTTGAGAAATATATGGGGAGAGGCCGTTAACGAGAAGCGTCCAAGACAAAACTGTTCGAAACAGTTAAAATAACTAGAAAATGTAATTTTGGATTCTGAAGTAAAGAGAAGTTTATATTTCCACTTAAGTGTAAATATACAACTTTTCTTTACTTTAGAATATGGAGAGATTCCACAAAATAACGTCTGCAACATTTAACTTTATAATTATGGAATATTTTGTTAGAAACATCCTTATAAAATTTTAAGGTCATTTTCTTTTTGATAAAGGACAATGATGCAGGTTAATTCAAATTAGATTTCGTCGCTTATATACTTTGCAGGCGGTTATTTTCCACTTAATTAATTGAGAACTTAGTCACAAGATTTAAATGTAGAACTATTATCTCACTTTCTTCTAAGATAGTAAGCGAAAATATTTTTTAAGGAAGCTGCAAGCTCTTCAGCGAGCCAGATAAGACCCCACGTCTATTCTACTGGCAAAAGAATCACCAAAACAAAACTTTGACGTAAAATTTAGAGAGGTAGAAATTTTATAATCGAATCTTAGGGAGGACTGTAATTTTATCAATTCCTAATACGTTTTATTATCTTCCGTTGATTTCGACCTAAGGTTCACACTAATGTTTTCTAATTTATTGGATTTGAATATGGCCTTGTGTGCGAAAAAATGTTGTTTTTCAATCCCTGGAGTTCAACAAGATTACATAAGAACGACATTAAATAATGAACTACGGAGCTCATCTAATGTAAGAATCAACTATCGACTAGTTACCACCAAGGACGGCAACTTTGTGAATGAAAGGTTTATTCGTTTACTCGATCATTTTATGGTTAGAGGACACCCATATCGTTTATAAGAATTACATAGAGTAGAAAATTTAATATTTAAAAGAACAAGAGAAGACGAGAGAATTAGCCTCGTCCCGAAAGATTGAAGAGAGCAAGAAAAGCAAACTTGGAGGATTTTCAAAACAATCTATTTTCGGTGAATTACCACTGAAGACGGATGCTTTGTAGCTGAAATGCGCACCTGGTTTATTATAACCTTGTTGTGGCTATTGGAGATGCCTGAGACAAGCATTTTTTAAGTGCTCGTACTTGAATTTTTTCAGCCATAAGACGAGCTCGATAATTCCCAGTTGAATTGGAGGATTTTGGTTATATTGTAGACGGAATTGGAAAAATGTTACAAAAAGGATTTTTTAGGATGGTCATTTACTGTGGGTCAAAAAAGAGAAATTTTCTGCAGGATAAAGTGACAAAAGAAGGACGGTTTAAAGAACGTGAATAACAGAAGGCAATAGATACTGAAATACTTGCAGGAAGAATGTTGCCGAGAATGTGTTCACTGAAACGAAACAGGAAGAGAGAATAAAAGATTTTTAAAAGACGAGGGGGCTGAAAGATACAGACACATAAAATAAAAATAGGAAACGAAAAAGCGGAGTGGAGTTCTATGAAGGAATAATGGAGAGAGAGAGAGAGAATGACAAATAGACAAATTACAGTAAGAACGGTGAAAAGAATAAAGGAAGAAAGAAAAAAGAAATTTAGGAAGAAGAATCAAAAGGAGGAGCATCAGATGGAAAAGAAGTGCTGGGAGAAATGGGAAAGTAAGAATTCCTGCGAGACTAGAAAAATCCGGTTGATGGGGAAAAATTTAAACAAAAAAGTTCGGACAGTATGAGGAGACGGAGCAAAAAGAAAGATGAGGGGAGAAAGAGCATTAAGGAGGACAGGAAGAGTGAGAAGGGAGAGAAAGAGAAAATGCGGAAAAAAAGAGGCGTAAATCTCAGGGGAGGAAGGAAGAAAGATGTTCAGCGGAGGGAAAAGGGCGTGGGATGGATGAGTGGGATTTTCAGGGGGCGGGAGAATGGAGGCGGGATTCCCACGAAGCGGACCACCCCAATGGAGGCCACCGTGGGTGAGGGGAGGGGACAGACGGGGTGCGATCGTTCTGTAAGCCACCGTCCAGTGAGCCGCCCCAAATCCCAGCGACCGTGTTGATCCCAACACTACGTGACTATATCCATATGAATCTTCCCCTTCTCTCTATCACTCTCGACCTCTTGTCCCGTCTCGCTCCTTCATCTCGAACTAAGGCTCCTTTGAATTCCCGGCTTCCGTGACTTCATCTGTTTCTCTTTTTTTTACTCGCTTCCCGCGATGATTTTTTGGAATGGAATCAAGATTATTCTGGATCCGGTCCAAACACTTTCCCCAATCCGCCCCTTCCTTTCGCGCCATCAACGCAATTAAAAGCCTTTTAGTCTAGTTCGCGACGTGCATCACGGCCCGCGTTATTCTTTTTTTTTAATTATGGAAAGGATGGCTTTAAAAGCTCGGGAAATGTATTTTATAAGCGTGAAGGGTTGGCTCTGTTCGTCAATCCATGGAGATCCTTTTTAGGATATCTTCAAGTTTCGTGCGAGAGGTTTATTCATGTTTCTCGGCGATTAGCTGCTACATTAACGATTACTTACGCGCGGAAAATTGTGAATGCACGTCAGCGGCAATTTAATTAGTTCTGCCTAGAGAAGAGAATCCATTCCCAATTATACCTCTTCCATAATAGTATTCATTTATTCTTAGAAGCTTACATGGATTTCAGAAAGCATTAAGGTGCCCACGTAAATTATTAAATTCAGAAATTTGCGGTATAAACTCCTTTAACAGAAAGATATTCTTAAATGGAAATTATTTTATTATTAGCTTCGGCTTAATTTCATACATTCTTGAAAGTTACGCATTCATTTTTATACCTAAAATTAACAGGCAGCACTATTAATTTCAAGCGTTCCTGAAGCCCGTCCTTAATTTCTAATGGAATGAATTGAAATTCATGCTATTAAAATAGATATACCTGATACTATAATTAAAATACCTATGTAAAATTCAGAGTAATATAAGTTTCAATCATTCTACCACGGATAAACTCTCCTTATTACACATTATCAAACGAAGAAACTCTCACTTGATTGAAAGTCGTTTAAGATCCTCCAAAAAAGATTCCAACAGAGGATAATGGATTCGAGAAGGGTGTCGTAATTGAAAGTGGTCTAAAGACCATACGACAGCTGTTTTTGTATTCCCCCACAGGATTCAAAAACACATCTGCGCAGTTCAAAAAACTCCACCACATGCGTCGGTTTACCGAAAAACTCCGCAAACTTCCGCTTCGGACAATTTTAAAAAAAATCGTTGACTTCTGCCCGTTTCAGAAAAAAATGGGCGATCCTTTGTAAGCACTGCAAAAAACCAGCAGATTTCCTTCGCCGAAATTAGTAGAGGCGAACATGAAGATGAACCCTTCCTCTGGCGAAAAAGTATGAGATTAGCCATAAAAATTATCCAGAGCTCCATTTTCTTACTATCCTTATTTTGCTTTCCTCGACCATCTCGGGGAAAAGTACGATTTTTAAAGCCCTTCCTGCGAATCCCTTCTTACCACCCAACGCAGACGGGCCGCCGAGACACACCAGACCCACAAATAGCCACGGTAAGTTGTTTTTTTTTCATGTCGAGCCACTCCTACACATATCCATTCTGAACACACCGTGCGCTGCTCGTTACGAACGTGGCGTATGCATGGAAGGTCTTTAATGAGCTTCCATGCGTCCCGGGTTTTGCTCGACGCGCACCAAGGACGTCTTCAAATGCTTAGAGTAAAAAAAAAGAACTTCGTTGTTATGACAGTTGTAATCTGGCGGCGCCGCTGTTCTTTTATATTGTAATGACGTGTTCTGGTAAAGTTTTCGTGTCCGTAGACGATTGGATGACGCCACACGGATGCCCATAGGTATCCAGACGCTAGCAGTGCATTCAAAATGATTTATTATAACTTGTTACGAAACTCGGAGACGAATGAAAACAATTCAGAAGTTTCTATGCACACTTGACAATGCAATAATTGACGGTTTTTCTATAATAATGATTTAATGCCGTGTAAGATTTAATTGTATTGCTTCTATTTTCTTAGAAGCTTAACAACCAGAGGAGGAAGTTGTAAGATCCCTAAAGAATAAAGTGCAGTTATGGATGGATATAATGAAGGAGATGGTACAAATGTGTTAACAGCGCATCTAATTAACAATAAAAGCCAATTATTGAGAAGTAGATTTTATGTGGAGAATTCTGATTTAAATATAACTGCCATTAATAAGTTCTTCGAAGGTTAATGCTACTTAGGAAAAAATGAAAGTTTATTTTCGTCATTTTGCAAATACAAAGTGTTTCAAAAGAATGTATACACATTTTAATAATGAATATCTATTTGCGTATTCAAGATGGATCCAAAATTTAATGTGCTTCTTATTAGTAGTGTGGCATGAAATGGAACCAAAATTTAATGTGTCTCTTAGTAGTGTGCCATGAACTTACCAGATGGCGATAGTCCCAATGAAAAACTACAATACCTTTCCCATGATTCAGAGCATAACACAAAATGGCGGAGGTTCGCTTGACGTTCGAAAAATGTAAATTAATTTTGAAGTGGTACTGGAAATTCGAGAATGTGTGTGAAGTGCAGAGACAGTGGAGACGTGAATTTTCAAATGAGTCTCCAACATGACTAACAATTTCAAAAATTCATGATAAATTTGAGACTGACGTTACGGTGCAAGACGTGTACAAGCAACGATTTGGGAGACTTGGCTCATCAACGAGTGGGGGAAATTCTGCTATGGTGTTACAGCAATTCACACAATCGCCAAAAAAATCTATAAGGCGATGTGCTCATGAGCCTGAAATCAGCAGGGCAAGTGTACACTGGATTCTCAAGACTGCTAAGTGGAATTGTTATGTGCCGAGGCTGTTACATGCAATTATTGAAGCCATTTTGCATTACGCTTTGAAACATGAATAAGGTATTACAGTTTTTCATTGAGACTAACGTCATCTGGTCTAAGAGGCACATTAAATGTTGGTTCCATCTTGAATACGCGAATAGATATTCATTATTAAAATGTGCATACATTTTATTTAAACACCCTATATTGTTCAAGCATTTTTTTCGTTTTATTCTAAAAGAAAAGGTTTTTGAAGTCTTGCGGTTCGAAAACTCGGTTAATAAACTACAGCATATTCGTGAGAATTGCTTCTCGCAAGGTAAAAATACCACACCATCGAGGCACTCCTTAAAACCAGTTACTTTCTAGTTCGACTGCTTGACATCAAAGGAGAAAATTCCAGCCAATCAAGATTTCGTGCCAAGTATTTCCGGTACGCGATATATTTCGTGGCATTCCGAGGAATATCGCCTTAATGACGGGCAATAATTGATTGGCAGCACGCTCTTACCATTTAAAATGGATTTTGATGACCTACATGAAAATCTCTATTATTGAAACGAAAAATCGCGATTAAAATTTGTCACGTTCGGAAAACCGAATTATTGAATCTCAAAACTAAGGAGTGTTTTAAAACGCTAATAATTCAGAATTCAAATTTAATTCTTCGTTTTAATTATTTTAAATTCAAAATTAAACATCAATAACTAATCAATATTAATGCGAGTATAAATACGACGTTAATTCGATTAAATGTCTTAATTATTGATTCTATCTTCAACAGGAGAATATGCTAGTATTTAAATGTTTCTTATATTAATTAGACTCTATATCTAACGCAAGAAATATTTCTAGTTATTACATGTTAATTTTAATCTATATTACAAGAAGTGTTACAAGATTATCAAAATCTCAAAAAAAATCTAAGAAAAATATTTGTACTCATTGAACAGCAAAATAAAGGAAGATATTTAGTTTGCTGATGTAAAGTGAAGATACAGGTTGCTATAAATCTTCTTTGAGGAAAAAACTCGTTTAGCACAACTTACCGAGTTCCATTTAAGTCTCCCAATTAACCTTCATTTTGTTTTACACTTCATTTTTCAGTATATATATTGGTTGAGTTCTCATTAATGGCACAGTGGATAGAACAGGTTCGTATGTCATTTGATATAGCTGTAAATGTAAAAGAGTAATCCCGATATACTTACACCGTTCATTAAAAGATATATATATATATATATATATATATATATATATATATATATATATATATATATATATATATATATATATGCTTACGGAGGAGGAAAAGTAAATGGGATAAATGGATTGCAACAAGTTGTTGGGATAAGGAAGCCCAGTGAGCACTCACCAATAAGATGTCTTCTAGTTGGCGAGCTGCTGAGATGACATAAAATTTTGTAAAAAAAGTGCATAACTACAGAGTTAAAATGTCTAAAAATGTTGCAGGTAAAATGATCACAAATTAAATTAAATTAAGGTGTTTTAATCGAAGACAGCGACGAAAATACTACAATTCTTTGCATAGGTGTAGTTAAAAATGAAATTATTCTGGAAATTGATAATTTTTGCATAAAATCATAAAATACATGAAAGGTGCTTCAAATAGTTGTTTCTCTTTATATGAAAGACTTTGATGCAAATATGTTAAGGTATATTTAATTAGTCCCCCCTTGAGCATTAGAAGCAATGTTTCAACGAAGTCGATTCACTTTTCTTTGCAAAATAATTAGTTTCCACACAACGGAAGAAATTTTGCTTAGAAATCGCTATTATTTGCATTTGCTTTATAAGTTTAGTTTAACTTTATTTATATCGTTATGTATTCGTGTCTTATTAATGTTGCTAATTCATAACAAAAAAGCTTATCCTAACGGTTTGTTGAACAGAATAGTTATTCCTTACCATTTCGAAGAAAAATCCCGAATGTTTGAGTTCAAGAAGTGCGCCGTTAGTCGTCCGTTTTACGACTGATTTTATCTATTGGTTAAGCTGGCACTCATCATTACTTGGCAATAGAAACTATTATTGAATATGCATCCCGATTGAAGGCGCCTTGTTCTTCTGAGTCTTAATTATATAGCATTTAAAAATTTAAAAATTTTAAACGAAAGATGAACTAAAAGAACAACTGCGAGTTAAAAAAAAACAGAATGCCTGTGATTTTGATATATATTGAAGAAAGCAGTTGGTTTTAATTATGGTCGAGTTAGGAAAAGGACTATGAATAGAAATTCAGAAAGCACCATAAAAATCTTGCATGCAACTGCCACTTAGGCGAATTTTACGAAAGAAAGATCAAGAAATTAAAATTAAAATTTGGGCTTCTAAAGCTAAAATTATCAGAATTTATCAAAAATAACTTCCTCAAACTTCGAAAGGAACTAATTCTAATCCACTTCTGACATAAAAAGTCCATCTTCGCGCATAAAATACAGGCCAAAATACATCTAACGGAAAAGGAATTCGGAATTTATTAGGACTCGAAAATAATTTCAAGTGTTGATATCGTTCTACGGCTATATTAAGATGACGGAACTGAAAGATCTGAAAAAGATATCTACCACCAAACCCAACAGCTATATTTAATGGTCTATCCCTGAAAATTCTCCTCCATATACATATACAAGTCTTTGAAACTGGGGTTTTGATGAAAGACTCGTATCGCCGAGATGGCCGCGAGATCGTAAACAGCTGAAGGCACCAGGATGGTGGCATGAGCCTTACATTGAGGATTGCGTTAGCACCTCGTGTCCAGAGTGAGAGAGAGAGAACGGATGAATAGCAATTCTTTTATTTTTATGTCTCCCTTCGACATTTTCTTCTCCCGTGTGAAAGGGGTGTTTAGAGGGCAGTGGCATAACGCTCAATTTGCATTCATTGCAGCGTTGCCAGATGATCAGAGTTCGCTATCAGTTTCAAGGAATACTGTAAAGAATCCTAAGGATGCGTTAGCATGATTGTATTCAGAGGTCGGGGAACGGTCGGAGTAAATGAACAGAAGAACATTTTCTCCCATTGTAAAACTTACTAGGAGGAAATTTATACCGCACTTCGTATTATATACGTTTTAGCAGGCTGGTTCAAGAATATAAAAGATATTAGCTGGGTAATAGCGATGATGAATAACTTTGTGAACGATAACTTATGCGGGAATCACACGTATCTATCGTGGCAAAGCATAATTTTGGTCGTAGAAACATTCATTCAGTAACTTACGATAATAAACTGTTTTAATAAATAAAATACATATTATAATACTTAAAATTTCAAAAATGTGCTGTTATATTCTTAATTTAACTGTATAATATTACTGGAGATATATTTTAAGATATTTTATTTTTATATTCATTCAATAGTTTCTTCTATTCCTTGAGAATATCATCGTGCAAATGTTTCATCTAAACCTTGCCACGGCTCAACTATCAATCATCTTGATATGTTATTCATTCTAGAAAGGAATGACTCGGAATACGAAACCGAAGTAGCACTGCGACGGCATCTTAGTCATTTTAATGCCAAATTCGGCTGCAATTTCGAAATTTTGTTACTTTTCATTAAAAAAACTCAGTAGCGAGTGGGACCTTCTGTTATTTGGTCACGTACAAGTAATTTTTGACATTTTTGGTTTAAAAAGGGTTACCTCGAGTCAAAAATTCCTTTTACAGTTTAGGACAACCTCCAATGAATATAGCGCTGTGGCAATCATTTCAATTTGTAAAATTTATTTGAACACAAAAGTTACTCAGGTCAAGCATTTTTGGATAGCACCTTATGAAACCAAGTACAAGATTACGCTTTGGATGTAATTAAACGAAGCATAGCGCTCGCTTCGAGCATAGGGGCGAACAGTACACCTTCGCTTACACAGGGATGGGATTTTCTCAGGAGCATGATAAATAACTTTTCTAAATGAATTCAAAACGCATCCTTAATCGGAACGGATACCAAAATAACGAATGAAAAGTGAATCTGGGCGAGGAAAAAAAACCTATCCCTACGTGAGCCGCGTTGAAATTAAAAAAGGTAGGGGTAAAGATGGAGCGACAAGAACATTGGAGATGACGGTTTTTTTCGGCGTCAGAATCGCCGTCACTAAAGAACCCAAAAGTGTGGCTATTAACGAGCGTGTATTTTAACCTCTTGACAACTAACCGACGCCCTGCGGGAGCCGAATATATGGCTCCCTTATATCGTGTTAGTTTTCTCGCACTGACCGATTCTAAATCACACTTCCGAGGGCCGAGACGGGGGTGGCGGTCGAGGTGCTTGAGGGGGGAGGGGCGGGGGAGGCTACTGATGCGGAGACACCGTCTGGAAAGAGCCGACATGGAATTACGGCCTCGTGGCGCACAAGCATCCAAATGAGTGGGGACAGCGCCCCAACCGAAATCACCAAACAATTGACGACCACGATGTGCGAACACCTACAGAATTCCGTCCGCCTCCATCCCTCGCTAACGCATTCCAAGAAATCTTAGCTGGCGATGTACTGACAGCGTCATGAGGTAGAACGCGTCGTTTTCTGCCCTTAGCTTCTTGTAAGCGTTGGAACGAAATGAGAGAAACGTGTGAAGGAAGTAATACTCATTTCTAATAGTCGCATGCGAATAGTTCTGCGATAGAGCTGGGGACACGGTCTGAAATTTAAGAAACAGAGATCCCTCGATAGGCAAGATACGATAAAACTTCCTTCGGACTTAGATTAGGTAGCTGCCTGTTGCTTACAAATTTTGGACCATATAAAGAAAGAACAAGGCTATCTCGAATATCTTTTGAATCAGCAAAGGTCGTCAAAAAGGCAGCAAGTGTGAAATTTGATCATTATCCGAATTGCGTTATATTTACTATTTGCATTTAACTGATTGTGTGAGGATGAAGTAACCTATGGTATTATGCTACATTAATCGGTTTAAAGCGTCTCTATTTAAAGAGGATTAAGTTTCTTTCAAGAACTACAGCTTGGTACATGCAGATATTTAGTCTTTAATATGTTTGCAAATATAAAAACGAGATATTTTTTAATCTCAAACAATAGTTGATTCAAACGAATTTATGAATGGAAAATTACACACTTAAATATGCTAGATTTATCTCGAGATAACTATAAAAATGTCAGTTCATTGTATGATCAGCAAAAATGGCACTTTTAATAAAAATATGACGTTCTCCAAAGTCAACAACAATAAAATAACTATTTTTATTTTTTACTCCAATTAGTTTAGGAGTTGTGCAATGGTGTGTACATATATTAAAATATCTAAAACTTAAATTATTTTTTTAAATTAAGCGAGTGTGAGGAACTTAAGAAAAACCTCACATAAATTAAAACCTACTCCATTAACTAACAAAAGGAAATTCGAACAATTCTCACAGAGAATGTATAGAACCGTACAGTGTAAAACATGAAGGGTGTAACGCGGTCGGAAATACAACGAAGACTACAGCAAACAATTGACTATCGGTGAAGCAGAATATAAAAGCCAAAATTTAACGTCCCGACCCGCATCTCGTTAAAGTGTTTCCAGAACTGAAACTATAAAAATTTTCTTCAAGCTTCCAATCCGGGCACACTAAACCTCTTAAATTAGGATGGGCGAATTTGTACCTCTCGGCACTCCCTCTGTCAAGACGAGTGGATATTCAAGATTCAGCCCAAGCGCAAAAAAGAAAAAATAATCCGCCAAATGAAAAGGGCGCGAAAAGTGAGCATAAGAGCTAACTTTTGGAAATAAATGTGCTTATGATCGGGTGTTGAATCATTTTTTTAAGAGTTAATAAGAATCCTCTCAGTTACTTCCTATTAGAGTTTTGAAAAATGCGATATAGTTTTGAGGAATACAGATAATGTCGCAATTGTATTCAATAGATACAAAAGATAGAATCAGCCTTTCAATTCCGATTGGAGCAAGCATTGAAGCAAAATCAAATCGCCATTATATTCCTCGAAAGTTACACTTAAGGAAGTAAAATATTTCACAAAACGACAGTATAAAATCTAAAAACAATAATTTTTTCACCAATGAATATTTTCATGGTAATATTGAGAAATATTTGATGATTATAGACATGAAAAAATAAAATATAGGCGATAAAAGGTCAAAAGAATCAGCGAGTTTTTTATAACATACGTGATTTGTTTAAACCAATATACACTGAAACGACTCAGTTTTTCGCGCTGTGCTACTTCTGACAATCACGCCATTCTAAACTTCCGGGGCAATATATTGCTTGCTTGGCAGGTAGCGTTTGAGAAAACGTGACTCCAGTTGTTTATCTAGGTATTGGTTTTGAAATTATAAAAAAGTTCGAAAATGTATATTGTCTAATCAGAAATTCGAAAATTGTACGAATACTATACACACCCTTAATTCCGTTATGCTTAAGTCCTCGAGTGGTTGGGTTCCGAACACGTTTTCGAGATTCAGGATACGTTGAACATCTGGTTCTTACATAACGCTTGATGCAGAATTAAATTTTGTCGAAATTGTTAACTCCACAGCCGCCTGGTTTACGGCCATTTCATATTTGGTTCAAGTATGATATCAAATATTGCATAAAGGCTAATTAAGAGATATCCAATTTATATCATAATTTTTAACGACTAAAATACGAGATACGAATTTTATTTCAGTAACCTTTCTGCATATAAATAAAACAAAAAAAGTTTCAAAGGAGGCATCAGGGAACGCCCGCGTTATAGGCCACCCGCGGCATAATGCAAAGACTGCATGTTTTACTGATCATAGTGTTTCGCCCTTAAGCTGCAGCCTCGCAGTTGAACAAAAATAAATGAGCCGATGAGTTAAAAGAGGAATTTACCTATTAACTCGCGACAGGGCCCCACTATTCCTTCTGAAATAGCGTTACGAATCATTTGCATAAACTTTCAGAATGATACAATTCGCCAAAATTTTGCTAATATGCCCCTTACGGGCAAACTTCATACCATTCTTTATCCAGTGACTTTATGGAGAATGGTTCAAACTTAAATCGATGCGCAAGCTGAAATTTAACAAAAAACTTTATCCGAATGTTGTTCGGAGAAAGCAAAAATTCTTATTATATATGAAAATATGGTTTAAACTTCATTCAAGGGAGGAAACAATACAGGAAAACACGGTAATGCTTGGTTGATGATTTTGAGATATCAGTGCAAAATGGAAGAAATTCAGTCACATTGTAGTCAATTCTATAGTTTTATCGCGTTATATCGTATGCATTTATAATTTATAATAATGCATTTTGCTGTGGTTAGCAACTCTGATGCTTCTTAATATTCATTTACATTGTTTTACTTCACAAGGAACAAGTCATGCTACTTGGTATATCCGAATCCGAAATGTAACTCGTTACAGCAGTTTTCTACTCCACATAATATCCGAAGCTAATGACACGAGTAAAACCGATTTTCTAAACGTCGTTCCATTTTTTCACAGCTTTGATCGATAGCTGTTACAATAATAAAATATATAAACAGCGTTAATCACTTTAAGAGGAAGGAAGGACGCAAATTAAAATCCTGTAAGTCTTCTACATTTCTCATCCCCATTTTGGCACTCTATTCCTTGGCAATATTTTTAACTACCTACTCTTTTATCTTCACTAGATAGCCTGTCTCAATTGGACAATCATTGGTTTTAATCCTGTAAGGATTTTTCGGATTATAAATCACTGTTATAAAACTATGAAACCCGGCTCACTTTAAAACAACAGATAGGAACCCACATGAATTATCAGGGCTTGTAATTTCTCGATTCACCCAACGCAAACAAATCATTCTTCACTTCTACCTGTCAAGCACGAAGTTTCTATTAAATTATGGGTACCATTTTGTCTGCCCGGTAGTAGAACTATACAGCCATCTATGTGTGGAATTTTGAGATTAGGGAGGCATTCGGCAACTTAAATTCTTTTCATGTGCGATCAGCACTTCGTTATAGGAACCCCAATGGAGCCGGAATGGTGGATTATCACGGCAGTAGTCCAAGAGGAAGCCATTAGCAATAGATTGGGCTTGCATCAGGGGGTCTTAAACAAAAAGGAGCGATACTAAATCATATGCCTCAAACTGAAGAGCGAAAAGAAGTACAATTTTCATGGCACGATATATTTTGTTATGGCTCAGAAAATACGTTTTAATTTAAGTTTCTTAATGGGATTTTTTGTTTTTAGAAAGAGGTCTGTGTGATTTTATTCATGGAAATATTATAGTACTGTTGTGGTATCTACGTAGTTTAAATACAGTAAATGAATTATTCATTTGAAGAATTTCCTACAGTGGAATACGCAGGATATGTAATGAGGAATTTTACTAGTGAGTGAAATCAAATTAATCGGAGCCACATTTTAATGAGCGTATCTTATTTTTTAACCAGGCAGCTTTAAAACATTTACCAGCGCTAAATATTTTGAGCTTTTAATAGTCAGATTATTTTTAGAGAGATAATTTATATAAATTTTCATACGTTGGATGTGATGGAAAGCAAAGTTAACTGAAAGCAAAAGGAATACCTTTAACTCTACAAAAATAAATAACTCTACCATAACTGATAAAAATAAAACTAGAAAAATAGCTATATTTAACCATCGTAAATTCAGAACATATAATCAACCTTAAACTAATAAATTTTTGCCTCTAAAATACTGAATTTGCATTTTTGTGCGAAGAGGTTTTACCCTGCTATTTTATGAGTTTTAAGCATAATGTTTAACGCTAGAAAATGAATTTTATTAGTTTCTCCTAACTATTGTAGTTTACGAGTGAAAATTAGCTACGGTGATCCGTACCAACTAAAAACCAACGAGTCACCGAGTTCCCGTTTACAAAACTTTCTGCATCACTTCCACCGATGACGAGACTTGGCTATTAACATTCGCGTGACGCTAGGCGACATTTTCACTCGTGGACTTAAAAAAATCAGGATCGCAAAAGGATGAAACGACACAAAGGGAAAAAACGGACAAAAAACAACACATAGATGACGGAAAATCCCTTTAAAGACAGATCTTAGTACGTCTCCGCCTCTTTATCTCTCCGGAAGATCTCGGAAAGAAAAACGACCCGCACGCCCAAAGCGACTAAAGAGGCACCTGTCAATCAGGCCACGTGCCCTCTTAAGACCTTTGAGTTCAAGAACGACGCGAAAAAAATGTTTCTCGTATATTTCCCGTCCTCCATTCGTTCCTTGCTGTCCTTCCTCCCCTCTCAAAACATCTAGGAAAGGTACAGGGAAATGTGCAGTCGGGGAGGATCTTTACTACGCTCATTGTCAGTTCTCTCGTGAATCTTGTTGGAAAGGAGGAGCCTACCTCCTTTCCGTCTTTTCCGATTCAAGAGTTTCTATGTCTATCTCTACTCTTCTCTCTCTCTCTCTCTCTCTCTCTCTCTCTCTCTCTCTCTTTCTCTCTCTCTCTCTCTCTCTCTCTCTCTCTCTCTCAACACCCACGTTGAAAAATCCCGCGGCTAATGCCTCCCAGGGATGATGCGTTGCGTGTATATGTGGAAGTAAGGAGAAGACGGAGCGTATCCACCCCTTAACCCCCTTGTCTCGCTCTCTCCTTGTGACTTTCCCTCTCCCTCCCCTCTCTCTTAACCCCTCTCCCTCTCACACTTCTCTCTCCCCTTCGCTCGCATGTGTGGAGTTGGGTAAATATTTGGAGTGTCAATCACGTGGAGAGATTGGAGTGTGAGGTGAGGGCGGGAGAGTAGAAGGGGGTTCGCAAACACGACGGCACGCATACCTGAGGACGTACTACATGGACGCGCGTGGAAGAGAGGGGGTCGGGGAAATGGAGGAGAGAGCGGTTCGAGGGGGAGGAGAGAGAGAAAAAAGGAATTTCGATGGGATGTATGGGAAAGTAGTATGTCGCATGTCGCCGCTATCTTCCCGTCCGCTCGCTGAATGACGACGAACTCTCGCTCTTGCGGAGGGAACGCGAGGGACGTGTCTTTGACGCGCGTCTTTCGCTCATGAAGGAAGAAGTGTCCGTTGCGTAATTAAGAAATCTGAATGATTGATTTGGCGAGGTTTCAAAGTTCAATCGTCACGTCGTTCGTATAATTGTCTTTTGGACGAGAACTGACTCGTTCAATGACTGTGTATACAAGTGTATGTACAGCTAGGCTGGGGGTCGCGCATTCGAATCCCACTGTAGTACTTTGCCCTTTAATTCAGGAAAGAGACGCTGTTAGAAATTATTTTCCTAATATGCGAATCACCTCCGACAGCTCAAATGGAACTGAAGGAAGATGTAACGATATTATTATGCTAGTTAAACAGGAAAGCGAACGATCAGAAAACTACTTCCAATTCAACGATTTTGTATCCGCGATTTGTTTTTAAAAACGCCCAGTTATAATTACGGTAAATAATTTATTATTTTCGTGAACACGGGGAAGTTGAACAAGAAAAATTTTCTATAATTTATATTATGAAAGTTCAATCAAAAGTTAAATCTAGTCGATATAGTATAATCGCAAGGATAATAAAGCATTTAAAAGTTGTAAATTGCGTCCATTTTCTACCTTAAGACTGAAAATTTACTAAAATAAAGATTTAAGCAATAAATTTAATCCTACTCATTGGCGGAGTGAATTAAACATTTTTATTCAAAAGTTATGTAATTTTTGTTTGTCAACTAAACAAATAAATTCTGTTTAATAAACGAGATTTTCCTATATTTAATTTGTTTGCTGATGCCACAGAAATTTTTGTGAACTGTGACATAATTTGTTTGATGAAAGAAAGTTTATACCCTGATAGAAGTGAAATTTCATTTCTCTCATATGACATTTTATATTAGTTTATCATCAATAAAAGCCGAATTACCATATCATCACTGCAAATAATCTCATCTGCTTATTCTGATTGGTCTGTTGACATTTAAAAACGGAAACATGTTCAGTATATCTTTCAAAATGCCTTAACACATTTATGATTTTCTTTCAACTGCCAAAAAGCAATGAAGCGAAAGCATTCAAAATTCAGATTTTACGCAGAATACCTCCTTCCTTCGTAAATAAGTTTTTACTGAATCTATATTATAGACGAAAGATATTTTTTCTATCAAATGTTGGAATCCCTGAAACAGTATAGTCCACGAGACACAGTAAAACTCTGACTGAATTGGGATCTTGGTGCCAGAAAGACAAGGGATGAAAAATAAAAAAGCCATTTATAACCCTGCTGATATCTATGCTAAAAAATCTTGAGGCTTCTTTCAAACGTGGAACACCCACCACGGCGTTCGACGCTCCTTAAAAATATTCATGGTCCTTGCCAGCTCTCAAGATCGGCTTCTCGCCACAAAAGGTGTGGCAGCATTGCTGTCGCGGTTACACCTCGGGGCCTTTTTTCTCGTTCAGTTAATTTAAACAATTTATGCGCGCGCAATAATTGAAGCGGTGTCTTTCTAGATGCCATGTCGTTTACATTCCGATTGCCTTAAAACGGATGAAATACATTACGCTCTAGGTTGACCAGCATCGCATATAAAATGCTCGTAGACTGATGCATAATTTAATTAAACGACTTACAAAAACCTACAATGCGGTAAATGAATAGTTCGGGTACAAGTGCATTATTACTTTGCCAGCTAAAATTTTATCAGGTTCTTGAAATTCGACATTTATGAATATAGATTAGGTTGAAAAAGCATACGAAATTGTCCACATTGATTGTAATCTGAGATATCAGATAAATTCTCCAACTCGACTATGTTTTTAGCCATGAAATTGCACTACAAATGTATCCACTATACACGTACTGTATTACTTTCTAATTCTTTGGCTATGTATTTCATCTTATGATATATCAGGGGTCGGCAACCTGCGACTCCGGAGCCGCATATGCCTCCTTGAGTACATACTTGCGGCTCTTTAGAAGTTAGTTAAGCTCCCTAACCTTTATCAGTCATGAAATATGCTTATTTCAATCACTCAGATTTCTGTTTTTTAAGTTCGCACGGGTCTTCAATATGCGGCTCCCAAGTATTTTGTATGAGACAAAAAACAAACAAATGGCTCCTTTACTTTGAAAGGTTGCCGACCCGTGTTAGAAAGTCGGGATTCTACTCGCTATCGCATCCTCGCTCACAAATAATTCCCTCTAACTACTTTAACTCCGAGGAAATATCGGATTTCGATCGGTAAGTAACTCCACCCAGCGGAATGAAAATAAGTTGCTTTTTTTTCTTTCGGGGTTGCTCGGAAAGATACGATGTTTAGCTTGGTCAACGGTAGAAGCCAAAGAAAGCCACGATGTTCTACATGCTTAAAACATGCCTTCTTGAGACGAGCTCGTGGATGGGAAAGACTATATGCAATATATGTGTTGTAATTAGATAAGAAGCAGACATCTCGCTCCGCAATAAAAAGAATGAGTATTAATGACAAGCTTTTAGTAACACCCACAATCTTCTTGTAACAAAATCTCTACGCATTCATCCTTCTTAAACGGTTAATTTGTCCACGACAGGGATATTCTTAATAGGGAAGAGGAGTAATGCCGCAATAAAAATAAGGATGCAACAACGGTGCAAGAATGTGCTTAACGACACCATCCGAGTCATCGTGAAGGAAATTATTAAACCCGAGATACATAACCAAGCAATCCCTGAACCCCGTAAACTATAAAATAAACCTTTGTGTCTCTCCACCAAAATTTAAGACTCGGAGGAATGTTTTCGGCTCTTTCCAACCGAACCCCGATGAACGGTCTTTTATTATGCGTGGAAGACACCCAACGTTAACTTCACCCAACTTTCCCGTTTTATGTGTGCGATTGCGTCGGTCAGCATGCGAGGACTCGAAAAGAACTTTGAAAAATCGAAATCTGCAGTTCCGCTTCAGTCAACTTACTCAACTTAGTCGAACTTTGGTAAAAAATGAAATGAGATCATCGATCTGAAAACAAAAGACGGTGATTACTTCATATTTCTCTCTCGACTATGATCGTTTACGCGAAGGTTTCCGTCTTAAAACCTAATTCGTCGATAAGTTTGAATGAAATAAAAGAAACTAATTCGTTAGTATACGAAAAATATTTTATTGTGAAATTCTAATTCTAGATTTTATTATTATTATTATTATTCACATAAACGCTACAATTGGGAGCAGGTCCCGGTGGCAGCGTTTACGCTATTTGAGAAAAATAATTTGCTAATGAAAAGTTGTACCTACATATATTACTCTGTATAGTCCTGAACAGTTACACTAATATGCTCAAAATTCCTGTTTGATAGCTTATGCCACGCCATTTTATTTTTTTATGTTTACTAAAGTAAAGCATGACATATTTTCATTCAACTGTCATTATCAAATTGTAAAAATCTGAGGCAAAATTCTGACTAGCTGGTTTCCCTTCCGTACCTTACTATCTAAAATAAAAATTGTAATAGAAATTTTCAAGGGTTGGTAATAAAATGTAATTTGCACATAAAACCTCTCTCTCTCAAGATTCAAATCTTGGGAGACATTAAATACCCTCTTAAAATATTCAAGATGAATCACGAACGAAAGCCGTATAAGAAATATGAAGTTGTAACATCATATACATTCATCTATCATAATCCATAAAATTTTATCGCCTTCTTAAACTTGATAATCAAGATAACACATATAGCTATAAAAGATTTGAGAATAGGATTTATCTTGATTATCAATTGAATTACAGTCATAAAGTGAGCACGATAAATCTGTAACGTCTACAATAGTATATGAGAGAAATAAGTGCCAAAATTTATGTGTATTCTTACTTCCTGGTGTTTGTCAATTGTGATGTTGCATGAATTCAACAGAAGCTTTTGATAATGTCCTAGAGATCTTCTAATACATCCGCTTTTATCTTATAAATGTCGTTTATGCTAATAAAAAATACAAAGTCCTATAAAAGTGTTAAAAATTATAAAATCCCTAATATGCTGGCTTTTAACTGAACAATTACCGCAACGGTGAATTAACTGGTAGCTTCCTACATATGTATTTGGCACATTTCAGTCCGTCCGGAGATAAAAATAGTACATGGAATATAAGCGCCTATTGCGATGCTATCAGCGCTCATTTTCACGCAGGATGATAACATCCGCCTAAGCGAAGACATAAATAACCCAAGCAAAATCGCGTCGTGTGTATTTTCATTTATATACCTCCGCTGCATGATTAGCGTCCTTGCTTGCATTTATAGAGAAGAGACTGCAGAATGGCTGAGGCGACTAGCAAGAGAGTCCTTTTGGCGGTCAAGAAACCGGGCCATTGCTCACTAAACTCTTAAGAAAAGCAACTATTGTAGGCATGGCAAAGGAGAAAGTCGTACTTTTGATAATAAGCTTTCTAAAAATATACTCGCTTACTGTCTGAAACGAGTTTGAAAAGAAGGTGTTTCAGGCAATCTCGAAAAGAAGATAAAAACCTATCAAAGCTACACCTCTCCATGCAATCTTTTGTGCATCATAATGTGATCGCTCCTTGTTAAAAAGAATTGTCGAATTTTTACATTTTATGATTGAAATATGTGACCTAGGGTCGCAGATTACAATGGACGAAAATTGTTTGAGATTGAAGACTGGTAAAAATGCGTCTCTCGAGTCACCATTTTTCTACTCGAAGAAAGTTGTGGTTTACCAATGATAAAATCGATGGATGCAGCCTTGACGTGGTGGAACTCCATATTCAGGAAAATGAATAAAATGTTTGGTAAAGAATCCACTTGAATAACTCACACAAAACAGACTGTCTGTTTTGTGTGAGTTATTAAAGTGGATTCTTTACCAAACATTTTATTCATTTTCCTTACCAATGATATTTTCCTGCGAATAATAATTAATGACATTCTTCGCAAAATTTTATGCGAAAACATTTCAAAAATATTTCAAATTTGCAAAAAATGTAAAATTCAACCCACAAAATGCAAAAAACCAAATCATATACCCATTTTCTTCTACAAAAAACAACAAACTTAATTAGAATTGTCAAAATTAAATTTTCTGAAAGAAGTCGCATTACAGAGTAGTGCTTCCCACAATAAAAATCTCCACTTAGAGGATAACAGTAAGTAATCTTATTGTCAGATGTAAATGCTTCACAACTAAATATTTATTTCCGGCTACTAAATCTTACTGGGCTATCATACTTAACAGTTTTATACGAATTTTTGAAAAGGTATGTTTCTGTGTAGATTCCTCGATTTAACTAATGGGATAGGTACCTCTTCTTGTAAAAATGTGAAAGCTTGAACTTTCATTTGAAAAAATCAGCGTTAAATTATTGAAATGAGCGCTTTGGGTGATTCTGATAAATTTTTATAGCCTATGACAAATGAATTTGACCTTATTCCATAGTTTAAGAGAGCCTAAATTTTCATATTTTTTTAATATTAAAAATCAGTCAGGAATAATTTTAGTAGACCAAAATCTTATTTTGAGCCTAAAATGAATGGAAATGTTATCTCACGACCACTCCAAAGACCTCTGAAAATGTCACTACAATTTATTCAAATTTTCTCAGGAAAGGTGTCTAAAACGTTTATTCGCACAGCTAGGGAGAATAAAAATGTCATATAATATACGCCCTAGCGACGATGGAACTTGCAAATATATGAGTATTCCTTATGCGAAAATTGCTTCAGCTTTGCGATGGAGCTCTTAAACTGCGCGAACACGGTATGCTCGACAGTCATCAGCTGGGCTCTAAAAAGTCTCTCCTTCGGAAAATTTGAGTTAAAAAATTCACATTTTATGTTTCAGCCCTCTGGACGCATTTCAAACTAAGACTGCTTTTTTATAGCGATGCCGAATTTCTTGGGATGGTTTTAATGTAGATATATATTTTATCCTTTTGACTTCGATCATCCTGGTTCCTTTAAGCATATTCATCGCCCTTTTTACAAATACTTTTTTATAATACGTAATCAATTGAACGAATATGATTTTATAACGCTTCAATACATGTCGTGTATGATCTTTGAGAATGTTTATCCACATGTATAATAATAACAAAACACCTTTCATAGTATACTGATTTGGTTAGGTCCTAATAATGGAAATAATTTAAATTCGAGTTTTACATATGGGAAACCCAAAGGGATAAATGCATAATTGGGATCCAAAACGAATTATTATACGTTATATTTATAAGACTGAAACCTTACCAGTTTTTACAAGTAAGCTCACATAGCCTAGCTCTACAGATAATACGAAGTTTTCAACTGCAGCGTGATAGTTTGGATCAAATTTCTCCTATTCTTCGTTTACTTAGTAGCCAACTAAATGCTATAAAAGTCAACAAAAATATAAGTATTTTAGTTGGAAATGAATCATAATTTTGTTACCACATTTATTTTGATGGGTAATGTCTCTTTCGCCATAATTAAAATTTTTTCTTCATTTGCTTTCTCGATTGGTGACATTCGATCTTTATTGCGTCCTGCTGTCTTCGTTAGTAATCCATTATTGCGAACCCATCTCTGCGATTAGACGAAAGCTGTCGGAAAGTGGTATCTCTGCCTTTACAAAACAAATAGTTTCCCTTCGGTTCGTCAACAAAGGCTCCAAGAAAGTCAAGGTTCTAAATATTCGAGTCATCGTGATGTCACTTTATTTGTTTTTCAAGAAAATGGTTTTTTAAACGTTTTTGCGCGGAAAACTTCGTTTGTTCGGTAAACTCAAGGAAACAAGGAAACGCGAAGAGCGCAATAAATTGTGAAACACGAGAATGTGAGCATAAATATCGACGCAGTATTCGGTTTGGTATTATGTTACGATAGTACGCTTGAAAATATGTATTCATCCGAAGTTGAGGTATTTTTATATATATATTGAAACCACATAAAAATATAATTAAAATTATGATGGAAAATTATGGTAATGAAACGTATCGCCCACATTTCGATCATTCTCCTGCATATTCAATTGAATCATAAACGCGATTTTAAAAAATCCAACATTCTCTAAAAAACACGGTAAAGTATAAAAATAAAAAATTCCTATCCTAATACTGAAAAATTACAACTTACATTTGGTGATCTTAGAATTAGTTTTATATTATTGTTTCGATTTCTTTAACGTTCGTTGATGTCATCAAAATTTTAAAATAAAAAACTCAATATTTTTTCAAGTCACGGATAAAAGTGAAATTTTTCAAATATACTTTTCATGTCATTAAAGTGTTCGCTTATTTACTTCCTATATTGAAATGAACCGTGGACACGGTGACACAAACAGCCGTATTGTGAGTCTTATATTTAAACAACGTAGATTTATCATTCTTGACATTGAATCGAGAACGATCATGACTGTTCTGAACCTAATTTAACCAAATAAGTTTTCAGCAGTAAAAATGCGAGGGTATAAAAAGTTATGATGATGAATCTCTAGGCTATTTCGAGTTTAAATAGATAAAAGTGAGAATGAAACTATGCTAATCGCATGTAGCGTTTTCTAATGAGTAAGGCTATACAAATTGGTCAACTGCGAGAGGTTGGACATACTGGAAGATGATGTCACAATTTTTGAGGAGGTTGGCGTAGACAGCAGCGGTGGGAGGCATTTATTGCAGTGCGAGAGAAAACCTTTCGACCAATCAGAGAAAGGGTAGAACTCCATAACTAGGACGATGTGCGCATGTGAATGCAATGAAGGATAACTAAGATGGGGAGAGCAGAAATGAGTTACATACGTTGCATCCAGGTTTTATATCTTTTAAGAATAAGCAACATCCCTAACGAGATACAAATTATATGACGCAAGGTATTAAAGGAAAAATGTTTCCATTTATATTCTCTAAATGACTATTTTTTCAAGGAAAAACGATAAAACTTGGAATTTTTCATTACGTTTTCGCCCGCAATTGTGCTAAATGCTAGAATCTTATCCCTTCTATCTTTTTTACTAATAAAGTACTTATCAAATGGTTTTGTAATGTTTTCCTTGGTGCATGCGCAATTTTTTTACAAAAGCAAGGCATCTATGTTTATTTATATGCCCGAGGGTGAACACTGCACAACTGTTTCAAAACTTCAAAATTTCCAATGCAAGGTAGCTAATTCCTGTTTACATATAATTTGTATGTACATCCACATTTTTTTAATACACCCACATTGTTTTGTTAATTTTCCGAACCACGGATGGTTAGTATATAATTACTATATATATATAGTATATAATTATTACTGTACTCACTACTTAAGTCATAATTTTAGATTTTTAACTCAAGGGTATGCGTGAATAAAGCATGGGAAGACAAAATAATATAAAAAATGGGTGTGTAAATATGAGATTTCTCATACAAACAGATCGGTTTACTCGATCTGCATGGGTTCATAGATGAAACGGAGAGTTTTTACATTTTACGGACGTTTTCAACATTTTAAAAATTATTTCTTAAGCTGTAGAACCGAGTGAACAGGAAAAATCAAAACGCCACCCACGCCATATTTCCGGACCAATAATTTTTTCCGGACTTGTGAAAATTCCGAAACAATTCTTAAATACGAATGTTTCCGGAACACTGAATTACGGATTACAGAGATTCAGCTGTATATATCGGACTAAAACTGAAGAAAGATACAAAGTCGTAACCTTTTCTCTAAAATCCAATAAAGAGCACTAGATAAAACACTATAATTCTATTAAAATACAAAATACATTTTGAGAGCACACTAGAATGACCAGGATTCCTGTTTAAGATGCTGCTAAAGCATTTATGATAAGACTAAAGCAAAAAATTAAACTGCACATTGTTTATTATTGAAACTTAATAAATATAAATACCGAGTATGATTTCAAAAGAAACAAAATACGACTAATTATGAGCATGGAGAATTCACTTATGGGTTTTAAGCTCAGGCACTCCGAAATATTTTAGGGCCGCTGATTGGCGGATTTCAGACACCTAAGTTTCATTACAGGAGAAAATTAAATCACGCTTTACATTTGAATACATTTAAGAAGTTTCCATTGTTTTTAGCCCCGTTAATCAAGTCCCTAATAGCCTCCATGTAATATGTAGTTATCGGAAAAATAGGAATTATTCCAGGAAGTTCACAATCCGCCGATCATGAGCATCGATTCGTCGAGGCATGTCTGGGCAAATGTACTCAGCGACAAGGTCCAACTGTGATCGTGCATCGTCTTGCTTTTGGGAAACAAATTTAATTGAAACGGGTTACTTTTTTGGTTAAAAAAATGAAGTCACTTTAGATTACCAAAATGGCCGTTGAAATGTGGCCGGAAAGTCGATATATAGCTATGCACATTCGCTGGTTAAAACGCAAGAATTTCTTGCAGTGCAACGGCCGATCGCAAAATAGTTCCCCTTCATAAATTATATCAAACCCTCGTTGAACGTCACTGATCTTATTTTCATGTTCATACGAGACTACGTATTAGAATCATATCGGACTCAACCTTAAAATACTAAGCTCTTCTAAAGCAAGCGTTTGACCTTTCTACCTCTATTCCCTGTGAATCGAAAAGTGCCTCGGTTTTTAAGGCCATCCATTTGGAATAATCCCTTTTTTATCGCTAAATATTTCCAACGTCCTGCCTGGATGAGTAATTCTGCAGCCAGTAAAAAACAACATATTTTGCATCTCGAGTCATTTAAGAAAAGCGTGTCAGATAAAAAGGCCTTGCGTGCATTTGATCTGGAAATTATCCCCCTAAGCAGTTTCACGACCAAATGCACGAAATGGAAATATATCAGGCTTCTACTTGAAAAAATTAAGATCGAGGCATCCGCAGCTAGAATAAGTCGTAATGTTTTCCGATATAACCATTGAAATTGTGACATTCCGGAGAGAAATAGGACTAAGAGCAAAATTTATGTCGATATACTCAAGTTGGTTATGACCATCTTATCGAAAGTGCTGCGCAATCGGGAAGCATGGTTGGTCGCTTGGTACTTTTATGAGTTCGTCCACCTATGGCCTATTAATACGTTGAATATTTCCTATACATTTCGCTATATTTTTAATGGATACGGATCCGAGAATAACACCAAAAGGGATTTAATTTCCATTCGCCTATTTTTAACTCTCACTTTTTCGTTAAATAGCTTCTGGTAAGCCGCCACGGACACTGAAAACTGCAATAAGTGGAGAATAATTTTCTGAAATTCAGTATAAGAGGAATAAATTCTCCAGCAGTATTAAGCCATAAAAGCAAAGTTGTAGTGGTGTGAAGGAGCATCTATATTTTTGCAGCTCACCTAACAAACCCTTGAAGCTGGTCGAAGGAAGACTATTCCACAAAAATTGCATAAATTTCGCCTTAGTTTACCATCATAAGAGTTAGCACGCACATATTTTAATATAATACAAAAACTTTTCAGAGACGAAATTTTCTCAAGAACGACGAGCTACATCGTTTCTTTTCTTGAAAGCAGAAGATGTGGGGGCCCCTTACTATTTTTCATTAAATAAATTTTTCGGGATAACTTTTATCAAAAATGGTTACTTATTCCAAAAGGTACTAACACTTATTATTGATATGTTCAATACAACAAACATGAACTATTTTATATTGCTCTTTTAATTGCTTTTGGTCTTTTATTGTGGATGGTAAGTTAAATTTTGGTAAACGTAAGATTTATTGGTCCTAAACACTTTAATTAGAAGTCAAAACAAGAAAGCATTAATGAGCTGATAATAGCTATACTTTGATATAAGATATATAATTTTTAGCATTTATGAATTGCATTTTATAAAATTCCCATTTTAAATTGCTAATAAAACCACTACATATAAGATATATGAGAAAAATTCTCGTAAATTCTAAATAGATATAAGATTTTTTCCCTCTTCGCAGCTAAGTAGGTCTATCGATCAAATGTTGAGAATACTTGGAGCAAATGATCTTGTATCATATGCTCCGAAAAACAAGTTGCCCGTAAGAAGGATTTTAACTGCCCGTAAAATTTCAAAAGTCACAACCTCGTTAATCAAATTTTAGAGAAATTTTTCAATCTGATTTCTATAAAAATACTTTATGCCTGTTATTTATAATGCAAAATTATACTACGGAAATGATTTTGAATGTTTAGAATGATAACCTCTTTGTTTTTCACCGCTCATTTATATTAGTATCAACTAAAATTACCGCTAAAATCTTCTACTAGTAGCCCTTCACCCAAGAAATTTTAGCTATTGCCGCTACTGGCTACCATACGAATAATAACGAATTTGTCATCGTAAGCTGGAATGCATATTTTTTTCTGGATACCTGGTCACTCGCATGCGATAAATAAGAGAACACGGAAGAAAACCTCGAAACTCCCGTCCTGCAGTTTATTTTCCTCCTGTTACCCTCTTCTCCCTTCCAACCTCCCCCTCACCCCATCCACAAAACAGTTTTTGTTTAAGATGTGGGCGTGTTTAACTACAACACCCCACACCAGGAGTCCCTCCTGCGGTTCTTGTTTGAGTATCAGGCGTTGGCACTGTACCTTCCGATGAAGGGCAAGAAAAAATGTTCCTCACAAGGGGCGTAGAGTGATATCACACAGTTAGTTGTACATCTAGAAGGTGCCAACGGGAGGAAGGGGGTGTGGAAAAAGATGGGCTAAACCTATTGTCCAGGGTTGGTGATTCCAGGTAACACAAACTCCGAGAGGACCGTGGGAAAGATATCCAGTTTGCCTAGCCGCATAGCGACTCTTCCAAATCTCGCTATGATCGTGACTTAGCATCTAGGATACAGTATAAGAGATGCCTCCAGTACTAAAAGAAGGGCGGGGACCCTGGGAAAATACGTATAATTCCTGAAATGCCTTACGTAAATTTAGAAAGATTGTTTTCCTTCAAGAGATGGGCCGCTATGGTATGTAGTCATCGATTTTATTTCACTTTCGGGCGTAATTTTCCTGGAATACCATAGGTGGCGTCAGTGACGACGCTTAATTTCGAGTTGACGGCGCTTAATTTCGAGTTGACGACGCTTAATTTTGAGTTGACGACGCTTAGTTTCGAGTTGAAAATGAATATCTCAAATAACGAGCCGCTTGGATCCTCATTCACAGCATGATTAATTAATGATTTTCTTCACATCTCTCTCGTCGAATTCCGACGATTGGAAAGCCCTTTCCTCATCTAAGATGGGTTTATTTTCCCTAACAATTTCGCCGAAACTCAAGCCCAGTTGATGTTCGTATCGAATCTCTCCCGATACCTAATTAGCAAGGGGTGATAAAGCAAAACACACATTGCGAAAAAAAGCCGCGATCTGAAGAAGGGATTACAATCGTAACCTCGAGCAACAGCTGCGTGCGTCTGCCTTTTTCTGAACCAGCCTCGTTAAATCCCCGCGTTGAATCGACCGCTAAATCCCCTCCACCTCCATTCGCCTTCCCCCTCCTTCCCTCGCTACCTCCAACGAGCCGTAACGGATGGAATACAGCTCAGAGGATCGGATTTTTATTGCACTCGATTAATCACCTCAACCGACTTTCTCCCAGCTCATTATCTACACTAAATATTATTTCTCGCTGAGTCTACTTAAAAAAACAAAGCGGGACCAAATAAAAAAATCTGATGTGGCCACCACATGACTTTCTCCATATCTGTAATATTTCTAAAAATTCCAAATAGGTTACATAATAATAAATATTTTAAGAAACTACGAGAAAATTTTCGACTTTACAAAGAACAGAAATGAAATCAAACCATAGCCTTCTGATATTGGATATAGATAGCCACAAAGCTCCAACAATTAAAAAAAGAAAAAGGTGCTTTACTAAGACGCAACTAAGTGTCAATTGTTAACAATAGTCGTCGGTAGGAGGCGTGGTGGTGGAAGCTAAAAATATAAGATATCTCTTAAACAATGCATTATATGGGAAAATATTTCAAACAAAGGTTGTAGAAGGTTAAATTTCCTACAACTTTTATTCCGATACATTTTTACATTTATCAAATATTAAAGAGAATATTTCAAAATAACGGATGTGACAAGAGTAAACACCCACTTCCGGTTGACCGATTTTGACCAAAAACTAATCAGTTCTTGTGACTTATAAAAATGTTGAATATAAAATTTCGCGTTGACCTGATTAATCGTTTTTGAGTTAGAGCACCCATATAAAGCTATCACATACACATACACAGACATCATCGAGAAAATGGTCAAAACGTGTTCAGGGGACCTCAAAACGTGTATTTTCGTTGAAATCTCCAAGTCGATTTTTTTCATGAATACAATACTTTCCCCTATACTACGTATATGGAGAAAGTAACAAGAAGAAAGTAAAAAACTCGGACCGATATAAATGACATCGTGCGAGATGGAAAAAAAATTGTCTATGGATCGCGTCAGTGGTGTAATCATTCAAGCCTTTTTCAGGGATTTCCATATTTTAACGATTTCGTGAGTTGCGTGTTTCTATTTTCTTCTCGATTACGGCTGTTTTTTCCGATGCGTTACATAATATTTTAAGAAGTAACAGCATTGTTTCAAAAGATCGAGATGACCTCATGACTAAAGTTAAATTAAATAACTACGTCTATCCAAGAACCATAAAAGGTTGGGAAAATAAAATGCTCATTTCGGCTATAAAGTAGCCGCCATCAATGGTAACTCATCCGCAGTATATTATAAGTTTCATAATCTACTATCTAGATTTAGAATCTACTTAAGAAAAATGACCATTGATGACATCTGCTTTGTAACCAAACTGCGTATCTAGATTTCCCAATCTTTTTATGATTATTGTTGAGACAGTTTCTCAACGGCATTATGGGGTAAATGTTCCACTGAAAAAAACGCTGTTGATTAATTACTAAAATTTCAACAGAAATTCGGTCGTTTGAATGGCAGTACTTTCTTAAAAGAATCATCTAACTGTTGCATCAAAAACCCACCTTCAATTCATATTTTTCGTATGTATATCACTATAAGGTCGATATTATACGTCATATGTGGATATATGCTGTGGGTATTTGCATTAATTTTAATTGTCATCTTTACAGCCAGTTTTGTCTTTCGAGCATTTCTGATTTTTACTATTTGGATCAATGAGAGAAATTTTATTTAGTTATTCTATAATAATTAATTATTCACTGAATCGACGATGATTAATAATGCTTTAATTAAACGGTAGCTGTTAATATTTTAAGCTTCAGACAGTACACTTCGTAAAAAATAAACGGAAGAGACTAATGTGGTTTTTTTATTTTTTATAAAGGAAAATATTTCCGTATATTAAAAAACGAAATAACGATAAATTAGTCCTCTCTATGAGCATCTTTAAAAATATTTCACTTGCTTGTATTTACATAAACTAACACGCTCGAAATTGAAATTGTTTACTAAAAGCGTAGAACGTTGTTATATAAAGTAAATACGACTTATTTATCGCTCTTGTACGAAGCGTTCACATGTAACCAAAATGACAGATGCATTCAAAAATAAATTTTAAAATCTAATCTATTTTCAATCGACTCTAGTTGGCTAGTCAAATCTATTAATACGCGCAACACTTTTTCAATATTACCCAATGGGAACGTTATAAGTGTTTGTTCAACTCGACAAAGAACAAGTGTAAAGAAATGACCGCGGTGAGAATGGTCAAGCAAGCTTAAGACATTCGATCCGAAGGTGGTAACTTGATACCACATGACCCTACTGTACATCTAACCGCTTGCCTCGGTCCATTGTTGGCGGGAGAACTCGGGGGCAATCGCCATCGCCTAATGGATCCTTTGAGGAGGGTATGTGGGCCTTTTGAGTAGCAACCACTCCCTCTCTGCTCTTGAGACTCTCCGACTGACCTTACTTCACATATTTCTTTATCTACTCAACTATCGATGATTCCTTTGTCTCACTGGAGTGAGCCTCACAACGAGTCATCTTTCTTCTCGACCCGAACAGCCTAAAAAAAACCCTGCCTACGTTCGTAAAAGGGCGAAATTAGCCGAAAAACAACAGTTGAACACAATCATCATGAGAATAGATTTTTTTCCATTGTGTTCTGACACAACCTAAGGCGCTATGTCAAGCACGAGTATTTCTGGAACTAAAGCGTCTCATTGTTACTATACCCACCGACAGATTGAGTTAGTACTGTCCGGAAACAATTAAAATGCGGAACGTTCATTGAGAGCGATGCTGAGAATCGAATAATTACCATGACTTTGTCCAGTACTGCGACGTCATTCGCTATTTGAAAAAAAATGTTCTGCTTTAATACAACATTTCATCTCGTCATTGAAAAGCGCAAGTACGGACAGTCCATTAACGCTACTGTAAGCATGTCGATGGTGAATTGACAGCGAGCAAAAGAAAATCACAAAGACTTTCGTACCGCAGTATTTTATTCCTCCACAATCCAGTGACTCCGAATAACGCTGACGTCCGTGAGTATCTCAACCTATTCTAAGAGGTTGTAGCGGGAAGACTGGGGCCATTGTGCCCCTGTCAAGGCAACTTGCCCATAAAAGACCTCCAAAGTAACGCCTTCGTTTCTTTCCTTTTTTTAGGTATAAAAATTCCGACAGCGGACTCCCGAAGCCTCGAGCGTGCGTAAGGTCATTTCCAACGCAAACCCAACCAATCCATTCGATTCGATCAGGCAATCTCCCATGCAAAAAAACTCACGTGAAATTTTCGTTAAAAATTTTTGCCATCTTCTGGTGGCTATCAAGCCTTGCTATTTACATCCGTAATCTAACATGATCTCTTTGTAGCTCAATGATTCGAGTAACTAATTACATTGCTGTAAATTTTATGATCTTGGCAACCTAACTTCCAGTTAAAATTAGTACGGCGTCTAGTCTCATAAAATTAAAATTATGATAAATTTATCATAAATCCAATCAGCGAATGCTGTAAAATTTATTAGTTCGCTACTTGACGTTCTTATAGGTGTACTCCACCTGATACTAAAAAATTCTGTAGATAAAGAAGAAATCGCACTAGCCAAAAAGTAATCTCTCTGTGAAAAACAAATATTTTTCAGCTGTACATTTCCTTTTTCGGATAATCGAGCAGAATCTATGCATTTTTGCATGCATTATTGAACTTAAATAGAACTTTCTTTTCTGATGAAAAATACCTCATTGAAAACTGTTGCCTGAAAAATCCTTCTGTGGATGTTCCTCGTTTAGAGTAATATTCGTTAGTAATATTGCTATAACGCCATTATCGAAAGAGTACAATAGTAATTTGAGTCGTATTTAACATTTAATCGTCAACATAATGAGGTAACAAGTTACAAAGTGCTTGAAATTGGATATTATGCATGTTCGCATAAAGCTGAAACTAAATTTTGAGATTTTAGGAGAAAAATTCTGAACGAGACCCGGGTTCGATTCCCGGTCAAGTTCAGAATTTTTCTCCTTCTAAAATATTAAAATATGATGAGGTACATATAATTGACGAATAAAAACATTTTTTCAACTTATATGGGGAAATGCGCCAAAGAAAAAGATGTAATCAGCTTTTAATTCTTGATATAACTATTTATCGAACATCAGCACGGAAAAGGTATTTTAAGTACGAACCAATTCACAGATCAATTTTTAACTCATAATTCACCCAAACCGGTGTACCGTCAAAAAAATCAGAAGCTACGAAACATTCGTGAAGAACCACATTGGTATAGAAATGGAATGAGTGAAAGCGCCGAATTGAGAAATCACCACGCGTTCTCGTTATCGCAGAACACCCTAAATTAATTTAATTGCCTATATTGAGTATATGCATCTCAAAACATCCTTTTTTACAAGCCCCGCTCTCCCTCTTGAATTACACAACAACCGCGGACTTTTTATGCGACCTTAGAGTGTTAACCAATTATCACCTTCAACCGAGACAACCCATCTCGCATATTCGCCGGGCTATTTCCCTTAATTTAATCTCTTCCGAGAAACCTTCGTATAAATCCACTCCTTTACTTCACACCGTAATGGAAAAAAAACCGTCTGGACGTTTTCTTCGCAAATAGTTCGTGTTTTTCCCCTCCTCCCCTCATTCTCTCTCAATTTCATTTTTTCCGAAGCCATAAAACATAATTGCCAATGGTCTCATTTCAGGAGAGATTAATTTTTTTCCAGCCGAGACATAGCTCCGGGCGATATTTCCTCCGAGTTCGAGTTTTACCCGCCCGTCCGGTCTTGTGTCCCTACCACTCTAATTAGTGTTTGGCTTGAAGAGCGTGCCTCGGTGCGAGAGTGGAAAACGTGAGTGATTCGAGACGCCCCTCTCGCGCTGCGCGTTCGTCGGATTGATGGAACGCCCAAGAGTCGCGCGAACCGGAAGCCCTCTCCCAACTCGTCAGCGGCGCCATCTCGAGGGAAAATTAATCCCGCGCTAAATACCTGCCTGCCAACGTAGCAATTAGCTGAACCGCCAAAGCGGGTTTAATCTTTTTCGTCTACTTCGGCGAAAAACAACGACATTTCCCTCTCGGAATGATTAGTCCTCCGCCCTAAATACTTCATACCTTACACAATTTCCGTCTATTGTTCCATACGCCGGTAAGCCTCATGTTTTGTTTTTAAGCTCTTCATTCAAAATTCACCTTAATATTTTAGCGTAAATGTCATTCCGATAACCTTTGTCAGACTCAATGGTACTTATAACATTATAAGAACTAACATCTACTGTAATACGTGAATATCACGTTTATAAAACTTTCATATTCGCTCCAATAAATGAAAATAGCAAAAAATGTGCTATAAGGCTCACCTCACCGTTTTTTTAATTAATTAAATAGCACAAGTTACTTCTGAGGCTACGAAGAATTGAATTAATGGTTTTTCCATTCCAGAGACGAATTCAAAATCATCACAGGTAAATAATCAATCATGAATTCTAATTTTAAAATTTTATAAATTTTTAACTATAAAATACATAAAGAAAATTATCACGCGTCATCTCCGTTAAATTACATAAGTTTATAATGTGGATTAAAACGTTTTCTCCGTGATTACCATGAAGTATGAGCGACTTCGTTCCTTATTTCTGCTGGGCAATATGTCATCTGATGTGGTTTCCTACACATCCATAGATGAAATGAATGTGCCAGTTCACCAAGGTCAACTCAGAAATATCTCAACATTGTATTTATTATGACAACTACCTAGCAACTGCTAGGAGTAAACAAAGAAAAACAAAGTAAACATATCAATCACAGCATGTGTCACAACATCAATCGACAAATCATTAATTCTTGTAGATAAAGTCGTGTTAAAAATATATAAAGTACCATGAATATATATCAAAATTATTTTTTAAAGTCAAAAAACTTAAAAAATGAGTGACCGATTGCAGAAATCGTTTTATGAAAAGTAAAATTTGCGACTATATATTGACTTGAAAAAGTTATATTAAGGTCCGCTACTGTGATCCTCTGATCCGTTTTTCTCGTAACCAGAGATAATTTTTCGCCCTTTTCTATCCAGTAAGTAAATATGAAAAGTAGTTTCTGCGCCATTTTGGTGTTAAAATACATTACTTATACATAGGGTATTGATTTTTCAGTTTTAAAAAAAATTTAATTCGGAGGGTAAATATCGGGTTATATTATTTTCCTTTTCATTCGGGTTAAAATCGAGTATAAACAAGTTACAGATTTTTCGAGGCTTTAAAAAAAGTTCAATCTCGGGTAATTTTCGGGTTTTATTATTTTGTAATTTGGATAAAATGATTTTTAAATAAAAATCTTGTTTAAAAATTTAAAAGTTTTCTCAACAATCAAAACTTTTTGCAAGTATCCTCCAATTTTCGCCTTTTCGCATAAACGCGATTTTGTTTTTACGACCGTTTTCCGATTTACGCGTCGCGTATTCGGTTTAACGCGATTTTATTCTTACGCTATATTTTTACGACCATTTTCCGATTTAGGTACGCGTCGCGTATTCGATTTAGCGCGATTTTATTCTTACGACCATTTCTCATATGCGATTCGTTATGCGCACAGTATGTACTCTTAATAGTTTATTATTTATTAAATATTTCATCGATTCTTGCCTGTCTACTATTTAGCTTTATCGTCCCTGCATTGATACCATTCACTGCATCGTACGACAGAGCAGGGTTCCCCGGTAGTTCCTACGGCAGTAGAATCTCTTTTCTTATTCTCCTGTCTGCGCAAATAACGCACTTGAATCCAATTTTTTTGTGTAAAAATATTCACAGTTGTGTGAGGAGAATATATTTGAATAGGAAGTTTACTGATCGAAGGATCTTCGATAACTTTGTGATGCATGGCATAAACTTAACGAATAAAAAAATTTAGGAATTGTAAAAGTGGACGCTGCACAGGACGCCATATCCCGTCGAAAACGCTTTGTGGGTTAAAACGGTCATTAAATCAAATTTAAAGACGTTTATAAGTGCAAGATATCTCCCCAGTAACGTAAACAACGCCTATTACATTATTTTTAATGGGAAAAATATTTTCGATTTGCGCGTTTTCGCTTTACGTGACGATTTCCAGGAACGCAACTCTCGCGTAAGCCTTTACTATACTTGAAGTATGGTTGAGTGTGATATCTTGTGTTCAACGCCATCAGGTGGAAAGGAATACCTCGCAGGCTGCACAAATTATCTTGCTTCCCGCTCAACTTCTTTTGAAAACACACCAGATATTAGTGAAATAATTTTTCTTTCATAGTCTTTTGAACTAACGGGCATTTGAGCTCTTTTTTCCTTATCCTATCAAAGATCTAACAGCGACTAGCTAAGTCGTAGCCTTGACTATTCGTGGCGCGAGGAAACCAAGGAGATTAAGATTGTGTTACAAAGTAAGCTTTTGAATAAATTGCTTACAAAGAGAATAAACAAACTGATCACGGAAATCTCGGACTGCACTCAAGTGCTGAGGTGACTACAAGCGCCAGAATAGAAATTCTGTGACCAAATAAAAAAATTGGTTAAAGAAAACTAATAATTTCGGGTTTTTTCGGGTTTTACCCGAAATTTAAAAAAGGCAATCGGATGGTAAAAATCTGATAAAACCCGAAAAATCCAGACCCTATTTATACACCGTCGTTATATGATTATTACTTTCCTAGCATTTTATGTCCATCATCAATAAAACTAAATTAAATTGTTTCACAGATATAGAGAACTGTAAGAACGCAGCCTAAATATTTTCTGGCCACCAGAAGAAGTTAATATCATCACGGATTGGTTGCAGTTAGATCCAACACGAAAACGCGCTTCAATTCCAACTCTGACGACTTTAAAATTACATGTTACAATTTCTATCGAGTTTTTTTTTGCCTTAATCACTTATGAATCATAGTCATACATTGCTCCCCGCTGTCAAAACTTAAGTAAACATGCGAACGATCAAAAATGGTTTCACGTGATTTTTACTTTTCTTTTGAGAAAATTACTCACGTCAATTATGCCCTTTTTGATTTTTTACGCTTTTCGCGTCGACGGCCCTTCCACATTCGCTCTTTTAATATTTTTCTTTGCGATAAAAATTATCCTCCACCTATACGCTTACTGAAAGTAATTTAATCTCCGTCCGAGATTATCGCGAAATAGTTTTTGAGTTACAAATTTCGTGCTTTAGTTTTTCAAGAAACGATCCAAAATAACGCAGTTATTTGTGCTCGCTGAAGAATATTATTCAGTTATTTATTATATCTTTTTCTTAATATACAGAAGGATATAAAACCTGATAGGGGCAGGGGCAGAGGCCCTAATATAATATAAAATACCTTTGTAAACACCAACAAAAGACGTGAAATTATTTAATTAAAACAGATTACGAGGATAAATTAATCACGGGAAATTTCGTGATCATCTATTTAAATTTAAATTAAATTATATCGAAAACAGCTCAAAATAATTTATCCGATATCTTTTTAAACACCATTCCACAATTCATAATCCATTAGGATGACGCTAGGGAAACAATCACGTCGATAAATCCGATCGCGTAACGGGCGACGTTCCGCAAACACCAAGATGATTTATTTGCTAAAATGTTATGTGCACCGTGGCCTTCCCATAAAGCGAACGGCCGAGCGGAGTAATCATAAACGACCATTACCGGAACACCCCTCAGCCATTCACGAGTCTTCGCTTACGCGAATGGAATGGAATGAAATGAAAGGGAGAATAAAAGCCGGCGCGTGAACCTTGCGCCCGAGAGGGAGAAGAAGAAGAATGCGGGAAGGCAGTCGAGGGAGAGATTTTTCACGGTGCCCATAATGACTACGAAGAAACGATGGGCGGGGAGGCAATTAACCCTTCATCTGTTAACGAGAGGAACTGCATCTCGTGAAACAAAAAAAAAGAGGGGCCAAAAGATGGAAACTGGAGGCGACGGAGAAAATAGGGGTCTAACAAAAAAGGCCTTGGCTACTACTACGCTTGATCTCATAGATAAGCCCTTGATGAAATAGAGGCACGCGGGAATGGACGGACAATTACGTGACCTAATTCCGAAATAATAATTTTGGGTGTTATAATTGAAGCATTCCCTTTCTGACACCGGGCGTCCGAGCGCGTATAATTACGAGTTTCGTGTTTTAATATTCGGTTTTAGTTTTTAGAAAAGCTCAGCCGTAATTAATAATAGAATATTTCGAACCGATAAGAAAATTTGGCTTTAATCAATAATTAAAGAAAAGCCCAATCCGAGATAGTCTTTAAGCAGATTTCATTACGATGCTCTTAATGATTGGATTATATAATTATTATATTAAACATATTTTTCGTTAAAGAAATCTTATCATAAAACTGCGTGACCAAAAAGGGGGTTCGGTTATTAACAAAAATATTGCAGCATAATGTTTTTGGTATACAATGGCGTATCAATATATATTTCATTTGTAAATTTCCTATTCCTTGATACGATTCCAGTTAGGGGAGGACACTAATTGACATGGCCTCATTTTATTTATTTTTTAATTTTCCGTATTCGATATTTTTAGAAAATTTCCTAGATATCGTGAATAAATGTTCTGTTGATGACTTATTTAACTGAACGAGAATTAGAATTTAGGCTGTAGAAAGCCTTTGTATTTTTATTTCAATTGGTAAACACGGGCTTTAAATGTTACAAGAACAATATCAAGTGTCATGTGTCATTAATTTACATAATATATCATTTGTGTGCATAGCGTTATACTTTTAAGTCATTCATTCTTCCTTTCAAATTAAAATAAATCGCATCGGCCATATTTCGAGCTGAAGAGGTTCCCACAACTGCATACATTAAGATTAATATTTATCATTTGGGAGAGGTTAGACAGTCAACCGTCGCAACAAAAAAGGGAGGTTAATTACTTCCACAATTAAGCTGGAATAATTACGTTGGGATAATTTGTTATAAAAGACAATGAGTAGAATAAATAGCCCATTTTTACTGCACTGCATTTTTTCAGCATGATGAAAATAACTAACGCCAAAATAATTGAACAACTTACTGACACCGCACAAGAAGACAGAAGTTATGCATCTCAAAGGTTTTAAAATATACTGTGTAAACAAATCACCACTTGAGAAATTGAAAGGGATTTGTTTGCATGATTTATTGCGGATCTCTTTGCTTAGCCTTTTCCAACTCATCTTTGTATGCCTCTTTAAGGTGCCATGTTCAGAGTACTCTAAAGGTTGCCGAAGGGTAGTGGAAAACACGTAACAGTTTATTTAGCCCATCGATGGCCACCAATTGGTCGATAAATCGACGACGCTGTCTTACAAGAAACCAATTTCGCGCAATAACTCTTGCGCGAGTTTCGTCTAAAGTAATGACCTTATTACTTGAAGTAGACGTTGATAAAAATTGCACGTTGTTGAGGACAGAATCTCAAGCAAACCTTTAATGGCACGTGCCTATATTTACGGTTCCTAAACAGGGTCCATTAAAAAGACGTGTGAACCAAAAATTAGTGAAATTTATAGAAAAATCTTCTAAATTAACTAGGCAGCTCCGACAGCCGTAAATAGGTTGGGAAAACCAAGCGCAAATTTCGACCAAATCAGCCGTCATCAAAGGTGATTCATCAATGGTAGATTATAAATTTTAGAAATTGCTATCAGTTGGTCACCACTGATGACGGCTACTTTCTAACCGAAAGGCGCCTTTGATTTCCCTAACCTTTATATGGCTATTGGAGCAGCCTGGCTTATAAATTGTAATCCGGCCATAAGGCGAGCTCGGTAGACAAAATAATCCATGTTAGTTTTAGTCAATATTTTGGTATCGATTATTGAAGTTATAAATATCTGAATGGTTTAAGACTAATTATCTAATAATATATAATTCCTGTTTTTTGCAACTTTAAAGATTAAATAATTCATGACCATAACATTCGCCTGGCACTAAATCATATTACCAATATTTATTGTGATTATTTATGGAACTTCTGTAAAGTCGATCTATTAAAGAGATATATATTTGACTTTAAATTCTCTCTTTAATTTCATTCACGATTTAATCAAATATGCCTCATACTATTGCGCGAGTTCGGAAAAAAAGTTGTATTTGTAACATAACTGAATTGCTTTCGGTGCAATACATAAAACGCTGCCAAATTGATAACATTCGCGAGATCGTGATAGACACTTCTAAAGATATGGTCAAGAATACTTCTTAAATATAATTAATTCAATTATGTTGTTTACAACTTATAAAGTCCGGCGTATTCAGAACATCAGGGGAAAGAAATTGTGCTAAGGACACCACGAGTACAGTTAAGGATATAGAATGCACGTCACGTCTTCTGTCTCTATAAATGGGAAGATAGATGCGCCTTGAAAGACGTGGAAAAAAGTTTATTTTCAAATTTAATGGAGGAAATCGTTTAGAGCGGACTAATGAAGAGCCGATCTTGTTAAGACGACCATAAATTGAAGACGGACATCTTTTTTTTCTAATTTACAACTTCGGAATCAATCAAACCATTACATACTTTTAGTACTTCCTTTCAAACGTGTATGCTCGCAGAGGTCAAACAGAGATCATTAGGAGAGTTCCCTCCATTACGAGGATACGAAAAAATTGAATTTATCTCAAATCTTCCTCCACCTCTTTGAGAAAAATAATTTTTTCTAACTTTTAGACGCTGAGAGTCATTATATCGTCCTCTTTCAAGGAGAAAAATTTATAGGCGATAGAATAAAATAAATAATTATAATTTAGAGACTTTTTACGGCCGTTTCAACTTTTTTTAAATTAATAATTTATTATATGGCTCATTCCTTTGGCAGGTGTCTCTTTAAAACAGTAGAGGAATGGTGCAAAATTTATGCTGAGCTTAAAGTTCTACGAAATTGTCGTGGAAGGAAAGTCTGAAAAAATTAAATCTTAAAAATTCGAAGTATTTCTGTTAAAAGCAAGAAGCTGGCTAATTTCAACGGGATACAACCAAATGAAATATTTCACACTCCCACCTATAAAAATTCGACTATCGGCTTCGGTGGACAGGTCCACCGTTCCCTATCATACCCGTCTTCTAAGCCCCGATTTTTTTTTTTACTTTTTTCGCCCGACCAGTTTCGTGCGCCGAGAACATACGGAGGAGAGAAAAGAGAAGCTTTTTCTCGTCGGAGGAAGTTCAGCACGATGCGATCGGAACGGAATCAATTTAACGGCGTAAGGCGGTCAGAACCACTCTCTCGTTCCCTCCCTCCGAAGCGTAATTATCCCACCCCCCCCCTTTCTCGTCTTCTCCGATCCGCCTTCCTCCACTCCTTCCATTCCTTCCTCCACTCCTTCCCTCCCTTCCTCCACTCCTTCCCTCCCTTTCTCCACTCCTTCCATTCCTTCCTCCACTCCTTCCCTCCCTTCCTCCACTCCTTCCATTCCTTCCTCCACTCCTTCCCTCCCTCCACTCCTTCCCTGCCTTCCTCCACTCCTTCCCTCCCTTCCTCCTCTCCCTCTATCCCTCCCTCCCCCTCTCCTTGACACCCTTCGGGGATTCTCCATTCCAAGTCGGAGAGGGACGGAGGCTGGAATCCCTGGCGCATAGCAAGTAGACGCCTTGAGCTTTTAATCTCGGCGCTCGAAGCTCAACCCCACCCACTTCGCGAGGATAGGAACATGCGGAACCATTAATGGAATCGGGAGAATGTATTCAGAAGAGTAAAGGGCTTTCGAGTTGTGGGGCGGGAAGGGGTTGTGGCGGTGGAAGGTAAAAAGAAGGCTATTCATTCAAGTCTCCCGTGCCTTTCTTTTTCTCCCTCTCCTCTACTCCTTACTTTCTCTTTCTCGTCTTCTTTTTATATTCACCCTTCTTAATTTTCTCTGGATTTTTATTCGCGTCCCGTCGCTTCCTATTCTGCGCGTAAGTCGCAAACGAATTTTATGCCAACTTCATCTCGCTGATTAGAAAGACGTGACTCTAAATTTCCAAAATACAAAAAATAAAAAAACAATCCGACTGAAAACGAAAGTGGGAATTTACCAAATGCTGCAAACCTCGAAAGCTCATAGGAAGACGAGTAACGAATACCTCCTTCGAATGATTATATTTACATTCATTCTGTTGAGAAAGTACCGCAAGTTTTAATTCAAAAGAAGCAGATGTGGTCATTTGGTGATGGTGTACACCAGGGGTTCTCAGCCTTTTATCTCCATTGGGAACTCACCACATTCAGGGAAATGGAGGCGGGCTCAACCATAGAAACACATAAAATTGAATATTTTAAAAAATGAATTCTGAGAAAAACAAAACAAACTGGCATTAATAGTACCTAACATCCTTTCTAGCGCTTTTTAAAAATAGCTTATCATCTCAAATGCTAATGGCGTAATCTTGTGGAATAATTCCATAATATGAAATGACAACACTGTAATTTTCCACTATTAATAATGAAACGAATACTTTGTGGTTTCCACAACTTTAACGTTGCAATCTATTAAGTTTGACGTTGCTACAACAATAATTTCGATGCTTCACAAAAAGCGCAAAGCGAATAACGCAATTCTTTCGTCTATTTGAATGCTTAATAAACGCTAACTGAATCGGAGGCAACAATGCGGATTGCCTTGGCAACAATGTGGATTGCCTTGGCAACATCCTGAAAGAGTACGAACGAGCCATAAAATTTCGAAATTAAATTCGTATTTCTGATAAAATCTTCCGGCTACATCTAAACATCGCAAGTATAAGATATTTTATAGTTTTAGCCGTCGAATAAAGCAAAATGGGAGAAATCGGTCCATATTTACGTATTTTGATGAATGAAGGAAAGAACTCTTGCACCTTGAGAAATCGAAAATTCCATGTAAACTTATGGGAAAATATAATCATCTCCAGGATTCGAACCTGGGAAACTTCTGTAAAGGAAAATAGTTTTCCCGGGGTCTCCTAGTTGGCAGAAACCAAATGGCGTTTACAGCATTTTTCTATGACAAATTGTTCAAGAGATAAAAGGGGGGACGGACAGACGGACGGAGGGACAGACAGACGGTTGAATTAGCATTTATTAAGCCTTCAAATAGACGAAAGAATTACGGTATTCGCTTTACGGTTTTTATGAAACATCGAATTTATAGTTGTAGCAACGTCAAACTTAATAGATTGCAACGTTAATAATTGCAGATAATAATTATGTAATTATTCAGTAAACTGCGTGTGGACTATTGGCATTTTAAATGATCGACCAAAAGAAAAAATCTTCTTTTATTTCAATGCGGGAATATTAACTTTTTCGTAAGGGAGAAGCAATGAAAATTGCACATATAAATTATAAAAATAAACATGAAATTGAAAATAATGGAAGAAATTTTTATGCAATGTAGTTTATAAGGAGACTTTTAAAAATAAACAAGAATATTTACGGTGTTACTTATTGTTGTTTAAAATTTGTTTACATAATATATGTACGTGATTATGTTTCAAGTAGGTACCTTTAAAATTAGCTATTTAATTGAAGGAAATATAAGCGAAATTACTTTGCCATAAAACTTGATTTAATGGAAAAATATAATAATTATAATCGATTTTGAGCCGAGATATTTTATTATTATTAACTCCTGTCATATTTGACGGGTAAATCAGCTAGTATGTATATACATATATAATACTCGTAAGGATTACAGAAACAACATTGAAACAAGCGAGCAGCGTTAAGCGCGGATTTCCAGTTGTAACCCCCTAACTCTTTGACAAAGGAAACCACAGATGAGAAACCCTTTACTGTGGGAAGAAACCACGTTTTTCTTGGTTTCTTTTTTCTTCACATTTAAGGGTCCGAATATAAGGCGACGCCCCCCCCCCCCCTTTTCTGAGGGACAATTTTGGGAAAAAAAAACCTCGCCTTATATTTGGGCATCTCCAATAGCCACAACTAGGCTAAAAAATCCAGATGCGCATTTCGGCTACAAAACAGCCGTCTTCAGTGGTAATTCATCGTGTGTAGATTCTGAAAGTTTTCTTGGAATCTTTTTCCGGTGAATTACCACTGAAGACGGCAGCTTTGTAGATGAAATGCGCATCTGGTTATTTATAGCCTTGTTGTGGCTATTGGAGATACCTGAGACAAGTAATTTTTAAATGCGTTCTTGAATGCTTTCAGCCATTAGACGAGCTCGATAATTCCCTGTTGAACTGAGATCAACTTTAAACTCATTAACATTTCCAATCCAGCTTTCATAAAAAATAATGGGGAAATTGTTTTGAAAGCCGAGGTCTTTGACAGATTCTTTAATTACGGGAGCGAGTGACGTAACGAAGAATTGCTAGATTGCGCGACGCCAATTTTCGGCTAGCAGCGCTCTGTGAGTTGCGGTGGAGTGACACGAATCCTGACGTGTTCCTTAAAAAAGGCGAAGCCTCGAGTCAAATTGATGAAACTGCGCAGGTGTGATGGATCTTGCGAAGATGGCTTCTCAGAAAGGTTGTCTTTTTTGAGTCATAAATATTCCTTTGTTGTCGAAGAATCACGTGCCTTGAAGCCGCTAGGTGGCGGATTTCGGTGATGTCAATACGCGTGACGAAGGCCGCATGTTTATCGTACACAGCGGAATAAGCAGATCCAAAGGAATTGTCAAATAAAACGGCGAGTTCCCGTATTTTCATGCATTGACTTTCTCGTTGTTTGAACAGTAAATGGCTTGCATCTAATTTATAATTGCTAAAGTAAACTTCCATTGCATCCTTGTTTGGAAATTCCTATTTCCTGTTAATTTTTTTGATTTGCTATGCATGCGCAATAGTTCTTCGGCAAAACTTTCTATCTACATGAACAGTCATATCTAACATCTTTTCGGCTCACTTTCTTTAACCCGTTAGGTTTTCTATCTTAGCCGAAATATTTATTTGATATTCTCACTTTTGCTATTTCTATTCCCAGATACATCACCTAAATCTTGCCATAAATCAAGACCACTGGCAGAAATTAGGAAGCAACAGAAATAATAGTTTCAAGTCCACACATTCAAATTCTGCTTTTGGAGATGAGCTAAAATTCTCCATACAATTCAAATTGGACATTAATTTTCGAAATTTGTCATATGGCAGCTTCCATAAAACCAGAGGTAGGAGTAACTAATTAGTAATAGGGGAAACTTGGCGAGAACCAACACGAGGAGAGATTAGCTGTGTCATCATCTAAGGTGTTGTCACCGCTTCCCATTCCCTTGACCACTATACGCACGCAGACGATAAAGCGCTTCCTCCCACTCCTATTACATATATTATATGTACAAATAAAGTGAATTAGTCCATAGATAATGAAAAAACTAGACGAATTATTCGATATATTTGCAATGATATCCTCTTATCCAAATATTTAAGGAACCACAAGAAAAGGAAAGATAAGAAAACGAGATTGCAACGAAACCTAGGTCGTATATATAAAAGTTTATGTAAAATGACCAAATAAGTCTCTTTATTTCTTCAATAGGAACTTATGATGTATACTTTCCATTTAATTATTTATTTAATATTTATATTGCCTTTAATAGCTTTAAAATTGCCGCGGAAATGTTGCTTTCTGTGTTCCCAGATATCATAATATAGCGTCATAAAATATTACAAATACATTCGAACGGAATATTAAATTGATCACGCGTATTTGAGGGGAAAAATAACGCGTGCATGTATTAGACTATACCGAATCCAACAACAGTTGTTGCTATGGCAACAATTCCTTCCTTCAGAGAATAGTACAAAACTCGCTCCGATATTACAATTCTAAGATATTTTAATGTACAAGTGAAAATTACCCTGCACGATGGATTTCAGATTTCCCATGCAAAACAAATGGGAAGGGCAGTTCCTGGAATCGAACCCGAGACTTCAATCTTCGCAACAAAAACTATCCTCAGGTGCTCGGCCCATGTAGCAAGAGATTTCCACCAAGTGTCATGAAAATTGGTCAATTGGTTCAAAAGTTAATAGGGAGGACATAGAGACAGACAGACAAAACGACGAAACTAGATGCCTATTTCCAATTTGGAAAGTAAGCTAAACAAGATGATTCAAACAGAACTTATGATGCCTATTTTCCATTTAAACTTTTATTTAATACTTATATTGGCTTTAATAGATTTAAACTCATCGCGGATATGTGGCTCTTTGTGTCCCCAAATTTCATAATTTAGCGTTATAAAATACTATCTACAAATTTATTCGAACGGAATATTACATTGATCACGCGTATTTGTGCGGCAAAAATAATATTTTAAACTTTGTCGAGACAAACCCAGACCACCACCTAATAACATACAAAAAAATATGAACGTGGCTGCCCAGTTAAATTTTAATGCGAATTACGAAAAAGAATTTGTAAAAGAAAAACAAACGGCGCAGTATACATTGCACAAACTTTCTCATATGCGTATATACGTTTGGTCTCACTACACTCTTTGCCCCGAAATTAACTCTGTGCTTGGCAATTAACTGCCAATTATGTTAATATTGCGTAGCAACAGAACCAAAGCCACTGACACCATCAACGTCTAATAACTCTCAAAAATAAGCGCGTGGCGTTAAAAGAGAAGAACAGAATTTTAGACTAGGGAATCCCCGGGTTCCCCCTCCCTTCTGACGCGTGCGCTGAGCGTGTTGTACATAAATAATGCCACTGGACTTTATATAATAACTTTTTTGGGATATATGGCTTAGTTAATATTATTTGTGACATCAAGCTGTACGTTTGGATGGATTTTAATCGAAATCCCTAGAGCCATTTTTGAGTAAATCGAATTTGTTTCAAAATATCCTAGAATAAAGTACCCTTAATTGTTGCGCAATATAGTTTATATCTTCAGAATGTCTTTTAAGAATAATATTATCCATAAATATGAGATATCATTCTATTTAGTTTAACCGTAAGGCTGTAGTAAGAGTTGGAATGGATCGCGGCGGAGGCGTGACGTCATAAGACTTAGGTAAGGTAGCTTAGCGTACATTTAAATGTCACTGGACGCCATATTGTGATTTAAAGAGACATATAGCTTACGTAGTATTATTTGTGACATCAGGCTCTACAATTGGATTGATTTTAATCAATTTCTCTGGAGCCATTTTTCAGTAAATCAAATTTTTCTAAAAATCGCCAAGAATAAACTACTCTATTTTTGTGCAATATCATTTTTACGAAAAAAGGGTCTGCAATATGTTGCACAAATACGAGATATCATACGATTTTATTTACGCGTTTGGGCCCTAGAATGGCGAACAGACCGACAGGCAGACGGCGTGGCGAAAACGACTCCATAAAAGACTCAGGGACACCTAAAACGTGCATTTCCATCAAAATCTCGAAGTCGAATTTTTTCACGATAACAATACTTTCTCAATATACTACGTATATGAGAAAGTAAAAAGCTACCCACGAGGGAATCGAACTCGCGCCATCACGTTCGGAGGCAAACGCTATACACTCACCGCCAACAATTACTTAATCAATTGAACGTGCATTAAGTAATTTATTCCAGTTGACGAGGAATTGCAATATTTAATCGCGATTTTCGAAAAAACTATCGGCCATATACGCCCAAAAGTGGGGTTTGTAGTGATCCTGGAATCCAGAGCTATACACCTACCAAGTTTCATATAAATCCGTTATCCCACTATCGTGTCCTCTCCTTGTGAGTCCAACACTAGCCGCTGCTATGGCAAGACTCTCGTAATGTGATAAAAACTGCAAAATCTCCAGTATTAATGCGAAATTCCAAGAAATACAATTGATAAGCAAACTTCTACGATAAAAATTAGATTTTTCATTTCTTTCTTCAGAGAATAGTATAAAACTCGCTCCGATATTACAATTCTAAGATATTTTAGCGTGCAAGAGAAAATTACCCTGCACGATGGATTTCAGATTACCCATGTATATCAAATGGGAAGGATAGTTCCTGGAATCGAACCCGGGATTTCAATCTTCGCAACAAAAATTATCCTCGGGAGCTAGGCCCATGTAGCAAGAGATTTTCCCCAAGTTTTATGAAAATCGGTGTATTGGTTCAAAAGTTAATAGACAAGCAGACAGACGGACACAACGACAAAACTATAAGCCTATTTCCATTCTGGAAAGAAGGCTAAAAATCCCATGTTGCATTTGAGCTTGTTTGGCACTAGCTAATCACTTTGAAATTGGAAACCAAAATAGTAGATAATTAGTTAACCTATTAAATTAAAAGTTTACTGCATCGCGAAATTCATAAATGATTAAATTAAATTTTAATGTTTCAATGAAAAATAAAAGTATTATGATTTAATATGGGATACGTGCATGTAAAATCAAAGGCGGTTTCTTTTGAGTTAGACTGCTGCAAATACTAATGAGGGTAGGAGTCAAGGGATTTAATTAAGTCGATAACAAGAATGATGTGACTTATTCTCGAGCACCCTTGACACAAAGGTGTCAGGTCAAAGTTATCACTGCTCTGCAAATAATTCCAGTGTAGCAAAATGAAATTGCTACTTAAAGCAGTTTAAGTAGGTAAAATATGTCTAAAAATACGTCACATTTGAGTTACTTCGGCTAATTTGCGAAATTTTGCTACGAAATTCTACTTAAGTTTTCTTGACCAGTTATTTATTATCTGAAACACGCAAATGAAAACAGGATGGTTAAAAATTTAATTACCTACCAAGGTTTTAACATTTAACATTTTGTTTACGTATAGCTATCTTAATACATAGGTAGGTAGCTTAAATTATACATAGTTTCATCCCACCTACGCATTTTACATTAAATGACATAACTTCCGACGCCATGCTGTGAATGGGTATGAGAAATAAGATGAAAGAGGCGAAGTACGTTTATCTTATTAAAATATTGAATAACATCCTCTAAAAACACAGATATTTTAGCGTGTAGTAAAGAATGAGAAATTGGAAGTTTAATCATTAATCATTATGTGCATGAGCTCCTCCATTTTAAAATGATATCTTTTCAAGATACATCGTAGCTCCATTTCCGGATTTTTTTCTGTCTTAGCCGAGAAAGTTTCCGAAAGAACAATCTTCTCCATTCACAAACATATCTGTCAATCCATCGTTTAATGAGACATGCGAGTAAAAAATCCGCATCTTCTCAGTGCGACTATACTCATTATAAGCCCATATTTCATCCTTGATTTCATTCACTCAGAAAAGATAAAATAATTTTATATTTCGCCCATAAAACCGAGAAGAGATCTGCTGTCTCAATTCCATCATTCCGACATTCAGGCACGCTCCGACAAACCGAGGACGCTGGCGCCTGAATATTAGGTGGGGTTATCATGGACGAGGGAGTCCTCCGATAGGCTGCATGAAGTATGATCCTTGGCAGCCATCTTCTCTCCAGACAGAGGAAACTGGCCACGGATCGACCAATCTCCTTCGCTTCCAATTCGACCCGACCTCCGGACGAATCTCCTCTCTGTCCTCGCTACGGACAGAAGCCACTCCAGCTCTCCGACCACGGATCGTAAATGGATTGCCGACGGCCAGCCACAGCCTCAGGAGACGCGATTTACTGCGCCCGCGGCGCCGGTGCTCGCCCCGCTGCATCGCGATGCACATCTCCGTGCCCGCGACGAAACTCGACATCCCACACGCACGGGACGGATTGTCCATGAATGAGCGGCGTCTGACATTGGCTCGGGTTGGGAATCCGCGGTTGGAAACCCAGGACGCAGCTGTTGCGACGCCGTGACGAGACTATGCGATCGGGTAGACGAACCTTATAGGCTGATTAACGAGTTTAAAAAGGACGCCTCTGCTGAGAGTACGGAGTTGCCAATACGCTGGAAGATTTTTGCACGCACGCTAAGGTGTCCGCGGGTTCGAAACCCGCAAGAAGGAATATCTTGACGTCGATGCGCGTTTCATAATTCATGGATATCCGCAGTGAGGGATAAAAAGTCATGAAACGTCTTAGGAGCGACTGTTGAACGTGGAGAAAACGTAATGACTATTTTACCTCTCCGCTTGTCAAAAGAACTCATTCAACAGGGAATTATCGAGCTCGTCCTATGGCAGAAAAAATTCAAGAATAAGCGCTTCAAAAAAAGTACTTCTATCAGATATCTTCAATAGCCACAACAAAGTTATAAAAACCAGATGCGCATTTCGGCTACAAAGTAGCCGTCTTCAGTGGTGATTCACCGAAAGTAGACTCTAAAAAATCTTATTTTAGAATCTACTTTCGGTGAATTACCACTGAACACGGCTGCTTTGTAGCCGAAATGGGCATCTGGTTTTTTACAACCTTCTTTGGTTATTGGAGATATCTGAGACAAGTGCGTATTTTTTAAGTGATTGTTCTTGAAAATAATTCGTGCACAAATTAACAAGCAGCTTTCCCTTCCCTGATGCAACAAGTGGTTGCATAGATGTCAACAAAACTTCTAATATATATGTATGTACATACATACACTCCCATTATAATAAAAGCCACTCTCATTGTCGTTCATTGTATAAGATTTTATGAATTAATGAGAAGAACTGTAAGTTCGATTTCGATGAAATACTCGGCGCGTCTCCTTGTCAGTTTTAAACGTGTCGGTACGACTTCAGAAGGGTTTACTTCCTATATTTTATTAACATGGGAATTGGGGTAGCGTATTTTTTATTTGAATTTTAAAATTATTTATAATCATTGAACAAATTCGCTACTTTAACCAAAACGATTAAAAATCCATTTTCCTGTCGTCGATTTTCAAATATAGTTCGAATCTCACCATAGACTTGTTTAGAAATCAAAAATCTATCGTTTTTTGAGGTGAAAATCTGTCGGCAACAGGGGCAACCGAAGTGATACTGGTTTCGCGAAATAATTACTAACATTAAATTGAAATAAACGAAAAGCAAGAAAAAGTCGTGAAATTGTTGTCGAAAGTATTTTCTCTATTGAATATTCGACTTACTTTTAAATTTACCTATACATAGTTGAAGTTATGTAAGCAATATTTAAAACAAAACTGAACATTAAATTTCAATTTAGTATCTTCGATTTAACTAACCAATAATGAAATCCAAATTGATACATTCTTGAAGAAATATTATCAGGAACGATGAGAGGACGAGGGGAATAGATCGAGGAAGAGGGGAATAGATCGAGGATGAGTGGAAGGGGAGGAGGGAGAGAAATGGGGAAGGAGCTAAATAGACAGATAGATGTTTTTATCAGGACGAGGCAGAGACTAGACAGTAGGGTGGGCCGAAAAAAATTATTACTGATCTTAACGCACTAGTGTGGAAAAGGTGCAATTTGAGCTTCTAAGGGGAATTTTTTTTCTTGATATCGGGCAATATGTAGAGGTGCCACTGGGAAACTGAAGTTTTTAATTTATATAAAGCTTTATAAAAATTCATTATTTTTGAATTTTATCATATGAGCATCGCACTACCATAGAAGGAATCCCCATCGTCCCCATCAGGAACCCCTTCGACACAGACGGAAGTCAGACAATATCTTCAGGTACCACTGGGCAATGCACTTAGTACCACTTTCTCTACATTTTGAGGTTTTTGGTAGTGTGCAGCTCTTTGCTTGTTTAGATCTGTAGCGAATCTTCGAAACAACCCAGAACTCACCACGTGGAGGTGGCTGAAATTCGTGTTCCTCCCGTGACCACTGGGGGGCTGGCCAGCCCTACCACCCGACCTTTAATGTCACGTTTATTTCTTCTTGAAAGTCAAAAGTACGAATTGTGCCTTGTGCCCAAAATGAGGCATAACTTGTCTCGTGGTGATTCTTGCTCTCACAAAACCTTCTCTGGCCTCTTCCCCATACACTGCTACCGAGGCTTCATTTACTAGACGAACGGCTTTCCTCACTTCCTGTGTATGGAATGGGAATCTTGGTATGGAAATGTCCACGACCATCTCGCCCTTAATCATGGAACGGATTCCCTCCAGTGTGATGTAATTTGTCAGGAGCGGTTCATTGATGGCACATTTTTGCCAGTCAATCATTTGAACATAATCATTAGCGTCAAAGTTCAGATCAGGAATTTCGTACCGCCGCAGCTGGGTACTGTTACTGGCACTTTCCTCTTCCCTCTCACGGAGAATTCGCCGCAGAGCAAGTTGTCGTATGTGCGGACGGTGATCTGTGAGCATTGCGAGGAGTATGCCCTCTGGATGAGCGAGGTAGGCGTTTTTCTTGCGGAAGGGGACCATTCAGCACCGTCGTTTCATCGCCGCCAGTTCAACGCCGGCGTTTCATCGCAGTGACGATTCAGCGTAGGCCGTTTCCTCATAAGTAGATAAATTATTATTGTATTTCTTCATAGATTCAGTTACATTTATGCGTGCTATCGTAAATTAGAAATAAATACTTTTATTGTTTTAGATGAAATTATTTGAATAATACTTTAACTCGCCCCTCTCGGGCTGGTTAAGTTAGTTTAAGTGTTTTGGTTTCTTCCCACGTTCACTGTCCCGCTCCCCCGAGGTGGGAGCGGAACACTGAAAATTATACGTTAAAAGTAAATCATTGTAATCAACCCATTTTTACAAACGCAATATAGAATAAACAATTAATATGAGAAAACATGACATTTAACTGTGCTATTTTATTGTAAAAATATCACAATTTTTCCCCGTTAAGTATTTTCCGAGTTAAATATATAAATCAAACCAATAAATTTTTAACTGTAAAAAGGGAAAATATAGATTAACACATCATTTAAATAATTGCACAACGCAATAAAAGAGAATTTATTTTTAATTGAAGATAGCACGGTACGTTAGGTATAAATTCAAAAGTATCTATGAAGAAATATATTAATAATTTATCTACTGACGATGAAACAGCCGACGCTGAATCGTCCCTGCAATGAATTGACCTGGCGCTGAAACGGCTCGGCGATGAAACGTACTAGACCCTTTTTCTTGATAGTTTTGTCTACGACTTCTCTGAGATATGCTGGAAGGTATCGTGTTAATTTGATTAGGGTCCAAAGGTGACGGGCACCCTCGAGGCACAAAGGGTTTTCCTTGGTCTTGAACCACATAACAACATACACTCTCATTATGAAGGTAACTAATTATCAGATGGGTCAGGACTAGCGATATAAAGTCGTAGGACTGTTTGCTGTAGTTAACCATCGTGTGGTAATTTTCCCGGAATATGTTCTGCTAACAAGGAGAGGACACGGTAGTGGGATCACGGATTTATATGAAATTTGGTACATAGATACTGGAATAAATTACTTAATGGACGTCTAATTTATTAATTGTTGGCGGTGAGCGTATAGTGATTGCCTCCAGAACGTGAGGGCGCGAGTTCGATTACTTGGTGGGTAGCTTTTTTTCTTACATTCCTCCTCCTTTTACAAATCCTTTTTCGCATTAAAGTTTAACTGGGCAGCCACGTTCATATTTTTTCTATGATGTTAGGTGGTGGTCTAGGTTTTTTCTCAAGTCATTCAACGCACGATTTTCTCGACAAAGTTTAAATTATTAAATCGCATATTCTTCATTGATCTCGGCACACGCTACATCCTATATTGATGCTTATGACATGGAAAGGATCCCTGAAATTATTTTTGCGAATATTTTCTCCGAATACTTAAAATATTCCCAATAGGCGGAGGTATATCAGGCAAAGGATCGTTGAAAGTATAAAAGAAAATGAACTGGTGAGAAATCCGTAAAAAGTACAGATATATAAATAAATAAAAATATTTATTCTATGAATCCCTCAAAAATTCGGTTGATTGATTTAAAAAAATAATAATCTACAACCGCCAATCATCACTGGGACCAATGCTTTCACTTTTGATGATTCATCCATGTAGTGCAACCATAGTGAACCGCGTAAACCTGGCATTAGATACTTTCTGCGCGACGGATAAGTTTCTTGCTTGCTTACTCAAGTTTCTGTGAGTGTTTTAATAATTTAAACTTTGTCGAGACAATCGTGCGTTGAATGACTTGAGAAAAAACTCAGACCGCCACCTAACATCATAGAAAAAATATGAACGTGGCTGCCCAGTTAAACTTTAATGCGAAAAAGGATTTGTAAAAGGAGGAGGAATTAAAGAAAAAAAGCTAACCACGAGGGAATCGAGCTCGCGCCCTCACGTTCTGGAGGCAATAACTATACGCTCACCGCCAACAATTACTTAATTAATTAGGCATGCATTAAGTAATTTATTGCAGTTGGTGAGAAATTGCAATATTTAATCGCGATTTTCCGAAAAAACTATCGGCCGTATACGCCCAAAATGGGGGTTTGTGGTGATTCTGAAATCCAAAGCTATACATCTATGTACCAAATTTCATATAAATCCGTGATCCCACTACCGTGTCCTCTCCTTGTAAGTCAGGTGGGCAATGGCACTAAGCAACTCCTCTGCAAATGCGCAGCAAATATCTTTGGTCTGTACTAAGGTTGCTGTCCACTATTACAGGCAATTCCACTTCCACTCTTTGGAAAGTGACAATAGGCAACCGCTCACATTCATCTAATTGCTTCCCGATTGGTCCCCCATAGCTACATGGTCCCCTGGTGGCTCCATCTAGGGTCTTCAAAACATGGCGGGGGAGAAGTTCATTCATATGAAGCGTACATACCAGCCATTGGAGATGTCTGTTAACGACCTGCTCCATCAGACGAATCACCCCGTTGTCAACCCCTGTATTTACATTAGTATCATCACAACCGATTGCAACAAGATTGTCTGTGGTTATATTGTTTCTTTGTTAGGTACTCCGTAATGCTCCCCTTTATATTGGCAGCATTGGGTCTTCCATTTACAGTAGTATGTCCTACGTATGTAGAATCAGGTTCTTGGAACATAGTAATGTGCTCTCCCATTTTAATATCCCTATAATATTTATTCCCCTTTTTTACTTGAGCAAGTGTTCTGTCCTTTCCGTCAAAAAATAGTGCCTCCAATGTGTTTACGTCCCTGATTTCCATCTCTCTTAGAGCGGACCTTGCTTTCTTCCTCTCTCTTCTCATTTTATTCTTATCAATCACAATTACCAGATCTTCCATTACAGCAGAGGCTACTGTTGATCAGTTGCGGCTCAGTGAGGGCGCTCCTCGCTTGGCAACTAGCGGGGTCAGAGCTGCTGTTACATTGTTGCAGCCCTTTTTAAGAACTCAAGAGCAGCTTTCACAACTCCTTTGCCTCCCAAAAAAGAAAATATGACCCTTGCTTCACGTTTCGCTCTCATGGCAAGAATATCAGCTAGTAATTCCAATTGAAACAAGCAAAAACCTGAGAATGGCCGAATACTGCACACTCGGATGTAATTGGCCCAATTTTGTAATCCCAGTGGAATTTTAATAATGATAATTTCTTTAAGGCAAACAGGTTTCTCCAATTACATGCGTTATAATAGATTAATGACAAGCACATACGACCAAGCCCTCGGCAGGATTCGAACCCGCGACCTTTGTATTGGGAGCTAGACACGCTAACCACCCCTCTACAAAGCGTCCAAAGCGTTCGTGATGAGTTCGACAGGGACCTATTGAAAAATAGTGCGTTGGTCAAAACATGAAATTTAAAAAATATTTGATTCCGAACAATTTTTAAGTAAATTTACAATTTAACGGTCCAGTGGCACCTCTAAATATTGTCCGATCTCAAAAAAAAACCTTTTTTCCTTACTCATGAAACCATATGGCACCTTTTCCACAGTTGTGCATAGTAATCAAAAATAAACATTTAAAAACGGCCTTTTTCGGCCCACTCTACTAGACAGTCTTCTTCCATCTAATCCATGGGGGAGAGGGAAGGGAGAGTGGGAGACGGAAGAAGAGGGGAGGGAGAGAGGTAGACTGAGAGGGGGGAGAACGGTGGGGAGAGGAAGAGCGTGAGAAATAAAGGTAGGGAAGGAAGGAGGAAAAGAGGAAAGGAGAGACGGGGAGAGAAAGGAGGGGATAGGAAAATTTGGTATTAATAGCATTTGTAAAATATTGCTATATGAGTTATTTATTAATAACTTTTATATTAACTTCACATATATATAGTTTATATATTTTTATCATAAAATTTATTAATAAATAACTCATATAGCATATATATATATATATATATATATATATATATATATATATATTCAAGCCCTTCGACATCTGAAAAATTTCTAACCTTTAGCAGGATTCGAACCACCGCACGCTTGTACTGCTCTTCATGAGCAATGGATTAAAAGAAATATGCCACGGTGACCATGAAAAACAGTTGAGAAATCTATCTACTGTATATATTTGTTTGTCAAGTTCGATAAAATCAATAAAGAATCAAAATAGAAAATCTAAATTTGGCACGAATGCTTTATTCACATATTAAAAGCGATTGAAGAAAAATATTCGGAAAAACGACCCGGGTTCGACTTTAAGGAAGACATTTCCATTTTCCATAAAATATCACGTAAATATCAATTTTTCTACGTGCAGGCTTTTATTCATTTTCTGATCTAAATTAGAAAGGATTAACCTACGATCTTCGGATCTAAGCCGTTTTAAAGATTATAAAGTTTCTTATTCTGTTCATCTTCTTTCGTCTATAGTTAAAAATTCCTCGTGTTAAACGTTTAAATCACATATTTTGAGGAAATCTTACCATTTAAACCGAATGTTGCCTTGCCAACTAGTTACCTTGTTAAACCTCAAAATTCTATTGTTATTTCAATCCTTATGGGTAAAAGCGTGCTTAGAATGCTTTTAATACGAGAGAGAAAAAGAAGCAGAGGGAAATGGTTCGTTGCGTTATATGCGAGAAGGAATACATCAGAATGCACAACATTAACCATTCGCATATTAAAATTACTTAGAATCATCGTAGGAGGTTGAGACTTGAAACGAACGCGTAAAAGAACGAAAGTTTGTTTTCTTGCCATCGATTTTTTAATAAGCGTCGAATCGATCAGTAGATCACTTTTTAAAGCGTGAATTTGACGCATTCTTAGTAATTTGCGTCGTTGCCGGTTTCGTGTAATTGGGTACCGTTGACTCGGATAATCTATACTGGAAATTTTAATTTAAAACTTTCCCGTAAAATTTCAACGGGCATCTCCCAAGTTAGTTAACAAAGTTAATTTTTGAAGAATATATAAACATATTCATATATTTCACATTAAGACAAAAAAGAAAGAAATAAAACAAATACATATAAATTTTTGTGCCAATAACTTTTATAAAGCGCACAAAAAGTATCAAAATATAATAATTTCGTTATTAATAATTTATATAAAACGCAATGAATGAAAAAATTAAATTATTGAATTAATAGAGATATTGAATATATAAAAGTTATGTTGCATTCTTTAAGACATCTGAACTAATTATTAGAATTGCAACATAACTTTTATGTATTCAGTAGTAGCTTATTTTACCCCGGCTTCGCTCAGGGAAGTTTAAGTTAATTTCAATTTTTAAAGGTGCGTTCAATCTTCTAGGCATCTTCTAGGGCGCTCTCCACGTGGCACTATCTGATTTTATGACCAATTTCATCTCGTTGTTAGCATTCGTTCCAATGCTGTTTTGGATGTTTCTACGCATAAATTGCAAGAATGAAACATTTCTTGAAGTGGATCTTACGATCGATGCGTTTGTTCCAGGATTATGTCTATATCTTTCATCAACTAGCGAATTTTCATCGTCAATAAAGTAGATTTGAAGAAACTTATTATTCTGATCATTGACTGGTAAAAATAAGCTTATACTATGATAGATTTGTCCTTACACTCGAGAAGTTGATCGAAAATCATAATTCGGAACCGGATTTGTCATTTGAAAACACGAATTATATTTACTTATATTTTTTAGAAAATCTTTTGATTGTGTACAAACATTTTGCATCAAACTAAATAATGGATCAGGCACATCTTCAAGATCAGTTAAAACTATTTTTTTGTTGGAACAACACATGCCCTCCGCTTCTGTGTTAAATCTTTTGGCTTTAGAAAGCCTGCATATTTTCGTAAGACCTCCGATATTAATCAATTCAAGACCGTAATCAATCGCAGGATCATAAATATAGGCATTGTTTCTCAATGAAATCCAGTTGGTTTAATCTATCTAGTGTAGTGCGTATTTGTTGTTGTTGAAAGCGATTAAGAGAATTTTCATTGGTTTCATTCAGTCGAGAATTTGTCTTTCTCTATCTTTAGCGAGTCGCGATTCCTTTTGTGCAGTTATCTCATTTAATCGGGCGTTTATTTTACATTCACGGTTGTATCGCAGACGACGTTCTCTTGATTCTTGATTGATTCTTTCACAAAAATTCATCCTATTTTTACGGCAACTGTCAGTAAGGAGCAGACATCATTATAGTTTAATATTTTTGTCAAAATAACTTTTAAACGTTTATAATATTCAATATGCAAGTGAGCGTAAGACTACAGCGCATCAGAAAATATTTCGAAATAGTTGCTATAATTGAGAGATACTAGAGATAATTTTTCCCAGACGCGATAAGACAGGCCAATGCAGACTTAACTAGAGTGTTTGATGTAAGGGAATCCCCTGCCAAACACTATTGGCTGCTTGCCAAGTTATGCTGTAAATGCAAATGGGAGTGTGAATGTCATTTATTAAAAATCTATCAACTACATTATGACTAAAAAAACTTGTGAATTTCCGCTAAAATCTTTTATTAAATCTCACTTTGTCTGCATAATAAAATGCAACCCTAGGTTGTATCGTTATCACTAAATAAGTAGCACTTAGCAAAATTATTTTGTTATTTTCCTTGCTAGTCAAATTTAATCTCTTTCCGTGCTCGATTATTTCATCCATTCGTCCACGCTTCAAAACCTCTGGATCTGCCCTGATTGTCTTCTTCCTTCACCAAATATCAATTACTCTGGCCTAGGATTACGTTCCTTTTGCGATAATAGAGTAAATTCTTTCATTTATGACGTATTTTGCACCTTAAGTTATCTAAATGATGAAAAAAATGGCTGCGAAGTACGTCCGAGAAAAGTAGAAAACGTCACCGTTCCGATCAAGCAGGCAGCGCGGAAGACGTCAGATGTCTCATTGGCAAGCGAGACGTCGCACTCCCCTTGAACAGATGAGAAAAGATCTTTCTTTTCAAAATGAAACCGAGTGGATAATCGAACCTTTTAGTCACGAAATAAAGCTATCCATCATCATAGCAGTACAGCGATGCAGCAATTTGCATCGAGGGAGTGTTTCAAAACATGTATGCGCCTCGACCCTCCCCCACCCGATATCCGGAATGGCCGTCGACATGACGAGAAATCGTAATAACCGCAGGAAAATTCCAATTGTCCGATGCAGAATCCAAACGATGCGAACGTAAAGTTTTTTTTATTCTTTTCGCACCACGTATTTTTTAACTCCCACTCGACCGCGTGCACAACTTAACCAGCCGTGGCGGCGTCCAGAAGAACTCAGTCCCGTCTTTTCCGTGAATTCATTCCGGTCTCACGAGGCGCCTGAGCATTTCCGCGCGGTTCCTCCCTAGCCATGAGCCGCCGAACAAATGAGGTATTGCTTTGTCTCACTCAAACGGAGACACTGAGTTATGTAGGCGCGAAATGCTTTAGGAATATGTAGTTGTTACTATGCAACAGGACGCACCCTTCTCTTCCTCCTCTTTCCCTCCATCCATCCGAGCGATGTCCCGCCTTCGCACATGCGGGGAGTTCGATTTTTCTCTTTCTGCGAGGGCGTGAGCGAAAAACAAAAATCTCCCACCGTGCACAGGAGAGGGTGACGGCTATTACGTTTTCCCTAGCGAGGGGATTCAATAATTCAACAGTAGGAGGAATCGGTGGGTTCAACAGCCACGAGTTCGTGGAGAATGTTGCTGCAAGATAAAAATAAATTAAAGAGCTCTCCGCGGCACACCTTTATGCATGATTAAACGTCGCGACACGCCAAAACACTCGTAATTAGTTTAACTGTGTTAATACATGTTTTTATATAAAAAAACAAGCATAAGACGAGTAAAAGTCGTGAATATATTAGATTGATATGCTTGGTCAAGTAAATATTTAATGATTTAATAATTTTATTATAAATAACGTGCATACATAATTCAACAATGTAAAAATATTACGCGCTTCAACGTGAAACTTGGGCTTGCGTTTTGGAACAAAACGATTTATGTTTGTCTCAATAGTAAAAAGAGCTAAGAGAAGTTCTTCCTCTATGTCCTTTAAACACACCCTTTTCAAATTTTCATAAGGGTCATTGATGGAAAGCTTAATTCACATAAACATATTGTTGGAATTTGGAACAACATATCAATCGCACATTCAGATATATTGATTTAGCTTTTACCCAAATACATCCACAGCACCGTACTAATTTAAGCATATGATCGCTTCTAAGAACTATTAATTCCCCTCGTAGTTTCAGGATAATTTCCCTGGATGTTAGAATTTATGTGAATTTTCTTTGTTGCGGACGCTTTTGTGAAATTTAAAAATTCTCGGAATTTTAGGGCACACTAGGGCCTTTCTCTGGGCACCCGATTGCTAAGCTCTGTCCTAGATGACCTACTTATTTCCTTTCTTGTAGAGTCCTTGCAAAGAATAGCGGCCTATTAGCCTTTTCTGGAATGTGTAGGAGGAACTTCCATCTTTCTTGAGCGGTGCTTTAAAAAACGTGTTTTATTACCATAAGCGAGAGTGGCGCCATCGGAGACAGGAGCGGCCATTCTGGCGAGAAACGTGCGAGCGTAATCGTTCGAACCAAGGTAAACGAGTGGTAGCGGCCAAAAGCATAAAAATATCAGTACTTCTACTGCAATAAAATCGGAGGACAAAATATTGTGGTTTAAATTTTAATATTTCGAACGAAGCCACATGAAAATGTTTCATTTGCGCCTTTCAACGGATGGAGCTTACACAAAACTTGATTGCCTGGCTACAGTCATAACGTCAACTAAAAAAATTGCAAAAATTCAATTTGCGAAAGAAGTAAATGTTAAAAATCCTCTTTTGATGTTATATTTGATTTTGTACCTGAGAATTTGCATCGTAAGATAAAGCCCGCATGAGATTAAATAATCTGTGGAAAACAAAAGTGAGCAAACCAACCTTTTTTTATAGTACTGAATCACATTTTTATTTATCTCAAAAAATATAAATACTTCACGCTGTTGATACAACTAAAAAGCACGGGCACAGCACAATCTTAACTACCTTTTTCAAAGAGAGTCTCATTTTAACTCTCAACATACTTTAAAAAAATACATGATACAGTTATCATTCACTTGACATGAATACCTCTTGTTAAAATCTTAACTTCACAGTTAATAAATCAGAAAATCTTCATTGTCTATCTATTTAACACACTTTTGAGTCCCCAGAAGGAAAGCTAAGAGAACCCTGAGTTAACATAAAGTAGGCAACAAAGACTTTGCATCAGCATTCTTCGCGGTTAGCAGACTTTCAAAGGAAGCATCGGAGATCAAGTCCACCGCGATCGTCCCGACACGTAGCTTCAAATCGAATTCCATTACCACCTTGAAGGAGGTTTTTCCGTAAAACTCTCTCAAAAAGTCCTTCGAGTCATTTTTCCGGTGGCTTGAAACAGCCCGGCAAAGATTCCGATCTTTGGCAAAGAGACAGAGAGATATAAGGTAAAAGAAGGCTCTTCTCGTCTACCTGTGGCGGAGAAGACTTTGACGCATAGGAATAATGGGATGGGTAGAGGTACAAGTTAAAAGCTTCGGAGTAAGTTTTTAACGCCGACCCCGGAGGGAGCCAAGAGGATATCCCGCCGCGGCTTATCTGAGCGTCGGATCTCGACACACACACACAAGGCTAGGAGGAGGTCCCGATAAAAGTGCGAAGAAAGAGGAAGGATCCCTCTTCCCTACTTATTTCTTCTCCCTTCTTTCACTCTCTTATCTCCGAACCGCAAAAGATCCTCTCCACCCACCCTCGCTCATCGATCTCTTCTCACTTGAAAACAAAAAAAAACGCTCAGCCGAAACCGCTATCCTTCCGATGCCTTTACGAAATTCCCGGAAAACACTAAGTGGTCGGACGTTGCCATTTACAGATTCTTGGCTCCCACCTCTCGTTAAGAATTGCCCTTTCTTTTCTCAATTAGTCTCCGAGGGTGCTGAAGAAGAAGAAGAGGTGTTCGGAGTCAAGAGGGCGGAAAAAGACCTCTAATTAATGAACCCCTTTTTATCCAGTTTTTTTTCATGAATGGGCGTATTCCGCTGCACGTTCTAGTGGAATCGATTAATTTTTTCGGCTCGCCATAGTGACAGTGGAAAAATTGAGAGGCCTTTCGAAAACGATAGCATGCCAAATTCGCTTCCATGTCCTTCCTGATGAAAGCGGTACGGCATAAACTCGACCCGATAGTACTGTCCGTCAAAATATTCGTTTTTCTTGCCTCTTTACAATTGAGTAACCGCGAACAACTCAATTAAATGTGAATTTAAGCTGAGTTCAGAAAAGTATCTAAGGTATTGCAGCATTTAACGTCAAATAAATTATCCTTGCTTAATTTCATTGGAATGAAATAAATGCTAATCCTACAATTACATTCTCAAAACGATGACTGCATTTATAATTATTTGAAAAAATATAAAATTGGAGACGCTACGCAGATTAATTGTCCATTTCTGATAAAAGAGCGGTAATAACTCTACCAGCATCATTCATCTGTAAAACAGAAGGTAAGTAGGTAAGGTGTCGAATTATCAGATTGAAATTTTGACGACTTGTTTATTCGTTGTATTTTTTTAGTTGTCGCGACTATGTATTTCTATAAAGATAATGAATGGGTAATAGAATTAACATTAAATATCTCTAAAATTATTCAAATATTATACTTGACGGCATATTATTTCATTTTTGAGTAAAAATGTAACAAAATTGAAGTATAGGAAAAGCTTTCGATTAATTGTCCCTAATTAAGAGATATTTCCGAATAATCAAGGTGTTAAACAATCAAAGTAACACAAAAACAATCCCAATCATCCATATATTAACAATTTCACTATAATTGCAGATCTGTATACTTATTCAATAAAATCTCTACTCCGCTTTAACTTGAATTTTTATATGTAAATTGCAAGAAGAATGTAGTTATGCGGCTAGGAAAAACGTCAGAGTTGCTTTAGAATTAGAGATACAAAAAGAATCCCCATTTCAATGTTGACTATTGGAAGTATTGACATGACACGTGAAAAATTACGTATGCACAAATTCATATTTTCTTTTAAAAACGATGCCACTATGCTGTTATCAGTAAAACGTTAATTCGGTAGAAGTATGAACAAATGGGAAGGCCAAATAAAGGAACAGATTACCATTAAAGCTCAAATTAAAAAGTTATTAGAGAATTAATAAAAGCTTTAAAATGGTCCCCAACTAATGAAATAAGATCGAAACATGAAGTGACTTCTTAAATTGAATAAATTTTATCCTGCATGCCAAAACATCCGAATGTTAGGTTTTCCTAGAATAACCCTGCCCTTTTATATATGTACAATTGAACTACTATACTAGCCGATTTGCCCGTCAAATATGACAGGAGTAAATAATAATAAAATAATAAAATATCTCGACTCAAAATCGATTATAATTATTGTATTTTTCCATTAAATCAAGTTTTATGGCAAAATAATTTCGCTTGTCTTTCCTTCAATAAAATAGTTCATTTTAAAGGTACCTAATTCAAATCTAATCACGTAGTACATATATTATGTAAACAAATTTTAAACAACAATAAGTAACACCGTAAATATTCTTGTTTATTTTTAAAAGTCTCCTTATAAACTACATTGCATAAAAATTTCTTCCATTATTTTCAATTTCATGTTTGTTTTTATAATTTATACGTGCAATTTTCATTGCTTCTCCCTTACAAAAAAGGTAATATTTCAGCATTGAAATAAAAGAAGATTTTTTCTTTTGGTCGATCATTTAAAATGCCAACAGTCCACACGCAGTTTACTGAATAATTACATAATTAATATCTGCAATTATTAACGTTGCAATCTATTAAGTTTGACGTTGCTACAACTACAAATTCGATATTTCATAAAAACCGCGAAGCGAATACCGTAGTTCTTTCGTCTATTTGAATGCTAAGTCAATCGGAGACAACAGTGCGGGTTGAATGGCAACATTCAGAAAGAGTACGAAAAGTTCATAAAATTTCGAAAAGATATGAGTATTTCTGTCAAATTCTTCCGTGTAACATCTAATCATCACAAGAATAAGATATTTTGTAGTTTTAGACGTCGAATAAAGCCAAAACGGATAAATTCGGTCCATATTTACGTATTTTAATGAATGAAGGAAATAAACCTTGCACCTTGAAAAATCGAAGCGTCTCACACAGACCGACCAGGCAGAACTGGAAAACTATATGTAAGATATATATATATATATATATATAATATTTTCAAATAAAGAATAAGTAATGTGAGAACTGGAAAACTATATGTAAGACTGCTTCATCAAGATTGCACAATTTCGTTAGGTTGTTATAAATCAACTAGAGAGCCTGTGATGCTTCGCTGTCACATTAAGTTGATTTTGATTTTCAAAAATAATTAATTTGATCAGACATTTATTTGACAAAGATGAAAACGTCTTTCTTCTTAAATAGAACAGAAGATTCTATTTATTATTAACCTGTATTAGGATTAAGGATAAGTATAATTTAATTTAATTTTCCAAGTGATGTGATAAGTTCTTTTAAACTTCTTTCCTCGTAAATGTTACAGAATAAACAGGCTCAACATAAAGACATAAATCAACATAAAAGTAAACAAAAATAATGATGTAATATCGTCAAGGGGCTCTATTTTAATCTTATACGGTTTGAAATGTTTTTGCTTGCTTTTAAACGATGCTACAATAACGAATAAAATGGTTCTTTAATTCAAAGGGGAAAGGTTCACTGATTCTTCAAAAATGTTCGAAATCCATGTAAACAAACAAAATGACGTAATATTGTCAAGGGACACGCGAGTATACACCAAATATTACCACTCGCTCAAATGAGGTGACCATGGTAACTGACAATTCTCATTGTTTAAAAGTCGCGTTTTTTCGTTTTAAAAACGGATTTTCCGGGAAATTCGGAACGTAATTGAATTTTCACGGTAACCAAAATGAACTTCTTTCTTTTTCCAACACAACCGATTAGGTCCCGACTTTGTATCTTGATTCTAACTAATTTTAAAAAGAAAGTATTTAACGCTTCTGTTGAATTTAGTACCGTTAAAGAACAGGAGATTTCCGCATCTTTACAAATTATAGATCACGAAAATAGCCCAAACAGCGGCGGAGATATAAGCTTCCCAATAGGCTACGATGATTACGGTAATATAATATAAAATAAACCGAATATAGAAATGGGTAAAAATGAAAGATATTGCCGACACCTTAAAAAAATTTCTAAATTAAGATATTTATCGCAGATATTTTTAGACAATAATTTATTTTCAATTCTATAACGTTTATTTAAATATACGTAAAATTTAGAACAAAACACCATAAACACACTTAAACAGCCAAATATCTGCCTAATGCCAATCTACGTGACTGAATCATACGTCACGACGTAAGATTGTATATATGATTGATAATATAATGCATATAATTGTCCTATATATTATTATACAGATTATAGTTTGCAAGGCTATAATACTTTTGCTGTAGAAGAATAAAGAGGTTCTTGGCAATCAACAAACAAAGGTACGGTACTGCATACACGTATAACTCAAAACATGATGTAGTAAGCCATTATTCCCATAATAATATTTTTGTCCAGATTGGCCAAATGACACACTGTGCGTCACCTCGATATTTGAGGCGATTACCTTTCTTGGTGGACTCCGCCATGGCGTTTGGCGGAGTATGTATCCGTGGTCCGAAATAAGATGATAAGCCGCCAGTTTAGAAGAAATTTTCGCACCAGCTTGTCCAAGCTATTGGAACATGGCGTCATCTACACCAGTGTTTCTCAACCGTTTTCCATGAAGTACCCTTTCGGGGTACTTCAGTTAAAAGAGGTACACCGAGACAATTTTTCAGGTACAGGTGGCTTAACGCGGAGGATGCGTTCGTGACAACTCCGTGTAAAGCAAAAATCCGCGTTCGACAGGGATACTATAACCCCTTAAGCGCGCAAAGGGAAATAATTTTACAAGTGGTATTTTTGGGCCCACATTCAATGTAAAAACATATTACCACCGGACTTTATTGTCATTCATTAGAGGAACAATAAAATTACACGATAAACAATATGACAAAAAGGCGTAATTTATAATTAAAGGGCATAATCTGAAATCTTTTCTGGGACACTTACGGAGATCTATGGGCCTCTGCGTTAAAAAAAAAGGAGCCCATGGTCTAGTGCTTTGCTTTTTTTCGCTTGTTACGCAAACTTTGTCGGTAACATTCAAGTAGTGCGTCGCAGCCCCGCTTCAATTCAATTTGAATGACAATTAAATGAAAGAGGATGATGGGCAAGAGATTTTTGTGAGTACCTATAAGAGTTGGTAAAAATAATAAATCACTGCGAAATTGAAAACAAAAATTTAGTTTCTTCGAAATACAAGAGATGGCTGCTACCCGCAGGCATACTCTCGCGTACCCCAGGTTGAGAAACACTGATCTACACGACCGAAGACGTATCGATATCAACGAAAGACCCCCACTTCAGAAGAAGAAATGATGCAAAATCGTGTCACCGAGATTGGGGGGATCGTTAAATATGAACAACTTACAGGAAGATCTGACAAATAGATGGAGAATCGATTCCAGGACGTAGCTATCATGCAGCAGCGAGTCCAGCGTGTTTCAATAGAATACTACTAACCAGATGAAGCTGTGAACTGACATCAGATCGATCTAAAATGAAGCATTTCTAAATAAAAACACGAAAGCTTGTGAGCACATACATTCGAGAAGGCGGTAGGTATTGATAAACTTTTAGAACGGATTAACTTAATTAAAATAATGAGTTTTACTCACTGTATGACGTTTTATTTCTAATGCACATTCTCATTATAAAGAAAATGTTTGGCAGCAACGTTAAAATCTTGGAGAATATAATAAATGGTTGTAACAAAGATTCTCATTTTACTACGAGCATAAATATTCGATTCGCTCAGCATTATTCCCGTATTCCTATAATACATATACTAAAGATTCAATAACGAGTACTTCATATAAATTTTTACACGCCGCAATATCTGTGAAAACATTTTTGCTTCGTAATTTGATTGGTTTTATTAATCATTAAAAGCGAATTATTATATTACAAAAATGTAAGCGCTAAATAATTAGGTACGTTTATACAATTAAATTTTATTCTATCTACTTATAAATTAAATTTCAACTTCGATCGATAAGTATCCGGTTAGTTATTCGCTACTTGGAGAACTTCTTATACCTAACCAACTTGAAAATTCTTGTTCTATATATTAATGAATAAATTATTAAAATTAACCCAAAACTATCTATTACCAAAAAGTGGTAGATTAAAAAAATTATAAAGTGAATTATAAGAGATTTTTTATACAATGAAACTTGATCTACATTTGTCTCGTTAGGAATGTTCCAGAACAGTACGTTAGAATTCTATTCCACTTTACTCTTCTCATGTTCATTGGCTACATCATGATCACGTGATCAAAATTCTATTTAATACATCCCAGAACGTTTCATTTTCCTGCATTCCAACGATTTCGACATTGTTTGCAAAATAAAATTTCTACAAAATACTCTTCTTGAGCCACTTAGCACTATAAAATGCCGTTGAAGTTAGGAATTTCCGTTTACTACTACAAATATGATACAATGAACGGTTATGGTTAAAACATGATCATTCCAAAATCGCTACAAAAGTTATAAGACTGAATGTACCGTAATGAAATGCCGAAATGTTTTCCGGCAATCCTTGTTTCACTGATAAATCTCGGAGAGGAAGAACCGCCAGCAGCTTCTTTGTTTTGTGCCAACCACCTGTTACTGTTCCAACTTCAATATTCCTTCCATCTCGTTCTATTTGTTTTGGGTAGAATTTCTGACATTCAGCATCTGCCCTTCTTTCACTGTCTTCATAATAATATCTATCTATCTTCCATTCATGCTACAATATTATCAACCGCTAAAATAATGAAGAAATAGATTATAACTACAATTACCACCTATCCATTACCACGGAGGGCGCTGACCTTGAAATGATTTGATAGGGGTCTGAAAAAATGACTATCGATATTCGCACAAATTAGAAAAAACAACCCAACCTTCTAGCTAGATTAATGATTAGAACTATTGCAGTTTTTTTCCGAAAAGCTTAGGTATTAATAATGTTCATTATTTGTTTCAAATAGCGTTATTTATTTTCTTTGAAGCTTGAATGCGTATAAATAAATATCTAGAATATTTTCAGGTGTAAATTCACTGAAGAGTTTGAATTCTTCAATGCAGTAAAGATTACACTTTAACGTTCATTTCTTAGGTACGAAAAAACATGAAAATAAATGGCTACAAAAGGAATGAATTTATTATTTTTCCGTTGAATTACTGCTATGAAATAAAATGTGAAGGAATATATGAACATAGTATAATTATTCAGGTGACAAGTTAAAATTGGTAAAATTTTCACCCCTTTGCTTTTGGCTTACGTTGATCTTGGCGCATACCACGGCCTTATTATGCTATGCATAATTAAGTTCAAGAAAACTATGCATTTCAATGATGCACTCGAATTTGCGCGTTTGTGCTAAACGTGACCTTTTCGGATTTTTTCCAGCATCGTTTTAAAAACAATTTCTTACTTTTCCATCTCTCCCCCAGGTGCTCACCCTGGCCGCCTGCGTGCGAATGCCACCCGCTTCAGCAATCAGCAACGACTTCGACACCCTGTTCCAGCACCACCAACACCACCGTCAGACACAGCAGATCCGCCTGAGGCACCACAACGGGGGCAACCACGACCGAGAGCTCGTTGTGGAATCGTCTTTTGACGACGGGGAGGAGACACCGCTGCCCTCCGACTTTCCAGAGACGACATCGAGGCCGCAAGACCCCCTAGGAAGACCGCCGAGACACTCCTTGGGTGAAAGCAGAACCGTGGCCAATTTAAGGGGAGACGCAGACGACCGCTTCGAGTGGTCAGTAGTCACAGATTCTATAAATGTGCTTGAAGCTCTAAAATACAACATGATTTGCGTGTGGATGGGTGGCGTAAACACATTATTAACTTCATATTTATTAATCCATTTATTTTTAATTTCTCCATACGTAGTATAGGGGCAAGTATAGTTTTCATGAAAAAAATCGTCTTCGAGATTTCAACGGAAATACACGTTTTAAGGTCTCTTAATCACGTTTTGACCATTTTCTCGATGATGTATGTGTGCGTGCGTGCGTGCAGGTGACAGCTTTTTTGGGGTCCTCTAACTCAAAAACTATTAATTAAATCAACGTGAAATTTTATATTTAACATTTATATGAAAGTCACAAGAAGTGATTAGTTTTTAGTAAAAATTGGCCAACCGAAAGTGGATGTTTACTCTTTTCACTTATCCGTTATTTTTAAATATTTGCTTTAATATTTGATAAATCTGAAAATGTATTAGAATACAGGTTGTAGGAAATTTAAGTTTCTACAACCGTTGTTTGAAACATTTTCCCATATAATGCATTGTTTAATAGATATCTTATATTTTTAGCTGCCACCACCACGCCACCTACCGACGACTATTGTTGACAATTGACGCTTAGCTACGTCTTAGTAACGCACCTTTTTCTTTTCTTAATTGTTGAAGCTTTGCGGCTATATCCAATATCAGAAGGCTATGTTTTGAGTTTATTTCTGTTTTCTAAAGTCTCAAGTTTTCTCGCAGTTTCTTAAAATATTTATTATTATGTAACCTATAAAGGTTGGTGGCTTGGTTAACTTATGGCTCGATTTTTATCGGTGAGACAACTCCTTCAGCCATACAAATTTATTAAAAACCCGATGCATTTCGCCCACTAAGTGGGCATCTTCAAGGGCGAACTTGTATCGACAGTGACTGAAAGTCAACTGTAATTATTTTTATGGCTGAAGGAGTTGTCTCACCGATGGAAATTATGTAACCTATTTGGAATTTTTAGAAATATTACAGGTATGGAGAAAGTCATGTGGTGGCCACATCAGACTTTTAAAAATAGTTTTTCAAGAGCCACCTTATTGCAGTAAATTTTCTTTTGACCTTGATTTTCTATCCATATTATTGTATTTCTTTCAGAATAATTGCAACTTCGCTAAAATTTTCACCTTAAATGATGTTTATGTTCAAATTCAATTTTAACTCGATTAAAACTTATAAAAATTCCAGAAAATAATTTTTAACTCATAGGAGGTCATCGCGCATTATGGGATATATGGATTAAAATAAAAATTCAAAATCTTCTGCTTATAATCACAAAAAAATACTGCCCAAAATGAATTTGAAAGCTAATATAATTCAAATTCTTTTGGGCATTAAGGATTGTATTGTGAATTTTTCCCAAGCATGTGTACAATTGAATTTTCACTGACAACAAAGCTCTCTTTGAAAAAGGTCGGAATTTGCATACCACCATGGATCGAGGCTTACGATAAATAATTATATACTCATTAACATACGAGAAGCGTCAAAATGTCAAACCTTAGGAAAGGATTGGTGGGCGTGCCACATTAATTACCGTTGACGTAACCAACCGCGAAAATAAAACCACCCCACGGCTTGAACATCGGACGGTGACTTTAATTCTATTTTTAATATTTCTTTTTCGCATTCAGGGTGACGGATAAGGATCTTCTACTTTCGGACGCAGCTATAGAGGAAGAAGCTGAAGACATGGCAGCGCTTGGGTTCGACGGAGGTGGAGGGAGAGGACATCACCCCCACAGAGGAGGAGGGGGAGGCGGAGGAGGGAGGTGGAGGAAGACCGCGAGGGAGATGAGGAGGGAGGGAGGAGGGAAGCCGGTCGAATGCTGCCCTTCCGTCACGGAGATGGTCCAACCAGTTGCCGGCAAGAACATCGAGGGGATGTTCGTTGAGCTATACACGGACGGCGATCAACAGCAGAGATTCATCGAGCGATCGTGTCGACCGGACGTTGAAGGGAGGCCGTGCAGATTCCTAGATCGCAGACTCCACAATCAGTCACGCTGTGTCCAGAAGATGTCCTACTCTTACGCCCTCGTCAAGGACGATTCTAACGGTTCGGCGGCTAACGCAAGGCATCGCAAGGGTAACCATCACATCCTAGGGCAATACTACCCGACGTTTCCCGTGGTGAGTGGGTCAGGGTGGACGTTGGATTACATAGAGGTCAGGAGCGGATGCAGCTGTGAGGTGACCCCTCCCGATTTGGGAGGGGGGAGGAGGAGGGGCGGGAGGGGAGGCGGTGGGGGGAACAAAGGTAAAAAGAAGGGCCCTAAGAAGAAAGCGCAAGACTGACGAGGAAGATAAGTGAACGCCTACGGTGGTGTTGGTTGGTGTGTTGTTCCGAAGAATTTACGGGCGTTGAAATCATTGAGGAAAAACCATTCGGACCGTTTGAGTCTCGGAGAAAAAAATTATTGTTCCGCTCGCGGAAGTCCGTGGGTGTGACGTAATGAAGACTTTCTTGATCTAAATTAATGATAAATTTATTCAGCAATTATTTTATTTACTGAGACAATAAGGGGTGCCAAATGGACAATAAATCCCCTCTGTACAGTAACTATTATCGATTTAAAACCGACGCAGCAGTAGTGTGAGTGCCAAAAAGCAGATTTTATGCTATCAATATGTGTGTGCATGTGTGCGTACTTGTGAGAACGCTGGTGAATGAGAGAACGACTGGAAAGATTTATTTTTTTCCGATACCTACCACTGACGTGGATTTATTATTCATACTCATGCGAACCCCAATATTTTGTGAACGTAAATAAAAGCATTCGTTATTTTACGATCATATCGGCTTTCTATAAATAGCAGCAGCATATGATATTAATTAAATCTCACTCTCTATTGTCTTTGATAAATAATAATGGAAACATTCCTAAAAGTATAACAACTAGCGGTTCGATATTTTGGTATGAGAGCTTAAGAAATCACAAATTCATACTATACGATTATTTCATCTTAAATGAAAGGTGGTATTTTTGAAGATACCTTAGTCACGAAGTTTTATAATATCCCAGATTACTTGTAAATAGAGACAATTAGCCGCTAACTAGTCCCACACTGCTGCACGTATTTTGAAATCTCATACACATAATAATTAAACTACATGTTGACTAGCTCTGATTAATTTTGTATTATTTCATGTGTAAATTTCCGTCATAAATTATATTTTTACCATTAGTTTTTATGTGAAAACAATTTTAAACAGGCATAACCTTTATAAGTGGCATTATCATCATCATATTTGAGTGACTTAACAGAGTTTAAGCTCTGATAATTAATACAAACCATTTTATAGCATGTATTATATCGAATATGTCTGTGTAATATTTTGCTGTATTATATTGAAACCAAGAACAATAATCATGTATCTATATCCGTGCAATGTGAATAAAAATAGTGCGTTGCAAGAATGTACTAACAATTTTAAAAAACCGAGTAATCATTTGATTCTTTCCTTTTCCACGCATTTGGGTAGAAGTATAACGATGTAATCAATTTTGAAATCTTGTAAACCTTTTGGAAATATGGCGGAAATAAATAACGAGTTGTTCAACCACGAGTGAAATTGAACAAAGACTACATAGACTAAAAGAAAGCATTGAATTGACACTATGCCTCGCTAATCGGACACATAAATATGCTTTTATTAACCACATGATTATGAACTTAGAATTGAGCGTATCTCTATAGCATTGGATACTAAATCAATCTGTTATTATTATATCACAAAACTCAAATAAAAATCTTTATAAGAAGATGAAACTACGTTAAATTCCATAAGTAACTGTTACGCTAACAACTAACATAGGTACACATAAATTTCAAAACGACTTCTGGAAAGTCACGTGGCAGGTGGTGATAAACCAATCTAACTCAGAATCTTTGTTTTCAGTTTCCATTCATTTAGTTATCTTATTTTTATAAAAAAGTAATCACTTCTACAAAATTGATGAATAGTCAAGATAACAATTTCTACTCATACATTATAACCTTATATTTGCTTTGAAGGTTCTAACTTTCGCATTTTAATCGTGATAGTAACATTATCTGATGGATGCGTCGCAGGAAGCGCGAAAAATTTTCAGCACTTTCCATTGTACGCAAAACGAGTAATGACTTTCCTCGAAGGTATTCCAGAAGGTAAAACAGTAGGAAGCGCAATAATTTTACATAGCCTACCCTACTACGTTAAATGAACTTGACAAAACAATAGCTACGGTTTGGTACCATTCGCACCATCCACAACGGTGGGCCAATTTCAAAACTCGCACGAGCTTAATGACCTGCGTGTTTTCTCCCTCGATCTTGGTCGTTCGTCCAATTGCCCAATGGAGTGAAAAATTTTGCGTCGCCAGAATTCCGACGGGAACAAACCATTTGCGAAGGAGAAAGGGGACGGGTGGGTTTTAGAGAGAAAATTGGCATGAGAAAAAGGAACGTTTGGGGAACTCCCAATTAGTGGTAACCGAGCAAATTATTCCTTACTATTATTATTTTTTACTGTCCAATAGAGTGACTGAAGGAGATGAAAAGTTTAAGGAAGCAGTTTTTGAAGCATCAATCGATCGAGGGGTTCCCAGAGCTCCCGCGAGCTGGCTACGAATTTTCATTACTCTCGCGTATTCCTCGCGGTTCGCCCGCTAGCTTAGCGATACAAGAGGTGATTCTTGCATGGACGGACGGGATTTTACCTATCAAGAGACATTAGATCTAAAATTTTCCATGTGACGGCCATCGGAATCGGTCACGTTTGCTTGGTTTTCATCGCGCTCCACGCAGACGGCGACTGCACGACTGTCAACGATAAGCTCTATCCCGCGATAACAAAAAGACATGTTTCCACAGATATCTCTTCGCGGTATTCTCGGAATGTCCATTAGAAATTCCGCGGAAGTGTCTTGTCTCGAGGAAATAAACTGACTGCACCCGGTGTCGCTAACAGAATGCTCCCCTGAGTGGTAGCGATTCCTTGATGAGTATATTGTCACATGCTCGCAACTAGCGCTACATGTACGTCAGGGTCTCGTAACCGGGAGATATCTCCGCCAAGAACACCATTGACAGCTAAAGAATCGTTTCGACCAGAACAGCCGAGATGGCTGATGCCAAGGCGAAGTTTCCCTTATCCTTCTCCGTGGATCCAGATTGCGAGATGCTGGTAGGGGAAGACGGTGTGGATTACTCCAATTACGGCCGAACAACGACCGGTCAACCCGTGTGATAGGCAGCTTCCGGCATCCCGTGATCGTGTGAGACACGGCTTCGATGTATCGATCCGAGATCAGATATCTTTCCCAGGTAGATACGAAGCGTGGAATGTTCGACGAAGGGTTGTTGGTATGGGTATTTCATCTGCGAACCGAGACCTCCACTGTAAGGTTACTAAGGAGCAAGCCAGTGGGTGCCATGAGGAAGTTTGGGTGTGGTAGGAGAGATGTCTTACCTTCTGCTGTGTGCGCTTCACAAATTAAAAATATTTTCTCGACTTTCTCCAAAGCAGTTTTAAAAAAATATTTCTTACATCATTTTGTCATCAAATTCGTCATGCTGTTTGTTTTTATCAAATCATTTCATTCTTCCATCGTTTCATAGTAGACAAGCCTGAAAAATGTATTTGGCTGTGAGAACTGTTTTCAAATCTAAGTTTTTAAAAAAATTTCTGCTAGTATTTTTCAATTAAAAAATCGAAGCTCAACCCATCTTAAATTGTCACTTTCTTATATATTTTAATGGAATGAAAGCTATAGTGAAAAAAACTTTGAAGTAAAGCACTGAAAGCTGGAGAGAACATATTGCAAACAATTCACTCACAGATTATTTTAGTTCAAGAGAAATAGTTTTAAAAACTCACCAATCGCGATAATCCTCATTCCATTTTAAATTAGGCATATTCATTAATAGATTAATATCCTCTTTCTTAAAGCATAACTTTTCAAATATTATCATGATTTTTATAAAGGGTAAACTATTTATAACTTTAATTTTCAGTCATGTTAAATTAGTTTTTGTTTTGATGCTTATTTTTACTCCTGGTTTGCATGGTTTTGGTTACTTCTTTTGATTCCAAAAAATCCTACCAGAACATCAAAATCCTACAAAATTTTACATTTATTTGCCTATGTTTCAATTACTTAACAAATCATATTTTACAGTTAAGTACCATTTTCAGAAAATCAGCACCAAATTCAGCATTTCTCCCACATTACGGGGTTTGTCTTAGAAATAACAATAACAAACACAATGGACAAAGACTGAAAGACAAAAAAGATGTCCAAACAATGCAATTTGTAAAAACTTTCTCTTTGGAAAAATCAGTTACCACTCATTTAAATATAATAAGATATTTTCTCCAAAAGGTAAATTTGTGTTCACAAATTGCATGCTTGCTAAAAAAATAAAGAATTCCCAAAGTTGAAAAAGGAAATCTCTCAGTTGTAGAATATCAGAAAAATACAATATGCATACAAGTTTACACACAAAAACATATCAGATAAATGTAATACTAAACAGAGACACATAGCAAAGTGCTATTATTTACCTCATCTTCAAAATGAAACCACGGTGATTCTTTGTGGCCATTCACTTTGGATAATTACATAAAAATGATGTTAGACTTTCTCAATAATATTTTACATATTTATCATGTAGTATTGAATGAAATCTCACCTTTTCATAAAATACTTACTTAATTGTTATATAATTCAATTAAAAAACTAACCTAGCTATTAGGTATAATCAGCAGTAGCAGCATTTTTTAAGATCCACAACTGAAAATGTTCTGCACAGCCTTGAGGCACAGATATGACAAATTAAGGTTAAACACAGGGCTTTTTTATGGAAATCTGCCGTCTGAGGCAAAAAGACAAAATATCCCCCTAGTTCACAACACATAGGCATAGATTGGCAGCGACACTGCCATGATGCCACCTGACGCGGCTGCCTCTCAAACTCATGGGATGGCCCTTGTTAACCACTAATAAGCTAACACGTTACTTTTTACTAAAAATTTCCATTTCTCCATAGACTTGGCAGTGATGAGAAATTAGTAGAGACAGACACAGTGGAGTTTACAAACATTCTTCTTAAGACCTAAGAAGAAAATTCATGAAGTCTGCAAAAGATCAAAGAATAAAGGCACTTTACAAAGTTTTTGTAGGAAACATTCTACATCATACAGCAAGTGCAAATCATCTTAGTCAAAGTTCATATAAAAGATTTTTTTCCCAAAAATATATCTCATGAGGGATTCTTAACAATAATTTGCTTTCAAAGTAAAAATTACAGAAAGTGTGATTGATGATAATCATATAAAGAATCATTAAGAATATAAGATTCTTATCATTTAACCTATTAAAAAGTTAAAGTGAGGGTGATTGATGCTGATAATATGAAGTTTTGAATAAAATGTCAAAGATGTTGCTGATAAAATATCTCAAGTAATTGCTCGCTATTGATATTATTATAATCTAAAGCTCCTCTTTTGAAAAACAACATAACATTAAATAAATGCAAATTTAAATGAAATTTTAGGAATATTTTAGTAAGTATTTCCCACTGTCCTTTGGTCCCCAAGTTACAGCCAGGCAGTGTTATCAAATACATTGCTCACACAAACGGAGGAATACGTGATGTTTTCACCATGAGCAAATCAATCATGGGTGATGGCACTTAAATATCCATGGGAAACTATGATGCTAGATTATTGTGTCACAACAAGCCGGATTCTCAGCTCCAAAGGTTTTTCCCACAAGGTGTTCTTGTCATCTTGACTGGTAACCACATGACTTTTTCTCTCTCCATGGTGTTTCAGCCTTCCCTCAATTTCAAGATCAAATGTTCCTGGATGCTTGAGCCTTTGTCGGAAGTGAAGTGCCCAGACTCCATGTTTCTTCACCATCTCAAATTGGCCATTCTCATTCCCATGGGTTATCACATAGTGGAAATCTCCCTTCAAAGACAAAAAGATTTTTTTAAAATATCTAACAAAATTCATGATTCGGGATTCATGAGCAAAAATTGGGTAATTTAAATAAAATTTATGACACTTGGGAGATTTCCATCTATCTTTGAAAAATCTTGCCCATTTCACAAATGGGTTAAAAAATTTTACTATAAAATTGTATTTATTTATTAGGAGTTCCAATTCTGATGAAATTTCTCAAGCAAAACAGTGTCAGTTAGTTTTTATTTAAAACATTCTGTATTTTTAAGATGAAAACATCATTGGTGAGTTAAATATGAATGAATAAAAAAAGAATGGCATATGCTACATTTCCACTACCACAGGCAAATCAGGGAAACTATTAATATACAATGTTATCATTTGACTTATAATTGTATGAAAATTACAAGCAGTTAAATTTTATCAGAGAAGTGATAATAAATTCTATATATTCAAGACAATATGGACAAAGATTTTAATAAATGTTTCATTTAAAGAAGTTTAAGACTTACTCTGTTGTGATGAACTGCAGGCTGAAGTTTTAGAATTCTCATCCTATGCTTAGTCTGCGATAAGCTTATTTTAAGAATTATGTGTTCATCTCCATGATGATGTTTTTTGTGCCTTCTATGGGTCTCACGCTTTTTGACCTGTAGATTTAAAAATTAATAAATCAGAAAACTTTGATTAAAAGATTTATTATATGCATTATTTATTAAAAATTATTCATCTTTAAATTATCAATGTTGATTAGTATGGTATTTTTAAAGAATTAAAAAGACCCATATGCATGATATAACTCAAATAGAATAAATTTTGAAAAATCCACAAAAATACTTGGTCAATAAAGTTAAAGTTCTCGGCAAAGAACATCTAATGCAGAATTCAGATAAACAGATTTATGAAAAGGCTGAAATAAATTTCATTATTTTATTCTTTAATTTGTGATATTTTACATCAGATGGCATCAATAAATTTACTGCTAAATCTGGCTCAAGTAATCGAGGAAGTGATGCATGTTTCCTTATCAAACTCTTGATCTTATGCTATTCATTGTGCTGCATAAAACTTTTTCATGTGAAGCTGAACAGTTAAATAGCTTATTTGTATGTTTCTCAATGACTGACATTCTTGAAATACTCTCACACCATTATTACCACACGATTTTAATGCTTATGGTGTACCTGGTCATAAATTTCAGAATTGGCCAACTTGCAATTGCATGGAATTTAGTATGATCAACAGAAGCTGTGCCACTACCATTGTTTATAATTTATTGCTATGCCAAGCGTTAAGAAACCGTAGCCAACTGTTTATTGGAAGAAATGGCATGCAGCCAAACTGGAACTATCTGATGTGCCTTCTTAATCACTTTTGAGCTATTTATAACAACATCTCGTAAGGTGCAAATGACAAGGTATTCAATCAGTGCATTGACTACTACTTATTTTCCCCATTGATCACAACTTCATTGCAAAAGTCTTTTTGTCATTTCCTTAATAGAGAAACAATAATGCCCTGCATAAAAAATATCTTTGATATTTTTAGCTTGATATATTTTTTTTAGTTACACCACTCACTATTAAGTTTCTTTATAAGAAGTTGGCGAAGAAAAACATCTAATGAATATTTGGATACTAATGCAATACTATTATAATAAATTATTTTCACATTTTATATTTTATGCTTATATATTAACTTACTTTATGAAGTGAACATGTAAATTGCAAAATGATCTACACCTAACTTTATTTTAATTTTTTATTCTCTCACTAGAATTACCTGTGGTAAAAGTTGCAAATATGTACTTCTCAAATGCATATTTTTTTTAATCATTACCTTATGAACTGAGCTGGAAAATACCCTTAAATCAGGACTGTAATATCCTTTCTGTGATATTGTGTCATTATATGCCATTGCATTTGGTGCATTCAGAACTGGGCCAGGTATTTTGGTAGACCTTCTGTGACGAGATTTCCCATTGACCTAAAATTTTAATTCCAAAAAATTGAAAATTTTATCAACTATGAAATCATTTTAAAGCTACAAACTTATGGCTACGTATTGTAATATTCCTTTAATGATGATTTTCTGTGAAGTACCAATGCTGAAAAATCCACATACCTTGCAAGAAAAGCAACCTTCAGTTGATATTATCCTATCATCTGACACTCGGTATGGGTCAGGTTCAATAGGGAAAGTTGGAACATTTCCAATATCTTCCCCATAACCATGAACAGGTGGATTGATAGTTGACAGACAATGGCCCTAAAAAAATTAATAGGAAAATTTGTGATTTAAACAAAATACAACTAAATCATTATAAACTCCAATTTATGTATCATTTAAATTCCTTAATATGCATTCTTTATTAAAATTGGCAAAATCATTTTTGAAAGAGGTTAAACTGAATGTAAACCTAGTATGAAAAATTTCCAAGGGTTATCACCAACATTTGATAAATACATCATTTAAACCATATATAAAATTAAACTCTCTGGATAAGTTTTACCTGACCAATGCGATGATATCCACTTGGGCATCCACATGTAAATCCTCCACCTCCAAGAGGACTACACCCAAAGGCACAAGGACTTCCACTGCAACCAGCACTCACCTGCAGAAATTTTATTTGTTATCATTATTAATGTTTCTTTTTGATATAGTTGCAAAATATATTTATTTATCTTGCACATATTGACATGGAAAATATGGGTTTAAGAAGTTTGAGTTATATTACTCACAAGTTGAAAGTTGATGCACACAGATATTTTGTGCCATGAAAATAATCCCGTGTTATAACATTATACAAATAAGATCTGAAGCAGGTAGCAAAATAGTATAAGTATATCTGTTTGGGTGCAGATAAAATAAAAAGTGTGAAATGGAAACATTTATCTTTTATAACTCAATATTCGACACACATTGCCTACAAAGGGAAATTGTGGCTATTTATTAGACCTCAACTTGACCCCCATTGCGGACACGAAGGAATTCATAACTAGAGGCTAATTCTTCCCACGTGTGGTTCAACTTCTTCAGTGTGATTTGTGTGAAAGCTATGGCAATCATTGTCTTCAGGTCATCAATGTCCTTGGGTTGTTGAACGTACATGATGTTCTTCACAAACCCCCACACAAAGGGCAGTGTTAAGTCCGGTGAATTTGGAGGTCAAGTAATGGGCCCACCGCGACCACACCAATTATGGTCGACTTGCAAGTGTATAAATATTGGATATCAATTTATATCAAGCTAGAATCTTGATGTCATTCCATTTAATTTTTCATTACCAATAATTTTTATAGGGCGATGAGCAAATTAACATATACTTTGTAAATATCTCAACTAACATTAATGGAGGGAGGCACTAGAATGCTATCTCGCCAGGGATACCAAAATTCCTTGGGCCACCCGTGTTTGGTGGTGCTCCATCTTGCTGGAAAATGATCATGTTCATGTTTTCCTGTTGCAGTTGTGGCACGAGGAACTGTTGCAGCATATCGAAGTATGGTTCCGACTGCCATGTCTCCTCAGTGAAGAAAAAGGGCTCCTACACCTTGTCGCGAGTCACTCCACAGTAACCATTAACCATGGGACTTGCCCTTTCAAGTTCATAGATGACATGGGGGTTTTCAGTGTCCCATATGATGACATTATGGGTATTCACCCTGCCACTGACATGGAATATCGCCTCATCTGAGAACAGCCACCTGTTAAAAAGTCATGTCCAACTCCATTCACTCGAATATCATGCTTGCAAACATAAAACGTGCTTGGTGATCCCATTCAGGTAATGCTTGAACACACTGCATGCGATATGGGTACATTTTCAAGTACCACCAAACATGTTGTGTATAGCATACCCAGCTCCAGAGACAGTCATCTCAGACTCTTCCTGGGGCTCCTCATCATTGCAGCAGCAACAACAGCTTCTGTGTTTCAGGCCGACACTTACAACCACCAGCATGTGGTTTAGTGATGGACCCTGTTTCTTCAAGCACGTGATATCACTGCATTATGGATTTGCATTTAGGAGCTTTTCAAACACCATACATATGGCAAAACTCATGCTGCACCGCTGTTATACTCTCAAACTTAGCAAACCACAGGACACACTTCACTCATTGAGCATTCACTGCCATCTTCGATTTCCCATGATTCTCATGCCACCTATGCTCAGTGAGTATTGTATAACAAACTCCCAAGTTTTATGACCACACATGCAACATCGCTGTACCATTTCTTGCTTCATTTTCACAATGTTTTTATTTTATCCATACACAAATGGATCATCCTGTATATTAAAAACTGGGGAAATGATTTTGATAAAGTAGTTGCACTATATACTATATATACTCGTGTATAACAAGCACCTATACTTTTTGCCAAAAATGCTGACTTTTTTGTATACCCTGTGTATAATGTGCACCCTAGATTTTGAGGGGTATAAGAACAAAATTAGAATTATATTGTCATGTTAGGTATTAACTAAAGTACCATAAATAAATAAATACAGACCCATCCCAGGTAACGCAAGACTCAACTTACATAAGAGTTGACTTACACAAATCCGAGTTTATGTAAAAACCTCCAACATTTAATTTTTAAAATCCAAAAATTTCGAGTTGCGGAAATTTGTTTACAAGGCAAAATGCTTCGGGCTTAAAGGTCAATATTGAATGAAGTTTAAACACATCAATTTATTTTAAATCTGTCAAACTACATATAACACTTATTCATGGAATATTGAATGGCTAGAGATATTTAATAACAGTATTTAATGTCTTAAATTTCATTGCATACCGCAGTCGCCTTCTTCACATAGTTATTTGGTGCTGAAGATGATGAGGAAGATGAACTCTATGGGTATTAAATTACTTTTAATTATATATAATATATTCATTAACTAAAAAAAATTATTTCAATTTGCATATATACTTACTATTTTTTTTGTTTTCAATACATGTTTTGCGGGAAGTCTACCAGGTGATTTTTCAGGAGACTACAGCAATCAGCTGATTAGCTTGTGAAATGTGGAATATTTAGAGAGGATGGAAATGCAATTGTAAGGAAGTAATTAGGTGTTTGATATGTTTAATTAATATATGTATAAGTTGGATTATTGACAATTAGTGTGGTTTTCCCCTCAATTCATCCAAAAAGCGAGAATCTGGTGCAAGATAGGTACACTTCAATTTTTTATTTTAACTGCACAAAAGTGTTTCCCATGTATAGCACATACCCTACTTTAGGGCCTAAAAGTTTTGTCTTCAAAATGCACTTTATACACAAGTATATATGATATTAATTATGTAGATGACTAAGAAAATTATAAAATTGAAAAAAAATATTTATAATCAAGGAGTAAATTAAAAAGTCTGTCAAAAAATGGTAGCAGTGTTTTAGAGAAAATTCTTTAAGGATTGCATCTTACCTGAACACAAACTAAAAGTGCATTGTCAAATTGGTAACCATCAGGACAACCACAGCGATAGCTACCAATTGTGTTGTAGCATGCCCCAGAGCCACATGGAGATTGGGCACATTCATTATCATCCACACATTGGTTGTAGTAAAAATGCTGCAAGAATCCCTCTGGACAGGCACAACGATAGCTGCCTAAAATGTTCTGAATTAGAACATAATAGAAAATGAAATTAAAATTTTGTCTCATATTTGTCTTTATGCGTGATTTGTAAATTTGTATATTTGATAGACAACAATTCAGCCTTATCAGCTTTTTATAATAATATGTGAGTTTATGTGAAATACTAGAATCAATTGGTTTGAACCAACTATGGTATAAGTAGATGGTGATTTTGCTCACATAAATTAGAATAAAACTAATTACTGATAAACTATTTGTTGAAAATTAGATTGAAGTAGCGCCAAGTTAAAATATAGATTCCTCTTGGGAGTAATACAAATTGTCATCGACAAATACACAAACAATAACAAATCTGCAGCAAATTCCTAGAAAAAGGTTTTAAAAACTATATCCAATTAGGTACCTATTTAAAGAATAAATTAAATATTTATTTAAAAATATTAAGGCCCTTTGTTTCATTTGTGATATACACCATTCCCCACTTTAACAGGGTTCGATTAGTTCTATTCCAGTTTAACACTGATAATTATTTAAAACTTTGTTCTGAATTGTGCTTGCATGTTCCACATTAATGCTCTTCAAACTTTCTTGTATAAGTTACAAAACCAACTGTGCACTGCCTCTGCACATCAATGACACAGTGCTGTGTATGTTATCACTATTTATGTTACTCAAAACACTGAGTGAGCTACATTTTCAATTAATTTGCCCCAAAAATAAAGAGATCATGAGTGGTGAGTGGTTGTCAAACTCACATAATTTTAGTGCTGACATGAGAAGAAAATGAGGAAAAATTAAACAATTGAGACAAAATTAGATGCTTTAAAGCAAATAAAAGGTGGAGAGCAGCAACATGAAATTTGTCGAGCTTTATCTCAGGCAGGTTCTATGGTAAAGAGCATGGAAAGGTCATGTGTAAATAATTAAAAGTAGGTGCAGATATCCCTCATTTATTCTAATTCCCATTACTCAATGCATTCTGTTTAATTTATCCAGTGCAACATCGATATATATTTTATACAACTCAATCTATGTATTTTACTCCATTTTTTATCCAAATTTTACTCAATTATTCACTAAAAATTTTAATTCAATTTACAATTCAAAATACTTTTCAATTTTAAATGTATTCTGCATTACTATATATATTGTTAACAAATATTAGTTTGTATATTTTTAGTTTTTTTATGTATTATTAGCTATTTCTATATCCATTTATAGGATCTCAGGAATGAATTAATGCTTATAACATTATTTCTTATAGAAGTATATGCTCCAAATAGCGCTGTTTCAGTTAGCACTTGATTTTTGTGAAACCAATTAAGAGTGTTAAGCAGGGAATGGGTGTAGTAATGTTTTGTGAAGATTTTGTTTTGTGATCAAGTGGGATCAAAAACTGATACCTGTCCAAAAAGAATAGTCTACAATTTCCATAAACTCATAGTAAAAAACAAAGAATTATGGAAAAAATCAGTTACCTAATTGTGATAATAGTCTCCTGCATATTTTGATATCTTTATGCAAAGAATACACACATTGTTGTCATGAGATTTATGACCCAATTTTAAATGTTCCATGGACCAATACTGGGTAGAGACCTGAACTTCAAAAACACTTACCTACAACTAAAATGTAATAATGTTTATTCTTATCAATTGAGAATGAGATATTTATTCTCCCTTCTTGATAGTTTCATTTTTCATAGCAACAATATCTGAACAATGAATGTTTTTCACCCTATTTTTTTCTGTATTACTCACTTGACATCCATATTGACATTTTAAGTCATCAGTACATTCATCCATATCAGTACAGTATGTTCCAGTGGAGTCTAATTTGAAACCTCTAGGGCAAATACATCTAAAGCTTCCTAATGTATTAATGCAGGTTCCAGGAGAGGGGCAGACACCACTTTGATCAGTGCACTCATTAATATCTGAAAATGTAGAGCACATTAAATAAACAACATAAAAATGTGTAATCAGGTAAAAAATAAAACATGTAAATATATAATAGCAAAATCAGAATGGTTGTCATTTGAACATATATTAAAGTCTGCATTGCAAGATCAAATCTGAGATTTTAAAAAATTAAATGATAAGAGTGAATAAATTTGTGACCATATTGATTGATACCCAACCTGTGCAATGGTCGCCTATTTGATTATATCCTTTAGGACAGCCACACTTGTAGCTGCCCTGTGTATTGATACAGTCATGGTGACAAGTGTGGCGTCCTGTTGCACATTCATCAAGATCCCTGCAACTCACTCCATCAGGATTCAAAACATGACCAGGCGGACAGGAACAAACAAAGCTTCCATCTGTATTCTGACACATGAACTTGCAAGGTGAGGGTGACAGTTCACATTCATTGAGATCTAAAGAGGAAACAAGCAAATTTGACCTATTTGTTATTTAAATTCAAGTTCCAGTTTACTTAAAGGTGCCTGCATTTATAATTTAAATGTATCAATATATTTTTTATAACAATATTAATATTATACCTATGCAGCGAGTTCCAGTACTGTCTGGTTTATAACCTTTGTTACATATACAGCGATATGATCCCATGGTGTTGATGCATCTTCCATTGCGACACAAGTCAGGTATGGTCACGCATTCATCAATATCTGAAAGAGTTAAAATATAATAATCCATCAAATTTTATGAGATCTGGTTTAATTAATTTGCTTAAGCTGTTAAAGAAAAAACTTAAAATGCCAACTGTGAAATTCTCTCTGTAAAAAAATAGTTATAATATTAACTGAAATATGAAGCAATAATTTTATCTGAAAAAGGGGGCGAAGCTATTACATGATATAAAAGGCACTATACATTTATAACAGAGAGCATTTTATTTTAGAAGAAAAGAAATAGCTTGCCAATCATTTTATAGACAAATTTGTTTGTAAATGCTTTGAATTTTGCCTCACAGAATCCATTCATTAATCGTCTGAAATCATTGTATTTAAATGACTGAAGCTTCAAAAATAAAATCAAAAGCTCCTGTTGCTCACAATAGTCTTTAAAATTCATATTCAGATGGGAGAGTTTTCAGCATTTGAAATTCAAGGGTGCAAATAGGCTTTTGAAATGCAATCTCAAAGTCCCAGTAAACTAATTTATCAGAATTCATTGAAATTGTAAAGTTTGCAGGTATTTTTTCAAAATCATTTAAATCAAAGATTAAGCCACTCGCTAAAATTAACAGAAACACCAAATCATCATAAATGAGACAAAATATGGTAATATAGTCAAATTACGTGACTAATACAATTACTGAGGGTCCATCATGTGTTCTTATCTATTTTCTTACCTAAATTACGCTCAAAATAAAAAATGGTACTGTTCACATAACTGGGGCAAAGGTAAAGAAGACAACGCTAGTGCTGGCAATGCCCAGAAAGTGATGAGAAATGAAACTACCAAGGGAAAAGACAAAAAAGTGGAAGACAAATGTAAATATAAGAAGCATTTTGAGGTTTGTAATGAGACAACATAGGTAAGGGGTAACATATAACATTAATATTTTGGAACGAAATAACAAATATTAAGTAAATGAGAAGTGAGAAATCACACAGCAATTTCTAGTGGACTGAAGGCAGCGATATCATGAAGGATTTGATCAAAGGCATCCTCCTTGCCCAGCAGACATCTCCACATGAACTCCATGTAACTTTTGAGAAATTTCTGACGTGTTCCACTCTGCTTCTTGTTTCTCCAATACCTTACACTAGCTTCTTCTCCCAGTGGCAATTGGTGATACTTTAATGAAGGCTTTTTATTTAATGAAAATAGTGCAACCAGTAATATCACAGAAGATGAAGGCTACCAACCCAATCAATGGGGGGGGGGGGGGGGCACAGCAAACGTGGGAAGAAACCAATACCACCTAACAAAACTTACCCAACCCTGGGGCCAAGTTGGAGTAGGTTGTGGGCCAAGCAGTCATATTCTGCAGGCCGAGTATGTGTATGCTGCACTGCGTACTAGTTCCATTTCTCATTGCCAGTGTTAGTGTTGTTTTGTTTACCTTTCATTACCCCAGTTATGCAAATAGAACCTAAAAAATTACTTTGACATGTTAAAGTTTATAGTTAGGAATCAGAATAAGTCATGACATACCTTTTCCATCAACAGACATTCCAATCTCCATGCATAGGTGATTGTATTCCTCTGAGCCTTGTCTTGGACAAGCCTGGCAGTGTGGTCCCCAAGCAGCTCCCATGGTACAACAACAATCTGCTCGAGTAACTTTCATTAAACCATCAGTGTGACTGGTACACTTTCCTGCGATTAACTGACGAAAACAATAACCAACTCGTCTATCTGAAAACCAAAGTATATCCTAATGTGAGTCAAAGTCAGCTGCTGAATTTCAACTTTTATCAATTAGGATAATTTAAAACACAAAATATTCCTCAGCAAAATGCTAAGAATTAACACTGACCAATTCTGTTGAAAATCTGGAAACAACTCACTTTTCATATGGACAAAATTGTCAACATAACGAAGAATATTAATTATTATATAGAAACTTCACAGCTGAAGAATTTAGCAAGAAATTCTATAACAGTTATACGAGAAATCTTTACCATTCACAGAAATTAATTCTTGGATGTTAATGTAAAAGTGAAGTTAGCAAGAGTACAATAATAGGTAAAAAAGTTTGCTACTCACAAAAATGTTATTCTAAAAGTCTCTTCTAAAAGGTTAAGGAGTTACTTTGAAACTACTAGGCATTCTTAAGTAAGTAAGACACCAAAATGGCATATTATTTATTGGTTAATGGTCTAAAAGCAAAAAATGTTTCTTTGCAAACAGTTCAAATAAAATGCATTTTCCATAAAATATACTATTATCATTGGCATTTAAAAAGATGAGACAGAGATAGTAAAATCCAAGAGGAACTATTTAAAAGCTGATACTTCATAATGTAACTCTTTGGTGGGTGCTAAAATGGGCACAAGTCAAAAACTTGCATTTTTTAGGAGAGCTTCGTAAAAAATCCTGCAATTTGGAAAAAAGGAGATACTTAAAGCCTTTCTATCATTTCCATATCTTAATAAGTTAATGAGACTGACCTATGCTCTTTTTGCCAACCGAAAGAGTTGAATATGGTCAACTAGAGATACCACCCAACCCAATACTAAAAAATATGACTTATAACCTTTTGCCCTCCCACCAAAGAATTATGTGCCATATTTTTCCATAAACATTCATCAAACAGCAACATTATCAAATAATACACAGGTTATTAATGATGATTTTCTGTTAAATCTTTGTCTTTATAATTTAGAGTTGGTATCACTTTGTCATCCAATACTGACACTGCTAACTTCTACAAATATTTAAATGGAAATCAAACTATGTGAATTAGTGATAGGTAACATGCTAATACATTACTGTATTAAATTAGCTAGTTTATATCTGAATGGAAAATATTTCAATTTAAATTATGAATTATCTTCTGAAACATATACCATTCATATTAATTAAACAGGTAGAGATTTACCAAATATAAAGCAAAACAGACTCTCATTACTACGCAGAAGTTAAAATTACTTCAGAAACTTCCAATTATCCATGAGCAGATTATCTAGATTGTAGATTACCCAGGATGAATGTCAACAAAACTGTTAAATTAGTTCTCATTACGCAGGGTAAATATTTCTTGCTGTAAGCCAAGGAAATTAATGAGCAAAAATTTTTATTTAAAAATAACAGTCCTCATTTATAGTATTATCTGGACAATTTCCTCCCTTGTCTATAATTTAGATAAATGGGAGTATATTGTATTTCAGAAAAGAAATCGCCATTGAAAAAAAATCCTTTTGCTTACAAATGACTAATCTTCTTATCATTCGATCTGCTTAAAAAGAAGCAAGACCTTTCTAACATGCGCTCACCAATACACTGCTTCCCATCTGGAGTCACCTCAAATCCATCAAAACAGTCGCACCGATATCCTCCTTGAGTGTTGACACAGTGGCCATTTCGGCACGTGTTGGGGTCTTTCATACATTCATTTACGTCACGACAATCATCAACAAGACCAACTTGTTGGTAACCCTCTGGACATATGCACATGAATGTTCCAATCAAATTCTTGCAAGCAAATTTACAGTTGTTGGCAGGAGTAACGCATTCATTGACATCTGAAGCATGATGGGATACAGAAGTCAATGAGATACACACAATATTGACAAAAATGAAATGCACAAAACTAATGCAAAAAATGACTGATTATTTATTAAAATCATGCCAGGTTTTTTTTTATATGTTAATGTGAGTTAAAAATTTTTCTATTAATTGATGTATGACATATATTATCTAACAAATTTAAGAAACACTTTCTCAAACATATTATTTCTTCATCTAATTTATTAATAACTTTATCCTGTCAATAAAAGATTTGCATGTCACTTAAGTAAAACATTAATTTTGTCAAAGTATAAACAAGAAGATAAATGCTGGTTGTTCATTATCATTATAAAAAACACAAAATTCAAGCAAAATAACAGAAAAATTAATTATTATATTTTGGCATGCAATTAAATTAATCAATATCAAAACAAGAGGTTGTTAAATTTTCAATGACTGCATTTGTTAATATCTATAATTATGTCCAATAACTACTAAAACTGCTATGAGTATAACAAAAAATGATGATACATCGAATGATGTACACTATTTACTAGCCTATAAGATGCCAAAAATATTTTCAAAGAAAATATTTCATTTCATGTATTTGCTCTAACATTATTTTTGAGATTTAAAGCAGCAATAATGCATACTAAAAAATCCAATTAAACAAAGTTTACCTATCATATGACCTCCCATGGCTTCAAAATACATATCAAATAACAAATTACTGCATTAACTATGAAGCATGCATCAACCAAATGTATACAAATATGATCAGTTTGAGGAATCACCTGGTGGGCATTGTAAGTCATACACTTAGGTGCAATGATTATGTTTGAGATTCAAGAGTGAAATTTTATTATTATGCTTAGAACTCTGGCACTAATATAATTTTATAAAACCAACAATGGACATCTCAGTAAGAAAGTGACTGACATCTTCTTTAGAATGACACTGATATTTTGCAGCAGAACTGCATCATAAAAAAATTCTGGAATCAACTTAATGAGTTATTATTTCTTTTCCTCTTATATGAGATTATAGGAAGTTTAAACCTATACAGAATGCCAAATTATTACTATATGATAAGAATAAAAACCAGTTTAATCATTAGCATTAAGGAATTGATTTTGCATTTTGAAATCAAATGAGACCAAAGACTACTCCGACTTGTGGCAACATTTGTCTGACTCAATCTCTTCTTATGAGGAGTTAACAACCAGGATATCTGTGTAATACCTTTGACCTATAAGACGCAAGTCACAGATCTATTTTAGGAGGGTTTATATGGCAAATACAAAAAAGAATAAATAACAAAGTTGTTATGATACATATTTTTGATCCCCTCAGAAAAATAAGCAATTTGGATATAATTACAAAAAGATTATAAAACTAAGTATGTCACACTGAAATCAAAATGAAGAGGCATTTGATGATTAGTGTGTAATTTTATCTTCCACATAAAGAATGCAGCTAAATAGCAAATCATCAGCATTTTTATTTTATTAAGATGATAGTATTCGGATTTAAATAACTTGTATCTACTGAAAACTTTGGCAAGAAACAATTGATCTCCTATTTTTAGCACCTATAGCATGCATAATGGCATATGTAATCCTGTAATGTCTGTCCTCCAAGAATGAGTGACAGCATATGCTGTCTTGCATCACTTCCCTCTTGAAGACTCTGTATTTCTCTTAAGTAACAAGTGTCATCAAGTATTTATAAATGTTACTATATCTAATACTCCAATGAACATGCTTATCTCATTCTTCTATCTATACACCAACCATCAAATTATTACAAGTGACTTTAATTTTGTGTTTATTCCCATATTTCACTGAAAATATGCCATCCACTTGTGATTGTTATTGCAATGCGACACTTGAAAATATCCTTTTCAGTGATGATAGCGACAACAAAAATGAAGTATTTTGCTAATGCTAACTCTGAGGAATATTTGTTGATCTGCAATAGTAGTTCAAACGAATTAGATGGCGATTTTAAGAGGTTAGAAATTCTTAATGTTTTTGTCCTTAATTCTTACATATTATATTGTAAGAGCAGGAATAAAACAACTGTATAGCCTTTACGATGAGAATCATAGATGAACTGTTTTGTCAAATCTCTCAGGGATAGAGTCAGCAGAAAAGGGAAGGTCATGAGACATTGATTCAGATCCTATGAGGTTTTGAGAATGCCACTACCATAATAGGACAGAGATGAAGAAAATTGTCATGCTATTTTTATTTTAAGGAATACGGACAGAATAAAAAGAGGCATAAATGAAAACTTAGCATAGAAAAGTCCACCAAGATAGCTTTTCACCAGATAGAAATAAGAATAAAAATGTATAGACTATCAAATAGATAGAATAAAGTAAATTGATGAGCAATTATCTAAAAACTGATTATATTACTTTTATTTTCAGCATACTTCATTAACATTTTATTTTCACTATAATAAAATATAGATATTCAATCAGAAAACATTACTTTTATAAAACCTTGTTATTACAGCTGTTGAACATTCCACAGCCTTTTTTAATTGGTTTTCAAAGCATACAGTTTAAACTTTTTACAAAAATCAGTTTTCACCAACAGAAATCCATCATGAAAAAATGTTGAAAATGAAGAAATATTGTAAATACAATTTACAAGTCTGACTAAAGGGTTTTTACCCTTTCTGTGTTGTTAACTATTTGTTATGATTTTTAAATGAAAACAAGTTAAGATAATTGAAATAAATATATTTTAAATAAAAAATCAATAATCCTGAGAACTTTTATCTGATTTTACTCCTTTGACTTCACACTTGTGTCTAAATTAAACAACTTAATGCATCACAGACTTTATGAAACATTTTATTTAAAAGATTTACTGGATCTTAAAATGAATACAATTACCTTGGCAATGTCTTCCATCAGGTGCCAGTGCATATCCATAGGGACAGATGCAGCGGAATGATCCTGGAACATTGTGACATCGGAATGCACACTGATTTCCCATTTCATGGCATTCGTTGACATCTTCACAAACCTGCAATACAAGAAATTATAAATTCACTAGTGTAATTGCCAGTCGAAGATCAAATAGAAAAGCAAAGATTGAATTACATCTCAGTTCTAATTCATTCTAATTTCTACTTTTATTCTCACATAAAATTGAAACATACTACATCCTAAATAACATCAGAACAAAGTTGATACATATTATAAAAAGTTCCTTTCACTACACTTATGGTTCCCAATATATTGCAACAATTAAAATAATTAAAGTTTTAATTTCCATATTGAATATAATCAATTAATCCACTTTTAAACCTATATATGTTGCTTTCTCTTTATTATTAAAACAATGGCAGCCTGCAAATTTACAGCCTCGCTATACTTACCTCCAATAAAAAGTTACTAGTAAAGTAGATAAAATTATCCTTTTCCCACTGCTCTTAAATTTCTTAAGGGAAGATTTTAAAGGAACATGAAATATGCAAAAAAACTAAATATTTCTTCAGTCAATAATTTTTCTTTGCCAAATAATGTTTACCATGTACATACATCATTCAAATATATTCAATTTTTAATTTTTTAATTTTGCTCTTTTGTAGTTTAATTTTAAGTTTTAAAATAAGCATTAAATTTATATCCTCAAACAGGTAACTATGAAAATGATGTAATACAGGCATACCTCCCTTAATGAAGTAGATGTGTTCCTGGCATCCACTTCATTGCCAGAAACCTCACTGCTAGAGGTAGATAGAACATAGAGTAAATGGGGATAAGTTCCAGGACTTTGTAATACATACTGTACTAGATGTATATTACTTATACACTAAGCCCTCCTATTACATGGGTTCTTATAACATGGAATTCATTATAGCACAGCTTGATTTTTAATACCAAGAATTCAGATAACATGGGATATGATTCGCACAACATGGTTTGCTCAAACATGATACTCCAGCTAGCTGAGTCTGAGTAAAGTGAGATGCATTGGTGAAAAGGGGAACTTCTTTAATAAACATAGAGACCAAAAGTAGCAGGCTATTCGTTGGAAAAACAAATACTTAGAATATCTCATGCTCATATCTCTAAGGATTCAGGCGAAATTGATGCCCTAGACCAGAGGTGGGGAACCATTTTACATTAGAAGGCCAAAAGTCATTCCAAGGAGTCTCCTTTAGGCTGCAGACTATCGTGGACAGTGGTAATTGTATGCGCAATGTAAAAAAGTGATTGCATTTTTCCCATGATGCTTCTATACAAAAGTGACCAAGAAAATGTTGTATTCCTTAACATTTACAAATTTTTTTAAACATATGAAGAAAGAAATACAATTTAATGAATTTAATAAAAAATATTGCATTCCTTAACATTTAAACAAAATTTTTTAAAATTACGAAGAGCCAAACGCGTTTTAATGACTTTTCTGTGTTTACTTGTTGTAAACTATGAACTTGATGTTTGGTTCCAGCACTGTTATCTTCGGCTTCAATTGGTCTTCCTAGTGAGCATCTTGATTCAAGTTAAATGTGAAACGCTGATTTACAATTATAGGTCGTACCAAAACAACAGAGTAAATGATAAGCACGTTGACGTAGTCGGGGGTACTCGAAAGCATTCTTCCATATTACAAGAGGGTCTTTCTTGTTGTCACATAGAGACTTCAGAATGTTGTCTTCTCAGAACTCAATCAACTCCACCTGCAAATCCTCAGATGCATTTGAAACATCAACCTGGTATTAAATAAGTAAAGGTGGAGATGACGGCAAAATTGATGTTAAATGAGAAATCTAACTCCTTAACCATAAAGTTCAAACATTAGAGACACACAGTAAAAGAGGAAAAAATAAAGGAGAAAAGTCAATGAAAATAAAAAATACAAACTTACAGGTTTAGGGGGTGTTACTCCATGCTAGGGACCTGAAGTCACTCAGACATTCACTCACTCAATCACACAAGCACTAATCCTAAATATCAGCTTCTGGTGATGAGAGCATTGCTCTCGAAATACGTATTTAGTACATTCACCTCAATATTAGAGATCTTGTGTGCATATATTCGAGTGCTTGTGTGCATAATTGCTTCGTCTAATAGGTCCTTGTCACTGCCAGATGGCACATAAACCTACAGGCAACCATGTGCAATACTAGGTCCCTGGCACGGTTTAATTTCCCATAAACCTATTTCCCCTTTTTCCTTTTTTACATCTTGGTGTGTACATGTGCACGTGTTTGTGGTTGCCTAGTAGGTCCCTGTCGTGGTCGTACAGACTCGCAAACCTTCTAGCAACAGTGTGATTTTCGGGTCCCTGGCACAGATTAATCTCTCGCAAACCCAGCTCCTTTTTTATCCTTTTTCCATCTTTAGGATTAGTGTGGCAGGTGTGGCAAAATAACTAACATCAGTGTGACATCATGTTTCTCAAAATCTTGAAACCTGTCTTTGTACTCGTCAATCAGGGCATCAAGGATACGTGTGTATTCTTACATATCTCAATTTTTCAACTGGTTCTCCCTATTTTGTTCATCAGTTACTTTTGTCAGTTTAGGAAAATGTTCGGCTGTAACAACTGACCTAATAAGTACGGTTTTGAGAAAATATAACATCCTCTGAAATGACTGAATCTGTCACCACATTTTATAAATAATTTTGGTTTGACCTTGTAAAGTAGTGCTCAAAGCATTGTGCTTCCATATCACATCACACAAAAATACAAGATTTCTGCAGAAATCTTTGTTGGCGAATTCACGTGGTTCGTTCTGTTCCTTGAATAAGTTTGTCACTTGTTTTCGTCAAGCCAAGTTTCCCAACACAACCTTGTGTCAACCAGTGCTTTTTAGAGTGATATAGCAGATGTACAGTATAATTTTCATCATCATTTTGAAGCATGGTGCGAAACTGGCGATGTTGTGAAGCATTTGCACGGACATACTTCACAATAGCAATACCTTTTCATAACATGTCATCTAACATTGCAGACTTCACGCAAAGGCTCTGTTGATGCAAAATGTGAAACAAAATTAAGCCATTTGGATTAGGTAGTTCCCTCTGTTGTAATGCAACAAAACCTTGACGATTTCCCTCATGGTGGGTGCACCGTCGGTGCAAACACTTAGTAGATTACACAAATTCAGTTTTGCTTCCAGGCGTTTCTCCTGAAAGACAGTAAAAATGTTGGTTCTATATTTTTTCCCTTAACCCTAGAATGGTAATGCTATTTTTAGGCACTTATCGGTAATGCTGCATCAGTTTGACTCACTTAAACTTGGAATAAGAAAATATCATTCAAAACTGTTTTTAAATGATTTATATTAACATCAAAATGTAGTAAATGTTATTCCCAGAGAAATCAGAACCGTTTTTCTCAACTGTAAGCCTATATTCACTGTGTTATCAAAATCGTATCTAAGTTTATGTTTATTTAAATAAGTATTCAAAAAGGCTGCAATGAAGGTCATAAAAGGCCACAGGTTCTCCACCCCTGCCCTATGCTCAAGTGGCTAATAGAGCCCTTTTGTATATGAGCCACTTGATTGTGCTGGGACTGTTTATGTTATATGTTTATGATTTTCCCCTCGTTTACAATATTGTTGACTGTGAAATAATTTGGAAAGGGATAGGGCTAACCAGCAGTACACTCGTGTTTTTCATAGTGATAGGTTGTGCTCTTACTCTCTTTTCTGTTAAAATTTCATTAATTTTCATGAGTGCATTCCTCCGATTATTTCAGGCTTTTAAATACATAATATGGCTATGGCTACTTACAAGAAGATCTACAAGGAGAAACAGCACACATCAAAGCAGTCCACTTTAACTCAATTTTTCGAGACCACCACCATTTATCACACCAACGTGCTCCTTAATTTCTGCTAGCCTCCTCACCATCGCAAACAGTTCAATAATGTTCACTGGCAATTACAGGTCATTGCAGGAATTCTGTTCTTCACTTCCTCTCCTTTCTACGAGAGACATTGACTCTGACCCTGATGATTCGTCAGTGCCTCCCTCTATCTGTGGAAATTAGTCTACCTTCCACATCTTTCTCATCACATCTTAGTATTCATCAATACTGGCCTGTATTGGTGAGTGATAGTGTTTTCAACTTATTCTTTTGTTATATTAAATTTTTTTCAGTGAATCAGGCAGATAGGTTTAAAGGAGTGTCTCTAAAAAGGTGTGGTCTGCAACCTCCCTTTAATAATACAAAGTTGGGTTCATATAACACAGATTCACATATCACGGCACATTTTCAGAATGCATCCCCATGTTATAGGAGGGCCAAGTACACAAATAATAATAAAAAGCATTTAAGTACACTAAATAGTGAGCATATTTACTACAAACGGAACATTCCTACATACTTGTGCACACATCCAGTGACATAGGCCAGGTTGGGAATCATTTTACTGACACAATCCCAAACATTATATGTGATCTCTCAAAAACAGTGGCAAAACAAGTGGCAGACCTTCCAAAGTGTGTTAAAAAAATAATATATACAAATTCCTGTGATGGAAGCAAAGCTAATTTACCAGGAATTATAAAAAGGCAAAATGAAAATTAGGGAAGGACTGACTTCGTTATAAAGAAGCTTCATTTCCAGAGGCTTCATTAACTAAGGTATGTCTGTATTTGTCACTATTTGACCTATGCTCATGGGCGTCCGCTGGGGGGGGGGGACAAGGGGAGACAGTTGCCCCCTCCGGTCAAGGGCCATTGATGTCTGGTTAGGTCAGGGGATTAACATGGTCATTTTATGAAGTCAGGCAAGCAGCAGGGGATCCTCTGCAATACGCTTGAAACAAACCACTAAAATATTAAGTCTGCCAAACCTGACTGTGGGAGCTTGGTTATCCCCTTGCCCCCGAAAAAGTTCCAGTGGATGCCCATACCTATGCTTCTCAATTTTTAGAATTATCAGTAAAACTTGAAATATGTTAACATTAAGTGAACAATTGGAATAGTAGCCAGTCTAAATTAAATTTTATAGAAAATTTCAACAAGAAGATCTGGCCTCTTATATTATTAATAAAAAATCACACATTTTCATGCTATCAACATTAATTTGCATATTGCATTTTATGTGTGGGGCAATTTAGTTACCTGCATGGGTCCAGGTGTAAAACCTTCATCACAAGCGCATTCAAAACCACCCTCAACATTAGTGCAGGTTCCATTTCCACAGATATTACCACGTACACATTCATTTTCATCTAAAAAGGAAATTAGATGAGAATTACTTAAATTATTATTAATTTAATAAATAACTTAAAAGCTACATTAAGACAGTAACATTTATGAAAATATACAATTGATACTATTTAAAGAATTTCCAGAAGTTTGCAGCATGTAAGATTTTATTGAAAAAACTTCAGAAAAGACATTGAAATTTTACGGTAATTCCTCTAACAATGAAAAAGAAGAAAGTTTAAACTTGAAAAATTGATCTACATTACTAAAATCTATCATAGACATTGTAAACACTTACCAATACATTTCTTTCCCGTACCATCAAGAATGTACCCAGCAGGACATTCACAGCGATAAGAGCCATCTGTGTTGATACATTCTCCATTGATACAGGCATTTGCCATGAAATTGCATTCATTCAAATCCTCTCCAGTATCACCACGACCTGCTCCTTGAGGACAAAGCTTAGCAAATTCAACTGAAAAAATCAAAAGTTACATTATGAGAAAATCAAATTAGAGAATTTAAAAATAAATCTTAATATTACTCTAAAAGCATATCTCAGAAAAAAATTCACTCTAGAATTATAAATTTTAAGCCTAACAATGACTCCTTACTATCTTTATGAAAAATTTATCTATCAACCATTTTTTCAGTCTATTGACTCTTTTACAAAAATAACTATCAGCTGTCATTTACATAGTTATTGTGAAATGCTATCACAGGTATAATTCACCGTATCCGGGGGTTATGTTCCTGAAGAGTCTCACAAGCAGCAAAATTGCAAATGGCAAATATTGAGAGTAATGAGGAGGACAGGACTTGATTCCCACAATTTTGAGAATGCACTGTAGTGAGAATTATTTTAACGTACTGACAACCATAGAAAATAGAAACAAATAAGCATAAGAGTAAGATGAAGGAAAAAAACCAAGCATAAAAGAGGGTGAAAAAGGGAATGAAAAAATGAGATAATTTTATATAAATGTTGCAGTGGACAAATTTTATGATTTTGTTATGGAGCTATTAGAGGCTGAATTCGAGAATGCTATGAACTGAAGTTGGTTTCCTTTTGTTTTTATTTTATTATAGATTTCCACGTATGGAGCTTTGGCAAAGTCAATGCTCCTGAAGTTGATATTTCTTCCCATTAATTGGATCAACATTCATTACTTTATTTTTAATTTGATTACAATATTAACCATATTCATTAATGCCTTTGCTGTTATTATGGTTTTTAAGGTTCTACATATATGTCTGCCTTTGCACAGTCCTCAGAAGAATGTTATAACAAAATTTTTCTCCAAACTCTGCTTCTTGAGAAGAGACAGACCCACATATAAATAGAAAGTATATTTTTCATCAATCTCCACTGCACTGTATTGCTCTGATCTTCTTTTTGGTATTAATAGGCTTACAAAGGCCTCCTCCATGATTTTCAAATACAAATTAGTAAAATTCCATGAAAAGTCAAAACTAGTCACTGCTGAGGTCATAGTGAATAAGCTGACATGTGAAAGGCAAAACCACAAAGAGTTATGTATATCTGTATTAAGAAGAACAGGAGACAAATTACATACACTTATCAGCAGGGTCGTCTTTAGGAGGGGAGGGGCTCTGAGGGCAGTCACCCAGGGCTCCATCCCTAAAGGGAGCCCCGCGTCTATGGGACACAGTGCTTTATGTTAGCTTATTAACTACTCTTAGTAGAAAGATGTAACGCTCGTGAAACAATAAAAAATCACTCTAGATGTTTGTTATAAGCAAGATAACATTTTTTGCGTAAGATAGAGGGGGCCAGCAGATTCTAGAGATAGCCCTGCTTATCTGACTCAAAAACTTACAACCTGAGTTTCAATGACTATCTCTGTCATCATGACAATAAAAATCAATATCCAGGTTGTAAGTTACGGACTGAGGCACAGATAGATAATTAGTCTCTTCTTAGTTATTCTTGTTTTCAAGTTAAATATAAATTGTTTAAACTATAGATATTTACGTAAGACAGTTTCATTTGTACAGAGTATCAATGAATATTCCTATCTCATGATGAAGTTAAAATAAAATTGTGATAGTAAAGTTTCATGAAGTTTTCTTTGTAAAGTTCATTAGAAATTTAGTCACTTATAAGTTACTATTGCATTTAATAGTAAAACTTATAAGTCAAGGAATTTTAATGTCAACGAATGTCATAAGATACATTTAAAAGCAACAACTAAAGCTCAGGTTATTGAAAATCACTAAATACATTTATAAAATTAAATAAATAACATATGTACTTACCAGAACCTTCTCTTGGACAATGTTCACAGTACCTTCCCCAGGAAACACCCATTGTACAACAACATTCCTTGCGTGTGATTGAATCAGCCCTTGGCAAAACACATTTTCCTATAAAAATAATAAATAGCTCTTGTCAAGTCCATTCTGAGACAAAATTATAATTTTGAGGAGTGGTCACTGAGTGAAGTTTTAGCATATGTTGAACGTCTCAATATAACATTCTATTGCAATACAAAAATTTTGTATAAAATTTCAGTACTCATTTCTTAACATCTTTTATTTGTTAAACACATACAGACAAATTAATTTACCTTGTCTTACGCCATCATAGCATAACTCTTGCCGGACATCAATGCATTTCATGCCATTGGGACTCAGGATATATCCTTCAGGACATTCACAAATCACGCCCCCTTCAGTGTTTACACATTTTCCACCTTCACACACTCCAAAATTTTCCTCACATTCATCAATATCTGATAAAAAACAAAGACAATGTCATTCAAGGTCAATAAATATTTCAATCTTGCAAAACAATCTTTATATATTTTAAGCAAAAGATAAGTAACATTCACTTTATTACTATCAAAACTAATAGTACATAATTAAAAACTAATTCCATTTCTACATGTAAGATTATATTTACCAGTGCAATAGTTTCCATCATCCTTAAGTTCATAGCCTGGAGGACAACTGCATGCAAAGGACCCCATGAGATTTTGACACTTTCCAGGTGGAGGACAAGTTCCTGAAACCTTACATAATAAATAAATAAAAATCGAAATAAAATTCCTCCAAATCCAATTACAAGATATTTTGAAAGAGTATTATTGTAAAAATCATTTTTAAGGAGTTGAGGTTTTATTTATAATGAAAAATACTTTAATAATTATTTTTTTGTTCAGAAAAGTGATGTTTCTCCTTAACTGAATTCAGCTGTGGATTAAAAATTTATAAACAAAATATTTATAGCTAAAGAAATAATAATGCTAAGTCATTCAAATAGAAATAAAACTAGTAATAGGAGTAATTTTAGTATGCATTTAGTTATGTAGCAATTGACCCATAAAAATATAAAAATTAAAGGGGGCATAAAATAATATGACTTTAACAGTTACTAAATAAAAATCATTTTGAACATTTTATGTACAAAGCTAACAATAAATAAGAAAAGAAGAATTACCTCATGACATTCATCTACATCACGGCAGTGTTGACCATCAGAACTCAGAGTATAACCTTCTGCACATTCACAAATGAATGAACCAATTGTGTTTCGACAACGACCATTTCGACACAAGAAAGGCATAATTCTGCATTCATCAATATCTGTAAGTATACAAAGATAATAAAGCTATGGCACTGAGAAATCTGATGACAAATAATCTTATAACTATTGTTGTAGTATATATTCTATGACTTAAATAAGTCTCATACAGTAATTATTATAAAGTCATTTAATAAAAAGCATAGAACTATACAAAACATCATGTACCTCCTTACCAATGCAGTCATTGTTAGGGCTCAGCTTAAAACCAGGGAAGCAGTGACATTTATATGACCCCACTGTGTTTGCACATGTCCCATTATTGCAAATGTTAGGGTGTCTTTGACAATCATCAATGTCAACACATGAGTCTCGATTTGATGTCAAAACATATCCTGGACGACAAAGACACTGGAAGCTTCCTTGAAAGTTGTTGCAGTCTCCATTTCTACATATTCCAGCCCTTTCTAAGCATTCATCAATATCTGAAATAGAGGGAAATATCACAGTAAATGATTCATTTAAATCACAAAATCAGGATAATTAATCAAGCTAATAAGTAATCACCAAGTCTCATAAAAATTTCCAATAGGTATTAATAATTCACAACACAGATAAAATTAGTGCATTTTTTCTATTATTAAATTCGATAATACTTTGTGTTCTATTTCGGTATGAAGATTTGTACCAATAATGTAATTAACAAACTGAGGAGAATTTGGTATTTAATCACCTGTTATATGCATAAATTTAGCTTATCTTAACACTTTTGCAGACAAGATGGCTATAGTCATCATCATGTTGTTGCATAAAGTCAATATGCCTATATCAGTCAAGATTTTGTATTGTAAATAATTACTTATTATGTCATATGTTATGTCACTATAACAATTTCAACATTCATAAGAGCACTTAAGATATGTATACTAGTGTGTTGCTAGTATAATTCAACTAAAATCTACTGTCCACAAATGTGTTAATTTATTTTTTTATGTGATTATACTGTCAAATATTCATTCACTAGAGCTTCCTTTTTAAGTAGCATCAATGTAAAAATGCACAAAATTTCAGTTTTCTATCTTTTATACCTTCAGAGATATTTTTAAAAAATGTTTAATGAGCTCCTATTTGGCCCTGTATATTTTTCAAAACTTAACTCTAAAGAAAACAAATGGCAGCAGTACATAAATCTTCACTCCAAGATTCTTCTCTCTATCATTTACAGTTTCTTCACAATTTCAATTTAAGCAAGTTCAAAGACGGACAGACAAATGTCAAAGTAAAACCATAAGGTCATTTAAAAAACCTTCTAAAAATAAAAAAAGGACATCGATCTTAACAAACCTATGCAATCCCTTTGACTCATGCTTAGTTTATATCCTTCAGGGCACTGGCATTCAAAGAATCCAGGGGTATTTATACATTGTGCATTTCCTCTGCATGGCCCAGGAATTTTGTTACATTCATTGTCATCTGAAAAGATTAATTACACCCAATATAAATGTCTCTTGCTTAATTACTGAATATCAACTATTAATATATTTTTCATTCTTTTGTAGTTTCACATTTCTTGGAGAATTTGAATAGCACTTTATTTCTGAATAGATTTCATAAAAATCATCAACCTTACTTCTTACCAATACATTGATGTGATTCACTATCATAAATATATCCAATGTTGCATTGGCATTCAAAACTTCCTGGGGTATTAAGGCAAGACCCATGTTGACACATCTGAGGCATTAATTGACATTCATCTATTTCCTCTGACCTGTTGGTCAAGGGGTTCATGATCTGTCCTGGCCTGGTGCCACAGAGGGTCAGGTATTCTCCTAGAAGAAATATATTTATACATTTTAGGAATTTTTCATAGATATAATAAAGCTTATGCATTGATTGGGCTTATGTATTGATTAGGTAAATTTTAATGAAGTGGGCTGCATCTAAAATTCCAAGTGCTTCAGCAGGTTATATATAAGAATTTACATTGGAAGCTATTTAAAGTCAGTGGCAAAACAAGTAAGCCACAGGCCCTGGGGTAAGAAAAGTTGGTGGGCCCCTCTTAACTAAGGTGATCAATTGATTTTTGCAAACTATTTTTATTCCTTTGCATATTTGAGCCATTATCATGAGCTTGTCCACATCACTGAATTTGATTCTATAGCCTGGCTATGTCTATGGCTTAGTTCCTCCATTTTAAAATATCATCAGAACATATTTTATGAACATATATATGTTACGGTTATGGTACGTAATCGGGAAATGTGTACATTTACCACCAAGCCCGGTAAATGTAAGTTTAAGTTTCCAGAAATACATATTATCTGTACATTTCCTGGTAAATGTGCACTTTTATCGATGTGCCTTGGTAAATGTGGAAATAAGTAAGAATGAAAAATGCTACACTTTAATAATTACATTAATTTATAATAAAAATCATTGAGGGTTCGGCTCCATTAGTATATATTAAGATGAACGCTTCGCAACCTGAGTGGGGAACACAGTGAACGTGAGGAGGAACCAAAAACACTTCGACTAACCTAACCAACCTGGTGGGGTTGAGTAAAATTTGCGTTCACGTTCAAATTTAGTTGTGCACATTCACCACAAAATTTACACATTTACCGGACAACGCACATTTACTGTACTTCTAAACTGCAACAGATGTTCACGATGCCGCCAAGTTGTGGCCTGTGTTGAGATGTTTATCCACATTTACCAGTGTCTCTGGCAAATGTGTACATTTCCCCAATCCAATCGGTAAAAGTATGATATACTTACATTTACCAAACTTGGTTGTAAATGTGCACATTAACCGGGAAATGCACACATTTACCGGACTATGCATATTTACCGTGACATATATACAAACATATAATTGTTTGTATTAAATTTCACAGATCTCTATTTGATCATAGTTCCTCAGACTTGACAAAATGCACTCAGAAGCTGAATGTGATCTACAGAATGTAATATGCTCAAAATTATGACTAACTATTTGCAATTACAGTAATCCCTCCATATTCAGGGGTTTCATATTCACGGTTTTGCATATTTGTGCAGAAATTATTGTAGCAAGTTTCAATATTCATGGGTGGTAAACTTTACTTATTAATGGCCACCTACCTTATAAAACTGTGCGATACAATGTCATGCGGTACACATGCTGCATAAAAGGTGATGCAGTAATATTCTATGCCCATCTACACATTTGTTTACCCTAAACTTCATCAAAATGCTCTCTAGGTATTGGAAATACACATTTTCATTGAAATAATACACAAACAGGAGATAAAATGACATTTTATGGTCAAGATTCCATGGAGTGTTGACTCAGCTGTTCTCTGTTTGGCTATCTGTAATTCAGGTGACCAAGAAGATTTTTATTCAACACAAATAAGAACGAAACAGGCTTAGTTTTTATCCACTTGAAAAGGGATTAGGTAGGTTAGAATGGTAGGAAGAAAAGAGAAAGGGAAGAAAGAGAATCTTCTGATGGATTACACTTAAGATATCAAACATCACACTGTAAAAGTGAAATTTAAAAAAATCGGGATATTTGCTGTTCTACTTAACAAAAGGCAGGACCCTGGGTTTTATTTCCAAGTAGGAATGGTTGGGAACCCTAGATTATCTGTGTTCATTCACCCCAGGGTTTCCCATTTCATAAATAAATCATTCGAGAGTATCTTCTGCATTCAGTTCGGAGATGTGAGTCCTTTTGTTAGCAACCTAACATTCTCTCTAATACAATTAGTATCATGGAATGATGCACTTAAAATGTCTGGGTGCAGAGAGTTACCATTGCTATTTAATGCCAACCTTTAAAGAATCTGTAGTTTCAAAAATCTTTTTGTGCCTGCTCACAGTATTTTATATCATAGCCCCAAAATGCAAAGGAGGTGAAACGAGTGCCGATAAATGAGTGAGACGAGCAAGAAAAGTTATGTCATTAAGTGAAAAGATTTAATTGTTAGAAAAGCTGTCACAAGGCAAAAATGTAGCAACTATTGGTAGGGCATATAACATCAACAAATCCACTGTGAGGTACAGAAAGAAAAAGGAGGCAAGTATACAGGCTAATGTAAGTGGAAGTGCGCCTAAAAGTGCCAAAGTGTCCTGCTATGCTCGTGATCATGTCATCGAGAAGATGGAAAATACCCTAAATATTTGTATCAAAGATCAAACATGAAAAAAAGTTCCATTGAGTAGCCAGGTGATACGCAAAAAAGTGCTTTGCTTATATGAGATCTCAAGGGCAAACATTAGCCACTGAAGGAAGCAGCACCAAATCATTTACAGCAAATAAGGGATGGTTGGAGAAATTTAAAAGACGATATGCTTTACAAAATGTTAAAATAAGTGAAGAATTGGCATCGGCAGGTACTGTGGCAGCTGAAGCTTTTCCAGGTCATCTTAAAAAGCTCATCGAAGAGGAGTACAAACCCGAACAAGTTTTTAATGCTGACAAGTTGGGCATGTTTTGGAAGAAGATGCAGGGACGTAGCCAAGGGGGGGCCCCGCCTCCCCCTAAAAACTCATCGGACCCCCTTTAATCTACTTTGAATGCAATCAATTGATTGCACGATTAGTTACAAAAGACACAGAAATCTTAAGGACGGTTTTCCGACTTCCCTTTGGTATTTTTTATTTATTACTGAAAAACCTTGACTAATCGTTAGGCTAGCAAGGACCCAACTGCGTATTTTGATACTTTTGGTGACCATATGCAGAAATGGATGAGAGTAAACGGGAAAACCAAAACATCCTCCGCACACATGCTGAGACGTTTCTCTCTTGGTCTCCACTCTGTACTTGAAAATGATCGCAATGGACTAACAGGGAACTACCATTTAGGAAAGAGTATACTCCGTATGCATCCTTGTTCACTTTTAACCGAGGTCTTGAGGGTTAGTCGCACCAATAAATCTCTAAATGATTCTCTCCAACTAAAAAACCGGTCCTTACAGTGAGGGTGGTCTTCTAAATCCCCATAATTGTCACCGCTTTAGTTCAGCAAAGGCTAACTATTAAACTACTAAATTAAATGGAATTAAAATATATCTGCAAACTTACAATTAGACTACAATGTTTTAGTAAGTGTGGCCTTGATGTTCGGCATTTGCTGTTATTCCAAATAGGGTTGCCACCTGTCCCGATTTTAGCAGGACAGTCCCAACTTTTGAATGATTTTCTGCACGTGTCCCGTTTCTTTCCCAAATTGCCCCGACTTTTTCGTTCAACATAGTAATATTTGTTTTATTGAAAATTCATTTTTAAATGTAGTATCAATATTAACTTTATTAGCAAATATAGATTATACTTCGATTGTTGTATTATACCTATTAAGTTTTCATGAATGTAATAGGGTCATCTTCATATTCAGATATAAATCCTACAGAAGTTTGTTTAAAGCGTGTTAGTAAATAGCTTGAAGTTCTAAGAAATTACAAGACAACTAGCGATGTTATTATGAGTAACTTCAAAAAAGTATTTTATCAGTAATATTTTAATATTCATAAATAATAAGTATAATTAAATTTTGCTTTTAAATTTTCTTTTATGAAAAGGGCATTGATAAAATGAATGGCAGCTATTCCGATGAGCATTCAGCTCAATTTGATAAATATAAAGTTTCTAAATCACGTAAAAGACTATCATCTTCATCACCAAAGAAAAGGTTTCGCTCATTCAAAGACGAATGGCTCAAAGATCCAAATTATTCATCATGGATTGCAAAAACCGATGATCGTTTTACAGCAAAATGCATTTTATGTTACTCTTTGATATCTTTAAAAAGCGAAGGCGCTGGAACTTTGAAGAAACATTTGGACACTGCGAAGGATAATCAAAATTCGTTTATAACAAAAACTACAAAGACCATTTCTTCCTTCTTTCACGTACCTTCTTCCAAGGGAATAGATCACAGCAGCATCACTGAACAATGTTTTGCTTAACATGGAATATTACACAACCACAGTTATTTGTCTTCAGAGTGTGGAATAAGGCTATCGTGTAAGATATTTTCTGACTCTAAAATGGGAGCAAAAATACATTGTGGTCGTACTAAATTAGAATGTTTAGCTCAAACCATTATGGCTCCATATTCTTGCGAGTTATTGCAGAATGAGTGTGGAGAAAAATATTTCTCTGTAGCTTCAGATACATTTAACAAAGGTAATATAAAATGTTATCCACTTATTCTTGGATTTTTTAACTCAAATGAAGGTATTAAAGAGTTTTTGTTAGAATTCTATGACGATTCAGAAGAGAATTCATCAGCAATCACAAAAAATATTAAAATATTTTACTAAATAATGGCTTAGGTACCAAATTTATAAGTTCTTATGCAGCAGATAATACAGCTGTTAATTTTGGTGAACGTAATTCACTATTTCAAAAGCTCTCTGTAAACAATGCAAATATTATCAAAGCAAATTGAAATTGTCATATTATTCATAATATGCCCAAATTTGGAACAAAGTTGTTGAAATATGATGTTGAAAGTCTTGTAATTAAGGGTTTCAATGAGTTTCCATCATCTTCCAAAAATGCAAGTAACTTAAAGAGTATTTTTGATTTTGTTGGTGAAGAATACTCTTTTATGTTAAGACATGTTCCAACATGCTGGCTTTCACTTTTCAATGATGCTGATAGATTGTTAAAGAATTGGACAGCAATCAAAACCTATTTCATTCAGCAAGGAGAGGAAAATACTGATTGTATCATTTGGACATTCATCAGGGACCAAAAAAATGAAATACTAACTGAAAACGAATTATCATACACAGAATGTTAAATCTATTTTGTACACAATTACATGAATTTGATTTTTACATCTGTAAAATTCTTGGAACAAAAAGATACAAGCCCAACTAAATTGTATAACATAATTAATGACTTGCTAAAAAATTTAGAATGCTGAAAAAAAGATTTTTTTTGCTATAAAGTAAAGCAAAATTTACCAAAGTTTGAAAGAACTCAGCAAAGGGAATTCATGAGTGAAGCAGTGAAAGTCTATGAGCGATCTATCACATATTTAAAAAGATGGTTTGACTTTGAAAATTCTAAATTTAAGAGTTTTCAAATTTTCAGTTTAAAATCCGAGATTTCATTTGATGATTTAGTAAATGCAGTTCAGGATATAAACCTTACCCACATAATCAATTGTGATCTGCTTTATGATGAATTTGTGGTTTTGAGAGAGGTAAGAGAGTATTTAGTAAGTCTAAATCTACCAGTGGATAAAATGTGGGTGGAATTACAAAAAAAAATCAAATTCCACTGAGATTTAAAAAAAATTATAGAATTTATCTTATCAGTCCAGATAAGCAACGCAAGTGCCAAAAGAGTTTTTTCACTCATGAAAAACTTATGGACAAATGAACGAAATAAATTAAAAATAGAGTCTGTAAAAGCAGAGCTTCAGATAAAATTTAACTTTAACAAAACTTGTCAAGAGTTTTTGAGGTTGTACAAAAACAACCAGAACTTTTAGAATGTGTAAAATCAAATAAAAAATATAAATTTAAGTTCTGACTTTATTGTAATTGAAAACTGATTTTATGTTAATAAGCATATAATATGTTAATCAGTTACTATATGTGATTCCTTATGTGGCAATACTTTGTAGAGAGAATATTATTATTTAAAATAAATATTATTTTTTTGTTGTTGAAGACTAAAATTAATGTAATTATATTGCTAATAGTCTGAAGATCCATACATTGTAAATAATTATTAAAGAAGAATTTAAATAATAAATGCTTAGCAATTTATTTTGTTTTTTAGTCAATAGAAATTATCTGTTCCACTAGCTTGTATTGTGTTGAGTTTTTACTATTGTATTTATATAATGTTAATTAATAGATTTATTTAAAATTATATTTTATAGTTTTTTGTCTAATAACTAAAAAACTGAGTTATTCGGGCATGTTTAGCGACGGCAATAGATATTATTTTTTATGTCCCGACTTTTATTACTTGAAAGGTTTAAATGTCCCAACTTTTCTTGCTGGAAAGGTGACAACCCTAGTCTTTGTTGACTTTTTACTGGGGTCTTTTGGGTTCACACCAGTAAATCTCTAGATGACTCTCTCTGGGTCAGACCCTGCCCTTGCAGTGAGTGCGGTGTCCTAAATCCTCATAATTGTCATCGTTCGAGTTCAGTGAATGACAAGGATGGAGAGTACGGAGAAAAGTGACTCCGTTGCCTTTCTTTTCACTAAGAGAAAGGAAAGAAAGGGCTGTTTCACTTACAAAAACATAAAAAATAAGGAAATGTCAATCACTCGAGTCCGTACAGATTCAATCAATCTTCTTTTAACGTTCAAAAGGTGTTCTTCTCAAATGGCTGGTGAAAGACAGCTTTACTCTGGGTTGTTTATTGTTGCACATCCTCTAACTCCATATTATTTTCAGTCACTTGTCTTCAGTTATTCAGTGTTAGTGGTCGAAGATGGATCTCCTCGTTCTTGTACTTCGGACTTGGCATTGACATTCAAGGGTTTATACTTTTACACCAAGACATACCAATATAATATATTGCCGTGAATGTAACGCTATTTAAAATTTAGTGAGATCGCTAATTTTAGAATGACATTTCTGAAAAAAAATCCTAAACGTTTTATACCAAGTTAAAGCAAACAGATAACCGTGTTCTGCGATCATGCTTTATAAGTTACTGATATTGTTCTATTTCATTATCGACATGTCAGCCCGCGCATCATTTACCTAAGAATTTTTCTAAACCGCTGAACATAGATGTTATTTTTCGTTCCAATTCAGTGAAAGTAAAGCAATATGTCCGGACCAACATAGTATATAAATTAGTTATTACCTTTTATTTTACAACAATCATATTTATATTGGTTGGTATTTTTCATGAAAATAAGGAAGAGCTAAGAAATTATACGTGGTGAACACAAGTGACTACTTTCAATTTCATGAAATTAAGGATAATCTCTTTAAGCTAAAGATTCACGAGAACTGCCCTTTTGGAGTTTGGTGTGATGGCAAGAGCTAGATCCTATCAGCAGGTCAGCAAATCATTTCTGACGGAATTTTTACGTAGTGGTAAGTGTATAATTTTTATATTACATTGAGTTCTATTAATATTCACACTTATTATCATAGGAATACAAATATTGCAAAATTGTGCACTCATGAGTAAAGCATCGAGTTACAGCTGCTTTTGCTTTTCGGTTAATTCGCTTACATCCATACCATATGGCTCACTCTGAAAAATATTCTGTAGTTTGATAGAAATAAGTAAGTTAAGTTTGTTATGATGAGTCATTCCTTCAGCTAATTTTTGATACTGTTTATCATATATGCTAAAATAGATATTCGTTAAGCGAGTATTCATTCTACGGAATATTACCGTTTGTTAATTTTACATTTCATCTGAGTTAATCAGATCGATACTTGAATATAAGTAATAAGATTGTGCAACTAATTAAAAGTTTATTTGAAATGAAATATACTATACTTGTTGGAGTTTGAATGGAATTATGAAAAAATAACATTTAAATTATTATTTTTTTAAGGCCCAACAAATCGAGCAAGATGAATAGCAAAAGAAGTAACATCTCGGACTATTTTGAAAAAGCCATGGCAAAGAAAATTAAACTAGGAAATTCTCAAGAAACAATTAATTCTGAAGAAAAGGAGCTTGAAAGTGACATTGAAATAAATGTTGATGAAGGTGAGGAAGTTTGTTCAAGTTCAGAAAGTGAAATTGAGGAATGTGATCTCGATAAGTTGAATTTAATGCTGAATTCCGATTGCGATGACGATGATGGCATGACCAGTGCTACTGTGGATATAAAGTTCACAAAAATTCCTGGACAGCGAGATCTGTCGCAGGTTGTGATTGACAGACCTATACAGCCAAAACTGTCAGTTTTTCCAAATCGGAAATACAGAGCACGCTGGGGAAGTTTCAACGCAATTTGGTACACAAAATTTTCGTGGTTAGAATATAATGTGTAAGACGATGCTGCGTATTGCTTCCCGTGTCGCTTTTTTTCCATTGCTGTGGATTCGAACACTCCGTTTGTATATGTAGGGTTCAGAAATTGGAAGAAAGCCATGGAAAAAGACACTGGGCTTCAGCAACATGGTATGAGCGAAACCTCCTGGGAGATGCACAAAGAAATGGTGTCCAATAAGAAAGCTTCTATTACGTCCATGTTGAATCATTCCCATTTTAGCCAAGTAAGTGAAAATAGGCAATATTTAAAGATTATTTATCAGGTTTTGAGATATACAGCCATTCAAAATATTGCTCAATGGGGAAGTAATGAATCTGACCTGAGTTTAAATAGAGGAAATTTTCTAGAAATTTTACAAATTTTGTCTGAACATTCTGATAATGTAAAAAGATTTTTTCTCAATGGTCCAAAAAATGTGAAATATACCAGTCCATCAGTTCAAAATAAAATTTTAAAAATAATGTCAGATGTAGCAATTAGACAAATAACCGATGAGATTAAAAAAGTAGAGTATTTTTCAATTATGGTGGACGAATCTAAAGATATCTCTAAAAGTGTTCAACTTTCGGTTGTTGAAAGATACTATTTAGATGGTACAGTGTTTGAAAGGTTCTTAGGCTATAAACAAGCCTAGTTTCTTAATGCAAGCAAGTATTAGCAAGTTGTGAAATAGATTAATCAAAATGTGTTTCAAAAACTTACGATGGCACAAGCGTTATGAATGGGAGATTAAATTTGCCTTTTATGTTGACCCCTCCCACAGTTAGGAGGCTAGCTACATCCCTGAGAAGATGACTTTGTGAACATTCATCTCCACAGAAGAACGTTCGGCACCTGCATTTTAAGCAGCTGAAGACAGGTCCTTCTTTGTGCCAATGTGCCTGTGGATTAAGTCTTTAATCCGATGTTGATATATCGTTCACTGAATCCTCGCATGTTGAAAGGGAAAAATAAGCATAAACTACCTGTTTTCTGGCATTCAAACAAGAAGATCTGGGTCACCGAAACAATTTTCATGGATTGGTTTCATAATTGTTTTGTTCATGAAGTCCAAAAATATTTAACTTAAAAAAATTGGCATTTAAACTTCTTCCCATTTCAGATAATGCACCTGGTCATCCGCAGAGTATTCAATTTGTAATTTGCACATCCAAACATCAAAGTTATCATTCTGCCCCCAAATACAACTTCACTTCTGCAACCCTTAAACCAAAGAGTGATTGCTGCATTCAAGAGCTACTATAATCATCACACATTCCGCTACATCTTAAATGAAATGGAACATGATCCCACTATGACTGTCACCGAATGCTGTAAAAATTATACCATTGCACATTGCATACAAAACATTAAAGAGTCAATTGAAGAGGTGAAACCTTTGACTATAAACGCATGTAGGGGAAAATTGTGGAAGGAGTCTCTCATTAACTTCGACAGATTACCTTCACTTGATGTAGAAGAGAAGATGATTGCAAGGATAGCATATTGGAGGGGAGGGGTTTGAGGATTTGCAACCAGAAGAGATAGTCACACAGTGGAGAGTTAACCGAAGAGGACCTTGATGAACTTGTTCAGTTTAATAATGAAAATGATGATGTGGTGGAGGATGTGACGACAAAGTCTAAGTTGAATTCTAAAACATTGACAGAGATAATGAAACAAGCATCTGAACTTATGGATACAGTGGATGATGTTGACCCAGTCATGGAATGAAGCATTAAATTTAAGAGAGGTATGGAAGATTTACTAAATCCCTATGGAGAGGTTTACAAAGACCTTCAAAAAAATTCAAAGCAAGTGCCAATCACATGCTATTTTAAGAGAAGCTCAAATGCTGTCTCCAAAAGTAGCACCACCAATGCTCAAAGTTCTTCTCATTCATCTTCTGAATCACCAATGGATGATCCACAAGAGGGAGCCTCGTCCAACTAACATTTCCAATGCTGAAATTATCATTATCATTAAAGGGACATCAACACCCTTATGAAAGGTATGAGCCATTATTTATTTATTATGAATGCATTAAATTGTAATTGAACTACCATATTTACTCAAATTATTCTTGCAATTTTTCCTTAAAATAGTGCAAATAAAACATTGGGTGCATTATTACATCAACCTCATATTTTTTCTTAATTCCACGTTAATATAATAGCTTTATATACTATTTTAAGTTGGAGGGAGTCACCTTTCTTCCCAAAATTTTGAAAGTGACCAGCTATTCATTGCACTACCTCTTAGATACCATTGCGCGTAGGCAAGAGGGAATCAGCAGGTTGTAAAAAAAATCCACGTTGAGAAGTAAAGATTCAAGTACTACAGGTTATGCTTATTAATACTAAATATAAGTTTAAAAAACGATAACAATGTTATTACTATATACCGTAAATACCCGTGTATAATGTACACCCTCATATAACGTGCAGGGGGCATTTCAGCCTCGTAATCTATGATTTTTCTATATACCCGCATATAGCGCAATTTTTTTTAGCGTTACCATTCCAGAATAAAGTAGATGGTGTCACATGGTCTAAAGCAATGATCAAATTATGGTATTTTATTGGTAACATAATGAAAGTGCGAAATGAAATTTTCGAATAACGTTCCAAAGGAACATCAGCTAACTTAATCATTACATACTCTGTTTACTTACAAGGTGATATTAGGACATACACAATAAATCGAATTATATTAATTTCATAATATGTCATATGACATTGTTTGAGCTAATAAAATGAAGGAATGACGATAATCCTATGTCGAAGTTTTTTACATGTTTTTGTCATGCCTGAGGTGGACGGGTTTGCCCAACCTTCAGTTTTACCCTTATTAGAACACTCTGGAGCACGTAAAAACAATAGCAAATAAACATAATTAACTACAGACTCTAAGAATCAAGAATAAATCACGTATGAATGCTGAGAGAAAAGCAGGGAATGATAACTTGAATTAGTTCTACAAGAAGAATCAACTCCCAGCATACTCAAAGGCATCAGCTGCCATGCTGCCATTGTTTCCAATTGTAAGTAGTACCAGTACCTCACCACCAGGCCGGGCGCTGGTGTAGGGTGACGTCATGTGTAAAATAGCTCATCATTATGCTAATAAAAGGAAAGGTGAGTTACAATGTAGCAAATCATATACAGTGAAATCCAAGAATACCTGGAATGAATTGTCCACGGATGTTATTATAAAAGGTTTTAAGAAATGTTGCATCAGTGATAGTTTAGATAATAGTGAAGATGATATGGTGTGGGAGGATGATGATGACAGCGCCATGGCAATGGAGGATACAAAAGATACCGAAGATGACGATTCTGATAACAACATCGAAGAAAAATGGTCAAATGACAAAGAATTTCTTGGCTTTTAAAATGAATAAATACTGAATTCATTCTTTTCATATCTAATTAATGTATGTTTATAGAATTAGTTAATAAATTTTTACTATTATCTATCTTACTTTTTGTAAAAATCACCAATAAAAATATGAGGATACCCAGGCAGTAATCATTGTGCCAAAATTGTGGAAATATGGGGTCAAATGAAAATAGGAAGATTATGTATCCTTGTATAACAAGCATCCTGATTTTTAACTCAAATATTTCGAAAAAAAAGTGCACATTATACACGGGTATTTACGGTAAACTGGAGGTATATGTTCCCCTAACCACACTTATCCCATAAGCCTTGAGTACCTATATTCACGGTTTCTATATTTGCAGTGTTTTTCAGGAATGTAACCCCTGCGAATATGGAGATACAGTAAGATATATGGGCCATCCTTTTGTGGTAATCCATATTAAAGATATTGTCAAAATGAAAATAAAAATTTAGTTACAAATACCACCAACCAAAAAAGCATTTTCTCACATTTATAATGCTGTTAAAAAGTTATGAATGAGTTTAAGAACATGACAATGTGAAATCTTACTTGAACCAATGTAAGGGCATTCCTTGCATGGCCTTCCCCAAGCTTGACCCATTGAGCAACAGCAAAGCATGCGAGTCTGCTCCTGAGACATAGGCTGAGTACAGACACCATTGCTGTAATGTAGAAAACACTGCTCCTTCCTCATATCCACACATTCCTCTAGGAAAAGGGAATAAATGATACTATGAAAATGTAATCAAAACATTTCAATAAAGGAAAACTCTGCATAAAATTTCATAAACAACATACATGTGAAAATTAAACCTATACTACATAAGACAGTACTAAATATAATTAAATTGATAAACTCTTACTTCCATTAGGCATCAGCATGTAACCATCTGGACAAATACAGTGATAGTTTCCATTGGTGTTGATGCAAGTACCAACTCCACAAATATCTTTACTTTCCACACATTCATTTACATCTGCCAAATAGTAATGAGAATTATTGACACTTTATCTTTTCTTAGAAATTTCACAATTTTATTGCATGTAATTACAAGACAATTGTCTCACTATTTACCAATACATGATGTGTGTAAGTTATCAAGTCGATATCCATCATTGCAGGAACACATGAAACTTCCAAAGGTGTTTGTGCAATGACCATTCTTACACAAATTCTCCATTTCCTCACATTCATTGATATCTTCCAACAGGACCTATAAATAGAGTTAAAAACCATAAAAAACTAACAAGTAAGAAGGAAAACAATTATGCTGCACTTAAACATAATTAAAATATAACACAAAAGTGAAATTTTTTTTATTCATAAATGTATTTGCAAATTGATAGAAATAATACAAATTGGTAACTAAATGAACAATCTTTTTACAAAAAACAGGAAAAATTAAAATAAGCTTACTTCCAATTGTAATAAAAATAATTTGTTACATTACTTAAATGTTTACCATGTAGGTATTAATTAAATGTGAAAATTAATAAATATATTCAACATTTAGATAAATAAAATACTAGATGAGAAAAACAATTCCACAAGAAAATATAATGTCAATGAAATACAGTAAAACTTTCCACAATGCAGGGATTACATTGTAGAAGGAAACCATATCGTGGGAATCTGTATTGGATGATCATTAAACCTATGGAAAAAATGGGGATAGTTTCTAAGATTAAAAAAATATACTCTAAAAATGATGTTTGACAAATAAAATGGTAATTTTGTTCATAATTTCTTGAAAACATTACATATAGCATGTGAATTAATGCTGCACAAAACTATGATGTTTACTCAGTAAAATAGTTACATTTAAGATTAAATGTTATGAAAATACTTGCCATTTAAGTCTACCCACTTCTTTCACCTAACAAATATTTTTATGCAATCTTCAAATAAGTCGAGGTCCCATACAATGAAAGTTTTGAAGAAAACATGGAAATAAATGTCTCAATAATGTGTAGCTTATTTGATGATTTGGAAATCCATAGGTTATTTCCAACGTTCACATGACATCTATGATGCTACTAATCACCATAATTGTAATGTATTGCTTTTTTTGTGTGTTTGAATGGAATTTCTGGGTAATCAACCTCTTGGATTATGATAGCCATAACTCCTTCCATACCAGATGTACACACAGAAGGGAGGAGAAAAACCTCCTGCCAGAATTAGCCTACTCTTTACAAAGAGCACTAAGGGGGCCAGCTGCTTAATGTCCCTTACAAAGGATGGAGTGCTGACTTGCACGGTCTTCTCAAACCACAAAAGTACAGAATGATTCCATGGTGAAAAATCCGACCTCTGCCAGATTTGAACCCTGGACCATAGTGTGGAAGACCAATGCTCTAGCCACTCTACCACTGCAAGTCACATTAAAATTGTCCCATTTTATTCAATAGAAGCCAAGATATGACGTTGTATGTATATTCACAAGGAAGGAATCACATACCTACAAAAAAAAGTATTTGCAAAATTTCAACTCTTTATAAAGAATAAGAAATACAATAAAAATATAATAAAATATATTATCAAGGCCAAAACTTCCTATTTTAAAATATATCAAGGTTTTTAAGATCAAATAATTTCCAGCGCAACAAAAAATAAATAAAGCTAGCAATGACGCTCGATGTACTAACACGCCGGATGGTGGCATGTGAAGTTTTTGCTCGACGTACTAACATGTCGGACAGCAGCTTGTGAAGTTTTTTCTCAACATAATGACACATCAGCCGGCGGTGAGGGGTTAATCACTACAAGTATAAGTTCATCTCCATAATCAAGAAAGGTATTGGTGGCTAGGGAAAACTATTTTAGAAAAACAATTATAATCAGTGCTTTTCTAGAGAGTGTGGTGATTTGACTCATACCAGAGCAGTAACAGAGTAAATGGAATATAATAAAGACAACTGCTAAAATCGAGTTGAAATGTGCAATTTTGTTTTTTTTTTACAATTTGGCTATTCAATGTCAAACCACATAAAAGCAAATCATGCCACTGCATTAGGAGTGGTTTGACATGTATTAGTGTACTGTGTAAAAGTGAATCTGAATTGTGGGAAGCTGAGTTTGAGGAAGAGTTAATCTATATGATTCAAAACTTCATATTTTAGAACATTCACATATCTTCCTTCAGGATTTGATTTTAACATGTTTTTCTAGTTACATGTCACTGATAACATTTGAATGATATAGAAATATGTAGTAGATATTTTACAAAATAGACATTGGATATACACACGAGAATATGACAAGTAGAGACAATGTGCGAATCATAAATTAAATAGTTCTCGCAAAATTTGGAAAATTTGATACGAGAAAGCTCATGTTAGTTAGCACTAACAATTACAAATACTCCATTTTAGTAGGTGATATTTAAATAAAATTTTTACAGTTATGGGATTTGGCCTGTAGCCAGTTCCTCCTGGACATAGTGCTTTGTGCTCTTCTGTATCTGGTTCCGGACAAATTTCACACCTTGGTCCCCATGCTTTTCCAATAGAACAGCAACATGTTGACTTTGTTATTGGTCTACCCATTTCATTAATACACCTCTTTCGACCCAATCTCTCTTCCACATCAAGAAAGCATCTCCCTTGACGTTGATCTGAGGAAATTTTTTAAAGTAATTCAGTTAGTTAAATAAAGGTTCATGATAAGATCAAATGAGTGAGAAGAATTTAATATAATTTTCACTCCATAAAATCCCTCAACCCAAAATGCACGATTTCATGAAAACCTATAACAATTGAAAGGTATTTGTTAAGTGATAAATATTAGTAGTAAAAAATAACAATGGCTGTATAAAGCTCAAAACTTTAATATGATTTCAACTTTTTTTAAAATTTGATGATTCTGAGAGTTCTCAAAGTATAATTAGTCTCATCCTCATAAAAGAGAAACCTGGACAAATCTAAACAAATGAATGATTCTATAAAATATCTTATGAGGGGGTAGTTTTTATGAATGATGATAAAAAATCAAACATAAATGCTTTGATTCATTCATAAATGCACATATGGAGAGGCTTTTGCATTTTGACATATGAATGATTGTCTTTTTCTGTATTTTAGAGAAATAAATATACTTTTGGTCACAAATGTTCAGAATCACAATAATTGTAATAATTTTTATTTATAAAACACTAACCAACACATGCATTTCCTGCAGGAACCAGTTCATAATTAGGTGGACACTGACAAATGAATTTTCCTTGTGTATTTATGCATGTTCCATACAAGCATGCCAATGGGCTTTCACATTCATTGATATCAGTGCAGTTTCCTGAAATGAAGAAATTATATAAGCTTTAAATTCAGTTCTGTCCATATTATAATCAAACAGAAAACCAGTAAGATGCTCAATATATATGTTTATAAAGAGGAATATTATTTACCTCCTGAGCCATCAAGTTGGTAACCTTCATTACACTCACATCGAAACATTCCAAATATATTTTCGCAGCGGCCAAAGACACAGAGATTGCTGAACATTTGACATTCATTAATATCTACAGCAAACAGAAAAATATATCATTGACATGTGAGTTGATTCCAACATTCTCAATCAATGAAAGGAGAAAGAAAAGATGATATACCTATACAAGCCTGCTCATTCCTTTCATTAGGATGCATGAATCCCATTTCACATTCGCACCTAAAGGATCCTGGATAATTGAGGCAGTGACCATTTTCACAAAGTTCAGGATTGTCTGAACACTCATCAATATCTAAACAGGAGTGACCATCACCTCTAAAACCTGAATCACAGACACACTATAAAGAAATAGTAAATGCTGTGATTAATATGACATGCTTAAATGATTTTTTCAAAAAGTATTGAAAATGTTATAACAGAACTTATCAAGGTAAAAATTATTTCTTATTCTTTTGTAAGCTTTCAGTATTCAACAGAATAAAATTGTTATTTTTAATTTTTTTTATGCTTCCATCAACAAAAATGATAGTGAGGTATTTAATTTTGTATATTTACACTTGCAATATATACTGTATTTTGCTGCATATAAGATGCAACCCAGTTTTTTAGAAGATTTTTCAGGAAAAAAGTATTTTGGTTCACCAAGGCATTTACGAAGGGCCACATCATGTATCATTTCCAGCCGTGATTAAGTCCGTATCTGGCAACATCTACAGAAAATATTTTGGTGTGATAACAGTTAAATATAACATTTTAGATAAACTTCATTTGTAAAATAAATAGGGATGATCTAAAACATAAATAATTTCTTTGAGACTTGTATAGCTAAATGTGCCCTGCATGAACTCGGCAGTCCTATTAATTAAAGCTGTCAGAGTATGCCGAACACATCACACATATAGATAGTACCCTTTACTGATAGTACTAACTTAAGCTTAAGTTCAAGATGATATTTTAATATAAGGGGATATATAATAAATGTAATGTATATGTAATACTGATACATTCTACTATCCATCACTTCCTCCTTTAGTTGTGGCCATTTAAGACCAACCTTACGAAGACTATGTTTCTCTTATCCCATCAGCTTCTGTTTTTCCTCGTTTTCTCCATTCACGAATCATTTTTTTCTATGGAAGGTGGACCAAAATCACGTGCTGCTACTTGATTTCCATACATTTTTTGCCTATTGAATTTCCTGAAGCTTATAACTAATAGCGTAAGCATATCTTTTCACTTTTGTAACCATTGCGATCTCAATACACATAACATTATTTATCCTAGATACGTCTAAAATATTTATGACATCTACACGAATTCTACTGTTTCGTGGCATTAATCACGGTATTTAACAGGCTCATTAGGAACTAAACCATTGCAAACATGCCAAAATTGTAATCACTATGAGCGGACATGTATTAAAGCGTAATAATGAAAATGTGTTCTCGGAATTTATGTTGCATAAGGTATTACTGTATATATTAACAAATTTTCCACTATTAATTATTAATAATGTATATTTAATTGTTTCTGGGATGAATGACTGCTAATTATTCCATTTTGGAGATGAGTGTGCTTGTTAGTGTCAATATTGAGAACAGTTATAATCTTACCTTCGGCGTATAAGACGCAGGCTGATTTTGAGGGCATTTTCTGGAAAAAGTGCATCTTATATGCCGAGAAATACAGTAATATCTTTCTTAAACAAAAGAGATCTTCATCAACAGCACAATGCCTTACATAAAGAACATTTTGTCTTACACCTACATGTTTTCCTATTAAAAAATTCCAGAACTACAAATTTTTTTAATAAATAATTATACTATTAATCAAGTTAATGCTGATTCTTATAATAAATAGAGTTTATTTATCTACATTTTTCAGTCATGAAAATTCTCCCATATAAATTCAAATATAAAATCATCATACGAGAAATTTACCTTAAAAGATCCTTCAGTATTAACACATTGAGCATTTTCATCACAGCCACCATTATTAATTAAGCATTCATTTACATCCCTGCAGGTAATTCCATTTCCAGTGAAACCCTTTAAGCAGCGACAGTCATAGGAACCCTGCAATTAAAGAATTATTATTTCCAATGTCCTAAAGAAAACACATGAAGCCTGATTACTCAACTTCTTATGGTAAAAGAACAAATTATAACCTGTGTATTCAAGCATTCAGCATTTGGATCACAATTATGTATATCTAGTTGACATTCATCTTCATCTGTACAACCATGACCTTCTTCTGGTTTCACAGAATATCCATCTTCACAGCGGCAAATAAATGAACCCAATGTGTTGTCACATTCACCATTTTGACAAATACGAGGATCCATTTCACATTCATCAACATCTAGAATAGGAGTTAAGAGAATATATTCTTTTAGTTGAATAAATACTTTATCTGGATATAGATCAAATAAATGCTACAATAATATGAAAGTATTCATCTTCTAAAAGCCAAAATTACTGAATTATTTTAATAAATAACACTTTAAACTCAATTACATGGCAATTCTAAAATAGTTATAGTTTTATTTAGTGAAATTTACAGTATATGCTGTAGAAAATTTGGATTTGGCTTTGTATGGAAAAACAGTCACTTAAAAAATAAAATAAAATGCAATTCAAATAAATATGAAATTATACAAATGCTTCAATATGAGATATAATTTTATATGGACTAAGAATAAACATAAAATTAAAAGTTTATACCAAAAGCATGATTTCTCACAATAAAATCATTTAATCAACTTGAAAATTCATTTCATATTCATAATTCTTAAATATAAAGGAGAGATTTCAAAAGTTTACCTAAACAAGTATTGCCTTCTGGAGCTGCAAGCAAACCATCAGTACATTTGCATGTGAAGCTGCCAGGAGTATTTGTACATTTACCTCCATTGCACGCTCTGGGATTTTCTTTGCATTCATTAACATCAGTACAGGTCCTCCCATCCAGAAGTAACATATATCCTGTACTGCAATAGGAAAATACCTTGTTGCATGATGTTATGCATAAATGTAATAAAGAAAAAATAGCCTTACATTAGGCATATTTGCTAAATATTTGGTAGAATGTGAAATATGTATCTAAATGACCTAACTGAAATTAATATGACAGTTTCAGTTCATTATAAGCACTATATTGATATAAATCTTCAACATTAACAGTTTAAACATTTATTGTTTTGACATTCAGGGCTTTGATTATTTCTGAGGAGTTCTTGTGTACACTGATTTAACATTTGTGACATAAACTAGACTATTTGCAGATTTAACCTGCTGTATCATGCATAAGCTGTTGCTTTCAGTATGTGAATAGAAGAGTTGTTTTATTTTCTTAAGATACTCATGTGCATGTGTATATTTTTGTCTCTTCATATTTTTTTTTAGTGTGAAAACAACCATATTTTAGGTGAAATTTATATTTTTATCTTTCATTCAGCTTGCGGTCTTTCTGTCCATATGTTTAGATAAAAACTTTATAAATATTATTTCATATATCGCCTGAGTATTTATCTGCATTTATCATAATTTTATTTTAAATAATCTCACTTCAATGAAATAAATGAAAATGAAAAGGTATATTACTAACCTACATGCGCAGGAGAAGCTACCAGGTGTGTTCACACACACATCATCACAACCCCCATTGCTAACTTGACACTCATCCACATCTGGAAAGGAAAGACTAAGATAATAAAAATTGGAAAATAAAAGTGTGAAAGATATCGGAAAAATTTCGTTCGGTGACAGCAATTCAGCTAAAACGAAATTTTTATACCTTCACAGTGAGATTTTTGACCAGTTTGTTGATATCCATCATTGCAAACACATTGGTATGTTCCCATCATGTTTTCACAAACTCCGTTAGAGCAAATTCCACTTGTCCTTGAACACTCATCAATATCTGAAATAAATATTGTTTTCATATAAAAATTTTATTCTAAGCACTGGATGTTATGTGGACATCAAGACAGCAGGAAAATAATGTCATAATCCTTGTTATTATAAAATGACCACCTTAAGGATGAGATATGACTTGATGGGGATGTAAATGAGCATGATAAAATACCTTTGCAAGTTTTCATATTTGGAGCCAATTCATGCCCAGGAGGGCATTCACACCGGAAGCTACCAGGGGTGTTAATGCATGTGCCTCCTCGACAAATACCAGGTATGCGGATGCACTCATCAATATCTGTAATTGGAATTGAAAAAAATATTGTTTAGTATTACAGCTGTTATTATATTCTAGCAGATTTATTTTTATGGCATTAGCTAACACAAGATATTTTAAAAGAAATTTAGTTTGATAAAATGTGTATGAATGAAGTAAAATGTTTTAAAATGTAAACAAAAAAATATAAAAACCCTTTCAAAAGGATAACATTATCAGATTTAAAAAATTAACACATCCCAAAGAAAGTTTTCTGAATTCAAGTCAACTAATGCATTTCAAAATTTGACAAAAAGAAAGAAAAATAATTTATATTAATAACTTATACCAAAATACTTGTTTTAAATGAGCCAACAGCTCTAAAATAATGTGCATATTCTGTTATAATTTCATTACTTCTTACCCATGCACACCTGCATCATCATGGTACTCTCATAACCTTCATTGCAGTCACAAATGAAATTTCCAGGAGTATTCCGACAGATTCCATCACCACATACTCCATGCATTATATTGCATTCATCAATGTCTGCAAAGAAAGGAAAAACAAGTAAATGATATGACCACAAAAGTCAACTACATGCTTCCAGAAAGTTCACATAAATAAAAAGAAATTATGAATAATTAGGATTCCTGATTTTCTATAAAATATTTAATACATGCATAGCAAAGATAGGTAATAGAAATGAAAAAAGTTTTACTAAATCTTGCAAAAGATTCCTGCGTTAATAAATTTAAGTCATCACATACCATGCATAGATACATATATAAGTAATATAGCATGCATTTTTAATTTAATGAATTGTATTTTAAACAAATAATGATAAAAACTTTTACCAAATGAGTGACATTGTTGGATGTGTCACTAGGTACCTAAATTACCCAGTTGCATTGATATTCAACTGTTATATGACTTATTAAAAAACTAGAATAAAATAATTATACATGATTTTTATCTCTTTAAAAATTAACTTTAATGTTTTAAAGTCTTAATTTAATTTTAAAAACATAGAAAGCAATGCCCATTTAGTCCTTTGCAGTAAAACTTGTGTAAAATCGCTAAGGTTTACAGATGAAAAAATAGCAGTTCAAAATAGGAAAGAATCAAAAATAACTATAATTATCACACAAAAAAGTTTTATGATCTGATTTGTCAGGAACATTACATAGGTTTTGGGCATAGGCCATATTCTAATGTGCAGTGAACATAAACCAAACTTATTCACTCAAAATGCAGTAATTTCTATGATTTTGCTTAATTTATAACACTTCTTTTAACAGTTATTAGTAGAAAAACTTACTTACCAATACAGGCCACGCCATCCTCATCCAAGGCATAACCCTGATTACACCTACAAGAAAAACTTCCCAATGTATTCTTGCAGCGACCATTCTCGCACATACCAGTAAATACTGTGCACTCATTCACATCCTTTCGTTCCACAATACCAAAACCCTTAGGACAGAGTTCAGCATAAGCATCTGTGCCAACACGTGGGCATGCTTCACAGGTTCTTTCATCCCCTGAACCTGCTAAACCAGCACCACCCCAACCTTTGCCAAGTGTGCAACAACAAATAGCCTTGCTATGAAAACCTCCAAGAGGTGAACGACAGACACCATGACGATGTTCCAAAAAGCACATTTCCTCTCGATTGTCGAGGCAACGTGTCCGTGTGATATCAAGCACCAATCCTGGTGGACAAGCACACATGAAAGAACCTTCTGTGTTGACACAAGTTCCACCTCCTTTGCAAATTGCAGGGTCTAGGTCACACTCATTCACATCTGTGCATGTCTTCCCATCCACCTGTTAGAAGAAGACAAATGGTAAGAGAAATTAAACCAACAATTTTTAAATTCATATTAGATTTAGAATTAATAAGTTATTAAATTAAATAAAAAACATCTACATTAAAAATTATTAAAAGTTAATAAAGCTTCTCCAAAAATAATAATAAAAAAGAATTATTTATATGAAATTTCTATATGTTAATGCAAATATTTCATACATTAATCTTGATTATTTAATGTTATCAAAGGGTATAGTTTTTTCTTGGAATTGAATAATATTAGGTTAGCTGCTTCTTACTAGAAGGCCAGACAATATTTAAAAAAGAAAAAATTCATAAAGTGTGAACAACAGAAAATCTTAATTAAATCTATAGAAAATTTAATCTGACAACTTACCTTTGCATATCCTGTATTGCAATCACATTCATGTGGATTGCAAAGTTCACAAGGACTTCCCCATGATAAACCAATAGAACAGCAACATTCTGATCGAAGGGTTAATCTAGCCAAATTGTTTTCACAACGACCATCCACCAACCTGGTCCAGCAAGATCCTCTGCGGTTATCTAAGGCACATAGTTAACATTGAATGATTAGCAATGAGAAAATTTAGAAAAGAAACTTTGAAAGAAAAATATTTTTTCAAGAGATATACCTTGTATCCAAAGTAGTTGGGGCAATTAAAACGAGTATCTCATTACAAATTTATTTTTCACAAAAATAGTTTCTATTATGAGTTGGTAATATTCTGAATACATAAACTTGACTGTATGGGCCTTCACATGATGGTATTCCATCTTTATTTTTTTTAAATAATTTTTACAATATCACAAATTTAATTTACAAAACTCATGACCTGGGTTTTGATGCTTAGCGTCATTATCAGGTGACAAAGGGGTGAAAAACATGCTATATTGGAGAGGGCCCATACAGTCAAATTTGTGTTAAAAGTCAGTACCGTAAACTTTGTCAAAATGTGCATTGCATCATTGAATATTTATTTCAACAGTTCACTGGATTTGGTGGAAAAAAATTCAACATTGATCCTTCCCCCACACAGCTAAACTATTGGCCATCGTTAATCAGCATGAGACCACATACCCTCCCTTCCCCACCTCTAGCATCGTCCTCATCCCTTCTTCACATGACTGCCTTAACCTCCCCCCCCTGTGGCCCTCTATGAAAAAAGGTTGGACAACTCTGATGTAAATATATTCTTTCATACTCCCTCATCATTATATATGGACTTGAAAAAAATTCCACCTCTATGACTAAGCAATTATTTCAGTATTTTTCTATATTTTGTTATTTTTAGAAATCAAACACTATAAAATTTTAAAAATTAATAAGGTTTTACCAGCAGCATTGGATCATTGGCAGAATGTTTTCAATTATACCTACTTTGGGAGGTCACATGACCCAGGACACTCAACCTCCTCTGAAACCCTCAATATAACCAGGCAGCATTGTACATTGCATTGCTAATAATTTTGATCATTTTTTATCTGATAGATTCATATTTTTTATTAATTTTTCTCATTGCACATATACTTGACCTCTTTTAAAGATGATATCCTTTGTAAAAGAGAACAATTGGAGAATTAAGTATAGCACTAACCTATGCAAATTCTTCCAGTATTATCCAAAATAGATCCTGGGCCACATTCGCATTCATATGATCCACGTGTGTTGATACAACGGCCATCCACGCATGCTTCACTGCCAAGGGCCCTGCACTCATCAATGTCCTCACAAACATGATTGTAGGAATTAAGCTGTGTTCCAGTAGGGCAGATACACTAATAAATCACAAAAATAATGATTAACAAATGAAAGTGAAACATAATAGGCCTAAGAAAATTTTCTATTCATAATAATATAGAACTGAGAGCAATAATATTTCTTTACCTGAAAGCTTCCAGGAGTGTTCTTACATTGGCCTCCACTACAGACCAATTCCTCCATTTCACATTCATTTATGTCACTGCAGATCTTCCCAGTGCTGTCAACTTGATATCCAGGATTACATATGCATCTGTATGTGCCAATTAGATTTTCACATGCTCCATTTTGGCAGATGTTTGAATTTTGAGCACATTCATTGATATCTGAAAGGTTGGAGGAAAGTATTACTGAAGCCTTTCTCAAACTTCAAACATAAATTGAATCATAAATAAAATTTTATTGATAAACAAAAATAAATTTTTATTAAACAATTTCAGGAATAAATTATGTTGAAAAATGGTATCCTCCTATTATTTATCTTTAAAACAATATTTTGAAAAATAATTTTCCAAAGTAAATTTAAGCATCTACTTTAGTAGATTAACTGAAGTATATATTTTTATATAACAAGTATCTTGGTTATTAGCAAGAAACTGCGAAAGATTATGAAGAGCATGTCCACAATAATTGATTTTTCAATATACCCAAAATGCCTGGTAGAGTTATACAGAGTCACTTATTTATCTTAATTGATTCTATCATTAATACAAATAATTAGCAATAAAAATCAGGAATTATTAAAAACAATTCTGCACCAACAACTCTTGGATTTCATGACTAAAATTTTATTACCGTCTCCATTGTATGTCATTCCTGGTCCATGAGGGCACAATGCATCAAAATCTGATGATCCTAATACTGGACATGCTTGACATGGAGTGCCCCATCCCATTGGTTGACCCAAAATAACAGTGCAACAACAACAACTAGATTTTGATACCGGTGTTGATGCAGGGTTTGAACATTGACCATCTTTATACTGAGCATAACATAAATCTCTTCTTGAATCTGTAAAGTGAAAGAATTAAAGGTAAATGTATTTTATATATAAATATATTAATAAAATGTTTTTGCTGTACTTTAAAGTGCAAATATTCATCTGATTAGCAACAATACTAATTTTCAGTATGGGAATCCATCTAAAATAAACATACATAATATCAATTTGATAAAACAACACTTCATTTGATTATAGTTACTCAGATTATCTTCTTAGGGAATTGTGTAATGCACATTCTTTTTCAGTCTAAACCATTATTAAATACTAGTGTATTGTCCATCATATGACAGATAAATAATAATATTCCCTCCCTCCCTCTCACCGTCCCACTCTCCCTCTGTCTCCCTCCCTCCCTCTCTCAGCCTCTCTTTTCTCCCCCCTCTTTCATTCCTTCCTGTCCCAATCCATAGCTCTCTTTTTCTCCATCTCTTTATCTCTTTCCTACCACCCTTTTCTAATTCTATACTTACCTTACTCTCTATGTACCTTCCATTCTATATCCCTTCCTTTCTATCTCCCTCCCCACATCCCCCTCTCTCTTGCTCTACATCTATATAGTTGTTTAGATAAGCAAAAGAATCCAAATTAAATCCCAGTTCCATTAGGATTAAGTAATGTCACAAAGATTCCTATGATAATTTAAGGAAATCTGTGTACTCGTATATATTACATGTATGCGGGTTGAGACAACAATTGATTCTCAAAGTTTAACAATGACATGGTCGGCAAGACAACATTCCATTTAAAAGCAGATACTTTCCCAAAATATGTGATTTAATTGTTTAATAATAAGTTTATTTGCCCAGAAAGACATTACAAAATAATGCATAGAACATGTCAAAATATCTTAAAAAGAAAACAATAGTTACATAAGTATCTCAAATAACAAACATTAAATCACTAATATTATAAAGACATTTAGTCACTAGGAGCTCATGAACATGCTTCTTAAATGACTGAAATGTGCTTGCTTCTTTGATTGCAGCCGGCAGAGCATTATAGAATTTAATACATCTTGCTTTTGGTCCTTGGGAGCAAATTTTTGAGTTTTGTTGTATAACATGGAGATCATTAATTCTTCTTGTGTTGTAAACATGGAAATTACTATTTTTCTCATAGTTTTGCCTTACATACAGCACCGAATTATAAATATAAATAGAAGGAACAGTCAAGAGTCCTAATTTTTTAAAAGGGGCTGGCAGTGTGCTCTGAATGGTGCATTGCACATTGACCTGACAAACTTTTTCTGGATCTTGAAAACCTCATTTAATTGGGTAGAGGAGTCCCAGAGGACAATGCCATAGGCAAAACGTGAATAAAAATAACCAAAGCAAACTTTTTTAATACCTCAATACTGAGTGAGTGTTTCAGGACAGATAGGATATAATATGCCGAGTTTAGCTTTTTACATAAATTGTCAGTATGATAAGACAATTTCAAAAGAGGGTCAATATAGACACCTAGAAATTTCAATTCCTTAGTGGAACTCATCACATGTTGGTCAAGACAGGAATATAAGTTATGGCACCACTTCTGTGAGGTGGAGAAGAACACAGCCAGGGTTTTACTCTCATTTAAAGTGAGTCTATTGCCCTTACACCACTCAGACATCACCTGCAAAACCTCACTGCTACTGTCAACTAGTGTTTTGTCAATGGCATTAGTAACTAAAGCATTCACGTCACCTGCATACATAATAACATTATTGCAAACTTTACTCATAATGTTCTCATTAATGAAAATGAGAAAGAGGACAGGGCCTAAAATAGACCCCTGTTGCACACCAGAGAGTACCAGACTAGGGTCAGAGAAATATTTTCTGCCCTTCTTAAATATGTAGACAATTTGCTGATGGCTTGTTAGGTAAGATTTTACCCAGTTGTTGGCCACACCTAGCCTCACACATTTAGCCAATAAGACATCGTGATCGACAGAATCAAAGGCTTTATATGAGAGATTTCAAATGGTAGGCAGAAAAAGATGAATAGAATAAGAAACTTCATTAATTTTCCTAAAACATAGTTTAAATTTGACTATCGTACGTCAATATTTTCTAATTTTAATTTCCAAAAGAATAAAAGCCTACACCTTAAAAAGTCACTTTTTACGTGTTATCTTACAGGAAATGTAAATCGTCCCCATGGAGTCGATCCCGGGTCTCTTTTGTTTTTTTTTCGTCATTTAATTTTTATATTTAAATCAAACATTCCTGCGAAATTTCAACCTTCCACCTAATCGGGAAGTTTGTTAAAACGCGTTAAAAAGTGCCATTGATGACATCAGCATTACACAGAACTGGAAAACTATATGTGAAATAGTTCCATCAAAAACTTAACTCAAGGATATACCGTATTTACTCGAATCCAAGACGACCCTGAATCTAAGACGAACCCCCCTCTTAGCAGACTGTCAAAACAGAAAAAAGGATCTTTTATAAATAATACTCAATGTTTGTCTGTCCGTCCGTCGCCCTTTTTATCTCTTGAACAGGTTGTCATAGAGCAATAACGTAAACGCCATTTTGTTTCTGCCAACTAGGAGACCCCGGGAAAACTATTTTCGTTAACAGAAGTGTCCCAAGTTTGACTCCTGGAGATGATTATATTTTCCCATAAGTCTACACAACATTTACGATTTCTCAAGGTCCAAGATTTCTTTCCTTCATTCATCAAAATACGTAAATATGGACCGAATTTCTCCGTTTTTGCCTTATTCGACGGCTAAAACTATAAAATATCTTATTCTTGCAATTTTTAGATGTGACACGGAAGAATGTATCAGAAATACGAATTTATTTTCGAAATTTTATGGCTTTTTCATACTCTTTCCGGGTGCTGCCAAGGTGACTCGCATTGTTGCCGCCGGTTCATTTAGCGTGTATTAAGCCTTCAAATAAACGAAAGAATTGCGTTATTCGCTTCGCGTCATCTATGAAGCATCAAAACTATTGTTGTAGCAACGTCAAATTAATAATTGCAGAGAATTACTATTCAGTAAACTGCGTGTGGACTATGGGTATTTTTAACGATTGACTAAAAGAAAAACTCTTTCTATATTTCAATACTGGAATATTACCTTTTTCGTAAGTAAAATCATTATATTCTACATATTTAATGTCTATTAACGCAAATAGGTCAAACGCATCAGTTTAAAATTTTATGATAAGGAGAATATGACTTATTATTAAGAAACTAGCATCTTTGCGTGGATTAAGCATTAAATTTAAGGCAATTTTCATTCTTCCTCTTTTTATATCTTCCTCTCTCCCATCCTCATCCCTCCCTCTATTGCTGTACGCAGATGTGAGGTGGCTGTCGCGTAAGAATTTTTGAACTTCGTATAGAAATCGCTTTTTAAAAATTCCTTTTCATGTATCCAGTCTCATAACAAACGTTTCATGGCTGCAGAAGCTAGCATACTTGGCAGATATTTTTAGAAAGATCTCAAATTGAACCTCTATGCAAAACAAAAGTTTTACAGTTTTTACTGCAAAATACAAAAAAATTCGATACTACAAAAACTCGATTTCTTGGCAGCGTGCGTGAAGGAGAAGAACTTCGAGAATTTTTCTACACTCCAGCAGTTTCCAGTGGAGACAAAGTGCAAATTAGATTGCAATGCCCTGAGTGACATTGTCCAGCATCTCCGTGATTTAAGTTTTATTTTTTTTGGAGTATTTCTCCCCACCTGTCGAGGATTTCAGTTGGGGGCAAAAAGCGTTTTTATTGGTAAGTAAACCAGAAAGTATCTCTGTGACGGCTTATGAGAGTCCCATTGACATTGAAACAGAATTTTGAACCGCAACAAAAATACAACAAAATCTCGCTGATAAACTTTCGGGGTTGTTTCACCTATGAATATCCACATTTATCCAAAGTTGCGGTTTACAAATTTCTGCCTTTCTCAACTACATACTGAGGCTGAATTTTCTAGGCGCACTGCCACCAAAAATAAGTGCCGCAATCGACTGAATACTGCACCAAATGCGAGAATTCAGCTCTCCCTCAACATTCGACGACTTGAGACGAGAAAAAAACAGAAACACCCGACGCACTGACCGTAGGTATGTAGTAATGCTCTTGTTTAATTTTTGAAACACGTTTGCTTTATTTGTCCGAGGATCCGTGAAAAGCTTTCGGTGCGAAAAGGGATCTACGGCTGAAAAAGTTTGGAAAACACTGTATTAAAGCATTCAAAGCACCCTTTCCTTACGTACATAGTGTAGGTATTGAGATAAAATATCGAAGTTTAACAATGACACGGTCGGCAAGGCAACATATCGTTAAAAAGTTTAAATTTTTCCAATAAATATGATTTAAACGTAGAACTTGAGAGATTTCGTATCGAAGGCAAAAAGTGACGATAAGAATAAGAAACGTTATTTATTTTTCTTTAAAACGGTTTAGGTCCGAGGATTGTAGGTTAACTCTTTCTAATTTTAATTTGCGAAAGCGTAAAAGCCTACAAGTCGAAAAATCAACTTTTACGTGTTATCATATGGAAAAGAGAAATTATCTCCTGGAGTCGAACCCGGGTCTTTTTGGGAATTTATTTTCGTAATCGGCTTTTACTATAAGAATCAAAGATGCCTACCAAATTTCACCAAATTTCAATCTTCTACCTACTCGGAAAATTTGTTAAAAATAGCATTACATTCAGTAATAAATATTTCATATTAGTCGAGCGTGACCGGATTTCTTAGTTAATTATTTAAAGAGACTAGCCCGTCAATATATTGCGGGTATGTGTAGATTATGTATTAAAATTAAGGTACTTCCCATTCTTCCTCCTTTTCTCTCTGTCTGAAGGGTTAAATGTAAGAAGGAACTACATAGTCTCAATTTCGCCCTAATAAAGTCGTCTGTCTCCCTGTCATTCTCATCCCTCTCTCTCCCCCTATTCTCTCTCTCCCTCCTATTTTCCCTTTCTTTTCCTTCATCCGATTCGCCATCCCTCTCTTGAGAAAAAAACAATTTTTAAAGGCATTTTTAAACATTAATACTGTATTAATTGAAATCCGGATCGTAAGCCTGCAACGAAAAATTTAAATAGATACAAAAATATTATCTCATGTTTCATTTGTTTAAAAAACGTCGATTAAACGCGTAATCCTACTTCCTACAGTTCTAGGACAACTCGTCGCAGTCAGTTTGTCGCGCGACAATTCGACGCAGAAAAAATTTGTTGCGCATAAATTCGTCGCAGGAAACTTGTTGCGCGTCAATAAATCGCACGACCAACTCATCGCGCGTCAATTCATCGTGAGACATGACTGGTGTACGACAGGGGGAGACACTTTTCCACAACGAAACGTTTCTTTATATTTATATAATACCAGAATGAATAGCAATTCTCTTTGCGAATTACGCAAGGCGAGACACTTGGGATGGTGTATGGCAGGGGGTGACTCCCAACCCACCAAGCGTATCCCCCTGCCGTACACCACTCATGGTGTCACGCGACGAATTTGTCGATCATGAATTGACGCGCGATGAGTTTGTCATGTGATGTATTGACGAACGACGAGTTTTCCGTGCGACGAATTGGCACGTGATGAATTGACCGCGATGTATTGACCGAGATCTATTGACCGTTTACGATTTCGTACTCGAATTTAAGATGCCCGCCGATATTTACAATCTGAAATTTGGAAAAAAACCTCGTCTTGAGTTCGGGTAAATATGGTAATAGCTAAAGAACTTAATAAAAGCTTTTCAGTGGCAAAATTCCAGTGATAAAAAATTATAAATAGCTATTCCTTACACAAGTGATTCCCACACTGGGGTCACAAAAGTTTTTCAGAGGGATTATAAAGATTGAATGTTTTTCTTTTATTCTTTAGGGACATAACAATAAGACCAGCTGTTTTAAAAGGGGATCACAGATACATGGTTTGGGAGCTGCTGGCCTACACCATTTAAGAGAAAATGCTTGCTCAAGTCTTTATTTTGCCATTTACATTTGAATAGGAAAAACATTAAAATAATAAATTCCACATGAGAATAAAGAGACATCTTTTAAATGAATACTGAAGGAAAACTATTTTACTTTCTCATAGATGTAGTATGTAGAGAAAGTATTGTAATCACAAAAAAATCTACTTCGAGATTTTAATGGAAAATAGCTGCTTATTGCAGCATTGCTTGCAGCATCAATAAAATATGTGCTTACTTCCACCCGGCATGGTAAATTAATGCAATGGAAATCATGAATACGGGTGGGTTTATTTTTAGAAATGTATTCCAAAATGCTACAGAGAACTTTTCAACTATCTCCAACGGTCCTGCATTTAAGGTTATACCAGTTCCATGTATGGCCAAGAGATGACTGTAATTAAAAATTCACGACCTAAATATTAGCTATCAAAATTTTTTGTTTGAATTACATTTTGCGACAAATGCTGCTATTTGATATTCGTACTTTTTTATTTTAATGTTTTTTATGACATTAATGTAATGCAATGGAAATCAAGAATGTGCATTGGTATACTTTTAGAAATGCATGTCAAAATACTACGGTGCTTCCTGATGGGGAACACTTAAACTGTCTCCGATGGTTCTGCATTTAAGGTTATACCAGAGATGTAGTGCATAAGGAAGTTTGTTTAATGTATATTGTACTGATTTTTTATAATCAAATCATCTCAAACAATTCATGATTCTAGAGTAATAGATATCGATGTGATATTCAGTCATGATAGACATCATTTTTGAGATAAAAATAATTGTGTGAAAAGGCAAAAATGAATAAGGAAGGAGAGAGTATGAATGAACATTGGGAAAATTAAAAGAAAAAATATTAATGCCAGGACTGTCATACTGATGCAAAGCAATTAGAAAAGCAATGGATTGTGAAGGATCCTTTAATCTTTCTCTGCTGAGCATGCAATATATGTGCCACTTAGTTCCGAGACTGCTTACAGAGGTTGTACTTGACTCCCATTTACAAAGGTTGTTTTTGACAGAGAGTTGGGAGTTTGGGATGAGAACACCCCAGAAGAATTATGCCATGACAGATGAGGTAAGAATGCACAAGGTAAAAGGTTTAAATAACGGAAGACCTCAGACAAACAGTACACTGATGCTTCTCTAGATCTAGACTCAAGCTCTCCCATCTGCTTTCACACCATAATCCCGAGATGGAGCTCCTAACCTATAATGCTCTCCTGTTATTTTTTTCTTCCATTTTCTTCAATCTGTGTTTTGTGAGCTGTCTTATTCAGTCATCCAACTATATTCAGTCATCCAACTAGAGCAGTAGTAGGCTAAGGTAAGTGAAATTTTTGTAATAATAATATTTTTCGTAATACTTTATCAACTTGTTTCTCTCTAAAAACAGAAGCATGCAATTCTTCATTTTTTACTATGAAGGGCTTTTTATTTGAATATTTTATTATCAGTAGTTCATGATATATGCAATTTTCCAGAAAACGAACAAAAATAAATAACCCAAAATATATCTGGTATTTAAAGGTTAAAGGATAACCATTCAGAGGACAGGACAGGTCAAAAGTCATAAGTAGTTGATGATCTTTCTTACCCAAACAACTTCTTCCATCAGGCCCAATGTTGAAGCCAGGCAAACAGTCGCACTTAAAATTACCAGGAGTATTTGTGCATTTTCCATGCTGACATGGACTGCTGACACATTCATCAATATCTGAAATGAGAAAAATTGCCAATTACATTTAAAATTTTCATAAGTCTTCTGATACAGAACTATCACTAATGTTTTTGCTCTGCCATAATGTTATGGTATTAGCAAATAGCAATTCTTTTCTCTACTCACCTATGCATTTCTTCCGATCGGGTGACAGCCTATATCCAGAGTCGCAGACACATCTAAAAGAGCCATCTATGTTGACACATCTCCCATTTTCACACATCCCTGTCTCAGCACATTCATCCATATCCACACAGAAAGCTCCATCCAAAGAAGCTGTGAATCCAGGCTGACATGTACAGCGATATGATCCAGGTATATTATCACACCGTCCATTGAGACAAATCCTAGGATTCTCATAACATTCATCCACATCTAAAACAAGAAAAATATAAATATGACATTGATTAAAAATTGACCAATAAAATCAATTTTTGTATTGGTCATTTACCTGAATTAAATAATCAAAGCTGGCAGTTAACTCACCTATACAAGAGTGACCAGTAGCGGATAAAATATAGCCAGGTTTACATTGACATTTAAATGAACCATCCATATTTATGCATAATCCATTTGCACACATTCCTGTTTCAATGCATTCGTCATGGTCTGAAAATAAAGAGTAATCAAAAAATAATTTTTTTCTGAACAAAGTTCTCTTAAAAGCCCTTTCTCTCCTAATATATTATATAGCATTTGACTTTTGGAAATTAAAAATAGCAATCACTGCTATAGTGTTACTTTTAAAATGAAATAAGTTAGGTATACTAACTTAAATAAAATATAAAATTGGTGAAAAAATTAACTACGCTTTGTATTTTACTGGCAGAATACTCATTTTAAGAGAAATTTGAAATGTATGAGTATTTTAGGTAAAGGTTTTAATAATGCACGCATGGCCCATTAGTCCCAATCGTTTGTGATAAAGAAAAGCTACAAAAGAAAAGTAAGTTTTTAAATGGTTTTTGACCACTCTAAATACAACCATCTCAATAAATATTTCTTAACTTACTTTTAAAATTTTACTTGGATTTTTTTGTTTTAGATTTATTATAACCTATTTGGATTTATGGGCCACCCAGTAAAAAAGGCAGTTTAAACTTCAAGATCCACATAATAAACTGAATTTAGAATTTTTCAATAATTAATTTATCAAAAAGTTATTCTGAATATGATAAATACTTGCATATAAGACATCTATAAAAAATTTTGAGTTTCAAAATGGATACTTTCTATACAAAAGTAGTATGTATATCCAAATTTTTTTGCAGTTTTTTCTCCCACAAGAAACAAAAATTCAAGGACAAAAAATGTAGATACATAAATTGCAAGAATTTAATTCTTAGTATCATAAAATTATACCTAGCTATTTTAATAAAAATCCAAAATTATATACCAATCGAACTGTAGATATTTTAATTGACAGTAGTTTTAAAATTAGAAAGCATATACTCTATATAAGCATAAAAATAAATTAAAAACCATGCAGGACTGGGACTTAAGTCATAAAATCAGGAAAAATAAAATGAATTGAAGTCCTGTACATATGCTCTATACCAGTGGTTCTTAGGGAAAAATTCGCCTTGGCTGTGCCTGCGGTCAACTGCCATGTTTTGGTGGCTGCATTGTAAATTTAGGGTCTAACGTAAGTGATATTTGGTATTCTATGTAAGATACCTAAGAAATTTAACGAGATAAAATAACAATAACAAATATTAATTATAAAAAATGTGACATCACAGTATCCATAGCAGTCTGCATACTAATTATTCATACGTTTATAATATAATTTTGCTAATGGTTGCATCAAAATTTTCTGGTGGCTACAGATGAGAATCACTGCTCTATACATAGAGTTTTCTTATAATTTGAGACCAAAAACCTCACTGGGCACTATATACAGGTACATCCTGTATGCAGGTATTTACGAGTCTGATCAAAAAGTTCTAAGACACAATGTATTACAAAAGAAGAGTTGAAGGTAATGGGCCAAAATGCTGAGTCAGCATAGACAATGATGTATTACATGCAGGAGTGGTGCCATTTCCCCCTCCACAAAACCAGTTCTGAACAGAGCATTGTCAAGTTGACACATGTCTTTGACCTCAGTCACAGTCGTAATGGATACAAATGAAAGGCAATGTGTGTGCATCAAGTTTTGTGTGAAGAATGGGAAAAACGGAGCAGAAACTCTCCAAATGTGAAGAACTGCTTATGGCGATGCTTGTTTATGCAAGCCAGTTGTTTATCAATGGATAAACCGTTGAAGACAACCCATGTTCAGGCCGTCCGTCAACTTCACGCAGTGATGAAATGGTTGCTAAAGTGAATGAAAAAAATTGTTCAGATAAACGATTAACCATTAGAGGAATCACCAAAGAACTGGAGATATCATACAGATCATGTCAGGTGATTTTGACTGATAATCTTGGCATGCGTTGAGTGTCTGCAAAATTTGTCCCAAAACTGTTGAGTGATGACCAGAAACTTTGCCGTCAAGAAGTGTGTGCAAGGACATAAAAATGAGGGTGGAAATAGACATTAATTTTAATCTGATTTTTTTCTATTTCCTAAAACGAAAATGAAGCCAAAAGGACGAAGATTTGAGGACATTCCAGCTATTCAACAGAATGTGACATCAGAACTCGACAACCTCAAAGTTGAAGACTTCCAGCGATGCTTTCAGAAGTGGCAGAAATATTCCCTTTTCCCCTTCCATCTCCCTCGCTCTCTCTCCTTACTCTACTCTCAAAAATGTAGTGATCTCTCTCAGCATGATATAGGTAGATGCAAATCTTACATACAAAATGAATATTTATCTGTTAAATATTATGCTAGACAACTTTTATAAGGTCAAAATTATTTTAACACTCTAGAACATACTATAATGTATAAATTATAAATTTTTTAATTTTTCAGTCCATATTCAAATATTTTTTCATTAATTAAACTTTATAAATGTTATTCTTATGTTTTTAGTCAAAAATTAAAAACTTACTCAGCTTTCGCCAAAAATGTACTCAAAATATTTTTATAAATTCCGCAATCTCTATATCTGGCTTGGGAACCCTCATTAACACAATATCAGTGAACAATAGAATATTTATTTGTTTGTTACCTTCATATTGTTTAACACAACCAAGGTATTGTTTAAACTTCAAAATACCATAGAAATTTTGTGAATTTGTGAATAGATGTGATGTCTAATTAGCATCCCAGTCAATTGTAAGAAATTACACGAAACTGGCAGCAATGCAAATCACCTTAATGACAAAAGATTTTCACATAAAATTAAGTCAGATTGTCACGTTAAAAACTAATTTGAGGACTGATTCAACACGTAGGTATTCAAAATTTGATGGCAAGAAAATGAAAGTTTGTTCTTTAAGGCATTCATTGTCTCAAGTCTTGAATTTCTACAATGATTTTAGGTAATTTTAATATGCAAATGATTAATGTGCTACACTCATCCCCTTATTAATCAAATGGGGAAAATAAATGCTCCTGTGATCAAACCCATGACTTCAATGTCGATGGTGAGTAGCTTAATATTTAAAAATAGTGCTGCCATGTAATTTCTGAAAGAAGGATTGAAAAAGAATGGGAAGTTTTTGAGTTATAAGCTTTTTTGTTATTCTCACAGTTGATCGGCCTGCTATCTTACAGCATGACCAGATTTCTTAGCTCATTATTTAAATAGATTTTATTGTCATTAAAATATAATGCAAAAATCCATACCAATACAAGATTTCCCATCTGAAGAAGTATCAAATCCTGGAGGACAAATGCATGTGAAGCTTCCAGGTGTGTTTATACATCTTCCTCCTTGGCAATAGCCTAATCCCAAACATTCATCTATATCTGTTAAGTTAAAATAAATTATATTAAAAAAATATCCTTGTTTCAAATATATTTTGATATTTATTTTTCAACACTAAGGATCTCTAAGTATAAAACTTAATGTTAAGTTTTAGGAGACAAAAAGTATTTTAACCAAAAAGAATGCAGTTTTTATTAAGACTTTTTATAAATAAAAATGCTTCACAGTATTAAAATTAAGTAATAAACCAGTCTATATTTACTTGCCTTCACATACTTCATTGTCCTTTTTTTCATATCCCGGGTGGCACTCACATCTGTAACCTTCGGGAGTATCGATGCAGCGTCCCCGACCACAAATTGTGGGACGGAGAGCACATTCATTCACTTGGGTTAAATTTCCAGGTTCCACACAAAGTTTTACATATGTATCTTTAAAATAAAGGATAGAGTTCATAAAAATCCAAACCTTCCTCAATTTATAGATATAATTTATTGATCTGTTAAATGACAAATGCATTTGAACAAATGCCAAAAAAATAAGCACAACTTCAGCATTTAAGTTGAATGATATGATCATAAATAATTTGTTTAAAATTATTTTATTCAAAGCTATTTCATGAACATGATTTGCAGTGAATTCATTAATTAATAAATGTAGTGTGCATAATGTTAATTACAGCATTATAATTTTATAAAAAGTTTATGACTACTAGGTAATGTACAAAGGTAAATATTACCAAACATGATTATATTAATATCCAAATGAAGAATATTACTTGGGCAGTTAAAACCAAAGAAAGTTTCAATGTACCTACGTATTGTATGGTCACCCTACTGTATATTATTAGAATTAAATGTTTTTGTTGGTGGGAGAATACTCAATAAACATGCCTTTAAAGATTACAATGCAACAATGATTGGTTAATCAAATAATTATTAAGTGGAATGATAGTGATACTTCCCTATAAAGAGCCAGCACTTATCTATCACTTTTTATAGTTAGATATATGAACTTACCGATACATGAAGATAAAAGTTAAAAAAGAAAATGCCTAAAATCAATTCAAATATTTTTAGTTGTTAAAAATAATTAAATTGTAGTTTCTTAATATTGACCTTCTCCTGGTGTAGGACAAATATCACAGTTGTCTCCCCAACCCTTTCCCATATTCATTCCACAACAACAGTCTTTCTTTGTAAGTCTCATAGGTAAACGTTGCCTGCATTGGCCATTACGTCCTATATAAGTGTAGCAATTTCCTTGACGTGTATCTGGAAAAAGAAGGTACAACGATTTTCAATTAATATTCAAATTTTTGAATCAACAACTATTTAATATCAGATATATAAATGAGATTTACCAATGCAACTTTTCCTGTCTGGATTTGGGATGAAACCAGGGTGGCATATGCAGTAATAAGAGCCATCGGTGTTCACACACTGGCCGTTTTCGCATAAGTCTTTACCTCCCTCACGACATTCATTTCTGTCCTCACATTGATTGGTATCAGGATTTCTTGTTTGCCCTTCAGGGCATTCACAACGGAATGATCCCACACTGTTTACACATGTTCCACCTTCACACAAACTCGGAATTGCTTCGCATTCATCGATATCTGAAAATGATATTAGACACAGATGTCAGTTAATCTGTGCTTGCCCAGTTCTGCAATATCAATTCCAGAAATATTCTCGAGAAAGATAAGATTGTTGCTCCAATAACACTTTTAATACTGCATGCTTAAATTAACATTTTACAGGTGTGTTAACAAATTGTGTGCAATGATTACCAACACAACTCAGTTCTAATTGGAATATTTTTTAAATAACTGAACCAAGTATTAATGCAATATTTGCATTATATTAGCTTACTATGTTATTTAATATGAAATATGCAAAAGATTATGATCAGGAAAATTATTTTACAGAAAATCTGCTGAGAAGCAAGGATTAATTGATGACAATAAAATAGTACTTATCTGTAATAAATTTCTTTAAGGGTAAACAGTCATCATAACTGTAAGATTACAAATAAATAATCACCGAATAAATAGTTTGAATAATGCGAAATTTTTCACAGAAACCTCATATAAAATGCTGTAGTAATTAAGCAATTATTGGATTTCTTTTCGAAAATTAATTTTGGTGTAAAAAGTTACAACAATAAATGTGATAAAATTTCCTGACATTCTGTGAAAATATTTTCTAAAATACAATATTAAATTTATAAAATTTGATTACATGAAAAGTGGCTCACTTTACTCTTAATTTTTTACTGATAATTACGACAGAATTGAATTTGTCCAAGCATTTAACCGGAATTTTAATTTAGTATACCCTCAATTACGTATGTCACATATTTGGTAAATTCCCTCTTTTCTTCGAAAAGATCGCGATAATAAATTTTTTACGACCACTTCCATTTTAGGCCTCGTTCCAGCGAGCGAGTCCCTCCAAAGTTAAAAAATCTTCTTTTTTGGCCCACCCACTAACCGACGCATTGTCCGCTGTGGATGTTCTTGAGGAAGCCTTCGTCGCATTCCAGTCGCGTGGGGCACTGCTCGCACGGGTGGCCCCATGCCCTCCCAACCGTGGCGCAACAGAGTTGCTTGGTGCACACGACTCCCGGCAGCTGCCCTTGACACATGTCATTTCGCACGCGTGTGAAGCAAGGCCCAGTCCTGTAGTCTGTTCCCCGTCGACGGCGGTCGAGGAGGAAGCGAAGAGGAGGCGAAGAGGAGAGGAAAAGACAGAGAGAAAGCAGGATGAATGAATTTGACTCAAGACGAAATTCCGAGACCCGAGATACGATCTCAAAAAAAAACAACTCGCAGATTAAAATGAATGGGTGGTTAAACGGCGCCTACAAATTGCTAATTTGCTCTCGTAAGAGAACGCGTGTAAAATGCTTTCAAAGAGCCTTTCTTGTGAATGATTCACGAGAATATTTTTTTCTTGACTTCCTCCGTTTTTGGAGTTTATGGCCGTAGCTGAAACGCCAAAACTGAAATTTATGTCACATTTAATTCACCGCGTTAGTCAACGATATTTTAAATGGAAAAAGCGTGAAAATGTGTGTTTCATACTTCCCATGAATAGTAGCTTTCTTTTTCAGCTTGGTGAGAAATTTGCATAACAAATCCGAATGACATTATCCAATTCTAAATAAATACGAACTTAAATAGCAATTTATTAAAAATAGCATCTTATAAGAGCCAAGCTGTAAAACAAAAGTAAGTAAATCTTGATTGACATTTAATTTACAATGCTATTTTAATGCGTCCAAAAATATCTTACTCTCAATATTCTGAAACTTGAACATCATTTTACTCGTTAGATATCTTGTGAAAAGTAGCCTAAAATGAAACATTTCGAGAAGGTTTTGTTTAAAGAAAACACATGTTCAATTACATCTGCAAAATAAATTCCGATATCAAACGTTAAAAAATGAAATTTATGAATGAAACTCTTTTAGACAACGGCGGAGAGTATTGATAACGCTATAAGAATTACTTCTCCGACATTTTTTACAAGACATAGACAAAGATATATATTTTGATTAACCAGTTTCATTCTTATTAGGAAAATTTTTAATTCTGTTAGATTAAATTACCCGATATTTTAATAAGCTAAGTCATTCCGTCTCATAACACCTGTTATGGTAAAGCCATCGCATAGCGTAGTTGGCATTGAATCGAATAACGCCTAAGTGTCGCTTACCTGCCTCGCACCGCCGTCCGGTGTAACCGTAGACGCATGCACACCTATCCGGACCAATGCAGCGTCCACCGTTCATGCACGGTTCTCGGCAGATCGCTGATCTCCAGCAGAGCAACGGAGCATAAAAAAAATAATTAACGAATTTATCATGATTAGCTTAAACTGTCGCTGAGATGAAAAAAGCATTGGTAAATATTGAAGCGAACTGTGCGATTTAACAATAAAGATTCTTTTAGATGGAATTATCCTGGCGATCTACATTTAATAAGTAAGTAAATATCAGAAATTTACATCATAACAGTTTTCAAAAGCTTAGTTATTATTTCCGTACGAATTATTGCAGCTGATGCGAATTTTTCATTTAAGGGTGGACCCTGATATTCAACGATTAATATTTAAAGTACGATACAACATCTTTCACCGACTGACTGCAATGAAGACACTTTTTAAAGTTGTATTATTGAAGATAAATTTGTAACACTGCATCAAAAATTTTTAAGGTATTATAAATAAATATGAATGTGGATCGATAAGCCCTTTTTTAAAGATGGTTAAAATTTTTATGAAAACTAATATCAAAATTTAAAAAGATTGTTGACATATTTTCTACCATAACGATTAATAAATACATTTCTTTTCAAGCACAGTTAAAACATCAATTTTATGTGGTACAATACCGTTTTAATTATTTTAGCATCCGAAAATACGTTTCTATTAAGTACTTCTTACTATCTGAATATTTTTTACTGAAATGAATGTCAGTTCAAGTCCGCCAAAGGAAAAGTTACCCTCCATTTACCAGTTGAGAGAAAGAGAGAGAATTCATTTTAATACAATGATCATAAAATAAAATAAAACCAATAAAACTTATCAATAGATGATTTTTAAATTAGAGAATCAAATACTGACAAATAATAAACGCTACTTTGAAGCTAAAATTCTTATCTGGTTTAATTAGCCGTTTTCTGGCTAAAAGAGTTTTCTTTACCATCAGTCCGAAATATGGCAATATGGAAAAAGTTAACTAGAACACCTATTAAACATTCCTTATCATTTCGCTAAAAGGCATTCAAGTTGATAAAATTTGGCAAATACTTCAACGGTACATGCAGAGCCATAAGTTAAATTGGTTTATATGAGAGTTAACATTTTATACTCACGTTCTCCACAGAATTCTCCTTGGTAGCCGTGTCGACAGACGCACTGCGAACCAACACAAGTTCCTCCGTTTAGACAGATTGCCTTACAGGACGGCCCAACTATATAAAAAGAAGGAAGATTGAATTTCAGTGTCACCATTAAGTAACAAATATGCTGATGAACTCACATATTTAGGTGAATTTATTACCATCAAAACATATCCGATTAATGGGATCTAAAACATTTGGTAAAATTACTTAGAATAATGATAGTATCTGGGGAATTTTAACGGGTTTATTGTCGAAACAATTAGGTTTAACCTAACTTAAAAATCAATTTCCATTTCAACCACGCGCGTGTTTATCTCACGTAAGTTTGCACAATAAAATCTCCTTCGACAATACAGGCGAGGTTGTGCCCTGAAAAGGGCCAGGGGCGGAGCCCATAGTACAGTCAAACCCCGATTTAGCGCCACCGTTTGTTCATCATTGACATTGGCGTTAAAGCGGGTGTATCGGTAAATTGATGTATATGCTTGCCCTATGTAATCATAAGATGGAAGTTCTGTTCACAACGATTCATGGGCGTTATGTGGGGGTTGCACTATATAGGAGGGCGCTAAATCGTGGTCTGACTGTATATGCGCCCGCCATTTCATAAGGGGAAAATTCCTCCCTCAAATCTGAAATTTGCCGTAAAATCGAATTTCAATGCAGTATTAATACATACCATTTTATTTGGATAAACAGTATGCATTGCAGCATTTATCTTTATCTGAACGGCATTTCTAGTAATATCTCCTATCCTTCCATGGATTAACTGCTTTAATATCATTCTTACCCCTTTATTCTCTTCTGTGCCGTCTATCGGTTGATAAATATTGATGTGAACATAGAGAGCCATGGATACGATCCGAATCGAAATAAATTGAGAAACGTCTCGATAATAGTTCCGGACTGTTTAACTTTTCAAAAATTTCACGCATGAAATTAATCTCACAAATGCCATTCTAGCCATTAAGTTTGGAAATTATTTTCCAATAATTAAGCAAGCGATATTTACCAGAAAAAGGGCAGGGTCTAATTAGAACTCTTCTTCAATTAGAACGTTTTCATCCCTAAGAAATAAAAATAACTTATATTTGTGTAAATTTATCTATTCCCATAATTTGGCCGTCTGCTCCCGAGCATTTAATGCACAAAGTCAGAAAACCAGACATTTTAAAACATTCCATTACAAAATCCGCGTAAGTTGCTGCAAATAAATTTACTTGAATTCGGCATGAAATCAGCGCAAAAAAATGTTCCTCTAACGAAAATTTAATCGCTAACAGATCGATGACGAGAAGTGAATTATCATCACACAGCCTGTATGTACTACTTTGGATGCGGAGATAAAGAATAAGTTTTGGTAAATAAATAAAACAGCATTATTCAATATTTTCATGTACTTGGGTTTTCCTTACTAAGTCTGAACTCCGTTTGCTAAACAGTAATCAAAATGCGTATTTATGTGCTGTCCAGAAACCGGAGAAATATAAAAATCCGGCAAGTTCCAAGATTTCCGGTTTTTGGACTTAATATTGTATTAGTATAGTTCGCATTAATGAACTACCTATCTATACCTTACGAATTCACGAAGTCTCGGTTTAGAGCGCATGAAACTGATTTATATTAAATAATGACATACATAAACACAAAAAATTGAATGCGATAGGAATTCATGACTAAGAAATTCAACATTTAATATATTTACTTACGATTTAAAAATCGATTTCCTAATCGATTCCTAACTTTCTAGATACAAGAAAAAAGCATTACGACGGAAAGGAATAAATCGAGGTGTTTCCTAAGGTAATGAGGCAATATTTTAACGAACACCTAGCGCAAGGTAATTTAAAATCTCAAATACATCACCAAAAGACAATGACAATGAAGAAATTGCAATAATGAGTCTTTGCCCACTCTATAAGATATGCATTTCAAAACAGCGCATCTATTTCTTTGACGACAGAATTGATAATAAGATTCATACCCTGAACGGCAATTACGTTTTGAGCCACTTGCCTTGTGGTTTACACTTAATACACCGGTTACGCATTGCAGACAAGCAAGGAAGGTAAACGTCTTACCTTCTGAAGACAGTCTTTGGGCATTATATTTTTTAAACGTTCTAAGTAAATAGGACCTCAAATTAACATTACTCTCAAAACGTATTTTAAGCTCTAGGTTATTTTATATCCGAAATAACGCAAACATAGTTTTTGCGTAGATTCATATTTACTAGAAGGAAAACAATGGAAAAATGTTCCCTTTTTTAGCCTCAAGGAGTATCTGATTGTTTATTCTATCGAGATGTTTTATTGCCTTTTTAATAAGATATATAAATGAACCGAGCTAAATCATAAAATTTATTATATTCCACCATCCCATAAATTATAACACTGAAATTACATTAATTTAAATTTGATGGACACGATAGGCGTACATTATCTATAATAATGTTTATTAATATAATATTGCATTCTATCAACGTTTCCTCAGCTAATAGCAATCTTAGAGGTAATTTGGTCACATATAATCAATCTCTTAGTAAGATAAAGGAAATTAGAAGACTTCATCGATGAAATCAAGTTCCACTTTATAGAATTTACTAGTCATAATCACAGAAAAACCTGATAATGCAACGATTGTAGAGAAACCGGTCGTACTATAATTAAAACCTTTTCGTGGAACTTCTAGAGTTATTTTTCTGTGGTTACAATTTAGAAGACAGTGCAACAATTCAGGACCGTTTAAACTAAATCTAAACTTTATTCCTGTATAACCTCTATATGAATCCAATGCGTAAAAATACACTAATCATCTCAGACAATCAGAATACAAAGTGAGCTTCTCCCTATTAAACATTTCACTTATAGTTTCCCTTAGAAGACATCTATTTAAACATCGACCATTGTTCAACTTCGTGTCGAACGTTTTGCATCTCTGCACATGCCGTCTTGGACCTCGCATCTAACAACCAATGAAGGCAACGGGGCAAAGAGGCACATTAAATAATTCAAACCCATTACATTTGAACTTGTCCCTCGCACTCGGTATTTCAAAAGGCAATGCGTGTTACACTCCTAGCGCTACCAAAGCTGCTCCATCAATTCATCTAATCTCCCGCTGTTTGTTCCGCGGGGCAGCCAAATTGACTCCTTTCTTTAACCGTTGCTCACACGCACACATGTACCATCAGCTTCACCACCACCAGCAAAAGAATGGGGAGAAGGAGAGGGTGCGGGTGGTCCCCTGAAAAACGAAGTGGGCATCACCAGACGTTTTTCGGTCACTCTCCACCTCCTCTCCTTCGGTAATTCTTCCTTCCTCCGGTAGATGTCTCATCACCAATTCACTTCCCACAGCGCCCTTAGTGGAGTGGTAAATTGATGTAAAAAACGAGCGTAGGGGAAAAACAATCGAGGATGGACATGCGGGTCCCGCGGCCTATGGTGGAGGAAGGTGGAGGGAGAGTGGAAAAACGGAGTGGAGAGAGAGTGTGGCGAGTGGCCGACTATGACCTTCTCATATTTGGGAGGGAAGCTGAAGGATGTGTCTGTATGGGACCTCACTTCCCACTTCTCCGCTAGCCTCTGCCCCTTCCCCTTTAGAAAAAGATGCTTTAATTGCTCCAAATTGGCCCGCACCCTCGTTCGCGTCTCTGTTTTGGGACCGGCCAAGGGTGTAACCGGGCATGGCCAGCGGGTGATTTAGCGCTTTGAAACCAACCAAAAGATACAAGCGAAGACGAAAAGAGAAATCTCCGGGCGTAACAGGGAACAGCTAAATACAATACTCGTCAAAAGATACGAGGAACATGCAAATGCTTTATTCTACAACATTTTCCATTGATTTTATATTTTTGAAGAGTCCAGGAAATCTCGCCAAATATTCTTTTAAGTTTTTGGAAATGATATTGGGAACATGAAACGTATTTTCGCGGATTTATCTTTAATGAATAATCTTTAAATGTTCGGTATCATAGTGCAAGCATGTCGTATAAAGAGAAATTTAATTTTGAAAAGGATTTAAATAAAATGCATAATAATAAGCACTAATATCACTGTATTAAGGGAGTTTACAAAATATTTACATCCAATAGCCATAAAAAGACGATCTAGACAATTCTTTATTCGAAAGATAAGAAACATAATGAATTTTTATGATAGAATCTATAAACACAAATAGAATTTGAAATTTCAACTAGATTATTATAACATAGGAAGAAAATGAAAAAATATATTTCCACTATAATTGCTAATAATAGAAATGAAAAATTAGCTTTTAAATGACAGCTACGAATCCAGAAGTCAAAGTAACACGCCTAAATAAAGAATAGAGTAATACAAAGTAAGGTAAAAAATCTTTTTACAAATGATACAATTTTATGGCGATGTTCCGCAAAATTTCCTCAAATCTCTAGAAGCACCATCAATTCGGACAAGATAACAAAACAAAAAAATTACGACGCATCTTCCTGGTGCAAGTACGAGGAATTGCTTGCGATTTTAGGAAGACATGACAGAATCCACTTCATTCCGAGAAAAGCGTATTTTGTCACGCCAAAACATTTACTCCTCTCAGTAAACGCGTTAAGATTGGGGTCAAAAGCTTAGCAAGTTTCCCGGTTAGCTCAACAACGCGAGGAAACTCGGAGCGCTCCAAAGGATAAATCTTTCGTCCGATGTGTGGCAGAAAGGATACGATGTTGGAAGACATTTTGAAATCCAATGTCAATAAAGCATGCCGAGAAGATATTTCATATGGGATAGTTGATAGGGAGCAACGACCCCGACAAAAAAATAAAAGGCTCGGCCGAAGGGTTTCTTATGCGGAATGCTCGTAAAGAGAGGGGAAGAAAGAGATGAATTACTGTCTAGGGAAAGATAACAAATGGAGAGGGCTAGGGCGAAGTGGAAGAAGATCGAGAAATTGTTGTGAGGGAGGAGTATGAAGGAAAGAGACGGGGAAAGAGTATTGAGAAAGTGAAACTTCGCGAGTTCAGCAATATAATCAGTTAATCAAGCTCAATTCTAATCAGAGTGGACTAATCTAAGAGGGATTTGAGAACGCAAAAGAAACGATAAAGTCCAACCCGTTTGATTGTTTTACCCTAGAAATTACACATCAAAACATAATCACGGGCTGCTTGAAAAATATACTTAGTAGTAGTTAAAAACATTGAAGCCAAAAATATCACGTCTTCATTTATGGAGTCCCGTTGGGTTTTATTTTAGGTGAGGGTGTTTACTTAATCAGCACTCCTATCCTCGTTAACAAAGCCACCGCTTTCTACTAATAGATGTAAACGCTCTTCGTCGCAGAAAATAAATTAAATTCATTTTATCAAAAGAATAATTTTTACGCTGCAATATTCAACGGAAATGCTCCAAAAAATACTTAATAATCGATATAAAATTTTCTCGAATAAGAGTACATCGGAAGTGATTAAAATTTGAGAGACGTCTAATCGTAAAATTAATTACTTACATAAAATTGCAATTAATCGAATCGCTCATATTAAGTACCGAATTTCAGAATATCATTCTAAGATCTTAATAGTTACATGGAACGTCAAAAAGTCAGATATTTGAATGATTAAGGAAACATTTTTTAAAATCCTATAGGAAGCACTAAAAAAGTCCAGAATTATTTAAAATTAGGTTCATCTTTCTGTATAAGTTTCCGACATATTTAAACTTCGCAAAATGATTGGGAAATAATTCTAACATACGAAAATTTGCTAAATATAAACATATTGTTAATATGTTTTCATAAAATCCAGTACAAAACATTTAATAAAATTCTACTTCTCGGTTATGCGCATCTAGCAATCCCACGATTCACTGATATAGTCATTCGACAAAATAACTCATTATGAGAAGCAGATGTTGTTGTTTATTGATTGTGCGGATAAAAAAATATACCCGGATGACTCCGGCACCATAAAAAATGTGCCCACGGGCAAAGAGAAAGAGATGCTCGAGGAAGCGCCATTTAGGGAAAGACTTACAGCAGACGAGGACGGAGTAATTTTATACGTCTCTTTATCCTTAAGGGTTTTGAAAAAAAGGAACTTAACCATCTCCTCGCCTCCATATCCCCGTCCACCCACTCACCCTCTTCGACCATTTCGCCAGCCCCATTACATCCTTCCATCCATTCGGTAAAGCCGCAAAAGGACTCAATTCCTAACACGCCTTGGCAAGGCATAAACGCAATTAGACGCGTGAAGGGTGGCGGATTGCGGCAAGAGGAGAGGAAAAATAAAACACCCGGAGTAGGAAGGACGGGGAAAAATGAGCATCGGGAAAGAGAGAGAGAGAGAGAGAAGGGAAGGGGAAGTGAAGGAAGTCCTTAAAAAACCGTGGAAGATTCCTCTCCCCCACGGTTGTAAAAATAATGGTAATCGCTTGGATTTGGATGTGGGAGATGTCCTCTCTCATATGCTGCTGTGAGTTTGGAATGCGGCGTGGAAGAAAGAAGAGGATGCCGGGAAGGGTGGGAGAGGTACGGATGCAGAAAGGGTGACTAGGAAGAGACACGGAGGGTTAAAAGAAGGGGTACGAAGGGACGAGTAAGGAGTCGGAGGGTGCGGAGGATAGGGAGGAAGAGGAAGGTGGGGGTGGTTGGGAGAGGGAAGGAGGACGAAGGGGAGGAAACCGAAGGGGGCGTGGGCACATGGGATGCATCGTCTCGGTGGGATGAGGGTTAGGGTCTGAAAATAAGGAGGGGTGGGGGATGTGCAAGGGGAAGAGAATCCGAGCCTATGACTCCGCGTGCGTTGCCAAGAGTGGGAAGGGGATAGGTGCGTGGGCGACAGCGGGGAAAGTCATCCCATCGGAGAAACGAAGATTATCTTCTTCCTTTCGCTCCGAAAGGAATCGAAATGCTGGCACACCCTATATGGTCCCCGCTTTTTTTAACTCGTCGGTTCGTAAATGCAAGCTGATGGCGACAAAGGGGGCGTTGTTTCGGGAACAATCGAAAATGCTTTTTTCGATTCGTTTCGGATGGTAAAAGCACCGTGACTGATGGGTGGTCTATTGTTTCATCCGAAAGCACGAGGCACGAATCAGGAGCGTAATGCTGTCGTCGGGGTGGGCATGACTATCATTGTGAGAAGATGGTCGTAAGCGTAGAAAACATGCGATACGATAGCAACATTAATAGAGAGATGTCTGGACGTTGCTGATAATATAAAATGAAATCGTTATTTCAGCAATTCGTCTCCTTTTATAAATTTCACTATTTTACTCATTGACTTGGTGTTCGTGAGGGAAAGAAATTGAAGAATTAGGATGACCTACTTTGCGTGATTTCGTTGAAAAGTCAAGATCACTTAAAATCGTTCTTTTTTATATTATATTTTAATGGAAAATTCAATTTTGAATACAAATTTAATATCAAAATGTTTTTATTAATTAATAATTTGTGCATAGATCTGTATTTAAAACGCCTATTAAAAATGGCTGAGAATTTATTAATAACGATTTTAAACTGAAGGAACAAAACAAAGTAAATACGATAAATATACTAACTTAGCGAAGGAACGGCTACTAATTTTAATACTCTAGAAAGGCATTCGTTTTAGAAAAAATAAAAATCTAATTTAAAATGACGCCGCAACTAATTATGATATTGATTAATTTCCTATATTGATCGTAAAAACTCCGAATACACAAAGACTGGGCGTGTAATTTCCGCAGAATAAATATTTTCATTCGTATAGCGAAAACTATAATTTTAAACTGTTTTTTTAAATTTAAGATTTAGCTTTTTAGAGCCCCACATGAAAACTGGGATGTGTTTTTTGTTGATTAGAGCTGCTCAAAATTCAATAAAGACTTCAATAAAGCTTGTAGCAGACAGGAAGTATCATTTTTCGCCCCAACTACTATCACAAAAATCTGCCAGCTGAAAAAGGCTGAAAGGAAGTTGACTAAATGGTCTTCACTTAAAAATAATTGCTGAAACCCGCAACAGAATTTAAACACATCACATGGACTCGCCACGGTCATAAATACAAAGTTTTTTTAAAGGCTGCCTCACAGCAATAAAAGCGAAGAAAGCAACTGAAAAATTTAAGTCCAATTCCAACCAGGGCTTAAAATATCGTCCATAACTCCCGAAATGAGAAAATACTCCACGGCGGAGGAAAATCTGTATCGCTGGATAGCGTTCAAATGGCATTAAAAATTAAGTAAATAATTTTTACAGCAGTTAAATTTGACGATTCGTTTTAGAAATCATACTGTTTAGTTATATTTCTATTTGCTGACTTTCTGAAAGATAATCTATTCAGAATCAATAATCAGTTAATCTCGCTGAGAACAGTAACTTTATGGCTGAATTATTCAAGCACTTTACTTAACCATTTATGGGTATAGGAGGCATAAATCTTTTTTGCTCGTGGTTATAAATATATAGAGTTGTAGAGATATTTAGCTAATAATTACCTATATTTTGGCTTCAAGTTTTAGGCTTAATTTGTACAGAAAATATTTAGAAACTACTCGTATTACAAAAATTTCACCACCTATTAATTATAACAAAAGTAAATTGTTCTTGAATATGTAAAGATCTTTAAAAATAAATTAATTGTATAGATAAAATTCCGTTCCAGTTTGCTCAGATAATACGCAAATATAGTTATAAATTCATTAAGAATTAGAGAGGAAAGATTCACGAAAAATTGCCTCGTATTTGATGTTGACCGACATATCACATATTTGTTGTAAATTTCTAGGCGTTCTTTACAAAAAGTAAACAAAGAACGCCTTATGGTCCCGTCGTGTCCGTCCGTTTGCAGGTTTCGTCTGCGAAACTACTGGGCGGATGTTCATAAAATTTGGTATTTAGGACATAAGAGCAAAGAAAATAGGAAAATTATATAAATGGTTCACGTAGCCTAATCGGGAGTGCCACTTTACTGGGGACAAAAAAATGAGCTTTTCTTTATTTCTCGTAAAATATCACTTATAACGAAAAATGTTCAAACTAAATTTGTAGAATTAATCAAATAGCATATGTTTTGTTCATTTTATGGAAGGAGTAATCGATTTCAAAAAAATCAAACGATAAAGTTCACTTTGAACTTAGAAAAGATTCCCCGTATTTTTTAAATTGCTGTCAACGAAAATAATCTTCCTGGTAACTAAAGTAAACAATATCAGCTGTAAATACCTAATAAGTTTAATTTTCTTTCGTGCGCACGTAGCATTTAGTAAATGAAGGGAAATGGATTATGTACGACGAAGAAATGAACTTAAATACTTCTATTATCTTTACGTATACACAGCGTTTGTAAGAGAAAAGAAATGTGTAATTTACGACGAAGGAATGAACGGGAACATAAAGATTATATTACTAATATTCGAGGGAGATAATGTTTAAACAATTGTCGATTGTTTTATCAATTACAACCGATTAGGAAATAAATCGGTGAATCAAAAATTCTATATTTCTTTGGCATACCAGTTCTTAGACATTATACTAGGCCATTAACATTTATCTTTTTTAACATGATTGCATAAATCGTAAAGAACGCCTCTGCCTCGCATGTACGATATGCACGCATGATGTGCGCATCTTTCTTCTCTTGTTGTTTTAATTTTTGAGCATAAAATAATTTCATATTTTAAATGCGTATATAGCACGCGACAAAAAGTTTTCATTATTAATTATTGTTATTTTTGGTTACAGAGATTTTGTTATAAGAAAATGTCTTGCATTTAATAAATATTAAATTCACTATTTAATTTTTAAGGAAAAGCGGAAGTTAAAGTTTACCTTTGACCGTTACAAGAATTTATAGCCTAGATATTTTTATTATCTATAAATAAAAATTAGCTTTGTAGAATTCGTCCAATTTTAAAAAATTATAAATTCTTAATACCGTCCCATATGTTCCATTTGCATGCTCACAAAAATTCACTAGCCGCTAAATGCGTACAGTATTGCACGCTATACTATAATATAACGATATTATCCGAAAGTGCATTTAAAGAAAACTAACTAAAAAGCAACTTTGTACTAATTTGTCATAACTTCGTTTTTAGAGGAATCTTTAACTTAATAACGTTCCAAAATTCAACGCGTTTCTAAGAAATAATTAAGCTGTACGGAAAAATTTGTAAGCGACTTTAAAACTCCGTATGCTCGTTATAGGATTTCATGGCATGTCTATTCGAGCGAAACACATTCCCAAAATTAGGGAAGCTAAAAGGAGCGCAGGGGCTGGGAAAAAAAGGAAACGAGGGCTGGAGAACGCGGTCGGAGACACGAAGCTCTTATTTTAGGTGGTTGCGTGGCGTAGCTTAAGAGAGAACGTCAATTGTTAGTTCCTAAGGCGGTGACTGCAATTCATTCCATATCTGATAGCGCTGGTTTCTGTATGGACTGCTATTGGGGTAACTGCATTCAGGGACTTAACTCCAAAAATACGTTGACTAACTCAGAACTTGAGGAATTAATTTATCTATGAAGAATGTCATTGCACGTAACCCAGAATCAGAAAAGTTCGTGCTATCTTGTACAATGAATGTCAATGAATTAAGTCGATTACTTTTCATCTCTCATGTTTCAAAATGAAAAACGTCTAATACTTATTTTGTTCCTTTTTCTGATATAGTAGAATACGACAGTTGAGACGAAAAATGAGCTAATAAGATTCTCATTTCCTGTATTAGAAACGTTTTAAACTAACAATAAGATTTGCATTGTGATGATGTATGAATTCATTTAGGCGCTGCCTCTTTTCAATTTCAAAATCTAACAAAGCGCCCAGTAATTTTTGTCATAAAGTTTTCCATATATATACTGAATGCTCGCGGAGGCTATACTAGGGTGACCAGATTCTTAGGAAGCAATACCGGGACATATTCATATTTAATTTAAACACACATAATATAATGGTAATGATTGTTTTAACGTCAAAGGCTGTTTTGTTTGTCAGATCATACAAAATTTATTTTCGAAACATTCTTTCTACATGTGCATTATGCGCCTGAATCACAAACCAAAAGCTACACAATTTCTCCATCTCTGCTCTTATTTATTTATTTAGTTTCAAAAACAGCACAGAGGCGCCATTAGATTGAAACATATAACTGTAACAAATAATACTACATTAAAATAAATAACCATAATAAATACAATGAGACAATATTAACAGCAATTGAAATGATCATAACAAAACAGTGCCAGAAATTAGGGAAATGTAGGGTTACGTAGTAGGTAGTTGATTACTGAAAGAAGTGGGTGAGAAAATGTCAAGATTCGGAAGTGAAGCCAGTAAGGAATTATATGCAAACGGGAGGCGGTAAGAGACGGAAAGTCGAAATTTTGGTAAATGAAAAAGATTTTGAAGGCGAGTGGAGCGAGATGGAACATGGAGAGAAAAATAGGATGAAAGTAAAGGGGAGCGATAGAAACCATTGATGAGAGATGAAGGTAATTAAGATCGTTAATAAGTCGCCCATGAGAAAGGGAGGGGATGCTTAAAGAGGGTGCTCTACCCCGCGTGCGATGTCGAACAATGGCGTAGAAGAGCTTTAGTATAGAGTCAAGCCGTTTTATGTTTGAAGGAGCAGCAGTGAACCAAATAGGAGAGCAGTAATTTAGTATGGGAGCAACACAGCTATTAAAGAATGCCTTAAGAGCTAACGGATTGGAAATTCAACTGAATCTGTAGAGAACACCAAAAAAAAGACATCACTTTCGTAGAAATCTTCTCAATGTGTTGGAAAAAACTTAATTTAGCAACAAAAATCACTCCAAGATCTTCATGGGATTGAACTATAGGAATGGGTTTACCTAATAAACTGTATGAGGAAGGGAAAGGTGAGAATTTAAGGGCAAAGGACAAATGTTTGCTTTTAGAGGGATTTATTTTAAGTTTACACTTGGAGCACCGCTCAATGCCGAAAAATAGGAATACCACCGATCGTAACGAGATTTAATAAGCAATTTTTGTATTTTCCAATAAAATGTGATTCAGATTAAACACATTTATGAAATTTTTGTGTCGCGGAGATATTGTAAGACAGAAACAAAAAATCCGGGACAGATGGGTGTTTCGAAAAACTTTATCGGTACAACGGGACGTTAAGTCAAAATCCGGGACAATCCCGGAATTTCCGGGACGTCTGGTCACCCTAGGCTATACTGCTTTCAGAGTATAGCTCTCGTGCTTCATACTTATTGCCCGGTACATCGTCATATGCGAAGGATATTTCTCCGTTCTTAAATATTCTCGCTTTAATGCAAGCAAAACTTCTAACCTTAGTTTATGTTCCCAACCAAGCGAGAGAACCTCCAGTTCCCAGTCACATCTCAAACCCTTCACCAAAATTATCAAAATACATCAATTATAGATATGCATTATTCTTCAAAACATAAGCTTGTAAATATGTTAACCAAATGAACTTATTCCACAATTAAATTACCTAAGTCAGAAAAATATACACAAATAATAGAGGAAACATGTATTTAGTTCACTCCAGCTCAGAATATTCAATTCATGTAGAAATATTTTGGTCATATAAGATCAGAAGAGAAAATTTAGGCGCAAAAATGAACCAAGAAGTCAAATGAAATCAACCGTGATTTTAAAAATATATACATATATGGGATTAAAATTCTAGGTAGAAAAAGTGTGATAGATAGAGAACCGGCGAAGATAAATAATATTTCAATTACTCTACCCGAATGTTTTATTGGATTATATTTCACAAATAAATAGCATTAAGGTGCACACGAAGAGTAAAATCTCTTGAGAAGTAATAAGAAAAACGAAAAATTCATACGTGGGAAAACAAAAGACTTCTTAAAGCTCCTTGTATGTGACTGACGGCTGTCCGCGCATATTAATCGATCCGGAAATAGAAGATTCTCTTTATTTTTAGCCTCAGCGAAACGGCGTTAACTTATTCCGTAATAGTTCCTCGAAGCAGAAAAAGGCCCTTAAAAGACCGTAAAAGTTTGCAGAAACTCCTGACGAGCGTGGAGGTGACACTAAATAAACCGAAAGAAAAAATCTTCAGTACCACAACGCTTTGCAAAGCGAATTAATTTTTTCTTCTCCACTCGACGGAGTTTACGACTCTTGTCCGAAAAAATAAACAAGGAAAGCGCTCGTCGCGCGTCATCCCTTCTAAGCTCGTCTCGGTTTCTTTTATGAAGCCCTCACTCGCGGTGATAGGATTGTAGGTGTGACTGCTTGAAGAAAGAAGCGTAAGGAGCCGGCCACGAAATGATTCAGTGGCTTTTACGGCCCCATTTGGTTGCTAAGATGCGCGGAACAACGAAAAAACCGTTTCAAACGCTTCAACGGTTTTTATGGTTTCCCAAGCGCGCGACCCCTCCTTTGGGAAAAGGATAGGATATTCTCAGAGAGGGATTATACAGAAAGAGGATGCGTGAAGAAAGAGGAGACAACAAAGGAATCCCGCTTGGCCGATGGAAGGATTCTCTCACTCACTCCTCGCGTTGCACAACAAACGCGCATCAAAATGCATCAGGTGGCGCTTGGCAATGACTCTAATATCTTACGCTATTGCGTTTCTTTTGTTTAATGCCGCTCTTCCGAATAGTTGGAAATGAGCGCCTTACCTAACACTGAAAACGATGGCATCTATAAACAAGTAAGATGCTCTTGCTAAAACATGAGGTGGAAGCACGTTTTATTGAAAATTTTCAGAATTCTGGCTTGCCTCCAAGCCGTTAGAATGCAGATCCTCACTAGACATTCCAATCCGTGAAAATTAAACTTCTCTAGTTGCAGTAGTTTGGCTACAATACCATTTCAAAGTTTTGAATTTTCCAAATTTGAAGCCGCCTGGATGAAAATCCATGACCTATCTGAAAAATCCAATAGGTGAAAAATTCATAGGCTGATAAGAACTATTTAATTCAAAAAGAATTTTTAAACATTTCCTATAGTTTGGCTACAATACCATTTCAAAGTTTTGAATTTTCAGAATTTGAAGCCGCCTAGCTGAAAATCCAACCAACGGGAAATTCACAGGTTGATAATAGCTATCTAATTCAAAAAAGAAATTTCCAAATATCTCTTAAAACAAAAAATGAAAAAGAAATGAAAATATCGCGGAAGTTGTAAAAAACCTCAATTTAAAATGATAAGAGTTTTTTTAAAATCTTAATACCATGAGAATCGTTCTCAACCTGGAGAGGTTGCAACTGATTTTCAATATTACAGAACGATTCCCCCACCCCAATAATTTCCAACAGTCGTCCCTTTGGCATTACATATAATTTGCGCTCTGTCCTTTGTCCTGTAAACACGTGAGGATTTAGGGGATGCGAGGCCCCAAGCGATAGTGGTATTCGAGGCTCGCAACTCGCGATTTCTGAAAGCAAGCTGTTAAATTTTATTTAGGAAATCGGGATATCAACTCCTTAATAATTTATATGCATATACATTTACAGTATAGTGGGGGGCTTCTGAGGTCGATGGCCATCGCAGCTCAAAAGTCTTCGAATAAGAAATAATTATTTTCTCAATGATAGCCGTCAGTTGAGACTGGTTTTTGCCCATTATCATTTACGCTGACCTTCGTCATCATTTAGGATATATGACCGCTTATTAGTGTTGGGACTTTTCATACTCAATCTATATATTTCTTTTCGTTCTCGAACTAAGCTCCTGACTCTGTTACCACTCACTCTCAAGCGAGCACCATTATACTTTTGCGAAAAAAATAATGATCATAAATATTAAAAGCAAACCAATGTCAATGTCATTAGTAAAGTTCCCATATACGTTTGGAAAGAAAGCAACTGATCATATTAAATTAATGAATTTAAGAAACGCTGTTTAAGCATCGCAGAAGTGCACAACCAGGCTGCCGAAGAGCACAATCAAGCTGCCAAAGAGCACAGCGGTGCTCGCGAACACCAGGTTGGGAACTCCTGCCCTAGGCTGCGGCTACGCGGATCAGACCCGACCCGACCTCCAAATCCGACTCCAGACTTGTCGGGTGGAATCAAACGTACCGTTTTAGGTTTGAGTGGCTACACTGGCACCGACCGAAACTTAACTTTACCCGACTTCGCCAGACCACTTCAAACGGTCGGAAGGAACCAAACCAGTTTTATTTTTCGACAGACTTCGCCAGACTTTCTATCGCGCAGTTAAATTTTGAGATGGAATCCACGTTAATAAAAATAGTACTCGAGGAGCTAGAGACTTGACATTTGGCACGATTATAGGTTTTTGGTCACAATCAAACAAAAATTGAAAATTTCAAAATTGTTAATTTTTAGAGGTTGTTTTACCCCATGTGTACATTAAAGTTTAATAATTTTTATCTCAAAAACTATAAGTCATAGGAAAAAGCTTTTGAAAAATTTTTGTAGCAAATTCTATCCTCCTTATGAATAAATTTTTTAATCGATACCTTACAATCATATAAGGGCAAGGGAAGGCAATTGGCGATCAATTTACGATTATTGCAATTTAATAATTTTTATCTCGGAAACTATAAGTCGTAGATACAAGCTCTCGCGGACTTCATTGTAGCCAATGTTGTCCTCTATCTGAATAAAATGTTTAATCGATAAATAGATCATATAAGGGCTAGAGAAAGCAAAATAAAATATTCCTGATTCTTGGTGAAGTCATCACGCCAAGGTATCGTGTAGTTGCGGAAAACAAGCAAGCATCGCCCACTGCGCTTCTTAATGCGCATACAATGACTATTCGTTCTAAAGATAATTTTTCATTGAGGAGGTTCTCAATCCTAATTTTCCATTGCAAAATGCAAGCAACTTTATTAATCAATAATAAACCATTATTAATTTCCCCGGCTAGTTCCCCAATTTCACACGTTTTAAAATATTCACCCTCTATGCAATCACCATATTATGCACTCAAAACCGTCTATTAGTATTCCCCTAATCAAGGATGTCTTCAAATAAATACTCATCCCACTCGTCGTCAGACTTGAGGAGCTCATTATACAAAGGACAAAGTCGCTCGACTAGTCTGAACTACTTTCACGTCGGCCAGTCGGATCGAGTCTGGAGGCCGGGTCGGGTCTGATCCGCTTGCAGTGTAGCCGCTGCTAGTGATAAGAAATCGAAACGAAAGTATCGATACCTTAATCATATGATGTATCGAATGAAAAGTATAGATACCCCAAAAGTATCGGACCGAAAGTACCGATATTAGTAAGTATCGAATCGGAACAATTAAAATTTTTACATTAATTGAATATAAATAAAGGCACATACGTCTATGAGTATTCATCGAATCAAAACAAGCAAAAAATTACAATTATTAAACATGAGGAAATGCACATTCGTCTATGAGTAGGAATCAAATCAAAACAATTAAAAATATTATATTTATTGAAAAAATTAAGGTACATTCTTCAAAGTACAATAAAATCTACACCTCCCACTCCTCCTCTGTGCAATCTCCCAAAAACATGAGCTTTTCCAGGCGGTTTCCCATTATCCGATTCCTGGCTTTCGTTACGGTTGCCCCCGCCTTAGAAAAGAGACGTTCCGCAGGCACTGATGTGGCAGGAATTATCAAGTACGTTCGTGCGAGCTTGTAAAGATTGGGGAAAACACACTTCATTTCTTCCCAGGTCGTCAAAGGATCAGAGGAGAGAGGAGAAACTGGATTTGATAAATACAGACAGCTCATCTTCTCTTTCCTCATAGGTATTTGTTTTCTTTTTTTGCTAGCCATGGGCCAATACTTTGTGGTGGCTCCAAAAGTCATACTCGGATTCTGTATTCAGAGCAGAATCACTGTCTGTGTCACTGCTTGACGCCTCACTTCTAATCAAGGAACGGATATTAGATTGAGCCTTTGCACAAGCCTTGATATCAATAAAATGTATGCTTTTAAATCGCGGATCTAATAAATTGGATATAGCTAACAGATGAGACTGCGCAATATGAGCGAACCTGTGATTAATTTCGCTCAGCAGTGTTTCTTTTACCTGTCTAACAACGTCATTTTCCGCAGTAATTCCAATAGCTTGCAACTGTGCTTTTAAGCAATGGATAAGTGGAATCACTTTGCTCAGCGTTACAAATTTTCCCCCCGCAATCTCCTTGGTAATGTAATCCAATGGTTGAAGCAACTTCAACATATGTTTCACAGTGTCAAGATCAACGGAATTTAATGTTAATGGAGCCTTCGGGTTTTCAAGGAGAATCTAATGCACAAATTTTGACAAGGCAACGTATCTTTCTAACATATAATACACAGAATTCCATCTTGTGCTTACATCTAAAATCAACTTAAGAGGGGTTTTATTAACTTCTATCTGTTTAGCACGAAGCAAGTCACTATCTATAACACTTCTTCGAAAAAACTTCACAACCTGTCTTACCTAGCTAGTGATTTTTTGTACATTTTCCATATATGTTACCTTTTCTACCACCAAATGAAGCGTGTGTGCAAAACAGGGAAGGTGTTTTCCCTTGCCGAGAAACATGTTAACTGCACCAACAATATTAGAAGCATTATCAGTGACTGCAGATACTACTTTACTTTTGGGAGATAGAATACTTCGTGCAAACAGCTTCAAATTGCTCACAAATGTTGACTGATGTATGCCTCTCCGTGAGCTCCTTGGATGCAATGCATTTAGAAACAATGTCTGTGCCGTTCAAAAGATCTGCTGTTATACCCAGGAAACTACGGCATGACATCATTTCAGTCCAAATGTCCAAAGTAATTGCAACATTTCCCACACTAGGATCACTTATTTTGTCAGAATAAACCTTTATAATGACCTCGTACAGCTCATCAAGTCGTGATTTTAGTGTGTCAACGCTCGGGAGCTTGTGCAAATTCTGCCTCACTTTTGTTACTGCATGTACTCATTTGATTCGATACTGAGAAAAATATACCGATATCACTAGAAAATCGAAAGAAAAGAATCGAGTACAAAAGTACCAGGTATCAAAAGGAAAGTACCGATATTAGTAAAGTATCGATACTTTTTTCGTATCCCTAGCCGCTGCCCTAGGCGATCGTCTATATCGCCCGGCCCTATGTCCGCCATTACCTGTGAAGACCGTCTGTGATCCACTGGGCCCCGCGCGACTACTAGTGTTAGCAATATTTTTCAGTGGACGGAGTGATATCTATTTATAATTTGTTCAGAAAAGTTATTTTTAGTTTACAGTTGTTTGTAATCATCATAATATTTATTTAAAATTTCAATTATTTTTTGGCGCAACAAAACCATTTAAGATACATCTATTTTATTTATTTCCATGCGGCCCCTAAACAGCCGTAATCGTCCTTTTACAAGGGGCTCATTAACATAATAACAAGGACTATCACAAACATCCATGCCCTAGGTGAAGAAAAACCCACCTAGGCGGGATTCGAACCCGCGACCTTCGGATTGGCAGGCGAGGACGTTACCCTGCCACCACCCTGCCTTGGTTAACACCTGTTTGTTCATTGCAAACTCAATACAACGAAATTAGTTATGGAGGCGAATTTTGCAATTTATATTTACAAAAATAGGAACAGGTTTAGAATACAGTCGCTGAGAATAGTTTTTATAAATTTGCGATGCAATATATGTCCCAGTGATAAAAACAGAAAGACAAGAACCACCTCAAATTGCAGAAAGTTTACTTGTGGAAATCACAGAAAGGTTCTATTAATAAATAAATATCAAGTTTCTAAAAATCATATACAACGTAAATTACATATAAGGAAATTTCTGTGTTTCGATGATGTTTGTAACTATCACTTTCGCAAAGAAGGTTGGCGGAAAAGTTAAGCGCATCAGCGAATAAACGAGATTTCTCCGAATTTTCATTATCGATCGGCGGGATGCATCTTGCCGAAGATGGATCTCGCAAAGATTCCATCCTAAAAGTTCAAAGTCTGCAATTGTACGAAGAAATTAATTTTTCAACGAACTGAAAAAGGTTGACTGATATACAAGATATTTAGAAAAACAAAGAAAAATCAATAAAAATACTAGAATCGTAGACTCAAAAAAAAAATTTTCTTCGACTTTTGCTCGTTTGTTGAAAAATGACTCCGTAAAAGTTACAAAACAAACGAATATCCACAGATCGCACACAAATTTCCAGTAGATTTATGTGTCCAAAGACAACGATGAAGCCTCACAGACAACACCCGCGTTCAGAAACAGGAAAGATTATCTGCTAAGGTAGTTCAGTGGTAAAATATCCGCCCGGCAAGTGGAAGACCCGGGTTCGATTCCCGGTCATAGCAGAATATATTCTGTTTCAAAGTTATTCCCAAGTCAATTGCAGTTCATGTGATAAAATTTACATTGGACAATCTAGACGAAAACTGGAAACCCGGTTTAAAGAACACATAGCACACTACAGAAACAACAGAATAGACAAATCAAGCATTGCAACTCATATTTTTGACACTCACCATCCTATCACCACAGAAAACCTAACGTTACTCAAGTCAATAGACCAATACAATAAACTCGATGCATACGAAAGCATCTACATACATAAAAACAAAAACACAGTTATGAACAACGACTTAGGTCCCATCCCCCACTCCCCCCTTTTTCAGTTAACCGTTCCAATTCCTTTCACTTTTTCCCCCTTTCCTAACGGTCATTCCATGTATATATACCCCCTTCTCCCTCCTACACTTCACACTACTGAAGATGACAGCTTAGCTGTCGAAACATCGGTGTCTAGTTTATATCTTAGTTTGAGTTTACTGTGTGAGTGGTTTTTGCATGTTTCTGCGTGTGCGTGTGTTTTCCTTTGACTTAGGTCCTGCGACGGCGTTTGCCAGCAACCTGCAGTGTGAGTGTGAGTATTCTCTTACTTTTTACGGTGAAGGAGGTTTTGTTTGTTTATTCCTATTATTGTTTCACCGTGTCTCGCAACCCCCCCTTTTCAAACGTAAAACAGAGCAATGGAAAATTAAACTGATGGAACGTAATCTTAGAATGCCAATTTAAGTAATTAGAGCTATAAAAGCCGGTTCATATAAACGCTTTATTTTTTTCTATCAACAGGACGAACCGCAGTCTGTCCATTGACTGTCTCGTCGGGAAAAAACGCCATTTTTATCGTGGCATCGGAAAGCCTTTTGCGGTAAGTCAGTCATGCATGCAAATGAAAAGCAAAAAATAAACTGGACATTATACAAGACCTATGTGACCGATATTACTTCAATGGGCTTGCTTGTGGAAAGTGAAGATGAGAGATGCTGAGATAGCCTAGCACTGATGGGACAAAGAAATAACATGGGATTATGATTTTTTGGACTGGCCATTTAACAGGTTTACAAAGGACGATCTTAGAAGGAAAAATTAGTGGAAGAAGAGGAAGAGGGAGAAAAAGAATAGGAATATTAGATAATATAAAGCAGGGATATAATACTTACAGAGATATAAAAGAGGCTTCTAGGGAGAGAGAGAAATGGAGGCAGCGATTCAGTTAAAACCTGTCTTCGGGCAGAAGCATGATGAATGAATGAAATATTAAAATTAAAATGAAGGTAGATATTTTGCGAGTCTCTTGATATAGTTACTATTTAAGATAAGTCAGGCGCATTTTAGAACGCTACTAAATTATTAATTTTAAAATCCTTAAAATATTTTTTAAATATATTTCAAATCCAACGACGTGAAGTGTCAGATGACCGATAAAGTTTTCGAAATAACCACCTCGAGGTATTTTCAAAGAAATGAATTGTAAGAAGGGCAGAGATTAAGAAAATGAGAAAAGCATTTCCGCGGAATTAAATCTGACTGGTATGTAGGTAGGAGCTGGAAGAGAGGCAAATTGGCAGGGGACAGAGGGAGCTCATTCATTTATCAGAGTCATCCGAAATCGTGGATTAAATGCGTGACGCACGGCTTTACTCATGATTCTAGCATGAATGACTCATGATCCCTTGCGTTCGTCTGTTTTCAGTTGTCGAGGCGTAAAGTTTTTTTATGATTAATCGGCGTGCTGCTGAAATGCCCAAACAGGGAAGACTTAAGTTTTGCTGAGAAGGGTGAACTTGTGAGGGGTTATGACTGGCTGCCGTCACACAGCTAAGGAAAAGCCGCAGAAAACTTAGGAAATACGCAGGCGATAATATGCAGAATTTTTTCAAGGCTAATATGAATTTGAAACAACTGTGGCTCTAACTCAAAATGTGAATTAAAAGAAGAAATGGGTATACAATAACTACAATGTGGAGAAGACTCCTTTTAGACTTCTTAATGTAACAAGAAGAGCAATTATTTCAAACACATTGCTTGAAATATGACGTGACGCGCTACAAATCTTCCAGCAATAAAACCACTACATTAATTGGATTAAAATGTATGTATATATATATATATATATTTTAAATAATACGCGAATATATAAAATTCGAGGGTTTTATGTCAATTTCAATCGATCGCGTCATGGAACTACATATTTGAGGAAAAATCAAAACATTAAGCAGGAAGATTTCCTTTGGGACCATGTTCGTGATATGATAAAAAACTTCATGTTTAGAAGATGAATTCAATGCTGTTTTTATATATGTATTATCAGTGCTTCATGGAAATGAGTTTTGATAGTTGTTCCCAGCGATTCCGAGTTCACATATAATATTATAAGTACTTTTTCCAATAAAGGGCCAATACATCGCCTCCGGTGTTTCATTATAAATTATTACTCTAGCCAAATGATACTATGTATCACAAGGGTGACAATTGAATTTTAAAACGTCTACCAGTGAATGAAATTCCAATTCCCGTTAATGAGAAAGCAAAACCTAATATCAGCTGTCGTGAAAGGTGAGTCAGGTGAAATACACGTAGTTCATCCCTGAGCTCATATATGAATATAATTTATCGATGAGTAATTTGGCGTGAATTCAAGCAAATCTCACATTCCATTTCAACAATGACAAAATAGAATACCAAAGTCCAATGCGGGACACGAACCTGAGACAGTATCATCATTCCAAGTACCATAACTTCCTTGCGTTGAAATAAGGATGAGAACTACAGCTTACTTACCTTTAGCTATTCTAAAAACAAGAAGGCATGTGATGTTGCTTTATTTCTTTCGTGTAATATCTATCACAGTGGTTCTCAAACTGGTGTGCCGCAGGAGATATTTAGGGATCCCTCTAAAAACTTTGTTTAGTAAATAAATCAATGATATGCATGTGTAGGTGGGTAATTAGGGCAATAATTTTTCTTATAATAAATTGATTATGTAGTAGCATCAACAGATGAATGTTTCCAAAGGTTGTAATACCCGTATCTTAATATATATAAAGCTTGTCGCAAGACTGGGGTGCCGCGAAACCCTCTCTATCTTTGAAAGTGTGCCGCGGCTCAAAAAAGTTTGAGAACCACTGATCTATCATTACCTGGTCGATGGTCGACAGCCGCTCCTCTGTGCTCGAGTACCGAACGATGGTCACCTCCATGTACCCGGTGGTCGCCGCCGTTCCCTCTGTGATCTCCTCCCCTGTGATGATCTCGATGGTGATGCCCAGAGCCTTGCGAACCGGCTGGAGGGCAGGAGAACGTGGTAAGGGATCCGCCCTCGCACAAGCAAGTGTTGGGCTTGATGCATCGACCCGGTCCGCAAGGTCTCGTGCAGATGGCTGGAAAAAGGAGGAAGGAAACCGACTGATGAAGGAGATCATACTATATTCGGTTTGGCGAAAGAGTGGCCCCAAGTGCTGGTGAAATAAATGATGCTGGTGAGTGTTGAGCCAAGTAAAGTTTGATTATCTCGAAAACAGCTGTGTAGCGGGCCCGAATGAAAAAGTACTCGGTCCATCGTAAACGGACTCTACACTATTTTATTTAAAAATAGGAAAGTCTATACTCCAGAAACTCCGGTCCATTATTTCGGCAAACGAAGCGTAGAGCCTAAATTACGAACAAACGTGATAATAGCATTATATTTTAGTTTAAATAAGGTGGTTTTCCGTTGAACATAGAATTACTGACGCCTTATTTCCCGGATTATACATTTCTGCAAGGAGATATGTATGTTTCAAAAGAAAAAAAACAATCCTGACGATGCTAGTTATTTAGCGAAACCGATCGTGCAAATAAATTTGCATTGAAGTTACTTAGTTGCTCTTTCCTTCTGAAATATGATTATCACTTACCATAAAGTTGAGCCGAATTCCTCAGAGACGTGAAATGAACTGATTAAATAAACTGAATGATTAATTAACATTTTTACCATTTTATCATGTTTACGCTACCAGCGATTGTAATATGCGCTTTCAATTATAAGCAATTAGAAAAGTTTATATTTTTTGATAATATTACATGAATATTTATCCGAAAATTGTGGAATTGAATTAACTTTACAAGGAGAAAATTTCGAAGACCCGATAAAATATTAATATACCCTAAAAGTATGGAGGAAACCTATGCTCATTACGCAACGTACGTATTTCTGATAGATAAGGTATATCTAATGAGCACATTAAATTCGCTCGGATCGGGCCGGTACTCTGAAATTACAGAGTATGCAAAGGTTCGGAAAAGGAGGAAATTGCAAAACAGGCTCAATAAGCATGTACTTATGGCCAAACCAAAAACGGTGTAGAGCAGGTAAACAAGTTGCAAAACACCTTTATTTTCCCCGCAATGATCGTGTACCATATACGGATTACCAAAGAAAAAATTATAATGCAATTAAGGTTTATGTCCGCCAATTGAAGGTTTAAACTAGCGATAATCTTTTGGATATACCAGTGAGTTATAGCCTACAAAACAACCTCATCCACTTACATTTAATGATCAATTATTTCAACAGACGAATGCAGCGGTGTATGTACTAAGGTTATTATTGAGTAAGGTGCCGATATTAAGTAATTATACCGGCTTGCAATCATGAAACAGACTGTTAAACTACCCCTCCAACGAAATGAAAGCTGCACTTGGCGTACTTTAATTACACAAAGAAGTTGGGAGTAGAAGCAGGTAGGAAAATACCGCCTGGATTCGAACCCGCAATCGCCGATTAGAATCCGCACTAGATTTTAGGTCTCGAATATCAAATGAATTTCAAATGACCGCTCACATGTGCCGTGTGAGAGACACTTTCTCGATTTTCTTGTCTGCATTCCTCAGGGAAGAAAGCAATCGACATACTTACGGACTATACATAGGCCACCAGCCTGCTTTTGGGTCCATCCTGGGCAGCAGTAGTTGCGGTATCTTGAGCGGCACACATTTGGCCTGGATGAAAGAAAGAGAAGGGCCGGCTCTTAATTTTAATTCCTGAGAGGGAAAGAATGGAATTTCAGCGCATTAACTTGATTTAAAATTTTGACTCTAAATGACATACATTTTTGCGGCCACAAATTCTCTAAAATAGTTAAGTTTCTTGCGGCAAAAGAATTTTTCATTAGAGTACCATTTGAAGGAATTTAATAGAAATATTTCCAAAATTATGAAAAAAAGTCAAAAACAAATTTCAAGGCATTCAGAAATAATACGCTATTTTCCCAGAATATATTGTCTATCGTACAACTATTGTAGATTTACTACAACAAAATTTAACAAATAAGTCATTCATTTTTGTAGTCAGTAACATAAAGAGTATAGTTTATATATATTTCAGTTAATAAATAACATTTTAACTTGCAAAAGGTAAAGACTAGATTAAATCTAGCAACAACTCCATTTGTGTATATAGCTGTATTAAAACTTTTTTGTTACTAAAAACATATTATCCGTGGCGGTATACCTTCGTGAATATAACTGATTAAAATAGAGCATGCATTTTTAAATCTTTTGTTTTAGGAAACGCCTACCATGCAATTAAAAGTTCTCAATTTAATGAATGTTGTTTAGTGATATACAAAATATTTGTTTTTTCACTGTAGAATAAAAAATAGATTGTTTGACAAAAATCATACTTTTTTGCTTACAAAAAGAGATTAATTCAATACAATTTACATTTAAACTCAATCCCCCAAGAAAGATGGAGGGTTATTTGAAATTTTTCAAAAATTATGGGAGTCGTTAATTCGATGAAGATCTTTTATCCCTTTTCCAGTACAAAACTGCGGTTCTCGAAATACTCGCTGAAAGCAATGAAATACCATCATAGCCAACAACTTCGATTCAATAAGGCACATGTCAACATTAATTAACGTTATTATCTCCTAAACACTGGCTCCTATGTTGACAAAACGAATACATCTCGCTCTCTTTTTTATCCTGGTAACATCCGCATCCGCTTGTAAATTTTTAGCCACATCGCTCTCCTAACGCGACAGCCAACTTCACCGTTGAAGTCACAATTTGATGTAGTGCGTGTTCCAAATTATTGAGTGCATAAACTAGAAATTAGAATCTAAAGACCGGAACCAAATGGAAAATTAGCACCTACAGACGAGTCTATGGTTCTGTAGGACCAGATCAAGTTTCCTCCCTGAAATTTGTAATGAAGCCCTTTGGTAATTTGTAATAATTTATCAGTACTTAATCCAACTTATGTAAATGTATTCCTAAAAATTCTTCTTCTTAAAAAAATGTAGTTTGGCAGAACCACGGAAGGGAGAGCGAGGAAGAAAGATAGGTAGAGAGAGAGAGGGCTATAGGGAGCTAGAGAGAGAGAGGGAGAGATAGAGAGGAGGCAGAGGGGTGAAAAGAGAGATGTAAAGGGAGAGAGGGAAAGAGATGTTTTCGTTCGGGCGATTGTGAAATCCGTTCTAACACAATTCATCGTGTGTGTGTGTGTGTATTACTGGCTAATCAACTTCTTGGATTATTATAGCCACAACTCCTTCCACACCGAACACAAGGGAGGAGGGAAACCCGGTAACGACATTGGCCTACTCTTTACGAAGAGCACCAATGGGGCCAACTGCTTCACGTCACTTCCGAAGGACGGAGCGCTGGCTTTCGCAGTCTCCTCAAAGCACACAAATAGGGGATCTCTGCCGGATTCGAACCTGAGACCGCTGCGTGGAAGGCCAACGCTCTAACCACTCCGCCGCAGCCACCCATCGTCTTGCGTAAAAAATTTAATTTTAACGCATTTTAATAAAAATGATCTTAAATTAAGTCAGAGGTGTGAATCTTTGACGCTGGAAGTTTATGGGATAGATAAACTATGGACATCGTGGAAAAGGAGAGACAGAGAGTGAAAGGAAAGAAGCAAGATGGAGATAAGAGCACAGTAAGGTCGCACCAGTTACAACTCCACTCCCCTCCACTCCAGAAACCCTTGTTACGCATACATTGACGGTTGTCATACGTCACTGGACCGAAAGCGTGAACTAGTAGGAGGACGAAAGAACGTGTGGAAAGGGGTAAGGGGAGGGGAAAGGTGGGAGGGGAAAGGTTGGGGTGGGGGGACAAAACCTTTTTTTAGACCCTCGCTTCTCCTTCCCCCCTTCTCTCACTCTTGACTTCTTACTACACCCCCGCCCCTTCCGCTCTCCCTCTCACACTCTTAGCATAGGAAGGAGGAGGGGAGTGGAGTGGGAGATGTTAGACGATTCGTAAGGGTGGATGACCCGAGCGGGGAGGGAAGAAGGAGAGACAGTGTGTGGAGGCAGATCAGGAGGAGAGGGTGCGAGAGGAAGTAGGAAAGGAACCAGACGCCTTCGAAAAATTCGTCTCTAGTGCCGCATAACCGGACGATGAGTTTTAGTGTTTTTTTTTCGATAGAAGAAATCGAGCTTGTTCGACGGCGTTAATCAACCGCAAAGCCAATCGATTAATAATTCACTACGGGCAGGGAATTCCAAAGCTTTAAAAAAATACCTGAGTACCCGTTTCGAATTACAAGGCGTCAATATTAATGGATCGATCAAATTGACCAGCAATAATAACAGTGTTTTTACACCACCTTATTTATTGGGATTTGAGGCAGGAGTGAATGATTATTTAAAATGTGACGGAAAAAATAATAGCATTGAACTACCCAATTCGATGGCGAAGTACGAAAAACATTTTATGGCGAAGACGTTTGGCAAGGAAATTGAATAAACAAACCAAAATAATGATATCGGGCTATGAGCAACTGTTTTTAACTGCGCAAAAATATTACAGGTGTTATACCTAATAGTAACAACAGTAAAAACACGGTGTACTACTACTTAATAAAAATTTTATCTTAATTTATCCATACTCTTTGGAAAATCGGAAGAGGATTGAATAATAGAATAATACTTGGAAAATATAATGTTACTGAGTTCAACCAGGATAGGCTGAATCCAGACGCATCATTTGTCGTCTTAATAAAAAATCTAATGTGGCCACCACATGACTTTCACCATACCTTAAATATTTCTTAAAATTCCAAATAGGTTAATTGGTAATGAATATTTTGAGGAACTGCGAGAAAAATTTAAAGACTTTACAAAGAAAAGAAATAGACTCATACCTTAGCCTTTTGATATTGGATATAGCCAGGAATCTCCAACAATTAAGAAAATAAAAAGGAGCGTTACTAATTGTAAGATTTTTACTTTCTTCATACATACCTATAGTATAGGGGAAAGTATTGTTTTCATGAAAACAATCGATTTAGAGATTTCAACGGAAATGCACGTTTTGAGGTCCCCTGAACACATTTTGACCATTTTCTCGATGATGTCTGTGTGGTGGTGTATGTGACAGCTTTTTTGTGGGTGCTCTAACTCAAAAACTATTAATCAGATCAATGTGAAATTGTATATTTAATATTTTTATGAAAGTCGCAAGAACTTATCAGTTTTTGGTCAAAATCGGTCAACCGGAAGTGTGTGTTTACTCTTGTCACTTATCCGTTATTTTGAGATATTTGCTTTAATATTTTATATATTTAAAAACATACTAGAATAAAAGACGTCGGAAATTTAATTTTCTACAACCTTGGCTCGAAACATTTTCCCATATAATGCATTGTTTAAGAGATATATTAAAAACTAAATTATTTAGCTACCACCGACGACTATTGTTAACAATTGACGCTTAGTTACATCTTGTTAAAGCTCCTTTTTTATTTTCTTAATTGTTGGAGCTTTGTGGCTATATCCAATATCAGAAGGCTATGTTTGAGTTTATTTCTGTTCTTTGTAAAGTCTAAAATTTTGTTTCTTAAAATATTAATTTTTGTGTAACCTATTTGAATTTTTTAGAAATATTACAGGTATGGAGAAAGTCATGTGGTGGCCACATCAGATTTTTTCATGAAAACAATACTTTCCCCTATACAACGTATGGAGAAAGTAAAAACTTGATCTGTGCGGAACGATGGCAGTGAAAACTTCAACTCGAAATACGGAGATGGTAGCAGCATCGTTCATCGCTACGGTGGTACCTCTGAGCGCCGATGGATGCCAGCGTAATAGGGCTTGCGACTCCTTATCGGTCAAACATTATTTATTAACACGAAAATTTGACCTATGTTTACGTGAAAATCTTTCGTCGTCAAGGTGATTTGCATTGTTGCCAGTATAGTGTAATTGCGTATGATTGACTTGGATTATAATTTCGCATCGCATCTGTCCACATATTCACGAAATTTCGAAGCAATTTTGAAGTATAAACAATAGATTGGTTACGTTAAATAATACGACGGTAACTAAAATAAATAAACCAATATTCCATTATCCCTTGATATTGTGTTAATGAGTGTTCCAAAGCGAGGCTTGCGTTTCTTTTTCAGAGGATTTTTCCCGAAGATTGTTTATTGTACCTGGTGATATTCGTATTGTACGAAATGTCTTAGAGTTGTACCTGGGATTATTTGTAGCATACGAAATAAACTGCTGTTATTATAGGTTATGTTATTTATTTATACAACTAAATTCTAATAGAATTATTTATTGTTTAACGGATAAATCTTCATTAATATTTCCTCGCCACACAACTTTTATATGCCCATATCTGTTTATACTTTCTGGGAGATTCAATTATGTGGATTTTATATTTGTTGGTTACATTTTAGTGCATATAAAAGTTGTTTTTATTAATTTTTCATTTAAATTTTATTTTAGCGGATACCAGTTATATTTGACGGGCAATTGCGCTAATATGTAATAATCGATTACGCGATACAAATGATTAAGCATGAATTATGCATGAGACCGATAGATTTCGAAGTTGAAAATTTATAGTACATATAAATATCATAAAAATGTTAGTTTGGTGATCAACACTAAAAACACAAACTATATCAATTCAAAAGTGTCACCGTAACTAATAATTCTGGCGTTCGAAAACCAACACCCCGTCGGGGTTTAGGAGCGAGCATATGACAGGTAAACGGTCGAACGATTTGAAACTCCAATTATTTTGAAACGGATGCGACTGGTAGATTGATGCGGCCCAATGAAGGCCACCCACGAAGCGATTTAAAATTGACTGGACTAGATTATATATTGTGTGAAAGACATACACAAATTTACGATCATTAATATATGGAGAGGATGGACATGACCAATCGGTATCGGTGAGGCAATAATTTATTTTTATTTACTTCGACAAGTTTTATTTCTCATTAAAAGTCCTTTTTCAAGCAGAATAAAGGACGCTTACCTTTCGAAACGAGATTTTGTTCAACGGTATTATTATTTGAAGTGTCATTCGAAGCTTAACGTATTTCGTTTTAACTTATCGTTAACAAATATGCTAACATTATAAAGCGTTGCACAGAATTCTAACTCTTAAAAAAATTTCACTATAAATCAGAAATTATGAAATACCACTCAGAAAATATTTTCTGGCGATTAGTTACCTAGAACTTCACTCTCTTCATTTTATTTAATGAGGAAATGAATTATGTTTTGGGTCTCTTACGATATTTACAATACTTACATTGATTTAGCATGAGTTCCTATATATCTGCATGAATTATATTCAGTTAATAAAATTTTTAACAATTTTTCTATTGTCTTTAGAGTAGTATATCGCCACTTCTCTCTTTCTCAGTATCGCTTCGTTCTCTGCATATTATCTCTTTGGATCCTTAGCCCCATCAATATGTCAGATTGCGCGATGTATTGAGCAATTTTAAAGTATTGTGAGCGTAAAAATAAGCGGTCGAGGGAAAAATCAATGGCCAAGAAGTCTATATCTTGTTTGCATTTGCTCTGAAATTTTATATATCTTTGCCACTAATCTTTATATAAGATTCCAGAAATTTTTATTGAGAGCGTCTTTAGGTTCCTAGTGTCGTTGAGCTATCATGTTGTCGGATTACGCTCTAAAATTTTTATCCATTCCGTTATGATCCTCCATTCCTCTTTCTATGCTACCTTGTCTCTTCGTGATAATCATCTAGTAGTATATAGTTTGTAGAAATGATAAACAAGGAGAAATGATCGAGTATGATTCAAGCTGTTTTTAACGGTTTCTTTGTTTTCAACTCAGATCCAGAAACTTCCAAAGGGAGGGGGGTTGGGGATTGCACCCATCTCTCCTACCCCCTCTTGAATCCTATCAGGCGACGACCCTATATGTTCAAAACTCACACCCCTACCAGATCACTATTTCCCTTGCCATACAGACCTAATCTGCGGTGTATCAAGGACTTTTGTGCGGAATGAGTTTAGGAATGCACCCAGTGGAGGCTAATGTGGATATCGCCCTCCTCCCCTTGGATTCGCTACTGACTCCTATCATAAATAAATAAACGATTCAATGCATAAAATTTCCTGATTAAAAATCTGTCATCATTTCTCAACTCTATATTTTTATATCTTACAGCATCTTAAACGAAAGATGACTTCTGTAACAAGCATACACATTATTAGATAAGAGCTGCCCGGTGAAATTAGTCATCACTAGCCAAATGCCAGTAAGACTTTTTCCAAAGCGACTATTTTTCTACTAAAAGAATCATTCTCAATCTCTCCTGAACATACCTCGTATATATGTAGCGTTTTTTACTGAAGATTTCTTTCCAACTACCGCGTTCCATTCGCTTGATTTTTCTGAAAATTATCAGGTTTACTTTTATATAAATAAATAATAAAAATAAACACCCCTAATCTTTGAAAACTAACCTTTCAGAGATCGCCAAATTCAATGGGCTTTATTTTTTATCTGAAGATACACAAATATAAATCTTCTGTCCAAATTCATATATCTAACTCCCTATATGATAAAATACTGCCATTTCGTCTTTTTCGAGGTCAGTAACAAAGTGAAAATTTTTACAATTGCCTTTTCAATAGTAATATCGCCATTTCATGATATTCCTTTATCATTTTCCTCCGTGATTAGTAACTTATGCACCTCCCTTCGTCTTCTTCAACGCCTATGGATTTAAATAATTATCCATTTCGGCATGCCCATTCCACGTATTGTTACAGCCTATTTTTCGAATTTTGGATAATTATCAAATGATTCCACATATGGCTTAACTTAATTCGTACTTATCGCATTTTATCTCTCGACAACTATTATTCCCGATTCAGTAAATTTAATGCACATACGTAAGATTGTCCTAATTCATTGCACTGTCCCTTTCCACCACATTTTAATTTCCGTGATGGTCTCTCATTTCATGTCCCTTTAATAATAAATTATCTGTATGTTCAGTTATTCACTGTTCACTTAATTTCACTGCTGCTCACGCACTCGATCAAGCTTCTATATCTACTCCATCTTTTATAAACTTCTTTTCGTTAGATTTTTCCGAATATTTTTTCATATCCAAACATTACGGTTATAATATTTTCTGACTGTCTTCTTTGAAGTTAATGAAATCGTTTTAACCTAAGCTTAATTTAATGATCGCCGAAGGTAAAGAAAAAGAATTTACTTTATAAATCTTTCCCCATGGAGTATTTTATTCTTAAAATTCAAGAAATTAATAACGAGGGTGTAAAGTAACTGCGAAAGATGGAAAATATTGCGATAAAAAAATATTCTGCAATGATAGTTTTTCATAAGTATATCTAAACGTGCCATGATATCGGAAAAATAAAACCATGTTCCATTCTTAATATAATATTTACAAAGTAGAATTTTAGCATAATCCCTGAGAAGTGTAAGTAGGGTGCATTAACAGAAAGAATTAGCGAAAATTGAGAATGGCATAGTCCATCTAAAAGCATTAAATTTTGACGCTAATTAACTCTTCCTGTTTCGTTGAATAATTCTGTAAGCTGATGTCATGCATTCTAAACAGATGCTGAAAAAGTCATTGGTTCGTCCTATTAGTCACTGGTGTCAATAATTTGCCAAATATTTGCTCATTAACCTCGATGTTAATCAATTAGTAGTATTTAATTGATCGATTATAACGTTAATAAATTTATAAATAAAAGAGTTTTGAAAGTATTTCTGTAAGCTGATGTCATGCATTCTAAACAGATGCTGAAAAAGTCATTGGTTCGTCGTCCTATTAGTCACTGGTGCCAATAATTTGCCAAATATTTGCTCATTAACCTTGATGTTAATCAATTAATAATATTTAATTGATCGATTATAAAATTAATAAATTTATAAATAAAAGAGTTTTGAAAATTTCATAAATACAACGAATGCGAACTTATAAGCAAATTTTAATCGTTCGAGGAAACTAAGTGGTCAACAAGGCACTGCAACTACCGAATTTCTTCCCATTTTCCCCAGTCATCTCAATTTTTATTCAAATCACAACCGTATTACTCCACTTCCACATTTTATTGCGTCAATTTCTCGGTATAATGGATCACAAAAGGTTTACTTATAAATTTAAATACGCCGCAAGGCCTTTTAACAGGTATAAAAAAAACACTAGAGTTGTTCAAAAGAATCCGGCATCACTTAACGGCGCAAAAAGTAGCTTGTAAACATAGCTGGTTAAAGGTGAGAAACAAACGACAATCTCCCAACACGCGCCACGGTAAGGACAAAAAGATTGTGAATGGACACGAAACGATTGGGTAACGCAACCGAGAAAGACGTGACTGCGTACGCCGAGCAAATTGGGAATGGAATGTCCTTGGAGCAAAAAAAGGCCAAAAAAATGAGGATGCCCGCCGTGAGTCGAGAGATACAGCTTAAGACCGAGTGCTCTTCGCGAGTAGCGAAAAATAACGCACGGCGAGGCAAAGGAGGAATAGTTATCGCAACTCCGCTGAGATAAGGAGCAAACATAAGGTAATGATTGAGTGCCACTAAGACTGTTTACCTAGGGAATTGTCCCAAGGAATCACGTCTTCGATGTTTACCTTCTCTAAGTCTGTCTCGAATTCTCGCCGAGTTCTTTGGCCTAGGTAAAGCATAAGGTTGCGTCTCGGTCGCTAAAAATATTTCAATTTAACTAAGCAAGCGATGAGTCACGGCGAGGATGCAAGAGTAGCGCCGGGATAGGCAGCTGTGATGCATCCCATTAGATAACTTGCGAAATGTGACGAGAGCGCATTGCGCGTTTATGTCATCTATTCATAACTTAAAGGCCAGCAGAATTGCAGCGCGAATGCGCATTGGAAATGGAAAACGGGTTTAACGGATGCTTCATTTAAGTGAAAAGTCCAAAATTCTAAATTATGTTACATTTTAATTGTACGAATGAAAATGTAAACTTTCCCGCATAAAATTATGAATGCTGTTTTTCGATACCAAAAATATTTATCGGGTACTTTTCACTAAGCTAAACAAAGATAAAATCTTTTTAAAGCATGCGTATCATTTCTCGTGACATAGTCTTGGCGAGTTTACGAAAGGAAACGACATAATCGAAAAAAAACTCGATCGAGATTCATATACATATACGTATGTCTGTATTGAGCGAACAAAAATGTCACATAACACAAAAGAACAGGCTTCCCCATTGTCGTTTTCATTATTAACGTAAAAAAATCGCGGAATCCATACGCACTGAACACTTCTTTGCGGAATCGATTTCTTTTAGGAAAAGGAGAGGTTTAAATCCCGGAAAGAATCCGACTTCCTAGCCGCTTCGCGTGTCTGCGTGATGGCAACGCACGCGTAGAAGAAGAAAAAAACGCATTAATTCCGAGCACGTCCATTGAGATGGAAAATCCTATACTGCCAACATATGCGTGACATGTCGGGTGTTATGCCACCGCAAAATGCACACCTCCTCTACGAACGTGACAGAAAAAACAAACGCATCGCGATGATACATTACGTGACGCAGAATGAGTATAAGACTAGAGTGAAAGAGAATGAGAGAGAAAGAGAATGAGAGTGAAAGAGAATGAGAGAGAAAGAGAATGAGAGGGAAAGAGAATGAGAGGGAAATAGAATGGGAGAGAAAGAGAATGAGAGGGAAAGAGAATGAGAGGGAAAGAGAATGGGAGAGAAAGAGAATGAGAAGGAGAAATAAGAGAATAAAATCGACGGTTCTTCATATATTTTCAATTCTCGACGTACGATAGCGCTGCAGTCGAAGTTATAAAATTCGTTGCCGCGGAAACATAAACAGACCCTTCCTCTATGATGATGTCACCGTCTCTTTCAGCGTGGTTAAATACACCCTGAATGATTGATGGAGCAATGATAGATCTCTGAGGCAGGCGCCAAGGCTCCTGGTAATCAAATAATAAGCTGGCCGAGGAAACAGAACGAAGTCACTCGAATGGCTGTAAAAGAGAGGCGATTGAAGTTATTGTAAGTTAAGTTACGTTTATCCAATTCTGAACAAATTTAAGTTCCCTGAACACGTTTTTGACCATTTTCTCGATGTGTGTGATAAGAAATTTTTGGGCGTTCTAATTCTAAAAATTATTAATCAGATCAACGCGAAATTTTATATTTGACATTTTTATTGGAGGCACAAGAGCTGATCAGTTTTTGATTAAAATTGGTCAACCGAAATTGGGTTGAATCTTGTCACTTATCCGTTTCTTTCAAATATTAGCTTTAATACTCGATCGATGTAAAAATTTACTGGAATAAAAGTTGTAGGAAATTTAATTTTCCCCAACTTTTGCTAGAAACATTTTTCCATATAATGCATTGTTTAAGAGATGTTTTAAAAAATATATTATTTAACTGCCACCACCTGGAGGCAACTTTTGTAAACACTTTTATTTACGCTTAGTTACAGCTTAGTAACACTCCTTTTTATTCTTAATTGTTGGAGCTTCGTAGCTATATCCAATATCAGAAGGCTACAGTATAAGTTTATATCTGTCCTTTGTAAAATCTGAATTTTTCTCGCAGTTCTTTAAAATTATTTATTATCATTAACCAATTTGGATTTATTAGAAATATTACAGGTATGGAAAACGTCATGTGGTGGTCACACCAGATTTTTTTCAAGTTTTTACTCCCCTACGAAAGTTGTGAGGTCACGGGGTGAAATAATGAATCGTGGGAATAGGACGGAACTAATGAATCCATTCGTCTTTCCCTCCTAACTACACATCCTGATAAAAGCGAAAACTGCAATGGTGGTAACGCAACGACAAATAAACGCCCATTAAAAAGTCCGATATTGAAGCGAATTTTTTGGCACGTGTATGGGAAGAGGATGCTGAACATGACTGGAAAACTTCCAATGGACGAATAATAAATTTCACCTGATGAAACAGAAGGAGAAACCAATCAGCCCCTTCAATTTGATGTTGATATGCCGGTTATTGAAGTTGAGGCACTAAATAAATTTAAAGAGACGACAATCACATTTTTTTAGAAATTGATTTCGTATATGTAGGACAAAATGTTTTGTTAATAAGAAATTATTATTATTAAAATAGACAAATGATTTGAAAAAATAAAGGAAAAAAGTATGGACACTTTCGGATGATAAATTATTTAGCGAATTTTGCGTCGGCACAGCATAAAGATATTATTTATATTATGTTCATCATACGAAAATTGTAAATGTATACAAATATCAAATATACGATGCGATAAAAGATCATGCAATTGACGGTTATTTGAGTAAATATGAAAAAAGCATTATACACTTAATTATTAGTTTTATTTAAATAATGATATTCACCCTAAATTTAATTTGCGTTAAAAATAAGGAGAAAAAAATCCTTTAGAAGTATTTAACAAAGGGTTTAAACGAATTTATTGATGAAAAATTCGGTGAAGTTTATCCTAAAAGGTTCTTAATATTTCTGCTATTTCAAAATTGAAGAGATGTGCGCGCATAACGGTGTTTTCGACATACTCTAACAATATGTAATTCACGTTAAATAACGATATGGGAAAATTTGATCAAATTTTCATTTACATTGCACATCCTGATATCATTCATGCACACATTTGTGTTCCTCCTTCTAAAGTAAGAAAACTGTAAAGATATGTGGGGAAAAAATATTGCGTACTGAAAATTCATTAATTTTTAAACTTTTATCCCGAAAATTTCTAGTGTATACAGACCAACGAAATGATTCACAGTTGAACTTATAGTGCAAATTGCAGAAATAATAAGATAATGTTCTAAGTTATGAAGAATTTAGCACATTGTTCTTCATGCATACTTATATTCGACTAATTTCATAGATAGATAGTTGAAATAAGAGGTTGTATGCGAGAGGGGAATAATTACGTAATATATCGACGGGCCGAGCGTAAGAAAGAGGAACGATGGAGGTGGCTTCCCATGTCTCTTCAACCAACCGCGCAAAAAGTTGTTTCATCAGAAATATCAAGATTGAAAAGGTGTACTCCCTCCATGTCGGAGTACACCGAGTTTCCAAATGCGTTCTTTGAGATTTCACAATGTTCTCAATATTTTTCGCTCAGATGAGAATTTAACGAGAATCAAGCGAGGTACGTTGTAAAATACATATAGGTCTTCATGTAAAGTAGTCTTAATTATTGTTCGATTTTAATCAAAATTGAAATCTGGTCAATTAATTTTTACAAAACTACCCAATACCAAATTTCGTCACAATATGTCAAGCGGTTCCCGAGTTGAAACAAAGGATCATTGTAAACTACATGTACGTCTTCAAGTAAAGTGGTCGTAATTTTTGTCAGATTTTAACCAAAATTGGAATCGGTAGGCCAATTTTAGCAAAACTCCCCAATACCAAATTTCATCAAAATCCGCCCAGCCGTTTCCGAATTTTAACATGCGGACGGACGGACCGACAGACGCGACCTCCCTTATATGCGTTCACTTCGTGCAAAGAACGCATAATAAGTGACTTTATTTATAATTTCCATTCGATATTACGTGATATTTATAAGATAATGCGATTTCTGTTTACATCACCGATTTCAGCTTTTCATGTACTCCTTCAAAACTCTCGAGGCTGTAAAAAACACCACCATGTTCAAAAAATATTGTAAAATAGTTCATTATTTAACACTCTTTATGAGTAGACGATTTATCGAAACGGGGGGTGGAGGGGATCGCACTCGGCGCTCGCCAGGGGCTCCATGAAATAAGGTATCCTGAAAAAATGCTCGTACGTATAATTTCAGAAATACTAAATATCGCAATTTAAAAATTAGTGGAACCTCTTCTCTATGATACCATAGAAAAATGATCGTTAAGAGGGGTCATATAAGAGGGTATATAGTCATTAAGCTAAGTTTCACACTATATTTATATTGCAGGGCTCCCAATTGTTTGGCGCCAGGGGGTCCAGAAGTCGTAAACCCTCTAATGACTGCACACACATACACTGACCCTTTACATCTGTGGCTTGTGAATCCTCTAATTGTAAGAAATGTCACCCCTCATGCATCTCAGTGAACTTATTCCTCTGCTCTAGGCCTTGACCTTATTGGCCAATCAGAGTTTTCGAGAAAATGGGGCCCGCGACCCACTATACTGTTTTTCTTAAAAACTTTTTTTTAAAAGACCATAGTCTTTTTTATGGTGCGATAGGTCGTTATCAGCATGGAAGCAAATGAGACGTGAAACTTTTCTTAATGGTCCAACGAACGGAAACGGTAACCAGTGTGGACGAAGAAGGCCCATTTCAGGGAAACTGGCTCTATAAAGGATTTGAAAGAATCAATCAACCACGTCATAGTGATAACCTACTGACAGGGTGCTATGTAAGACGTGTCAATTGCATTTTGAAGAAATTGGCGTTTTTCCTCCTTAAGTGCGCTGGACGAGTTTTAGTTGTCACATCTGGACTCTGTATAGCGGCTAACTCGGATGATGGAAACCCTTCCGAAGTATTTCAATTTCTTTAATGAAAACGAAAAACCCAGATTTTAATTGCGTGAAATGGAACGTAACATCGACTTCAAGTTACTTCCGGATGAAATATGAAGCAAAATTTGCTGACAGCGATTGTGTTGTGACCTTGTGTTTGATGGTGCGCAGATATGAGTCAATCGTAAGAATTTTTCAATAATGGATTTGTAATTTTAATCACTGGAAAGAAAAAATGGCGTTCTATTGCAATAAATCGTATCGTACTCATACAAACTCGTACAAAAACCAGTTTTTTACTTTGAATATTTCCTTAGTAATACCGGGACAACTCAATCATATAAGCTGAAAATAGACTGAAAAAAATAAAATGAAAGAATAAGTAAACGTGGAGTAAATCCCCTTTGGATTACTTTAGACTTCTAGAGCTGATCGTCTCTCTTTGTTTAAAAATGAACTTTTTGCCATTCATAAATCCTCATTATTTTTATTGCGTCCCAAACTAATTTTAACATCGTATACAGTTACATTTCTTTCCCTCTCCTTTCAACGCGTAATTTTCCCGATTATTTGTGTCGTGCTGACTCATTAAAGCAGTGATTCCCAACCTGTGGGCCGCGGCCCCCCGGGGGGCCGCGAAGTTATTCCAGGGGGCCGCGAGGTTATTTCTAGAGATCGGCAAATTCACATAACTTCGAAGCAAGTCTTCCTTCTCCAATCGGCGCTTGGTTTCCTGTTATTTCCGCCGCTGAGAACCAGGCATCTTCGAATTTGGCGTACCAAGCAGGAGCTTGTTCCTCTCTGCGCCTCGTTAGATTACCGTAGAGCAGAGGTTCTTGGTTTGGCTTGGCTCCCTTGGGAGGCGCGACGGCTTGCCAGGGGAGACACGAGATTTGTCTAGAACAGTGTTTCTTAACCTGTGGTCCGCGAGCATTTGTCGAGTGGTCCGCTTCAATTGATTAGAGACTGATCAATATACTAAAACTGAAAATAATTCCCGAGTATTCTGAGAAAGTTTTTTTAGTAATGTACCCAATTATATTTGTAATTTTAAGGCTCTACAGATATTTGGTGGTGCGCGGAAAGCCTGCTTCATTGAAAGTAGTCCGTGGCGTCGGAAAGGTTAAGACCACTAGGAATTTGTACTTTTAGGATCGAGTCTTCTCGGAAAAACTCGATAGACCGCTATTTTCATGCAACAATTTTAAAAGTTCGACCTTTGATATTAGTTCGTCAAGCCACCGAAACAGTCACTTCTATCACTAATATGCCCGATCAGCTGTTTGCATGCGGCACTTGGCTGCTTTGCTCCGCTCTAATCCTGACCACAGGGTCTCGCCAGCCTATGGGTGCGTCGAACTCGGGCGGCGACATAGTGTATGAGGGGTCCTATCTCTCCTCAACCTTTTTGCTCAGGGCATCGAACCGGAACCGAACCGAAAACCTTTTTATTTTGCTTTAGTATGAAACATTTTTGAAATTCTCGCGTTTCACTACCGGATAATGCAAACATTCGTTCTGAGTACCCAGTACTATCTGATGAGGCTGTGAAGTACTTGATGCCTTTTCCCACAACGTATGTTTGTAAAAGTGGATGTTCTGCGCTTGTTGCGGTGAAATCAAAATACAGAAACAAGCTGGACGTGGAACCAGATTTAAGGTTGATACTATCACAGCTTCAACCAGACATTCAAACTCGGAGATCTGCGAAACAGCACCAGCCATCCCATTGAGTGACTATATATCTATGTACTTAATTATATATATATATAGTATGATGTTATTAGGTACTATTTTTGTAATTTATATATTGTTTTGATGAATAAAATGTGAATTTATACACAACGGCTACTGAATTTATGAAAGCTTCTTTTTTGTTATCATGTATTTTCATAATTATCGAAGCCTATAGCATGTGGGGGGCCGCGAAATTTTTTTAAGTTAAGAAGGAGGCCTTATACTAAAAAAGATTGGGAACCACTGCATTAAAGCATTCGCGATTCGTTTCGCTCTTCCACTTGAAATAAGCAGAATACTCTGGTCGAATAACTTCCTTTTGGATCAAGGAGGGATGTTAGATTGGAAAATACGAGCGCTTTGCCAGAACTCGCTCCGTGCCATTTTAGCTCTACTTTTAATCTCTAAAACAAGCGCGATCTGTCTTCGGCGATGAGATGGCCTAAATATAAGCATTTTGTGACCTTCTTGATTCCTTCCCATTGATGTCAGCCTTTATGGGGTATAGGGAAGAGATGATATGACCTTAGTCACTCTTAGTTCTATTCCGAGTCAAACCTTTTTTGGCATCTTGTTCTTCAAACAGTCAATGCACAAGATTCATTTGGAAATCTAAGAAATACTAAAAACATTATCTTTACCTCGTTTCCGAGATTTATGCCTATTTCTTCCAATGCCCCTTCAAAGAGTTGTCGAGACGAGTATAATGTGATAATACATTTATATTTTACTTTCATTTATTTCTGTGAATTAACCACAGAAAATGAACAAAATTCCGACAAACACACAGTAGTACTAATACATATATATGTACTACATAGTTTTCTCGTTACAGCGTTGCTTGCAATTTGGATGTAACGGTGAAAAGAGTTAGGAAGGACTAAAAAACATTAATATTTACAGGAAATTGTCATTACTTTTTCCCACAAATAAATCTCCATCTCTTTACATTTCCAGTAACTTGGCATTGTAATTATGTAGTACTTTATTTTATGTATTTTTTTATCGTTATTTTTATTTTTTGTTACTTTCTCTTGTTTGAAATTGACAGTGGGTTACCTAGTCTCAACCTCGCCCAAATGAAGGCGGTTGTCTATTCATCTCTCTCCCTCCAATTTAAAAGATTACACGGTTTAAATGCATTACACCATTTAAAAGCATCGGATTCGTTTCCATGACATTAGAATTTCTTATTGTGAATATCTATAAAATATCTTATTTCTCTGACGGTAAACGAATTTTTAAGCTAATTCGGTATGAATTCCGATTCTCTCTTCGAGAAAAATAAACAGTTCTTTCGTCCACATAACTATCCAAGTCTCAAGTTTGTATCTTAATCCTAACGAATTTAATAAAGCAATGTCGATGCAATGTATTTCTTATGGGAAATATTTTATTTAAAAATTCATTTATTTCATAACTATTCCACATTTTAAGGTATTCAAAATTTTTATGATGTTTTAACTTTTATATCTACATATTTTCCAAGTTTCAGATTCTCGCCTGTTACGGATCTACCACACCCACACCGGTGTGAAGTACGGACGCACGCACGACTCTACACTATAAAAGATAATTTATGAAATTTAAAAAAAAGATTCCTCTTTATATAATTAAAAATATATAAAAACATTAAAAAGGGAATTTTTTTAATAATTTAATCTTTCAGGACACTACTGAATCAAACTTGTATCGGCGTTTCACAATATTTTGCATTTAAACACTGTTAAGTGATTGCCATATACTTTCTTCGAACATCTGAAAAGAAAAGAAATTTGGCGTCCAAATGATTAGGAACTTTTAAAGGAGAAAAGAACTCCATTTATATGATGCGCGCCAAATTCCTTTTTTATGTTAAAATGTTCGAAGACAGTATATCACTTAACACAGTGTTTAAATGCAAAATACTGTGACACGCCGATAAAATTTTGATTCAGAGGTGTTCTGAAAGATTAAATTTATAAAAAAATGTTCCCTTTTTAGTGTGATTTTGTTTTTAATTATATAAAAAGGAATATTTTTTAAATTTCATAATTTATTTTTCCCTTTTTACTATAGGGGAAAGTATTGTTTTCATGAAAGAAAACGATTTCGAGATTTCAACGGAAATGCACGTTTTGAGGTCACCTTAACACGTTTTGACCATTTTCTCGATGTTGTCAGTGTGTGTGTCAGTGAGTGTGTATGTGACTGCTTTTTTGTGGGTGCTCTAACTCAAAAACTATTAATCAGGTCAACGCGAAATTTTATATTTAACATTTCTATGACAGTCACAAGAACTGATTAGTTTTTGGTAAAAATTGATCAATCTGAAGTGAGTGTTTACTCTTTTCACTTGTCCGATATTTTGAGATATTTGCTTTAATATTTGATATATTTAAAAACATACTGGAATAAAAGACGTAGGAAATTTAATTTTCTACAACCTTGGCTCGAAACATTTTTCCATATAATGCATTGTTTAAGATATATCTTAAAAACTAAATTATTTAGCTGTCACCACCACGCCTCCTACCGACGACTATTGTTAACAATTAACGCTTAGTTACATCTTAGTAACGCTCCTTTTTATTTTATTAATTGTTGGAGCTTTGTGGCTATATCCCATATCAGAAGGCTATAAGTTTGAGTTTATTTATGTTCTTTTCTCGCAGTTTCTTAAAATATTTATTTTTATGTAACCTATTTGTAATTTCTAGAAATATTACAGGTATGGAGAAAGTCATTTGGTGGCCACATCATATTTTACTTTCTCCATACGTAGTAAAGGGGAAAGTATTGTATTCATGAAAAAAAAATCGACTCTGAGATTTCAACGGAAATACACGTTTTGAGGTCCCCTGAACACGTTTTGACCATTTTCTCGATGATGTCTGTGTGTGTTAGTGTGTTTGTGTGCACTAACTCAAAAACTATTAATCAGGTCAACGCGAAATTTTATATTTAACATTTATATGACAGTCACAAGAACTGATTAGGTTTTGGTAAAAATCGGTCAACCGAAAGTGGGTGTTTACTCTTGTCACATTCGTTTTTTTTTTTAATATTCTATTTGATATTTGATAAATCTAATGTGTTGGAATAAAAGTTGTAGGAAATTTAACTTTCTACAACCCTTGTTTGAAACATTTTTCCATATAATGCATTGTTTAAGAGATATCTTATATTTTAACTGCTACCACCACGCCACCTACCGACGACTATCGTTAACAATTGACGCTTAGTTACATCTTATTAGTCACGCTTTGTGGATATATCCAATATTTGAAGGCTATGGTTTGAGTTTATTTCTGTTCTTTGTAAAGTCTAAAATTTTCTCGGTTTCTTAAAATATTTATGATTATCTAACCTACTTGGAATTTTTAGAAATATTACAGATATGGAGAAAGTCATGTGGTGGCCACATCAGATTTTTTAGTATTGGATTTTGAAAAATATATCACTAAAAATTCTAATTGTAATCATAAAGTCACACACCAAATTAAATATCTATAGATTTGAAATTCTGTTTTTCAACTTAAGAACTTGTATAGCAACATCTATAACTCTAACAAGTATGAATGTACATGGGTTTCTCGTATTCCAAAGTGACTTTCGTCGAATTTGCCGTTGTATAATCCTATACTAATGTATTTATAAATAGCATCAGTAGTTTATTATATTATTTACTAAAACAGAAGGTTATTTTACCTTTTACCGTGGTAGCAATTCTCTTTAACTCCGCTTTAAACATCTTGATTTAATTATAGTATGTTGTACAAATCTTATATATATATATATAGTTTTGTTGAAATTTGTTAAACCAAATCCTTCCAAATCCATAATTACTGAAAGAATTCAATTTGTAATTGTGACACCCCTGTTTGGTTGATCCAGTCTAAATAAACAATTATGGTTTTGTATATGTGTATATTATAAATATTAAATTTGATTAAAATTGATGCGGACAGTTCAACACAAATACGTGCAAAAAGATTTTATTCTTCCTTCCATTGTGCTTAGCCCTGCTTTCTATATCTATACTAAACATCTTGATTTTGTTTTTTTATGTTGCACACCTCCTTCATAGAAAATTACGTTGAAATCGGTTTGGCCAATCTCTTTCAAATTCGTAATTACAGAAAAGTTTTATTTTACAATTGTGGCACCCCAGCAGAATCGATCCGGTCCAAATATGTCATTTTGGTCAAGCATTTATGTGAAGATTCTATGTACCAAATTTGGTTGAAATCGGTTCTGCCAATTTTACACTGATATATGCATACGGACATCACGAAGATAATAGTGCTTTTCAGAAATGACGAAAAGCACAGAACACTGTTGTTTGTCCGCCATACAAACCCGCACCTTTGAAACATTACCTCCTGTGCAAGAAGTTCCCAGTGAGGTCGCCAGATCGCAGAATTCAGAAAGCAATGCTTTGTTCGCATATTTTAATATTTTAGCACTCCCTTTCCCAAATATTTCCAGGAAAATTTAGTCCTAAAAACTTTCGAAAGAAATTATGAATCCAATGATATATAATTTGTTGGATAATTCTCAAGCGTCTGACCTGTAGAAAGGCTGGATATATATATATATATATATATATATATATATATATATATATATATATATATATATATATATATATACATACACACACACACTTTGTAATGGTATAGTGTGTGTGTGTATACACACACACTATACCCATTACAAAGTTCTGGAGTTCAAACCACCGCGAATGGAGGTTAAAAAAATTATCATCGGTGCCTGGCAGTAGGCAGCAGTACTGTCAGTATGGTATAGAGCCGAAAACAAATGATGTTGGCTGGGTCTATAGCCAATACAGCCGTAGGCGTGATCGGGACGATTTGAACGGCTACAGCACTGCGACGTGGAAAGCAAGAGGGAAATTACCACATTACAATCCTTAGTAATGATTATAAGATTGGACAATATGAGTTCTCTCGAGGTAAAACAATCCGGAGGTAAAATAGTCCCCCAATCGGGTCTACGGGCGGGGACTGCCTTGAGGAAAACATTTGTCGAAAGTAATTTACGAATAGGCACTTGGAACGTAAGAACTATGAGAAAGGCAGGAAATCTAGAGAACTTGAAAGATGAAAAGAGAAGAAATAGAAATTAGGAGTACATGGAGAACCAGGTTTAACCATGAATAATCACGGACCTGTCTACGGACAGACTAGCTATGATGATGATGATGTACTATACCCACGAGTAAATATATAAAAGGGGAATATAATTGATTCAGAAATAAGGCAACTTAGTAAAATTTCTACAATACTTAAATATAAAGGATATATGTACAGGGAAAGTCCCCGCAGTTGATGAATCTGTCCAAGTTTTAATTAACTCCAAATTTATATGAATTACAGCCGCAAGCCCAATGAAAACTCAAAGTTTTCATCTAGTTTTAAGGCTTTCATATACAACAACAAAGATAAATGTACATAGTAGTTCGTATTTTTACAAAGGAGGGAGATTACGCTGAATTTTGTAGGTGGAAACCATTCAGCGAAAGCAGAGTTGCTTCATGTAACTCGAAAGAATAACGTGCCTCATATTCTAATTTCCACACTATATAGTCAAACTTTTCATTCCGGAATGCGGATGCCAGCGAAAAAACAACAGAAAATCTTTGCAATTACTCAAAGATTTAATTAATCAACGATTCAAGATCCCTCCCCAAGGACTTAGGATAAGAGATCTCTTCGCGTCGACGACATTAAAACGTATTGAGAAGCGATACGTCAGCTGGACATTGGATATCATTCTCACGTAAAGAAGACTTGCGTTCCATTGACTGTGCTGCCGCAGCCAATCTCATTGCTCGTTTTAGCGAAACGTGGGATTTATCTCGGCGCACGTGGCTTAATGGCTTTCTTTCGGAATGGCCATAAAGGCCTTGGTGCGAGACTATAAAACGTATCGCCGCAACAAAAGGATATCTTGCACTTTCCCAATCTCTTCCTTTTCGCTTCGAGCAAAGAAATTAATCAGTCCCTTCATCTCTCCTCGCATTGTTCGTCACTCACTCGCATATGTTTTACGCGTCCGGCCTCGGGTGTTTTAAACTTCCCCCCACTGATGAGTCTCTCGCTAGATGACTGATTTTTTTCCTTTTTTGAATTTTAATAATGCGCAAGTTGGAGAAGTGAAGAAATGAGTCGTTTTATTGGGTGAGTAAAGTTGATGGATGCGCTTGAAGCCCTGTGAAGAGGGTGAGTTCAGGAAAATTGAATGGGAGAATATAATGCCGTTTGGAAGGGAGGTTAATGGTTCTAATTTGCTTCAGTTTGAGAAAAAGTTTGCAAGCTGATGAGATGAGAGATGTTGCCATTAATTTTATCTATCTATCACCAAGAAGTGATTGAGCGTACGCGATTAACGGTGCATCACTATGGCTTGATATCATCAACGTCAACAGTCTCAGTAAATGGTGAGCATGAACCCTCCATTGCAAAAATGAATTTTGAGCTCACTTCAAGGCTGGATTTAAAGTGATAATAAAGATAACTCGAATGTCAGTAAAATATTTATAGTTTTTAACTGATTATCAAATGAACTACAGAGGGGTAAAATTACAATAGCAAGGGTACAATGCCCATTGAAAAAAATATGCGACAAATGTATAATTTATCGCATATTTATATTGATTACAAGTTTTAATTTCGCCAACCCAACCAATCCAATTGTAAAAAATAAATAGCTTAAAGTTGAGTTACTCATAAATTAATACGGTACAATCTAAGTAATATTATTATAATTATTCACAGCGAAACAAACCCAGATAAAATGCGCTGAGTACATTTTCTCTTGCAACACGATTTTACAAAATACGCTCGCTTTATTGTGCAATAACAATGAAAAGTAAACTGTAAACGTAACACGAAATCGTTCATTTTGTATCTATAATTTATTAAGATATGAATGAAGACGTAAACAACATATTAAAATAAAGCATAACTGACTTATATCAATCATTTATTCTATTAAGGAGAACAATCTTTAGCGCCACAATGATGATATTTCAATTTCGTCGCTCTTTTACAATCACTACCCGATAACAATAGAGTAGGGCTTAATTCACCCGCGAGGTAATAAAAGGTAATACAGAGAAAAGCTATATAATTAATGACTCTTTTTTGCACTTTTCCGCGACCTTCTTATTCCTTCCAGCAGCCTCGAGCAATTTCATAAAAAGGCAGCAGTTGCGATAAAAGTGCTAATGCTATTCTTGCAATCATAAATTTTACCTAAAAAGAAGCACTTAAAAACTCATAAAAATACCTAGCCTTACACAATCACATTCATCATCGTAAGATCTATGTTAACAGGAAATGACTATCACGACGGCCATTTACGAAATAGCCATTTTCACGTAAGAAGTACTCGGCTAGCAGGCGTGCAAAATCACGTTTATTGGCCTAGGAGAAATTATTATAATTCTGTTTCTTACTAGTATCACTGATTAATTTATGTTATTTTCTTAAACAAATTGTGATGATTTTGTGGTATTTCAGGGTTCATTTAAGTGACGGGTACTTAATTAAAGGTGCAATAGGACGATTTGGTGAAACAAATGTTAGTTTTAATCCAAAACACGTATCAACTACGAATGAATGCATTATTATGACGATATGATTAAACGTTTACGAAATCAATGCGGCAATAAATTTAAATGTAAAAATTATATGCAATAACAACAGTTGTTATTAAAATATACGCAAGACTCGAAAAAAGATTATATTAGATTATTAGATTATATTAGATTATAATTTCACGGACCGAGATTTTTAAAAGATATTGTTGAATGGCACTTAACGTGGAAATGCCTTCCGCCATAAAAATGTAATTCCTTCGGGTTAACATTATTTTTTAACAAAACATACTACAGTTTGTATTACGTAATTTCCATTCCAGTTACGCGGCAGAGTGTTTATCTCCTCCTCAAGGCCATGAGGACTTATCACGAGATTTTTAATTCATGAAAAAATATTTTTCGGGGCTATTCGGTCAAAAGAAAATTTGTAGCGATACTTAGCAAGGTTACTCTTTTCCTTCAAGAGCTGTATATAATGGAGAGGATTGACGAAAGGCAGGAGGAAGGAAGAAAACAACGCCTTACAGAAATAAAAAAGATACAGACGAAAAATATCAATCTTTCGATTCGCTGTTATTTTTTATTTGAAACTAATTTTAGAAGTAAATAAACTTCATATCATAAAAATCGTTCTTTTAGTACCACTTACAATCATGAAATTATAATTGAGATTATAAATAACATTAGAACAGAATCGGATTTCTCATCAGAACGAGGTGAAAACTTGAAATGTTACACGCGTGAATTAAAAGTTAGAAATTGTACAGTCCCATTTAAAATTCCTTTATTTCAAAAATTAAGGCGACATTTTTATCAAGAGAGAAAACGAATACGGCTTTCGGCGTTTTCTCATACAGAACTTGGAAAGTGTGGTATTCAACTACACAATAATGAGCATTGTTTTCGGGAGCGGGTAGGCGTCGAGTGGGCATGTATCACAGCGCCTCATTCCAAGCCATAAAATTGGGTCTGTGTCAAGGGCTTCTCTCTGAATGAACTTCTCAAAAGTCAATAGGCGGCGATCTTTTAAAAAGTGGGGCGCTATGATCTTAATTTGTAATCGAATATTTCGCTTTAAATATATGTGTTCTTGTGCTTTCTTGACCATGTTTTACCTGTCAATATGCAGCGATATGCACTTTAACATTATCACTATCCGCTAATATTAAAGTTTAAATCCATCCTTTTTAGCTGTGATTTTTCTGTCCAAACTCTCTCACAATTTTTCTGACCAATAAGTCATTTAAAGATAAACCGACTATGAAATTAAATGACTCTTATGTTTATAATCTGAGTAAATTCACAGATGATATATTTATGCATTTGGTTTACATGCTTTAACATTTTATGAAATATCTTACATGTGAAAATTGAATATTGTGTCGCCTTTTGATACACTGACAACTGCATTAAATGTCCGAGTTATAAATTTATAAATACAAATAATAGATAAAAAATTATATCTGCGTTGTTATACGGCCTAGAATACCCCTACAATCCATCTTAAATGAAAACCAAAATCAACAGGCCATCTGCATCATTCTATCGTATAGAAAGTGACGAAATTTTGATGCGAGGAATAAATCTTTGATTGCAGTTCCCACACGGGATAAGCAGAATCATTCCTGCTATAGAAAATCATGCAGTCGTTTTTAAGCATCCATGAGAAGAGAAATAAAAGATATTACAGCGGAGATGCCGAGATAAACAGATAAAAAGCGTCGTTTAAAACGCTAGCGTATCCGAAGTGGGATATGAAAACATAATCCCACCGATCTCACAGAGCAATTCAACCCTTAAAGAGGCCTTAATCCAACGCGATAAACCCGAAAATGAAAAATAAAACCCGGGCAGAGTAACGGACTCAAATCTGTGAGCGCGCATTCGTGAGGCGTGAATATTTTCAGAAGACGCATTGTCACTTCTCTTGAATATATCTTTTTATCGTGAGTGACGGCGCCTCTCTCTCTCTCTCTCTCTCGTAGAGAAGAGAGTAAGGCGAGAAAGAGGGTAGGGGTGGGGGAGATAGAGAAAGAGACGAGGGTGGGTGGAGGGGGATGAAATAAATTGTAATGGAAGGGCGTGTGGGAGAGGAGGGGAGCATGGAGGGAGTTGAGAGGTGGGTAGGGACCAAAAAACAGCAGAAGAATAACGAGGCGGTGGCTGTGATGAAGGAAATGAGGCGAGTGGCTCGAATGATTCCTTCTTCGCCGAGGATTTCTCGGAGCTAGGAGCAGGATGGCGTACGTTTCAGAGGATGGAAGAAAGACGCCGTCTTTCCGACGGCACGAAGGGAGAGAGATGAGCAATGCACGCGCTACGAGCTTGATTACATCGTTCCGGACTAGAATTTCAACTGGAATAAGTACCTAATGGATTTTCTACGGGTGCGAAACGTTTTGATTTGGAAAAAAAGCGTAATAAAGGCTTGTTTACCGAGGAAGCCCTGTTGAAAAAATGCATACATGAACATTAATTTCGTAAAAAAAAAGTTTGATGCAGGAATTAGCCATCAGGCAGAGAATGAGCGATGGAATCACTATAAAGGGTGAGATGGAATGAAATATTTATCAAGCGGAAATTGATCTGAATTCACGCATTCCAAACTTGAATGCATATATGAAAACTTTTTACATCTACGACGCGTTATTCCCTATGGCTTTATGTTCGTTTCTGCTATAAAAACAAGATAATGAAAAAAATCCAATGATTTCTCTTTTAACAATAATATAAACAAAATCTGTGTCAAAAGTCAGTTAACAAAACATATCTTCACGTTCAAGGGTTCTAGAGACCTAAAACGATTAATAGGAGATTTCGCATTGTTAGTGACATAATATTTTAATAAAACATTTACATTAAAAAGTACGTCTGCAGTTTAATATTTCCCTCTCTTGAATAATCAAGCGAATTCATTATCTCAGCCACTTTTTGCTTTCGCTGATTATTTTCAAATTTAGAGGAACAATGCACCAGGAGTGGCCAAAAGTGTGGCTCGCAGAGCTGCATGCGGGTCATTTATGTTCAAAATGCGGCTCACGAGCTACTTTATTTATCAAATAAAATAAATCAAATAAAATAAACAATACGAAGTAGTATTTTTTATTAGACACATGATACGCAGTGTGGCTCAGTAGCCGACGGCTAGACTCAAGAGTCGTAGTGTTGTGCATATTAAACGAAAACGCGCTCAATATGGCGCCTATGGCAGTATTTTAGAAAACACCTTGGTTATGTGGAATATTAAGAAATAAAGAGTTTTTTAAAGTATAACTTTGAAAATTGAGAGTTAAGTTAATACTTATTTATGGGAAAATAAACTTATGGTATTTTTTGCTAGAATGTTTGGCGCCTTTTATAAGGGGCGCCTATGGCAAATGCCACCTTTGCCATACCCTAATTACGGCACTGCTGGTTATGTTTACTATTCATTCATAGAGATCGCATTATGCCATTCCACTTGTATGTTGAGGAAGCTCTGGCATTGAATTTATTTCATCTCCTGCTATATTTCTCGCGAGACCCGTCAAAATAACAGTTCCTATACATCTCTTCCCTACTTCGAATATCACTACAACTTTATAGCGTCTCGTCTTTTTTGAAATTCCTCGGATTCGATGGTATTTCATTGAAAGACGCACAGTCTTAGTTCTATCGTTGGGTTGAAATGTTGCGCGTAACTTCAGCATTGGATGGTGCCACGTATTTTTGTAATTCATCGATTACGACAGTATTAAAAGGAAAAGTGCACAGTCTCGCTGTTATCGTTTGATTTCAATTTCGCATATATTTCTGGCAGTTTGTGGAATTCCGTCTCTCTGTAATTTATGTATAAGGTACGATAATATGATTTACATAGCTGCGCATATCCTTTCCAGGTTGACAGGTCGCTCTGGAATTGTATTTTTGTGAATTTCGGTGAACTAATAAATCCCGTATATTTGTGTTATATTTTGATTATCTCTGCATCTTTGTCACATCTTGATTTTTATGAATTTCTCCATTATTAATATTATTATGCATTATTATATATTAACATTTGCTTGCAAGTTTGTACTTTGGGGATGAAGCGTTGTTTTATTCGAGATATAAGAACCAAGCAGTTTTAAACATACTTTATATAAAATTCGCGGGAAAGAATAACTTCAGATTCAATGAATGAAGAAGAAAATCGAGGCTAAAAGCAAAAAATGGGAGTTTACATTTTCCGTTCAAGGGGGAAAACTTGCGTCATATTTTCATAGCTAATTCCTCAAAAATCCAAAATTTGAATCGTCGCTACGAACGGATCACAAAAAAATTTCTTCTAAATATCCCCATAAATCATAACCACGAAAAGACAAGCTAACCTTATTAAAACCAAGCGGTGGAACCAACCAACCAACGGTGGAAAGTAGTTTTTCCATATTGAGGAAAATTGCTCGAGTTAAGAGTTAACATTCTGGCGTAGAAATCCTTCAGAATATATTGCTAAAATTGTTGATATATAAATCCTAATAACATGTTTCGTTTGGCGCCCGGGGCAAAACCTAAAAACATCACCTTCAAGCTCTCATAACTTTATAAACATTGATTTAAATTATTCAAAATACAATCCATTTATTATCATAAATACATAAATTAGATCCAACGACAATATTTTTCAAAATATTTATCACAAAATTTATACTCGCGTGACTTGCCTGTTGCCACCCCATCGTTTCGGCGCCCGGAGCGATCGCTCCTCTCTCCCGTACCTTGCCACGGTATCGCTAATATCACAGACATTAAGGGGGACAAATAGCATAAATTCCAGTTTAGTGGAGCATTATCTAGAGACGCATCTCCTAGATAAGTGCTATTGTTTTCGCTACTTTTCCGCGGATGTTATCGTGAAAGAAGAAATATTACCTATATATTACCTATATCGTGTTGTTGATATAAAGAGCTCACTTGACAGAGCATTAACAAATGCCAATTTATGCCAATGGTGGGGGAAAATATAGACCTTATCAGACTCTTGAAAAGCGATGCCAAATTTTCAATTTTGTCATCCGAATTTTTTCGTTGCAGATTGTATCATTCATCGTCGAAATTTAGCAAAAATATTTTAAGTAGGAAAATTTTATAAATTTCTCCTAGATATTGTCAACTTTATTCGCATAAATGGAAAAAACTTGAAAATAAATCTAATAATGTTTCTTCGTACGTCATTGTGAGACGATTATCAATCAATGTCTTAAATCCATTTGTTGAACTGTTTGAGCCTATTTTTGAAGAAAAGGGAGGAATATGGACAACTCGAAAATGATAAATGGATATCGAAATTGATATTTTTCATTCATATTTTTCAACGTCTACAATCTTTTAACTTGGCGATCCAGGAAGGAGATAAAATTATTTCTGATCTTACTCGAATAGAACTTTCAGAATATTAAGATGTTTTCGAGCCGTGTTTGATAATTTACAGACGTTTTTATCCTACATCGCCTTTCTTGTAAATCCATTAATGGTAGATCAACGTCGGACTTCTGATTAGTAAATATCTAGTTATAAAATCCTCCGCGGTAGAAATGAAACTATTGTAATAACAAGAGGACCATGGGGCATGAATCTCAACCTAACAGCAATTTCTTGAAGCGGTGCGGGAGTTAACGAGCCCTAAGATCATGAAAATTATTGTACGACGCGTTTAAATTTATGGCACTATACACTGCGGTGAATTTGTGTAATCTACAATGAAATTTGTAAAAAAATCAGGATGTAGGGCAACTCTTAACGAATCGTACTGTATTGACATCTCGTCAATCAGATTTTAAGGAGTGTACAGGCAGAATGGATACCCACAAGACCTAGAGTTCTAGCAGAAATCAGCCTAGATAATTGTAAATATACACATGTATGTATGGTAATGCTAAATATATAAAATAATTCTATAAAACAAAATACTTATATGTTCTTGCGTTTCCCGAATTTCTGATGAGTATCGATTGCGGCTCCTAAGTCCAGGAATTTTGGCCACCCCTGCAATATTCTGACGACCGTTTGCAACTATTTTATATAATCAGACATCTTGATTGATCATTTTCTTGTTTATGGCACAGTAAGGTTAGATAAAATCAAAATATTCTGCTAAACTTCACGAAATATCACTGCCTTTTCGAATAAATTATTCATCACCACGCCTCCTTAGCTCAGTGGATAGAGCACTGGTCTTGTAAACCAGGGGTCGGGAGTTCGATCCTCCCAGGTGGCTAATATTTTTCGCCAGCCTAGGTAAGTAAATATGTGAAGCAAATGAAACCAGCACAAGGTGAGCGAATTGTATTTGAGCTGTATATAAACAAAATTGAGAGGGTCGTATTGAAAACTTTTGTATTCTTACAATCCTTGTTTTAGAACTTAAATTAAGCCATTTGTCGGGAATGTATGAGTTTATTCCAGCGCTTGGTTCTAATTACAACGCTTAGTTTAAATTACAGCATAAACCATACTAATCAAAATTTTATAAAATAGTCATAGTATAAGAGTGACATTTGATCGCTAAAACAGCAACAACAAGTGCGGGAAAACCGGACGTGCATTTTGGCAAAAAATTATCACCACTGATTATAATCGCCTTTCTTGTCCCCGTAGATGACAACTTATCTGACTAAAATTTCTTTATTTACCAAGTAAAAAATTTTCCTGCAATTTTCTACATAGATATATTTGTTTGAAATTCGTTCAGTAAGCCTCCTTAGCTCAGTGGATAGAGCACTGGTCTTGTAAACCAGGGGTCGGGAGTTCGATCCTCCCAGGAGGCTAAAGTTTTTTCTCAGGCCTTGATAAAGAAGTATTTATATAAATATTTACGATGGCTTCATTTCTAACGAGCAAGTTATAATTGTGTCGTGTGTAATTTTGAGCAAGTAAATCTTGTCAATGTTGAACGTTCTTCAAATACTTATAGGACTTCGATAAGCTGTAATTTGGGTATTTATGGGTTAATTGCGTACGAAAATAATGCATTCGATTCATATTCATCCGAAAATTATTTACTGCAACACTACACAATATATTTATATAAGGGAATCCGCGTCTTTTTGGGATATTTATAATTAGTGAACCTAACATCCATCCATACAACATTCTACATGTCGAAGTCGACGTAAAAAGTCTTTAAGTTTAGAGATAATCAACAAACTTGAAAGAACCGTTAAGGACGAAAAAGTTAATATATACAATATGTTCGATAATAGTATCTCAATTAGTTGTTTTTCAATGTTTAATCATCAAATTGCATTAATTTAAAAACTAATAGACGGAATTATTTTTACGCTGAGCTATTTTATTATTATTCGTGATTCTGAAACAATTTCTGTAACGTGAGGAAGAAGAGACCATCGCTGTTCTAATATATAAATTGGGTTGGCAGATCCTCTACATTTTTAAATTAAGGGCAATATATCTATTTAAGAACTAATGTTTTTCTAAATCGAATCATTACCAAAACCTTCGAACAGATGAAAAGCATTCTACATCCGAAGGCTTGTCTCGCCAGAGCTAAATAGTATGTCTACTTTGAAATAATTGCAATTATAATCCATATTTTCAAAGATAATAACTGAATTTTTCTTTCAAAAATATATTTAAAAAGATATTTTTTTAAAATAACCATCGACATAGATTACAATTATGACGCCATATACCTCATTACCGACGTATTAAATTTATTTAACGCATCAGAAATTTAACGAATTCTTTTTCTTATTTTTAAAATCCCTCTTGAAGAAATGTTAATGTGGCTCCTTACATTCGCATTGGTTCTGCGAGCTTCGAACTCCGTGTCTTCTTCCTTAGAAAGAACTATTTGTCTTATATTACAACGACAAGCATTAAACCTATTTAAGATTTCGAGATCCACACTCTAAGATAGGCAAGATTAATAGGGGTAGTGAGGAAAAACGATGAGATATTATCTTTATGAGCACAATTAACTGAACTCTCAGGAAAATTTCTTTTCTCGACCTCTGGCTTGCGTATGATCCTCGTGCTGCCTCCGAATCTTCAATTAGACAACTATGCGCTGGCTATGTGTACGTCATATCTGTGAGAATCTTCTTCTGCGATAAACAAGTGTTTGTTTACGGGTTTTTTTAAGTAACTAGGGTTAACGTTTCGTCATAGAGGTCGAAGCCGTTTTCCATTAGAAACAATATATGCATTAAGGCTTCGATCTTTTTAGCGAACTATAAAAGGTAGTAAATTTGAAGCAGAGATTCGCTTAATCATTAAGATCGAAACATTGTTAAACTACAACATTATTTAAGGAAGCAATACGTGCAGTAAATAAAACACCCAAAAATTGTAATTATGATGAAAATAAATTATCGAAAGCGGTGGCAAAACATAAAATTTAGAGTTTGTGTCTTATTTACTGTACCTGTTAATTCTCAAAATAATTTTAATAATCCAATGCATCGAACAAATTAGAAATAAAATTAACATTATAAAAGTTTATTCGGAAAATCTTATAAAAGGTTAATGTCGTTTTATATAAACAACACTTTGGACTAAATTCAGTAAGTAGATACAGTCGATCGAAATAATCGCTCATATTTTTGCTGTGCTACAATTAAACCCCTTTAGAAAAATATTCATTAATATTCGAGATGAAATATAATTCAAAAGAGTAGAATAGGGTACAGCTGTGCAATTTTAAATTTACCTTCCTAATTATCTAAATCGATGTATATTTTTAAATAAAAATACTACAAATGAAAAGGTCTTTGAAAGAGATTTAGAAGACTTGCATTGCTCCCATAAAAAGGAAGCGGAAAAATTTAACTCGATAGTTACGGAAGATTGAATTTTTTCTTTTAAAAGATTTCATTCGTTGAAGTTAAGTACAACTTAAAAGGTATCACGGTTTCACCGTTAGCGATTACTTACATAAAAAGAGAATTTTTTTATTGACATGTTTAAATTTGGATTCATGTCGTGCTTTATGTGTTCAATTATAAGAGAAATCGTTTCAGGGAAATTATAAGACGAGTAAATGACCAAAGATTAGTTCAATTCCAAAAGCACTCATTTGGTTAAGGCATTAAAACCGATGTCCGTCTAGTAGTCATAATCCATGCATTGCATTCATCTAATTCGCTCGAATTAAACTTTAAAAATATTTCGTTTAATGTATTCTTAAATTATGAACATTTACGGAATTACATTCGAGATCGATTTTAAATCGGATGCGCCCACGTCACCACAAATGTTCCCTCTTAAATGCTCACGCGCTTATATTCGTATAATTAGTCTCGAAATGGCGAAATCAGCGATAAAAATTGGATTACAAACCAGTTATTCTATTTTCATTAACGCCCTCGTTTTTTTCTTGAGGTACGGTTACGAATATTACCGCCGCTCAATAAATGATAATTGATATGGAACTGCTGTATGGAAATTGAAAGCAATTACACATGCTTAAGCAAGACACTTGACCTTCATTTGATCGGTCAAACGTTAAAAGATGATTCCAAGTTGAACCCTCTGTCTTTCCGATGAGTTAGGAAAATGAAACACTTGGCGAACGATCCAAAAGAAACAGATACAACGAAGTAAGCAGAAATGTTGAGTAACAGTCAATTAACTTCCAACTCGATTGAGAGAACCTATGTCTCTCACTACATACCACATTACTTACACCCCTTCGTTTACTCTGCTTTAATGGAATCTAGGGTGTTACTCACGTAGTCAGAAAATATAAGTTTTTAAAAGAAGTACTAGGAGTACTTGAGATAGTGATAAGAATTTGATAAGTCCCCGTTAGCTCAGTTCTATTCATGTTTCTCAAGATGCTCTTACATTCCGTGACAGCTTAGATTATTGGAACCCTTCCAACATTTTCTGGCCCTCTTGAAATTTTCGAGTATGCCTTCCTAATAAACCTATCCCCTTTAAGAATGAATCTAAATCATTTTAAAAGTGGAGTTCATTTATGTTTCTTTTCTTCTAAGTTTCCAATTTTGGTTTCTCCTACGTCGATGGCAGTATTCACTATTGTTCATCATGTAAGTATTTATAGAGCTTATAAATCTGTTAAAAATTTTAACATCGTTGCTATATGTTAAAAATAATATATCAAACAAAGTTACGCTACCAACTATTGCCTTGTTAAGTATAGGTACCTATGACCTACGCGTATTCACCGGTAAACAGCGCATAATTCTTCTTGATCTATAAAATTCTAATATTTTAATGCGTAAACAAATTTTAAAACTGCTACTTGGTCTTAGCTTCCCTTTCTTATAATACTACAATCTCATTATTCATCGGTAGCATATTCATGGCATTCCTTGGTAGTTTTCGAATTATTGACAATTCTTTTAATCATTCTCGAAACTCCATTATTAATCTGTCAGAAAAACAAAACTCTAACCTTTCTTTCAAACTTTACTAAAAACATGAAGGTATAGATGAACTTCGAAAAATCTAACCTTCAAGGAAGATGGAACATGGAAAAGGTTCGAGTTAACAAAGCTTCAAGTTATATAATTTTATTATAGCTTACACAATTAAGGACAGATACAAATATTTATAGACATCTCGAAAAATCCATTATCTGTCCCAATTAAAGTGATTTTGCTCTTAACATCCATTCATAGCCTCCTTAGCTCAGTGGATAGAGCACTGGTCTTGTAAACCAGGGGTCGGGAGTTCAATCCTCCCAGGAGGCTCAAGTTTTTATCCAGTCATCTCCATGACAATATGAAGAATTCTGATCCTCATTGCTGACGTTGAACTTTCAAATACTTCATTTATCACATGATCATCAATATTTAGCCAAAATAGCTGTTTATGAATTTTATGACTCAAGTGCCCGACAAAATGTTTTAAACCAAAAATCTATGGTCAATTTTTTCGAATTATAATTTCCAAAAGAATAAAAGTCTGCAAGTCGAAAAATCGCTTTTTACGTGTTACCTTACGGGAAACAAAAATTATATCCTGGTATCAAACCCGGGTCTTTATTCGGAGCTTTTTTCGTCGGCTTTTAATGCGTGCTTTCTGCCAAATTTCAATCTTCTATCTAGTCGAGAAGTTTGTTAAAACACGTTTAAGAAGCCTTACACACAGAGTGGCAGTAAACTTTAAACGAATATAGAGGATTATACCAAATTTGCATTTTTAGGCAAAGAAACAGCTTTATGAGATAACACTTTGTCTTGATTAAGATCCTACTTGTGCCATTACAGAGTTTTTCCGCTGTTGTTAATAAATTGATACCTTTCAGTGTTTAACAGGAGACCACGAATAACCAGTTTCCTAAGTGTTGAAGCAAGGGCAGATAAAAATATCCAACTTCGCGAAAATAAAAGAGTAAATACGACATCCGCATAAGGTCGCGGGTTAGATTCTTCCTCGGAACGCGGACGTTTTCTTTCCTCAACGTTTTGACAGTTGACTCGCACAATGTATTTGCTTTTAATTGATGAGATGGTAAATTAAATCGACACATGTAAGATATGTGGATAATGAGTCAACGCTGAGGAATCCAAGATTTTACGCCTCTGCCTAGAGTCGGAACTCTTTGTGTTGTGCTGCACACCCATCACAACACGCGAGCGAAGGACGGCGCTGTTGATATATCGCCAACTCGGCCAATCCAAACGGCTGCGTGGATGACCTGCGTTCCAACTACTCAATCATCACAGCAACGCTCCATTAGAAAACTTCTACGTTAATATGACGGCACGTGCGCATTCAACCGCCTGCATGATATCATGTGTGTATTTAGCTACAGAAATGAAGCTCGATGACTTCAATCTGCCTCTCGTTAAACAACTTCGAATAATCCACCTTCTCCCGCGTCGATCACGAATCAAAACTGATATAAATTGAGATTTATAGCCCTTTTGGAAACTTTTCCATCGCCAGGATTTTTCTCAGATAAAAATTATTTTTTTAAAAATTTATGATGGCTTTCCTGCCTTCCACACTCAAAACGTCGCTTATCCTATTAGATAATAATTAGTAATGCTCTTTATATAGAATTAAATATACTCATGACAATTTCTCCATCAAATAAATGTTTACAAATTGATATATTAATAAAATCTATCACGATCTTAAAAACCGGCTCAATAAATCACCGATCAGCGAATTAGTTGAAAACTATTAGCAGGCAGCCTTCAGAGAAAAAATAAGATGGAGAAGTATACTCAGCGCAGTAACTAGCTATATTAGCACCCGGGGCAAACTACCAAATATGCGCTTCCCCCATAAAAAATTCTCTAATACCTATATTTTTTACTATATGGATTTAGGGTGAATAATTAATAAATAGAAATAAACTATGAATGATATAATTTCTAACTATAAATGTACATAATTTAAATACACAATTACAAATATAATTACGTAAATACATAATTACACACATACATAATTAAAATACAGAAAGTATAAATATTTTGATTTTAAAGAGCTATTCTACATGATTTTAATGCAGTAAACTCATCAATAACATCATCGAAATTTATAGTTTCTGCTATACGTGTGTCTGGAACAAGTATAGTAGTGAAATCGCCCCTGTCTTTGTGCCATGCAACCTCACACAACTTACCATTAACAATTTTTGCGCCCCTTATTTAGTTGCGCCCGGGGCAGATGCCCCGCTTGCCCCGCTCTAGTTACGGCACTGAATATACTCTATAAATGGAATACACAGAGATTTAAAAGGCGTTCTTTATAGGAAATACGTACAAAACTGCATCGAAAGATTCTTGAATTTTAATACCCGAAATTAAAGTCGTAATTATGTGATCTCGCGGACTGTTTTGTGGCCAATGTTGTTCTAAATCCGAATAATATATAACTTACAGATTATATAAGAGCTATAAAGAGAAAAATATGGTGTTTAATTGTTGCTTGCCGAGAGAACCGTTTTAGCGATCGATGTAAACAAAATATGCGATGTTTTGTTTGGGATTTTCTCGAATTCTTATCCCCGAAACTGAACCTAGTAATTATGTGGTCTCGAGGACATCTTTGCGGTAAATTAAGTTCTCAATCCGAATAAAATTTTTAATGTATACCTTACACATCATATAAGAGCTAGGGAGAGGAATTTATGGTATCCAATTGTTGCTTGACGGATGCCATTTAACGAGATACGAGTATAAGTTTATTAAAGTAATTATGTAAAGTGGAAGTTCTAATTGACGGATGCAGTTAAAAATCACAATGTGGCATTGAATTATAATAAGAATCACTCCTACTTAATTTAACTAAAATCCCCCCAGCGGTTTAGGAGATTAAAGTTACGACAGAGGGACGGACGAGACGTGCCCAAAAGGCGTTCCGCTACTACAACTTCGCTGGTAAAGAACGCCTACAAAAGAAAAAACTTCGGAGAGTTTTGCTCATTCATACAATATCTGTTTAATGATTGGTAGAGGGGTGGTTAGCGTGTCTGATTCCCAATGCTAGGGTCGCGGGTTCGAATCCTACCGAGGGCATGTTTGTATGTGTTCGTCTTTGTTAACGTTATTACGCTCATTGTAAAAGGCCGTTAACGGCTGTTTATGAGCTAATATAAAATAAATAAATAAAGCTGTAACTATATATATATATATATATATATATATATATATATATATATATATATATATATATATATATATATATATATATATATATACACTAGAGGAATTACCCGTTGAACATCAACGGGACTTTGCAGTGTGATTTAAATTTAACTTCTGAGGGGTGTGTGTTAAAAACTTATATATAGACACACACAGACTTTACTGTTGATATATGCAACGGGTAATTCCGATAGTAAGAAGTTGTTAGTAAAATTAAAATAAAAACAGAAATATTCGAAAAAGATTTTACAGACTCATATAATATGTTCAAAAAAATCTCGTAGTATTTCTTTGTAAACAATATTTCTTGTGTAGAAACGACCATCTATCATCTTTTCTTGTCCATAACTTTCTAAGATCTTCGCTCTGATGTCTTCTAAACGTGTAACTCTGAAAAAGGCGACGTATAGCTGTCCATGACTGAATCAGGCTCTGGTAAATATAAACCTACTTTCTTGAAAGTTTATCCTTGAGCCTTATTAATGGTCATAGCAAACGCTAATCGAATGGGGAACATATCCATTTACGTACATATCTCTCGACGCGTCGGAAGATAATTGGTCGCCCAAGTATGTTTACATTGAAGAAAGACTTGGTGCTTTCCCGGCGTATTTGATGGGTGAAGCTTAAAACACCTCAGATTCCAACAGTTTAGAAGAAGAAAATAAGAGAAGTAAAAATGTAAGAGTTAACATGAAAAAAACCTGAGCTGGCTGGGAATCACCATATGAAAAAATATGAGTGCAAAGGGCTGCTACTTTAAATACAAATCAATACAAATGAGCTTTATAGGTTATCTGAAATTATTTGCGTTACTATCTATTACGTTTGACGTTGCTACAACAATAATTTTGATGTTTCATAAAACTCGCGAAGCGAATAACGCAATTATTTCGTCCATTTGAAGGCTTAATAGACGCTAATTCAATCGGAGGCAACAATGTGGGTCGCCTTGACAACACCCGGAAAGAGTACGAAAAAGTTATAAAATTTCGAAAAGAAATGCGTGTTTATGACAAATTCTTCCGTGTAGCATCTAAACATCGCAAGAATAAAATATTTTATAGTTTTAGCCGCCGAATAAAATAAAAACGGGGAAATTCGGTCCATATTTACATATTTTAATGACTGAATGAAATAAACCTTACACCTTGAAAAATCGAAGATCCCGTGTAGACTTATGGGAAAATATAATCGTCTCCCGGAGTCGAATCCGGGACTTTTTCCGAGATGTTTGATTTTTCTAGGGACCACCTCATGGGGGATTAACGATTGTGGAAGTTTCAGCTTTTAATTCTAAAAATGCCCAAAACTACTGGGACAGACAGACAGACGGACCGACGGACAGACAGACGGACGGACAGACAGACGGACACTTGAGAATTATTATATAAGGATATATCGTAACCATAAAAGATAAGTGTAAAAATTTCTCTCGCACCGTGATATTATTCTAAGCACGTTCGGATGGACAAGTCTTTGGGTCATTTTTTGTCCTAATGAAAGAAACGGCTGTTTGGCTGCTGCCTTATTTTCTCCTGTAATTGTTTTAAACTTCCTTTTTCTTAGGCGTGCCATCCTGCTCCGATAAGAGGCAAAGATTGCGAAACGGATTCCAATGGACGTTGATCTTTTATGGGTGTGACACAGGCGATTATTCCCTCGTGTTTTGGGTCAGGATTTCTCTTAAATCTCGTATACGTCATTTTGATTCATGAAATATAGAGCGAATATAGAGCAAGGCAAAGAGAGAAATACTTCGTCCATAAAATATGGGAATAAATTAAATACAAACTTTTGGGAAATGTCACTTTTTACTCGCATTTATCAGAAATAACCTACGGCGGAGATTAAATGTTACCAGAAGATGAAATGTAATTTCTGATAGAGATTGAACATTTTAAGACAGAATTATGTGCAACTCCCTTAAGATTCTCCGCTTACGTGTTAACTTTATTATCGTACTCACCGTACTCGAAAAGACGATGGCAAAAGACCGATCCTTCCCACCTTCTAAAGTTTAGGTAGCCATTATCTCAATTCAAATTAAATTATTTTAATGATCGACATAAAATGAAAGGAAAACATGGTTTATCATCATGATTTTTACGAATACAAATTTACTTGTTTGTAGAAAAGAAAAGATTCTCGACTTTGTCAACCATTTGGCGTTAAATATTGACTTTTCGTATTCATTATGTTGTTTTCTTTCTTTATCTGGTCCGTTAAAAAAATCCTGCAGCCATTCGCTGATTCGGAAACTTTTTTTCGCGCACGCTTCAGGATTCTGACCGTGGTCCAATCACGCTGAACAGTTCCGAAGATCGGCAGAAGAGGGAGAATGTGAACGTGTTAAGGATATGACGGTCAACGGCGAGACGTCATCTAATGCACTTCGACCTTTCTTATATCAAAATACTCGTTGCGAAAGGATCGCAACGCGATGAAAAAGGAACGGATAAAAAAAATGAGGGAGTCGAGAGATGTGCATTGGGTCACGAGTATGCTAATACCATTTCCGGGTCAGATAATATGATTTCTCAAAGTACAATGAAACTTACCCCACAAATAGCACACGTTTGAAAACATCGCTTTCGGTCGGACATACTGAAGAGATTCAGGGCAAAGCACGTCACGTTATCGACCAAATTTATCGATGCACCAGTCAGAAACGACCCAAAAGCGAGGTGAAGTCCAAGATTAGCCTAATAAATAAATCAAACTCTTACTATAAGGAAATATTTGTGGGATCACTTTAAAACGACAAAATAAATCGAACGGATTCAAGTAATAGGACGAAATAAAAACAAACCCTCATTACGCAACAAAACTTTCTGTTATATATCTTGCAAATATTATATGCTGGAACAATTGGTCCATAAACCCGGGAAATAAACATGTACGTGCATGTTTTTCTTAAAAGTACCATAAGTTGTCACATCAGCGAGATGATGACTAGATTTTTTGCCATTTACTTCAATCGACCTTATGTAAAACGTAAATCCGACATCTAAAAACATTAAGTCAGACGCGCGCCATTTTATCGTTTCTCTGTATATTATTCCATATTGGCGAATTTCATCCAAATTATTTTCCTTCGTTCAAGAATGGATGGTTAACAATTTAATTTGTCCATAAATCTCCGACGGTGGAAGCATTTGCCAAATTCCGAGGCGCGAAAATTTGTAGGGAGCCCTCGAGTTTCCGCCCACGCGTATCTAACTATTTAAGTAGGGCGAGATTTCCTTATCTCCGTGCATGGGGCCGTCAAATGTACCAGCTCCTTGGTTGTGCGGCTTCTGACTTATCAAAAGGAAGCTGTAGAAGAATCACATGCTTCCTGCTGACACGCTATAAAACAAACATGACGCTAACTCCAAAAGTAGAAGAACGGATATTCGTAAAAAAGCGACACCTCCTTTGAAATAAACAGAAAAAAAATTGTAAACACCCATTTGTGTACGCCATTGAATCGACGCGTCAAACTACGCTACAGACAACGCATGAAGCTGGCTGAGGCTGGCATTTATCAAAAACACGTTAGACACTCAGTTTTATAATCCAATTAAAAAAGGAAACATTTATTGAAAGATCTATAGAAATGGGAAATTTAAATGCTTTAGGTATAGTAAATTCTAACATTTTTTTAAATCGGCATTCGTCATTATTTTGCCGTTTATATCTCTCTTGATTACGAAATATTTAATCTTTTGAACAGTATGATGGACTTCATGCACACCAAATACGTATACTTTAAGCATTATATAACACAACCTCATCCCAAGGGTCACATCTGAAAAAAATAAGCTTCAAAATTTTGTACTCTCTCAATCGTTACTTCTTCACATAATTTTCAGACCTCCTTATATGATGCAGCAATGTAAAGGAAAGGCATGCCGTAAAATATCTAAATAATCGTTTAAGTCTATTGGACGTTACATGTTGACTGAATACGTCTTAATGAAATAATTTTTATAGTCGCGATTTACAGTAAAAGCTAAATAAACTATATTAATACCATTTTCTATTATTTAATTCGCGTCCTTAGATTTAATTTATATTCTTAATATCTGCATATTACGATACATCCTAAAAAAATTGGAGAAAAAACAAACAAGTCCCTGACTACATCAACGATTTCCTATCATTTTTTATAGAATAGTTGTTATTTCAACACACACGTGCTAAATCCGCACCTTCGCGCAGCAATGGAAGGAAGATTTAATGGCACGGGTGAATTTCTGTGATTCAAAATATATTTTATGGGTAAAAGATTCCAGCGTTATATTATTTCAGCCTTGTGAGTTATAAAAGGAAACAAGCCGCTTTCTGAATAACTCCGGAGAAAACCGTCGCGAGACTCGAACTAAGCATAGATACTATCTCATGGCAAGATTTTTACCGTTCACATTTTATATTCAAAAAGGCCAACCTTAGCCTGCGCTAGGGAAATGCGTGATACGCTTTTCATATCGGCCTCAATCTAAAATTCATGCGTTCATTCTAGCATTTTTCTAGCTCTGAACCGTTATAACGTTAAATATTTTAGTTAGGAAATCGTATCCGCTTGGTGGCGTCAGCAAATCTGTTTATTCGCGTTTATATCACAAACACGACCTCGCGATTCCATTTAAGATAGAATACGCTTAAGCCAAACATGGATTGATAGCACTTGCAATGAAATACCTTTAAATGATATCTTAGGTTAAAAAGAAACAAAAATTCTGTCGCGATCAGATGTTGTTTTTCTAAATTTGCGATTTTTTCGCGTTCTAATCGAACCAGAGAAAGGGTCGCAGCAATGATCGGCCTTCGTCACCCGCATCCATCCTTTCGTCACACTTCTCCCGTGAATGTTTTTCTAACATCTCTCAATAGACTTATTCCAATCTTCCGCACATGTTTCAGCCTGCATATTTTTCAACGAAGATGATTCCGTCCTCCTTCGCGTTAAAACAAATTTGAGCTTGACATTTCGATTTTTATAGCAAGTTTTCCATCGCTAGAATTACCCTCGCCAAGTCATAATTTTTCTTCGATATTCTGCACGGTTCATATCCTTTTAACAATTCCCTCTTGAGAAAAACCTATATTTTTAATATTAGCGATGGATTCGGTCTATGGTGCTACGAGTTCGAATCCCATTTTCACTCCCTTAAAAGACTGCAAAAAGTTTAGTGGCTCCTCATTTCATAAAGTTTTTTAAATGATTTCATCAAGATTAAGTAGCAATGCCTAAACAAAGTCATGAAATATACACTGGTAAGGCTCTGTCAATATTTGTACGTTAAAATAAGGACGATGATGAGCACAAAAAAATTATTTACGAATAATTCTTGGATGGGAACGAATCTATTTGCATGATGCTTCACGGATATTCCACATGCAGAAGTAGAGAGATTCGATCGAAAATGGTTTGCGCTACAGTATTGCTTTATTCTTACACATATTCGTGCTTAAGTATGCGGTGTTGTGGACAAAGAGATCAAACATTTTTCATAAAATAGACGCGTATACCAAAAGATGCATAAGAGGTTTTCAGTTACTTCGCGATTATTTTTATAATCTCACTCATCACTGTGAATTTCAGGAAGACACGATGAAATACGTGCTGAAAGAATCGTAATTTTTTTAAGGAACGATCCAAAAATTTGTTGAAGCGAAACTGAATTACAGATAATCAAGTCAAAACCAAACAATAAACTTAACCAAACTTTGAGATACATCATTCAGTGCGTCGATATCTTACGGTCATCGATATATAAACTAAAAGGACGAACGCGGAATAACTCTGATATCGTATTAATCGCTTATATAAATGTAATGATCTGACTATAAAAATCATTGTTTATGCTCACGGAGAAGAAAGGCCGACATTTGGGAATAAAGACAGCAAAAACATAACCTAAATTGCAATAAATAATTCAGTCGCGCGATTATATTTTTCGTTTAGATATATGCCCCTAATTTGTGGTCGCATTATGTCGTTCTATACGCAATCATAAATGGCGGAAAAGGTAATTCTGTGAATGCTGATTGTTTGAGATACATTCGCGTTCAATTAGCTACATAAGCATTACCCGAAAAAACTATTCTACGTAGGCAGTTTCCAAAACAAAAATCTTTTCCCATCAATCACAATCACCAGCCGCATTATCGAAATTCACCTTTTAAATCCGTGCACGGAATCTTTGAAAAAAAATATTAAAGATAAAAGGCAATAAATATCAGCGGACAGCGCAAAGGAGGCGTTAATCGCCTCATGAAAAATTCAATATTTCTCCTTCAGGCGCAGTTATGGAGAACAGATCCTTATCGACATCTCCAACCTTCCGGATTTCAGAAAAAAATGGTCCGCGAAGACGCTTTCGGATCGCTTTGGATGGTTTCGGGGTGTGGTCCATACCCCTACTCCCACGTACACGCGCAAATGGACGTCGAGGAAAAAAGGATTCCAACCCTCCATACCGGAAGGAGTAACAGCGGAAGTTTTAACGTACCCTCCAACCGGAGCTGACTGCAAGGCGTTCTCCAAGTCAGCACCGTTGTAACCAGGGGCAGAGGCGTGGGACCCCTGCTGAGATCCTGTCGCCGTCGCCAACACGGAGACCACGGCCAATAACAGCGGCAGAGATTTGCCCGCTCTGCTAGACACTCCTGGAAAATGCAGACGTCCACCGTGAGGCTCCATCGAGAACGACTTCTGCCGTAACGTGACAGCAAGACTGCGTCGCTCGGTGTTTTATGTTTTGTTCTTTTAAACTACACCCTCGCCGTTCTTTTCCCTCTATCCCCCTTTTCCTCCCCTCCCGCTTCTCCCAGTTCGATCAAACACGCACAGAACGGAAACCACTCCACCGAGACTCGAGCACCGCGATTGAGGCTTAACAACAGAGGGATAAAAGATGGTCCACCACGAAGACGGATGGTGGTGCCCTATCCTTCTGGCGAAGGAGGAGGACACGCACTGGCGAGCATCGAAATCTTCCCGGATTATATCTCTCCTTCCCTACTCCCCCCCTCTTCCTCCCCCTCCTCCTCCTCAAACGGTCTGTACACGACTCCTCCAGTCCCTCATGTGGAAGACGTGATTCTTCTCCCCAAGATTTTTCGACCAGAAAAGAGAACCTTCCACGGGACGGTTCGTATTGTTTTTTCCTCCTCTTTTTTTGGCTGCCCGTTTGTCCAACGCGCGGATGGATCCACAAGGACGTGGCGGCTTAACGCGCGGATCTTTTTTAAAAAGGACGCACACGGGGGATAAAAAGCACGCGCGTGATCTCTCCCGCTCGCTCTCTTAGGGGCCTTCCTTCCTTCTTACGACGAAGCAGCTGGCCCGGTTGTTTCCTCCTCTTCCGACCGCTCCTGAACGACTGGGTCGCGTATGCGAGCGCGGAGATCTCGCCCGCTCAAAGGTTGATACCTCCCCTCTCCGCCGTCCCTCCTTCCCCTCCACGCCCCCCCCCCCTACTCCGCGGCCGCTCCCCCTCCCCCGCTCTCTTTCCCCCTTTTACGCTCCGGAGCAGATCTTCACGGGGCTCGAAAAAAGTCACGTATGCCTTGGCAGCTGATGTCCTAGGATCCTGAACGAGGGAGTAGGGGTGTCATACAATGCGCGCGAGACTCGACTTCCGCCCTCTTCTCTATCCTTTTACACTCCGCGCACCGCTCACATACACGCGCGCGCGCGCACGCACACACACGCTCCACCCTATGCACGATTTGATCCAATATACGGAGATGCAGTGAGTTTTTAAGACCCGGAAGGATCGGGTCGGGTTACTTCCCTCGCTGCTTTTATCATATTCGATTGCGCTTTCACCTTCAGTAAGAATTAGCGTCTTAGGCCTACGACGGCGGTCGCACTATGAATCAAATGAGGATGAAGTGGCGATATTTTGGTGAAAACAGGATGCCTGTGTGATTTCCTCCGAACCCACACCCTCCTCGCTTTTTTCTCGGAAGCGTTAGTCAGATAGTCTGACGGAAGGGGCAGTGCAAAGTTGATGATATCGCAAAAGAGTTGAGTTACAAATGAAATAATTAATTTTGATTCTCTCGGGAAGCTGTTAAGCATGAAAATACTTCCGAAAATTTTCCTTAAAAATGATTCAAATGTCAACGAAGAAGGCCTTTTTTCCATTCTCTCGGCAATGGTTTCACCACGACCAAACTTCATAAAGCAATGCGGGAGCTTAATAATTATTGATATTTGTAATAATTATTACAAAAATATTACTTAGGAGAACCCATGATATGTTTAACCAAATTACTAAAATTTTAAGGATGAATAAAAATTAGGAACGAATAATTTATCAGGATACCGTACTAACATGAAAATAACTCATGATTTTTGCGTGATGTTTTTAGATAGAATCAAAGACAAAAATTCTGTAATTCAAAATAAATTAGTCAGATATCTTTCAGGCAGTAGCAAATGTTCAAATAGCAGTCCACCAGTAAAATGTTAGGCAGAGAAAAATGAGTGCAAAAATTATCATATTTTTACCGAGAATTCATTTGAACTTTTAATGAATTACTATAAATATCTAACGACATAAAAGAATATAGCTGAAGAAACGTTATTCAAAGTACTAACAGGGATCTTTTTTATTTAATTACGATAGTGAAATAAAAATAATCCACAAAAATTCCAGAGCTTTAGCCTTCCTGTAGTCTCATCACACAATCACTTGAGTATCAGACAAAACTTTTGGTGTAGAATGATAACTACATAAAAATTCCAAATTTTATCCGGATAACATCAGTTTTTCTCACGAGGTACTTCGATGAATATTTATCAGTTCGTTGATTATAATGGAAATATAAGATCATATTTCAGCCGCATTCTAGGATCAATGTAAATGTAAATAAGACTCGTGATCGAACTCGCTATTTTCGACTTCGATTGACATCCAGCCTTGAGGCCAAAAAAAGCACAAACAATCCGACATCTCGAGTACGCGGCCGGATACGTTGTTTTTTGCAACACAGTGGTCCTTTCAGAGTCTTTTACGAGACTTAACGGTTCGGAGGCGGTCCGACCATTCTGGTAGATGCAGAAGGGAGAAAATAATGTCATAATTTTCATTTAACGTTTCGTGTCAAGTTGATTAAAGGGAGTAAACTCGTCGCCTCTGTTTTAAGTGTTAAGAAAGGGGAAGGGAACGCTCTCAAAAGTGTGGACAGACGGAAGTGAGGGAGGATGTTTGGTTAAGCCTCGCCCCCTCCCCCACCCCCTTCCACCCTCACACCCGCCACCGCACCCTACCCCTCCCACCTTTTTCTCTCTCTCTCCCCCCCTCTCACTCCACCCTTCCTAGTCCTTCTGACGAGAGACAAGGGGAAGATGTCGGCTGCTTGGTGTGGCACAGTGAAGGAATGAGGGATGGAGAAGTTTTTCACTAGTGAATAACACGGATGGGTTGGGGGTGTTTTCTAAGAGAGAGAAAGTCCTTGGAAGTGTGTGTGAAGACCGCTTTGAAGGAGGCTGGGTAGATGGCGTTGGTAAGGGAAGGGTAGAGATACAAGGAGAGGGAGGGAAGAAGTTAAGAGATGAGGGAGTAGTAGTTTGAGGATATAAACGAAAACAGAGGCAGTCTTTCAAAAAGTGGAGAAGGGAAAGCGAGTGGAGGGATAAAACAACTATTCCCACGGAAGAAGGAGGCGGATGGGAGAAGAGGGAGGGTGGGGGGAAGAGGGATGAAGGGGGATAAAAGGGGATGGGGAGGAAAGGGGAGGGGGAGGAAAGAGGGTGGGGAAAGAGGGTGGGTGGATGGGAGACTCGCCTTCGCCCTTTCCCTTCTTCCCAAGCGAATAAATTATGAAAATGCTGTCGGTGAGGGATGGGCGGAGGTTGGGGGAGGGGAAGTAAGTGACCTGTGGTGCGATGTCGGAGGCGGAGGAGAAGAGGTACGACCCATCCTCCTCGGTCGGATGGGTGAATATGAGATGATGATAGCGGCCGATGGGCGTTCGAAACGGGCGAAACGTGCGCTGAAGGTAGTAACGGGAACGTTGGGACTCATAACTGGTCCTCGGAGAATGGCTAAGTCACCCATGTTCAGCGTCAATTTTTACCGGATCGGTTGCTTCGCTTTTGCAGTTTGATCCAGTTCATTGAAAACGCCGTACGCGAATGGATTTCCCGTTCACTCCCGTAAAATCTTTCGCAAAACTTCCCCCATTACAGCAAAGTTTGCGATAAGATAAATGGACTGAAGCAGGGATGTAAAAGGGTTTTAAAGAGCAGGGTTATGATCCAATGTGTACTCAGAACCATGGATACGCTTATTTTAGCGTTCGGGAACTAGAGTGTGGCGAACGCAAGCATTTTCGATCCTGGAGTGAAGATCATACAAATTACATAAATGATACCTGATAAAAATTTATGAAAAATATTTCCTTAAAAGATTTTTTTAAAGAAATTCGCCTCTTTCATTTCTTAAATAATTATGATAGTCGTAAATTAATGACCTTTCATTACACTTCAGAAGGTGATACAGAGACTACACTATATCTGTTTGTATTTCCTTGCTTTATCTCTCTTTCATCCATATTCCGGAAGCAGTCCTATATGAGACGTTTGCGATTTATTGTCTAAGCAAACAAAAGCTGTTCTAAGTTGAATTAACGTATCTATTTGATGAATTTTATAGTATAAATTATATAGGTAAGAGACTGCCGTAAAATGGCATTCTTCTCACAATAAAGTGCCTGTGCGACAATTCAGACGACAACTACTTAGAGATGATTTGAGTATGAGGTTCAATCAACTGTTTCATGAGTGAAGAGTTAACACTTCGCAAATATGTAAATTTTAAAGAACGTGAAAGAGAGGAAAGCTATATTTCGGGTCAAATATACGAGAAAATAATTCTTATTTTGAAAGAATCATTAAAATGGAAACATATATATAAAGGGGAAAAGAAAAGTTTTTTATATTCATATACTACAAGAAATTTTGTATTGCTGAACTTTTTCTCGATAGAAAAACTAATATTTTAAAATCCATGAAGTAAAATTAGGATCCGGGTTGCGAGATCTCCTCCTACGTTTCAATGAAAATAAAATTATAACCAAACTTTAGATAAAGATGCTCGAGACAACTTCCTTAAAAGACATCATGAAATTAATAGCCGTATTCATTTATACTTACATATTTTAAGACAAGTCTAACACAGCTTATGTCCATTGCGATATCATAAATGCTTAGAAAAATATGGCATAATTTTCCTAACATATTCGTGTTTTTTTTGTGAACTCGTCATTTTGCCCGAATCAATTTTACTCAAACCTGATGCTGATAAAATAAAAAAGGTCGGTTTTTTCCATCGACATAGGAATTAGTTAATCATTTTTCCGGGCATCCGAGATCGATTCAACGCGAAATTTCCCAAACACTGACGAAAAAAACGTTTCTCCTTCATTTTTCGCGCAACTCCCAGCGTCATCTTCTTACATATCATAATCCCCTCGCAGACTCCCACGGTATATCCAGAAAAATCTCTTCTCCCACTCCCATTGCGTCACCCACGCTTTAAGACGTGTGTACACAGAGCAAATGAGGCTATGGCGGATATTTGTACGTTGCGGTAGCGGTTGGCCATCCTCTGGAAGATCGGTACGCGGCGAAATGAGATATGGAGTGAAATATTTACGGCACCCTAGATAAGGGAGGTGTCTCACCAAGTTGTGAATCTAACATCATTCTACGCTCCGCGCCGCGGAGTAGTGTAACATGTTTGAAGAAGTCACAAAAGGGGCTTGTGGACGCAAATACCATCTCGGCGCCACTCATTCCGCAAAGATTATAAAATGAGCGAGAAATGTCTACATACACCTCCTAGAGGAAATAAATCGAAGGAAATTACACGCTAATAGAGGAAATAAAAATTCACTTTTTTACGCGATCTAAAGCCTTAAAAAATGTCCGCGTGATTGCACCCTTAGAAATCCATATGATTATTTACACTTTTAAGCTGAGATTTCGAATTTAAATATGTTTAGCTCTGCGGTAGGTTTCTAGAGTTAAAATATTTCTGCGACAGTCTAATTACATCATAAATGATATTAAAATTTTTAGCAGCGGCAGATGACTACACTTGAGAATTAAATACGGCGTGCGAGTAAAAACTGATTATTTTTCAGGAAATACTTGAAGGGTATGGAGAGGCAATTTTTGTCAAATACAATAACAACCCAGGTGAATGGGCACCGTTACGGGTGCGATTCCCCAGAACCTAAGAAAAAGGGGTGGGAAATTTTTGGCCTGCGGGCAGCATGAGAACCGCGAAGTCATTACGAAAGCGAGCCGTGAAATTTATTACCGATAATTTCATACTTGTTAGCAAAAAACTATGGCCCGAAAACCTTTAATAGTAAATTTATTACGCTTTAATTGTACTTATCATCCACTTTTCCACCGAAGCAATCGTAACTACTACTGAGGCACGCCTTGTACAATTGCCCACCCCTAGCATAAAACTATAGAAATCCAAGAAAATATTTCAATTCAATTCAAATATGTTAAATTTTTCCTAACGCGCATATTTTCCAGCAACTTCAAATGTGTAAATATTGAGTTCTTATTCGTAAAATATCAAAACGATGTTTAGTTTTGAAATGAAAATTGTTTTTTGCACACATAAATTGTTCTATCTTCATTTTCTCAAAAAAATTTCTAAATTAAAAATAAAATACTTCGGCTACAAAATTAACTCTAAAACTTATTCAAGACGTAAGTGTTTTCTACGAACATTGACAATGGTTGTGAAACGGAAACGGATTCATAAGAAGTGAAATTTTAGTAATAAAATTATTATATTTCGTTGAGAGAAGAATATTATTCACTTCTAGATTCAATTTTCGAAGGGATCAGTAGGCGTGCTACACTTCCTGCATATGTATAAAAATACGCTCCACGATACACAGTTTACATTTACGTCCTTAAATAGTAAAAACTATATTCATAAAACATGAAATAATATTATGTGAATATACATTTCATATAACTCTCATGCAATAAAATTTACAGATATTTTAAAACGACCATTAATTATACCCAAATCGCTTCGTTTTACTCATGCATAAATTAATAAGACGTAGATAATCCTTATTACACCGTCGTTGAAAGATTTAATGTTTAATTCCCACGCCATTCTCGCACCATGAAAGTTCTTTGAACCCGGACATCTAGACCTGCCCATCATAAACAAACCAAAGTTTCGCATTAACGTTAACCTTGCTCGTAAATGTCCTTCATAGACTTCCAACGCTGGTTGTGTCTATCACAACGAGAGAGACTTTTGAGATCCTACGGTTATTTAACGCCGCGTCCTTTTTTTAGTCGACTCTCCTCTTCTTGTACTCGGTTCCAAACCCTCACCCCACCCTATGTTCCACCCCACCCTATGTTCCACCCCACCATCCCACTCCCATACGGCTCCGCACATCACATATTCCCAGCCGCGCGAGTTAGGCGTGTCTGTCACTTCCCCACTAATTCTCTTCCCCATATCATCCCAATAACCCCCTTACGGTATAGAATTTTTAACCACAAAGGCCGTAAAGACACGGGTCCGAGCTATTTTGCTAATGACGATGAAAATGTTGTACAACCACGCCTGAGGTGCAAGAATAAATATATTCGATTCCGATAATTTATCACCATAGGTGGGAGTTTATTTTATAATCCCTCCGGGATCACGCCGGGATTTCGTGATCCCGCTATTTTATATTGCTTCCCAAAATATATTTTTTATGTACGAGAATGATGTTCACGAAGCTGACCGATGGGTCTAGCGGATGTCTGTCAAAATTTTTATTGGTGTCGATGACGTCGGGATTTTTAATCCCCTTATTTTATTGCCCCTTGGAGAGATGATTTATACACAAGCGCTTGCAAAATTCAGACGGGCAAGGGTGACGAGAGAAGACGAGCAAAATCAAATGGTGGCGTTCTGTCAAGAAGTTCATAAAATAATTTCTCACGTCATGAATCTGAAAAACCGAATACTTTTATCTGTCCATGCCACTGGAATTTCAATAACACAGTTAATGAGATAATGCCGGAAATAAAATGCACACTTTAGAAGGAACCTTATTCATTCCTAGTCGTAAATCAGAGATCTAAACTCAAATGAATTGCGTAGATAACTCGCATATCCATAGGAATTTGAGTATACCAGACTTTAATTCCAACTAGACACCCGTAAGTAAACCACCGCTGAAGAAGGCTACTTTGCAAATGAAATGCTTTTATGAAAACTTGATTGTTTTCTGACTAGAGGAGCATGGCATTTATTCCTTGGAACACATTCAAATTCAGGTGGAATTTTACAGAAGTTATTTGTGTATATTATTTGCACTCCCATACGAATTCAAACAAAATTTCGCCAAAAAGAAATTTATAAAGCAGTAGTATTTGTTGATAAATTTAATAAGTTTCCTATCCAGGGCCATCCCTACGGAAGTGCGGGGCCCGGGACGATCAGCATTTGTGGGGCCCCTTAACAATCTAAAATCATCAAGGTATCATTCGCGTACTAAAAAAAAACAATTGTCAAAATATTGTATATTTTTAAATATGTTATGTTTTATTGTATAATTTACATATACATATATTTCTTATTGTGTTTTTTAAATGAAGAATCGCTTCTCGAGTTCTAGAACAAAAATAAGACCTTCGTAAGGAAAACAAACAATAATCTGGTCATTTACGCCTGATTCATAATGATATATGCTCATTATTCTGTCGCAAATGGCTCTGGAAAACTGCATCTACACCTTCAACTTGGATATGAATATAAACATACAGAAATCTCAAATGAATGGCAACATACCATACGCGAGGTCAACATAATACTAAAATAGAATTAAAACTCACTGTTTATTGTTCTACCTATTTTCAGAAATTCAACTTCCTCGATTTTCTTGCAGCAAACTCTGCCATCAAATTGTTGTAATCCAAATCTGCGGCTATTTCTCTCTCGATAGACAGCATAGCCAATCCACTCAATCTCTCTTGGGACATTGCTGTCCTAAGATAGTTTTTTTATTATTTTTAAGCTTCGAAAAACTTCTCTCCCCTGATGCACTGTGACCGGAATCGTTAACAAAATCCTATAGTACCATATCTCTGTATTTGGGAAGGAATCATTTAATGATTTGAGAAACTTAAGGATTTCAAATGCACTTTTCGTTCCCTGGGGGATCAACTATCGAACCACACGCAGTTCTAAGAAAATGTCTGTATTATCGATGCCGTGTGAAACTTTATCACTCAATATGTTATCCAAATTTATACTGTTTTTCAATTCGTCTTGTTATTCTCCAAGATTGATTTTAAAATCATATAGAGAGCCAAAATTACCTGCATAGTCTTCCATTTGTTCGAAACGCCTTGTCAGTGATATGAGAGCCTGATCTACGGTGACAAAGAAGTTGCTAGTTTCAAATGCCTTTTCAGCCGAACACCATGAGTGTCGTCCACGCTTAGCAGCAAACTTCATCTTGCTGCTTAGCGCGGGGCCCGGGGCGACCGCCCCGATTCGCCGTACCCTAGGGACGGTCCTGTTCCTATCCAAATTTGGTTTTATATAAGTATAGTTCAATTATTAATTCGCTTTAGAAATAATCATAATTTTAACAAACAAGCTTTGTTTAAAATATTTTGTTATTTTTTATCAACCAAAGATACGATAGGGAAAGTAAATTACAATTTCTATATTTAACGAGATGCATAAAAAATGGATCTTTTTTAGTATTAAATAACTCCGAGGGCCAATTCGCGAACTCATTACAACTTATTTTCGGAAGATATTTCTGGTTGTAGTTTGGGAAGGTCGAGATGAAGGAGACACCGAAGGAAGAATGTGAGGGAGGTCAAGGAAGTGTCAAAGTATTGCGAAAAGGCAATTTGAAGTAAAAGGTCGCAACTTATTAGCGTTCGACGACGCAGACGCAACGTCCATGCATAATCGTAAAAACGCAGGCAAGGTCAAACCACATAATAAACGATAAAAATTTGGAATCGGAACGTACGTGTATCCCAACCATCCGCCGATTAAGTCCGCACGTCACCTTGGCGAGTCGACGACGCATTTGCGCCTTCATCTCGGCGTGAAATTCTTGTCACGTTTGATGTCGTCGAGCCTCGGATATCACGCACCATCTTTACAAAAAAAGGAGTTCGCGTGGAGTTTCATAAAAATACGCCAAAGCTCTATAACAGGATTAATGACAGATTCTTCAAAATATGGTGCCATAACGAGGTGGAGAATATTTCACAGTGACTTCATTTTCTGCGAAGGCGAGGAGAGGCCGATTTGTTGGAAAATGTTAAAAACCACAAACGTATTAGGAAGTTTTACGCGACTTCCTGGAAGCATGGCGATGTCTCGTGTGAGGGCAGAGAGAGTGGGGAAGGGGGAGGGAGGGGAGAAGACGGACTTAAGAGGACCGCACCCAACTCTGAAATTCTCAAGGGTGAATGCCAAGACCATCTGTATTTTATTACCCACGGAAAAAAAATAAAAAGAGAAGTTGTCGTCGGTGCCAATGTTGTCCTTGAAGATCTTTGTGGCAGTGGAGGAGTGGCAGGTGGGCGGTGCTGCTTAAAAAAAAAGAATTACGAAAAGGAGGGAGGGAGAGGGGGAGGGAGGGAGACGAGACGAAGTATGGAGATTATTGGGAGCGCGCCGCACCACAATGGAATTTGGAATGCAGACGAAACAAGCTCTTAGCGCCGAAACGCGATGAGAAGGATAAAAAGGTTTTGACCCCGAAGACTTTTTTTGCACCTTCAGAACACGTCACCGAGTTCCTGCGTATTCCGCATCGCAGGATCGTGGTAACGTTTTAATCGGTAATCCTTGAGACAATCCTTGTTATTTTTTTTACGAATAAATATCTCGCCGCTACTATTTCTGTCCACTGTGGTGGTGGCCATTATTTTCACTGTTACCAATAAATTTAACAGAGTTATCACTGCTGTATCAAGTCCATTAACTTCATAGCACCGTTATCTTCGAGTTTGCACTCGTATTTACCAAATAAAGTAAAATATTTTTTAATTAATCGACATTTTTTATATAGCATCTACTTCATTGATTACCAGTAATTCATCACCAGTACAAAGTTTCACAAAAATAACTAATTATAGATCATAACAGCAAAGAGTTCTAATATATTTATCCTTGAGAAAATCATTTACGATCGTTGCTTCTATTAAATTAAAATAAAGCATGCATTCGTCTAAAATTTTCTATATATCTTTTATTCAATCGTAAATTCTCTGATTGTGACAATTGTAAATTTAATATTTTCTTCTGTGATAAATTTAAAATTATGGAAGAAATGAGTTTTTTAATTCAACCAGACAAATTTATTTTTCAACACTCTTGAGTTTTATTATACAAAATATATAGGTAGGTAATTCATAAAGCAATTTGTAAATATTTCTAATAACAGAAATATTTGTAATCGAACTTTTTATTGCGGATGAAAAGATTCTTGCGTATGTTCGTGATATTAAAATCAGAAGCAAATAAATCATTTTCCGCTGATTCCGTTCGAGAATCATCGATGGAACGGGAAAACAGGCGTCGACTGTTCGAATTAGAATCCGAAATAACGGCCTATTTTCCCCCCATGCCAAAGAAACCGAATTTTAACGTATGACGCACATCAAGCGAGCATTAAAATTCTCTTAAAAACAATTCCCCATTAAAGCCTGAAATTCGCCTCATCGATGAGACTGCGGGTACGTCTTACTCCGACGTAAAGCTTGACGAAACAGGACGGTGCATTTTTGGAGGTTGTAAAAAAGAGAAAAATAGCTGGCAAGGACACGAGGGAAGACGCAATCAAAAAGTCAACATCCAATTGACACCGTGCGTTGGCGCAATTTTTGGAGCATCCAGAACGGAATTTCTTTATTTGAGGTACCCAATCAAATAATAACTATTTCCTGAGGAGTCCTATTTAAATTTTTGGCAATTTTTAAGGGTTCGCATTTTAAAAGCGGGGCCCGAAATATATATTAATGTTTAATAATCTTACAAAAATAGTCGAATAAAAATTAAAATAATTGCCGAATCAAAATTTCCCACATAAAATAACCTTGATAACAATATACACCAATTACCACTTAATAATTTATTTAAACTGACTTGCATTCCCTCTTAAATCCGCATACGATGATTTATCCAAGAATCTGAAATTTAGTCTTTTGGTTTTACAAATAAATATTTGAAATAGTATAATTTCTAAAACGCTAAAAGACTAAACGTAGGCAATGAATTAATTCTTTTTGCTAAACTATAAAAAAAAAATATTTTAAAAAAGGACCACTAATAATAGGTGATTACTACTTAACCTCATCGCCGACTTAAAGGAACTCTTGAAACAAAGAGCGATAAAAAAATTACTGCCAAAGGCTACGCTTTCGTCTGATGATTTAATTAGGTTTGATGGCCGCAACGAGGGCTTGCGCCGCAGTTCTAATTAGCTCTGCCAGCTTCGAGGGACGCGGTTTACCACATCTTGAATAGAATGAATCGTAAATCCTTCCTTTTTCGCCACGGCTGAATATTTTCCGGCCAAAGAAACACATAAGCCACTACATGATGGAAAACAGGAAGTGGTGGATGTAGCAACAATCGAGTTTGCGACCCGATCGCTTCGCGCTCCTTTTTTGTAGACCACGAAATCCTACATTTTTTAATGAATGAATTTGAATAATTTATGCGAGCATGACATTGCAAAAAATACTTAAAGTCCTACCGATGCGCACTGATTATGACTTAATAAACTCTTTAGGGCTAGTTTAAGTCCTACCGCAAATGTTTTGCTTGGCTCTAAGAAAAACAAAAAAATCACAGGAAAGTATTTATTAGTTAATCAATATTTAAAATAAGGATAAGTAAATGAATAAAAATTAACAATAGTGAAATGAAAGAGGGCGACCGCGAGAACAATTTTAGATGAAACCTCGAGAAAACTAAAGAGGGCAGTGGTAGGAATACATAGATTTAGAAAGTAAATGATACCATTTGCATACAGTGGAAGGAGAGGAGAAAAAATGGAGTAAGGCGGAAATGGCCGGTTAATTGGCCGACCTGCCTGAAAATTGGACCGGTCTAGAATTAATAAATATGGAAAGATGAACTTCGTATCATAAAAGAGCCACGTTCGGTAGCAACGAAATCAAATTATGAAAGTTATTGATAAGAACGACGGCTAGGGCTAGGCCCTCTAGTTAAGACAGAGAGCTCAAATTTCGAAAAAACTGAGAGAGAAAACGGCGAAGGTGTGAAACATTTGCGTGATGCTAAGGGATTTGTTAAAACTTAATCGAAGATGTTTTGATGGCCTTAGTAATACAAATAAAATCCATTCTTTTGGTTATAACTGCGTATAATCGACGAGTATGATTATCAATCTTAGGCTACTTACGAATCGAGCTTTGTAATGTACTTCACCCATTGGTTATTCCTTGATTTTCAATATGTCTCTATCACATACTTACACGCGAGGGACATGCATGACGAAGTTAGTGGGCGCCATTGTGATGCTGCGAGATGTAACTTAATATATTGCGATTAGAATAATTTACGTCTTAGAATTAACACGTGCAATGATAAGATATGTATCTTTGTGGAATTTCAGGGTAAATCATATTGAACCGACAGATATTACTAGTCTTTTATCCAGTATAGGACAATGCCGCCTAACAGATATTTTTATGTGAGTGTAAGGAAAGTGAAATGACGTCCCTTGCCATTTGTTTTCGGCGGCTTGCAGCCTAATGATATACGCATTAATGATAAGAAAATACTGATACTACTGAGTAAAGAAACCTATCTCGTGTTACGAAGATGGTCCAAATGAAAACAGTAAAAGTTAGTAAGTCTTTATATTATACCCATGACCTTTTTCTAGATTTATTTCGTTATTACCTTAAAATATGTAAATCGAGCGTTCCTGCCAAATTTCAAAAATGTATCTCGATCCTTTATCAAGCTATTCGCATTGTTATAACGTGACAGAGGAAGCCACTAAAGGACAGAATAAGGCTTTCTAAGATTCTATATAGATTTAAAATACTTTTCATTGGGAAATTATATTGCTTCTGCTGGCATTCCTGAGGTTTAACTGTCAAATATTTGACCAGAAGAAAATTAAAGACGATTAAAAATGGCTAGGTAAATGTCTGAAAAATTGTAAGTATTAATATTGAGTTGAAAGCAGTCATCAGATATTTGAAAGGAGGAATTAAACCTGGTGATGGTTAATGCGTATGGTAAGAAAGGCGTGTCACAAAGGATAGTGTATGAATGAATAGAAAAGCTTGAGACAACAATCTTGAAGATGTTGCTCGGTCTGGTAAGGCTGCGTAGTCATGCCTCACAATATTTCTGCTATGGGAAGGCTCGCTTAAGAAAACTGGCGCATCAAGTTGAAAGAAATGAGCAAGGATATCAATATGCGCATCAAATCTGATCATCACACTGGTAATGAAGATCTGAGATTCAGTAAAGCGTGTACAGATAAGCAGCTCGATATGAAAATGAAGGGGATGATTTCTAAGGCCCTATAGTAGGGTGGGTCGAAAAATATTTTTTTTCGAAAACGCTACCCCCCTCAAAAGTTGTTTTTTGGTGCACATAATACGTGGTTAAAATTATAGTCATATATAACAACGTCCTCAGTTTCCGCAACGGAGTTGAAGTTTCGAAATATTATTTAAAACAGCATGTTTTCGAAATAGCTAGGATAATTTTCTATTTGAAGTGTTGAGACTAGGATGGGTTGAATCGTTTCTCCTGATCACCCTTTGACCCTTAAAGACCATGGTGTTGAAGAGTATTGGTCTAAGGGGGACGGAGAAGGGAGCATCGAAGGCTCCAAAATCCATTACATTTATCCCAGTTTTCGGCGTTGGAAGCATTGCAATGATACGTCGAGTATACACGTAAAATAAAAATAACGATAATAATAATTTGTGCTTTTGCATGGGACGCGTGCTCTCTTTACAGTCAATAGTCTAGACCAGTGGTTCTCAAAGTTGAGTAACGTAAGGACCCCTTTTGATAGGAAAGAATTCTCGCGGACCCCAAGTTCATTGGATGCCATAGACACAAAATTTTTGTACATGTATAAATTGAGTTTAAAATAATAACAGGTTCATTTAACAACGCTATTTATGGACATTTTATATAAAATTACTAAATACAAACAAAAATTGGTAGGTATACACATAAACATAAATTTTATGATTTTTTATAAGTTTATGCATTAACTCGCGGACCCCCTAAAACATATCCGCGGACCACAGTTTGAGAAATCCTGGTCTAGACATTACGGATAGAGTCAACATGGCAACACTGTTTGGCCTTTGCACGTCCCCACTCGTTTCCTCTCCAACCGTCTATCACATGGCTGCTTGATCGCTGCAGTTGCTCGCATCAGTCCAAGCGAGAAAGTTCACCCAGCAGATAGGAAGAAGTTGTGTACAGTTTTCAGTTGTGATTAGTTTGTTAAAATGACCTAAGCTAAGCTAAGAATGCAGTTGCAAAAGAAACCTGCTCGAAAAGAAACCGAAAGTTACCCAGCCGTAAAAAATATGTGGATGATGTTTCCAGATTTCCAATATCTAGTTCTTCGGAGACAGATATCGCCTATAATTCATCATCAATTGCCACAAATTTTGACGATCACCGATTACCGCCGACCAAGGAAGGCTATTGTAACTCCTTTTCATCTACTTCACCAGTAAGGATATCACTTCCCACTTTTGCAAAAGGTTTGATAGGCGAAATATTAGTGACAGAACTGCTGCTGATCTTGCTTCCTCCGTCATTCATGATGCCAACCAATACCTAGGTATTCGGAAGGAAATGGTTCCAGTCGTTGATAAAAGTAAAATAAGGCGAGAACGCAGAAAGAGTCGTGCAGTAATTCAAGAGCAGCAATGTCCAGAAAGTAACAAACTTTGTGCTATATACTTCGATGGTAGAAGAGATGAAACTTTGTATATTTGTAAAAGAGAAGATGACAAGTCACACCGAAGAAAACGATGGGAGGAGCACATTTCTTTAGTGGAAGAATCTGGATCATCTTATATAAGGCACCTCAGTCCAATATCTAAGTCTGCAAAGAACAGTGGCATCAGGGGCGAATCCTCCATGGAAGCAAGGGAAGCATTGCTTCCAATTTAGAAATCAAAATAATAATAACAGTAATAACAATAAAATTACTCATTTACAAGCGCAATTTTAGAAGCACACCTTCAGTAAAATCGTGCGACTGCGCGACATTTTAAAAATCCACCTTGAGAGCTGGCGCCAGAAAATGGTCGAAAATAACATTACTAGCATACTAGGAAGCAAGAATATTATTGCGTCCACGTCGATGAGCCATTCGCTGTAATACATTGTCGGAGACTAGGCGTCTGCTCGAATTATTTTACAGTTTTATTAAGTCGCAATTCTGACCTTTCACATGAACCTTCATGCGTATAGAATTGTTTGTTATATTAGCGCATTAACAGACATTATTTAAAAAATTTGGCTCAGATAGGAAGAATTTCGCGGTTTTTCTCCGCGTAATAAAGTACGGAATGGAAGCAGTTTGAAAATTGCAAACACGAGTGAAGTGAGTGCCTCAAATGCTTCTGTTGTGCTTCCAAGCAGCTTTGGTGAGGTTTCATGTTGTGCATTGTGTAATTTATTAACAAAACGTTTTCCGTCGAACAATTTTCAGGCAAAGAGTGAAATTATCCAAACAGGTAAACCAAAATCTCACCTAAATTTAAATATAAAAATTAAATCATGCACAAGACATTTTAACGTAGATATTTATAAGTGCGAATGGATGGCTGGATGTGAGAGCAAAGCAAAATTATTTTGTTGGCCGTGCTTACTATTTCGAAAGACAAAAATGGACTAAAACGGAATTTTCTGATTTAAATAATCTTTATAAGGTAATAAAGAGATATTCAATAAGTAAAGAACATTTACAGTCAATTATTCAAGACAAAACATTTGGAAGAACTCGAATAGAACATGTTTTAGATAAGCAGTTGGAAATTACTCATCGCCAGCATAACGAAGCAGTAAATAAAAATCGGAAAATGTTAAAAAGACTTATTGATATTGTTTGTTTTTGGGAGAGCATGAGCTTGGCTTTCTTGGTCATGACAAATCTAGTGACTGTAAATAAAGGTAATTACGTGTACTTGGTCGAATTGGTCCCTAAATACGACGAAACTTTGGGAAACTATTTGGAACATTTCAGTGTTTCGCGGCACGTTCAGTACAATACAGAATGATTTAATTTCTTGTGTTGCCTAATTCGCACTGCAAAAAATTAAACAAGATGCGTTCGACTCCCTCAAGAAGAGTTACGGAAATTATTTCGATATAGCTACTTTGCGTTCTGAACTTTCGGTTATATAAAAAATAGAAGATATTGATAAAAACAGCGTTAGCGATTTATATCATTTCATTAAGAAAACGGTTTAGACAAAGCTTACTCTCAGATGGCGAAATTATGTGAATTAGTACTGACAATACCTGTGACCAGTGCCTCAACCAAGAAAAGTTTTTCAGCTCTCAAACTTATCAAAACATTCGTGGGGAATTCCACAAATCAAACAAGACTCTCTAAATTATCAATTCCATCAATAGAAAAAGCCCACATCAAAAAACGTTCTCAAAAACTAGTGTTCTATGATGACGTAATTGCAGAATTAGCAAAGAAGGAAAGAGGAATTTCTCTGCATTTCAAATAACAAGGTAAAATCTGATTTTCATAATTAATTTCTTCCGTATCAAAAAATCTCAGGATTTGCCACTGAGTGGCATAGATGACTTTCTCCAGGAAAAGAACTTTAACTTATCTGAAATAACCTGGTAGTGATGGAGAACCGACAAAAACCGGAGTACATAAGGGTGCCATCCGTCGCCTAGAGGAGAAACTCCAAAGACCTTTGCAGTAGCTTATATGCATGTTGCATTTCAATGAATTGCCTTTCCGTCATATGCAAGACTTCAGGGCCTGTCTGGTTCTCTGGCCCAATTGGAAAGAGCCTTCGCACTTACGAAAACTCCCTGCCCGTTTAATTTGAAGCAGATGAATGTGACTTTCCCTAAGTTTACATGACAAAATTAAGTACAGGTCAAAAATGCTTATTGAAAATTTGTCACGTAGTTTCCCCTGACATTTTTCCTCAGAACCTAGCTAACCGGGATCCTGTAAACTTGGAACATTCTCGCTGGCTAACAACTGCAAACAGAATTCTCCGGCTTTATGTGACAATGCCTAATCCATCTCAACAGCTACAGAAGCTAACTACATTCATAATGCATGTCTACGCTCCCATATTGTTTACAATTACATGCCACTCAAAATGCAATGACGCCCCCAAACACCTCTGGCGTACTATATTTTCTTCAAGATATCTGGAAAATGATCTCCGGGAAGTTGTGCACAAAGTCATTCAAGAAAACGCATATTTTGCACATCGTGAGAACCTTCTTGCGATGCTACGTGATGAAAGGGAGCATGTGCGGCAGCTTGCTATGAGACACATTGTCAAGGCCAGGAAATCTGCAGAGCATGGTACCATTAGAAGATTTCGCATACTAAAACTTTGTTTTGACTGTAAAGATTACATCGAACTCATCAATTGGCAAGAATGCAGCGTAACAGAACCTTCACTTACTTTTAACATGAGAGACGAGGAACTTAAACGCATCGCGCGCGATGATATATGCCTACATCTACCTCTTTCCAGCTTACCTGATCACTTTCAGGCAGTAGAAAGGATAGTAAAGATAATTACAGAAGCATCCTCTAACGTGTGTGGACCAGTGGTTCGGGACGGCTTTATCAGAAACTTATTGTTTGACAGGAAATTAATGCCGTGTTTTGAGCATAAGTCCAAGTACAATGTACAATAAATTACAGATGAACTGAGCACGTGCCGAATTGGTCGGGTGTAGAGCTGCTGAAACTCGACCATTTTCAAAAGCTCGAGCTCGCGAGCTTCTTTTTAAGGTCAAGCTCGGGTAATCGAGCTACCCGAGTCTTTCGTAAAAATTTCAATGCGTAATAACCACAACACACATTTATATTTCGATTAAATCATTTTCGACAAATAAAGTCTCCGGTTTTAAATCTGTCGAAGCGCCAGCGCCTTCTATTAGCGCAGGCTCATCCGGAAAAAAGACAAGTTAGAAACCAAATTAACAAGTGAGAAGCGAATGATGCGCTCTACGGCTAGATCATTTGGAACGACTCCTAATCTTGCGGACGTAACCGCTATTTGGTCGACCTGCCATGTTTCGCTAAAAGATACTGTCGTGTTTCATGTTTAATTCACATTTTCATATGGAGCAATTTAGCAAAAAGAAGATTAGAGAGCATTCTGGTTCATAAATTTCTTGAGTTAAGTTTTAGTTTTTAGTTAAATTGTTAGTTTTTTCAGAGCTTTCTTTTTCTAAAAATAAGCTTACAGAACGCATAGTTTATCAGTGAGTATATCATGTGGATCATTATTATTATGTTACTATAAATACCGTTTCATGGCTTGTCTGGATTCCCTGTCTATTCCCATTTTCGCAAGTACGCCTCGGATAGGCTCGGTGGGCGCCTCTGCTGAGTGGCCGTCCTGGGCGGTCGCCCACGCCTAGAACCGGCTCTGGTTATTATTTTACTTCGCAGTGGTGGGTACAAGACATCATTCCCGCCCTGCGCAGAGCTGCGTAGCAGGTTTCGTTACTTAGGCTCGAGACCAATTGTATATTGGCGAGTAAGCTCGAACTGTTCGGCTCGAGCCAGCAGCTCTAGTCGGATGGCTGGGTGAGCACGGACGGGACTCGATGCGCAACCACCTCCTCGTGGTGAGTTTTGGGTAGTATCAAATTAGCAAAAAGCTGCGCGTTAGCACAATATTTCCAGTGCTCTACAATCCTTACAAAATTAATGGATTTTGGTGTCGCCGACATTCCCGACATTCACGTCACTGTTATGCGACGGCATAACCTTTCTGGTCCCAGCGGAGGAAAAATGATTTGACTCATTTCATCATTAAAAGTCCGAAAAGGAAAAAATATACGGTTTCAAAAACAGTATTTTTTACTGATATTCCGAAAATCCAAGGCTGTTGCGGAAACTGAAGACGTCAGATATGACTGTAATTTTAACCACGTATTATGTGCACCAAAACACAACATTTGAGGGGGAAAGCGTTTCACATATCGAAAAAAAAACTTTTTTCGGTCCACCCTACCGTGGAGTGACTGAAGATGTGTCATGGGTGCATGACTTTCAGTCTGAATGTAAGCGAGTCAGTAAAGTGTGGCGTCTTTCCATCTCATCAAAGCCTAAGAAATTCAGAGCTAAACTGTCCATAGAGTATGTGATGCTATAGTCCATTCCAGCATTTCGTGCGGGTGAGGCGTGTCTACAGTTAGACCCGTGGGGTGAGGAGAAGAAAATACCAGCCAATAAAAGGTCGTAAATTTCCCTCTCCGCTCAAAATTTCTTGGCGAGCGCTGTTGACACGATTGCTCACACTTTCAAATCGTATTTCGGCGACGGCGGAAAGCATGAACGTGCTTCATACGGATCTATTGGAGCATAGAACTTCACCCGTCAGCAGCTACCGATGAACTGAGCGAAATTGGAAACTTGGCAACATAGCGTCGTAGCCAAAGCGAAGTAACCCGAACGCGAGCGGAATACTAGTCCCAGCCGCACGAGTAGTAGTAACATTATAACAGAATTTGGGATGAAAATGTGGTTATTCTGGAGATTTATTTGAAGAAGGGGACAACAGTTCTTCATACTGCCATATGCTTGAGATCCAATCAGGGCCGGCCCGAGGTACGAGCGAGCCGAGCGACTGCCCGGGGCGCCAAAGTCTTGGAGGCACTATCCCGACCATCTCTTTATGCATTACTTGCAAGTGGATATATATTGGATACCAATTTATATCGCGAAACATGTTGGAATATTGATGGCATTATTTTTATTTTTCATTATCAATAATTTTTACAGAGCTATGTATAATATAACATGTACTTTGAAAATATCTCAACAAACATTTAAGGAGAGGGGCGCTAGAGTTCTGTCTCGCCCGGGGCGCCAAAATTCCTCGGGCAGCCTCTGGAGCCAATTGAAGCCGGCAATCCGGGCAGAACATCAAGGGTTTATATCAAAGCGATTCTATTTACTGCACAACAACGCCCATGCTCATAGGCAAATGTCGACACCATTAAAGGTCTGCATTTTGAATTGGTACAACATCCCCCTCATTCTCCTCACTTATTGTTAGCTCCAAGTGACTATCATCTTTTCGGCGCGATAAAAGAGGCATTAAGTAGAAAGCAATGCCAAAGTAACGACGAGGTTCAAACAATGGTGGATGTGTGGCACAGAAAGCAAACGAAGAAATTCTATTCTAACGAAGTCCAGGCATTAATTTCGCGATAGAAGAATTGTATTTAAAGAGTAGGAGATTATGTTGAACAGTGAAGAGGGTCCTTAGCATAGGTTTTAATCAATAATTTTTATCTGACATTTGCTGTTTTCATTTGAGCCTTGCATAATTTTAGTACTTTTATGTGTTGTCAATCTAAAATTAACATGCATCAATGCATGAGTTATTAAGCATAAGCTGATGCCAAAATTAGACAAGTCAGCCAACTTTCGAATTATCTTTTTTATTCGTTGACGATTGCTACCTAAAATATGTGGATAAAACACCAATCATCCACATTATTGCAAAATGCTTCCATGGTACAATAAACCTCAATTCCAATTCAAACAAAAATCACATTCGTCCCTTAATTTAAAACTAATTACAAAATTAGATGGTGATATAGCTCCCGTGGGTTATTTCATAAAAACGTTTTAGAATTTTCAAATTTAGCTCAGGCAATAGGCATTCCTCAAAGCATGATTCTGAGCTAATACGCTGTGAAAAAATATATGACACAAATTAGAGACGCACGACATTCTCCAGTAAATGCGGCACCTTAAAAATTCCATCAAAAATGAAAAAAATGGATGTGTCAGAAGCATTTCGAAGATTCGAGAAGCATTATAATTCTTGAGACAACCCAGTAGCCTTCGCCGGTGCCAGGGGCGGATCCAGAAACTTCCCAAGTATGGGGCGATCGCGCGATTTCCTCTACCTCCCCCCCTTGAATCTGATACTGCCGATCGGGATATTTCTTTCTCTTGTCCTAGAAAACTTATCTACAGCGCAGAATCAAGGAATTTTGTGAGGAATGGTTTCGAGAATGCACCCGATTGAGAGCAATGGGAATATCCTCCTCCCCTTGGATCCGCTACTGCACGATGGAAGATGTGATTTTTGTAACGGGCCATCACACGTGTTTCGGCGGACACTGAGCTAATAACCAATCGGTTTGCGGTTTCGACAATTGCATTTATTCAACGCAGTCGCTTGAGTTTCCCGAAAACTATTGAAAATAGTTTAATTCAAAGAAATTATTAGTTGCATTGTATGAGAGATAGTGTTATAGTATACACGAGCGCTTTCCATCATGTGTGACTTACTCCTCCCCTGCCCTGCCAAGCTAACTGCTTTAGTATTACATTAAATGAGTATATTTATCTTAAATGTTACAGAGAATTTTGTTTTATTAAGCCAACTTTTCAATACACACGCTATCAAAAATGATGGACTGTAATTTTCGAGAAAGATGCGTAGTAATTACAGCGTCAGCCATTTTAAATGCAACCCATACAGTGAAACGCTACAAATGCATTAATATAAAACTATATATATTTAAATCACAAGATACTGTTGAAATAAGCAGTATCGTTGGTCTTCGTCAAGCATAGAGATAGGCAGGTGAATAATGTTCTGGTATACCTCAGCTTTAACTTTCTCGTTGAAGAAAATGCACCATTGCCCGATGGATTGCGTGAAAAACGGATAATCCTGTATAAGATAGGTTTGTATGGCAATTTCCACCTTGATTCACTTTATATTATAAAGATAATTGTGCAAAAGCACGTCCATATGACGGAAAGGATTATATTATTCCTTTCTCCATATACGATCGCATTCGAGATTTCAACGGAAATACATGTTCTAAGGTCCTCTGAACACGTTTTGACTATTTTTTCGATGATGTCTGTGGGTGTGTCTGTGACCGGAATTTTGTGGGTGCTCTAAGTCAAAAAGTATTAATCTGGTCAAAGCGAAATTTTATATTTGACATTTTTGTTAAAGGGACAAGAAATGGTTAGTTTTTGGTAAACATTGATCAACAGGAAGTAGGGGTTTACTCTTGTAACTTATCCGTTTTCCTGATATATTTGCTTTAATATTTGATATATGTAAAAACATACTGGAATAATAGTTGTAGGAAATTTAATTTTCTACAACCTCTGTTTGAAACATTTCCCCATATAATACATTGTTTAAGAGATATTTTAAGAACTAATTTTTAGCTACCATCACCACACCACCCACCGGCGACTATTGTAAACGCATGACGCTCCTTTTTATTTTCTTAATTGTTGGAGCTTCGTGGCTATATCCAATATCAGAAGACCGGTTTGAGTTTATTTCTGTTCTTTGTAGTCTTTAAATTTTTCTCGCAGTTCCTTAAAATATTTATTATCATTTAACCTATTTTTATAAATATTACAGGTATGGAGAAAGCCATGTGGTGGTCACATCAGTTTTTTTAATTTAAACTAAATTCTCGTACTTATTATTGCATGCATGTAGCTAAAAAATTGGACGGTAGGGACACTAACAGCTCCAGAGGGTGGAGAGGTAGCGAACCTCTAAGCGATGTCCGAAAATTTTCCAGAGCAACAATGCGACTGCCCTTGATAACGGAAGATTTTTAACCTAAAAATCTGATGTGGCCACCACATGACTTTCTCCATACCTGTAATATTTCTAAAAATTCCAAATAGCTTACATAATCTAAATATATAACGCTAAGGCAATACGTGGCACACAATAACATTCTGTTGCTAATCAACAGGATATATAAACAGCTGAAACAGCTGTCACTGAAACATATCAGATCTTTGTATCATAATGTTAGTATTGTACTGTAAAATCTGTATTAAAGATTATTAATATTAAGTAGATTGGTATAACTTTTTAAAAATTAATTTGCGTACAATCTTATATGGTAGATTATATATCATTACGAGCTGTAAGCCCGTAAAAAATTACGGAACTTAAATGATTAAGCGTTTTCATCTACTTAATAACCCGAATCCCTCTTGGTTGGTCAGAGACGTATTTGCTCAATGCGAATTTATAACACATAAATAAATTATATCATTTAGCATTTCAAGAGATACAGAATTTTTCTTGCCATTGTAAAGTACATGATGAATAAGCGGCATTGAGTGCTATAATTACTTTTCTTCTACAAAACAAATTATCAGCAACTACATCAATTTAAATAACCCCAATGAACACATTATACTTACCATTTCGGCAGAGGTATATCACAATGCATCACATTTAGCCAAATCTTACGTGTTAAATTATTAATAACAGTAAATATTTATTTTTAAAAGCATATCATTCGATATAGATACATAACAACCAAGTAGAACTACGTCAATTTAAATAAAAACAAAATATTTACCACTTTAGAAGTAATACATGATATTAGTTTTCCGTATTAATATCGCAACCAAATAAACAGTGTCTAATGTTTATTTACTCAATGTCTCTAGCAACGTGATAAACAGCTTCTGTATATCCCAGTGAAATACAATATAAAGTTAAAACCATTTAGATAATGTTTATATGCAACTATATATTAATTTAATTAATATTTAAATTGTTTGCTCAGAATAAAAGTAATGGCTTCAAGAGCAACACGTTACGCAGATTATAATGCGAGAAGAAGAGCGGAACGAGCCAATCAATCTGTTGAAGAAGCAAATCGAAGAAGAACGAAGAATGGAGGGAGACAGAAGTAGATAGAGAGGGAGGGAGACAGAGGGAGGAGAGAGGGAGGGAGAGAGGAAGGGAGGGGGAGAGAAATGGAGGGAGAGACGAAGGGAGGGGGAGAAGATAGGAGGAAGAGAGGAAGGGAGGGAGAGAGGAAGGGAGGGAGAGAGGAAGGGAGGGAGAGAGGAAGGGAGGGAGAGAGGAAGGGAGGGAGAGAGGAAGGGAGGGAGAGAGGAAGGGAGGAAGAGAGGAAGGGAGGGAGAGAGTAAGGGAAGGGAGAGGAAGGGAAGGGAGAGGAAGGGAGGGAGAGGAAGGGAGGGAGAGGAAGGGAGAGAGAGGAAGGGAGGGAGAGGAAGGGAGGGAGAGGAAGGGAGGGAGAGGAAGGGAGGGAGAGGAAGGAAGGAAGAGGAAGGGAGGGAGAGACGAATGGAGGGAGATTGGGAGGGAGGGAGAGACGAAGGGAGGGAGAGAGAGAGGGAGAGAGAGGGAGAGAGAGAGGGAGAGAGAGAGAGAGAGGGAGAGAGAGAGGGAGACAGATGGAAGGAGAGAGGGATAGCGAGATCATTTGACTCTAACTATTGTATCAGCAAATCAAGAGATCGAAAATTGTGTGTATAAAGAAATTTGTGATACTGAGCAATAAAGTACTAGCGCGCAGATGCTGTGCGCGGGTAAAGCTAGTAATAAATATTTTAAGAAACAGCGAGAAAATTTTAGATTTTACAAAGAACAGAAATAAACTCAAACCATAGCCTTCTGATATTGGATATATCCACGAAGCTCCAACAATTAAGAAAAGAAAAAGGAGTGTTACTAAGACGTAACTAAGCGTCAATTGTTAGCAACAATCGTTGGTAGGTGGCGTGGTAGTGGCAGTTAAAATATAAAATATCTCTTAAGCAATGTATTATATGGGAAAATGTTTCAAACATAGGTTGTAGAAAATTAAACTTCCTACAACTTTTACCCCAGTACATTTTACATATATCAAATATTAAAGCAAATATTTCAAAATAACGGGTAAATGACCAGAGTAAACACCCACTTCCGGTTGATCGATTTTTACCAAAAACTACTCAGTTCTTCTGACTTTCATAAAAATGTTAAATATAAAACTTCGCATTGAACTGATTAATAGTTTTTGAGTTAGAGCACCCACAAAAAAGCTGTCTCATACACACACGCGAGAAAATGGTCAAAACGTCTTCAGGGGACCTCAAAACGTGTATTTCCGTTGAAATCTCGAAATCAATTTTTTTCATATACTATACTACGTAATGGAGAAAGTAAAAAACGCGAAATTTTCGTGTTCAAAACAAATTCGACGCGTATTTCAAAATCGACGGTAGGAAAATGAATTTTCTATCTTTAAGGCGCTGTTTGGTTCAAATGCAGGTGCAAATTAAAATTATGCTGCATTTCTTCTCGTAAACGTGACTCCCATATAAAATACGAAGATACGGAGGGAGATACAAAACCGAGATTCTATTCTATCAGTAACAGATATCTCCGTGTTATTCGCTTTGTTCAATTCTGAACAGTTGCACAATGCCAAGAGTAAAACTTTGCGCAAAAAATCGGTAATATATTTTTTTAACTACCACAAAAACTCAAACGATTCGCGACAAATAAAAATATCTCGAGAAGGTTTTCAGAGCGAGCTTAACAATGACGGATAGGCCGAGATTTGGCGTCTCATTCAATCGAACCCACGATCAAGAGAAGCGTCACGAAGTGTTACGACCCGTACACCGTGGCGAACCCTTTTACATCGGACCGCATTAAAACTTTTTTACTTACTTACAGCCTCGACATCTTCCTTCGGAGGACCAGGAAACACGGAAGGAAACGGGGGATAACGCGGACGCAGCGGTGCGACCATGTCGGAATATCAAGAGAGGAGCGCAAGAGCTCGGTAAAGGTAAAGTACATCTCCTCTCGCCCCACCCCCTTCATCCCGCCTGCCCTCCCAACTCCTCCCCACCCTCTTTCCCTACCATTTCATACATCCTCTCCATTGTTCTTGACCAACCTTCCTTCAACAACCCTCTCAACTCTCTCACTCTCTCTCTCTCTCTCTATCTCTTGGTTAAAGGGGGGAAAAATATAATCCATCCGATGGATCAACAACCACCTCTCAAACTCCCTCCCCCTCCCTCTATCCCCCCCTTCAACTCCCTCTAGCGAGACGAAAGGAACAATTATGCGGGGCGGACAGCTTAGATGATTGAAGCGAGACCTCCCAGTGAAACAATCTATAAGACCTCGCCCATTCGTATGGACGCCATCATGGTACGCCCGACCGCGATGGGAAGGCCCCTAGCAGGGCGATCGTGGGTTGTGGATGGGTTTATAAACGACACGTAGGGACAACCGAGAGTAGGAAGGATGGTGAGGGGAGAGGTTGGAAGATAACAGGTGGATCTTTGTGGGAGCAACGTTCCATGGAGGCCGAAGGCGGTAAATTACGGGAAGAGTTATGCGAGGGTCTTTCTATCCGATACCAGTCTAAAACCTTTGGTCGAAAAAATCCAGTGTAAACTTAACGGTTTCGCCATCAGTCGATCTGAATTGAGCCATGATTTTGCCGAGCATTTTTCCCTATTTACGACCCCGTGTTAGAGCCGCATTAACTGGAGTGGTAGCCGCAATTTTTATGTGAACTTTTTAGTTTGAAAATGCGGGTGCGGCGGGAAATTCCAGGTGGATTCCGAGTGCTGTAAAAGTTAAGTATAATGTCCAGAGCATGACTTTCTCCGTACAGAGCAATAAATATTGTTGAAATAGTGCTTAAAAGTTGCTCTCGACAACAACGTCCTCAACTATGAGCAATTACACTCAAGAATAATTTTTAAACAGTTTGAATCATTTTCACAATGGAAAATACTATGAATAACTTTTCACATTGAAAAAATAAGTAAACAAAATTCTCATTTGTTCCTATAGAGAAAAAATATTAATTACTTTTGGCAGCGTTGGCGTCGCTATCAGCAATTCGGAAATTTTATCACAGCAACGGAAACAAACCTGTCAGCTAGCGACATTCAATGTACTCCACATAAATTCAGACGGATAATCGAAATATCACTTAAACAATCCGTTCCATGAAAAAATGTTTCAAACAAAAGTTGTAGAAAATTATATTGGGCACAACTTTGGTAAAGTCATATCTCCGAAAGGAGATATTTGACAAAAACGGAAAAAAGGATGAGTAAGCTAATTCCGGTTGACCAATTTTAGCCAAAATCTAATCTTGACTTTTTAATAAAAATCTTGAATATAAAGTTCTGTGTTGATGTGATAAGTAGTTTTTGAGTTAGAGCGCGCACAAAATTTCTATCACACAGACATCATCGAGAAAATAGTGCAAAAGTATTCAGAGAACCTTAAAACGTGTATCTCGAATTCGATTTTTTCACGAAAGCTACTTTCTCTATACTTCCTATGGAGAAAGTAAAAACTAACATACAAACTCTGACTTTAACTTTATCACAGCATTTAAAAGAAAAATGGCACTGCGAGCTGACTGAAATGATGATAACAATAAAAATTCATGTTTCCTACGAATAGTCTCCAAAATAGCACCAGTATAAAAAAGTTAAGTGCATTTATTGTAGGGTTGCCAACCGTGCATCTTTCGGATGGACAATCCATCTTTCACAGGATTTGTCCATTGTCCATCCCTAACGCGATTTGTCCATCTTTCTGTAAATTTTACCATTTACTAGTAATTTTTTGTATATATAATAATATAAATAATAATAAATATATTTTGGTAACACTAAAGCTGAACACAACTAAGTTGGCAGGCAAAGAGCTCGTGGTCGTGAGTTCATTTTCCAGTTTAAAAAAATTTCGTTCTCACGATTTCAGTACAGCTGACTTGTCAGTGTGATTAAAAAAGATTTTGGAAATATCTTCAGCTGTGGAAATATATTTATTATTTGTAAACCATGTTTTAGAATTTTTCAAAACAGCTATTCTATACAACTAGAATGTAATCCAACTACTGTTAGCGATGTTTTTTCCGATTATATTGGAGTTTAAAAAAACTATTATAAAATCGCTTGGATGAATTCTTTGGATATACTATTAGTCAAAATTTTCAAAAAGGTCTAGATCTAGAGAAACAGGAAAAAATAAAATGAAAGCAGATTTTTAAAATTTCTTTAAATCTGCACTGCATTAATTAAATGGTTCCATTTCAACGAAAACGAAATAATAGGAAATCTTTCTAAGTTCTCGTTAAAAAAGAATATTTTCCCAACTTATGAAGATTTTGTGGGAATTATTAAGTTTCAATTTTGAAAAAGAAGCAAATTTAAACATGAATTAACTGTTTGAAGAAATTACAACAATAAAAACAAGTTTTGATGAAATTTCAAAAACTAAAGATTTTATTGAAGCTGTGTATTCGAGTAAAACAAGATACATTATTCTGAAATCTACAAATTTTGAATTTAAAAATATTTCCTGTCATTTCTTACATTATGAGCATACCTAGTACATCAGCTTACTGCGAGAGGATTTTCAGTGTCATGGGTACAAAGAGGCAGGATGAACAGAATCGATGCTCTATAAAATTAATCGAAGATGAGTTGCTAGTCTTTTTTAATTTTTAAGAAAATAGTACTGTTTTTTAAATTTGATAAAAATTATCAAACGTTTCTTAAATCTATTAAAGGAGAACAAATATAACATTAAAAAATATATTCTAAAAACATTTGCTGTTAAATTAAAGAAAAAATAATAAACCGTACTAGTTTATTGAATTTTTCAGTTGGATATATGCTATTCACCAGCTTTTTGTATATATATTTTCATTTTAATTTTTAATTTACTTATGTTATGAACCAAATAATATTTTTTTTATTATTACAATACACAATGAATTCACTGTATTAGATCAATTAAAAATTGGTTTTTAAAGTGACGTGAAAAAATTTCTATAAACTTCATCAATAAAATTAACCACTACCTTTCTCCTTCCCCTTTTACTATATCACTATTTATTTTCTATTCTTAAAAATTTAAGATGTCCATCTTTGGAGAAACAAAAAGTTGGCAACCTTAGTTTCTTGTCCCCTTTCCGAATCCATGTTTTTGCACTCTTTCAATCATAATGCTAACTTGGGTGGTTGGGAGAAGAATAGATTCAACGAGTAGTTATTGCAATAAGAAAATAAATAAACATTTAAATACCGTAAATACTCGTATATAGCACGCAGGGAGGTTTTTTGTCTAAAATTCTAGAAAAATTCAGTGTACCCGTATATAGAAAGCATATGCATACTAGCAATCTAGGACGGCCCCACGTTGGAAGGACAGATTCGTTGGGATTACACGGATTTTAAATTGTGATGTTTAAAAGTGCTTACATTACGATACCTTACGTAACGTATATACGTACAGACTGTTTGTGTTCAGAATTCATTATCTCTTTTCTAAAAACTACAGCTTGTTCCGTATATGATTTTGGGTTTTCATGAAAAACTTTGTGTTATTTATTGGTGTTCATGATATTAAAATACTCTTGTAATTTATTCACCTGAGTTTCCTGTACCTGCTTTTTAGGGAGGAATTACGTGCCCTTGAATAAGACATCTCATTTTTGAGCTCAAATTTTTCGGAAAAAGCTGCGTCCTATAATCTCGTGAAATAAAAATCTGCCAACAATGCGAAGCTTTGAAGTAATTTAACTACGTTTCCAACCAAGTTAGGCGACAAAAATTAAGCAGATATAAGCACATAACTGTTATTTGAAAATCTTACAATAACACACCTGGATGTTACGGAAAATTCCTTCATGCGACATAACCTTTCATTAGATTCTTTAGATACAAACAAATTTATAACCATTAGCTTCACCAATTTCCGATACGCTGCGCCGGTATGCTTGGGCAGAAAACTGCCATCAAAACAACTTCCTAAAGGAGATTGTGTAAAGGCGACACATTCTATCTACCATTTAGTCCTTTCTTAAACTGCGCGTAATTTAAAACAATTTTCTCAACTTGTTGGCACGACTCAACCCAAATACTGACTAGCATAATATGACTAAGGCATGGAGGAGTTGGACCACTAATTTAGAACAAGAATGTTGGGTGTGGAACGAAGTCACCGCTTCAAACTTCCGGTCTATACTGTGGGATGAATTTGCAAGTAAAAAATTTACGGACGCGATTTTTGATGGCCTTTTAACTTTTATGCATACATTCATTCAACCTTAATCGTCATAACTAGACCAAAACCAAATGGCGACAACTAGTACAGTATTAATCTCATAAATATCTACAAATTATACATAATTATACATTAATCATACATATATACATACATTGTAATTCTACCTTCCGCTAAGTTTTAGGCATCTGAGCTATCCAAAGCTTTTCTCTTCAAAAATCGTATGTACAACATGCAAATTATACATAAATTATTCATGTTGAGTAGAACCTAGACAATGTAATAAATAATACTCATTATAGCAGATTTTTGCAGAGTTAGAGTTTTCGAGATTCAAGATCGGCGTTCTTGGCTGTCGTAGCGGTCGAAGGGCTCACGAGGTCCTCACGGCACTTCAACAAATTAAGTAATCCTTTACTTACTTTACCAACTCCGTCGACATCTTTTGCAATCTACTAGACTGTCTCTAATAAAACTAACTTTTTTCTTAAGATAGTTCACATTTTTGGCAAGGATTCGAAGAGTACTTCAGGCAGTCAATTTCAATCCCTGAATCCCCTATTACAAAAAGAATATTTCGCAATATTTGTTTTTGGATCCTCAACTTAATTTTAAATTCGTGTACAATTATCCTAATATATTTCGACTTTCCTATCCTTCTCTCTAGATCTTTATTTTCGCTAGGTGCCTGGGATATACCACCTAATCTGTTTACCCTTCTTCTGTTTTCAAGTATTTCTAAACCTTTTACCATTTCAGTGACCCTATTTTTCTTGAATCTACATTTGTAGTGCCCCCTAAGAGACTAAACTGTCAATCGCTCCGACGATAATCTTTGAAGGATAGTTATGGGCATGGTCATATTTCGCGTAATTTATTGCTTAAAATCCATCGTTACTATAGATTAGGGGTGCTCAAGACGTCGATCGCCCACTCTTTTTAGGTAGATCTCTGAAACTTATTTGTCCCGCTCTAATTCTTAATCCTCCAGCTCTAGCTTTCTCCAATCTATTTTAATCCCTCCCTCCGGAGACGCTCGAAAGAATTTTTATCAGTGAAGATGGACGGTCGATCGTCACGCATGTGGAAAGTGATAAGTATATCCCAAGCTTGTCAAGTCTGAGCATCTCTGCCATAGATATTATTACGTAACAGATAGGAGTGTGCCCTAAAAAGAAAGTCCGATTCGACACGTGCATCATAGGTGGGTTGAAATAATAAATTAACTTAATTTCAATGAATAAACTTTGAGGCGCATCGACGTATTTACCTTATTAAGCTACCAAGTAAAAAATACCCAAACGAACAGCTGTCGGAATAGTCAGATTTAGAATCACAGGACTAATTTGCTATTTTTTTGCGAGGAGAAATAAAAATCAAATGCCTTACATCACACTGTTATTGCGTCTATATTTACTACAGATTTGGCAAGTGCTTAAATTGGAATATTCCGCAAGCAGAAGAAATTTTGCATGGACCCAGACTAAATTAAACATGTACGTATTAGGCAGGAAATATAACCGCGTGGGTTTTAATTCGGCCGGCCAATATGAAACCTGTAATCTACCATCAAATGTTCGATTAAAATGCGATAGCCAATTTCTTTCGATACTTCATGCAATATTCATCCATGTTAATCGGATTATGCATCGAAAACAGGCATCATCCAATTTGTATAAGTCATCAGCCTGATACGTGATTACAGTGCAATTGATATGGAGTGTAATGACTTTGGCGGCCAAGGGAAATTATTCTTCTTAAGAAAACTGTTTCGTTTCATTCTTTTCGTTCGCAAAGCAAAGTAGTTAATGTCTTTTCGAATTATTTTGTCATCATTATTATGTTCAATAAATCATTTTGTTAATAAATTATTATTAAATGAATAAAATATACTATGAATACGTATAAAAAACAATAAAACAAGATGTTGGAGCAGTGGACGGTGGCAACAGAATTTTCCACCCCCCTCCCCCAAATAAATTTCTGGCTGCGCCAATGTAATTTAGGGTTCAAAACAAAACAACGAACTTTAAATTAATATTTTGCTCGCTAAGGCACCATCATCATGGGGCTACAAAAATCTTATGAAAAACTAAAAAAACTGATGCTAGAAATGATGAACTCCCCATTACAAATTCACAAACTCAGGAAGCTAGAAAAATATAATCTAATAGAATCGGATTCCATAGTTTTTCTCATAGCTCGGATAATCGTAATTCTGCTGTATTTATTAATTAAAGGCTTTTCGCAAGTTATCGTTATTTTTCAATATTCTTCTAATCAATTCCAAAGTTTTTATTTTCGCCTTATATCTACGAGTTACATGATAATTGGTTATATTCGTCTTTATTTTAAAAATTAAATTCAAAGAAGAATTATCGAGTTCACCTTATGGCTGGAATCCAAGGAATGATAAAGATAACTTCTGCAGTCATAAAAAGGCTGAGTAAACCAAATGCACATTACAACTACAAAGTTGCCGTCCTCTTCGGCAAACCGCCTATCTTCTCTTCCTAGTAGAAAAATTGTCTTTTTAATAGACTTTTTCTATAATTACAGGAGTTAATTTGATCGTAAATGAAACGTTACATGGCAAAAAACAGATTAAAATAAAAAACTCGATGAAATTTTAGTAAGACACGACCAGGAATATTAGATAAAATTCGTTTTAAGATTTTATTTTGGTAGAATATATATGACTATTATTTTTAAGATTTTAACTTTTAGGAATAATTTTTCAAAGACCCAACCAAATAATTCAATTTAAAACTCAATGCTCACAAAATAAAGAGAAACGTAGGCGTATAATTACAGGGAAAAAACCACACAGAACCAGAAGCGGATCCAAAGGGTGAGGGGGGCGGTCCTGTCGATTGCACCCCCCCCCCTCCCCGTTTGCGAGGTTGGTAGCAATCCCTTCAACTCCCAAGGTATTTTTAATACTTATGCGTATTATTTTTATAGTAAAATTATTTGTTCTGAAAAGAATATAAAGCTATTAAGGTACCTATTACAACTAGTGTTAGAGCGTGCCATTATCATCAAAACCTTTTTATAAAGCAATTGTAATTTCGCTATCAATACTTCGAGCCCCTACCCTGCCATAAAATGCTAATGTGTGCGTATACTCGCCATGCCTGAGTGCCGAATACATCGAAATCCGCCTAAGTCAGTCAATGTCGAAACATCATCTCGTTACGTAATTGCCTCTTTTGGATCGATTAAAACATTTGGATCAGTGCTCCACTTTTATCGTTGACGAAAGAAGAAACAAAGAGCCCACTGGATGATAATTCACACAGACCGAAGGAACCATAATGGATTGGTTTACCTTACACACGGATCGACACGGTTTTTTAAAAATAACCGTCAAAACGACAAAAGGAAAGCGCCTATGAAAGTGTGGGCAATTTTCCGAACGCCGACCACAACCGGTAAATAGAAGCTGTGAAGTAGATAAACCGCAGTAAAGTGACCCTACCATCCACTCAGTCAATGATACAGTTATTAGCATCGAAGCGTACGCAAGGGTTTTCTAACGAACCCCAGGGTTCCAATATCTCTTCTCCCTCCTCCCTCCCCCCACGTATACCGTTAAAACGTGAAAACAAAAAAGAACCAACTTCCGCTTGCATATCCTATGGCTAAAAAACCGCAACCTACATTAAGATATGTCTTTCCTATCGTGTTGCATAGGAGGTTTTTCCCTCAAAAGGTCTGTGACCCCATCGATTGCACGAACTTTCAGAGATCAAACTCTTGTGGGGTAAACCTCGAGGGAAACCACTGTCCCTTATAAATCTTTTCCGTATCACCAAGCACGCCTTCGTAATTAAGATCGTCCGGGAACCCCGAGAACATTTTACATTGTGTCCAGTAAGTGAACAAGTCATGGGAGAAAAATCTCGCCCAACTTCGCCTTCCCGAAGGAAATGGGTAGCAACAAGCATTATGTCATCACTGGTTCGTTCGTGAGAATGTTTTCCCGAATGAGTTATTGACTCATATCGTTAGACTTTTTTATTCAGCCTATCAGTTATTGGGTCGCAGATTAAATCGGCCACAGCATAAGTTATGCCGTAATGACAGGATTAATAACCTTTGTATATTTCCACACAATTTTTGTGGAGGTTTATTTTCTAGTTCTGTGATTACGCAAAACCAATACCACAAAGTTGAGCCTAAGTTTATTAATACATAATACTAAAAGTAATCCCGCGTTTACCCGAATATTCCCACTATTTTTGTCGCTATGTTAACCCTAAAACAAGGATGGAGAAGTTATGTAGACAATTTTTCACCTGCGTGAAAAGGGTTTCAGTGATAAGACAAGGAAATGTTTGCGAAAAATAAGAAAGAATTAATTTCATTGCTTTACGCACTGATATATAAAATTTATTTTTCAGCAATTTCCGCACGATTCCGTCATTCCAAGGCAAGTACAAAGAAAGTACGTGAGGAATAAATCCTTTATTTTCTTCTCAAAATTGAGGAAAAGAAAATACGTGATAAGGAAAAATTACACGAGTATGTATGCGAAGTATGTATGAAGCAATTACGGGATATTCTATGACTATTTCTAAACGAAATTCACATGCAAAAATATAGAGATGAAATTCTACACGGAAACAATTACGTTATCATGGAACGAACAAATTATCAATCAAACAAACCGAGCTTTTAATTTAATTTAATTTGCGGAAATCGATTAAAAGTTCAAATCACCGTAATTAAAATTCAAGCGAAAAATATTTTTTCATTAAAAATCCAAAATGCTAAATTTATTATTCCTCGCCTGAGGGATAAATAAAATCTCTAGTGCAGTTATAAATATGTTAAAAACAAATACGGAGTTTATTTACTTCAATCACATCACCAATAATTAATTTTATTCGTTTGTCTCGATGAAAAGAACACCATAGGTTTTCTATCTCTGGGTAGTTTTGAGGATCTCAAATCCCAATCCGTCTCATTCAAGGTCTTCTTCTCACAATCATCCCTTCATTTAAAATATCAAATATCCCTTTTATTTTCCTACACACCAGAGAACGCATCTGAACCTTTTAATCCAGGAAATTAGATCATATGGCATAAAACGAGTCTTCTCCACCATAGCGAATTGTGTTTATTGCTAATATTAGTGTAAGCATTTAAAAAAATAACAAGAATGTCCAGTCGACTCGAGCGAAAATTGAATGCTCGTTTTACGGCGTTACGGCCGGCGGAGTAAGGAATCATCTAATAGGCCAAGCATATAGCTTTGACGTCACTTTTTACCATTCATTTCTTTAGTAAAAATATATAAATACAATTAGTGCAAACTATTCTATATGGTAATATTTTCTCTGCTGAAAACTTAAGCAGAAAATCTAAGGTAAAGGTAACTCTTTGCAGAACGCGAATTATAATAGGCTAATGAGTTTTTCCTACTTAAAAATCGAAAGTATTTACAGAAGATTACATGAAGTGATGAACCATACGCTTATTTATATTAATCTCAAACAAACTTTTCTTCATTACGACGTATCTTTCACGTGAATACAGGTAGCGTTGCTAAGGGACGAAAAGACAGATCTGATGTGAGATACGAAACGTTTAAAGAAGAATGCCGTAACAAGATATGATTAGAGGCGTCATGATGAGGATGTGGATGAGTGATTGGAGACAAGTGATATAGGGTGAGCGAGAGTGAAGGATAACGCAGAATATGGATAAATGAAAAGATAAAACCCAATATGGCACGGAAGGCAGTGAAGAAGAAAGCGTGAAAATAGAAAGAAGCAGTACAGAGGAATAAATGCACAGTATAATCTCCTCATAATGTACTTCCCAATAACGTATTTTCTAGATTTACGTAATTTAAATTCTCGTTGAATATTCTTTATAAACAATCTAAAATTACTTCAGCGCAACGAACGGCAATATCGTGCAGTTTTCATTATTACGAATACGTTTAAGTGTTACCCCACCATATCTTTTTGTTATAACATATATACTTATAAGGCAAAAATTGCATTATTCATAAAATAATTGATTGCTGACGCTAGTTGAGATAAGTTATAAAAGTTAAAGTACGAGCTCTATCCCGAGGTACGAAAAAGTCATTAAAATCCGTTTTCTTAAAAACAAACAAGAAAATATCCTAGTTTTTTTAAAGTAATGCGTGGCGATGCAGGGAAATTTTTAAATATTTTCCGTCTCACTTAGATCTAGGAAAATTTTTCAGTAGTATAACATAACTGCAGTCAGTGGTGGATTTAGGCTTTCAGAGGCCCGAGGCGACACGATTAATTTGAGGCTCCCTCCATAATGCGACTCATTGATTTAGTGTACGAAAATGAAAATCCGACGAAAGTAGACATCGTTAGCAGCATATTTAATATTGAGTAAATAAAATATATTACAATTTAAAACTAAAACATTTGAACCCTTACAGTAAAAAGAAAAGACATTGATTCACAAAAAAGATAAAAATTATTTAAGACCTAAAATATTTTAATCTACCTACATTATCTATTCGAGATAAAATGGACTGTGAAGTAATTGAAATAATCATTTCTGTAGTTTTCTAGAGAAAAATAAGAAAACAATATCCTTCCACCGGGAACTTAAAGTTTTTCCTTGATTTTTTCTTAGCAAATAAATTGATTAAATTATCGTAATTTATATCTTTGGTAACATCATGCTCAATAAATAAAAGAGATAAATTGCTTGTTTTATTTTAAGACAAGCTATTTTTCAAATAGTACTTCACTCTTTTCAGTACAGAAAATGAGCACTCCTCACTTGCATTGCTAATTGGCGTCGGAAAAAAATCGGGTTGAAAAGGATTGATTCCACATTAGGGAAAGCAGATCGAAGACCGCTGATTATTAAATTATACATCTGATATCTGTTGGATTTGTTACATTTCCTTCTTTGGCAAATTTTAGAAATTGTAGTATCTCGTCTTAGAAATGATTGATGTCAATATCATCTTTGATGATATTTATCTAATCAATAAATAAATTTATTTCATTTTCAGGCATATCATAGTTAAAAAGACATTAAACATATTTAATACATCATGATATACTTCTGTTTTTCTAGTTATTTCTGAGTTAAGAGTATCAAAATTACATAAACAGTAATAACAATAAATGACCATTTAGAATTGCTTCAATTTCATTTGTTTCATCAAGCAGCATTATTCGTTTTTTATCCAGCTTCTTTCATTTTTATACTGTGTTTTGAGCCAAAGGTTTTGCTTCTTTTTCAATGATGTCAAAATTATTTCTCCTATCTAGAACAAATTCTGATAACGATTTAAGAAGATGAGGGCCTTTTAGTAAATTTGTTTGGATGACCTGGGATGTTTTATTGGTAGCATTGGTAAGTAAAGCTGTCTCAAAGTTTTTAAAATATTTCGATAATTTTTTGCTTATAATCTGCAGATTGGCTTCTCTCTATAATTTAAAGATATGTTTATTGAAAGTTCCTGAATATTTTTGTAACCTGATTTTAATGCAAATACTGCATCTGTCGTAGCAGACCTTCTGGTATCGCTTATTCTTCTTAAAGTTAAATAATTGGAGTTGGATGATAAAGGATTTATTAGAAAGTTCCAACGTCGTGTTGATGCACAAAAATAACGATACAGGTTTTGTACAAAATAGAAAAATGCAATGCCTTCAAACATGAATCTGCTGCATGATTCCCTACTAAATTTAAAGAATGGCTGACGCAAGGTAAATAAAACGCAGCTGCACTGTATTCTTTCAACCTAGCTTGCAGACCGGAATATATTTCCTGACATATTGATAGCATTGTCATAACTTTGCCCTCTGCATTTTCTAATCTCAAGTAATAATTCCTCTAACGTACCTAAAATTGTTTTCTCCAAATATGTTGAATCATGCCGTTCTATGGGAAGAAGGCAAAAGAATCTTTCCTTTATATCCCCATTACATCCGGCATATTATAAAAGCGAATTGATCTGTGTGACTTACATCGGGTGTAGAGTGAATAATTATTGAAAAATACGCTGATGCCTTAACTTCAAATATTAATTGTTCCTTTACTTAGGTTTCCATGAGTTGTAAACTCATCAAGTGCTTGATGTGAGACATAATTTGTGTATCCTTGTCCACAATTTCTAAATGCATTTAAAAAAATCACCAAACTCACTAAGATATTCCAAAAAATTTTAAAAGTTACCTTTTCGATCTTTAGATGCGCTTTAGTCACTTCCTCTAAATGCCAAACAAAGATTACCTCATAATTTAAAGGTGGAAATGATACGCTTTAAAACTTCACGCCAGTAGTTTTGTTCACGCTGTATTTGCTTCAGTAACTCACAACAGTATCAATGAACCCTGTTACTGTTGTTCTTCTTTAGTAAGCACACATTGCTTCAATATTATTTTTAGAACGATCATGTTCTGTTAATTTTTTTAATTTGAGATCAGAAGAAAACAGGTCACCATTGCGCTAATCTGTTAAAATTCTTTAAATCAGTTTTCAAGATAACTATGATCAACCTTTAGTTAAAACATAGTAAAATCTGTGAACATGGTGGCTAATCGTTTAAAATGGTTCAGGTCGCAGTCCATTTCACAAAATGGTTGGGTTAAGAAATTATTTAAGATGAAAGTTCAATTCATCACTCGATTTGCTCAAATTGATCATTTAAAAATCGCTACAATTTGTTTGGGCAGTAAAAAAAATTTTTGTCAGTAGAACTTCCCAAGCAAAAAAAATAAATTGGCAGTAGAAAAATAAAATGGCAGTAAAAAAGATAAACTGGCAGTATTCAAGCAGCAGTAAAGAAATTGCAATTAGGGACACCAAATTATGGATAAGCTTCAGTATAAGTCACCCATGGCGATTTTTGTTCTTCTTTTGTTGTTTTAGGAAATGTTTGCATGGAGGAACATTTTGCTCGTCTTCACCGGGTTGGGTAAGTTGGTTGAAGTGTTTTTCGTTCCTCCTCAAAGGAACATTTTATTTTTTGTAATGACATTTAATTTTTTTACTGCCATGTTGCATTAAAATACCGCTAGTTTTTGCTTTCTTTACTGCTGCTTGAATACTGCCACTTTACCTTTTTTACTGTCATTTAATTTTTTCTACTGCCAAATAATCCTTTTTTCTACTGCCAATTTATTTTTTTACTACCAATTTTATTCCATGCTTTTAAAAATTCTATATACATTCTTTTACATGTTTACTAATCAAAATGCACATTCAATTTCAATTTGTAAGTAGAACAATTAGAAATAATTCAATAGTCCAAATATATAAAAACCACAAATAGAAAAAACCAACACCACTTGTATTTCATATTATCAAAATTCTTTTGGGCAGTTATATAGAATGCAGAGGTAAATTACATGAAAATGTAGCAGAAAAAATGGACAAACCTATTACAGAAGTCTTCACTTAGTTTTTCTGTCACTATCACAATCTATAACAAATTGGTGAACACAAACGTCCCTTGCCCCTTGCTACAAATCAGACTAGAGAGAACACAAGGAATATCCAACTAGCGTCTGAGTGGAACTCAGAAGGGAATATGTTCGGGGAAAGCCGGGCAGAATATTATATGCAGAGACTAGGTTTGCCTCTTCACAGTCATGAAATGGACAAAACCATAAGCTGAGCTCAGGGTTCTTACGTAGACTTTCTCACGCATTATGATACATTTATCCTCTTTGTCCTCCAAAAGGGTAAGATAGACCCACATAGATCTCGAGGAAGGATTTTTACATTCATTAGACCAAGTGGTCGGCTAGATATACACAAAGAATAAGTGTTATGAAGAACATATAAACAATTCCGAGACTGGTCTGCTCCACCACTTAAATTTAAATACGTATATCGAAATTGTGAGGCCGGTGTGTACGTATATCAGCCGGATGAAAGAGCAGCTTCCAGTGCCGATTTGCTCTTGGCAGACGCCCATGTCTAAAGCCGACCTTTGGTGAGGCCCTCTTTTCGGCGAGGTCCCCAGCTAGCGCCTCTTGCGCCTGTGCATAAATCCGCCTCTGACTGCAGTATAGAGTAACACACGGCCCGAAAATATGTACACCGAAATTTTGCTGCTAAAAGAAAGGAAGAAAACTATCGAGTAATCAATAGGGGTTAAACAAACGATAGAAATGGCAAGACAAGAGAGATGGATAATGTGTGTACGGTAGAGAGGAAGAGGAAGCAAAAAGACTCAAATAAAATAAAAGAAGTAGATGGACGTAACAGAATAACAAGTAGAGTGTTAACCACGAACATGGATAAAATTAACGCTTTTTTATTTCTTTTATGTGATCATATCTCCACATGTACGGCCACTAGAACCTTGTTTGTAAGTGGCATCAATGTGGAAATGTACGCTTTCCATCTTTTATACCTTCGGAGATATTTTTAAAAAAGTAATGGGGCTCTACCCGAACCTGTGTATTTTCCAAAACTCAAATCTAACCTAAAACTAATGGCAGCGGTACAGAAATCTCCACTCAAAGTTTCAGCTCTATACCGTTTACGGTTTTGTCACGATTTCAATTTAAGCAAATGCACACACAGAAACGCGGTAAAAAAAACGGGAGGGTGTGAAAAAGAGTTAAAATCTGTATGAGATACAAATGTGAGAGAGAAAAATGAGAGATTTCTAATAGTGGGAGAGAAGGATAGAGGTGCGAGCGAAGGAAAAGAGGGAAAGAGGAGTAAGAGGATGATGGACGTGACAAAAGGGGGGAGCGATAAGCCGCGGCTCCTTCTGCATTCCGATGTCAATCCGGATTTCCCGCCGCATAGTAGAAAAAAGAGAGGAAAGGGAGATAGAGTGTGTGTGTGTCCATGGAGAGCAACCGATCTCCTCTCTCTTCAAGCGTAAAAATGCACATACGGGGACGCTTTTCTTACAACGCTGTAGCAAAGTCCTTAAAACTTTCGATTAAATCGTTTAATAAATATTTTCCTTAAACCACATATTACTTCGCGGAAAAAAGGGTAAACCATAGCATCATAGCAAAGTATTTCCCTTGATTTTCTTTGGTCAAACTCGTTATCATGCCTAAGCAAATAAACATATATGCAGTAATTATCTATAAATTATATATAAATGGATATGTATACCAATAAATATCCCATATCATACCCCAGCAGAAAATTTTTACTAATGACCAAGATGCGACTTATCTCACATAAAAATAAATTAGCAATGGAATTATAACTTCCACTTTACGTAATTACTTTAATAAACTTATACTCGTATCTCGTTAAATGGCATCCGTCAAGCAACAATGAAATACCAAACTTTTCTCTCCCTAGATCTTATATGATCTGTAAGGTATACATTAAAAACTTTATTCGGATAGGGAACAACATTTACTACAAGAAAGTTCGCGAGACCATTTAGTCACTTACAAGTTATAGTTTCGGAGATAGAAATTCCCGAAATTCCCGCGCAAAACCTCGCATATTTTGTTTATATCGATATCGAAGAGGGTACTCTCAGCAAACAACAATTAACAAGATGCTCCAAACAGAACTTATGATGCCTTCTTACCATGTTATCATTTATTTAATACTTATATTGACTTTAATAGTTTTAAAGTCATCACGGATACGTAGCCCTTTCTGTTCCCAAATTTCATAATTTAGCGTTATATAATACTACAAATACATTCGAACGGAATATTAAATTGATCACGCGTATTTGTGCGACAAAAATAACATGTGTTACGTATTAATATGCGTTTACACTATGCGAGCACGAGCGAACGAACACAAGCGGTAATGTGAACGGTGATTCGCTAGCAGGGCGGAAACCAGTGAATCATCAAGCGAGGGAATTCGTTCGCAGTAATGCTAGTTTAGTGTAAACGCTCCTTCCACGAGCACGAGCGAACGCGAAATTATAAGAATACAATCGATAAGCAAATTTCTACGATAAAAATTACAATCTTCATTCCTTTTTTCAGAGAACAGTACAAAACTCACTCCGATATTACAATTCTAAGATATCTTAATGTGCGAGAGAAAGTTACCCTGCACGATGGATTTCAGATTTCCCATGTAAATCAAATGGGAAGGATAGTTCCTGGAATCAATCTTCGCAACAAAAAATATCTTCGGGAGGTCGGCTCATGTAGCAAGAGATTTTCACCAAGTTTCATGAAAATCGGTCTATTGGTTCAAAAGTTAATAGGGGGACGGACAGACAGACAGACACAACGGGAAAACTATAAGCCTATTTCCATTCTGGAAAGTAGGCTAAAAATCTCTCCCATGCTCTTATATTATTTGTGAGGTATAGATTTAAAAATGTATTTGGATAGAGAACAACATTTACTACAAGATAGTCCCCGAGACCATACAATTACGACTTATTGTTTCTGGGATAAAAATTCGAGAATCGCCCAATCATTCAATGCCGTTTCATAGGTATTTCCCATTAAGAACGCCTTTGAAATCTCTGTGTATTCCATTTATGGAGTATACTTTTCCATCTTGTTACAGATTGGAAGTAAATCGTTTGTCATATCATCCATATACCACATTTAATACAAAAAGTATGGAACTATCGTATGTTTTTTATAGCAAATCATTTTTCAAAATTTAAAAGTCCATATTCAGGGTTTCAAATGTTCGCCTTCGACAAGGATTTCTGACTGAAAGACTTAAAATTTATTACTACGTTGAAATTTGTTAAAAGATCTTATTTCCAAATATTCTCTTATAAATTAAAAACCAAACAGCATATTTTTTGCCGGAAAAGATGCGATTCCAGTAAGTTTTTAATTCCTTTTAAAGAAAAACATTTCCCGCTACCATCTTTCATAACATTCCTTTCTTCTTCTAGTTTGTTAGAACATGATCTCACTCTAAGACTTGCTTCATCCCCTCTATTCCACTTGAACGAGCAAGATTTTACGAACATTGTTGCTTCAACTTCGATCTCAACAAAGCTATGAATTCGACATGTATATGGCAGAAAGGCTTTACTTGTGGAGCCGTTACTATTGTAATTATAATTCTAAATAGTTTAGTCGAGTGATTTTCACGCGTAATTAAGCTTTAAATGTCACGAGTAAAGCAGAGCAAGCAAAAACAGCATCTGACAAGTATCGCGAAGGGCAGTGTGACGTCATCCTTCTTGCAGCATAATCAATTATTCCCACCAATGCTTCTGGTTTTCAACGGCGATATAAATTCATGGTGATCTTTCAAAGGCAGCATAATACTTCTTTTGATCGAATGATTGGAATATTTGAAATTATACGAGTTGTTATTACGAGTTTGGTCAAGGCAATCCAATAGACAAAAAAAGTTAAGTGAATCAGAGGCACATTTCAGGAGCCAAGTTTCCATCTGCAGTGGTATTTCGCTGACACCGTATATGTTTTGATTAGGGCCCAACAATCGGAAAATTACCATCCAGGATGGCTACATTTCTCCCAACAAGCTCGGTAATTAATAATTAATCAAATAATTTTTCCATATTTTTATCTTATGAACGAGTCTTTCGATATTTTGATTTGACCACGAGAATTCGCCGATAAGTTTCTTGCCTATTCAGACAAATTCGTATACAGTAAATTTATACTTTTAAATCGCTTCAGCTTCTAGTCAATCGAAATTATTAACCACTTGAGCGTGGCAAATCACATGGATGGAGTAAAGAGGCAATATTAACTGGGCCATAAATCTAATGCGAACGTGAAAATCCAAAGTAAACCAAATGCGAATCATAGAATTGGTCACGCATACAATTATCCCACGTAAAGCCAAAGTTAAATAAATCTTGAGCGAGTTATTCACAACAATTCACTTCCCAGGGAATAACGGAAGCCGTTACCAGAAACCTGATCCTTTTCGCAATTAATATAAATCGTGCTCCCAAGCATACATGGTAGTTTGCGTGACTTGTTTCCCGACCGTAAGGTCGTGGGTTCGATTTCTTCACGTGAAATGGACTGCTGTGGTGTATGAAATCACTCGATATTACTCATTATCACGAAATCATTGACCTGATTACCTCTAAACCAAGCTCAAATTATGACCTACGTGATTGGTAAACAGCTGGAGTACAAATAACGCGTAGGTCGCTTATAAATTGAATTTAAGCGAGGGGCGAACGTTTATAAATAGATATTCTGTCCTTTTAACAATGATGACCACAGATGTCATTATTATTGCGTTATCATCAGATTTACAGGATGAATGGATTATTTATAATTAAACGCAACGAAAGAATATAAATGTATGGTGTTGAACTGACATTTCTTAGATTTTTGCACAAGAATGTGCGTTTAAAAGCTTTACATTTATGTTTAAAACCAGATTACCAATGCTTAAACGCGAACAGCTAGTCACAATCTTTTGATTCGGTGCATTCGTCGCGCTAAAAATTAGCTTAACAATATCTTGTAATATGCAAGAATCTGAAACCGTAGTGATGGGGTTTAAGGAGAAAGAGAGCTAGCTATGAAAATTTTCCGCTAAATTTTCAATGAAATAAATCGCACAAGATATAACAATGAAATTTCCATCTGAGCAAGAAAATGTTTCTATATGTCCGCAAGTAATATAGCAAATCCATGATGAAAAAACGTCTAAAAATATATGATCCTTGAGCAGGGGCGGCTCAAGATATTTATTGATACATAAAGAAAATAAAAAATATCTATTATACGGAACAATAAACGGAGCGTGATTATCATTTTCTTGCAAATAATTTGACCTCAGACAGTTACTGTTCCTTACTCCAAAATCAATTATCAGTCGTAGGATTGACGGCATCCTACGAGTTTTTTCCTAAATAATATAAAGCCGAAATTTCTCCGAAGAAATTCCTGCGCAAGGACTGATACTGGTCGATTTCTGGAACCTAACACAACCTTTAATTCAGAATGATATTTTCGAACACTTCGATTTCATGGTAATGCCATATGGAGATAGATACCGGGCATTTTTTACATTAACAAATAAATGTGACGCTGGTGTCTGTGACGACAACGCTCGCCCGCACATAACATTGAAAACAATTTAAATTGTAGTGGACCCTAATAATTTATTCTCAGTATAGTTTAGATCCGGAACCGTTAGAGAATTGTTTATTTTGCGTGATTAAATCTTATATTCGTGACACATACAAATACAAAGAGCTCAAAAATAATACAAAACGTTACCTACAAAATCAGCAGACCAACCTCTACCGAAGATAATCATCTAAAAGTATGTTTCATTTTGCATAATTTATTGCATTGTAATGAATATTTTTTTTTAATTTTTGGATACCCTTCGTATAAATAAGAATGATATAGATTAATAAAGAGGTGAAGTTTTATTTAATTATCCTTTCCCTGACTGAGCTCGCCTTATAACTAAAATCAAATTGACACAATAGGTAACCCCAACAGACATAAAAAGGTTATCAAAACTAGATGCACATTTCGACTAAAACTTAGCTGTCATAGCCTTTATAATATATGCCTTGTTAATTATTTTACGATACATATCATGGATTTAAGATCAAATACATGTTTCTCTCATCAAAAAGCACTTCATTTTTTTATACGCAGAACTAAGGCGTAATATTGATGGATAAGCATCCATTTTCATTAAAATGCTTATTTATTCATGAAAAGATCTCGTTTGAGGCAACTGAATCCTAGCAACCACCAAAACACTAATGACGATGTCTCGATGAAGCAAATGCTTGATGCGGGCCAAAGTAAAATATTTCCCACTGGATTACTTTATAACATTTGAAATAAAAAATTGAATACGATGCAGTGACAACGATAAGCAACGCTACCACTTAATGCTGATACTAAATTTGCGATCACGTTACCGAAATTTATCCAAACTACTAATAATCACTCGTAATTGTAAATTGTAAGTAAAATTAAGATATTCAAAACAAGACCTAAATTTAGATAAAATTGTCGTGCTTATCCCATAAAAAAATTGAAACATCGAAGGCTTACTTTCGTCGCGATCACATATAACAAGGAGTACTGATTTATTCGGTACTTAATTGATTTTGTACTGATTGACTTGCTTTACTGTTTTTGCACCGATTTTCGAAAATTATATTTTCACATTTAACATATTGCCTTTATAAGACTACTTGGCTCACTCTGAGGTATTTTGACTCCTTCGATTTCTTTCCCTATCATTTTAAACGCTACCGATTATGTAGTTTTGAATGTACAGTGCTTCACTGAACTTTTAACAATGATTATTGGAAAAAATAATAAAAATATTTAGATACATTGCTAAGTTAGTAATTGAAGTTTTAACTAAAGAGTTTTGTACTGACTTTCCTCATTTATCCAGGCAATGCACCAGAATTTGAGGCTTTTTATTGGAAAAATACCATTTGTAGAGATTTGAGCTCGAAAAAATGCGCACTTGACGTATAAAGGCAAGTAAAAATAGTTAAATGGAAATATTGCGCACAAATCTGAATTTCACATAACATTTTGCGCTAAAGCAAAGCGTCATTCAATCGGCATTTTCTCGATATCAATATTTTAGTAGCCTTATAATTTCAATAAATATCGATCATAAAATAAATTAGAGCGCCCAAATTAAGCTAAGTCAATAGAACATTCGGATCTCTAACAGGCATAAGAATATTAATTATTCGAATGAAATAAAAATATACCAATGCAAACCTTCTATAAAAATATTTGTTTCCTGGCGATGTCGGGAAGTGGCTAAGAAAGACAGCAATATTAAATCGTTTCTATTAGATTTATCAGTTCCAACTAAATATAATTGATTATTGTTACTAATTCAATGGACTCACTAGGGTATTGTCGAGCTAGTCTTATGACTGAAAACAAATTCAAGAATAAGCACTTCAACATGATGAAATTAAAAAAGTAAATACTTACTTTAGGTATCTCCAATAGCCAAAACAAGGTCATGATAAACCAGGTTCCTTTTAGAATTTACTTTCGGTGATTCGCTACTGAAGACGGCTGCATTGTAACAGAAATGCGCATCTGGTTTTTCATAACCTTGTTATGGCTATTGGAGAAACCTAAGATAAGTACTTATTTTTTCAATTTTTTATACTGAAATGCTTGTTCTTGAATTTATTGTTACTGTCGTAGACTATGGCGGCAGAGTAGTTTCTCCAGACGTTTGCGCGTGAGGTTCGATATCGATAAGTTATCGCTTAGCCTTACTTTCAAAGAGTCCCTATGGTCGCCAACGCCCATCTCTAGTTATTAGGTCAATCATTGGAAACTATTACCGACGGATGCACATTTACGAGAAGATTTTTTTCACTTCCGTATCCATGGGGTCAGCGTCTCGGCACAAATGGCGCCGCGAACAATTCGCTCTGTGCTTGGCATGATAGCATTACACGCATCCCTTACGTTTACATTACGCATGACCTCCATATCTTTAAAGCCCCATCGCTTTCAAACTATCTCAAAGGATTTTTCTTTCCTGTTCGAAACCCCTTTCCACGAAAAATTAGCCAGTCAAACCTCCTCGAAGACGACTCTGTCGCCATCTATACGCAACTCGAGAACATCCACGGTACATGAGGTCGCCGAAGGGGGTTGGTTTTTTTCTTCCGCCTTAACGAAACGGGGATTCTTTTGAGGATGAAATGGAACGACAAAGGGCAAACAGAAGAAGAAGAAGCGAAAGAGATTGGCTCTGCGCCCGTCTCCGTGGAGAAGAATAGAGAAAGGACGGGGTGACAAATAAGGAGGCGGAATAGGTCAATAACGAAGCGACGCCAGATTCTCTATGACAGCCGCCTACGGTTAGATAGCCGATCTTATGGGAGACACTCGATGCCATCCAGGCGAGGGCTTACGCATACATGGTACTAGAGTCCACCGCAGAAAAATGACTGCCTAAGGAGGGAAAAAAAGTCACGCGGAGACTAGAAGATGTTAACTTTCCCTTTTATGTCCACCGGTATATGCCGATACCAATTGATGGAAGGTGGCGAAATGGGTCTGATTGACGTTGGTCGCTATTAAGGGTGACGCCGAGGTCTAGCGGAGCCCTCTTAAAGTTTTTAGGTCAAGATTTGCAATGAGGTGGTGTCTTATGGGATAAGCTTGATGCATGTTAATTGTAACCGTCTGTCGTTGCTTACTCAGCCGTGAAAGGAGGTCTGCGACTAAGATGGCTCTAATCGGGTGATAATCGCGAACGAGAATCGACAGGGTGAGAATTTCGTACCGTTAAGGGAATTTCTCACTCCACAAGCAGTTCATTTCGAGTTATGACTCATCCAAGTCCGGATTAGAATGATATGGAAGAAATATTTACTACCAAAAAATTGCATTGTCTCCTTAGTTTTATTAATGCACTTCAACATTCATTAACAAAAATAGTTCAATGAGAAAAACATCAAAAGAATTCCTCGACAAAATGTAGTACAAATTGTGAAGTTATTTCTTATGCGGGAATTAATCGTTGCTCTAGATTTGAATTATTTCCCCACACCTCCAACAATGAAGGTAAAAAGGATTTTTCATGCAGTCAACTTTACAGGAACATGCCTAGCTTACTTTAAAACCAAAGTAGGGAGTTACTTCGTTATTTTTTTAAGTTATATATTACTAAGGAAGTACCAAAAACTTTAGAAATTTATTGGATCAAGAACTGTTAATATTTAGATTTAAAAAATAATAGCATTTCAACAACTCGAGTCATGAAGAATGACTTCAAAATGATTTACAGGAAAATTTTACCAATAATTGCATTCTTAAAACAAAATAAGTTTATGCAAAATAATTACTCTCAAAATGTTTTACCATTTACAATTATTAAATTATTATTGAATAAGATATAGATTGTGTGGTGAGTGTTCTACCTCAAACAAGCTAATTGGACAACTTTTAGTTCAACAAGAAAATATCCTTTTGGAAATTTATTTTCACTCATCTATGCCTAACTTTGACTGCTGCAACTTTTGTTGAACAATTTGAAGATACAGGTTTCCCTCCCTTTATGCAGGTTTGCTATATGCGAATTAACTATTATGCGGCAAACTTTCTGCTACCGGAATTTCTTTTTATGCACCTTTCATTCACTCTTATGCGGTTATGCAGGCAGTGCAATACAAATGAAAGAAAGTTCTCCACTACACCACAAGGCAACCATTCTGTCTCTCATTATCTCTTATGTTGTGCGTATTAGTACTAAATAAGAAGTCATTTTGGATCGAAAGAATAGCATCTTGGAGGGGAGTTAGGATTGCTTTTGGAACATATCTCTATCTTTTACATGTAAATATGGGTTCTGTTTATGCAAATTCGCTTTATGTGTCACTTTCTTGGAATGCAACTCCTGCATAAAGAGAGGGAAACCTGTATATCACTTCTAAAAATCTCAAAATGGTGTTTCTTCTACATAAAGTTACTTCTAAAAAATTATGAATCATTCAACATTAAATATTGCTCCTCAATAATACTAGTGAATATAATGTAAATAAAAACGAATTTTGTAAATTTTCATCATGATGCTGTAACAGTCGAAACCGGTCGGAATAAATTTATATAGTGGAAATTTAAAAAATTCGTTTTTATTTACATTATGGAATCTTTCCACAAAGTTAAGCCTTCCCAAATGGGATATGAATATACACTCGAACTTTAATAGCATTCAAAATTGTCCATCAGATCTAGAAAATTGTAGATGGTGAATTTAAATTGATACATTTAGATGAATCAATTTCATCTTGGTCACTAGTAAATAATTTATTAATGCTACCTGAAAATTGTTCATCATATAAATAATTTTTAAATCAACAAAATCTACATCAAGTTTACTCCCCAAGATAAATCATTCAAGAAGTGTCATAAATGAGATGGTTTCATTCTGTAACACTCATGAGAATACATAAGTTTCTGACCTTTATCTGGGAAGATGGATTTCTTTGATTCAAGCAAATGCCATTTCACTATATACGTATAGTCTTATATTTCATGCCTTATTAGGTTTTTAGAGAGTGACAACACATATGGATTGACAAAGTTTTTACTGCTCTTCACATTTCTGAGTTGGATCCCTTTGTAAAAAGTGCGTTATTAGCTTTCAGTTACTTGGAAATGAAAAAATTCTACATCTGAATCAAACCTATCATTTGTCTTTGTCGCATGAGTGATGAAAACACTTATACTAGAGATATCTAGTTCTTGTCACTGCACTCCAAAAGAGCAAATGATAAGAGTAATTCAACAGAGAATTATTAAGCTCGTCTTATGGCTAAAAAAAATCCAAGAACAAGCACTTAAAAATCAAAAGATTTAAAAAATACTTATCTCAGGCATCTCCAATAGCCACAAGGTTATGAAAAACCAGATGTGCATTTAGGCTACAAAGCAGCCATCTTCAGAGGCAATTCTCCAAAAGTAGATTCTAAAAGACTTTGAATACACTTTCAGAGAATTACCACTGAAGATGGCTGCTTTGTAGCCTAAATGCATAACTGGTTTTTCATAACCTTGTTGTGGCTATTGGAGATAGCTGAGATACCCAAGTACTTCCTTATTTTTTTAATGTTTAAGTGCATGTTCTTTAAGTGCCATGTGACCAATTCTAAATGTCAAAGTCACGAAAGAGCAAGCGGGACAAATGAGCGAGTGGACAAAGGAGCAAGTGAAATATAGAAGCTAATTTCTCAAGAGAGTGAGTATATCATAATGTACAATCAATAATTTTTTAAAGAATAATAGAATCAAATCGGTATTGTTGCAGTTAATACATTGCCAATGATGTGCTACTTGGAATTCCCAGGTTGGAAAGGTTATGTCCAAGTGGGGTTAAGTCGAAACCTTCCCTCTAAGTTCCCATCAAAAAACAATGTTTCAGTAATGGACCTCATCTGAAAATAACAGAGCCAACCCAGGAATTCCAAGGAGCATATCATTGACAGTGCACCAACTGCAATAAAAGCGACTTGATTTCCATTCCATTTTTTTAAAAATGTTAAATATAAATTGATTATAGACTGATACATACATACATTACTTTTAAAAGATTAGCACACTTGCCCTAGTTCCACCTGTTCATTTGATCCACTTGCTCTTTGGAAACTTGTCCATTTCTTTTGTAATGTAATCATTTCCTACTTACAAATCTCCCTTAAAATTTTTATTTGCCCAGTTTGTGGGAAAGCACAGTAACTGACTGTTTTAAATAAAAGGTAAAAAAATCAATACCTACATGGTAAATAATGGAAGTTAAAACTACTTAGGAGATGAAAATTCAAAGAAAACATGGATTATCAAACAACATATAATAAATATTTTAATGAAAAATGACTGAATTAAAGAATATAATATTAACAAATTAGACAATGAAAAGAAAGATGAATAAATGATTTTACTTTGAATGACAGAAATTGATAAAAACGCAATAATAGAAATAACAGGATTTGATCACATCCTTAACAAATTAATTCAAGAAAGATGAATGAATACCTTTTACAACCAATAAGATGCCCTCCTCAGTCTCAGATTTCCTTTATAGGATTTTCCTAATGAAAGTAAAAAGATAAAATCAACATGAGAAGCTGGAAATTGCCATCAGTAACAATGATTATACATAGCTGAAATTACAAATGAACGAAAAAGTTGTTTGAAATTTAATATAGAAAATTTATTTTAGGATAAAAACGACCAATCACAAAATAGCGAAAATACACACCCCTAGGGTAAGAAAAATAAAATTTGAAACACAATGAATGACAAGCAACAAAGCAAGAAAATATTGAAATTATAGGAAATTAAAGTAAGATTTTTAATCCAGTAGACCATTAATGCAGGGATGTAACTAGAGGAGGATCTGGAGGGATCCTGGATCCAGCTTCTGAATACTCGATTTAAAAAAATGAATTAATCAAGTATTTCATGTTTTTATTCTTAATAAATACTTAAATAATTACTTTTCATTTGCATGACAAGTGCAGTAAAAAGTTTAAACATATGTGATCATATTATTATTTTTAGTCTTTTTTAAATTTTGGTGCTCCCTCCAAATATTTTTACAACCATTCTGTCCTCCATACAGTTCATGCTGGCCACACCAAAAATGGGAGGCTAGTTACATCCTTGATTTAGTTCAAAAGGAATTAAATGAGACAAATACACAAATGAAAAATGTTAGAATATTGTATAAGAAATAAATGTTATTCTGAGTGAGAAAAAGAATAGTGATCACTTAGAGCTTTTGACTAATGTAAAGAAGTAGTTGCATGATAATAATTTCAAGTATCAGCTTCTTCCATTCCAAATAGGTGTTATTTTTAACATTCAAAAATGAGTTTCCTATTCCAGGTTTTTATTCTAAATATTTTTTGTAAAAAATCATTCTAATGTCCTGTATGTATAAAACGTCCCCATACCCAAATATGCTTTTCAAAAGCTGTTTTGTTAGATATCTTACTTGAACCTATATAAGTATTCATACTTCTTATCCACACAAAAACCTTGTAAGTTCCAACTAATAATAGTAATCAGTAAATGGCTCCAATAAAACCAAGCACACATTCAAAATAATAGCACTCACCACATTATCATGACTACAGCTATTGAACAAAAGCTGAATCAACAGGAAGTGCCTTTCTAAATTCAAACAAATCCTGGAAATTTGAATGTCTATAACATTATGCTATTTTCTATACATATTTATAATTCAGATTCAGATTTATCATAGTTTGAATTCAACAACAACCAAGAACTTTTTAAATCTTATGCATGACAAATAACTTACAATGACTGAAGAGAGGTAATGTTATACCATTCTTTCAGAAAAAGGGGATAACCATCCAAACAAATTTTGAATGCTGAGCCGGCTTTACCAACCCTAAAAAGTTAACTTCTTAACTGACTAATTTTTATCTTCGGGGTGCAGTCATGATGAGGAATTTTCTAAAAAGTTTAGTTACCAGAAGTATCAAAATCTTGGGCCTACCAGCAGGAGTATTTAATGTACATTAGGGATCATATTTATGTACATTAATGAAGAAGAAAAGGAGACAATCTTCCAACTATAACATTATAGCATCATTGACATCCATAATGAACAATTGCTTATAGGGGTCTTGTCTGTTATCTGCCACCCACCCAGGTTATATACACAGCACCCTAACGGAATGAAGTGGCAAGATATGGAGGTTAGCTGCAGGAATAAAGAAAAAGCACGTGGGATATGACGATTGTGAGTTTAGTAAGTTACTTCAAGTGTTTTTGGTTTCTTCCCACATTCACTGTGCCACCCCCCTCGGGGGAGCAGGACAGTGAACGTGGGAAGAAACCAAAATACTTTTACTTATTTACCCAACCCAGAGGTACAAGTTGAATTATATTGTAGCCCAAGCAGTCGTATCCCGCACTAGTCTCACCACCAGAAGGGTGCTGCATATATTAAGTTGGGTGGGTGGCAGATAACAGACAAGATCCGCTTATAGTGCTATTGAAAACTTTGTAAGGTACAATTATTGTAAAATTTCTGCAGTTTCTTAAAACACCCATACATTGTTACACCTGGCAAATTTCTTAAAGAATTTGGGTGTCATCATCAGCGTGCTGCAATGTCTTGGAAACATGGTTTCATTGAATTCAATATTTTCATTTTTTAACTTGGATGTATCATACAATAAATTAATCAATTCTTTAAATTTAGGCCTTCAATGCTATTGTATATGCTTCTCTACAATGTGAAATTCTGTAATAGAACTTTCTATAAAAGGTTTAAAAACCAATTTTTTAAACAAACTAACTAGACAACTTTTAGTTCAACTAGCTTGACTTGGACTACTGCAACTTCTGTTGAACAATTTGAAGATATATCACTTCTGAAATTCTCGAAAAGGTGGTTCTTCTAAAAATTATTCATCATTCACCATTAAATTTAAAATTCCTTAATACAGTAACATAACAGTGAATATACGCTCTAAGAAATTATGTAAAATATTTTGCTCGATATTTCAAGTCAATATGAGCAAAACTTGCTAGGAAAATACATATAACCTGAAAACATCAAATTTTAGATTAATTTCTCTGGGAAATGAAAATCTATAATTTGAAGTTAACATGCAACATGAAAAGTCATTACACTTAATCAATATATGATATTATTACAGTTAAAGGTTATCAAATTGACTTCAAAATTTCAATTGATAACACAAAGTTCAAAAATAAAAACTACCACAAGCCATTCATTCATTTTTATTAAATTCCTTTCTCCAAGATATTGGAGCTTGCCAATCAATTCCCTTTCGAGGGAGCTCTGACTGAACAAATGGATAAATCCAAACTATGTACCATTTTTCACCAAGTAGCTCCTTTATATTTTGTCTAGCTCCAAAATCATAATCTGTAATTTTATTTTTTCTTTCGTAAGTGACAATTCCTTTAAGTAAAATTGTTCCATGTATATATAACAGTCCACCTGAGAAGAACATGCCAGCCACATTGACTATATAAAGAAATACAAAAAAACTGGATGGAGATGCATCAAAACCAAACACCAGCATGGCCAATGGAAAAAGTACCTGAAAACCAAAATGAAATTATTCTAATAGAATTTTATTTTGAAAAGTAATTAAGAATTTGGATTCAACACTTCTGAAGGCACCTTAAGGATAGCAATAGCTCCCCAACTGAAGTGCTTCCACACGAAAGAGTTGTTAAACACAGTGGCATAAAACGTGGCAATGAACAGATGTACCACAAACATTAGGTAGAAACGATGATTGTTATGTCCAACACAACATCCAGTAAAAGGACAGTGATGTTCTCTTTTTAAAATACAAGTTCCGCAAATATCACAATGCCATGATCTTGGAGGCGCGGCAGCATCACAAATATTGCAAAAATGCCATCCTGGTAATAAATTTGTCGAATAATGCGGCGCTAAATCCTTTTTCTGAAGGCTAGTATCGCAAAGAACAGTAGCAACGAAATTTCCTGTCACATTAATCATGACCATTGAACCGCATAAAAAGTGAAAATTATACCAAAGTGACCAAGACGAATAAACAGTCGGTAAAACAACAAAAAGTTCAAACCAGTACATAACCGGTATTATAATTAAAACAAAAGTAAAAGATATAATGTCCATCAAAGCTTTGGGGTAGAATCTTGTACGGAGTTTCATGATTAAATTCAAAAAGTTTTCCAAAAATATAAATGTATTAATATCAAAAATACTACCACACACTAAATCACATAATTATTTTCGTTTCGTTATCTTTCAAATGGATTTCGTATCAAATTATCGAAATATTAAAATTGTACTACACATGGCTTACTTCATAATATCAGCATTCACATTTTTAGAATTCTAATGTGTTAAGTAAACACATGATGGTCGTCATATTGAAGAATAAAATTTTAAATTTATATTTAAATCAATCCGGCATTCTTCAGCTACACATTTAAGGACAAAAACAACAACCAACAGAATTGTTTCGAACTACCGTTTCCCAAGTAAGAATTTTTTTAAGTACGAACGATAGTCATAATAAATGAATAACGTTTCATTCAGATTTGTAGTAGCCATACAATTGACTAAAGCGGTAATTATGAAATTAATAAATATATGAAAAATAAGACATTTATTTAAGCGGTCATGTTTTATTGCTTCGCTCGATATTAATTATCATCTTAAGGAAGTTATACTTTGACTTGAAGAAGTACTCCTTAAAAAACGATTGTGAAATTAACGTCAAGATATTTATTTATGCATAAGCTGAAACTATGATTGCCAAAATAAATACATATCAAACGTACGCAATGGATAACTTTTCTGGAAATTCAAGATGTTTTAAAATAGTAAAACTTATTCAAGTAGTAATATATTAATTATTTTTCAAAAAAATTTCACTCAACAAAAGATTTTCCAACTAAACATTTACTGAGAATTTAAAATTTATACGTGGAGCAACGATTTCTTTGAAATTAATTCTAATTGAAGGCAAAGGAACTAAAATATGTCCCAAAATAGCTGTAATGAATAATCAATGGCCAATCGCTTATTTTTAAAAACTTCATGTTTTAGATATGATTGGCCAATGTAAACACATTTAATAATATTTATTCAAACTGTAATATTTCACATATTAGTATTCCAGAACAGCAAAGAAGCTTCCATATAATATACATTTCAACTATATAATTTTGAAATAAAAAATGACAAAAAGAATTATACTAATTCTGTTATATATTTACTGAATCATTTATATTTATTGAGAAATTAAAGATGTTCTGAAGTACATTACTCATAAAATAATAAAACATGATCAGTTTTATAATCACAATTCATTGATAAAAAAATCTTGTTCTTTTTGCTAAAATATATTTTGAAATGCTGTTGGAATTGTTAATTTTTATTCTCCAGGCACATTTATTGAAAGAATTAGGTATAAACTTTGAAAATGGCTCAATTTTCATTTGAATGAACATTATTACACATGATGGAGGATTGCTCTTTAGAATTATTGCTAGAAAATTTTGCTGAATATCCAGCAAAAAGAAAAAGAAGTGAAGGACGATTGAAAAGATATTGTTCTAACGATGATATTCGTTCTTGGAGCCAAAATAAATATGAAAGGCAGCAATATATTCAAGAATTCATTGCTGGTTTACATTCATATGTGAGTAGTGAAAACAATTTTCACATATTTTCAGTTTATACAACAATATTATACTAATTTGACAATATTATTGAAGAAATCAGCCATTTTATAAAAATATTGCACCAAAAAGCATAAACCTTTAAAATGTTTTATATTTTATTATATAATATTAGAATATTTATAGAATACCATCTTAGTAAACTAATATAAAAATGCCTATATATTTCCTAAGGATTTTATTTGGCTTACCAGGTTGTAATTTGATTAGCATTAGAATACATAACAAAAAATTAGTCTTTTTTTAAGGCTTTCTAGGAAAAGTTATGACATTAAATAAATCTTCAAATAAAATATTATTACAGTAGTCCCTCTCCAACCAATGGGTTTAACTTCCTGGTAAACACTGCAGTTGGCAAAACTGCAGTACATTAAAACTGAACATCTGTACCTCCCATTAATGTTTATTAATAAAACTAAAATTAAAAAAATCTTCAAATAAGGTCTAACAAACAGCTTCTATGCTAGAAGCATATAGGGGTTAGAGAAGGAGAAGAGACAAAATGTATCCTGCATAAATGAAAAAAAATTGGAGTGGATAATTGTGTAACTACATATCAGCCTAAAATACCCAACCTCTCACAATATATTGCTCTCAAGCAATACTGGAGAAGGGGAAAATTTTATGACCCGAGGGAGATACATGTGTGACCAGGTTTCCCTTCTGTCTAGACACTGTGCAAACAGGACTGACTTCATAAACTTTACTTACCTTTCATTTCACTTCTCAGTTTGTTCATGCCGAAATAAAGTTCATTTGCCTTAGCATTGGTTTTTTTAAGCTTACAATTGCACTGTTCATCTTGACTACATAAAAAATAATGAAATACATACATATGTTATAAGAAAATAAAATTGCTGAATTTAACATAAATAGTAAGTAAGATGCTCTTCTGTCAAAATACACAATGGTTCTTCAGATTTAAGAAAAATCACTGCAGCAAAAATTATGAATATACACCTGAAACTGCAGATACTCAAAACCATATACGGTGCTAGGTAAAACATTATAAATTTTGCTAACCGCAGATGCTCAAGACTGTGGTTTGCAAGGGACTACTGCATATATATCTTTCAACTCATAAAAGATAAGGAAATTACACAGAAAATTTTGCACTCAAATGTTTTTTCCCTTTTCTATATAATTCACCAATTTATCTTTAGGATACACTGATAAGTAAACTTGTTTATGATTAGGAGGCTCCTGAGGTGTAATAAACTGCAATCACAAGAAGACCACAGAAAAATATTTGCAAATCTCATGACTCTCTCCAAAACATGTATTGAGTTACACTCGACTTGCAAGCTGCTGTCGAATGACACTCGACATGCGAGCACAAAAGGTTAAGGATTAGGTACAGATCTCATTCAGAACTGCTTTTCATCTTCCTATCTTGGATAACAGTTAATTAAGGAAAATAATAAGCCTAGAGATTATACTATATCTTCAAGAATTTCAATTATTCAATTTATTTTGTCCACCTGGTCCTCTTATAATATGGATTCGCTACAAGGGGATTTGTTTTTGAATTCATACAATGTGTATTATGGTTCAAATTAATCTAGTTTGGTCTAACTTGGTAGGTGAGATTCCAGATTGCAGTGCAAGGATGAGTCATGTGGGTCCGATTGCTTGGATAACCAGCAAAAAACACTATTTGTACATATGTGTGCATTTAAGAGAGGTTTAGAAATTTTGGGACTTTGGGAGGATGCTTGAAGTAGTATGTAAAGCCAGGTTCACATACCATGGATTTACATTACACAGCACTTTTTTAGAATGCACCCCTTGCATTTGAGGGCTGGTAGATGTATTCATGTCTCTAACTTTTTGGTAATCTTGCTCTTCAGTTTTATGAAGATTGACTATTTTATATTAAATTTTGTCGACTCAGTTCTGTTGAATAATCCTAGAACTTGGTGAATTAATATCTCACGTAGAGTAAGTCTGTATGAATTGAGTAAATAAGTTCATCTCAGTAGAGTTGGTATCTCATTGAACTGGAGTTCTACGGTCTCTTTACAAGATTTAAAGCTGTAATTAAAGTGCAAGCAAATCAATACTATTTTTCTCAATTCATAAATTTTTTAACTTTATTAATTCCATCTAATATATAAATAATGTCTGTCTGTTCTACACCAGGGTTTCTCAACTAATGACATGTATACCACTAGTGAGATGAGAAGGTCATCAAGGTGGAACACGACGTTTCTAAAATAATAATTATAAAACTTTTATCAACAAAATCACTGCTATATTCAATGCTCTCAACAATTTCCATTAGTGATGAATGTAATATTGAAATCCATTTAACATAAAAATTAATTTCTTGGAAAAGTTGGGGTTTTGTTTTTTTGTGGTGGGACTCAGGCTTTTTTAACAAAATGGTTGATGGGACGTAAGATACAAAAGATTGAGAACCACTGCTCTATGCATTCAAACATTGAGAGAGCCAGCGCGATAAAATTTTGCATGGAATCCACATTTGCCCAGTGGATAATCGAGGGCTATGTTTGCATCCAATTCCAAGGTCCTGAGTTTGATTTCAGGAGCTTTAAGTTTTGCTACCAATATTTGTAATAATATCTTTAGTCTTTTCAAAAAGGGCAATGAGGCATTCCTTTCTCTCTGAAGTGTCAGGGTTCGAGTCCAGGTGCAATTTTTCCTTTGTTTATGAGACTTGTGTGCCAAAAATTCTCAAATTTTTCTCTGAATAATTTTTTTGTTGGTACTTCTTAGATTATATAAGACCTAGGGAGAAGAAAATGTGGTTTTTTAATTGTTCTCAACTGAAGAATCTTCATGCCAATCTATGTAGAAAAAATTTGCAATTGCATGTTGGTACCTTCTTGAATTTCTAAATTATGTGCACTCACTAATTTTTTTGTGACAAATGTTGTAACTTGACCAAATATATTTCCTATTCAGTGCTTCATAGATCATGTAAGAGTTACAGAGAGGAAAACATGATTTCATAATTGTTGTCCACACAAATAATCTTTGGAGCAATTGATGTTAGCAATATATGAACTTTCTCTAGGGATTTTAATGGATGAAATGAATGCTCCTGGATTGAACTCATGTACTTATGAGGGGAATTTAAAAAATTAGAAATTGAAATGAAGAAATAAAGCAGCCCTTGAGTGAATGAAGATACCCTGAGATGCATGCAGAGCAATTGAGATGTTGACTAAAATTCCAAGGGAAACATACTTGATGGCTAATCAAGAGCAACATTGCAGTTCCTTGGTGTCAATAGTTTCAATGTAAAATTTTCATGTTCGAAACAAATGTGGAAATTTTCTATTCTCAGCAAAGAGGGAAAGGGCTTGAGAGCATTTTGCGACACCCAAGATAGATGACTTATAGGAAATCATAAGAATAAAGTTCTCCAGTTTTACAGACATGATGTATTGGATTTACCTGGATTTACACTAGTTTCTTATAAATATGATTAAAATAAAATTTTGATAGGGCAACCTTTTGGCGAAATCACCAGGCTGGTAGGTCCAAGGGCCAGTCTGCTGAAACTTGAATATTATTTTCTTTCCATTATATTACTTGATCTTCAATAATATTTTATCTACTCTCCGCTAATAGTGTGATGGGAGGAGGTTCGGGCCGGCTTTCCTGTCAAATTATTGAGCCATTTGATACCTTTCAGTCCTTCCCTGGAGGTAACCACATTATGTATGTTTGCAGCAATTTATTGTATTAACAGGAATATAACCGTTACTTAGGATATTTTGGAAATAACTTTTTAAAATGTACTTGAAACTATTTAATTTATTTGATAAATTAGGAAGCTAAAATGGTCATGAAAAGGGGAGATGAATACGGATGCGCATTCTGACAACAAAACAGTCATCATTGGTGTTGATTCACTTAGAGCGGATTCTAGCTCTAGCAGATTGTTTTTCAGAATCTAGCATTGGTGAATCATCACTGATGATAGCTGACTTGTAGCAGAAATGTATGCTTGGTTTTCCTTGCCCTTTTCTAGAAATTGAAACTACATTTATTCATTGAATTTCAGCTATTAGGTAGGCTAGCTAATTTGTTCAAGATAGCTGAAACTGGATATACAACCCAGCATTTATACTCAAATCACTGGATACAGTGTCCTGACAAAAATCTAATGATGAGCGTAGCGTGCATTCATGTTTCTGCTGATCATATGTCTTAATATTAATCAAATACTAATCTTTATTTTATCATGAATAATAATTTTAACTGATTTGTAGGCTGACAGAGCTTCAAGTCTGCCTTCAGCTACTGTTTTGGCTGGTGCTTTACTGGCCAAAAAGAATTTCAAGATATTAAAACTACAAGCAATATTAGATTCATATGAGAAGAAAATTCCATTTGGCAATGTAAAGTATTATATTATTTCATGTATTAATTATGATTATTTTTGTAGTTTTATTTTTAAAGGTATACTAAAGTGCTTCTCTGGTCTGAGATTATTTAACTTTCCTTTATTGAGAGGCAAGATGTCTGCTCATCAAGCCTGCATCTAGATCAGGGATTACATATGGATCCTTGAGTACTTATGGTTTTTTAGAAGTCAACTAAGCTCCCTAACCTTTATCAGTCATGAAACATGCCCACTTAAATCACCTGATTGTCTAAAAAAATATTATACAGGTTGCCACTGTGTGACTCCCAAGTGTTTTGGAATGTGACAAAAGACAAAAAAGTGGCTTTTACTTTGAAAGTTTGCTGACCCCTGGTCTAGGCTGTCAGCCGTCAGTGTTCTATTTACATAAGGCTGCTCCAAAAATATTATATCTAGAAATAAATAAATTTAGTTGAGTTTTATATTATTTACAAATTTTTATATAAATATGCATTCAAATAATAACAGGTATTTAAAATTTTTACAGTATTATCTAAGAAGTCATTATCACAATAATTATTTGTGCAATTAAAAAAAAAATACCTTATACAGTGGTGTCAACATTGATTTTTCAGCTCAAGCATATACTATTCATCGACATTTTTCTTTCAATTTACAAGAATTTAAATAAAATATTTTTTGAGATAAATTCCAGATCCCAAGCACAAAATTCTTTGAAAAAACACATACATAAATATCTTAATTGAAAACATTGGAATAAGGATTAGTTAAGTTCCTGATTAGTTACGTTTCACTGATAAAATTTTCTAAATAGGTCTTTTATGGGCATTTTAAAATTAGGATCCGATTATAATAAAATGGAAAATCATTTAATATGTATATAATATGAAGATTTTTTGTTTTCTTTAAATATTTGAGCGTGAGGTTGAGGATCTTAAACCAAACATCCGACATCCTTCAGATTTGTTGCTTTGATGTGGGAAGATCTAACATGATGACATGACTATTTTTTATGTATATAATAGTGATAATGAACTCTACCAGCAAATGCAATTTGATTTAGAAACCCTATATAATTGGTTACTGGCAAACAGACACAATTAACTTGGATAAAATAAATTATATGGTCTTTTGCAAACCATCTAGAATCCATTTAATGACTTTACAATTGACCCTTTTGGATAAGACCCTAAAACAAACTAGGGAAGCTAAATTTCTTGGGCTGATAATGGATTGTAACTTGAATTGGAGCTGTCATGGGCAATCTGTTGTAAAAAGAATCATTCCAGTTATTGGTGTGTGAAAGGTTTATTACCAACTAAGGTCTTACGTACCATACATTATACAATGGTGCACTGTCACCTTCAGTACATGAATCTTGTTTGGGGCTTCTGTAATAAGACTCGGATAAATGAGCTTGCAGAAAAGAGCTCTTAAGATAATTTATGGTTTGTAATATCAAACACCATCTAAGGATGTATATCTGTCATCCAATATAATACCAGTAAGTCTAGTTATAAAACTAAATTCCCTGCTTTATGTTTATAAAAACACAAATGTAGCATCAATAGGAAACTACCATTCAACTAAATATTGATATTCACACTATTAGTACTTATGCAGAAAATAACTTTCATGTCCCTCTGTGCAAAACATCAAAATATGGAATAAAGGGTGTAAAATATCAGTTTATAAAAACTACAATGAATTGCCGTCAGAGGTAAAAACCATTAACCTCTTAATAAATTTAAGAAAGAATTATTAAAAATTATATGGAATGTAGTTTCAGAATTATAATATATTTATATATTATATACAAGTTTTTATGTATTTGTGATTAAGGGTTCTTATTAATATGTGTGAGCCAAAGTAACTAATTCATTACACAAAATTTTTATTATACCACTTATTACATTTTTTCTACTTTCTTTTCTAATTGTATTGTATAGATTTTTATATATTGATTTTGTACTATGGGTTATACCTTTATGTTTCTTGATATTTTATAGCTTGTATGTGATAATTGCTTTTCTTGTTGGCTAACCACCAAATGATGTTATGTACCATCCCTTATTTGAGCATTCTTCTCCTGGGACATTTTCTATATTAAATAAATAAATAATATAGATATTAGGCTAAAACATCTCTTCTAAGCATCCCAGGTTCGACTCCAGCTTCAAATTTCTCTTCACACTATGAAATGCTCAGGAATATATGCAAACCACTTTTTCTTATGATTTTAAAATACATTAGAATTCTCCCACAAACACAGCATTTTGACTTTTATATGTGTAAAAGGACGAAGAGAAAATTTAAACGCATATAGCAGCAGTGATGCCCAACTCTGCATGGCCAACTCGTGGGGTGATTAGCATTAACACCGATACATGTTGCATGTATCAAAAAAACGATCCCAAGAATAAAAATCACATTTAAGTGAAAATACATATAGGAAACATGCATACATCGGGAGATACCTTAAAATTTAGTCTGGGACGAGGGCCCGGTAGTTTTGCTATATATAAAAAGTCCCATTTACAAGATATACAATCGTGCACAGTCATTTAAAAATACATCCCTTGCATTAATAGGGGCTGCCTGTACTGTTCTACATCAATCTCCTATAATCCAAGGTTTGCATATTATGCTCAGCATATAAGTCGATCCTTATTTTTTAAAAGATTTTTTTGTCGCTTTAAAGGTTGACTTATATACTACGATTTTCTCTAATAAAATTTTAAAAATATTTTTATAATATACTATAACATTATGAAACAAACAGAACCAGTTACTCTTACAAAAAACTTTGAAATTCTATTTTTCTTGCTTTTTTGCAACAAATGTTTTAATGCCATCCTGAAATTCAAGTGACTCAATAATGTTGTTTTCTGTTGATATTATATCCAAATTTGATAGCCTATCTTGTAACAGAGTAGACCTTAAATATTTTTTATTATCTTTAACTTAGAAAAGGATTATTCTCCTGATGCTACTGTTATGGGAAGTCAGTAAAATTCTTAATGATATAGATAAGTTTGGAAAAATGGGTACTAAATTATTCTCATGAATATATTTAAGTATATCTATGGGTGGCGTTTTAAATGTAAAGCTTTGATTTCTTTAAATAATTCTACTCCTTCAATATCAGCTTCACCTTGAGTTTCATCCATCAATGCCAGAAGTCAATCTTTACAATTTTTCAATAACTTATTTTCATCATGTTTTTCAAATGGTATAGAAAACTAAAAACTTCATTATTTTCAGATAAAAGTGTAAATATTTCCTGTATGGATAAATCCTAAATAAATCAGCAAGGAAGTTAAATTTCATAATCCACTTTTCTTTAGGAATAGTAACCCCAAACTAAAAAAATGAACTTGGAAGTACTTATAAAATACAATTCAGTAAATTTAATATTTCTATGAAAAATTACATACCAGATAACTGTTAAATAACACCAAGTCACTCTTGTAAACACAGAATGGTCCTTGCACAAATAATTCACCAAAAGATGTTACTCTTTGGACAAACCAAAACAAACTGACAAAAAAGATAATTTCTACATCGGATAAAACGGTTTGGGTTCACTTTCCTGAAAACCAATTTCCCGGAATGACCATATTCCCAAAAGTCACTTTCCCAAATGCCCACTTTCCAGAACTCCATTTTCCCAAAAGCAGTTTTCCAGAATCTACATTTTCTTGAGCTGGCCATTTTCCTGAAAAACTCATATTTCCAAAATTTCCACGTTGTTGGCAGTTTGGATGGTTGAATTTGAAAATAGAAACTGAACAATAATGGAAATGTTTACATTTATGAGACCCTAGCCTAATTTTTGCATACTCTCATTAACTTAATGTGCTATTTGTTTGTGACACTTTTCACTTCTTAACCCGTTTCCTAATTGTTCAGACTGTTCCAAAGATATATCATCAATTATACACACTTGTGTGTGAAGTTGGTGAGGGGGATGCCAAACATTTTCTGCCTCAGGTATTCGTTCTTTTGACAGGTAAGTCAAAGGAACATTCATGAATACTGGAAGAACTTAGTAATGATGGAATTGAACATACATTATTACCGATCTGGAATTGGCAGCTATTAGAGCAGACAAAGAAAAATTGCTATCAGTAATGCATAAAATATACTATTATCACCTTACTCAGGTCATTTGGAGGCAGGTTCAGAAAGTAGGCTTTGCTACCTATTACGGTGAAGATGAGGAAATATGCCTCCTTATACATAAGGCTTTGGCCTTCCTTCCATCATGTGAAATAAAAGCAGCTTATGAATTAATAGATGGAAGTTATTGGAGCTGTAAGGAGGTAGAGGTGTAAACGGTGTGGGAATGGTTTGGGAAATATTACGTGAAAGGCAAGCTTCGAAGGCAAAATACAAGAGGAAGGGAGTATTATTCGAAGCTGATATTATACCCACCTCACTGGTCAGTATATGAAAATCTAAAATATTCGTTGCCAAGAATGCAAAATCATTTAGAAGAGTGGCATAGAAGATGAAAGGAATTGCTATTGGCAAAAAGTCACGTTAGGTTGTATGCATTTATAAGTGGATTAAGAGAGGAAGAGCATTATCAGCATCAACAGAGGTGAGCAAGTTTCCATCCCGAGAGGAGCCAGAAAAAAGGAAGAAAAATATTAAGGCTAACTCACTAGGTCAATCAACAGAAGACTTGCTAACTTCTTTTCCCCACAATAGTTGGTATTCTGTAAATGTACATGAAGGATGTTTATGTACATGAAGGATGTTGATTGAAATAAATTTTTTGCAATACTAAAACATCGCTCTAATCATTCTTTTGAATTTCAACCAATAGTTAACTGTTTTTGTCCACATATATTGGAATCCTGCCAATATATATAAAGTATAATTTTTTTGTTGATTGAAATAAACTTATATTCAATATTAAAAATCGCCCTAAAAATTCCATTGAATTTCAACCAGTAGTTGTATTTCGAGAAAAGGTTTTTCTGGAAAGTGGGCATTCAGGAAAATGAGCTGTTCTGAAAAGTGGCATTCAGGAAAGATTCACTCAAGAAAGTGGCATTTGGGAAAGTGACCCTATCCCAGATAAAACAGAGGAGGGGGGGGGGGAGGGGGTGGAGATTATGGTTATGGGAAAAAACTCTGGAAATAATGTGAAGAATTAGAATAATTCCCACTAAAACAACTTTTATGACAGCAAAAGTGGGAAAATACATGAGAGAATATAGTACTGTCTCCAAGAGAGTCTTCCATTTTTTCCGATTTCTGAGAGAAAGAGATGGAAAGAGGGACACATTAGAAGCTGCCTCAAGATACAAATCCTCATTCTAGAGCACACGCGTCTCAATAGTGTCAATCAAGAAATAAAAGTAGTATCCAGGATAACACAGGGTGTGGCGTCCTGGGGTTTCTTTTATGGTATGCGAGTGTCACATCCTAGCTGTAAATGAGGATAAGAGTGGGCAAGATCCAAACCCGGGTTAGGAGTAAAACATTTGGTTCTTCGCTCCACTCTGGAAAAAGTATGAGCTGGTGCCACTATTTAGTGTCGATCACATTCCTGTTTTTTGCTTTGGTCACCTATTGGTGCTGGTATGTTTACAAGAGTTAGGATACAGACCTGTCTGTATGCTGTAAACTGAGGGAAGAAGTGATATTTCAGAAGTTAGTACACAAAGAACCTAAACTTATCACTAGTTTCTGGTTCATTGTCGAGTTAAATTATATGGAAATAATCAGTCATGTCATGTTGGGCTTTTTTACTTGAAAATTATATATTATGCATTGTGTAGGAGACTGAGAAGGTAACCACTGGGCATGCCAATGATGCCAGTCTTTTCCATGTGTAGTGAGTGTTAGCAGAAAATGCTAGCCAAACATGAAAAAATAACTGTATATTCAGGATTTTATTTGCCGAATTTCTATGAAAAATAATTATTGTTTTTGCCAAGTAAAGAACTTAACTACAAAAAGTAGAGGTTGCCATATATTCCCTTCAAGGATTCATCTTCAGAACCAGCTGTTAGTATATAAAAATTTGAAAATGTTATTTCTAGTAATGATGAAAGAAAGCAAGAGGTATAACCATTGTTTCTAATAAAACTAAAGCATAGTGTATCAACAACAATCCTTACCTACTAAGCATAAAAGGAATTTATCCTATTCCAATTTTAAGGATATTTTTGGATTAGTAATTACAGTATAACCTCATTAGCACAAACTTCAATAAAGTTCAATTTTGATGGTTTGCAATAACAAGGTCATAATAATAAACAATATGCTTCTAATATTTTGTATTAACCAATTTTATATAAACAAGGTTTTACAATTATATAAATTTAAATTATGCAATAACAAATTAGAGTATTTCATAATATTGTTATTTTATTTAAGATTTCAGATGATCTAACACCAAGCAAACCAGAATCTATGGTTCTTGTTCCCAATACTGAGGGAGAAAAAGAAAAGGTATTATTATTATCAACAAATCCAACAATACCCTTGTCGAACAATATTATTTATCTCATGAAATTTATTAACAGCATTTCCCTTTTTTAACCAAAATAAGTATTTATTCAATTTTTATACAGTGCACTTTGCTTGTTAAGCTTTAATATGCACAGGACCATAAAATACATTAAAATTGAGAAAGTACAATGTAGAGTCATGCCCATCACAGAAAACTGCAGTACTATAATTTTGACTACCTGGATATAGGCCCCTCAATATTTGGCATAATTATTATTAGAGAAAATGAATCATACAGACATTTTCTTAATATTTTTTAATATTAGTTGAATTCAATAATTTCACCTGAAATGTCAACAATAATTTATGTATGTCTGTTAAAATTTACTTTTTGAGCAATGAATTGATGTTATTCATTTTCTTAAAGATTTCAGTTCCACAAGTAGAAATTATCATACCTGAATCAGGAGAAGTAAGAAAAGAGGAAGAAGAAGAAACACAGGTACTGTTCAGCATAAAATAAACTTGAACACAAACTCACTTTTTTACAAAAGATATAAACCAATTAAAAGTAAAATGTATTTAATTTATATATTAACATTCTCTAATCATGCTCAATATGATTTAAATTTAAAATAAATACTCATCAATGAAACAGCTACTTTTTTAAGAGGAGTGTTTGCTGTTTCTTATTACAAATTATTGCCCCATATTCTTAAATTTTATGGAGCAATGATTTTTAAAATAAGCTAATGTTAATAGAAATAAGAGACATTGTAATTTCCGCTAAAAAAGAATTTGACCAGTTTCGCCTGTTACAGCGTTGTCAGGTCACCTGATAAGTCTTTTATTTCTATTATGGAATCTTTCCACCAAGTTCTTAAGTGGATTTTGAACTTAAGGTTAACTTCATTAATTCCAGCGGTGGTTCTATTATTTGATTATATTTTTTCACATAATATTTTATAATTATGTACAATTTTATATTCTAAGGTTATACTTGTAGAACTATCAGAGCAAATAGATGCTGAGCAAAAGGAAGAGGAACATCATGAATCTGAAACACTAGAACATACAATTTCAAGTGTAACTACAAAAGAGCAACAACTAGAAAGTGCTCCTGCAAAAATAACCTGCCAAAAGAAAAATTTGGAGGTTCAAGAAAGTACAGATTCAAGTTTATTTGAGTCACTGCTACAAAAGCAAGCAAGAATGATAGATACTTTGGAAGGAGAGAACATGAAATTTAAAAGACTTACCCTAGATTTAAAAGATGAAAGAGATTCATTGAGAAACCAACTGAAAGAATTGGATGAAGTTGCAACTGATGTGGAATCTTTCAAGGAAAAAATTAAGAATCAAATTCTGTCAAGAACAGACACAGAAAAATTACAATATCAAGGTTTTGCTCAAGGACAACATTTGCTAAAACAGCTTCTTGATCAGAATACTGAAAAGAGGATTTTTTTAGAGGCACACCTAGCAAAATTACAATGTCTTTTACAAGCTATTACTACTTTGGAGAAAGATAGAGAAAGGTTGGCTTTAGCTGCGCAAGAAAATGATACGTTAAGGGAAGAGATGAAAGAATGGGAACAGCATGCTTTGGAAGTAGAGGAAGATTTAAGCACAATTGATGCAATGGCAATCCATTCAAAGGAGCTGGAGAAGAAAATACAAACACTTGAGAGGCAATTGGAAGATGCTTTGAGAAGGGAAAGTGAGCTGAAGGAGGAAATAAATGACAACAAGAAAAATACGACAGAATCAAAACTAAACTCCATTAATTTGGAAGATAATTTGTTTAAAGATGAGAATGAGAAGCAGAGGCTCATGACTGAAACCAAGGACTGGGAAATAGAAAGAGAGAAACTAATGAGGTAATAAAATAAGTTTTAAATATTTGCTTCTAAGTTGGAGCCAAAAACTACACAACAAAGTACATATTTGATTTCATGAAAATAAAATATAAAAGTAATAAATGAAAAATAAATTATGATGTCTTAATTTTATATCCTCCTTATATACCAAGATTAATGTGTAAATTTCAAATATCCCATTCATTTTATTTTTGCTCTTTTTGTCTAAAATAATAGAGAAGTAGCTAATATTGCATGATTGACATAAGACATACACTCCCTTTAATCTTCACCACTTGGAATAAAACAGGAGATATTAGAAGTTATATTTTGTTGGGCTTGCTAATCGAGTGGCTCATTCATGTAATAAACCAAAATATTTGTTTAGAAGCTAAAAGCCTCTAGCAATGTTAAACTTTGCTTAAGCCAAATCAGTTATTCTGTCTAATGGAAAATTATTTTGTGCTTAAAATGACGACCAAGAGAAAACCTTGAAATCATATAAATAACTAAACATGTTACTACAAATCCAATTTCTTATTTTTTCCACTAATTGTATTTATAGAAAAATTTTAGGCCTAGAGTAAAATTAATAATACTTTGCCTGAAATATTTTACTATTGGTATAACGATAGTAAAAATGGATACATTCATGCTGATTCCAACATAAAATAATTGTTTTCAAAAACAAGGAAAATATATGCACATGGATTTTCAGTATATGAAAATAATACCTAAAATAGTTCTTTTTATATTTAAAAGGTGCATTACTGAATAATAAATTCAAATGTGTTGAAACTCAAAATCTTATATTATGGTCATTCGAGTATAGCACTTAAAAGATACATTCATAAAAAGCATTTAATGTAAACAAAATTGCATCCACCATTTTCAGAGATCAAGATAACATTGCCATTAAATTGGAAGAAATGAGGATGGAGAGGGATAGGTTGAAAAATAGAGAGGAAGATGCAGAAAATAGGTCGAAGGCCATAATTAATGAATTACAAGAAAAAATTTCAGCACAAGAAACAGAAATGCAAAGGCTATCTATTCAGTTACAAAAATCAATGGATGAAGAGGAGTTGAGAAATGTAAGAAATTTAGTTATTAAGCTAGAATAATTAAAATTCATTTAAAGAATTTCAAGAAATAATACACACTGCAATCAATAGATTAACTAGATTCACCCACATACTGAAAGCACTTTTTTTGCTTTAAGTACACTGTAAAATGTAAATTAAAATATTGTAATGAATAATAATTACTGAGAGAGAAGATGAAGGTATCCATCGATTGAGGGTTGTGTTATGTCATTCCCACACTGCTTTCAGCAAAATTTTAAGTTGAAATATTCTATTACTCTAATGCAAAAGAATATTTGGTGAGAGTTTGCAGTGAAACTCATGAAATTTGTAGAAATTTCCTAATTTTAAAGTGGTCCCATGGAAATGTTTACAAATCAATTTCCTTAAGTGTGAAGCACACATCAGGTATAAAAAATAATTTTACAATATCTGTTAACTTCCAGACATATCAATCTGAAATAACATAAATATGGGCATCCATACACTTTTCAAGGAGAGGAAAACCAAGGGTCAGCTTAAGGCATGTGCTCGGGCACAATTGACCCCATACCCTCTACTTAAACTGCTCAAATTCAGCAACACATATTAAAATATATTGTTCTTTTATTTATTTTTTTTTTTGCAATGAAATTATATATTTTTATACTTTTGTCAGAAAATCCAGGGGTAGGACGACTGCCACCCTTGCTCTTTCCCCTCTTCAAATGCACATGGACATAATAGATGCATTCTATGCATAAAATCTGCTTATTCTTCAATGTAGATTTTTTAAATTCTTCCCCATTCAGATTTTTAAATGGCACTACCATACACACTAATACATATTTACTGTTGCTCTTCATATGTAAAATTGATTTTTAAAATATGTTAAATATGTTTAACTTTTTTGATTTATTTTTTACAGAAATCTAATCTAGAGGAAATAGAAAAATGGAGAACAACTGCATTAGAAAATAAACAAAGTGCAAAGAAATATAAAGAGGATGTAGATAAGGTTACGAATGAATATCAGTCACAGATAGTTAATCTACAGGAAAGTGTTCTGATCAAAGATCAGGAACTGCATAACATGAACAATGAGATTTCAAGACTTAGAGATGTTGTCAAATCTCTTGAGGAGAAGAGAGAATCACTCGAGATAACGGTCAAGTTGTTACAGAAAGAGAAAGATGAAATAAAGAATGAAGAGATGAAAAGACTTGAAAAAGAAAGGATAAAATGGGAGCAAGAGCATAAAAAATCAACGGATGTGTCAATGGAACTGGAGATTGATGTTGAATACAGTGGAGATGCAAGATTCAATGACAGTATGTCGTCTCCTGTAAAGAAAGATGATTTGATAAAAAAGCCAACAACCTCTAAGACAAATTTGATATCAGTTAACCGAGAAGATCCAAAATTACTACAAAAGGAAATCTTTCAAACCAGAATACAACACTGTAATTTGCTAGACAGCCTTACAAAGGCTAGTTCAATTGCAGTGGAAATTTGGAATAGCGATGGCATATGTTTTCCTAAAAAGTAACATAAATAAATCATCTCAAGGTTTTTAATGTGCTTTATTTTGATAAAATTATTGTATACTTTATATCACTGTTTTTTGTATGTGAATGAAACATTTTATTATGGATTAAAAATTTTTATTTATATATAAACTAAAATGTAGTATGTGATATGAGAATTTCATTTAAGGTAATTACATTTCATTATTTGTGGATACCTTACCACAAAAGTGACTAGTTACAAAAAAATTACAAATGTCATTGCCATAAGATTTCAGTTTAAGATCAACATGATTTTGAGTTATAAATGCTCAACTAAAACTATAATTTCAAAGCCTGATAAAATATTAAAAAATAATAAAAACATTAAAGCTAACATTGGCAATTATATATCAAAATAAAAAACATCATATCAGAAATCTTTGGTACAAATGTTTTGCCAGTGCTTACCAATTCAATTGATTAGAAATGAAAATCACATTAAATAAACTCATTCAATGATGCTGAATAGATTTTATGAATCTACCTAAATAATGATAAAATATCACGATAGAAGCAGACAAAAGAAAATTGTTTCTTGATTCAATAGACAAAGAAAACTACTCACATATAATTGTCAAAGATAATAAAATAGAATTGTATACTTTGAAAATGCAATAGAAGTTATCTCTTTCATGCAGTACTTGAACTGGAAAATTTTAACAATGGGAATGCTAGTAGCTTGAACATTCTTATCTAATTATTTAACAATGGGAATACTTAATTTTGTGTCAAGTGGAGTGACGTTTCCATGTGAGAATTTGAGCACTGCTTCCATGCTAAACTCTGCTCTTTTTCAATAAAAAATTTAAATAAGTTGCAATATCATTCAAATTTAAAATAGTAAACCTCATTAAATTGGGGAAAAATTCATTCAGTTAGCTATATAGACTTTCGTGAATTATTGAACTAGAAGGAAGAAAACTGACCCATCTCATTGGCATGTACATTTTTACAACAGTTCAAATTAATTAAAAACTCTTATTTCGATTTTAACATTCCATGACATTATTACAATAATAATGAAAAGTAATATATTCAGATAATTTTGCAGTAATGTTAAGGACCATGAATTTTTTGCAAAAATCTAAAAATACATGAATTCACACGAGGCCAATCTGCATTAAAAACAATAAAGGCTCTTCATAGCTGATAAAAAATTACATAAATGAGTACTTAACATTGAAGCCATATTAACAGTATAACTCAATACTTTATGTGGCCAGAGATACCTAATTATTAATAATAGGTAATCACTATTTATGATAAATACTCATTGGAAAAATTAATTTCAATCATACAAAAAGTTAAATGCTATACAATAGAGCCTATAGAAAAACAAGAATAATTTAGTTAATAATATTTGTAAGATACATACCTAATTGGCCTGTTTTTAACAAGATCAGTCTATGATATAAACAATTCATGTCAAAATCATATTGATTCCTTTTTTGATAGAAGTTACAATTGGCTCTATATCTAACATGCTGTTCAAAAAATAATGAAAATTATCTTTAGAAAAGCCATGGTAAATTGAAAATATTTCTACCATAACAAGAAACTGAACAACAATAAAGCTGACACTGGAATATTTCCTAAAGTGATAATTATATACATAAGTGATTTCTATATCTATATCACTTATAGACTTATTTCAGATCGGTAGACAATTATAATATCATTTGCATATTATAAGATAAAAATCTTCAGTCAAAAACAGTCAGATAAAAATAACACAATATGAACAAGAGGGTAAACTAGAAATATAACCTGTGAAAATTTTTCTGCAAGAGTAAAAATACTCCATAACCGACATTTACTGTATGATCGCTTCTCAATAACAATTAAGGATAATAATGAAGTGAGAACAGAATAGCATTAAGATTATATTCAATCATAGATATACCTTTTTGGAATACTGATAATATTCAATAGCAGAGAAACATTAATAAATTAGAATGTTGGAAACTATCTAAAACCTTGAACGAAAGTATAAAAAAGTATATTAAAAATAGATCAAGTAGTGTTACTACATTAACCAGATGAAGTCAATTTTAAATTAAATTTATTACGATGAAGCGTAAAGATTTAGTGAAGTTATTTTAAGAAATGAAGAATATAAATATCAAGGTACATGAATAAAAGTAAGAAAAACCTCCATTCTGCCATGTGAGTATCTATCGCTTCACAATAAATATAATTTCATGAATCCAATGCAACATACTGTCAAAATACCAAAATAGTAATTCATTGCAGCACGAGGAATGTATTCAATGGTAAAAAAATGAAATTACATCACATATTTCCAAAATGGAATTATACTAATCATAAGTACAAATACTTTTCCATTGGAAAAATTTTTAATTGGAATTTATTTATAAAAATCTGATGTGGCCACCACATGACTTTCTCCATACCTGTAATATTTCTAATAATTCCAAAATGGTTAAATGATGATAAATATTTTAAGGAACTGCGAGAAAAATTCAAAGACCTTACAAAGAACAAACAAACTCATACCATACCCTTCTGATGTTGGATATAACCACGAATCTCCAACAATTAAGAATAAAAAGGAGCGTTACTAAGACATAACTAAGCATAAACAAAAGTGTTTATAAAAGTCGCCTGTAGGTGGTGGTAGCTAAAAAATAGGGATTTTAAAATATCTCTTGAACAAGGCATTATATGGGAAAATATTTCAAGCAAAAAGTTGTAGAAAATTAAATTTCCTACAACTCTTATTCCAGTAATTTTTTACATTGATCAAGTATGAAAACAAATATTTGAAAGAAACGGATGTGACAAGAGTAAACACCTACTTCCAGTTGACCGATTTTAACCAAAAACTAAAAATGTCAAATATAAATTTTTGTGATGATTTGATTAATAGTTTTTGAGTTAGAGTGCCCTCAAATTTCCTATCACACAGACATCATAAAAAAATGGTCAAAACATGTCCAGGGGACTTAAACTGCATATTTCCATTGAAATCTCAAAATCGATTTTTTTCACCATCACAATACTTTCCCATAGTACGTATGGAGAAAGTAAAAATGAAAGAACTGCAAACCACTAACGTCTCAACATATCTAATAACCAGTTTTCTATTCAGTTCATTTTGCAATAAAATTAATCAACAATATGAAGGCCAAAAACAACAATTATCCTTTAAAGCCAATTTTGAATTTAAAAATGAAAAATACCACAGGAAAAAATTGTGCATGTGCAAATTACTTATTTTCAAGCAGTTGCATATACCAAATTACAAATAATTTCTACAAATACAGATTTTTTGATTAGATCTAACACTATAAAATGCACAACTATCTTCCTGGTATCTATAATTTGAAATTTTCAAGGTGCTTGCTGATTTTATTTGACATCTTAAGGCATCACTAATATTTGTAACACTGTTACATCTGACAAGAATAATCAGCATTTTCAAGATTTTTTTGTCAAAATCCCTGATATAAAAGTTTGTTATTGCATGAGATAGTGAATAACTAGAAATTAAAATTATAAGAAACATAAACCAATTAACATGATACTGATTGTTTGCAAACAATAATAAAATTAAAAGATATTCACAAATAAAATTCCACCTAAAACTTTTTTTTATGTATTTCATGACATGAATACTGATGACAGGTAGAGCAGCAATCACTATATCATATAATAATTATAAAATCCATGGATCAGAGAAAAATGTGACAAAAGTAATCATGACAATCAAGTATCTAAGATATTGAATTCTACATGTGTTTCTACTACAGAACAGTATCAACAAATAGGAATATATCCTTCTAATTCAAGCAAATCATATGAAATATCATAAAGGCAAGTCTATCCTTTTGTAAATGCATTACAAAATAAAACTAAATTGAAATAAAATTAATAATTGCATATAAAGAGATATATCACAAAACCATTAAAAATAATGCATGACTATAAATCCATAAATATAACTTGCATGATAAAACATATTAATACCCTATGTTTAGATAAAGATAATACATACATATAACATTTATATTTAATGTTTGGTAAATTTATAATTATAAATATTAAGAAACAGCAGCAAGAAGGTACAATACAACTCCTTCAAAAAATTTCAGAATATATTACTGTAAGCCATTAACAGATTAACAGTAAACGAAATAATTTTCTACTCAGCTCCAGGAACTTGATCCACATTTTGAAGACATTGCACATAAATGACTGCAAATGTTTGACATAATTTCAACATTTGTATAAAGATTCATATAAAATTATTTTTTCCTAAAAATTTGATAAATAAAATACTTAACTTTATTTCTGTGAAACTAGGCACCTATTTTAAGGTGTATCACAATCAAATTTCTACTTCCTATGATTTTAATCTTACATTTGCAAAAGCTTCACGATACTTAAGATATATGTACCTTAAACTCAACCAATTGATAAAGCTGTTATTCTGCAAGATATATTATTAGAGAACTAATTGCAGCATGGTAACATTAAATTTTTAAGAAAAGGTAATGTAAATTACACAATATAAATGGCAACAAATTTAAAAATTGAATTGAATTTCAATTGAAAAACCATTTATATAATCATCCGAGGATAATTGGGTAGCCAAAATTACTTTTTATCTTACAGTTTTCCTTATGTTATTTATGTGATGATAAAAATTTAAAGCATTCATTCCAGCTATCAAAAATTGGATATTTTTCATGATGTTTAGCTCTTTTGTGCTATTCAATGACGAAGTACTGAATAGATTAATAAATTTTCCATTGGAAATTTAAGAAATACTTTATCGAGCTCTGCTTATCGTTAACAGGGATTGGAAATCATTTCTGCACAGTGGTAGTTGTGCATGTAGCCAGTAAGGTAAGTGATTACATACATTGAAAGCTACCTATGATTCTGTGGCATTAAGCTAGATGAAATCGAGTCTGAATAATTAAATAACATTAAAGCTTCAACATAAAGTTATGAGAACACAAATTTTGTGGAAATATATGAAATTTTCTGTGCTGAATTTCATGGATTGCTTCTTCATCATAAAATCGAGGGCAAGAAACAAATGTTGCGGACCTCTCGGTTCATCAATTAAGTGATATAAGCAACATTAGTATGCATAAAACAGCTGCAACTTCTATCCCCATAGAAGTGTCCTGTATCTATACATTTCACAGGTAGATATTTCATTGTTTTTTGTTATTGAATTGAGAACCATAAAATACCTGTAAATCTTTCAGCTAATATAACTGTTCATCTTTGAACCACACTGTTTTATGTAAAAACTTGGAAAAAATGACAAATATTCTGTATAACAGTGATACCTAACTTGCTATTTGAGATAATAAAAGATGTAGTTTCTCTTTTTTCAAAATTCATGAATTATAGATTTTTCAAGCTATGTATTGTGAAATTATAACAATTTAAAACAATTATATATATAAAAATTAATGTTTGGTATTACTCAACTTATAAGAGTAACAATTGCAAAGTTTAAGACTACTTATAGCTATTGATAAAAATTACAGATTTTGTTTTGTAAACACCCACACAACCTATCAATCCTTGATGATGATATAAAAGGCTTTTCAAATCCTATATTCTGAAAGCATCAATGACATGAAATAACACAACTGAGTAAAGATATCAGACCACTAATTAAGATTCCTTAGGATTGATGGTTTAAGTCTGTCTTCTAAAAAGAATGAGAAATTTTTTCTTGTATTTTGCTAACAATATTTTTTTATCATGCTCATTCCACAATAAACAATATTTTAAGTTGGAATGGATGCATTTTTATACAACACATTTATTTCTTGAAAATTAGACTTCACTTAAGATAATTTTAAACTGACAATAGCAATAACAAATATGCAAGCAAAAATGCACTAAAGAAAATCAATGAAAGCATAAAACAACAAATACTTTATTCAATGATATCACTTGTACTATGCAATGTCATCAGAAATCAACTATAAAACAAAAGCATAACTCCAAAATACAAAATTAATCCAACTGAAAAGAGTCATTCAAAGTTATAATATACTTAATGTCAAAAATGATACAATGTTTAAACAAAGTTTAATGTTGCACGTCCTATCAAAAAGCTTGATGCATAAGCAAAAAAATGTTTTTTAAATACTCAAAAGTCTCTAATAAGCATATAGAAAAAATATTTTGATTAATAATATGTTATGCTGAATAGAGTAATATATTGTTCATCTCAATGAAACCAATGATTTTAAATGTAGCCATTCATCAAATTGATTTGCTCCACATTTTGACTTGATCTACAGCTAAGTAAATTTAGCATGGTAGAATGCCTTCAAAAATTTCTGCAAAAATTTATTTGGGTCAAATTCTATGTTAGTAATTTATACTATTTGTTAGTTCAACAAACAACTAATAACAAAAAATGTGGCCAGGCCTCTTTCACAGGTGTGATGGTTCATGCCATTGATATGACAAAAGACATGATTTCTGTATACAGAAATAATCTTAAACATGGAGAGATATATTTTTCTTAAAAAGGCATCATTAATAAATCACAGGCTACATCACCAAGCACAAAACATGGAAGCTCATTAAAAGTTAGACAGGAAGTTAACATTATCGGGTTATGATTTTAGTGATAGAAGGCAGGGCTACTTCAAAGGAGGTGCGAGGTGCAGTGAGACCTTTCTCTAAGCAACTATCACATACCAAAAACCACTTATTTTAACCTAGTGTACAGCAGAATTTACAAAAAATTTCAATGAAGGCAAAATTGCAATGTATAAAGTATATGACCAGCTTTGAGCCTCACTAAAATGCACCAGTGACACCACCCTCACAATAACCCTGTCAATAGGCCACTTCAGTGTTTTAAAAAAATCCCTCAATGTTTCAGATCTATCAAACATCAGATCTATTCAGTCTCAACATCACATTGAAACGTCCGGTAAGCATCTTCCATGAACTCTGTGACAGAATTACTGAGGCAACGAATGGCTTGAAAAAATGCCGCAACAAGCAGAGATAAAGAGAGGGAAAGTAGCTTGCTGGGAAGTAAAAGATCATTCGTAGATCCTGGAGAGTTTCCATCAACTGCATCTACACTACTTACACGATGTCTCAAATTACTCGTACTGGCACACGAGACTTCCCTCATATGCTTTGTACAAACTAAGTGACTGCTGCAGCAGCTGCTTGGTCCATTAGCCTCTCTCTCCATAAAACTCTCGGACTTGCCCATACATGCGTCGACATTGCACGCACTCGGGGGATTTAGGTATGCAGTTTTGGAGGTTACAGGGCTTGTAGAGGCAGGTGTAGGAGCTATACACACCACAATACATTGTCTACATGCTCCCCTGGGCTGCACATTGGAATGGGATTCCAATCAGGGGGGCAACTGGGAGTTGCTTTGTGCATAAACCTCTTCTGCAGACTCACTAACACCCATGAAAACTTCTCCGCCAACCTCATTTGAGAAAGGCCTCATCATTTCAAATGCAACGGTAACCTGAGTATAAAAATTATGCATTTTCAAGATACATATTAATATTTCCAAATACAATCCGCCCAACAAGCTTAACATACAATGCAATTAATTTTGTCATAAAAACAAAAGTTAACTATAAATGATATTAGGAAATATCTATGATATGATAAGAAGATCCTTTCTCAACAAAATAGGTGTTATTTTTATTATTTATTCAATTCAATTAACTACTAAATTGTAGAATTAAATCAATGTGTTTAACAATCTATGATATTATCTGGAATTGTTAAATTCAATTGGATTGTAAACTCTTCAAATATTTGTGTTAATTTATAAATTATATTTATTTCTATAATACAGAGCAAGTAAAAAATATCTTAAATATTAGTTTCATTCTAATTTTTTTCTAATCATATAAAGTCACAGAAGATCCAAGAGCTAAGAAGAGACATTCTCTGCATATAACAATGGTATGGTTCACCTTATACCACCATACATTTATGTTTTATGATATATTTATATAATAAGTATTTTAATTTTTTACCCTTGCAAGAAAAGTTTAAATAACCTGATTTTTTGCAGTTAAAAATTTTGCTTTGAAAAATTGTGATTAAAAATAAGGGTCATGCTAAACGTTTCATATCATGTTTATATCAAAAATTATCTACAGAACATAGTAAGAAAGCTGTGACTTTGTGGAACTGCATTTTTAAGAAAATTTAATTTTAAAAAATATTAGGCAACCAAGTAAAAAATTCAATTAAATCAATGTTTCTGAAAATTATCCATGCATCAGTTTGAATATGAAAAGTATAGCAACTTTTTGGAGATCAATAAGCCATTTAATGAAGGACATCAGACAGAAAAGAAGAAGCAGAAGGGTATGTCTCCCTCACTTGAACTGTACCTCCTCTTAAGAAAGAAAAAATAAATTTAAAGTTCACTTTTACATTATAGTGCGACAAATGGTTTCTAGATTTTTAAAATTTCATCATCATCCACCATCATGTGAGTTATTTCAATACAGTAAATAAGTGCTATTATTAGAATTTTTGTAGATTTTAGATGAGCAACAAAGAAGCAAAGAAAACTATTTTCCTGTTCTAGAAGAATAAAATAGAAAAAACCTATTATTGATATTTTTTAATTCAAGACGCTTCAAAATAAATCAATATCTTATGCACTTACCCTAGGTTCCTCTATCGAGATTCTTCGAAATTCTGGAACAAAGGTGAGTATATAAATACAAAAAGCAATAGCAACAACCCACTCGGAAGCTGTGCTGGCTACATGAAGGCCCCACCCACCATCTTCTGGATACCATTTTCTTGGATTAGAACCTAGACAAATGGAATTAAACTGGCATTAGAAATAAAAAATTAAATCTCTTCCCTTCCCATTCCACACTGCTATCCTCCATTTTTTTTCTGACCAATACCGTGACTCCTCTCCTCCCATGCCACCCCCTAACCTATCCCAAACTTTCCCCTAAGTGTTCCTCTTCTCTTTTCCTCTCCTTCCCTCCTCCTACCCTCCCTCCTAATCCAGTGCACGAAATGGAAAATACTATGAAACGGAATGCTTGTTCTGGCATTGGACACGAAATTCACATACCAAAATAGATGAACATCATAATAGAGGATCTGCACATGTTCCCACCCTGAACAGTTTCCAGTGAGTTAGATGATGATATTCTGCACGCTCTTTGCACTGGTGTAGCAAGTATTGAATAATATATAGTTCATGTGCAATCTAGCTAACCTTCTGGAATGGTGTTACTAAATGTCTGACGAAAGGGAATAATATTACCAATGTGTGAGACGAACCGGAACTGCATTCCGGCTCATTCCAAGCACCGTTCTCATCCACCCCCTTTTTTCTCCTGTATATATACATTGTATGTGAAATGTTTCCTTGCCTTATGATGACTATGTTTTAGGTGAAACCGGTCGCATGTTTGTTCAATAAATTGGAATTTTTACAATGTGTTACAGGTTCTTATTCTACTTGATTCAAAATGACAGAATGGACCTTTCACAACTGCATTGATTTTAAACAAATTCTGCAGGATTGTAGAGGTTATAGTTGACCCAACAGCATTAGAATAACATTACATACATTCTTTTTAATTAAGAGGCTAAAAACTAAATTATCCATTTATAAATATAATTATTTTTTAGTTTCGTAGAATTCCCGAGCAATGCCAGATACTTTCAGCTAGTAGAAGAATAAATAAAATATTATATCGGAAAAGAAATAACAAATTTAAGATCAAATTAAGGATGCATAAAATAAATTTAGAGAAATAGTCATGTATAATTAAGAGCAAGCTAATGGAACATGTTGCCTGAGGAACTCTTCAAATCCTTCCTGAAAAAATCGATGACTTTTAAAAATAAGTCGAAGGATATAATTGATATTACATGGCAACACATAGGGGAGGTAAGTTAATAGGGGGGAGGGTATCATTTGTACACATCCTTTATCATAAATAGTCTTCTGATAACATATTAGTTAATGGAAACCTTTTCACTTCCAACTCTCCATTATTAATGTCACTCTACGTATGAAGGAAAAACAGGTATAGTCCATTCCAGAATTTTGTGCGGGTGAGGTGTCTACAGTTAGAAAATGCCAGCCAATAAGAGGTCTTAAATTTCCCTTTCTGCTCAAAATTTCTTGACGAGTGCTGTTGACACGATTGCTCACACTTTCCAATCGTATTTCGGTGACGGCAGAAAGCATGAACGTGCTTCATCTGGATCTATTGGAGCATAGAACTTCACTCGTCAGCAGCTACCAATGAACTGAGCGAAATTGAAGACTTGGCAACATAGTGTAATTTTTTTTGATCGGTCAACATCTTCCGATTCCACCAGGCACCCCTTATTTTCAATCATTAAGATATGCACACAATGACCCAAGAGATGCAGTTCTTTACTTGTTTCAGTCTTCTGGGGCCCAAACAACCCAAAATCACCACGAGGAGGTGGCCGTTCCACTTGTGCTCAACCGAAAAACCCTACCATGTGGACATGTGGATTTGCAGGGGTGCCACAATGCAAAATAAAATTTTCTGTAGTTATGTTTTTGGAAGGAAATGGCCAAAACGAATTCAACCAAAATTGGTACATAGAATTTTCACAGAAATTCATGGTCAAAATGCCATACTTCAACCCGATTAACTAAGTAGGGGTGCCACAATTGCAAAGTTAAACTTTTTGGTAATTATGAATTTGGAAGGAATTGGCCGAACAGATTTCAACAAAATTTTGTATGAAGGAGTTGTGCAAGATAAAAAAAACAAAAATAATATTTTTAGGATAGATATACAAAGCAGGGCTGCCAAAATAAAAGTAATAAAATTTTCTTTTTATAAGTGTGTTGAACTGTCTGCATCGATTTTAACCATATTATAATATTTATTATGTATACATACATATAAAGCCATAATAGCATATTTGGACCGGATCAACTAAACAGGGGTGCCACAATTACAAATTAAACTCTTTCAGTAACTATGGATTTGGAAGGAATTGGCTCAACGGATGTCAACTAACTTTTATATACATGGTTTTTACAAAATACCATAATGAAATCAAGATTTTTAAAGCAGAGCTTAAGAGCAGAGCTACCACAATTAATAAATAATAAAAATCGTTTGCACCTTAAAAGAAAACTCTTTCCCGAGCGTAGCCGGGCATTTCTGCTAGTTAGTATACAAAAATGGCCTATCATTATATAATTGCAAGATAAAAATTGTAAAACTTCTGAAGAGTAAAAATCAACTGGGTTACGTGCTATGTTACAAACTGTTCTTTTAGCGCAAATTCGAATAGTGCACAGATGTCTCAGAATGCCTCTCTTGCGCTAAGCGAGGCATGCCTGAGTATCTCTCATATATGGTAGGTACGTTTGATTCTATTTACAATCTTAAATTGTTATATTGGTATATCCATGTTCAACTATTTGGGCGTGCCTAAAATGATGTCCTCCAGTAGCTGAATTTCAAATATATATATATAGTTTCCTACAATTTCTCTGTACAAGAAAATGTTTATGTTCCACCAAACTTTTATGATGCACCAGATGGAAAAAATGTCATTAACATGAAAAGATTTAGATTTAATTATTCCTTATTACTCACCATGATATAACACATGCGAAGCAACACCTGTTACACTGAGCACAACAAAGAAAATGGTGGAGATCACAGATAAAACCATTCGTAAATGTGCTACCCACAACCCATTAACAAATGGATGTAAGTGATAAGAGGCAAATGCCTGAAAACAAAAAGAACATCTTTATTAGTTTATTCAAGGTATGACCATGCGAACAATGGTAAAGAACTAAATATATTCATAAAAATTAGACAATTATCTGTACCAAAATTTCGAATAGAATGCCATTTTGTAGCCTTGATTATAAATAATAAAGCTTTCAAATAAAGACTTTCAATTAGCATGAATTACAGAACAAATGAAGATGGAAAACTGTGAAAAGAGACAAGATAAAATAATGCTAACCAAAAATAACATTATAATTAGAAAAAATAAAAACTTGTGTAATTCCAGACCTGAACCCAGAAATATACTGTTCCAATCCCAAAGCAAAGAAATGCTCCTGTTAGATGCACAAATATTACATTAGTTTCTTGAAAATTTGCCACAAGGCTCAATCCAAAACAAGCCGCTAGGCCTAAGAATAGAGACCAGTTATTCAAACGAATAGATAATGGCATTGGAGATGCAGGCTGATAATTATCTGCTTCAACAGTAGGATACTCTCCAATCTCGCGATAACGAATATAAATACAGACAGCCACTGAAAATGTAGTTGAAATTAAATTAGAATAATCCGTAATAATACAAAATATTTGTACGAAATCACTTAGTTCAAAGAAATAATTTATTAGTAGAGAAATATTTAAAAACTTGTTGTGATTGCAGAACAAACAAACCTTGACACTTCCACTGAATAGAGAACAAACATCTAAGAAAAAATACCAAATCTACATGCATATATCTTATTTAAATATAATATACATGTCACAATAGGAATGCTTTGACTTACAAAGGAATGTCCCCAAATTCATCAATTGTCCGAAAACACAACTCTCCGGCGAATATGTTGCTGCATCACTTATGTAAGGAAAATCGGGTTCAACATGTCCTTGCAGGACCGCAGCAATATAACTGCAAATAGAAATAGATTAATATTTTTTTAAGAAAAACGCATTAACAATGCTGCAGCTGACAAAGGACAAAATAAAATATTTCCCAATACTAGAAATAAACAATGAGCAACATGCCACTAACTATTTTGAACTTACAAAAACTATATACAGCCAAAAAAGTAAACCTCGCAAAAATTAATTACATATAGCGTGAATACTTACGTGCATAAAAATGTCGTTGGAAAGAGTACAAAAACTGCAATAGGTATGTAATGTAGTTTTTCGAAACTCATTTTAGCACAGAGGAATGTTTGGCAAAAGATTACTTCAACCGAAATTAAACGTATATTAACCGACTGATTTGCGAATAATTTTGGACGTACAACTACATTTGAGCCGGCATTCATGCGAAATTTACTTCATTTTCGATTTGACACTTGGCTCTAGCAATGAAAATTAACTCGATGCCAGCGATACATGTGACTTTGCATCTAATATAGAAAATTACCTCACGCGTAAGCACACATTCTAAAGTACTTGAAAAATTGTAGACGATAATTTCAATTTTTAAATAAAATAATAATAAGACTGGAAATTCTGAATGCACCAGTACCCCTAGAGTAGCTAGAGAAACTAAAAAGATATTAAAATCATGTCTTTGATAGAAGGTAGCTCAATAAGAAATTATTCTACAATTACTTGTATAAACATCGAATAAACATACTTAAAGCCATTTATTAAATTTATGACACAATGCAATGTTTAAACTTGGTTAATTTTTGTTCAGCTTGTAAGATGGCGATACTGTCCCGAAGTTCTAAAAATGTTCACCATGTTCACTACTTTGGGGACTAGTGTCTAGTCTTCAATATATTGCTTTGCTACTTAACACGATTACAGCAGTTTCTTTGCTGCCCTCTACTCGCATTGATTAAAAACTAAAAATAACAAACTTCAGTTGTTTATTTGTTTCGAGTATTGAAGTAAAATTGTGTAATTGGTTTGTTTTTGTCCGTTGGTAAAGTTGTTTCTGTGATCATTAAATTTCTTTAAACTGATCAGCACTTAAAACTTTTTTTCTTGAGTTGTTATTGGTCTCTGTTGATGCCATGGACATAAAAGAGCATTGTATACCTGTGGAAATATTGGATGATTTAAGCAGGTAAGCAACTTTTAAGCATTTAAACAATATTATCTGTTAAATCTAATACGAATTTAAAGTAATGCCAGTATCTTTCAGTCGGTTTATCATTAATGTTCCCGAAGAAGAGAGAAAAGATGTAGTTAGACTTTGTTTTCAAGTTGAGCTCGCCCATTGGTTCTACTTGGATTTTTATTGTACCACAGACCCAAAAAAATGCAAGCCCTGTGGAATGAAAGAGTTCTGCACACATATTTTTCAGGTGATTATTTGATTTTCTGGAGTGTGGGCTGTTTAATCGAATGGTCTGTAAAATATTTCTTTTTCTTCAAACTTTCTAGCACATTCCAACGTTAAATCCTCACGTAAAAGACTTGGACTCAGTTATAGCACAGTGGCGAGAGTACAAACTAGCTGTACCAACGCATGGTGCTATACTTTTAAACGATGACTTGAGTCAAGTTTTATTAGTTCAAAGTTACTGGGCTAAGGCCTCATGGGGCTTTCCCAAAGGAAAGGTCAACGAAGATGAGGATCCATCTCATTGTGCAATAAGAGAGGTTTGTTTTTTTACCATTATATCTGGCTACATTACTGGGAACATATCCAAAGTTGCATTACTTTGTTTTAATAAATATAATTTGTTTGTCGGTTGAAATATCAATAAATATATTAAATATCATAGCTGTTATAATACAGTATTTTTGTGATCGTTTGTTGTTATTTATTTCTTCTCGTAGAGAAGTTCGTTGTATTACGTCTTGTTAATATTTACTCTCACAAATAATCACAAATTTCAGGTATTTTATGCATTAGATTTTTTGTGTATGTGATAATATAGCAAAAGGTTGATGTCATTTTTTCTAAAATATGGAGAAAATAATTATTAACATCTTTGTTAACTCCTAATAAATTGATTTGGGAAGTAGAAGTGAAGAAATTTATCGTTTTCACATGTTAATACTTAATGGTTAGTTAGCAGAAAATATTTTGTTTCTTGACTTAGGGATGGCAATTATGCCTGTTACCATGGTCTTTAATTGAAAGCACATTGAAAGGATGCAACCAAACTAAATTTTGTGCAAGTATGATTAATTAATAAAAAATTTGGTAAATGTTGTAAGGTTTTGGAAGAGACTGGATTTGATATCAGTCCACTCATGGACAAGAATGAATTTATTGAGTCTACAGTAAATGAGCAGCTAATCCGGCTTTATATAATTACTGGAGTGCCTAAGGACACAGTCTTCCAGCCAAGAACGAGGAATGAAATTAAGAAAGTGGAGTGGTTCCCAGTTGCAGATCTTCCATCCAACAAAAAGGACATGACACCCAAAGTGAAAATGGGCGTCGGGCCAAATTCATTTTTCATGGTCGTACCTTTCATCAAGTAGGTTTATAATTATAGTTAGTCTTTGATTTATAATTGAGCGATATACTCACATATGTTTCTTATTCTATGCAAAAAATTCTCATGCAGCATAAGCAGTGTCAATTACTGTGATAATGAAAAACATTGATTAAGGAATAACATATTTTGGGGTTTAAGAATGATAGTAAATCTCTTTATTATAGAGCATTTCACTTTCTTATTTAGCTAATTCATCACCATCTAGGAAATATCCATGTTAATTTCTTCAGTTAAGAGGTCAAGAAATATCTGGAATATTCATAAAAACACAATTTTTCTAAATTTTGATGCCAATAGTTTGTTTGCATTCAGATTATGGTGTTAATTTATCAAGTAGTTATAATACAGCACCAAATTCTTTCCCCTTTACTGCATGAAGTAGTCAGTTTTTAGGCTGGTTTCCAAAGGAAACATAGCCTTATGAAATGGTCCTGTCAGTGTGTGTGTCCCCTACTAACAACTTTTGCACCAATGGACCGATTTTCATTAAACTTGGTATGAGTCTCATGCTGCCAGGACCAATCTCCGTTCTATATTTTATTTGGCGAAGATTGAAGTCGCGGGTTCGATTCCAGAAACGTTTTTCCTGTATTTGTTTTACATAAGAAATCTCAAATCCATCGTACAGAAATGTTTTCTTTAATACTTTAAAATATCTTAAAATTGTGATATCGGGGCGAGGTTTGTACTCTTCAAAGGACAAAAGAATGTAGATTCTAATTCTTATCACAGAATTTTGATAATTAATAATATTTTTTTGAATTTCTACTAAAACCGGTTTTGCATTTTAAATTGCATTTTATTGGATTATTGCCATGGAGATGATTATTACCAAACTCGGCTTGAGCATAGATGAGTGAACCAATGGATGATTTTCTTTTTCCACTTGACTACCCTTTAGCAATGGACAGTTGATCCAGACATATTAGCATATAAACAGTAACATTTATTAAATTCGTTTATTAAAAACAATAGATGCAAAATATGTCAGAAAGAGATTTTGGCATTGTTTTTAGTATTACAAACCTGATAATGCTCTATTAATTTGTTTTCCAATTTTTCTCTATCATTGATAATCTATAAACTACAAGTGGTATTTATGATATGAGAATTCTTTGGAATGACTAACACATACTGAAACATTTCCTGTCAATATAAGTAATCAATTCTGGACGTCAACTTTGGGAAACCAGCCTGCATTAGTCCTGGTTTGGACTTCATGTTGTATTTATTTTTCGAAATGACTATTATTAAAATAAGTTGAGAAGGCATTTATTAAATTAGTTTTTATTAATTAGTCATCATTTTATGATAAAAACACATAATTCACTAAGCAGGCCTTAATTTGTGGAATTCCATCTTAAGGAAATAAAACAGATACTTGGACAAAAATTCCACTATATTATCAAGAAACAACCTAGATTTCAACGTGACAACATCATCATCAGATGGAAATATGAACAAACTCAGGGTGTGTGTGTGTGTGTGTATATATATATATATATATATATATATATATATATATATATATATATATATATATATATATATATATATATATATATATATATGCTTGAGGAAACAGGCAACCAATCTAAAAGATTAAAGAACATGCCCCGATGTTTTCTCAATAGGTCCGTTAATTCACATTTCGCCAAACACCTCATTGACTTAAACCATTCCTCAAATTTCACTCCCTCATTCTTACACTTTCATGAAAAAGACTATAGGTGAGACTACTTAGAACAATTAGAGATCATCCACCATCTAGATAATAAGAAATGTTCCCTTGTAAATAATCACCTCTTCCCCTCCCATTCCCTGCTGCTTTCTACTGTTCGTATCTTGCCCATTCCCCCTTCCTAATCTCCAACCCAGCACTTAACCTTCTATTGTCTTTCAACTTTGTTTGACGTAGTTTTTCGTTCCCATTGATTTACTTTGTGTTACAATGATTTGTTTTTGATTGGTTTATTCATGCTTTTACTTTGTGTTACTTAATTGTTTTTGATTGGTTCATTTATGCTTTACTTCCTGTTACAATGTTTTGTTTTTTGATTGGTTGCTTGTTTCTCCAAGCATATACATATATATACAGTGAGTTTGTTCATATTTTCCCACCTGATGATGATGTTGTCACGTTGAAACCTAGGTCATGTTTCTCGATATTATAGTGAAATTTTTGTCAAAGTATGTTTTATTTCCATAAAAACAAATGCCTATAATATTTAGATCATCTCTATTTATAATATGTTTCAAATTTTAAACAAACTCTTTCTATAGAATTATTGTTGGATTCAAGCCAATGAAACCATATTATTCAACATTGCTTTTTATATAAATCACTAGGGTAATTGACTGTCAAAATAAAGATGGGATTTTAATCCAAAAAAATAAGGTGAATCTGTTTTATCTCACAATGTCTTTTGTCCCAATCTCATATCATCTAAAAATAGTAAATCTTCCCTGTTATTTAGTTACATATTTCTTTTTATGTAACTCTCTCCCTTCTCTCTCCTTTCTTCCTCTCTTCCCTTTTCTCTTTTTCCCTCTCTAGCCTTTCTTCTCTCCCTCTCTCTCTCTCCTCCTCTCTCCCTCCTTTTTTTCCTTTTTGTTATAAGTGCATCCCTTCTTATCCCCAGTCCCCAATGTTAGCATTAGTGAAAGTGATCTTAGTGTGGTGTATCCCTTAATCGAGTTTAAATTAATATATTTTCTTTTTCTTTTTGCGTTAAGTGCATCCCCTCTTATCCCCAGTGCTAGTGTTGGTGAAAGTGATCTAAGTGTGGTGTATACCGTAATTGAGTTTCAATTGATACATATCCCTCATCGTTAGACTCAAAATTTATCTGAGTTATAGTGTTTCTTTTCTTTATATTCTGTGTAATACCCATAGTGTAGTGAAAATTTTTCCACACTGTTTGAAAAAGTCCCTACAACCATTGATTCATTTAATTCCCATTGTGTGTGTTAAATTCTTTAATCTGTAGATCATATCCACTTTTATTTATCCCTTTTTGTATTAATCTTTTTTTCTAAAAGTTATTTACTCGTTATCTATTATATATAGACTCTCCTTACAGAGGAGGAACATATATATATATATATATATATATATATATATATATATATATATATATATATATCATTATATATAGACGTTTATGATATCATTCTATATAGACGTGTCTTACAGAGGAGGAGGAGGATATAACATACATATAGGAGGATACTAATGTTTAGGCACTTCCATATGAGCTGGAGATTCGAAATTTTTTTCTTAGGTAGGAGTTTGTGCAAAACCGACTAGAAAAAACGAAAATCTTGAAAAAGTGAAACAATGCGGCCGCTAAAAATTCGCAATTGTTTAAACAAATTTTCAAGGTTTATGTATTTCCAAATGTGCTACGGAGTTGAAATTTTTTTTATAAGTAGAATTAAAAAGAACGAAATAGGGATTATACAAATTTTGATATTTTAATTTGTTTGGCAGTTAAAAACTCTTAAAGTTTAAACAAATAGATAACTGTTTAGGTACTACGGGATGAGCTAGGACGCTAAAATTTTCAAATTATTTACAGAATAGTGAATTTGCACAAATAAAAATTTCAATTTTACCATATATGAAGTGCGGCGGCCGTTAAAAATTATTTAAATTTAAACAATTGGAAAAATATTATTTTACTTCTAGAAGTGCTACAACTTTAAAATTTGGCTAAAATGTGTAGCATCAGTACCCCATAATGAAGATAGTGTAAAATATTTAAAATTGCAATATTTGGGGATTGTTTTAAACTATTATTTTTACATGTGGGAAAAACGAAAATCGCTGCGGAGGTGAAATCTTTAGAATTAAAAGACTATTTGTAATGATGAAATGTCTGTCTGAAAAATGAATGTTTTTTCAAGGTGAGATGAAATGCTTGCAGTATGCAAGCACCAACTACTAGTGTGTGTGTGTATATATATTTATTTATTTATTTCCATGCGGCCGTAATCGGCATTTTACAAGGGGCTCATTAACATAATAACAAGGACGATCACAAACATCCATGCCCTAGGTGAAGAAAAACCCACCTAGGCGGGATTCGAACTCGCAACCTTCGGATTGGCAGGCGAGGACGTTACCCTGCCACCACCGAGGCCGGAGGATACTAATGTTTAGGCACTTCCATAAGAGCTGGAGATTCGAAATTTTTTACATAGGTAGGATTATGTGCAAAACCGACTACAAAAAACAAAAATCTTGAAAAGTTCAACAATGCAGCCGCTAAAAATTCGAAATTGTTTAAACGAATTTTCAAGGTTTATGTATTTCCGGATGTGCTACGGCACTGAATTTTTTTATAGGTGGAATTTGTAAAAAAACGAAATAGGGATTATACAAATTTTGATATGTTAATTTGTTTGGCTGTTAAAATTCTTAAAGTTTAAACAAATAGGTAAATGTTTAGATACTACAGGGCAAGATAGGGAGCTGAAAATTTAGTTATTTAGAGATTAGTCTATACAAACAAATAAACATTTCAGTGTATTCATGAAATTGTTATTGCGGCCGTTAAAAATTAATTAATTTTAAACAATTAGATACATGTTATTTCACTTGTAAATGTGCTACAATTTTAAAATATGGCAGAAATGTGTAGCATTATTAACCCAATGTGGAAAAATTATAATATTCTTAAAATTGCAAAAATTAGTGATTGTTTTACTCTGTTATTGTTCCATAAGGAAAAAACGAAACTCTGTCCAGAGGATAAATCTTATGAATTATAGAAATATTTCCCATGATGGAATATCTCTCTGAAAAATTAATATGTTTTCAAGGTGATATGAAATGCTTGAAGTATGCAAGCACCTTCTACTAGCATCAACTACTGCTTCTCTTGTTTTTCCTTGTTCTTCCATTTTCACATTGTCAGGATGTACGAATCATCACATACTTCTGGCCTTCACTCCAAGTATCGATCTGCTGAACCCTACTAACAACACCAAATCATCCTCAACGTGGATTGACTTTAATAGCTCATGGTCAATTGCCAGTCCCAGGAATTTCATCTCATGACCTTATCTACTTAGCGTACTCACTCAATTCTCCAAAATGCAGACTGTTTTGCGTCGCTGAGATTTAAAAGGTATAGATGATTTTGAGTTAATAAATGAAGCTTCTGTACTTCCGTGACATTCTATTGAATTTATTGAAGATATTGATGAAAAAGTTGAAGCCTTAAACTCTTTATTAATAAAATTGCTCAATAACTTTGCTCCTGAAAAAACTATTCATATAACTAAACTCCATGCTCCATGTCTTTCTGATAATATTAAAAAAATGATGGCACATCACGATTTGGTTTTTCGGTTGCTTAAAATAACTATAAAAGCCTAGATGGTGAGGTTGTGTATAATGCATATGTCATCAGTGGCACTTTTTAATGCGTTTTTTATAAACTTCCCGATTAGGTGGAAGGTTGAAATTTCACAGGAATGTTGGATTCAGATATAAAAATTAAATGACGAAAAAAGACCCAGATTTGACTCTAGTCCATTTCCCGTAAGACAACACAAAAATCGACTTTTTTAAGTGCAGGCTTATATTCTTTTGTAAATTAAAATTAGAAAAAATTGACGTACGATCTTCGAATTTAAATTGTTTTAGGAAAATTAATGAAGTTTTCTTATTCTAGTCATCTTTTTCCGCTTACTGTTCGAAATCTCATATTAAACATTTAAATCACATATTTTGGGAAAATATCGGCTTTTAAATGGGATGTTGCCTTGCTGACCATGTCATTATTAAACTTCGAGTATCAATTGTTGTCTTAACCCACATGGGGGATGTGGGGAGGGAGATAGGAAGGAAGGGATATAGAATGGAAGGTACAGAGAGAGTAAGGGAGATAGAAGTAGAAAAGGATGGGAGGAAAGAGATAAAGAAGGAGACAGAGAAAAAGAGGGAGAGCTATGGATTGTGACAGGAGGGAATGAGAGAGGGGAAAGGTGGGAGAAAAGAGAGGCAGAAGGAGGGAGAGAGAGAGAGGGATGGGGGGAGGGACAGATGGAGGGGGGGAGAGAGGGAGGAAGGGAAGGGGAGAGGATGGGAGGGGGAGATGAAGGGAGGGGAGATGAAGGGAGGGGAGATGAAGGGAGGGGAGATGAAGGGAGGGGGAAATGATGGGAGAGGATGGGAGGGATTTATTTTTTACATAATAATTGGGGTAGGGTTAAAAAAAATTCGCTCGAGTTTCCATCGTGCTATTCCCTGTAAAACAATATGCAGAAAATGAAGGAATCGGACGTTTAGTTTTTGAGATACATGTCATCATCACATGGCCCAAGATAACAAAGAAATACTCCTAGACAAGGTAATGAAACAAGATGGACAATGAAGGACCAATGTATATTCAAGACAATGAGGCTCTTTCACCAATTGCTCAAAATGAGCTCCGTGCATTTCAAGACAGAGGGCAGTGCGTCGCAAGGTGTGTTCATGTACCTGCTGCAGCATGTCAGCACCAATAGTGGTGAAAGCAGTGTGAAGTGTCACTACGAGATCTTCGACATTCCGAGGAGTATCTGAGCTCTTTCAGGTGTCCCCATAGGAAGAAATCCATCAGAGTGAAGTCGGGCAACCGAGGAAGCCATGCACTAGGCCCTCCATATCCAATCCACCTTCCCACAACGGAGCTCCACTACACTATGGGGTAAATGTCCAGAGGTGGTTAGATGCGAGGTATCCAGGCAGGATTGTTATCTTGGTCCATGTGATGATGACATGTATCTGAAAAACTAAACGTAAGATTCCTTTATTTTCTGCACATTGTTTTACAGGCAATCACATGATGGAGAGTTGGGAGTGCATTTTTTTTCACCTCTACCCCAATTATTATGGAAAAAATAAATTATTATTGTAATTTATTAATAAATATGGTTAAAAATAACACTCCCAAAAATAAAATAATAACTACAGCGGAGCAATCAATTATTGCAAATTTAAAAATTAAGGTTAACCAGGAATCGAACCTGAGGTGCCCACGTCTAAAGCTGAGATCTTACCACTGAGCTTACCGAGCAGCAGATGGCTCCGGCTATTGCTTTTGTATGTAACGAACCCATCATTCAACCTACCAGTGTTACCATATTGCATAAACTTGAATCGTGTTTTATGCGAAAACAATGGGTCGGTTGAAATTTTATCAAAGTACATTTTCATCTCAATTTTCGATGAAGAATCATGTGGTGGTGTCCGTGTGAATGAATTTTCTTCCACCCTGGGTATTATAGTGCAACACAGGGCCGGTTCTGGCTCCTTGGTCACCTGCGTGCAGCAAGTATTTGGCCGCCCCTTTAAATTGTATTTTTTAAAGGAAAAAACTTTTATTTTTTATTAGTAATATGAACATAACAGAAATTTAAATTAAATTTTTATTGAAACCAAAACATAAAACTACATAAAAATATAAATAAATATATTAAAAAATTGCACTTAAAATTTTTTAGTAAAACTGCATGCACCCTTCTAGCTTTCTTATTGGCTAATCCATCAATGATGTTAGCTAACTCTAAACTTTCATACAATTCATTATCGATTGATAGGAGTCCCAAATCACTTAGCCTCTCTTGACTCATAGATGATCTTAAATAATTTTTTATTAGTTTTAATTTTGAGAAACTTCTTTCGCCAGATGCTACAGTAATTGGTATTGTCAAAAAAATTCTCAATGCTATAAATAGATTTGGAAATGATTTTAAATTATTTTTTACAATATATTCCAAGTTTTTCATTGGGTCTATTATGTCGTTTTTTGGTATTCTATATGGCATTAACTCATTAAACAACACAATACGGTCAATATCCTTGGAAATCTTATTTTCTTTAACAACTCGCAGAGCAACATCTAAATCAAAACAAGCTCTTTTTATTTCATCTTCAGACATTTCACGAAATTCACATAGAAATCGAAATAAATTATTACATTCATTTAGAGTTTGAAACCTTTCTTGGGTGGCAGTTAAAGCTGTATCTACAATTGTTGGATAAAATTCAATTCTAAACATTTCTATTGGATTTGTAATAGATTCATCAACACCTTCATAACTAAAATATGAACTTCGGTTCTCTTCATGTGGTTGGAAATTCTGCTTCTACATTTACTTCTGCAGCTAAAGCTTCAGCATCACTGACGTATTTATTAAAAGCCTCATTGGATCTAGCGTCATTTAAAAATTTAATCAATTCGTCCAAAGCTTTAACACATTCATTTATAGTGGATTGTGGGCATTGCAACATTTTGCTTACAATATCTACTTTTGATAAAATATCATTCCATATTATTACAGAACATATAAACTTAAAAGATGCAACTTGATTTAATAATACAGTAGTTGTATGTTTCGTTTTCATGTCTCTGGAATTGTCTTCTAGCATGTCATTTAAACTTTTAATAACCTCATTTAACTGCAATCTGAGAAATCGAACTGCTTTTATTCTACTCTCCCACCTTGTATCACTTAAGATTTTAATGTTAATCTGGAGATATTACGTTTTAGTATATCCCATCTGTAAGGGGATACAGAAAAAAATGTGTATAATTCTTGAACAATACTAAAAAATTAACGGTTTCAAATGTTATCTTGGCAGCATCATTTACGACTAAATTTAGTGAATGAGCAGCACAAGGTACAAACATAGCTCTCTGGTTTATGCTTTAAATCTATTTTGTAGGCCAACATGTTTACCATGAATGTTCGATCCATTATCATAATCCTGTCCATGCATATTTTGAATATCTAAATCATAATCTTTTAAAAGTTCATTTAAAAGGTAATTAGATAAACCTTCCCCGGTGGTGTCTAATATTGGATAAAACCCTAGAAACAATTCCTGAACAGCAACATCACAAGTGCTGATATTGACAATTCTAATAAGAAATGCTATCTGTTCAGTGTGTCCGATGTCTGGCGTACGATCGAGAATTACAAAAAAATATTTAGCCTGTTTTGCAAAATTCTTAATTTTTTATTTTATACCACTTGCTAATACAGGTATAATTTCGTTTTGAAACGTATGGCCTATATAATGAGGCATATGACTTTTAAGATATTGAGATTTTTTTACGTTATTAACATGTTCTGAAATAATTGGATCAAATTTGGCTAACATTTCTACAGCCTTCAAGAAAATCCCATTATTCACCTGATATAATTTATTATTTTTACCCCTAAAAGCTAAACATTGGCTTGCTAAAAACTGTACAATTGATATTATTCTTTCAATAATAGCTCGCCATCGTCTTTTTTAGGTGTCAAAAAAACATTGTTGTTCTTTATCAATTGTACAGTTTTTGTCCAATCATGTTTTTAATTCAATCCATTTTTTACAGTTTTGCATGTTCCATAATTATTTCGTGTCTTGATAAATGCGAGGCTAAATGTCACCAATTAGAAAATCCCAAACTATCTGTTAGTTTGTTTTGTTTTAGACCAAACAATTTATAGCAAAAGCAAAAAACAGTATTAGATTTTTTGGAGTAGACTAACCAATTTCTTTGTACTTTTTCATCGTTTGGTAAAATTCTCATATATTATGACACAGAAAATGATCTTCCAGTGTCGTCTGTAGGAAATTTCATATTTTGAACCATTACAGCACCTTTCTGAATTATAATTTCTATTGTTTGGTTATTAATTACAGTTGGCCAACAACAAGGATCCACTATGCTAAATTCTGTTGTCATTTCAGAACAGTTATCCATAAAATTATCTTCATTATCACTTGATTCAACGTTGCTAGCAGGTGACACAATTTCTTGAACATCCAAATGAACTTCAGGCTGATGATTTTTATGTTATATTTCAGTTTCATTCATCCTGATTTAACTGGATTCCAAAGTAACTGAAGCCTATGTTGTTGGTTCATCCTTATCCGACTTGAAGTATTTTAACATCGAACCATGTAATTTTTCTCTTTCCATCTCTCTTTCATTTGCGATAATAAGCACCAAATTGATGCTTTGTTTTCCTTTCTGACATCTTTTTAAACAAAAAATAATATTAATAAATAGTTTTACAAATTTAGAATGCTAATAACAAGCGGGGCGGATAAGATTCGTACAGCATCTTATTATTGACTTAGGCCTCAAGAGTTATCGACAATTTTTATAAAATGGCCAGTTTCACAAAAAATAATATTATAAGATTTGAAAATGATTCTGATGACAATTCTATTTTTAAAAATATAGTTAGAAATATAAAAAAACTGGTGATATCAATGGATACATTCACAATTTTTTATAAGTATCTATCAGTTATCGTTTCTCAACCTTAAGTCATGACTGATATTTCTAAAATATGCAAAGGCAGTAATAATTTTTACCAAATCAAATTTTAAAACGACTATCGCGATGAATTTTTACAGGGAAATAAAATGTCCATTAACAGAGTTAATGACCTCAAATCTTAAAGAAAAGACTACACTACTTAGTTGTTTAAAAAAATTCTAATCGCCACAAAATTATTTCAATAAAACTCAAAAAGAATTTACCATACAAAATGAATACATTCATTAAATTAATCGAAAAATATATATGCGTGCCTTCTTATTTGAAGAGCTCCATTTTTCATAGGCGGAAACTCTCCGGTTGCAAAAATTCCTTTAATCACTAGGAAAGGAATAGTGTTTACACTAAATATTGATGCCACTTCTTGAGCAAAAGCAAAAGGAAATCAATTATTCCCACGGAAAGCTAACCTGCTATAACTCGATGAAACACTCTTCAAATGCTTAAAAATTCAGATCATCCTAAAGATGTTTTTGAAATGATGTATGTATTGGAACTGATGCGAACTAACTACTCTTGTCCTATCTTACAGATGTAAAATACAAGGGAAAGAGAGGGTTGAAAACAGTTGTGTTACAATATATGCCCCGTTCTCAATGAGACCTACAGCGTGACAATTACTTAGAAGCGCTAAAGGAACCAAAAAGATACAGTGTTTGTGCCCAGTCCACTGGGGGCTGCCACCGCATGGCACCCTAAGGCTTTCTTTGTTTTCCTACCTGCACCAGGCATGTATTTCGGTTCTTTTTAGCCGCTACTCTGCTCCTTTCGTTAATACGTGCATAGGAACACCTTAAGACTAGATAATTCACTCAATGTTCTAAAATTGTGACATTAGAGAAAAAGACAATGATTTGTATTCCCACCATTGATGTTTCCACCAATTACACACGATTATGAAACATTTCAGGCAAAATGGCAGTTATTTTAAATCGACATGTCCCCGGTTCGCTCTGTATGTTTATAAACGCATCCTGGTGTATATACAGTGAGCGGCCGCCTGCATGCACGCACGCACAGCACACATGCCAGAACCAGCACTGGTGCAACTGATGATTTGTTTAGTGACCTTTAGTAGGTTTCGCAGGTTTTTCACACCCCCCTTCTATGTGGGTGTTTTCCTGCAGTAGGCTTCGTTATTTTTCCCACTTAATTATTGTCTTTTTACGTTTATTGTATTATTATTATATTATTGTTAATTCTTGACTGTATTGTTGTTTGTTCATGAACAGGGGTTAGGTGGAAGATGGCACTCCCTAGTCTCAATCTCGCCCCAAATAAAGACCATATCTAATCTAATCTCCATTCCTCTCCCTCTTTCTCCCTTTCTCATTTCTTCTCTCTCCTTCCGCTCTCCTTCCTCTTTCTCCTTTACTCTCTCCCTTTCTCTCTTCTTCCTCTCTCTCCCTCTCTCTTTCCCTCTTCCTCTTTCCCTCTTCCTCTTTCCCTCATTCTCTCCCCCTCACCCTCTCTCCCTCACCCTCTCTCCCTCACTCTCTCTCCCTCACTCTCTCTCCCTCACTCTCTCCCTCACTCTCTCCCTCACTCTCTCCTTAACTCAATCTCCCTCAATCTCCCTTCCTCTCTCTTTCTCTCCCTTCCTCTCTCTCTCTCTCTCCCTTCCTCTCTCTCTCTCCCTTCCTCTCTCTCTCCCTTCCTCTCTCTCTCCCTTCCTATCTCTCCCTTCCTCTCTCTCTCCCTTCCTCTCTCTCTCTTCCTCTCTCTCTCTCTCCCTTCCTCTCTCTCTCTTTCTCTCTCTCCCTTCCTCTTTCTCTCTTCCTCTCTCTCTCTCCTCTCTCTTAGCATAGCCAACATGATTCATGACCTGACTCAACATCAAGAATGGAGTTATGATAATCTTCTCAACATAAACCCCTTGAAATCTCAGGCCATTTTAATCAATTATCCAAAAGTACTGGCATCTATAAACCTTGCAGAATCAGCTACTTCGTCTTTGAATGGTCATACCCAATTGCAAAATTGTAAAAAATCTCGGAATTCTAATTAATGAAACGCTTACCTGGAATAATCATGTAATAAAAGTCTGCAAGATGGTAAAAATCTTCCTTATACACTCTAAGGCCTCTCAGTAACACTCTTTCCTCTTCACTAAAAACACAGCTAGTGACTTCTCTAATTCTTCTTAACTTCGACTATTGTGATATTATATACCAGGACTTATCAAAGGATCTTGCTATTAAGCTACAGCATTCTCATAATGCCTGCATCAGGATCATCTTTAATCTTAAAAAGTCTGACCATGTCTCAGAATACTTCCGTCCACTCTCCTGGCTGAAACTTGAATCCAGAAGAAAACTTCACCTCCTATCCCTATTGTATCAAGTACTTAAAAATAACATTCCTTGTTATCATTCTTTTAAGTTCATCGCTTTGATACAGTTCGCCAATGCAATACTAGAGGATGCGATAAACTGCTAGCTCCACTTCATAGAACAGAAATTTACAACAAATCCTTTACCATCACTGCATGCAAACTCTGGAATGGCCTTCCAACATTAATAAAATACTTTATCTCTTTGCACTTTTAAATGCTTGTATTACAAGTATCTCCTTTCACACTCATGCCTTGAACCACTCCCTATCTTCTCTTTCAGGTTGTCGAAAGGATACGCTTATTGGGCATAAAATTCATAATTTATTTTGCTATATTTTCCTGTTTATAATTACTCTGTATTCATTCAGGTATGTCTTATCCTACAATCTCCATTTCCCTCTCACCCCTCCCTTATATGAATATTAATGTATATACATATGTATTTATAAATAATTTTTTTCTTTTCTTTCAAATTATTGTTTTTTCCTCTGAACTGTTTAGGAATTTTTCATGGTTTTTTACTCCTATCTTCTCTTCATAGGTGTTTTCCGGAGTGGAAAATTTTTTTCTGTGCTAAAACATAGCTGATACACAGTTTTCTTCGACTCACAAAACTAACAATATTCTTTGGTAATGATCTATAATTTGTAATTAATATGTATTTTATTGTAATTCGTATGTAATTAATTAATTTTTAATATGTAAATATTGTAATTATATGACAAAAGGGTTAAATGTCAGAAGGGACTATATAATCTCAATTTGGCCCTAAATAAACTCATGTCTTTACCTTCCTTCTTTCTCTCTACCTTCCTCTCTCTTTCTGTCTCCCTAACTTTCTCTCCCTCACTCTTCCCCTCTCTCTCACTCAGTCTTCCCTACACTCCCTCTCTCTCGCTCCCTTACTCTCCCTCTCCCTTATTCTCCCTCTCTCTTGCTATCTTACTCACCCTCTCCCTTTCTCTCTCTTTCTCCCTTACTCTCCCTCTCTCTCTCTTACTCTCCCTCTCTCCCTTACTCTCCCTTCCTCTCTCTTTCCCTTTCTCTCTACCTTCCTCTCTCTCCCTTCCTCTCCCTCCCTCTTTCTCTACCCTTCTCCCTCTCCTTCCCTCTTTCTCTACCTTTCTCCCTCTCCATTCTTATCCCTTTACCTTCCTCTCTGTCACTCCCTCTTTCCCTCCCTTCCTATCTCCTTGTCCCTTCCTTCTTCTTTCTCACTTTCCTTTGTTTTTTTGTTTTTCTGATGTAGCAGCCTCTTGGACTGTTATAGCCATAACTCCTTCCATATTGGACACACAGATGGAAATCCGATGCTGGCATTAGTCTAATCTTTACGAAGAGCACCAAGAGGACCAACTGCTTAATGTCCCTTCCGAAGGACATCACTAACTTGTGCAGTCTCCTCAAACTATACAAGTGGGAGATGGGATGATCCCAGGTTGAAAAATCCATCCGCCAGATTTGAACCTGTAACTGCTGCATGGAAGGCCAATGCTGTAGTCCCTCCAGCATCAAAACCCCTCTCTCATCCTCGCTCTCCTTGCCTCTCTTCTCTTTCGCCTCTCACCTTCCATCCTCTTCCAATCCATTGTTATCCTTGTTTTTTCCATCTCCCTCTACATCTCTTTCCTCCCATCCTTTTCTAATTCTATCTCTCCCTTCTTCCCTATCTCCCTTCTTAACTACTTCCCTCTCCACCTCCCCTTCTTTTTATACATCAATATATAGTTGTTTAGAAAAGCAAAAGAATCCATACTAAATGCCAACTCCATCAGGATTATGTAATTTCACAAAAAATACAACAGTGATGATTACTATGGCAGTTAATAATTTTTTCTTAAAAACGTGAAATTTTGACATTAAAAATGAATTTGTAAACTTTGACGTTCATTTGAAAGTCTCTAATTTTTACGATGATTATAAGTATTTTTTAAATGGTAACATAGAAAGGTTTGCATTTCAATTTTAGCTCTCCCTTTGTTATTCAAATGATGAGAAGAAATGCTTCTGAAATCGTACTCGTGACTTCAACATAGATAGCGAGCAGCTTATAAGATTTATAAGCGGCATTGCCAAATAATTCCTGAAAGTTCGGTCAGAAAGGAATGAATAGTTTTTGAGTGTTAAGTGGTTTTCTCATTCTCCCATTTAACTCCATACATTATTAGGGGAACATGATTTTAAAAAATTGTCTTTATTTATATATATTTAAATCATAAATTGACAAATTCTTTGAGTTGAATCAAGTATCAGCATTTTTATGCCCATTTATTTACCATCTTTAACGTAATATATTTTTGTATTCCAGGAGGCTAAAAAGGTGGATCAGTGACAAACAACAAAAAGTTGCAGATTCAACAAGAAGACGCAATAAGTCAATGAGTGACGTGGAGCCTTCAAATTCTAAATCAAAGAAGCAGCAGCAGTTATTTACCATGGCAATACAAGTACACTTTTTATTATTTTTATATTTTCGTTTTAGTGACTTCATTTTGTAATATATAACACAGTAAATCCTTGTCCAATGTGAATTTCTGTGAGGCATTTGATTATACAAGGTTGTATAAATGTGACTTTTACATACCAATACATCATCTTCATATGTAGTCTGTCCATAGACATCCGAGATTGTTCTTGTTTAACCCTGGTTCTCCACTTACTCATATTACTTTCTCCATATACGAAGCATAGAGAAAGTATTGTTTTCATGAAAAAAATGAAATTCCAGATTTCAATGGAAATACATGTTTTAAGGTCCTCTGAACACATTTTGACTATTTTCTCGATGATGTCTGTGTCTGTCTGTCTGTCTGTCTGTGATAGATTTGTCGGCCTGTCTGTATGTGATAGGATTTTGTGGTCACTCGAACTTAAAACTCATATCAATACCAAATTTTATATTTAGAAAGAGTACTATATAATGAAGAGCTGATTAGGTTTTTGCAACAATTGCTCAACCAGAAGTGGATGTTTACTCTAGTCATGTTTTGGTTTTTGGCAAATAACTCTTTTAAATCTTTATAAATGTAAATGTTGTTTATTATAAACTTCATAGATAATATTATTCTCTATAACATTTGTTGGACACATTTTATCATAAAACGCATTGTTACGGAGATATCTCATTTATTTGAAATATTTCCTTTAATATTTGATGAATGTAAAAAAGTGCAGGAGTAAAAGTTGTAGGAAATTTATTTTTGTACGGCCTTTGTTCAGAACATTTTATTTACTTGCTAAGCTAATTGGTCTATAATTTTCTACTAATAATTTATTTCCACTCTTATATATTGGTATGATGTTGGCTGCTTTTCATTCATTAAGGATTTAATTGTTATTTATTGTTATTAAAAAATTCTGTACAAATATGGTGCTATTTCTGGTCCACCAATTTTAAGTACTTCATTTCTAATACAGTTGGGTTTGGAAGATTTATTATTTTGAAGCTTTAAAATTATTTTATGAATATTTTGTGCGCTCATGTTGAATGGCAAAAATATTTTATGTTCTGCTATATTTTTCTCATTATGTTCTTAATGTAGCGTATCAGAACTTACATATATACTGGTGAAACATTTATTTAGCTCATTAACTTGATCTGGATTTTTGTTTAAAGCAATTCCATCATGTCTCAAAATAGATTATGCTCCTTTTTTCATTTCCTAATATACTTATAAAAACTACTAGGATTCGTTTATAAATTGTTCAAGAATTTGTCATATTCCTTCTTTTTCTCAAAGTTCAATTATTTTATTATTTCTATATGTTTATTTTGATATTCTTTCCCTAAATAAATCTTCTTATGAAGAGCCCATGATTTATTCTTTAATTTTCTAATATTTTTCATATAATATTCTGAATCTGGATTTCTTTTTAAATATTTTACTGTCACATATCTATTTATTCCAAACTGCATAATCACCTTAAAAATTTCCCATATATCCTTAACTGTTGCTCCTTTCCCAGTTCTGATATTAATTTTTAAAATAATTCTGAAACCCGGCAACGTTAGCTTTTTGGTACTGATAAAAAACTTTCTCTGTATTCTGCATTCTTATTTCAGCTTCACTTTACATTTATAGACACAGCTAAGTGGTCACTGATTCCCTCAAATACCTCAATTTATAAATATGTATATCAAGATGCTCTCTTCCCCTAGTTGCACTCTCTACAACTTGGGAGAAACCTCCTCTAAATAAACGGTTGACCAGCAATTGAGACCTCTTGCACACTCCCTCACTCGACCTGTGGTAAATTTAGGTCTCCGCTATTATTGTTGCCTTATTTATCTCTCGCCCTTTGCAGGCCATTTCCACCAACATTTCCAGAATTTTGAACGCTGTCCCAGGTGTTATATAAGCACAAAACACCTCAAGTTTCCTTTTACTTCCCGATTCCACTAGCAAAACACTCAAAATTTCATGGTCTATGTCCCAGTAGGTTTGAGAGTTATACTGTATATACCTGAATATAAGACGACTATGATTATAAGATGACCCCCCATTTTTAACTCCTAATGAAAGGAAAAAATTTATTATGCGCATAATGACAGAGGTTTATTATACCATTGATTGATGATTTTTTCAGCAAAATACGCAAGAAGTATTTGCACTAACGATGTTCTTCGCCGTAGAGATAAGCCATTCTGCTGCATAAACTGGGTGATCCACCCCGCACTTGCCTTGAATTGCTGCCGTGAAATCTTCAACGTCGATGTCAATTCTAGTGCCTTCATTTGTATATTCTCCCACGAGACTGGCAGTCCACTGTTGCACTTTTCTTGCACACATTTTATTAACGTCATTCCTTAGGCCCACGTAATGCTTTCTGAGTTGAACTTGCACACTTTAGCATTTCCTGCGATTTTTTCCACCGCCACACATTCGCCTCGGTGACACCAAACCTTCTTGCTGCTGCACAATTGTCAGTTTCATCACCATATTTTGCCACAAAAAGTTTAAAGTTTGCATCAAAACTATTACGCAATGATTTCGATATTTGTGAACCTCTCCTCTCAACGTGGTCACCCATATTTTTTCATAATACTGGATAGTTAACAATCACAAAGACTTTAATTCTCATGGAATTTACTACCATCATAGATGATTCACTTTGTCTTTGGTCAACACACTATGTTATCATGACAGGATCAAATTATTTATGTTGGTGTAAAATCTTTCGCCCACTCAACCTTACTATGTACGAAGCCAGCTAAGAAGTTCCATACAGGAGTTGCAACTTTGATGATACAAAGAAGATTATTGACTCAGTAAGCGTCTATACATAAGTCGTGTCTTAAAAACATTATGCCAGGTGCCTATAGGAGTGTTTATACTATGCCTCGGAATAGGACACAGGACTTGCCTAAGGCTAAGTTCTGGGAGGTTGAGATCAGTAAACACACTCCGCAGATAAAGTCCAATGTTTACACTTCCTCTCTCAATTCTGAGATCTCTTGCCCAGTTTCTGTTTGATCATGATGTAAGAAACCTCTTTTGGCAATCGTTTCTAGTGCTTCCTTATAGTGATTTTTATGAAATTTTTTGAGGATTTATGAATAACATGACATTTGTTAAATATATATTTTATGCTATCTCACGTCACAATCGCACAAATCGCTGGAGAAAAGACAGCACACTGATCGCTTATCTGTCAAGCATATGCCCACGCTTTCATATAGTTCTCAGTATTATGAAAACTATTAGTTATTGATATTCAATCTTCTTCAAAAAAATATTTAAACTTTTTCATTTTGCGACTGAAAATTTGAAATTAAATGTTACATTTCTTATTTTTTAAAAGACACTGCATAAATCTTATAAAATTTTTATTTAAACAGCCTTAATTTATAATCATTACAGAAGCCACATAGAAAAAATTGTCCTATTTTGTTCAATAGAAGTGTAGATATGACTTAAATATCAGAAATGCGCAGAATTAAAAAAAATGTTTTATATTCTCAGAAGAAACACCAAATGCCATAGCTGTTTTGTCTAAACAGTACTTTAAATTCTTATTTTTAAAGTGTTGGCTCCTCCTGTTCCTCAAGGCTGGCATTTTCTTTGTAATGTACTTATTTTAGATTTATGTTGAAATAAAAGTAATTTGGTTTCTTAATTTATCAATTATATTAATTAACACCTTTTGTTGTTAAAAACTATGATGAGTACAAAATGTACCCACTCAGTAACTCATGTATTATTTTTGTTCAGTAAACCGAGGGTTAAAGTTACAATACAATTAAGTTCATTGAATCTGAAAGAGAACATGATTTAACTCGAGAACTGAATGTACAATTATTTAATGTAAATAAGAGGCACGTAGTGCGGGTTATGATTGGAAAATGTGAGAGAGAATGATGAGTGATTAATTAATTAAATGTGATTAATAATTAAATTAATTATTGGAATTCATTACTGGTTCTGTGGCTGTAATCATTCACTTTCTCCCATGTATAAAAATTGACACGTCAAATGATCCAGCATTTCCTTTTAACTGCATCGCAGATAATTTGCAATCAAACTGTCTTATGCCTTGACAATAAATAAATCACAAGGCCAAAACCTTAGCCAAAGTTGGTATTTTTACCCCTGAATCTTGCTTTATCCATGGAAATATATGGGGTGTTCAAGAATTCGAAATAAAAATTCTTTAAATTCATATTATATCAGGTCTTATGCAACAGCCAACTGTCACAAACAACATTGTATATAGAGAAGTTTTGTAAATATAATAAAACACTAAATAATACATATAAAAATTTTGCAAATTAAATAATAACACAGAATTGAAATAGGCCCTTAGTATAATCATTACTAGGGAATTTTAATGTGGTACTTTCCCTCTTAATTTATACATCACAGTATTGTAGCTATTTAAATCTTTCTGATGTTATAGACCTAGCCAACATCATTTGTTTTTGGCTCTTTGCCATACTGACTGTACTGCTGTCAACTGTCAGGTACAGGTGATAGGATTTTTTTTAAAAACCTCCATAGGGATCAAACTCCTGAACTTTCTAATCGTAAACCAACACGCTAACCAATACACCACCAGTGTACATACCCAATACATATAAAATTTAATTTATTTAAGTATGATCCTGAATGTGATCCACTACATTTTATATGTGCATATGACATGGGAAAGACTAGCTTATATAAATGTGATTTTTTCAAAGAGGTATTAAATTTCCGCAATGTGTTTTTGTCTGACATGGCCTTTTACAAGGACATAACCCCACATTAGTCAAGGGACTACTGTAGTTACTTCTCCAAATTGTTTATTATATTTCTGCCAATATTATTTGTAATGCATATAAAATTATCAGTATTAAATTTCATGGAGAATTGTTTCAGTAATGCTTTCATGGCCATAGCTGAATGTGATCTTTTCATTCATCAACTTATCTAAATTCTAATGAATGAAACACCAGACTAATTTTTTTATAATTTTTAATTTTTTGCCAGTACTAAGCACAATGTGCTTTCTCTTCATTTTGCCTTTCTTAAGGGACATGTTTAATCACTTTGAACAATGTTTTTATATGACAGAAAGAATGGTGTTTAGAAATAAACTGATGCCTTTTGAGGTATTGGTAAGCATAACGCCAGCATGCATGTTCATCCAAATTCAACAGTCGACTGATTTTTGTTTGGTTAAACTGATAGTCAGATAATCAAATGGTTTTACTATAATTACTTTAATTATTTTCAGAATGAAGTTCTAGAATCTCAGGCAAATCGACAACACCGGGTTGCCAACAATTCTCCCACACAAAGAAATGGTCGCCGTCAAGATAATATGAAGGCTCATTCAAAGACTGGAATAAGAAGACAACTTTTCAATGGTAAAAAACTTTTGTTTTCTTTTAAAAAATATTGCTTGAGCAACAAATATATCTCTTAACTATACTCAAATGCCACAGTATAATTTTAGTTTGTTATTTACAACTGCAAGTGTTTTATCATCACTGTTATATAGGGAAAATAGTTATGAGTTATTGTTTTTTAACAATCATCTAATCTTTGTGGTGAATCATACATACTGTATATCGCGCCACATAAGTCAACCTTTAAAGTGATTGAAAAAACTAGCATCGACTTATACACTGAGAATAAAAATGCAAGCATGGAATTCTGGATGATTGATATAGAATAGTAGTTGAAGGTTAGCTCTCCTGCACAGGTGATATCCGTATTGAAGCAGCTGTTTTAGTGTTTACAATTTCTTTAGAAGACGTTTATTTTTTAACCTACTTTGCAGAATGGAAATAGTTTTGTTGTTGTGTCTGTCTGATGTCTTTCTGTCTGTTTTTCTTTCCCCTCTATTAACTTTTGAGCCATTTGACCAATTTTCATGACACTTGGTGGAAATCTGTTTTTACTTGGGCCGAGCTCTCGAGGATAGTTTTTGTTGCGAAGATTCCCAGCAAAATACAGGCATCCCTCACTTAGTGCTATTAATTGGCTCCTGAAAAACAGAGCTCTAACTGAAATCACATTAAGTGAGGGAATTTTTCTCATAAAAACTGATATAAAAGATTTAATTCGTACTTCCAAACTACTCACAATGCTAATGACTTCCCAATATAAGATACTAGTAGTTGGTGCTTGCATACTGCAAGCATTTCATATCACCTTGAAAAAACATTCATTTTTCAGACAGAAATTTCATTATTACAAATATTCTTTCAATACTCTGCTGTGATTTCCGTTTTTCCCACATGTAAAAATAATAGTTTAAAACAATCCCCAAATATTGCCATTTTAAAAATTTTACACTTTTTTCATTATAAGGTACTAATGCTACACATTTGAGCCAAATTTTAAAGTTGTAGCACTTTTAGAAGTAAAATAATAATTTTCTAATTGTTTAAAATTTAAACATTTTTAACGGGTGCCGCAATATATATATATATATATATATATATATATATATATATATATATATATGGAGAGATTGAAATGTTTATTTGTGCAAATGCATTGTTCTGTATATAATTTGAAAATTGCAGCTTCCTAGCTCATCTAGTATTACCTAAAAAATTATTAAACTTTAAAGTTCAAATGGGGTTAAAAGAACCCCTAAAATTTACAATTTTAAAATTTTCGATTTTTATAGTTGGTTATGTAAAAAGTTCTATAATCTTGCAAAATTTCAGCTTCCTAAACTTATTAGATTGGTCTACACACTGGATTGCGTTTTCCGATGCTAACTTATGGGAGATATTCCGGGGTCTCTGGAGTCGAACCTAAGACACTGTAAGCAAAAGTGACAATAATTCCTAATAGATATTGCGGCCATCTAGCAACACTGAAAATTTCATTTTTCTAGCTTACCGGCAAATGCCCATAATTAATTTACAAAAATGGCGCAATGCTTTTCTTATGGAAAAAAACGCAACTTTCGGAATTTCTGGAGTCGAACTCATGTCACTTAGGTGAGAAATCTCATTTTATCTGAAGGTTTCTTAATCATATCTACAAAACCTAAAACTTTCAGCTCTCTAGCTCTTGTAGTTTGGGCTGGACATTAGTATCCTCCTATATGTTATATGTTATCATTATATATCGATGACTCTTACAGAGGAGGAGGAGGATATAGGAGGATACTAATGTTTAGGCACTTCCAGATGAACTGGAGATTCGAAATTTTTTTCTTAGGTAGGAGTTTGTGCAAAACCGACTAGAAAAAACGAAAATCATGAAAAAGTGCAACAATGCGGCCGCTAAAAATTTGCAATTGTTTAAACAAATTTTCAGGGTTTAGGCATTTCCGAATGTGCTACGGAGCTGAAATTTTTTTATAAGTAGAATTCTTAAAAAAAAACGAAATAGGGATTATACAAATTTTGATATTTTAATTTGTTTGGCAGTTAAAAATTCTTAAAGTTTAAACAAATAGATAACTGTTTAGGTACTACGGGATGAGCTAGGAAGCTGCAATTTTCAAATTATTTACAGAGTAGTGAATTTGCACAAATAAAAATTTCAATTTTACCATATATGAATTGCGGCGCCCGTTAAAAATTATTTAAATTAAAAAAATTAGAAAAATATTATTTTACTTCTAGAAGTGCTACAACTTTAAAATTTGGCTAAAATGTGTAGCATCAGTACCCCATAATGAAGAAAGTGTAAAATTTTTAAAATTGCAACATTTGGGGATTGTTTTAAACTATTATTTTTACATATGGGAAAAACGAAAATCGCGGCGTAGAAGAAATATTTACAATTAAAAATATATGTGTTATGATGAAATATGAAAAATGAATGTTTTTTTTATGTTGAGATGAAATGCTTGCAATATGCAAGCACCAACTACTAGTATGTTATATCCTCCTCTGTAAGAGTCGTCGATATATAATGATATTTTCATGCTTAATTCAGAAAAATGATTAAAATTTACAAGGATGGGCTTTTTATGAACATATGAAAATATTCAGCATTTTATCTTATCATAGATCCCACTTATTTCAAGACTTTGCAAACATCTACTTGCCGTCTCCACCTTCAATTCGTTGAATTAAAGTTTCACTGAAAGTGACAAAGTATTTCTTGGTTTCTTTTCAGAAACATTATTAGCACATGAATTTTCATAGGTTTGCTTCATTAAAAATAATATGAGGGTTCAAAAAAATATAAAATAACTCCTCTGACACACAAAGCATGTGACTAATACCACATCAGACAAGAATAAATGAGGGTGAATGGGGTTTGTTAGTTTCTCGTGGGGATTTTTTTTTTACTTATGAAGGAAGAATTGCCAACTTGCTGATTGAACTAGCTGCACCGTCAGTGCTTCCATCCCAAGTTCTTATTAGCCACAAACCAAAAAACATCATAGTACTTGCTTCGTTCGTTTTGGCACTTAATACTCTTCCCTGTGACAAACATCGCACTTCTGAATGAAATAACAATTGGGTATGCATTGCTTCCAACTCCTCACACAATTTTAAAAAGATGAGGGTTAAATGCCCGTGACTTAATAAAATTAAAAATTTTAAATTCAATGCCTTGTGCAAATCAGGGCTTATTGCAGAATACAGATTTCTATATTCTAATGATGCAGTAAAACAAGTTTAAATTTTATCTGGATCAGTAAGTGTGTATATTGAACTTACTATTTACTCCTTGTAAAAAAACAATTTATTTACTAACCTAATATTTGCATTGATATTTATAAGAAATATTAGAAGACTACTGATGACATAAAATCCTGTAAAATAAATCAGATTACTGCGTTTAAATAAAAAATAAAATGAAGACATTTCTCAGATTTAATGTACTTAATTTGTCCAATTTCTAATAGGTTATAATTAACGAGACGAACAAGCAATATGCTTAGCTACAGGTAGGCGAGAGAGGTGGCCGCCACCGGAGCCAAACCCTAAGGAGCACCAAATGAGCAAAAAACACGTTGTGAAACTGTATCTTATGGTCATTTAAACATTTTCTTCAATCCCGGATAATCTACATTTACCAAAAGATAGAATAATAAGGTCATAATAATATAATTATAACATAAGTCATGCCACTTAGAACCATAATGAAAAATAGAGTAGGTATTTTTCACCTTTGAGTCTTACTAGCAAATCACTTCAGAATCTTGCCTACAGACGGACGAGCAGATAAGTAGAAACTTAGCAATTTTTTTGCCATAAAAGTAGCTAAAAGTTTTTTTTTAACTACAAATAGGTTTAGTCATTGAATTTTCTGGTCAAATTTATTGTCGCCATGTCACATACACTGCAATGAATTATCCCATATTAAATAAACTTAATTGAGAATATATAAAATGACACCAATTATACACCAAATAGTTGCTGTTTTTCTCAATGGCAGTTAGAAATGCTACGATCTATTTTTTACAATAGAAAAGATATATATTTATTAATTCCTAATTCTTTCTTTCATTAAACTTTCCAAAAAATGTGAATACATGATGTGTATCAAACAACTAACTGCTATAAATTTAGCTTTCGAACCTATAATAATAACTTTCAGCATTTTATTTCTGATATAACATCCTAAACTCTGGATCGCATTATATTCGGGAGATAATATATACAGATCTAATTTTATTTAAAAAATCATTACTGTATGATAAATGCGGAGTCCAAAACACGAGAACTTGACAATCTATCTCCAACAACTAGCAATGAAATACAGACGAAGGAGATGGAAATCGTATGGGAAAGAAATGTGGATCATGCGTGATCTCTAGGTTCCCAGCTTTCATTTGCAAAACAGGTGCTTTGGAGAAACCCTTTTCGGAAGTTAGAAGACAGATAAAGAGCTCCATGGGGCATCAGCTCTTGAGAAGAATGGGTAGGGTAAGAACAACCGGCGGCATAGACACCATAGGCAAACATTACTGCATTGCTCCAACACCTTTTATTTGTTCGATTACCCTCGACTCACTTTCCCAGAAAAGGGATTAACCATATGAGGATACCCATTTCAGTGGGTGTGCAGTAGGAAATATTTCGGTTGAACTGGTTTTCCCAGTTACACCTTTCCATTTTTGTAAGTAGACACTAAAAACCTGAAAGGCAAGGGCGGCTTGCAATTAACGATTTCACAGCTGACAGCACGATAGGAACACCAATCCTTATACTCTCTGCATACCCCAGGTTGAAGATCACTGATCTATTTGATTAGTAACCATCACCCAAGTGCCTATATAATGAATATATTGTGTTTTTGCTTATTAATTCTTATTAAAATAGAAAATCACTGGCATCTTATGTAGTCATAGCATGCATGTTATTGTTTTGTGGTAATGGATGTAGAAAAATAAAACTTTGTCAAAAAAATTACTTGAAGATACAGAATTGAAATTTTTATATATTTTTAGGGGAAGAAGAAAAGAAAGAAAAGAGCAAGCAACAAATTCAAGGGCACATAAAGAATGTAAATTCTGTGAATTTTAATGATTTCCGTGCACCGTCATGGATGAACTTCAAGTTTAACCGTCAAGCAATACTGCAATGTTTTAACCAATGAAATTCATCCTAGTATGTTGCATATCCAGTTCCTGGTGAAATCTAAGTTAACATTGTAATGTTAATGTTTTGATGTTCCTTGAAATATTCAGTATCATTTCTTCAAATGCTTTTGAACTAACGGTCAACTCAACTGGTCATATATCTTGCAATAATGTCGCATTTTTACTGAGATAAATGTCTGTGCATTGATTTCCCTAGTGTTTTTAGTACAATTCATAGTGATGTATGATTTTAAAAGGAAATATGAGCACAACCAGCTGTTAAATTACTAAAAAGGCTTTTGCATGAGGCAAAAATGGAAGTGGTACATTAAACTAACATTTATAATAATAATGAATGTTGTCTTTTTACCAAGTTTTTTATCAGTCATTTTATGCACAAGCTCTTAATCAGTATTTAAGAAAAAGTCTGGTTCAAGGATATCATTTTGTTCTTTGTTTAAAAAAACATCCCACCTTTGCAAATGTGATTCTGCTTGATTTTTTTTAGTCTAATGCTATTTGCATCATTATATCCTCATTTAAAACAGTATTATGTTAAAGGAATTATAGCTGAGGTAGATGCCATTAATTAATGTTTATAACTGCCTTAAATCAAAATGATTTCCTTATGTTAAAAAATGCTTGAAAATTTATTTACTTATTTTCAAGTAAAATGTACAAAATATAAATAATTTCTATATTCTGGATCAATTATTTTTTGGACTCTTTCTATACCGCAAGTCTGCTGCTATTGTTACTTTTAAGTTTTGGTAACCATAGCAGCTTTGGATGACAAAGCTAAATGTTTAGGACAACGGAAAATGGTATGATTAATTGTATTTGTTACAATATTATTGAAAGTTTTGTTTTTTATCTGCTTGTAATTGATATAGCAAATAAAATAAATGCAACAAAAGTGGTTTTTTCAAGTTTTCCTTTGTAGTCTATTCTTATCAAAGCTTTCAGTATTCTTTTCTTTAAATTTATCTGGAAAGGAAAAAATCTGAGTATGTAATGTCAATATCTCATCATGCAGTAGTGTGGGATATTTCAAGAATGTAATATAGTTTTTAGCATGGAGCAGTTCGAGTGTTCACTTTCCACACAGTAGACCTGGGTTTGAATTCTGGCTTAGCCCATCCTCTACCTGTGTTGTGAGGGAGAGGTGTCAGCATTCAGTCCTTTGGAATGGATGTCAAGCAGTCTGACCCCTTGGTGCTTTTTGTAGTGGACTAATGCCTGCACTGGGTCTCCCTCTTTCCTTGTGTACGAGTGTGATGTAATCCAAAAGTGTATGACAGGTTGGCATAATACATTGTCTAAGTATCCAAGAGTTAAGTCTTGGAATAAGAGGCAACTGCTGAATAGTGGAAACCCATGAGGGAGATATAATTTTGTCATTTACTTAAGAAAACTTTTCATTTTTCTTGGTATCTTCATCAGCACCATGTGAAGTACCACTATTCTAAATGAGTCAGTGCAATGAGACAAATTTTTTCTTTCATTTTAAACAAATTTTGAAGTCGAATGCAGTTTTTCTACAAAATTTTGTATTGTCCTGTAATTTGGAGGACTGCCTGATTCATAGGCATGTCTCATTTAGAAGAAATCTGAGCTCTGAAGAGATCACAATGAATTTTAGTATCACTTAGTTTATGGCTAGGATTAATTGCAATTACATAACAATTTGATTTTTGTCACCTTTTAAAATTTTAGTGAATTTCAACTTTGCCATTGCGAATGCATTTTTCCATCAAGTCAACATTTCATGAATAAATCATTTTTTGGAAAAGGTCAAAGGAAAAAGAATTTTATTAATATTTTTGGGCCATCAGTTTTTTAGTTTAGGTACCTACCAAATAGTAATTCACTTCACAAAATATTTTTAGGAACCATTGTATAAATAAGGGCACCCGTTAAGTATCCATAAATTTACTGTTATTCAAGAATAATTATCATTAACCAATAAAATTTGCGAATGCAAAGTGAAGCACAAAATTCACGCGTCTGCCTATATATTACAGAGCGGGACACGTTAGTATAGCACAGATAGTGGCATGTCACCACACGAAAGACATGTAGCGCTGAGGCTTCACTAAATGTATACAAGCGATTATTTTCAGATAATATTATTTTTTAAATTCATATAACATCCTGAATGATACTTTTGTGTTTCTTCACGTACATTAAAAGTTAAACATGTCGTGGAAAACTAAGTAACAAGAAATACCTACAAGACAACAACCGCCGACTTCCTACTGCTACTATCCTTGATTATCCTGTGCCAGTTCCCAGTTCCTAGCATCTGGGAGCGAGGCTACGACGGAAGGAAGATGGCTGCGGCGCTAACAGCGGAGCAAGAACAGGTAAACAATTTTTTAGCTTTTCATAAGTGCCAATGTCATTTATCAGCTTCAGGAACACTTAAAGTAGCTATTAATATGGGAGTTTTCTTTATGTCTGTGCGCCTGATTGGGAAGATCACTTGTTTGACCGAGCTTCATTTATAGACATAACAAGACTTATTACATTAATTTTGAATTTTCCATCTAGTGTTTTTGATGTGTTGCTCCATAAATTAAAATTTTTATTATATTTTAATTTAGCATAATATCAGCTTTGTCATTTCTTTGCTATACGCGTTTTTACATGTCGACGCAATGGTTGGAATTTTGATATTTAATGATATGTCACTGAAAATAGCATCAAATCAGTGTGCATTTCAGAGAATTTGTCCGCTTCAAACCCTAATGAAGTATTAAATTATTGGATTACATGTTCGGAAGTTTTTCTTTTTTCTGTTCTAGTTAATTTCCTTATTGGACTCGAGTTTCCTAATAGTGTTTTAATTGTCCTAACGATAGCTTATAATATTTTCAAAAGTTGCGATTTTGTAGCTATAGATCGACGCAAATGATATCATTGTATGTTAAGTCATTGTGAACATCTCCGCACGATTGTGTGATTGTCAGCCACTCCCACTTGGCACGGTTACAAAAACAACCTGTTGTAGGTTGTCGTGTCGTTTCTTGTGACATTTTCAAATATTGTTTCTTGTACTTTTTAGCTCGATATTCTTTTGGTTCCATATTAATATTTACACGAATAAATTAAAGGATACGAGGTCTATTATTATATAAAAATCTTTATAGCTAGAAGGCAGCAAGCTCCGACTCTACCTTTCATTATATTTTTCATAGCTTTTAAGAATTGTGTCTGTTGGATACCATTTTCCGGCTTCCATCTGCGTCCGGTCGTTTCCTTCCAGATTTATATTTTTAGCGCTGCGTAACATCGTTTGCTTACACCTGCGCTTCCTTTCCCCACATCCGTTACCAATGTCCAACCAAAAGTGTTTGCACAAATTGAATAAAATCAGCAATTCGTTTCAAAGTTGCGCTGATACCCTTCGTAATCGTGTGGGAAATTGAAGCCCCCCCCTCCCCCTCTCACGTTTCATACCAAGTTCTGGGGCCCCTTCCGTTCGTAGGCCTTCCTTCCTTTTCGCTTCCGGTGTCACAAGGGGCGCTTGTTCTGCTCCATCCTTTCTAAGACAGGCTCCACCCTATCGTACTGTACTCCGGAAGTTGTCATTCATATCCGGACTCACGCCTCGTTTGTGGCCACGATGATGTTTCTTCCATAGTTGGGACACTTTTCGACTCTTTCGTGCCTTCGTTGAAACGTGACACGGTGCTTTTACATGTTTTCCTTTCGCAATATACGTGGATTAGCTTTGCGACAATAGTGTTACCTTTAAAATTTACTATATTCACCTCCAAAAGAGTGGTGATAACACAGCAGAACGACCTCTTTGCGCCTTTTATTATGTCCGTATGTTGGTCAAACTGATGGCGTGAATATTTTCCAAGCACTCATTTAGTTCGCCGAGTGGATGATCAAGTGCCGATTTTGTCGATCATTTTTCATTTTTTTGTGGTCTTGTTTGTTTTATTTTGCGAAAAGTATCGAGTGTTCATATCTGTACTCGTGATTCCACGGTTAATTGAAACAATTCAATTTTAAAATTCAATATAATATTTTAGTATGATGAAATAGGAGTTCTCTTTGGTCACATTTCCCACTGACCTGCGTTTATAAGCTATTCAGTGTTTTAAATCGGCCGACGCTGCCCGGTGCGCTGTACCGACACTTTTAATTTCAATTTTTAGCGTACCGGCAGTTTTGATCTCAGTTTCTATCGTGGACAGCCACTGCACCTATTCAGTTCACTACCGCATGTAGAATCGTGGATTTTGAAAGAAAGAAAGTCGGCAGACGAGATGGCCTGTTACAAAAGGGAGCGAAAGGAGGGAAACGCATACCAATCGATACGGAAATTCACGCAACAAAAAGAAACGTTTTCTTTTTTTATTACGAGTTTTATTATTGTATTACCTATTTATTTTTTCAATGAGCCGAGTAACCGAACAAATCTTTCTTTATTTTACATATTTGTAAACGTTCACCGTCATGTCCTGAGCATTAAGAGTGCCGGCATTTATTTTTTCCATTTAAAGCACTGCAGCTATTGGTAGTTGAAGTATAGTAATGATAATTTTAAAGGAGTTAAAGTTACAGGGTTGCGTGAATTCTGTCCAGATCCAGCCGTTTGATTGATATAACGCCGTTATAAATTTTTTTCATCGTCATTTCCTCTTAGCAGAGCCGAGCCAAGGGCTAGGCTAGCGAGTCACCCGCCTAGGTCGCAGCACACTTAGCGACAAATGACAATTTAAACTCTTAAGCGTAACGTTTTATATCATAAAATATATTTTATATATTTTATTTTACCTTTACATTGCAAAGAAACTCTCGTTTTGAGAGATAAAATTGTTTACCGTATACTTTCATCGGGAAGGGGGCGTAATTTTCAAACCTTGCCTATGGAGCAAAAATATCTTGTCCCGGCTCTGTCTTTGAGTTAACTTGATTTAATTGCAAGACGTTGCCGGAAAATATTCCACGGACTCGTGACAACGTTTCGTCCGCGAATTCTAATTTTTACGGCAGCATTCGAAGGCCAAAAATTAAACTCGCATTTTAAGATTATCGCCCGTTTTTTTGTTTAGTTATTCTTGCGGAAGTTCGGTGAACGGGTGAGATTAGAAAACTGGTATTAAAAAATTTAACCTTCGGTGATAATTGAAAATTTGTTACAATAGCTCAGTGGTTTCCAAACTTTTGGTTCCAAATCGTTCATTTATTTACTTAGCAAGTTTTTTTTGCGACGCCCATAAGAATCAGCCACGGCACTCAGTTTGGAAAACACTTCAATAGCTTACTTCAATTTATGCTTACCTTACGAAATAATGTCGACCCATTGTCTTGCCAGTTTAACATTTCGTGATTCAGTATCTGCGTTAAACTCAATTATGAACCATTTTCGAGGCAGCTTAAAGTGAACATGTCCGTTGTAATGGCAATTACTTAATTATTGGATTTTCTTTTGTAACTTCTGTTCCTCTTAATATCGTTTATCGAACTGATTAGTCGTAGCTGTAATCGAAGAGGAGTCGTTTTACATCGATTCTTAAGTCGTTTTGCTGCTGATTCCTTATTTATTTTTGTCGAAATGATTTGCGTTTCCCGTCATCACTACCTCTTATGATCGGAAGCTCAATCTACACTTATGGCTAGTTCAATTAAAATGAGATACAACTCCTAACCCCCTGAAGATGCCCACTTAGTGGGCGAAATGCATTGGGTTCACGAACTTAAACATTTTTATGGCTGAAGGAGTTGTATCTCATATTAACTACCTCTTATGTTTTTTAGACATTCTTAGAAGTAGACTGTTTTCTAAAGGTATTCTTAGAAGTCGAATTGCGAAAGAGCGCTATCAACAAACCTTAAGATGGATAAGGATATCTGTTCTGCTGCATTTCCTCCCCGTCTGGATGCATTAAATCAATGAATCCTTAATGGATGTTGCGAAGAAACATGCCACAGCATCCCATAAGAGCCCATCTGCATACCTATTTGAAAGGGCATAGTAAAACTCGGCGTCATCGAGGAATGGCGCATGCGGATTGAGCAATAGACAGAGAGGATAGCAAATCATCAGAAGAAAATTCATTCGAATCGATTTTTCTGCTTATGTCTTGCGACGACTTGGGAACATTTTATGCTCGTCATTATCCTGCATCTCCAAATGTTTTCATTTGTTTGTTTTCATCTTGAAAACTTGGATTCGTTCGGAGGTATTTGAAGTACATGCTTCGAACTAACATGTTTTCAGAAGTTTTTTAATCGATTTAAATATTGAACAGTAATGTTTTCGTAAACGTACGTCGCTTCCGTCATATCTAACCTAAGATCGAGTTAGTTATTTTTTCGTTTTGTGTATGTTAAACAAAAAAAATGTTCAAATTAACTTTGGAGCCGCCAGTTCAATTCATCAGTCGTGACTTCTGATTTTTAGTAAAGATTTAATTAGTAGCTACGCGATAAACAGCAAGTTTTCATTCTTTAGCCATATTTTCATGGTTTTGGAAGGAAAGGAGGAATTACATTAATGCCATCAGTTTTTTAATATTTTGATATTTGTGATGTCAGCGAAAGTTAAAAAATTGATATAATTTCTGATTTTACTGAAGAAATACATAAAAATTTCCCATTCATCTTTATTTCGAACGGTCTCCTGAAATATGTCATTATTATCTCAATTTAGGTACTAATATTTTGTATTGGAATAATTTATATGATTAAAAGCAATGCTCAGTTGTTCGCTACGTTCGTTTTATTGAAAATTCCTACGAATATTTACTTTGAAATAACAATAGTAGACTAGAGTAATAATCAAAATTTGCCATTTTCTACTCATGTCTCCAAGCTCCCAACGTTTTTTGAACGCTGCATGCGTTTGACGAACATATATTATTAAATTAGAAAGACCTTAAATTATTAAATTGAAACTTGTATCTTTATTTTTCACAAATAAGTGAAATTGTCATATTTTTTCATCTCCACGCCGATGCGCATGTCTATTTATTTTTGAAGAAAAACTGCACACCAAATTCCGTCACAATCTATTTTTCTACCGATGCGGATCATGTTAATGATCGACCCGAGGTTTGTTTCGCGCCGTTTGGATTTTTTTGTTTTTCCCCTTTGCGGTCATTTTACGGAAAACACGAGTTCGAAAAGAAATGGGATGTTTTTCTGCGTAGGCATTTTAAAAGGGAACATTTCGCAGCGGAAATCCGCTGCCTTACTCCTCGTGTCTGTAATTTATCCGCTTCCCGCCAGTGTTTCATAACAAAAGCCGACGACGCGTGTTGACCCGCTGTTGATTTAAGGCGTATTTTACGGGGGCGAGGGAGAAAACACATTCTATCATACGGGTAATGAATGCATGGATCTCTAATTTCATTGTTAACCTCGGGGGTTCATTTACGCTGAATTGTTGTCTGTCTGCATGTGGCCGAAACGGAGAGAGGAAAGCTAATTTTAAATCTAGGGCATGTGTATCAAATACATTGTTGCTTCGTTGCGCTTTTTCCTCGGAAATGACGTAAAATCCGCTAGTGAAAGGATCTTATATCCTATGAGCCTTGTTAATGAAAGCAATGCTACATGCATTCAGGAAACTTTTCCATGTCCGTATGTTTCTAGTTCATGCAATAATGTCAGTACGTGAATATGCATTTACACGCCAAAAATATTTTCTCGCAGTTTGAATCGCGGCAACAATGCTGCTGCTGTTAGTGGAGGAAGATCTTGGCATCAACTCGACACTTCATAATATCACTGGAAGCTACTTACTGCTACTACTACTAAATATTTTTAGACACGTAGGACATAGGATGTTCTTTATAACATTACGCTATGTAACTGGATGGACGTTATTCAAATTCCATGTTTTCGTTTTTGAGTAAATAGACATTTTGTGAAAACCGACAAGAATAAAATACCCTCGTTTCGCGATATGCTTCATTTCTGCAAGTCTTCTATTTAATTTCAGGGGATACCTTATCGAAACACCAACTTTCATCGAAATCTGTTAAACCGTTTAGCCAGTAGACGACATTACAGAGAGAGAGAGAATCGCAAAAACTACTTTTTAGGACACAAGGGAACCTAAAACATGTCTCGTATTCGAAAATTTTTGCGATGTCAATATTTCATATCCTTCATATATCAGAAAGTGAAAAAAAAAAACGAAAGCGTTGTTTGCGCTATGAATCTAACGTTATTTCTCGGTATTGAACGTAGTGCCTGGGTTTTTTGATGTTGAATATTGCGCTAGGTGATTTCTATTATGAAACAAAATTCAAATCATTGATTTTCGTGAACTCTTCCCTTCGAAACAAGGTATTTATCTGTCATTGAAATGGGAAGTCGTATTTTTCTGTCATTACAATTTGCATCGATAACTACCTATATTTTCATGATAAAATGACGGCTCGCCTCTTCATTCAACAATAAATGCCGATCTGTAACCCCAATTATAGTATAAACCTTTGTATGTGATTCTGTCACCCTGAGAAAAATTTTCGTCGTTAAGGGCAAACGTATTGTTGTTATCTTCTGGAGATTTCATATGCTAAATTGTATTTAGATATGAAACAACATTACGTGTTTACCTAAATAAATAACATGCGGCGTAGAATGCTATTTCTTGAGTTGATTAAAGTTGTAATGAGTGTATGGGTGTATTGTTTAGACGCGCCAACAGTATAGTTAACAGCGTTAGTTGTAACCAAAGAAATAATGTATTTACATCGGATAGAAAGAAAAATATTTTCAAACAGTTGCATTAGAATAGTTTATTTTATAAAAAATCTGATGTGGCCACCACATCAGATATCTCCATACCTGTAATATTTCTAAAACTTCCAAATAGGTTAAATGATAATAAATATTTTAAGGAACTGCGAGAAAAATTTAAAAGGCTACAAAGAACAAAAATAAACTCAAACTGTAGCCTTCTGATATTGGTTATAGCCATGAAGCTCCAACAATTAAAATAAAAAGGAGCGTTAATAAGACGTAAGCGTCAAGTGTTTACAGTTGTCATTGGTGGGTGGTGTGGTGGTGGCAGCTAAAAAATATAGTTTTTAAGATATCTCTTAAACAATGCATTATATAGGAAAATGTTTCAAAAGTAGGTTGTAGAAAATTAAACTTCCTACAACTTTTATTCCAGTACATTTCTACATATATCAAATATTAAAGCAAATATTTCAAAATAACGGATAAATGACCAGAGTAAACACCCACTTCCGGTTGAGCGATTTTTACCAAAAACTACTCAGTTCTTGTGCCTTTCATATAAATGTTAAATATAAAATTTTGCATTGAACTGATTAATAGTTTTTTTTAGTTAGAGCACCCACAAAAAAGCTGTCACATACACACACAGACATCATCGAGAAAATAGTTAAAACGTCCTCAGGGGACCTCAAAACGCGTATTTCCGTTGAAATCTCGAAATTGATGCTGTAGTGGGGGTATACGGTGGTATACGCCGTATACCCTCTGCTTTTTTCGAATGAATAGGGTATACCCTGGCCTTATGAGAAATTGTACAGATTGATTAAAAAACAGCTAATGCCTCTTTTTTTCGTGGCTCCAAGTATTGAAGCTGCACCTGCAATCCTTGAAAATCTGCGCCCCACAGGTTTAATACTAATATTCTAATACTACCTACTTTGGTTTCGATCAGATTGAAAATAAATATTTCTTATTTTTTATATACATCAGTAAAGTATAATTGAAATAAAATTTTCAAGGAAATTCAAAGTAAGCTCATACGTTTTCTCCTGCCATCGTAACATTATAGTCATGTACTTTGCCCTTTAAAAAAATTGGATAAGACCCCCCCCTCCCTCAAAGTTTTACTTCCGTGTACGGTATACCCACTGCTTTTTTATGACTACAGCACTGGCTATACTACGTATGGAGAAAATAAAAATTGGTACATTTGTGTATTTATGTTGCAATTTGGAAATAATCTTTGCTGCGTTGTAATTTGTTAATCGAGCGCCTTGAATGAATAAATTCCTAAAAAATGAAGGATTGGTGGGGAATATTACTTTATTTTTTAAATTTTTAATTGATTTATTTAATTAGATAGGTATGTATTGGAACTATATTTGTATATACTTAAGCAAACTTCGCTCGAAGATGTTTGCGGTTAAATTAAAATTTCCTCCCAAAACGCCTACCCACACAAGATTTCTGTTTATTTAGAAATATTTTGATTAAATTAAAGTTTCTCATTCTGGTTTTTCTTTCCTTGCTTCGAAACAGCTAGTTGGTAGCATTTGCGATAGACTGTAAATTTAATCGATAATAGCCCAAGAGTCTTATTCGCCAGGCAACAAACACACACCATCAATTTAATTTATTGTGTTTAGTTAGCAATAACATTTAGAGCTGTGTCACGCAAACAAGCTAATAAAAATAAATGCGGCTGCTTCTAATTACGATATACACTGACATTTATTTTATAAGTGACATTTCCATAATAAAAATTTCTCAACACGTTGAGCCTCTCTCAAGGCGAGGATGCGCTGTAAAAGGAAAAAATGCTTTCAGGCATCTTTTTTAATTTTATAATATAAAAGCATAAGATGTTATATTTCATGTTAATCCTGCCTTTTTTGTTATTTCTGATTAGCAGAATCACTAAAAAAAGTCATTTGCATTTGTGGTCATGTAAAAATGAATTAAAATGGCACATCTCTGCTGAGTTCAGTTTTAATAGGCACCCCTAATTAAGTGAGAACGACTTGAGGATGTAATTAAATTATTTGTTTGCGAATTAAAGCGAGGCTCCGCGGAGAGTCCGCTGTTGTCTCAGCATACCCTTCGCATATTTTGAATGGAGTAGAGCAGTGAAGTAACGAGGCTGCATCGCAAGAGCCTGGTTATTTTTTTCCCCCGTCCGTCTTAAGGCGAGAGAACGGGAGTGGAAAAACCTCATCTTTTCGAAATAAGCGTGACCTCTTCGTAAATGAAGGATCCTTTCGCGTTGTTGCGGATGGCGCTCTTAAAAGGATAAGCAACCGCGGTTTCAATGCTTCTCTCAAGCCGTTAGCGCATCCCGTACGCCCCTGCCCTCGATTTTAGTTTGAAATGTCTTCCCGTCCCTCTTGAGTCATCTTTCCTTCGAGATGTATATGTATTTTTTTCCTTTTTTTCCTCGAACGCAAGAGGCGTGAATGCAAATCGAGGGTTAGTTCCGTCCTCGCACCATTACGTGTCGGTATTTTCATAAAAATCTGCCATGCCCTCAGAAAATCCTGATTTAAGGATATTTGCGATTGAATATTTTACGTTAGTCAGGGACAAACGGCAGTGATGCTGGTATGAGATTGATTTTATTTGAATTATCGGACGTACGAGAATATTAGTCGAGTAGGAATTTTGAACCAAAATATTGAATAGAAGATTCTCTCAAATGCTACGTTCATATTCCAATTCCGCCTTATTAATTATGTAATTGTAGTTAGGCCTGGATATTTATGGATGTCGAAAAATCCGCATTTCGAAGGGCAGTCGGGGTATTCCCAATATTCTTTCGGAAAATTTCGTATTGCTATTTTATTTCCCCCCTCATATGATCGATTCACCGCGTAAATTATAAATTTACTTCTCTCGGTGGAAGCCAAACGTAGATCAACCTCGAATTGTATTTATAGTCGAGAATAATGGGAAAATACATCTGGACTGGGTTTACTGCCAGGAATTCCGCATTTCAAAGACTTGGAATCTTTTCTATCGCGCGGCCTTGGTTTGTGGGAGTCGTATGATGGAAACGGTGAAAACCTCTCCGTAAATTAATAAAAGTGAGGAAATCGCGTCACTCGACCGATGCCACCCTTCTCCTAACGCCTTCCTCCCTATTGGTAACCAATCTCTCACTTTCGAATCGCAACCCTTTGGCATCGCGCGTTTTTTCAGCGCGGTAAATGTTTCAAGCGTCGCGAAAAACGGGCTTGGCGCCCGTCTTCGCAGCGGCCGTTTCGCAAGGTCGAGTTTCTCCGAATAGCCGCCGGAAGTCGGCGTAATGCTTCAAGGAACGGCCGAAGAAGTGTTAAAAGCGTGAGTGGTTTTTAAGGGTGTGTCGTGGGATAGGCCGACTCTCGATGACGCTGCTCGAGAATATCGTTATCTGCGAGGGAGGCGCGGGTCGTCTCTTTTTTTAATTAGAAATCGCCCCGGCGTTTGTTTTTTCGACAGGAATAGGTCCATTGACGGAGAGGGGAGGACGAAACGTCCCCCCCCCCCCCCCCCCGGGAACGAATGTTTCGATTCTTCGGGAAATCGTCCGCGCGAATGATTTCGAGTCACTTCGCGATGAGGTTGCGCACGGTGGTGCCTGCGCCGCATTACGATTTTCAATGTCTTCACCGGCGAGAAATGTATTAATGCCCTCGTTCTCCCACGCGAGATGTTTTTTTTTCGTTCGGTAAATTGGCGGAATTCGATTGTTTATCTTCGCAAAGCTCGCGCCGTTTTCGAATTCGCGGGCAAATCAATAGAACAGACCGTGGCGTAGGACAGGGGTGGCCAACCTTGCCTACATGTCGGGCCACATCGGTGGTTACGAATACCTCGACGGGCCGCATTGGAAGTTGCCATTGTATTGGCGGACCGAATTAGAGCTTAAATCGTAAGTTAGCTAGAGATTCCAAGGTGTAATATAAGCGGAAATTAAGTCTAAATAAGGATTTTATAGTTTATATTTCAAAACTCAAGGTTTCTTATGCCAATTATAACCGGCAAAAACGAATTTGGGCGTTAATTTTCACGGATCGCTTTTTCATCATCGCTTCGCGGGCCACATAAAATGATCTCGTAGGCCGTAGGTTGCCCACCCCTGGCATTGAACCGCCATCAATCGTATTTCTTTTTTAATTCCGTTACAGGCTAGGAATTTTTTAATCGCGGCTACATACCCACTGCCAACACAATCGTTTCTAACTTTTAACTTAGTTTTTTATTCTTTACACGGATCACCTGAAGCAATGCCGCGAGCTATGGTTTGGGAACCTCGAGTATAGAGAGTTAAATTCAAAATATCTGGAAGTCACGACCAGTTTTAATCGCACAATTAATGAGATACTGTCACTTTTGGATTGAATATATTCGCGCAAAGGGAGAAGCGATGCTAAAAAGATCGAAAAATGTCATTCTTTGAGTTTTTTGTCCATCTCAATCAGGGCCGGGACAAGGGTTAGGCGAGCGAGCCACCCGCTTAGGGCGCAGAAAACTTAGGTTCGCGGCAAATGACAATTTGAAATATTAAATGTAACGTTGTATATCATAAAACATGTTTTATATATTTTATTTTTACTTCGACATTGTAAATAAACTCCCGTTTAGAGAGATAAGATTGTGCACTGTATACTTTCATCAGGAAGGAGGCATAATTTTCAAACCTTGCCTATGGCGCAAAAATATCTTGTTCCGACTCTAATCTCATTCATATACTCGCTTTAGGTGATGGTTATGAATTTTCTCATGTTCACCAGAAACTATGTTAGATTAAAGATTAAGGGTTCGGACATACTAAAAAATCTCGAATTGCACGGCTTCTCTTCACACGTTTTCGTTTCGGAACTGTTTTCTTTTTGGCAAATACTTCGAATTGCACGGCCATCAATTTCATTTTATCACGGTTTTGAAACGGTTTTCGAGCGTGAAAAACGATCCATTTTGTCTCAGACGTTATGAGACAAGATATCGGAAGGGTTGGTGAATGCAGTGTAATTAAAGTTTTGCATGTTGCGCTCAAATGTATCCTCATACTCCTAGGAGGAGGTCGTGAAGACGGAACAGTGTACAGTAATACCTCGAGTTGCGTTCCGCGATAAAGTCGCGCAACTCGAAATTCGCGTAACTCGAAAGATTATTTTCCAACATTAATGGAAACGTAAACTCGCAAAAAACAAAAGTTTTATTAAAATAAAGATTTATTTTAATAAGATAAACAATTAGTAATTTATCGTGTTACAAAATTACATACATATATTAGCAAAAAATTAAAACACATCAGACACTCACTGATTCTTCATCTTCACTAGATGAATGACGTGAAGACTTCGGAGCTTGCTTATTAATGAAGGTATCTAACGTTGTCTGATATATGCAGCGCCGTTTCTTCCGGTAAATTTCTTCGTAACATGCGTCTGCATCCTTCATCAATCTCGCAACCTTCGCACTTCTTTCTTCATTTGTATCATTTTCAATAAAATATGGCAAATAACTTTCCAAATGTTTAAAAGCCTTGGTCATACTACTTATTGTCAAGGTTTTTGTTGCTTACACTTCTTCCGGAATGTTTCCTTCTTCTTTTTGCTGGGCATCTAATAATTCAATTAAATTTTCATTAAAACTGAAATTTCTAAAAAATTGCACAAAAATCGCGTTAACGCGAAATCGCGCGATTCGAACTCGCGTAACTTGAGGCATTACTGTATATGTAAAAGTTTAATATTTTATGTTGTCTTTAATTTTTATCACGTAATTATGTTTCATTATTTATAGTAACAAAAACCCGATTTTTCTAAATGTTTCAATTTACCGTATATACTCGGGTATAGTTCGAGTTTTTATTACCAAATTTTTGTGCAAAAAATTGGGGTCGAACTATACACGAGTAATACTTTTGAGGCTTTAAAATCTCGGATCTAAAAAATTATCTTTTTAAAAATATCATAATAAAAATCAAGATATTTTTTGGTCACCCACCTCGCTGACTTAACTTCTATGATGTAGATTAAAATGAGTTTATTTCATCTTGTTCAACTATCATTCATAACTTTTATTAAAGGTTTTACGAGTAATATGCGCCTATTAATTTTCGTCTATTTGCTAGAAATTCTGCCACCATTCGTATGTCACATCTCGTAGTTAAAAAGTAATAAATATTTTTCTTCTCAAGATCGTGCAATAGGTTTACGATTTTTACAGTTTATTATTAGTATAGTATTATTATGATACTAAAAGCTGTTGAAAACCAAGATCGTTCTATATACCTCGATTGTGAGCTTCGAGATATCGAAACGAAAAATATTGATCCTGACGGAAATCCAGGGTAAAAGAGTAAGTAGAAAGCTAGGGTCGAATTATACACGAGATATATGAAAAAATCTAATTCTTTCGCCGAGAAATCGGAGGTCGAACTATACACGGAGTCGAACTATACACGAGTACATACGGTAATTTAATTTCTAATAACATTCTATATTTATCGGTGCAGGGATGAAGTTAAGTGGACCCCTATATGGCCGGCTGCCATAATAGGGGGTCGCGAAAAGATCGGCTGCCATAAGAGAGGGTCGCAGATGCATCAATTTTGAGAACCGCTGTCCCAGAGGAAAACCCACCCAACATTGCACTGTCTTTTCCAGAAACATATGCATAGTGAAAAGCGAAGAATGAGTGTGTTTTTTTACGAGAATATAACTTACTTGTGATGTTATCGTGTGTCCGCCATGTTTGCATCGTGGTAGGATTTTTTAATCTAATTTTTCCCCACCTTTTTCTCAAAATCGGGATTGTTTAAAAAAATAAATGGCTCAATCAGTGTGAATTGTCGTTCGTTGCCTTATTCGCCGAAGCATCGTTAAATTCAGGTTCGATTCGACGTACCCACCGTGACTCTTTCGACCCGTCCACGTTATTGAGTTTGTTTTCCCACCTATCTAAACGAATCCTCCGAAGCGATCACTTCGAGTCGCTGAGACGGCTCTGAAAAATAATTTCGATCGGCCCGCGGAATAACGCTAATTTTACGCAATTCGGACAAACTTCGCACGAGATTGCGCGAGAGAAACGCCTTAACCGCTCATCTGGGTATTTAATTTTTCGAAAACGGAGGTGGGCATTTAAATTGCAATTGAGGTGAATCGAATCACAAATCAATTAAAAAATACGTTACTTATTCAGTATTTGAGTTGTTTATTCTTCACATTTGTGTCTTAAACTATTTTTACCGCAAGACATGAATTAAAATGATAATATATATTTATTATTAAAATAAAAATTTAATTTGTTAATCATATTTAATGAACAAAAATTCCTAAAATAGGGTATAAAGACATTTAAAATTTACACAATTACTAAGTGATTATAAAATAAAAAAATAATAATATTATAAATAACATTAAATGATGTTAATTTTAAAATTAGGATAACGGAAATGCAACCCGCAAAGCAAAGTCAGGGTCTAGATACGAGAAGCGTATCTTTTCCAAATAATTTAGCAAAGCCCATTTACTGCCGAGATGTTAAACTAAAAGGATGCAGCTAGTTGCCGGAGAAGGTGCGTGACGGAATATTACGGCATATCCATAGCATACAGCCGAGAAAACAGCGTGACGTATTTACACGGCATAACCAGATGAGTGGTTTAAAGCGCCCTCGAGGGGCGGCCGCGGCGTAGTCGAGTGGCGTGACTCAAAAAAGGTCATCGGATACGGAGGCCCCGTATGGCTCACGAGCCTTTTATTACGTGTGATTTCATGCGCCGTTTTCTCCTCCCATCTGATATCATTGTCTCGATTAGCGCGCCGCTACGGATCGAGTCAGTTTTCTGTTTCGGGCGTGAAAAGAGATAAGGGCTAATGCGGTCTGTGTTTAAAAGATCTCGCAATCTTCGCCGGCGTAGTGCCTCGTGCCGGATTAATTTAAATGGAAAGGCTCGTGCGGGTCAAGATGGAGGTCGTAACTCACTTTCGGTATCCGATCGTTTAGCGTCGCTTTTTGTCCGAAAAAAATGCGTCGGTTGCGGTCGCGAGGGATGAAAACAAGCGCGTCCTGCCGTGGTGGGGCGTTTTTTTTTTTCTTTCTCGTAAACCTTTGCGAGAAATCTTATATTTTCTTGGCTAAACGTTTTGCTTCCTTGTTTGTGATGGATGTCTGCATATTTTTTTCAGAGCGTTTTCTAAGAAACCCGAATACTTGATCGCTTTGTTTGCCCTTCCGTCTCTCCAACTTCGATTCGTTACCGTTTACGCATTTTCCGAGCGTTTTATCGTGATTTATGTATTTTTTGAATTTTTTCCCGCCGGTTGGAATTTTTGCGGATTGTTGCCATTTTCTGTTATATTCATATTATTGCGTGACTCAAAAATTACTTAATCTATGAAAATTTTTAGTTTTCACCGCTTCTTTGACAATACTTACTCGGTTCAAAAAGTTTATAACGATTTTGAAAGAAATTTACTTCGACTTACGACACTTTGCACTTACGACGCTTTTCAATTGCCACCATCCCCTGAACTTGAGACGCTTGCTTCGCAGTTACGACACCTTAGCGACATGACGCTACCGCTCGCATCGGCTTCCACCACTTGGCGTCGCTGTTTATTTTAGTTACAAATGTGTTATTTACGACAGTTAGGTCCGTATATGACGATTGCAGTGCAGTACATGCATCGATAAGTGAAAAAAATGCATTGCTTCGAGTTGCGACGATTTTCGAGTTACGACAGTGGTCTGGAACCTAACCTGTTGTAAGTACGGGGTATGCCTGTATAAGAAAACAATCAAATTATAGTGGAAGAAGGATATATTTCTTTAGATTATATCATGATATTTATTTCGCGGTGTTTTTCTTGTTATTAGGAAAAGTTTCTATTACATAGAGTGAATATGTTTTAATTTTTTCAGCCGTGATGGGTTTTTTGTGTTTTTTTTTTTAAATCCGCTGATGTAATCGTTTTGTCTGTCCTTCCGTCACACCTCTGTGCCCGACGAACTACTTCTAAACCTTTCAAGTTAGGGCAACCAAACTTTCAGGAATTGTTCATGTTGGTAAGTTCACCCCGCGGTTGATATTTGTAGACTTTAGGGGCAGCGTAAGTGGTGTAGTGTGGGTACAATGAGTGATAAAACATTAAATTATTGAACTTCGTCTACACTGTTCAAGTTAAGAGCAACCAAAATTTCAGGATAGCTTCGGCAGATGACAGTCAGGAACCCTATTGATTTTTGTGTAATTTACGTAAGTTTGTTTAGCATTCATAAGCCATTAGTTTTAAGATATAAAAAAAGTTACATTTTGTCAAATTATTAGTTTTGCCTTTATTTTTCATTAAAACAAGATGAACCAAACGGACCTTTTGATGCCTACTTTCCATTTAATCATTTATTTAATACTTATATTGGCTTTAATAGCTTTAAAATCACCGCAGACGAGTTGTTCTTTGTGTTCCCAAATTTCATAGTTTAATGTTATGAAATATTACAAATACGTTCGAACGGAAAACTAAATGGATCATGCATATTTGTGTGGCAAAAATAACGCGTGTGTGTACTAGACTATACCGCATTCGAGTCCAACAATAGTCGTTGCGATGGCAACACTCTCGTAATCAGTGATAAAAACTTCAGAAACGCCGGTATTTATGCGAAATTCGAAGAAATACGATCGATAAGCATTATTCTACGATAAAAATTTCATTCTAGAAAGTAGGCTAAAAACGCCCTTAATATCCTCTTTCCTTGCTTGTTTAGTATTTTAGCTTCTTTTTGTTTTTTTTTTGCATAGTTTGCGTTTTCCTAGGCTAATTTCTATAACTGAAATAATTCTCTTGCGAAAATATTGACCTTGTTTGATATCGAAAATTATCATTTCGTAAGCCGAGAGGAAAAATCTTGGTTGAAAGTGGCGCTGCTACCGGTGTGCCCTCCGATATAACTTTTTGCGTTCTTTTTTTTAGCGCGGATTAAAAATTTTTTATTAAAAAACTTTTTAATTTCCTTTCGTATTTTATCCTGAAGATTATTCGGCGACTACAAATTATTACTAATATTATCCTTGTACTTGTGAAAATTTAAAATTATTAGCGGATACCAAAGAAGTGAGGACTAATTAAAATTTTCACGGCTGACGTTCAACTAAAACGTGTTCTTTATTCGATTTAAATTGGATTTGAAAATGCCTAAAGGTTTTTACGAAAATAGTGAATAAAACCCCGCCATTATCGGCTTTTTATTGCTCGCTTTACGTTTTAACATTTGACGGTTGTAGTCGATTAAGTATAGAAAGTCTCGTGGAAACAATGATACCGTTTTGACATTTTAGAAGGAGAAAAATTCTGTACTCTACCGGGAATCGAATCCGGGTCTCCCCACTTGCCGGGAAGGTGCTTTAACCAACTAAGCTATCAAGCCAGCCTGATTCTCCTTTTTACTTTCTCATATACGTATATTGAGACAGTATTGTTATCGTGAAAAAATTCGACTTCGAGATTTTGATGGAAATACACGTTTTAGGTGTCCCCGAGTCCAAAATAGTGGTTTTCGCCATGCCGTCTGTCTGTCGGTCTGTTCGCCGATCTAGGGCCCAAACGCGTACATAAAATCGAGTGATATCTCGTATTTGTGCAATATATCATATTTTGCAGACCGTTTTTCATAAAAATGATATTTCACAAAAATAAAGGGTAGTTTATTCTTGGCGATTTTTTGAAAAATTTGATTTACTCAAAAATGGCTCCAGAGAATTTGATTAAAATCATACCAATTGTAGAGCCCGATGTCACAAATAATACTATGTAAGCCATATATCTCTTGAACACTATATGCCGTCCAGTGACATTACAATGTACGCTAAGCTACCTTACCTAAGCCTTATGACGTCACGCCGCCGCGTTCCATTGAAACTCTTACTACAGCCTTACGGTTAAACCAAATCGAATGATATATCATATTTATGGATAATATCATTTATAAAAGACATTCTGATGAGTTAAACGATATTGCGCAACAATTGAGGTTACTTTATTCTTGGATATTTTTAAACAAAATTCGATTTACTCAGAAATGGCTCTAAGGATTTCGTTTAAAATGCATCCAAACGTACAGCCAGATGTCACAAATAATACTAAGTCAAATTCTCCAAAAAAAGTTACTATATATCGTTCAGTGGCATTATATCTGCACAAGACGCTCAGCGCACGCATCAGAGGGGAGAGTTAATTCCGGTGCAAAAAGTGTAGTGAGGTCAAACTTATGTACGTATAAAAGAAAGTTTGTGCAATGTATATTGCGCCGCTTATTCGAATTGGACACCGTTGATGCGTTGAAGCGATCTTCCCCATTTATGCGCGCATGCCTGTAGTTGAATGAATAACGGAAGTCTTAAGCATGTTTTAATAAGGAATTTCAGATTATTTGAGAAGATGAGGATGAATTATTAAATTAGAGTGGAGGAAAAACCGTTTTGGGGAAGCGCATTTACTGAAGCGATTTATCACACACTGCTTCTAACCAATTATGGTGTTTATTAAATTATGTTTCAGCCACATTTCCTGCATGTTTCATGGAAAGTAATTTCAAGCTGTTTTAGGTTTAAGTTTAGTTTAGTTTTTTTGCAAGATTTGCTCATTTCGTCTCTTTGCCTGACATTTCACCTTTCTTGTTCCGCCCTGGTTAATTACATTTTTAGATTTTTTTGAGAAGTATTTTTTGTAATAAAAATTCTCGGAAAGTCGTTAATTCCTTATACTATATTGGAATTTTTGGATAGCTCGTATTTTTCCCGGTGGCTGCACTGATTCCTGGAAAATTCAATTAATTTGAAATTATATTTTGTTGAAACCTAATTGAAAAATCATCTCTCTCCCATGGATAGAATTGTCTGGGCTTTGTGTTGTCATAATATCTCCGGGCAGTGGGATTAGGAAAATTAATTTAAAATTTCATATTCAAAAACTATATCAGAGAAATCTCATGACGGGCTGCCCAAGTATGGCTGTATGAATAAATAATTCGATTAAATTTAAATTTGGCAACTTCAACTCTGCGCGTTAGCTTGGAATTCCCGCATTTGTGCTGCCAGTAACAGTTACAGACAGCGTTTTGAAAGGTTATTAGTGTATTACATTATAAACTTGATTACAGGGTGAGCATAAGAAAAAATTTCCATTTGAATTTTTACTTTCTCCATAAGCAACAAGTAGTGTTGCCACATCTTCGGGTTTGAACTGGAGTCTCTGGGTTATAGTAAATTCAAAGGTGGTATCTCTACCCATAAACATACAAAGTTTTTTCTTTCCCTATTCTTGTATGGCTATTGCAGAGAAATAGTTTGTCAATTTGATTTTAGCCTTAGGCGAGATCGATAACTCTTCTTTGAATCTATTAATGCTGGTCGTGTTAAAAGTTTTCAAGGATGGTGAAGCCCAGTGGCGTAACTTGAGGGTCCAGACCCACGTAGTGCGTGGGGGCCCCATGCTTTAAGGAGGCCCAGAAAAAAAATGCTTAAAAGAGTCTCACCAAATTGAATGAAGAGTCTCACTAAATTGAATGAATAAGAAGTCGAAGAATAGCCACAAACATTTTTATGAAATTTATTGACAAAACCTTTGTGAGGAACTTCTCTCGCTATGAAAAAACACTTCTGAAAGATTAGATTGAAAGCTATAGGGACGCTAAGGAAGTTGGATTTAATAATGATTAAATACTGACTGGCATCAATCTGTAGCAATGTACATGCAACTTTGACGATATATTTGACATTTCCAGTAACTGGTCACCAAATGAAATACATTTTTCAAAATTAAAGTTAATAAAAAGCTACCTAAGCACTCATACGGCCGGAAGTAGATTAAAGTATTTATCACTCAGGACTTTCTCCATACCTGTAATGTTTCTAAAAATTCCAAATAGGTTAAATGATAATAAATATTTTAAGGAACTGCGAGAAAAATTTAAATACTTGACAAAGAACAGAAATAAACTAAAACCGTAGTCTTCTGATGTTGGATATAGCCCCGAAGCTTCAACAATTAAGAAAATAAAGTGTTTACAATAGTCGCCGGTAGGTAGTGTGGTTGTGGCAGCTAAAAAATTTATTTTTAAAAATGTCTTCAAAAATGCATTATATTGGAAAAAATTTCGAACAAAGGTTGTAGAAAATTAAATTTCGTACTACTTTTATTCCAGTGCTGTTTTACAATCATCAAATATGAAATAATTGGAATATCTTCTTAACAATGCGCTCTACGAAAAAATGTTTCAAACAAAAGTTATAGAGAATAATATTATTTATGAAGTTTATAATAAACAACATTTACATTTATAAAGATTTAAAAGAGTTATTTGCCAAAAACCAAAACATGACTAGAGTAAACATACACTTCCGGTTGAACGATTGTTGCCAAAACCTAATCAGTTCGTCATTATGTAGTACTCTTTCTAAATATAAAATTTGGTATTGATACGAGTGTAAGTTTTTGAGTTAGAGCGCCACATAATCCTATCACATACAGACCGACAGACAGACATCATCGAGAAAATAGTCAAAACATGTTCCGAGGACCTTAAAACATTTATTTCCTTTGAAATCTCGAATTCGATTTTTTTCATGAAAATGGAGAAAATAATTTATAACGATTTTTTGCACAGGCGAGGACCTCAAAAAATTTTACTTGCATGGGACCGCCAAAATCGTAATTACGCCTCTGGCGAAACTCCTTTGTTATTTACCTTTTGTCAAGTCTTTCTTTCGAGGGAAGGACACGAACAGAAATCTTTTTATCTTAAATGTCTCGAGCATGACTTTTTTCTCGGAAATTTATCCGTTTTCACTCGTTAGAATTTCCCGGGCAGATCATGGAACCCCACGGCCTAACGCTTGTTTTTATTTCAACGTCGAATCGCACGAGGATAGTCTGCCAGACGGCTGAAGGAAATCTATGCGGTGCGGCCTTTTCAATTTATGCGCATAAATTCTCCCTTCCGCCGCTTTGTGCATTATTGTAATGTCCGACTTGCATCGCTTGGATTCGCCAAGTTTCAGACGCGAGTACCTCTCCGTTTATGGTTACGGGTTAGAGATCTTAATAGTCTTATAATAGTTTTTGCGTCAAGTTTCCTGTTATTGACCCGAATTTTGCTCGGGTGAGAAACGCGAAGGACGGCGCGCGAGCAACCCGGATGTTGTAGTTTTTTGCGAAGAATGTTTCGTGGAAGCAACCAGCGCTTTCGATGAACGACTCTTTCGGAGTGCGCTTGACATTTCTCATGAAAATTGTTCGCGTCGAAGGACTGGTAAATCGTCGTGGGAAAAAATATTTCGTATTTCAACGCATACTTTTGGCATGTTTTCTCAGATAAAACCTGTTTTTAGAGCGTTTTATTTTATAAACTCGCTTATGTTGTCGCTCTTTCTGTCCATCAGTCTGTACAATCGATTAAATTGAAATAGCAAGTAAACGGTAAGACTGAAATTTGCAGGGTTTGTGTGTTCTACGGGTGGGCACAAAGTCTCTTTCCACAAATCCCTTTCAGATTTAAAATACTAAAAGCAATGTCGCAATCTCTTTCTGACATTATATTTTGCATGTATTTTTTTAAAGAAACGAATTTAATACATGTTTCTGTTCAATGTAAATGCGGGTGAATCGGGTCAAAATTTATAAAATCGACGAGAACAACATTCGCAAAGGTTAATTTTTAAAAGCAACTGTATGATATGAAAAGGTATTTCTTGCTCTTAATCTTATACATCTCGAATTCTTCGAAAATCCTTTTATATTCGGAGGATTACGGTATTTGGTAAGCAAAGTTAATGGTCCTATTCACCCGTCGTAAGAGGGTGAATCGGGTCAGGTGAAGGGTGAAAAAAGTTAACCAGAATATTAGCCGACAGTGAAGGCAAACAAGAAAAAATGTATCAATGCCCCACTGAGCAATCATTTAAGAAGGTTACAATGTGTCAAAATACATTGTACAATGCAATACATGTAACTTTTGTGGGAGTCGGTAACAAGTCATGAATTGAAGTGGACGGGACCGTCATCGCCAGAAGTGAGATCGGCTTCAGGATTTTTCGTAGGGCTCTTAGTTGCCGTTGACGCTTGATATGATAGTGAGGGTAAGAATTCGTGATCTTCAATAATATTTGAATTCAGGAGGAAGATTTCGGTCGATGAAAATCCACTCTCGGCGATAGCTTTGGACCATACTGCTTTAAAAATTGCGCCAAAATTTAGTTTCGTTATCTTCCGTCGAACAAAATTGTTGCTGGATTCATTGTAATAAGCCTTTAACGGCTTGAAGAACGACAGGTCCAACGGTTGTAGTCTATGAGTGATGTGACTGGGATGGCAAACAAGGTGGATGGACTATTGCTCACAAAATTGTAGAACCTGAAGACGTTTGTAGAAAGATTGGCCAAAGAGGATCAATACTCCGTATATGATAGAGTAAAAATAAAAGAAATTACTTCCCTTGCTTATTTTAAGTTCAAACCGTTTCCATAGCAACAATCCGATAAAATGCGTTTTAAAATGCAAAAATGCTACGTTATAGTATAAATTCAAGAAAATACGATCAATTACCAAATTTCTGTGATAATAATTAGAATCTACATTCTTTTCTTTTCCCCTTAGAACAGTACAAACCTCGTTCCGATATCACAATTTTAAGATATTTTAAAGTATTAAAGAAAACATCCCTGCACGATGGATTTGTGACTTCCTATGTAAAACAAGGAAAAACGTTCCTGGAATCGAACCCGGGACTTCAATCGTGGCCAAATAAAATATAGCCCGGAGGTGGGCCCTGGCAGCAGAGCTTCATACCAAGTTTCATGAAAATCGGTCCATTGATGCAAAAGTTGTTAGTGGGGGACACACACGCAGACACGTCCATTTCATAAGGCTATGTTTCATGTGGAAACCAACATAAAAAGGGCCATCCAGGCGCTCTCCCATTTCTCCAACAAAGGTATGGCATTATACAGGGTGGGCACGAAGTCCCTTTCCACAAAAATTACAGCATATTTATATGTTGCCCTGAATTCTCTGCACATAGTTTGATTCGTTTCCATGTTATTTGAGACATTTCCTTCCACGTTGTAGGTTGAATAACATGAAAACAGTCTCTGATGGCTGTTTTTAGGTCTTTAATATTTGTTATTTTTTTTCCAATTTTCTCTATCATTGGCAAACTATGAATTACAAATAGTATTTATGGTTTGAGAATTCCTTGGAAGGACTAACACATACTGAAACGAGATGAAATGAAAAAACTTTGTCACTTCCACACAGTTTAATGAAAACAACCAACCGGCTTCGCTACGATCGTATCATCATCAGGTGACTAGCGAGGTCGGTCGTTTTCATTAAACTGTGCGGAAGTGACAAAGTTTTTTCATTTCATCTCGATGACTAAATTCCGCAAGGTTGAGCCTGTTTTTATTGCTGATACATACTGAGACATTTCCTGTCAATATAGTAAGTGATCAATTCGGGACGTCAACTTTGGGAAACCAGCCTGTATTAGTACTGTTTTGGACTTCTTGTTAATCATGTAGTATGTTCTTATCATAAGCTAATAGTCATTAGGTAAGAAACCTAACATACGTAAGAGTATGAATATACCTGCTTTTTAATTTAATTATTGAATCAATTACCTACTTCATGTCATATAATTATATCACTAAGTTTATGAAGGATTTTAAGTTCACGTTTCTAAATAAAACTAAATAAATGAGACGCGCTTTTTCATATTGCGTCAGTAAATGAAGCTCCCATTTTTACTTTCTCCATACGTAGTATAGGGGAAAGTATTGCTTTCATGAAAAAATCGATTTCGAGGTTTCATCGGAAATACACGTTTTGAGGTCCCCTGAACACGTTTTGGCCATTTTTTCGATGATGTGTGTGAGATAGCTTTTTTATGGGTGCTCTAACTCAAAACCTATTAATCAGGTCATCGCGAAGTTTTATATTTAACATTTTTATGACAGTCACAAAAACTGATTACTTTTTGGTAAAAATCGGTCATCCGGAAGTGGGTGTTTACTCTTGTCACTTATTCGTTATTTTGAAATATTTGCTTTAATATTTGATAAATTTATATTTAAAAACATACTGGGATAAAAGCTGCAGGAAATTTAATTTTCTACAACCTTTGTTTGAAACATTTTCCCATACAATGCATTGTTTAAGAGATATTTTAAAAACTAATTTTTTAGCCGCCACCACCTACCGGCGATTATTGTTAGCAACTGAGAAGGCTATGGTATGAATCTATTTCTGTTCTTTGTGAAGTATTTAAATTTTTCTTTCCCTAAAATATTCATTATCATTTAACCTATTAGGAATTTTTAGAAATATTACAGGTATAGAGAAAGTCATGTGGTGACCACATCAGATTTTTTATTTATTGCTAGTTTTTCGGTCTATCTGCCAACCCATTTTCAACTGTTTTATTATTTAATTAATTTTCGAAAATTCTCTGCGTGGCCTGTTTTCGACCAACTTTTTGCATTTTGTATGTTTTCCCCTAGAGGCGCGAGTTGTTAAAATTTTCTGAACGTTCTTTTAGAGGACTAGAGTCTACAATGAATTGAAGGCGTTGGAAGCCATAGCAGTTTCATGGAAAGTTTAATACCCCTCCCCAACCTGATGTTAGGACATATTTTCGCTTTTTTGTTTCTCAAAAATTCCTTCCTGCGGTGTAAGCCTTGGAAGTTATTAATTTTCACCTGGAATTTACCGTATGGTCGACAGAAAACGAACATCCAACTCATGCTTTAGCGAGGATGATTCGACTTGCTAAACAAGCGCCAAACTTTCTAAATTTTGGCTACTATATTCGAAAATATTTAACATCCGCTGCAGTTGTACATCATTTCCAATACCTTCCATAAGTACATGATCCTTGTTGAGAGTAATATTGTATTTAATATTCTAATTGTAGATGAGTCCTTTATCTCTAAGACTAGCGTAATTGCCCGTCAAATATGACGGGTATGCGTGAATTAAGTTTTAAGTTCAAATTGAAATAAAAATGAATGAAACCAACTTTTATAGTCACTATAAAGTAAACAATAAATATAAAATTCAAATAATTTAGTATTCCAGGAGATAAAAATAGTTTTGGGCGAGTATAAATTGTATGACAAAGAAGTACATTACGCTATACCATTCTTATACGCCCATAATTATTTTTAATTTATGGAACATTTAATTTTGTCTCTCTCTCTCTCGTCCTCTCTATCTCTCTCCTTTCTTTCTTCTTGTCTCTCCTCTCTCGTATTAAAGCATTAAAAGCACGCATTCCTTACGTATCGAGTATAAGGATTAAGGCGACAATACAATCTCGAGGTTTAACAATGACACGGTCGGCAAGGCAATATATAGTTAAAAACCTAAAAGTTTTTAAATAATTTTGATTTAATCGTAGAACTTGAGCGATTTCGAATCGTAGGCGAAGTGTGACGATAAGAATAGGAACCGTTATTTATTTTTCTTTAAAACGGTCCAGGTCCGAAGATCGTAGGTCAATTTTTTCTGATTTTAATTTGCAAAAGAGTAAAAGCCTGCAAGTCGAAAAATCGATTTTTACGTGTTATCTTATGGGAAATGTCACATGCCCCTCCCACCAAAATTTTGGCCCCTAGGTGCATATCCTCATGATTCCATTAGTTTGTTTACCAAGTTTTAAGTTTCTTGAGTTTCGAGATATGCTCTCCACACACACACATTGTCTTTTATAAATATCTAGAGATAGACTATAGATTTGTTGAGCAACTAACTTTGCAACTCTCATTCCCCTTATCAATTATTACCGCTCAGGAACATATTTTTTCGAGTATCAGAAGTTTTGTAAATTAGTTATAGATGATATGACGTTGTATATTGTATACAATTATTGATTTTATAGTATCATTGATTATATTAAATTATTTGAAAATCGGACTTCATTAATGTTTGGATATCTCACAACTTTTTTGTTACAATTTTTTGCTCATATTCGTTTTTCCCTAATCCAGTGTCATGGCATTTATCGCCACTCGATTGGTGCTGCTTAGGCTAAAAATGTTAAATTTTTCATACTCTACGAATAATTTAAATTATTGAAATTGATTGTTGTCAAAATATTGGAAATTAATTTATCAAATGGAAGTTCACCTTGCGAAAACAGCGAAAGCATGACATGATATATATTTTCTTATGTTCTGTTTTTCTACTAGTTTATGTTCATTTAACATTTTGTTTTTTTAAATATATTTTCTCAAGTTTATTTACTGATAAATATTTCTCGGATTATTATTAGTTCTCCGTATTTTGGCACTCCCATGTTTTTCCTTTGGGTGTTCTGCTTCTTGGAACATTCAGGAGGTTGAAGTGATGCATTCCTCGAAAATTCTAATAGCAGAGAGATAGCAGGAATGATAGGTCTATTTTTCCTCTTAAAATTTAATGAAAGGCTTTCTCGTTCTTTACGATAGGAGAGGAGAATATAAATTTGGTTTCTTTTAGGTATTTCTTAAAAATTAGTTTATCAATGCAAATGTATTGGAAAATCATTGGTTTGTCCGAATTAGAATTTTATCGGTAGTTAGAAAATAAGACCATTACGATTCTCTTCATTGGCAAGGTAACAACTTGTTTTCCATCAAAAAACCAACTTCCTGAAGAACCTTTTTAACGAGTGTGACATATTCAGAAGGAAGGTCGGCAATTGTTCGTTGGATAAGGTACAGCAGTTTTAAATACACATTAACGTTATGGCTGAAAACTTGCCTGGAATAAAAAGAACTACCTGTTTGTTTATCTGGAAAATAAAGTTCAACGCTCAATTAAATAGCCTCATTGTGTCTCGAGGAATTCACTTGTTTCCTTTTATTACTTTCTCCATATACGAAGTATAGAGAAAGTATTGTTTTCATGAAAAAAATCAAATTCGAGATTTCAACGGAAATACATGTTTTAAGGTCCCCTGAACACGTTTGAACTATTTTCTCGATGATGTCTATCTGTCTGTATGTGATAGATTTTTTGTGGGCGCTCTAACTCAAAAAGTATTAATCAGTTCAACGCAAAATTTTATATTTAACATTTTTATAAAAGTTAGAAGATCTGATTAGTTTTTGGTAAAAATCGGTCGAACGGAAGTGGGTGTTTACTCTTGCCACATCTGTTATTTTGAAATATTTACTTTAATGTTTAATAAATGTAAAAATGTATTGGAGTAAAAGATGTAGGAAATTTTATTTTCTACAACCTTTGTTTGAAATATTTTTCCGTGTAATGCATTGTTTAAGAGATATCTTATATTTTTAGCTGCCACCACCACGCCACCTACCGAAGACTATTGTTAGCAATTGACGCTTAGTTACGTCTTAGTAACGCTCCTTTTTCTTTTCTTAATTGTCAACCGGAAGTAAATATTGACAACGAGCCCAGAGCTAACAACATGTAATTTGCCATATAAATATGGAGAAAGTCTTGTGTTGCCCACATCAATTTATATTTATTTATATCGTCTTAATTTTGTAGTTGCAGTTTAGATTCTATTATGCTAAAGGCCTTATCGAAGCAGGTTTAATTTTTTACCTCTTTTCTTTTCGAAAAATGTAGATTTTTTCCTGTTTAAGAAACAATTACTCGAACCTTTCTAACCTGAGCGCCAAGTCAAGATCGACCTTCAGGGAATTAGCCGCGATTTTTTAAAAAATCGGAATGGACGTTCTTCTCGCTATGCAAGACCGAAAGGAAATCTGGCCTTCTCTCCCGGCGGTTCTTGTATTTCCTTCGCACGTGATTATTTAGGGGGTCAACCTCTATCAGGGACTTCCTCCCTCCGTAATCATCTTTCACGCTCGGCCGCCGGTCGAAGGGAAAATTCCTTCCAGTCACTTCCCTTCATTTCAGTCAGTCTTATTCTCGGAATTCTCGGATTCCTGGCGGCTTAGTGAGGCGGAGAAATATTTGAACGCGCGCAATTCTCGTATTCTCCCAAATCCATTTCTCCGGCATTATTTATTAAAGAGAGTGGCGTGGAAAGCTATGAAAACCAATTCGTCGGATTTTTGAGAGCGAGTGTCGCGGAAAACGAAGAGGAAGGAAATCGGCGAATGTTATCGGTATCCGGGATTATCTCCGCTTCGTAGAGGTGCGTCTGGACGAATGGTGTTTAATAATTTTGCGATTCGCTGGATAGTTGCGTCTTTTGCCTTATAAAATTCAACGAGAATCGTCCGAAGTTGGAGGAAGGTGTTGATTTTTCTGGCAGTTTCGCGTTGAAAAAGAAGCGTAATTTCTTTAGATAATGTTATGTAACTTCTCCAGGATTTCTATTATAAGTGGATGTAAAGGTTCACATTTTCAACGCTCGTGTCTTATGCGGAAACGTTTTCGAGATTTGTTTGTGAATGTTGAATTCTAGAAATGCGCGTTTAAAAAAGACGAAAAATTGCCCATGTAGTGTGTATTTTGATCGTAAAAGTTTTTAAAAATTATTATACTTTTTAGGCATGAAAAGTGCGTAAGCTACAAGTATAATTTTTGAGCAAAAGTTAAAGGAAACGCCGAGATTTAATATGCTCGGAAAGTAATATTTTCGTAATTGGAACTTTACCACGATTAAAGATTTTGTATTGTATTGCTCTCCAAAGTTTGATTCGTCTAATTCTTTCAATAATAATAATCTTAATTTCACGAAAATTGAATCGAATCCAAATAGGTATAGTTTTTGAGCAAAAGTTAAAAAAACGCCAAGATTTAATATGCTCGGAAACTAATACATATTTTCGTGAATTACCATAATTAAGACTTTTGTATTGTATTGCTTTCCAAATTCACGAAAAGTATTCTCTTGTGTTAAAGTGTTTAAAACTAACGTCCGTTAGCGAGCTAAAATTTAGTTGTTGTAATAGTGATTTGATCTCGAAATCGTTTCCCCAGCCGATGTCGTTATAGTGTACTGCAAATAAAATGAGGTTTGATATCAACGGTTGCGCGCGTCTCTAAGGTCGTTTGTTTAGACAATAGCCCGTAAATTTCGCATCGGATATCCCGAAGTAAGGCGTTATGAAATTCGTCACTCCCTCTAAACAATTGCTTTGCTATTTTACACCCACGTCAGTGATTTTTTTCTTCGAATAGTTAGCAACCGCAGTTCTCCTTCGTGCGATCCCGTGACTAATATAGGTGGTGCCGGTTACAAGCAGCGTCAAGCTTCCACAAGCAACGGTTGAGCCGTTTTCTTACTTCTTCGTTTTGAACGAATTGCCCAATATGCATTGAAAGACTTATAATCGTTAAATCGTTTATTTATCAGTTGGTCATAGGTAAAACTATAGAGCGTTACAGACCAACTAACCAAGAAAAACTTAAAATTGCAAATAATTTATTTATCAGTAGGTCATAGGTAAAACTTTAGGGCGTTGCAGACCAACTAACCAACCAAGAAAGGCTTATAATTGCTAAATAATTTATTTGACAGTAGGTCATTGATAAAACTCAAGGACCTTTAACAACAGCCTCGGAATTAGTAGCTATGACCTTTCCAACTCTTGGTAGAATTTGACCGTAGGAGTAGGACAAATAAAAACGCTTCTCACTCGTGAAAAAAAATCTCCCCGGCGGGGAATCGAACCCCGGTCTCCCGCGTGACAGGCGGGGATACTTACCACTATACTACCGAGGACCGTGGTTAGAGAAGAATTTATTCCTGCTGTTATTTTACATTGTTATCACTCTCCGTAGCGTCGAATTAGACATTCCAATTTAATAACAGTTGCTTTGTTCTTTTCTAAAATCTTGTAGCTCCATCTTCGTTTCATTGACGCAGTGTTGATGAATGTTACGAGTTTGCATAAGCAACAATGTTTTTGTTCAAAATTTTCCGTTAAACAATTAAGTTCCTACGTCGTATTTAGTGAATGCCCTTGAATTCGTATTTCTTTATTAGAAAAGTTTGGGCACCACTGGTATAGGAAGTACCTCTCGTAATTCTCTGAAATTGAAACGTTTTGAAGTTTCTTTCAAGTAGAACAAAAGACAATATGGCATACACTAGAATTTTTTCTACATATCAGAAGAATCATTGGAACTATACAAGTCTTTTCCGCTTCAACGTATTTTTTAATAAGGTTGCATTGATGAGTGAAATGCTTCAATATTGTCTATAATAGTGTGAGCATGCGCGTATCCCTATATTGAGTAGTACTGGAGTTGTCGCCAAGATAAAGGTTTTCCCTTATAAGGGCGTATTGCTTCCATTTTTAAGGCGAATTTCTACGGGATGTAGTTTTCCTCTGCACGGCTTTAATCAGAAAGTTTCTCTGAAATCTTCCTCACGTTGCTAAATTTGTTGAACGCTTGCGAAAGTGGCCGCTCGGTATTTTTCTCCCTTGTCATTTTCAAGTTCACCTTGGCAATACGTATAATTCATTCGGTTACAGGAATTAACCGGTGAGTCGGGCGGCTGCCTCGAGCGCCAAACATTCGGGAGCGACCTCACTTTTGCCTATCCAGCGGAGATTATTTGATGACACATGAATGTCGACTGCCATTCGCTGAAGGGTTGAATATGTCCATTGCATTTCTTTGATTTTTCTACGCCATCGTTTCACCAAGTGAAGAAAATACGCGCGTTGAAACAGTGCCGGTCAAGTACTTTCGGGGGCCCGGATGCAAGAAATTTTTTAGGGTCCCCCTATGTAAAAAAATACCTGCCATTTTGTACACATCAATGTTACAGCTTAGAGAGAACATGTACTTATAATTATAAAGTAACTATAATGATAATTTAATAAAAAATGCAAAAATTTGTTTAAAGATGTAAATATATTATTTATACTCAGCATTTTGGGGCCCCTAAAATTCGGGGGGCCCGGATGGCTTGCATCCGCTGCACCCCCCACTTGGCCGGCCCTGGTTGAAAATGTTATCGTGAAAACTTCCCGAAGTACAAGTGAATTCTTGCTCGAGACGCAAAAATACCTCGGGCTGCTCCTCCATATAAGTAGCCATCACTTATGTGGTATTTCGCGTCATCTCGCAACTTGCCAATGCATACGTTACTGTTTGGTCGTTCATTTATCATCTCCATATCAGGCTTCTGCGTTTTTTTAAAAATGCCTCTCGACGCTACGGTACAATTTTGTAGTTGCCGGTTATAATTTATGCAATAACGCACGAATGATTATTAATAAATCGATTAGCGAGGCTTAATAAATAATATTAGCAACGCCTAATATTAGCGATCGGTTAATCGCTACCCATGACGGTTTCTTTGTAATTGAAATGTAGCGTGGTGCATCCATTCATTTTTTTATATGATTTATACCATTCTTTTAAAAATGATAATAATAAATAATTCTGTTGAGGGCATTAAAGCGATGTTTATTTATGAATCAACCGGTGCTCACATCATTGAATTTTGTCGCGTTTGCCGAATTTCTCCGCAAAACTGCGATGAACGTAATGTCCGGGATGCAATTCTCTTTTGTACTAAGCTCTGCGCGTGTATTCAGTTCGTGACAAAAGGCCGTTCTATTCTGGAATTAACTCAAATTCGAATTAACGAGCTTATGGATCGTGTCAAATTATGTATTTAACTCTCTTGGCCGTAAAACGGTCGAACCTTTTTATTGCCATGGCCAGGATAACAGTCCAATCGTCGTTGGCACCACTTAAAATTTAGGAGCGATTTTTTTGCCGCGGCCCCTTGGTCTGTGCTTTGTCGATTGACGTCCTCCCAATTATTTCAATCTCCGCCCAACGCTGATGTCTTCCAAACCTATTGAGTCTTCCGGCGCCGAGCCCTAGACACGCCATCTTAGATCGCATCCTAAACATCCGGTGGTATTTAATCATTACGGTCTGTCGCACTCAGTCCTCTTCACACTCTGTGAGCACTTATGGATGCTTCATGCGTAATCATCGTCAACTCGAAACAGTAAACAGCCGTTGATCTAGAATGTTACGGGTTTAATGAATAACGCAAACGTCTATGCCCTTAAAAATGTTGTGGCTTGTATCCAACAGTTGCTAAGAGTAAATTCTGTCGCTATAAATCTTGTAAACAATTGGATGTGCCCTTAAAGTAGTGCAATCTGAAGGAATTTATTACTGTCTTGTTTTCCTGAGTTTTATGGCTGTAGAAGTTAAGCCTTCGTATCTATTATCCCTTGTAAGGGCTGTAACTTGAACTTGAAATATTTGAAGGTTAGCATCCTTCATCTCGTTTATCAAAGACGATTTTTTTATTCGGCGTTTTTAATCCTCTATTCCTTTATATTTGTACGTTATTGTTTTTAAAACGTTCTTTTTCTAAGATTTATTTTACTCTGTTCGAAATGGGAGCGGTTTATACCAGGAATTCCACGTGATTCGTGACGGATTGTCTTTCGAATCCTTGCATTTCATGCAGTCGCGTTCACTTTATTTTCCCGTCATAGCCTTATCGTCGCTGCAAAGTTTTTAAAAATATGAAACTCCTCCTAGGAAATCTCGGCGTGGATCCAGCTGTGTCCCGGAGCGGCTTGGAATGGGGTCAATTAAGGTTAATATAAAACGGGGAGGGAGAGACATGGCTTCCTGAATATTCAGGCTAATCTCCGAATGTTTTTATTTTTACACGCCTCCATATTTCTGTTGGCTTTGCTTTCTTTCGAAAAAAAATGTTCTGCGCATTTTTAAATGCCACGATTGAACAGTAACGATTGGTGCGCCTCGGGAAAAAAAAATCTTTTGAAATAAACAACGAAACTACATCCATAAAAGCAGAAACTCGCGCTGCGGTGACGCTTTTGGTTGTAAATTTCGGCTGTCACAAAATAATGAAAAGGTTTCGTTCCAGTCGTTGAGCGACGCAATCGATTTATTGCGAAATCCGCAGGTTGCTTCTTTTTTTTAAATTTACAACTGCAACCAGTATCGCTCGAAAGTTGTGAATCGCGGCGGATGCCCAACCACCAGCGTCATTAGTATTATAGAGAAAAGTCGATCAAATTAGTCTCGTAATTTTGCATGCATTCAAATGAGAGTAAGAAATTTGGACGGGGAAATTAACAGGGCTATGGAAAATTGGAATACTTTTATAAGTGTCAGAATTAGCGGGTTATACAAGTGAATCCTGGTAAATTTATTATCGTGACCAATGACATTTGAACTCGGGACGTTATTTCTGCAGTTGAAATGCGCATATGGATAACGAAACGGTTTTATTGGTACAGGAGTTATCCTATCATTCATTTATATCAAGTATGTAAAACTGGCCGCCCTATCTGTTCCTCACTACGACTCCTTGCTAATTTTTTAACTAAATCTTTCGGGATATTATATAAATACTTCATTCTTGTTGAAATGAGACAATACTTCTCTTATTTATTGAGGTACAATTGTGTTTTCTAAATTATTGCTTTTAATTTCAAAATAGGCGTTCAGTCATCTAGAATATAGTCTATTTTGTCATCTTTGGCCCTCATTGAACAACTGTGACCATAATGCGGCTCTGTAAGCTGCAATGCGGCCCTAATGTCTCTTCGATTTTGACATGCCTGATTTAAATGGACTCTGGTCTACTCATTTAAAGAGACTTCTCATTATTGCCGATAGATGGTGCGGTAGTCTCCTTTTAAAGAGCAGATATCTCGTCGCGGCTCCAAATCTTGTAGATTTGAAAATGGAAACTCTGCAACTTCTTGAACGAAGTAAATTTCTGAGGAAAGATTTTTTCGGCAGATCCCTGATGCCCGGAGCGACAACGTTATCTAGGGAACATATTTCGTCCGCGAATGTTTTCGCGCGACACGAAACCAACCTCGACCGGCTAAACAATCGAATCTCTTGTTCCGAATTTTTCAACATTCCCCGCTAAAAAAAACGGACGGGACAGTGCCTCGTCGCGTCCGCTTTTGAAATTTCACGCGCAACCCTCGCCCTTTTTTCTCTCTGCCGCTCCCCACTCCGACCATGCGATCGCACGCGCATGCGCACTGCCACTCCTCGGCTCGATTCGTTCATCCCGTGTTACGGCTTCGCGTGGTGAAGGTGGTGCTCGTCTCGCTCTCTATCTCTCTCTTCGATTCCTTCACGCACGCGGGGAGCAAAGGGGGCGTGTGTATGGCATCCGGAATATAATACAGTATATCACGACAGGGACGCCCTCGCGCGTCCTTTTCTTTTAGGCTATCGGCAAACGTGTCCCTTTAGCGTGCTACCGGAACCTCCGGGGCTATCGTGAGGCAGCGTCCCCGGAAGGGCGGTCACGTTTCGTAACGTGTCGAGAAGAACGCCCACGTAACGTCAGGCCGAGTCGTCCTCGGTGTCCCCGTCCCATTCCTTCTGGTGAAACGTGATTCCACAATCGGTTCCGATGGAAACTGAGGTGGCTGGAGGTGTGGTGGGAGCGTTGGAGACCGGGTGCGAGGCCCTGGAAGCCGGGAACGAAGAAGAGGAGGGGACCCAGCAACTGCCGTCGTCGGAGGGCGAGACGACGGGTGAAGAAGATTCGGTGGGATTGTTGACACCTCAACAGAGAAGGGTCAGTGAACGGCGGTCTTTTCTTTCAAGAATGGAAAAATAATAAAAGAATAGGACGTCGTTTTAAGTTTTGTTCTCGTCCGCGAATCTGGTGGATTATGCGCCTCGCGTGTTATCTGTTGCCATGCCGATTTATTTACGTGCGTGTTCGGTCGGTTTTGAGAGTTTCCCCCTCCCCCATTTTTAGTTTTCGGATAAGTGTAAGGATATTTTTCCTTTTCTTTTCATAGCTCGCGGGTAGTTTTTTTTTGCGTTTATAGTCAAACCCCAATTTAGCGCCCCCCCTATATAGCGCCACTCCGGAATACCGCCCATGAATCGTTGTGAGCAGAACTTCTATCTTACGATTACATAGTGCAAGGATATACGTCGATTTGCCGCCCTCCCCCGCATTAACACCAATGTCAGCGATGGACAAACGGTGGCGCTAAATCAGGGTTTGTCCGTATTGTGCTCCGTCATATCCCCGCGGTGTTTCGTGGTTTCCCTTAGAGAAAACAATGATGTTCTCTTTTGTTCAGGGTGGGTATTTATTTTTTGGCCGCCCTTCGGTTTATTTCGGGATTTCCTCGCGCGTGTTTAATATCCTTCTTTGGATTTTTTTTAATGTTTGTGTTCTTTGGACGTCTATAGCCGGCGCCTCTCATCTCTCCAGCGAGCGAGGGAGAGTGTGTTTTAGTGCCTCTCTCATCCGCTCCGATGTTGATATTTTCCTTTTCGCCTTTGTGTCGGATTCGGGTCAGAATCTGTTTCGGAATACGGATTCCGGTATCTGTTATGAAGTTTTGTTTGCTCTTACGATGCGGCCGCCAAAGGGGTGTGCTGCGCTTCGCAGCTTTGCCGTTCGCTCTCTTCGCTTCGATGTCCCGAGGGGAAAAGCCAACTTTTCACGATGCTCATTTGTTTCCAAGGGGTTTTGCGCTACTTGAGTTTTTTTCGAAGCGAAATAAAACAAAAATGGAAAAAACACGACAAAAAACTTCTTACAATGCCACAAATTTAATTTACAAAACTCACGACCCGGGTTTCGTTGCTTAGCATCATCATCAGGTCTATGAAGCAGCTGGTGAAGTTGATTTTGTCTAGATTTTCACGTAGTTCGATGTGAATCCGAGCTTAAGGCACTTACTTTTGAAATAAATATTCAGTGATGCAATGCGCGTTTTGACTGAAAATTTACAGTACTGTACTGGCTTTTAACATGAACTTGACCGTATGGGCCTTCACTTGATGGTATTCTATCTTGAAAAACTCAGCAACCCCGGGTCGTGAGTTTTGTAAATTAAATTTGTGGCATTGTAAAAGTTGTTTTTGTCGAGTTTTTCAAAATGGAATACCACCAAGTGAAGGCCCATACGGTCAAGTTGAAAAGAAAAACTATTCATCGCGAGATTGCATTGAGTTACCGAACATTTGGCGGCAGGCAGGGATAGAAACGGTTTTTTTTAATAACCAGGCGTGCGCTCGGGACGGTTTGCTCAAGGCTGTATCAAGAATCAGTAAATAACGTTGTTCGATCGAAGCGTTACAGATTTTATAAGATGCAATCTCGATTCTCAGAATGGCAACAGGGATGTGTTATCGCGTTAATAAACGTTCGTTTCGGCTATCGGAAACTTGATGAGTTCTCTTCCTGCATTTCCCTCCCCGGCGGCTGAACCTGTTTACCAAACATGTATACGCAAACTCATCGGGAGCTTTTTTATATCTCAAGAAAAAATTCTGCTTTTGTTTATCGGATTAGCAGCATCGTAGGGAGGGAGTATAGCTCCAGAGGAGAGACGTGAGAAAGACTTAAGAAAATCATGAAAATAATAATTATAATCCGAACGGGAGAAACGTTACATTTGCTACGCTGTGCAGAAAATCAAAACTCGAGAATATAAATTTTCCGAACATTTGTGACGAAATATCGACTCGTGACACGCCTGTTGGTTCTCCTAGGCTTCGCACCTCCCGTGCTGCAGATTTGTTACGTCTCCCACGTGATAATAATCCGTTAACCCGAAAATATCCCTCACGTTCGGACTTGATCGCAATATTTAACTTCTGTGGGACGCTCCTGTTGTTTGGAATAAAATTCACGTACTTCCCAGAATCCTCGCAATCGGTAACCTTAGAATCGGATAAGGGATGCGTATCTCTCATCCGATAAGATTGTATCCGCCGTTATCTGTCATCTGTAACCACTTCCTCCGATAAATCCGAAAGCGGATAGATGTTCGGCGGAGGCGTCGGAGCCGTTCCTCTTGTAAATTTTACGTTTCTTCCAGATTAGCCGGTCTCCCGCGCCGCGATGAGCGTTCATTCGCGCGAATACAAATCGCCATCATCACGCGAAACGATGACGCTATCCTCCGGAAAGCTTACGATGGCTCTCGGTTTCCTTAATCTTGGCGGAACTTAAAAAAAAAACAGACGAAAGAGTTCGTCCCGGGATGGTATTCGGAAAACTATTTATCGAGGAACAGAACGGTGAGGTGGTGTTTTAAAAGTTGGCGATTAATCCGTCTGTGGGCCGAAATACCCGGTTGCTGCGTCAGCCCCTTTCGCATCCAAGAATCGAAAAGTGGGTGTGTACACCCACTCGCACTCTCGCAGGAGGACCACTCGCTTTCGCATCGGCTGAATTCCATGTTGGGTCCGCGTGTCGGGGATGGGCGGTGGCCGCAACAATACGTCTGGGTTTTTTTGCGAGTTTCAGTAGGAGGTCATTGTTGCGTAGAGATTCCCAACGTGGTGCTCGCGGGCACTGGTGCGCTCTTCGGTAGCCTGACTATGCCCTTCTGCAATGCCAAAGATATCGTTTCTCATTATATGTAATTTTATTTTTTCGGCTTATTTCTTTCCAAACGCATTTAAGAACATTATTGATGACCAAGACGTCAATTTTATTTATCATCATTCGTTTTTTTTTTCAAAAGTGCTCGCTTGATATTCGAGGGCACAAAATGGTGCTAACTTGATATTCTAGAGTACAACTTGGCGCCAGCCACATTGAAAAGGTTGTGAACCCCTGTATAGGGAATCGCGTAAACTTTTTGAAAAAGCTGGCAAAACCTGGTGGTTTTACCGGATGATTGTAAGCGTTGGTGATGGAATTGTTTGTGTATATATTTATATGCGTATAATGTATGTAGGAAGTATGTACTAAGAAGAATAAGGGAGAAGCCAATGATTATACAGACTAGAAGAAAGAGGAAGGTGAACTGGATTAGGTATTACCTTAGGAGAGAGAGCATGATTGAAGACGTTAGAAGGAAAGCTGGTAGGAAAAAAGAAACAGGAAAAGGTTTCAACTAATAAACGGACAGACTCCTTATATGGCGATGAATGTATTTATAGTTATAAGGTGTATAATTTGTTTATTAAAGTATCTCAAAAGTTGGTAAACAGTTTTATTTCTTCTAGGAAACTACAGTCGGACATTTGTCGCTCGATATTCATCTAATTCTTCTTAGGCATTTTTCCCCATCAGTATCCTCAGATCTTGAAAAATCTATATTGCGAATTTCATTAATTGCGAAATTTATTGTAACCCTTTAAAGTTGGCGTTTTAGAGGCTCGGTTGCTATTGCCTAAATTTTCATTGTATCGTACGGATTGTTTCTCTATTAAACGTACGACATATCGGTAATATGTTGTTTTATTTCTTTTGCAAAGAATGTCAAGGTAATTTTTGTAACATTGGTGACAGCTATAGGTAGTTCCATCGAAATCCTTGCATGAAGTGCCGACGTTGCTGGCCTTGATAGGTAGAGCGTCTGCTTTCCATTGCTAAGGTTACAGGTTCGTGTTCTGCCATGGACGTCGACTTTCGTCATTGTTCTCATATAGTTCTTAATTTTCCTTGAATACAGTTGTTTATAAACAAATGAATGTACGGCTATCCTTCCGAATAATTTTCAGGCAACCGTCTCGACGTAGTGTTACGTGAACAGGCGGTCTAAAGGTCAGTTTACCAACGAGTTAAATTGGCCGTCCATTAACAAAGTATTTTTCCTTGCGCAATATATATCCAATTCGTGGATGTATTCCGTCATTGATTACTCCTGCTTGTTTATATTTCACCTTTAATTTTTTTCTTCGCATATAGACGCAGCTCGGCCCATGGCATCATGGTCGCCGCCGACTTGTGTCATCTTTAAAATCGCAGGTTTTTTTCCCCCCTACCTTCACCAAAGGCGTGTCGTCACGGACGACCTCATTGCTTCAAGGTAGAGCTCTCTCTGACAACATCCATTCCACGCTTCCTCACCGCGAAACTTCTGTTTAGGCGCTGACCCCAAAAAATAAAACGCGTGTATTAAAAAAAACGGCGGATACGAGAAACTTTATTTTTTTTTGTATTCTTCGAGATTAAATCGCGCCTCACGTAACCGGCTGGAATTTTTGAAAAAATCTTTCGTCACGTTTTTTTTTATCTAGTCATTACTTAAGATTTTTTTAAATTATCCATTTAGGAAATGCATTAGCACCTCGATTACTAGAATCTCAAAGGAAGACGAAAATGATTCGAGTTATGTAATTTAAATTCAGCGTACATGAGTAACTTGGGTAGGAAATATCGACGAAATAATGTCCATCATATTAATATGATGAACATTTTTTCGGCGCCCCATCTCATTCAGACATTTAGATGCTGTTATCCGCAGAGATCATTAATGATCTCTGTGGATAATAGTGTCGAATTCTTCGGCTTTTCGATGTGCATAACAAACGAGAAGAATATAAGCGCGTCCAACCAGGCCTAGAAAACACTACAGAGAAAGGTTGTACCGTGTTACACATTAGAACTAATGTAGAGGACTCGGTCTACACCCGCGACGTCATGTTGTTGCACTACGCATTGTCTGTTGCGTCTGGTTGTAGTACAGTGTTTCTCATGCTGTAAGGTTGTACTTGAAGTCGAAATCCTTCATTAATTCTAACCAGCACAAAACGCCAACCATCGGAAGAAATCAATGTATTTATATCGTACTTTCAGTTATTTTTTTTGCAGTACGAAGTGATACGTTGCCGAGGATAATATTTAGCGACTAGCAGTTAATTGTGAGGAATTTATTAAATTTACTACCGTGAAATCTTCTTTTAGGATATTATGTTTCATTGAGAACACGCCGCTGACGTTTCCCCTTCCTAGTGCATAAGATGCAGACACGACTCAATTCCTTTGCCATTTTATCAATTGTATACGAAACGGCAAAGTTATTAGATATTGATAAATTGGTTGATGTATTTCTCTTAAAAAGGACAAATAAAAACCATTTGATATAATTTCGATAATATTGTATTGTTTTGTTTCAAAGTGAATAAAGTAATATAGTATTGTAACTATTAATTTCAATGATATTTTATAGATTTTTAGTTAAGGGGCGCAAAAGGAAAGATTTGCCTAGGGCGCTAAAACACTCACTATGGCTATATATATATATATATATATATATATATATATATATATATATATATATATATATATATATATAATTCTTAAACTTAAAAATGCCAAAGGGTCTCTATTAAAATTTCACTTTTAATTACAGCTTCATTGCTGTTTAGTTGGTCAATTAATAAATGTTTATGTTCATTCGCTTGATATGTTGGTAGCAACTCGAGGCGTTAGTGACTTTACCGCCGGGGGAGTCTATGAGGTGATTGATCTTCGAACCCGCCAGATGAGCAGTCATACCGCAAGCTGACCTTGAGAGCCTCCCCACGGTTTGGTATTGGATGGAATAATTAAGAATGTTTAATGTGTGAGGCTGGGGAAAGATTCATCTCACATCTCCCACTGTTGCTAGGCGACCAAAATGTTCACGTATAACTGTACCGTTCAAACGTTTAAGACTAAACAAATCGTGAATGACCAACCGAGACGAATATTTTTTATTCGATTTTTAATCGTAAAACAAAGTCCGTGAATTAATAAGGTGGCTGTTTATCTTTCAATAGCGGCGTGCATCATTGTTTCGTATCTTGGAGTTCTGTTAAGGACCAGATAATGCGGACGAGTTTTACTGGCGGTTCCATAAATAACACTATTATATTGAGAATTTGGAGGTAATTGCTGAAAGGGACTAGTGAAGCGTTATCAATCCATTATTTTGTGCTGATAGATCCATTTTATGGACATTATACAGTAAGAACACGATTTAGCGCCCCCCTATATATTGTGCCATCTCCGCATAAAGCCCATGAATCTTGAACAGAACTTCCATCTTATGATTACATAGCATATACAGTCAACCCCCCGATTTAGCGCTCCCCTATTTAGCGCCACCTCCGCATACCGCCCATTAATCTTTGTGAACAGAACATACACCTTATGATTACATAAAGCAAGCATATACCTCGATTTAGCGCCACTCCCGCTTTAGCGCCAATGTCAGTGATGGACAAACGGTGGCGCTGGCGGTGGGTTCTGACTGTATATTAGTTTTATGGTATATTTAGGGTATAGATTTTTCGGGTTTAAAAAAAAATTCATTCGGAGGGTAAATATCGGGTTTTATTATTTTTTTTCATTCGGGTAAAAATCGGGTATAAATAAGTTGCAGATTTTTCGAGGTTTTAAAAAAGTTCAATCTCGGGTAATTTTCGGGTTTTATTATTTTGTAATCCGGATAGCATTATTTTTAAATAAAAATATTGTTTAAAAATTTAAGTTTTATCAACAATCAAAACTTTTTACTCCACCTTAAGTATGTTTGAGAGTGTGATATCTTGTGTTAAACGCCTCCTGGTGAAGAGGAACACCTCGCAGGCTGCACAAATACCTTGCTTTCCGTTCAACTTCTTTTGTAAACACACCAGATATTAGTGAATTATTTTCCTTTCGTAGTGTTTTCAACTAACGGACACTTGGGCTCTTTTTTCCTTATCACATCGAAGATCTAGCAGCGACTAGCTAATGCGAAGTCCTTGACTATTAGTGGCGCGAGCAAACCAAGGAGATTATGTTACAAAGTAAGCTTACGAATAAATTGTTTACAAAGAGAATAAACAGACTGATCACGAACATCTCGGACTGCACCGATGTGCTGAGGTGCTTACAAGCGCCAGAAGAGAAATCCTGTGGCCAAATATAATAAAATTGTGTTGAAAGAAAACTAATAATTTCGGGGTTTTTCGGGTTTTACTCGAACTTTGAAAAAGGCAATCGGAGGGTAAAAATCGGGTAAAACCCGAAAAATCCATACCCTAAGTATATTGTATCGACAAATTTGACGTCATTAAAAAATTTAAAATTCCTCATGATTTTTATTGCTGCAATCAGCTTATTAAGTACTGGAGACTAAATCCATAAGTTCGATATGATACAGATCGTCTCGGTAGTTTTTACTGCAATTTTATTTGGGAATTCGATTGCGCCAATAGAGAATGAGCGCATTTCCTTAATCAGTTGCCGTTCGTCCTCGACTATTCTTTCAATTCGATTGTGCGCGAAAAAAACTCCGTATTATTCTTGAATCCCGCGAAACCAGTCTTCAGTCACCTTTTAATGCCTCGCTTTAGCAACATCCCGATCGTCGGCGTGAACGGATCACTTTTTTCCTCTCTCTCCCTCGTCATGAATTGCGCTTATTTCCGCCGCCGTCGGGTCTTTCCTCGGTACGCCAACGCCCCTAGTGGAGGTTTGAGGAATCATTAACGTCCAATTTTTTTCTGCGAAAGTGAAAAATTTGACGTTTTTTCCCCTCCTAGCTGCTGCGACACTCGTAAATATTTAATATTTTATCCGGCGTGGGATAAAAAAATGGAGGAAAAACTGAAGCGTGCCGTGCGCGCTCTCTTATCGCTATAGCTATCGTGCGGGGCTGTCGTTAAGAGTTCTTCCTCTTTAAAACAATCCGGGTTTTTGCCGGACCGAATAAGAGTCACTTTTACCCGTTTTCCGCGTGCGGAATAACAGCATCTTTTGTCCGGGTTTCGCAGGACGCTTCGTAGACGCCGGGTAATTTTTTCTATTGTTTCGCGATCTCGTTGTTAGCTAATAAGACAAACCGCTGGGAATAATTGGCTTTGAAAATATCAGCTGGTATATATGCATTAAATAATCTTAGACTATGCTCGTCGCCTTCCAATTTTTATCATTTATTAAATATATTATTATTTATTCTTTTCTGTTTGTGTGTATAATAAAGCTAATTATTTAAAAATATTCAGCTATCCGTTAAATGGAACAGAATTTTTGGATCGCGTCGAAATTATTTTTACTTTTCGCGGAAGCCTCGCTAATGAAATTCTGGAGAGAGGACAACAATTACTCAAATTGCAATAAATTTTAATCATAGAGCGAATAAAAATACCAAGAGAATTGAATGCTTTCTTCGTGTAATAGAGAATTCGAGCTTGAGTTTTAGAATTTTAGGATGTTATTATAGGTCCATTTTTTACTGTCTCATAGTGCATAAATATAAATCTTATTCATTTTTTAAATTCAATCCACTCCAATTAACTTAATTACTTATTAGGTCATTAAATAATTTAACATCCTAGGGATAATCTTGTAATGGGTGAGCTTAGCATGACCGTAAAACTTGAGTTTTGGAAATACTTTGCGATGAGACACCCTTTATTTAAATGAAATGTTGTAAATTTTATTTTTATCCGAAAGTTCGTTGATCCGAATGCGTGTTTTGTTATATTATGAATGATGTTTTATTTAATTTGTGGCAGTTGGACTAGGTTTTACTCAAGAACTAAGTCTGTTCGCTTCCTCTCGTGTATAACTTGATTCTCGTCAAATTGAACTAGGCAATTATTAGATGTTTTAATGTATGCCTTATGCGTTGAAGGTATAGGTGCGACTAAAATTTAAAAATGTATAAATTCTGTTATTTTTTTAAGTTACTTCTACCGTGTAACTTTATCTACTTTAAATTGTGTTTTTATCATTATTTTTGAGGACATTTCCCCCCGTTGTAATTTCTACGTATTGTATCCAGTTTATATATGAATCACGTTTTCCGCAAGTAGTTTTTTTTTCCCTTTTAAGGCCCGAGTAATAGAGACTGCGCCAAGCAACTCGATCTTCAGTAACTGGCGTTTTTCGTCATTCTTAAATAGCCATTTCCTCCAGTTATCACTCCCTTACTTTGAATTGAATTTGTATGTTTCATTTTCTGTGAATCGTTTTGTTTTTCCTTTTAAGGTTCGAGTTATAGAGGTTCTAATGCATTTTATTATTCATCGAGAGAGAGTGGTGAAGTGCAACAGTGACCGAGAGAGAGAGAGTGAATCCGTCGTCCTCATGAATGGATGCTCGTGTGAGTCATTTCGTCCTACGCTTCCGCCGCCTCGTAGTCCTTGAATGGTACAAGGATCGATAGCATAGCGAGAGAATGAATCTAGCGTAGAAATAGAGAGAGAGAGAGAGAGAAATAAACGCGCTCATCAGTACGCTCTCTTCGAATTCACTTGTTTTTTTTTTTGCATTTTCAACCAACTCGCTGCGGCAAAAAAATATAAAATTCACGCACCAAAAGTTCGGAGTATGACTCCGCAGTTAATACTTTTATCGGTATCAAGATTTGTAAAGCTGCCACTGATGAAGGCAAATGTGCTTCATTCGACCATTTTTTTAATTACTAGATTTATCTGTATTATTGTTTTTTTTTTGCTAGTCGAGTTTCAGCTTTTATTTTTCTGATTTTTTGCAATACAGTAAAAAAAATCCCGTTTTTACGGAATGCCGTTTCAACGGAAATGTCGTTTTTACGAGTGACCGATTGAGAATTCCGAAAAAAACGTTCGGTGATGCGCTAGATGTTCTAATAAATCCAATGTTCTTCCGGAAATCGCCCCCGAATGGTTCGCTGCGGGAAACAACTTCCCTCTGTATCGATTATAAAGTGAAATACGTGAATGTAAACGTCTGTCTTCCAAGGTAACAGCTCTTCAGATCTGACTGATATCCGAAGCTCCGAAACCATCTAAATCTATTGGAATTGCTCAGTAATGGCGTTTCCTTTCGTCCTTTCGTAAATTAAAAAAACGAGGGTAAATTTCCAATTTCCGTTTTCCCCAAAAAATCCATTTTTACGGGATGACCTTGGTCCCGACTCGTTCCGCAAAAATGAGATTTTGCTTTATTCTTGTTTTAAAAAAATAAATATATTTGGGACTTGCCAACTTTGGAAAGATGAGCAAATTCATAGAAACATCTAACTCGAAGCAATTTCATAGGAATAATAGCCCAATAAATTCTTCTTCGAGTTATCGAAAATAGGATTTATCGGTGTTTTGAATAATGGATGTACTACTAGATGATTGTGCCATCAAGTGACCTTAACGGAATTTATATGTGCGATTATAATTTCCCATATGAAAAAGGTCACTTTCCAGTATTTAAATAAAGAAAGAAGATTTTTTCTTTTGATCAATCGTTAAAAATGTCCACAGCCCACACGCAGTTTACTGAATAATAATGGTCTTTAATTCTTAAAGTTGCAATCTATTAACTTTGACATTGCTACAACTATAATTTCGATGCTTCATAAACAGCGCGAAGCGGATAACGCAATTATTTTGTCTATTTGAAGACTTAATAGACGCCAATTCAATCGGAAGCAACAATGCGGGTCGCCTTGGCAACACCCGGAGAGTACGAAAAAGCCATAAAATTTCGAAAAGAAATGCGTGTTTCTTAGAAATTATTCCGTGTAACATCAAAACATAGCAAGAATAAGATATTTTATAGTTTTAGCCGTCGAATAAAGCAAAAACGGAGAAATTCGGTCCATATTTACGTATTTTAATGAATGAAAGAAATATACCTTGCATCTTGAAAAATCGAAACTCCTGTGTAAACATATGGAAAAATATAATCGTCTTCCGAAGTCGAATCCGGGACACTTCCGTAAACCAAAATAGTTTTCCCGGGGTCTCCTAGTTGGCAGAAACAAAATGGCGTTTACAGCATTTCAATATGACAAACTGTTCTAAAGATAAAGGGGGGACAGACATTGAGTAATTATATAAAAAGATTTTTAGCAAGAGATTAAGCAAATCATAACTTTAGGCTCGTAAGTTAATCGGTACGTCAACATATTCAAGAGTTACACATACTCCAAATCTTCCTCAGACCGCAAGTTTAAACTTCTTATACTTTTTGGATTGGGTTCGTGCACAGCATTGAAGAGGAATTGGAATCATTTCGCATATAAAGGTTTATACAACACAAATGCACGTGAAAAATATAACAACATGAATCTAGAAAAGATGAAAGATAAGTGTACATTACTTAAAAAAAAGAATACAGGCGCACACATATACAGTGCCGTGAAATCAAAACTTCGGTTCTTCATGGCGCCCTTCAATTTATGGCGCCGTAGGCAGTTGCCTGTTTTGCTACCTCGTACCGCTGGCCCTGGCTCTATGTAATCATAAAAGGGGGAAGTTCTCTTCGCAGCGATACATGGACGGTATACGAGGGTGGCGCTAAATCGGGGTCTGACTGCACTCCATTGATTAAAAATGTAGGAAGGACGCGAAAGAAAGTTGACATTGTCTTTCGGAATGCCTAATGTTGGGGAATGCTGAGGCGCGTAACTACCGGTCAGCCCAACGGAAAGCTCGAGACGTCACCGCGCGGATTTCTTCATCGGAAAAAAGGCGCGTTTTGACGCACCCCGGATGAATTCCCAATCCCCAGGACAACGAATGATCGTTTATTTTTTGTCGGAGGCGTCGTCTGATCCGGGTGTCCGGATGCCGACGCTCATCTGTCGAAGCTCCATTGTTTTGTGCGCGCATCCCTAGGAAACGTGCGAAATCGCCTGGCAGCGCGAGACGCCGTCTTCTCTTTTTTATTTGTTTTTCTCCACCTTCCCTCCGTCTCTTCTCCTTTAGAGGTTGGAAAATTTAAGGCAAGGGTGCACAACATACGGTTCGCGGGCCAAATGCGGCCCGAGAGTAACTCGGATGGTTCATTCCTTTTGTAGCAAAAATATAATTAAAAATTTTAATGGCAATTTATTGTATATGCGGCGTGATATAGGTTCGCTATACACTTCTAATCTTTGAAATCTGTTAGTATGCGATTTCGAAAACGCTAAAGCACTCGAATTTTTTCCACCGCTCTATAGAGAATGCTGGTTGTTACGGTCTTTTATTAAACGGACCATCTTAGCGAGCATCTTATTTGTTAA